>OV702293.1:290707854-293207854 GCA_916181665.1 Avena sativa | reverse complement strand
GGGAGATCACCCTACCCCATCCTATGTGGTGTCTTTTTTTTTGGATCTGCACCACACGTGTGGTTTACTTTCATATGCAGAACATTATGATTCCTATATATACATAGCTATTTAGTTGAGATAGATTGACAACAAATAATTTCAAGAGGTACCATATTAGCACATTGATATGTCTATTACTCCCTTGGTTCCAAAATATAAGATGTTTTAGTCATTTTTAAAAGCACATGTATCTACAAACATTTTAATATGTAGGTTACTCATTTTGTTACTCATCTTATATTTTGGAACTGGGGGATTAGATGGTTGTTCATCATCAGTTGTTGCAACCCTGTGATGACCTAACAAATCTGGAGACTAGATAATATGATGGTCAGACGGCTCGACACATCAAGTGTTTTCATAGTGGGTGGAAGGCTGAAAATCCACCGTTGTAGCTACAATATCAGAGAGATCCTCCATATGATACTTAAGTGTGTTTTTGCAGGTTATACATATGGCATCGTATGGGATCTAGTTTTTGTCGTTCCTACTCTTGTCGAATCAGCGGGAGTTTATGGCTATTGGATGCAACCGGTTGTTAACGGCCTGCATAAGATATCTACTCATGACGCTCACTAGCTTATTACATGGTGTCTAACTGCTATGTGTTCCTTATTTTTTGACAGTTTATTTTTATATCGACCTTGACTGATTCTTGAACTGTAATAAACGAATGATAAAACTCGTAATAAAAAGGATGTATGTATCACTTAATGCACAGATCAGGGTCATATTCCCATTTTAGAAAAAAAATAGATGAAGCAAAGTCATCGAGGCACACTGACTGAGCTGAACTCTCAAAACTTGACTGGCTGCCCACTCGACAACCAAGTGAACGGTGTATAGCACTATAATTGCCTTACATGTATAAAGAACGGAGAGTTGAACTGTAATCGCCATCTGGCTTCTTTCCGTTGTCATAGTGTATACCATTTTTATTTCTAACAAAAGTTCCTACTGTCTCCGTTTCATGATGTAGACCATTTTGGGAAACTAAATTGGTTTGCTAAAATCGTTCTACACTATGAAATAGATTTAGTAGTATAACTCCAGCTATGCTTGATAATCAATGCTTTGAGTCTAGATTTAATACTCATAAATCGTAATACTCACTCCGTCCTAAATTAGGTTGCATATAAGATTTATCAGAGTAAAATTGTATAATGTTTGACAAAGTAGTTTGATACAACTATAAACTTATACGGTGCCATATTAATATTATTAGAACTAGCATTGGCGGCCCTCGCATTTGCGAGGGCAACATCTAAAAATGTCTAAAACCATTTTATGGCTTTAGAAATTTGTATTATGCGGTTAAAATTAATATTGTTCGTGTCACATAAATAGTATGGTAAATACTAATTATGTGAAAGGCATCATTGGTCCTCTTTAACTTATGGGATATTAATGAATATTGCTATACAAATAGTGTGTCAATGATTATATGAGCCTTTTGTACGTGGTGACATTAGATTAGTACATATGGCAAGCTAGGATGTAGTTTCTATTTCATGTGACTTCAATGTGAGGGTAAATCTTATGTCTGTCAACAAAACCTATCTGTTGATATGTAAATAATAATTTATAACCTGATGACATTGTTAGATAATTACTAAGTTTAGTAATGGTATAATAAGGATACATCAGACTAATGGTCATATTTTGTATGTATTACGAGATTAATAGGTTATATACAAAATTAAAATTATCTAGTTTTATCGGTTGGCTAAAGTTTTTGGTCTACCATTAGATTTTCTTGATCCATCATTCCCCTTTTTCAGCATATGTACTTTAATAGGATAATTTTAAATAATTCTTATAAACACGTATGATGATGAACTTTTAATGTAAAAATAATAATTTAACATATGATTTGTTTGAATGTTTCTATAAGCAGATGAAGGTATGGTTAACGTTTTAACCGAATAACCAAAATATTATTTTTAGAAAAGTGAATAAGAAAATATTGTTGGCCTCTATGTCAACTATATAGTGAGAATTTAGATTTTATCTTGTCATAATCAATTTATTTCCACATTAGTCATATTATGGAATAGTATTCCACATATTAGATCGACACCATCTCCAATATTTAATTTTGAACATTTTTAGAAGTCTATTCCAAATGACTGGAATATATTCTAGCTTTGACATCTTGATTATTTAATTTATGTGATCAAATTTAATGATACTATTTTGCTTAAAATTCTATGATGTGATATATATTGATCAAAATTTTATCATATGTGTATGTAATTTTGATGCATTTTTCCTCGGTACCTTACACTCTTTGATCAGTTTCTTTCATTGTTGTATCATTTACCATGACTAGTACAACCTCTTAATTAATTGATACTTAGCTTTATTGTGTGGCTTTGCCATATGACATTTTTTTGTTCCATTAGCTTACTACCAAATTTATGAATAAACTATGCACCAATGATTATAGACTACGTCACTCATATCAATTTTTTATTTCTTGATATAATCCATAAGCTGGAAAACTATCCATCGGCACCAACTTTTTGCGACTATTTGTATTTGGTATATATATAATCCGATCAACTTCAATGTTTAATGTTTTGTAAAAATATGCTTTTTAACCTAAATTAGGTAATATTGTCACTTTAAATACTACTGTTCTAAGGAAAACAATTTTGAAATGAATTTTTGCAATAATACTTTAGTCACTTTGGCTATCAACAATGTGTAAAACATTATTATGTAAATAATTATATTGTTGCTTTAGAAATTGGTTGAACTACTATACCTACAAAATTATGTTTGAGAAATTAATTTGTACTATTACTAATGTAGAGAAAATGATTGCATGTATTTTGACATTTGTACATATTTAACACACAACTAAATTATGAAAAGTCCCTCACCTAAATCTAAACATGCACTTGAACAAATGTTAGAAAAATTTGTCATTGGCCAGACTTACTACTATGTAGATTTGACGTGTGAGGGAGAGGGATAGATCACACATATATAGCATAAAAACTTAATTTTAGAACAAAATATTATATTCGAATTGATTAACACTAAAGCAGCATGCTTGTAGGTGGTTATGCATATATTAAATTTCTTCGTATGCATACTTGATCTTGTTTTATATCATCATATATGGAGTTCCATCGATTCAAATTTTCACAGGTGTATGCATGGAATTCGGGCGTACGGGGCCATGCGACCATCCAGCTACTTGCACATGATTAGTGCATCTTAATTCCTGGATAATGGTGTTCGACCGTGCTACTCAGCGAACCTTTGATTCAGATAGTAAAAGTACTCCCTCCGTTTAGAAATATAAGATATTTTAGATTAGTACAGTTAATGTATCTAGACATCTTTTAATGTATAGTTTTAAATAAATCTACACATTAAAACGTGTCTAGACATATTTACTTCACAAACCTAAATCATCTTATATATTTATAAATGGAGGTTTTATAAGGCTAAGGACAGGAGATTTATTTAGAGGTCACGACAAAAAAAAAGATTTGTACTCATGCAGGAAGACGTAAAGAAGAGAGCTACGCTCGTGCATAAGAGGGACTCACGTTCGTTGCGCAATATTTTTAACAGTCCAGCTGTTTCCATTGGCGATGTGTCCATTCTAGCTACTCCATGTCTGGTTGTCCAATATAAAAAGTCCGACAAAATTAAAACCGCGTTCGTGTTGGTTCATGTAACGTGATGGTATACTACCAAAATAATTGACATACGAACATGTTGATTCACATAACGTGTTGGTACTTCTAAAAAAGAGGATGTAACGTGTCAGTCACAGTTGTTACGTAAAACTCACGGTTATGACTTAAAATCCTAACTATAGATTTTAGATCTAATGGCTAAAGTTATTCCAGTGATATGGATTAACGTGGTGCCTCGAAACACAACCTTATATTGCTTTTAGTATATAATTAGCAGGGTGACCCTCGTAAATGCGAGGGCATTATCTTTAGTCTGTCAAAAATATTTTAGTCTGTCAAAAATATCAAGGATGTATTTCTTATTTATGTAAAAAAAAATCATGTTAATTACCTCCATTTTGTGAAATAAATGACATTAGAAACACGATATATATACCTAATGTTGTCACTCTATTATATGAAATAGATGACATTTAAACCGTTATTAGTACAGTAAAATGGTTTTAGTTGTGACAACAAAGTTCTATAGATCATAAATAATTAGAGGTAGTAAGACAGTAAATGGGTTTTTTTCAAACACAATAATTTGTAGCTTAGTGGCAACATCACTTCGTATAACCACCTTCTTATATTATTGGAACAAAAAATTCAATTGTATATGTATTTATAGTGTAATTGTTATAATTTCTAGGGGATATTACCACCTAGAAAAGTGTGCAATATTACGTCATTTTGTTGTTTCTTTTTTGTTTTGCTAATTAACACATATCGAACAACTAAATATGTCTAATTTTTAAGGACTGAAAACAGAAACAAATGATCTATATATTTTTGGTAGTCATACAAAAAAAATTAACAAACAATATTTCCAACTAAATAATAAATCATATTCTATTTACCAAATAATTTTCCAATGTTATTCATATTTTTACAAAAATATTTAATGTACCATAACTTCACCAATATAGTGATGGATACATGGGATAACCAAATCTTATAATGTATTGATCATGTGAGGATGCTCATAATATTGATGGACAATCACCAAAAAAGACCCATGCCCTCCTTTCAAAAAAATCATGGCCAAAGAAACTAAAATATAATAATGTGCGGTGAACTCTTCATTACGTCCATGTCTTTTAATCCTTCCACCATACATAACTAACAGTTAGAGATTTTTAGTCTACATAGTAGAAAGTAAAGATTCAAAAAATAGACAAAACCCTTTATTATGTTGACAAATATAGCAACTGAACACATCTTAACTTTCTCAAGCAAATCTCAAATCGAACCACCAAATCTAAAGTTAGATACGTGAGACCTATATTTGTAAATCATAAAAGGGATAATTTAAATGTGTTACTACATGAACACATATTTTACTGAAACACAAATTTACGTTTGGATCAAAGAGACAATGCTTTTTCACCAAATCTCAAATTAAACCACCTAATACATGTAAAGTAGAGAACCAACCTCAAACATTAAATGCATATTAATTACTTTGAATACACAAAAACATATCTATATATTACTTTAATCATACTATGGATTATAGTCTCTCTTTGTTGCTAGAATGTGCAAGCAATGCCTTCAATCCATCAAGCTAAAGTACAACAACTTATGTTGTACTACATATTGATTTTACTATATATTTATGGCTTGGAATATGATGCATCATGTTATGACAATACTCTACTCAACAATAACACTTATTTATATATCTTGAAGATATCACTTACACAATTTACTAAAATTATTTTCTACCATTCCATAGGTACAGTCATCGCCTTGCCAAGATAAGCGTGCGTGAAAGTGTGATTTTACCCAAGAAGAAGAGCTTTATTTGACCAACAAAAAGTGATCTGGGTTAATATACACATGTTGGATTAAAGCTTCATGTAAAATCCAAAAGAGATACTGCTATTGAAAAGAGGATGTAAATAAGAAGGTAGTTTAATTAGTAGATAAAGATGCTGATTCTGTATAAGCCTTAAAGAAGTTGATTTGAAGAGTCGGAAAAATTGAGGACAATAAGGAGCGGGAGGTTCAAGAGAAGAGTACTGCAAAAGATGGAGCTAAGTTGCCACAATAAGTAAATAAAGTAGGTATAACCAAGGAAACCAAGATATGTGGGAGAAAACTGAATCAAGTATGAAAATAAGTATCAAGCTATTTATTGTAGTGTCAAAGGGAATATTTCATCACGGAATTGGATTTGCATTTTACATGAGCATTTTATTACCTAAAAAACCACTCATACCACTCCAATCTTAAATGTACATGTCTCTACTGTGGACCATGGATAAGCATCATTGGGGCGTCTGGGATATCTTGCTAGTATGTATCGTCCTTTGCAAAGGAAATATCTATAGGAACGTCAGATCTTCTTGGCGATCCTCAAGCTCTCCCACAACGGGATTGTCATAGTCGGAAGCATGAAGCATGGACTGTGTCAGTATTAAATTATATTCGATCAACCTCGAGGCCAAAGAATTGCTATCCCTAGGATGGCCATACTGGTAAGATAAAAGTTCTTCTGATTCGGTTAGTTTGCTCCAATATTATAACGTTACTTTGGATGAATTCTATACAAGTGAGATATAATTGGGTTTTCTTATAGTTTAATAATATACTAAATTTTATGAAATTTGGTATGTAAAATTAATCAGAATAATGACAATAATATAAAGTATTGATATTATTATGCAGGTGACAGGCAGATGACTTATATAGATTTATTGATTGATGATATTATGGCATACAGTATCAAGTTGTCGTACGTATCACGTATGGCTCCGGGATTACTCTAGAAACACCGGTCGGATTGCATTTGCATGTCCTATGGCTTCAGGACTACTCTAGGAACACCGGCTGGATTGCATGTGATCCAAAGCCGTTCTAATCTTTTTCTCTTAAATGTCAACCACTCTTATGTACATATAAAGGCCCACCATGGAACGTGCCAAATCGGACCTCTATTACATAACAAATAATCACATGTTAAATCCAAACCACAAATTTCTGATCCAACTGTAAAAAATAATTTAGATGATGTGGATCAACCTAGTGCTTCGAAAAACACCCTTATATTGCTTTTAGTATATAATAGATAGATTGTCTTGAAATATATTTTCATAATTTATATATATTATATCACACATATTTATATTATTTCGTATATTTATAATCAAACTTTGCAATGTTTGACTTGCACGCAAAATTATGCGCAACATAATATGGAATGGAGGGAGGAGTACTACCATTGCGCTCAGCTCAGGTGGCTTGGGGTAAAGTAGCTGGGACCCATGGTCAACGTTGGGAGATGTTAGCTACTCCCTCCGTTAGGGATTATAAGGCCTAAGAGTTTTTTAAAAATGTTAGGAATTACAAGTCTTTTCTCATTTATTATCATCTCTCATCCAATGCATGGTCTTTTTTTCTTTCTCTTCTCTCATGTATGTATAACTATTGGTGCATATAGTAATTAAGAGGATGAGTTATTGATTTTCTTAATTCTAACAAAGTGGTCCATAGGCCTTATAATCCCTAACAGAGGGAGTACTTTAGAACCTACCTTCTGCTCGGTAGTGTATATTGGTCTTAACACGGGATTTATTTTTTTGAGAAACTTGACATGGGATTATAGAGTGATTGGCATGTTGGAATTGTAGAAACAATATTTGGCACAAAGATGGAATGGCGTTTGGTGGTTGCTTCTATTGATTACTTGGCCAATCATCTGAACTTAGTTTTGATCCATCATAATAACGCTGATAGAGTTGCTCTCAAAGCCAAAGCGTTTGTTACTCCGGTGCTGCAGCAAGGTGCACCAGCCTAGTAGGTTGCACCTATTGAGACCAAATGGGCGCCCCAGGTCCCACCGGAATAGATGTGAACATGAAGATTGGGGGCATGCATGCCAAGTCCACCGGTGCAGGAATAGAGATTGTCGTTATGTGTGATCCAGGTGGAATTTTCTTGTATTCTGTCTCAAGATTTCCACCGCTCTAAAAGGGTAGCAGAAGACGGAAGATGCTCTGGACATGTCGGAAGGAGCTCGCCATGTATGAAACAGGGTTGCACCGGTACGTGGAGAGTCTAGTCAAGGTCAATCAACCGGTAGTAAATAAATTCCCGGTGCCCCCAATCACTACGGGAACAAGCTACGATGCTGACGGTTATAACCGTCAGCGTAGCCCGGAAAACCGTCAGCACATGACAACGCCGACGGTGACCGTCGGCACAGAGCCGTCAGCATCTCTCGCGTCAGCACAGCTACATGCCCGTCGGCGTAGCATCGACCGTCAGCGTAGCCGTTTGTGCCGACAGTATATGCCGTCCGTCGGCGTCACATGGCCGTCGGCGCACGAAGTTAACGAAACTTAGATGACGGTGTAGATGGCCACGTGTAGGAAGACCAGGGCGTTGGGAGTACCCAGGTGTAGTTATAGTGCCGACGGTATTACCGTCGGCGTTACAACTTTAGTGCCCACGTATAGTTATACTACCGACGGTATTACCGTCGGCGTTGCTGCTGTTGTGTTCAGGTGGCCATTACAGGGCCGACGGTATAACCGTCGGCGTTGATGTCCAGGCCGTGCTAGCCGTTATAGGGCTGACGGTATAACCGTCGGCGTTGATGTGCCTGTATTTTTTTCGCAACTTATTTATACAAAAAAATGCCCACAGGCAAGCACATGAATATATATATATATAAATTGACTGTAAACCATGCAAAAGAATTCAAGACTATCAAATCTTCGTAGATACATAGTCATACACACACTCATCGTTCCAAGTTCATTGCACATAGTCATCACTACAAGTTCATTACACATAGTCTGTTGGAGATATGCCCTAGAGGCAATAATAAATGTAGTTATTATTATATCTTTGTGTTTATGATAAATGTTTACATTCATGCTATAATAGTATTAACAAGGAAACATTAATACTTGTGTGATTTGTAAACTTAATTTGAAGTCCCTAGTAAAGCCTCTATATAATACTAGCTTGTTGGTTAATAGATGATTGTGGTTTCCCTATCATGAACATTGAGATGTTATTAACAACAAGATCATATCGTTAGGAGAATGATATGATGGACATACTCCTATAGATAAGCGTAGCATAAAGATCAAGTCATTTTAATAGTTCAATTGCTATATGCTTTCTGATACATAGTAATCTAATTCCTTCGACCATGAGATCATGCATATCACCTTTACCGGATGGATGCTTTGATGACATCAAACACCACACCGTAACTGGGTGGCTATAAATGTGGCATTGAGTGTTCGGAAAGTATTGGTTGAAACACATGGATCAAGAGTGGGATTTGTCCATCCATATGACGGATAGATATACTCAGGGCCCTCTCGGTGAAATGTCATCCAATTAGCTTGCAAGCATGTGACTGGCTCACAAGGGATCACATATCACGGGAACGAGAAAAGAGTACTTATCGATAACGAGGTTGAACTAGGTATGCAGAGATACCGACGATCATAACCTCGGATAAGTAAACTATCGTGAGACAAAGGGAAATTGATATCGTATGTAAGTGGTTCATTCGATCGCAAAGTAATCGTAGAAATATGTGGGAGCCATATAAATTTCCAGATTCCTCTATTGGTTATTGTTCGGAGAAGTGTCTCGATCATGTCTGCATAATTCACGAACCGTAGGGAGACACACTTAAGGATTCGACGTTGTTTGAGTAGTTATGGAATGATGAGAAAGAGACCGAATGTTGTTCAGAGTCTCGGATGGGATCCGGGATATCACGAGGAGATCCGGAATGGTCCGGAGAATAAGATTCATATAAGGAAAGTCCCGTTTCGGAGTTGGGGAATGGTTCCGGTGTTTTCATCGGGAATGTTCTAAAATGTTCCGGAATGTCCGGCACTCTGGAGGGGAAGGGTACATGAATGTGTTGTATCAAGTTGGTATGATTGCATTATGTACTAAGTGTCATCGCTGTTCCAAATAAAGGATTAATTCAAATCCTAGTTTGAAAAGTCAAATAGCTAAATTGAAAAGTCAAACGGCTAAATTTGGAAAGAGGAAAAGAGGAGCAAGGGGGAAACCGAGTTGGGGAGGAGTCCCTCCTCCCCAAGCCGGCGCACCACCCAAGCCGAGTTGGGGAGGGACTCCTCTCCCTCCCCTTGGCCGGCCGGCCCCTCCACCTATATAAGGAGGGGCAGGGCTCCCTCCTAGAGACACACAAGTTCCCTGCCCCAAACCCTAGCTTGGCGCCACCACCTCCTGCAGCTGCCGCCACCTCCTAGGGTTGCCCTAGCCGCCGACTTGGGCTGACCCAAGCCCTAGCCGCCGGCTCTAGCACCTCCTCCTTGGTGTGTCTAAAACCTAGATCGCCGAGGAGCTCTCTCATACTCCACCATACTCGCTCCGGCTTAAGGCGAAGCCCTGCGAGATCTCCCCTCTATTTCCGGGACCACGCCGTTGTGCTGCCGGAATCGCGAGGAGAGTGCTACAACCTCCGCTGCCTGCTGGAACAAGGGAGAGGAAGGTCTTCGTCGAGTACCGAACGTGTGACCGACTGCGGGAGCGCTGCCGGAACGCAGCGCCGGAAGGATCGTCTACGCGATCTTGAGATCGGGAAGAGTACGACTACATCACCCACGAGAATCCGCTCTCGTTAAACACTTTGGAATCTTCGAGGGTGAGTTATTCCATCGACTCGTTGCTACAATCTAGTAGATAGATCTTGGCTTGTTTGTTTGTATGCGGTAGAAATTTTTTGTTTTCCATGCTACGAAACCCTACAGTGGTATCAGAGCCAGGTCTATATGTAGATCTGTTGCACGAGTAGAACACAATGGTCATTGTGGGCGTTGATGCTTTTATTGTCGATTGCTTCTTGTGTGCTTTGCATCTTGCGGTATGTTGGGATGAAGCGGCCCGGGCTAACCTTACATGACATCGTTCATGAGACTTGCTCCACGCTTGACATGCAACTTGTATTGCATAAGTGGCTTTGCGGGTGCCTGTTTCTCCTAGCATAGTTAAGATCCAATTTACAACGGGTGATTAACAATACTAGTATCAATGTTGTGGTTCATGTTCGTAAGTTAGAACGACACTTGTTGAAAGCCCCAAACCACGTAAAACATGCAAAGAAAGTAGAGGCGTCTAACTTTGTTTTGCAGGGGTGTGCTGTGATGTGATATGGCCATGATTGTGATTATATTTGATGTATGCAATGTTCCTTATTGTAAGTTGGCAACCGGCAAGAGCCATATGGTTGTCTTTAATTTATGTTAAGACCCGCGTGTCTATTCAAAGTAGTTGTAATAGTTGAAGCTGGTGGACGACAACCATGGAGAAGCGTCATTGACCTTGATGCAATGCCGGTGATGATGGAGATCATGTTCGTGCTAGAAGATGGAGATCGGAAGCACAAAGAAGAAAGGCCATATCATATCACATATTATGAATTGCATGTGATGTTAATCCTTTATGCATCTTGTATTGCTTAGTAGACAACGGTAGCATTATAAGATGATCCCTCATGCACATGAATTTCAAGTCATAATGTCTTCACCCTTAGTTAGCACCGTTGCTAAAGCTTGTTGTTTCGAAGCACCACGTGATGATCGGGTGTGTTAGATTCCGCAAGTGTATACAACATGAGCAAGCCAGATTTGATCATGCGGAAACTAAGGTTTGATCTTGACGAGCCTAGCATGTACAGACATGGTCTCGGAACACGGATCACCGAAAGGTAAAGCATGAATCATATAGTAGATATGATGAACATGTCGATTGTTCGCCATTGAGACTATATCAACTCTCGTGATGATCGGTGTTGATGTGGTGGATTTGGTTCGTGTGATCACTAAAACAATGTGAGGGATATTGTTTTGAGTGGGAGTTCACCTAGATTAAATTTATTAATTTGAACTCAATTTGTCATAAACTTAGTCTAAACTATTGCAAATATGTTGTAGATCAATGGCAGCCCCTACCATCAATTTTAATGCGTTCCTAGAGAAAGAAAAGTTGAAAAACAATGGAAGCAACTTCGCGGATTGGTTCCGCAATTTGAGGATTGTCCTCACAGCTGGTAATTTGACCTATGTGCTGGATGCACCGCTGGGTGACCCACCTGCAGCTGATGCTTCCGATGAAGTAAAGAATGTTTACCTCACTCGGAAGACTCAGTACTCCACAGTTCAGTGCGCTATCTTGTATGGTTTAGAATCGGAGCTTCAGAAAAGGTTTGAGAATTCAGACCCATATGATATTGTCGAGGATCTCAAATTGATCTTTGAGACTCATGCGGCAATTGAAAGCTATGAGGCTTCTGAAAAGTTCTTTAGCTGCAAGATGGAAGAGGGCAGCTCCGTCAGCGAGCATGTGCTTAAGATGTCTGGGCACGCAAACAAACTTCAAAGCTTGGGTATTGTGATTCCTAATACTTTGGGGATTTACCGTGTCCTCCAATCACTACCACCAAGTTACAAGAACTTTGTGATGAACTACAACATGCAAAACATGAACAAGACGTTGTCAGAACTCTTTGCCATGTTGAAGTCTGCAGAAGTGGAGATCAAGAAAGAGCACCAAGTGTTGTTGGTCAATAAGACCACCAAATTCAAGAAAGGCAAGTCTAAGCAGAAGGGACACTTCAAGAAGGGTGGTAAGAAAGTTACCACGCCGACGAAGAAGACCAAGGCTGGACCTAAGCCTGATACTGAGTGCTTTTACTGCAAGGGAGAAGGTCACTGGAAGCGGAATTGCCCAAAGTACTTGGCGGATTTGAAGAATGGCAACATCAAGAAGAAAGGTATATCTGATATACATGTTATTGATGTGTATCTCACTAGTACTCGTAGTAGTGCCTGGGTATTTGATACTAGTTCGGTTGCTCATATTTGTAACTCGAAACAGGTGCTGCAGAATAAACGGAAGCTAGCGAAGAACGAGGTGACGATGCGCGTTGGAAACGGATCAAAGGTTGATGTGATCGCGGTCGGCACGCTACCCCTTCATCTACCATCGGGATTAGTTTTATACTTAAATAATTGTTATTTGGTGCCTGCGTTAAGCATGAACATTATATCAGGATCTTGTTTATTGCGAGACGGTTACTTGTTTAAATCCGAGAATAATGGTTGTTCGATTTATATGAGTAATATGTTTTATGCACATGCACCTTTGATAGATGGTCTATTCTTATTGAATCTCGATTGTGGAAATACACATATTAATAACATTGAGGCTAAACGTTTGAAATCGAGCGATAACTCGACCTATATGTGGCACTGTCGTCTTGGTCACATTGGAGTGAAGCGTATGAAGAAACTCCATTCCGATGGACTTCTTGAATCACTTGATTTCGAATCACTTGAAAGATGCGAAGCATGTCTAATGGGTAAAATGACTAAGACTCCATTTTCTGGTATGATGGAGCGAGCTACGGACTTATTGGAAATCATACATACCGATGTGTGTGGTCCAATGAGTGTAGCATCGCGCGGTGGTTATCGTTATGTTCTTACCTTCACGGATGACTTGAGTAGATATGGGTATATCTATTTCATGAAACATAAGTCCGAAAATTTTGAGAAGTTTAAGGAATTTCAAAGTGAGGTAGAGAATCAACGTAACAAGAAGATTAAATTTCTACGTTCTGATCGTGGAGGTGAATATCTAAGTTACGAGTTTGGCGAGCATTTAAAGAAATGCGGAATACTTTCGCAGTTGACACCACCGGGAACACCACAGCGTAATGGTGTGTCTAAACGTCGTAATCGAACTCTCTTAGATATGGTTCGTTCTATGATGTCACTTACAGATTTACCGCTATCATTTTGGGGTTATGCATTAGAAACAACCGCATTCACTTTAAATAGGGCACCGTCTAAATCTGTTGAAATGACACCGTATGAATTATGGTTTGGGAAGAAACCTAGATTGTCGTTCCTTAAAGTTTGGGGGTGCGAAGCCTATGTAAAGAAGTTACAGCCGGACAAGCTTGAACCCAAAGCGAAAAAATGCGTCTTCATAGGATACCCGAAGGAAACTATTGGGTATACCTTCTATCATAGATCCGAAGGCAAAATCTTCGTTGCCAAGAATGGATCCTTTCTAGAGAAGGAATTTCTCTCGAAAGAAGTGACTGGAAGGAAAGTAGAACTCGACGAGGTTGTCGAACCTTCTCTCGAAATTGCGAGTAGCGCAGCACCGGAAGAAGTTCCTGTGGTGCCTGCACCAATAAGAGAGGAAGCTAATGATGATGATCATGAAACTTCGGTTGAAGTTGCTACAGAGCCTCGCAGGTCAACGAGAACTCGTACCATTCCAGATTGGTATGATCCCGTTATGAGTGTCATGTTGGTGGACAACACCGATGACCCTGAGACATATGAGGAAGCGATGATGAGCCCAGATTCCAATAAATGGCAAGAAGCCATGAAATCCGAGATTGGATCCATGTACGAAAACCAAGTATGGACTTTGGTGGACTTACCGGATGGCCGGAAGGCTGTCGAGAACAAATGGATCTTCAAGAAGAAAACAGATGCTGATGGTAATGTTACTGTCCATAAAGCTCGACTTGTCGCAAAAGGGTTTCGACAAATTCAAGGAGTTGACTACGATGAGACTTTCTCACCAGTAGCGAAGCTAAAGTCTGTGAGGATTATGTTAGCAATCGCTGCATATTACGATTATGAGATATGGCAGATGGATGTCAAAACAGCATTCCTCAATGGAGACATTGATGAAGAGTTGTATATGATGCAACCCAAAGGTTTTGTCGATCCTAAAGATGCTAACAAGGTATGCAAACTTCAACGGTCCATCTATGGATTGAAGCAAGCATCCCGAAGTTGGAATCAACGTTTTGGTAAGGTGATCAAAAGTTTTGGTTTTATACAAACTTATGGAGAAGCTTGTATTTACAAGAAAGTGAGTGGGAGCTCTGTAGCATTCTTAATACTATATGTAGATGACATATTGTTGATTGGGAATGATGTAGACCTTCTTAATAGTGTCAAGGAATATTTGAATAATATTTTTTCAATGAAGGATCTTGGCGAAGCAGCTTACATATTGGGCATAAAGATTTATAGAGATAGATCGAAACTCCAAATATCATTGTCACAGAGTACATATTTGGACAAAGTTCTAAAGAGGTTTGGAATGGAAGATAGCAAGAAAGGGTTCTTGCCCATGTTGCCCAATACGACCTTGAGTAAAACTCAAAGTCCGACATCGGCAGAAGATAGAGAAAGGATGAGTAAGACTCCCTATGCCTCAACCATAGGATCTCTAATGTATGCCATGCTATGTACTAGACCCGACACTGCATATGCTGTTAGTTTAACTAGCAGATATCAAAGTGATCCAGGAGTGGATCATTGGATAGCGGTCAAAAACATCCTTAAGTACTTGAGAAGAACTAAGGATATGGTTCTTTCTTATGGAGGTGATGAACAACTCGTTGTTAATGGTTACACCGATGCTAGTTGGAACACCGATCCAGATGATTCTAAATCACAATCTGGATACGTATTTATTTTGAATGGTGCAGCAGTTAGCTGGAGGAGTGCAAAGCAAAGCGTTGTGGCGAGATCTTCAACTGAATCGGAATACATGGCTGCTTCGAAGGCTTCACAAGAAGCGATATGGATGAAAGAGTTCATTACAGAGCTGGGTGTGGTTCGTAGTGCGCTGGACCCAATGTCTATCTACTGTGATAACATGGGCGCCATAGCCAATGCGCAAGAACCAAGGTCACACAAGAAGCTGAAGCATATCAAGCTACGTTTTCACGCTATTCGAGAACATATCCAAGATGGGGATATAAAGATTTGCAAAGTACACACAGATCTGAATGTGGCGGATCCGTTGACTAAACCTCTCCCAAGGGCAAAACATGACCAGCACCAAACTGCCATGGGTGTTCGGTATATTACCATGTAATCTAGATTAGATGACTCTAGTGCAAGTGGGAGACTGTTGGAGATATGCCCTAGAGGCAATAATAAATGTAGTTATTATTATATCTTTGTGTTTATGATAAATGTTTACATTCATGCTATAATAGTATTAACAAGGAAACATTAATACTTGTGTGATTTGTAAACTTAATTTGAAGTCCCTAGTAAAGCCTCTATATAATACTAGCTTGTTGGTTAATAGATGATTGTGGTTTCCCTATCATGAACATTGAGATGTTATTAACAACAAGATCATATCATTAGGAGAATGATATGATGGACATACTCCTATAGATAAGCGTAGCATAAAGATCAAGTCATTTTAATAGTTCAATTGCTATATGCTTTCTGATACATAGTAATCTAATTCCTTCGACCATGAGATCATGCATATCACCTTTACCGGATGGATGCTTTGATGACATCAAACACCACACCATAACTGGGTGGCTATAAAGGTGGCATTGAGTGTTCAGAAAGTATTGGTTAAAACACATGGATCAAGAGTGGGATTTGTCCATCCATATGACGGATAGATATACTCAGGGCCCTCTCGGTGAAATGTCATCCAATTAGCTTGCAAGCATGTGACTGGCTCACAAGGTATCACATATCACGGGAACGAGAAAAGAGTACTTATCGATAACGAGGTTGAACTAGGTATGCAGAGATACCGACGATCATAACCTCGGATAAGTAAACTATCGTGAGACAAAGGGAAATTGATATCGTATGTAAGTGGTTCATTCGATCGCAAAGTAATCGTAGAAATATGTGGGAGCCATATGAATTTCCAGATTCCTCTATTGGTTATTGTTCGGAGAAGTGTCTCGATCATGTCTGCATAATTCACGAACCATAGGGAGACACACTTAAGGATTCGACGTTGTTTGAGTAGTTATGGAATGATGAGAAAGAGACCGAATGTTGTTCGGAGTCTCGGATGGGATCCGTGATATCACGAGGAGATCCGGAATGGTCCGGAGAATAAGATTCATATAAGGAAAGTCCCGTTTCGGAGTTGGGGAATGGTTCCGGTGTTTTCATCGGGAATGTTCTAGAATGTTCCGGAATGTCCGGCACTCCGGAGGGGAAGGGTACATGAATGTGTTGTATCAAGTTGGTATGATTGCATTATGTACTAAGTGTCATCGCTGTTCCAAATAAAGGATTAATTCAAATCCTAGTTTGAAAAGTCAAATAGCTAAATTGAAAAGTCAAACGGCTAAATTTGGAAAGAGGAAAAGAGGAGCAAGGGGGAAACCGAGTTGGGGAGGAGTCCCTCCTCCCCAAGCCGGCGCACCACCCAATCCGAGTTGGGGAAGGACTCCTCTCCCTCCCCTTGGCCGGCCGGCCCCTCCACCTATATAAGGAGGGGCAGGGCTCCCTCCTAGAGACACACAAGTTCCCTGCCCCAAACCCTAGCTTGGCGCCACCACCTCCTGCAGCTGTCGCCACCTCCTAGGGTTGCCCTAGCCGCCGACTTGGGCTGCCCCAAGCCCTAGCCGCCGGCTCTAGCACCTCCTCCCTGGTGTGTCTAAAACCTAGATCGCCGAGGAGCTCTCTCATACTCCACCATACTTGCTCCGGCTTAAGGCGAAGCCCTGCGAGATCTCCCCTCTATTTCCGGGACCACGCCGTTGTGCTGCCGGAATCGCGAGGAGAGTGCTACAACCTCCGCTGCCTGCTGGAACAAGGGAGAGGAAGGTCTTCGTTGAGTACCGAACGTGTGACCGACTGCGGGAGCGCTGCCGGAACGCAGCGCCGGAAGGATCGTCTACGCGATCTTGAGATCGGGAAGAGTACGACTACATCACCCACGAGAATCCGCTCTCGTTAAACACTTTGGAATCTTCGAGGGTGAGTTATTCCATCGACTCGTTGCTACAATCTAGTAGATAGATCTTGGCTTGTTTGTTTGTATGCGGTAGAAATTTTTTGTTTTCCATGCTACGAAACCCTACATAGTCATCACTACAATGTCATTCATTGCACATTGTCTTGGAGAGCATAATCACTACATGTTCAATACACATAGTCATGGGATACATAGCAACCGGTCTTCAACGGACTTCGAGCACTGGATCATAGACTTCGAGATCACTACAAAACGAAAGAACACGCTCATTTATAATGGAAAATTGTCTAAGTCAAAGTTCATGCATGAGAAGTTGAAAAAAAGTTAAAAGTTTTTGTATAGAAAATTGTCTAAGTCAAAATTTATGCATGGTAAATTGTGTAAGTATTGCTTGCAACTAACCGGCATCGACGAGCATCGGCGCGAGTAACAGTCCTCATCAGGAGACGGTCCAGCAGAATCACCAGGACTAGGACCACCAAAGTGAAGTGGAGTTGTCCTAGGCGACTCGCCAGGCGAGGCAGTAGCACGGCCAAAGGGTGTCTCTGAATGAGCTGATCCCTACATATGTTTGAGCACAATAGTATCTAGTAACTTAGTAGTTCTTTTGTGACAAGTAACTAATAACCTTGAAGTTATGTGAAGTACTAACCGGAGTCCCCGTGGCTAGACGTGCAAGGAATTCGGTCTCTGACGGCAACACTAGCATCGGTGGTTTTGGTGGAGGTTCGACAAAAGGGGGCATTGGAGTACCATTCGTCTGAGCCATATACCACGCCTGCAAGTGAGATTATATGTCACGCATGGACAACAAAAATACACCATAAGAACCGCTTGCAAGTAGCTAAATGGGAAAAAAATAACCTTATGTGCCGCTTGAATGTGATCCTCGCGGGCATCAATTGCAGCATACTATTCCTTCATCTTTTGGTGAAACTCCTGGCAAACCTCCCTGTAGGCATCCTCATAGCGGGGCTACAATTTGACATAATGAATCTCATAACCATACACATGCATGATCAAAAGTCTAAATTCGGATAAAAATGAGAAAAAAACTTACTTCGCGACGCGGTGCACGAGGTGGGATAGAAGCAGTGGCGCCGGTGGTAGCTTTGACCCGTGTGAGAGTGGTCGTAGAGGGCACCACGGCATTAAGAATCTTGAAGCGCCCATGTGGCTGGCCGCCCCCAGCGAGGAGCAATGCTGTCTCATCGATCGGCTGCTGAAGGGGTTGAGAATCCGGCCCATACAACTCTTCGAACCTGCTCGAGTATACCGCATTAAGAATCTTTATGCCAATGAATAAGCATAGTAGCAATCCATAAGCATGGTAGACATTAGTACATATGGTGGAAATAAATAACCTGTCGAGTAGTCGCTCACGATCTCAGTGATGGAGCCGTAGTAAGGATCCTCGTTGGGTTTGAGATCCTTCTTCTTACGAGCCTGCTGCCACACTTCAACGTCAGTAATGTCAACACCGTCATTAGCAGCCACCTATAGTGCATAAAACAAATGTTATGCATTATAAAAGTAACATGTCGTGTAATAGAAGGAGGTTGTTTCATATATATACCTTGTAGTCCTTGAAGCGGTTGAAGTCCCTGTTTCCTTGAACATGTGTTCCCTCATGGCCGCGATTTTTCTTATTCTGCTCGCTCTTGGCGAAGAATTCCGGATCACTCGTCCACATGTCCACCAACCTCTCCCAACCATCCTTCTTTCCATAGCACAACTTTGGAACAGTCTAAGAAATGAAAACATCGCAAATCAAGAACAGAAAATGCAATTTAGGATGGACATAGAATAAAAAGACAATTTACTCACCTCCAAGAGATCTTCCACCTTGACCTTGTCTCCGAGCTTCTCGGCAACAATGTGGCTCTTCAGTTTCCTCTTGCCTTGTTCGGCGTAGTAGTGCGAGATTGCAATATTTTTAGCATCGTAAATCATCTGGTGCACCTGCTTCCTCGCCATAATCTCGAAGACCTCATTCGCCTTCTCCTCATGCTCAGGATCCACTCTATAATATGCCTACAATCATGCATCAAACATGGTGAGAATCATAAGTTAGCATGGAAAGATGAGTGTACAAGTCACTTGAAGGCATAAATCAGATGTCAACAAAGAATGACTTACCCAAAACGTCGAGTATTTCTGCAAGTGTTATCGCATGCACGTGAACACGTTATTACCCGGGAGATAGGAAATTCATCTATGAATGTTCCACCACACTTGTACATGTATGCTATGGCCACACGCAAGTTTTCATGGGATTCCGGCGCTATTGTGGTCATTTTCTAGCGAAACCCTAGTCTGTGGGCCCCGAAGATCTACCCCACTAGCTATCTTCATACGAGCATTGACCAATGTACTTTTTTGTTGGTTTAGGTTTGTTTTGGCCATATATACATGGAAAACAAAGGTTGGGACAAGATTCCACCGGTAGCCCTCGTTTTTACCCGCGGCGAGGGTTTCTTCCTACACGTCGAGCATTTCTGCAAGTGTTATCGCATGCACGTGAACACGTTATTACCCGGGAGATAGGAAATCCATCTATGAATGTTACACCACACTTGTACATGTATTCTATGGCCACACACAAGTTTTCGTGGGATTCCGGCGCTACTGTGGTAATTTTCTAGCGAAACCCTGGTCTGTGGGCCCCGAAGATCTACCCCACTAGCTATCTTCGTGCGAGCGTTGACCAATGTAATTTTTTGTTGGTTTAGGTTTGTTTTGGCCATATCTACATGGAAAACAAAGGTTGGGTCAAGATTCCATTGGTATCCCTCGTTTTGACCCGCAGCATGGGTTTCTTCCTACACGTCGAGCATTTCTGCAAGTGTTATCGAGTGCACGTGAACACGTTCTTACCCAGGAGATAGGAAATGCATCTATGGATGTTGCACCACACTTGTACATGTATGCTATGGCCACACACAAGTTTTCATGGGATTCCGGTGCTCCTGCGGTCATTTTCCAGCGAAACCCTAGTCTATGGGCCCCGAAGATCTACCCCCCTAGCTATCTTCCTACGAGCGTTGACCAATGTACTTTTTTGTTGGTTTAGGTTTGTTTTGGCCATATCTACATGGATAACCAAGATTGGGCCAAGATTCCATCGGTAGCCCTCGTTTTGACCCGCGGCGAGGGTTTCTTCCTACACGTCGAGTATTTCTGCAAGTGTTATCGCGTGCACGTGAACATGCTTGCACCTGGGAGATAGGAAATGCATCTATTGATGTTCCACCACACTTTTACATGTATGCAATGGACACACCCAACTTTTCGTGGGATTCCGGCGCTCCTGCGGTCATTTTCCAGTGAAACCCTAGTATGAGGGCCCTGGAGATCTACCCTCCTAGCTACCTTCGTACGAGCGTTGACCAATGTACCTTTTTGTTGGTTTAGTTGTGTTTTGGACATATCTACATGGAATACCTAGGATGGTCCCAAGATTCCACCGGTAGCCCTCGTTTTGACCCGCGGCGAGGGTTTCTTCCTACACATCGAGCATTTCTACAAGTGTTATCGCATGCACGTGAACACGTTATTACCTGGGAGATAGGAAATTCATCTATGAATGTTCCACCACACTTGTACATGTATGCTATGGCCACACGCAAGTTTTCGTGGGATTCCGGTGCTACTGTGGTCATTTTCTAGCGAAACCCTAGTCTATGGTCCCCGAAGATCTACCCCACTAGCTATCTTTGTACGAGCGTTGACCAATGTACTTTTTTGTTGGTTTAGGTTTGTTTTGGCCATATCTACATGGAAAACAAAGGTTGGGTCAAGATTCCATTGGTATCCCTTGTTTTGACCCGCAACAAGGGTTTCTTCCTACATGTCGAGCATTTCTGCAAGTGTTATCGCGTGCACGTGAACACGTTCTTACCCAGGAGATAGGAAATGCATCTATGGATGTTGCACCACACTTGTACATGTATGATATGGCCACACACAAGTTTTCATGGGATTCCGGTGCTCATGCGGTCATTTTCCAGCGAAACCCTAGTCTATGGGCCCCGAAGATCTACCCCCCTAGCTATCTCCGTACGAGCGTTGACCAATGTACTTTTTAATTGGTTTAGGTTTGTTTTGTCCATATCTACATGGAAAACAAAGGTTGGGCTGGTGCGACATTGCGGCCGAGGTACTACCAAGGCCACTATGATAGTGCCCACGGTAGCCGTCGGCGTTACTATGTCACCATACACTTCCGCTGTTGTAGCTGCTGCCTCTGTTATAGTGCCGACGCTTATACCGTCGGCGTTATCATGTCAGTGCTGGTGCGGCTGAGGTATTGGAGCAGCAGGGCCACTGTGATAGTGCCCACGGTAGCCGTCGGCGTTAATATGTCACCTTACATCTCTGCCTGGAAACCACTAGTGCTGCAATAGCTGCTGCCAATGGTATAGTGCCGACAGTGGCCATCAGTGTTACTATGTTAAGGAGCCCAAGTGTTAGTCATTTTTGAAGGAGCCAAACCAGCTAGCAGCACTGAGTAGTTGTTGCCGCTGTTGTAGTGCCGACACTTATACCGTCGGCGTTACCTTGTCAGTGCTGGTGCGGTAGGGCCACTATGATAGTGCCCACGGTAGCCGTCAGCGTTACTATGTTTAGGAGTCATTTTGAGAGAGGCAAAAAGTTAGCAGCATTGAAGTAGCTGCTACCGTTGTTATAGTGCCGACGGTAATACCGTCGGCATAGTCATGACTATGAACATCGTCATTCTGCCGTTTCCTCCGAAGACGGCAAATCCACGTGGCGTCGGCCTATGCTGAAGGCCGTATGACGCTGACAGTGGCCGTCGGCGTAGGTGGGTCTAAGCCGACGGTGATACTGTGCCCACGGTGGCCGTCGGCGTAGGCTGATCTATGCCGACGGTTGACTTGTGCTGACGGGGTTTTTCTGGCTGTGGGAGTACTGAGACAGTGCTGACGGCCCCGACAAATCACCGTCAGCGTTGAAATCACCGTCAGCGTCGTAGCTTGTTCCCGTAGTGAATGCCTAGGATCTACAGAGAGATGAAAAATGATGCATAATGTGACACCTGGCTACTAGTGGATTTTTGGTCCCTTTGGAGTCATCTCCATCCCTTTTATAGAAGAGTTCGATCCTCTAATTCCATGGTGCGTGCTTGGCCCACGGGAATTTTTTTCCTGCTTCTTAAAATGCCACTAGTGGAAAAAGGGCCATCCGTTCGCGACCCCTCAGAGCATTAGTCCCGGTTGCGCCACCAACCAGGACTAATGCTGGCACGCGTCCTGGTTGGAGCGGGCACGGGGCCAGGGGGCATGCGTCCCGGTTGATAAGGGGGAATACGTCCCGGTTGGAGCCACCAACCGGGACTAAAGGTTTGGCCACAGCCACGTGGCATGGCACACACCTTTAGTCCCGGTTGGTGGCTCCAACCGGGACGTATTCTCCTGCCCTCTATAAATGCAACGCCCCAGCCCCCTCTGCCTCCACTCTGTTTTTTCGAATGGTGGAAGGTGTGAGGGGTGTGCTAGTTTTTTCTCTTCTATGCATGCATTGAAGGTGTTTGATGAAATGTTTGAGTGAAAAATCCCGTTGAATTTCTCATAGAACAAAAATATAGAAGGTGTCCGAGACGCACTTGAGCTTTCTCCTCTTTATTTCTCTCGATCGAGGTTAGCAATCTTATCTTTTCTAGGTCATTGATACAATTCATGTGTCGGTGTGAATTGGTTATTTCACTATTTATGATGTCCTGTTTTTTGATAAACTTACTTATATGATGCAGATGAACGGTCGGGAATGGATGTACGGTGACCGGCGCGTAGCCGGGTATATCAAAGGCGTGGATAAATTTATCGATGTGGCTACGGCAAACAAAGAGAATGGATTTATACGTTGTCCATGTGTTCAATGTCGGAACAACAAGGAGTACTCTTCCTCGAAAATCATTCACGGCCACCTGATTATGAAAGGTTTCATGCCCAACTATAATTGCTGGACCAAGCACGGGGAAAGAGGGGTTATGATGGAAGATGGTGAAGAAGAATATGATGATAACAACTATCATCATATGTTTCCTGAATACAGTGATACTGCAATGGAAGACAATGGAGAGGAAAGAGGTGAAGAACGGGCATCAGATGAGCCGGCTGATGAACTTGGTAGGGTCATTTCTGATGCAAAGCGAGACTGTGAAACAGAAAATGAGAAGTTGAAGTTAGAGGGCATGTTAGAAGATCACAAGAAATTGTTGTACCCAAATTGTGAAGATGGTAGCACAAAGCTCGGTACCACACTAGAATTGTTGCGATGGAAGGCAGAGTGTGGTCTAACTGACTCCTCATTAGAAAAGATGCTGAAAATAATGAAGCCGAAGTTTCCAAAACATAACGAACTTCCCGAGAGTACCTACGAAGCAAAGGAGACTCTCTGTCCTCTGGGATTAGATGTGCAAAAGATACATGCATGCATTAATGACTGCATCCTCTACCGCGGTAAGGAGTATGAGAATTTATATAAATGCCCGGTATGCAATGCGTTGCGGTATAAGATCAGACAAGATGACCCTGGTGATGTTGAGGGAGAGCCCCTCCGGAAGAGGGTTCCTGCTAAGGTTATGTGGTATGCTCCTATAATACCAAGGTTGAAACGCATGTTCAGAAACAAAGAGCATGCCAGGTTGTTGCGATGGCACAAAGAAGACCGTAAGAAAGACGGGAAGTTGAGACACCCTGCTGATGGGTCACAATGGAGAAAAATCGAGAGAGACTTCCCAGACTTTGCAGGTGACACAAGAAACTTATGGTTTGGTCTAAGTACGGATGGCATGAATCCTTTTGGGGAGCAGAGCTGCAGTCACAGCACCTGGCCCGTGACTCTATGTATCTACAACCTGCCTCCTTGGTTGTGCATGAAGCGTAAGTTTATTATGATGCCAGTGCTCATCCAAGGCCCGAAGCAACCGGGCAACGACATTGATGTGTACCTTAGGCCATTAGTTGAAGAACTCTTACAGTTGTGGGGCAAACCAGGTGTACGTGCGTGGGATGAGAACAAACTGGAGCCATTTGATCTACGAGGGTTGTTATTCGTAACCATCAATGATTGGCCTGCTCTTAGTAACCTTTCAGGACAGACAAACAAGGGATATAAGGCATGTACCCACTATTTAGATAAGACCGAAGGTACATATTTGCATAAATGCAAGAAGGTTGTGTACCTGGCGAATCGATGATTTCTTCCGACCAATCATCCCATAAGAAATAAAGGCAAGCATTTCAAAGGTGAGGCAGATCACCGGAAGAAGCCTGAACTCCCTGCTGGTGATGATGTATTTGGTATGGTCAAGGACATAGAAGTAATCTTTGGAAAGGGTCCCGGCGGTCAATCAGTTCCGAACGACGTCGCTACAGGACACACACCCATGTGGAAGAAGAAATCTATATTTTGGGAGCTGCCATATTGGAAAGTCCTGCGTGTCCGCTCTTCAATCGACGTGATGCACGTGATGAAGAATCTCTGCGTGAACCTGCTAGGATTCCTAGGCGTGTATGGGAAGACAAAAGATACACCTGAAGCACGGGAGGACCAACAAATTATGAAAGACCCAAAGAACATGCATACACATAACAAGACGGATAAAGGGCGTCACTTAAGTCATGCCACCTATGCTCTTACCAAAGCAGAGAAGGAAATCTTTTTGAAGTCCTTTACAGTATCAAGGTGCCGTCGGGCTTCTCATCTAATATAAAGGGGATAATAAATATGGCAGAGAAAAAGTTCCAAAACCTGAAGTCTCATGACTGTCATGTGATTATGACGCAGTTGCTTCCGATTGCATTGAGGGGGCTTCTACCAGAAAATGTTCGAGTACCCATTGTGAAGCTGTGTTCATTCCTCAATGCAATATCTCAGAAGGTAATCAATCCAGATATTCTGCCAAGGTTATAGAAGGATGTGGTACAATGTCTTGTTAGTTTTGAATTGGTGTTCCCACCATCCTTCTTCAATATTATGACGCATCTCCTGGTTCATCTAGTGGAAGAGATTGCCATTCTCGGTCCGGTATTTCTGCGCAATATGTTCCCCTTTGAGAGGTTCATGGGAGTCTTAAAGAAATATGTTCATAACCGTGCTATACATGAAGGAAGCATCTCCAAGGGATATGGAACAGAGGATGTCATTGAGTTTTGTGTTGACTTTATTCCTGACCTTAAGCCGATTGGTGTTTCTGACTCGCGGCATGAGGGAAGACTAAGTGGAAAAGGCACGCTGGGAAAGAAAGCAATGATATGTAGGGACGGGGATTCTTTCACTAAAGCACACTACACAGTTCTACATAATTCCACCTTGGCAGCTCCGTATATCGAGGAACACAAGAATATTGTTCGCTCCAAAAACCCGGGGAATCCTGAATCATGGATTACAGATGAACACATGAAGTCTTTCGGTGGTTGGATGCGGACACATCTCTTGAATGACACCACTGTTGGAGATCAGCTATACTTGTTGGCCGCGTCACCATCTTCTACTGTATTGAATTTCCAAGGGTACGAAATAAATGGGAATATATTCTACACGGTCGCCCAAGATAAAAAGAGCACCAACCAAAATAGTGGTGTCCGCTTTGATGCAATAGACGAGAATGGACAAAAGGACACATATTATGGTTACATAGAGGAGATATGGGAACTAGACTATGGAGTCTCTTTTAAGGTCCCTTTGTTTCGCTGCAAATGGGTCAACCTGAATGGGGAAGGGGTAAAGATAGACCAGTTGTACGGAATGACAACAGTGGATCTCAACAATCTTGGTTATAGATATGAACCATTCGTCCTAGCCAATGATGTGTCTCACGTTTTCTATGTGAAGGACATGTCCTCCAGACCGAAAAAAAGAAAAAATATGCAAACGAATACATCATATGATGAGCCAAAGCGTCACATAGTTCTTTCAGGGAAAAGAAACATCGTGGGAATCGAGGACAGGAAAGACATGTCAGAAGATTATAATAAGTTTGATGAAATTCCGCCCTTCATAGTGAAAACTGACCCAAGCATTCCGTTAAGTAAAGAAGATGCTCCATGGTTACGTCTGAAGCGATCATAAGGAAGGACATATGCCAAGAACTTCATGCTCATATTATGTAACTCTAGTTCATGTCTTTTGCGTTTTGTGGCTTGACCGAAGGATATCTTTCGCGGTTTGTGGCCTTTAGTCCCGGTTTTGTAGTCTCAGTTTTTAATATTAATAAATGTCTTGAGTGTTAGTCCCGTTTTGTGGCTGGACCGGGAGTGCCTCTATGACCAGTTTCTTGGAGATGCCGGAGGACTGGGATCCGGCGGCATCTCCCTGAAACTGGTCGTAGTGGTGTCCCTGCTCTCAAAAACCATCTTGCAGCTTGTAACTTCTCTAACTAGATCAATACGCCTCGAAGCTAACTAATTTCACATATTAGGGAGTGCCTCTATGACCAGTTTCTCGGAGATGCCGGAGGACTGGGCTCCATCGACATCTCCCTGAAACTGGCCGCAGTGGTGTCCCTGCTCTCGAAAACCATCTTGCAGCTTGTAACTTCTCTAACTAGATTAATACGCCTCGGAGCTAAATAATTTGACATATTAGGGAGTGCCTCTATGACCAGTTTCTCGGAGATGCCGGAGGACTGGGCTCCGTCGGCATCTCCCTGAAACTGGCCGCAGTGGTGACCCTGCTCTCGAAAACTGGCTGGAGGACTGGACTCGCGGGATGCCTATTTATAGTACAAGCAGCTCGGCATAGTGTCGACACTTACGAAATAATGTCGACCCTCACCCCTATCATTAGTGCTCACTCGTGTTTTGTCCCGGTTGGTGTCTCCAACCGGGACTACAGGTTGATCTTTAGTCCCGGTTGGTGACACCATCCGGGACAAGGTGCACGCCGCATGAAATAATGTCGACACTCACCCCTATCATTAGTGCTGCCTGGCCCAGCCTGCCGAAATCGTCCATCCCGGGTAAAAAGGACAAATGTCTGCCAAATCGGTAGGAAGTGGGTCCGGTTTGTACTACAGGTACATGATCTATCGCCCGTGATTTTTTGAAAAAATCATTTTTAGACTCGCAATATGTGGTTTCTTCAGAGATCCAATGCAAGTTCTAACGATGCTCGTCCCCTATCTTCATGCACACCGGTTCGACCATAGTTAGAAATTCAGATAATTCAAAACGGGAATAATAAATTCAAAAAAAATCCGAACAATGAAAATCCTTCGCATGGTGTCATATTATGTTACATAGTTGAAAGGAAAAAAATACCAGACTTGGTATATTGATCATGTTTCGAAAAAACCTTCACAAAATGACCTATCATGTTCGAGGTTTCATGGCTTTCGGTCCAAATGACCGATGTTATGTGCTGAATCACGGCATAGTTTGTGATGTTGTGCCCATATTATGCATGTGTGTGGACATTGGTATGGAGAACAATGTTGCAGGAGAAAGTTTTCCTTTTTGTCGCACGGAAAAGCCCTTTTCCATTTTCCGAGCGTAAAAAACGGGTCGTTTTGTGAAGTAACCACCAAAATGCCATTTCAGAATGCTACCGTACCATTTTCCTAAAATACTAGACCACCTTACATGGACTATCTCCCAACCGGTACATCTCAAACCTTTTCGTCCATCCCGGGTAAAAAGGACAAATGTCTGCCGAATCGGTAGGAAGTGGGTCTGGTTTGTACTACAGGTACATGATCTATCGCCCGTGATTTTTTGAAAAAATCATTTTTAGACTCGCAATATGTGGTTTCTTCAGAGATCCAATGCAAGTTCTAACGATGCTCGTCCCCTATCTTCATGCACACCTGTTCGACCATAGTTAGAAATTCAGATAATTCAAAACGGGCATAATAAATTCAAAAAAATCCGAACAGTGAAAATCCTTCGCGTGGTGTCATATTATGTTACATAGTTGAAAGGAAAAATACCAGACTTGGTATATTGATCATGTTTCGAAAAAACCTTCACAAAATGATCTATCATGTTCGAAGTTTCATGGCTTTCGGTCCAAATGACCGATGTTATGTGCTGAATCACGGCATAGTTTGTGATGTTGTGCCCATATTATGCATGTGTGTGGAAATTGGTATGGAGAACAATGTTGCAGGAGGAAGTTTTCCTTTTTGTCGCACGGAAAAGCCCTTTTCCATTTTCCGAGCGCAAAAAACGGGTCGTTTTGTGAAGTAACCACCAAAATGCCGTTTCAGAATGCTACCGTCCCATTTTCCTAAAATACTAGACCACCTTACATGGACTATCTCCCAACCGGTACATCTCAGACCTTTTCGTCCATCCCGGGTAAAAAGGACAAATGTCTGCCGAATCGGCAGGAAGTGGGTCCGGTTTATACTACAGGTACATGATCTATCGCCCGTGACACCATCCGGGACAAGGTACACTCCGCACGACATAATGTCGACACGCCATTTTTCTCGCCATTTTTCTTCCCGCCATTTTTTCCCGCCAGTTCTTCACTATATATATATGTAGGGTTGGCCTCCATTGTCATTGCACATCTCTAGACTCATATCTGCAACCTCATCACTCTTTCCCATGGCTTCCACCGTAGCACTAACTCCCAGGGAGGCGGAGGCGCTTTGCGCCTCGAACTACCCCTGCCCGCCGGGCTACTGTGTCCCCGTCGGCTGGATGCTGAGCGCCGGAGGCGTGCCGGTTCCTCCTGTCCCTCTAGGTGTGGCGCGTCGGATGGCCATCACGAACCACTACTACTTCGAGCTCACGCCGGAGCAGCGGAAGAATCCCAGATGGCATCCCGACTATTTCCCGACTTGAGAAGCCTTCTTCGTGGATCGGCGTGAGAGGGCACTCGCTAGGAACGAGGAGGAGGGCCCACCACCTCCGAACTTCAACGAGGCCGGCCGTCGGCTGTGGTGGTGCGGCCGGACTCTCCAGAGCGTCATGGCCTACAACACGGCCGCCGACTCTAGCCCCCGCCTGCGCTATCCTCAAGTCCAGCGCACTCGTACTCAACCTTCAAGGTTCAACTACGGCGACCCCGACGACGATAGCGATGACGGCCGCGGCGAGTACGACGACTACAGTGGCGAGTATTACAGGTGTAGGCAGGAGCATGACTGAATTATTCCAACATTGCAAAACAAGTTTGGCCGATTGTGGCTTAATCTGGCCATGTATCTTAATTTTCAGTTCTTCTATGTAACTTTGTGTTAGTTGTGTTATGTACTTTAATTCCAGTTCTATCCTAATCAAATTTTCTTTCCGCCCATTATTTTCCGTCCTCTTTTTTCCGCCCATTAAAACAGAAAATGGTTTTGAATTACTTATAAGTTAATTCATTTTTAATTGTAAATGGTTCATATTTTAAATGGTTACATTAATTATTTTTTAAAATAGAAAATGGTTTTGAATTATCTATTCAAATCCAAAAACTTTTTATGTTTAAAGTTTTTCTAAATTCCAAATTAATATTTAAAAAATATAAGTTAATTCATTTTTAATTTTAAATGGTTACATTAATTATTTTTTAAAAATAGAAAATGGTTTTGGATTATTTATTCAAATCCATACACTTTTTATGTTTAAAGTTTTTCTAAATTCCAAATTAATATTTAAAAATATAAGTTAATTCATTTTTAATTTTAAATGGTTACATTAATTATTTTTTAAAAATAGAAAATGGTTTTGGATTATTTATTCAAATCCATACACTTTTTATGTTTAAAGTTTTTCTAAATTCCAAATTAATATTTAAAAAATATAAGTTATTTCATTATTAATTTTAAATGGTTCATAGTTTAAATGGTTACATTAATTATTTTTCAAAACAGAAAATGGTTTCGAATTAGTTATTCAAATTCAAACACTTTTTATGTTTAAAGTTTTTCTAAATTCCAAAGTACTAATCATTTAAAAAGCATTACAAATTTAAACCCCAAAATAAAAAATAAGGCGGGAACAGAGAGAAAATACCTGAAAAATTTTGAAAACAGGGGAATATGTCCCGGTTGGAGCCACCAACCGGGACTAAAGACCCCCTGCGCGCGCCCCTTCAGCTGCTGAAAATTGGAGTATACGTCCCGGTTGGTGGCTCCAACCGGGACGTATGCCCTTTTAGTACCGGGACGTATACTCCCTCTCCTTTATAACTTCCCTTCTTCTTCTCTGCTTCTCTGTTTCATCGACGACGACGCCAGGCTGCCCGTGCCCTCCGTCGTCGTCAACGCCTCCGCCTCCGGCCGCCACCGCCGCGCGCTCCCCGTAGCGTCTCCTCCTCCGGCCGCCACCGCCGCGTGCTCCGTAGCGGCTCCTCCTCCTCCCGCGCGCATCTCCTTCCCCGAGGACCGCCGCCCGCGTCTCCTTCCTCGATGACCACGCCGCCCGCGCCCTTCCCCGACGACCGCGCCCTTCCCCCACCTCCGCGCGTCATCGCCTCCAGAAGAGGTACGCCCCTCCCTGCCTCTGTCCTCCCCCTCCCTCTGCTGGTGCTGGTGGGCGGCGGCGGCTGCTGCTAGGTGCTGCTGGTGGGCTTCGGGTGGTGGGCGGCAGCTGCTGCTAGGTGCTGCGCGCGTGAAGGCAGGGAAGAGAGGAGATGGGCCTCGGCCCAGGGAAAGCTTTTGCCCCTGTTTGAAAAAAAGGTTGTGCATCATCGCATCTAGGGATGGCACCCGCCGGGTTTGGGGCCGGGTCCGGTCCCCCCATACCCACCCCATTTAAGTTGTCGGGTTTCATTTCTTACCATACCCGTGACCCGGCCGGGTTCGGGGCCCCGGCGGGTACCCACCAGCGCATGAGACGGGAGCGACGCTGACGCATGCGGGAAGAAAACAATGGGATAGTAGGATGGGTTTGGTGAAAATGGACGCGTGCGTGCGTGTCCTGTCTTCAGGACTCCATATTCCAGCGTGTGCATGTGATGTGTGTTGTCTACGTGCATGGCCCGCGTGGACGTGTGGTTAGTCATATGATTATTAGGGATAGGATTAAGGCTTAGAGCGGGTCTGCGGGTATGGGTTTGCCACCCCCATACCCGCCCCAATAAACTTGGAGGGTCTAACTTTTTACCAAACCCTCCCCATTTAAGGCGGGTATCCATCGGGTTTGTGGGTTTCGGGTCCCCATTGCCATCCCTAATCGCATCCTTATCATCGGACTATCCTCGTTTGCTATAGGAGTATCACATTTACTCAATGATAGATTTATACTCCCTCATGTCAGGTTTGTAAGGCTCGGGAAAAGGGGATGTTGGTGGCCGGTTCCGCAGGACATGGGAGGCGTGCAGGGATGCGTGGGGCGGGTGTATTGTGGCAAGAGAGAGGCAGAAGCTCTGTTTGCTCGGGGAAGGTGAGGAGAGGGGGAGGAGGTGGCGCCGATGGGAGTTCCCCTGTTCGCTCACGCGTGGGCGAGACATGGGCGAAGGGGTCGCGCGGTCAAAACCATTGTGTTCGACGTAGGAAAGCTCAGTCTGGCTCGGTCGCGCGTAAATCTTCCCATGAAATTGCATGCCCCTTAGGTGCATGTGGGTTCGACGATGTGCCTTCGCCAGGGCATTCCGAACCCTCTTAAATCGATTCCAATATGGTATTTTGTTAGTATCTAGTGTTACCTATCTGCTGGATAGTTTCCCTTTTGTAGCCTTATACTCATGTTCCCCTCTCATATGCATCCGAGGTTTCTCCGAACTAGGTTTTACACCCCTCGGAACTCCGGAATATTGATTTTAGTTGATTTTAGCTAGAGTTACCTATCTACTACACGGTTTCCTTTTTGTAGCTAGGTTTAGGGTTTAGGGTTTCTCTTCATTTTTATTATTGTGTATGTATATATTAGGGTTTCTCTGAATTAGGGTTTATATCTCTCAACACCGTACCTAACTTTCTCCTTTATCCTCTTTGACTTATTCGTTTTTCCACCTATGTACAAAATATGGACCCACACGTCAGAGACGAAGAAATGGAAGAGTTGATCCAAGGTGTGATCCGTGGGGAAGAAAATTTAGACGTATCAACGTTTCTGAACAACTCCGGTGAGGGTGATCCTCTTTTTACCGGAATAGACGACTTGTTTGAGGTTGAAGGTGTTGCCTTCCGCGAGGGAGAAGGCGATGCCTTGTGTAATCGAGAAGACGACCGCTCCAGCGAGGTGCATGTAATATAATTAATTCATTAATTAATCATCTGCTATCTATATAGAAATAGTAACGACGATCTTTCTTCTTTTAGCCCTCCGGATCGAAGGAATCTACTGAAAAGAACAGACGAGGCCCAACCAAAAAGTTGCAAGACCATGAGAGGTTCAGGATCGAAGATGTCGCTGAAGACAGCAAACCGACGGCTCCCGAAGTTGTCGCAACCAAATTTGTGGCACAATGCGGAGTAATCGTTAGGGACTTAATCCCGATCACCATTCGAAATTGGAATAGGCCTGCTAATGCGGATGAAGAGGGAACATGTTTATTTGTCCCTAACCACGCCAAAGATTTACTGTGGAAGAGGCTCATGGTTAATTTCAAACTACTGAAGATAGAGCTGGATCCAAATGCGGAGGATCCAGTTGAGGACGCCTTACAACATGGGAGAACCATGGAGGCTAAGGTCAGGGAGTGGGCTTTGAAGAAGATGGCCCAGTGTTTCACCAACTAGAAGAAAAGATTGCACCTTGACTATGTCGTGAAAAAGAAGACTCCCGATTTCAAGAATATTCAGTTTGAGAAGATAAAATCATTCTGGGCTGAGTTTGTGGAATACAAGAAATCAGAAAAAGCTAAGAAAATGTCTGAAACGAATAAGCTGAATACTGCTAACAAGAAGTATCACCATACTATGGGGCAAGGTGGCTACAGGGCTGGCATTCCTTAGTGGGAGAAACTTGAGAATGAACTGCGTGCTAAAAAGATCACCCCAGAGACAGACGATTGGGTAGAACGTGCAAGGAATTGGTTTTACGGGCATGGGGGCACGTTGGACTCGGAAGGGAGGTGTATATATAACATACGACATAAAGAAGACCCCTTGCCAATCGAGAGGATGAGAAAAGCAGTAAAGGCTGTTAAAGATGGGGACTTCATTCCCGATAGAGAGAATGATGAGCTCATACTCGCCCTTGGAAATAAGGAACATGATGGACGAACACGAGGCACAAGAGGCTCCCAACCATGGAGGACTGGGTTTCCCGAAGAGAGGAAGAAATATCCTGATAGAAGCCGTCAGAGGAGAAAGGACAGGGTGGAAATTGAAGCAAATAGTCAGAAAGAGCGAATGCGTTTAATTGAAGAACGATTAAAGCAACAACAAGATGAAATTAACGCACTTAAAGAGCAAAGTACTACCGGCCCATCTCAGCAGCACACTGCATTCGATGCTACCAGCCTATCGAATAATCGAAAAAGCAGTGTGGCTTCCATCGAGGTCCCGGGTGATGACAATGGCGATGACGATGATGCACCGACGATGGCTCCTGTTGGCTACCCAGTGGATGATATCACAGAGATGACACACTGCGAGCTACATGTCAAAGTTGTGAACATATCAATGAAGGTGGCGGTCGGCTATGCCTTACCAATTGGACCCACACCAACTTACCACTGTCGTCCGGTTCCAGAGGGCTACGCTGTTGTCGGCATGGATGAAATCATGCCCACCTTTGAAGTTTTGGATCTTCACTACCCTGCAGGTGAAGGGGATGTGACTGTACTGGGAGACGCAAAAAACGTCACCATTCTATGGCCGAAGGAATGTATCGTGCTTCGAAATCACACGCCAAGGCCATCTTCGCCGCCGCCTCACCCGTCTCCAGCGAGGTCGTCGCCACCGCGGCAGCCGTCTTCGTCGCCTCACCCGACTCCGTTGCCTCACCAATCTCCGGCGCAGCCATCACCGCGGGAGCCATCGCCGGCGCCTCAGGATAAAAAGCGTAAGCGTACCGCTACTATGCGTCGTTGTAAGCGATCGCCGAAACATAAACAAGAGCCTCATCCAAAAGTACCAAAGGTTCCTCCCAAGAGAGCTTATGATTGTACTGAAGAGGAGACTGCGGCGATCATTGATGCGGAAACGACAGCGTTTTTCGCTAAGCTGAGGCGGCCGAAAGAGCCAGAGTTCCCCAACACCAAAGAAGAAAAAGCCAAAGTGTTGAAAATGCTAAAGACTCTTCATCAACCCGAGCCAAAGCTGTCATCAGACTATGAGCGTTCTATTCTCAAGTCACATGCGACACAAAAAGCCTCGAAGAGCAGTACTGATGCAAGCGAGAAATCTGTTGCCCAGCTCGGAGAACAAGCAAAACAGACTTGCGCCCCTCTCAAGGTGATTTCCCAAACCAATGTGGGGTCGAGCAAATATGGGGCCGAAGAGCAGTATGATCCAGAGGTAGTTGCACAATACGAAGAAGCTGCCGCTGCTCAAGGTATGAGTATTGCCCAGTACTTATCCTAGTTAGAGTTCTTCCCCGTGAGTGAAGTAGCATACAAATACCAGTACGGCAAACCTCTCGTCAAACCTGAGGAGGTAAACAATCTTCCAACAAAAATGCGAAGATTGCATAACTGGTACATGCATGCCACAAAGGCCGGGGCTAACTGGATAGTGCTGAGGGTTACAAAAAAGCATCATGGGAAAGAAAAGGATGACATGATATCCATTGAATTTGATGAACTATTTCAATTATTCAATCAAGACGCCTTGGACAAATCAATCATCAGTGCCTATTGTCTGTAAGTACTAATTCTGTAATTAATTTAGTCTCCAGCTATCTCACTTTGTTTATTGCATGTATATAATCATACTGTAATATGCAGAATGAAGATTCTCGAATGCAGCAGAGGACAAATCTATGACATTGGCTTCATTGACCCATATTGGGTTCATGAAGCTAATCTCAAAATAAGCCCCCAGGATACGGAGGATAATATAGTACACGCGTTAAGGTTTCAAGAAACCAGAAGGAAAATACTTTTTCCTTACAACTTCGAGTGAGTGTTATTGTCTTGTATATACTTTCTATTTCGCTTACTCGATGTTAAGTATATAATTGATTAGTTATGCATTTGCAGCTTCCACTATATTCTGTTAATCATTCAACTTGACAAAGGGCGTGTACTAGTCATGGACTCGAAACATAAACCCCTTGAGACGTGGAAGGACATGCAGATACTTCTCCAGCGGTAATTCTAATCATTACGACACTATGTCAGCAACGTTCGTGAATTTTATGATATCAAGTACTTAATAACTTATTTTATTCGTTTTCTACGCCGGGCAGCGCTTGGGAACGGTTCACCAACAAGGCTAGGGGTGTTTGGAAAGAGGAGCTTACATTTCAACCACTAAATGTAAGCACCACTAGCTATATCCGCGCATCTCTTTGATTCTAGTTTTGATACAGTTATTATCATGCTTGATTATTATTTTGATTGAACTTTGTTCTCGTAAAGTGCCTGACGCAGGGACCAGGTAACAATCTATGTGGATACTATGTTTGCGAGTTCATCCGACAGACGTGCGATGAGAAGGGCAGAAATTTAGAGCAACTCCACGTACGTAAACAATCTCTATAGTTTTTAATTACAATCAAATTGTGTTTAGTTTCATTCATATAGGCTGACTCCCTTTTTAAATCAGATCGAACGTCAACGGGACGGTCTTCTGCCAAAGGATCGCGTACGAGCAATTCAGGAGGAATTGGCGGGATTCTTGGATGCAGAAGTCTTAGACCCAAAAGGGAAATACTATTCAGCTGTGTATAGACAATAGGGATTGTAAAAATAGCAACTTTGAAGGAATTGGCCGGTAGCATCGAATAGCAACTTTTGTATGTAGTGCATGAACTCGATCCGTGTATTGAATGTAATATTGTCATGATATTCATGATGTAATATAAGGTTCCTTCATTGATAAGTGCAAATCACTAAATAAACAATAAAACAACCTAAATGAATTCTCTGCCGTGGCACAAAAAGTGGCGAAAATGCTGCCGCGGCAACAAAATGTGCCAAAATGAATTCTCTGCCGCGGCAGAGAAATGGGCCAAATCTCTGCAGCGGCAGAAGGTTATTAGTCTTCACACCTTCAACCTCTATAAGTACATGTACCTGGCTTTCCTTCAAATTTCAGTACTACTATATTTTCTATATTTGTAAACAGCATGGTATTTGTGACTTACAATAATAATATCGATAACTTCTTATTCACATTAGTGATCACATGACACATGTATTTGTACTATTCTTGTCTATGTCAATCTCATATCTTCTGAAGAATGCTACTTTTTCTGCTCATTTCATACATCTAAGACATATGATGTGACCAATTGTAATGTAAAAACAATCATGCACCTTATCTATACATGGAGGTGTAGGTGTCATGCTTCTAGCTTGCAGACCCTAGTTTGGAGATGACGGTTAGGGAGGTCTCAGGCGACCATGGATTGGATTTTAATGCCCATGTTGCATGTGTGATTTGTTTATAATCATTATTATCTTGACTATTTATATGTGTATTCCACATAAAAGAATATGTGTGTCGGAAAAAAGTATTCAAGCAATAAATTTTGAATAATGCATAACCTGTAGTACCAAATATTGCTTGCCAAGCCTTTGGTAAATGAACAAAGAGAAGTGCTTTCACTCGGAAAATAAGTAATTGGGCTACCAAAGACACAAAGTTATTAAGTCCAATTTTCTGCAATAAGAGGGTGGGCACTACTCTAGTCCTTTCATGCCATATACCATATTATGTGAAATAAAGCGGACATGCATTTGACCGTACGTGGAAGAATTAATCAATGCATCCACGAGTGTTTGACTCTTTATTGAAGAAAAAAGGATCCTAGCTAATAGTACATCAATAATATTGGTGCAACATAAAAAGTAAAAAACTTTCCCTAGGGTCTGGAATATATATATTTATAGGGCTAACATGATCGTTCGCTCTCGGAAAGGTTGATCGGGAAGCTAAGCCATAGGTTACTCTGCTGGTACACGAGCTTGTGTTGCATCAAGCGAGTCCAAATGGGCTTCGTCCCTAGCAGACTCCGAGTGGACAGGGATCCTAGCTAGTTCAAGGTGGCATCTCCTTGTTTTCCACCTAGAAATTTCTACCGATCTCTATAAGCCGGTAGAGTCTCTGGTCTCTGCACAAAGTTGAAGGAGCTCGCCTTCTGTAGAGTAGGCAGGTTCTCCACCAGAGAGTAAATAAGTTCCCAACACCTCCAATGCCTAGAATTTTCAATAGCGACCTGAACATGATGCATAATGTGGGGACTTGAACCATTTGTCTATTATCGGATATTTTAACTCTCTAGTATCATATCTATCATTTTTATACTCCAATAGAAGATGATATACGAATTACATATGGTGCATTCTTAGCCTACATAAACCCTTTCAGTGCTTTCCTGAATTCAGTTGGACAAAATTGAAGAAACTCACCAAATCCTTCACTTCTCATCCTTCCTCCTCTATAAGTACTTGACTTTCCTTCAAGTTTCGGTTCCTTTTTGTCCGTTCGCGAAACCAACACGTTCTTTATGGCTCAGAATAATATCGATCACCTGTTTTTCACATTAGTGATCATATGGCATGTATGTTTACCACTAGTGCATGTCGATCTGATATCTTCTCAAGGATGCTATTTGTACTGTTTTATTTCCTAGATTTGGGACATATGACTTGGTCAACTACAAATAATTAAACAATCAAGCACTTTATTTGCACCCGGAGGTGGAAGTGTCGTGCTTCTAGACCTTTATTTGGAGATGACATCTAGGGAGGTCTTCTACTACCGTATATTGATTTTTAGAGGCCCATATACAACAATAATATTTGAATAGCTGACAATCAATAAAATTGAATATTTCCTATCAATCCTTGTAAGTAAACTCATACTACCTCTATTCTTAAATCTAAGATGTTTTAGTAGGATAAAATAGCCTACATAAATATTTTACATTTTAGAACAGAGGTAAGAGAAAGCATTGCCACTCGGGAAAATAAGAAACCTTGACTACCACGCTACTTGATAAAAAGTGATTACATTTTGCGTAGAAATGAGTGCACAACTCTTGTCTTGGGGGTGGAGTTTTGGCACTTACTAGAATGACAGTCGGCTCAACAAGATGAGTGTTGTAGGCTTGTAGTCACTATGTCCGTGACATCATCCATAATAAGTTAACTAATGGATGAAGCAAAGACGTGATCCACACCGGAAAAATCATCTCTCCAATGCTTGACTGATGTGGTGAGCAGCGGTGGTAGGCCGTGGATCTGGGCTTCCTTATAGATCCGTCCTCCATGGCCTTTGGTCACCGACGGCATGGTTGGCAGGCTAGTGCGGAGCTGGATATGTCGTCTGAATATGAGTTTAGGAGGTGTGGCAGCCGGTGAAAACCAAGCTCTGACTACGGTCAGGGCGGGTGATGGCGGCCTTGTGTCCTTCCCTTGTTGACGGCATCGACCTTACAAACATCGCCTCTTTCTGCTCGGGTTTCTTTGGGGAAAACCCTAGATGTGGGTATCCTGGACCGGATGATGGTGGATCTTTCGGTGTCGTTCTCCCTCCTGGAGCATCATTTTTGGAGCATGTGCTGGATGAGAAAGCAACAGGTGGAGCGTGTTACATATGCCGCATTGACGATGGAATTTCTCGGCCGCATGGTGCAACGAGGTCTTGGTGATGAACGTGCCATGATGGACTCGCGCAGGGCGAAGGCATTGTCTGACGTGCAACACCATCAATGGCAGGAATGCCGAGCATTATGTGGATCCTGAACATTGCTCTGTGATTCGATGGCGCTGACGGCTTATGTAGCGTCTGTATGAGGTGCTCTCTAAGTGTCTGCTAGAACGAATGAGCACTCCCATTTCGTCTAGAGGGCGTGTCAGGGTATGCGATGTTCCTTGCTCCTAGTTGATGGTGGGGGTGGGGGGTCGCGTTTTCAAGGTATAAGGCCATGTTGGCATGATCTTCACCCATTATCGGGTGTGTAGGTGTTGAGTTGTGGCTTCGAGTTTGTTGATGTATGATTTTGCCATTGCTGGATAAATTAATAAAGAAAACAGTATGCATCTATCATATGCTTCGGAAAACAAGGCTCGACTATTTTTCCATTCTGCGAGCAGCGGAAAGAAGCGCAGTGTGGAACTATCACTAGTAGAAAACATGCCTTTCGTCCAGGCTATTAGTCCCGGCTGTGGCTGGGGCCGAGACTAATGGCCCGCTCCGAACGGCCCGAGCCACCCCAAACCATAGGTCCCAGCTCGTTAGACCCCATTAGTCCCGGTTTGAGACACAAACCGGGACTAAAGGGTCTGGGGCCTACCGCTCGCTGCGGGCACGTCCTTTAGTCCCGGTTTGTATCTCAAACCGGGACTAGTGGTCTGGCCCTATATATATGGCATAGCCCCTCCTTCTCTCAACTGTTTTTTTCCTGGTGGGAGAGGTGGCGGTGTGCTATTTTTTTTCTTGTTCATATGCACTAGAGGTGTTTGGTGAATTGTCTATTAGAGCGATGTGAGTTTAGATCACACAAGATAGACATGATATGAGGTGCCCGAGGCACACTTAAGTTTTCTCATCTTTGTTTCTAAGTGTAATAAAAGGTTAGCAACTATTTTCTCGTTTAGACCATGCGGTACTAATTTTAGCATAGTGATTGCGTTTGATATATATTCGTATGATACAGATGAGCCATCCATGGATGTACGGTGACCGACGCTCTGCCGCTTTCAGAGAAGGTGTGCGTTCTTTTTGAATTGTGGCCAAGGAGAACAAGCGGCGGGATGGTTTTATGTGTTGTCCATGTGTTGACTGTACGAATGAGAAGGCTCACACTTCCGCAAGAGTCATTCAGAGCCACCTGCTTCGGTATGGTTTTATGTCCGGCTATAATGTTTGGACCAAACACGGAGAAAGAGGGGTTGTGATGGAAGACGGTGATGAAGAAGAGAATGATGATGACAACTACCGATCTATGTTCCCTGAATACGCTGATACCACAATGGAAGACAATGAAGAAGAAGGAGGTGAAAAACGGGAACCAGACCGGCCCACTGATGATCTTGGTCGGGTCATTTCTGATGCAAAGAGAGACTGCGGCATAGAAAAGGAGAGGTTGCAGTTTGAGCAGATGTTATAGGACCACAACAAATTGTTGTACCCAACTTGTGAAGATGGCCAGAAGAAGCTGGGTAGCACACTAGAATTGCTGAAGTGGAAGGCAGAGACCGGTGTGACTGACTCGGGATTTGAGAAGTTGCTGGTACTCATGAAGAGGTTGCTTCCAAGAAATAACGAATTGCCCGCCAGTACATACGAAGCAAAGAAGCTCGTCTGCCCTCTAGAATTAGATGTGCAGAAGATACATGCGTGCCCTAATGACTGCATCCTCTACCGCGGTGAGAAGTACGGGAATTTGGATAAATGCCCGGTATGCACTGCATTGCGGTATAAGATCAGAAAATATGACCCTGGTGATGTTGATGGCGAGCCACCCAGGAAGAGGGTTCCTGCCAAGGTGATGTGGTATCCTCCTATAATACCACGATTGAAACGTTTGTTCAGAAACAAAGAGCAAGCCAAGTTATTGCGATGACACATGGAAGAACGTAAGAAAGACGGGATGTTGAGGCTCACCGCTGATGGTCGACAGTGGAGAAAAATTGAGAGAGACTTCCCGGACTTTGCTGGTGACGCAAGAAACTTATGGTTTAGTCTAAGTACAGATGGCATGAATCCTTTTGGTGCTCCTGGAAGTAGTGGCTCAACCGACGAGCCATCATGAACACGCCGTAGGCGAGTTTTTGGTAGTAAGGGTACCTCTGCTTTGTTGGCGTCAATACCTCGCTGAGGTAGTAGATTGGGCATTGGACCCCATGGGTCTTGCCTTCTTCGGGTCGCTCGACCACCAGTACGGTGCTTATCACCTGGTGTGTGGCTGCTATGTACAGCAGTAGGGGCTCCCGCTCCTTTGGCGGAACCAAGACGGGCGAGGTGGAGAGCAGGCGCTTTAGATCTTCGAATGCGTCATCCGCCTCGGGCGTCCACTCGAATTTGTCTGCCTTGCGTAGCAGCTGGTAGAATGGCAGGGCTTTCTCGCCCATGCGGCTGATGAACCTGCTCAATGCCGCTATTCGCCCTGCAAGCTGCAAGACACATTTGAGATTCTTTGGCTTTTCCATGGCCATTATGGCCCGGATTTTATTCGGGTTCGCCTCGATCCCTCGCTGGGAGATGAAGTAACCAAGCAGCTGACCCGATGGGACGCCGAAGGCGCACTTTTCGGGGTTGAGCTTGATCCTGTAGCGATCGAGATTATCGAACGTCTCGCGGAGATCGTCGATGAGCGTTCTCGCCTCCCTGGTTTTGATGACTATGTCGTCGACATAGACTTGGACATTGAGACCGATCTGGTCCTTCAGGCATGCCTGCATGCATCGCTGGTACGTGGCACATGCGTTCTTTAGCCCGAAGGGCATTGTGTTGTAGCAAAACACTCCGAACGGCGTGATGAGCGCCGTTTTCTCTTGATCTTCGACCTTGAGTCGAATCTGGTTATAGCCTGAGTAGGCATCGAGGAAGGAGAGTTTCTCGCATCCTGCTGTTGAATCGATGATCTGATCGATCCGAGGGAGAGGGAAGTGGTCCTTTGGGCAGTGCTTGTTCAGCGACGTGAAGTCCACGCACATCCGCAGGATGTCCGTGTCCTTTTTGGGGACCATCACTGTATTGGCGAGCCACTCGCTTTCTTTAATCTCCCTGATGAAGTCTGCAGCGAGTAGTCTGTTTATTTCAATCCCTATGGCTTTGGCCCGCGGCTCGGACAGTCTCCAGATGGACTGCTTGACGGGCTTGGTGTCTGGAAAGACGTTGAGTGCGTGCTCGGCGAATTCCCTGGGAACTCCTGGCAAGTCCGCAGGACACCAGGCAAAGATTTCCAAGCGCTCACGGAGGAATTCGACGAGCGCGCTTTCCTATGCGGGGCTGAGATCGTTGGCGATCAGCGCCGTCTTGGAGGCATCCGTCGGGTGGACCTGCACCTTCTTTGTGTTGACGGTGGAGTCGAAAGACATATCAGGTGCGTTTTGTCGTGCGACTGGGGGTGCCCCATTGTCCGTCACCTCGCGGAGCCTTACGAGCTCCTCTTGCATGCCGAATGACTGGGAGATTCTGTTGAAGTCCCTGTCGCAGTGGTCCGATCGGGTGAAGCTCCCGTGGATCGTGATGACGCCCCTGGGTCCTGGCATCTTGAGTACCAGGTACGCGTAGTGTGGTACTGCCAGGAACCTTGCGAATGCTACATGCCCGAGGATGGCGTGGTATTGTGATGGCCAGTCCACCACTTCGAACTCGAGCCGCTCGCATCGGAAGTTGTCCGGTTTGCCGAAGATGACGTTGAGCCATATTTTTCCCAGGGGGAATATGCCCTTTCCTGGAACGATGCCATGGAACGTTGTGTCTGACTGTTCCAAGCTGCACAGCGGGATCCGCATTGCTGCTAGAGTGCTTGCGAACATCAGGTTGATGCCGCTGCCGCCGTCCATGAAGACGCGGCTCATCTCGAAACCTCCGATCTGCCCCTCAAGCACCAGTGCAGCATGACCTGGGCGAGGGACTTGGCAAGGGTGATCCGAACGGCTGAATGTGATGCAGGACTCCGATTCGCCGAGGTACTCAGGGATGGCGGGCGGAGCTTTCACGGCCAGGTTGATCTGACGGGTGATTTTCTTCTGCACCCTATTCGTTGGGCGCCCATTCTGGATCATCAACGCTCCTTTCGGCGGGGGGTACCCGTGCCCACCATTGTTCTGTGCTGGTACGACTGGGTGGTTCAGGCCTCCTACAGGTGGCGGTGGAGGAGCTCCATGCGCTATCTCGCCTGGTGCGGGTGCATTCCCAAATCCAGGGTTTGGGGCTTGCTGCCTCATCTGAGCCATGCTTTCGCTGAGTTTCTGGAACTCGCGGCAGTCCTTGAGCTTGTGGCTTGCCTTCTTCTTACCATCCTGCTTGTCGATGTAGAAGTGGATGGTGCATGGACCCGACAGTTTTTCGTATGCTGAGGGTCCGTCGTCGCGACCGCGGCGCTGCCACAACTATGCTGGGCGTCCTCCATCGCAGAAATTGCCTCCGCGGTATCCGCCGCTATTGCGGTTGGCATCACTGCGGCAGCGACCATGTCGGGTCCATCGCGATCGTCGTAGATGCGCGATCTCCTCTTGCTACGACGTTCTCGTCGCCAGCCGTAGTCGTCCTCTTCCTCCAAGTGCGCCCGGTGGACGGAGTCCTCGCCATCGGCTCACCTGTTGGCGATGTCCATGAGGTGGTCGAGTGTCTTGGGCTTGACGCGCCCAAGTTCTTCCTTGAAGTCCTGGCGCTTGACGCCGTCCTTGAAGGCATCGATGGCCCTTTCTTCGGAGATGTGCGCCGTGGAGTTCTTGGTGTTGGACCAGCATAGTATGTACGAGCGAATGGATTCGCCCGTTCGTTGAGTGCAGGCTCGCAACTCCTCGATCGAGGCAGGCCTCTTGATGGTGCCTTTGAAGTTTCAGACGAAACTATACGCCAGCTCCTCCCAGCTTCGGATGGATCCTGAAGATAGGCTGCTAAGCCAGATCCGAGCTGCGCCTGTCAGCTGCAGCTCAAGGCATTGCATGGCGGTTTCCTTGTTTCCACCGTGCAGCTTGACGGACGACAGGTGGTCGCTGAGCCACGCCTTGGGGTCTTGTGTTCCGTTGAACTTCGGAGTATCCGAAGGAAGCTTGAAATTTCATGGCATCCGTGTCCCTCGAACAGATCTGCTGAAGCACCGGGCTCCGCAGAGTTCTCCTTCGTCTTCGTCCATCTCGGATTCAGACGAGCATGCGCGCTTGGCTCGCGCTTTGTCGATTTTGCACTGTGTGAGCGCGTTTCTGGCGTCGTAATCGCGGCTGCGATGGCGCGAGCTCTTGTGCCTTCGAGGAAGGTCATGGTCCTCTTCTTCGGATGAAGGAGTGGGGCTACGGTCGAACCTGACCGTAGCTTTCTTCTTTGGCTCCATAGGAGCTTCTTCATGGAGCGCAGCTTCGATGAATCTGAGTCCGGTAAGTGCGGACTTGTGCATGGATCTTTTCGGGTCCCCCTCCGGAGGTGGGTGGGACGCGAGGTACGCGGTGGCTGCCATGATCGCAGCTTGCGGCGTTTTCGGGATGATGTTGCCGTCGGCATCCATCTCCATGAAGGATGCGTTGAGGGTTCGGGTCACCACACAGCGCTCCTTGGGGTCCATGTTCTCCGTCCGGGAGTGGTGCTTGTTGCCGTGGTTGCCATTTGAGCTGGAGCCGATGCCCATGGCGGAGAGTGCAGCTCATCGCGCACTGGACTCCGAGGCTGCTTGCTTGCGTTTGTCAAGCACCTCTTGCATCTTGACCTGCTTCTTGTGCTCCTCGATTAGGAGCAAGTGGTATGCCATCAGCAGGTCCCGTGAGGCATCTGCGGGCAGGATCGTGTTACCCGCCACAGCATGACCTTCTTTGCTGAGGCAGATGACCTGACCAGCGTCATCCCCTTCGGGTGGGGGGGGACTGGCTTCTTCTGTTCTCGTCGTTTCTGTTCTGCGGGTTAGATGGCGGGTGAGGTGGCGGGTTGGGTGCTCGCTGATCCACGTCACTCTGGATGACTACGGTGCATTGGTAGCTCTCGTAGATTGGTCTGCTGCTGCCGCAGCTTTCAGATCCGGAACCGTAGGTCCCTTCGTCCGATGGCAGATCGCACAGATCGGAGTTGCAGCTGCTGCTATCATAGGACTCATCTGTTGATGGCCATGTGCGTAGCACAGGGTGTGGGGCCCATGAAGCGGTCCTGATTGATGGCAGGGGCACCCGCTCTGGGAGGCGGAGGGTGCCGATTTGCCCCACCTGGAAGCAGAAGCTCCCGAATAGGATCTCGATTCCGTCGCCTACGGGCTCGAAGTCCTTCATGGTGGCCGGTGAGTGGGTGGTGAAGTCGAAGGCGCCGAAGAGGAGATGACTCTCCGTCGCCGTGGAGTTGTAGATCGCTCGGGTTGGGACCATCACGATCGCACAATCAGCGTCCCCAGTTCCCACATACAGCACCAATTGACGAGGTTCAATCTCGTCAATGCCCATTGTTATGGACTTGGGTTTCGGAGAAGATGGGGATGCTGGAGATAACAGAACGGTTAGCAAATAAGCAACACGGGGACACGAGGTTTACCCAGGTTCAGGCCCCCGGAGGGAAAACCCTACTCCTGCTTTTCTGCTCTTGATTACGGCGGAACCAAAGATTACAGGGGTGCGTAGATGCAATCTTGCGTGGAGGTGTCTATGCGAAAGTATGAGGTGAGAGATCTAGGTCGTGCCCTCCTAGCCTTTATATAGACTTAGGCCGGTCCCAGGCACAGACCGAGTCGGTTACAGGTTTTAGGGTTTACCCCTTTGAATTTTCTATCTACTCTAGTCTTGCTCTCCAAGGATCCGAAGGCGTCATGGGCCTTGGCCACCCGAAAGTCTTCATGGGTCGGCGTATATTTGTCATGGGCCTTCCTTGGGCTGGACCAGGTATGCTGAGATCATGTACCCGCGGGGTATAACCATGTCAGAGCTGCAGTCACAGCACCTGACCCGTGACTCTATGTATCTACAACCTTCCTCCTTGGTTGTGCATGAAGCGGAAGTTCATTATGATGCCAGTTCTTATCCAAGGCCCGAAGCAACCCGGCAACGACATTGATGTGTACCTAAGGCCATTAGTTGATGAACTTTTACAGTTGTGGACCGAACCAGGTTTAAGTATGTGGGATAAGCACAAACAGGAGTCATTCGACCTACGAGCATTGTTGTTCGTAACCATCAATGATTGGCCTGCTCTTAGTAACATCTCAGGACAGACGAACAAGGGATATAATGCATGCACAGACTGTTTAGATGAGACTGAAAGTATATATCTGGATAAATCTAGGAAGAATGTGTACCCATACAATCGTCGTTTTCTTCCACCCAGACATCCCTTAAGGAAAAAAGGCAAGCATTTCAATGGCGAGGCAGATCACCGAAAAAAGCCTGCCCCCCGTACTGGTGCTGATGTATTTGGTAGGGTCAAGTATTTAAATGTAATATTTGGAAAGGGTCTGGGAGGACAACCTGTTCCGAAAGACGCCGACGGACGTGCACCCATGTGGAAGAAGAAATCTATATTTTGGGAGCTACCCTATTGTGAAGTCCATGAGGTCCGCTCTGCAATCGACGTGATGCACCTGATGAAGAATCTTTGCGTGAATATTCTAGGCTTCTAAGGCTTGTATGGGAAGTCAAAAGATACGCCGGAAGCACGGGAGGACCAGCAACATCATAAAGGACGAGACGGCAAGCATCCAGTGCAGTTTCAAGGGCCTGCCAGCTATGCTCTTACCAAGGAAGAGAAGGAAATTTTTTTTGAAGTCCTTTTCAGTATCAAGGTCCCGTCTGGCTTCTCGTCTAACATAAAGGGAATAGTAAATATGAAAGAAAAAAATTCCAAAACCTAAAGTCCCATGACTGCCACGTGCTTATGACGCAATTGCTTCCGGTTGCATTGAGGGGGATTCTACCGAAAAATGTTCGGATGACCATTGTGAAGGTATGTGCATTCCTCAATGCAATTTCTCAGAAGGTAATCGATCCAGAAAGTCTATCAGGGTTACAGATTGATGTGGTCCAATGTCTGGTCAGCTTCAAGTTGTTGTACCCTCCATCTTTCTTCAATATTATGACGCACCTCCTAGTTCACCTAGTCGAAGAGATTAGAATTCTCGGTCCTGTGTTTTTACACAATATGTTCCCCTTCGAAAGGTTCATAGGAGTCTTAAAGAAGTATGTTCATAACCGTGCTAGGCCAGAAGGAAGCATCTCCAAGGGCTATGGAACAGAGGAGGTCAATGATTTTTGTGTTGACTTTCTTCCTGACCTTAAGCCGATTGGTGTTCTTAAATCTCGGTATGAGGGGAGGCTGACTGGAAAAGGCACACTAGGGAGGAAAACAATGGTATGTATGGACATGGATTCTTTCAATAAAGCACACTACACAGTTCTACACAATTCCACCTTGGTGGCTCCGTATATCGAGAAACACAAGATTATTGTATGCTCGGAAAACTCGGGGAAGCCTGACTCCTCGATTAGAGTGGAACACGAGGACACTTTCAGCAGTTGGTTGCAGAAACATCTCATGAATAACAACATTGTTGAAGATCAGCTGTACTTGTTGGCACGGTTACCATCTTCGACTATATGTACTTTCCAAGGGTACGAGATAAATGGTAATACATTTTACACGATCGCCCAAGATAAAAAGAGCACCAACCAAAACAGCATATGACAATGGGCAGAAGGACACATATTATGGATACATAGAGGAGATATGGGAACTTGAGTATGGACCTACTTTTAAGGTCCCTTTGTTTCGGTGCAAATGGGTCAAGATGACAGGAGGCGGGGTACATGTAGATGAAAAGTATGGCATGACAACAGTGGATCTCAACAATCTTGCGTACATGGACGAACCATTCATCCTAGACAATGATGTGGCTCAGGTTTTCTATGTGAAGGACATGTCTACGAAACCGAGAAAAAGAAATCAGCAAAAGAATACATCGTCCGATGAGCCAAAGCGACACATAGTTCTTTCAGGGAAAAGAAACATCGTGGGAGTGGATGACAAGACAGATATGTCAGAAGATTATAATAAGTTTCATGAAATCCCGCCCTTCAAAGTGAGAACTGAACCAAGCCTCCTGTTAAATGATGAAGATTCTCCATGGCTACAGCGCAGAAGAAAACAACAACACTAGATAGGGATGTTGGTGATCTATGTAATATATTAAACCTTTTATGTAATCATATTGTGAGTCAAATATTTTACCCAGATCCACATGCATGCAACATTGGTCATCTTGCTCAATCAAACTGGACGATGACTCCCAGTCCCTAAGCCGCGGGAGGTGAAAACCCAAAGAGACGGAACCATCACACGAGCATAGCTTGGATAAGATCCCTGAAGAATCTTCCAGGTATCATCAACCCTGGTGTCCAACGTAGACATATAGAAACATACATGCTCGTCCTCCCCCCTGACACGACGACGTACCACCTCCTCGGTGGCCGGCTCCCTCTGTACCCTTCCTGGACCAGGCGACCTCCACCAGAGAAGCTCCGGGTCAAAGACGACACCCGGATTCCTCACCAAGCTACGCGTCCCGGAAGGTAGCACCATCCAGTGCCAGCCTGGCGGAGCCCAGTCTCGGACATGCCCGGCGGAGCCCAGTACTCCATCGTTGCCGCTGATTTGACTACGAGGATGCGGGATGGGCATCCTAAAGTAGGCGGCGAGGAATGTGTGTATGTGTGGGTGGCCATGACGGTCGCACTATAAATAGAGGGAAAGGGCGGACAGGCTGGATTTCGGCAGGTTGGGCCAGGCAGCACTAATAATAGGGGTTGAACCTTTAGTCCCGGTTGGAGAAACCAACCGCGACCGAAGGGATTGCGGCAGGCTGGGCCAGACAGCACTAATAATAGGGGTTGAACCTTTAATTCCGGTTGGATGAACCTTTAGTTCCAGTTGGATGAACCTTTAGTACCGGTTGGAGACACCAACTGGAACAAAACACGAGTGAGCACTAATAATAGGGGTGAGTTTTGACATTATGTCGTGAGTGTCGATACTATGCCGAGCTGCTTGTACTATAAATAGGCATCCTTGTGAATCCAGTCCTCCAGCCAGTTTGAGGCATCTCCAAGATGGTCTTCAAGATCAGGGACACCACTACGACCAGTTTCAGGGAGATGCCGCTAGATCCTAGTCCTCCGGCATCTCCAAGAAACTGGTCATAGAGGCACTCCCTAATATGTGAAATTAGGTTAGCTCCCAGGCGTATTGATCTAGTTAGAGAAGTTACAAGCTGCAAGATGGTCTTCGAGAGCAGGGACACCACTACGGCCAGTTTCAGGGAGATGTCGCCGGAGCCCAGTCCTCCGGCATCTCCAAGAAACTGGTCATAGAGGCACTCCCTAATATGTGAAATTAGGTTAGCTCCCAGGCATATTAATCTAGTTAGAGAAGTTACAAGCTGCAAGATGGTCTTTGAGAGCAGGGACACCACTACGGCCAGTTTCAGGGAGATGCCACCGGAGCCCAGTCCTCCGACATCTCCAAGAAACTGGTCATAGAGGCACTCCCTAATATGTGACCACACGTGTTTGGAGATCAGATCTTCATGGTAAGTATGAATCAGGACAACATCTTCATAGTTTGGGAAAGTCGTAGTAAGAATCGGAACTAAAGGCCCCCCTTTAGTCCCGGTGTAACCTCAAAACGGGACTAACACTCAAAATATTTATTAATATTTAAAAACTGAGACTAAGGAATCGGGACTAAAGGCCCCCTTTAGTCCCGGTCCAGCCACAAACCGGGACTAACACTCAATACATTTATTAATATTAAAAACCGGGACAAACCGGGACTAGCTAACACTCAGGACTAAAGCCGCCCCCTTTAGTCATAATCATGCCTAGTCCTATAGTACGCAGCTTCAGGGTCTTCTTTGTCATCGTCATCATCACCTGCCACTCCGGGGATCCTCAGCCCAGCCATGGCATATACCGGGGGCACCAGCCACTCCGGCCTCGGATTCACGGCGGGCGGGGGAGGGGTCTCCTGGAAGACGATGCCGCTACCGCCGGGTGGGGGAGGGGCCTTCTTGTGGCTCTGTGGCGGGTGGACTTGTGGTCACCGCAGGCGAGGATGGTCTCCCCCCGATGATGTAGCGCATCACGCCGATGATAGTATGGTTCGCCCACCACAGACGGCGGCCGGCTTCGCTGTGGTTCACCGGGGGTGGGCCATCACCCTCGTACCTGGCGAGCTCCCTTTCCCGCCGGTTAGCGAAGAAGGCATTCCAGGTGTCATAGTTGTCGGTTATTCAAATTCAAGAACTTTTCATGTTGAAAGTTTAGTGAGATTCAAAATTATGCAAAAAATAATAGTTAATGCATTTTTAAATTGATAATGGAAAAATGGTTAATAATTTGACTATTTAAAATAATTATTTTATAAAATAGAAAATGGATTTGGATTAATTATTAAAATTCAAGCACTTTTCATGTTGAAAGTTTTCTCAAATTCATAAGTTTGCAAAAAAGTATAATTTAAATGTTTTAAATGATATATTCGAAAATTTGAAAAAAAAAGCACAGCGCGCGCTGGTTTTGGCCCAGCGCGTGCAAATTAGGGTGTGCGCAGCGTGGAAAATGAAACGACCCCCTAGTCCCGGTGCATGGCACCAGTCGGGACTAGAGACCCCCCTTTAGTCCCGGATGGTGCCACGGACCGGGAATAGAGGGGGCGGTATAAAAACGAGGCCTCCTCCCCCGGTGTGTTCCACGCACCGGGACTTAGAGGCCAAATCGCACACAAACGCCGCCAGGCTGCCGAAATTTTTCGCACGACGTCGAGGAACCGCTCCTCTGCCGGCCGCCCGAACCATGCCTTCGCCCTCCACGCCGGCCGCCTGTGCCGGCCGCGCCACCGTCGCGCGCCCGCGCCTCCCCGCACCTCTCTCGCCCCCGCGTCGGCGCCCCAACTTTAGCCACATGCGCCATCGCCGGCCGCCGGCCCCCTCTCGGCCTCCTCAATAGGTATAGTGTATATTAGTTTAGGATTATGATTATATGATTATATGAGGATTATGATTATATGATTAGTGTATATTAATTAGGATTATGATTATATGATTATATGATTATAGGATTATAGGATTATGATTACAACTAGGATTATGATTATAGGATTATAGGATTATGATTATATGATTATGATTATATGATTATAGTTTAGTGTATATTAGTTTAGGATATATAGGATTATGATTAATTAGTTTAGTACTATATATGATTTTTTAGTGTATATAGTTTAGGATTTTTAGGATTTTTTTAGTGTATATAGTTTAGTGTATATAGGATTTTTAGGATCTTCTTTGATCTTTAGTGTATATAGGATTTTTTAGTGCATATAGTTTAGTGTATGTAGTTTAGCGTAATTTTATTGGTGAAGGGCATGGGAACAGATAGGTGTCGAGGCCTAGGGTTAGTGATAGGGTAATTACTGTAAGACCCTCTTTGTAACCGGAGTTAGGGTTAGGGTAATTAGGGTGTTGGTGCTCGATGGTGACCGAAGTTAGGGTTAGGGTGGTGATTCTCGTGGGAAGCCGCTTAGTCGCCCGCCTCTCCCGCGGACACCATCACCGGCCACCGCCACCACACCTCTGAGTTTATGGTTTATTTGTTAAGTTCAAATGTGCATTTTGTAGGAACTATGGATCCACCTAGTCCAATCCACAAAGACCTAGATTCAGAACACTTTCTCAAGGATATTGATTTCTCCGCACTTCTATTCTTGTAGACAGTTGTTGGGCCTTGAAGTACAGAGGTTTGTAGAATGACAACAAGTTTCCTTAAGTGGATTACCCAAGGTTTATCAAACTCAGGGAGGAAGTGGTCAAAGGTATCCCTCTCACGAAATCCTACAATCAAGATACAAGAAGTCTCTTGTGTCACCAACACACCCAATACACTTGTCAGGTGTATAGGTGCACTAGTTCGGCGAAGAGATAGTGAAATACAAGTGGTAATGATGCCAGAAAATAGCTTAACGGTGAGGTAAAGACTAAAGCAAGGAAACATGCAACAGATCTAGATGCAAATGGTGTTTCGATGTTTAGAAACAAGTCCTAGGGATCATACTTTCACTAGTGAACACTCTCTCATATAAATATCCTATCTTCATGATACTACTCTTAACTACTCTCCGGTTGGACACTCTAATCATCGGTAGGGCTATAACAGCACTCCTCAAAGTCTGCCTTCCCCAATCTAGATAACCCCACACTGTCACCTTGAGCGCTAGATGGTTCCAACAAACACCACAATTTCATAGAGACATCCAACTCCAAATATAACTCATAACAAATATTCAATCTAGCCAAAGTGCCACACACGGCATGCACGCTGTCACTTTCACACACATGGGGAAAAATATAGATCTATTAAAGCAGAAAGAGTATTTATGTAGACTCAAACCTAAGTGTCACCATGGTGTGCACGTTGTCACTTACACACTCATGGGGAGAGCAGAGATCTAATGAAGCACTTTAGTATCAAGGTAGATCTACTAGATTACAAAGCTCATGACCATAACAAGATCATGCATAGAGAGAGATGAACACATAGCTACCTGTAGAGCCCTTAGCCTCGAGGAAGAACTACTCCCTCCTCATCATGGGAATCAGCAACGGTGATGGAGATGGTGGTGGAGATCGATGGAGATGGCTCCGAGGGCACTTCCCCGTCCCGGCAGGGTGCCGGAAGAGAGACTTTCTATCCCTCGAATCTCCCTTTCGGTGGCGGTAGCGCTATAGAGGTTTTTCTAGGAGTATGATGGATTATTTATGGTTTTCTCCCCGGGGGCTTTTTATAGGTGAAGGAGGCAAGGTCGGTGGAGGGCCAGGGGGCCCACATCCTACCCAGGCGCGGGGTAGGGCCCACCTGCGCCTACGGGGTGTGGCCACCATGTGGCGACCCTCCGACTCAGCTTCGTGATTCCGTGTTGCTCCGGGAAAATAATGACTTTGGCTTTTTTCCCATCCAATTCCGAGAATATTGATTTTCTGCCTTTCTGGAACCAAAAACAGAAGAAAACAGGCAACTGGCACTATGGCATCTTGTTAATAGGTTAGTACCAGAAAGTGTATAAAAATACCTCAAAGTGTAGATAAAACATGAGACAAATGATATAAAACAAGCATGGAGCATCAAAAATTATAGATACGTTTCCGACGTATCAGATATGATTCACGATGCCGATGAGGGATCTCCCTCAAGGTATCTGAACTCATCCGGTGAGGGAGAGGAGACCAACAGACAAGAGGAAGAATCCCATGGACGTTTAACGCAGACCGACGAGGTATATATATATGATGTCCGATGATCGTCACTAGATGTACCTAGTTGTATATATATTATGTTGACGAATGTTTCTTCTCTTAGGCCTCTACATCGAGCAAGAAAATCAAGCGCGGCCCAGCCAAAAAGTTGCCCCAGGATACTGTTTATGAAATTACAGAGGTTTCAGGAGACGGCGAACCATTGGAACCAAAAAAAGAAAACAAATATTTGTACAACAATGTGGAGTTGTTGCTAGAGATCACACCCTGATCATTGTTCGAGAGTGGAATAAGCCCAAAGAGGCGGAATGGAGTGATGTGTATATCGACGATAGGTTTAAAGATGGACTATTTAATGACCTCATGGCACATTTCAAGCTGTCAGAATGTGACACTGATGACGAGACGGCTGAAATGAGAAAGAAAGTCAAGAAGTTTGCATTGAAGAAGATGGCCGAACTATTCAAGAACTGGAAAAAGTCATTATGGCAACAGTATCAGAAGGACAAGAAAACTCCATTATTCGAAGGCTATCTAGCGAAGCATCAGCCTTACTGGAATGCATTTGTGGAGTATAGGAAGTCAGGAGTTGCATATGAAAAGTCTGAAAAAACAAGATAAATGTTGCGAAGAAGAAATATCACCATAACATGGGGCCAGGGGCTACGCGGCTGCCATGCCTAAGTGGGATGCAAAATAGAAAGACCTTCATGCTAAAGGGATCATTCCAGAACCAATTCGCGAGGAATGGGATTTGAGGGCAAGAAACTGGTTCCTTGGACATGGGAGTACGTATGAAAAACTTCCAGGGGACCTTGTTTGCAGTGAAGGGATAAAGGTACCCATGAGTGCATGGATAAAAGTGGTGAAAGATATTAAAGATGGAATAAAACAGTTTCATCCCGATAGAGAGAAAGACTTGCTGACCTTAGTCCTCGGGAATGGTGAACATGGAGGACGAGTCCAAGGCCTTGATGGGATTTTCACGTGGGAGACTAGGTTTCCTAAGGACCAAGGTACCTATAGAAGCCGAGCAAGAGCAAAGCAGCGACGGGAGGAGGAGGAGGCAGACAAGTTCAACCAGCTGCTAGCAAGACTTGACAAGCAGCAATAGCAGATCGACGAACTTAGAGGAATAGCGCGCTTGCAAGATCCTCCACTCTATATTACCGCCAACCAATCTCAGTGGAGAAGCAGCGCGGCTGAATCGGAGGTCCCGTCTAACGATGCACCCTATACAGATGGCAGTCCCGGCTACCCCGTGGATGGAATTAAGGAGCAGATATCTTGTGAGCTCCATAAGAAATTGAAGAACGTATCTGTGAAGGTGGCGGTCGGATCTGCTTTGCATTGTTCTCCTGAGGCACGTTGGCATGGCCGTGAGATTTCACCTGGATATGCTAAAGTCGGGATGGATCAAATCGTGAAGGAGTGGGAGTCAATGGAGCTTGACATCCCTGGACCTGAAGGTGAGAGCACACTCGGAGAAGTACTTGATGGTATCATTCTATGGGACAAGAACAACATACGGTTTCCAGGCTTGGCCCCAAGGATAACACTACCGCCTCCGAGTCGTCGCATGTCTCCTTTACCTCCATCACCTCCAAGAAGCCCACCCCATGATGACTACGACCACCACATCCCCAGTCCATCTCGATCTCCACCACAGGCTCAACAGTCTTTGCCGCCCGCCAAGGATAATAAGCGGAAGCGTGCTCCTCAGTGAGTACTAAAGGACGCGGTAGCCCAAAATGGAAAATGTCGCCCCTCCCAACAGTGCCTCATAAGAATCTTCCCATCAGATCTTACGATCGTATTGATGCGGAATCTACAGCGATAGTGAAGGCCGAAGTGGCGACACATTTTGAGAAGAAGAAAACCGAGCCCGCTCCAGTATACACCGAGAAGCAAAAGGAATATCCAATTGATTTTCTGAACACAAAATCGTAATATGAGTTGCACCATAAGCTAGATGACTATCTACGCACACTTCAGAAAGAAGTGGCAAAGAGAAAATCAATTAAATCAAGTGCAATCGGTAAAAAATCAGCAAGCATAGGTGTAAGCGGGACCAAAACTGTAATCAGTAAAAAATCAGACGTTCCCCTTCTCGGACAACATGCCAAACAAACGATCGCACCCCTCAAGGTGTTTTCAGAAAATGTTCCCCTTCTCGCACAACAGCCACTAGATATGTCAGTAGCTGCGGAGTTGGCGGCCAGCATGGAAATTAGTCTTGATGAACTGTTAGGCCCCCAACTCGACCTTCTACCCAAGGCTTGTATAGCCCCTAGATATGTCGCAAGTGAGGATTTGGTCAGCAAAGAGAGGCTGAAAGAATTGCAAATACAAATACAAAATCTCCATCAATGGTACTCGGCGGTCATGAAGCAGGGGAGAATAATGATCGTAGCCAATGTCCCACTTGAGTACTACTTCAGACCCGAAGAGGTCCATATTGAGTTTTCAGAACTGTTCCAGTTATACCATCTCGATGCCCTGGACAAATCCATCCTCAGCTGCTATTGTCTGTATGTTGTTGAATTCATTGTCTACATGTTCAGTTTTTCAGCTGTTCAGTTCAGAACATGTAATTATCCTTATTATGCAGAATGAATATCCTGAAATGTAAAAGAAAAAGAATCTATAATATTGGATTCATTGACCCAGATAAAGTGCATATAACCACGCTAACGGATAACCCCGAGGAGACGAAGAAAAACATTCTAAGGTTTCTAATGGAGCAAAATTTCTCTGACCACATACTATTTCCTTACAATTTCAGGTGAGGGTCTTACTCTATTGTACACATTCACTTTTGATTAATCGATGCTAATAAGTGTAACTGATGAGTTACTGATGTATATATAAATGTTTGCAACTTCCACTGGGTTCTTCTAGACATTCAACTTGATAAGATAAGAGTTGATGTCATGGACCCATCAAAGAGAAACCTGAAAGATTTCCGCATCATGCAGGACATGCTCCAGAAGTAAGTTTCGCGTTATATCGGTCTCTTTCGTTGATTTTCTGAGATATCAGGTAATGAATAACTCATTCATTCATTTTCTTCGTCGGGCAGGGTTTGGATCCGGTTCAAGCGCGAGGTTACGGGTGTATTTAGTGAGAAGCTAACGTTTAAGACGGTCTCGCTAAGTAGCACGTGATATGTCCACGCATCTCTTTACTTCTAGTTTTAATATAATAATGATGCTAGATTATTATTTTGATTAAATTCTATTCTCGTAAAGTGCGCGAGGCAGCCACAGGGGTCGAATCTATGTGAATTCTATGTATGCGAGTTCATTCGCACGTTTACCACCGAACACAATAATTGTAGAGTCGACGTAAGCAATGCATTCACACCATCATTTTATTGTCGTTACCTTTTGTTATCATGATTGATATTCATATTGATCTCTTTTTTCTTATATATAGTTCGAGAGAATGCGGAATCAACTACTACCAGAGCAACGCGTACTAGCAATTGTGAAGGACCTAGCGAAGTTTATTATCAAAGAGATCGTAGACGATGTCGGAGAATTTAGTGTGAATAGGCGCTACTAATCTCTATGTAATCGAACAGACGTGCTCTAGTCCCGGTATTTTGTGATTTCCATGTAACTATGTAAATTGTATATATTTGTATGCTCGATATCGTAATACAAATTATCTTATATATGCACGAATGTGTACGATATGTGGTGGCATAGAAATATTCAAAAACTATGTTGAAATGAAAAATAAGTAAATAAAACAATAAAAAATAAAATCTCTGCCGCGACAGAGAACTGACACAAAATACTACCGCGGCAGAGAACCACTAGTCCAAGGTAATGCTCTGCCGCAGCAGAGAAAAGGCGCACAATGCCGCCGCGACAGAGACCCACTGGTCCCGGTCCTTAACACCAACAGGGACTAGTGGAGGGTGCACCCTGACCGCGCAGGGGCAGACACGTGGACATCCACTAGTCCCGGCTGATAACTGAGCCAGGACTAGTGATGGGCCTCTAGTCCCGCTTGATTAGTCTCGGTTCCAAAACCGGGACTAAAGGCCCTTACTGTCCGGAATTAGAGGCCCTGTTTTCACTAGTGTATAATCGTCTTGCCTAACTGCAACACATGTTGTTTTATAATAAAGGCTATAAAAGGTGAAGAAAAGAGTGTAGAATTCTAACCGTCGTTCGCATGCTCGCTCGCGGTTATCTTAGTATTAGGTGCACCAGTGCTTCATTCTCATTGCTTTGAGACTACAGTTGATAACAGTTTGCGCTGATCAGGAACTCAGCTCATCTGGCGTTTAGTACCTGACGGTGGATCGATGATAGAACAGGGTAATAAACTAACCTCGGCGTCAGACGTCGCTAGTGGCGTTAGTTCTCTTGGTTACTTAGACTGCAGGACGTCAGGACGTAACGCTCGCTGGTGGCTAGCATCGGAATCGGATACTCCGGTGGTGCGCGAGCATGTGTTACACGGACCGCAGTCCAAATGGGCCAGGACGTAACGCTCGCTGCAGGGATTGGCATAGCTCCGCATGGGCTGCAGGGTTACATCGTGTTGCTTACTACCCCAGAATTTCTGCCGCTTTCTGTAAGGATACCACAAGTAGATCTAGTCTCTCGACCTGTCCGATTTAGTTTCACTTAAGCTAAACGTCCCTGCTCAAGGACACTTTCCCCACACCTAGGAGTAACTAAATTCCCAACAACTCCAATGCCTAGTATCTACAGAGATATATAATTAAGAAAATAGGTGGTATGTATGATGCTCACTCCAAAACTGATGGGAGATGAAAAAGAAAACTATAGAACAGATCAATATGATTGATATTTCCTACAGCATAGTATGAGTTCTATCGACAACCATTAGACTGATTTTTACGCACATAAATCCAATATATCAAATACATATAGAATTTAGAAAGTAAATTAATCTCATATGTTCTAAAAATGGAAGTGACTTCAGAGAGTAGGACCGAAGTTATCGGAGGCACGGTGATTCTAGAGACGCAATCCTCCCAAAAAGACAGGCTGTTCCACCACTCTATCCACTGGTTCCATGAACTAATGCACGATAAAAAAAATGCTCCGTTTGAAAATACCAATAATTAAATGAAGCCAATACATTTTTATTCTAAACCACAACATATCAACCACCAAGACATTGTTGCAGTAAAGCACTAACAAAACATACATAAACTACAGTCTAGAGATTAATTAGTTCTTCCCTCACAAAGTTATTGAAAGTTAGTTGAAACGAAGGATATTGAAGAGGGAAAGGTACATATAATATTCAAGGCGAAGCTAATGCCAATGTCAAAGAAGTGTCTACGCTCCTATACAAAAAAGACAAATTGATAATCAAATGACAAAAGGTACAATATGGTATATGAATAGACACGATAGAAGTTTTCGTAGAAGCAAAACTTCTGGGTAAATCAAGCATATCCTATTTTATTGATGGAGCATGAATAAAAAAGTTCATAACTATGTTTAATCAAGACTAAATCAACATCTTATTAAAATTTATTATTTAAACAAATCACAATCAGTAACAAATCAAAGACAATAAATAATCGTAATTATTGCACCTAAAACCGATAGGTGTTCATATAGTGCATTAGGTTTAACAATTAATATTAGATGTTACTCAAGAGTACTGATAGTTAATAACAAATAGCCTAAACTATTTGCAAGAGAAACATATAGTAGTTTACTTAAATGTAATATATAAGCAAGGAAGTGTGAGTGATATCTTACCATATGAAGATGATATAATAAAGATGTGGATTTCTCTAGATAACATTATGATTTAGTGTTGAAAATCGAACTAAATTAAATTTTTGAAATTGTATTTGAGCTCTAGGACAAAATCAACCATAACCCATTGGCACAACTAGAGTAAGAGAAAAACTGTGGTACCAAGTTAAAGATGTGCATGAGTGTGGAGAATCGGTGGTCGGTTATTAAGCATGTAATTGCTGGAGTTAGAGAAATGATACTACTACATCAGTATCAATATCAACAAACCAGGTTCTTGTGAAGAGAGTTCACTGATAATATGCCCTCCAGAATAACAAATATATATTATACAATTTTTTATTCAAGATTATTTCAACGCAGTACATTTTAAGTTCTTACGAATTTCCTAGGGATCTAGATTGTTTAATGCTGATGATTATAGGTCTTAGAAAGTATTTGTATAAATCACAGTCAAGTAGAAGTAAATATTTGTCCAGTATAACCTTTTGAAAATTACTTATATATAATGAGTTCTTATGGTTTTCCTTTGATGAAAGAGCTTAAATAAGCTATTACATAAATTAAAAATCATGAGGAAGTTTATGTGGATCCGATAAATTATATTAGGATACTCATAGTGATTTGTAATCATGTATAAAAAAGGCTGTTTATTTACATGCCAAAACTATGTCATTCATAATAGTGTAGTCATGTGATATGAAAAGACAAATACAAGTGAAAGAGAGTGCATAATAACTTGACTAAATAGTAGGTTAAAAATTATTAAACACAATATTGCATCCATTGCAAAATAAAAGATACACTATTTTTATTGGTATGCAAAACAGTTACTGAAGCCTTACAAATAAAGTCAGATCGATTAATTTGAGATAAATGTATTTCCTTATTTCTATAATAACATAACCAATGGTCCAGTTGTATACTTAGACTGGTCATTTGTAAGACATCATGCATTTCAAATCAACATGAAAATATCGTGTATTTTTATGGCAAATGAAGGGAGAAGAGGTAAAAAGATCAGATAAAAATAGAATTAGAATTCTTGATGTTTCATGGTAAAATAATCTTTGATGTAAAAAGAAGGGACGATAAATTTTAGCCTTATTAACAAAAATACATTTTATGTTCCCTCAAAATGGTCTAAACATCGTGGGATCATTGCGCAAGTAAATCCTAATTATTTATGAGTGTGAATGTTTGCATTGCATACTAATCTAAGATCATATAAAAACTACAAGCTATCTCACGGTTTAAATTTTCAATTGTATATACTCATTTAATCTCATGCACAAGTTTCAGCTATGTTCATAATGTATTGTTTTGAAGTATCCTAATAGTCTATCAGCCATAAGTTAAATACGATTAAAGATCTTTTCTACACATGTCATAACTATTATGTTTATATATACAAATGGTTATTGCATATTGCATTACTTTAAATCATATAATGTTATGTCCATCAATTAAAATTAAGAAGATATTTTATCATTTTGAGAGACTAAAGATGGCGCTCTTCTATAGAAAAAACAAATAACGGTGGTGCCCTCGCATTTGCGAGGGCCACCATGCTAGTTAAAACAATAATAATATGGCACCGAGAACCGCCTGGCTATTGCCTGATCTTAGATCCTCTTCAATATCATCTCCATCTTATTTATAGAAGAAGAGATATACCAATTCCATCGTGCATGCTTCGCCCACGACAATTTTTTCTTTACCTTCCTAAATGCAGTTGGACAAAATTGAACAAACTTCCTAATTATTGACTTCACACCTTCCTCCCCTCATCCTATAAGTTTCTTACTTTACTTCAAGTCTCCATTCTATTTTTTCTGTATTTGAAACCAGCATGTTTTTTGGGACATTCACACCTATGGCTTGATCAAATGTAATATAAACAAAAAATCAAGACCCACCTTAGAAAAATAGATGATCCAGATTAAACATATTATTTTTATTTCAAAAGGGTAACATGGTCAATGTACATGATGAAAAGGCATGGAACAAACATCGCTTGGCACTTGTTGGGCTGGTTGTGCGAATATTCTACCAACTCCTTCCATCTGTTCATGTTTAGCGCCACCCCTCCGCCATTACACGAGGAGGTGTAGCAGGAGATTACAGTAGCAACTTAAGAAGTGCGGAGATGGACGTGGTCCGCCATAGAAGTAGCAATTTAAAAGTTTGCATCTCAACGACTAGAGAGGATTGATATAAACATTAACCGTTTTCTAAACTAATGCTCGTCAATCTAAACATCTTTAATCCTACTAATAGGGCAGACAAGTAGCGCGGTGCAAGATATTCTGTGCAATCATCAGTAGCCAGTTGCATTCAATAACCATGCATTCCCGTTGATCTTTCGGGATGGTCATCGAGCGTGTCTTTCTTCGCCGTGCCTCTGACTCGACCTTCAAATTTTTGGCTTTTTTGCAGCAGTGGTACCCATTGAGTAGGCAGCGGGACAGGGCGCAGCTGGATGGGATGATAGAGCACCTTATTGTGGCGGCGCGCCAACTTGCTTCTCCCCCTGGCTTGTGAGCGTGTCTTCTGGACACATGTGTATCCGTGTCGTTGTGCTGTGTGTGTCGTGCGTGTGGCTTGTGGACTGTGTGTGTGTGTGTCCTATTTGGTTGGTGTTCGGTTGTCTGAACTCTGTATGGATGTTGCTTTATTTATAAAGCTGGGCGTATGCCTGTTTCGAGGAGAAGGAAATGTCATAGCTGAATCGAGTGTACAGCCGTATGTATAACATGCAAAAAATCAGTAGAGTCTCTTCAGTTAAAAATAATATTTTTTCTAAAATTACATATCGACCAACATAATGATGAAACACATATGCGAATTCTAGCTTTATTGTTCTTGCCATTGATTGATGGTGGAATATTATAAGTAGAATAAAGATGTTCCGCAGTCTCCTATGAGTCATGAAGCAACACTTCTTACTCTAATTTCCATTCCTTTTAACCAGATTGTCTCTTGTTAACAAAACCATTATACTTAGGAACCACAGAAAACTTTGATCTTTAGTGTGATTTTCAACTTCCAAAAATATTTGCAAAGAAACCTTGTGTGCATTAATTAAATATTCATACATTGTCTTAACCAAAAATTATCAAGTAGGTGTTAATTTAGAAACAAATTTATATGGTTCGTTACTTGGAGATACCCATCAAACCTTGGCACAAGTGTATCCATGAATTCCACATATTACCAATCAGTTTCCTCCTAAAATCAATGTTCAAAGGAGTCATCAACAAAACATTTGCAACAGTAACATGTTTTTGTTGCACAATGTTATATAAGGAAGTGTATGTTGTGTTAGCAGTGTTAATCCTAACTAAGTATCTTCACAAAATCTAACCTTAGTACTTTCACCAATTTTAGAAATTCACCTGCTAAAGAAATCATCTTTAACTCTTATAAGTCCTTTCCAAAAAGGTGAATCTGTATGTCTACTTGTTACTTGGGTCAATGACTTTTGGGACAAATACTTGTTATACAACAATTCCTACCACATTCCATGTTCGTTAAGAAACTAAAATAGCCATTTGCGCCCTGCCATGATCTTTTGTTCTACAAATAATGTTCCATTTAGTTAACCAATATTTATGTTTACCATCTTCAATTTGCAAGAAAAGTGTGAACTATAAAAGTCAAAAGTCAAAACTTAATTAATCAAAACAAGACGGTCTCTATATGATAGCATCTGCTCAACCAACACCCAAGCGTTCCTTCAAAGTGGCTTTCAACTCAGTCCCATTTAGAGTTTTTGAGTTTTTTGTAATGTATATGTACCCCCGGGATATCTAAAATAAGGAGGTCCAGACTCGCAACCAAATACTTTTTTGTACTGTTCCTTGTCCTCTTTAACCTTTCCAAAAATAGGATCTCTTTAGCCGTGGTTGAAAGGGCTAGAAGAAAGCAATATGCCAGAATTGCCAATATCAAGTAAGGGGATGCCAATACAAAACATTTACATTTGTGATTCAATGCAAGAAGGCAGAAAAACCACATTCATAGCCTCAAGCACAACAATGGGTGGATCACCGACCATCATGCTATGGAATAAATTATCCACAGTCACTTCAAAGCGGTCATTGGACGAGGGGAAGGGAAAAGGCAAGATTTTAATTAGGAGGAGTTGCATTTCGAGGACCCAGATTTGCACGAGCTTGGTGAGCCTTTCTCCGAGGAGGAAGTCCCTAATGAGATAAACCAATTGTCGGGGGACAAAGCTCACGGATCGGATGGGTTCACGAGAGCCTTCTTCAGAAAGTGTTGGCCTATTATCAAGGAAGACGTCATGAAAGTGGTGCACCAATTTGGGTACCTACACGTCGCAAACTTTCATTGGCTTAACTCCGCTAACATTGTGCTCTTACCAAAGAAAGATAGGGCAGAAGACATCTCCAACTTCAGGCCAACTAGTCTAATTCATGTAATTGCTAAAATCATTGCCAAGATGCTTGCCCTCCGTCTTGGGATGCTCATGAACGACCTAGTCTCCAATGCCCAAAGTGCCTTCATCAAGAAAAAAAGCATTCATGACAATTTCCTATATGTGAGAAATCTTTCTAGAAGGTTCTATAGAAATAAGACTCTGGCGCTGCTTTTCAAAATCAACATTTGCAAATCCTTTGACTCCATTTGTTTGGAATACATCATTGACCTCCTCTGACCACGGGGATTCCCAAGCCGGTTTCGAAATTGGACTGTGGCTTTTCTATCAACTACGCATTCTTCTCAATGGGACCGTCGAGACTCCTATCATGCATGTATGTGGCCTTAGACATGGCGATTTGCTTTTACCACTGCTTTGTGTCCTTGCAATAGACCCGCTCATGCCAATCTTGTACGTTGCAACTACTCATGGTTTCCTCCACAAGCTCCGTGGAAGAGGGACCATCTTGAGGACCTCTCTCTATGTGGATGATGTCGCACTTTTTGTTGCTCCCTACAAGGAGGATATCAATAACTTGGCAAACATTTTGGAGAGCTTTGGAGAGGTCACCGGCTTATGCACCAAATTTCAAAAAAGTTTTGTGGTTCCAATAAGGTGTTGGAAAATCAACCTTGAAGAAATTCTTGAGGGAATTCCGGCCGCGCGGGAATCCTTCCCTTTGAAGTGTCTTGGATTACCTTTATCTATATGAAAACTAAAGAGGGTGGAGTTCCAACATTTAGAGGACAAATGCAACGGAAAGCTTCCTAATTGGAATGGAAAATTTATAACTGCGGCCGGTCGAGCCTCCTTTATTAAGTCGGTCATTTCTTCGTAAGCCCTATACTACTTAACGCCCCTTGTCGTCCCCCCGGGCACAATCAACTCCATAAAGAAATTGGAAAGGGATTTTCCTTGGTCCGTGAAGTACAGTACCACCGGTGCCAAATGCAAAGTGAATTGGGAAACGGTTTGCCACTCGAAAAAACTAGGTGGCCTTGGAATCCTAAATTTTGACAAGTTCGCGGCAGTGCTTAGGCTTCGGTGGCCTTGGCTTGAGTGGAAGGAGCCTGGGAAATTTTGGGTGGGCACTGGCAATCCTTGTAATGAGGCGGATATGGATATTTTCTACGTGGCAACCTCACATTTCGGTGGGCAATGGGCATAAGACACCATTTAGGCATGCTCCATGGATCCAAGGAAGAAAACCAATAGACATAGCCCCCCTCATCTTTGCATTGTCTGAGAGGAAGAAGTGAAATGTTTACCATGCCTTACATGGAGGCGCTTGGATAGGAAAAATTGTATTGGGGCCTCGATTCTCTCTCCAACATTTGGCAAAATTTGTGGAGCTTTGGAGGCTACTCAATCAGGTCCATCTTGACAATGTGGAAGACGACATCTTATGAAAGCTCACGGACAATGGTGAATACTCGGCAAAGTCAGCTTATGAGGTCCAATTTTTGGGCTCCACCTTATCCAACATGGAAAAGCGGTTTGGAAGGCTTGGACCCCTCCCAAGGTCAAGTTCTTTGCATGGCTTGCTACATAAAATAGGATTTGAACAGCAGATAGATTGGAGAAGAGGCCAGTGTAGAAAAATTGTAGCTTGTGCCCTCTTTGTAAGCAAACCATGGAAACGATTACTCATATTTTTGTATCTTGTCAGTATACCATACGAGTTTGGAATCTCACCAAGAATTGGATGAGCATAAATGAGAATGACATTGGACCTCAACAATATCAAGGTGCGGGCCTTTCAATCAAGAGTTGGTGGAGCATGTTAACGGATGGAGTAATCCCTAATCGAAAAGTGTTGGCCTCCCTAACCTTACTCATCACGTGGGAGATATGGAACGAGAGAAACACAAGGGTCTTCCGCAACAATCATGCACCACCTTCTGTTGTATTAGATAGTATTAAAAATGAGACTCGCTTGTGGGTTATTGCAGCGCCAAACGTTTTGCCAAAATGAGGCCGGAAGAATAGGTTTATTGTAATATTCGTCTTTTTTTCTTTGCTTTGTTTGTCAAACTCTTTCTTAATTAATAGATTGGGGCAAAGATTTTGTCCCCATTTAAAAGAAAAAATATTGTGCTCAGCTCGGGTGATGTCTGCGAGCAAAGTATTGAGCACTCGATGGTCCATGCTAAGAGCCTCAGCGGTCCAAAGGGACTATAAAGTGAACACTTGGAAATATAGGAACATTATTTTGCACGAAGATGGAAACTAATGGGTTATTAGCATGTTCTGTTATTACTTGGACATTAGTATGTGAACTCAGTTTTGGACCTTCGTATTAACATTGACAAGTTTGATCTGAAAAGCAATGCCTCGGTTGCTCACATGCGGCAACCACGTGCACCAGTGGAATGAATGTGAGCTTTAATGTTGGCATTCACATTGTTATTCGTGATCAACGTGGCATTTTCTTGTTCTTTCCTTGTCTGAAAATTTCTACTGCTATCTGCAAAGGTAGTAGCAGCAGATAGAAACTCTGGTTCTGTTTGTAGGAACTCACATGACAGTAAACCTCGCAGCTCAAGCTTAGCATGATAGTTTTGTTGCACTTCTAAATAAATTCCCAGTGCCTCCAATGCCTAGTATGTACGTTGAGATGAAAACGATCCATAATATGGCGTGTAGAACCACGTGTCTTTGATCTCTTTGTTATCATCTCAATTCTTTTTTATAGAAGAAAATGATCTACCAATTCCATGGTGTGCGATTGGCCCACGTCACGTGAACCATTTCCTACTTTCTTAAATGCAACTGAACTAAATCGAACAAACTTGCAAAGTCCGTCGACTTCATACATACCTCCTCTATAAGTGCATGACTTGCCTTCAAGTATCAGTTCTAGTATTATTTATTCTATCCTTTGAACCAGCTTGGTATTTGTGACTCACGGTAATATCGATCACCTTTTATTCACATGAGTGATCACAAGGCATGTATTTGCACCAGTATTTTTTATCGATCACATATCTTCTGAGCATATTGTTTGTACTATTTCCTCTAATTCATACTAAAACATGTCTAGATACATCTATTTCTATGACAAGTAATATGTATCGGAGGAAGTAATATCTTATTTCATACATTTGAGACGATATATATGCCTCGATCAACTGTTCTTTAAACAAACGATTTAGAACCTTATTTAGACCTGGAGTGGAGGTGTAGGTGTCATACTTCTATTGTAGACGTTAATTTGGAGAAGATGGGTAGGGACGTCTTTCACAACCATGAATTAAAATGTTGTGCCCACATATACGTACGTGATTCATTTTATAATGATTATCATGATTATTTCTGTTCTTACCCAAAAAAAAGTGCAACATAGGAAAAGAAACAACAATTCGAGCAACAATTTTTGAATAATTCACAACCTATAATACTTAATATTGACTACCAAGCCTTCCGTAGAAAAACACAGAAAAGGTGTTCTAAATCAGGAACATATGCAACTCGACTACCACATGAGTTGATAAAAATCCACTACAATTTTCCAATGAAAGAGGTGTGTAACTGGGAATGACTCCACTCTTGTCATTATGTGTTCTCTCAAATAAAGCCACAATTATTCATATACAATAAAAACAAAATGATATTTTTTAAATGTTCAACTATATAGTTTGTTGTACACGGACGAAGCGATGGTGTTGGCATGCTCGGGGTCTTTGTCGCCTCCACAGCATGCCCCGCCGGAGTTCGCTCGCCAGGGTGGCTCTTCGTCACCGACTGGGATGCGGATTGCTCATGTGCCACGAGTGTGGCCATGGAAGGGACCTCTCCCAAGGAGAAGGTTGACTCTCCTGCCGGTTGTGGGTGAATTCATCCATGCGGGGGAGGATCAGCGTCAAGGAGAAAGGCCACCATCATATCCTATCGATCTGGATCATGATCCGGAAACCGCGACACCGGCAGACGTTCAAAACGTGATGCAGCCCGACCTACGGTCGTTACTACATCAAGGTCTCCAACTTACGCCAAGTCGCCATGGACTCCAAAGGTGAATCCGTTCTTCTATGCAAGCTCACTTCCTACCCTATTGAATGGTATGCTACTTCATACTCCGTCACATATGCATGATAGGTTCACACCGACCAGTACGGAGGCAAGGGAGGAAGCCCGGAACATCAAGCCCGACAAGATGGAGTCTTGGAAGAGGAGACGGAAGAAGACAGGTCGGCAGCTGCCAGGTCCAAGCGGTACTACCGGTTGTCGGAACCGGTACTACCGGTCAGCGGTACTACCGCCCCTTCTACCGCTCGCTACTGACGGCTCCAACGGATGCTCCAAGACCGCAAGCGGTACTACCGGTCCCAGAGCGGTACTACCGGTGATGACCGGTACTACCGGTCCTAAGTCCGGTACTACCGGTCATGTCTGCCTGCGCGCATCAGTTGGGCCATAGCCCATGTACTCCCCTTTACTTACCTATTCGTCTAGTTTATCCCCAAACTACCCTTGTTTAGTGGCTGGCCTATAAATAGAGCCCCCACCCCTCATGTATCCCTTAGGCATAGATGATAGACTAAAGACAACCCCCATTGTGGAATCTCTAGTTTTGCCTCATCCCCTTTACCAAGGGGACCGACTATCGTCACCAACCTCGATTGGACTTTGCATCACGCATCCATCGTTGAACAAGGCCTTGGAGTTCGATGTCTCGTCTCCAAGTTGTCAAGACCCTCCCCAAGGTGTTCTTCCCTCTCCGATGTGGATTTGAGGGAGCACGTTGACCGATCTTTCCTTGCGAGGATTCTATCGGACCGGTGGTCGCCGTTCGGGAGCAATCGGCCTTGTATCGTGTGAGTTTTGCGTGTGTTCATCGTGTTCTTCGCGAGGTGTGTGTTCGCTTCCGCTATCTTCTCCCTTTCCCCTCGCTTTCCCATCGATTTGACCACGAGATCCGTGAAGATCGGGCCACCCAAGAGGTTAACCCCTCCATCATCTGGTATCAACAGCTTTTGGTTGCCACGGATTTCTCATCGATTTGGTCTTTTCCCCATAAATTCGAAAATTCCACCAAAAATAGCCCCAATTCGTGTTTTAGATCGATCTGTGATTTGAGTGCGTTTTGGTAGGTTTTGATCCGTGGATTACTTGCTAAACTTGTTGATCTACCTTCCTTTGCGTTCCCATAGCCTAATTCCTTGATTTCCCCCTTCGATTTGGTGTTTTTCTTAAAGATTTTCTGCCCAAATCACCCCAAAATCGCGAAAACGCGTCAAATCTGGGCGTCCCAGGACCAAGCGGTACTACCGGTCCCAAAATCCGGTACTACCGCTCACAACCGGTACTACCTCTCATCCAAGCGGTACTACCCCCCAGTACTAAACAGAAAAAACAGATTCCCAGATTTCAGCCCCTCACCGTTTTGAGCATAACTTTTGCATCCGAACTCGGATTTTGGTGTTCTTTAGCTCGTTTCGAAGAGGAAAAGGAGCACTACATCATCATCCACGTTGTTCATGCTATCTACTCCATCCAAATTCCGTGAGCAAGGCGGAATCCAACAATAAAGGGTGAAGATCATCGACGAAAGGTATAAACATTCCGCGACTTCTCCCCACTTGCATTCCTTTGTGAACCCCACTATCTTTGCGAGCAACAAACACCTATTGAGACTAGTTCCTCTTATGATTGCTTGGGCTATGCACATTTGATACCTTGTAGATTCCGAGCAAACATTGTGAGCGCTATCTTATATAGTTATCTTGTATAGTTGTTGGCACAAGGAAGAGGCAAGTGAAAAAGAATAAAAATAAAAAGAGTGATACAAAAAGAAAAAAAAAGAGAAAAAAGGAAAAGAGAAAAAGAAAGAAATATACATGTACCTCATAGAATAGGAAGCGCAAGCTCGATGAACATCATATAGGTGGTACTTATTGTACATATCTTATAGCCCACCAATTTTGTGCAATCGAACTAGCGTCTCTCCTTGTACTTGTGTGACACGAGCTTATAGTCTTCGCTAGGTAATCATTTGGTTCTTAGCTCACTTTCTCCGTCGCACAAGTCCCATTTATCCCACCGTGTGTGTTTCCTTGTACATATTTCCTATCTTGTGGATTAACTTGTTTTGCTTTGTGATCATTGTGGTTCTTTACTTGCCATTACAACATCTTGATTTCGGATTGGTTCTGACATGCTATTTTCCATACCTATCCACCATAGGCCTTGTGTGTGTGTGTTTTTTGGTTCGTAGTTGGTTTTGGTGTTCCGCGTGAACTTCACTTTGCTTGGTTTATTGCTCTCAAGTGTGGCCACTTGTATGATACGATCTTCCAAGGTAAAGTAAGGTTTGACGTTGTATCCCTAACTCCCACTACCACTTCCATATACACCGCTTGGTCTTGTGCATCATGTCTAGGGACTCCGGAACCGAGGATGATATCTATGAAGAATCCATGATGAGCCACCATGACTACGACTCCACAAGTATAGAGGACATGACGGAGCACAACACCAACAATGGCTCTGCATGCTTTGAGGACCCGGAGCACTACACCTACGACGACTCCACATGCATGGAAGACATGGAGCTCTACGTCGACAATGGCTCCTCATGCATGGAGCCTATGGAGCACTACACCGACGATGGCTCCACATGCTTGGGTGATATGGAGTAGTACACCAACAATTACTCCCCAAGCATGGATGACTTCGAGTGCGACATCGACGACGCCTCGTCGAGCATGGAGGACACGGAGAACTTCATCGAATTTGATGGCTCCTCCACGAGCCATGAAGAATTCCTCCACCGCGTGGAGATGGAAGCCTACTACGCCAAGCAAGAGGAGGCGCATCATCAAGAATCCATGACCTTCAAGGCCAAGCGTGCCACACCAAAGGGCACAACCTACTTCGATGATCCACCTCCAAGGCGACAAGTGCCACCACCTAGATGGCGTCAAGCGCCACCATCTCCAAGGCGCCAAGCTCCATCACCTCCAAGGCGTCAAGCTCCACCATCTCCAAGGCGCCAAGATACATCACCTCCAAGGCGCCAAGCTCCAACTCCTATCCAAACAAGAGTGGCGTCCAAACATCATATGCATCAAGAGGCGCCAAGAAACAAGACTCTTCATCGACAAACATCCTCTCATGAGCATCGCCACCATAAAGAGGATACAAGACATCGTCAAAGGCATCTTCGCCACCAAGACGTAGAATTCATGATGAGCACCAACCATAATGCTCAAGCAAGCTCAAGAAGGCACCACAAGCACAAGAAGAGTGCCAAGGCAAATGATCATCGTCGCGAGTGTCATGTGGACGACCAAGTGCGCCACCTACATCAACCATCGGCAAGGCACGCCAATGACCTCCGTCGACACCATCATAGGGCACCTTCAACTACTCGTGCCACCACCACAATGGCACCAAGAGCAAGCCTTCCTCCATGCCATCAAGCTTCAATGCCTATGCTTGACTTCCACAACCTTGCCAACGAGGAAAATTTAGACCTCTACTTTGCCAAGTTGGATAGCATGAGCCTACCTCCACCACTACTACGCGATGGCCACGAGACGGTCAAGCATGGGATTTTCCCTTCGACCATGGAGGAGAGCGATGATGCCCATCTTATGGCATCCAACCTTGGAGGCGACAAGGTCAAGAATGGTGAGCATGGGATTTTCCCTTCACCAAAGGAGGCGCAAGGAGTTGAGGAAACCGAGCCTACCCCCATATGCTTGAGTGATGATGTGGTACCAATCCCATGTGAGTATGAGAGCCACTTAGCCCACTTGAGTGAGAACAAGAGTGAGATGAGTGACTCCACCTTATGTGAGATTGAGTGCTTCCACTTTGAGGGCATGAGTGATACACCGAGTGAGTTGAGAGTGGTAGTTGATAGGTCAAGTGAGACCATTTTGAATTCTAACAACTTACCCTCTACCTCTAGTGTGTTCTCTTATGTTGTGCTAGGTTCCATGGATGAAGACGCGCCAAGCTATGAAGCAATGATGCCTCGAATGGAGAAGATGTACATGGTGGATGAAGATGATGCTACGCCATGGATACATCAAGATGAAGTCGTCCACAAGGAGGCCACTACTTCCACAACACCCACTTCATATGAGAGGTATGACCAATGTAACAATAAGGGTGTTGATGATGCCATGATCCCACTAGTGGACATGATGAATTGTGAGGATATGCATGCTATGGATGATACTTGTGACATTACATATGCTTCATTCATATTCCCATGTGATGCTTTGCCTTTGCATAATATTGCTCATGTGGAATTGTTTGATTGCGATACCATTGCCATAAACATGCCATGCTATGCATCTTGTGTGTATCCTCCAATTGCTTCGGACATGCTTTGTCATGTTAGTCATTCAATTTCTCCTGTTGCTTTCAATAAGTTTAATAATTTGTCTATCAATTGTTTTGCTTGCAACAATACTTTTCACATGGATTATAACGAGATAGCCCCCATAGCTTTCTCAATTTTTGGAGATTTTGATGATTGCCATGATAAGCATGTTCCCCACTTGCATACTCACCATGCATCTATTTCATACATAATTGACATTAATGGTGATGTGCACAAGAAGAGATACGTCATGATGGATGATGTGTATCTCTACCATGCACACACGTTCTTCCTTTTGTGTTTGATGTGTGTAGGTACCCGCATTATCATGTCAACCTCGGTTGAGCACGAGTTGACAAAAAGAGCTCTTGAGAGCATCCCACAAGTGAGTTCAAGATCGAACCCAGCTCTGATACCTTTTCCATGCTTTGCATCTTTCATGTTGGCAAATTGCTCTTTCCTATGGTTTGATTGCAAGCATGTTGATGGTATTATCTCACCTTGTGACATTCATGCTTCTTCGCTTTTAGATAATGATGCTTCGTGTGTTGCAACAAAAATGTTGAACATTTTCTCTTTCCGATGTTTTGGGTGCAACCACAATTCCATTAAGAGCATGTATTGTCATGAGAGCTTCCAAGAATCTCGTCTTGTTGTTGCAACAAACATAAGGACCAATTGCTCTTTCATTTGGTTTGTTTGCAAATATATTGTTTTTGCTTCCGCTTGGGATACTCATATTCCCATGATATTTGCTTTCGATGATTTGTATGTGACATCCAACATGTTGAGCAATTTCTCTTTCCAATGGTTGGTTTGCACACATAATGATGTTGCTTTGGACATTCTTCCTTGCGTGTTTTTGCCGAATTCTCCTATACTCGCATCAAGGACGTTGATCAAAATTCTAGTCAATTGCCTTGAGTGCCACACTAAAACATTTTATGGAGTTTTTGAGTTTCCGCATTTGGATGAAGTTCAAATGATTTCCATGCACATTGACCATGCATATGCATCACGTTTGCTATACTTGAGTTGTGCTAATAGTGTTGTGAACAAGAATGGACATGCCACAAATGACATGCTCCTCTATCACACACAAACATATGTTGCTTGGTCTTTGTTGTATGAAGGTATAAATGCATACACGTCAACCTCTATGGACTATATGTTGACAAGAAGAACCGAAGAGAGTTACCTATGGCTACCCTTCATCGAGCTATCTCTACAAGATAAGGTGACTTCCTTCTACTTGAGGACTCATGCAATAATCTTCATGAATTGGCTACGCTTTGAGTGTTGCTTTGCTTTTGTTGTGAGCTTTGTAGGCTTCAAGGAAGGTGAAGGAACATTGAAGTGTTGTCAAGTCAATCTTCCCGAGGACGACTATATGGTGAATCCCAGGATCAAGGATGTCCTTCGACCTCTTCTACTTCGTGATGAACATGGAGAGTCGAGGACGACTCTTTTTGAAGGGAGGGGAGATGATGCAGCCCGACCTACGGTCGTTACTACATCAAGGTCTCCAACTTACGCCAAGTCGCCATGGACTCCAAAGGTGAATCCGTTCCTCTATGCAAGCTCACTTCCTACCCTATTGAATGGTATGCTACTTCATACTCCTTCACATATGCATGATAGGTTCACACCGACCAGTACGGAGGCAAGGGAGGAAGCCCGGAACATCAAGCCCGACAAGACGGAGGCTTGGAAGAGGAGACGGAAGAAGACAGGTCGGCAGCTGCCAGGTCCAAGCGGTACTACCGGTTGTCGGAATCGGTACTACCGGTCAGCGGTACTACTGCCCCTTCTACCGCTCGCTACTGACGGCTCCAACGGATGCTCCAAGACCGCAAGCGGTACTACCGGTCCTAGAGCGGTACTACCGGTGATGACCGGTACTACCGGTCCTAAGTCCGGTACTACCGGTCATGTCTGCCTGCGCGCACCAGTTGGGCCATAGCCCATGTATTCCCCTTTACTTACCTATTCGCCTAGTTTATCCCCAAACTACCCTTGTTTAGTGGCTGGCCTATAAATAGAGCCCCCACCCCTCATGTATCCCTTAGGCATAGATGATAGACTAAAGACAACCCCCATTGTGGAATCTCTAGTTTTGCCTCATCCCCTTTACCAAGGTGACCGACTATCGTCACCAACCTCGATTGGACTTTGCATCACGCATCCATCGTTGAACAAGGCCTTGGAGTTCGATGTCTCGTCTCCAAGTTGTCAAGACCCTCCCCAAGGTGTTCTTCCCTCTCCGATGTGGATTTGAGGGAGCATGTTGACCGATCTTTCCTTGCGAGGATTCTATCGGACCGGTGGTCGCCATTCGGGAGCAATCGGCCTTGTATCATGTGAGTTTTGCGTGTGTTCATCGTGTTCTTCGCGAGGTGTGTGTTTGCTTCCGCTACCTTCTCCCTTTCCCCTCGCTTTCCCATCGATTTGACCACGAGATCCGTGAAGATCGGGCCACCCAAGAGGTTAACCCCTCCATCAAAACGTTTGTGGTAGGACCCTGGAGCATACACTAATCGAGGACGGGTGGGCCGCCTCGATGTTTTTGCGGCTCTGGTTATGGTCTGTGTGGGCCAAGACTGCGTAAGCGTGTGGCGTGCCCACATCCACATCGGATCCTTCTCCTTCATCAACATCAGCATCACCATCTACGCCTTTTGCACCATTGACTACATCCTCTCCGGCCAAACCACTTTGCCGCTCGCCTTCGACATCGCAGCCCCAAGTCTCGTCTTCGCGGGATTGGAAGAACCTGTGACTCGTTCCTGGTGTCTCACCCTTCCTCTGATGGCGGGGGTACCGCCAAACCCTAGAGGCCCGATGATACGTCCAATTTGCATCACATTTCTATATCATAATTTGCCTTTATTCATTGATATATTTCATATTAAGAGGTGTTACTTATGTATTTTCATCTATTTTTGCATGTTGGATGATTCTTGGAGGATGAACTGCCAGAGTCAGGATTCTGATGGAAAAAGAGGTGTTTTGATGCAATTTCGCGAAGATCAGAAAAATACCAGAAAAACTATAGAAAATAATATTTCCCTAGAAGACGAAGGATGCCAGAAGGGGAGGCAGAGTTGGGCCACGGGGGGCCACACCCCCCAAGCGTGGGCCACCCTGAGCCGCGCCTATAGGGGTGTGGCCACCCTGGCCCATCTCCTGCTCCGCCCTCTCGCCTATATCTTCTCCTCGAAATCCTAAAGTCGGGGGAGCGACCACCGAAATATTCCGCCGCCTCTGCGGGGCGGAAAGCACCGAGAGAGAAAGAGCTCTCCGGCAGACATATTTCTACCGGGGAAATTCCTTCCCGGAGAGGGGAGATCATTTCCATCAACACCATCATCAAGCTAGACTTCATCGGGATCATCATCATCATCCACACCATCATCTCCACCAGCACCATCATCACCACTCCATCCCGCTGTAACAATTGTTTTGAATCTTGCATAGTTCATCATTTATGGGCCTATAGGAATGCATTGTGTATTTGGCTACTAATTGTGGGGTTGCCAGAGTGACAGAAACCTGAACCCCTGTTAGGAAACCATTGCACAAGGGAGTGTAGGATCTCAGAGTTTAAGGTTGTGGTTAGGTTTATTTCTTAATTGCTTTCTTGTAGTTGCAGATGCTTGCAAGGGGTTTAATCATAAGTATGTATTAGTCCAAGTAAGGTCGGTACATTAGCACAGGTTCACCCACACAACACTTATAAAACCAAAGAAGATTAATCAGCTATATAAAACAAAAGCACTTGACAGTATTCCCATGTGTCCTTGAAAACGTTTGGTCCTTATTAGTATTTCCACCGGCTTGTCCTTTGCTAAGAAAGGATTGGGCCACTTGCTGCAATTGTTTGCTGTCTTTATTTACTTTCACTTTATTTCCTTGCTTTATCAGAAAACCCCAAAAAATCCGTTTGCTAAGTATTTACAGAGATTTCCTGCTCCATACCACTAGTCAACACCTTCTGTTCCTCGTTAGGATCGATACTCCTATTTATCGAAAGTACTACTATACACCCCCTATACTTGTGGGTCATAAAGACTATTTTCTGGCGCTTTTGTCGGGGAGTGAAGCGCTATTGAAGAGTGGAAATAAAAAGGAAACTTCTACTGTGAGTATTGTTTTTATTTTTGTTGGTTACTTTGTTTCCAATATGGAGAACTCACTTGGTTTTCTATTTGGGAAAACTACTACCACTGATAGGGTAGTAGATTAATCACCACCTGTTGATATAGATCCTTTTAAGATACCTATAAGTATTGTTGATCGTGTTATGAATAATTATTATTTTGGGGATGGAACTGTCCATCCTGGTGATCATTTGCTTTTTATCCATGAATTATGCGGGTTGTTTAAGTGTGCAGGTATCACAACTGAACAGGTGAAGAAGAAATTACTCTCTATATCATTGAAAGGAAGAGCTGAAGAATGGTATAAGCTGCCAAAGAATGGACAATTCATGGAATGGGAGGAAATAGTACATCTCTTTTATTCAAAATTCTATCCTCCCAGTGAGATTCATAAGGATAGGAATCAAATATATAACTTTTGGCGTCGTGATGGAGAGAGTGCAACCCAAGCTTGGGGGAGATTGAAGTTACTAATGCTTAAATGTCCTATTCATGAACTCCCAAACAATATTATTATCAATAACTTTTAGTCAAGGCTTTCTCTTCATGATAAAGATTTACTAGATGCTTTTTGTGCTGGATCATTCACACGTATAAATAAAGAAGCTAAATGGAATCTTCTAGACCGTATTCAAGAGAACGCTAAAGCTTGGGAGAATGACAAAGGAAGAAAGTCAGGTATAAACTATGATTATGAATGCATTAAATCTTTTATGGGAACTAATGACTTCCGTGATATTAGTACTAAGTATGGTCTTGATTCTCAAAGTATTGCCAATTGTTTTAAGGCTTTTTCCTATTATATAGGAATTCCTAAAAATAAGTAGAATAAGTATCATGCACCTTATAAAGATGTTGTTAATCATGTTCCTGCTAAAAATACTAAAGTTTGTACTATTGATTATGTTGAGAAAACACCTTTCCCAGCTAAGGTAAAGGAGTATTCTATAATAACTAGTGTGTTTAACAAAGGTACAAAGAAAACTGTGGAACCTGATGAACAAATAAACATTGAACCTGTAGTAGCCATTGTGAAAGATTTTGTCACTAAAAATATAGAGGATGAGCACATTGTCTTCTGTGAAGACGCTTCTAATATTGTCTCTCATCCTAGAAAATCTAGAAAAACTAGTGTCCCTGTGCTTTCTGTTAGAATTGGTGACCATTGCTATTATGGTTTATGTGATATTGGTGCTATTTCTAGTTCTATTCCTTATGAGCTTTACAGGGAAATTATGCATGAAATTGGTCCTTGTGAACTCGAGGACATTAATGTGGTTATTCACCTTGCTAATAGAGAGACGGTTTGCCCTATTGGTATTGTAAGAGATGTCGAAGTCCTTTGCAGAAAGATTAAGTACCCTGCTAATTTTCTAGTGCTTGGTTCAGCAGCTAGTAAAACTTGTCCTATCATTTTTGGTAGACCCTTTCTAAAAACTTGTGGAACTATTATAGATTGCAATAAGGAGAAAGTTTTAACTAAGTTTGATGGAGATTCTTATGAGTTTAAATTTTCTAAATTTCCTAAAGCTCCTTCTGGAAATGAATTGCCTAATGATGATTTCAGGATGGAACAACTTGCTTCTATTGACCCAGTTTATAACCTTGGACCTCATTTTGATGATTGTAAGTATGCTCATTTTGATGATAAAGTTATTTCTTGTGACAGTTATATTGTCAACTTTATTCAAAGTGCTACTGAAAGTTACTATGAGAGAGGGGAAAATGGTTTTATGCATCTCAATAATATTAAGTTTCCCCGCTTTATACTGAAAGCTTTAAAGTTGCACTTGTTTTGTCTTCCTATGCTAGTGTCCTTTTGTTTCAATAATTTGTTTTCTCATGAGACCCCTTTGCATAGGAAGTGGGTTAGACTCAAATGTGTTGGATATTTGCTTCTTGATGCTCTCTTTCACTTCAAATCCATATCTCCTATGTGAGCATATTTGAAATTATCAAGCCTAAGTTAAAGGCATTAAAGAAAATTACTTCTTGGGAGATAACCCAATAGTTTTATTGAGTCTGGAAGTTATTACCTTAGTAATGACCGCTCCTTATCCTTTTTTTTGGTTTTTGTGTCAAGATCAACCTCTTTTGAGAAGTAGAGGAGTGGTGAAAAGTGGCTATCCTGGGACAGTTTTTTGTGCTGCATTGTAAAAATTCGTGAAGGACCTGAGTACTTCGGATGGAGCTGTAATTTTCTATGCTTGTTCTCCAAGTTGTTATCCAACTTTCATTAGTTTTGCACTTTTTATTTGAGCAACAGAAGTTTTTCAAAAAATTCAATCTTTACCTGCTGGTCTGTTTTGACATATTTCTGCCATCATTTGCATTTGCCTCTTATATTGATTCCCTTTCAGATTCTTTTTGGGATTTTGGAAAGGAGTTGCTACAATAGCTTTTGTTTTTATGGATTTCAGTTGAAGTTTGAACCTAAAGGTTTAATTTTTTTGCATACACCAATGTTGTTAATAAAGATTGTGTGAGGATTTGTATGAAAGGAATTTTCAGGAGATGGAGAGAAGGAATCTGCAGAGTCTGTCTTTGAATAGGTAAAAGTGGTGAAAACAGAAGGTTCGCGAAAAACCTTTTTCTTTATATTTATGATGTTTTTATTACATATGGAAGGTTACGAGACGGAACAGAGGAGGAAACGGAGCCCAGGTGGGCCACACCCACCAGTGGCGCGGGCCCTAGCTGGTCACGCCACCAGGGGGTGTGATCCCCCTGGAGTCTGTCTCCGCCTCGTTTTCGCACAGTACCTTCCTTATGTAGTGAAACTTCGTAATGTATAACCCCCCGGATCCCCCGAGGTTCGTATATCGTGTTCTCGTCGTGTTTTCGTTTTGGTCTGTTTCTGTTAGGAAATACTCTCAAGTTTAGAGGCACCATGGTCTCCGCCATGACAAGGGCAAGAAGTCCGTGGAAAATGATCCTCAAAACCCCCCAAGGAGGAGGAGATCTTGGTTGGGGATGAAGAAGACATGAAGGAGGACGAGCATCCGGACACCCGCGCTACCGTTGCAAGCATTGGAGTGGTGGAAAACCCTACCAAGCTTAGCAGGACAGCACGGATGTCTACAGGAGGGAAAACTCCGCGTCATATCCTCGCTCCACAGTCACTTCCTTCACGCGCCAAGAACCCCTTCCATACTCTTATACATGAGCAAGAATACCAAAGATGCCCAAAGGGAGGTTGCCCTCTGTTTGGTATCTGACTCGTTCTAACCATGCAGGGAAGAAACACTCTAAGAAGGAAGAGTGGGGAAAAACAACAAGGACTGGGATTCTCTGTCCGACATGATCATGAACCGCATTGAGCATAATTCGGAGTTGATTCGTACTCTAACCTTCGAGATTGAGGATTTGAGGGAACTAATTGAAGAGCTTATCAAGAGAACACCACCACCACCGAAGGAGTAATTCGTCATCAGGTTTGGCATCCCCTTGGATTGTTCCTAGCTTGGGGGAGTGCCGCGGTATCACATCATTATGTTTTATCTTTTTACCTTTTTAGTAGATTCATATCTTGGGTAGAGAAGTTATCTTATAGGTTGGTTTGCATTGTGGAAGTATCTCTCCTTTAGTTGGTTATCTATGTATCCTTTGGTTTGAATGCCTTTGTGGAATATTGATGAGAAGTTTCATCTTTTACTTTTTGCACTTCTTATTTTAGTTTGCAATATCTATTATATGATTTATCTTGTTGATCAGTATTGGTATCACTTTGGGAGCATCAAGTAGATCTAAATTGGTTTTGGCAAACCGAGATCTGGTTAGTAGCAACACTTTTTGAGGTTTGAAAGGAAAATAGAAAAGCACTTACAGGTATTTTGTATCATCTATTTTCTTTCTTGATTGGCTCATAAGCTTAATATTCTTTATTTTTAAGATCTTTTGTGTCTTCAAGGAAGATTGCATGTTTGGATTTATCACTTGTAGTTTGTTTGTTTCCTTCAACTCTTTTGCTTGCTACCCAGCTTTGCTAGCCAAAAACCTGTGCTGAGAGGGAACACTTCTCATGCATCCAACCCTTTAAACCAAAACCTATGCCATTTTTGTCCACCATATCTACCTATTAGCATTATTGCTATTCCAAGTAAATTATCAAGCTTCATCTATCTTTCATATTAAAAATTATTTTGTTATGTGAAAACTACTTAGTAAAGCTCTCACGAACTTGATGGAACACCTTATTTTCTTGCCCCTAATAAACTTGAACCATTGTGTCATCGAAGTTGTATATGCTTGCACCTATATGTTGGAATTAGCAGAACCGTGCTGTCACGAGGAACGCTTTTGTAACATCCCAGCATTAGAGCCTAGAAATAAGTTGAACCCAGATGTGTGCATTGCATTCATGCATAGAAAATCCGAGTAATTTTCGCGCTTTTAAACAAAACTTGTCGAAGTGATTGAAGCTTCTCTTAGCTTGATGGAATTGAAGTACATCATCAAGTTGACCGTGGTAAGTTTCAATAAGACCTTTGTTAAAGTCTCATTTAAGGAGAGATTTGATCTAAGGGTATATCAAAATATACCATAAGTTAAATCTTAATATAATGTGAATTATATTTGATCATTGGTGATCATCTTACAGTATTCATTATAACCACTCATAAATACCTAGTTAAAGATATAAAACCAATAATAAGAATGTAACCATTGTATATTAAATTCCATCTGCATACATTCTGAGAATCACAGTAACAATTAATCCTAAAACACTTTTGATGAGTTGGAGTTGGAAGGAGATTAAGTCAAGATCATCCACTATATGTATAGATATTCTTCTTTCTATAGAATCTTTATGGAACTTATCTCAATATCTGTTGTTCATCAATGATGGATAATTCCCCATTGATTCACAACTTCTTTAACTATTAATCTTTGGTCTATTATTTGATCTTATCAGAACATCTATTCAAATCTTCTAATGAGGGCATAGTCCATTAATAACCTTAATCCAATATAAGCTACTAAGAAGATAATTTCTAGACAATAAAAGGTAGGATTGATAAAGCCCTGCTTAGCCAACTAAGAACTTCAATAATAAATGATTAGTATTATAATGGTAATGTTTTGGCCACCAACATGAAATGCTTATATTTAGTAAGGTAATACTGGTGGGTAGAACATGAGTGGAAACTTAGTAAAGATAAGTGATTCTAGAGAAGCCTTTGCAACCCACATAAATATAATTCAGGGATTGAAGTGTAAGTCATAAGAGTTAAGTAATTATAAGATGGTGTTATTCAACTAAAGCTAGTATAGCATAGAGTCATGAAAAGTGATGTATTCATCTTTAAGGATAGTTTACTTTAGAGAAAGAATAGTGTTGGGGATTAAGGAAGGTTGGGAGTAGAGTTTGAAGGAACTACTGGTGGGATGGAAGATTGTCAACAGTAAAAATAGTAGATTCAACCAAGCAAGGATTGAGAAAGCTATGAAGTATATTTATATCAAACTCATTGGATTCATTCCGAAGTTTAGAAGAATGAGATATTGAATAATAAGATTTTAATAAGTAAATCCCTCAAACTAACCATGGTAATGGATTGAAAAAGGTATTATATCTAGGAAAGGAGTTCCTTAATTAGACACCCAAGGTGGAGAAATATAATTATATGTAAAAATCATTTTCCTATTTTAATCATGGTAAGCATTCAATTCTAAATCTCAACTCAAACATACTATCCATCATATACCATTGATTCATCATCTGATGTCTATCACACTTTATAGAGATAGTTTCCTATAGCAAATTACATAAGCATATCTCTGTTAATTTCAACCATCCTCACTATATGTGCTTAAGTATATTCACTTCTATAAAACACTCTAATTATAATTTTCCAATTTAAAAGGGAGATTTCATCCAATACTATACACAAAAGGCAATACACTTAGTTGATAAATCCTAAATCTTAAAGAGAATCTAAACCTATATAATATCCTAAAACCAAGGATAATATTCCAAGATTCAAAACCCTAAACTTCTTTGTTATTCACATACATTGCTATTTTCCAAATTAATGGGAGTAATAATTACCATATTAATGTCTTTATGCATCAAATAATGGTATAAAATCATTAAACTTATATATAAAGCTTCTATTCAAACTATGAGCTCATTAAAATTAAATTCATAAGAAATAAGAACATATCATTCAATAAATCTCTAATTAAAGATAGAAGAGAAAAATAATAAGAAGAAGTTTCTTCCAAATATTAAAAAAGAGTTTTTATTGAGAAAATAAAAGAAATATAAAAAGAAGGCATAATAAAGGTTCACAAAGGTTGCCAAATATATTTTAATATTACTGCCAATATCCAGCAAATTAAACATATAAAGAAAGGTTCAAAAATCTAATTCAAATTTAAATCTGAATTAGAAAACAGAAAATATAAAAAGGTTAAAACAAATAAAAAAACTAAACCTGGCCGCAGCCCAACACCCTATACCTAACTGACGCCTATGTGCAGCCCACAACGGCCCAGTACCAGCCCAGGTTCTTTTCTGTCTGTGACTGACAAGTGGGGTCAGGAACGAACCGCGTGTTGAGCTAAAGAAAACATCAGGGGGTTATCTGCAAAACGGTCATCGTCGTCACCGTCACGCACACAGGCAGTTCGCTAGTGGAGCTCGTCGCCGCCCGATGCCGTCATCGCCGTCATTGCGTCAAGATACTCGCCATCGATGCCAGGAGGGGATAAGAAGGCCATCGCGACGCATTGCTTCCATCCCTATCCCCAATCCCTCATTATCCTCTCAGATACGAGTGAGACCGAACCCTAGCTCGCTGGAGCCACTCCTCGCCATCGAACCACGCCTCCCCACACCATTCTGAGCCGTCATGGAGAAGCGCCAGCCTTCGTAGATCCTCTGGGTAGAAGCGTGCATCAAGGGGATCACTGGAGCGGACGAATTTGATCATTTTCCTTCGTGGAAGTTCGTCGGAATCCTCATCGGGAAGCTCGATTCCGGCCGCGCCTGTCCTCGCCAACCACTCAATCATCATCAGGGTGAGTTCCTGAATCTTCCAGCATCCCTAAATCGTTTGATCTCGTTGTAAATCACCATTTCACTATAAGCCACCGTCGGCCACCGTCGGAGCTCGTCGGAGCTGAGGCTCCGATGACCATTTTCGAGCGGTGCTGCCACTCTTAGGTTCAGTAGGTTGCACTGATTCGAACTAAGCTAATCTCGCTTGCTAGGGCACCGTAGATCGTCGCCGGTGACCACTCACCGACGGCGATGGTGATGCTGACGCCACGCTTACCTCATGATCGAGCCACGTCAGTCGTTTGACTAGTCTTTGCCTCGCGTGGTGAGTAACATGGCCCAGGGCCCACATGTCATCGACAGTGAGTAGAGAGGAGGTCTGTAACTTGTGCATTTCTTTTGTCTGAGAGTTGAGGTGGACACTCGCCCACTAGTTAGTGACTGGGGGCTAGTTCTGGGTTCGGTGTAAAAAGTATTTTTCTGTTAAGAATTAAAATCAAATGTTATAATTCAATTAATAATATTCCAGATATCAAATAAAGGATTAAATCTTGTTTAATTAATAACTTTTGATTCATAATTCATAAAAATGTGTATAATATATGATTTTTTTTAGAAAAATAAAATCTACAACTTAAACTTATTACTAAATATTATTGAGATAATTATTTAAATGAATATTATTTAATAAAGGTTTGATAAGTAATGAAACTTTAATAATTCATATTCCTATAATGATAAATGTTTATAATATAAATAAAATACAAAAAATCCTAGAAAAATAAAGAATTCTAAATTAAAATATAATTATGTATTATTATTTCACTTAATTAAATATTTATTATTTATTAAGTAATTATAAAGTTCATATCTTACTATTTTTAAATCACAAAAATAAATGTAATATACCAAAATGTCCACAAAAATAATACCTATATGATCAAAATATAATATTCCACTTTTGTGTTCAAGAAAAAGGTTAAACACTTTAATAACTCCAATTTAAACATATTTACTTCATTAATAATTCATATAAAGATAAATAAAATTTATTAATATTCCTAAAATGAGTCAAATAAGTCTAATTAATAGTATTAGTCTTAAACATTAATAATCTAATGCCATAATGGTTTAAAACATTATAAATATTCTTATTTTAGAAGAATCCACAACCTTAAATGAAGATTATCTCTAAAAAGAATTCCACTAATAATAAATCCTTCAAGAACATCTTGTAAACAATCAAATATTTTATAAACCATATTAAGTACCAAATTACAAAAACTACTACAACCCCATATAAATCCATGAGTAATTAAATAATATTATGTTGGGTTTATAAACTATACCCACTTGTCTACAAAAAATAAATGATATTACTCCATACTCACATCAAGAAACCATTACTCAAGTAACAAAATAAACATTCTTAAGTAACTTAAAGAACACATTTCAGATATACAAGATACCAATGTATAAGTACGATACTTTCAAAACTATCTATACTTTAAAGTTAACTTTAGTCTACAGAATCTTAATATAACACTATAAGCATTATTATATGTTTTATAGTTAACTTTGGTCTGAGATAGTTAAACTATAAAGCAACTCAAGCCAAACCATGTGAGCAAACAAATGACATCAACCACCACTAACTAACTAACTAACGACAAAGTTTGCTTAGACCTTAGAAGTGAAACCTTTTCTTCGAAGGTTATCCTTTTTGCCACTTTAAACAGAAACCTTGTATAAGTAATCCTAAACTATAATAAAAGTACAACTATGAACTTTATCCTAAAGCATCACACATTTCAAAGTAATGCATTTCGGAATCTAAACCCTAGCACAACATTTTTCTCAAGATTTGCGCTTAGAACGTGCAACACGTTACTTATGCATAAAAGCATATTGCTTCTTTAAACATTAGTCCTTACCGGACCAATGATGCTGATTTCAGATTTTGGATCTTATACATTGACTCGAAGACCGTGAGTGCATAACCTTGCAATCACAAAAGTCAAGTTCACATTTGCTCATGTCCTTTGATTATTTTCTGTAAGTATTTTACAAATCTAGTGTTGTCATCACCTGCATTTGAAAAAGGTCCGAAAACACTATTTTCATAATAATATGATTATAGGTTTATTACCATGAGGTAATAACCTACTATAAAAGTTCTGGTGGTAAAGGAACATATTACCTAGGACTTAACAACCAATGCCGCCAATGATTCTTGCGCCGTATATCGCGCGTTAACCATGAGATTTGGAATGGGACGGAGAAGTCAGCTGTATCTTCTTCCTCTCGCATGAAGCCGGATGTGCAGGTCGTGGCTGTTATCCTCATAGCGTGCATAATAATTGGTAATTCGTGGAGGATATGCAGCACATGGGTGGGAACCCTCAACGTCCCACGATAGTTCTGGCATCTAACGGTTTGTACAAACTATTGCCGTAATTTTTTATGTGGGCATGGTGTACACCAAGGAGGTATGCGGGGTCGCGAAGGGGGCAGTGATTGGCTTGGATTATCTTCTAGGCCCCACATCATGGAATTGTGGACGGAAATAAGCTGCCCGGTTGTGCAACAAAGAGTTGATCTCTCATGGGTAAAGTAAACGCACCTATGCAGAGTTAAGAACTGTAATTGTTACTCCCTGTTCCGGGAAGGAGCTGCAAACGCGGCGGGAAAGGAACCCCATGAAGGTTCTAGTAAACCCATGAAGGCTGACGGACATAGCTTTTCAGAATAAAAGCAACCTTTGAAGAAATGTTTATGAAAACTTGCATTGCCTACGACCTATGGTCTGTGGCTGTAGTTATAGTGCATCAAAGACTCCTTTTCTAGTGAATTTGCTGAGTACGCTCGTACTCAAAGTATCTTCTTAACCCTTGCTAGATTCTGAAGCCGGAGTAGACAACAACCACATCAAGTTATGCTCCAGGACTTATCTTGCTCAGCTAAAGATTTTTCAATAAGACAAGGAAGTCAACATATACCTCAACTCAAGTGAAGACGAAGTTACTAATTAGATAGTAATATAATCTCTAGCCAAAGAACCTATCTCTATAGTGCGTTGCAAAAGCCGAAACACCAAAACCATAGTTAAAATATTAGTTATAGTAGTATAATTGTTTTTTGCGTTGTTTATCCTTGATTCTTCTTCATAAGAAGTTCTTTCTCTATTTTAAACCTAGAGTATTCTCTGGATCTTATGTAAAGAGTGAGTTGTAACCTTTAGCCATGTATTGGACCCGCTGTGTTCCTATTGTGCCATTCTGAGGGATGTAATACTAGTGAACGGTGTTTCATTGGTGTTATGTCCACGACTATAGTATACTACATCATGTAGTGGTATGCTGGGTTACCGCAGCTTTCAACATTGCACCTGTACACTGTTGATATCATGCTCTTTTGTTTGCGGATGTCGTCGATGTGAAATAAAAGGGGAGCTTGTAAGTCCATGGAGTTATGTATGTGTGTTAGAGAAACGCCTGGGCCGCTAGCCTAAGCCATGCCTAATCATGGTGGAAACTTGCAGCGTAACCATAGTGAGCAATCTGTGAAGCATCCTCAATAAAAACCTATGCAAATAGCAAATAAAAAGATCACTGGGATGCTCACTGTCTGCTTGCCTTGTCATTTTGATTATGGGATAGCTCCTGTATCATGTGCAAGGGGTACCCCGTTGGCGGTTCTTTATGATACACATGTACTTACTATGACAAAACTTATCGGTAACTAAAGTTGAGTAGCATGAGGAGCGCCCCTCGTACTCAAGGGACATGAGATTGCAAACTTATATTTCGTCAATCATATACTCCATCTTTGTTCACATTAAACCTTAATCACCTCAATATGCTTATGATAGGGCAATGAGAGCTCTGAGCTATTAAATACCATAATCTTTTGAAAGCTCTTTATGAACTTGAAATCCTTGTTGTCCTCTATGAAGGACTTTTCTCCTACTTCTAAGTTGAGTCAGTAAACCTATTCCTCTCTATATCCCGCAATCATTCGAGTTGTTGTGTTTCAAGCATTCATATGATGATTTATTCAATCATGTTTCTTATCTTCCTTGTTTGCACAAGACTCTTATTTAAATGAGTATTACTTTGAAAGCCATCTTGGTGAAAAACCTTTTATGTTTGAGCAAAGAGTACTTCTGTTGTAAACCTCTTTACAAAAGCTTTGCTTGAAAACTGTTTGCCATCTATTCTCTGACCAAGAACAAAGTTTGCTAATCCCAATTATGATCTATCTTAATACATCTTTATTGTGACTCCCATACTTGTTGCAAGCTAAGTTATATAATGGTGAGTTGCTTTCTTCTATGAGTTATGTATTGGTAAGTGTGATGCTTCTTGTCCATATTCTTTTTATCGACACTTCACTCCATAAACTTGTGGACATGTTTACTGAGCTCAGTTTTTTCTTGGGGACAAGCGAGGTCTAAGCTTGGGGGGAGTTGATACGTCCAATTTGCATCACCTTTCTATATCATAATTTGCCTCTATTCATTGATATATTTCATATTAAGAGGTGTTACTTATGTCTTTTCATCTGTTTTTGCATGTTGGATGATTCTTGGAGGGTGAACTGCCGAAGTCAGGATTCTGATGGAAAAAGAGGTATTTTGATGCAATTTGGCGAAGATCAGAAAAATACCAGAAAAACTACAGAAAAAAATATTTTCCCAGAAGACGAAGGATGCCAGAAGGGGGGCGAAGTTGGGCCACATGGGGGACCACACCCCCCAGGCGCGGGCCACCCTGAGCCGCGCCTACAGGGTTGTGGCCACCCTGGCCCACCTCCTACTCCGCCATCTCGCTTATAGCTTCTCCTCAAAACCCTAAAGTCGAGGGAGCGACCACAGAAAGATTCCGCCGCCTCTGCGGGGCAGAAAGCACCGAGAGAGAAAGAGATCTCTGGTAGACAGATTTCTGCTGGAGAAATTCCTTCCCGGAGAGGGGAGATCATCTCCATCAACACCATCATCAAGCTAGACTTCATCGGGATCATCATCATCATCCACACCATCATCTCCACTAGCACCATCTGATGCAGCCCGACCTACGGTCGTTACTACATTAAGCTCTCCAACTTACGCCAAGTCGTCATGGACTCCAAAGGTGAATCCGTTCCTCTATGCGAGCCCACTTCCTACCCTATTGAATGGTATGCTACTTCATACTCCGTCACATATATATGATAGGTTCACACCGACCAGTACGGAGGCAAGGGAAGAAGCCCGGAACATCAAGCCCGACAAGACGGAGGCTTGGAAGAGGAGACGGAAGAAGATAGATCGGCAGCTGCCAGGTCCAAGCGGTACTACCGGTCGTCAGAACCGGTACTACCGGTCAGCGGTATTACCACCCCTACTACCGCTCGCTACTGACGACTCCAACTGACGCTCCAGGACCGCAAGCGGTACTACCTGTCCCATAGCGGTACTACCGGTTACGACCGGTATTACCGGTTCTGAGTCTGGTACTACCGGTCATGCTGTGCCCGCGCGCACCTGTTGGGCCACAACCCATGTATTCCCCTTTACTTACCTATTCGCCTAGTTTATCCCCAATCTACCCTTGTTTAGTGGTTGGCTATAAATAGAGCCCCCACCCCTCATGTATCCCTTAGGCATAGATGATTGACTAAAGACAACCCCCATTGTGGAATCTCTAGTTTTGCCTCATCCCCTTTACCAAGGGGACCGACTATCGTCACCAACCTCGATTGGACTTTGCATCACGCATCCATCATTGAACAAGGCCTTGGAGTTCGGTGTCTCGTCTCCAATTTGTCAAGACCCTCCCCAAGGTGTTCTTCCCTCTTCGATGTGTATTTGAGGGAGCACGTTGACCGATCTTTCATTGCGAGGATTCTATCGGACCGTTGGCCACCGTTTGGGAGCAATCGGCCTTGTATCGTGTGAGTTTTGCGTGTGTTCATCGTGTTCTTCGCGAGGTGTGTGTTCGCTTCCGCTACCTTCTCCCTTTCCCCTCGATTTCCCATCGATTTGACCACGAGATCCGTGAAGATCGGACCACCCAAGAGGTTAACCCCTTTATCATCTGGTATCAGCAGCTTTTGGTTGCCACGGATTTCTCATCGATTTGGTCTTTTCCCCATAAATTCGAAAATTCCACCAAAAATAGCTCCAATTCGTGTTTTGGATCGATCTGTGACTTGAGTGCATTTTGGTAGGTTTTTATCTGTGTATTACTTGCTAAACTTGTTGATCTACCTTCCTTTCCGTTCCCATGGCCTAATTCCATCATTTACCCCTTCGATTTGGTGTTTTTCTTGAAGATTTTCTGCCCAAATCGCCCCAAAATCGCGAAAACGCGTCAAATCTAGGCGTCCCAGGACCAACTGGTACTACCGGGCTCAAAACCCAGTACTACCGCACCTTCCCGGTACCTAAACAGTACTACCGGTCCTCCAAAAACCCGGTACTACTGCTCCAAAAACCGGTACTACCGCCCGGTACTGAACAGAAAAAAACAGATTCCCAGATTTTAGCCGCTCACCGTTTTGAGCATAACTTTTGCATTCGAACTCGGATTTTGGTGTTCTTTAGCTCGTTTCGAAGAGGAGAAGGAGATCTACATCATAGTCCACGTTGTTCATGCTATCTACTCCATCCAAATTCCGTAAGTAAGGCGGAATCCAACAATAAAGGGTGAAGATCGTCGACGAAAGGTATAAACATTCCGCGACTTCTCCCCACTTGCATTTCTTTGTGAACCCCCACTATCTTTGCGAGCAACAAACACCTATTGATAATAGTTCCTCTTATGATTGCTTGGGCTATGCACATTTGATACCTTGTAGAATTCCGAGCAAACTTTGTGAGCGCTATCTCATATAGTTATCTTGTATAGTTGTTGGCACAAGGAAGAGGCAAGTGAAAAGAAAAAGAAAGGAAAAAAGAGTGAAAAAAATATATATATATATAGAAAAAGAAAAAGAAATAGAAAGAAATATACATGTGCCTCATAGAATAGGAAGCGCAAGCTCGATGAACATCATATAGGTGGTACTTATTATGCATATCTTGTAGCCCACCAATTTTGTGCAATCGAACTAGCGTCTCTCCTTGTACTTGTGTGACACGAGCTTATAGTCTTCGCTAGGTAATCATTTGGTTCTTAGCTCACTTTCTCCGTCGCACAAGTCCCATTTATCCCACCGTGTGTGTTTCCTTGTACATATTTCCTATCTTGTGGATTAACTTGTTTTGCTTTGTGATCATTGTGGTTCTTTACTTGCCATTACAACATCTTGATTTCGGATTGGTTCTTGACATGCTATTTTCCATACCTATCCACCATAGGCCTTGTGTGTGTGTGTTTTTTGGTTCGTAGTTGGTTTTGGTGTTCCGCGTGAACTTCACTTTGCTTGGTTTATTGCTCTCAAGTGTGGCCACTTGTACGATACGATCTTCCAAGGTAAAGTAAGGTTTGACGTTGTATCCCTAACTCCCACTACCACTTCCATATACACCGCTTGGTCTTGTGCATCATGTATAGGGACTCCGGAACCGAGGATAATATCTATGAAGAATCCATGATGAGCCACCATGACTACGACTCCACAAGTATAGTGGGCATGACGGAGCACAACACCGACAATGGCTCTGCATGCTTTGAGGATATGGAGCACTACACCGACAATGGCTCCACATGCTTGGGTGATATGGAGTACTACACCAACAATTACTCCCCAAGCATGGACGACTTCGAGTGCGACATCGATGACGCCTCACCAAGCATGGAGGACACGGAGAACTTCATCGACTTTGATGGTTCCTCCATGAGCCATGAAGAATTCCTCCATCGTGTCGAGATGGAAGCCTACTACGCCAAGCAATAGGAGGCGCATCATCAAGATTCCATGACCTTCAAGGCCAAGCGTGCCACACCAAAGGGCACCACCTACTTCGATGATCCACCTCCAAGGCGACAAGGGCCACAACCTAGATGGCGTCAAGCTCCACCATCTCCAAGGCGCCAAGATCCATCACGTCCAAGGCGACAAGATCCACCTCCTATCCAAAGAATAGTGGCGTCCAAACATCATATACATCAAGAGGCGCCAAGAAACAAGAATCTTCATCGACAAACATCCTCTCATGAGCATCGCCACCATAAAGAGGATACAAGACATCGTCAAAGGCATCTTCGCCACCAAGACGAAGAATTCGTGATGAGCACCAACCATAATGCTCAAGCAAGCTCAAGAAGGCACCACAAGCACAAGAAGAGTGCCAAGGCAAATGATCACCATCGTGAGCATCATGTGGATGAACAAGTGCTTCACCAACATCAACCATCGGCAAGGCACGCCAATGACCTCCGTCGACACCATCATAGGGCACCTTCAACTATTCGTGCCACCACCACAATGGCACCAAGAGCAAGCCTTCCTCCACGCCATCAAGCTTCAACGCCTACGCTTGACTTCCACGACCTCGCGAACGAGGAAAATGTAGACCTCTACTTCGCCAAGTTGGATAGCATGAGCCTACCTCCACCACTACTACGAGATGGCCACAAAATGGTCGAGCATGGGATTCTCCCTTCGACCATGGAGGCGAGCGATGATGCCCATCTTATGGCATCCAACTTTGAAGGCGGCAAGGTCAAGAATGGTGAGCATGGGATTTTCCCTTCACCAAAGGAGGCGCTTGGAGTTGAGGAAACCGAGCCTATCCTCATATGCTTGAGTGATGATGTGGTACCAATCCCATGAGAGTATGAGAGACACTTAGCCCACTTGAGTGAGAACAAGAGTGAGATGAGTGACTCCACATTATGTGAGATTGAGTACTTCCACGTTGAGGGCATGAGTGATACTCCTAGTGAGTTGAGAGTGGTAGTTGATAGGTCAAGTGAGACCATTTTGATTTCTAAAAACTTACCCTATACCTCTAGTGTGTTCTCTTATGTTGTGCTAGGTTCCATGAATGAATACGCGCCAAGCCATGAAGCAATGATGCCTCAATTGGAGAAGATGTACATGGTACAAGAAGATGCTACGCCATGGCTACATCAAGAAGACGAAGTCGTCCACAAGGAGACCACTACTTCCACAACACCCACTTCATATGATAGGTATTAACAAGGTAACAATAAGGGTGTTGATGATGACATGATCCCACTAGTGTACATGATGAATTGTGAGGATATGCATGCTATGGATGATACTTGTGACATTACATATGCTTCATCCACATTCCCATGTGATGCTTTTCCTTTGCATAATATTGATCATGTGGAATTGTTTGATTGCGATATCATTGCCATAAACATGCCATGCTATGCATCTTGTGTGTATCCTCTAATTGCTTCGGACTTGCCTTGTCATGCTAGTCATTCAATTTCTTCCGTTGCTTGCGATAAGATGAATCCTTGCTTTTTCACTTGTTTTCTTGCAACAATATTGATTATATGCGTTATAATGAGATGGCTCCCATAGCTTTCTCAATTTTTGGAGATTTTGATGATTGCCATGATAAGCATGTTTCCCACTTGCATACTCACCATGTATCTATTTCATACTTGATTGACATTAATGGTGATGTGCACAAGAAGAGATACGTCATGATGGATGATGTGTATCTCTACCATGCACACACGTTCTCCCTTTTGTGTATGATGTGTGTAGGCACCCGCACTATAATGTCAACCTCGGTTGAGCACGAGTTGACAAAAAGAGCTCTTGAGAGCATCCCACAAGTGAGTTTAAGATCGAACCCAGCCCTGATACCTTTTGCATGCTTTGCATCTTTCATGTTGGCAAATTTCTCATTCCTATGGTTTGATTGCAAGCATGTTGATGGTATTATCTCACCTTGTGACATTCATGTTTCTTTGCTATTGGATATTGATGCTTTGTGTGTTACAACAAAAATGTTGAACAATTTCTCTTTCCGATGTTTTGTGTGCAACCATAATGCCATTAAGAGCATGTATTGTCATGAGAGCTTTCAAGAATCTCGTATTGTTGTTGCAACAAACATAAGGACCACTTTCTCTTTCATTTGGTTTGTTTGCAAACGTGTTGTTTTTGCTTTCGCTTGGGATACTCATATTCCCATGATATTTGCTTTCGATGATTTGTGTGTGACATCCAACATGTCTAACAATTTCTCTTTCCAATGGTTGGTTTGCACACATATTGATGTTGCTTTGGACATTCTTCCTTGCGTGTTTTTGCCAAATTCTCCTCTTTTTGCATCAAAGATGTTGATCAAATTTCTATTCGATTGCTTTGAATGCCACAATAAGATGTTATATGGAGTTTTTGAGTTTCCACATTTGGATGATTTTGCAAAGATTTCCATGCACTTCGACCTTGCATATGCATCCTGTTTGCTATACTTGAGTTGTGCTAATAGTGTTGTGAACAAGAATGGACATGCCACAAATGACATGCTCCTCTATCACACACAAACATATGTTGCTTGGTCTTTGTTGTATGAAGGTACAAATGCTTACACGTCAACCTCTACCAACCATGTGTTGACGAGAAGAACCGAAGAGAGTTACATATGGCTACCCTTCATCGAGACATCTCTACACGCTAAGGTGACTTCCTTCTACTTGAGGACTCATGCTATAATGTTCATGAATTGGCTACGCTTTGAGTGTTGCTTCGCTTTTGTCGTGAGCTTTGTAGGCTTCATGGAAGGGGAAGGAACATTGAAGTGTTGTCAAGTCAATCATCCCGAGGACGACTATATGGTGAACCCCAGGATCAAGGATGTCCTTCGATCTGTTCTACTTCATGATGAACATGGAGAGTCGAGGATGACTCTTTTTGAAGAGGGGGATGATGCAGCCCGACCTACGGTCGTACTACATCAAGGTCTCCAACTTACGCCAACTTTTCATGGACTCTAAAGGTGAATCTGTTCCTCTATGCGAGCCCACTTCCTACCCTATTGAATGGTATGCTACTTCATACTCCGTCACATATGCATGATAGGTTCACACCGACTAGTACAGAGGCAAGGGAGGAAGCCCGAAACATCAAGCCCGACAAGACGGAGGCTTGGAAGAGGAGACGAAAGAAGATAGATCGGCAGCTGCCAGGTCCAAGCGGTACTACCGGTCGTCGGGACCGGTACTACCGGTCAGCGGTACTACCGCCCCTACTACCGCTCGCTACTGACGGCTCCAACTGACGCTCCAGGACCGCAAGCGGTACTACCGGTCCCAGAGCGATACTACCGGTTACGACCGGTACTACCGGTCCTGAGTCCAGTACTACCGGTCATGTCTGTGCCCGCTTGCACTTGTTGGGCCACAGCCCATGTATTCCCCTTTACTTACCTATTTGCCTAGTTTATCCCCAATCTACCCTTGTTTAGTGGTTGTCCTATAAATAGATCCCCCACCCCTCATGTATCCCTTAGGCATAGATGATAGACTAAAGACAACACACATTGTGGAATCTCTAGTTTTGCCTCATCACCTTTACCAAGGGGACCGACTATCGTCACCAACCTCGATTGGGCTTTGCATCACGCATCCATCGTTGAACAAGGCCTTGGAGTTTGGTGTCTCGTCTCCAAGTTGTCAATACCCTCCCCAAGGTGCTCTTCCCTCTCCGATGTGGATTTGAGGGAGCACGTTGATCGATCTTTCCTTGCAAGGATTCTATCGGACCGGTGGCCGCTGTTCGGGAGCAATCGGCCTTGTATCGTCTGAGTTTTGCGTGTGTTCATCGTGTTCTTCGCGAGGTGTGTGTTTGCTTCCGCTACCTTCTCCCTTTCCCCTCGCTTTCCCATCGATTTGACCACGAGATCCGTGAAGATCGGGCCACCCAAGAGGTTAACCCCCTTTATCACCATCATCACCACTCCATCCCGCTGTAACAATTGTGTTAAATCTTGCATAGTTCTTAGGGGAAACTTTCTCGGTGTTGATTACTATTGTAGTTAATGCTTGTGAGTGGAACCATTGAATTATTGTTTATGTTCAGATTGTTATACATTATCATATCATCTCTGATATTGATCCATATTATGTCCCGTGAGTAGTTCGTTTAGTTCTTGAGGACATGGGAGAATTCATGTTGTTAGTAGTGGAATTGTGTTGAGGTATTATTCAATGGTTTAATATTTAAGTTGTGGTGCTATTCTTCTAGTGGTGTCATGTGAACGTCGACTACATGATACTTCACCATTTATGGGCCTATGGGAATGCATTGTATATTTGACTACTAATTGTGGGGTTGCCGGAGTGACAGAAACCTGAACCCTTGTTAGGAAACCATTGCACAAGGGAGTGTAGGATCTCAGAGTTTAAGGCTGGGGTTAGGTTTATATCTTAATTACTTTCTTGTAGTTGCGGATGCTTGCAAGGGGTTTAATCACAAGTATGTATTAGTCTAAGTAAGGTCGGTACATTAGCACAGGTTCACCCACACAACACTTATAAAATCAAAGAAGATTAATCAGCTATATGAAACGAAAGCACTTGACAGTATTCCCATGTGTCCTCGAGAACGTTTGGTCCTTATTAGTATTTCCACCGTCTTGTCCTTTGCTAAGAAAGGATTGAGCCACTTGCTGCAATTGTTTACTATATTTATTTACTTGCACTTTATTTCCTTGCTTTATCAGAAACCCCTAAAAATCCGTTTGCTAAGTATTTACAGAGATTTCCTGCTCCATACCACTAGTCAACACCTTGTGCTCCTCGTTGGGATCGACGCTCCTATTTATCGAAAGTACTATGATACACCCCCTATACTTGTGGGTCATCAGCCGACGATGTACCCTAGGGGTCCGCCCATCATCCCTCCTTCACGGCTAGAGTTTGCTGCAATGGTCGGTCCGGTTCCACTGCCAGTACAGCTACCCTCGGCACAGCCCCTGCTTGCCGCCGGCACAGGCTGTGCCGAGGGCAGCTGTCGGCGTAGCCCCCTCGGCACAACCCTTTGAAGGCATAGCTCCCTCGACCGTCGGCGTATCCAAAGCCGTCGACATAGCGAGGTGGGCCGAAGGCCCATTCTGGCCATCGGCACAGGCCAGGTGGGACCCGCTGGTCTATTAAGGTTGTCTGGCCTGGAGCGTTGCTATGCCGATGACTTTGCCATCAGCACAGGCCCATCGACAGCCCAGCCCAGCTTTTTCAAAAAAATCACTTTTTTGAATTGTTTGACTCATTAATCTCACAAGAATCTTTTTAAACTCCAAGTAGGCTTAATCTCCAGTCAAATTATACTCATGGTCAAACTCCCGATTAGTCATCCATCCTCACACTATTCCAGCCCCAGCATGCTGAACTTCTGTGTTCCTTTCCAATGAGCTTTCAATAAATAAATTAGACCTTATCAATAATATTACCATATCAATCCTATTATCCCTTAGACCATGGTGTCACGGGCCTTTTCATTTTTAAATTCCAAACAATTATTTAAGTAAATAAAAATGAATGAGTAAAAATAATCTTGAATTCAAATAAAAATAAAATAAATATTTTCCTTTTTATATTTAATATGAAATAATTCATATTTTTAAATCCTTATATCAAAATTCGACAAATAATATGTATAAATAGATTAGAATAATGATAAGACTTTAAACATTACATCCCTCTCATATTTTAATCATGCATCATGTCTTTTTAATAGTGTACTACAAGGTTTTTGTAAATAAAATTTATTTAATAGTGTTCAAATTTTCAAAAGATCATATAAAATCCTTTTTGAATTTGAGGATTCTAAAAAATCCTTAGCTCGGGGTCGAGCCTCGATAAAGTTGTTGAATTTGAGGATTCTAAAAAATAGCATATTATGAACCTCAAAATGATTTTTTTTAAATCATGAGCATCAGATCATGTACCTGTAGTTTAAATCTGACACACTTTCTACCGATTTGGCATGAATTTATTTATTTCATGCGGGGTGGATGGAAAGGTTTAAGATAACATGATTAGCACATTGTCCATGCAAGGTGGCCTAGTATTTTTGAAAATGGGGTGGTACCATTTTAAAACTTTCATTTGGTGGTTGCTTCACAAAACACCCCGTTTTTGACACTCGAAAAATGGAAAATAGTCTTTTGGTCCGACAAAAAGTAAAACTTCCTGTTACAACATTGTTCGCCATCCTAAGATGCATATGTGTGCATAATGTGGACACATTATCACAAACTATGTCATGATTCTAGCCATAAAATTGCTCGTTTGGCCTGAAAACTATGAAACCTTAAACATGATAGCTCATTTTTAAGAAGTTTTTCTTGAAATATTTTCAATGTTCCAAGTTCAGCATTTTTCCTTTCAACTATATCACATAATATGACACCACACGAAGGTTTTATATTGTTTGGATCATTTTTGAATTTCTTATGTCCGTTTCAAACTATAGTCAAAACGGCGGGCATGAATATTCTTAGCTCGGGGCTGAGCCTCGCTTAACTTAAAGTGGATCTATTATGAAATAGCATATTGTGAACCACTTCAAATTTGAAACATAATAATAGGTGGCCTAGTATTTTTTAAATGGGGTGGTACCATTTTGAAACTTTCATTTGGTGGTTGCTTCACAAAACACCCCTTTTTGACACTCGAAAAATAGAAAATGACCTTTTGGTCCAATAAAAAGGAAAACTTCCTCCTACAACATTGTTCGCCATACTAAGATCCACATGTGTGCACAATATGGGCACATTATCACAAATTATGCCGCGATTCTAGCCATAAAATTGCTCATTTGGCCTGAAAACCATAAAACCTCGAACATGATAGCTCATTTCTAAGAATTTTTATTTAAAATATTTCAATTTTGACATTTTTTCTTGTAACTATGTCACATAATATGACACCACGCGAAGGTTTTATATTGTTTGGATAGTTTTTGAATTTTTTATGCCCGTTTTAAACTATTGTCGAAACAGCGAACATTAAGATTCTTAACTCGGGGCTGAGCCTTGCTAAACTTGTAGTGGATCTCTAATGAAATAGCATATTGTGAACCTAAAAAATTAGATCATGTACGTGTAGTTCAAATCTGACCCACTTCCTATCGAATCGACAGGAATTTGTTTTTTTCACGAGGGATGGACGGAAAGGTTTAAGCCCCCGGTTGGGACATTTGCCATGCAAGGTGGCTGGGTGTTTTTGAAAAATAAGATGGTACTATTTTAAAACTTTTATTTGATGGTTGCTTCACAAAACACCCCGCTTTTTACACTCGGGAAATGGAAAATAGCCTTTTGGTGCGACAAAAATAAAACTTCCTCCTGCAACATTGTTCGTCATCATAAGATGCACATTTTTTTATAATATGGACACATTATCATAAACTATGCCATGATTCTATCTATAGCCTTGCTCGTTTGGCCTGAAAACCATAAAACCTCGAACATGATAGCTAGGTTATTTTGAGATATTTGCAATAATCCAAGTTTGACATTTTTCCTTGCAACTATGTCATATAATATGACACCACACGAAGATTTTAAATTATTTGGATCATTTTTTTAATTTCTTATGTCAGTTTCAAACTATGGTCAAAACGGCAGGCACAAAGATTCTTAGCTCCGGGATGAGCCTCTCTAAACTTAAAGTGGATCTCTGATGAAATCGCACAGGGTGGAGGCGTTGTCCGCTGTCGTAGTGCCATCAACGGCAGGAACACCGAACATTATGCGGATCCTAAAGATTCCTCTGTGGTTCGATGGCGCCGACGGCTTCTGTAGCGTCTATATGAGGTTCTCTCTAAGAGTCTGCTAGAGTGCTAGACCGGATGAACGCTCCCGTTTCGTCTAGAGGGTGTGTCAGGGTATGGAATGTTCCTTGCTCCTAGTTGATGGTTTTTTTTCGCATTTTCAGGGTATAAGGCCCTGTTGGCATAATCTTCAACCATTATGGGGTGTGTACGTGTTGAGTTGTGGCTTCGAGTTTGTCGGTGTATGATTTTTGCTAGACCGTTGCTGAATAAATTAATAAAGAAAACCATATGCATCTTCGATGCAAAGGCTTGATTGTTTTTCCATTCTGCAGGTAGCGGAAAGAACGCAGTGTGGAACTGTGATCGTCTTGCCTAACTGAAACACGGGTTATTTTATAATATAAATATAAAGGCTATAAAATTTGAAGAACAGAGTGTAGAATCGTAACCGTCGTTGGCATGCTCTTGGTTGTCTTAGTATTAGGTGCAGCTATGCTTTATTCTCACTGCTTTGAGACTACAGTTGATAACAGTTTGCTCTGATCAGTAACTCAGCTCAGGCAGACCAGGAGTTTAAGCGTCTAGTAGCTGATGCTGATGGTTTCTTGGCTAGCTGCTCGGAATCGGATACTCTGGTGGTGTACGAGCATGTGTTACTGTTACATGGACTGCAGTCCAAATGGGCACTGCCTCTAGCGGAATGGGGGTGGACACGGATGCAGGGATTGGCATAGCTCCGCATGGGCTGCAGGGTTACATCGTGTTGCTTATTACCCCAGAATTTCTGCCGCTTTCTGTAAGGATAGCACAAGTAGATCTAGTCTCTCGACCTGTCCGATTTAGTTTCACTTAAGCTAAACGTCCCTGCTCAAGGACACTTTCCCCACACCTAGGAGTAACTATATTCCCAACAACTCCAATGCCTAGTATCTACGGGGAGATTAAAACAATAATACTCCTAATATGGCACCGAGAACCGCCTGGCTATTATACATGATCTTGGATCTCTTCAATATCTCATCTCCATCTTATTTATAGAAGAAGAGATATACCAATTCCATCGTGCATGCTTCGCCCACGACAACTTTTTTCTTACCTTCCTAAATGCAGTCAGACAAAATTGAACAAACTTTATTGACTTCATACCTTCCTCCCCTCCTATAGGTTTCTTACTTTACTTCAAGTCTCCGTTCTATTTTTTCTGTGTTTGAAACCAGCATGGTCTTTGGGATTTGCATTAATACCGATCGATCACCGTCTTTTCAGACCTATGGCTTGATCAAATGTAATATAAACAAAAAAAATCAAGACCCACCTTAGAAAAATAGATGATCCAGATTAAACATATCATCTATCTATCTATCTATCTATTATATACTAAAAGCAATATAAGGATGTTTTCCAAGACACCACGTTAAGCCACATCATCTGAATTATTTTGATGGTTAGATTTAAAACTTATGGCTAGGATTTAGTTCAAGATTATTAATTACGTAAAAGTGTAGTTCCGTTTGTCACGTTTCATAGTCCGTCCAGAAATAAAACATACGAGTCCGATTGCAAAATAAAAGGGTAGGCCGCGAGCTGGCCAAATCCGTTAGAAAAAAAAAGACATTAGCCAGGTCTCTTTGGAAATAAGAGTAGGTCAGCTATACGTTGACGTGATTGTGTTGTATGTATGGGTTGGAGAGTACACAACAAAACCGATCGGTAGTCTCGGCAGGGTTCACGTATGCAATCCGTATTTCCGTGTGAACACAGGTTTCCAAAGAAAAGAAAAAGTGGACCTATAAGAAAATTATCCTGATTTCATTGACCGGTGGACCCATATATATTCAAGGGTCGATCTAGCGCACTTATCAAAAACTTGAACAATGCGTGATTTTCATATCTTTCTTAACATAATATTTGTTAGTCTATGAAGTCACATCTACTTCCTCCCTCCCAAAATAAATGTCTCAAATTTGTTAAAATTTAGATGAATCTGGACACTATTTAGTATATAGATTCATCCAAAATTTAAAAATCCTAAGACATCTATTCTAGGACGGAGGGAGTATTATTTTTCTGTTGGTTTGAGTTAGCTTATCTATGTCATCAAGTCTTTCTATTATGTCTCAAATACAGTAAAAGATTGCAATAATTATTGCAAAAAAAATGCATCGATGATGGTTGATGCGGCGTGGACAGCAAAAAAGAGATGGATCAGATTGTTTTCCACCCTATATATGTATGCCTTTCTTTCTCATAGTCACCTCAATATCTTTCCGGGAATCAAAATCTATTTGATAATAACTTCGTTCGATGCTCAAGTTAATGAAAAATGGACTTAGATGAGAGGCTTTGCAAGGGAGACAACAAAATTATCCGTAATTTTTCTATTTGTTATGTCTCCCCATGTACATACATGATTCAGTTGGAGTTGATATCTTTCTTACTTTAATTCACCTTTTATTCCCACGCACATGTAAAACATCATTTGTTTTACTTTCCTATATTCATTGGCCAAATAAGAGAGAGAAAATCCTAGATACTAAAATCAAAAGGTGAATGATCTATATTGATAACATGAAAAGCTGCTTAACTCCCAAGTAAACCTAAATTAAGTTTTATCATGGTATTGAAAGTTTACCATGTCTAAGATCAACATATCTCTATTTGGATGGAATAACTTTAGATCCACATAAACATTACTCTCATCTGTCCGAACTCTGTAAACCATGTTGTCTTACATCTAGCTGAATTAAATATCTTGCTATTTCCATCATTTTTATATAATAACATTTTATAGGCACAAGAAATATCTAAAGCAACAATAGTATGAAAACAAAATATAGTACTAAAAAGATGTTGTAGAGAAGATAGAGAAAGAGGGATCCATATAGAGCAATGGAAATTAAGATATGGACGGAAGTGGAGGTAGAGACTCGATCATTAGTAATTAAGCATGTAATAGTCTGAGACCGTTGATACTATTGAAATATCAATACCGGTAAACATGGTTATTGCTAAGAAAGCTTATCAACAAAGTTTAATTATTCAGTATAAGCAACACCGATCTTCACCGTTTTTATTCAAAGAATTTTTTGAAACAATTTTCCAATTCACGTTCTTAAGAAATATTAGTGTACGGTTTGTTTCAGTTGTATTATCATAAGTATTTTCATTTCTTTTCTTTGTACATCGTTCAATTTGAAAGGAAAATTTTAATTGGGTTAAATCAAATATCGCAGTTATATGGCGATGCTACTGAGATGTTGATGTCCACCTTGGTACCATGGGAATAGAAAAGGATATCTAGACAAAGAAACACGGTAAAACTAATGATTAATAATGATGTTGACACACATATTATTAGACACCCATGTCCATTAGATGGGGTATAGAAAACTTGCTCCTGCTTTGAATATGTATATGTAAAATGACAACTAGAATAGGAGAAAGGAAAACCAAATAAGAAATAACTATGCTAAAAACATTTTTTATTTTTTTGGTAATATATTTACATAAAATTATTTGTCAAATTTGCATGTTGGACATAAATACAAGTCTAAAAAGTAACACATCTTATTGTGGAAAGTGATTGCCAAGAATTTCCGAAACCACAATAATAAATGAGAGGTGAATTGTCAGAAAGAATAGGCAAGTCAAAAAGATGTGAATTATCTTAAGAAATATGTAAGACAAAATCTATCATTGTTTAGTTAGCCTTACTTATCTCTAAGGATTTAGTAGATTTGTCGGTTCAATAATCAGTTATTATGGTGTTATTAGTCATACTATTCAAGGTTCTATCAACACTATTAATTTAGAGATACGTATTTTTAACAATAACGTTCTACATTGAAAAAATAATTTACCTCTATATATACATAGTGTATCATGTTTCCTATATATTAAAAGCACACTTTCTTGAATAGAGAAAGAGAATCGATCTAGAAATTTCATGAATTAGGGATGACTAAAAAATTCACCCTCAGGTGTTATATCTTATTTAGCATCACATTTTGATGTCCTATTTAATCACATTTGTAGTCATCATATAATTTACCATATAATATGAATATTTAATTAAACCATTAATATCGTGACACACCAATTGTAATGCCCTCGCATTTGCGAGGGTCACTATGCTAGTTATATACTAAAAGCAATATAAGGATGTGTTTTGAGGCATTACGTTGATCCACATCATCTAAATTACCGTAGCGGTTAGATCTAAAATTTACGGTTAGGATTTAACTGAAAAATATTAGTCACGTAACCTAATTAAAAAGGTCACGCGGTTGAGTCTAGGACTAATACGACTGTCAATTCCAAGATATATTGATCATGAAGTCCGGGACTAATATGACCAGGAAACAGATCCAATTCTACGTACTTCCTTAGTAAAATAATAAACAGTACGTCCATCTCACGATCGGAAACAGATCCATTGCTACGACCCATAGTTTTAAAAACCAGACCGAACCCGATGCCTTAAAGGTTTTTTAAACGCACTGGACCGGCCAGCTAATAAACCAGGAAAAACCAGACAAAACGGTTGAACCAGTGGTTTAGTGGAAAACCAGTCGACGGTCCGACAATAAAAAACCGTCAGACCCATAGTTTTAAAAACCGGACCGATTCACTGGTTAAACTGGAAAAAATCGGAACCCGATGCCTTAAAGGTTTTCTAAGCGCACTGGACAGGCCAGCTAACAAACCAAGAAAAAACCAAACAAAAAAGGTTGAACCAGTGGTTTAGTGGAAAACCAGTCGACGGTCCGACAATAAAAAACCGTCCATAAAAGAAAATACTCAGAAGAGAGGTCGAGATTTGATCCCAAAACCTCCCAACTCATGCCAACAATAGTTTCCAAGGGCTAGCCAACTAGGCTGACCAATGTTCATGTAAAAATACTTCATGTATACTCTAAATATGTTTCTCTTTTCTAACAGATTAGTACTTTTCCCTCCATATTTTTTCCTTAATAAACCAGCAGTGAACCGGTTTGAACCAGCGGTCCAACCAGTAAATCGAGGGCCTCACCGGTTCGGCCGCCAGTCTAGTTTTTTAAACTATGCTACGACCGGGAGACAGCTGATGGTATGTGCCAACCGGTACATGTACAAGAAAGTGCACTAAGACGTGCCAAGACATGTTTCGCAAAAAAAACGTGCCAACACAAAAAAAAACTTTGGGAAGCTCTTTCGCTAAATATTCACCTCAACTTGCATGCACTTCTAATTCAATCTTTTTTGTATAGTATCCCTTTGGTATAAATGCGCTCTTCTTTATTCTCCGTTTTTTGAGCTAGATTCGTGAAGCAATCGTATCTAGACATCTTTTAGTGTGTAGATTCACTTGAACTTAGACACTAAAAGATGTCTAGACACATTAGCTTCACAAAGTTAAAACATCTTATATTTTTAAACGGAGGGAGTAATATAATGACTTTCTTTGTTTGTCAATATACCTCATCCCCAAAACCCTATAATCGGAATTCGGCAACATCCCTTTAAATTATTTAATAGTATCCAATTGCTAAATGAAAATAGTATATACAACTATTTTTCTACAAACTATTCAAATAGTATATTACTATTATTATTTCAATTTTCATATAGATATTAAAAGCCATGATCAATATGTGTATTGGAGAACAGACCAAAATGAAGTGTATTTACATACAGAATGAGCACAAAAATTGACAGAAACAACTAATGGAAATAACAATAATGAAAGCCTCTCACTAGAATAAAACCCGCAGGGTCTAAACAATATAAAAATACATATGCATGACAACAATAAATGCGAAAACCCGCAAGAGCTGAACTAACCTTCTTAATTTGGAAAAAAGGTAGTTTCACAGAGATTGAGACCCTAATATCATGAAATGCACTCTAGGTAGGAACACACCCATTGGCTAGCACATCAATGCTCTATCGGTGAATTATGGAGGAAACTAAAAGCACAATGAGAGGGGTAGTGAGTACCATCAGGTCCCATAAGAAATAACCTGGCAACTAGCTTGGCATAGATAGAGTTAGGGAACCATGTTTTGCTCAATACCATCTCAACCACTAGGGCGTAGGTTGTAAGATGAAAATACGAATACAACACATTAGATATCTAAATAGTCATATGTTCGATCTTGATTCTTTGAAGATGGGGGAAACGAGGGTTTGAAAATCAATCAAAGATTAAGGCTCTAGCCATATGGTTGCACCCTTTCCACATTAATTTTTATTATTCTTATAAAAATATTTAATATTATCTATGTGAATCTACCATGCACAGTCTATAAATCTTTGATCTATAAATTATTTAATAAAATCATAATGTGGTAAAAGGGGGTAAACCCGAAATGCTTAAAAAGGTAAAAATATATGATTACTAATTCAGTGTATTGTATTTTTTTTAACAGTAGACCGTCAAAAATGCCTAAATAACATTTAAAGGCATAATATTTGAGATGATTGTATTATTTACTATCGCATAATATGAATAATCACGCAAGTATTAATAATGATTCCCTCGCATTTGCGAGGGCCAAAAGCAATATAAAGGTGTTTTTCGAGGCATTAGGTTGATCCACATCACCTAAATTATATTAACTGTTGGATCTAAAATTTATGGTTAGGATTTAACCAGAGATTAATAGTCATATCTTTACATAATCCAGCCTGACACGAATCAAGGTTTGTATCCTCTCACACGATCTATATTGGAACGTGGGAGGGATCTCTTAGCCATGTCGTGATATGCCCTCTCCCGATTGGAACGATCTCCTTTTACTTTCCGTGCTATAAACAATCTCTCGATCATCTCCAAAAGAAACTCTAGATCTCAACTTTTTTTCTTTCAAAAAGGACTCCCGGTCTCAGCTTAGTAGCCGTCTCCCATGATCCCAGCTCCAGGATCCCAAGCCCGCGAGCATGGAAGGGGGCTCTCTCCACTGTTTAAGAGTTGCCGTTATCTCATCGAGCGCCGATGCAGATTGTAGTGAAATTCAGCGCTGCATGGTCGGTTTGTTCCTTTGGCATTTACCCATAGTTGTCGCCATGTCTGACATGTGTTGGGTGAAGCAAATCAGACATGTACTTAGCTTAAAGGTTAATTCCTCTTAACTATTCATGGTCACATATGAGCAACTCTTTCTGTCGGTTTTTCTTGGTCACAAAAACGAAAATATAAAAAAAAACTGACAGCGTCTACACCGTCAGCATAGGCTTTACCATATGGCATATTTCGTATTTCGGCTGACAGCAAAGCCGTAGCGGCGTATCTGGCCAGCGGGCTAACCTGGGCCAACGGCAAGGCCGCCGGCGTAGAATTCTCCCAGGAAATCTTACGGCGGCACGTGGCAGGCCAGGCTGACATGCCGGCGTATAAACCTCTCCATACCTAACAGATGTCATCCACATATGTGGGCCCCGCTGATGGTACGCCGACAGCCCAATATCGCCGTCGGCCAGTGAATATACACCGACGGCTAGGTAGTCTATGCCTATGGGGTAAAACAACGTAGCCTACACCGACGGCAATCGGGGGCTATACATGGGCGCTGGTCGTCGGCGCCTGACCCATTTCCTGTAGTGCCCATGTCATGGTTAGGGCACACAACCATAGCCTTGCTGGCCTCCCCAATCCATGTCGGATTAGTTTCGTCAACTGCTGATCGGCGTCGTCTGTACAACAATTGTAAGCTATCTGGCCGTAAGCTGGGTAGATCGTCCTCCTTGTATGTCACTCTTCGCTATGTTCAGTCACAGATCCCGTCCCTTGACCATGTTCATGTTGTGCTGAACCAGGTGGTAGAAAAAAGATAGGTGACCGAGCGCCAACGAGGTGAGACCGTGTTAAAAAGAAGCAAGGAAGAAGAAGACTCATCCTTGCAAGTGAGGTTTCGACTTTACCTTCTCATTTTGTGTGTAGCAATCATGTGCTAAGAAATTTTCTCCCCAAGAAAAGGAAATTCAAATGCTTCGTTCTGCATATGCAGTACTGCTTTCTAAATGAACATCTATGTTTTCAGGATATAGACCCAAATCTGATAACTTCGTTAATTACATGTGTTTTTTTCATGTCAACATGTTCCTTCTTCAGTCTGCATCGCCAAACCAGCACGATAACCATTGGGATTGACACATCAGGGAGAGCAAGCAGTTAGATGCATCTTTATCGACCAACAGTGGAAAAGCAGCTGGATGTCAAGATGCATAATGGCTTCATGCACGAACATGACTAATGAAAAACAGTGGAAAGTTGAAACTTGAGGTGCGTAAGTACTGGTTATGGCTATATCATTATACAGGTATTGTGTCGCTGAATGCAACTTTCCTACAAAATTATTGGAGCATCAAACATTTGTTTTCAAACAAACTTCCTTGGCGTTTTTCACAGGTTCCTCTTTTGTCACAAATTATATCCACCACACAATTGTTAATTTCACACCGGTCATCGGTCTATAAAATTTTATGTCTACTCCTAGATTTAATATATTTGTCGTTGTTTCACCCGAATCAATATAAAGAAAGCATATAAATTTTCTAAGAATACAATTAGTCTATGAAACTATGTTTAGCGAGGCCTAGGAATCACATATATATACATTAGTCTATAAAACTACCTTTAATGTTATTGTATAATTTTTCAAATGTATTCACTTAATTGCGTCAATCAATCTCTCTTTTGACCATTCATATTTTTTAACTAATAGAGACATAAAAATCATGTATGTCGGTTATTATGGGAAAGTACCTAAGTAAATTTTTGGGTTGATTTAAATGCATTAAAATTGTGTTAAGGTTTTTTACACATGGTTGTTTTCCAAAATAAAAATATTTGGATAAATACAAATGTTTATCAAATGAAATTCTTTCTCTAAAAAAAACCCAAATTGTAGGAGACACCCCAGTCCCAACCATGTAAATGAGAACCTAGAGATAACTCTAGCGGTTTGAACCTAGATGATGGATTTGTATAGCCCCTCCTCAACCAAGAGAGTTAGGCTGTGAAAGGGTGAAACAAGCGATATACAATTACATGTGCTAGATAGGAAATATTGATACCGTTAATTACACCGATAAAGTAAAATATTGCATAAAAAGCATCTAAATTCCTATATTCTCCTAATTCATTTTTTGTCACTACATAATAATACATAGAGATATAACCATATAATTTGTACTTCAGCTAAAATATGTATATGGAAAATAGTAAATATCAAGCTTACTTACTTATATTAATATTTCTAATAATTTTGAAACAAAGTAGTACATTGGCATTATAAAACATTTTGCGTAGAAGTATTCAACTCTCAAAAGAGAAATTAAATAGTTGAAGACGTAAAACTATTATACGAGTTCCAGTAGAAGTTGTTTATTAAGTAAATATACACAATCCATTTCCCAAAACTGAAAGGGAATGATTCTTCAATAGTCTCATAAAATATTTTAGTACTCCCTCCGTCACGGTTTGGAGGGCGTCTTACAAAAGCTATGCGTTCCAAAACTCCTCTTCTCCTGGGCGTATTAGACTTAATTACAGAATTAACGCCCTCTTTTTCCTTCCCACTTTCTACTCCATGCATCCAAGGAATTAATTCTTGCATGCAACTCCACCAATGCATGCGCTAAACTCCTCGTTTCTATTGAGTAATTATGTTTAATAAGGGCGCCGAATAATTAATGAGCGCATGTTTTAGCACAAATTTAGCCCCAATCAGCGTCCACCTAGGTTACAACAATCTTTCTAAAACGTCCTCCAAACCATGACGGAGGGAGTAGTATTGCTGGGTTGAGTAAATATACTACAACAAATACGTGTGCACAGGGCTGCTCTGTTTGGGATATTTAATTGTTATACTTGAAAGAAATAGAATATATAATTTGTATTGATAACCCAAAACAAAAAACATGGGGCATTGGATTACTAGATATGACATTATAGTGTTTAAACTTTTAGATATGTTGATAGAGAGAAAAGCACAACATATTTTATAAAAACAGAGCAGAACTTACTTTGGAGATTGTCGATATTCGTCTACCTATTATTCTGTAGCTCATTAAATATAAGTTCACAAAGAAAGAAATATACATGTACTTGGTACATGATCTAATATTCGTAGTTGTTTCATATCAAAATATGACCGACACTTGATTTATTGAACCTTATTGAAAAGTATAGAGACCCAATATATCTTCCTAATGATTGACAATCATCCTTTAACCACAAACACTCGGTGCAAGTGCAACTCATAAATCTTTCCAATGTTACATCAACCTAATCTTGCTAATTCTATGATAGATCAAATACAAATAACTTTACACCTAGATTACTTTTGTAATTATATATAAAACATCCTTCAACTATTGATATGTTGCAACTAATAGATCTTTCAGACCTTAATTGCTTCGAGTGAAAAGATCCATGTAACCTTACCTGAACTTTGTAATACTAATACTTGGATTGATCGGTATTTATTAATTGACCACCACATATAATAGTATATAGCTACATCCAATAGCAAAAAACTGAAAAATTGTGTTTTAACTTAGTCTATGATGTAATATAAGGTACAAACTAGCATGTACCATATAGTCATTAATGAACTACATTGGAAATGGTCCAATAATTGTTAATTAAATTTGGTACACGATATAAGAATAATATGTACATTGATCACATGATGAAAAAAAATCATGTAATTACGAAATGCTTTCGACACGGTAAAAACGAGATGCCCTAATATTTATACTGTTTTATAAATTATGGGACTATATTCACATACAAAATATGGTTGATTTGCATCATAGACATGTATGTGTATGTCTAACATGTCGCATATTCATAAGGGAAACATCGTTTATTTAAGAACTGATAAAGTAAATGGGAGAAAATATCCATGCGAAATAAATTTAAAATATTCACTACTTAACTGGGCCTTCAACGAGTTTTTCCCTTTTTGATGAAACTAAGGGAAGTTTTTCTGCTACTTCTTTCGAAACATCATCTAGATACTCCTGAGGGAGGACCATATGTTATTGTTGTTTTAGACCACAACAAACGGATGTATGTACCTACATATCTAATTAACTCAAACTAAGTATTAACCTCAGATGAGCTAATGTTACTTAATAAGCACGTAAATTTGATTGTGATTTTTTAAATTACAGAATCATTTGAATCTACATGTAATATTTAATTTAGAATAACCTAATGTTATCCTCACATAATCTAATATGACTTAATAACTCATCTCTGGTAGTTTTAAAATGACTTATCGTTACTAATGTGATGGCTTTTGTAAATCGTAGTTTATACCTGACTTTCTTCCTTTGTCATTCTCCCAAGCTTCAGTGTTCTCTTGAATACGGTCTAAGAGATCTCATTTAGCTCCTTCCTTCATACATGTGAATGATCCAGCACAAGATGCATCTAGTAAATCTTCATGAAGAGAAAGCCTAGTATAAAAGTTATTGATAATAATATTGTTAGGGAGTTCATGAATAGGACATTTAAGCATTAGTAACTTCAATCTCCCCCAAGCTTGAGCTGTACTCTCTCCATCACGAGGCCAAAAGTTATATATCAGATTTCTATCCTTATGAATTTCATTGGGAGGATAAAATTTAGAATAAAAGAGAGATGCAATTTCACCCCATTCCATGGATTGCCCATTCTTCAGCAACTTATAACATTCTTCAGTTCTCCCTTTCAAGGATATAGAGACTAACTTCTTCTTCACCTGTTTAGTTGTGATACCTGCACACTTAAACAACCCGCATAATTTATGGATAAAAAGCAGATGATCACCAGGATGGACAGTTCCATCTCCTAAATAATAATTATCCATAACACGATCAATAATACTTGTAGGTATCTTAAAAGGATCTATCTCAATAGGTGGTGGTTCATCTACTACCCTAACAGTGGTATTAGTTTTCCTAAATAGAAAACCAAGTGGGTTATCCATATTAGAAACAAAGTAACAAACAGAAATAAAAAGCAATACTCACAGTAGAAGTTTCCTTTACCAGTTCCACTCTTCAATAGCGCTTCACTCCCCGGAAACGGCACCAAAAAATATTCTTGATGACCCACAAGTATAGGGGGTGTATCGTAGTACTTTCGATAAATAGGAGTGTCGATCCCAACGAGGAGCAGAAGGTGTTGACTAGTGGTATGGAGCAGGAAATCTCTGTAAATACTTAGCAAACAGATTTTTAGGAATTTTCTGATAAAACAACAAAACAAAGTGCAAGTAATAAAGACAACGAACAACCGCAGCAAGTGGCCCAATCCTTTTTTAGCAAAGGACAAGCCGATGGAAATACTTATAAGGACCAAACGTTCTCGAGGACACTTGGGAATTATGTCAAGTGCTTTCGCTTCAAATAGCTAAGTACCCTTCTTTGGTGTTGTAAGTGTTGTGTGGGTGAACCTGTGCTAATGCACCGACCTTACTTGGACTAATACATACTTGTGATTAAACCCCCTGCAAGCATCCGCAACTACAGGAAAGCAATTAAGATATAAACCAAACCACAACCTTAAACTCTGAGATCCTACACTCCCTTGTGCAAAGGTGTCCTAACAGGGGTTCGGGTTTCTGTCACTCCAGCAACCCCACAATTAGTAGCCAAATACACAATGCATTCCCCTAGGCCCATAAATGGTGAAGTATCATGTAGTCGACGTTCACATGGCACCACTATAAGAATAGCACCACAACTTAAATACTAAACCATTGAATAATATCTCATCACAAATCCACTACTAACAACATGACTTCTCCCATGTCCTCAAGAACTAAACGAACTAGTCACGAGACATCATATGGATCAAGATCAAAGATGATATGGTGATGGATAACAATCTGAACATAAACAATAATACAATGGTTCCACTCACAAGCATCAACTATAATAGTAATCAACACTAGGAAAGTTTCCCCTAAGAACTATGCAAGTATTCAACACGATTGTTACAACGGGATGGAGTGGTGATGATGGTGCTGATGGAGATGATGGTGTGGATGATGATCATGATGATCCTGATGAAGTCTAGCTTGACGATGGTGTTGATGGCGACGATCTCCCCTCTCCGGGAAGAAATTTCCCCGGCAGAAATTTGTCTGCCGAAGAGCTCTTTGTCTCTCGGTGTTTTCTGCCCCGCATAGGCGTTGAAAATATTTCTATGGTTGCTCCCCTGGTATTAGGGTTCCGAGAGGAAGTTATAGGCGAGAGGGTGGAGTCGGAGGCCGGCCAAGTGGGACACACCTGTCCTAGGCGCGGCCCAGGGGGACGCGCCTAGGGGGTGTGGGCCCCCTATGGCCCAGCTACGCCTCCCCTTCTGGCTTCCTTCATTTTTTGGGAAAATATAATTTTCCAATATTTTTCTGGTGTTCTTCTGATCTTGCATCAAAACACCTCTTTTTCCATCAGAATCCAGACTCCGGCAGTTCATCCTCCAAGAATCATCCAACATACAAAACAGAGGAAAATACATAAGCAACACCTCATAATAAGACATATATCAATGAATAGAGGCAAATTATGATATAGAATGGTGATGCAAATTGGACGTATCAATGAGCAGGCCCCCACGCCGCCCATGTCTTGTTGTCATGCATTGATGACAACTCTTCTTCCATAGCACGCCTCCAACTTGGCACGCCATTTGTCTCGCTGAAGTTGGCTGGTTCCTCGATCCCTAGAAGACAAAGCCTGGAGTACTCGAGGTCTATAGGAAGGTGTCCCTATAGATGGATGAGACATTACGAAACCGTAGTGGATCGCTCTCCAAAGACGCGTTCGTAGTCGCGCTTGCAATCGGCGTTCTTGGTGAGCCCGGCGTGACCTGTGTGGACGTTGCTGGTGATGGTGCAGCTTTCGGTGAAGCTACCTAAACCTCTTCATCTTGTAGCTCGGGGTCATGGTCGACGTTGCCGAGAGCCTTGTCGATCTGACCACCGTCGTGGTGTGCGTCCAACACGTCGTGGTCGCTGGCAACCTGCGTGTCTTGCAAGACAACCTCGCATTCTCCATCACCTGCATCAATGTGAGTTGAATACTCAACAATGAATGGCTCACCGGTAGTATCACTCGCTGGTTCGCTGCTCCACACCCAAGCTTTATCTTCCTCGAACACCACATCTCGAGAAATATGTACTTTATTTGCCACCGGGTCATACATCCGATAGACCTTTGAGTGAGCACTAGTTTCATATCCGATGAAAACCATCTTTGTGCTACGATCTTCTAGCTTTGTGACGTGAGGTGTAGGCTTTTTAACATGCCCAACACAGTCAAAAGTCCTCGTATGAGCCACGTTTGGCTTCCTTCCATAGAGAGCTTCATAGGGATTTTTATCAGGCACAATCTCCGTTGGTGCCTGATGCAGGAGATAAACTACAGTAGTGACTGCCTCTTCCCAAAACGTGTTAGGCAAGTTCTTGCTCTTGAGAAAACTGCGAGCCATAGCTACAACAGTCTGGTTCCTCCTCTCGACAACTCCATTCTACTATGGTGAATAAGGAGCAGTGATAAATATTTTTATCCCCTTCTTCTCGCATTATTTATTGAACTCTTTTGAAGTAAATTCCCATCCTCGATTAGTGTGTAGCGAACACACTTGCAACTTCGATTCCATCTATGTGGTTGCCTTCACTTTTAGGAATGCCTCAAAAGCTTCATCTTTGCTTCTTATCAAGACGATCCACATGAACCTTGAGAGGTCATCTACTATAAGGAGAAAATATTTATTTCATGCGTTTGTGGATGGCTTAGTTGGTCCACAAAGATCACCATGTAGTAGCTCCAAAGGAGATACATCACAGAAGCTTGACACGACCAGAAATGCAGCCCGGTTGAAAGGTCATTTATTGTCATAACCACTTTTGGTGTTCATTAACAACAAGTAGATCATTTTACGGTTTGTCACTGTCAACAGGTTGTTAAAATACTAAGGGAAAAGTGTCCTCACTCTCTAGAAAGTCTTCTGCAAAGCTTGACATTGTCTGGAAGTTTCAGACCGGAGTCTCCGGTCTGGCTGGACCGGAGTCTCCGGTGTGGACCGGAATCTCCGCAGGTAACTCTGGTGGTGGCTTCAAGAATCTGGCTGGGACAGTCTGTATAGGGGTGCAGAGCATGGTCCGGAGGCTTCTCCAGGATCTCCAGTCTGGACTCAGACCGGAGTCTCCGGTGCTGGAGGATCGGAGTCTCCGGCCTAGTTGGCTCGCGTCAGGCCCTGGTCAATCAGAAGGATGGTCCGGAGGCTAGACCGGAGATAGGCCGGAATCTATGGTGTAGACCGGAGTCTCCGGTATACAGACCGGAGTCTCCAGTCTGTATTTTTTCCAACAAGCAGTAAACGGTTCGTGGAGGGGGGCTGCTTATAAATAGGGACCCTTATCCCCTTCCTACAGCTGCTCGATCTTCTCAAGAACACAAACTCCATTAGAGCCACCAAATCTACAAGATATCATCATCCAACCATCCAAAGTCATTGATATTTGGAGAATCAAAGGAGGAGGCCTTGATATACAGCTTCACCAAGAGAGATCTTCATTTCCCCCTCATTCACTTGAGGTCCCCCAAGCTCTAGTGTTTCTTTGGAAACCCTAACTTTGATTTGGTTCTTACAAGCTTGTCTTTCATTGTTTTGACGGCTTGCTTGTATTTGGGAGCCTCTAGTTAAGTTGTGGATGTGTGCCCCGAACTTGTTGTAAAGGTGTCGGCTTCCACCTCGAAGGTTGCCGATATAGTGGAAGGTGAATCGATCCCCTTGGGGTGAGGTTCATCGGAGAACAAGGGTGGCCTTTCGTGGCATAGGTGGTTTGGTACCACCCCCTCTCCAAACATAGACGTACTTCCCCTCAAAAGGAAGGAACTACGGGAAACAAATCCTTGTGTCTCCGCGTCCACCACTTTGGTTACTTCTATCCTTTACCGAACTTTACTTACGTGTTCTTGCTTAGTGTTGTGCTAGTTGTTGCTTTCTTGACATATAGGTAAATTCACCTTAGTTGCATAATCTAGATAATTTACCTTTCTTGTCAAACCCTAAATTGAAAAAGAAGAAAATTTGAAGTAGCACCTATTCACCCCCCCCTCTAGGTGCCCATACGATCCTTTCAATTGGTATCAGAGCCTCGGCTCTTTATTCAGGCTTTACCGCCTACGAGTATATGGGTAGCAACGATGGGGAAGGTGGTGGTGAGCATACCTCGGTGACCATGGAGGATCTCAAAAACTTGGAAACAATATTGAGCTCATCCTTGGTCAACAAAGTCAAGAAAATGCTTGAGCAGCTTCTTAAAGATAAAGATGGATCATCATCCCCTTCTCCTCAAGAGGAGCCTCCATCTATTGTACCTAAGGGTAATGCCCCGGTATCACCTGAGGGTATGGTGGTGGGGGGTAAACAAGACAACACTAATTCCTCCACACAAAAGGATGGTGGGAAGGGTGAGCATCGTGATTCATGGTACTCTCCCGACCCCCCCAATTCCTCACCCTCATATAAACAATAGAGGTGACCCACCTTTGCTGGAAGCATCTACTACTTTTGCTCAATGGCAATCTCTAATGAAAACTCATTTGTGCAGCCCTTGCATTGAACTATGGAAAATCATTGAACAAGGACTCTATATTGGGGATCCAAACAACTTGACAAGAAGAGAAATTGTCAATAGTCAACTCAATGCCACCGCCTTGCACATGATTCAACAAGGATTTGGTAGAAAGGATTACCCACACATTGAGCACCTCAGCACCGCCAAGGAAGCTTGGGATGCTCTCACCGGGTTGTTTGTTGGGAATGAGAGCATGAGGAGGAACCGGTATGATGCACTAAGAAATGAAGCTGAAGGCTTCTATATGAAGGAAGATGAAGATCATGAAGACATGTATCGTAGGCTCAAATCCACCGCCACCGCCTTTAGGAATGTGGGTGCCTCACATGTGGATGATGCATGGATAAAAAGGAAATATGTGAGTGCACTCATGCCCTTTGATCCCACCGACTTGAAGAGCCTACAAGGAATACACAACTACCACCTCATGACCTCCAATGAAGTTATGCAAGAGATGGCCTCTTTCAAGGTTGCCGCCAAGAATGCCAAATATGCCCGTGCTCAGGCCCTTGGAATGACCAATGTTGTCAACCTTGCATTGAAGGCCAAAGTTGTTGAACATAGGGATGGTGATGATAGTGATGAAGGCCTATCCATGAGCAATCCTGATGATGTCAATAAGTTTCATGGTCAATATATGGCCTTTTATGCAAACAACTTCTGGAAGAACCCCGCCAAGGCTAAGATGGAAATGCTACGAAAAATCAACCCCAAGGGGCAAAGAGGAAATCCCCCAAGATTGAGAACTTTTTACAATTGTGGCGACCGAAATCACTTCTTGGCCAGTTGTCCCTATGAGAGAAGAGAAGATCATGGTGGCAATCTTGTGCCAAAGATAGATTCCAAAGCACCTTACAAGAAGTCCTTTATCAAGAAGAATTTCAACAATAACAAGAAGGGTGAAATTGTATTGATCACTCATGAAGAATTCTCCTCCGACAATGAAGATGATGAAGATGAGGAAGAGGAAACATCAAGTGGTGTGGCTGCTCTAGCCACTACTTCTACTCCGACATTGTCCCTCTTTGATTCTCCAAATGAGAATACTCTCAACAAGAACGTCACTTGTCTTATGGCAAGAGGAACAGAGGTATCCTCATCATCTCACCCCACTCCCTTAACTAATGATGAAATGGATGATGAGATGTCTCTTGAAGTAATACGAGAATTAGTTGCTTTTTATGAATTTGTTACTAACTTACAAGGAGAGACTAAGATGCATTTTGGGAACATCTTAGATTAACTCTCCCACACTCAAGAGCTTATAGATGTAAGATGCAAACTTGGGAATGAACAAATGATAGAGATAGAAGCCCTAAATCATGCTCTAGAAGAAGAACAAGAGACTAGAATCTCTCTTGAACTAAAACTTGAAGGGCTTGATGAGGCCAATGAAATAATCGTTAATAGACTCATCAAGTAACGTGATCATGCTATTGCTAAGTACAAAAGGGCTAAAAAGGACAAGGTTGAGTTTGGTGTGGTTCATGAAAAAATTGCTGAGGACTTTAGTTTGCTTGACAAGGCTCACAAGGCCTTGGAAAGTGAACTCTTGTCACTCACAAAGTCCCATGAAACGCTTCAAACTCAATTGGCCAATATTCCTTCACCTAGTAACTTCATTCCATCTAGTAGTACAACTATTCTTGAAGAAAATGCTAGGTTGAAGGGGGATCTAGCCAAGGCCACATTTTCACAAGGTAACAAGTCCATTGATGATCTTTTGAGTATGCAAATGCCTAGTGGTGAGAAAGGGGGCATTGGTTTTGTCTCCAAGGCCAAGAAGAAGAAGAAGAAGAAGAAGAAGAACAAGAAGAAGGCCAAGCCCGCACAAGAGAAGAACAAGGCCATTGTGGATAGTAAGACCACAAGTGGTAAAACTATGTGTCATGATGACTTTGCGGGAAGTGCTAACACTCACTATGTTCTAATGCGTGATTATTATGGTGATGTGTATGCACAATATGTTGGCCCATATGATGGTTATATTTCTTGGTATATTTGGGTCCCCAAGACCCTTGTTGCTAACAAAAGAGGACCCATTGAAAAATGGGTACCTAAAAAATTAGCTTCATCTTTTGTAGACATATGCTTCCGGAGGGTCAAAGTGGGTGCTTGATAGTGGTTACACAAGTCACATGACCGGAAGCTCGTCTATTGTCAAGGACTTAAATCCAAATGATGATCAAATAACCGTGACATATGCTGACAAGTCAAAGTCTAAGGTAATGGGTTTTGGCAAGGTAGTGGTTGCTCACGACATTACACTCGTGAACGTCATGCTTGTTGAGACCCTTGGATACAATTTACTTTCAGTCTGTGCTCTTGGAAAGATGGGCTTTGCCATCTTTATTGATGATGATATTGTGGTCCTCATGTGGAGAAAGTCTCTCAAGGTCGCTTTCGTTGGGTATGTCGAACATGACTTGTATGTGTTGGACTTTTCGGGGCAAACCACTACAAGTGCGATGTGCTTATTCGGAAAGGCAGATGTGGGTTGGTTATGGCATCGCCGACTAGCCCATGTCAATATGAGAACTTTGCAAAGTCTCCACAAGGAGGGCCATATTGTTGGACTAAAAGAAAATGTTTCCTTTGCCAAAGATCGTGTGTGCAGGGCTTGTGTTCTAGGAAAAATGCATGATGCTCCCCACAAGCCAAAGAACCGCATCAAGTCAACCAAGATCTTGGAGCTCCTTCATGTGGATCTCTTTGGTCCTCCATCTCATGCAAGTCTTGGTGGGAAGAAATATTGTTTGGTGATTGTTGATGACTTCTCAAGATACTCATGGGTATATTTCTTCAAGTTAAAGAGTGAGACCCAAAAGACCTTCATCGACTTCATCAACATGGTTCAACGTCAATACAATCTTCCTGTGTTGATTATAAGAAGCAACAACAGCACCGAGTTCAAGAACTACACCTTGAATGATTTCCTTAGTGATGAGGGGATAAAACACCAATATTCCGCTGCATATACCCCTCAACAAAATGGTGTTGCCGAGAGGAACAACCGGACTCTTATTGAGATGGCTAGGACCATGTTGGCGGAGTTTAAATGTCCATACAACTTTTGGGCCGAAGTCATCTCCACCGCTTGCCATGCATCAAACCGGCTCTACCTCCGCAAAGAAATCAACAAGACTCCATATGAGATACTTACCGGTAACAAGCCCAACATATCTTACTTCCGGGTGTTCGGTTGTAAGTGTTTCTATCTCATAAAAGCTCTCCAGAGCCATCATAGAATCTTGTAGTGTGACCTTCGAAGAATATGATGGTCCCCAAGGGGGGCGTGTTGATGCTTGTGATGCAGATGATGAAATTCCTTAGGATGCCATAGGAATAATGGGTGTGGGATATATCCGCCCCACTGAGGAACCCCTTGTGGCGGATCGAGAAGAACTATGCTCCACTCATGTGGAGCCCTCATCTTCACAACAAAAACATGTTCCATCTACCGAGGTGGACGATGACACAAGCCAAAGACAAGCTGTGGACCCTCAACATGTTGATCAAGGTGACATCTCTAGTGAGGAGGAGCTTGATTCATTCTCCAGGATGTCAAGTGGTGCCAAGGCAATTACTCAAGGAAGATCCGTACAAACTGCCTTGAGACAATCTCAAATCGATGCTAGAAGGGTGCTTGATCAAGACCAAGGTCAATCTTTGCCTCTTAATGAAGCGAACGATTCCGGTGATGATCAATGTCAAGTTGATGGTCAAGACGACGACCAGAATGATGAAGAGGGTCCTCCAAGAAACAATGAGGAGATCCACTCTCGTCGTGAAGCTAGGAAGGAGAGGATGTTTGAACTAAGAGACTACTCCCTAAAAAATGTGGTTGGTGACCTAAGGTGAGGCATTTCGACAAGAGCACAATTGAAGAGGTTCAGTGAGCACCAAGCACACATCTCCATGATTGAACCAAATAAAGTGTGGAAAGCTCTTGAAGATTCGGATTGGTTAGAAGAAATGCACAAAGAACTCAACAACTTTGAGAGAAACAAAGTACGGAAGTTAGTTGAGAAGCCAAAGGATTGCCGCAATGTGATAGGCACCAAGTGGATATTCAAGAACAAGCAAGATGAGCATGGAATTATAGTAAGGAAGAAGGCAAGATTGGTTGCACAAGGGTTCTCTCAAATTGAAGGCATTGACTATGGAGAGACATATGCACCCGTGGCTCGCCTTGAGTCCATCCGTATCCTTCTTTCTTATGCGGCACATCATAACTTTAAGTTGCAACAAATGGATGTAGAAAGTGCATTTCTTTATGGTCCATTAAATGAGTTGGTATATATAAAGAAACCCCCGGGATTCGAGGATCCCAACTTCCCAAACCATATCTACAAACTTGATAAGGCGCTCTATGGGCTCAAGCAAGCCCCACACACTTGGTATGAGCACCTTAGAGAGTTGTTGTTTGACCGTGGATTTGAGGTTGGGAAAATCGATCCCACCCTTTTTACTAAGAAGGTCAATGGGGAGCTTTTTGTATGCCAAATATATGTTGATGATATTATCTTTGGCTCAGCTAACAAAGCTTTTAATAATGAATTCTCAAAGCTTATGACTAGTAGGTTCTGGATGTCTTTGATGGGGGAGTTGAGAGTATTTCTTGGTTTTTAGATCAAGCAAGTTAGAGGAGGGACATTCTTCAACCAAGCCAAGTATACTCAAGATATGCTCAAGAGATTCAAAATGCAAGATTTAAATGGAGCTCCTACTCCCATGGCTACAAAGACTCATCTAGAACAAAATCCAAATGGTAAAGATGTGGATCAAAAGGTATACCGGTCTATGATTGGTTCTTTGCTTTACCTTTGTGCATCTAGACCCGATATTGTGTTGAGTGTAGGTGTGTGTGTAAGATATCAAGCGGCTCCTAAAGAAAGCCATTTGATGGCGGTCAAGAGAATCTTTCGGTATTTGGTTCATACCCCACATTATGGTCTTTGGTATCCTCGAGGGTCAACATTTTCTCTTTGTGGATACACGGACTCGGATTGGGCTGGTGATAAGGATGATAGAAAATCAATATCCGGGGCTTGCCAATTCCCTGGTAGGTCCTTGGTATGTTGGTCTTCCAAGAAGCAAAATTGTATATCTCTCTCCACCGCCGAAGCCGAGTATGTGGCAGTTGCTAGCGCTTGCACTCAATTGCTATGGATGAGGCAAACTTTAAAGGAATACGGTGTCCATTGTGACAAAGTGCCTGTTCTATGTGACAAGGAAAGTTCCATCAAGATTGCCTACAACCCGGTGGATCACACAAGGACAAATCATATTAAGATCTGTCATCACTTCATTAGGGATCATGTTGCTCAAGGTGATACTGAGCTATCATATGTGCCAACTAAAGACCAACTTGCCGACATATTCACTAAGCCACTTGATGAAGCAAGGTTTTGCTATTTGAGGAATGAACTAAATATCGTAGATTCTCGAAGCTTGACTTGATTATCTTGCATACTCACCTATGCCTTGACCCTCATTTGGTTTAGGTGTAGGCATGGATATAGGGGGAGTGCGGTCCTAATTGACTAGACTATCCCTCCCCCCATTATGCCCAAAGCAATCAAAATCATTCCTCTTAATATCATTTTGTGATATGTGAGCTTAAATGATGATTTTCGGTAATGGACCCAAGATATATCTCCGTGGTGCCAAGCCGAGTATACTCAAATATGGTGGCCTAGGCCACCGCCCTCTCACATTAGAGAGATTGGTGCTTACTCGTGTTTGTCAATTGCTTGATTCTAGTCTTTTTGGAGCTTTCCTGAATATCTATGTGAATTTCTTTGGTTCTTATTGGTTCTTCACAGTTTGATATCTCAACCCAAGCCTATTCCCTATCTTAAACCTATCTATCTCTCATATATGTCGCCAAACACATTTCCTGGAGTCTTTGGTCGAGGAGGACCGGAGTCTCTGGTGTAGGTCGGAGTCTCCGGTGTAGACCGGAGTCTCCGGTCCAGACGGTTTCTGCCACTTATAGGAAGGGAACGGGGTGAACTGAAATAGTGGTTCTTCATTCTCAACCCCATCCCCCTCCTCCTAACCTGTAGCCTCCCCTTCCAAAACTCCTTCTCAGAGGTCAAGAATCCCCCGGGATCCGCCGTGTCGTCGGCCAACCTTCTCCTCTCCTCCATTGGGTCATTCCCACCGGAGGAATCGATCCCATGGACAGATCTGGTACCTCTCCTCCTCTTTTTCTCCTAGGGTTCATCTCTAGATGTGTTTTTGAGGATTGGTGTTGATTTGTCCATTGGAATCACTTGTTTGCGTGTACTCTAGTACTTTAGCCTTATTGCATTGCCCGATCTACTAGATTAACCCCCACCAGCACCTCCCCATCTCATGCCCGAGCCTCCCGAATGGAGATTCAGGACCCAGGTCCGGAGACTCCGGTCTGAGCCGGAGACTCCGGTATGAGGTGCGGAGACTCCGGTGTTGGATGAATCAAAACAGACCAGAAATGCATCAAAGCTCTTGTACTGCATCTCTGGGACATATATACTATCTCCATGCTATCTCCATCACTGCTATTCACAGGTAATGGTTCTACTCGTCCTCATCGTACCAAGGCCAAGTCACAAAGGGGCACTCCTCGCTATGATGAAGCTCAGGGTCAGTTCATCGTGCCTCCTTCCAACCGAAGACAGCAGGCACGTGATGCAGACTATTTGAGGAGGGAGAAGGAAAGGACTAAACGAGAGGACCGTGCCAAGAAGGCCAAATATGACCTTCTTCGGTCCTTGGCCAAAATGTCAAAAGAGGAGTTCCGTGAGCTGAGAAAGACTAATTTTTATGGGCTGCCTCGTACCAGCAATGACCCTCGTTTCTGGAGGAAGGAGCAGGTTGTGTTCATGAAGGACGTGTATAGCATGCTCACTAAATCACATGTATGTCCTCAGAAGTTCATGAGTGTTGAGCAGATGAGGCTGAGTCCCTACTTCAATGATGCTCTATGGATCTGTGAGAAGTTGGGGTTGTTTAACTTGATGGAGCTCCGTGAAGACTACAATATCTTCCTTGTGCAGCAGTTCTACGCCACGGTAGTTTTGGATCTGATCAAGACAGGACCATGACCTGGATGTCTGGCACCACTCGTTGCATAGCTACATTCCATGACTTTGCCAATGTAATTTTTGAGACCTTTAAAGGCGTATCCACTCCAGTTGGGCTGCGCATGCACTCTGTAGCTCTTGGTGAGAACAAGATGAAGCTTGCACCTCTGTATGGCAGCGAGGGTGTTGTAGGGGGGTCCAAGGGACTCAAACCCCTCTACAACCTGATGTTGAGGATATTCCGTCATACCATCGCACCAAGTGCTGGGAATGACGATGCTATTAGGGGTGGGATAGTCAACCTTCTTTATCATACCCACCGGACCTACAATGCTGGCCCTGAGGCAGATGTTGATCCTATTGACATGATGGATTTCATTTTTGAGGATATGTTCCATGCTATTCTTTTCAATTAGTCTCCTCCATATGCACCTTTGGTTATGAGGCTCATCAACTCCAAGGAGCATGATTCCCCACTTGGCATTGCTCCACATCTCACTGAGCACACATTGGTTTCACTACAGCAGAAGGGGCGCATGGGGCCTGCTCCTAGGCGTCGCTATGGCAATGATGATGAGGAGATAGAGACTGAGAGGGATCCCTCTCCACCTAGAGTGTGGAGAAAGAATGCCTCCAATGCACCTATGCCTTCCATGACTCGGGACTATGTACATGAGCGGGTCAAGAAGGCCACCTTCTGGGAGAAGACCCTTTGTTGCATGAATGTCGATATCCGCGAGCAACAACATGCGTCCTATCAAAGCAACCGTCGCATTGAGAAGCTCCTCAAGGAAATCAAGGAACAAGGTGAAGGGGATGATGAGGAAGGTGAGGTTGAGTACAATGATGAGCATGGTGCTCAGCAGTCCATAGAGTCAGACCAATCTCCCTCGTTTGGGGCATGGAATGCCCAACAGGATAGCCTGGTGGACTGAAAGATGTTTGCGGATGTCACCTCCGGATACGGGTACCAGGGTACCTCCTCTTCTCGCCCTCACGACAAAGGGCCTGCAGTCCCTGATGATGATGATGACTATGATGAGAGTGGTGATGACCAGGACGAGGAGGAGGAGGACGAGGAGGACGATGACTACTGAATTGCTAGGACGCTAGCTTAGGTCTTTTCCCTTTTCGGCGTTTCGATGCCAAAGGGGAGAAGACATTGTCATCGACTTGCATGGGAATGGGCATGGGCTTGGGCTTTGGATTCACTCTTATTTGCTTTTATTTGCCTATTTGCCTTATTTGAACTTCCTATGTGTTATGTGTGTGACTATGTGTGTGTGCACCTACTATTGTAACTCATGTAAGCACTATGTGTTTCATCGTTGATACTATCTATCTTGCATGACTTACTTGCTTACCTTAGTGCACATAGTCATAATCACTTGTTGTCATCGAACACCAAAAAGGGGGAGATTGAAAGGACATTTATTGTCATAATCACTTTTGGTGTTTGTTAACAACAAGTAGACCATTTTACGGTTTGTCACTATCAACAGGTTGTTAAAATACTAAGGGAAAAGTGACCTCACTCTCTGGAAAGTCTTCTGCAAAGCTTGACATTGTCTGGAAGTTTTAGACCGGAGTCTCCGGTCTGGCTGGACCGGAATCTCCGCAGGTAACTCCGGTGGTGGCTTCAAGAATCTAGCTGGGGCAGTCTGTATAGGGGTGCGGAGCATGGTCCGGAGGCTTCTCCGGAATCTCCGGTCTGGACTCAAACCAGAGTCTCTAGTGCTAGAGGACCGGAGTCTCCGGCCCAGTTGGATCGCGTCAGGCCCTGGTCAATCAGAAGGGTGGTCCGGAGGCTAGATCGGAGATAGGCCGGAATCTCCGGTGTACAGACTAGAGTCTCCGATCCGGATTTTCTCCAACGGGCAGAAAACGGTTCGTGGAGGGGGGCTGCTTATAAATAGGGACCCTTATCCCCTTCCTCCAGCTGCTCGATCTGCTCAAGAACACAAAATCCATTAGAGCCACCAAATCTACAAGATCTCTTCATCCAACCATCCAAAGTCATTGATCTTTGGAGAATCGAAGGAGGAGGCCTTGATCTACAACTTCACCAAGAGAGATCTTCATTTCCCCCTCATTCACTTGAGGGCCCCCAAGCTCTAGTGTTTATTTGGAAACCCTAAGTTTGATTTGGTTCTTACAAGCTTGTCTTTGATTGTTTTGACAGCTTTCTTGTATTTGGGAGCCTCCAATTAAGTTGTGGATGTGTGCCCCGAACTTGTTGTAAAGGTGCCGGCTTCCACCTCGAAGGTTGCCGATATAGTGGAAGGTGAATCGATCCCCTTGGGGTGAGGTTCATCGGAGAACAAGGGAGGCCTTTCATGGCGTAGGTGGTTTGATACCACCCCCTCTCCAAACGTAGACGTACTTCCCCTCAAAAGGAAGGAACTACGGGAAACAAATCCTTGTGTCTCCGCGTCCACCACTTTGGTTACTTCTATCCTTTACCGCACTTTACTTACGTGTTCTTGCTTAGTGTTGTGATAGTTGTTGCTTGCTTAAAATATAGGTAAATTCACCTTAGTTGCATAATCTAGAGAATTTACCTTTCTTGTCAAACCCTAAATTGAAAAACAAGAAAATTTGAAATAGCACCTATTCACCCCCCCCCCCTCTAGGTGCCCATACGATCCTTTCACCGGTGTTGTTTTCCTATGAGGCATCCATCACATACACGCTCAATATGATCGATTTGTGGAATCCCGTTCACCATATCCTTGTGAGCTAGCTTCTTTAAGGGCATGAAAATTAACATGACCATACCTTGCATGCCATAGCCATGCATCTTCCGTGAATTTAGCTAACCAACAATCTGTCTTAGACTGTTTAATATTGAAAATATACGAACGATTACTGAAGCGCCTCACCTTGCAAGCACCTTCCTTGATCTATCCCATAGTGTTCTGAAGCCATCCACGACCATCGTTTTGCAGCCATACTCATCTAGTTTCCCGATGCTTATGATGTTACTCCTCAACCGTGGTATATAATACACCTCAGTGAGTATACGATGCTCTCCATTCTGGCACTCAAACAAGACAGATCCCTTTCCACAGATTTCTACTATGGAGGCATCCCCAAATTTAACCGAGACTTTCACCTTGGTGTCTAGCTCAACAAACTTCTCTAGGCAACCAGTCATATGGTTACTAGATCATGTATCCAGATACCATGCAATCTTCTGGGTACCTTTCAGTTTGGGGATCACCTTCCTCTCATTCAATAACACCTTCGATTTAAACCTGGAGCATCTAGCGTTAGCACTGACTACTCCATCAGCAGCAGATGTTCCTCCTCATCATCTCCTTTCTTTACCAGATTTGCTTTCAACCTTCTATCCGGCTTCTTGCATTCTTTCGCAAAGTGACCTTTTTCGTCGCAATTAAAACACTTCACCTCTGATGTCATAATCGTGTGGCCTTGTTTCTTCCATGAAACGATCACCATTGCCCCGAGCATCTTCATTTGGACGATCTTGTCTGCGGCCCTTGCCACCAGCACGACCGTCGGTTTCTTGCTGTTGGAACCTTCGTATTTATTTTGCTCCTTTGTGATACGAGCTTCCAGGTCAGCGTGCGAGTATAAGATCTTCTCACCATTGTCCTTTGCCCTCCTTCTTCCCCTTTTGATTCTCTTCATGTGTCCTCAATCTTCCGATCGCTTCAGGTATCGTCATCTTAGTTATGTCATTGAACTGCTCAATCTTCCTGATAATATCTGTGAATTTGTTGGTGACCGATGAAAACAACTTCTCGACAACCTTTGTATCCGTTACGGTCCCTCCTATAGATTTAATATCGCTCACCAAATTTGTGATCTTCGGAGTACTCAACGATCGTCTCTCCTCGGGACATCTCCAACTTGTTAAGCTACCGTTTAAGCACTTGTGCACGTGCACGCTTCACCTTGTCTTCGCCCACATGCATCTCCCGTATCGCTTCCCATGCTTCCTTCGTTGTCGCATAGTTTGCGAGTGCCATCACCATGGAGTTTGGCACAGACTGCGAAAGGGTAGCCATGGCACCCTCGTCAACCATGTCGTCGCCTTTTATAGCCTTGCACACACGGAGATTACACAGGATAAACTTCATCGTTGTGGCCCAAACCGTATAGTTTGTGACGTTCACCATTGGATACTGAATCGGCACAGAGCTCGTCCTCGGCATCATCATGATCGGCTGGCCGCTATCTTTGGCCGCCACCACCAACGCCTTCTTTGTCGTTGCCGCCTTCTTACTCTCGTCGTCGCTTGACATCGTCTCTTGTCCGATTGGCTCTTCTAGCTCGTCCAGGCTTTGATACCACTTGTTGGTTTTCTATCATGAATCTTACGAGCAAAACAGATCGAAAAACAAGAACTCAAGTTGTACGTACGTGAGAGAGACAGAGGTAAAACAAAATTTTGGTGGTGCACAAAAATCGCAATTTTTCTGATTTCTTTCCTCTCTTTATATAGGCATTTATAAATACGACTCCTCGCCAACATGAAACAGCCAAGCTGAATCCAACACAACGTGACCCTGTATCTACTTGTACATGGTTTAAACTCTCCTTAAATGATATTTTTTGTCTGGATGTCACGCTCGGAGACGCGCTTGAGGGGCGATCATGGCGGTTCCCCGGCGTTCCTCGGCCCGTGCCATCCTTGCCGTGCGGAATTCGAGTCGTCTCGACCGGCTACTGTTCCGACCCCCTCCCCTGTTCATCGGGCACGCGTCGGGGGGTTAGGACAGGGCCCACTTCCCCTCGGGGAGGGCGGCGTACGGGAGTTACCAGCATTCACTGTCGCCGTTCCCCCTCCGACTCACTCCACCACCCTGCCGACCACCTCGATTTCGCCGCTCGCAACTCCGGCCTCGCATTTGCCGCTCTCGACTCCAACCTCGCCTTCGACATCGCCTTCTCCGTGCTCGACTTCGACCTCGCCCCAGTCCCTGCTGCGGCTTCCCTGCCTCCCCCTGGTGAGGCATCTCGCGGCGCAGCGTCTGACCCTGGCGATTCCAGTCTATGGGGGGAGAATGAGCCGCGTAGCGGCTCGGCTCCTTGCGGAGCGGAGATTGGAGGGCTTCTCGGAGAGATTGAAGCTCCAGGATGCTCCTCCCCTGATTACAGGAGCCGTCCTCCATCAGGCAGTCGATTGGGAGGGGAAAGGACTTCGGCAAGTTCATCATGCAAGAGAAAATATCGCGCCCCTGATGCCGGTCTCTGGTTCATCGACTCCTTCTTCGACTTCACCGGCATCGACAAGGGGATTGGGGAGGAGTCGGCGTGCTGGCAAGCGTGCGGTGGGGCGCCCCCGCAAGTTCGACGTCGACGTCTACAGTCCCGTTCAAGCCCGTCGAGGGAAAGCAAGTGCCCCTGTGGTGGCGGGGAGGAGGCAGCGTGGTCGCCCTCGCGGATCTACGAGCAGGAGTTTGGCTTCACTGTTGGGTCCATCGTCATCGACGCCGGGAGACAAGGCCATCTTCTCCATTCCCCTGCACCCAGAGCAGGGGAGGTTCTCGTTTTGGGATGCACTGGCAGCAGCAACCTTGGTGGCGCTCAGGCGAGACTCAGTCAACGTGGGGGCTGTGATGTGCGCCCACCTGGAAGATGGACAAGACAGGTGATGAACACCTCGACGCTCGACCCAGATCCACCTGGTCTCGCTTCGGCACTCATGTGTGCTGGCATGGAGGACGAAGCTGACAAGGCCTGGAGTTTTTTCTTCGGACAATTGTGGGAATACGAAGATACCCCTCCTAGGGTTTGGTTGGCTACTTCTACACCACCCTCCCTTCGTGTCTGGATCCTGAAAGAGCTCGTTTAGTCCCGTTCCTTTGTGGTGGCGGACTGTTTCCCCCTCTCTCCAGATGATGAGCCAGATCTAAGCTCCACTCTCTCTCTTAGTGTTGAGATTTGGAATATCCATCCAAAGCCATCGTTCAAGCAGATTCTGGAGGTTTGCAGTATGGCTGAGAAGGGTAGAGGCAGGGGAAGAGGTCGTGGTGGCAACAACAAGGGGGAGCAATGGCTGCAGCAGCAACCACCTCAACAACCTCCTCCTTTTGGTTTTGGCTACTAGCATCCTCCCATGCCACAGCAAGCTCAGATGATGCCCCCCCAGTATGGATCTTACCCTCCTTTTAGCTTCCCTCCATGGCAATTTGGTCAGCACCCCAATCCTGCATTTCAGGGGCAATTCACTGTGCCTTGGCAACAACCTCCCCCTGGTTTTGCTGGCTAGTGGATGCCTCCCCAGCAGGCTGTGCAACCTTCCACTCAAAAGCCTCAGGGGAGTAGATCTTCTCAATCTGGGAAGAACCAAAAGCAGAAGGTTAAAGAAGTCAGTAAGGGTGATGATGCTAAGTCTGTGGAGGGTGACCAACAGTCTGTTCTCTCTGATTCTGGGACTGGAATTCAGGATAAATTGGATATCTATGCTGAAGTTATTTGCTACAACTGTGGGGAACCAGGACATCACAAAGCTGCTTGCTCCTCCCCTAGAATTTGTTTCATTTGTAGCTCTTTAGACCATGAGGTTGGAGCTTGTCCAGTTAAAAAACAGCCTCAGAGATTTCTAAGTTTGTTGGAAGTGCAGCTTCAGGTCTGGGGTTTTATCATATTGAGCTACCCTACATGACTTCTGAAGCTGTCCCTCCAAAAAACATTGGCCTTGTGTATGTTGATCAGGGGAGTATCTCTAAGGAGGAACTCTATCAGAACCTTGCTACTGTTTATAGAACCAATTGGCCTTGGCAGATCAGATGCCTTGATGAATGGTCCTTCCTGGTGATTGTTGGTTATCCTAGCTTTGGGCTGCCTAAGGAAGGTGTATTTGTTAAGGTGCATGTCTGGAATGGGGCATTGGACTACTATGCTGAGTTGCAGGATGTTTGGCTTCAAATTAAGGGTCTGAATCAAGCCTGCTGAAAATGGCCAACTCTCATGCAGTTTGTCACTGCTTTTGGCATCATGCAAGATGTTGACTGGTATGGCATGTTCAGATCCTTCTATGAGACAGTTAGAGTTAAGATCAAGTGTAAGGACCACACTAGGATTCCTGCCTCCAGAATCTTTGAGGTTAATGGAGTCCTTTTCCAAATTCACTTTGTTGTGGAAGGGCCTGCAAGTGTGGTTAATGTTGAGGATGATGACCCTGACAATATTCATCCTCCTAACCCTGATGAACATGAAGATCAGCTTGAGGATCAACCTCCAGAAGCCAAGAAAATCTCTGATAAGATGGACACTGATGCCAGCTTGGGTGGGGATAAGTCCTCCACTACTCCTAACCAACAGAAAAGCAAAGACCCAGGGAGTTCAAAACAAAGGTCATTGGTTGCTTTGGCTGATAAAATTCAGGAGGTTACTAGTTGTTATGGTCTTAATAGCCCTGTGCATGTTTGCTCTAGCAAGCTTGTTCCTATTGTTGATGAGGATTCCATGGCAAAAACCAAGGTACTGGATTGGATGCAGGGCATACATACTGAGGATGCATGTGTCAACCTCATCCAGGAAATGGAGTTAGCCAATGAAAACTCCCTTTACTATGAGGATCCAGATATGGAGCTTAGCCAGGAGGACTTGGTGAATCATGAACCTGAAAGAGAGAAAGACAAAAAGCAAGAGAAGAAAAGCAAGTGGGGGCCTGTTCTTGGTGCAAGACAGAGTGCTAGGTTTGCTGATAAGGAAGGGAAGACTATGCTACAGAAATCTCAAGAGATTACCATGAAGAGGAACCTGGAAAAAACTACTGCTGCTTCTTCCAAACTGAAAGGTATTGCTCAACAAAATCCCTTCAACACTATTGCTACTAGTAATCTTGTTATGATGGCTAACACTGTTGGTGTTGCCATCCCTAGTCTTGAGGAATGCTCCTCGGTTATTTTTGTACATAGTAACAATGCTCTGCCTTCTTCCTCTGTTTCACTTTCTGCTAGTAGTCCACTAGGAGTGGAAAGTTATGAGGATGATTTCCCTGATGCTATGGGTTGGTCTGTAGTTGGTAAACATAGGCGGGGCAAGCACCCCAAGAAAAACAGTTCAAAATGAATTGTGTCTTTTGGAATCCTAGGGGGATTCAAGCCCCTGGTAGAAAAACTGCACTCATAGACCTTTTTTCAAAGACACATGCTCATTATGTTGGTTTCCAAGAAACTAAGAAAGAAACCATTTCCTGCAATTATTTGAATTCTCTAGTAGGAAATAGGATGTTTGATTGGAAAGATCTTCCTGCTGTTGGTTCTGCTGGAGGCATTGTGGTAGGAGTAGATTTGGATTTCTTTGAAGTAATTAGTTGGCAAGTCCTTAATTTTTCTGTCTCTGTAGTTGTCAGGCTGAAGGCCAAAGATACTATAATTAGGATTGTTACTGTCTATGGTTCTTCCTATGAGGACAAGAAAGAAGATTTTATCTCTGAATTACATAGTCTTTTTGTTGATTACTCTGGTCACACAATCATTGGGGGGGACTTTAATTTGGTTAGATTTCAGTGTGACAAGAGTAATGGAAATATTGATCATAAGTGGAGTGATAAGTTCAATGCCTGGGTTGATATTTGGAGCCTGCTTGAAGTTAAGCTCAGTAATAGGAAATTTACTTGGGGGAACAATAGAGAGAACCTGATTATGTCTAACATTGACAGAGTTTTCTGTAGTGTTTAGATTGATCAAATGTTTCCCCTTGCTGCCACTAGGGCCTTACCTAGGCTGGGTAGTGACCACACCCCTATTCTGTGGGAGTCTGGGTGTGATGTCAAGCCCAAAACTGCCACTTATAAATTTGAAAAGTGGTGGCTCATGAGAAGTGACTTTAAAACTCTTGCCATTGCCAACTGGTCCTTGCCCATTAGGGGCAAAAATGCAGTTGATATCTGGCAAATGAAAGTTAGGAGATTTAGGTCTTGGTCTAAAGGTTGGAGCAAGAATATTGAATCTGAACTTAGGAACCTTAAGAAAGACCTCATGGAGGAATATGATTTGCTTGACATTAAGGCTGAGTCTTCAGAGCTCTCTACTGAAGAACAGGCAAGACTTAAGCAAATATATTCTAAAATGAATTTGCTTTGGTTAAAAGAGGAAATCAAAGCAAAACAAAGATCTAGTGATAGGGATATTAAAGAGGGGGATAGAAATACTGCCTATTTTCATGCTGTTTCTAATCAGAGGAGGAGGAAAATGCTTGTACATTCTCTAGATGGACCTGATGGGCCTGTTCAAGATGAGAATGCTATGATGCAAATTGCTACCTCCTTTTATAAGGATCTCTTCAGAAAGGAGGAGCCCTCTGGATGCACTCTTTCTGATGATTTCTTCTCCCCCAATCAAAAGGTTTCTGATTCACAAAACCAGGCTCTGGAAGTCCCTTTCACTGAGGAGGAGGTCAAACAAGCTGTGTTTTGATCCTACTCTGATGGGGCTCCAGGTCCTGATGGCCTTCCTTTTATTTTTTTATCAGCACTTTTGGGAGACTGTTAAAACTGACCTTATGGCCATGTTTACTGATTTTCATCAAAACAAGTTGGACATTTACAGACTGAATTTTGCTATTCTGACCCTTATTCCCAAAGAGCCTGAAGCTAGCAGTATGAAAAATTTCAGACCTATTAGCTTACTTAATTGTGTCTTTAAGATTTTTACTAAAGTTTTAACCAACCGTTTAGCTTTACTCATGAACTCTATAACTTCCTGCAATCAATCTGCTTTTATCAAAGGTAGGTTTATCTTAGAAAGTGTTGTTACTGTACATGAAGTTATTCATTCTATCTCACATGATAAGAACCAAGGTCTTGTAATTAAATTAGACTATGAAAAAGCCTTTGATAAAGTTGATTCGGACTTCCTCCTTGACCTCCTGGCTAAAAGAGGCTTTAGTCCCACTATTATTTCTTGGATTAGAGCCATTACTCATGGAGGGTCTGTGGGGGTCAAACTTAATGATTCCATTGGTGATTTCTTTGTCACTGGCAAGGGTCTTAGACAGGGAGACCCCATTTCCCCCCTTTTGTTTAATTTGGGGGTGGATGTCCTAACCAGGATGCTTATTAAAGCATATAGTCCTAATTTGATCAAAGGCCTCTGCTCTGACTTATACCCTGGGGGGTCATTTGTTTGCAGTATGCTGATGACGCCATCCTTTTCTCTGACAACAACCCTTACTTTGCTACCAACTTAAAATGGGTACTAACATGTTTTGAGCAAGTATCTGGGATGAAGATTAATTACTCCAAAAGTGAGTTCATTCCAATAGGGCTAGAGGACTCTGATGTTGCTCTATATTCTAATATTTGGGGGTGTGTTGTTGGCCATTTCCCCATTAAATATTTAGGTATCCCTTTACATTATGAAAATCTTAGGAGGGAGGATATCCAACCTCTTATTGATAAAATCCTCAAAAGGATAGCTGGTTGGAGAGGGAAGCTACTCTCCTATGCAGCTAGAGTGATTCTCATTAAAACCTGCTTAGCTAGTATCCCTGTTTATTTGCTCTCCTTTTTTAAGTTTCCAAAATGGGCCTTAGACCTCATTAACTCCCAGATGGCTAACTGCCTCTGGAATGACTTTGAGGGACATAGAAAACTGCATTTAGCTAGTTGCAAACTAGTTTGTAGAAAAAAGGAGTTTGGAGGCCTGGGGATCCCTGACCTTGCTAATATCAATTTGGCACTTCTTGGGTCTTGGATAAAAAGACATACCAAGGATGAGGGTAAGATCTGGAGATCTATAGTTGACTCCAAATATGATACTTGTAACCCCAACATTTTTTGTAGTAGGCAGGTTGGGGTGTCTCAATTCTGGAAAGGGGTCCTTTGGGCCATTAATAGTGTTAAATTTGGTTACATATGGCAAATTGGGGACGGTTCTCAAGTCAGATTCTGGGAAGACACCTGGTCTGGAACTTCCCCTTTGGCTGTGCAATTTTTTGAAATTTATGTTATTTGTAATGAGCACAACAAAACTGTTCAGCAGATTTGGGATGGCTCTTCCCTTAGGCTTACTTTTAGGAGAAATTTTAATGGTAATCTGCTAAGTCAGTGGCTTGAACTGGAGGCAATTGCTTCTGGTATTTCCCTTAATTCCAATACTGATGCTTTGATTTGGCAGTATGAAAACAAAGGAGTTTACTCCACTACATCCCTTTATGCTATCATCAATTTTGGGGGTGTTATTCCCATTTATATTCCTGCTATTTGGAAGCTCCATGTTCCACCTAGGGTCCACATCTTCCTTTGGCTCTTAGCTCATAACAAGTTAATGACTAGAGACAACCTAAAAAAAAGACATCTGAATAAACCTGAGGATTGTGTTTTCTGTTCTGAAAATGAGTCTATTGACCATCTCTTCTTCCAGTGCTTGGTTGCAAAGCAGGTTTGGAACATCATCTCCCAATTCTTTGGCTTGGCTATTGGAAATGATTACCTGTCTATAGCTAAGAACTGGATTTTGAACAAAAAACATGATGTTCTGAATTCAGTGTGTTCAGCTGTTCTTTGGTGTCTCTGGAAATTCAGGAATGATCTAATCTTTAATGGTCTTCAATAGATTAACTTACATCAGGTCCTGGAAAAGATATTGACCTCAGTAAGACACTGGAGGTTGATTTTCAAGGAGGAGATGTTGGAAAAGGTGGAGGAGTTCTGTACCCACCTCTCCAAGATTCTGGCCTCGCCGTTCGCTCTGATGAGTGGATGAGCAGGGGTGCTGAAGCTGAAGAGGAGGATCCTTCTGAACCTTCGTCGCCGGCGAGCAAAAGAGTTGCGAGGCTTGGGACCTGGGCTACACCGACTTCTACACTGGCGACAACAGTGTTTCCCTCTCCCCCTCTGTAGCTTCTTTCTTGGTTTGCTTTCTCTTTGTTGTTGGGATGTCTCTGTGTGACTCCCCCTGCTTTATTTCTACCTTTAGCAACTAGTTTGGTGTTTTGGACCTCTTATCTGTAAGGTGTTTGCTGTACTGAACCTGAGTTTCACTCCAGGTTTCGTTGATGCTATCAATGGAACCGGGGACGGGTCCCTGTTGATCTAAAAAAAACTCTCCTTAAACTTTCCTAATGCAAACTTTCTAAACTTAAGACTCTCCCACTTGGACGATAAGATTAACCATCAACATGTCGTGTGCACTGGCTGTGACCCCGGCATCTGATGAAGCGGCAATGCCCCTGCGCAGTCGGCGGCCAAAGTGCACATAGACTGTGAATCACTCTGTGCACTTGTATTGATATGTCAGGTGTATATATATACACTTAGGCTCCGTTTGGATTGTTGTATTTAATCCTGTCGTTTTTATTTTGTGAAGATGCTAAATCTAGAAGCTCCGTGTAATCCGAAGGTTTTGTTTAAAAAACAACATTCCAAGCAGGCCCTACAGAGAAGGTGTAGCAGTCGATTACAGTAGCAACATAAGACATGCGGAGATGGACGCGGTCACCATGGGAGCGTGGCGTGAGAGCAAGACTTGCTTCAGGGGGGTGCGCTGACTGTTGAGTGGTGTTGCCGACAGAGGGCAGTGTGCCATTTCAACAGCTGCAGAGCAGATCATGATGGACACTGGCTTATGCAATTTACGGATCGTGTTTAACGCGTTATTTGTAAGTAACTCAGATTAGGTGAAGACATGTAGGACACGATGCTTCCTTGGGAGCCAGCTTGCTGGAGCAGGCATGGTCGCAGCAAGCCAACGTTGGCAACAGGGAGGTGTGCCGATCCTTTTCTTTTGGAATTTATAAAGACAAACATGCCCTAGGTGCCTCTCAGAGTGATCACATTCCTTAGTTGCCAGAGAAATTTTCTTTTTTTTTCCTGGCAATTTTTTTCTTGGATTTTCCTGCACTGCCGGATCTTGATCGTGGGGCAGGGGTCGTCATGCCGGAGTTCCAAAATTTGAACGTTCTTGTGCTGAGTCCAGTTCTTTTCTTTAGGGATTAATCTTAGTCTCTAATCCAACTGATTGTGAGACCAGTCTTTTTTGAAATGAGGAATGAAACCCGGCCTCTGCGTATGCATGCAGCTTTTTATTACGAAGTTTAGAGTTTAAAAGTTTACATCTCTAGGATAGAGAGGGTCAATACAAATATTAACCATTGAAAAATGAAAAAAATGCTCAACAATCGAAACATATTGAATCCTACTAATAGGCCGCCAAGTAACCCGGTACAAGATATTATGTGTAACCATCACAACCGGTTGCATCCAGTAACAATGCATTCATGTTGAGCTTTCCTGTAGCAGGAAATATCATAGTTGAATTGAGTGTACAACCCTATATATAACCTGCAAAAAATAGTAGAGTCTCTCCAGTTACAAATAATATTGTTTTTACAATTTCATATCGACCAACATAAAGATGAAACACATATGCGAATTCTAGCTTTATTATTCTTGTTGATACCATTCAACCAATTTTCATACATGTTTACGACATTGGTTGGTGGTGGAATGTTATACATAGAGTAAATAATTCTCCAAACTAATCTAGCAAAATGATAAGAGAAAAAGAGATCTTCCGATGTATCCTATGAGTCACTGAAACAACACTTCTTACTTTTATTCCCGTTCCTTGTAGCCCGATTGTCTCTTGTTAACAAAAACCTCTATACTTAGGAACCACATAACAACTATGATCTTCAATGGGATTTTCAACTTCCAAAAATATTTGCGAAGAAACCTTCTGTGCATTAATTAAATCTTCATAGATGGTCTTAACCAAAAAAAATATCAAGTAGGTCTTAATTTACAAACAAATTTATCTGGTTCATTACTTGAAGATACCCCATCAAACGTTGGCACAAGTGTAACCATGAATTCCACGTATTACCAATCAGTTGCCTCCTAAAACCAATGTTCAAAGGAGCCATCCACAAAATTTGCAACAGTAACATGCTTTCATTGCACAATGTTATATAAGGAAGGGTATTGTTGTGTTAGCGGTGTTAAGCCTAACCAAGTATCTTCCCAAAATATAACCATAATACTTTCACCAATTTCAAAATACGCCTTCTAAAGAAATCATCTTTTAACTCTCATAAGTCCTTTCTAAAAGGGTGAATTCGTAGGTCTACTTGTTACTTGACCCAATGACTTTGTGGACAAATACTTGTAATACAACAACTCTTGCCACATACCCTCTTTTTTAAGCAACTTAAATAGCCATTTGCGCCCCCACCCCATTATTTCTGTCTACAAATAATGTTCCATTTAGTTAACCAATATTTATATTTACCATCTTCACTTTGCTAGAAAAAACATGGTCCGTAAAGGTCAAAAGTCTTTCATACCTCTTTAGGTACTTCTAAGAAATATAGCATGGGCATCGGTGAACTCGTCAATGTTATATGTTGATCCAAATTCTACAAAATATAGGCCAAATTCTGACGAGTGAAGCGAGGCCCGTCGCCGGAGGCTTGGGCCGAGTGTAACGATATAGTGATCTGGGGTTTTAACTTCTGGCTGTGCGGGGGACGACAGCCCCCCACGATATGGTACAGTACGGATCATCGAAGACCTAGGTTTCCACCGATATATAAACCTCTTGTAAGTCACCGGTTGGGATGAATTGCATCTGTGAAATCCCCGGCATTTGTAAACACTCCCCGATATAGTGAAGTTCCGTTGGCTGGCACCCGTGGTTTTTTCCTCTCTTTGTTGGAGAGGTTTTTCCATGTTAAATCTGTGTCCCCTTGTTGTGATTTCGTTTTCGTTTTTCGTTATCTTCTTGTCGTAATATATATCAAGTGGTATCAGAGCTTCAGGTTCTAATCTAGGGTTTGCGACATGTCGTCATTGAAGTTCGATCTACCACAGCTGGACTACACCACAAGATTCTCCTTGTGGCAGGTGAAGATGCGGGCGATTCTCGCCCAAACTTCTGATCAGGATGAAGCGCTGGATGGATTCGGCGAAAAGGATGCTAAGACCTGTTCCGCCGAAGAGAAGCCACCACTAGGAATCCAGCTATAGATATACAAATCTTCTGAGGCGCATATGTGTGACCATGCGCCACAGATAAACTCCAGTGGCGCATTTAAGGCAATGCGCCACAGAAGTCTTCACACTTCTGTGACGCATATAGGTAAACAATGCGCCACAGAAGTTTGGTGGATCCGCCACCGGGATTGGGCTCCCTCACTTTCTGTGACGCATATGTTCAAATGCGCCATAGAAGTTCCAACTTTTGTGAGGGTAGGCCCCACCACAAAATTCAGTTGACCAATGTTCTGTGGAGCATACCTATATATGCGCCACAGAAGTTGTAACTTCTGCGGCGCATATATAGATATGCGCCATATAATATGGAAAACCAGATTCCACCCCCCGGAATGCCTTTTAACTTTTGTAAAAAATAAACGAAAATGATAAAAAAATCAAAAAAATAATTCCTTTGAGATGTAGTTGTATTTTGGGGTATAGTTCTAGGGAAAATTAAAAACATGAATTTTGTTGTATTTTGCAAAAAAGGTAATGAGACAGTAAAACGTCCATAATTTTTGCATACGATGTCGGAAAAAAGTTTAATATATCAAAATGATCGTCTCGAAATTTCCTACTTGATTTCAACCGTCGGAGGCCATTGAAGTTTTACAGCTTCCCCAAATTCGAAAAGAGTAAAAAGTTATGGTAGAAAGAAGATTTTTTCCTGCAAAAAAATAAAAAGGGGGACCAACTTCTGTGGCGTATTTCTCCCATGTGCGCCACAGAAGTCTTGGGCGGGATTCGAAATTTGAATCCTGCCGCCCCTTCTCCCTCTCTTATCCTCTTCCACTCCTCCACCCTTCTCCTCCTCCTACACTTCTTCTCTCCTTCTCCTCCCCTTCTTCCTCACCTTCTCCTCCCCTTCTTCCTCACCTTCTCCTCCTCCGTCCTCCTTAACCCCGGTGATCTCCTCCTCCTCCCTCTTCCACCCTGGTGACCTCCTCCTTCTCCCTCCTTCCTCCCGGTGAGCTCCTCCTCCTCCTCCCACCTTCCTCCTCCCTCCTCCACCACCTCGGTGAGCTCCTCCTCTGGCAACCTCCTCCTCCAGCGGCCTCCTCCTCTCCTCCACCGGCGACCTCCACATCGTCCTCCGCCGAGCCCCTCCTCCACCGCGGCTTCCTCCTATCCTCCACCTCCTCCTCCTCCTCCTATGTCGGGGGGATAACCACTGGTAGGGTCACGAGAGGGGAAACATAGCGCAGCTGGGTTGGCTCCGAGTAAAGAAAGAACCAGGCTAGGTAAGATAAGCATGAGAGCCGAGATACAAACTATCTCGGCCCATATAGGACAAAGTTGTAACCCTTGCAGGTACCAACAAGCCGAGTTAACCGAGAAAGGTCCGAGTCAAGAAGGACACGTGGTACCTTTCCGAGTAAGGTTTAGGAGGGACCATGGTAAAGCATGGTCAAAAGAGAACGGTGACGCCGGGTGACACAAAAAGAGCCAGGTGACGCCCAAAGCATGCGCTGATGTACAAAGTAACAGCGTGACGCCAGAAAGAACAAGAAGCAGCGTACCATAAGACCGTTAGTTGTCAAGCTTTATGGATCGGGCCTCTGGGCTTAGGGCAAGCCCATGACCCGACCCATATAATAATATCCTAGATCCAAACAGTAAACCCTAGAACCCAAAGGGGTATAAGCTAGCTAGCACTGCCTATATAAGGGAGAGCATAGCGGTAGTTGAAGGAGGTTGGACCAAGTAGGGAACTAGTGCTATGAACTCAAGCCTAGACAGCTCAAGGAGCACTTGTAATCTTCGGGGTATCAATCAAATTGCCAAGTCTGGAGAGTTCTACTTGTTCTCCGTGCATGGCTTGACCGTGTACTCCCTCCCCGGTGACCACAAGCACCCATTCGGCCCCCAACTTAAGCCTACCCATAGCATCTGCCGTGCCACCACCACGACAGTTGGCGCCCACCATTGGACAGAAGCAGGCGCTTGATGGAGTCTTCATCCGGACGGGCAACATCATCGCCAAGACCGGCGAGCGCGTCTACTCCGGCCTCATCCAGAGGTTTGGAGCGCTCAACTTCGTCAGCGACAACGCAGGCTGCTTCGGGACCAAGCCATTCCCTAGGGGTGGTCACTTCATCAAGTTCGGCGAGCACCAGGTCTACGTCGCGGTGCGCGTGGAGCGCGCATATCCTGAGCACGTCGTCCTGGCGCCGGATCCTCCAGCGGCTCCTGTCGCGGGAAAACCACATCAACTTGTCTCCATGGAGGTAATGATGACAGCCCCAAACCCCGTAGCTCCTCCAGAAGTTCCAGTGGTGAATGAGAACGCAGAAGGAGGAAATCATGAGGAAACGCCGAGGGCTGCGAGGACGGCAAAGGCGCCACTGGAAAAACCAGATAACATAGCTAGGAGCAAGAGGGGTAAGGAGCTGCAGGAAGTGATAGATAAGTTGGCAGAGCCAGTGGCACATGCAACTGACCCGGCGCGTGTGCAAGCCGAGTTGGAGGAAGCTAGGATAAAAGTCCTGGAGAAAGCCAAAGAGCTAGCACAGTTACAGCAAGACGTGGATATCACCATCCGAGAACTTAACTCGGCAAATCGAGTCAAGGGCGCGAAGACCCGGCTTGATGCAACGAGATTGAGAGGAAGGAACCTCAACGAAGAGCTGGCAGATGTGACATCGAAGATAATACCGGAGAACAGCAATGAGACGGCCATGCTCCCAACATACAACACAGCAGCAGCAAATCTGCGAGCAGCAGAAGCAGCAATGGCAGAATTACCCCACTTGGAGGGGGAAGCAAAGAAAAGGCAACAAGAACGAGTCAATGAGTTAGTAAAAGCAGCTAGCATGTTGAATGAGGCGTATTACAGAGCAAATCTGGGTATAGCAGGGAGGTCACAGCTGGTTCACTCGGCAACTCCTGTCCCGGCAAGATCGGTTGGGCATACAGCATCCTCACCCGGAGCGGCGCCTCGGCCGAGAAAAGAAAAAAGTGTGGATTCTGGGAGAAACAAGCAGATGGTCGCCTATGATCCGACAGTGGTTCAAGGAAACCCGGCGCATGCGCAGGGGGCAAAAAGAAATAATCCCCGAGAAAATGAAAACCAGGAAAAAATTGGGCAGAGAAATGACAACGGAGGGCAAAATTTTGCGCCTCATGCTAAGCGCGGAACTCACTCGGCAGGAGGAGGAAATCCAACTCCGAATAACGCACCAGCTCAGCCGGAAAGAAGACAGCAAAGCGCAGGAAAAGCAGTTCAACAGCCTGCTGACCCGAACGCGAATAAGTACAATGATGGTTACTCGGCTATGGTAAATGACGGGTATGAACTGCCGGATCATGCATATCAAGCAATGGGAACAAGATTCGGAGGCAGGAACCTTCAGCCGGATGATGCAAGGTTGAAGCTTGACCGCATAAAAATTGCAGAGATAATTGAATCACAAGGTCCGCAGGGTCCACCGTGTTTTGGCCCAAGGATCATGAAGGAGCCACCAGTGCCAAATTTCCAGCTAGCCAGAGGGACAAAAACGTAAGATGGAATCACAAAGCCAGAGGACTGGCTCATAGATTATGGAACAGTTGTGAAGATCGCGCAGGGAAACTTGATATGGGAAGTACGTTACATGCCGCAGATGCTGGAAGGACCAGCTCGGGTATGGTTGAACAATTTGCCACCCGGAAGCATCAACAGTTGGATTGATTTTCACGATGCTTTCGTGAGCAATTTCACGAGCACTTACAAGAGGCCGAATCGCCATAACAACTAGCAATGTGCAAGCAGAGACCGAGTGAGACAGACAGGGAATTCCTCACAACGTGGTGTACGATGCGTAACTCTTGTGAAGGGGTAATCGAGTCACAAGCAATCGCATGGTTTGCATAAGGGTGTAGACATGGAAGTGTGTTGTGGCAAAGGTTACAAAGAGATATGTCGGCAAGCCTGGCAGAGACGATAAGAATCGCCGACTCGTATACGTTAGGAGATTTGACTCAGCCGCTGCTCATGTCGGCAGACGGGATGACTGAGACTCAGATCTATGACACTGCCGGGTCGTAAAGGCGCCAAGAAAGATCCGAATACAGAAGCAAGAGAAGAGACGAAAGACTAGATTACAGATATGGTTCGACTCAGGTTGCGGCTGTGAGTCAGGATCATCCAGATGCTGGAAGCAGTCAGCGTCAAAGGACAAATGGTCAACAACAATGGGTGCCAAAGAATGACGGCAAAAGACCATACGATCAGAGCAAGCAGTATCAGGACCGACAAAAATACACCTATGAGATGATGCTGGATCAGCCATGTAAATTTCACACGCCTAGTCCGAGTAAACCATCCAATCACACGACGAGGCAATGCACTTGGTTTCAAAAGGGAGACTCGCCGAATAAGCAGCTTCCACCACCTCCCCCTCCACCACTTACAGGAGGAAATGCTCAAGCAGTAGGAGCAGATAACAGATATGAAAACAGGCAGCCGAGGTATCAGAATCAAGAAATAAGAGAAGCTGTGCACCAGGTACACAATCCAAGAGGTGACGACGCTCATGTCGGCCACGGAACCAGAAATGAGTACAGAGAACACCACCAGAGCTATGTTGTCTTTGTCATAGAGCCAAATGACAAGAAGAGCTAGCAGCGACGGATGATGGAAGTGAACGCCACGATGTCGGCAATCCCCAAATACATGCATTGGTCTGAGCAAGAGATAATTTGGAGTATAAAAGATCACCCCAAGATTATGCCAACCCCTGGAGGATACGCTCTGGTTTTGGATCCAACATTCATGGGCCCAGATATCAACGTGAAATTTTCAAAGGTATTGATTGACGGTGGCAGTAGCATCAATTTCACGTACAAGGATACCATGCTCAAGTTAGGCATTACCATGAACATGCTGGAGCCGACTAAGACAACTTTCCATGGTATTGTGTCGGGATTGTCCTGTGAACCAATTGGTTAGATCTGGGTCGACGTCTTATTCGGCAACAGAGAAAATTGTCGCACTGAGGCCATAGAGTTATAGTGGATTTGGTCAGTTCTTATCACGCCTTACTCGGCAGGCCGGATATGGCAAGATTCATGGCTACTGCCCATATGGCTTACTTAAAGATGAAGTTGCCAGGCCCATATGGGGTGATCACAGTTGAAGGGGAGACAAAAGATATATTGCTTGTGCCTTAGCCGGATCTTCACTGGCTGAGTCACTCGTCATAGCGCAAGAGAAAAGTCAGATGTTGGAAGTGGCAGCATTGGCCAAGGCAGCACAAATGTCCATGCCTGCACTCACCAACCCGCATGGCAGTGTGTCATTTCAAGCTACCAAGGAAACCAAGAAGGTGCAGGTGGATGAGACTTTCCCAGAGCGCACAGTCACCATTGGGGATGGCCTTACGGACAAATAGGAAAGCGAGCTCACCAGCTTCCTCCGTGAGAATCGGGACATCTTTGCATGGTCCACTCAAGATCTGCAAGGAGTTCCGAGGGAGCTGGCTGAGCACTCTCTCCATGTGAGGCCAGATGCAAAGCCGGTGATGCAACCCCTCCTTCTCTTTGCCGAAGATAGGAGGAAAGTAACAGCTGCCAAGATTGCAAGACTTTTGGCTGCTGGATTCATCATGGAAGTACTGCACCCGGACTGGTTGTCAAATCCAGTCTTGGTCGAAAAGAAAAAAGACGACCCGAACGTGGCAGTGGTATGGCGCATGTGTATTGATTACACGAACCTCAATAAGGCATGTTCGAAAGATCCATTTCCTCTCCCTCGGATCGATCAAGTCATAGATTCTACTGCTGGGTGTGAATTGTTGTCGTTTGTGGATGCGTATTCAGGGTTCCATCAGATACCACTGAATCCAAATAATCAAATAAAGACAGCTTTTATCACCCCGTACGGGGCTTATTGCTATCGCACCATGCCATTTGGATTGAGAAACGCAGGTGCAACATATCAAAGATGCATGCAGAAATGCTTGCAAGATCAATTGGACAAAAATGTTCAAGTATACGTCGATGACGTGGTAATAAAAACCAAACAAAGTCATACTCTAACTGAGGACTTGCGTCAAACATTCGCAAACTTGAGAAGATTCCGGATGAAACTTAACCCGGAAAAATGTACATTTGGTGTCCCGGCTGGCAAGTTACTCGGATTCCTTGTATCCAGCCGAGGAATCGAGGCTAACCGGACAAAGATCAGGGCCATCGAAAGAATGGAATTACCAAAAACCCTTAATGATGTCCAGAAGTTTACTGGATGCCTAGCCTTATTGAGCAGGTTTGTTAGTCGGCTAGGCAAAAAAGTCCTACCATTATATCAGCTGATGAAGAAATCAGACAAATTCATATGGACACAGCAAGCTGATAGCGCTTTCCGTGAATTAAAGACAATGTTGGCAACAGCACCAATATTAGCGTCACCATTATCCAAGGAGCCAATGTTGCTCTATGTCGCCGCAACTAACAGAGTTTTAAGTGCAGTAATAGTGGTTAAACGTGAAGAAGGGGGCAAATCAATCCAAAGACCAATGTATTACTTGAGTGAAGTGCTCTCTGTCTCGAAACAAAATTACCCGCATTATCAGAAAATGACATATGGGGTATATATGGCAGCAAAGAAGCTGAAACATTATTTTCAAGAACACCTAATCCGGGTAATATGCAAGGCACCTATCTCGGATATATTGGGCAGCAAAGATGCCAGCGGCCAAGTCGCCAAATGGGCCATCGAATTGGCACCATACACTCTACAATATGATAGGCGAGATGCAATAAAATCTCAAGCCGTTGCAGATTTCTTTGTAGAATGGATGGAAATGCAGTACGAACCACCATTGCCAGATCCGAATTACTGGAAAATGCATTTTGACGGGTCCAAGACGAAAATGGGTCTGGGCGCCGGGATAGTGCTCACATCTCCAAAAAGAGATCAACTGAGGTATGTGTTGCAGATTCATTTTGCTGCTTCTAACAACGTTGCCGAGTATGAAGCACTTGTTCATGGCATTAAGGTAGCCAAAGAAATTGGTATCAAAAGGATCATGTGTCTTGGCGATTCGGATTTGGTGATTCAGCAAGTGTCTGGACATTGGGATGCGCTGGATGCAAACATGGCATCATATCGTTTTCACGTGCAACAAATTTCGGGATATTTTGATGGTTGTGAGTTTCATCACATTCCAAGAGCAGAAAATGAGGCAGCAGATGTACTATCCAAACTAGGATCATCTAGGCAAGCAATACCACCAGGGGTAGCGTTGGAGCATCTTAGGAAGCCATCGATCAAGCCGTCACCGGAGTACGAATCAATCAGGGTAACCCCGGCTAGTCAGGAATCAGAGGCAGTGCCAATGGACATCGATTCAGGGGTAGGTTTGAGTCACTCGGGGACTGATCCGTCCAATTCAGGGGTCGCCGAATCATACTCGGGGACTCCTCAGGTTATGTCGGCAGAGCATATGTCGGCAGAACCAATGGACATCGATGTTGAAGCAGACCCGGAACCACTAATACCAACATGGGCATAGCCAATATTCAGCTATTTGAAAGATGGGACCTTGCCGAGTGATGAAACATTGGCAAGGCAAGCAGCACGAAGAGCAAAAGCATACACCATAATCGACAAGGAACTCTACAAGCGAAGTGTGACAAGTGTACTGCAGCGTTGTATCAGCTCAGAGAAAGGCCAGGAGATCTTACTGGATATCCATCAAGGAGAGTGTGGGCACCATGCATCGTCAAGAGCATTGGTAGCCAAGGCATTCCGACATGGATTCTATTGGCCAAGTGCATTAGCACAAGTGCAAGAGTTAGTCGAAAGATGCAGTGGTTGTCAACACTATGCGTCCAAGTCGCATTTACCATCGTCTGAATTGAAGACCATACCAATTACTTGGCCTTTTGCAGTATGGTGCCTAGATATGGTAGGACCATTCAAACCAGCAAGGGGAGGCATGACTCATATCTTGGTCATGATTGATAAGTTCACCAAGTGGATAGAAGTGAAACCAATCAAGAAATTGGACGGCAAAATAGCTGTTACATTCTTAAGGGATATAATCCTCAGATACGGTTACCCGCACAATGTGATCACTAACAATGGCACGAACTTTGCCGAAGGAGCTTTTGCTCACTACTGTGGGAAACACCGAATAAGACTTGATGTAGCATCAGTCGCCCATCCAGAATCAAATGGACAAGTTGAACGGGCTAATGGCTTAGTTCTGTCTGGGATAAAACCCCGCTTAATGGAACCACTCCAGAGATCACCTGGTTGTTGGATAGAGGAACTAACCTCAGTACTGTGGATCCTAAGAACAACGATGAATCGGTCAACTGGTTATACGCCATGTTTCCTTGTATATGGGGCTGAAGCAGTTTTGCCGGCCGACATAGAATATGACTCGCCAAGGATAAGGCAATACTCGGAAGCCGAGGTAAAAGAGGCCCGAGAAGATGGAGTAGACTTACTCGAAGAAGCAAGGGAACTGGCATTCTCCAGATCCGCTATATATCAACAAAATCTCCGATGCTACCACAGCCAGAAAGTGCAACCTCGTGTTTTTCGAGAAGGAGATATGGTGCTAAGGCTGGTGCAGCGCACAGCAGGCATGCATAAATTATCACCTCCATGGGAAGGTCCATTCATTGTAAGCAAAGCATTGCACAATGATTCCTACTATCTCATAGACGCTCGTGAAGCGCAAAAGAACAAGGCGGACAGGTCAGGAGATGAAACCAAAAGGCCATGGAATGTGGCACTGCTTCGTCCCTTCTATACTTAGGAGAAGCAGTGCATGTATCACTCGAACTCTCATATGTCGGATGTGTTTGCCGGCTATGTGCTAATAATAAAATGGTATGATTCGAAAAACTGACTCGGGGACTACCCCCTAAGTTTTCCATTTCAATTATTTTACGTCGGTTGGCGTGATACCCGAAGTTTATCTCGGAACAAGTAGTGTTTACTCGGAAGAAATCAACTCTTCGACTATGTTGTTGTCCGAAAACACGGCTTCATGGCAAGCAAGAGAAAAAGATGTAAGACGGTGAAACACGAACACCGGATAAATACAAGGGAGAAACACGAGTCGGCTTTAGTTTTTTGCTTAAATCTCTGCAGGTCGCGTTATACTACGTGTCGAGTAATCTCGGCCAAGTTATCCAAGTTTCATACCCGCTAACTAGATCCTTTGTACTTTGATACCCTAATGTCGAACACCGAGAAAGGTAGACAAGGGCCAAAGGCAAGGAAAGGTGACACGACAAAATGAAACTCGGGGACTTACCCTTGAGTGATTCGCTCTTAGAACATAACGCAAACATATAAAGCTTGTCAAAAGGAACATAATCAAACTTAAAAGTGCAATGTATGTTACATATGTACCCGACATACCGGGGATCTAATAAAAGTTCGAGTATTTCTTAGCCTAAGGGGCAGAAGAACTCGGAGGAGCACTCGCGGAGCCAAGAGTAGTGCTTGGAGCATCGGCCGGGTGAGGGGCATCTGTGGCCGGGTCATCTGGATCATCTGACTCGGTCGCTTCGCTGTCGCCACCCTCTTCATCAGCAACTTCGACGAGCGGGTCGCCAAGGTCGAGGAAGCTAGGCCCTTCACAACAAGCGTGCACCATGGTGTACTCGATCATGGCATAAGATATCTCCTGGCGCTTCTTGATCAGCTCCGGGTCATTCAGCCATTTGCCATCCCCCCTTATGCGAGCAAGAACATCAAGTTTGATGTCCTCGTACCATGAAAGCACGAAGGAGAGAGCCTTATCCGCTGCAGCTCGGCCGGCCGACTCATGCCATTGATCCAGCCGATCTTCAGTAAGGAGCAATCTGTCGGCAAGTGGCTCGATTAGTTCGGGTGGGTCTTCATCCGACCAGAGCATGCGAAACGCCTGGATAGCCGACTTGAGCAAGTCCACACCGCAAGATCTGAGAGTCTTGACCCGTTTAGACACCGCTGCGAGGAGCTCCTCCATGGACACCTCCCCGTCAGCAGGAGCGCCAGCTTCGGCTCTCACTTTCTTCATGGCTCGGATGGCAAACGTGTTGGCCTCAGGAAAGTTCTCTGCAAGCAAAAAGAGGAAGTTCGCAAATAACAAGGGCAGATGGAAGAGGTCCAGAGGGACTTATACGGTGCGTAAAGAGTAAGAACTCACTACCGAGGAAAAAGTTGATGGCGGAGAGTTTGCTATGCCAAGTCTTGGCCTTGGCTTGAAGGGCATCCAAGTTCAGATTTGCCGACTCGACCAATGATTCGGCCTCGTCGAGCAGCTTCTTGGTCTTCTCGGTGCTGGCAGCCTGTTACTCGTTCTTCTCGGCAAGCTCCTCCCATAGCCCCTTCACCTCGGCCAAGTGCTTCTGCTCCGTCTAGGCCATCAATTTCTTCAGCCGAGTCACCTCATCGCGCTCCTTCTGGAGTTCGGCTTGGTGCTTCTCTGCTTATTCAGAACAGATATTTGTCAGTACCAACAGAAAACTTTCAGCTATTAACTCAGGAAGGCAAGAAAGTTACTCTCGGCCTCGCTGATTTGCGAGTGAAGATCATTGATAGTAGACTGAGCAGTGGCTGTGGAACAAGAGCGAGAAAAAAAATGAGAAGTTGAACCAAGTAAAATTACACTGAATAGAAAAAAGGAAGAGCAAAGATATTACCTTGGCCGTGGGTGTCAGTCTGTAGCTTTTCATACGCAAGTTCGAGCTTGCGATGCGCCAGGACGAGAGCTTGGTGCACTTTGGTGCGCTCGTTATGTGTAAGCTAGTCAAAGAAGACAGACAATAAGGAAGAGTCAAGTCAAGCAATCTACCGAATCGGAAAAGCTTAAGAGCTTATAGCCGAGTAAGTTCCTTACTCGATAGTAAACTCGAGGGCTAGGGATTGAAGCTCTAACATGAGTTCGGCATAAAAGAAATCAAAAGGCTTAAGAGCTTACAGCCGAGTAAGTTCCTTACTCGACAGTAAACTCGAGGGCTAGGGATTGAAGCTCTAACATGGGTTCGGCATAAAAGAAATCAAAGAGCTTAAGAGCTTACAACCGAGTAAGTTCCCTACTCGGCTGCAACCTCGGGGACTAGGTGATATGTATAAAGGAAATACTCAACAGTACAAAAGAGTAAGAAATTACTTTACCTCGTTTACTTCGTCGGCGTGGGCCATCAGAGTAATAGCCTGCTGGGTCATGTTGGAGACGGCCTTGGGGCCCATCTTGAGCTTCTTGCCGGCACGGGTGCTGACCTCCTGCTCGCCAGCTGCATTCCATGCAACGGCATAAGGCTCAGCCGAACCTAGGCTCTTGCCACTGAGCGTCCGAGTGAGAACTCGGCCCGTTTTCAGGGTGGTGACCCACCGGGTCTGGCTGACACTGAGAAGCGTGACCCTCAACAGTGCGAGCCTCAACCCGGACGGGACTCGGTGCCGCCGAGTCAGCAGCAGGAGGTGCAGACCTAAGCTGCGAGGCAATGCTAGGAGCAGCCTGATTCACCGTCAAAGGTGCGACACTGAAAACAACAAGACACATATCAGAGAACATCAGAGATGAGAAAGAAAAGAATGGAGCAAGCCGAGTAAAAAAGCTTAACCGGTGACAACCGGGTCACGGGCGACTCGGCGTGTGACTCGGCGCCGAGCAACTTGGCGGGTCTCAGCCAGGCTGGCAGCAGCAGAGGCAGCAGGAGCTGCCACAGTGGGCTTGTTCTTCTTGGCGGGCTGAGTGCTGGAGGAGGCTCCGCGTCGCTTCGGCTTGGCGACGGGGATCTTGCCGACTCCACCCACGGCGAGAGGAGGAGTGTCATGTACCTGGCCAGCTGCATAAGTAAATAACGGGCTTACTCGGATAAGCAAAGAGATTAAGGTCACAAGGCATATACCTCCAAAAGCGTACAATCATCATCCTCATCATCTTCAGACCAATCTTGTAAGGGGTTGCGAGATTGACTCTTACCCGAAGCTGAAGCAGCCGCAGTATGCGGGATCAGCATGAAGCACTCTAGGTCGTACTCGACCTCATCTGAGTCAGAGCGGTCCCCATGATAACCAGCAGGAGGGACAGTACTATCATCAACCGGGTGAAGGAGGTTCTGCGAAAGACAAACAGAAGGAGAAACAAAAAACTAAACTAAGAATGGCAAAAGAGCTAAAGCCAACTCGGCGAGAAAGTGATTCGGAAAACTTACCCAGGGGACAGGTCTGACCCGGCTGAACGGTGGGCATCTCCAAGCCCAATCATCCGCCAAGTTCAATTTAAAGATTGAGCTTACTCGGCGGGCAATGGAGTCATGGGTGAGCTCCTTAGTGGAGTGCCGAGTGGGATCGTGGGAGCCACTCATGAAGCACATATTGTGGCTCCTCGCTTGGATGGGGCTAACCCGGCGAGAGACAAAGGTGCACATGAGGTTAAAGTCGGCGAGATGGAAATTCTCATCCGACGACAGCAACCTTTCCAGGATTGCATTAGCCTCGTTTACCGCAGCGTCTTGGTCGCGCGGGTCAAGCTGCCAGTGCTTCTTGTGGGGGACCTCATCGGAGAAAGGGGAAGCCGGATGTTATCGGTGGATCCGCTGTTTTTGACATAGAAAAAAGGTTCTATGCCACTTCTTGCAGGAGTCAATGCCAATAACCCGAGGAAAGATAGAGTCTCTCCTGGGGTAATGCTAGCAGCACCACACCGGGTCGGCCTCTTCTCAGATCGAGGGGCACCAGGCTGGGGAACAACCTGAACCTTAAAGCCAAAATATTTGGCCCACACAAGAACTATGGGCCAAATTCCAAGATAGGCCTCGCAGGCAGAGATGAAACAAGAGAGAGAGCCAATCGCATTGGCAGGAAGATGGTGGGTTTGCAGATGGAAGGTAGAAAGAAAAGATGAGAAGAAGGTGCTCATAGGAAGAGCGAAACCGCGTTCAAAGTGGGAAAGGAAAACTACCCGCTCGCTAGCTTGAGGTTTGGGAGAGATCTCACCGGAGGGGAGGCGGCAATCCACTTGCAGCGGAATGCGTCTGGTGGAGCGGAGCCACTCCACCTCCTCGATGGAGACCTCCGAGTCTTCCTAGCCGCCGCACTCGCCGACGAGAATCTCCTGCTCCTCAGCGCCCTTAGCGCCATCGCGAGCATCCATGGGATCAGCAGAGTGAGTCTCCTCTATGATTGGAAGAGGCTTGGAACAACAAGGACCCGTGCTGGAATGGAAAGAAGACAAGGGCAATCGCAACGCAAGAGCAGAAGGAAGAAGGAACCGCAAAGGAGGCAGTTCGATTTTGCAGGCGCGAGGAAGAAGAAAGGCAAAGGGAAACTAAACAGGCGTGGGGGAAGTGGAAACCCCCAACCCCTACTTAAGGGCAGTAAAAACCCCGGTCGTGGGATCTATGTGTGCCGTGCGGCCAGCGTGTGGCCGTGTACCAGGCCGGGAGAGCCAGTCAGCGAGCGCCACGTAGCCAAGGATACACGAAAAATCTCGTGCCACGTCATGACTAGAAGGACAAGAGGCGCAGGTCGATGGGACTGCCACAGTGACAGGGAATAACTGTGCAGCTGTCACTGTGCCGCCAGAGCTTGGAACAAAAATTGAGGCAAGTAATCATGATTACCAGCTGTCAGTGACTGAAGGGCGCCGAAAATGACTCGGAATTGGCCAAAGTAACTCGACTCGAGGCAAGAATGAGCTAAGAAGTCAAAGAATTAACTCGAAATTGTCACACTAACCCGGCAAAGTGCAAAGTTGCAACAGATAAAGACAAAAACTAAGTTCCATTCACACAAAAGGAACCTAGAGACGCCTAACAGCTTGAACTGCTAGACCTCACCAGCTTCGGGGACTAATGCCGGGGGGATAACCCCCGGTAGGGTCACGAGAGGGGAAACATAGCGCAGCTGGGTTGGCTCCAAGTAAAGAAAGAACCAGGTCGGGTAAGAACGGCCGGGTTGTAGGGTTTCGTAGCATGGAAAACAAAAAATTTCTACCGCATGAACACACATTCAAGATCTAATCTATGATCAAGCCAAGATCTATCTAGTAGATTGTAGCAACGAGTCGATAGAATACTAACCCTCGAAGATCCAAAGCGGTTAACGAGAGCAGATTCTCGTGGGTGATGTAGTCGTACACTTCCGATCTCAAGATCGCGTAGACGATCCTTCTGGCGCTGCGTTCCGGCAGCGCTTCCGCAGTCGGTCATGTCAGGAATATGCAACTTGTATTCCTCTGGGGGCCAAAGGCCACAATATATAGTACAGGTACAGGGCAAATATGCAGGAAGCCCCCTAACATATGGGGGAATACAATATACATATATACATCTAACACCCCCCCCCCTCAAACTCATGGTGGATCCACAACACTGAGTTTGGAGAGTAAGAAATCATGCTGCGCTCTGGTCTGTGCCTTCGTAAAGATATACGCCAACTGTAAATATGTATATATGTATATTGTATTTCCCCCATATGTTAGGGGGCTTCCTGCATATTTGCCCTGTACCTGTACTATATATTGTGGAGTTTGGCCCCCAGAGGAATACAAGTTGCATATTCCTGACATAGTATCAGAGCCTAAGGTCTCGAGTTCGAGTCCTCTCTTTTGCAATTTATCCTAAAATTGCTGTTGACCCCTCTATGTCCACGTATAGGCCTCTTGAGTCATATGTGAGTTTCGCGCGCCGTCGCTCTCTTCCGGTTGCACGTGCTGACTTCTCCCCGTCACACGTGAGAGGGGGGTGTTGAAGTGTATAAGTGGATTGCACTAGCCCTTTCCATGAGTTCGGACTTTTGGTTGCATTGGCTAGTGCATGAAGCTTTACAGGTCACACGTTCGGTACTCGATGAAGACCTTCCTCTCCCTTGTCCAGCAGGCAGCGGAGGTTGTAGCACTCTCCTCGTGATTCCGGCAGCACGACGGCGTGGTACCGGAAGTAGAGGGGAGATCTTGCAGGGCTTCGCCTTAAGCCGGAGCGAGTATGGTGGAGTATGAGAGAGGGCCTTGGCGATCTAGGGTTTAGAGGCACCAAGGGGAGAGCTTGGTCGGAGGCTAGGGTTTGGGGAACCCTAACTCCGCGACTTAGAGGATGCCCTAGGCGGCGGCTGCACTGGAGGTGGCCGACGACTTGGGGCTAGGGTTTGGGGTGTGAGAGGTGTTGGTAGAGGGGGCACCCCTGCCCCTTCTTTTATAGGTGGGAGGGCGCCGGTTGGGAGGAGGGAGTCCTCCCCCAACTCAGCCTCCTTGGCTGGCGGGTGGAGGGAGGAGGACTTCCTCCCCAAGTAGGTTTCCTACTCTCCCTCCACTAAGCAAACTTGCCGTTTGACTTTTCAAATTGGCGTTTGACTTTTCAAACTAGGATTTGATTTCTTCCTTTATTTTGCCCAGCCATGATACCTAGTACATGATGCAACCATTACACATTGTCATGACACATTCATGTACCCTTCCCCTCCGGAGTGCCGGACCTTCTGGGCCCTTCTAGAACATTCCCGATGAAAACACCAGAATCATTCCCCAACTCTGAAACAGGACTTTCCTTATATGAATCTTATTCTCCGGACCATTCCGGATCTCCTCGTGATATCCCGGATCCCATCCGAGACTCCGAACAACATTCGGTCTCTTACTCATCATTCCATAACTACTCAACAACATCGAATCCTTAAGTGTGTCTCCCTACGGTTCGTGAATTATGCGGACATGACCGAGACATTTCTCCGATCAATAACCAATAGAGGAATCTGGAAATTAATATGGCTCCCACATATTTCTACGATTACTTTGCGATCGAATGAACCACTTACATACGATACCAATTTCCCTTTGTCCCACGATAGTTTACTTATCCGAGGTTTTGATCGTCGGTATCTCTGCATACCTAGTTCAACCTCGTTACCGATAAGTACTCTTTTCTCGTTCCCGTGGTATGTGATCCCTTGTGAACCAGTCACATGCTTGCAAGCTAATTGGATGACATTCCACCGAGAGGGCCCAGAGTATATCTATCCGTCATATGGATGGACAAATCCCACTCTTGATCCATGTGCCTCAACCCATACTTTTCGAACACTCAATGCCACCTTTATATCCACCCAGTTACGGTGTGGTGTTTGATGTCATCAAAGCATCCTTCCGGTGATGGTGATTAACATGATCTCATGGTCGAAGGAATTATGTTACTATGTATCAGAAAGCTTATAGCAAATGAACTATATTAAATGACTTGATCTTTATGCTACGCTTAACTATAGGAGTATGTCCATCACATCATTCTCCTAATGATATGACCTTGTTGTTAATAACATCTCTATGTTCATGATCAGGAAACCATGATCATATATTAACCAACAAGCTAGTTTAACAAGAGGCTTTACTAGGGACTCTTTTATGTTTACAAATCACACAAGTATTAATGTTTCCGGTTAATACAATTATAGCATGGTATGTAAACATTTATCATAAGTATGAAGATATGATAATAACCACTTTATTATTGCCTCTTGGGCATATCTCCAACAGTCTCCCACTTGCACTAGAGTCAATAATCCAGTTTCAAACCTTTGTGTATTCAACACCTATGGCTTTATGGTGTTGTATGTACACGATTGCTAGTGGTCAACTGATCTCTGGATCTGACACTTCCAGGTCCGTGTGTAATTGCATGTCTTTGCGTCTCTATGCATCACTCATTCTCTAATGAGATGGCTTCGTACAAATTTGGTCCTTTGGTGTGACCTTTAGTTCTTTGGGGTTGAAACATGTTGATAATATTGTCGTACAATATATCTTCATAGTATTATCCCTGCTTTGAACTACACCTAGTTTGATAACAAACTACTTGACACAAATGCCCTCTTTTGCTGCTATAATAGCAGTTATATACTTAACCTTTTGTTGTAGTATCTGTCACAATGTCTTAACTTTGGAACTCATCCAAATTCATTATGGAACTTACTTTACATTATATTGTGCCACCCTTAGTTTAGATTGAGATAAACTTAATTTGTACTTTGTGACAAAACTAGTATCAATGTAATTCATTTACAATGAACTAACCATCTATTTGTCACTTCTACAAAATAATATATTCTTAGTTCTTTTACAAGATCATAAGAATATCTTTACTATCGTCCAATGATTATCTTATGAATCATTCTGGTATATGCTCATAACATTTATAGCATAGGACATATCTGGATTTGTACATATCACAGTATGATTGATATAAATACTCTTTGTGATTTCATACATCAAGTATCAATCTATACTTGAATATTTGTTTCACTTACCAAGTGTCAATACACTTGAATATATCATCAATATTGAACTCATTCAATCCTTTCTGTGCGACAAGAACCTTTCTTATAGTTTCTATATTGAACTCATTCAATACATCATCTATGTACTTTCGGCACAACCATATTAGCGTCTATTGATGCCAAATATTTGGGTTTTGCCTAAGTCTTTCATCAGGATGAAATTCTTAATATGTGTTAATAAAAGATACATCATTTCCAATCAACAATATGTCTTCCACATAATGTATTAGAAACGTGTCTTAGCGCTCCCACTTAATTTCTTGCAAATGCAAGCATCTTCATCGTCTCTGATGAAATTAAACTATTTTAATAGTTTCATCATAGTGAAGATTCCAACTCCGCGATGCTTACTTCAACCATTGAAGTTTGCATATGCTTTTAGCATCCTTTGAATTAACAAAACCCTTTGGACTGTGTCATGCACACGTCCTAGGTAACCATTATATTAGAAGAACTTGTTTTGTTTATTCAACACATAACAAAATTATATGTCGTGGTTGCTATATTAATCCGTCTAGACTAAATATCGCTTAATGAAAGATCAGATCTTGTCAAAGTCAATTCTTTGAACATTGTCGTGAACTCTTTCGCGATATGTCGATAATTTCATAGATGTGAAACATCCATGTCTATTTCTTTATAGATCCAAATATGACTATAAGGTCTTGTACCTTTCTAGAGGGTCTTTCAAGTTCAAAGCTTGATCTCTTGTATATGGAACTATCACGGATTTTATGGCTTCAAGCCATTTTGACGGAGTCAGGGCCCATCATTGCTTCTTTGCATGTAGTCGGATCATTATCGTTAAATAATGATTTAACTCTCAAATCTTGGTATTTGATTGTTTACCCGACCTTCTTGTTTCAATAGGAACTTAGTCCTCCGTGACCACAACCTTTGAGGCACATGAGCCATGAGCATCGTTGCTGCCTCCGGAACACTTTTCGGTGTTGCGCAACTCTGCACATATAGCTAAGGTTCTTTTAACCATATCAAAGTTCTATTGTCCTCCCACTTAACTTTTCACGAAAAACTCCTTCTCAAAGAAACTTGACGTTCTAAGCGACAAACACTTTTGTCTTTGGTGTTATGGAGGAATACTTAACTATTATTCAAAATAACATACAAAGATATGTTCATCCGATTTTGGTTGCAAACATCTTTCTTATGCATAGCATACCAATTTTTAAGAAAGGACAACTTGGGTTTTATCCCAAACCATAACTTTATATGGTGTCAATTCAACGGATTATGATGGAGCTCTTTTCAGTGGAAAAACGGTAGTCTCTAGAACTTTTAATCTTTAAAATATAATGACAGTTTTATAAATTACACCTTTGATCTTACCATGTCAAACAAGGTTTAATTACATATCTCGAACGCTCCATACTCTTATGGTGTTTCAGGAAATGCAAATCCATGGAACGATTCCTTAAATCTTAGGTATTATGCTAAACTTGTAACTCAAATATCTTCCTTTATGATCTTATCATAAACTATTTATATTCTTGTTACAATGATTTTGCACTTCATCTTGAAAATCTTTGACCTTTTCAAATGTTTCATACTTCATCCTTATTAAGTAAATATTCATATATTCACTCAAATTCGAAGAAAACATATGAAGTTGAAATCCATCGCTCTTGACTGCACATAATGGACTTCATACAACAATATGTACAAGTTCCAATAAGCTAGTCATTTGTTCCCTTTTGGCCTATGAACGAAGTTTTAATTATCTCTAGGAAAGTTTCACAAGCGTCATTTGATCAAAAATCAAAAGGACTCCAAAATTCCATCCACATGGAGTTTCTTCATGTTTTCTTTCCAATATAATTTAAACGGCGATGTCACTTCCTAAGTGATCTTTCAATCAATTTGTCTTTCAACATTTTTAGCACTAGTTTTATGGATGTGATTTCTCCAACGAGATTTGTTAATCATCCATCTTTTATGGATTACGGCAATTATTTGAACAACCCTTTTGTTCTCATAATGCCTGATAAAACAAATCTTGAAGGCAAGCTTTGATGTTTAACAAGCAGCACAATAACCCTTTATTTGCTCTCGTTGAACATCATCACATATTCTTTTGCTAGTTACTTAGGCCATTGTAGTTCATGAATTGTGTTGTTTCGTATGACGATTCACACCAACAAATTCAGTATCAAATACTTAAGAACCACATTGTTTAATAAGCAAAGAATATATCCATAACATGTATATCATCTATATACTTAAGCTGAACAATTCTAGTCTTTTCTTTTCTGCCATATACTTATGAGATTCTCTTTCAGTATTTCCTTTTCTGTTTGAAAGAATCTATCAACATCAATAGTGGAGCCATATACATGACACATAGTCCAAAGCATGTATAGTAAAATACCAATGTCTTTGGACTTGCACTTAAGTAGATCATCATCATCAAATGTTTGGTGTTCTTTCAAATTCTTTTCTTTAGTAATATCTTGGTGTAGTAAACATTTTACCTACATCAAATATTCACCCTTATCATGGAATTATCCATGATCATGCTATTTTTAGCTTGTAACGGTGAATCGCGAGTATAATGTTGCTCTCCAAAACCTTTTGGAGGATTAGGACAACTAGTGTCTCCAACCTTTTGCAAATTCTCATCAAATATGAGAACATGACTTTTGCCATATTATACTCTATCATGTTGCAACCAAAACTTCGTTTCAGATATCACAATATCTTCCACACATCATGGTTTCTAAAATAACTCTTTCAGATCCTAGATAACCTTGATATTAAGACAATTCTTTGAATATCAAGAATCATGGAGACAAACATGATACTCATACACTAACACTTGGAATTGTCACTCTTGATTTAATACCAATTATTAAACTTCATGGAGTAACCGGAACTTACTGAAAGTTTGCAATAGGACTTTTAAACTTTAGATTAACACTTTAAAACAATACGATACCAGTTCGTAAAGTAACTAACCAGAATTCTATAGTTCTATCATCTCAATTAGAACTAAGCGCAAGGTGGTAAACGGATGCCAATGACTACAACAACTATGCAAATTCACTTTGATTTAATTTATGATAAATAGTGTTCAACTTTTAATCATATTGCCGTTGAACTCCCACTCAAAACAGTATCCCTCACATTGTTTTAGTGATCACACGAACCAAATCCACCACATCAAAACCGATCATCACGAGAGTTGATGTAGCTTCAATGGCGAACAATCAACATGTTCATCATATCTACTATATGACTCATGCTTTACCTTTCGGTGATCCGTGTTCCGAGACCATGTCTGTACATGCTAGGCTCGTCAAGATCAAACCTTAGCTTCCGCATGAGCAAATCTGGCTTGCTCATGTTGTATACACTCGCAGAATCTAACACACCTAATCATCACGTGGTGCTTCGAAACAACGAGCTTTAGCAACGGTGCTTACTAAGGATGAACACTTTAAAACTTGAAATTGTGTGCTTGAGGGATCATCTTATAATGCTATCGTCGTGAACTAAGCAATACAAGATGCATAAAAGGATTAACATCACATGCAATTCATAATATGTGATATGATATGGCCTTTCTTCTTTGTGCTTCCGATCTCCATCTTCAAGCACGAACATGATCTCCATCATCACCGGCATTGCATCAAGGTCAATGACGCCGCTCCATGGTTGTCGTCCACCAGCTTCAACTATTACAACTACTTTGAATAGACACGCGGGTCTTAACAGAATTTAAAGACAACCATATGGCTCCTGCCGGTTGCCAACATACAATAAGGAACATTGCATACATCAAATATAATCACAATCATGGCCATATCACATCACAGCACACCCCTGCAAAACAAAGTTAGACGCCTCTAATTTTCTTTGCATATTTTACGAGGTTTGGGGCTTTGAATAAGTGTCGCTCTAACTTACGAACAGGAACCACAACGTTGATGCTTGAACTATCAAGTGCCTGTTGTAAATTGGATCTATACTATGATGGGAGAGACAGACACCCGCAAAGCCACTTATGCAATACAAGTTGCATGTTGAGCGTGGAGCAAGTCTCATGAACGATCTCATGTAAGGTTAGCCCGGGCCGCTTCATCCCATCATACCGCAAGATGCAAAGTACACAAGAAGCAATTGATAATAAAATCACCACCGCCCACAATGACCATTGTGTTCTACTCGTGCAACAGATCTACATATAGACACGGCTCTGATACCACTGTAGGGGTTCATAGCATGGAAAACAAAAAAATTCTACCGCATGAACACACAATCAAGATCTAATCTATGATCAAGCCAAGATCTATCTACTAGATTGTAGCAACGAGTCGATAGAATACTAACCCTCGAAGATCCAAAGCGGTTAATGAGAGCAGATTCTCGTGGGTGCTGTAGTCGTACACTTCTGATCTCAAGATCGCGTAGAAGATCCTTCCGGCGCTGTGTTCCGGCAGCGCTTCCGCAGTCGGTCACATGTTCGGTACTCGATGAAGACCTTCCTCTCCCTTGTTCCAGCAGGCATCGGAGATTATAGCACTCTCCTCGTGATTCCGGCACCACGATGGCGTGGTACCGGAAGTAGAGGGGAGATCTTGCAGGGCTTCGCCTTAAGCCGGAGCGAGTATGGTGGAGTATGAGAGAGGGCATTGGCGATCTAGGGTTTAGAGGCACCAAGGGGAGAGCTTGGACGGAGGCTAGGGTTTGGGGAAACCCTAACTCCGCGACTTAGAGGATGCCCTAGGCGGCGGCTGCACTGGAGGTGGCCGGCGACTTGGGGCTAGGGTTTGGGGTGTGAGAGGTGTAGGTAGAGGGGGCACCCCTGCCCCTTCTTTTATTGGTGGGAGGGCGCCGGTTGGGAGGAGGGAGTCCTCCCCCAACTCATCCTCCTTGGCCGGCGGGTGGAGGGAGGAGGACTTCCTCCCCAAGTAGGTTTCCTACTCTCCCTCCACCAAGCAAACTTGTCGTTTGACTTTTCAAATTGGCGTTTGACTTTTCAAACTAGGATTTGATTTCTTCCTTTATTTTGCCTAGCCATGATACCTAGTACGTGATGCAACCATTCCACATTGTCATGACACATTCATGTATCCTTCCCCTCCGGAGTGCTGGACCTTCCGGACCCTTCTAGAACATTCCCGATGAAAACACCGGAATCATTCCCCAACTCCGAAACAGGACTTTCCTTATATGAATCTTATTCTCCAGACCATTCCGGATCTCCTCGTGATATCCTGGATCCCATCCGAGACTCCGAACAACATTCGGTCTCTTACTCATCATTCCATAACTACTCAACAACATCGAATCCTTAAGTGTGTCTCCCTACGGTTCATGAATTATGCGGACATGACCGAGACATTTCTCTGATCAATAACCAATAGAGGAATCTGGAAATTCATATGGCTCCCACATATTTCTATGATTACTTTGCGATCGAATGAACCACTTACATACGATACCAATTTCCCTTTGTCTCACGATAGTTTACTTATCCGAGGTTTTGATCGTCGGTATCTCTGCATACCTAGTTCAACCTCGTTACCGATAAGTACTCTTTTCTCGTTCCCGTGGTATGTGATCCCTTGTGAACCAGTCACATGCATGCAAGCTAATTGGATGACATTCCACCGAGAGGGCCCAGAGTATATCTATCCGTCATATGGATGGACAAATCCCACTCTTGATCCATGTGCCTCAACCCATACTTTCCGAACACTCGATGCCACCTTTATAGCCACCCAGTTACGGTGTGGTGTTTGATGTCATCAAAGCATCCTTCCGGTGATGGTGATTAACATGATCTCATGGTCGAAGGAATTAGGTTACTATGTATCAGAAAGCTTATAGCAAATGAACTATATTAAATGACTTGATCTTTATGCTACGCTTAACTATAGGAGTATGTCCATCACATCATTCTCCTAATGATATGACCTTGTTGTTAATAACATCTCTATGTTCATGATCAGGAAACCATGATCATATATTAACCAACAAGCTAGTTTAACAAGAGGCTTTACTAGGGACTCTTTTATGTTTACAAATCACACAAGTATTAATGTTTCCGGTTAATACAATTATAGCATGGTATGTAAACATTTATCATAAGTATGAAGATATGATAATAACCACTTTATTATTGCCTCTTGGGCATATCTCCAACACGGGTAAGATAAGCATGAGAGCCGAGATACAAGCTATCTCGGCCCGTATAGGACAAAGTTGTAACCCTTGCAGGTACCAACGAGCCGAGTCAACCGAGGAAGGGCCGAGTCAAGAAGGACACGTGGAACCTTTCTGAGTAAGGTTTAGGAGGGACCATGGTAAAGCATGGTCAAAAGAGAAGGGCGACGCCGGGTGACACAAAAAGAGCCGGGTGACGCCCAAAGAATGCGCTGACGTACAAAGTAACAGCGTGAAGCCAGAAAGAACAAGAAGCAGCGTACCAGAAGACTGTTAGCTGTCAAGCTTTATGGACCGGGCCTCTGGGCTTAGGCAAAGCCCATGACCCGGCCCATATTATAAGGACCTAGATCCAAACAGTAAACCCTAGAACCCAAAGGGGTATAAGCTAGCTAGCACTTCCTATATAGAGCATAGCGGTAGTAGAAGGAGGTTGGACCAAGTAGGGAACTAGTGCTGTGAACTCAAGCCTAGACAGCTCAAGGAGCACTTGTAATCTTAAGGGTATCAATCAAATTGCCAAGTCTGGAGAGTTCTACTTGTTCTTCGTGCATGGTTCGATCATGTACTCCCTCCCCGGTGACCACAAGCACCCATTCGGCCCCCAACTTAAGCCTACCCATGGCATCTGCCGTGCCACCACCACGACATCCTACGACCACCATCGGCCTCCTTTTCCTCCTCCGGTGACCCCCACCTCCGGCGATCCCCACTTCCAGCCAGATCTGGCCGGGTTTTTTTTGAATTCTGAAAAAAAACATCAGTGGCGCATATTGGCAATATGCACCACAGAAGTTTAAGATCTGGTTGGGGACTTCTGTGGCGCATATTGGCAATATGTGCCACAGAAGTTTTTGAGACTTCTGTGGCGCATTTCAATATGCGCCATAGAACTACACTTTAGTAGCGAGATAACCGTGGCGCGTCCCATATGCGCCACAGAAGTCCCAAAATGATGCGCCACGGATAGGCCTTTTCCTAGTAGTGAGCGGAAGGACCGTAAGGCTTTGTCTTTGATTCAACTTCATTTGTCCAATAATATTTTGTAGGAAGTACTAGAGATGAAATCTGCTGCTATCATGTGGGCAAAACTGTAAACAATCTGTGTCAAAGGATCTAACCAGTAATATGAACGTGAAGATGAAGTTGTTCTCGCATAGGATGCAGGAAGGTGGATCGGTAATAAATCACATATCTGTTTTTAAAGAGATTGTTTCAGACTTGCAGTCTATGGAGGTAAAATATGATGATTAGGATTTAGCTCTTCTACTCTTATGCTCGTTGCCTAGTTTCTATACACATTTTCGTGATACAATATTGTTGAGCCGTGATGAACTAACTCTTGCCGAAGTACATGACGCCCTCAAACAGAGGGAAAAGATGAAAACTATGGTAGGGTTAGATGGGACGTCATCCAAGGCTGAGGCGCTGCAGGTTCGTGGCAGGACCGAGAAGAGGTATAACAACTATGACAACCGAGATAAGATCAAGGACGGTAGAAGTCGTTGAAAGACCAAGGGAAAAGACAAATTCTGCAGGTATTGTAATAAATCTAATCACGTTATTGATGATTGTTGGAAGTTTCAGAATAAGGAGAAAAGGAACGAAACTTACCAACTGAAAGATAGATCTGAAGGTACTGGTAAGGCTGCTATTGTTTCTGATAGTTCTGATGGTGAATGCTTAGCTGTTTTTGCTGCTTGTGTTTCTCGTGATGATGAATGGATACTTGATACTGCATGTTCATTTCATATTTGTTGTAGAAAAGATTGGTTCAGTTCATATGAGTCTATGTATACTGGAGATTTTGTGCGTGTGGGGAATGACAACCCATGCCATATTGTTGGTGTTGGATCTGTTGAGATCTGAACACATGATGGCGTGACACGCACGTTGAGTGAGGTGAAGCACATACCAAGCATGGCCAGAAATTTGATATCCATGAGTACCATGGACGTTGATGGATACAAGTATGCTGGTGGGCATAGAGTTCTGAAGGTATTGATACGTTGGAAACGTAGCTATAATTTTTTATGCTCCATGCTTGTTTAGTATCTACTTTGCTTTACTTGTCTATACTTTGAGGTGCTTTTTGCATGTTTTCTAGTACTAACCTATTAACAAGTTGCAACAGTGTCAGATGCCTGTTTTCTGTTATTTTTGGTTTTAGAAAAGTTAGTAAAGAAATATTCTCGGAATTAGACGGGACAAACATTAAAGTCAATTACTTTCCGTGGGGAACAAGAAGTCCAAAGGGGAGCTGGAGAGGTAATCCAGGGCGGCCAGACCCACCCTAGGCGTGGGTGGGCCCTCCCTTGCGCCTAGGAGGGGTGTGCCCCCCTGGACGCCGCCTCGGCCTCCCCCTTCGCCTATAAGAATCCCCCGATGCAGAAACCCTAGGCACCCGATCAAATATCCATGAAACCGTCTGTAGCCGCCGCCACCATCGTCCCTAGATCGGGGGATCTGAAGTTCTTCCTGGCACCCTGCCGGAGGGGAGATCATCCCGGAGGTCTTCTCTTCGGTATGATGCGTGAGTAGTTCCACCTTGGACTATGGGTCCATGTAGTAGCTAGATGGTTGTATCTCCTCCTTTGTTCTTTAATGTATAGATCTTGTGAGCTCCGTTCATGATCAAGATCTAATCTATTTGTAATCATGCATGTTGTGTTTGCGGGGATCCGATGGATATTGAGATTATTATGTTGGTTTGATTAATGGTTTTGTCTTTATGATTCTATCATGTATGTGTTGTTTGTGATCTTGCATGCTCTCTGTTGTTAGTAGCTATCTTGGCCAAGTAGTTGCTAGTGACTCCAAGAGGGGGTATTTATGCTCGATAGTGGGTTCATGCCTCTAGTTTCCAAGGGAAGTGACAATAATCTCTTTGGTTGTAGATGTGATGTTGATACTAGGGAGAAAACAACGGTTCCTTGTTCATGGAACATGTGGACTGTTTACCTTACACACTTTGCTTAAAGAAGTTGTCTGTTTCTTGCAACTTAATACTAGATGGGGTTCGGATGATAACCTGAAGGTAGACTTTTAGTCATAGATGCAGTTGGATGGCGGTCTATGTATCTTGTTGTATTGCCCAATCGAATCTCATATGATCTTTCTGACTAGTAATTGCATTGTTATGCCTTGCTCAGTTCCTGTCAATTGCCTTGTTGTAATTTGTTTACCCTTCATGCCATGTTCTTTATCTAAAGAGAGCACCTCTAGTGAACTATGGACCCCGGTCCAATCTTTACCATTGATACATCTTCCACTGTTACCTGTTTACTTGCTGCAAACCATTATCTTCCACACCATACGTATAATCCTTTGTTACAGCAAACCAGTGAGCTTGACAACCTCACTGATTCGTTGGGGCAAAGTCTTGAGTTTGTGTTATACAGGTCTCCGCGTTGCTTGCAACACCTGTGTGACGTTTCCTTCCTCCTTCTGGTTCGATAACCTCGGTCTCAACTGAGGGAAAGCTTGTTGCTTGCTCTTCACACCCTACGCTTGGGGTTACCAACGAAGTGCCACGTCGAGCATCATCAGGTATCAAAAGGTTCTCTTATTCACATGATAGGTGATATGAGTTCTGCTAAATTATATGTTCTTAGAGGTAGAACTTTGCCTGGTATTGTTGCTGCTGTTACTTCTAATGATTCTGATGATTGTGGTAAAACACATCTGTGGCATATGCATCTTGGGCATATGAGCGAATAAGGCATGGCAGAGTTGGTCAAGAGAGAACTGATTGATGGTTGCAACTTGAGCAAGTTTGAGTTCTGTGAGCACTGCATTTTTGGTAAGCATAAAAGAGTTAAATTCAATGCTTCCGTTCATACCACCAAAGGCATATTAGATTATTTGCATGCTGATGTATGGGGTCCGTCCCGTAAGACTTCTATTGGTGGTGCTAATTACATGCTTACTATTATTGATGACTACTCAACGAAAGTGTGGACTTATTTTCTAAAGCATAAATCTGATGTTTTTTATGCTTTTTAGAAGTGGAAATTTATGGTTGAAAAGCAAACTGAGAAGAAGGTAAAGGTACTACGTACTAACAATGGTGTGGAATTCTGTTCTAATGAGTTTGAGGAGTTTTGCAGTAACGATGGCATGATCATGCATCACACAATCCCCTATACTCGTTAGCAGAATGGGGTGGCTGAGCACATAAATAGGACCATCATCTCGAGGGCTCGCTGTATGTTGTCTAATGCAGGTATGCATAGGCATTTTTGGGCTGAAGCAGCCAACACGGCGTGTTACCTCATCAACAGGTCACATTCTATTCCACTTGAGAAGAAAACTCCCATTGAGGTATGGTCAGGTTTGCCTGCTGATTATTCACAGTTGAGAGTTTTTGGATGCACCGCATATGCTCACGTTGATAATGGAAAGTTAGAGCCCAGGGCTGTTAAGTGCATATTCTTGGTTATGGTTCAGGAGTTAAAGCATATAAACTATGAAATCCTGAAACTAAAAAGATTTTGCTAAGTAGAAACATTGTTTTCAATGAGTCTGTTATGTATCATGATAGCTTGCCATCAGATACCTCTCTTGTTGTTGTTGGAGAGGAGGGAGTTAGTGTGCAGGTGGAGAACCTGTAGAAAACTATTGATAATGATGCTATCGTTGAAGATACACATGAGGGAAATATTGATGATATTGTTGTTCAGAACTTACCTACTGTTTTGCAGCAGCCACATGAGTCCATTGCTGCTGATAGACCGAGCCGTAACTGTGGTCCTCGTCCTCATTTATTTGAAGAGTGTAATCTTGTTCATTATGCTTTGAGTTGTGCTGAACAGGTGGAGAACGATTCTGAACTTGCTACATACAATGAAGCCATTGCATCCGTTGACCGCGAGAAGTGGGTTTCTGCTATGCAAGAAGAGATGCAAACGCTTGAGAAACATGGCACATGGGATGTTGTGTGCTTGCCTAAACAAAAGAAGACGGTCCGCTGCAAGTGGATCTTCAATAAAAAGGAAAGGTTTGTCTCCTAAAGAGCCTTCAAGGTATAAGGCAAGGTTAGTAGCAAAAGGGTTCAGCCAGATTCCAGGTATTGATTACAATGATGTGTTCTCTCCAGTTGTAAAGCATAGTTCCATTCGCACTTTCTTTAGTATTGTGGCTATGCGTGATCTTGAGCTTGAGCAGTTAGATGTCAAGACTGATTTTCTGCATGGAGAGCTTGATGAGGAAATATACATGGACCAACCAGAAGGGTTCATAGTGCCTGGTAAAGAGGATTTTGTGTGCAAATTAAAGAAGTATCTTTATGGCTTAAAGCAATATCCAAGACAGTGGTATAAAAGGTTTGATTCATTTATGATCTCACATGGCTTTGAGAGGTCTAAATATGATAGTTGTGTTTATATTAAGTTTGTTGATGGATCACCTATATACCTGCTGCTATATGTTGATGATATGTTAATTGCTGCCAAGAGAACGAAAGAAATCACTACTTTGAAGGCACACCTAATTAGTGAGTTTGAGATAAATGATCTTGGAGCTGCTAAGAAGATCTTAGGTATGGAAATTACCCGAGATAGAAAATCTGGTTTGTTGTTTCTTAGTTAGCAAAGTTACATTAAGAAAGTTCTTCATTGTTTTAATATGGATGGTGCCAAGTCAGTTAGTACTCCTATTGTTCCTCATTTTAAATTGTTAGTTTCTCAATGTCCTACTACTGATGAAGAGTTTGAGTACATGTCAAAGGTGCCATATTCTAGTGCTGTTGGTTCTTTGATGTATGCCATAGTTTGTTCTCGTCCTAATTTATCATATGCTCTGAGTTTGATAAGTAGATACATGGCTAATCCTGGTAAAGAACATTGGAAGGCTATTTAGTGGGTTTTCAAGTACCTTCTTGGCACTTCCAATGCTTGTTTGAAGTTTGGCAGGACCGATGAGGGACTCGTTGGCTATGTGGATTTAGATTTTGCTGCCGATTTGGATAAGAGAACATCCCTCACAGGTTATGTGTTTAATGTTGGTGATTGTGTTGTTAGCTGAAAGGCTACGTTGCAGGATGTTGTTGCATAATCTACTACTGAAGCTGAATACATGGATATTGCTGAAGCTTGCAAAGAATCTATTTGGTTGAAAGGTTTATTTGTTGAGCTTTGTGAAGATGATTCTTGCATTACTTTGTTTTGTGGCAGTGAAAGTACCATATACCTTACAAAAGATAAAATGTTCCATGAGAGAACTAAACACATTGATGTCAAGTACCATTTTGTTAGAGACATTGTTGCTCAAGATAAATTAAAGGTATGCAAGATCAGCACTCATGATAACCATGCTGATATGATGACTAAACATGTTCTTGTTGCTTAGTTGGTTTAACTGATTAGCCCAAGTGGCTATTGGCGCTGAAAGTATTTGCTTTGTTTGTTCAGGGAGATGGTTGTTGTTGATGCTACAAGAAGGAATTTGTCTCAAGGTGGAGTTTGTTATATGTTGATCCAAATTCTATAAAGTATAGGCCAACTTTTGACGAGTGGAGCGAGGCCCGTCGCCAGAGGCTTGGGCTGAGTGTAACGATATAGTGATCTGGGAGGTTTTAACTTTTGGGGTGCGGGGGACGACATCCCCCCGCGGTACGGTACGGATCGTCGAAGACCTAGGTTTCCACCGATATATAAACCTCTTGTAAGCCGCCGGAGGGTATGAGTTGCATCTGTGAAATCCCCGGCATTTGTAAACACTCCCCGATATAGTAAAGTTTTGATGGCTGGCACCCGTGGTTTTTTCCTCTCTTTGTTGGGGAGGTTTTTCCACGTTAAATTTGTGTCCCCTTGCTATGATTTCGTTTTCGTTCTTCGTTATCTTCTTGTCGTAATATATATCAGTCAAAAATGAACTGATCAAAACAAGACAGTCTTCATATGATAGCATATGCCCAGCTTTCCTTCAAAGCGGCTTTCAACTCGGTCCCATTTAGAGTTTTTGAGTTTCATTTAATGAATATGTACCCCTAGATACATAAAAGAAAGAGGTCTAGACATGCAGCCAAATAATTATTTGTACTGTTCCTTCTCCTCTTTAACCATTCCAAAACAGGACTAGTTAATCCATTGATTAACACATATGGACAGAAATACCCTTTACTAACAAATTTAGGGTGGGTGTACTCTGTGATTCATATTAGTTTCATTATCACCAGTACTTCTATTTGTATCGCAAACCAACACAAACATGTGCAACCGAGAGAAAGAACAAACAAAAAACCAAGCAATAATTTTTGAATAATGGATACTTAACCTAATGGATGGAGCAAAGGAGTGAAGGAACACAATGAAAATTGAGCTTCCAAAGGCTTGACCTCTTCTTCTAGTAGAGGGGGGTATTGTAATCGCCTTGCTTGCCTGAAGAGTTAACGGATCGTAGAACTGTAGTCCCCATTTAGGATGCTTGTGGTTGCTATACTATATATCTACAGCTAAGCTTGATTCACTAAAGTTTGAGATCCTAGTTAATACAAAGATAGCACGCTCAGCTCAGGTGGTGGCTGCGAGTAAAGTATTAAGCACTCGATGATCCATGCTACAATCCTCTGCGCCAGTAGTGTCTACTGATCTGACCAAAGGGGCTATAGAGTGGAAACTTGGAAACATGTGAACAATATTTTGCACGAAAATGGAAATAATGCGTTGTTGGCAGGTTCTGTTATTACTTGGACATTAGTATGTGAACTCAGTTTTGAACCTTAGTATTAACACTGACAAGTTTGATCTGAAAAGCATGCTGCAGCGAGGTGCACCCGCTGTGACCGTGACATCAAATGGGCACTGCTGGCCCCGGCGTAATGCGTATGAGCTTTGATGTTATCATCGGCATTTTTATTCGTGATCAACTTGGCATATTCTTGTTCTTCTCTTGTCTGAAAATTTCTACTGCTATCTGCAAAGGAACTAGAAGCAGATAGAAACTTTGGTTCTATCGGTAGGGACTCACCTGGTAGTAAACCTCGCTGCTCAAGCTTAGCATAATCCTCGAGTTGCACTTCTAAATAAATTCCTAGTGTCTTCAATGCCTAGTTTGTACATTGAGATGAAAACGATCCATAGTGTGGCGCCTAGAACCACGTCTCTACTTCCGGATCGATCTCTCTAGTATCATCTCCATCCATTTTATAGAAGAAAATTATCTACCAATTCTATGGTGCATGCTTGGCCCACGTGAACTTCTTCCTACTTTCTTAAATGCAATTGAACACAAACTGAACAAACTTCCAGACTACTCGACTTCGTACCTTCCTCTATAAGTACCTCAATTTCCCAGGTGAAGTCATGATCTTTTACTGTATTTGAAACTAGCATGATGTTTGTGACTCATAGTAATATTGATCACCTTTTATTCACATTGGTGGTCACATGGCAAGAATTTGCACCAATAGTGTTTCTCGATATCATATCTTCTCAAGCATGTTACTTTTACTACTATATTATTTTATATATTTCAGAATGTGTGTTGTTCAGTTGTAACGTAAACAAACAATCAAGCACCTTACAACCTTCCTATAAATCCTTCATAAGTAAACACATAGAAAGCATTGGCACTCGGGAAAATAAGGTACTCGACTATCACAAGACTTTTTTTTCAGATGTTCCACCATGCTAAATAGCCACACTATTTCGGCGCTAATGGCGCATTATAGCATATATGAGAGTGCACGCTATATTTTAGTATTTTTTCTCGCTATGATGATATTTGTAAAATAGCATGCAACATCTCGCGCTGAAACGTTATAGCGCTAGCGCTCTGTTTTTTTCAGGCTATTGGCCTAAAGGCCTGGATTTTCCTCCATAAGAAGAAGAGGTTGGTTCCTTTTTCTCAAGGTGATGATTGATGAACTACAATCTACTGGTTCCTCTTCTGAATCAGAAGATAATATCACTAATGCTAATGATTCTTAATAAGTAATTTATGCTATGTTGTTGTCCAGTGGGATGTTGATGTTAGGCTTGTAGACAATTGGAAAACTATTTTTGTATGTGGTTATGCAGTATTGTTCTACATTTTTGGACTATATCCTTTATTTTTGGGCTATATCTGGTATTTTCTTTCAAAATGCTATTTGAAATATAGCATGCTATTCTTTTAAGACTTGAGGGGATACAAAAGATACATCAGTAAAAAAATTACATGTATTATAATGTTATAATTATTATGTTGTGTAATTTATATTTTATTGATCAAATTGATGATCCAGAGATATACATAGGACCTATAAATCCGTACAAAGGTAGTAGGTGATAAGATCACTCTTTCCCGCCCTATAGGGTGTTTGTTGGAGCGAGAACGTGCGCGGTTACATCCACGAAACATTACTACTACTCTATATCATAGTTTTAAAACCGGACCGGACCGCCGGTTGAACCGGAAAAAACCGGAACCGAAGCCTTCGCCGGTTCCTTAAGCGCACAGGACCGGACACGGCATCGAACCGGAATAAACCGGGTGAACCGAGGTTCAACCGCCGGTTTTGCGCATTAAACCGTCAATTGGTCTGACCGGTTCAGTTAGCTGAGTTTTGTTAAAAATTAAATTATGGCAGAGCTGAGATTTGAACCGAGTACCTAAAACAAGCAAGTCAATAGGAAACGTTCACCTAACCATCTGAGCTGTGGTCCGTTCACGTACCAAAATGAGACAGGTTTCTTTTCTATTTACACTTCGTAGCAGCATTAAGAATATTTTTGAAAGTTTTAATATTTTTTTTATATGGCAGCATTAAGAACTAAACCAACGGAACGACTAACAACCTTGCTGGCCTGCTACGCACGCATGCAAAACATGAATGTTTGCTACTACAGTACGATTTCGGAAGTCAAACTGTAGCTCGTTATCTCAAGTATTATGTCAAACCGTAATTTTAAAATGTTTTTCATAGATAATTATTTACCTATTGCATCATTTATAAATAAAAATATAATAATTTATACATTAAAAAACCAGACAGTGAATCGGTGAACCAACGGTCCGACCGGTGAAAACCTAAACCGACAGCCTCACCGGTTCAATCACTGGTCCGGTTTTTTAAACTATGCTCTATATAGAAGGATACTTGGAAAGTTACTTTGACAAAAAATCACAAGAAGCCCAATAATAACACAATGGTACACCTATAAGATGATTTATAAAAGGAAGAACAAGCTGTAGGTGATTCATTCTCACTGCTTTGAGACTCCAATTGATCGCAGTTTGCACTGATCAGGAACTCAGCTCAGCTGGCTGGAAGTTAAAGTATCGAGTACCTGATGGCTGATAGTCGATCCTCAGCGACACGTCAGTGGTGTCGTTGGTTCTCTTGGTTTACTTGAACTTCTGTAAAACTGTGTCAACTTTGTTTTGGTTGCTCAGGAGTACAAAGCATCGGATACTCTAGCGTGCGTTGATGTTGCATCAACTAAGTCCAAATCCAGTTCGAAAAAAAAAACCTGAGTCCAAATAGGCACCGCCCTCAAAGGAATGGGTCCAGACACGGATGCTAGCTGTGATACGAACTAGGCAAGGGTGCTGAACTGCAGGGATTGCCATATCAATTCGTGACCAAGTTGGCATCATCCTGCTTTATACCCTAAAATTTCTACCGTTGTTTGTAAGGAAACCACTGAATTTTTCACCCAATGCATTCATTATGATAAACTTGAGTTTATATTAAGTTTCAATCAAGTTACAGATACGAAATGTATTGTGGGTTGATTTTTATGCAATGCAAAGTTCTTTGTGCAAAAAACTTAGTCTACATCTCGTTCATTGTTGTTTCATCCAAAGGTTTAGACCCCATTGATTCATGGGTGTACGGGTACACTAGATACATCCCCTCTCGACCTGTTCGATGGATCTAGCATTATGCCTGCTTAAGGGCACTTGTCCAACCGGGAGTAAATGAATTCCCAACACCTTCCACTCCCTCCTATATCATCTTCCACGCCTAGTATCTACAGAGAGATTGAAAAACGCCTGGCTATTATCTAATCTTTCATCTCTTCAATATCATCTCCCTCAATTTCACAAAAAAAACATCTCCATCTCTTCTATAGAAGAACTAGATATACCAATTCCATTGTGCATGCTTCGCCCCCATGACCTTTTTCCTACCTTCCTAAACACAATTAGACAAAACTGAATAAACTTGCAAACTCATTGACTTCACACCTTCCACTCCTATAAGGCTGGTCCTAGTGGTAGTATCATACTAGTAGTATCATGTATATGATACTAGTGCATGATACTATGTCTCTAGTGCATTATACCATATAGTAGTATGATAGTAGTGGTATATTTATTGATTTGTAGAATCTCTATGTAAAATGTGTGTACAAGATTTACTTGTCATTATGATTTCTAGCTTTACGTGCTATGATACGGTATATACTTCCTCCGTCCTAGAGTGTAAGTCACAATCCTCTAATATCTTGGCCCAAGGCTTAACGTGATTGGGGCTGAAATTGTGACTAATTAGGCTGGAATGTGATGCTTCGTATTTGGTAGCCAATAAAAACTGTCCCATAATTACTGTATGCATGATGGATGTGCCAAACCGATGCATGTGGAGGAGAGAAAGGTGCAGGTTGCATGTGCTAATTAACTTCAATTAATGCAAATTGTGCCTTATTTGCTTCATATGTGGGACAATCTGAAAATGAGATTGTGACTTACACTCTAGAACGGAGGTAGTACCTATGATACACTAACTACCTCTCTCTTTATTAATTATGGCACCACATCAGATTTTTGTCAAGTTGACATGCATGATACACCTTATGATAGCACTAGGACCAGCCTAAGCTTCTAACTTTCCTTCAAGTCTCCGTTCTATTTTTTCTGTATTTGAAACCAGCACGGTCATTGGGACTCACATTACTACCAATCACCTTTTATTCACATTAGTGGTCACATGCCATGTATTATATAATATCTTCTGAAGCATGTTATGTGTACTATTTAATTTTATTTAAGACCATATGGCGTGATCAACGGTAATGTATGATCTAGATTGAACATATCATTTTTATTTTAGAAGGGTAACACGGTCAATTTACATATAATTCATCGCTTGGCACACGTTGGACCGGTTGTGTCCATATTTTTTATCCACTCAATCTATAGCGCCACCCTGTTAGCGTTTTTGGTGGAACGATTATCTCTTTCGCGGTATCGGTTTTGTGTTATATGGGTGAGGAAAAACCCCTCACGTGGTATGACAAAGATAGAAATCTAAGTGCGCCGTGCGCCTGGCCTCAGTATGAAGGAGCGGTGCATGGCAGCGCTGCTCCCTGCGCATCCAGCGGCCAAGCTGCTGAGTCTTGTCGCGCTTTTTAATGAATTCCCACTGCCTCCGGTGCCTAGTACTATGGGATTGCATGATTTATAAGTCTGAGTCATGTACGGAGGGAGTACAACGAGCTGAAAATGCATGATGCATAATAATGTGGCACCTAGAACCACAAGAATACTGCCGGATCTTTGATCTCTTTGGTATCATCTCCACTCTTTTTATAGGAGAAGTTAATCTGCCAATTTCATGGTGCATGATTAGCCCACGTGAACCATTTTCCACTTTCTTAAATGCACCTGAACTGAACCAAACAAACTTGCAAAGTCCACCTACCTCGTCTATAAGTAAATGACTTGTTACCCGCAAAAAAAAAGTACATGACTTGCGTAAATAGGGTGTCAGGTGGGATCCCGTCTAAATCCCACTTCTAGTTCATTTCTCAAAATCTAGTGTAAATTTGTGTTCAAAATTTACACTAGAATTTGGCAAATGAACTATAAGTGGAATTTAGGGGATCCCACTTGACACCCTATGCGTAAAGTCCTGTTGCCTGCTGAGCTTCAGTGCTCCCTGCATATTAAATTTTTAGAAAACTATATGTTCTATTTAAAAAAAAGGTAAAATAAAACCATTAAAGTAGCTAATGATATCCCACAAACGTACAAAATCTTAATTTAAAATATTTTGTATTCTGAGCTACACAAAACGACAACGTTTGATTTTTTTTGTGAGAGTTGAAATCAATATATTCATATCTACAATTTTGTCATTTTTGTGTAGCTCTAAATACACCTTTTTAATCAATATTTCGCAATTTTTGGTATACATTACCGGCAACATTTCGATTTGTTTTCAAACTTTTTTGGAACTTAGAAATATGATTTTTTTTATTTTTCTAAAAAACAGTGGTGCCCATGTGCATCGAATCTACACTTAATTGTATGTAAGTGTCGGTTCTATTCCTTTTTCTATCCTTCGAACAAGCTTGGTATTTGTGACTCACGGTAATATCGATCACCTTTTATTCGGTCATCCAGATGTGTATATTCTCATTCTGCCAGGATTTGGTATATCGTATCAACCTTTTTCACATGAGTGGTCGCATGGCATGTATATTTACACTATTAGTGTTTATCGATCACATATCTTCTGAGCAAGTTGTTTGTACAATTTTATTTCATACGCTTGAGTATCCAACGCCGCAAATTACTTTCATGTTTAGCGGTAGAACAGCCAATCCGATAACCCCCACCCCAACGCCAATCACGTCCTCCCTAATTGATGTTGTGTATTCCTCTCTTCCAAGCCACGAATGCGCAAACACCATGACCACCGGAAAGACCTCGCCATTCCCTACCCACATCACCTCCTGACCACCGACCAGCGCGCCCCGTTCTCCTTCGGGAGCCGTCCTCACCAACCGTCCTCCGCGCCACCACCCTTTGCTCCTAGGAACTCTCAATTGTTGCCTTTGTTGTAGAATTTGTGAGACATTGGCACATGGTTTAATAGGATTGATAGTATATTCATATCAACAAGTTGCAGCTTCTTTTCCGGAAGTTTATCTGAAAAGAACTCTGAGGGTAAGCGTGTTTGGCCTAGAGAAATTTGAGGACGGGTGACCGACCGGGAAGTGGGTACCGGGTGCGCATGAGTGAGTACAAAGTGCGCAGAAAAGACTAGTGTTGGTTTGTGGGGTTAGTCTAGAGATTGCATTGAGTTGCCAATAGTGACAGCCGTTGATCCGAAGAGGCCAGGTGTTACAGACTTCTAGAACTGCTATTTTGGCTGACGATTCTTGGTGAATGTGGGACATTGGCATAGTGGAGTTGCAGTCACAGAGGTGTTTTCGCGTCGACCATCAGGTTTCCCTTCCAACGCCACCTAGTCCCACTGCCTCCGCCGCCACCCAAAGCTGAACTTTCTCAACCAGGCCACCAGACGTCGACCCACCATAACCCACGTAAACAGCCATATGTTTCTGATGGATAAGATTCCCTATGAATTGATTGGTGCTTTAAGGGTTGTAATAGTTGGGTATCTGATGGATTGTTGCAGGATCTTAGAATGTCTGGCCCCCAATGCATATTGAAACAAAAAAATTGTTAAAGGTGATTTTCAAATAATGGTGGTGTAATAATGGGATAGATAATTGGGTAGAACATCTTCGATTTCGTAGGAAGGTGGTGAACAATAGATACTATCATGTATACATTGTTCAGTTGATTTGATGATTGTGTAAACTGTTCCGTTGATTTGATGATCCATGTATTGGAATTCTTATTCTTTGTTCTCAAAAGGTTTCAGAAGCTCCTAACGGTTTTACTACTATGCAGGTAAATGTGCAAAAAGGCATGAAACTGTACCAATATAAAACTACCCAGAGGGTGGTGATCCAAAATATCTTGACCGAGTAACTAACATATTCAACGCCGCAAATTACTTTCATGTTTAGAAGTAAAACAATCTGCTAATAATCCCCACCCAACGCTAATCACGTCCTCCATAATCCCCATTGTGTGTTCCTCTCTTCCAAGCCACGATCGCGCAAACACACTGATCGCCGGCATGACCTCGACATGCCCTTCCCACATCGCCTCCTGACAGCCACCCAGCGGGCCTCGCTCTTTGCATCGGGAATTCTCGGTTGTCGCCTCTGTTGAATACCAATCTAGAACTACTAGCTTTTGCTGACGATTCTTGGTGAATGTGGGGCATTGGCGTCGTGGAGTTTCAGTCATGGAGGTGTTTTTGTGTCGACCACCAGGCCTCCCTTCCAATGCCACCTAGTCTCACTGCATCTGCCGCCACCCAAAGCTAGACCTTCTCATCAACATGGCCACGAGACATCGGCCCACCAAAACATAGGTAAACAAGCCATATGTTTGTGATGGATGAGATGTCCTATGAACTGATTGGTGCTCTAAGGGTTGTAATAGTTGGGCATCTGTTGGACTGTTGCATGATCTCACAATGTTTGGCCCCTTATGCATACTAGATGACCCGGTGCGCCGCTGGCGCCGAGGCCGAAAGCGAGACAGTATTTTAGACATAATTATCCTCAATTATTTAGTGTGGAAACAGAACACACTTCATTTTTATCATCAATTTTCTATCTACTTACTGGCACTTCCAGGTTTTTAGTTGCAAGTTCTGTCTACTCTTTTTTTTAGAAGTTCTGTTCATGCACCACCGTACCTCAGGTCGGCATTTGTTTGCTTAGTAGGCTTTGTCTTTTTAAAACTTAGTCTGTAGAATACAATGCACCTAAATAAGGCTGGAATTTGTTTGCTTTAGTAGGATTTCCCTTTTAAAAACTTAGGCCCAAACGCCCCTTCCATATATGGAGGAATACATCCATTCATACATTCCCGACTTCAGATAAGCTTGTTGTACAACACAGACATTGTAAGCTTCCAAGAATTGTGATCCTCTAACTCTAAAACTATTCGTCAGCTGAATGACTGCAATCTTTCCCACCAGGATCATGCCTTTCACCCTCGAGTATCCTAAGTGCTCGCCACCTCCATCTGGGAAGAATAGATTACTCGTTCATGTAGTGCCTAACATCTTTGCCATAAAACTGTAACCGTTTGCAGCTTCATTAATCTGAAATTGACAGCAGGGTATGCGATAAATAAGTGGGGCTTAAGAAAATATACATGCAGTATATCAATTAGCATGATTCAAAATATCAGAAAATGCAAACGGTGTCACAATGACAATAACCCAACTCGATACATGGTATAGAATTATCAACCTCCGTGAAACATTTACTGGAATGAAAGCAAAGTTCAAATCACCCAAGGAGAATATGAATCGAGAAAACGCGGAGAACAAATCCAGACCATAAAACAACATGAGATAAAATGAATTAAGATGCCCTAAAAAAGATCAACCAAGACTGATTCACTGGAATACAGAAAAACATTCATAAGGAATTTAAGTTAAGATATATTTATCATTTCAGTCGAAAATAATTTCAGTAGAAGAATGAAAACTACCTAGCTAAAGAGCCCTCAATGTTATTCTTTTTTCCTAGGCCTGAAAGATAATAGAACCTGGATAAGATCAAGTCAGGTGATAAAAGACTGTCATTATTATTGCTTTGGTAATTTCACCTGATTGGCCTATAAAGGACAATCACCTGGTAGAAGATCGATCAGTATGTTATCTAGCAATGTAAACATTAAATAAAGTGGTACTGCAAAACCCGAAAAAATGCTATACCTAATTATTCCACCCAACGATCGACTTCTATCACATTATTCTTGTAGCACAAAAAGCTTTGGCTGAAACTGGGGCTGCATAGAAAAAATGTTTTATTAGGAGCTCTTAGCTTATGAAAAATATCAGAAGGAAAGAAGCCACATTAATTTATTTTTCTTCAAATGTATAATCAGAACCACCGTTTCTTGAAAATGAAAGATGCACTGAAGTTCGATAACTTGCAGAAAATATTTACAGGAGGCTATACGGATATCAACAGCTCCACCTGCTCAGGCTCGGTGCGAGGCACTCTGTTTCACTCTGAACGAGACAAAGAGTAGCTTCAGTAGAGAAATATATGTCAACAAAAAATCACAAAGCCTATTCTATATTATAGCGTCACCGGTGCACCTGCTTTATTCTCTCCACCGGAGTGCAGATGTTAGAGCAGTTCCAGTCAAAGGATGCCGCACACGGATCCCCAGCCTGCGTTTTCCATTCGTAGTCTGCATGATCAGAGAAATGGATGACATGTGAAAATCGAAAATTTACACCTGCTTTATTCTCTCCACCTGAATGAGTAAAGCCAGATTTTCCTGATCTAAGAAAGCACCAGGATCAGGTGTAAAATCGAAAATTTACATACACTGATAATAACCTCACGTTGGCAGACCATCTAGCTTTTTTTACGGGTAAGCAGACCCTATAGCTTTAATATTTAATGAATATGCATTGAGACTTGCAGTTTTGTGGAAACATGCAGTGTCACCTAATAGGAATTACTGATGACTAATGATAGATCACATGGTTTGTTTCTTCACATACCCAATATACAGAGATGACACCAAGAGAATGTGCATCAACTCGCATAAACCTGGGAGCCCATCAAAGGCATCATAACATAAATAAGGGCTATACTTTTACACTTCTCTTGCTTTGATGCAACATCACAAATACTAAATGAATATTAGTACGATGATGATGTCAAAAAGAGGCTGACGATCATCAAAAACGAAAGAAAAGTCTTTAACCTGTTATGTCTGCATATTTCTTCGAATATGTCTCACAAATGCTGCAATATAAAACAGAGAAAAATGTCATATATTTCAGTGCACTACATAAATATTTGGTTTCGTGGATAAGTTTAGACAAAATATAATAGCTTGATTTGTCAACATAAATGGATAAAGGTGATGTGGAAACAAAAAACATTAAAAAAAGCATGGCTTCTTTTCCGTGCCCAATTTAGAGAGGTTGGCCAATTAGAATTTTGCACTCCAAACAACTACAACCCTCTACTAAAATTCTTTACTCAAGAAGCAACAATGATAACATATGTCACGCATGGGATCTTACATGGGAGGTAAAAATTAGTACTCATCTCACGCACGAAGAAGTGAAAGTAAAGACTTTGACATAGCACAATAATATCAACTGCGACATAGGAGCTGGAGGAAAATAAACCTTGATTCTCTGCATTTTGAATCCATCTACCCATCACTGAACCTGTACCATCACCACCTCCTAAACCACCAGGAAATCAAATAATCAACTCCTAAAGAACCATGCATTACAGAGAAGAGAGAACCCAGCGAAAAAAGGCAATGGTCTACCCTTTCTGTAGAAGATCAATTGGTTGTACAGAATCAGCCAGGAAAAGCGAGATGGAAATAAAGGAAATACATTTGTATCACCTGACATACACCAAGTAGAAGAGAAATGTGTGAGCAAATAAGGGTTATCTCAAGGGGACAAAATCCAATTGACAAAAAATAAGAAGCAACATGGAGCCTAGGCTTTTACCGCCTACACCTCCTGTCAGTTAATCTGTGACTGATAGCGGAGACACATATAAAGACCCGTGAAAAGCAAAGGAAGCAGTGAAGCACCCTAGGTGCTGGTTTATACTAACCCAACCAAATTAAGGCTAGCAAACTAAGGAATATATCTTACACCCCGTTAAAAATTCTTAAATCATCATGCAGAAACAATACATGCTAATTGGTTCAGTACTGAAGCTACATAAGATGCTAATGGCAAGCAAAATAAATACATTTGCACTTCGATCCCCTACTCCAGTAATGGCTAGCAGCTACCACATATTACCATGATACGTAAAGGAGGAGAGGTAAATTACCTTGATTGATGATTGATTGCCAGGCTCACGCAGAGCCATGCATGCCAAAACTAAAGAAACCCGTTTGAATTATATCAACTTAGCTCTTATAGGCACACAAGTAGAACGACCAAGAATGAAAAGCAAGTGAGCATCAATCTACATGAGCCAAATCAAGCATATCAGACCAAGAATAAAAAACAAATAAGGACAGAGTTACCACATTGAACAAATCTACATAAGAAAGCGTTAAGACCATATCAATAAAATGGAAAACCAAAGCATACAATTATTTCTAAAATTAGGGGAGGAAATAAAAAGAAAGAGGATCTCACCTGAGGAAGTGCGATGTTGTTGGGGAGCTCGCGAGCTGCCAGCGCCATGGCCAGGCCGAACCGCCTCAATCGCTAGGCCGGTGGGAGTCAACGAGGAGGGCTGTTAAAGAGCTAGCAGTGACATGCCTGTGTGACACCAGAATATAAATGGATACATAATTGAAGTTTTTTACTGACTGGCCAATTTTTGTGTCAAACTTCACCCGTTCCAAATTTTGGGCCTCTGTCAGATTAGGCTTTTGTATCCGCATTTGTTTCGTTTAACAAAAAGTATTCGGCCATGGTGCACGTGTCAGTGCAGGTAGGTCATTTAGCCTTGCACGTGTTCCGCGTTGGCTCTCTATTGTCACTAACTTAAATAAGTCAACTTGCTCGTCCCTCTTCGAACACTATTCAGGCCATAAGTTTTATGCATGTTGTTGTATCTATTGCGCTTTGACTGACCTTGGAGTTGATAATTATAAATAACCGTGAAGCATGAACATGAAGACTCGAAACACAGTGGCCGCACATGCCATCAAAAGAGCTAACCCAAGTGGTACCGAAAGAAGGGGATATATGTAACGTTTTGTAGGCGATCAGCTCAGGCGTTGTTCGTTTTGACATCAAATAATCTTCACGTAGTCAACTAAATATAGCCAAGTAGTTAATCTTCGTAATAATTAGTTAGATGCTTACTTAGCTGCCAACCATTCACACCCCTTCAAGTCCATCTGACGGTGGTGCAAGCAACGGGTAGGTACCCCATAGGGTAGTGACAGGATCAGTTAAGAGCATTGAAACAAACATACGCAAACCCCTATAATCAATAAACCACAGAACCTAAGTATCTCTCAAATATCTATAATAAATTTATAGAACATAAATTCCAGTTGCAAAAAATATGTGATAATAAATACGAACAAGCTCCAGATTTGAGCGCCAAAAACAGAACTTGGAGGGCCTCCTCGGGCTGTTAAATAGATTGACGGAAAAAATACTAAAAAAATAAACATACTGAGATAGAACTAACTTTGTTCCAAGGAAACATGAGAGGGTATTACAAGGCCATCCGTTGAGCAAGCATGTTATTACACAACATCATTTCCAGTGACGGAAAATTGCAAGCCACCATCCATTCATGATAATAAATTAAAAAGACAAGTATTACGAAGATATACAACAAAATTATGCTATTAATAGGGTCCATCAGTTAAGAGAAAGTATCATTTTTACGGTCCATGGAGAGAAAACAGTATTTAATGTACCAGATAAGTATCAAATCTAAGGATCATAATATTACTGGCTAAAAATAATCTATGAGCAAATCAGACCCCTGTGTGATTTATTTTACAACAATATACCTTCAAAAATATGGTCAACAGTATTACTAAACATGTATCATGTTTCTTCAAAAAACTTACAAAAGGCTTATCAGCTAATAATCTGTGAGCAAATAGACTCCTATGTGCTTTATTTTACAACAATATACCTTCAAAAATATGGTTAACAATATTACTTAACACATCTCATGTTTCTTCAAAAAGCTTATCGACTAATAATTTTTTCTTTTTAGTCATCCCAGTTCAGGGTGGAGGAGCTCAATGTAGCTTAGACCCTTTGTTCGATGGCATAGCTACTACTGCATCAGTCCATGGTAAGAGACGCAATCTAGGATAGAAAATATAGTACTCAATGGATCATAGTCCCCGTGCATGAATATATGGTTTGAGATTTTAGTGTTGTATATGCATGTTAAATAGGTAGTTCACAAAAGAAGGACAAAGTAAGGATAAGTTGCAACCTCATCTATAACAGTAGCACGGCGAAAAATGCATCCATTCATACGAAAATGTAGAAGACGAGGAATCCTGATGCATATTGAAAGCAATCAATATGGATATGAAATTTCTCATACATGAGACGACAGAGGATCTGTAGAAGAAGCTAACTTGGTTGTTCTTTGATTTCTGAGGCATGGGGAAACATGAGCTTTTCCCAAGTCCCTGCCATGCCGAAGCAACCAAAGAAAAAAACCCAATGTCAAGGAAGGGAACCAAATTAGCACCACCTACAACAAAAAAAAGGCAATAGTACCACAATCTAGTCATTTGCCAATAAAACGAAAAACAATAAGCCCATACAGTGATTTGGCAGGGGTGGAAATCATGCTGACCTGAGAAAAAAGATTGGGAGGTGACCGAGAGATTTTTGTTCAACTGCAGTGGAGGAGGCACACACTGACGTTGTAGTTAGCGCTAGTTTTCCCATGGAGGTCAGCCTAGTGCCTTTTCTATTGTAGCAATCAGAGTAATATATAAATTTAATTTCATGTTCAAATATCATAGAGAGCAGTGCGTCGATAGAACCTCTAATTTGAGTGACATCTAGTCTTAAAAAATTGCATAGAATATCATTCCAAGTATTAAAACAATTTAAGACCAATGGTTGTTGGTAAAAAAATAAGATTAAGTTTTGCATCAATATTCCTCAATCAACTATGGACGGAAGCATAAGTTCTCCTATACAGAGAAAAATCAATTGCAACCACGTAGAACCCTTACCTAGCCACCTAGGTCTGTAGCAAACGGGGGCCAGGAGCTCCGGCTTCCTGGTGGATTCTAGGGAGGCAGGCCGCCACCTCCTGGTCATCCTCCTCATACCCCCTGTTGTGCCATTGAAGATTATAAGGAGAGAGAGAGAGAGAGGGAGCCCCAAATCTTGGTTGGCATGGGAGCGAGAGAGGACGAGGTGGGTGGGAGAGACCTGGGAGAGGAGAGGAGGCGGCCTGAGGGCAAGGTGCGCAGGGGCGACCTGGGAGAGGAGAGGAGGCGGCGTGCGTGCGTACCATCGCCCTCTTCCTCGGTGTGGAACACCTCGGGCAGGTCTTGTCATCCAGCAGCCGTTGTCGCTCCCTGCCGCCACGCGGTACGGCATCGTAAAGGCGGAGGCGCGGCGCAAAGGAGATGGAAGGAGGAGGAGGCACGGCCATGGCAAGGCGAGCGTGTGAGCGAGAGAGCCATTGGTGGGGCGGCAGGAGAGAGACGGGGGAGGGGATTGGTTCATGGGAGAGATAGGATGGGGATTGGATCATCAAGTCCACCCACTTGGCCCACCTCGTTCAGGCGCATGACTACACTACACAATTTTTTACTGCCACCGGCCACCGCTACCGATCATGAAAAAAGAAGCAAACTAAGCGACATGGGGAGCAGATTACGGTACCTGATTGTTAGGCCCGGACGATCATGGACCCATATATCATGGAGCTAGTCAACCAGTAAAGATGTGAAGAAAAACTTGCCAAATCCAACGGCAGTAGTTCATTGCGGGTACCAAAATTTCACTGTTTTCCAAAATTGGACGAACCAGGATCTCGTGGGCGCGCGGGGAAGCTCCCAGGAGACGGGTTGGCTAGGGCCTATTATAGGTAGTAATTGAAACAAAACTTGTGAAGAATTTGTGATGCACCACGAGCGATTTTTACATGCATCTTTTTTTCATTCAACCTTTGATTAATAATCTTGCTCAAGAAATCTTTTAGATACGATGATCCATTTGAGTGCTTTAGTATTGCATGTTACTTGTTGTGTCTACATAGTGTTTCACACATCTCACAAGCCTTAATAAGAAGGACAAGTGTGAAGCTAATATAAAAGTGAAACACATTCTAAAGAAACCATTCCTAATTTCCGAACCCTAGATCAAATACGATTTGTCTAGGGGTTCGCGTTTATCAAATTACATTATATTACTTATGCCTTGTTGCATCTTGCTTCTTTAAACATTAGTCCTTACTAGACCAATGATGCTATTTATAGAATTTGGATCTTCTATTATCTTGAAGACCGTGATTGCATAATCTTGCAATTACAAAAAGCAAGTTCACAACTTGCTCATGTCCTTTGATTATTTTCTACCAAATTCTTGTAACTCAAATGTTGTCATCACCTACATTTCAAAAAGGTCAAAAACACTATTTTCATAATTAACTGGAAGTATTTATTACTGATCCAGGGTGATCAGCTAATCTATTATAACTGGCAATGGAAACGCTATTGTACAGGAATGTATCATCTAGGACTTAACAACCAATGTCGCTAGTGATTCTAGCGTCGTATATTACGCGTTAACCATGAGATTTGGAATGGGACGGAGAAGTCAGATGTATCTTCTTACTCTCGCATGCATCTGGATGGCCAGGTCGTGGTTGTTATCCTCGTAGCGTGCATTAATTGGTAATTCGTAGAGGATATGCAGCATATGGGTGGGAGCCCTCAACGTCCCACAATAGTTCTGGCATCGGACGGTTTGTACTAACCATTGCCATAATTCAATATGTGGGCATGGAATACACCAAGGGGACATGCAGAGTTGCGAAGGGGGCAGTGATTGGCTTGGATCTTAGGTTGGACCTCAAACCATGGAAGTTTGAACGGGGACATACTCCCGGCCGTGCAACAAATCTTAAGGTCTCTCATGGAAAAAGTGACGCACCTCTGCAGAGTGTAAGAACTGTGACATGTTACTCCCTGTTCAATGAAGGAGCTATGAACGCGGCAGGAAAGGAACCCCACGAAGGTTCTGGTTAACCTGTGAAGGCTGTCGGACATAGTTTTCAGAATAAAAGCAACCTTTAAAGAAATGTTTATGAAAACCTGCATTGCCTACGACCTTTGGTCTATGGCTATAGACATAGTGCATCATACACTCCTTTTTAGTGAACTTGCTGAGTATGCTCGTACTCAATCGTACCTTCTTAACCCTAGCTAGGTTTTAAGCCGTTGAAGACAACATCAACATCAATTTGTGCTCAAGAAACCATTGTCGGCAGCTCAAGTTCTTCAATAAAGTCTATGAAGTCAAAATATACATCAGCCGAAGTGAAGACAAAGTCTTTGTTTAGATAGGAGTAGATACTCTATCCATCAAACCTACTTCTATAGAGCATTGCATTAGTAGCAATTGCAAGCCAAATAGTTTAGGTGTTAGTCTTATTAGCCAGATAGTTCTGAATTATTATTTCTGGTTCTTCCTTGTAAGAAGTTCTTTCTCTCTCTTTAACCTAGAGTGTTCTCTAGATCTTTTGTAAAGAGTCGAGTTGTAATCTATAGTCATGTCTTGGACCTACTGTGTTTCTGTTGTACCACTCTGAGGGATGTAATACTAGTGAACGGTGTTTTATTGGTGTTATGTCAACGACTATAGTGTACTACATCATGCAGCGGTATGCTGGGTCACCGCAAGTAAGGCTGCGACTTCCACTACAGCCACGAAGGCCACTAGGAAGAGGGTTGTCGGATGGGCTCCTATGAAGTGCATGGTGCCGGAACTCCGTGAGGCGTGGAACTCTAGCCATCTGGCGGAGGGTACCTTCAAGCTCCCTAGAGATGAAGTTGCTCCCATCCCCGAGCCTGGCTAGAGGGTAATGTTTCTCTCTTTTCTTCTCTGCAGCCTTTCTCTTCGTGTCCACGAATTTCTTCGTGGTATTCTATTTATTTATGGCGTGCAGCTGTATCAGCTCACGCCTAACTCCATCCTCCATGTCGCTTGTGTTTTCACTCTCTATGAGTGCTTTCTCGGGATTCATCCCCATTGGGGCATGTGGAAGCATTTCTTCTATGTTCGCCGTAACGCCACTGACACCATTGTCCATGACGTTGGTGGCGCCATTTTCTCTGTCCGCTCCGACGTAGATTACTTTGATTTTAAGATCACTGATTCTGTCCAAGGCTAGAAGTCCAAGTTGTTTTATATCAAGGATCAACCACTTGAGGGCCAGTCTTCCGGTTTAGCCCCCTTTGATCCTAAGAAAACTTGCCGCAAACTTGACTCCTGGGACCAACGTCCTTCTGCCAAAGAAATGGCGTAAATCCAGCCCTATATTGACCGCATTTCAAAATTGTGGCACAAAGTTGGCAAAGAATTGTCGAGTCTCCAGATTCTAGCATATTTTTTGCGGATCCACATCCAACCACTCCAGACCCGTCTCTCTGGTATGTGGGCGTACACCGGGAAGAAGGATTTGATGAGGATTTCCTCGGAAGACCTTACCCTGAAGGTGTATGAGAAAAGGGTTCGAATCTTTACCACCGTTACCAAGAAAATCCCGGTTCCTTCAATCTGTCTCGTGGAGCCCTTTGGCAAGAAAAACCGTCTCCCCGAGGTAAATTTTCTTTGCATCCATCCATCTTTCCTCCTTTTTATTTGCGGATGAATAACTGATGCTTTTCCCATGTCTTCTGTTTGTGTAGGATTTTGATCACTTGAGCTCACTTCCTCCTCTCCATGGAAGCTGTGAGCCCCTTGTCCATCCTTCCGCATCCGACGACCTCCCTATAACTGGGACTACCACGGATGAGGAAATGGATTTTTTGCACTTCTGATTCTTCATCAAAGACGCAATCTCTTCCATCGGCTCACTTCGGAGATTTTCGCATGGAGCGTGCTGGTGATAAGAGGAAGCGCCCATATGCTGTAGAAAGGGTCGAAGACTCGGATGACTCAACTACTTCCAAACCTTTAGATGCTGCTCCAGTCTCGGCTGCTCCCACCTAGATGAACTTGTTCCGCTTTGCATAGGATGTATCTTCGTAAGTATTTTGCTGCTTCTTTACTGCTTTATTGGGTAGTTCTATTGCTGATGATTTTTTACCAATTGTTTGGTTCTTTTCTTTTGTAGTGACGATGATGAAGATCCTCCCGCGTCTCCTCTTCACACATCTGTTGTCTGCTCTGCAAAGAAAACTCCTCCGCCGTCGGCGGAGCCGAAGGAAAATCTCGTGTCTTCTGTGGATAAGATTATCCAAAAACACGTTGCCACTTTGTCAAAGCCGCCACCGCAAAAAAGGAAGAAAACGACTAGTAAAGGTGTGGTGATATCCACAAATCCTGTAGATGTGGATATGAGAGATGTAAGTCACTTTATACTTCAGAATTTTTCTGCCCATAGCTTCTTTTTTATTTTTCCTAATATCCCCTGCTGTGATGCTATTTTTCAGTCTTTGATGCATGAGAAGGTCGACATGGCCTCGCGCTTTATAAAAATCCATGATGAAGCCAAAGAACTGAAGCCAAAGGATATGTCATGTTCATCTTCGGGATTTCTTTGTGAATTTTTCTTCTCCACTTTTCATGATTTATTCTCACAGGTGCTGCCAAGGGATCCGGAGTTATTCGGGACGAGGCGATGAATCATGCCGATTATCTGGAGACCAAACTGCGGGTTGCTGAGGAGGCCTTGGCGGAGGCCAAGCAGAAAGCGAAAGCTAAAGCCAAAGAAGTGGCCAAACAAGTCGCTATTCGAGATGAAAATCTTCGATAGCGCCTGGAGGCCCTGAATGATTCTTTGACCCATAAGTTTTTTGTCTTGTGTGGCTTTATTTCATTTCCTTCATTCCGTCATCAATCTTTTCCCCCGTTTTTTTTATTTTCAGAGTTGACTGACCAGAACCTGGCACTGCATGAAGGCAAGAAGGTTGATCCTTTGTCGGATGATGTTAGCATCTTGGAGGCCAATAGCGTTCATGGGCGCAACCTTCTTGTCCGCTCCCGCCGTGCCTTCAAAAGCCTTCATGCCTAAGTATTTCCAACCAAGGAGGTGCCGAACAACTTGAGTGATCATGTAACTGTCTTCGGTGTCGATCCCAGCCCCCTTGTTGGTTATATCTTGACGCAGTCGAAGAGTGGTGCCGAAACTTTGATGGCACTGGCGATGGTGCATGGCGAGAAGGTCGACTGGGAGAAGGTTAGCTCCTCTATCCCAGTCACCTCCAATGGTCAAGAAATCGACTTGAAGCCTCATATTAAGAGGGCCAGAAAGTACTCTCGACTGCTTCTAGGCCTAATCTCAGGCTCGGAGAAGCCAGTTGCCCCTTCTTCAATGCTTGATCCTTCTGCGGTTGCTCCTGCCGTTGCCGTAGCTAGTGTCCCTTCTGCTAGTGCTTCTTTGTCTTTGAAAGAGACGACTTCATAGGCTTTATTTTGTAATCTTTATCGTGTCTCCCTTGCTGTTATTGTAATGAACCTTTAACTTATCCATCTTGCTCTTGCTTCTTTTTATAAGAAAGCAACTTTTGAATATATGCGTATGAGCTTGCTTTTGTATGTTGAACGTTTCATATCTTTCTCGTCTTGCTAGATTTTGAATGAATCTTCGGCTCCTTCTAGATCCGCGCAACTGTCGGATGTTGTTCCATCCTCTTCTGTAGTAGGTGCAACCAGTACCTCCATCGTGCGTATGGTGGACCCGTTGTTGTACGCTGAAAAGATTGAACAGGTGAAAAAACTTGAAGGAAAACTTCGGGTTATTCAGTCAATGGTGGATGTTGCCCAATCTAAGACACGTCAGGCCCTTGATCGCGAAGCTTTTTTCTTGGAGGAAATTTCTAGGGCAAGTGAGAAGCTATTATGTAAGTTTTTTCCCTCTTCTTTCTGTTGCTCCTTCTGGCCTTTGAGAAGTCAATATTTTCCCCCTGATTTGTAGGCATTCAATTGTGCGAGAGGGAAGAAACCCAACATCTGCGCAACCGAATGCAAGCTCTTGTGTCTGCCTCCCGAACTGCTGAGTCAGATTTTTGGACCAATCATCACCGTGCTTATGCTGTGGCGTTGCTTCAAGACCGCCTATCAGAGTTGGAGCAGTTTGTCGAGTGCTGCCGTAGATCGCTTGCCCTTGTCTACAATGCCATATTTCCTCGGGATCCTCAGCCTCAGACCTTGGCGGATTTACTTGCGAAGTTTCAGCAAGGTGAAAAGATTCATCATTTCGTGAAGCTTCAACTTGTGGCGGGTGCCAAGCTTGCGCTTTCTTGGGTACATGTGCATCATCCAACGCTAGACTTGGATGATGTATCTTCGTGGCTACCTCCCCTTCTGGTGGTGTCCTTGTTGATATGGCACCTCATTACACCGCTGCTCGTAGTCCTACCATTATGATTGTTCGAAGATGCTTGGAGGCAGATGAAGAATTTTTTGTAAATTTTCCTATTTGATAGCTTGCTTGTGCAGCCTTTGTACTTTGTAGAAGAAATATTGTATAGATCCACTTTATACTTGTCAAAAAGGTCATACGTTTTATACGAGATTTTGATTGTGTATTGTATTTTTGTTGAGGATCCGACGAACTGATGTATCTCTTCATGTGCCATAGAAATTTGTATGCTGAGAAGTACTTTTTTTATTCATAAACATAAATGGATACATTGCGAGGGCGTGATCGCCTGGACGTTGGCCTTTATTGAATATAAAGTGCATCAAAGTGAACTTCGGCTTCTGTTCTTGGGGTTCTTCATCATGCTCCGTGTTGGTATGTGGGGTACTCTCGTCTTTTCGACGAGTGGTTCTTCCTATGCGGGACCTATAGTGGAGGCCGCATTGTTGCTTTTGCGGGACTGTTGTGCGCTTGTTCTTCTGAAGTTTGCTTTTTGTGGGTGTGCTCTTCGTGTAGTGACTCCTCATCCGCTATTTTTAGTTGTCCAAGTTTTGTCTCCATCCCAAAAGATTCTGAGATTTTGTTGAATTCCCGATCATAGCTGTCCGTGTGACTGAAGCTTCCTTTAACTGTTATGACCCCACTGGGGGCTGGCATTTTTAGCACCAGATATGCGTAGTGAGGTACTGCCATGAACCTAGCGAAAGCTGGTCATCCTAGGATCGCGTGGTATTGAGATGGCCAGTCCATGACTTCGAACTCTAGCTTTTCACGTATGAAGTTATTTTTTGACCCGAAGACTATGTCGAGATGGACTTTGCCCAATGGGATTTCAGCTTTTCCTGGAACTATCCCGTGGAAAGTTGTGTTCGTGGATTCTAGATTCGTCATGGACCAATTCATAGCTCGTAGAGTTTTGGCGTAAATTAGGTTGATGCTGCTTCCTGCATCCAAGAAAACCTTGCTCATGTTGAACCCGCCGATTTGTGCTTCTACTATTAGCGCTGACTGACCCGGTCGAGGGACCCGTAGTGGATGATCAGCTCTACTGAAGGTAATTTCTTGTTCTGACCAATGGAGATACTCCGGTGTAGGAGGTGGCTTTGTTACTGCCTTACTTGCCTAGTGATTAACTTTTGTGTTCTGTTAGAGGGTAGTCCCTTCTGGATCATTGACATTGCTCCTTTTAACCTGGGATATTCGTTGTCTTAGTGTGTTGTGTTTTGCGGCTGTCCTGCTGGCGGATGCCCCTGTGGTGGCGGTGGCGCACCGACAGCCAAAGAGCCAGGTGTGGTAGTGTAGCCTCGGTTTGCTACTTTGGTTTCCCTTGCGTTACATAACTCTTGCATTTTGAAGAATGTTCAGCAGTCCTTTAGGAGATGATTTGATCGCCTTTTCCCTGTCGAGTCGATGTAGTAGTGCATATTGCAGGGTCCTTCCAACATTTGTCATGCAGACAAAGGTGGGTCTCGATTCATCAGCTGGTATCGTTGCTGTGACTGGCCTCCACTGATGTTGTCCCTATTACCATGGTATCCGCCGTTGTAATCGTCGCTTCGTCGGTTGTCCCCTCCAGAGAAACTTGTTGCAACTTAACTTGGTGTATGGTACCCATCGTTGGTTCATCAACTCCAATCATTATTGCGCATGTCCCTGTCGTATTTGCGTGAACGGGCTCTTTTGTTGTGTACTGTGTCCTCTCCATTGGCCCATCGATTGTCTATGTCCATCAGCTGTGAAATTGTCTTTGGCTTGGTTTGTCCTAGTTCTTCAATAAACTCTTGCCGACGAAGTCCATCGTTGAAGGCATTGATTGCTCTTTCATCGGATATGGCTTCAGCCGATTTTTTTATGATGTTCCAACGTTGGACAAAAGTTTGTATTGATTCTCCTGGCTTTTGCTTACAGGCCCGCAATTACTCCAAAGACGCAGTTCGCTTGAATGTGGACTGGAAGTTCCTGATAAATTTGTCCTCAAGATCATTCCAAATGCTGAAAGGATCTTCGGGTAGTTGCCTTAACCAAGAACGTGCTACACCGGTTAGGTGCAGCTACAAGCTTTGCATTGCAGTAGCTTTGGAGCCGCCTTGTAATCTGACGGTTGCTAGATAATCCGTCAGCTAGGCTTCAGGTTCTTGGAGGCCATCGTACTTTTGATGATCTTGGGGTAACTTAAAATCTTTTGGTACCATAGTCTTGCGAACCTGTCGGGTAAAGCAATTGGCTCCACATAGTTCTTGCTCTTCCTCGCTTTCACCATCATGGTATCTTCGGGTGCTACGTTCTTCTCTGGATCGGTCGATCCTTCGCTGTGTAATATCATTTCTTGCATGGTTTCGCTATTCTGATTCTAAAAAGTGGACCCGATGTGGTGATCGTGATCGTCGGGTATGACCTCCTTGCCAAGGGATATTGCGACGGCTTGGGGATCTGTCAGGTTGCCGCGTGGTTCCTTGCTCTGCTCGTGCGAGAGATGCTCCTACCATGCCAAGGTTCATCAGGGCGGAGCGGTGGAGGGCCGCGCGAGGATCGTCGGGGCGGACCAAGAGGAGGAGCAAGAAGTTCCTTATCAAGAGGAGCAGCCATCAACCCGGTTCACTACATACCAAGACTTCCAAGAACTTGGAGGGACTATGGAGAAGATGCATAGCCTCTCTTTGAACCTCCGAGAAACAACTAGTAACCTCTCAACTCAATTTGCGAACTGGAGTAACGACTTTTTCCTGCCACCACAATGATTTGAAGGGGTTGCAAAAGCCTAAGCTTGGGTAAGTTTCCTCATGTATCTTTATTTGACGTTCGTCTGCTTTTATTTATTTCGAGTTTATGTTTTTAATTTGAGTTTATAAGCACTCGTGTTGGTTTCCCCAACACTACATTTTTAGTTCTTTTTATTTTGCTTTCGAGATTTTCTAGCCGAGCTTTGTCGCCAATTTTCTATTCTTTAAACCCCCTCTATTAAAAACCACAAAAAGATTTCTCCATTTTTCCTTATTTTCCCTCTTTCTTTTCTTTCCGCCTCGAGGTTTTCATGTATTTGCAGGAGAGTGATCGACTTCGAGTTCCCAAGAAGCAAATAAAAAAAGGAAGAGAGAAGTGGAACCAAACATGAGAGGTATGCCTCATGACTCGCCACTTTTGAAGTTTAAGAAACCTAGTCTAGTTAGTAGTAAATGTTGAGATATTATATTGGTGGAGTGAGTCTTTATATTGTAGTAAGATTTTCGTTTGCATGGGTATTTAGTTGGGTACGTTTTGTTCTAGCTCTCATAATTAACCAAGTCTTGCCTAAAAATTGCTAAACAATTGTAATAAGAAAAAGTCTCACAATTGAAGGCTTGGGTGTTGTAGTGCTTAGTCTTGAAGGCTTATTTCTAGAGACACTCAACACCACTGAAAATGTTGATTGACTTGATAGCTCTCTTCGAAAGGATTTGTTCAATTGAATTAATGTTTAGCGGTTTTTGTGAGCATGCCAAAGTTTGATTTGTTAATCATAAGAATGATATAGCTTTATGCGTGTCAAACTTCATGGGATGCCAACAACTCCGCTGGCCTATGAATGATCTTCGTGGAGGAAACTCCTAGATTTTGGCTATGAGTTAATTAAACACATGTAGCAACAATACTATAGTGGGTAAGATTCTTGGCACTCCTGGGTAGCTATAATCACGATGGAATCACTCCTCTGGCTGTTATCAGTAATCATTATGCAAAAGGAACAAAAACCTTAGTGATGCCACGAGTGTCCATCATAGCTCGATAAACTAATAAAAATCGTTGGCATGCTCTCAATTACTCAAAAACTGAAATTCTTGAAGGACAATGAATAGAAAAGTAGCGCTTGAAAAGTCTTGATTTATTGATGTGGGAGAATTGAGATACTCTAGTGTATATGCTTTTCATGACAACACTCACACTCTCAATTTACATGATTATACTTTATTGTTCAAAGGCAAGCCTATGAGTTGATTACATGACATGGAATAAAGTTTACTCATTTGAATCATCCATGTTAACAATAATTTTGCTGCGTTATAAGGATGCATAAAACCCGTATGATATGCTTGCCATTACTCTATCTATGCTAAAGTTTTTCAGATTTATGAAGTGGAGGAAACATGAGACTACTAATCATGAGTAAGATCACCATCTCGTTATTTGAATTTAAATGCTGAGTTCCTTTTTGATTTTGGTTTTCTTGCTCGGGGACGATCAATTTTAAGCTTGGGGAGGTTGATGGCTCTGAATATAGCCATCTACATCCACATTTAAACTGGATATTATTCATATTTTTGATGAAATATCTCTCTCTACCCTGCCACTAATGCCTAATATTCAAAGGGGTATGCAATCCTTTTTTTTCTATTTTTCCTGCATAGATAATATCGTTTGAAGATGGGAATCACTACATTAAAGTCAAAAAATGAGATTTCCAACAACCAGAAGAAACCAGGAGCCGTGAAGTAGAGGCAGATGCTTTAACGATCAACTATACGACCAGAGCAAAATTCTAGCCGTATAGCTCCGGTCGTATAGTTGGCACTGCCACCGTTAGGTCAAACAGAACAACTTTCACGAAGGGACCCCTATATAAAGAAGCCTCGGGCGATGATAAAAACCTCTCCAGGCTCGCCCAAAAGTCTCTACCACAGATCATCAGCCGCCTCCAGATCTCAAAACCCTTCTCCATCTCCATAGCCATGTTCCACCACTTGTAATAGTAGATCTCTTCTTCGATTGGCGACATTGTAAGACTATTGCTATCAATCTTATGATTTTCTTTACAATGTTTATTATTGTTGATCTCATATCTATGTGTGAGTAATTCTCCTTAGGCTAAGGGCTTCGGCCTAGCCATGTAGTGTTTGTGCATGTTATTTATCATAGATGGGATCATGTATTAGTTTGTACGACATGATGATTATTGTATCCTCTATTGCCTCAATCCAAGGACTTGTCAGGTACCCAAGACCCCAAGGGTTGAGCCAGGTATAGGGAGTATGAGTAATGATTGATCTGCAGGTTGGGAACCCTAGTGATAGAAGGGGTAGTATGGCTGTATGTGAGGGATTTACTTGGGATTAATGGTGACATCACTATGCATATCATTAGTTCTCTTTCTTCTATGGATGAGACTAGTAGGTTATTTCTATAAGCGGTTGCGGAGGCAATATCAATTATGGATGCACTTCCCACATATAATTTATCTTGCTCTAACAAGTACATGCATACTATATTTCTATCTTTTATTCCCATCAGATGTTTTGCACAGCTACAAGTGAAACCGAACGCCGTAGGACCTCTCTCTCCATCATCGACAACAACAAAAAGACGCAAACTATTGGTCCGTTAAAAACACAAAAGGAATTCTAAAACTCCCGAGGTCCGTTAAAGTAACTTCACTATGCATCTGCTTCCCAAGGATTCGATAACCTAGGTCTACTTGGGAAAAATAAGCTATACTACATCCGTAATCCAGATCGAAGGTGTCAGGCTTCCATAATGTTGTACAGATCACGGTAGGCAATCATGTTGTTGCTGATAGCGTCGCACTTGTTCATTGCTTGTTGTGCCACAAGATTGGATTCACCAAATATCTTGAGGTGAGTTGCACCGCAAGCTTTAGCCATACGCATACCATGTAACAAGGCCTCATACTCTGCATCGTTATTGGACGCATTTGCGAAGCTCATCCGAAGTATGTATCGCATTTTATCACCTTGTGATGATACTAATATAACTCCTTCCTCTACTTCTTCCATTATTTTTGATCCATCAAAATACATTGTCCATGCGCTAGAAAGGTCTGGTGGGCCCGCGCACTGTAATTCAGTCCATTCAGTAATGAAATCAGGCAAAACCTGTGATTTAATTGCTTTGCACTTCTCGTACATGATATCTCGAGGGGAAATATCAATACCCCATAGAGAGACACGTCTGATTGCTTCTGGATTATTGAGGATATTGGATAGAGGCGCTTCATTGACCACTTTGATCAGGTGTTCCGAAAAATAGTGGCGCAACTTTCGTGCTGTCATGAACACTCCATATGCTAGTTTCTAATAATGCGGGTATATTTGCTTGGCTGGCAAGAGGACCTTGCTTAGAAAATAAACTAGTCTCTAAACACCATGGGTCTTCCCTTCTTCAGGTCGTTCCACAACCAGAACTGTGTTGACCACCTGATTATTGGTGGCAATATAGAGAAGTAATGGTTCTTTTTCTCGTGGAGACACGATGACAGGAGATGTCGAAAGTGTTTATTGAGATCCTCAAAGGCACGGTGAGATTATTTCGTCCACTCGAATTTATCTGATTTCCTCATAAGAGCATATAATGGTAGTGTTTTTTCTCCTAGACGGGCGATAAAACGGTTGAGTGCTGCAACTCGCCTAGCCATCTGATGTATGCCTCAAAGATTCGTTGGTTTTTTCATTGTTAGGATTGGCTGTATTTTCTCGGGATTGGCTTCTATTTCCCTTGCTGATACGAGATATCCGAGGAGTTACCCTGTAGGGACTCCAAAGGAACACTTCATTGGGTTGAGTTTGATGCAGAACTTGTCGAGGTTCTCGAATGTTTCTCAGAGGTCATTGATAAGAGAGGACCCTTGCTTTGTTGTGACTATGACATCGTTGATGTAAACTTGTACATTTGTGCCAATTTGGCTTCCTAGGCAATTATGCATCATCCGTTGATATGTTTCCCGGTATTTTTGAGGCCAAAGGGCATTGTTGTATAGCAGAATATGCCATAGGGCATGATAAATGCTATTTTATCTTTCCTCCTTCATCCGAATTTGATGGTATCCTGAATATGCGTCTAAAAAGGAAAGAAATTCGCACCCCGTGGTTGCATCGATTATTTGATCGATTCGCGATAGTGGGAAGTGATCCTTTGGACCTTGTTTATTCAACGCAGTGAAGTCTATGCACATCCGTAGTTCTTTTGTATTTTTCTTTGGGACACATACTAGATTTGCGACCCACTCTGCTTTCTTTAATTACTTGATGAATTTAGCGTCGGTTAGGCGATGGAGATCTTTTCCAATGGCCTTTCGTTTTGGCTCTTCGAAGTGGCGAAGCGACTATTTTACTAGCTTCGCCTTTGGATCCAAGTTTAATGCATGCTCAGCAAGTTTCCTGGGAATTCCCGGCATGTCGGAAGGTACCCATGCAAAAATCTCCCAGTGCTCATGGAGGAACTCGATGAGCGCACTTTCCTATGCATGACCAAGATTGGAGGCCACAAAGGTCGTCTTTTTTGGGTCGGTGGGGTGGATTTGTACTTCCTTTGTATCTTTCGTGGTGTCAAAAGCCTGATCGGGATTGACACGCCCTACTGCTAAAGGTTCTGTGGTTGACGACATTTTTTGCTGCTCGAACTCAGTCGCCATCCCAAATGATTCATAGATTTTGTTGAACTCTCGGTAGCAATTGTAGGACCGTGTGAAGCTGTCCTTTACTTTTATGACTCCCTTTGGGGCTGGAATTTCATAACCAAGTACGCATAATGTGGTACTACCATGAATCTTGCGAAAGCTGGGCGACCCAAGATCGCGTGATATTGTGATGGACAGTCCATGACTTCAAACTCAAGCTTTTCTCGCCTGAAATTTTCACAAAAACAACATCAAGAGATATTTTACCTAAAGGAATTTTGGCCTTACCTAGTACTATGTCGTGGAAGGATGTTTCTATTGGTGCTAGATTTGTTAAAGAGCAATTCATCACCCTCAGTGTCTTGGCGTAAATCAGGTTGATGTTGCTTCCCGCATACATGAAGACTTTTCTCATACCAAATCCACCCACTTGTGTTTCTACTATTAAGGCTAAGTGGCATGGTCACGGTACTCGAAGTGGATGGCCAACTCTACTGAATGTGATTTCTTATTCTGAACAGTGGAGATATTCGGGTGTGGCTGGTGGCGCCATCTCTGCCATGTTGACTTGTCTTGTAATCATCTTATGTATCGTATTGGATGGGCGTCCTTTCTGAATCATTGGCATTGCTCCCTTGGACCTGGGATAGTCAAATTCTTGATTTGTTGTATTTTGCGGCTGCCCTGCTAGCGGGTGTACCGGCGGTGGTGGTGGTGCGTCGATGGCTAATGTGCTGGGCACAGTGGTGTATACTCGGCTTGCTGCTTCGGTTGCCTTTGCATTGCATAGCTCTTGCATTTCTAGAAACGTTTGGCAATCCTTCATGAGATGATTGGATTGCATTTTGCCCATTGAGTCGATGTAAAAGTGAATATTACAGGGTCCTCTAGCATTTCATTGCGGACATTGGTGGGTCTCGGGCTCTTGGTTGATATCGTTGTGTTGCTTGGCTTCCTCTGACATCATCCCTGTTGTTGCGGTGCCCGCTGTTGTAATCATCATTTCTATGGTTATCCTCTCTCGAGAAACTAGCTGTAACATAGCTTTGTCCCCCGTGTCCGTCATTGTTCCTTCGTCTTCTATCACTATTGGGTCTATCCATGTCTTCTTTGGGTGAACATGTTCGCTTGTTGTGTACTGTGTCCTCTCAATTAGCCCAGCAATTTTTGATACGACCAAAATGTATCTACTTTCCTGAACACTTTTGCTATTGTTTCTCCTCTAAACTTGTGTGATTTGGATGCAACTAACACGGACTAACCCTGTTTTCAGCAGAATTGCATTGGTGTCTAGTTTTTGTGCAGACAATCAACTATCAGGAAAAATCCCGGAAAATATGCCAAAAATCCTATTTCACCAGAAGACTCACGGAGCCTGAATACGAGACGGAGTGGGGCTGGGGCCCAGACACACCACCTGGCCACGCGGGCTGGGCCTGGCCGCGCCAGGGGGTGGTCTGGCCGCCCCAGACACCCCCTCGGTCTCCATCTTCGCCTATAAGATGCCTTCTAACCTAAAAACTCAGGGGGGGTCGGCGTTTTTCCAAAAGGAGTTCTGCTCCGCCCCCATCTATGAGTGAGTAATCCCCCGCTTTAGGCTATGGGGATGGTAGGGATTGGATGAGATCGTTCATTGTAATGGCATTAGATTGTTAGGGCATGGTGCCTAGTATCTTCTATTAGTGCTTTTTGACTTTGTTGCGACTTGTTATGCTTAATGCTTGTCACTATGGCCCGAGTGCCATGATTTTAGATCTAAACATGTTATTGATTCATTATGATAGTATTGTTTATGGTCTTACCTGCAAGTTGTATACACACATTATTGTCTGGAACCAAAGGCCCCGAAGTGATAGAAATCGGGATAACCGGAGGGAATGGCTTTGATGTGAGGATCACATGTGTTCACGGAGTGTTAATGCTTTGCTCCGGTGCTCTATTAAAAGGAGCACCTTAATTGCCAGTAGTTCCCTTGAGGCCCCGCTGCAAACGGGTTGGCAGGACAAAAGATGTTGTGCAAGTTCTCATTGTGAGCATGTATGACTATATATGGGACACATGCCTAGGATTATGTAGTACTTGGATGCTTTATCTTATTTATCTGCAATTGCCCTATGTTCTGATTGCCATGTGAATTGTCTTGTCCATGTAACGCCTGTCCATCCATCCCTATGCCTACCGCACTTGAATCCTACTATTTACTGCTATTGTTACTACTGTCTTTACTTTACTACTGCTGTTACTTCACTACTCCTACTACAAAATTGTTGCTACTAATAAACTGTTGTGAGCAAGATTGTTTCCAGGTGCAGCTGAATTGACAACTCAGTTGTTAAGGCTTATAAATATTCTTTGGCTCCCCTTGTGTCGAATCAATAAATTGGGTTTCACTTCCCTCGAAAATACTGTGATACACCCCCTATACTTGTGGGTCATCAAGACTATTTTCTGGTAACGTATCCATAATTTTTGATGTTCCATGCTTGGTTTTATCTACTTTCTTATGTTTTGTCCACACTTTGGAATACTTTTCATATGATTTCTTGGACTAACCTATTAACAGGAGCCACAGTGCCAGTTACCTGTTTTCTGCTGTTTTTGGTTCCAGAAAGTCAAAAAATGAATATTCTCAGAATTGGACCGGACAAAAGCCAAAGTCGTTATTTTCCCGGAAGATTCACGGAGCCAGAAGGAGAGACGAAGGGGGGCCACAGGGTGTACAAACCACCCCTAGGCGCGGGTCCCCCAGGCCACGCCAGGGCATGGTGTGGGCCTCCTGGCTGGCCACCGACCTCGCCCCTTCGCCTATATATTCCTCCCGATGCAAAAACCCTGGATCGTCAATCAGAAATCCACAAAAAGTTCCACAACACCGCCGCCACCGAAGGGGAGATTCGAGGGATAGAAAGTCTCTGTTCCGGCACCCTGCCGTGACGGGGAAGTGCCCCCGGAGCCATCTCCATCGATGTCCACCACCATCTCCATCTCCGTTGTTGATTCCCATGATGAGGAGGGAGTAGTTCTCTCTCGAGGCTAAGGGTTCTACCGGTAGCTATGTGTTCATCTCTCTCTATGCATGATCGTATTGCGATCATGAGCTTTGTAATCAAGTAGATCTACCTTGCTACTCAAGTGCTTTAATAGATCTCTGCTCTCCCCATGTGTGTGAAGTTGACAGTGTGCACACCATGGTGGCACTTAGGCTAGAGATTTCAAATACTTGTTATGAGTTATATTTGGAGTTGGATGTCTCTATGAAATTGTGGTGTTTGGTGGAACCATCTAGTGCTCAAGGTGACAGTGTGGGGTTATCTAGATGCGGAAAGCGATCTTTGAGGTGTGCTGTTATAGCCCTACCATCGATTAGAGTGTCCAACCAGAGAGTAGTTCAGAGTAGTATCATAAACAAGAATATATTTATATGAGAGTGTTCACTAGTGAAAGTATGATCCCTAGGCCTTGTTTCTAAACATTGAAACACCTTGCTATTAGATCTATTACATGTTTGCTTGCTACTATCTTTATTTCAGTTTTACTTTAGTCTTTTCCACGCCATCAAGCTATTTTCTATCACTGTTACCACTTATAATTATCCATACCACTTGTATTTTACTATCTCTTCGCCGAACTAGTGCACCTATACACCTGACAAGTGTATTGGGTGTGTTGGGTACACAAGAGACTTCTTGTATCTTGATTGTAGGGTTGCTTGAGAGGGGATACCTTTGACCACTTCCTCCTGAGTTCGATAAACCTTGGGCGATCCACTTAAGGGAAAACTTGCTGCTATTCTACAAACCTCTGCACTTGGAGGCCTAACAACTGTCTACAAGAATAGAAGTGCGTAGACATCAAGCTATTTTCTGGCGTCGTTGCCAGGGAGCGTAGCTTTATTTATCAAGTTCACTTGGATTCATTATTGTTCGCTACCATCCATCCATCATGGGTAAGTCTCGTGATGGCAAGGTCCCTATTTTACCATCCACTACAAGAAGAGGTATAGTTCTGAACACCTCTGTTGCTCTTGATTCACCATTTGTTATGAGTAAGCTCATTACACCACCACATACACATGCTACACATGCTGCTACTACTACTGAATCTGAAACTTCTGATACTTATGATGCTGCTTCTACTGTGCTTAATAAGAGTGGTTCATTAGGTCCTTTCCTGGATGCTAAGATTGCTAGAACTATAGCTGGAAATACTGAAACTCCTAATGAAGACACTACTACACCTGTTAGTTCACCTGAGTCTAGTGAGAGTTATGATATTGAAGACGGTTATGTTGAGATGTCCGATGAATTTATTAAAGAATGTAAAAACACCCATGATAGGAGCGCTGATAAGAGTCTCCTTGAGAGGCGTACTATTAGAGTACTATTAGACCCAAATTGTCTCCTATTGCTAATTTTGCTGCATCTCCCGTAAACATGAAAGATAAAGATTATGATTTCTCTCTTGATCTATCTTACATAGCTATTGTTGATAAAGAACCTTTTTGTGGGACTAAGAATGAAAGTGCGGTAGCACATATGACTGAGCTTTCTACCATGAGTGGCCTGTTTTCTGATGATATTAAGTTGCGCACCTACTTTGTTGCTAAGATTTTCACTTTTTCACTAAAAGGGGAAGCTAAAACTTGGTTTAGTAATTTACCTCCTGGATCTATTGATAGCCCTGATTGCTTGATTAGTACTTTCCTGCAGAAATATTTTCCTCCTAGTGCTAGACATGCTATTTTGCAGGAACTATTTGATTTTAAACAGGGAGAAAAAGAGATATTGCCTGAATCATGGGCAAGGTTTTGTGCTTTGATTCATGCACAGGCTGGAAGTCCATTACCTAAGAATGGGCTTCTTTATATATTTTATAATGGACTAACTGAAGAATCTAGGATATACCTAGATAGTTATGCTGATTGTGTTTTCAGGAATAGGACTCCCAAGGAAGCTGAGGAATTAATGGCTAAAATAAGCAAGAATTATGAAGATTGGACTCCTCCTGAACCAGCTATACCTGAAACAATTATACCTGAACCAGCTATACCGGCGCCTATACCATCATCTAAGAAGAGGGGAGTTATTGAATTAAATGATGAAGTGATGAAGGAAGCTAAGAAATGTCTTAAGGAGAAGGGAATTAAAGCTGCAGATGTCAAGAATTTACCTCCTATAGAAGAATTATGTAAGCCAATTCCCCACTCATCCACTATTGAGGTACACTCTCTCCAACATTTTGATGAAGGTGACATCCCTTACTCTAAACCTCCTGATCAATGATTAGAAGAATTCGATATTTTTATTGTTAAGCAAGATAATTTTAATAAAAGGGTGCAAAATCAACTAATGGAAAACTCTAGAGCTATTGTTGAGTTGAAAGATATTGTGGAAAGAACCTCTAATGATGTTAAAATGCTTGTTAAACATTTTCAAATGGTTCAAACTCAAATTGATCAACTTATTAAGGTACAAAACGACTTGCTAGTTAATGCTGCTAAAGAAAAACATGCTTATGAAATTAGAACTAGAAGTGGTGCTACTACCCAGGATCCTCTATATTTTGAGGGGCATCCCAAAAGAATCGAGCAGGATTCTCAACAAGCTGAAAATAGTGGTACTACTCGTAAGAAAAGAAAAAAGAAACATAAAACTATTGTAGAACCCTCTGAACCTGCTAAAGATCCTAATAGTATATCTATCTCTAATGCTGAAACTGAAAGTGGTAATGAATAAAATGATGTTCCTGATAAAGAAAAAGTTGAAGAAGAACCTGAAAAGCACACTAAGAATACTAAATACACTAAAGAAGATTTTATTGCTAAGAAACATGGTAGTGAAAGAGAGCCTTGGGTCCAAAAACCTATGCCTTTCCCTGATAAGAAACACAGTCAAAGGAAGATGAACACTATAATAAGTTTTGTGAGTGGATGAAACCTTTATTATTGCAAATTCCTTTGACTGATGCTATTAAATTGCCTCCTTACTCAAAGTATATGAAGGATATTGTCAAAAGGAAGATACCTAATGAAGAAATCTCTACTTTGCTTGCTAATTATTCCTTTAATGGTAAGGTTCCAAAGAAACTTGGAGACCCAGGGATTCCAACTATTCCTTGCTCTATTAAAAATAGTTATGCTAGAACTGCTTTGTGTGATTTGGGAGCTAGAGTTAGTGTTATGCCTTTCACTTTCTATAAGAGGCTTCAACTGGAAAAATTAGTACCAACTGATATATCTTTGCAAATGGATGATAAATCTACCACTATTCCTGTTGGTATATGTGAGGATGTACATGTTCAAGTGGCTCATAATTGCTTGATATTAACTGATTTTGTTGTGCTTGAAATGCCTAAAGATGATAATATGTCTATTATTCTTGGGAGACCTTTTCTTAATACTGCAGGAGCTGTTATTAATTGTAATCAAGGAAAGGTGACTTTCAATGTTAATGACAAGGAACATACTATCTATTTCCCCAAGAAGATTGATAGGACTTATGGTTTGAATTCAATTGAACATGTTGAGGGCATTCAAGTTGGAGAGATATGTTGTCCCATACCAAGGGAAAAATTTGAAACTATTATGATTGGGACCATTGCTATCAAAGTTGAGGTAACATAATCATTAGTGGAATACAAAGTTTTGTCTCATATGAAATTGTTTTGGTAACAAGACCTGATCAACCTTGTTAACAAAAGGATTACATTGAACAAAACAATGTTTTCACCATGATTATCTCCGCTTACTTCTATTCTATCCATTTAGTTTTTGCTTTCGTTTAGTTTTCTTTTCTGTTGTTAGTTGCTTGCATGTTAGAGTGTCTTAGAACTTCTGAAGTTCTAGCCTTGTTTTGTCTTTGCATCATTCCAAAAACTTTTTTCTGCCAGAAAATCATTCATCTATGCCTGGAAATTTCCCAAAAATAAAGTGTCTCGAAAAATTCCAGAAAATTCATATTAAATTTTTACGTGAAAAAAGGGGCAGAGGAGTGCCTGGAAGGTACAGGGGGGCCCACCAGGCAGGCACACCACCTGGTGGCGCGGCCAGCCCTAGGGTGCGCCTACCTATGGTGTGGGCCACCCCTGGCCCTCCACTCACTCTCTCACTTGCCACTTTCTTCTCTCTCCCGAGTAAACACCAGTTCATTGCTCGAAATCGCGTTCTTGCTATGCTTGCCCTCGATTTTTTGATCTCCTTGCTCAGCCCATCTTTGCTGCTGAAATTTGGAGCATTTGTTCTCCAGTATGTGACTCCTCCGCTTGTCCAAGTAGATTTGTGTTTAGTGGTTTATATCTTGAGTATTTTACTGCTATAGGTGACAGGTTATGAGAGCTTGTAAGCTTGTTTGATGCTTAGAGATATAGTTTTGATGCATGTTTAGGCCTCTTACAAGTCCCTATGAGTAGTGCCCTTCATTATATTCACTTTGCAATCACTTGTTTAATAGATGTTTAAATTTTAGAATATCAAACATGAACAACCATACCTTTGGAGAAATATTTGAGAGGGATGCACCTAGGAGGTCAAGGCCCTCAAGATCAGCCTCTCAGTTTAGGCCATCATACAACGAAGATCTCATTGCACCTCGCATTGGTAATGAAGGAGATGATTGGGATGCTCACCCATCTACTTTTCCTTGTTTTACTTTCTTACAAGTTGCAGGGATTCTTGATGATTTCTTGCTACTGATTTAGAGGGTTGGTTTGACCTCGTACATGCAACATGAGAGTGAGCAATACGCTATGCTCACCAAAACTTTTGTTGAGAGCTTCGTGTTTACTAACACGCCCTATCTGTCAACTATCTCTTTCAGAATTTATAATCTGCCCTTTACCATGCCATTGGAAAGATTTTGTAGTATTGTAGGTGTGGGCATGACGGGGACCGTGAAGAAGAATCAAGGGCGACCCGCTGATTTGCTGGAGCTCTACCGAGGGGTGACCAATGATGATGACCGCGTAGCTCAGCGCGGAAAGATAAGAAACATCCAACTCCCTGCTCTTAGATACTTTGCATATTATCTTGCTACTATCGTTCTTGGTAGGGAGAATACGAGTAATATCTCCAACTATCATTTAGCCTTCCTTGCTGCTGCGCTTAACAATGATACTCGGTACAACCTTGGCTCGCTTATTGCTCACCGCCTAGCTGCTAGGGGCCTATCTATGGTCAATGCATTAGAGCTTTCTGTGGATCCCAATGATACTATATTGGCACCACAAAGGCTTGACCTTGCTGCTATGAAAACACATCACTTTGTCACTTCTGATTCTGATTTGGACAGTTTAGTATATAGGATGCTGTTTACTGATGGGGATGAGAGGGAGATCCCTTTGCCACAATCTACTTTGTTTAGTGTTCACAGGAGGCCGTGGTCGCGCTCCAAGGAGGAGGTGGACGAGCAGCTCCGCTTGCTGGGTTTCCACAGGCAGCACCAGGAGGATGTGCCCTCTTACGATTACTCTGCGCATTACGGTGGGGCGTCCTCGAGCTCGCACCAGGACGAGGGTAGCTCCTCACCGTACTACGGAGGCGCTCCATCTTGGCCAGCCTGGGATTGATACCCACTTAGGCCAAAAGCCTAAGCTTGGGGGGAGGTATGCCGACATCGCACTCATCTCCATATCATTTTGTGTTGGTACTTTGTATATTCATGTTTCATTCTCTTTTTAGTTTTCGTTCTTTCTTTGCTTTTGCTTTCTAAAACACAAAAAAACAAAAATATTTCTGTTGTTTCTCTTTGTTTGCTTATTCTTTTTGCCTTGGTTTGCTTTTTTCCTTTTTGCTTTGTTTGAACTATTCGGAAAACCCAAAAAGATTTTGCTTTGCTTGTTCTTCCTTTTTGGTTCTTGTTTTAAAAATTGAAAACACCAAAAATATTTGTTGTTCTTCTTTGGTTGTGTCAGTTTGTTGCAGGGTTCAGCAGTTCTCAGTGGAATTTGGTTTCATATTATTATTATTCAAGCCACACAAGTGAAGGGCAATAATGAGGATTAATGACAACTTGAGGTGTGGTAAGAGGCTGGTAACGAACTCTATTTGTTTTCATTTTTGTACATATACTCATCATAGTGGGCATGCTTAGCCTGTTCATGTAGGGTGTATGTTATTCGTGGATGCTTAGTAGTTCTTGCTTTCATATGATTAGTTCTAGCTTGCTAATAGTTTGTAGCATGTCATATGAATGTTTGCTTGCATTACTCTATTCATAACTTGGTATGACACCGTGGTATCCTCCTCTGAATGTTTCATTTGAATTGACTTGGCACATGCTCATGCATGCATATGACTGAAATAATCAGTTAAGCCTCGATGAATTATTTTGCCTTGAGGGTCTTGAATCACTTTCATGCCATGATTAGTCCTGTTTTGTTGCAAGCATGATTATGACAGCTATTGCTCTCTCGTTTGTCGCTCCCTTACTATTGCTAGCCTTCACTTACACTAAGTATGTTTTACTCATGTTTCCAACTCCCTAAAACCAAATATTGCCAAAAGTGTCCACCATACCTACCTATTAGCATCATTTGCTGTTCAGTGCATATTCAATATGCCTTGTTTTCTTCCGAATAAAATGTTTGCTTGTTATGAGAAAGTTAGTTAGTAAAGCTCTCACGAACTTGATGGCACACTTTATTTCCTGCACTTAATAAACCTGAACCATTGTGACTGTCCATGAAAGTTAAATGCTTGCAAATTATAGGCTGGGCATTAGCAGAACCGTCTGTCACGGGGAACGCTTCAACACCTGTAAATATATACCCAGTTGATACCATGCTCTTTTGTTTGCGGATGTCATCGGTGTGAAATAAAAGGGGAGCTTGTAAGTCCATGGAGTTATGTATGTGTGTTAGAGAAACGCTTGGGCCGCCGGTCTAATCCATGCTGTCATGGTGGAAACCTGCAGCGTAACCATAATAAGTATCTATGAAGCATTCTTCTTATAAAAAAAGAGAGATAGCTATTGAGAAAAAGGGAAAAAAGAGATTTGAGAAAAGAGGAAAGAGAGAAAAAAGCACAATTTTCCTATGGTAAATAAGAAGATTGCTGAGATACTCATTGTCTGCTTGCCTTGTCATTTTGATATGGGGATTCTTCCGTATCATCGGGCAAGGGGTACCCCGTTGGCGGTTCTCTATGATACGCATGTATTTACAATGACAAGAACTTACCGGTAACTAAAATTGAGTAGCATGAGGAGCGGCACTCGTACTCAAGGGACATGGGATTTCCAGTTTATAGTCTGTCAAGCATATAACTCAGATTGGACCTCAATTTCACCTTAACCATATTAAAGATGCTTATGATAGGGGCAATGAGAGCTCAGAGCTAATGAGTACCATACTTTCAGCATTTGTAAGCCTTTCAAACTATTCAAAACCTTTTCATTTCTTTGTTGAGTCTCCACCTATTCTATGAGCACCTTCTTGAGAGCATAGTTGTCATTCTTAGTGTAATGTGCTTGTCTCAAAACTTGATTATTTGTGTTATGACTTTGATGCTTGTATCTTTGATATCTTTACTTCTAGTCTTCACCTGAACTTCAGAGGTGCCTTGGCATTCACAATAAAAAGGCAAGCGAGATACCACTCTATCATACCTTGTTATGAGCATTGTAATGTTGCTTATGTTTATGTTTCATGCTACTTATTATCTTTGAGTTGGAATCTCTTCATAGCTTGCAATGCCTATTAAGTAAACTTAGTTGCATACTCCTTATTATGAATTGTCTAAGTAGTTGATCACATGTTGAGAATATATACATCATATGAAGCAAATGTGTTCGTGAAAGTTTCTTTTATCGCACTCGGTTTTCAACCGAATTGCTTGAGGACAAGCAATAAGCTAAGCTTGGGGGAGTTGATACGTCCAAAACGTATCTACTTTCCCGAACACTTTTGCTATTGTTTCTCCTCTAAACTTGTGTGATTTGGATGCAACTAACACGGACTGACGTTGTTTCAGCAGAATTGCCTTGGTGTCTAGTTTTTGTGCAGAAAATCAACTATCAGGAAAAATCCCGGAAAATATGCCAAAAAATCCTATTTCACCAGAAGACTCCCGGAGCCTGAATACGAGACGAAGTGGGGCTGGGGCCCAGCCACACCACCTGGCCGCACGGGTTGGGCCTGGCCGCACCAGGGGGTGGTCTGGCCGCCCCAGACACCCCCTTGGTCTCCCTCTTCGCCTATAAGATGCCTTCTGACCTAAAAACTCAGGGGGGTCGACATTTTTCCAGAAGGAGTTCCGCTCCGCCGCCATCAACAGATTCCACGATTCAGAACCAGAAACTCCATTCTGGCACCCTGCCGGGACGGGGAATTGGAGGAGATCATCGCCATCATCATCACCATCACTTCTCCATCGACCATCCATGTTTCCCCCATCTATGAGTGAGTAATCCCCCACTGTAGGCTATGGGGATGGTAGGGATTGGATGATATCGTTCATTGTAATGGCATCGGATTGTTAGGGCATGGTGCCTAGTATATTCTCTTAGTGCTTTTTGACTTTGTTGCGACTTGGTATGCTTAATGCTTGTCACTAGGGCCCGAGTGCCATGATTTCAGATCTGAACATGTTATTGATTCATTATGATAGTATTGTTTATGGTCTTACCTGCAAGTTGTATACACACATTGTTGTCCGTAACCAAAGGCCCCGAAGTGACAGAAATCGGGATAATCGGAGGGAATGGCTTTGATGTGAGGATCACATGTGTTCATGGAGTGTTAATGCTTTGCTCTGGTGCTCTATTAAAAGGAGCACCTTAATTGCCAGTAGATCCCTTGAGGCCCCGCTACAAACAGGCTGGCAGGACAAAAGATGTTGTGCAAGTTCTAATTGCGAGTACGTATGACTATATATGGTTCACATGCCTAGGATTATCTAGTACTTGGATGCTTTATCTTATTTATCTGCAATTGCCCTATGTTCTGATTGCCATGTGAATTGTCTTATCCATGTAACGCCCATCCATCCATCCCTATGCCTACCGCACTCGAATCCTACTGTTTACTGCTATTGTTATTACTGTCTTTACTTTACTACTGATGTTACTTCACTACTCCTACTACAAAATTGTTGCTACTGATAAACTGATTGTTTCCAGGTGCAGCTGAATTGACAACTCAGTTGTTAAGGCTTATAAATATTCTTTGGCTCCCTTGTGTCGAATCAATAAATTGGGTTTCACTTCCCTCGAAAATACCACGATACACCCCCTATACTTGTGGGTCATCAATTTTCTATATCCATCAGTTGTGAAATTCTTTTGGGCTTGACCCGTCCTAGTTCTTCTATGAATTATCGATGGCGGAAGCCGTCGTTGAAGGCGTCAATTACCCTTTCGTAGGATATGGCCTCAGCAGAGTTCTTGATGATATTCCATCGCTGAATGAAGGTTCTTATTGATTCTCCAGGTTTCTGTTTACACGCCTGATAGCTGTGAGATTCAACATATTTTTGATGGTTTTTATTGATAGTTTTCCTATGGATTTGATCGTTTTCTAGCTTTACCTAACACTAATACTTCGGTAGCAAAGAAAACTTGGTTTTTAATGTGTGTTTCAGGTTCTGAATGTCAACAGAAGGTTTTAACAAGGGAAACACAATATATAGGTGAAAACAGAACACAACAGCCGCCATCCCATCCAGAAAGGAGAAAGAAGAGGTCCGGAGAAGGATGAGAAGACGTTCTTCATCTCGCTCCACGATCTTCGACCTCCTAGCCAACACACCCCCATAGCCATTACTTGTACTTGAGAGAGAGAGAGAGAGAGATCTTCACCTTGCAAGACTAGGATTTGAGATTGTTTCTTCCTATCTTGAATTGTGTAGGATTACTTTTCTGTTCTTATTGTGGATCTCCATGGTAATATCGAGAAGAATTCCCTTTATTTAATTATATCGAGGATGCTTTCTTCTCTCATGTGTGAGTAAGTTCCTTGGGCGTGGGAGATGTAAGGGATTGGTGAGATGTGATGTGCCTTCATATATTTTCCATTAGTTTGTGATTGATTTTAATTACTATATTATGTGTGCTTGACTATCTGTGGGATGCCTAATGCTTGTTGTCCAATTAAGGGCCCAGACAACATGATGCTTTGTTCTAAATGGATAACATCTTGTTCGCTAGCAGACCAGCGACCCTTGAGTGACACGGGGATATCAATGGGAAACTAGTAGACTCGAGGATAACGAGGAACCACTGTGCTTATTGCATTAGTCCGATCCAAGGAGCTTAATTGCTAAGCAACCTAAAGGATCTTAATTTTCTAGTGTCTAACCATGGTTTTGGTAACAGACTAGTACGATTATTGAAGTTGGGATGAAATCTACCAAGAGGAGTTCCGCCTAATTATGGGTTGCTCGCCTACACATATACTTAAAAGATTGTAATTGTTACATTTATCATTCATCCACCTGGCACAGTCACTATCATCATGAACTGTATCTCCCCACGCCTTCTTTGTCATCTACAAAAAATAACAAACAATCAAATCGTTTTTTACTGTTATGCTTTCATTTCTTGAAGTTTACATTTTAGTTTTATTTAAATACATCCACTTTAGTCCAAATTCCATTCTTATTTCCACACTTGCAGTCAATTCACTCGAAGACTTGTGACAACTTTGGGTGTGATAGAGACTTTGTTCATAAACACTTACCTTTGGGCTCCCTGTGGGATCGACATTTATACTTCGAAACTAGCTAAAACAATATGTGCACTTGCAGACATCAAGCTATTTTCTGGCGCCGTTGTCGGGGATCTAAGCGCTAAGTGTTTGTCTCTTTACATTTCAGGTGTTACTACTACAAAATGTTCTCCCTAGGAGACAAATGGTCTACACGCTCTGGTAGGACCTATTTACTAGATTATATTGAGCGCGTGCCTGCTCAAAGGCGCGAGGAAATTATTGAAAAACTTTTAAGATCAAATAAGGTTGAAGTTGAAAATTTGAGTGATATTATGGAACTTATGTCTATTTATAGGACAACTCCCAAGAAACCTGAGAAAACTCTCAGAGAATACAGTGCTCCAAGTTCTGAGTTTCTTAAACAACTGATAGAATTTCCTAATCCTAGAGTTAGAGACTATCGATTTGATGGTGAGATTATTAAAATTTTGGAGGAAAAAGCTTTCAATGGAAGGGAAGATGAAGACCCAGGAGGACATCTTAGAGAGTTCGGCGATGTGATAGCATCACTTGGACCAAAAGGTTTGCCAAGAGACTTCTCTCGTCTAAAATTATTCCGTTGGTCTCTTAAAGGTAAGGCTCTAGACTGGTTATATTCTCTCCCTCGTCATTACATTAAATGTTGGGAAAACTGCATTGTTAAATTCATAAATAGGTTTAATCCTTTTAAGAAGGTAACTGAAATTAGAAAGAATATAGGCAACTTTAGTCAGAACATGGGAGAAAACTACCCACAATCCTGGGATAGATTCTTTGGAATGATCAATAGTATTCCTAATCATGGCTATTCTGAATCAACTATTTGCCATTTATTTTACCACGGTCTTAATACTCAATGCAGAGAGTTGCTTGACTTATCAGTAGGAGGATCGATAAATACTTTAATTGTTAAAGCATGTTTGGAATTGATGTCTACTAGGGCTAAGAATGATTCCTTATATAATCCTGATTTCGGCACTAAGCCAGAAAAAAGGGATACTTCAGATAACTCCTGATCTTATGCCTGAAGTACGCAAAACAATGAAATAAAAAGGTATACCTTCTACACTTGTTAAGGAAAACAAAGTATACTTGTTACAAGTTTTACTGAAGAAGATTAGACTAGAAAAGTTTTTCAAGAATTAAAACATCGACAAGCAAAATCTCATAATAACCTGCATAAGCACTTTCAAAAACATAAAAAGATTTCGGTGGAACTCACAAAAAATTATGATGAGATTGGCCAAGAAATAAAATTATTTCACAAGTACCTTAGTATGATTGAAACCCAATGTGAACAAATAGCATCTGGTTATCAAATTTTTCTTCAAGATGATATAGATATTCCTGTTTCTACTAATATTGTCACAAGGGGAGGTGCAGTTGTTACAGGACCATTAGGACCACCAGAATATGAAGCTGAAAAAGATCGAAAGGAAAAGCCTTGCTCAAAGCAAGCCAAGAAGATGATACACTGGTGGATCCTCAAGATGAAACTGCTCAAGAAACACAAGATCAAACCATGGAGGAACAAAATGATGCACATGACGACCATTATGACTCTGATGCAGAGACGGTTGATCCAAGAGAAGAAAAAGAAAATAGCAATGAAGATGAAGTTGTTGTAGTAGAGAAGAAGAAGAGCGATAAGCAGCAACAAAAGAAAGCAACAAAAGAGTCTGACCTCCCAAAAAGGTAAAAGATAAGAATAAGAAAGGTGAGCAAAAGCTTCCTTCTCCAGATTGAAAAAGAAAGCACCGGATTAGGTAATCTATGATTCTTTTAAAAAGGAACTTGGTGACCTTTGTCTGGAAATTCCATTTGCGGATGCAATCAAAGTCCCTACCTATTCTAAATTCCTCTGTGATATTCTTATTAGAAAGAAAGAAATAACTGAAACTGTTGCCATGGTGACTAGTTATCCTGCTAATGGGAAGCTATTGTCTAAATCGGGAGATCCCGGAATACCAACTATTTCATGCTCAATAGGCAAAACAGACATTCATAATGCCTTGTGTGATTTAGGTGCAGGAGTTAGTGTAATGCCCTACTCCCTCTATAAAAGGCTAGGATTAGGGGAGTATTCCCCTACTACTATCACTTTACAGATGGCTGGCAAGTCCACTAAACAACCCATTGGCATGATTGAGGATGTTCTACTTAGAATAGATGAGCATATTATTCCCACTGATTTTATTATTCTTGAAATGCCAGAGGATGAAAAATTATCCCTAATACTCGGAAGACCTTTCCTTAGTAATGCAGGAGCGTCAGTTGACTGTGCTGAGGGGAAAATAATATTCAATGTTTATGATGCTGAAATCATCCACTATTTTCCAAAGAAGCTATAAGAAGGAGAAAGATATATTCCACCGGCAAAACGAGTTAATATGGTAAGTGCCTTTGATAAAGGGCAACCAATGGTAAGAATTCGAGAACAGAGAAGGGGTTGAATTATTCAACCATTCTTAATAAAATGCTTAATGGGAGTCATCCCATCACTTTAATAAAATAAATTAAAGAAAAAAATGTTCATCGCATTCCTACAACTTTTTCACAGACATTCTTGCGGAAGCGCCCCCGTGAAGATGCAGCTGACAAAAAGTAGTAGAAACATCGATTGAACAAGTGTAGAATAAGTATAAAAATAAAAGTTTGAGTTTTTATCTACAAAGACTAGCTCCATCATTTAGTTCAGATTAAAAAGTAAATCTCCAATTGAGGAGAAGAAGTTAGGTTGTACCAAAAATCCTGCTCATTACATGCTGATGTTGGTCGACAGTTTCTACTGTCATTTTTCTGTAAAAAATAAGGTATTTTGCTAAGTTTCAAGATAAGAAAGAATTCTAGAAGAAATGGATTTTTTGATGACTAGTGATGGTTTAACGACCAACTATATGGCGGGAATAAAAATTCTGGCTATATAGTTTGGCCGTATAGATATCTTTGCCATCGACAAATTTTCTTTCTTAGGTACAAAAGGTTTAACGACCAACTATATGGCGGGAATAAACATTCAGTTTGTATAGTTACGGTCGTACAGATATCGATGCCTTTGTACAATTTCTTTCCCAGCGTACTGATGGTTTAATGACTAACTATACGGGAGGAATAAAAATTCTGGCCGTATAGTTCCGGTCGTATAGATATCGATGCATGTTTTAGAAAATTTATCTCGAGGGTACAGAGGGTTTGACGACCAACTATACGGCGGGACCATTTTGGTCCGGTCGTATAGTTGTGCCCGTATAGTTGCGATCTAGCGTAAAGAAACCCTAATTGTCAACGCCACCGCAACAATACGGTGGGAACTACTTCACCCGCCCGTATAGTTGCGGCCGTATAGTTCGGTGTGACCTCATAATCGCGCCAGGGCGGCTAGGTTTCTTCTCTCTCCTCACTTTTTCTCTCATATTCTCCTCCAGACCTCTCAAAACCCACATAGAACTCTTGATTCTCTGCAGATTTCGTTCGTTTGAGTGGGGGAATCAACATATCGGTATGTTTCTCTCCCTATCCATGCTTTATTTTCAGATTTCCATGGTTGAAACTCTCACATTGATCGAGTGGATGAACTCAAGCTTATTTTGTTTTTCCTATTGATTTCTCACATTAGGATTAAATTTTTCCACGTAGAATCATTCGTATATCATGTAGAAACTATATGCCTAAGGTTTTATGGTGAAATTTTTCAGTGCATCAAGATGAACAAAATTGGTAGCATTTTTCGCAAGAGCAAGCACCAACATGGTGAGAGCTTGGGGCTCCGGGCCGGGGTCAACAGCAAGTTGTCCATTGTTTCATCAAGGAAGGTGTTGCCCACGCGTTGGGCCGATCATAGCTTTCTCACCACGGCGGGGTTGAGGGCGGACTTCGACCTCATGTGTGATAAGGCCGGGCTAACACTACTCGGCTACGCAAGCCACAATACCTACACCGAGCTCACCCATGAGTTCCTCGCCTCCTTCTACAATGACCACAAGGAGAAAGGTAATGCATGCATGATAAGCTTCACCATAAACCGGTAGCCGTATGAAATAACTTTTGAACAATTTTGTGATGCTTTTGTCCTCCCTCACGGTGGGGAGGCAACTGTTACAAATTCATATAGCGTCTCAAGTGGAGAAACTTGGGAGGTTAGTTATGTTAACAGTGACAGGAACCTCTACCAGAAGAAGATGTCCACCATTCAGAACCCAACCATTCGCTACTACGCCTTGTTCCTCGCCAATACACTGTTGGGAAGAGGTGATACCGGTTCCATGGCTAATGCGAACATGGACATGATCACCAAGGCACTCTTCCCCAATGCACCGCAAAGCCCCAATCCCGCGGCTCTACTCATCCAACACCTTCGCCACCAGAGCAACAAAACGAAAGGTGACATTCGCATTGGTGGATTGGTAACCCACCTTGCCCACACATTGAATATTACATTACCTGTTATGTAACCTATTGACGGCTCCAAACTTATGGACGTCAAGTATTTAACTGTATCTGGCTTCCTTGGTGTTTACCAAGATAACAAGAGGCTCCAAGGATATCAGTTTGGTTATCTTGTTGATGCCCACGGTGAGCAAGTTTTGTTGCCCTGTCCACAAGCCTTCTCGATTGTGGAGAAGGACACCTGGATCCTCACCAAGGATCAAGTGGTGGAGATCATGGCTGAACTCCAGCCTGATCAAGAAGAAGATGAAGAAGGAGAGCAGCAAGATGAGGATGAGCAGGAGCAGGAATACAACCCTGCTTGGGAAGGACAGCAGGAACAACAAGGGGGATCCTAGGACCATGGCCCAATCAGCCGCAGCAGGGGTTCAACTACGTCCCCTATCAAGAATTTTAGCAGCTCAACCAACGTGTTGGGGAGATTGACCACCCTCTACAAGGAGTGAATGAAGATGTGAGTGCCTTAACTCACAACTTCAGTCACTTCATGACCAACTTCCTCGACTACTACCAGCAGTATCCGCACAAGCTGTCGAACGATGGAAACAACTAAGCCTGGCAACAGCCTAAGCTTGGGGGAGGTTTGAAAACCTCCAAACCTTGCATTCATATTTTCATTTCTTATTTTGATTTATTTTACTTCTTCAAAATTGCATGTTTACTTTTAGTTTGCATTCCTAAACCAAAAACACAAAAAAATTAGTTGTAACCTTTATTGCAAATTTGTTTCTTTGTTTCTCTCGGAGATTGCTCAATTTCAGGTGACTTAGAAATAGGGAAATGTAGGGGGGATTCGACTCAAGTACGAGAACAAAGAAAGCAAGAGGAGGTATCACATTCCTTTCATCACCTTTTCTACAACTTTAAATTGACCCTACAATTATTCACTCACTTACACTAGAGTCACTCCCCACTTAGCTTGTTATCCTATAAATTCTATTCCTTTGCCAAGTGTCTCCTTTTTAGCTTTGAAATAATGAACAAGGAACTTGGTTAAAAATATTTCCAACATTTTGACAACAAGAAAAAGCATCCAAAAGATGACTTGAGTCCATGTTTAGCCCAAAGGATTTGATTTTAGAACTACTCAACCCCATTTGAGCTTAATATAGATAGACTCGATAGCACTCTTGAATGAAATTGTCTGATAAAATGGATGCTTCGAAGTAGTAGAGATTATGCCACTACTTTTTCTAATAATTACCGTAAGATATTGCTTTACACGTGTCATTACAACACTATCGTACTCCATGGGAAACTATTAACTCCGCTGGCCAACGAACGATCTAAATGTGGGAAACCACTTGATTTCGGCTATTGAGTTATGTAAGCGTCTGTAGCAGCAATGCTATGACAGGTAAAATTTTAGTCTCCTCATGGTTTGATGTTCCAAGTGAAGTTGTAGTACTCCTATGACCCATTATTGCTCAACAATTATCTATTGGCGTGGTCACGAGTGCGCAACACAGTCCCAATTAACATGTTAAAAATAGTGGCATGATTTTCTCTATGAAAGGGCTAAAGTTTTTGAAAAACAAGGAAAGGAAAAAGGTGCTTTGAGAGTCTTGAAATTTTGACATGGGTATAGATGAGTTGTTCTTAAATTGAATGTTTTTGGTGCCAACTTGAGTACTCTTAATGGATTAAAGAAACAGGAGCAAAAGTTTTCATCTCTCAACAAAGAGAGACACCAAAAGAATTTGTTTCACTTTCCTAGCTAAACTTTTGACACTTGCTCGGGCATATGATTTATTTGCTAGCAAGATACGTGGTTAGGAAGTGGAGTCAGTGCAATCTTGTGAATACTTGTATGATCATGTTTAAGATTGCAGGAATTGTGAAGAAAAGAATTTGACACCAATTCAAGCTTGTAAGATCTTTTATTTCAGTCTCGAATCTCTGCTATTCTTCCTTATTTTCTTATCACTCGAGGGCGAGCAACATCTAAGCTTGGGGTAGTTCATAGCTATGAGATTCGACATATTTTTGATGGTTTTCCTCTGGATTTGATTGTTTTCTAGCTTTACCTAATGCTAATACTTTGGTAGCAAAGAAAACTTGGTTTTTAATGTGTGTTTCAGGTTCTGAGCGTCAATAGAAGATTTTAACAAGGGAAACGCAATATATAGGCGAAAACAGAACACATTAGCGCCCATCCCATCCAGAAAGGAGAAAGAAGAGATCCGGAGAAGCAGGAGAAGACGTTCTTCATCTTGCTCCATGATCTTCGACCTCCTAGCCAACACACACCCATAGTCATTACTTGTACTTGAGAGAGATAGAGAGAGATCTTCACCTTGCAAGACTAGGGTTTGAGATTGTTTCTTCCTATCTTCAATTGTGTAGGATTACTTTTCTATTCTTATTGTGGATCTCCATGGTAATATCGAGAAGAACTCCCTTTATTTAATTATATCGATGATGCTTTCTTCTCTCATGTGTGAGTAAGTTCCTTGGGCGTGGGAGATGTAAGGGATTGGTGAGATGTGATGTGCCTTCATATATTTTCCATTAGTTTGTGATTGATTTTAATTACTATATTATGTGTGCTTGACTATCTGTGGGATGCCTAATGCTTGTTGTCCAATTAAGGGCCCATACAAAATGATGCTTTGTTCTACATGGATAACATCTTGTTTACTAGCAACCAGCGACCCTTGAGTGACACAGGGATATCAATGGGAAACTAGTAGACTCGAGGATAACAAGGAACCACTGTGCTTATTGCATTAGTCCGATCCAAGGAGCTTAATTGCTAAGCAACCTGAAGGATCTTAATTTTCTAGTGTCTGACCATGGTTTTGGTAACAGACTAGTAGGATTATTGAAGTTGGGATGAAATCTACCAAGAGGAGTTCCGGCTAATTATGGGTTGCTCTCCTACACATATACTTATAAGATTATAATTGTTACATTTATCATTTGTCCACCTAGCACAGTCACTATCACCATGAACCGTATCTCCCTGTGCCTTCTTTGTCATCTGCAGAAAACAACAAACAATCAAATCGTTCTTTACTTTTATGCTTTTATTTCTTGAAGTTTACATTCTATTTTTATTTAAATACATCCAGTTTAGTCCAAATTCCATTCTTATTTCCACACTTGCAGTTAATTCACTCAAAGACCTGTGACAACTTTGGGTGTGATAGAGACTTCATTCATAAACACTTACCTTTGGGCTACCTGTGGGATCGACGTCTATACTTCAAAACTAGCTACAAACAATATGTGCACTTGTAGACATCAACACCCATAATTTCTCCATAGATGCGGGTTATTTGAATGTGGAGTGAAAATGTTAGATGAATTTATCTTCAAGGTCGTTCTAGCTGCTGATGGAATCTTCGGATAGTTATCTAAGGCATGACCGTGCAGCACCGGTTAAGTGCAGTTGTAGGCTCTGCATTGTGGTGGCTATGGAGCCACCCTGTAACTTGACGGTGGCTAGATAATATGCTAACCATGCTTTGGGTTCCTATGGGACATCATTCTTATGGTAGTCATGTGGAAGTTTAAAATCCTTGGGTACTAGGGTATTACGAACCCGCTGGGTAAAGCAGCTGGCTCCGCATAACTCATAGTCATCTTCAATGTCACCATTGTAGTGTCTTTGGCTGCGGCTCTCATCCCTTAATTCTTCATTCCTGTGATGTGTGGGGTCGTTTCTTGCGCTGTTTCGCGGCTCGAAACATGAGAAGTGCACCTGATGTGGTGACCGATATCGTAGGGTGTGCCCCACCTGCCGAGGGCTGCTGCAACAGCATGGGGATCTATCGGGTTGATGTGTGATTCCCTGTTCTGCTTGTGCAAGTGATGCTCCCATCATGTTGAGGTTCATTAGAGAAGAGCGGTGGAGAGCCGCATGGGGATCGTCGGGTGTGAGTTGAGTTGTAAGTAGATACGTTTGTGCAACTACGATTGCATCTTGGGTTGTTTTTGCTTTGATGTGTCCTGTTGGATCTACTAACATAAACGATAGATTGAGATCTCGAGTCAATTCATTTCTTTCAGCTTCGGGGATGTTCTGCAGTCGTGATGTTCCCCTTATTGGCGGTGCTCCCCCAGTTACGCTTCTGTATCCTCGGGTAGAGCTTAGCTGCACCCGCCGTAGGTTGGATTCGTTGGCTAGCCTTTTTCTTTGCGGAGTTGCCTCTGCATCCTTAGGAGATCCCTTTTGTTGTGACGAAGCAAATATTGGTAGGATAGTAGATCTTCGCATGTGGCTTCAACAGTCATTGGAACTGCACCCGAAATTGCTTCCCTTGCTTTTTGCCATGCTTCGGCTGGCAATCGGATAGTTTGCCTCTCACCTCTTCGTGGTTCTCCTCCTCCTGGGATTATGCGGTTGTTCGTCGGGTCTCCTTCGTTTTCGCGATTTCCTTCATTGCTATGATTTCCTACATTGTCATCTGACAGAATATCATCGGGGTTAAGAATAGGGTTACCGTTAGAGTCGCGTTGTGTTGAAGCGTCCCCGATGATCACGCACGCTTGGTGGCGTGTTATATATAAACTAGTGACGTCATAGTCGGATCCAAGGGAGACACTATTTTGGGGATCGGTGAAGTCTAGCGGTTCTTATTCTGGATAGATTTTGGCCATACTGATTCTGAAGTCAATGTTTTCACCGCTTTCTTCTGGTTCTGTGTTTATCGGGTTTGATCCACGTGGTGGAGTTAGCTGCAAGCTTGACCCGAGGGAGAGACCATTGTAAAGACCATCCAGATCCCCTAGATCTACTATGTTTTCATTGTTTCCTTCATCTTTCTCTGCCTGGAGTATAACTTATGCAGATGATCCAATAGATGATGTAGGCATCGTTGTAGGCGTGAATTTTTCGATCGACGCTCCTGACAGAGCCGAGAGGAGGTTGTATTTTCTGTTGAAGTCATGGGTACCAAAATAGGGGTGGGCAGGCTTGGATTCGCTTCTGTTGGATTGCTGCTTAATGAAAAAAGTCCATGACTCCAGCATTCAGGTTTCCCATAGAAGGCGCCAATTGACGAGGGGTAACCTCGGCAATGCCCATAGTTATGGACTTAGGGTTTTGCGGAAAAGAGAACACTAGGGATTTCGTCGGATGTCAGGCAAACAAGGGAATCGGAGTCACCTGATTATCAATGGACAATGCTATTACAGATTTCTTGGGAGTTTTTTGATACCTCTCTATTGGCTTCTCCTAGCCTATATATAATAGGACAGGTCTCAAAGTCGTATACATATAGGTTACATTTTTATGATTACAACACCAACACAACGTCGGTTCCTATTTCCTTATCTAGTAAAACTATGACTTCCGCCGGATACCTCCCGGGCCTTGTTCGGTCTTCATGGGTCGTGAGCCTTTATACAGGGTAACAAAACATAAGCACCCAGGTAATCATACCTATGTCACACACCTTATACTGGTCCTCATACGATGATCATGTTCCACTAATGGAAGCACCCCCGATGTTTCCACACATGCGATGCAAGACGACGACTATCAGACTCTGATCCCTGCCGAGGTTGCGGAAGTAGATCTCTTGGCCAGAATCATTGCAGCACAATGGTGTGCCACAACATTGTTGTCTCTTGCGTGTATAGTCCTTTCTTGGGACCGTGCCACCGCAAAAGTCAACGAGAGAGAGAGATATATTTCCCATGGGCACCCTTATAGGAAAATGCCTTAGAGAATTAATTGTGTAATTGGTGTGTTTATTCCCACCCATGGGCACCCTTTTATATAGGTGGAGGGAGTGTACCTTCACCAAAGGGTTTCCCATGTGAGACTAAACAATAGGCAAAGGAAAAAATGGGAGAGGGGGCAGCCGACTGGGCCAATGGCGGTGGCCGAGTGGGCCACCCGCGGCCATCCCAGCAGTAGCGCCCGAAAACATTCCACAGTAGAAGCATCGACCTAGGTGGCCCTTGGTTGTGGCCCACCTGCGCACGCCGTCCTATGCCCGCATGGCCGTGTGGGCCAGCCTGCCACGCACTCGCTAGCAGCCGCTCGTGCACGCGCCTGCGCCTGGGTGGGCTGGCTAGCCTCGGCCCGCTAGCGGCGGCAGGTTGCCGACCGCCAATATGACGCTAGCCTACGTATTCCCACCCACTGGCGTGGGCTATCCAGGCCCACCTGCGATGACGGTTTGAGCTGCCCTTTGGGCTGGCTTCCCTCTGGGCTGATTCCCTCCTGGGTTTTGGCCCTATAGAGAATGCTTCCCCACAAATATTAATTTAAAATATTTATTTAATATATATTAATTCATAGTTAACATATATAAATGCATATTATAAATTTCTATATATCCGAAACACATTTCGATCTTTTACTTTCTTCTGAACAACTTTGTATCCTTTTTCAGAACGATTCTGGTTTTCTCTTTCTTTTGTGATTCCATCTTATAGGACGATCTCATACATCGTAATGTCCTTAAGTGTGTCACCCCTACAGTTCGGGAATGGCACGACCATGATCGAGACGATCTTGGATCAATGATCAATAGCGGGACTGAGATTCCCATAATGACTCCCATGCATTCCACGAAACAACGTCGTGTTGAACCATAAACTTCATATCCAATTCCCTTGTTACTTCGATATAGACTTGTCCGAGATCTAGTCATCGGTATCATGATACCTTGTTCAATCTCGTTTCCAACAAGTACTATTTCACTTGTTCTCGTGATATTCCATCCCCATGGCCTAGCCATACGTTGCGCATCTTAATTCATCGAGTGGGCCGAATGCATCTTCCCGTCACACATGAGAACAAATCCCGATCTAGATACATGCGCCTCAACATGCCCCTCTAGAATACCCAACATATACCTTTATGGTCACCTGGTTACGATCATGACGGTTGATGCAGTCAAAGCAGCCGCGGGTGATAGTGATTAAATATGATCTCACAATGTAAGGATTAAGACACTCCTTTTCTAACAACTGCAACTATGAACTATGTGACATGATTGTGTTGCAACAATCATCGGTGGGTAATGTCCGTCACACCATCTCTAGATGATATGACTTCATTGTCAGTTGGCATAAATGCACCATGATTAGGAAACCTTGATCATTGGCTAGTATGGGGCAAGTTTCACCATTGGGCAAGTAAAAGTCACAACGAGATTAAGAAATTATCTATGTAATGAAACTTTAACCAGCACAAGTCCCACATGGAAGCATCTTACACAACACATGCAAGGAATGTGTTGTCCACACAACAGAGAAATGACCAAGCATATAAAAGAATCAAAACAGCCGCAGCTCAGCTGCTAGCTATCTCCACACTTCCATTCCATATCAGTCCATTACCACAGCACAAGAGCACTAGATATTCTTCACAGTTCACAACAGATCCATCTAACACCCGAAAATCCAGCCAGCAAATCAAATCATGGTGACCTAAAGAAGAATAGGCCAGCTACTTAAGGAGGAGGAGGCAAGTCATATCTAGGAGCAGATCAAGGCTAAGCCAACATGATCACCTAATGGGAAATAGCTGAATATAGTAGCAAGGAGGAGGATATCCAGCAGTCAGACGGAGTAGCACCAAGATCACAAGCAAGGTAGAAAAGATCAAGCATCATCACATGAAAGACTAGTTGCTCAAGAGCAATAGTAGTAGATCAAGATCTCCAACAGGCTATAAGCCACTCACCAACAGCAGGTAGAAATCATCAGAAATACTAACTAGATCATGCATCATATGTCTTATATCTTGCATAAAGCTCTAGAAATACAAGGTAAATAACACACATCAACAAGATCCATCTACCCTTTAACTAGATTTTTATCTAGGAGGATTGAATGGAGATATTCTCCCAGGCTTGCATGGAAATGCCATGCAAGGCTCGTCATAGAGATTTAAAGCCCAAAAGAAGTATTTGTTCTGATCAATTGTGCTCAACCTCAGTCTATGCATCCTGGGCCGAGACAAAAATAAGTAGATCATGTCATTGTGGCTTTCGACTGTGCACACTCAAGTGACACACCACATTAGTAAAGCCCCAATTAACATAAGCCACTAAAAATTATACTAGCAGCCTTAACAGTCAACCCACATGCTTGTATATCATTCACAGAAGTAGCCAAGCAGCCAAATTAAGCATGTTTTAGATCTATCCTTAATACGAAGGAGGGCCTCAGCCTATGCATCATTGGCAGCCAAAATTTCATTCCTTAGTAAGCAATCTTTGTAGCACGTTATGCTAACTATGATTAGGGTATTGTGTTCCCTCTAAGGAGCAAGGCATCACAATAATAGAATCATAGTAGCAGATGTCACTCTTTTAATTAAAGAACCTCATCAAGAATTTATATTCACACGAGCGCAAGATAAATATAAATCATTTTCCTAGTCCTTTACTAGGAAGCATTCAATTGTATATATCACACCGCTAGAACAAGGTTAGGATTATCCCTGACAAAGACATCAGCAATAATAACAGTTCCACCAAAACACTGCTATATTATATACAAGCAATCAACAAGAATCTCAAATCATTTTCCTAGATAAAGCATACTAGGAATCAATTTTGTATATTTTTTATATGTCATAATGGACAACACATATCAAGAGGAATCTAATACCATTTCAGGAGTATAAGCTCAACCATTATCACTCAACATGGTCTAGTAAGCCAAGAAAGCTACCACAAACCTACAACAATAAGTTCACTAAATTCCCTGTATAAAGCTTTGTAACCTTATTCCTCAATCCACATGCCAAGTTCAGAACCAAAGGTTCACTAAGACATTAACTTGCCTTCAAATACAAACTGAATCTTTGAATTCGAATAACAACTACAACCTCACATATATTTCCTATGACTAACAAAAATGCCCACCAGAAATTCAGATTATTGAATCTAGAATCAACTTCATTAACAAATTCTACCAATTCATCAATAACAACAACAATAAGCACGTCACTACAAGCCTTAGATCAAGCCTAGAGCATGGGAAGAACCCTAATTAGAGTTTAACCTCTGGGAGGGGTGGAGAGGTAGTGAGACCAGAGAGAGGGGAGACATGATCTTACCCGATGGTCCTCGCTTAGCAAGAAGAGGAAGTAGATCGAATGTGACAACCATGACATGGTGGGCACTAGGGTACCTACACAACGCCGCACTAGCAATAATGTCTGAATAAGAGCGACAACATAGGCGACCACCACATCGTATGGACTACCACTGTGACACCACGGAACCACCATAGCACAGCAAGGTCAAACCTCACTGAAACCCTAATTCACCAATAGGGGTGAGCGCAACCATGAGAGGGGGAATCTGACGAGTCCTTTTGAATCAGTCGATGGAGCAGAGCATCATTTGAGACTGTTGTCCTTGGCCAGGACGGCCAAGCTCACCGGAATCGAGCGGAAAAGCGCGATGGAGACATGGCATCGCCAGAGATGGAGAGAACAAGAGAGGAGAGAGCGCTGGGGACGAATGGGGGTCAGGTGAAATAACCTAGCCCTACGGATTGGGGTTGGACCCAACCCTATGCTGAGCTGGACACAGGCCAGGCATAGGTTATAAAAGAAAAACATAAAAATAAATAGGACAACAAAAAGTAAATTACCAAAATACCCTTTGAGCATTTCAAGCTCTAGAAAAATGTAGGAAAATCCTAAAAATACATATGTTATACCATAATGTTGAAAAAATATATATACCTAGGAAAAATATAACATTACTTATTTAAGATAAATAAAATGCAACTGGATATTAAAACCATAAAACCTCTCAATGAGTTAAGACAAATAAGAAAAATCTTAAAATGAATAAAAATCACTTTTGGGTATTAAATATAAACCACTATATATAAAATACTAACTATGAAATTCCTAGTCATTTTAGTTTTACTAAAAATGTTGGTTATAAAAAGAGTTTATAAAATCCTTTTCTTGTATTAAAATAAAATGATATATTCTTTTATCATCTATCAATCAAGATAAATTCTTTTCTAGCATTATTAAACTACTTAAGATTTATTCATCATAAAATGTAGTTCTTTAGAGCTAAGATCAAGTAGGATTATATGAAGCTATTTCTTTAAGTAATAACACTGATTCCCAAGTTCATTTAAATACTTTAAACCATAACCAATTCTTGAGATCGTCTATTTATGCTATCATTCATAAGATAAATCTTGTCTTTAGGATTATAATAGAAAATCATGTCTTAAACTCATCATTCACTCACACTGGGAGTGAATGATCTCAGATCATTGATTATGCTTAGGAAAACCCTAGAACTTGGTAATGTCATAAACATTATGTCTTAAATCCATTTATATTTTTATAGTTAACTTTGGTCTAATATTCAATAAGCTAGAAGAATAGTAACTCAAGATCATTTGTAATTTATCAATACCCATAGTCCAAATCCTTGTAATCTTCAGAATTGATTAACTTAACATAAACAATATTTTCTTCAAAAGTTATTATTTTTTCCACTTAAAAAAATTATATTCTTTCCTTTAAGCCTTAACAACTTAAAACATAAGCTTTTATAAAAGTTACATGATAATAATCCACCCCAATTATATGTTATTATTGTATTTACTTTTGTATCTTGTATGTTAAGTCTTAAATTCTTTAATGATACATTTGTTTGTGAATTAAACTTGAAGATAAACCAAATCTTAAAGAAATCACATAAGTTCAACTCATTCACAATATTGGGTATTACTTCGGGATTTTACAAAATGCATGCCATTACTTATGCACATCATCTTGCTTATTTAAACATCGGTCCTTACCAGGCCAATGATGTTGTTTTTAGATACTAGATCTTATATTGTCTCGAAGACCGTGATTACATAATCTTGTAATCACAAAGGCAAGTTCATAGTTGCTCATGTCCTTTGGTTATTTTCTATCAAGTATTTGAAATCTACTATTGTTATCACCTACATTTCGAAAAACATGGCAGAAAACACTATTTTCATAATTGACTTGAACTATTGGTTACTAATCCAGGGTGATCGACTAATCTATTAGAAATGGCAATTAAACCACCATTTAATGGGAAAGTATCATCTAGGACTTAATAATGGCGATAGTGATTCTTGCATCGTAAACTACGTGTTAACCATGAGATCTATATGGGATCTAGGGAAGTTAACTGGATTTTCTTCCTTCCGTATGTCGACGGACGACCTTACGTGATGCTGGGATTCCTGGCGTGGATCCAGCACATGGGTGGGCACCCTTAGGGCCCCACGGTTTGGTGTCTAGATTATCTTTGAGAGGCTGCCAGAGTTAGGTCGGCCATTGTTATGGGTCCTACTAGGGGCACATCTAGATCACAGAGTCTTCAGGGGCCTATCAGAGTTATAGCGGCCGTTAAGGGGCTTAACAGAGATGTGGCAGCCTAAAGGATCATGTTGGCATATAGGGTCACGAAAAATGGTAGTGATCCGCTTGGGTTCTTATATTGGGCCCCACACCAAAGGAAGTGCAGACGGGAAGGAACGCCTGATTATGCAACGTGGATAAAGATCTCTAATGGGTAAAGCAACACACCTCTGCAGAGTGTAAAAAAGTGTGACATGTTACTCCCTATTCTAGGAAGGAGTTGCGAACGCTACAGGAAAGGAACTCCACAAAGTTCTAATCATCCTGTGAAGACTGGCGAACATAGTTTTTAGTATATAAGCAACCTTTGAAGAAATGTTTATGAAAACCTTCATAACCTATGACCTTCATAGTATATGGTTGTAGATAATGCATAAAACACTCCTTTTTAGTGAACTTACTGAGTATGCTTGTACCCAACCATACCTTATTAACCCTTGCTAGATTCTAAAGCCGACGAAGATGTCGTCAACACCAACTTATGCTCAAAGGAATCGTCACCAAAAGCTCAAGTTCTTCACTGAAGTTAATGGAGTCAACATATACCTCAACTGAAGTGAAGGCGGAGTTCCTGATTAGATAGGGGTATAATCTCTAGCCATAGAACCTACTTGTGTAGAGTATTTCTATAGCAGCAATTGCAAGCCATAGATATATCTTAATAGTAGTAGTATATATAGAATAGACTTCGCATTGTTATTTCTGGTTTTCTTCTATATAATGTTTTCCTCGCTATTTTGAGTAAGTTTTTTGGATCTTTTGTACAGAATTTAGTTGCAATCTATAGTCATGTCTTAGGCCCATGATGTTTTCATTGTACCACCGAGGGATGTAATACTAGTGGAACGGTGTTTCATTGGTGTCATGTCAATGACTATAGTGTATTACATCATGTAGTGGTATGCTGGGTCACCACAGTTATCTCACTCCTCTTGATGATAGAGATATATTCTCTAGGCCCACTTAGTACTACGATGTCACCCAATCGTCTTCAGAGACATAATTATGATGAGATCATAAAGGATATCGGAATATGAATACGAGTTAAAGAGAGTGAAATTATAACAAGTATAACTAGTATAGTGATCAAGAGTTGATTCACGAGAATACCAATATATTGCCTTGGATTATCACACGAATATTGTGAAGTGAAGAGATTAGTATATGTATAATGAACATGTTCACTCGATGCGATTTTCGTGTAGTGAAGTGGGAACCATCATGGGTGTTCAGGCTCCGTTGTTGGTTATTGATCCGCTGGTCTTCGGTATCATGTCTTTACTACCGAACCTCAATGCATCACACACTCAAGGTCCAACGATCAAATTGTTATTGTCACCTACTTGGTAGATAGTTGATAGAGTTGTCCATAATGGTATCCGAACACACTAGAATAGTTTTGAGTATCCATTCAGACACTTCAGAGAGGAATCAGAATAGTTCTGATGACATAACCTAATTCTGGAAAGTTGTCATGAAGTTGTTGGTGATGATTCTAAGGTTTATCATAATCATCCCTAGATGATGGATATGCCAGAGAGCTTCGAAAAGGTCCCAGAATATATATAGGATCAATGTACCAAATTAGTCTAAGGTAAATCATAGGTGAAATGGAGTGCTAGAAGGGGTTCAAGTGGTCAGAATGGATAAGAGGGGCAGGTCCATCCTAGGTATGGTGCCTGGGCCACCTAGGCCCACCCATGGTCAGCGCCCAACCTTCCCAGGGCTGGCACATGGTGCCATGTGGTGCCACCTCAGCTTTCCTTATTTAGTGCATTGCATAATCGGGAAGGTATCTGATCAAATCTCTATTTATGAAAGGTTTCAATCTGATCTTTTAAATTAGAAGGAATCGATCTTACTTGATTATGGAGTTGGAGGTCTTATTATATTTGTAAGGGGATGATCTTCGAATCAAAGGATATCGGAAACCTGCCATAAGGAGGATCCCTAGGTTACATGTCCCTCCCCTCCTCATATATAAAGGACTAGAGGTTCTCCTCCAAAGACACACCAAAATCTCCTCCGAGAGTCTCTCTCTGCCTCCCCTTCATCTCTCTCTCTCTCTCTCTCTCTCTCTCTCTCTCTCTCGTTCTAAACTATAGTAGTGATGTCGGGAGGCTGTGGGCGAGCACCATTAACATCAAGCTCTACACCGTGGAATGCTGATGGATCATTGGACTGAACACGTGCAATCAACGCAGGGATCATCCGTTCGATCCTAGTGTCGAGTGGACACTCCTCGTTGTTGGGAGGGATACACCTAGCTATGAGGATCGACCCATTCGTCTTCAACATCTACACCAATTGACGTCCTTTTCCGCATCTAGTTCTCTATGATATCTAGATCTAATCCCGTCAGTATCTTCATGGTTAGATCTTGGTTGTTTGTGTAGGATGATTTTTTTTGTTTTACATGCACGAACCCCAACATCTTATGCCTGCATTACACCCTTCATCATTCCCTTGTGTATTCCTCAATGGCGTGGCTGCTAATAACCCCCAAGTGCAAGGGATCACTTTAGTACAATTCGATAAGTATTTGACTATCGAACCCATGAGGAGCTGAAGGTAAACTATATATTCTCTAAAGCCCTATAACCCACTTATGTGGCCTTATATGCAAAGCTAGGAACTATAGTGTGTGTGGTTGTTTTTCGGTACTAAATAGAAAACAGTAAAGTTTTTGGAAGAAAATACTGCAAGTAAAATGGAGCTAGTGAAGTGGAGGCGGATAAACCAAGGGAGCAAATGCTTAGGCAAATTTATATCTCATTTGGTTGGTTGTCACAATTAGTGAAGCACAAAGATAGTATTTTTATTGTTTCTTCTAAGGATAAGCCATGAATAGGTGCAACCATATAAATGAGAAAACACACCCCTAGTGATTTATCCCAAGGCCAATTAAGAGAAAACAAGGGAATTATTAAGATATAAAGTCCAACCACCGCATTTAGATCTAAGGTCCCCATGATAATACCCCCGTTGATTAACCATGAATTAATACAACATGTATCTCTAAGATTTGGGATTCGGTTTTTGTCAAACTCCGGTTATCCCTCATCCTATCAACATGCAATGGTGACAACCTTATGTATCCCCTAACATATGTGTGCACTCATATGTTAGTACAACAAGATCATCATAGAATGTAACATATACTTGTATGCAACCAACAACAAACTATATCACAATTGCCATAAATAAGTCACTGCTCAAACATCAACATAGAGATCCAATAGATCATGAGAAAATAATATATTGCATCATACATCATGTTTTCCAAGAGACTACAGTGGGGGATTATGGAGAGTTGATGTAGATGGTGATCGGTTTGAGCCTCCCCATGGGGAAGAGGCGACACTGGCGTGGAGGAGGCGGCGACTGCCCTAGGGGGCGAAGGCATATTTCCCCTTCTTCCTTGGCCATGGTGTTGATCTTGAGGAGCTTCTCCCCCTCCTTAGCGGCTGCCAAGGAGGAGGATTTTCGTGGCTATGGGTGGATGCCTTCAGAAATAGGGTGGAGATGCAATCTAGGCCATGTGATAGATACCCATTTGATCCAAGAGCTCTTGGACACCTCTAGAACATTTCTAGGCCTCCCATGTGTCCTTTGGGAGCTTCTTGGGTCGTTACTTGACCGAATCCATCAAGTATGGGAAGAGTTGGAGTCAATCACGTCACAAACTCTCGAAATCCCGAAACTGCTTATGTACCCTTCCGTAATCCGGGGCTAAAAGTAATGTATGAACTCCGATTGAGCCAAATTATATTCCTAGGATCATTAGAGTGAAATTCCCCACAACTTTCATCTATGGACTTTTTCCATTTGACGCCATCTTCCGGGGCTTCTGTGGCAATCTTCTAAAACTGTTCTGCGGGGACAGATTTCAGAAAACTTCGAATTTCACCACAATGACTGGTTTCCTTCCATATTCGTGTATTTTCTACACAACAAAGTATGAAAATATAATATGTGCACTTTTGAAACTATTAATAAGTTAGTCCCAATAAATATAATAAAGTTGCAAGATAATGGGGATTTTGGCACAATAAACTACAAAGTTCATGGATGCATTTTACATGCATCAGTCACCGACCCCCTACTACATCCCCTAGATCGGACTACCGCCCGTATCTGTTGGCGGTGATGAAGAAGGCGGAGGAGGGTTCTTCTCCGGTCGACTACATTAGATCTTCGATCTGCTCTGCATCAGGAACTTTGTGCCATCGTATGAGGAGTTGTTCAGCTAGCGGGGAGAGGGGCACGCCGATGCCGGAGGAGGATATTATCTCATCAAGTGGGAGTTTGTCTAGGCCCGTTCCTTTCCGACCCTAGTTATTTCTTGGTCCGCATCTACTGCTCTCTAGGATTGAAGTAGAATCTGACTCTCAGATTTTTAATTTTGGATGATCCCTATGATGATGGTCAGCTTTGTGTCTATGCATGCGAATCTTTGTTGCCATTATTGATCCCCTATACTACCTAGTACTATATTTGCAAGTACATGTCTAGAAAATTTTAGACAGTAGACTTTTCTAACTGTAATTTTTCACATTTTTTTCATGCAGTGCGCTCTTAAATTTGAGGGAACATGGCTACCTCAAATAGTGTCAACACCCGGATTTTTAATCCCAGATGCATGTTATGTCATACATCGCAATCCCGGGATTACCATTTTTGTGAGACATAACAGATTGGATATCACAATACATCATCCATTACAAACCATACATAAGGTCTTACACAAATAAGGATCTCATGATCCAGTCTTAATACAACAAGCAGCGGAAATAAAAGATAAGCATAGCGGTGGGGTCCATCTTCAGGGGCACAGGTAATGCTGACGAAGGCAGATAGTCCTAGTTATCATAGCCGTCCTGCTGGCCATCATCTTGGTAGTCTCCTTCATAGTCTGGCCATGAGAATAGCTAGGGACAAAAGCCATGAGTACTCTTTAAGTACTCACAAACTACCACTAACAAGTAGTATGGTTCTAAGTAAAGTACTAACTCTAAGTTTAACTATAAAGTTAAGTTTGAAACCTAAGCTGAGTTTAGAAGCAAAGAAAGATAAAATAAAGTTCTAGAATCACTTAAGTTGGGGAGCTAGTGTCATAGTCACAACCCTGTTGTGGTCAATTCAACATTCATCATTCCTTTCATAAGTTATTTTAAAAACATCTAACAACGAAACAGTATGGCCATCCCAACTGTCCATAACCGCGGACGCAGCTATTCGAATAGTTTGACACTCTGTAGAGGTGGCACACTTTCACCACAAGATTCGATACATCTGTCAGGGATAACCCTGAATCATCATACTTAGTATGCAGATAATCAAACATAACCTTTCCTTTACACACCCTAGTATAAGCACCTCTCCTATGAGCATGGCCTCCCAACCATGACCATCTGTCATCTTGGGCACTGCATAGGTGGACAACATTGAGAGGTAGCCTCAGCTCAAACCTCTCCCGCGAGGGAACTAATACTAATGCATATAAACTTCCGGCTAAGCCTTACCCAATTCAGGTATTGTGGTTGTACGGTAAATTTGGAATGGTATCGCATCCGAATCCAACCATCAGTTTTGTAAAAGGGTTAAGGCTCATGCCTTAACATTTTGATCATCATAAACCATTTGAGTTTCTCAACACATGTCAAAACATCTCAATAGAATGACTCATCATTCCAAGGTTTTCATAATTCATTTTCACCAAGTGTTCCCATCTAAAGTGACTCAAGTTTTTATCTACTCTAAACTACTAAGTTAAGAGTGTTCACTAAGGTGGAAAGATGGAATCAATCTCATGCCATAGAATGACATCTAAAGTTTATCTAAATAGGCCAAGTTTTATACTCTTTATGCTACCTTCAAAACAAGTAAGGGACTTTGGTAAAGTAAAGGAAGTAAAGCTTAGAAAAATAATACTTGGGGTAAGTAATAGTCAAAGTGGTATGACCAAAGCATGCCTAATGCATCTTGCTTATTTTCTCTAGCTTAATTCTAGCTTGCTAACAATAGCTTGCCTTGGTTGGTGTAGTGGTTGAAGTTTTCTTCCTCCTCTTGATAGAACTCCTCCTCCTCGAAAGCTTGGTCGGTACTATCGTCTATAAATACATACGGAGTACGCAATCACCAAACAATACTTAACTAGTCTAACTAGCACTCTAAGGCACACATTTGATGATCTATTATCATCACAAGCATCACAAGTTTTATTAACTAGTTTCCTTCTTTTTATTTAAGAAAAGTAATTTCTACTCATTGAAAAATAACTAAGATTTAATATTCACCACTTAAAATATGGGATCATGTGGACACATGTCATCACCACATATTCTAACATGTGGGAATGTGATTTAAGGGTTGGTTCATAATTACTTTGGTTTAAGTTCATTATTTAATGATTTAAAGTGACTAGAAATGCCTATATAGCATTATTTTGGTACTAGTCCAAAGTCACTGCATGTAAACCCTAATATTATTACGTATTCAGATAGGTATGGTGAAATGTGATTTTTGAGAGTTGGAATCAACTCAAAAGCTATCATGGTTGATTTTATAAAAATGTTGCAAGTTGCAAATGTTTCTGTTTTGTTATTTTTACTAGGAGAGATCTCTAACTCTAATTGAATTAAATCAAACGGGCTAGGGTAAATCTTTTCAGTAGCTTTCTAACAAAATTGGAATCACTCCATTTGGATTTGTAAATCTTTCTGAATTGAATTTCAAACAAGGGGACAGAACTAGGTTTAAACTAAAATAGAAAAATCCTAATTCAAACTAAATGGGTCACGCGGGAAAGCTAACGGGCCGGCCCAGTGACACTACGCAGCACGGGGAACAGCTGACAGGGGGTCCACCGGTCAGAGGCTCATAACACGCGAAGCGGTACGGGGCGATGTGGGCCGTTAGATTAGAACTAGGATCGACGGCTGGGGATCGTCGTCGACGACGGACAGGTCGCCAGCGAGGACAAACCCTAGCGGCTCGGTGGGGGTGCTCAGGGGGCGTACCAGGGCTCCAGCAACGACAGTGATGGGGCAAACAAACTGGCTATCGACGGCGAGCTCAGGGGTGGTCGAGGCAGCTCTGGGGGTGGACGAAATCAACGTCGCCTTCTCCTCCTCTGATGCAGGCTCCTCCGGCCAAATTCCCGCGAGCAAGTGCTCGCGCTGCTCCGGCTAGAGGTGGGGAAGGACCAGTGAGGTGAGGGGAGTGGAATGGTGTGAGTGGATTGTGCTGGGGTGACCTCTATTTATAGCTCGACGACGCGACCGAGAAGGATGGGCGGGCGGCTCCGACGAGGGCTGCACAGCGTGCTAGTGGCGTGGCTCGAGGTAGGGGACAGTGGCTGGTCTCCTGGCGGTGCGCTACGGCTTAAATGCGGGCTTAGGGGCGGTGGCAAGTTAGGCCGGCGACATGGTGCTCGGGGTGGCATGGCATTGCTGCTAGGAGGGTAGGGCATGGGTGCTTAGGCTCTGGTTGGATCAAGAGGGGACAGAGGGATTAAATGGAGATCAAATGGGGGCAAAACCCTGTTGTAAACAGTGAGCTAACTACTAGGTGTAATCTCTGCCTGCCAAGTGTTTGTAAAAATGGCCGCAAGAAATTTACTTTTGAATTTTGAAAAGATTTTTGGTGGGTGTGTTAGTTATAAGCTTGAGACTCTGTGGATGCTTGGGTTTTGAAAAATGGAGCTCATTTGAGTGGTTTTTGAAATAGTGGGATCTTCCCATATGAACTAGATTCAATTTTCAAATGTCATTTAAATATAGAGTTTGAAAGTTTTTGGCAGATCACAAAGTGGGCCTTGGTACATCATTATGTGTAATAGCAAGAGGTGCAAAGATCCACTTTTATTTCTGTTAAGAATTGAGTACTAGGAATAGCCAAAGTAGGCATGTTAATTAAAATGGCACAAATGACCATTTCATTCTTTTATTCATTTTGATTTGTTTTTCTTTGGGATTTGTTTGGGAATGATCTAGATGATGTTTATTTCACCTAAGAATCATTTTACAAGCAATGGATCACTTAATCATGGCAATTCAAATCAACTCCTATTTAAATGTACACACATATGAATGCTTTAATAATTTTAATTGGAAAAGTTTTTGTTAACCCTAATTTTGATGATTTGGATCTTAATAACCTTGGATTATAGTTTTGGGATGTTACAAACCTTCCCCCCTTAAACAAAATCTCGTCCCGAGATTTACAAAGAAAACTAGGAACTAAACAGATCTAGGAACTCTGTCCTAATGTAATCTTCTCGCTCTCAAGTGGCTTCGTCTTTGGTATGGTTGCTCCATTGAATCTTGAGAAACTTGATACTCCTAGTCCTGGTGGTTCTGTAAGCTTCCTCCAAGATACGGATGGGCACTTCACGATACGTCAGGTCCTTATTGATCTCCATAGCTCTATGATGGATGTTCTTGAAAACTTCAGTCTTCTTCGGCACTTCCAGGCATTTGCAAAGTAACGAGATATGGAACACATTGTGGATGGCTAACATCTCTTCAGGTAGTTCCAGTTGATACGATACTTCTCCTCGACGGTTCAGAATCTTGAAGGGCCCGATATATCTGGGGGCTAACTTTCCTTTTAGACTAAAGCGTTGGGTTCCATTCAATGGCGAAACCTTGAGATATACAAAATCTCCGACATTGAAAGTCAGGTCTCTCCTTCTCTTTTCAGCATAACTCTTTTGTCTGGATTGGGCGGTTTTGAGATGCTCACGGACTTTGTGAACCTTCTCTTCGGCTTCTCGGAGAATGTCGGGTCCAAAGATCTGACTCTCTCCTACTTGCGACCAATTCAAAGGGGTACGGCACTTTCTTCCGTATAGGAATTCAAATGGTGCCATCTGCAAACTAGCTTGATAACTGTTGTTATATGAGAATTCTATGAAAGGCAGGCAGTCTTCCCATTTTGATCCGTACTCTAACACACAAGCTCTTAACATATCTTCTAGGATCTGGTTGACTCTCTCAGTCTGTCCATCCGTTTGCTGGTGATAAGCGGTGCTAAAATTCAACTTGGTGCCTAATCCTTCCTGAACTTTCTGCCAAAACCTCGAGGTAAACTAGGTTCCTCGGTCTGATACTATGCTCTTGGGGGTTCCATGCAGACTAACAATCCTAGCAATGTACAGCTCTGCTAGCTTAGCACTCTGGTAAGTAGTATTAACAAGTATAAAGTGGGCTACCTTGGACAGTTTATCAACTATGACCCAGATTGAGTCATTTCCCCTACTGGAAGTAGGCAAACCGGTGATAAAGTCCATTCCGACGGAATCCCATTTCCATTCCGGAATCTGCAATGGTTGCAATAGTCCTGCGGGTCTTTGATGCTCTGCTTTGACTCTTTGACAGATGTCACACTTGGCGATGTAGCTTCCGATTTCTCTCTTCATCTTGTGCCACCAAAATTGCTCTTTTAGGTCTTGATACATCTTCGTTCCTCCGGGGTGGATAGAATAAAGAGTATCATGAGCTTCCTTCATGATAACTTGCTTCAGCTCCGAATCTGCTGGCACACAGATACGTCCTTTGTACCAAAACACTCCTTCTTCGTCTTCAGTGAATCCAGGTACCTTTCCTGTACCAATACGATGTTTGATTCTGTCGATACTTTCATTTCCCTTCTGGGTTTCCTTGATTTGGCTAATCAAAGTGGGTTGAAGTTCAATGCTAGCTAAGAATCCTTTGCTAACTAATTCAGTTCTGAACTGCTCCAACTCCACATACAAACTTGGTTGCTTCTCCTTGATCATGGTGTTAAGCCTACACGGCAATCTGCTAAGAGCATCTGCTACCACATTGGCTTTACCGGGGTGATAGTGAATGTCAAGGTCATAATCCTTGATTAACTCTATTGTCGTCGGATTGATGACAAGTACGCCATGAGGGGGTCCTCGAGGTGTGCGGAAGAGAGGGGTGTGAGACGTACGGTGTTCCGGGACGGTGAGAACACAAGTTTACCCAGGTTCGAATCCGCCGTCTTTGGACGGATCCTACTCCTACTAGCAATCCAGTAATACGGAAGAGCCGGAATATGGGTTACAAGGGTTTCGCCCGTGCGAGTTGAGATTTTAGACTATTTAGGTGTTGCCCTAAAGGCTCTCCCTAGGACGGCTTATATAGATATCCGGCCTAGGGTTTACAGGAGAGATCTATCCGGCTACGACTAAGAGTCAGTTACAGAGTACATCTTGAACTACAAGTAACATTGTGGGCCTAAGTCGGTAAGTCTTCTGGGCCTTGCCGTAGCCGGATTGGACTCCGTCTTTCTCCCTGACTGGGCCGCCCGTGAAGCAAAGCTCTAACCCGAAGTGGGCCACCATGGTTAGTGAGGAACTGTGAGGATACCCAGAAAGTATATCCCCAACAGCAGCCCCCGGAGGCCTCCAAGATCCAAAGTCGGATTTATCGTCGTCTAGCTTGATCTTTGGCTTGCAGAATCTTGAAGGGTTCCTGAAACTTCACAATAAAAATACGATTCGGGTCTTAAAAAATAAGTCGGACCTATCAGTAGGTTACTCGGATTTTCCAGCTTGATTTCAAACTAAGCCGGAACTTGGTTCCCAACACCACCTGACACAAGTCATGGTCAAGTCATGTCATCTGACAGGCATTCTGTCAGCACGACCATTGGTGGGTCCGCGGTTCGCGGAACCGAGGCACCGTTTCAATGCGTGCATGGAGATCGAGGCGACGCAATCATCGCGTGGGTCCTTCCCAGTTCCTTCCACGACGCGTGGCGGTTACACTGTAGCATTTGCACGAATCTTGGCGCAGTTAGGTGGATATAAGGGGTTAGGATTTCTTCCTTCTCCTTCCACCAGTCCTTTGCCTTTTCTTCTCCTCCCAATCCTCCTGCACGCACAGAGCTCCCCGTTCCTTCCCCAAAAAACTCCCAGCGCCGCCCCTTTTAGGTCAACCACTCACCAGAGAAATGGCCTCATCTTCCTCTTCCGGCTTAGCGGCAGCGGTGGCGACGACGGAAGCGGTGGCGAAGAAAGAGAGCTTCCGTGGGCTCTGGATCCGCTGCGCCCTCAACGAGGAGGGCCTCAAGAACATGGAGAAGGAGGGGCTTCTTGCTGCCGACGACTGGCGGAGCGGCTTTGAAGAAACCGTCCCCAACCCGCGCGACGGCAAGCGGGTCCACTTCGGCACCCACCTTGACAGAGGTCTGTCCTTTCCTCCCTCGGAGTTCTTCTCCGAGGTGATAGATCATTACGGAGTTCAACTCCATCATCTTCCTCCCAACTCTCTGTTAGAAATGAGCGCATATGCTTCGTTGTGCGAGGGCTTTCTCGGCATTAGGTCGAGTTTGACTCTTTTCCGGTACTATTTTCATGTCCGGAGAAACTCCATTACCGCCGGTGTTCCTTATATCACCGGCACTATTAGTTTTTCGCTTAGACGCAAGCGGGCGCATCCCAAAATTCTAGCCAGTGACTCGATCAAACAATGGCCAGCCACATTTTTCTATCATAGGGATATTCTGGCTCCCGGCAAAGCCACTGCTTTGCCGGCTTTCATTGACGGAGCCGACACGGCCCAACCTTCTTGGGACGAGGATGCTCCGGCTCTCACCGATGATCTGATCCTCGCTAAGAGGCGGATCGAATATTTGATCAAACACAAGGATCTGAAGGGATCCGACTTGGTTCAGTGCTGGGTCTCATGTCGGATCCAGCCCCTCCAGTATCACGGAACCCGACTGATGCATTCCATCACGTTGTCTCTGAAAGACTCCCTTCGTATCAGCTCCAAAGCCTACACCACTCAAGGCTACATAAGCCAGATCAAGTGGCTGATCCGGGAGCGGATCGAGAGGAGAATCCCGGAGGTTTCCCTGGACATGCACACGGCAGATAACCCCGTAGTGCCGGTAAGCTTCTATCAGTACACCTTTTTATGTGTTCCAATCTTTGAGTTATATCGCAATACTGATATGTTTTCTTCTTTTCAGCTTGCTGACCTCCCCGAGTCGGAATTTGCTTCGCTCGAAGGATATCCTCCGGAGTTCTCTTAGGAGGTAGAAGTGGTCCCATTGCCGGATCTTGCGCTCAAGAAGCGCAAAGCTCCGACAGTGGCTGTCAGCACAAAGGAGGTGCCTGTCGTGAAGAGGTATCTTTCAATCACAATTTTCTGCCTTCGTACTTTACTTGAATTTCTTTCCGAGATGTAATGTTTCCGACTTTACTACATTCTTAGAGCAAAACCTCTCCTCAAGGGCAAAGGGAAAGGGATTCCTTCGAAGCCGCTGCGGCACACGAAGCTTACGATAGCTTCTCCTGCCGTGGCTCCTACGACTCCTGCCCCTCAACCTTCTGCAACGCCAGTGATCTCCCCGGACGCTGCAGAAGATCCGGCTCCTACAACGGAGCCTGCGAACCTTGGGTCGCAAACTGACGTCACCATGGGTGCGTCAGATCTAGATAAGGGTGAACCCTCTTTGGGTAATGATCCCTCGGTAGAAACCTTCGCCAAAAACCTCATGAGCAATCCGGGTCTTGCCAAGTTTGGCTTGTCCCGGAAATCTGCTGAAGAAATCCAGTGGCTAGCCAAGCAATGCTTGGATAAAAGTACTTTATTTGCCGAAGAAGAAGCGCAAGAAGCAGAGGACGTCAAGTTCTCTGACCTTCTCGCTCAAGTGCGCCTTCGTGACGAGAGGATTAGGACTGGTGAGCTTCCGACAGCCCCAGTGATTCCTCTGACTCTCGCCGAAAAGGTGGCCGCTGAAGTGAACGTGGGTTTGGATAAACTCACCCGCGAACAATATGTAAGTCAGAATTCCAACTCCTGTTTTTTCCATTATCTTATATCATATCCTCTAGCCCCCAAGCATGAAGTAGGATATATAATCCGGGTTTATGCTTCATTAGGATGCCAAAGAACGAACTAGTGTAGCCCCCAAGGCTCGTGTTGATATTTAGCAAAAATATTAGCCCGAGTCTTAAGTAGCTTTCTGACTTTGGGTATTCTGACTTACAGAAAGTATGTTCCTATAACCAGGAATTACTGAAGAATGTCTATGATAAGCAGAGAGAGATCAAAGCTCTCCGGCTAAAAATGATGAACTTAAAGTTGCCAAGGATGAGGCTGAAGGTAAACATTCCGAGACTCAAACCTTGTCTTTGTTATTTTCAATGTCGATTTTTTTTGAACTGTTGTTCCTTTTTGACTTACAGCGCTGGTGAAACAATCCGTCGCCATGATTGAAGAGGCCGAGAACCTCAAGACCCTGGTGGTGGAGAACAAGGAGCTTCGCCAAGAGCTGGACCAGCCCAAGGCAAATCATGAAAAGAGCATAGCTCAAGTCCTTGAATCCTCCTCCATGGCTATTGAAGAGCGTGATCGCAAGATCGCTGCTCAAGATAAAATAGTCTCGGACCTCAAGAATGAGCTTAGCAGAGAGAAGGATATGTCCCAGGTGCTCCAGGCTGAACTCTAGAGTCTCCGGGAGGAGAAAACCAAAATTGACAACGTCATTTTCAGTACGTTCCATCTATCTGACTTGTCTTTTTCTTCGACTTTTATCAATGTCGGATTTTTCATAACTTTTTTTGTGTATAGGTCCCCTGAACTTGACGGACTCTTCCTCCTCCGAGCCCCACACCCACCGGCTTACCCAAGTCGGTGACCTGCTTCATGACTTCCGCCAATCCTTTGAGGACATCAGCGAAGCTCTCAAGATTCCGGACATGCCAAGCATGTTAGATTTTCAGGTGCGGGACAAGGCAAAGGAGATGACGTAACTTGTTCGGGACTGGAACATGTCCTACGCGCGGACTGCTGCGCGGAACGCTCTCACCATGGTCATGAGCCACCATGGAAACATGGAAATATGGCAAGTGACCAGAGGGTACTACAAGGTAGATGAAGACGGCCAGGAGCAGGACCTTCAAGACATCATGCACTCCTGCGCCGGATATGGGTGTCACGTGGCTGACCTGACCAGCTACGAGATCCCCTTATTCACCCGCGTGGCTACTCCGCCCCCTCCTCCGGAAGAACCAACAGAAGTTTCTGACGATGAACACACCACCTCGGATGCGGACATCTCGGAACGATATCAAGGCGGAATCTCCAGCGAGCCGGCAGCTCCTTCATCTCCTCCTGCATCATACATCAGAAATTTTTGTATTATTCTAGAAAAACATGATGCATCTGTAAATATGCAGTACTTTAATTTTGCTAGTGCTAAGCTTTTGATCTATTCAGCACTTTTGGCTTTGAGTTTTTTGTGTGTGCTTGAAATGTTTACATAAGCACTTATACTTTTTTGTCTCTACTTATCGTTTATCTGGCTTTCCACCTCGTCCCTTTCGTGAGCCGGCTAAACCTTCTGCCGAAAACTTTGTCGAGCAACGAAGCTCAATTGCTAAACCAGTTTAAACTCGGAAACAAAGCCGGCTTCCAGTACCAACAATTCACAACTCGGAAAATGCCTGCATCCAGCAATCAGACAAATAACCAAAGTAAAGACTAGTAACTTTAGAGTTATACCCGAGGGTAGTAGTTTTAGAATCGGAAATCTAAACCAGAACGAACATGAGCAGAAAGTACTTTCAAGCATTCTAGGATTTTCGACTATGACATGACCATTCGGAAATAAGATGGTAAAAACTTCTCAGAAAAATTTGAGGCAACCAAAACTTTTATTTCTCACAGAATCATGTACATATATATGTTTACAAAGAAGGATAAACTAAGAATAAAAGGGACGTAGCTGAGCAATATTCCATAATTTGTCTAACTCATCCGGATTTGTACTGCCTCCAGCTCTCTTTCTCTTCTTAGTAGCAGGTCTTTCTTTGACTGGCCTCATGTCAGTTAAGTAGTACGATCCATTGTGCAATACTCGACTAACTAAAAATGGACCTTCCCATACTGGGGAAAGTTTGTGCTTTCTTTGTTGCACAAGCCAGAGAACCAAATCGCCTTTATTGAAAGATCGGTTTCTGACTCTCTGACTATGATATTTGCGTAACTTCTGCTGATAGACTGTAGATCTCATTTCAGCAACGACGCGAATTTCTTCGACTAAGTCGAGATCATTTTGTCGAGAAATCTCGGCATCCTCTTCGATATGCGCGGCCACTCTAGGAGAAGTATGAATCAAATCACTAGGAAGAACTGCTTCTGCGCCATAGACCAAGAAGAAAGGTGTGTATCATGTTAACCTGTTTGGAGTTGTTCATAAACTCCAAATTACAGAGGGTAATTCCTCTGCCCAAGCCCCCGCAGCACGTCATAGTGGTGCTTCGAGTCTCGGTTTTAGGCCTTGTAGAATTAAACCATTTGCTCTTTCGACTTGTCCGTTAGCCTGTGGATGTGCGACTGACGCAATATCAAGCCGAATATCTTGCTCGTTGCAGAATTCAGCCAATTCTCCCATAGAAAAGTTACTCCCGTTGTCCATGATAATGCTATGCGGATAACCATACCGGATTATAACATCCTCGACAAATCTCTTGGTTGTTGCTCCATCACAACTAGTGACAGGTTTAACCTTAATCCATTTGGTGAATTTATCCACCATCACTAAGAGGTGAGTAAATCCACTTAGAGCTCGTTTAAAAGGTCCTACCATGTCAAGCCCCCAGACCGCAAAGGGCCATGTTATAGGTATTGTTCGCAGCTGATTAGTCGGAGCATGAGCTTGCTTGGCGTACTTTTGGCAGCCTTTGCACGTCTTGACTAATCGTTCGGCATCTGCCTGAGCTGTAAGCTAGAATAATCTGTGTCTAAAAGCTTTTTCCACTAAAGATTTGGCTGCAGCGTGGTGACCACACTCGCCTTCGTGGATTTCTCTTAAGATTTCCATTCCTTCTTCCGGAGATACACAGCGCTGAAACCCCCCAGAAACACTCTGTTTATGGAGCTCACCTTTAACAATAGTATAGGCTTTTGCTCGTCGGATAATCTGCTAGCTCAGCACCTCATCTTCAGGTAATTTTCCATCTACCTAATAATCGAGGTAGGGTTGAGTCTAGCTGGGAATTACAGCCAGAACTGCTATCAAGGGTGAGTCGGATTTGGTCGGATATTCCTCATCTACTCCCTTTATTGAGGGAACTTTGAGGTGCTCTAGAAAAGCGCCATTCAGGACCTCTTTCCGCGCAGAACCTATCCGAGATAGTGCATCTGCTTCCTCATTTTCTGCTCGAGGGATGTGTTGAACTTCAAACCCTTCGAATGATTTAGATAGATCATCCACGACAGTTTTATATGCTGCCATGTGTTTATTTGTGTTACAAATATCCGACACTTGCTGAGCAACGAGATCCGAATCTCCGTAACACATCAAACGTCGGATGCCAATATCCTTAGCAATCCGGATTCCATGCAGCAGTGCTTCATACTCGGCAATATTGTTTGTCGCTGTGAAGTGTATCTGCAACACATATAAAAGTTTATCTCCTTAGGGTGATTTGAGCACCACGCCAGCCGCCAAGCCCCCTCGAGCCTTAGACCCATCGAAAAAGAGGGTCCAATATTCCGACTCAGGGAGGATCATGTTCTCCTTCGTCTCTGTCCAATCAGCGACAAAGTCAGCAAGGATCTGGGATTTAATTGTTGTCCGAGGTTTGTACTCAATGTCGAAAGCTGAAAGCTCTATGCCCCATTTGGTGATGCGTCCTGTGGCGTCACTGTTGTTAATTATATCTCTCAAGGGAGTTGTGCTCATCATGGTAATTGGATGCTCCTTAAAGTAGTGTCGTAACTCACGAGATGCTAGAAAAACACCGTAAGCCAACTTTTGATAGTGCGGATACCGCTATTTTGATTCTGTCAGAACCTCGCTGACAAAGTAAGTCGGACGCTGCACCAGGTGTTCCTGATTTTCCTCTGGTCTCTCCACCACCATGACGATACTAACAACCTTATTTGTAGCAGCAAGATAGAGCAACATCGGTTCCTTAGGTTTTGGCGCTGCAAGGATAGGAGCAGATGAGAGTACTTTCTTCAGGTCTTGTAGTGCAGCTTCAGCTTCGTCAGTCCAGACAAAATCCTTGGTCTTTTCAGGAGTTTGTATAGTGGTGCGGCTCTTTCACCAAGCCGGCTTACAAATCGACTGACCGCAGCAATGCAACAAGTTAGTCTTTGTACGTCCTTCAGGCGGGTTGGCCTGGAAATATTGAGTATAGCCTTGATTTTGTCTCGGTTCACCTCTATGCCTCTTTGAGACATCATGAAACCTAACAATTTTCCGGCTGGTATTCCAAAGAAGCATTTCTTCGGGTTAAGCATGATGTTGTATTTTTTTAGATTGGCAAATGTTTCCTCCAAGTCGGAAATCAGTGTTTCCTTCTTTTTGGACATTACCGCGATATCATCCACGTATGCATGTACATTGCGTCCGAGTTGGTCATGAAGGCAACGCTGCATCGTGCGCTGGTACGTAGCTCCTGTGTTCTTCAGCCCAAAGGGCATCGTAACAAAACAGAAGGTTCCAAAAGGGGTTATGAATGAAGTTTTGATTTTGTCAGATTCCTTCATCCGAATTTGGTGATAACCGGAATATGCATCGAGAAAACAGAGGAGTTCCAAGCCTGCCGTAGAATCGATAACTTGATCAATTCTGGGCAGAGCGAACGGATCTTTTGGACAAGCCTTGTTCAAGGCAGTATAATCAACACACATCCTTAAATCAGTGTTGTCCTTTTTAGGGACCATTACAGGATTGGCCGACCACTCAGTGTGGATGACCTCTTCTATGAATCCGGCTAACTCGAGCCACGCTAGTTCCTTAGCTATTGCCTTACGCTTTTCGTCGCCAAACCGTCGTAAGGACTGTTTGACGGGTTTCGTGTTCAGGTTTACATTTAGAGAGTGCTCGGCAAGTTCCCTAGGTACTCCGGTCATGTCAGATGGCTGCCATGCAAAGATATCTTGATTTGCTTGGAGGAACTTGACGAGCGCGCTTTCCTATGCACTACCTAGGCCTACGCCTATCTGGGTCACCTTGGAGGGGTCATCATCCTTCAACGGCGCTTTCTTCATCTCTTCTGATGCCTTGAATTCTGGATTTGGCTTTGTCACCTCCTTCTTCGTTGCGGGCATCTCGGACGGATCTATGCTCTTCTTGATCTCCTGGTACTCCTGGGCGTGCAGCACGACTTCGGCAAAGGCGGCATTTCCATCCTTGCACTCCCGCACCTTCTTCGGGTCTCCTCTGATGGTGATCACGCCGTTGGACCTAGAATTTTCATCATATTGTAAATGTAACACGGACGAGCCATAAAAGCCCAGTAAGTCGGACGTCCGAATATAGCGTGGTATGCGCTCTTGAATGGGACCACTTCGAAGGAAAGTGCTTCCGTCCGATAGTTCTTTGGAGTTTCAAAGGTAACATCCAAAGTAATCTCTCCCAGGGAATTAGCTTGTCTTCCTGGGACAAGTCCGTGAAAGATCACAGAGCTATGGTTCAGTTGGGTCTCCGAGATCTTCATCCGGCGTAGCGTTTTGACATAGAGAATATTGATGCTGCTACCACCGTCCATGAGGGTCTTGGAGAAACCATAACCGTCAATAAGTGGGTTGACAATTAAGGCGTATTTTCCTCGCCTGTGTAACTTAGGCGGATGATCGTCACGGTTAAACATGATTGCCACTTCCGACCAGTCCAGATACTGGGGGACAGCCGGAACTATTGCATTGAGCTCGTGCAGAACTGCTTTCTTGACCTTTGCTGGTTGAGATCCGAGGAAAGTGACATAAGTGTCCTTCTTGGTGGGAAAAGTTTTCTTCCCTTCCGGCTTGGGATTGGAAGCATCAGCTTCCTCCATGTCGGAATCTTCCTTGGTCTCCTTGTCCTTTTCGGGATTTTTCTTTCCCTTCTTCCGCTTAGCTTTGTAGCCCGCGGTGTCATCTCTTTTGATGTCGTCATTGAAACGACATTCAGCGTTGGTGTGGGACGAGCCCCCATTGGCATCTAGGTGATGCACACATGGGTTATTGGTAATGTCGGCCCAAGAGTAGGTTTTGCCTGGTTGCTGTTCTCCTCTACCTTGGACCCTTGAAGTCCCATGGCCACGCCCGCGGCCTCGGCCACGTCCTCCTCGTCCTCCAGACCCGGAAACAGTAGTAACCACCGTTGTTTCCGTGTTGGGTTTTTCTTCCGAGGTATTTTTGCACTTCTGAGCTTGTTGCTTTGGTTGTCTTGCTGACTGAGGCACAGCTAGGGCATTGAGCAATCCCTCTGCATCGTCGTCAGCATCTGCATACTTGCTTGCTGTTTCTATCATCTCTCCCAAATCAGTGACCTTGTCACACTTGAAGCGATGACGCAGTAGACCAATTGGGAGACCTGCAATGAAAGCTTCAATCATAGTTTGATCATTTACTCCCTCACGGGAGTTCTTGGTGTCGATCCATCGTCTGAGGTAGTCCCGGCAAGTTTCTCCGGCTTTCTGGGTGCAACGCTGGAGGTCTTTGACCGTACAGGGCCTCCAATACATACCTTCGAAATTCCGAAAGAATGCACTTTGCATGTCATACCAGTTATGGATGGTGTTCTCCGGAAGTTCATTGAGCCATGATCGTGCCGTCTTTCGCAACATGAGTGGGAGATATCGGATTGCGACCAGGCTGTTTCCGCCTTTGGCGATGCAGCAAGCTTGGAAAAAATCCTGAGGCCAGGTATCTGGCCGAGCAATGCCGTCGTAGGCTTGGATGTGCCTTGAGATAGCAAATCCTTCCGGGAATCTTGTAGCTCTGATGTGTGGTCCGAAGCACTTCGGGCCCACGTAGATGTCATCGTTTTCATAGCGCCGCGCCTCTATGTTGGAATTGATCCTATGCCTTGCGTCGTTCGGGGATAGAGATCGTCCTGAATGTTGGCTGTGGCTGTGGTGCCTTGGAGCCGGACTTCGGCTTCTGCCACCACCTCCTCTGCCATGTCGTCCTCCTTGCCCTCCTTGGGAGCCGTTGTGATGACTGTGTGGTGGAGAGGGTGGGGCAGCTGGATAGTTTCCGGTTGATCGCCGGCCTCCGTCCAGAACGTCATTATTCCGATTCCGGGGAGGGTATTAACTACAACGAGCCCCCTGCCTGCTTGTTCCGGCGTGGTTTCCATCGTTTCTTCATCCGTCGTTCCCACCATGGTGTGGCTCAGCCGGACGGCTTGCATGTCTAGGAGGTGGCTTTTTTGACGATCCTCCTCCCGGCGTTTCTCTTCATCTTCTCCCCTTCGATCGTTAGATTCTCGTCGGGGAGGATTCCTCGGATTCAGAGCAGCGATGGCCTCTTTATCGGCCGCTGGTGCGATGTTGCTCTAGTCGCGTGCAGTCTTGCGATGCTGTCCTGACGATCTGGTTCTTGAATAATTGTCCTACCGTCGTTCGGGGCGATGATACTGCTCCCGGATGTGGTGGGGTCTTACATCAGCCCATGCCGGATCTGTGTGACATTGGTCGGAATCCGAGACTAGTTTTTGAATTCCAGACAGGGCGACCTTTTGCTGCTCCAGTCCCTTGTTGAGTAGTTTGATACCGAAATGGATCTCCTCCGGTCCTGGATTAGCCGATAGAATTTCTCGGGCCGCCATGGTATTCTGTACTGGGGTTGGGTATACCCAATCTCCTTTGCTATCTTTCCGTGGCTTCCCCATCTCATCTCCAAAAAGGATGGCACGGACATGTGGGAATTGGTTGTCATCTGTGTGACGCTTCCGTGTCTTCTGATGCAACCGAGACATGTAGTCCTTAGTTGCCATGCGTTTCTTATCCACCTCGAGGTTTTTGGCTTCATCGAGGAGTTGTTGACGACGCGCTTCTAGGGCTTGGGCCCTTTCATCCAGCCCATCTGCAGTAAGTTCTGCAGCTGTAGGGATAGGTGTGGTTAATGCAGCATCGATGAGTTTACGCGCACCTTCGGTGATCACGTGTCCATCCACCGATTCTTCTTTTTTCGGCTCATCTGGGATAAGTGCTCCATCCGAATCTTCTTCGTATTCCTCGGCAATCACCTCCTCAGCCAGAGGGTCTTTTGCCAGGGTTTTGTTCTTCTTGTTCTTCTTCTTCGCCGTCTTGGCAGCGCCGGTAGCAAAGACGGCTTTGGGTCCGCTTCCCGGAGTCAAGCTCTGATCGGTACTTTCGGACGTCTGGACTTCAGTATTATCTCCGACGTCCATGTCATCCTGCGCTTTGGGAGAGTGTTCCCCTGATCCTTCATCCATGGCTTCTCCTTCTTCTGCAGCTTTGGAGTTATACTCCTCTTCATATTCCGCGGAGAACTTTCGGAAATCCGCTGACGTCATTGATTCATCCGAGGATGCGGGTACGTCGGCGTTTGTTCCAATTGCCTCCAGCACCGAGTCGGTGTTTTCTCTAGCATTGGCAGAGCCGGATCCGGATCCCACGTACCCGACGAAGTGCGACGCGTGCTTCCTGAGGTACCTGCGGCTTTCGCGATCAGCCATGTCGAAACTTTTGATGGTCTCGAGAATTGCATCTGCGCTTTCGCCTTGCAGTATCATACGTCATAATGTGTACCTTAGGAAAGGTCTGTCTATCCCAGCATCATCAGAGCCGGAATCAGTGTCACTGATATGTTCCTTCTAGATTTCGACTTCCGCGGGTGGGTCAATCTGGGATCCGGCTCCTCCAGGGAGATCCACTCCAGATTCGACTTGGACCGCTAGGTCTTCTTCAGGCTCGGATTTCTCCACTATCTCCACAACTGGTGTGGGCTAGGTGGGATTAGTGTTTTCTGAAATTCGGAACTCTGCCGCCTCCGCAGACAAAGGGGACCCAGAAGAATCTTCTGCCTCTATCATCACCGCTGGGGTGGGTTGGGCAAGTTCAGCAAAACTGATGTAAACATCGATCTCGCCAAAGGACATGATTGTGTAGGCAGTCATGGCCTCCTTAGACGGAATCCAAGTCTCGTCGAGAACGATGAGAGGGACGTCGTTGGCGTAGAGGATGCGACCGACGGTGATAGTCTCGCCGATTCCTATTCTTGCAGATTCCGCTCGGAACATAGATCCGAAGCTCACTTGCCCCACGGTGGGCGCCAACTATCGTCGGATTGATGACAAGTATGCCATGAGGGGGTCCTCGAGGCATGCGGAAGAGAGGGGTGTGAGACGTACGGTGTTCCGGGACGGTGAGCACACAAGTTTACCCAGGTTCGAATCCGCCGGCTTTGGACGGATCCTACTCCTGCTAGCAATCCAGTAATACGACAGAGCCGGAATATGGGTTACAAGGGTTTCGCCTATGCGAGTTGATATTGTAGACTATTCAGGTGTTGCCCTAAAGGCTCTCCCTAGGACGACTTATATAGATATCTGGCCTAGGGTTTACAGGAGAGATCTATCCGGCTACGTCTAAGAGTCGGTTACAGAGTACATCTTGAACTATAAGTAACATTATGGGCCTAAGTCGGTAAGTCTTCTCGGCCTTCCCGAGCCGGATTGGACTTCGTCTTTCTCCCTGGCTGGGCCGCCCGTGAAGCAAAGCTCTAACCCGAAGTGGGCCACCCTGGTCAGTGAGGAACTGTGAGGATACCCGGAAAGTATATCCCCAACATCTATCCATCTCCTTTGCCTCATATTCAGCTCCTTCTGAGTGAAAATATACTTCAAGCTCTTGTGATCTGAGTAAATCTCACAGAGATTACCCATCAGATAATGACACCATGTCTTCAATGCTAAAACCACGGCTGCTAATTCAAGATCATGGGTCGGATAGTTCTGCTCATGCTGCTTCAGTTGCCGAGACAGATATGCTATGACTTTGCCTTCTTGCATCAATACACATCCGAGACCAATCTTGGATGCATCACAATATACGTCAAACGGCTTCTTGATGTCTAGCATGATCAATATTGGGGCTGATATCAATCTCTTCTTCAGCTCTTGAAAACTGGCTTCACACTTGTCTATCCATTCAAACTTCTTGTCCTTCTTAAACAATTGGGTCATGGGTCTGGCGATGCTCGAGAATCCTTCTACGAACTTGCGGTAGTATCCGGCTAATCCGAGAAATGCACGGACTTGGGTTTGAGTGGTTGGGGCTTCCCATTCTTCGACATCTCTGATCTTGGCAGGATCAACAGAGACTCCTCCGGCAGACACAATATGTCCTAGGAATCCTACTTCTTTCAGCCAAAACTCACATTTGCTGAACTTAGCATATAACCGATGCTCTCTCAGGGTTTCTAGGATGATTCTTAGATGTTTCTCATCCTCTTCTTCTGACTTAGAGTAGATAAGGATATCGTCGATAAACACAACTACAAACTTCTCTAGGAAATTCATAAAGATCTTATTCATGAGATTCATGAAATAAGCAGGGGCATTGGTTAATCCAAAAGACATAACCGTATACTCGTATAAACCATAGCGAGTAGTAAAGGCGGTCTTCGGAATATCCGTTGCACGAATCTTAAGTTGGTGATAACCAGTCCTAAGATCAATCTTTGAGAATACCTGGGCTCCAGTCAACTGATCAAATAGATCCTCTATCTTTGGCAAGGGGTACTTGTTCTTGACGGTGACGTCATTTAACTTTCGGTAATCTGTGCACAGACGGTTGCCTCCATCTTTCTTGTCGACGAATAACACTGGTGATCTCCATGGCCATGCGTGATGACCCACAAGTATAGGGAGTGTATCGCAGTATTTTCGATAAGTAAGAGTGTCGAACCCAACAAGGAGTAGAAGGTGCTGGCTAGTGGTATGGATCAGGAATTCTCTACAAATACTTAGCAAACGGATTTTTAGGGGTTTTTGATAAAGCAAGCAAACAAAGTACGAGTAAATAAAAGACAGTAGGAATAAATGCAGCAAGTGGCCCAATCCTTTATGCAGCAAAGGACAAGCCGGTTGTATTACTTAAGATGACCAAACGTTCTCGAGGACACATGGGAAGACTGTCAAGTGCTTTCGCTTCATATAGTTGATTCATCTTCTTTAGCTTGCTAAGTGTTGTGTGGGTGAACCTGTGCTAATGTACCGCCCCATCCAAGACTAATACATACTTGTGATTATACCCCTTGCAAACATCCGTAAGTACAAGAAAGTAATTAAGGTAGAAACCTGACCACAACTTTAAACTCTAAGACCCTTACGTCCCTTGTGCAATGGTTTCCTAACGGGGGTTCAGGTTTCTGTCACTCCGGCAACCCCTACAATTAGTAGCCAAATACACAATGCATTCCCCTAGGCCCATATAGGTGAAGTGTCATGTAGTCGACGTTCACATGACACCACTAGAAGAAGTACACCACAACTTAAATAACAATCTATTGAATCTTTCTCAACACAACTCCACTACTAACAACAAGAGTTCTCCCATGTCCTCAAGAACAAAACGAACTACTCACAAGACATCATATGGATCATGATCAGAGATGGAATAATGATGTATAACAATCTGAACATAAACAATAATTCAATGGTTCACTCAATAGCATCAACTACAAAGAGTAATCAACACCGGGAAAGTTTCCCCTATGAACTATGCAAGATTCAACGCAATTGTTACAGCAATATGGAGATGGTGATGAGGGTGCTGATGGTGATGATGGTGGTGGTGATGATGATGATCCCGATGAAGTCCAGCTTGATGGTGGTGTTGATGGCAACGATCTCCCCTCTTCGGGAAGGAATTGCCCCGGCAGAAATCTGTCTGCCAGAGAGATCTTTCTCTCTTGGTGTTTTCCGCCCCGCAGAGGCGGCGGAATCTTTATGTGGTCACTCCCTGAGTCTTAGGGTTTTGGGAGGATGATATACGCCAGAGGGGAGAGGCTGGAGTGGGCTAGGGTGGCCACACCACCTCTTGGCACGGCCTAGGGCTGCCCGCGCCATGGGGTGGTGTGGGCCCCCTATGGCCCATCTCCACTCCGTCTTCTGGCATCCTTAGTCTTCTGGAAAAATAGGACTTTCCGTATATTTTCCTGAATTTTCTGATCTTCGCGAATTTTGCCTCCAAATAGCACCTTTCCCATCAGAATCCTGACTGCAGCGGTCCATGCTCCAAAAGTCATCAACCATGCAAAAACTGATGAAATAACATAAGTATCACCTCTCAGTATGAAATATATCAATGAATAATAGTGAATTAAGACATAGAATAGTGATACAAAATGGACGTATCAACTCCCCCCAAGCTTAGACTTCGCTTGTCCCCAAGCGAAACTAAGCTCAATAAACATGGCCTCAGGTTTATGGAGTGAAGAGTCGATAAAAGAATACGGACAAGAAGCATCACATTCATAAAATACATAGATCATAATAGAAGACAACTCACTATTATATAACTCAACTTGTAATAAGTAAAGGAAACACAAGAAAGATACATAAAGTGAATCAGAATTGGTAATGGCAAACTTAGCTCTTGGTCGAAGAATAGTTGATAATTTGCTGGAGTTCACAAATAGCTGGGTTTTTTGATAGCTTTCAAAGTAGTAAACATCAAGATAAGAGCAATGTGCAAAACAAGGAACATAAGAAACATGATTGAATAAATCATCATATGAATGAATGAAACACAACAACTCAAAATACTTGCTGAGATAGAAGGGAGTAGGTTTACTGACTCAACTACGAAGTAAAAGAAAGGCCCTTCAAAGAGAGAAGCAGGGATTGCAAGTCTCACAAAGAGCTCCCAAAAATTATGATACTTACTAGCTTTCAGCTCTCATTGCCCCTATCATAGGCATCTTTAGGTGATTAAGGTTAAAGTGACACAAGAGGATATGATTGACAAGTTCTAAGTTGAAATCTCATGCCCCTTACTTATGAGTACTGATCCTCATGCTACTCAACTTCAGTCACGAGCAAGATCTTGTCATTGTAAATACATGTGTATCATTGAGAACCGCCAAAGGGGTACCCCTTGCACATGACATAGGAGTTATCCCATAATCAAAATGACAAGGCAAGCAGACAGTGAGCATCTCAGCGATCTTTTTATTTGCTATTTGCATAGGTTTTTATTGAGGATGCTTCATAGAATGCTCACTATAGTTATGCTGCAAGTTTCCACCATGATTAGGCATGGCTTAGGCTAGCGGCCTAGGCGTTTCTCTAACACACATATAAACTCCATGATCTTACAAGTTCCACTTTTATTTCACACCGCTGGGATCCATAAGCAAAAGAACATGATATCAACTAGGTACAAAGTACCAAATGAAGTGTTGAAAGCGGTCCCCATGATACATGGTTCGGCTAACTTCAACTCATAAAGCGCAAGCATATACGCAACAAAGAAGGACCCAATGGTTCAAGTTTATTAAATGCAAGAAAGTAAAGTGTGCCATCAAGTTCGTGAGAGCTTTAATCAATAATTTTCACATAACAAGTTTAATTTGGGAGGTAGATAAAACAAGAATTTACTTGGAATAGCAATAATGCTGATAGGTAGGTATGGTGGACACAAATGGCAAAGGTTTTGGTTTAAAGGAGGTGGATGCACGAGAAGAATACCCTCTCAGTACAGGTTTTTGGCTAGCAAGGCTGGGTAGCAAGTATAAGAGTTGAAGGAAACAACCAAACATACGAGTGATAAAGACAAACATGCAATCTTTGTTGTAAACACAAAAGATCTTAACTAGAGAATACTAGACTTATGAGCAAATCAAGAAAGAAAGATGATGAAATATTTTTTTCTTTAAAGGTACTTTTATCTTTTTCATTCAACTCTCAAAAATAGTGTTGCTACTGACCGAGACAGGTTTGCCAAAACCAACTAAATTAACTCAATGATCCCAAAGTGATACCAATACTAACAACAAGATCAATCATATAACCACGAATTGAAAACTAATATAAGTTATGCAAAAGAGTGAATGATAGAACTTCTCATTAATATTCCATAACGACAACCCACACCAAGGGATACATATCTAACGAGAGAGGGGACACTTCCACAATGCAAACCATCCTACACAATAACTCCTCTATTCATGATATGACTCTACTAAAAAGGTAAAAAGATAAAAAATAGTGATGTGATACCGCGGCACTCCCCTAAGCTTGGAACAAACCAAGGGGATGCCAAACCTGATGACGAATTACTCCTTTGGTGGTGGTGGTATCCTCTCATCTTCGTCCGTCTTCCAAGGTAAAGGCTTCCCATCAACAAAGGACATCGTGGTTTCCAACATCCTGAAACTTGCAGCAGCACTTATGAGTTTAAATCTAGCCTCATACTCACAATTTTGATTTTGAATGTCACAGAACTATGCTTGCAGTTCGTTGGTTGTTTGGCAGAGTGAGAGGACTTCGTTTTTGAGTTCAGAAGTCTCCTTTTGGTGCTCGGTGATGAGTTCGGAACAAATCTTATGGATGATATCCACTTCGCGCTCCGCCATCTTCTTGTACCTAAAGACGTCTTGTTCCAATGCTTCCATCCTGTCCTCCAGACTTCCTTCACCTTTAGGGCCTTGAACCTCTTTAATCCAAACCTCCCCACCTTCGAGCAATAACTCCTTGGGATGAATCTTCAATTCTCTCATGTATGGGTTGATGATATCTTCCAAGGAATCTCCCTTAACTGATCCAGTGGAAGACATTGAGGCTACAAATCTGAGATTTTACCTGGCAGAAATAGATCGAAACGAAAACACGACGAAAACACAATATACGAACCTCGGGGGATCCAGGGGTTATATATTACGAAATTTCACATCAAAAGGAAGGTACTGGGTGAAAACGGGTCGGAGGCGGAGTCTGGGGTGGCCTCACCACCTGGTGGCGCGGCTAGGGGTGGGCCTGCGCCACAGGGTGGTGTGGGCTACCCCGGCTCCGGTTCCATCCCTTTTTCACTTTGTAACTTTCCTTATCGACTGAAAACTGCAAAAATATAGTTGTATTGTATTTTCGCGGAACTTTTCTTACCAGAACTGTTACCTATTTGAAAACAGACTCTGCAGGTCTCTGAATTTGGTCCTCGATGAATTTCTTTGGAGTTATAACTTGAAAGGCATCAACATCTTCATTGTAAGAATATCCAGCAATATAGTGTTTGAGTCGCTGTCCATTCACTACTTGTGTAGTATTATCTTTTAGAGAGAAATTTTTATTGCTCCTGAACGGTATACTTCTTCAATGATGAAAGGTCCTTCCCATTTTGATAGTAGCTTACCTGCAAAAAATCTGAGACGAGACCTATACAATAGAACTTTCTCACCAACATGAAATTCTCTCTTAAGTATTCGCTTGTCATGCCATCTTTTAACTTTTTCCTTAAAGAGCCTAGCACTCTCATAGGCTTCACTCCTCCATTCATCTAAAGAACTTAAGTCAAATAATCTTTTCTCACCAGCGAGCTTACAATCTCTATTTAGTTCTTTCACTCCCCAGTAAGCTTTGTGTTCTAGGAATCCTACTTCATTCAGCCAAAACTCACATTTGCTGAACTTGGCATATAACCGATGCTCTCTCAGGGTTTCTAGGATGATTCTCAGATGTTGCTCATGCTCTTCTTCTGACTTGGAGTAGATAAGGATATCGTCAATAAACACAACTACAAACTTATCTTGGAAATTCATAAAGATCTTATTCATGAGATTCATGAAATAAGCAGGGGCATTGGTTAATCCAAAAGACATAACTGTATACTCGTATAAACCATAGCGAGTAGTAAAGGCGGTCTTCGGAATATCCGTTGCATGAATCTTAAGTTGGTGATAACCAGTCCTAAGATCAATCTTTGAGAATACCTGAGCTCCAGTCAACTGATCAAATATATCCTCTATCTTTGGCAAGGGGTACTTGTTCTTGATGGTGACATCATTCAACTTTCTGTAGTCTGTACACAGACGGTTGCCTCCATCTTTCTTGTCGACGAATAACACTGGTGATCTCCATGGTGATGCACTTGGTTGAATCAAGCCGGTTGCTAACATGGCATCCAACTGCTTCTTCAGTTCTACTAACTCTGAGGGGTTCATGGTATAGGGTCTCTGGGATATAGGTCCGGTTCCGGGGATTAGTTCGATAATGAACTCTATATCCCTATCCGGGGGCATACCTGGCAATTCATCTGGGAATACGTCGGGGTATTCACAGACTACTCTGACTTGGTCAATGGTAGGCAGGGCTACACTCTTGTTGCATTTGAATTGACAGGGTAAGGTTTCAGAGATATGTTCTACGGTTACTCCAGAGCTATTGGTCATGGTGATGGCTTTCTTAGCATAGTCTATCATTCCTTTATGCCTTGACATCCGGTCCATACCTAGTACTACTTCCAATCCTTTGGTTCCGAGTACGATTAGGTTGGCATAAAAATCTATCCCATGTATTCTAATAGGCATAGCTTTGCAAATTTTTCTAGATTTTGTAGTTGATCCTGGGATTTGAACTATCATGACATGCTTCAAGTTGGTTGGGTGAATCTTACTAGTGCATGCAAATTCTTCGGTGACAAATGAATGCGATGCTCCTGAATCAAACAATACTCTTGCTAAAACTGAGTTGATAGAAAACATACCCAGCACTACATCTGGCGCTTCTTGGGCTTCTTCTGCGTTCATGTGGAAGAGACGACCGTTGCGGTTGTGAGGGTTCCCTGGGGCAAATCTTCTTCCTGGTTGAACACAACGCTGTTGTTGAGCTGGGGCATTCACATTAGCAGTGGCAGTAGTCTTCTTGGGACACTCATTGGAATAGTGACCCTTCACTCCACACTCAAAACAAGTGATCTGGGACTTGCATTTGCTGCGACGGGCACAGTATTGCTGCCAGTTCTGGGTGCAGTGTTGTTGTTGTTATTGGGAGGGGCACGATTGAAATTTTTGGTGTTGCCAGAGTTGTGGTTGTTTCCTCCGGACTTCACATTGCCTCCGCTACGGTTGGGGTAGCTTGGGCGAGACATTGGGGGTCGATTGTTCCTTGGTGCATATCCTGGTGAGGGGTTGGGACGGTACTTCTGGTGACTGTTGGATCCAGATTGCTGCATCATACGACGTTTGTGGTTGTCGTTTGCCTGGTTAATCTTCCCTTCCATCTGAATGGCAGAGTCGACTAACTCTTCGAGATCCTTGAAGCGGATGTTGACGAGGACAGTCTGCATCTCCTCGTGCAGTTCGTTCAGGAATCTCTCCTTCTTCCTGGCCTCCGTGTTGATCTCATCAGGTGCATATCTGGCAAGGGACAGGAATCTGTCATGGTACTCCACAACAGTCATCCTGCCTTGCTTCAAGTCGTGGAACTTATCCCTCATTCTGGTGACTAGACCTTGCGGCACGTGGGTGCGGCTGATCTTAACTTTGAAGGCTTCCTATGTCATCACTTGACCATGGTTAATGTTACGGATACTAGTCCACCAAGCTCTTGCATCTCCCGCCAGGTAGTGGGTGGCGAAGAGAACTTTCTCGTTGTCATCAACTCCTACAACTTCTAAGTTGTTTTCCATGGTCTGTAACCAGTCATCAGCATCTAGTGGGTTTTCAGCTTGGTTGAAGATTGGGGGATTTGTATTCTGGAAGTTCTTGAGTTTGGATCCATGGTGATCCTGGTTTCCATGGTTCTGGTTGTTGAGAGCCATCTGGGCGATCTGCTACAATGTTGCTAAGTTAGCTTGGCGCTCTGCCCTGCTTGCTTCTCTGTCTGCGATGAGATTCTGCAAGATCTGTAGCATTGGGTCTTGCGACGAGCTGCTCCCTCCTTGGTTCCCACGAGTCATCTGAAGATTGAGGTAGATAAAGGGTAAGAGGGAAAGTTCTAAGGTTCAGGGTTTTTGGTTTCAAGCTAAAACTTTGAGTTTGACTGCATGTTCGCGGCGCTGAGGTTCGGCCATCCCCAATCCTCGCGGTAGCGGTCGCCCTGGCCATCCGCGTCGTCGTCGCATGCCTTTCGCTTCAGCCTGCTGCTACCCCAAGCTCTACCCATAGCAGCAAATGGAGTCTAGAATCCGGTAGATTAATGGAGGCGTTGTGATAAGGAGGCGGATGGATTCGAGAGGGGGTGGAATCAGGGATGGGGGCAGTTGTTCGAGTGGGGAGCGAATCTGCAAGGAACCGCCGCCGCCGCCGGTTCTCGTCCGCGTGGAAGAAAAGAAGGGGGCATAATTATTGAGGGCAGGCAGTAAAAGGGAAATGTGCGGCCCGCCTGTCAGTGAGTGAAGGTCGGCACGCGTAAACGTGCCTACGTTTGAATTGATTCCACCGCATGCAAGTGACGCAGAACAAATTTTATGAAGTGCTAGCGTCGACGTGTAAAACCGCCGTTTTTGGCCACCTTCACCCTACTACGAACGGTTGTGCACCATTCCAGATATTGGTAAGGGCGGTTCCAGTCTTTCACTTCTCCATCTCATTTCCTCCTCCACGGCCTCATTGTCTTTCTCCTCCACGGCCTCATCCATTTCCTCCACCACCGCATCACCCTCTTCCTCCGTATCCTTTCCCTCTTGCCTGTAGTCATGGACGCTCCGGACGTCCGAAACGACGGCAGGCAAGAAACTGCGCACTTCGACATCGAAGTACATGGCGGGAAGAAGATCAATGTCGTCTACACCACCGACCCTCGGACGGTGAGGAACACTCTGAATAATTTCACGAGTTGGCTGCAGTTCGTAGAAAACAGGTTCGTAGGTCTCGACCTCGAGTAGACTTTGTTGTCTTTTTGTTCCTGAACCGTCTGTTTGTAAAAGTTATTGCTATATTATTTATCTGAATTCATTTTCATGCTGGTGGGGCGAAAGCATTAGGGATCTGTTTCATGACTTTCTCGTGAACCAGCACATAACATTTACCAGTGTTGACATCATAGCCTACAACGGGGGATTACTCACTCATAGATGGGGGAAACATGGATGGTCGATGGAGAAGCGATGGTGATGATGATGGCGATGATCTCCTCCAATTCCCCGTCCCGGCAGGTGCCAGAACGGAGTTTCTGGTGCTGTTTTGTGGAATCTGGTGGTGGCGGCGGAGCGTAACTCCTTCTGGAAAAACGTCGAACCACCCGAAGTTTTTAGGTCAGAAGGCTCCTTATAGGCGAAGAGAGAGCTTACAATGTCTTGCGCAAATGTAATTTGACAGTATCATCACATGTTCTATCTAACAACCGCGCCGCGAGGGGTGCAGAGAGAAGTCTAGTCACTGGTAATAGGTACTAGTGGTAGCATCTTAGTGGCATCCCAAAACATGTCACTAACTTCGATCTAATTGTGCTACAAAGGTCATTTGCGTTTGAGAAATGTATGAGGCTTGGATTATCGTTACCGGTCTATGGGTTCTTCCCAAAAATAGGCCGCAAGCATTGTACATGCTTGATTAGCCAGTCAATTAAAAAGACAAGTATTTGACTCCACAGAGGAAGACACGCTCCAACACGCTCCAAACCAGAAAACACACTGGCGTCTAACGCCGGGTCCTAGACTTGGGGCTATGCGGAGCAAGGACGATTTGTGAAATCATGTTGTCTTGCAGTTTGGACGGGATTCCTGATGTCTTTCGATCCTAGCATCTACAACTAGTTGAACAAGTAACATAGCTAATCATTTCCGCTGATTTATTGAGCGATTTTCAGTCTTGCTTATCCCCTCCAGTCGGTTTTGTCCCCTTTTATTATAGAATAAAACGAACCTTCTTGTTTTTTTCCAACCGGGCTTTCACCCCTTTACATTTTCATTAAACGGAAATAACCAAGTTCATTGTCTGCCATTACAAGCAAAATAAGAAAGGGGGGGAGGGAGAAACGAAAGCGAGTTGGTGCAGTACCAGGAAACCTACTGTAAACGCTCGCCATCGAGACGTCACTGTAGGACAAAAACCTGGTACCACAAATATTCAGTTCACAGAAGCATGACCATTCATCAGCAAAAGCATGAGAGCACAGACTACATAAGCCCTCAGGAAGCGACAACAACTTAAGATAAGAAGAACCATAAGCATCATGGACCGCCTGTGATCATCAGAACAGGAGAAACCCTGGAGGCAGATCTGGAGTACACCCGAGGCGCCACATGCATCAACTGGGACGCCCCTTGATTAAGAACCACCTTGTCATCCTCTTTGAGTAAACCTGCCTAGTACAAGAGTAAGGAACCAGCAAAAAACGAAATCTCATTAGGGGAATGCATTTTATGATTTTCAAAAGTAACTTTGTTACGAGTGAGCCAGATAGCCCAGCACAAAGAAGCAATCAGAATCACATAAAACTTTTCATGATGAGGGAGGAAGGAATGAAACCAAGCCATGGCCTGCCAAAAATTATCAGGAACCAGATTAGTTCCCATGGCAGTTCCCAACACCCCCCAAACCACTCTAGCAACAGAGCAGGAGAAGAACAAATGATCATTTGTTTCCACTTGATTGCAAAAGGAGCAAATAGGAGATCCAGGCCAGTTCCTTTTTTTCATATTCTGTCTAGTGAGAAGTGCATCCCTACACAACTGCCACATGAAGATTTGAATTTTAAGAGGCAGTTTAGCTTTCCAAATCCATTTATTATTAGAGCCAGCAAGGTTCCTCTCCAACCACTGGTACATAGATTTGGTGGAGAACTTTTTATTTGCAGTAAAATCCCAGAAAACCTTATCATCATCAGGGGAGAGCTGTAAGGATCTAACACCCCCATAGACATGATTCCAATGACTTAAAATAACACCTCGAAGGGATCTCCTAAAAGGAATTGCAAAGTCCATCTCAACACATTTCTTGATGGTAATGTTTTGATCCTGACAAATATCAAACAGACTAGGGAACTGTTCAGCAAAAGGTATATTTCCTTCAATAGGATCAACCCACAGTCTAGTTAGATTTCCATTACCCAAGGAAATTTTCCTTCCAGCCAAATAATTCTTCCTAATCCTTAAAAGAGATTTCCAGCAAGGAGAATCAGTACTTTTTTCCACCACAGTGACAACACTATGCTTCTTAAGATATTTAGCCTTAACCAGTTGTTGCCATAAGCCATCAGAATTATCCAACTTCCACCACCATTTACACAGGAGGCTGATGTTTTGCCTTCTTAAATTCTTAACCCCCAAACCACCTTTCTTTTTGGACCTACAAATTCTTTTCCAAGCCACCATATAATAGCCTTTCTTAATTTTTTTCCCATGCCAAAAAAATCTGCATCTGTGTTTATCCAACTTAGCAATGAAAGTTTTGTTTAAAAGGAAAAGTCTCATCACATAAGAAGGTATACTAGATAAACAGGCATTCACCAAAGTCAACCTGCCACCAGAAGAAGTAGAACCCCCAATCCAAGCATCCAACTTGACCACAAATTTAGCATCCACAAAATCCAGATCAGAATTTTTAAGAGCTCGAAAGGTAACAGGAACCCCCAAATATTTCATAGGAAGAAGACTCACTTTGCACCCAAACATGTCAGAATAAAAAGCAGCAACATCATTATCACCCCCAATAGTGAAAACCTCACTCTTCTGGTAATTAATTTTCAAACCAGACATGAGTTCAAACATATAAAGAAGCAATTTCAAATTCAAAGCTTTCTCATGATCATGGGACAGAAACAGAACAGTGTCATCAGCATATTGCATAATAGCAACACCATTACCAATCAGATCAGGAGCCAAACCCAATAACAGCCCATTTTTTGAGCCTCAAGAACCATCTTAGTTAAGCATTGAATAGCAGAATTAAACAGAAAAGGAGACAGGGGGTCACCTTGCCTAACCCCCTTGGCACTTTGGAAATAAGGACCATTGGTATTATTTATTTTGATAGAGACAGTACCATTATAAAGAATTTTCTTTAACATATCTCTCCAAAAAAGGTCAAAACCCATAGTTTCATGACACTCCACCAAAAAATTCCAGTTTACTTTGTCAAAAGCTTTTTCAAAGTCCAACTTCAGAATGATTCCCACATGTTTTTTAGTATGAGTATGATGCATAATCTCATGCAGAGACATAATCCCATCCACAATACTTCTTTGTTTCATAAAGGCATTTTGATTCACACTAATCAACTTATCCAACAGGGGTTCAACTCTAATAGTAAGAGTCTTAGTGATAAGCTTGTATATGCATCTGAGAAGACAGATAGGCCTATACTGACTAATCTTATTATCCTCAGAAATTTTAGGTAACAAAGTAATAGTACCATAGTTCAATATTTTAACATCAAGGTTACCAGCATGGAAAGCAGTAAAGATTCTCATGATATCATCCTTAACAATGTCCCAGCAATGCTGGTAAAACTCAATGGGAATGTTGTTAGGACCAGGAGCTTTATTTTTAGCCATGGAGAATAAAGCCTGCTTAATATCCTCCTCAGAAAAAGGATTTTTTAGCTTATTATTGTCTTCCTCGATAAGTTTCTGATGAGGTCCCCACATATCAAAATTAATAGGAAATAAATTCCCAGGAGCAGGCCCAAAAAGATCTTTGTAATAATCAGTTGCATGATTAAGAATGTTCTCAGTCCCCTCAATATTGACATCATCCTTTGCCATGGAAAGAATAGAGTTTTTCCTTTTTCTCCCATTTGCCACCCTATGAAAGTAGCTAGTGTTAGAATCCCCCTCCAGGAGCCACCTAGCATGAGCCTTTTGATACCAATGGGACTCCTCCTCAGCATACAACTTCATTAATTCAACTAAAATAGCAGTTTTTCTCAAACTAACATCAGAAGGAAGCTCACTATCTTCTTCCAAATTATCAATAGAAGTTAACTCCTCTTTGAGTTCCATTTTCCTTTTCTTATTATGCCCAAACAAATTAGAACCCCACCCTTTGAAATACTTTTTGAATCTTTTCAATTTAATATTAAGAACATCAATAGGATCAGAACTGTGGACATTTTTTCTCCAAATTCTATCAACAGAGGGAAGGAACTCCTCATTTTTAAACCAGGAAACATCAAACCTAAATTCTCTCTTGTTATCAGTGAAAGTAGGACTAACCAGTATCCAGCAGTAAAGCATTGTGATCAGAAATATCTCTGACCAACTTCCTGACAGAGACCATAGGAAAGAGATCCTCCCAATCAGGAGACATCAGGACCCTATCCAACTTTTCAAGAGTGGGGGAGAGATGTTTATTAGACCAAGTGTATTTGACCCCATGCATAAAAATTTCTCTCAACCCATGAGTGTGAATAATAGAATTAAAAAGATCCGTAGAATGAGAACCAATGAACACAGTATTTTTCTCACCACTATGCCTTAGCACATTAAAATCACCACCTACAATATAAGGCATGAGATTTCCATGACAGAAGGAAGCTAGCTCAGTTAGGAATTCCTCTCTATTTTCCTCCTGTGCAACTCCATACACCACAATGAGCCCCCAGTTACATTTCCTAACTTTATCCCAAAGGACAAAATGAAGCATATATCTGCCAATCTTAAAAGCATTAACATCAAGAGTCTCAGAATTAATACCACACAGAATTCCTCCAGATTTCCCAACAGAAGGAGACCACTTCCAAACATATTTATTACTAGGATCAAGTTTTCTAAAGAAGCTCAACTTATAGTCCTTCTTCATAGTTTCCTGGATACCAATGAAATCTAAAGAATAACTAGTCATCATATCATTCAAGCAAGAGGAAGCACCTTTTTTACCCACACCCCTAACATTAAAGAAGGCTCCTTTCATCTATATCTATGTGGTTTGGATCTATTCCTCACATTTCCACCAGGGTGCAGGGTAGAAATGCCAACATTCTCCAATTTCTTTTTTGACGTCTAGTTAGGGGTCTAGCAATCCCCACTGTAGGTTTCCTTTTTGCACTCTTTTTTTCTGCTCTCAACCAGAGTAAAGGAGGAATCATCAACATCAGATGAGTCAGCCCAAGCCATGGACAAAGGAGTACTAACTCCAGTATTGTTTTCAATAAATAATTGTTGATGAATGATGTTAGGTTCATTCTTCTCAAGCAAACCATTCCTAGCATGCTCTAGTTCTCTAAGCAGATTGATAGAGGAAAAATCATTATTAGGAATTTTAACACCCATCATGGATGCTCTAGTAACAATGTCACTATCAGATAAGGCAGCAAAAGAGTTCCCAATCAAAGGGTCAAAATTAAAATGCTCATTACCTTCCAGAGTTCTTTTCTTGGAAACATTGGCCACTTTTTCCATCACATGTACATTTGCTTCAGCTTGGAGTCTCTGACTGAATCTTTCAGTATCTTCAATCACCACTACCTCCTCCATGGAAGCAGAGTCAGGAGATTGCACAGTGTAAGAGGGAAGATCCTTAGAAGGAGTAGAAGCATCAACAGAAACATCAGTGATGACTGGAAGAGAAGGCCATTCAGTAGTCGACAGATGAATATCCTGAGCCTGATGAGACAAGGAGCAAGGAACCAGCCATTTGTTTGATGCAACAGGGGAATCCATAGGAGCTGAAGCTTCATGTTCCCTAGTCATGGATTCAATGAGTAATTCATTTCCCAGCATATTACTGTCATCATCAGAAATCTGTTCATTCTCCAGCCCTTTTTCTTCAACATCCTGAACTCCATGTTGCCTAACAGAATCAGTCTGACTACCAAAAAATTGCTCTCCAGAAGCCTCATCAGTTGCAGTAGCACTTGCAGTCAAACTTTGGTCCATTCTAGCTCTTTTTGGAGAAGGAGCACTGTTACCTCCAACAGGAATCTTACTTGACTTCTTGGGAGGACCCCCAACCACCACTTTGTCAATCTCAAAGAAGAAATCATAAAAATTGTCTCCCAAACAGCCCTCAGCTTTAGCAGGAAGAAGATCAACATCTCTGCACCCAATAAGCACCCTCACAAACTCAGGCTTATGAAGAGTGGAAGCATCCAGATCTAGAGAAACCCCCACCAAGGATCCCACATAGAAAACAATGGAATCAGTCCTCTTGTCCAAAGGAATGTTGCTTATCCTCACCCAAGCTTTCTGAAGAATTGCTTTAGCACCCACAGAAGCAGTCCAAGTAGATAATCTCACAGTAGCATCAATAGTTTTGAGTCGCATAGAAGCCCCATAATAAACAGCCCTTTCAACCTCTCTGGGATTAGGTAAACGCATGATGTATTGATTTGGCCCAATTGGTCTAGCAGTGCAACGCCAGCTATCACCAAACACAATATTGAACTCCATTTCAACGTCCCTAGCAGTAGCCTGACCCTCAATGACAGAAATGACAACGCTACTGGACCTCTCCTTGTTTTGCTTGGAAGTACTAGAATCAGGTATGTAAAAGAAACCCATACTAGGAGATTGGAAAGCACACATCTAAGGAATACACTCCCAAGGAAGAACAGCCTGACAAACGTGACTAACATGACCCAGTTTCTTACAACGCTCACATCTAGCCGTAGGACAGAGCACATCAAGATGACCTTTAATTTTGCAGTTGGAGCATATAGAATCACTTACAACAGCAGGCGAACCAGATGAGTTGTTCTTCCTAGAAACATCCACCAGCGAGGCAGCCTTTTGACGACGTTGCTCAGATTCCCGAGCAGCAATCTCCCAACGGTCCCCAGAACCAGATCCATGAGGCCCAACGCTCGAGGAGGCTTGCGCATCTTCCCGATTCCAAACCAAGTGGCCCCGACCTCGATTCGGAGCAAAATTGCCCCGACCCCCAAAACGGCCACCACCTTCCTTCATAGCAGAGGAGGCAGCAACCTGAGCAAAGGATCTAGGATCACCGGCCACCTTCCCTTCCCACCAGCCAAAGGATTCGCCACCAACCCGACTTGGAGAAGCAGAGGAAGAGGACCAGAAATGTTCAAAGAGGGACTCCAGATCTGACCAGGGGGCGGACAACTCGGAGCAATAAATATCATTCACTCTAGGGTTTCTAGAGGAACTACTAGGATCCACCACACAATAATCTCGACCTCTGCCAGGATCCGGACACGTGTTCATAACGAGACGGTCAGGACGACTAACGGAAAAACTAACAGAGTTCAACAGATTCGCAACAGTAGCCGTAGGACCTGACCCGAGGATTCCATCTCTCCGAGGATCACACATCGCAAACAATCTCCACCGATTCGGTCCAGAAGAGGAAAATCTCGAACGAAAATCATCGTCTATCCCCCGATTATCCAGCACCACATCATGATCCGAGGAATCCACATGCGGAGCCACATGAATCTCAGAGCTCATAGGGAATAGATCAGCAATCGATTGAGGAAAACACGAATGCGAAGAACACGAAGTAGCCATGAGGGAAACCAAGCTCAGCAAAAAGCAAGCACCACCGAGAGACAAAGGAACGACCTCCACGCCTCACAAAAAACGAGAACCTCGAGGAGGGAACGAACCTTCTTGTTGGCTCTACTTTCTTCCACAATTCAAGCGTGCACTCAAGTCTCATTACTCGACCTTTTTTTTGGTGAAATCATTACTCAACTCTCTGTCTATGAAAGCAGTAAAGTTCACGAAAGCTCATTTGTTGGTTTGGTGATACTAGTGCTTTCTAGTGTTTGAGTTGTTTAGGAGTCGTTATAAGTCAGATTAACTGGCTGTAACACGTGTCCGAAATGGAGACACACCCAACACATGAGCATCAAGCTCGTGTTGTGGCGGTGACATGTGTGGTATGCACATTTAGCAGCAAAACCCTGGAATTAACCAAATCCGCCTTAAAGTGACTGTGATAGCGCATGATACATGCGCTTGGCTATCCAAAAAAAACTCGTTGTAACGCAGGTGCCCCTGCTGCCCTTATTTCCGTTTTTAATTGTATGGACTTTGATTTTCTTAATAAAGTTGAGTGTCTATCCTTTCTCTATCTTGCCAATTATTATGTTGTTTTAAGTATACTTTAGTACTTTGATTATATATAAGAAAAATAAAGTAAAGAGTATATAAGAAAAAAGAATATTATATTTCATAGTTCTGAAATAGAGTTCGATGTTCATGATAAAATTAGAGGACAATTTGTTTTTCTGTTAAGCTTTTTGATTATAATGTTCTGCCCCAGTCCGCGGCATACTCAAAAGGGGTTTTTGAGCATACTACACTTTTTGAGTATCTTTTAGATAGTTTTTTTAATTAAGTACCTAACCATCCAACATTCCCGCGGCAGCTCAGCCCAACACATCCGATTTTTTTAATATAAATTTCACATTTGAGGGTTCTAGTGAATACTGTTGTGCGGCCTAGGTTATGATTTAAATAGGGCTCTTAGGTGTTTGCTTGAGCGAGAGCGTGCGCGGTTTAAAAACATGTCATGATGTGAAGTATTCCTGCTGTCCTGAATTATTTGATGTAGATTTATTTAGATACACATGTATCTTGATGCACGATTTAATGTGTAGATAAATGTAAATCTAGACAAACTCGTGACATACATTCGGAACAAAGGGAGTAGAATTTGTTGGTTGTCACTAGTGCAATTACACTCACGGAGAAACAATGCAAATTTTAATTAGTATTATAGATAAATTGTGGGTCAATCTTTTTATTTGAGATGATCCAAAGTGCTATTTAACTTACAAGTACTTAGGTTGGAAACGGCCACCCCTCCTAGTATGTATAGGTTAACTTAAACTAGAAAAAGAGTTGTCTTGTCGGTGCTACGTTCAAGAATGTTAAAAAAACGTTCTAGTCTACATGGTTACACGGAGTAAGGCGTGTGAAATCTTGGAGTATAATTAGTTGAACAAGTAAAAAGACCGATATCTCACAACAACACCATCTATTTATTGGTTTAATGATTTATAATTTGGTGTCATTATTCCCCTCTAGTCATTGTGTCCCCCTTTTTATAGAAGTAGATGAATCCTCTTGTTGGATCTAATGCTTCCCAGCTCCGTGACCTTTCAAGTCACATTACACTACTCTTCTATTGTCTTTGAAAGCAGTAAGATTCACAACAACTTGCACTAATTTCGTCCGGATTCGGATATCTGCATGTGGTGGAGGACATGACAATATCACTGTTAGGTGAAGCAAGATCACATGGAAGTTTTCATGGGGTTGTCGCTCTCCCACCTCTCGCTGGCCAGATCCGGAATGTTCGCATACTACTTGCCTTCTTTGGAGGCCTCTTCGATAAGACAAATCTTAGTGGATTGGCACAATTTAGTCCTAGACTCCCGGTTATCTTTTAACTAAGTGTCTAACATCCAAGATCCCGGTGGCTTCTCAGGCCCAATAAATTTGTTCGTTTTAATCCACTGTCATCTCACATTCAAGGCTTCCGACAAATATACAACGGTAGCTGAGGGCGTCATCATAGTAGTGAAGCATATACCTCTACTCAGGAGAGGTTAGGTCAAAAGATTGCCCTTCCCCACCCTATGGGGTGTTTGTTGGAGCAAAACCGTACATGGTTTAATTTCATACGAAGCCTAACCGAATTCACGTCTAATCTAGAACAATTAGCTTTCATCTCTTGACTTGTTGGAAGGAGCTCACCTTATGATAAACCTGCCTTCTCAAGGGCAGTTCCAAAATACGTAATAAATAAATTCCTGGTGCTTCTAATGCCTACTATCATCCTCTAAGATGAAAATGATGTATAATGTGGCACTCATTGGTATGATCTCCATCCTGACTACTACCATATCTTTGATCTCTTTGGTATCATCTCCATCATTTTTATAGAAGTTGATATATAGATTCCTTGGTGCATGCTTGGCCCACATGACCTTTTTGCTACCTTTTTAAATGCAATTGGACAAAATTGAACAAACTTGCAAACTCGCTACATAGCTTCCTCCTCTATAAGTCCCCGACTTTCCTTCAAGTCTCGTTTCTATTGTTTTTTCTATATTTGTAACTAGCATGGTCTTTGTGACTCACATTAATATCTATCACATTTTATTCATATTAGTGATCACATGGCATGTACTTGTACAATTAGTGTTTGCCGATCTCATATCTTGTGAACCAATGTTACTTGTACTGTTTTATTTCATATATATGAGGCTACATGCCTTGATAGTTGTAATGTAAACAAACAACACCTTATCTGCACCTGTAGGTGTAAGTGTCGTACTTCTAGCTTGGAGGCCTAATTTGGATATGATGGTTAGGGAGGTCTTCTGCAATCATAATTGAGTTTTAGTGCCCACAGATATCAGTATGATTCGTTTTATTGACTACACCATGCATATTTAGATTTGTATCCTAGAAAATGTGCAAGTGGGCGGAAATAAACAAATACTTCAAGCAATAATATATGAATAATTAACAACCAATAGTATTGAATATTGCGTATCGAGTCTTCGCTGATAAAATCACAAAATGAGTTGTCCCTTGGAAAATTAAGCAACTCACCTACGAGAGAACTTGTTATAAGGATTCACTACAATTTTTCATAGCTACGGGTGCGCATGGCGTGTTCATTAAATCTTGATTATTAAAGCTTGTAACAAATTAATGAATGCATCCATGGACCATGTGTCGAAGACAAAAATTATTAGCTAGTGGAAAACATCGAGATTACACATATTATACTTCAATAACATTGGTGTAAATATAAAAGTGTAAAAAACAAGGTCTATGTCTAGAATATATTCACAGAGCTAAGAGGGGTCTCTCATAAATAGGATATTCCTCTGGGTCAAGAATGTGTTTCCTAGTTAAAATCAAGATGAAAGTGGCCAATGTGTATCCATATTATTTTTGTGTCAAACAAGACAAAATCTCTGGTTTGTGTCAAAATCAATATGAACATAGGAACTTGATGATGATGCTACACCGATTGAAAGATTTTTAAGGAACTTGATGATGATGCTATTATTAAATGGTTTCAACCATGTGGTTTCGGAAAGGACATTTTCCTCAGCCTAATTGGCATGCTTCATTGTCTCTGGTGTTTATATTTTAGTGGAAAGTCAAATAAGGTTACCAATATATTTTGGTACGTATCTTGTAGATTCTAGGTGGGACTTCTGTTTTTGACTTGTCGGAAGTTTGGTTGTGTCATTGTGTGGGTAATATGTCGCAGGATTTTTTTATCCTATTTCATATTTTTGTATACATATGATCTGTTAAGCATTATATTCACATGACATTTATCCCAATATGTGTACTTGTGGTTCTTGGTAGATCAAAGTGAAGTACTTGCGCTTGCGGTGTGCCCAAGCTATTATAAATTCCTATCTCGGCCACTAAACATAATTAGTGACTGTATCGTTGCTAGCACGAAACATTGTATAGTATAACAAAATTGGGATAATTACACTAATGTACAAGGTCCTAATACAACAAATGTTGTTTGTACCATTGATGTCTGAAATGGATCGTATGGGCACCTAGAGGGGGGGTGAATAGGTGCTAACCAATTTTTAATACTTTTTCAATTTTAGGCTTGACACAAAGTAAATTTTCTAGATATGCAACTATGAGAATTTCCCTATATGCAACCCTAACTACTAAGCACGTAAAAAGAGGAGCGAGGAAACCGTAGTGGAGCACGTGGAGACACAGGGATTTGTTTTACCGCAGTTTCTTCCTTGTTAAGGGAAGTACATCTACGTTGGAGGGGTGAGCGGTTCTAAGACCACCACGCCACAATAGGCCTCACCCTATTCTCCGATGGATCTCGCCACGAGAGGCCTGATCCACCTTCTCCACTATTGGATCCCTTCGAGGCAGGAATCGGTGCCTTTTACAACACTATCGGGGCACACACCCACAACCGAATTGGGAGCTCCCGAGATGACAACAAGCTGCCACAAGAACAAGGTTTATCAATATAAACAAAAATAAGGATCTAGGTATTTGCAAGAAATACTAGATCGGTGGTTCTCCAAATGAATGGAGAGGAGATGAAGCGCTTGATTGCTGATCATGAAGATCGAGTTCTCCTCCTTCGATTTCCCAAGGGACGGGGCCTTTGGGTGGATCTAGGTGGAGCTCTCTTAGATGAAGGTTGCAGATCAGATCTCGTCTTTTTCGAATGAATCAAGAGGTCTGGCAGGAGGGGGAAGGCTGGCTTAAATACCCCCTCCCCAGATCTGCCCGTTGCTCAACTTTGGGGGCGGATTATCTGCCCCCCACTTGGGTCGGATTATCCGCCCCCTAGGAAAACTCCGCCCCAAGGGCGAATTCTCCGGGGGAAACTCCGTCCCCTCTCTAGGGCTGGCGCCTGCGAAACTTGGTGAAGATCTTGGGGGGGCGGATAATCCGGCCCCCTCCAGGGGCGGATTATCCGGCCGAACCGGAAAGTCCGGCCAATACTCCGCCCCCTCTCTGGGGCTTGCGCCTTGGCGATGAGCAAGGGGGGCGGACAATCCGGCCCCCCTGAGGGGTGGATTATCCGGCGTGGCCGGAAAATCTTGCCAAAACTTCGCCCCCCTTCTGGGGCTTGCGCCTGCTTGGGAAGAGGGAGGGACGGATTATCCGCCCCTGGTGGGGGCGGATTATCCGCCCCCAAAGGCAGAATCTTTTTCCCTTTTTCTCAAAGAGAGCTGCAACACTTCAACACACATTAAATAATCCTTGATATTGTTATCTAACACACAAAACACTAGGGATTATAAAATGTTCTTTCAATCTCCCCCTTTTTGGTGTTAGATGACAATATTAGGATTTGCAATGAAACCGGCTAATGCCACCTTAAATAATGAAAGACGCTCCCCCTAGATGTGTGCATATTTAAAATTTGCATTTGAATACAAATACACACACTAGAGAGAACACAACTTCCATAACAAAGATAATTGAAACAAGGTGGTTTGGGAAACAAGGTCATACCACCGGGATGAGAATATAGCCAAAGAATATAGTTTGTTTGATAACCTCCAAGCACATCCCAACAATATTGATGCATACATAGATAATCCCATGAATCCATATGCCATCAAATATGCTCCATAGATAAATCCAGAATTCCATGAGATCCTCAATAGATAAATCCAGAATTCCATAAATACCAAACATAGTACCAAACATAGTGGAGCATGACATAGTCTTACATAATCAAACACAAATAGAAAATAAGTTCACGCTAAAAAAGGCACAAGCAAGCAAATAAAACAACTAAAAGAAAAATGCTTGTGCCCGACCCTTGCAAATCCAGGAGACCTAATAGAACTACTTCTCCCCCTTTGGCATCAAAACGCCAAAAAGGAAGAAGAGCGATGCTAACGCCCCTGAAGATCACTCCTCCTCATCCTCGTCGTAGTCATTCCCGTCCCCTTCCTCTTCATCATACTCATCATCACCGTCATCAGCTGGAGGAGTGGGTGCCCTCGGTGGAGGAGGAAAGAGGCAACTCTCGAGCTCGCCATAGTTGATCCCTGAGGTGTTCCACTGAGCATACGGATCCGGAGCAGTGGGAGGAGGTGGATGGCCAGTGGCACCTGAGACATGGTGGAGAATAAGCTGCTGCATGTGATCCCTCTCATGATCCCTGCGGTAAGCCTCATATTGGACATTGTGAGTGTCAATGCTCATGCAAAGAATGTGCCGCTGGAACCAAGTGAGCTGCTTAACCTCGCGTGCCATTGGGGACACCGTGGAACGACGACCACTAGCCCGAGCATCACGCATGAAGGACTCCAGGGCAGTGGAAGGGTGATAGGTCTTCTGAGCCTTGTTGTAGATTTTCTTGGGCTTGTGAATTCCATCCAGAGCAGTGCCAAAATCCTCATGTGGCAACATATGCTTGACGAGCATCATTATGAAAGGAGCATAAGGAATAGAGAGCCTGTTGATCATAGCATCCGTCATCTTATGATAAATATAGTCCATGACATCCAGTTTGTAACCTATGGCTGAACCAGAGTTAGTGGCACACTCGTGAGAAAAAGCAAGGAGTGGAACCAGGTGGCCACGGATCCTGTCATTGTTGCCACCACTAGGAGCGATGCAGTCCCGAAATTTGCCAACAAGGGAGGCATACAAGGGAGAGAGACCAGCGAAAGTACCAGCAACACCATCAGAAGAAAGGCAAGGAGCAAGTGCAGTATCCTTGGATGGCTTCAGAGGAGAAATGATACGGTGGCCCGAAGGAGTGTCACGGCCATGGAATGCATAACCAAGAACCTTCCCAAAGGTGTGAAAGTCCGACTGAATCATGGTGGTCCCTGTCATCCACTTCATAGTACGGCGCTCATCACCGCAAATCACCAGAGTCGAGAAGAACTGCCGCACCACAGAGGAATCATAGTTGCATTGGATAGTCATGAGGTGGTGCAGCCCCATCTTGTTGGTCACATATAGTGCCTCAATGAGCCTTGTCTTGGATCGAGCCTCAGTCAAATTGATGGGACGCATGGGGCGAAGCTTGAGAGTAGCATAGACATCATCATGAATAGCCCGAAAGTGGGCATTCCAAAACACAGAGTCCTCGGGGGGACCATCACTGTCAGCCTCATCATAATAATCAGTCTGGTGAATGGTGGCATACTGAAGACTGTCCATAGCCTTGTAATTGGGCCGAGACTGTTTGCCCTTGCGAGATGCGGTCCTCTTAGTTTTCTTACTTGCCTCTGCCATCCGTGCAGCCTCTCTTGCTGCCCTGCTGACCTCGGTCTCGTCAATGAACTTCCCTTCTATAGTAGGCTTGAGATAGTGGGCACAGGAACGACGGACGAAGGTCTTGGTCGGCTGGGAACCACCTGTGAAAAGCATTAGAGGGATAGCATGGATATAAGCATACACACAAGTCCAGGAGAAAACACGGAGAAAGAGTAGCAATGCAACCCATAACCAATGATGTGTATTGCAGGAGCAGGACCAAAACAGACCAGAGTTTAATCTCTAGGCCGGATTATCCGGCCCTGGCAGGGGCGGATAATCCGCCCCCCGCGGAAATTTTATGGATTGGCCCAGATCTACCATGGCAAAACAGATCGGGTACTAGGGTTGCAATTCTACTGATTCTAGCATGTAAGGAACAACACCAAGGATCTTCTACAACGAGATTTCCACCAAATAAAGTGCATCCCATACAAAAGGAGAGAGATGAGGGAGTTACCCTCACTCATTGGAGGAAAATCGTGGAGGAGAAGATACCCGGAGGCGAGGTGAAGAAGATCCAGGGAGAGCCCGGAGAATCCGCTGGTCGAATCGACTCCGGGAGAGGCGGATGCTCCGGCGGCGGCTGGGGGCAGAGGTAGGGTTGGGGGAGGACTGGCTGCTCTGTGTGAGCCTGCCCTCCCCGACCCAGCCTATAAGGGGCCGATTTCGCCCGGGGCGGATAATCCGCCCCCCACTTAAGGCGGATAGTCCCCCCCTTGAAATTCTGTAAATTACAGATTCAGGCCTGAGCAACCTATCAAAACCCCTCGATGGTGTTTTAGAGGACTTGTGTGCAAGAATATATAGTTCAAGGAGGGAGAGAAAGGCTTGGGTTGAGAGCATAAAACTGAGATGGTACCACACACCCAAATTTGCAGGAATCAAATCAACCAAAAGCCAAATTTGAGTGTTTTTCAATAAGAACAAGAGATATGCAAGAAAATCCAACGAGACCCATGAGAAACCAACTCTTCTCTAGGAAGAGGGTGGTGGCCGAAGCCACCATGTTGGAGCGCATGGCATGACACCGCGAAGATGTATCTTGAGTTCAGAACCAATGCTCATCGATGACCCACATATCACAAAATGATATTAAGGGAAATGATTTTACTTGCTTTCGGCATTATGGGGGGAGGGTTGGCCCAATCAATTAGGACCACACTCCCCCTATGGCTATGCCCGCATCTAAACCAAATACATGAATAAGAGCAAGTGAGTGTGCAAGGGTAGTCAAGCCAAGCTCCTTGAATCTATGATATTTAGATCATTCCTCAAATAACAAAATCTTGCTTCATCAAGAGGCTTCGTGAAAATATCAGAAAGCTGGTTCTTCGTGCTCACAAAGGATAGGGCAATATCACCACGAGCAACATGATCCCAAATAAAGTGGTTGCGAATCTCTATATGTTTTGTTCTTGTATGCTGCACGGGATTGTAAGCAATTTTGATAGCACTTTCATTGTCGCATAATAGAGGCACTTTGTCACAATTGACACCATATTCCTTTAAAGTTTGCCTCATCCATAACAATTGTGTACAAGCACTTGTAGCAGCAACATATTCAGCTTCGGCGGTTGAGAGTGAAATACAATTTTGTTTCTTTGATGACCAACACACTAGAGACCTGCCCAAGAATTGACATGCACGAGAGGTTGATTTCCTATCATCTTTGTCACCAGCCCAATCTGAATCAGTGTAACCACATAGAGAGAAACTTGAACCCTTGGGATACCATAACCCAAAATTTGGGGAATGAACCAAATATCGGAAGATTCGTTTGACCGCCACTAAGTGGCTTTCTTTAGGAGCGGCTTGGTACCTTGCACACACTCCTACACTTAACATGATATCGGGCCTAGATGCGCAAAGGTAAAGGAGAGAGCCGATCATGGATCGGTATACCTTTTGATCCACGTCTTTACCCTTGGGATTGAGCTCAAGATGACACTTTGTTTGCATTGGGGTAGCAACGCCATTGAGATCCTTCATCTTGAAACCTTTTGAGCATGTCTTGGATGTACTTAGCTTGATTAATAAAGGTTCCCTCTCTAAGTTGTTTGATCTCAAATCCAAGAAAGAACCTCAGCTCACCCATCATGGACATATCAAACCTGTCAGTCATAAGGGATGGACTCAAGACGAGCCATAGGAGCATAAGTCTCGCCAAAATCAGTTCCTTCCACTTGAGAGAATCCTTGAGCCACGAGTCGTGCTTTATTCCTCACAACAATGCCATTTTCATCTTGTTTGTTCTTGAAGATCCACTTGGTGCCGATAACATTGCGGCAATCCTTTGGTTTCTCTATGAGCTTCCAAACTTTGTTGCATTCGAAGTTATTTAATTCTTCATGCATTGCAACAACCCAATCGGGGTCTTCAAGAGCATCAAAAACCTTCTTCGGTTCAACCATGGAAATGTGAGCTTGATGATCACAGAAGCTTGCAAGTTCTCTTCTAGTGAATACCCTTTGTCGTAGATCACCAACAACCTTGTCAAGAGTGTGACCCCTTAGTTCAAGGTTACGATCAGCACGAGCCTTGCGACGAGCCTCAATGTCCTTATTGTTTCTAGAAGGAGTTGATTTAGTATTTGTATCCTTGTCTTGATTACTGCCTTGCCCTTGATCTTGGTCTGCGCTAACACCAGAAGATTGCTGCTGAGTTTGTTCTTCAGGGCCGGATAATCCGACCCTTGGAGGGGCCGGACTATCCATCCTGGGAGGTAAAGTACCATAGCCTTCTTCCTGAGAGTGCCTGACAGGAGTTGGAGACCCAGGGCCGGATAATCCGCCCTCGGGGGCCGGAGAATCCGGCCTAGGAGCTTTAGAGTTGTTGACTTCTCCTCCGGATCCTCTGGAACGAGTTGGAGTGCCAGGGGCGGATTGTCCGCCCCTTGGAGGGGGCGGATAGTCCGGCCTGGGACTACCAACTTGTCCAGGGGACAGATGATCTTCAGCAGATTGCGGTGTTGGTGCAGGATTTTCTCCAACAGTAGGAGCTTGTTGATCTTGTGTAGATGAGGGCTCCACATGTGTGGAGCATTCTCCTTCCCTATCCGCCACAAGGGGTTCCTCAATGGGGCGGAAAAATCCCACGCCCATTCTTCTTATGGCATCTTGGGGTATTTCAACATCTGCATCACAAACATCAACTTGCCCTACAAAGGAGCCGTTATTTTCATCGAACTCCACACTACAAGATTCTACAAAAATCCCAGTGAGCTTGTTGTAGACTCTATAAGTGTGGGATTCGGCACCGTAACCAACAAAAATACCTTCTAAAGCCTTGGACTCAAATTTTGACAAACGGACACCTTTAATAAGAAAGAAACACTTACACCCGAATATCCTGAAGTATGAGATGTTGGGCTTGTTACCGGTAAGTATTTCATATGGAGTCTTGTCCAAAATATTTCGGAGGTAGAGCCGGTTCGATGAGTGACAAGCAGTGGATATGGCTTCAGCCCAAAAATTATAAGGAGACTTGAATTCAGCCAACATTGATCTTGCCATGTCCATCAAAGTCCGGTTCTTCCTCTCGGCTACACCATTTTGTTGAGGGGTGTACGCAGCGGAATATTGATGTCTAATCCCCTCTTTGCTTAGAAACTCATTCAAAGTGTAGTTCTTGAATTCGTAGCCATTGTCACTTCTTATTGCCAAGATAGGAACATTGTGTTGACATTGAACTTCATTGGCAAAGTCAATGACAGTTTGTTGAGTCTCACTTTTCAGCTTGAAGAAATAGACCCATGTGTATCTTGAGTAGTCATCGACAATGACCAAGCAATATTTCTTCCCACCAAGACTTGCATGAGAAGGAGGACCAAATAAATCCACATGAAGTAATTCCAAGATCCTCTTTGATGACACGATAGTCTTCCTCTTGTGGGGAGAGTCATGCATTTTTACTTATACACAAGCCCTGCAAACACGATCTTTGGAAAAAGAGACATTGTCTTTTAGTCCAAGGATGTGGCCACCCTTCTGGAGACTTTGCAAAGTTCTCATGTTGACATGGGCTAAACAGCGATGCCATAGCCAGCCCACGTCGGCCTTTCCAAATAGACACATCGGACCCGAAGTGGTTTTCCCCGAGAAGTCCACCACATACAGGTCATTTTCGACGTATCCAACGAAAGCGACCTTTAGAGACTTGCTCCACAAGAGTACCACCAAATCATCATCGATAAAAACAGCGAAACCCATCTTGCCAAGGGCACGAACAGAAAGAAGGTTGTAACCGAGGGTCTCAACAAGCATGACGTCCACGAGAGAGATATCGTGGGCAACCACAACCTTGCCAAGACCCAATACCTGAGATTTAGACTTATCACCATAGGAGACTGTGATATTATCATGATTTGGACGCATCTCCGTGATGATCTCCTTGCTTCCGGTCATATGACTAGTGCAGCCACTATCCAGCACCCATTTCGACCCACCGGAAGCATAGCCCTGCAAGAAAACTACTTCTTGGTTTTAGGTACCCATTTTTCAATGGGTCCTTTCATGTTAGTAACAAGGGTCTTTGGGACCCAAATATACCAAGCAATATATTCATCAAAGTGACCGACATAATAAGCATAAACATCGCCATAGTCATCACAAAAGAGTTCATAATTCAGATTGTGAGACCCTGCAAAACCAATATTGTTAGTCTTGTCTTTTGTGACATTCTTCTCAGCGGTGCTTATCTTTGATTGCACATTCTTGGTCTTGTTCTTCTTGGTTTTATTTTTCTTGGACTTGGTGACATACCCAAGTCCCTCTTTACCATGATTTTACCTTTGTTTGCCAAGGACTTCATCAAGCACACCTTTATCCTTGGGAGTGATGTCCTTGATCACTCTTTTTCCACACTAGCATTTTCCTTGTTACTATATGTTGAGTTGGATGAGCTAGGAGTGTCATATTTAGCCAATCGACTTTGAAGCTGATCATGTGACTCATTGAGAATAGAGAACTCGTTTTTCAATGCCTTGTGAGCATTGTCAAGTTTCTCCAATTCCTCGGAGAGTCTATCATGAGCAGCCCCAAAGTCAATCTTTTCCTTCTTTAACTTCTTTGCTTTGGTGATAGCATTGTCACATTCCTTAACAAGTTTAGTCACAATTTCATCATGTGACTCTTCAATAGACTCAAGCCTCTCTTCAAGAGAGACCCGAGCCTCTTCCTCTTCTTCAAGAGCATTTTTTAAGGATGCAATTTCCATTGCATCCTCCCTTTCAATTCTGCCCTTTTCTTCAAGGAGAGCTTCGTTTTGGGCCAGCTGATCCATAAGAGCTTCAAAACGAACTTTGTGCTCACCTTGCAAGTTAGTATAGAAATAATCCAAAGCAATAATCTCTTCTTTAACCTTAAGACTAGTGGGATCATCCATGTCAATCATAGCCTTAGGAAAAGAAGAGTTAGAAGAAGTTACCTCGGAGCTTCTTGCCATGAGACAAGTAGCATTTTTGTTGATGATATTTTCGTTCGGAGAGTCGAAGAGGGAAGTTGATGTAGATGTGGTGGCTATAGAAGCCACCTCTTGAGAGCTATCGTCCTCGTCCTCATCTTCACTTCCCGATGAATATTCTTCTTGAGCCACTAGAACAATCTTTGGTTGCTTCTTGAAAGGAGCATTCTTCTTTACAAACTGTTTCTTGCGTGGAGCCTTTGACTTGTCCTTGAAAATGAGTTTTCCTACATTATCTTCCCTACTTCGATATGGACACTCAGCTATGAAGTGCAGCCGGTCACCACAGTTGAAACATGTTCTCAGCTTGGGACCATTTTCTTTTCTTCCATATGCTCCACTCTTGCGTTCCAGTTCAGCTTTAGCCTTGGCTGGATCTTTCCAGAAGTTTCTAGCATAAAGAGCCAAGTATTGTCCATGAATCCTTTTTATATCCTCAGGACAGTCCAGACCTTCTACCGCATATTCATCATGATCAATCACACTAGTCTTCAAGGCCATGTTGACCCCCTTTTGCATCCCCATAGCTCGAGCACGAGCATCTTCGGCATTCTTGGCAGCCACTTTGAAAGCGGCCATTTCTTGCATTACCTCATTGGATGACATGAGGTGATAGTTATGCCTACCTTGGAGACTTTTCAAATCTGTGGGCTCAAATGGCATAAGAGCACTGACATACTTGCGCTTGATCCAAGCATCATCAACATGAGCTGCACCGTGGTTTCTGAAGGTTGTAGCTATTTCCTTGAGCCTCCTATACATGTCCTCATGGTCTTCTCCATCCAGCATATAGAATCCTTCAGCTTCGTTGCTCAAAGCATCATATCTATTCCTTCTCATACTTTCATTTCCGATGAAGAGCTCGGTGAGGGCATCCCAAGCTTCTTTAGCTGTGCTAAGATGTTGAATGTGTGGCATGTCTTTGTCACCCACACCAAGCTGTATCATGTGTAGAGCTGTAGCGTTGAGTTGGCTATCAACAATTTCTCTTCTTGTGAGATTGTTGGGGTTTCCAACATGAAGACCATTTTCTATGATTTTTGCACAACTCAATGGAGGAACTGCACACATGAGACTTCATCAAAAATTTCCATTGAGAAAAAGTAGATGCAGAAAGTTTGGGTGGATCACCCCTATTATGTATATGTGGATGAGGGATAGGTGGATCAGGGGAATACACATGAGAAACCTCATTGTATCCATCCTTACCGCTATACTTTTTCGAGGAGGAACTCTTGCTAGTATCATCACCAACCACTTCGTTATCTTTAGAAACAGTTTTACCCGTTTCCTTGGATTGCGGAGTGGTATCCTCAGAGTTAGATGGAGGTGATGCTGCGGATGTGGAGAGACGCATTATCAATTGACGCATCTCTTCCATCTTAGCCTCCATTGAACTCACCAAGGTTGTTTCCAACGTCTTGAGATCGTTCATGGTGACTACCTCCGGAGCATCACTACCATCTACCTTGGAACCCATACTTCTCTTAGGCGGTTAAGCCCGAAATAAAAGCCGAGGCTCTGATACCAATTGAAATGGATCGTATGGGCACCTAGAGGGGGGTGAATAGGTGCTAACCAATTTTTAATACTTTTTCAATTTTAGGCTTGACACAAAGTAAATTCTCTAGATATGCAACTACGAGAATTTCCCTATATGCAACCCTAACTACTAAGCACGTAAAAAGAGGAGCGAGGAAACCGTAGTGGAGCACGCGGAGACATAGGGATTTGTTTTACCGCAGTTCCTTCCTTGTTAAGGGAAGTACATCTGCGTTGGAGGGGTGGGCGGTTCTAAGACCACCACGCCACAATAGGCCTCACCCTATTCTCCGATGGATCTCGTCACGAGAGGCCTGATCCACCTTCTCCACTATTGGATCCCTTCGAGGCGGGAACCGGTGCCTTTTACAACACTATCGGGGCACACACCCACAACCGAATTGGGGGCTCCCGAGATGACAACAAGCTGCCACAAGAACAAGGTTTATCAATATAAACAAAAACAAGGATCTAGGTCTTTGCAAGAAATACTAGATCGGTGGTTCTCCAAATGAATGGAGAGGAGATGAAGCGCTTGATTGCTGATGATGAAGATCGAGTTCTCCTCCTTCGATTTCCCAAGGGACGGGGCCTTTGGGTGGATCTAGGTGGAGCTCTCTTAGATGAAGGTTGCAGATCAGATCTCGTCTTTTTCGAATGAATCAAGAGGTCTGGCAGGAGGGGGAAGGCTGGCTTAAATACCCCCTCCCCAGATCTGGCTGTTGCTCAACTTTCGGGGCGGATTATCCGCCCCCCACTTGTGGCGGATTATCCGCCCCCTGGGAAAACTCCGCCCCAAGGGCGGATTCTCCGGGGGAAACTCCGCCCCCTCTCTGGGGCTGGCACCTGCAAAACTTGGTGAAGATCTTGGGGGGTGGATAATCTGGCCCCCTCCAGGGGCGGATTATCCTGCCGAACTAGAAAGTCCGGCCAATACTCCGTCCCCTCTCTAGGGCTTGCGCCTTGGCGATGAACAAGGGGTGTGGACTATCCGGGCCTCCTGAGGGGCGGATTATCCGGCATGGCAGGAAAATCCGGCCAAAACTCCGCCCCCCTTCTGGGGCTTGCGCCTGCTTGGGAAGAGGGAGGGCGGATTATCCGCCCCTGGTGGGGGCGGATTATCCGCCCCCAAAGGCAGAATCCTTTTCCCTTTTTCTCAAAGAGAGCTGCAACACTTCAACACACATTAAATAATCCTTGATATTGTTATCTAACACACAAAACACTAGGGATTATAAAATGTTCTTTCAATGTCGAAGTGTAGTGCTTGAGCACCAATATACTTCACACAGATGTAATAACACAGTAAGGGTCAAATTTGCAATTTCATGAGTAAAAGTGTCGTGGTATTGCCGACGAGTACGCCATGGATGGCTCCTCACAGTGCGTGTTTAGAGACGTGGGGTAAGGCGGACAGTTGACGGGTACGAGGTAACACAGCTTACCCAGGTTCAGATCCCACGACGGTGGTGGAATCCTACTCCTGCTATAAATCACTATAAGGGCAATACGCCGAGTTACATGGATTGGTTCGCTGTGCGAGGTGACTAGAGAGTCTAAGTTATCGTGCACTAAAGGCTCCCATAGGCCCGACTTATATAGTCGCTAGGTCCTAGGGTTACAGGGAAAAGTCCTAGCCGGACAGGTTACAGAGTCCTACATTGTCCTACATTGTGCACTCCAAGGCTCCGGGTACGTTGGTGACTCCACCGTAGCCTTCCTTTATCCGACATGGGCCTCCCTTCTGGATCCATCTAACTGGGCCGCCCATCAGGCCATAGGCCATGCTGCCGACTATGGGCCACCCGGGTTATCCGGATAAGTGACATGCTATGAGGATACCCATATAGCATATCCCCAACAGTAGCCCCCGGAGAACTCCGAGATCTTGCGCCGTCTTGCCTCTTCAGATGAATGCTCCGTCTAGTTGGATATCGTCAAATCGTCAAGCAATATCTTCTAGTCCTCCCAAAGAACCCTGCAAAACTTTCTCCGTCTTTAACTTGTAAGCCGGAAAAATGTTGAGTCTTCCATTGTACTCTTCCATAGTCGGATTGAATCTGTCTATGTCGGAATCTTCGATGTGACGGCTCATCTACCCATGTCATCTAGGACGACGTAGGCTTAGGTCAGCGATGCCTCGTAACTCACACATGCAGAGAACGCAATCATATCCGATTTTCCCGCGCGAGCGATACGAACCGTTGGCAGCGACGGTTGGAGACGTGGCGAAATTTCCGTGCACGTTTGCGAACACGTCGTCTACACGGCAATCATCCGATCAAGATGCACGAATCTTGACACCGAGGATGATAAATAGTAACCGTGGGGAAATTTCCACTCTTTACCTCATTCTTCTCGCATCATCTTCTTCCTCCAGCCGCGCGTCTCCTCGAGCTCTCCGTGAGAAACCTCGAAAAAACCCTAGCTCCCATCTGCACCAGTCGCACCCAATCTTCACCCCATGGCTTGCAGCAGCACTTCTCCAGCAATGGCGGCGTAGAGCGAAGCCGCGGCGAAGCCGGAGAGCTCCATCGTCATGCCCCTAGAGGGTTTGGTTATCCCCGCATCGGCGGTGATCGAATCCACCGGCAGCGACCCAAATTTGGCGGCTCTAGAGCCACTGGAGGAGGAGCCAGACTCGCACAAGGGTGACTGACGCGGCTCGGACATCACTGACCGCGATATCCAGGAGATGGTCGCCGAAGGCTACCTCCCCGCGACGGAGGGACTTGCCTGGCGAGCGACGCCGGCCGGCGAGGTGACACCTTCTCCCCAATCCGGAGAAAAGGTGTACCTCAAAGCTCAGCTGGTACGCGGCGTTTCCCTGCCTATATCCCACTTCTTCCTCTCCGTCTTAAACCACTATAGGGTCTAGCCCCATAACCTTTCCCACAATAGTATCTTAGTGCTTAGCAACTTCGCGGCACTTTGCGAGGGATATCTAGGGATAAGGCCTAGGTTAGACCTTTTCGTGTACTTCTTCACCGTCAAACGTGAAGCCGGACATAGTAAGGAGGAGCTTAGGAACTGCGGCACCATAAGCTTCAGGATTCGACATGGCCGGCGGTTCCCCGACATCGTCGGCCACGAGTCCTGCAAGAATTGGCAACAGACATACTTTTACGGCCCCGACATTCCTCTGGCGGGCCGAGAAGTAACGTACCCGGACTTCGTGGACGAAGCCGCCGCTGAAGTTTCCACATGGAGATCCCAAGCCTCCCTTCCCTCCGACCTCGACGCTTCTCGCGCTATAAGGCGGATCGAATGGTTTGTAGAGACGGGTTTGACCGGCTTGGACCTAGCCATGTGCTGGTTCATCAGGCAAATCCAACCTGTGCAGCACCGCGCGAAGTACATGCACGAGTATACCAGCGACAGAAGGGATAGTCTCCACATCTCCGTGGACGACTTCTCGAGTGACTCCGTCAGGCTCCGCCTTAAGGACATCGTCAAGGTGAAGGATAAGAAGCGTGGCTTCACCATCACCTACGACATGTTCGTAGATGGCAAGTGTCCAAAGGTAGATTTTTATTTTCCGTGCATGACATATACTCCAGTTCTTCCGCCTTGCAGATGTCATTTTATCTAACATGGTGATTTCTTACTTAACAGCTTAGCGATCTAGAGGAGGGCAACCTGGCTGCTCAAATCTATGATCCAAAGATGAAGGAAGTCACGGTCGTGTCCGACGACGAGGTCCCGTTGGCGCGAAAGTGGAAGAGCTCCACCTCTGATGCTGCCGACAGAGTCAAGAAGAAGAAGACGGAGGGTGGAGCCTCCAAAAAGACTACCGCCGCCCTGGAGGCGGAAAAGAAAAGAACCAACGGGATCTTTGCCAAAGCACCCCCATTAGTGTAATCTTCTCATTCTCCGACATTGTCTATTTATCTGCCTTGTTCCTGTACGTATGCATTTTGCACGTTTCAGGAAGAAAGCCACGACCAGCCTCAAAAAGACCTCCAAAACTTTGGGGGCTTCTCGAAATATCAAATATATGCTGCATCGCGACACCTCCCCCGCCATCACCCCTGCTACTCCTGCTGTCAAGCCCTCATCTGCCCCGACAAGCTCACAAGCTAAGGAGGCATCAGGCCCTTCCGCCATGGAAGTAGACTCTGGCGCCTCTACCGAACTTGCTGTTGTTGGCGAGCAGGCAACACAGGAGAGCACCGCTCAACAAATGGCTGAAGCGGCAAGGCGGTGGTGGAAGCTGGTACTTCTGCCGAAGGCGGCGCCCTTGCTCCCCAGAAACCCTTTGAGTTCCCAAAGATAGTTTACCCGACGCTTACGCCGAGTAGCACATATGTGGTTCCTGGAGCAGCGCCGACATCTCCGACGTGCGGTCTTGAGGAGCTCCTCCGACAAGCAGAAATATTGCGAGGAAATAGCATCTCCTTTGGCAAGCTGCTAGCCGAGAGCGCTACAAACCTCAAGATCATTGCACTTGTAAGTTTTACTTTGCCTTTTGCACTTCATATGAGTATCCCACTGTAGCCCCCGAGGATGTAGACGTAAAACCATAGGTTTTGCATCTATATGCTCTAAGAGTGACTAAGCTAGAAAACTTCTCACTGCAGCCCCCAAGCATTTAGATGGAATGAACTATTCCGACTAGATGTTTTAAGAATAGCATACGCAGTGTTTATAAATTTCAATACTGTAGCCCCCAAGCCTCTAGTTGTAACTGAATTAGTTCCGACTAGATGCTTAAAGAAAAGCTAAGCAGATATCCGAGTTAAAAACTTTATACTGTATCCCCCAAGCTTCTATTCGAGAACTGAATTAGTTCCGACTAGATGCTTAAAGAAAAGCTAAGCAGATATCCGAGTTAAAAACTCTCGCTGTAGCCCCCGAGCGTCTAGGTGGAAATTTTCCGACTAGATGCTCCAAGTAGACTAAACAACGGTTTAACTTTGTTCTTTTTTCCATAGAACGAGAATGCTCGGAGGGGCATGGCCAACGACAAGTACCAGAAGATGCGCGCAGATCTTGAAGCCGAAAAGGGTAAAACTGCTATCTTAAAGGAACAGATCATCAAAAACAAGAGTTTGTTTTCTTTTTGCGCATTCCGTCTTGGCTTTGTGCCTACATTCTCTGAGTACTTACTGTGTACTTTGTTTTCTCCGACTTTGCAGAACATGTTGCCAAGGCCAAGGACATTGTCGAGCAGTCCAAGCACATCCAGCAGCTGGACAACGAGAACAAAATCTTAAGGAGGAGAGGAAAGAAATGCTGAAAATGCATGAGGATTCAATGAAGGCTCTGCAGGACTCCGCCTCTGCGGAAATCAATCGCTTGAAGGAGGAGCTTGCGATCTTAAAAGATCAAAAGCAAGCTGCTGATGAGCAAAACCAACGCCACAGCGAGGCGTATAAGCTCCTCCAACAAGAGAAAGAATCCCTGGCGGACACCCTCTGACAGGCTAAGGCCAGCATCTTCAGTAAGTTTCCTCCGCCTTGTATTTCTTTAGTCTGGATACTTTGAATTTATTGAACTCATGTGCTCCTTGTCGGAACTTGCAGCTCCTATGGGATTAACCCGATCGCCTCCTTCGGACAAGGAATGCATGGTTCTTGCCGGCAACTTCATCAACACCGCCATCACCCAAGCCAAAGAGATTGCCAAGCCCCTCCAGATAAATATCAAGGCATCGGACTCCGTGGCGAAGTACTCGGAGATTCTGCGCAGAGCCCCCGAGCGTGTCACAAGCTGGAAAGCTTCATGTGCACGGGCTGGAGCGAGGATGGCGCTGTCAATGGTGAAGGCACACTACGAAGGTGCCGACATCGACACGGTGACCTCTGGTATCCCCGACGTCGACGATGACGGCAAAGAGATTGATCATGAAGCCATCCTATCGTCACTCGCGGGTTATGACACCAGAGTTGCCGAGTTGGTGGAAATCGACGTCTTCGTGCCCTGAACACCATCGACAGCGTCAACCAAGATTCCTCCGAGTCCAACCATAGCGCTGATGTTGAGGGTGATTCTCTGGCTGGTGACGATGCTGCTTCCAACTCTCCTGCGCCAAAGGAATGAAAAACAACTTTGTAATATTTGTTTCACCTTTGGTGTATGCGCGGAAAAAACTTGGTGATGTAACTTAAGGCGGAAAACAATGGTTGTTATTTCCTGCTACTTAAGAACTAGTTTCCAGCATGTATATATTTTTTAAGCAAGTGTTGGCTTATCCATTACTTTGGTTCTTATGCTTGACTTTTCGTGAGTCGGAAGACTCGTTATCGGAACCATGCACTTAGGTGATGATGCCCAATGGCACCGTCAATAACCTGAGCACAAAATCACCGACAATAAGTGCCGAAAGTCACTACTCCAGAATCCACATAAAAACAACAAATAACGTGTAGACCAGAAAACTTAAGCTAACGCCCGTAGGTGGAATTTTCACAAGTGCAAACGCAATACTTGTGCATAAAGGTTTTACATGATCCAAAAATGAACACTAAAGGAGGTAAAAGACTTAGAAATATGAGTGAACCAGAGAGCTTTATTTCATTGATCATATAAGAGATACACAATTAGATAAAAAATGCTAAGTGTAAAAAGGACGTAGCTGTGCTATGTTCATTGGCCGATCAAGCTCCGGGTAGTCATCATCCGGGTCACGTCGCTTACACTTATGATCCTCGTTGGGTCTATCCTTTAGTTCACGATTGTCAACAAGGTAGTAAGACCCATTGAGCAGCGCCTTGCTTATGATGAACGGTCCTTCCTATGGCGGGGATAATTTGTGTGACTTCCTCTGCTTAAGTCGGAGCACCAAATCCCCCTCTTTAAACGAGCGATGCCGAACGCGGTGACTATGGTAGCTGTGTAGCTTCTGCTGGTAGATGGTGGATCTTTGGCATGCCAAAACGTGCTCCTCCTCGAGAAGGTCCACATCTAGGCGTCTAGATTCTTCAGCGTCATCCTCGTCGTAGGCGGCAACTCTTGGTGCATCGTGAAGAATGTCGGAAGGCGGGATTGCTTCTGCTCCATATACCATGAAGTAAGGGGTATAGCCAGTGGATCTGTTGGGTGTAGTTCGCAAACTCCATAGCACAGATGGCAATTCTTCCGCCCAGGCTCCAGCTGCTCTATGTAGCGGTGCCTCAAGACGTGGCTTGATTTCCTGCAGAATTAATCCATTGGCTCGCTCAACCTGACCATTGGATTGTGGGTGTGCCACAGATGCAAGGTTAAGTCGGATGCCTTTCTCCCAGCAATAAGCCTCCACTTCTCCGAGTGATAAATTGCTGCCGTTGTCGGTGATAATGCTGTGTGGGAGACCAAATCTCACCACTAGATCTCGGACGAACCTGAGGGCAGTTGCCCCATCAAGCTTTCTAATGGGTTTAGCTTCTATCCATTTAGTGAATTTGTCAACTACTACAAGCAGATGCGTAAACCCACAAGGTGCCGTCTGTAACGGTCCCACCATGTCCAACCCCCAGACTGCAAACGGCCAAGTTATTGGTATTGTTCGCAGTTCTTCAGCAGGAACATGTGGTTGTCGGGCATAATACTGGCATCCCATGCATGTCTCAACCAGCTTGTCGGTGTCCGCCTTCGCGGTCAGCCAGTAGAATCCTTGTCGGAAGGCTTTCGCGACCAACGATCGAGGAGCGGCGTGATGCCCGCAATCTCCGAGATGGATTTCATGCAGGATTTCCATACCTTCTAGCTGGGAAACACACTTTAGGTATACACCAGTAGTGCTCCTTTTCTAGAGTTGCCCATTGATTATGGTATAACCCTTTGCTCGTCGTACTATTTGTCGTCTTTCGACTTCGTCGTCGGGCAAAGTTCCGTGTTCGAGGTATTCCATGAACGGTTTTGTCCAAGCCGGAGGGACCTTAGTCACCATGTTGACGAAGGAGTCAGCTCTATCCGGGTTGTCGATGTCGGCTCCCTTCACGGATGGTGTGCACAGGTGCTCTAGGAAAACTCCTGGCGGAATTCGCTTGCCCCCTGATCCAAGCTTAGACAATAGATCAGCTGCCTCGTTTTGCTCCCTAGGCACATACTTGACTTCGTAGCCCAAGAAGCTCTTGGTTATCTCGTCCACTTCGTCTCGATATGCCGCCATCATAGGGTTCCGCGCATTCCAGGTGCCAGCCACCTGCTGGGCAACCAAGTCGGAATCTCCACAGCAAACTATGCGCTTGATGCCAATATCCTTGGCTACAGGTAGTTCGTGAATGAGTGCTTCATACTCCTCCATGTTGTTTGTAGCCTCGAAGTGGATCTGAAGAACGTAGTGTAGCTTGTCTCCTATTGGTGACTGTAGCAATACACCAGCCCCTGAGCCGTTGAGCAGCTTTGATCCGTCAAAGTGCATCACCCAGTACTCTGGTTCTGGCAACGGAGTAGCGTCTGGCATCTCCGTCCAATCTGCAACAAAATCCGCCAAGGCTTGTGACTTGATAGCGTCGCGTCTCTTGTAGGTGATCTCGAAGGCGGCAAGTTCAATGCCCCACTTCGCGACCCTTCCTGTAGCGTCGCTATTATTGATAATTTCGAACAGTGGAGTCTTGCTCACCACTGTGATTGGGTGCTCCTGAAAGTAATGCATCAGCTTTCGAGAAGCAAGGAATACTCCATAAGCTATCTTTTGGTAGTGCGGGTAACGCTACTTGGACTCCATCAAGACCTCGCTCACATAGTAAACTAGTCGTTGAACTCCGTGCTCATAGCCTGGTTCCTTCCGCTCTACTACGACGACGATGCTGATAACCCGGTTGGTTGCCGCCATGTAAATTAACAGGGGATCTCCAAGCTCGGGTGCTGCAAGGATGGGCGCTGAGGAAAGAATCTCCTTGAGCTTCTTCAATGTTGCATCTGCTTCGTCCATCCACGTGAATTTGTCCACCTTCTTCAGCAACTTGTACAGCGGCAGAGCCTTCTCTCCAAGTCGGCTGACGAACCGACTAACTGCTGCAACACAACCTGTTAGTCGCTGAATGTCCTTTAGGCATGTCGGACGGTTTATGTTTAAGATGGCCTTGATTTTCTCCGGGTTGACCTCGATTCCACGTTGGGAAACGATGAATCCCAACAATTTGCCGGCTGGAACCCCGAAGACGCACTTCTTAGGGTTGAGCATCATGTTGTATTTCCGGAGATTATCAAAGGTTTATTTTAAGTCGGAGATTAAGTCGTTTGACTTTTTAGACATCACCGCGATATCGTCCACATAGGCGTGAACGTTCCGACCAATTTGGTCGTGAAGGCAACGTTGCATTGTCCACTGGTAGGTAGCACCTGCGTTTTTTAGCCCAAAGGGCATCGTGACATAGCAAAACGTGCCGTATGGGGTAGTGAACGAAGTGGCCAATTGGTCCAACTTCCTCATCTTGATCTGGTGGTATCCTGAGTATTCATCGAGAAAACACAAAAGTTCTGAGCCAGTCGTCGAGTCAATGACTTGGTCAATGCGAGGCAAAGCAAACGGATCTTTGGGACATGCTTTGTTCAAGCCAGTGTAATCAACGCACATTCTTAATTCATTGGTTCCCTTTTTGGGTACAAGTACAGGATTGGCCACCCATCGGGTGTGAAGGACTTCTCGGATAAATCTAGCTTTAAGTAACCTAGCTATCTCTTTGCCAATGGCGCGTCTCTTCTCATCTCCGAAGCGTCGTAGAGGTTGTTTCACTGTTTTGCATTTTGGATCAATGTTTAAGCTGTGCTCGGCAAGTTACCTAGGTACACCTTTCATGTCGGTTGGTTGCCAGGCAAAGATGTCCCTATTCTCACGGAGGAACTTGACGAGCACACTTTCCTATTTGGGATCCAGGTTCGTCCCAATGGCGACGGTCTTGGAGGCATCGCCTACCACAAGTTCCACCGGCTTGGTCTCGATGGCGGCCCTGAACGCAGGAGCAGAGTCGGAGATCTGCTTCTTCGACGCGGGCATCTCTGAGTCATCAACCTTGCTCTGGATCTCGTTGAATTCTTCGCTGTAGAGGACAGCTTCTGTTCTTCCGACTTTGCTTGTCTCGCGGTCTCGCGAGGAGCAGCGTGCCCCTTTCCAACCCATCGATGAAGGCTACCATGGCGGTCTGAGCGTGCACTCCTGCGCAGGAATTTTTCATATCCAGCCAGCGGGATAGGTAGGCGCGAGATGTCTCGTCTTTCTCTTGCACGCACCGCTATAGATCGCCCACAGTGCAGGGACGCTTGTATGTACCCTCAAAGTTCTTGGTGAACACTTCTTGCATGTCCAACCAGTTATAGATAGATTTCTCCGGCAAGTCATCAATCCATTGACGGGCCGTACCCGCCAACATTAATGGGAGGTACTTGACGTCGAAGTTGGGGTTGCCTCCGGCAATCTCCACCGCATTGTCGTAGTCCTGCAACCATGTGGCTGGCTTGGCGGTGCCGTCATAGGGCTTGATGGTCTTGTCAATCCGAAAACCTTTGGGGTAAGTTGGGGAACGTATTGCGGGTCCAAAGCAACATGGTCCCAGGTATGGTCCTTCCCGGGCCTCGTGGATCTTATCGATCCGCGAACGTGCATCGTATGGCTCCGGGTTCTTCTTCTTTTTGTCAACAGGGGACAGGCTACATGAACGACGCGGGTCCCCTCCGCCATGGTGACTGCTTGGTGGTGACGGAGGCGGAGGTGGCGGTGGGTTAGCCTTCTTGCTGTTACCCTCCTGCGACGCCTCACGCCTGTCACGGTTGCTTGTCGGATGCGGAGGGTCATGGCGTGACCTGCTCTTGTGTCCTTGGTTGCGCTCTCCGTCATGACGGGTCTGCTCCGTGTTATCGCGGATGACGATGCCGCACTGCTTTGGTGGGGGCATATCCGTACGATGGTGAGCCTTGTAATCTTCGTGATGTCGGGGAGATCGGGGCGGTGGCGATGGGCGACGAGGTCGGGCCTTTTCTCCGTGGTCGGAGGATATGGGGATGGCATCCTTCCTGTTGCGCGCATCCCTCCATCTTCATTCTGATGAACCCGTCTAGGACCCGACATCAAGAGGAGATATGTCCCTTGGCGGCTTGTATTGGCTAGATTGCCAGAGCGATGGGTCAGACTCAAGCCTCTGAGAGGTGGCCTTTTCCTGCTGCTTCACCGCCTTGGCCATTAGGTCATAGACCTGTTCCACTGCCTCGGGTGATCTATCCTGCTCCAGAAGGGTCTTAGCGATGGAGAGGTTAAGGAGTGGGGTGGGCATCACTTGCTTGCCTTCACTGTCAATGTATGTCTTAGCCTGTGCCGGCTTCGAGGGAGCCCATCCTAGGTTGCGCCATACACCAGGATTGTTGATGACGCGAGCCGGAGCTTTCTTAGCCTTCTGCTGCTGCAGTAAAGTCTTGTACTCGGCCTCCATTGCTCTAGCTTTCTCTATGGACTTCTGCGCGTTGACCAGATCTCGATCTAGCTTAGCGCCTTGCTCTGCGATGGCCTGCGCTTCCTCCAGCAGCTGTTGGCGCTTCTTGTCAAGCTGGGTCACGTTCCGAATATGAGCAACGGTCAGTGGCTCGACGAGGAGATTGTCGTACATCACTCTATCAGTTGGAGTAACTTGGGCTGCTGCAGACGTAGATGCTGGAGGCGGTAAGTTTGTGGTGTTGTTGTTGCTCGGGCCGGTGCCGAGTTCTTGCGGCTGCTGCACTGGGTTAGGCGGAGGAGGCATGACTTTTGCGCGATCATCGTCAGCAGCAATAAGTGGCCCCTTCCCCTTTTCCAGCGCTGTAGGCGGAGCTCGTCCGGGTTGATCTTCATCCATCGTTGTCCCAATGGTGACGAACACCCCTCGGGACATGACGGCGTTGTTGGCTTGCTCGTCGCGCGAGTACTCCTCCTCCATCTCCTGCATAGCGGAGTCTAGCTCTTCTGGACTGAAGTCTATCTCCTTCGAATCTGCACTGAAATAAGCATAAAGCGCGTCAATGACAGAGTCGGAGGGTGCCAGGACTTCCTCGATGATGGGCGGTGGAGGTGCATCGGCCTCGACGATGACTGGAGGTGGTGGTGCTGCTGCGACGATGGCGGCGGGAGGCGGTGGCGGCTGCTGCTGAATCAGAGGTTCTCCATCTCTGAGCGCAAGCTCCATCTAGGCTGCTGCGTCAGCTTCCGCATAGCTGTTGACGGTGCTCACCATCTCTTCGAGGGTAAGACGTCCTGTTGCCTGCTGCCGTCTTAGAGAATGTCGGAGAAGTGTGCCACGGTCCAGTTCTTCCAGGAAGTGATATAAAGCGTTATCATCGGGCTGGTGGGCCAGATCGGCTCGTATACGGAGCCACCTGGCCAAGTAATCACGGGGGTTTTCGCCCTCTCTCTGAACGCAGCGCGCCAGATCAAAGATGGTAACCACGCCGACGAACTTGGATCTCTGCTGTCTAGATGCACGGATGAAGCCGGCGGATTTGCAGTGATCTTCCACCTTTATATCCTGCACAGGGGCGGTTTGGGTGGGCCTTGAATTTTTCCGATCTTTGCCGGCGAACTCCGAGGAGAGATCCTACATTGATCCTTCCGCGAACGTATCCTGCCCGTAGGCGGTTCGTGCGGGCCTTGGTGCTTTCCGATCTTTGCCGGCAAACTCCGAAGAGAGGTCCGACATCGATCCTTCCGCGAACGTATCCAGCCCGTAGGCGGTCCGTGCGGGTCTTGATGCTCCTCCGACTCCCAGGGAACTAGTGCCCGAGTCGGTTTCGCCGATGAAGAGGTGGATGTCTCCGATAGGAACGATCGAACACCGTGTAGGGTTCGTCTTCGCCGGGATCCAGAACTCGTCAGGAGGGACGATCGGAACGTTGCCGGAGAAGAGAACGCGATCGATGGCTACGGTTTCGCCAATTCCCATGAAGATCTTGGTCCTCGCCCGCTGAAGAGCCTGAAGCGCCTCTTGCCCCACGGTAAGCGCCAACTGTCGTGGTATTGCCAACGAGTACGCCATGGAGGGGTCCTCACAGTGCGTGTTTAGAGACGTGGGGTAAGGCGGACGGTTGACGGGTATGAGGTAACACAGCTTACCCAGGTTCAGATCCCACGACGGTGGCGAAATCCTACTCCTGCTATAAATCACTATAAGGGCAATACACCGAGTTACATGGATTGGTTCGCTGTGCGAGGTGACTAGAGAGTCTAAGTTATCGTGTCCTAAAGGCTCCCATAGGCCCGACTTATATAGTCGTCAGGTCCTAGGGTTACAGGGAAAAGTCCTAGCCGGACAGGTTATAGAGTCCTACACTGTCTATTACTAGTCTTGTGTATCTTGCACTCCAAGGCACCGGGTACGTTAGTGATTTCACCGTAGCCTTTCTTTATCCGGCATGAGCCTCCCTTCTGGATCCATCTAACTGGACCGCCCAGCAGGCCATAGGCCATGCTACCGACTATGGGTCACCTGGGTTATCCGGATAAGTGACATGCTATGAGGATACCCATATAGCATATCCCAAACTGAAAGTTCATCGTGTACATATTAAATCGATACTCTGAGGACATGTACAATGATGGACTCTTCCTCAGGCGCTTAAGTAGCAAAATTAAAATAGAATTATCTTAAAGGAAAAGATAAGAGTCCAGATCTCCAATGCAAAGCGCTTATTTGAGCCGTCAAGGAAAGTTTTTTTTCTATGCTTGACATGCTGGTCTAGATATTTTTTAGCGGAGAAAAAGGGGAAGCGCCCGATGCAACATTAAGCGGCGACGCAAGTCGAATTCCCGAGATCGGCAGGGATTTGGGCCTAACGGCCACAAATTTGGTCCTGGCGTCTATTCTATGCGCCTCCATTGTACATGTCCTAAACATCAAACATTGTCTATCATGGACTGAGAGCACAGGTAGCATGTCAACATGGCGTCTAAAGATTGTGCTAGTTGATAATCTATGGCTTTTTCCCTTGAAAAGGAAGGACAAGTGTCCCAACATCTATACACTCGAGCTTGCACGACTAAACAACCTTGTCGCGTCTCCTCTCCCACAGGCGGCGGTGGCGACCCCAACTCTCTTCCCTGATCTCAGTCGAGGGCTGGTTCCCTCTCCTTTGCTTGCCGCTCCGGCAGCAGGAAGGAGGGGGGCCTCATTCCTCTGCCTAGTAGTTAGTGTTAGGGTCTTTTTGCTGCGGTGCGCCGTTGGGGTGGTTGGAGTGGCGTCCGGACGAATAAATATGTCTCACCTCTACTTCCACATCGGCGGCGACTTGAGGTGATGGCAACGTGTGTTGTTTGGTCCTTCAGATCGACAGCTTGGTCTTCTCGTAGTTCTTTAGATCTGGCAAGATCTGTTTCTCGATGTCCTGCTGATGTTGGCATGTATCCATGTCGACACTGGCGGCCGGGGCGAGGTGGTTTCTCTAGAGCAAGAATGTTGGTCCGGTGGTAGTGGAGTTCACGTCGTTCTTCTTCGACTTTGTTGATGGAAGGCGGCGGATCTTGGTTCAATACATCACGGGACGTCCTCATGTTGACATGCTACATGTGCCTCGCTGCGTGGAGCGGGTCAGTCCATCGACTCACAAAGCCTTGTTGGCGACGGTGCTTTCTTGGATCTAGCAATGGTGGAGGATCGGTGTTTCTTCCGGGGTATTTCTATATGTGTTGCTTACTGTAACTTAATTTTTAATTAATAAAATACGTGGTTGCTCAAAAAAAAACATTTGTACACTCGATGCACGCAGCGCTATGATTTTATCCAAAAGATGTTATGATCAAAGTAAAATACTCCTAGTACTACAAATAAGATTTTTTTTTTGAGGTATACTACAAATAAGATTTGGTTCAACGTTCAATTATTTTCCTGAGCTGGCCCAAAGTGCGATTTAACTCACGATGAGGAATTCGGTTGGAAACCGCCACCCGTCCTCCTAATCATATCGTTATTTCATCTAAAAAAAAATCATATTGTTATTTCCGGCGCGACCCGCAGCAGGAAACAATGGAGGCGCGCGCCATCCGAGGCGAGGAACCGGAACCGGAAACGCGTCGTGCCGGCCCGGCGTCGTCGTTCCCAGCGCAGAGCCAATAACCAAATCCAAATAATCTCAACCTACGGCGTCGAAAATCTCTCTTCGCTTCCCTGCCGACCCTCCCCCACCCATCCGTCTCTGCCCCGCGCTCATTCCCGGCGGGACGGCCGGCGCGCCGATCGCGGCCGCGCACGCCTCCCACATGAAGCATCGTCCGGCGAAGCCTGATCGAGGGGCGACCAGGGAGGTAAAATGCCCTTCTACCTGTCTCATAAATTGGTCCTGTACGATACAATCTCTCATGTGTTTGTAGATGGCGATAAGTTTGTAGATGTTCTGCTCTTCTAGCGTTTGCTTGGAATGACATTGTGGGTAATTAATCAGTCATGGGATCAAATGATCATGCGAATGTGTGCACGAATTGCTTGCATTAGGCGAAAGACAGTCAAATTAGGAAATTCCGATGTCCTCTCCCTGTATTTTTTTCCCTTTAAAGAGTTTTGGGCCCAACACTTGAATAAGTACTCGGATAAAAGTGACACTAGTTTCTATGTTCAAGCAGAATCAGCTCAAGGTAGAAAATATATTGACAAGTCATTCTGGAGGTGCACATGTTATTGTTATGTATATGCTACAGGTTTTTGTGGTATGGAGTTTAGATATGAATTGCAGCAAGCATTCCAAGTTGTCCAAAAAATATTAGTCACTTCGATTTGACGTTCGTGATATATCAGGACATTTAAGTTGCTAATGATCATGACCTGGTTTCATTCAACTTGACCAAAAGATAGTCATTCCAATACTTTAACTCTGATGCACATTTATGTTACCATTTCTTCTTTTTATGCAGATATTTAGCCTGACATTAACTACTTTTCGATGACGCGTGTTCTGGACTGAATCTCTAGAAAGAGATGGGTTCTCTCACCGACATTGGTGTTGCTGCGGGGATAAACATATCATCCGCATTGGGCTTTCTTCTAGCATTTGCAATTCTGAGGATACAACCTATTAATGATCGAGTCTACTTTCCTAAATGGTACCTCAAAGGGACAAGAAGCAGCCCAAGGGGCACAGGAGCTGGTTTCTCCAAATTTGTGAATGCTGATATGTCAACATATTTACGGTTTCTGAATTGGATGCCCGCAGCGCTTCAAATGCCAGAACCTGAGTTAATTGACCATGCAGGACTGGACTCCGCTGTATATGTCCGCATCTATCTTCTTGGGTCAGCATGATATTCATGTTTCTCAATTCACGCATCACTGTATTTTTTGCTTTCACTTTCATGTCTTCCAAGCTCCAAAAGATGAAACATGACTGTTTCTTAATATGTCAACAAATGCTCATGTAGATCACGCCATTTGTGATAGACAAACATTACGTTTACTGATGGGGCATTGCTCTCTTGCTTTACAGTTTAAAAATATTTGTGCCAATTGCTGTGCTGGCATTCGTTGTCCTAGTACCTGTTAATTGGACTAGTGGAACTTTGGAAAATGAGAAGAGTCTAAATTATGATGAAATTGACAAGCTTTCAATATCGAATCTCGGAAAAGGTTCAAAAAGGTGATACTTCTGTTTACTCCATATATATGTTGTACTACTTGCAGCACCAGCATGGATCATGTGTTGTTTCTATGGGGGTTATGTGATGTGTGTTACGGAGTATTTCAAGACCGCAAAAGTTGACATATTATTTTCAGATATTCTATATATGTAATCTTAGTACCCCGACTACCATCATATAGTTGTGTCATGTCCTAATAAGAACTTGTGATGTTTATAAGTACTCTTATTAGATATTTCAAATGCTTGTGTTTATTTTTTGTATTTTGGTAAGGTTGCAGCCACATTACGAGGTATGCTCAATGTATTATTATATTTCTTGTACTAGAACAGAATATGGGTGTGTCCTTGTATCCTTCAAATAAAGTGGCACCAAATACTTAAGCAGTGATGACTTATCAAATCGAAAATATTGCTAATTGTACTGGTTTAAGTTGATTGATTACTTACCGGACAGAAACATCTTAAACTCTCCCATGTTCTTACTCACAAGGATTACCTGCAAAAAAAAACCTTAGTGAAGGCTATTCCACAGAGTAGTTCTTATCATTTTTCTCAATTAATCTTTAGGATACTGCCGTAGTATAATTTACTTTTCTTAACACTCTGTTGTAAAGCTCCCTCTTGTAATTATGTCTCTTTTTTCACACAATTTAACCGTCAGGGGCTCCCCTTCTGTTTCACATTCAAAAAAATGTATAATTTTCTTTGCTTAAACATCCAGTAAGCCACTGAGTTATGACTTACAGCGGAACTTACGATAACTTCTACAACCAACAGAAATAGCTAGTTGTGAAGTGTTGAAAATTACAATGTTCAGAGTTTGGAGTAATTTAATGTTTTTTTGCGCTTTCTTAGTGTTTTCTCCTTAATAAAAAAGTGACATGTATGGCCTGGGCAGAAAAGCTGTCAACTAGTCCTTAGTTCCTCTCTTTCTTTTTCTTTTCTCTTTTTTCTTTTTTTCTTCACTTCATCTCAATCCCACTTGGGTACACCAGAAACAACTCCCCTAAATCCTCCATGTAACTCATAAGGTAGAGGTTTTCTCTACCTTTATTAAATTCAAAAAAAAAGTGACATGTCGTAAGGTGCGTGTTCGAGAATAACAAAAGAGTTTGAAGTAATTCCATGCTTTAAAGATAATAGTGCATATATTGTGAGCAAGACAAACACAAATCGTGCTTTGGATTTGCAATTGAAACTGTATAACAGAAATTCATTTTCCCCAAAGCCGGCTGTTCATATAACTACAAATTTTCTCTTATGTATATATATTCTTCAATGTTTACCACTTCACTTTGCTTACAAGTGTTCTAATGAACTGTTGAATTTTTTCATAGGTTTTGGGCACATATAGGAATGGCCTATGTGTTTACCTTTTGGACATTTTACGTGTTGTATCATGAATATAAGGTTATAACAACTATGAGATTGCGCTTTCTTGCTAATCAGAATCGTCGACCTGATCAGTTCACAGTAAGAAATATTCTCGATACCAGTTAAACTAATACTCCCTCCATCCCATAATATAAGATGCTATTACAATCAGCATATGAGTATATTGATTGCAACAACATATTATATTATGGCACAGAGGGAGTATATTTTAAAAATTCATCAATTTTATATGTTAACTTTGCATTGCCTTTCTCTCATAATGTTGAAACTTATTTTAGTAGACTTAGTGTTATTTAGAATTTCCTACTCTTAACTATTATCCTGCTTTATTTAGGTACTTGTGAGAAATGTACCACCGGATCAAGACGAAACAGTTAGCGAGCATGTTGAGCACTTCTTTGCTGTGAATCATCGGGATCATTACCTTAGTCATCAGGTTTTACTTTTGCCGATCTTGTGTCAACCGTGGTGTTGTTATGATGAATAAAACAATATGATTGAGAACCAAGAACATTTAAATTGAAGCAACATATTATTATTTTCAGTTGTTCTTCAGTTTAAGTGCAAGCTATTCTGTACTCTTCATCTGAAGTAGAAGCATTTGTTTACTCTTCTAGAAAAAAGGATCACATGTCTCTAACAAAATTCAAGTTACCTTTCTATCTCATTTGAAGTAATTTGTTGAGTATTTGATCAACAGATTGTATACAATGCGAACACCCTTGCCGGTTTGGTTGAGAAGAAGAAAGGCTTGCGGAACTGGCTGGTCTACTACGAAAATCAGTATGCTCGTAACCCTTCAAAGAAGCCAACTATGAAGGTGTGATTTCCTCATTTGAGGAGCATGCAAATTAAAAGCTCATTTTTCATCCGGCAAGTGGTATGACTCTGATTATCTCTCTTGTAGACAGGACTGTGGGGTATTTTGGGCCGAAGAGTAGATGCTATAGAGTATTATAAAACAGAAATTGAGACGCTATGTAAACAGGTATTAAGCACCATAATTCCTTTCATTGTACTACACACCTCCTAGTACCTCACAAGTCACAGCGTCCATAATACAGAGCAATATTGATAGTGTTTAACTTGTCTTGCAGGAAGATGAGGAGAGAGCAAGGGTGAAGAGTGACCCTAACGCTATTATGCCGGCGGCATTTGTGTCTTTCAAGAGTCAGTGGGGGGCTGCTGTTTGTGCTCAAACACAGCAGACAAGTAATCCGACAGTGTGGCTAACCGAGTGGGCCCCGGAACCTCGTGATGTTTACTGGCCTAATCTCGCAATCCCTTTTGTAGAGCTCTCGGTTAGGAGGCTTATCATGACTGTTGCGCACTTCTTCCTGACCTTTTTCTTCATGATACCGATTGCATTTGTGCAATCCTTGGCAAATATAGATGACATTGAGAGGTGGCTTCCTTTCCTGAAACCCATAATAGAAAGGTGAGTTTAATTGCTACTCCGTAGTAGTTTATAGTTGATTTTTCAGTAAGAGAAAAAAGCATTTACAGCATGTTATTTCACAAGAAGGGTCTTCTGAATCCTGACACCCTACTAATTTAACAATTCAAGGAAACAATTGACTTGTGACTCGGTTCATTATTACCTTTCTGGAGTAATTTTCGTTTGTCAATGCAATGTCCTGCAGAAATTCTTTGAGGTCGGTTATACAAGGTTTCTTGCCAGGGATCGCTTTAAAAATCTTTCTTATACTTCTCCCGATATTTCTAATGATGATGAGCAAGATTGAAGGCCATATATCAATCTCTGGATTGGACAGGAGGACTGCATCGAAATACTTCATGTTCATTTTTGTCAATGTATTCCTGGGGAGTGTAATAACTGGAACAGCATTCCAACAGCTTGACACTTTTATCCATCAGCCAGCCAACAAGTAATCTAAACATTGTCATTCCTTCTTTTTTGTGTTTAATGGTATTTCTATTATAGCAAAATGGGGTCAATATGTAATGCCACTTACACGTTTTGTCATTTTCTTCCTCCTTTTGTTGTCACAAGAATTCCAGAGACTGTTGGAGAATCAATTCCCATGAAAGCAACATTTTTCATCACATACGTAATGGTTGATGGATGGGCTGGTGTCGCTGCTGAAGTTCTTAGGTTGAAGCCACTGGTCATGTTCCATATAAAGAATACTTTCTTGGTCAGAACTGAGCAGGATCGTGAGCAGGCCATGGATCCTGGGAGCTTGGATTTTGGCACCACTGAACCACGAATACAGCTGTACTTCCTCCTAGGGCTTGTATATGCTGTTGTCACGCCTATTCTTCTTCCTTTCATTATTGTGTTCTTCAGCCTTGCCTATCTTGTTTTCAGACACCAGGTATTAGTCCACGCTCGAGTCTAAATCATGCCTCTTTATGTTCTTTCACCAGTATGCTTTTCTTTTTCCTTTTGTGATGTCCTGCACAAGCATTTTTTCTGTCATCACATCAAATTGTCACAACAAACATATTTCTGCTCATAATGTTCATGCCATTCTTAGTAACCAGGTTAATCTTTCCTGTAGCAGACTAAAATACTATGCCTTCTAGGCTGCCTTCAGTCTTCTATTAGCGCAGGCCACTAATATATTGTTCTGCTTCTTTCGTTACAAGATCATTAATGTCTATAGCCAGCAATACGAGAGCGGTGCACTATTCTGGCCAGATGTGCAAACGCGACTTGTTGCTGCATTAGTAGTATCACAAATCCTCCTACTAGGACTGCTGAGCACACAGGAAGCAGAGAAATCCACGGTCGCTCTTCTTCCTCTTCCCGTACTGACCATATGGTTCCACTATGTTTGCAAGGGTCGGTTTGAACCAGCATATATAAAGTTCCCCTTGCAGGTAGGATTGACACATATTCATCATGCATATGTTCACCATAAGAGTCTAAGATATTAAGCTACAGCAGTCTTGATGTGTATACCTACTGTTTGGTTTTGCAGGAAGCCATGGTGAAGGACACATTGGAACGGGCAAATGACCCGACTCTGAATTTGAGAGAATACCTGAAGGATGCGTATGTGCACCCGGTCTTCCAGAAAAATGACATGTATGAGCTTATTGCCATGGATGAAGAAGAAAAGAACCCAGTCGTTGCGACGAGGCGGCAGGCTCGCATGAACACACCAGCAGAAAGTTAAGTTCAATTCCAGCTCTGGCACTAATGAAGGAGAGTTCAGTCGGATGCACCCTACCTGAGGATTTCTTTCATGAGCAAATGTAAAGTTTCTGGATTTTTGGTGTCATTTAAATGTTTGGACAAAAAGGAAATGCAAGATGTGGCAGAATGTACACCATACATGATCAGCAGTTGCACCAATACATTAGCATTTGTTGCTGTGATGGAACTCCAAAATTAGAACTAGTGCAAGATAATGATTTGAGCCCATGGGAACTTAACCAAATCAACCACTCAACCTTAAGCTATTTAATTGAATTTAATTACTTCCACCAGTTCAATTTGACATTATGATACAAGGGCATATAATAATGTCTTAATAATGCAAACTACAAGAGCTCTGAAAAGTTTGGAAATGTTCAAATTAATTTCCATCCAAAAGAAATTAGGGCAAACAGTACTGATAATTTCGGACACAAAAGATACAAAAACAATAGATCGTATTTTCATAAAGAAAACGAAGCAACAGAAACAGCAACTGGAAAAAGGATGAAACCAAAATTATACATGCTATCATGAAATTCTCTTCCGTGTTAAATTTTGGAGAAATGTCATCTCAAACTGAGCATTGTTTCCAATATGTGACATACTTTGTACATTTCTGTGCCTTGACAGTATCCTTTCTTACAAAAAGCAATGATCACTTCCTGGTACATATACACATCTATTGCAAAGCCTTGTCCGAGAATCCGCCCAATCAAAGTATGCAACTCACCAAGCTGACCACCAGCAATGAGACCTCGTACAATACTGGAAATACCAGGCAAAGAGAAACCATCCTGGATTGATCGGTAGAAACAGCTAAGAGCTACCAAGAATTTCTCCTCTCTACATAGACAATCAATGACAAGACTGTAGGTGGTTCCATTGGGAGCAATTCCCTCTTCAAGCATGTCATGAAGCAAGAGGTAGACCTCGTTAGATTTCCCCGACAAACTGAGATGGCGGATTAATGTATTGTACGTGACAATGTCGGCAACAAACTCTTCACTCCTCATCAAGCAAAGCGCATAATGAGGCTTCTCAAGTTTACAGAGGCTGTGGACTAGAATGTTGAAGGTCCAGCTATTTGGAGCTATGCCCTTCTTCGACATGTCGGTGAACAGCTTGACAACTGCCAACCATCTCCGCTCATCACAAAGCCTCCTCATCACTGTGTTATAGTTGACAACACTGGCATCCCATCCAAGCTCTGCACTGCACTCCAAAAGGCATTTTGCAGCCCACGCAGTCGAGCTGCGACAAACACCATCAAGAAGGATATTCAAAGTAACCTCATTAGGGTGCAATCCATTGGATAGCATCCTATCGACCAACGCAAAGCCCTTATCTACCCTGCCGGATCTGCATAGCCCGTCCATGTACGTGCTGTATGTGATTGTATCCGGCATCCACCCTCTTGAGCTGCTCTCCTCAAGAAGCACCTCTACTTCCTTGAAAGCACCAACCTTGCAAAGAGCTGTAATCAAGACGTTGTAAGTAACTGTGCTTGGAGCACACCCAGCAGCGATCATCGAGTCCAACAGCCTCTTGGCCTCATGAATCATCCCAGCGGTGCAGTACGCGTGCATGATAGGTGTATATGTGTGCGCATTCGGGCGGCATCCTTCCTCCAGCATCAAGTCCAGCACACCCAGAGCTTCAGCCACCCGCCCAGCACTGCACAACCCACGGATCAGAGTCGAGTAAGTGACAACGTCTGGGGGCAGACCATGCTCCGTCATCCATCGCACGACCTCGTAGGCCGCATCGAACCGCTGCAAGTGGCAGGCGTACACCCCGACCAGGACCGTGCACGCCACCGTGTCGGGCGCGACACCGTCCGCGTCCATCGCTTCGAGCACGGCAAGCGCAGCCCCTGGGCGGGAAGCCGAAGACAGCGCTGCGGCAACTGTGGTAAAGCAAGCGGCGTCTGGTTGGCGTTGGAGGAGGCCGCGCATTTCGTCGAGCAGGTAGAGGGCGCGGTCGGCTCCGGCGCCGGCTCCGCCGCCGGCATCGAATGCGGCATGCGCGGACATGAGGCGGTTGTAGTCGTATGGGTGCGGTGACCGTGGCCGGGAAGGGGGAGGCGAGGGCGCGGGTTTGTCGGAGAGGTCCTTGGCGAGGGCAGCGAAGCGCAGGAGGAAGTGGTGGTCGCTGAGGTGAGTGGAGGAGAGGGAGTGAGCAAGGAGTAGGCGGGGAATGGGACGAATGAGGAAGGGCATAAAGTGGTGGGAACGGCGGCGGCGGCGGCGACATCTGAGAGCCTGCGAGCGGCGGCGGCGGATTGCAGACTCGCAGGCCAGAGCCCAGAGCGGAGAGAGCGACGAGCGGGTGGGAGTGTGACACGGTGAGAGAGAGGAACAGTTCGGAGGTGAGAAATGGGCCCAAACTTATACTTACAAAAGCAGAGATGATTTAGTGGTCAGCCCAGTCAATGTTTTCGTTTTTTAATACTATGTACTTTCCGCGGGCATACATTATGGGGTTGTTTGGTTTCCAGCCACATTTTGTCAAGTCAAAGTTTGGCAATTTGCTAGGTGTTTGATTTTTACCATACTTTAAAGTTGCCATACTTTATTATCCCTATGGTCCACTTGTCGTAGAGTAAAGTTTTTGCCACACTTTGTGGCCTCCAATTTCATAGCCACTTTTGTGGCTGCCACACTTGACAAACTTAGGCTTGGCAAAGTGTGGCTAAGAACCAAAGAGCCCCTACTTGTGTTTATAATGGTATCGATATAAAGATGATAGACATACAAGTAACAGAAAGCAAGGCGAAATAAAACGATTAAGCTGCAAACCATTCTCATTGCAACTACTAAGGAACTAAATCCTTCGCCGTCGCTGGAGAAGAAGAAGCTCACCGGCAGTCGGTCCACACTTTGAACCGAACAAACCCTTTGCTATAAGGAATTAATGAGCCAACATAATCACCATGCCCGTAAGACTGGATCTAACCTGCTGCTAACGAACATTGGTTGAAGGCTCTGGGCATCTTCGACGCTGGGTTCGGAGCCAACACCACCCCGCCCATCAAGTGGTCGTATTCCCACCATCCACTACAAATCAATAGCAATCCGCACTGTCGCACTACAAGGCTGCCAGGACCACATCGACGACGAGATCAACACCACACAAAGTCGGAGCACACGTCCGACAAACACCATATCCCACATGCTTCTCGACGCCTTAACGGCACCGAGATGGAGTTGAAGCCAGGGTGTTGGAATTTTTGCCTAAATAGGCCCAGCCCATTTATTATATGTCAATAAATTCCTGAAATCCTAGAGGCCCATTTGGCCCATTCATGCAAGGCAAGAGCTAGGACAAATGTTTAGTCCCACATTGCTAGTTGAGTGAAAGTTGGACCAGCTTATAAGGTGAGTTCTCCTACCACTTGGTAAAAGGATGAGAAGGAGAAGGAGAGAGTTCCACACGCGCGCTCCTCCTCCTCGCCACGCCTCGCCTCGCCTCGTCACGACGCGCGCGCGCGCGCCGCGGGTTGCGGGAATCTCGCCGAGCCGAGCTTTATTTTGCCACGCATGAATGGTATATGAACAGATGTACAAAAGCTGAAACGTTTTCTTTTGAATGGACTTTTAATACGAATTGAGTGGAGGCTGTCCGGTGGGCTGCCGCCTGTTCGTTTCATCTTCTGCTCCCCTCTGTGCCTATAAGAGAGAGAGGTCGCGCCTCCTCTCAGACAGTCAGTCGCACATTCTTTGCGCCTCCAGTTTCAGAGCACTGCGCTACCTAGATCTTCCCCATCCCGTCTTGCGGCGTGCACCGCTAGCCGGGACAATAGGCCTCTGAGACCCCGCTGCTTCGAGTCCTGTACGGGAGAAGGGCGATAAGGTTTTTGGGGAGCGCTATCGGCGCGACTACTGGCTTCATCACGGACTCCCTCTCGGATACCGATTGCGCCGACATCTTCCCCAACGAGGACTTCTTCCCCGACATCAGCACCCTCTTCCTCGAAGACATGGCTAACGACGGTGCCAACACGAACACCGGCGGTTCCTCTTCTGATGTCGTGTATGTTTACTTTATAAATCTTGTTCTGATCGCATCTCTTGCGGTCTGTTTGGTTACTTGTCTTCTTATGTTTTCGCTATTTCACATGATTAGAATTTTGTCTTTTATCTAATCATGTTTTATCTAGCGTATATTATGGGTAATTCGCTTGGTAAATTGCTCTATTATTCAACAATCCAAAAACCTTATTTCAGGCAATTTGCCACTAGTGGCTTTGTTGCTTCTATGAAGCCACCTGTGTTCGAAGGTGTGAATTACAAACGATGCCGTGCGAGAGCAGTGCTCTGGTTTCAGACCATGAGCAGCTATAACGCCATCTATGGCGCACCTGAGGGAGAACTTAATCCCGCTCAGGAAGAGGCGTTCCAAAAACTTGATACCACTTTCAAGGCTGCCTTGATCAGCATTCTTGGCGACAATATTGTCGATTCATATCTGTCATTTAGCAATGGCAAGGATATGTGGGATGCGCTCGAGAGAAAATTTGGAGTCTCCGATGCTGGCAGTGAACTGTATGTCATGGAACAATTCTATGACTATAAGATGGTTGAGGACCGCCCTATTGTGGAGCAGGCTCATGAGATACAGTCACTTGCCAAGGAGCTTGAGCACTTCACTTGTGTGTTACCGGACAAGTTTGTTGCTGGAGGCATCATTGCCAAACTTCCCCAGTCATGGAGGAATTTTGCTACTTCTCTGAAGCACAAGAGACAAGAGTTCTCTGTGACGGATCTCATTGGGACTCTTGATGTGGAAGAGAAGACGAGAGCAAAAGACACACGTGCTCGAGGTACCGAGGGAGGTTCTAATGCCAACCTGGTACAGAAAAGGAACTTCCAGCCTCACAAGTTCAAGAACAAAGGCAAGTTTGATGACAAAAGAAAGTTCGATGGAAAGAACAAGGCCTCACAGTCCACCAGCTTCAAGAAGAAGACTAATAAGAGGAAAGGTGCTTGTCATGTATGCGGTGATCCTAATCATTGGGCTCCTGCTTGTCCCAACCGCTTTGACAAGCGCCAGCATGGGAAGGACAGCAAGACTGCTAATGTTGTCATGGGCGATGTTGAGATGAAAGATGTTGGGTATGGTATATTACCTACTATTCTTTCATTATGTCATTCTCCTGATTGGTGGATTGACACGGGCGCTAATGTACATGTCTGTTCTGATATTTCCATGTTTTCTTCATATCAGGTCAGAGGGACTCAAACCGTGCTGATGGGGAACGGCTTGCATGCTTCTGTTCATGGTGTTGGTACGGTCGATCTGAAGTTCACTTCAGGAAAGACCGTGCGCCTGAAGAACGTGCATCATGTTCCCTCAATAAATAAAAATCTTGTTAGCGGATCTCTTCTGTGTCGAGATGGCTACAAGATTGTATTCGAGTCTAATAAATTTGTAATTTCGAAGTATGGAACCTTTGTTGGTAAAGGCTATGAGTGCGGAGGCTTGTTCCGCTTATCTCTGTCAGACATTTGTAATAAAGTTGTTAATCATATTTACACGAATTTTGAATCAAATGTCTGGCACTCTCGTCTTTGTCATATTAATTTTGGTTGTATGATGCAGCTAGCCAAAATGAATTTAATCCCTGATTTTTCAACTGTTAAGGGATCTAAGTACCAAGTCTGCGTGCAAGCTAAACAACCTCGCAAGTCACATACGACTGCAGAAATGAGAAATTTAACACCACTAGAGCTCATACATTCTGATCTTTGTGAGATGAATGGTGTGTTGATAAAAGGTGGAAAGAAATATTTCATGACTTTGATCGATGACTCTACGAGATATTGTCATGTGTATCTTCTGAAATCAAAAGATGAGGCTTTGAGTTCTTCAAAATCTATAAAGCTGAGGCAGAAAATCAACTTGATCGAAAGATTAAGAGGCTTAGGTCTGATCGTGGTGGAGAGTATTTTTCCAACGAGTTTGATTCCTTTTGTGCGGAACATGGAATAATTCATGAGAGGACGCCTCCCTACTCACCCCAGTCAAATGGAGTAGCCGAAAGAAAGAACCGTACTCTAACAGATTTGGTTAACGTCATGTTAGACACATCGGGTCTTTCTAAGGAATGGTGGGGGAGGCACTATTGACCGCGTGTCATGTCCTAAATTTAGTTCCCACAAAGAACAAAGAAATTACCCCATTCGAAGAATGGGAGAAGAAAAGATTAAAACTCTCTTACTTACGTACTTAGGGTTGTTTGGCAAAGGTTAATGTACCAATCCCCAAGAAGCGCAAGCTTGGACCAAAAACCATTGATTGTGTTTTTCTGGGCTATGATTTTCGTAGCATTGGTTATAGATTCTTGATAGTAAAATCTGAAGTGCCTGACATTCATGTCGGTACAATCATGGAGTCGACTGATGCGACTTTCTTTGAGGATATCTTTCCAATGAAGGATAAACCTAACTCATCAAATTCAGAGATACCTAGTTCATCTAATCAGGAATTTTCTATATTCTCTGAACCTACCATTCCAATTGAACACTCTGAAAGTCCTAAGGAGGATGATAATGAAATTCCTAAAAGGAGCAAGAGACAAAGGACTGCAAAGTCTTTTGGTGATGATTTCATTGTGTACCTTGTTGATGACACTCCCTGTCGTGGGAATGGTCACGGCAGATGCTGCAATCGGCAGCGAGTAGTAGAACGAGGGGCAAGGGCGGCCAGCCATCTGCGGTGCGAGATGAGGGCAGAGACTCAGGGTTTTACCCAGGTCCGCCCCCCCGGAAGGTAAAGACCTACTCCTGCTAGATTATATTATGGAGGTGGTACAATGGGCGAGCTCGGCGACTAGGCGGCGAGTCGTTTGGGGGTATGATGGAACGTATCTCTACTCGCCCTCCAGGGAGGTTTATATAGGCTCACCTCCCCTAGGGTTTACATATCTCAACCGATTCAGTTAAAGCTTCAGTACTCGTTTAACCTAATCCGACTGGGCCTATCTACTCGCCTGGGCCTTCAGCTTCCAGTCGCTTGGTTCCTCGCTGGGCTTCAATCCAGTCGCCGTCTTGCAGGCCCACTCGCCAATTCTTGGGCCAGTCGGAAACGGCCTGCTGGGTATACCCGGTAGGCACATCCCCATCAGTAGTCCCCGATGCCGGCGTCGATTAGGCGTAGGTGGTTGCTGGCAGTCGGAGCATACGGCTGCTGAATAGACATCCAGTCGAATCGGCAGCGGGCTCCTGTATAAAGGAAAAACTAGTCATACTGCTCGCGGCTTTGGCGAGTCTTGTCGGCGAATCACTGTCATAGTGGTTGGGTCTGCAAGCCGAGTGGCTGAAGTTGGACCGTTAAACATGGTCAAACTAGCCGTTGGAGTAATCCAACAGTAACTTTTGGCGTAATCATCGCGCGGTAACGGTTCCTCGATTTGGCGGGTAACAACCGCTATATAAGAGGAATGGCAGGCGATCAGAAATCCACCTTCTCACCATTTCCTCCGGCTGCGCGCACCTTTCACCTCCCTCCGAATCGCGACCCAGCCAACCGGAAATCCTCTGAGCCCCCACAAATCTTTCCGCCATGGCCCTCTCCACCGAACCTTGGGGCAGATCAAAGTGCACCAGGGCGCAACTGGCTTCCTTCGAGGAGGCCGGGATCCTGCAAGTCGGCTGCTAGCGCATCCCTGTGGCCGGAGAGGTGACTCCGAACCCGCGAGAGAGGGAGTTCATCTGCTTCACCAGCCATCTCAAACGGGGGCTAGGGTTCCCCACGTCCCTATTCTTCCGTCGCTTCTGCGCCTACTATGGGATCCAGCCATCGGATCTGGGTCCCCACAGCATCGAGCAGCTCGCCATCTTCGTGGCGTTCTGCGAGTGCTACTTGGGCGGCCGGCCCTACTTCCCTCTGTGGCAAGATCTGTTTCATGGACGGATCAGCCGTGGGAAGCGGGCGGCCCAATGCTAGCCGCGGGTGGCCTAACCTTCCAGCTGAAGTCGAAGGCTTCATTCTTCGACCTGATGCTGCCCGCCAAGGCGGCGAGCGACTGGAAGAAATCGTGGTTCTACGTAGCCGAGGCGACCCCGGAGGGCGAGTCGGCGATTCCGCGGTATTCCGCCAACCGGTCCGAGCCGCGCCGCCTTCAAATCGGCAAGCTCCCCAATGACCAGCAGATGGTCGTTGACGAAATGCTTCAGACCATCCGCGGTCTGAAGAAGAAGGGCCTCCAGACGATAAATCTGTACAATTGCTAGCTCGGGCGGCGGCTCGTCCCGTTGGCGCGGCGCGAACACTACGTGTACTAGTATATCGGTCGGGACGACTCGACGAAGGCCTGCCTCGCCGAGTGGAAGCTCGAAGACTACCTCCCAGCACCGAAGAAAATCACTCAGGCGGTGTACCTGGACGCACAGGCTGGGGTCGCCCCTTACACCGCGAAGCGTCCAGCCCCAACGGTAATCGCTTTACTTTGCTCGCAGTCGCAGTTTTTGCAGTCGCGGTAATTCTGATTTCATCTTGTGTTCTTTGCAGCTATTCCAAGTGGTGGAAGGATGGCTCCCGCCTTCAGACAACGAGAACTCGAGCTCGTACGTCCAAGACATGGGCGAGTCGCCTCCCGCCAAGGGTGATGCCGGGGGTGATGAGGGCGACAGTGACGATGAATCCGAAGAAGAAGTCGCCCCGCTGCTCCGCAAGACCCGTGGGCAGCGTCAACGTGAGCTCGAGGCAAGCAAAAGCCTCGAGCGCCATGACGATGACGACGAGCTTCCAGAAACCACCTCGTGCCGCCAAGCTACTCCATCGAAAAAGAAGAAGAAGGGAAAGGAAGCGAAGGCCCCTTCGAGGAGGGTGAAGACGAAGCCGACAAGGCCGGCCTCGCCACCGCATTCAGCGAACAGTTCTAACGCGCCCAGCCCGGCCAAGGATGAGACGCCGACGACGACGGCCGCGCTGGACACGGCCACCATCGAGGTGCCCCTGGCAACGATGCCTCCGCCATTCGCCCCGGTCTCGGGGCTGGGGGATGCTCCTGCCGTAGCAGCTTCGCCTCGCAGGGAAGCTCCTGTCGAAGAGGTTATAGAGGCTCCGGTTGCAGCCTCGACGACGAAGAAGCCGTCCGTGTCTTGGGCACGCGACGTCCTGGACATGGGGCTCAGCCGCCGACTGGGACCTGAACTGGAGAAGCCAGCCGGCCTCCGTACGGGGCTGCGCTTCATTCCGGTCGCCAAGTGAGTACACTCGCCTTCCTTCGTCTTCCAAAAATGCTTGAATTATCTTGCTTATACGATTGATGTATAGGACCGGAGTGAAGAGGATGGGTCACCCGACCGTGGCTAAGGTGCCACCCGTTGTCAGCGAAGAGGATTCTTCCCGCAAGAGGAAAGCGGACGAAGTCACCGTCCCTGCGGATGGTGGCAAGAAGGCCAAGGGTGACACCGTCGTCACGATTTCTGACGACACGGCGGCCGCACCGGCTGGACCCGCAACAGAGGCGGTCGCGTCCACGAAGGAGGGCGCTCCCTTGCCTGGAACAGCCGAGCCGGCCTCCTTTGGGGCGGGTGCCTCTATCGCCACCTTCCCGCGCTTTACGGCCAAGGCGGCCGCGGCGAGTGGAACTTCGCCATCGAGCCATGCTCCTGGGATCGCCGATGCTGAAATCGACCAACGTCGTGGGCATACGCCGGCTCTACTCGCGTCCGTGGACGCGATACAACTCCACGGCATGCTTGGCGCAGCCATCCAGGTACATCCAGTCCCCGAGGATCAGGTCGGTGCTTTGCAACGGCCTGATTCTTTTAGTGTCTTATATTTATTTTTTGTATCCAGTCCCCGAGTGCGTACTCGCTGAATTTCAGCGGGTGGGCACTTAGGAATCTTATTGAATGCCAGTCCCCGAGTGCGCACTCGCTGAATTTCAGCGGGTGGGCACTTAGGAATTTTCTTCGATTAACCTTTTTTGGTGATGTGCAGGGTCTGCAGCTTGAATCGGCTGATCGATTGGCAGCGAAGCACCGCGCGGAGAAGGAACTGGCCCTCGTCCAGGAGGCGAACAACGGGCTTCAGGCGGTTGCCACGAAGGCAGAGGAGGCTCGTCAGGGACTTATCCCCGCGGGTGAATTGACAGCGGCGCAATCGGCTTTGAGTTGTGCTGAACAGCGGATCGCGGTCCTCGAGCGCGAGCTGCGGGAGGCGAAGGAAGAAGCGAGCTCGGCTGATGGGCGAGCCAAGGCAGCCATTGCAGCCGCCGAAGAGGATCGCAAGGTGTCGGACGCCCTTGTTGTTGGGCTTCAGGACGACCACACTTCGCTTCAATGCTTCATCACGGATCTCGCCCGCCCGTTGATTGGTAAGTGTGTCTGCCTCTGCCAGTAGTTGTGCCTTTTGTGATATCCGTCGTATTTATTATTGTCTTCTATTCGCAGGTCGCATCATCGATAGCGCGGAAGAGGCAAGCTCGTTCGACGCGCGGCAGTGCGTAAGCACGCTTGTCGACTCGGCAACGTTGTCGGCGACGTGCATCCGTGCCTATCTCCAAGAGATATCGCCCACGGAAGTAATTCTCAGCGACCTCGTTGAGGTGTGGAAGTATTTGGAGAAGGCGCCCGCGGTCGTTGAGTTCATGACACGGTCGGCGTTTCGGCGCGGAGCGGCGACGGCACTTAGTCTTGGGCTTGCCCACTTCCCCGAGGACTTCAACATCGACGATGTGACGAGTGGCTACCCATCGTCGACTGGCGCGGTGGAGCTTTCCGAGGTCCTCAAGTTGCAGGACCGCGCCGCCACGTACTCGGAGCGTGTCTGGGCAATGGGCGACCTCCTTCCGTACCAGGAGACGGTCGTCGCGCTTAGCGACCCTGAGCCGCCGCATCGTGACTTCAAGGTCGAGCAGCCCTTCCGCGCGGCGATGGCGGGTGAACTGACGACGTATCCGTCGAACCCGTACACGCCGTTCATCCGCAATCGCCGGGATGTTGGCGAGTCGTCGACTAAACCTGTAGAATAGGATAATTTGCCTTGTAGCATTAGCGGCAGGTCTGCCATGCGGGCATATTTTGTAATATGAGACAATGCAACATGCTATCGAATGAGACATCGTGTCTATTTTGGTATTTGTCAAGTGTTTGTGATTGATGTTTGAACGAGTCCCCGAGCGCGTCCGCCCTTTTGTGGGGTTTACCTCGTATGTGATATGTTTGTTGTTTTTGTGTGTTTTATTATTGTGGTCGACTCGCCCAGACTCAAAGAGCCAGTCGCTAGGCGACTCCCTTGAACGCTCTGTACTTCGCCGTTTTCCCGTGCGCGAACGAGGTCGGGTGGCCGAGTCCCCGAGCGTGGTACTTGGCTATTCCAGGCGCGACTCGAGGGTGAGTGAGGACTTGGCGTGTTAGTTTGTGCGCGTCACTCCTGCCTGGCCTGTGGGGTCAGTCGCGTGGCGAGTCCTGGGCATGCTCTCCTACTTGGCGTTTTCCCGGACCGCTCGAGGTGAACTGGTCTGCAGTCCCCGAGCGTGGTACTTAGCCGTTCGAGTCGCTATGTCAAGGATGCGGAGGACCATGGTCGCTGTAAGAAGCGTAGGCAGTTGTCTTGGTTCGTAGAACCAGTCGGGCTAGGCGACTCCAATGGGGCTCCGGGTAGGCGTTTTTCGTGGACGATGCACGACCTGAGGTGACTCAGTGCTCTTGCACCGCACTACTTAGCCGTGCCGATCGCTGTACCAAAGGTTGACTTCTGCGGTTAGCGTAATGCTGTTATTACGAGTGCGAGTGGCACAAGACATGGAGAGTAGGCGCAATTTGCGGTAACCGTTTATTTTTATTTCATAGCGACTGGAGAATACATATGTGGGGTTCTAGGAGTAGAACTTCCGTAGGAGGTTTACATTCCAAGGTCGCTTGACGTCGAGTTTGCCGTCCCCGCGGACATCGATGATGTAGTAGGCGTCGTTGCCGAGTACTCGCCCGATGGCGATGGCCCTTCCCACGGAGGGGAGAGCTTGTGCATGCCCTTCTTGTCCTGGATGAGGCGTAACACCAGGTCGCCCTCTTGGAAGGTGCAAGTTTTCACCCGCCGGCTGTGGTAGCGGCGGAGTCCCTGTTGGTAGATAGCGGTGCGTGACCAAGCCAGGTCACGTGCCTCGTCGAGTTGATCGACCCCGTTTTGGCGGGCGAGCTCGTTTGCGGCCTCCATGTAGTGAACGATCCGCGACGAGTCGTGCTCGAGGTCGGTAGGCATGACTGCCTCGGCGCCGTAGACCATGAAGAAGGGGGTGAAACCTGTCGACCTATTGACCGAGGTGCGGATCCCCCAGATGATAGAGGGCAACTCCTCGACCCAGCACCCGGCGGTGCGCTCGAGTGGTACTTGGAGTCGCGGCTTCAGGCCATGGAGGATGCTCTGGTTGGCTCGTTCCGCCTGGCCGTTGGATTCCGGGTGGGCGACTGACGCGAGGTCGAGCCGAATGTGGTGCTCTTCGCAGAATTCGGCCATGGCTCCTTTGGCGAAGTTGGTGCCGTTGTCCGTGATGATGTTGTTTGGGAACCCGTAGCGATATATGATCTCGCGTAGGAATTTGGTGGCGGTCTTCCCATCGCATTTCCGAACTGGCTTGGCTTCCACCCACTTTGTGAATTTGTCGACCGCGACCAAGAGGTGGGTGTAGCCAGAGGGAGCCTTCTTGAAGGGGCCTACCATGTCCATACCCCACACAGCGAATGGCCAGGTGATGGGGATTGTTTTGAGCGCTGAGCTTGGCACGTGCGTCTGGTTGGCGTACTTCTGGCACCCGGCGCACCGCTGGACAATGTCGACAGCGTCGGCGTGTGCGGTAGGCCAGTAGAAGCCATGTCGCATAGCCTTGGCGACAAGAGAGTGGGCGCCGGCGTGGTGGCCGCAGTCACCGGAGTGGATGTCGTGGAGGATCTTGCGTCCTTCAGCGGGTTGGACGCAGCGTTGGAACACGCCGGTGACACTGCGCTTGTGGAGCTCGCCGTCGATGATGGCGTAGGACTTGCATCGACGGGCGATCATCCGAGCTTCCGTCTCGTCTGCCGGCAAGGTGCCGGCTTCCAGGTAGGCGATGTAGGGCTTGGTCCAGTCGTCTGGCTCGTTGACGAGTGCGACCAGGGCTGCCTCTGGTTGGAGCGGGACTCCGATGTCGATCTCCCTTGGGGAGAGACTGATGGCTTGGTGATCGTGTCGAGGAAGACGCCGGCGGGTGGTGCGAGTCGAGCCGACCCGATGCGAGAGAGGGCGTCGGCCTCCTCGTTCTTCCGCCTGTCGATCCACTCGACGGAGTAGCCTGTGAAGTGTCCGCCCAAATTGTCCACTGCTTGGCTGTACGCCGCCATGGTGGGGGAGACGGCGTCGCAGGTGCCAGCGACTTGCCCTGTGACGAGGTCGGAGTCGCCGTAGCAGCGTAAGCGATTGACATTCATCTCCTTGGCCGCTCGCATGCCGTGGAGTAAGGCCTCGTACTCGGCCATGTTGTTGGTGCAGGGTGTGAAGTCGAGGCAGAGGATGTAGCGGAGCTTGTCGCCCTTTGGTGAAGTTAGCACGATCCCTGCGCCTGCGCCGTCCGCGTTCTTGGAGCCGTCGAAGTGCAGGCTCCAGTAATGAAGGTATGGCAGCTTCTCTGGCTGCTGCGCTTCTTCCCAGTCAGCGATGAAGTCCGCTAGGGCCTGCGACTTGATCGCTTTTCGTGGCTCGTATTTGATGTTGTGGACGCCGATCTCGACGGCCCACTTGGCGACCCGCCCGGTCGCCTCGCGGTTGCGGATGATGTCTTGCAGTGGTGCTGAGGACACGACCGTGATTAGGTGTTCCTGGAAGTAGTGCGGCAGGCGCTGCTGGGCTCTGAACACAACATATACCAGCTTTTGGTACTGGGGGTACCGCTGCCGCGACTCGGTGAGGACCTCGCTGATGTAGTAGACCGGTCGCTGTACTGGGCGCTCCTTTCCTTCCTCCGGTCGCTCGACGACCATTACGGCGCTGACGACGCGCTCGGAAGCCGCGACGTAAACCAGCATGGGTTCTTTGTCGGCGGGGGCGGCGAGTAGCGGTGCGGCGAGTAGCACCTTTTTGAGATCGCGGAGCGCGTCGTCCGCCTCCTTGTCCCACTGGAAGGTGGGGTTCTTGCGCATCAGGCGGTATAGGGGCATCGCCTTTTCGCCCAAGCGGGGGATGAAGCGACTGAGAGCCGCTACTCGCCCGGCCAGCTTCTGGACGTCGCGCAGGCACTCGGGTTTGCCGAGCCGGGCGATCGTGTCGATCTTCGTGGGGTTCGCCTCAATCCCTTGTTTGGAGATGACGTACCCTAGTAGTTGTCCTGCAGGTACACCGAAGGTGCATTTGCCTGGGTTGAGCTTTATCTTGTACTTTCGCAAGTTGGCGAACGTTTTCGCCAGGTCGGCGAGTAGGTCGCCCTGGCGAGCGGACTTTACGACCACGTCGTCGATGTAGACGTGGATGTTGCGGCCAATTTGGCTCGCAAGGCATTCTTGCATGCACCGCTGGTAGGTCGCCCCGGCGTTCTTGAGGCCGAAGGTCATGGCGGTGTAGCAGAAGGCTCCGAATGGCGTGATGAACGCCGTCTTCTCCTCGTCCTCGACAGCCATTTTGATCTGGTTGTAACCAGAGTAGGCGTCGAGAAAACACAGCGACTCCGAGCCCGCGGTGGAATCGATTATCTGGTCGATCCGCGGGAGGACGAACTGCTCCTTTGGGCAGGCGCTGTTCAGGTTTGTGTAGTCGATACACATCCTCCAGGTCCCGTTTTTCTTCTCAACCAGGACTGGGTTTGCCAGCCACTTGGAGTATTTGATTGGCCGGATGAAGCCTGCAGCTAGTAGACGCTGCACCTCCTCGGTGATTGCTCGACGGCGCTCTTCATTGAAGGGCCGCAGCGACTGCTTGACAGATCGCACTTTGGGGTCGGCGTTTAGCTTGTGCTCAGCGAGCTCCCTGGGGACACCGGGCATGTCAGAGGGCTTCCATGCGAAGATGTCCCTGTTCTCACGGAGGAACTCGATGAGCGCGCCTTCCTATGCTGGGCTCATGCCCGTCCCGATCGTCACCGTCTGGCTGGAGTCGCCTGGGACCAGCTCGACGGTACGGGTGTGCGTAGTGGCCTCAAAGGTTGAGGTGTTTGCGCCCTCCGAGTTGGGTTTCTTGAGTATGGTGGGGTCGTCGTTGTTGACCCCGCTCGCGTACTTGGCGAGCTCATCAGCGTGGTTGGTCTCCGCCGCGATGACGGCGTCAGCGAGCTCGACACCTTTGGCCTCGCACTCGGCGGCCATGTCGGGGTCGCCGTTGATGGTGATGACGCCGCACGGCCCGGGGAGCTTCATCGCGTTGTACGCGTAGTGGGGCGCTGCCATGAACTTGGCGAACGCCTGGCGCCCCAGGACGCAATGGTAGGGGTTGTCGAAGGGCACGAGCTCGAAGACGATCCGCTCGGTGCGGAAGTTTGCTGGTGTGCCGAAGGTGACTGGCAGCGTGACCTTGCCGATCGGGTACGCCTTCCGACCGGGGACGATGCCGTGGAACATGGTGTGGGTCGTCTCGATCATCGACTGCGGGAGCCGCAGCCGCCTGAAGGTGTCCAGGTACAGGATGTTGATGGAGCTTCCGCCGTCCATCAATGTCTTGGGCAGCCAGTAGTCGCCGACCTTAGGCTTGACCACCAGGGCGACTCGACCTGGGTACTCGATGCGTGGCGAGTGGTCTTGTCGACTCCAGGTGATGGGCTGCTCCGACCAGTTGAGGAACTGGGGAACGTCGACCTGGGCCACCGCGTTGACGGCGACGGCGCGGGCGATGACCTTCTTCTCGCGCTTCGTGTTGAAGCCCGTGAAGGTGTGGAGCGAGCCGGCCACTTTGCCGAATTTTCCGCCGTTTGGCGGGTCGTTGTCGGGGTCCTCCCGTGCTCGCCGTGCCTTCTCGATCTCCCTGAGGGTGTGGCAGTCGGCGGTGGTGTGCGTTGCGGGCTTCCCTTCCCTGCTATGAAACGCACATGGTTGGTTAAGGAGGGCCGCGGGGTCGAACCTTGGCTTGGCCTTGTAGTTGACGCCGTCGCGGCGGAAGCTCTTGGGCTCGCGTTGCGCGTGCCCGGTGTTGGCGACGAAGTCGACTCGCCCGTCACTGCGGCGCTTGCCGGCGAGGCGAGTGTTGCTGTAGCATAGGTCGGATCATCGTCCGCTGTCGTTGCCGCTCGTGCGGCGTTGACCTCCTGACTCATCGTCAGTTTCCTGGTTTGGATCTTCCTCCGCGTACTGTTTGGCGATCTCGAGGAGGTCGGGGATGTTGTCGAGTGTGCGAGAGTGTCGCTTGAGCTTGGCGACCAGTGGCTCGTAGCGGCACGAAGTCTTGAAGCAATGGATCGCGGTGTCCGGGTGGATGCCGACCGCGTTGTACCAGAGTTCTTGCCACCGTTGGACTCAGTTGCGGATCGACTCGCGGGGTCCCTGGACGCATCGCTCCAGGTCCTCAATGGTGGTGGCGCGGGTGTAGGAGCACTCGAAATGCCTGACGAAGGCGTCGCGCATCTCTTCCCAGGAGTCGATACTGTCCTGGGGGAGGGTGTTGATCCACTGCCTGCACGTCCCTTCCATCATCAGGGGGAGGTAACGGGCGGCTAGCAGGTCAGTGTGGCCTGCGATCCCCATTGCCATGAGGTATGTGTCGAGCCAGACGGTGGGGTCGTACGAGGGGTCGTACGAGGGGTCGTACTTTTCTATCTCCTTCGGCGCCTTGAAGTTTGGCGGGTACTTCTCGCCTCAGATCATTGGTCCGAAGCACTTGGGGCCGAGTCGACTGAGCGACCCCATGGGCTCGTCGTCGCGGCGATTGGTTAGGGTGTGTCGCAGGTCGTCTGGCTGGCGTGCGCGCCATCTTTGGTTGTTGATGATATGGGTGCGGGCGTCGATGGGTTGCCCGTTGGCGGCGACGAAGTTGGTCGCTGGCCTGGGATCGTTGGTGGAGAGTGCCGCGTTCGCGGGTCGGTGTTGGAGCTGTAGTGGCTCTGGTGGCGGGCAGTTGAGGGTGTTTGCCGCCGCTGGGCGGCCGCTTGAGGCTGCCCTGCTTCCTGACGAACGCGAGTATACTCGACCCTGCGAGTCGGCGCCCGCTCTTTGCTGCTCGACGGCCTTTGCGAGCAGGGCCCTGACGTATTGGATCTGCAGGGCACCGTCGCCGGTGGCCGTGATGCTGTCGGCTGCTGCCCGGCCTGCCACGAGGTTGTCCATCGGGGTGGAGAACAGTGGAAGGTCGTTTGCGTCTCGCTCCCGTGAGGAGACTACTATCCGCGGCTGGTCCCTGGGGGGTGTGCGGTTGGGTGGAGGCGGGGCGCCCATCGCCGTCGATCCTGGCGGGGGTCGAGCACTTCCTCCTGGTGGCGCGTTCTCGCAGATCGCGCGCTCGGCCACGCGGGCCGGGTCATTTTCGTCGTCAAAGTTTAGGGCGCGCCCCTGAAAGGTGGGGTTCAGGCGCGATCTGATCCGCTGTTGGTGGTAGCGCGATAGCTCCTGCGCCGTCACCTGCTCGAGGCGAAATTTTTCGCGCTCAGCTTGCTCCTTGCGCACTGCCTCCGCCAGTTTCAGGCGGAGTTCCTCGACCTCCGTCGCCGTGGCGTTAGGAGGGGTTGGGGTGGAGAATGGATCCTCCGGCGGATCGGTGCCGGTCGCCATGTAGGTCGCAGCGTGGCGGCCGGTTCCGTCACGGAGGTCGGCGGAGTTCTCCGACCCGGAGTCGAATTCGAAGATCCCGAGGATGGAGGGGTCCTCGAAGTCTCCCACGTTGGAGACCTGGGTGATGGAGCCCGCGGGTGAAGCCGCGGTGATGGACCCGGCGAGTGACGCCGGGGTCGCCGAGTCGGCGTCGTCGTTGAGGGCCGCGACTTCCACGGCCGCTGAGTTTTCGGCCACGTCGCTGTGGGCCGAATTGTACTCGGAGGCGAGGCGATGGATCGTGCGGATCTGGCACTCGGAGAGCCGATCGTGTGGCGGCGACTTGCGGATGCGAGCCGAGTCCTCCGAGACGATGACGTCGGTGAGGCCGACGAAGAGGCTGATCGTGCCGACCGGCAGGATCACGCTGTGCGTGACGGGTCGCGCCGCCGGGACGTAGCTGCTCGGCAAGATTTGGAGCATCTCGCCGATTGCTATCATGCGGCCGGTGGCGACCGTCTCGTTGATGGGCAGATTGGATCTCGTCGCAGAACACCGGCCAGACCGGCCAGGCACCACGGTGGGCGTCACTGTCGTGGGAATGGTCACGGCAGATGCTGTAATCGGCAGCGAGTAGTAGAACGAGGGGCAAGGGCGGCCAGCCATCTGCGGTGCGAGATGAGGGCGGAGACTCAGGGTTTTACCCAGGTTCGGCCCCCCGGAGGGTAAAGACCTACTCCTGCTAGATTGTATTATGGAGGTGGTACAATGGGCGAGCTCGGCGACTAGGCGGCGAGTCGTTTGGGGGTATGATGGAACGTATCTCTACTCGCCCTCCAGGGAGGTTTATATAGGCTCACCTCCCCTAGGGTTTACATATCTCAACCGATTCAGTTAAAGCTTCAGTACTCGTTTAACCTAATCCGACTGGGCCTATCTACTCGCCTGGGCCTTCAGCTTCCAGTCGCTTGGTTCCTCGCTGGGCTTCAATCCAGTCGCCGTCTTGCAGGCCCACTCGCCTATTCTTCGGCCAGTCGGAAACGGCCTGCTGGGTATACCCCGGTAGGCACATCCCCATCACTCCCACTTCCATTTCAGAAGCTTATGCATCTCCTGATGCTGACTACTGGAAGGAAGCTGTTCATAGTGAGATGAATTCCATCTTAGCTAATGAAACATGGAAGATCACTGATCGTCCTTATGGTTGCAAACCTGTAGGATGTAAATGGGTGTTTAAGAAGAAACTAAGGCCTGATGGTACTATTGAGAAGTACAAGGCAAGGCTTGTGGCCAAGGGTTATACCCAAAAGGAAGGTGAAGACTTCTTTGACACTTACTCACCTGTAGCAAGGTTGACCACCATTCGAGTACTACTTTCTCTGGCTGTCTCACACGGTCTTCTCGTTCATCAAATGGACGTTAAGACGGCTTTCCTAAATGGAGAGTTAGATGAGGAAATTTATATGGATCGACCAGATGGTTTTGTAGTAAATGGTCAAGAAAGAAAAGTGTGCAAGCTACTGAAGTCTTTATATGGTCTTAAACAAGCACCTAAGCAGTGGCACGAAAAATTTGATAAAACCTTAACCGCTGCAGGCTTTGTTGTAAACGAAGCTGACAAGTGTGTATACTATCGCCATGGTGGGGGTGAGGGAGTCATCCTTTGTTTGTATGTTGATGACATACTGATTTTTGGAACCAACCTTAATGCAATTAAGGAGGTCAAAGATTTCTTATCTCGTTCCTTTGAGATGAAGGATCTGGGAATAGCTGATGTCATCCTGAACATCAAGCTATTGAGAGATGATGATGGTGGGATTACACTGCTTCAGTCCCACTATGTGGAAAAGATCTTGAGTCGTTTCGGGTATAGCGACGTCAATTTTTCTCCTACACCGTATGATCCTAGTGTGTTGCTTCGAAAGAATCGAGGAAATGCTAGAGATCAACTAAGATACTCTAAAATAATTGGCTCGCTTGTGTATTTAGCTAGTGCCACGAGGCCTGACATCGCCTTTGCTGTAAGCAAACTCAGTCGATTTGTTTCAAATCCAGGAGATGATCACTGGCATGCTCTTGAGAGAGTTATGCGATATCTAAAAGGCACTGCGAGCTATGGCATACACTATACCGGGTATCCGAGGGTACTAGAGGGTTATAGTGATTCAAGTTGGATATCTGATGCTGACGAGATAAAGGCCACGAGTGGATATGTTTTGACACTTGGTGGTGGCGCTGTTTCTTGGAAGTCTTGCAAGCAGACCATCTTAACGAGGTCAACTATGGAAGCAGAACTCACAGCACTAGACACGGCCACTGTTGAAGCAGAGTGGCTTCATGAACTCTTGGTGGACTTACCTGTGGTTGAAAAACCTATACCTGCAATTCCAATGAACTGTGATAATCAAACTGTGATTATTAAGGTGAACAGTTCTAAGGATAATATGAAGTCCTCAAGACATGTGAAGGGAGACTAAAATCTGTTAGGAAAATGAGAAACTCCGGAGTTATTGCATTGGATTATATCCAAACATCTAAGAACCTGGAAGATCCCTTCACAAAGGGTCTATCACGCAACGTGATAGAAAATGCATCGAAGGAGATGGGTATGAGACCCACAATTTGAGCTTTCCACAGTGGTAAACCACTCTATGTGATCGGAGATCCCGTGAATTAGAATTGGGAGACAAGCTGTTGGTTAGCTGAGAGGAAAGTATCCCTACTTTAATAAACACCACTCCATAAAGATGCAATACTTTCCTATTCTGCACGGCAGGTTGATTTATCTTAATGTGTTCTAAGTGGCTTATTCTAAGCAAAGATGTTGTTCTACAGAACATCTTTTGAAGAACACACCTATATGAGTATGACTGTTAAAACGTCGCAGTCTATGAGAGTAGGGTGCTCTCTAATAAACTCATGAAAGGTCATGGAGTATGACGTATAAGCTCCACCCGCGGGGAAGTCCAACGGTAGCCTAGTATCGGTCAAGACTTTTTATGAAGCTAGGTTCACAGCAAACTTGCAGTTTAAGGCATAGTCCACTGTACAAGTTGCGGCCTAGTATAACATAAAGCTCTAGGTGGAAGTTCAACTTAAGAGTCTCCACTACAATACCGGTTTATAAACAATGTTTTGGAACCAAAGGCAAACTTCATGTGTCTCTGGGATCTGGTGGGGGATTGTTGGAATTTTTGCCTAAATAGGCCCAGCCTATTTATTATATACCAATAAATTCCTGAAATCCTAGAGGCCCATTTGGCCCATTCATGCAAGGCAAGAGCTGGGACAAATGTTTAGTCCCACATTGCTAGTTGAGTGAAAGTTGGACCAGCTTATAAGATGAGCTCTCCTACCACTTGGTAAAAGGATGAGAAGGAGAAGGAGAGAGTTCCACACGCGCGCTCCTCCTCCTCGCTCGCCTCGCCACGCCACGCCTCGCCTCGCCTCGTCACGACGCGCGCGCACGCCGCAGGTTGCGGGAATCTCGCCGAGCCGAGCTTTATTTTGCCACGCATGAATGGTATATGAACAGATGTACAGAAGCTGAAACGTTTGCTTTTGAATGGACTTTTAATACGAATTGAGTGGAGACTGTCCGGTGGGTTGCCGCCTGTTCGCTTCATCTTCCGTCCATTCGTTTCATCTTCTGCTCCCCTCTGTGCCTATAAGAGATAGAGGTCGCGCCTCCTCTCAGACAGTCAGTCGCACATTCTTTGCGCCTCCAGTTCCAGAGCACTGCGCTACCTAGATCTTCTCCATCCCGTCTTGCAGCGTGCACCGCTAGCCGGGACAGTAGGCCTCCAAGACCCCGCTGCTTCGAGTCCTGTACGGGAGAAGGGCGATAAGGTTTTTGGGAAGCGCTATCGGCGCGACTACTGGCTTCATCACGGACTACCTCTCGGATACCGATTGCGCCGACATCTTCCCCAACGAGGACTTCTTCCCCGACATCAGCACCCTTTTCCTCCACGACATGGCTAACAACGGTGCCAACACGAACACCGGCGGTTCCTCTTCTGCTGCCGTGTATGTTTACTTTATAAATCTTGTTCTGATCGCATCTCTTGAAGTCTGTTTGGTTACCTGTCTTCTTATGTTTTCGCTATTTCACATGATTAGAATTTTGTCTTTTATTCTAATCATGTTTTATCTAGCGTATATTATGGGTAATTCGCTTGGTAAATTGCTCTATTATTCAACACAGGGTACCATTATTCAGAGTAGCACATCCACGGGTAACTAAGGTGCAACACCACGACACCAAAAAACACCAACCTTTAGGACCTTGTCGCAGCGCCAAACGAAGGTCCTGGGTCCCCACCCCCTCTAGCCCGTAGGAGCGGTAGCAGAGGGGGCAAGGACCCCTCGATCGTCGACGGGGGAAGAGGTGGTGGATAGTATTTTTTGGAGGGTAAGGGAGTGACGAGTTCATGTTATGTTTTGCTCTTTTGTGTGCGAAGAACTCAAAGTTTTTTGTTTGTCCATCGAGGTGTTCAATAGCTTACCAGATTAGGGGAAATGATACAAATCCCCCGACGTTGCATCATGCGGGTCATGTCGTCCTCCTCCCCCGTTGGACACGCGTCCCAACAGGCCCACCACCAACACTGACACCCACTCTTAGGTCATCTCTAATGGGCCCAAATTGACGAGCAAACCGTTTAATTTGGTCCGAATGGGTGAGCCCGCGGATAGAATTTTGTGTCGTGGTCTGGCCTCCTTGGCCAATGCGCGCAGTAGGGCAACCCAGCATGTCCTTCATGGGAAAATTTTGGCTATCATTGTGGCCACCGCTGCCGATGTGTTTCCAGCGCAATTCCGTCGACCCCTTGTTTCCGGCTCTTACTTACCGCCACTTATGGCCACTTCCCGCCGCTCCAGTATGTTTCCCGCTGCGTCTAGTTGTAGCGAATAAAAGGAGAGGCCAGCGACGATGGATTTTCCCCACTCTCCCAACGACCACCATGCCTAGCCTCCGTCATCCTACCACTCGCGCTCGCAACTGCAGTGTGGGGAGAGTCAGGGGAGTTACCAGTGGCAAACCAGTGGGTGACCCTTGACTCAATCCGATTGGCGTGAGGGCGATTGTGCCAACCTGACAGCTGTTAGAGTCTGCCACGATTTGAGATACCACGCAACAGGACCACCGACGAGCGTTTCTCACGCGACATCCGCGACAACATCATGCTACTGGAGTTCCAACAACGATAAGCACTTGAATAAGTGCTCGTTGAGGTCGTGGAAATGGTGCACGCTAATCACAACGACACGGCCTTGCGTGACCGCCACGTCCAAGCTACAGAGGACCTAGAGACTCATAGAAGCGGTCTCACTCTCTTCAAGAGGAGTGGGGTCTTATTTCCCTGTCCTGTCAGCGTCGTAGCCAGTGCAAGTGTAGATTGTTGTATCACGTTCAACCACTTGTAATATGCCTACAATTAATGGAAGTTTTTCATTGCAATGGACGCGCCACACTTGTTTGATAATTGAAAGCAAGTTACATACATAGTTCAAAGACATTGAGCAAAAATATGCAAAAACATAAGATAAACTAGAAGACCATGGTATTCTTCTCGTTCCCGTCTACTCATCGGAGTCAGAATGGTAGTGGCGATGGAACATGGTGTTGTCGAAGACACTGGCGGTGAGCATGGCTTCGTCGTCGTACTTGAAAACAAGGAAATGTCCGACTTTAATTTGGTGCACGCGGGCGAACTCCTTCTAACCGTTGGCGAGGTACATCTGGTTGTAACAGTCGAATAAAGCATCCACAGACCACTGGCTGGTCGCACCGCTACCCGCAGCATGACGTGGTGGGGCTCTTTCCCGTCTACCATCCATGTGAACTTCTGGGGGAGGCTCATCTTGTCCAAGATCATGCCCAAGTGGATGGTCACGATGAACTGGAACCCGTCGAGTTTGATGGCAGCAAGATTAAGCTCCGATACGACGGTGGCGGCGGCGGAGAATCGCTCTGGCCATGCCCCACATCTTCCTTGACGGCCTTAGCTATGACCTAGGCCCCGTGGCCGTCCAAGACGACATTCCCTTGATCTAATGTCGTCGGCCATGGCTAGCTAGCGCGATGTGTGTGGTGGTGCTCACGACCGGAGGATGGAAGGGAGGAGGAGGAGAGTGTGGAGGAAGATGGTCGCGGGTGGACTGCTAAAAGGCCATGACATTGGATGCCGACATGGAGGCCGCAACGACGGCGTTGATGTGGCCGTGGCAGGAGCACATGTGGCGGGCGGCGTGACCAGCGCAGGAGGGCAGAAGTCAGCAGCACGGTCATCCTTGGAGATTCCTACCTCTCACCATTGATGGCTAGTGGAAGAAGGTCGTTGGGTCACTGCGATGCGGGTCCTCGGCCACCCGGGAGTACATGGGAGGACACGCCCGTTGTCTACCCCGACGCAATCATTTCCTAAATTTGGTGCGTCGATGGGCCGTGTCGGACACGTCGGTCCAGATGGGTCGCCCCACTGGAGGGGGCGCAACCATCGCTCGAGTCCGATCGGACCGCCGGGCGTGGCAGGACCGTTTGGGTCATGCCCTTATCCCTTCGTCCTCCTCTACTCCTATTTCTTGTTTCTCCCGAGCCCGCTCCCTCCAGCACTTGTCCCGCCTACTCTGGCAGCAGCATCCCTTGTTGACGTAGACCTCGTCGGCCCCTACCCACCATATTACGGCCCTAGTGTCGCTTCCTCACGCCCCATCCACAATCCCGCAAAGATCTAGAAGCAACAACCTACTTGCCCGCAAGTAAGCTTAGGCAAGGCAGAGCAGCACGGTGTGTCCGCCGATGCAGAGGAGGCGATCATCAGTGAGGAAGAAGGAAGAGGCGGTCGCAATCGACAAGGGTCAAGGCCCTAGTACAGGGATGGTCATCCCTACTATATAGGCACGACAACCATGCTACATAGGCATGATGGCCCTGCTACAGAGATGTAATGCCCCGAAAATATTCCGAAATAAAATCGTGTGTTATTTTCTGTTTTACATCATCATGACATCATGCATATTTGGTCTCTAAAATATTTTCAACAAAAGCTTATTTTGTCTTCTAATTAGTCCCCTCTTTTATTTCTAATTAAAACCCTGATTTTTTTAGATCTTTTATTTGTCTAAAAACTATTTACAAAAAATTTTTAAAACTAAAATAAATAAAAATAAAAATATTTTAGGGGGAGGCAGCCGGCCGGGCTAAACGGCCCAGCTAGCCACCTACCGACCCGTAACAAAAACCCTATATAATCCTAACCCTAACCTAGATCCCCACACACCCGCCGCCGCCAGCACTCACCCACACCACCGCTCACGCACGAACACACGCACGCACTCACGCGACCACAACCACAACACACACCACCGCACCCAACACGCCACCACTCACGCACACAACCCAGACACCAGACACGAAACACACCCTGGAAACACACGCACACACGCACTCGGAACACAGAGCACGCACGCACCCCTCCCACTTTACCCTATCGCTAACCACCAATCCCCACGCGAGGGCGCCGCCTCCCCTGCCACGTCTTCCTCCTCCCGCTCAGCTCTGCCGCCGCCAGGAGTTCTGTGCGTCGCCTAGCTCCGTCGCCTGCGCTCGCAACCCGCCGCCGGTTGCAGCGCGCCCGCGGAGGACCTCCCTCGGGCGCCCTCATCTCCACCTCGCCGTCCATCGCTCGACCGCGACCAGCGCCCGCCGCCGCCTCCTCCCTGGTCATCTTCGGCCGCCCTGTGTCTCGTCCCTATACTCCTCTCCGGCCGCCGTCGGCCATGCGCTCTCCTCGCCTTCCTCCCCGTGCGTCGCCGCCGCCTGCGCTCGCAACCACTCGAGCCCGACCACAGCTTCCTGCAGCCCTGTCCTAAGGATGCGCGTCGTTGCCAGGTGCTCCGTCGCCGGGACCGCACGTCGTCGTTGCCCCGCTCGACATCGCTTCCTCGATGACCTACACCAGCCGTACACCTGCTGGCCGCAGGTAGTGCCCACCTTGAGCTCATCCCGTTGTTGTACCGTGAGGCTGAAGACACCGTCAACCACATGTTTGCTGTCACCCAACCGAGCTTGACTTGCGTGCTTGTATGTGCCAGAGTATGTGTGCTCCCGTGGCCCTTTGAAGATGGCAGTACTGTCACCAAGCACGACCAATGACAAGACAGTGGGAGGACGAACAAGAGATACTCTTGTCTGGCACGACCTAAGACCATCAGTTAACATTCCAAGAGCTTCATAGGACGCCATGACCTCCTACATGGATGCAAGTGTTCCCAGACCGATCCCTTCAACCCCTGGGAGACCAACATCGAACCAAAATGTGCGACCCTATCCAAGGCCCCTATTTTGTTATAATATATATAATATAACTTGTTGTAATCATTCATATTCGCATACATATTTATTTGTCTGGGATACTTTGTCAATTCACCTCATAATTAAATATGGAGCCCATATGCGGACGAATCTAGTCTAATATTGGCTCTATTTAATATTGTGTAGCGAACCGATGCCATGATTTATCTTGTTAAACAACATTTAAATTGCGGGGTAGATAAACAACTCGAATCATAACATTTATTTGTCGGGATCCTGATTCCGCTTAATATTGCTAAGTGGGACCGCATATCGCCATGCCATGCATCATATCATAAACATGCTGGATCTTCCGCCTAGTATTAAATATTGCACTGGTTGTTCTTTCTAGTGTTTGCATCTTCACCGATAGGATGATGAGTCGAGGCGAGTTGCGGCAAGCTTCCAGCTTTCCGACTTTGGTTACAGGCGAGCATTCTCCCCCTTCTACCTATTTTGCATTTATAGTCTTTACTTCCTTCCTTTGATCTATTGCTACCCTTATTATTGTTGCTATAGTATCGTTCCTCAGTTTACCTGCTCCACTATATTGCCTTGTTTGATTAGCTAGCTTTGTCCTTGCGAGTCGTAGGCATGCTTAGTATCGCTCTCATACAGGTGGAACATGATACTCGGATATGGTTGGTGATAAGATAATTAATCTGATGTTGTTGGTTATGATTTCACCTAATGATAAGGCCCCGACAGGGACCATCTTTGGGAACTGCTTGAGCCGACCTATGACCCGTTCGTTTTACGATACCAGTTCTGAGTTGATCGTGCTAACCAAACGTGGGGCCTCTGGGATCCCCCCTCAACTACCGGCGCTATTCGTATATCCAGAGGGTTACAAAATTGGTTTTCCATTTGGTGCATACGCATAATATGTCCTCGGACATGGGTGAGCTGATATGTCTTCGGACTTGATATTTTGGTGGACTGCCATGACTTGCATACATAAATCGCGGTACACGGTGGCGGCACCCACGGTGTGTACAAGTTACCCCGCAGGGCCCGATCCACCAGTACGTGCAAACGCTGTGTCTCCCTCGAGAATCGTCGTACCTCTTGGTTGGATTCCCCACAGTAGGTGATGCCTCTGGATATGCGCGTAGTTATGGGACAGTTCTTGTTATGAGATTCGGATGGCACGCGTGATATGTTGCCTGAAGGGTTGAGCATGCGTTTCGGTACAGTAGTGCATCCCTGCAGGGTAAATATTTTTGAGAAGCCGTGTGTCCACGGTTATGGACGCCTCAGGAGTACAGTGTCATGATCATAGACAACGCCACTAATGTTTTGCTCTTTAATAATATGATTAGTAATTAGCCTTATCAACTAAGTACCTGCTTAACTAAAATTGCCACCATGTGTGTTTCGCAAGGGGACTTCCTCGACTGGTCTTCGAGGGGGAGTTCTTCGGATAGGTTATGTTTGGTGTTACATTATGCTATCGAATAGTGCTCTCTTATCTCGCTCTAATAGCCGAAGTTGTAGCGTGTCTCTATAAGTTAGATAGTGCAAGCTTTGCTGCCGCTGAGCCCACCATACCTATGTAGGCAAGGACCGCCGAATTCTAGTCTCGCCGTGTACTGGCCTCAGTACTGACCGCTCTCTTTCTGTTTTTTTCCTTTGCCCTTTGCCGGCATCCTTTTGGCTTGACAGGTATGTGATTGACGACGTTAGCAAGGTTACCCTTCAGGCTTGGCCTGGGCAGGGTTGGACACCGCTTGGTTATTCTTCAGGACTCTTAGTCCCATTTGGATCTTGTCCGTACTCGGATACTATTTTGCTTTCTTCTTGAGTTGTATCTTCGTATTTTATCTTTTGTATTCTTGACTCGTGGAGTCGTTGTGGTATATGCAAGTTCTTGTGGACTCTGTTGTAAACTACTGTGATGTAACTACTTGTATTCAAATCCCACCCACACGAAAGTGTCTGGTGGGCGTCTTTGAATCGCTTCTATGCAGATTTTGGCGGGAAATGCTGAGATCTGCATAGACCCGATTCGGGGGCGTTACAAGTGGTATCAGAGCAAAGGTTTACGATACCCCATTGGTCCAGCCTGTAGGATAACCTAGCTAACGGCCGATCTTTAGAGTCAAAACTATTTTGCTACAAACGCGTTGGATAGATCCGATTAGCTCTTATTTTACTTCTTATCTCTATTCTTTCACTTCTTATCTTTGCGTATTTCACTCTGATCTCTTACCTTCTCCAAGTCTAGGATTTCTCGTGGTTGGGTTTCCGTCGTACTTTTAGGGTTCTTCTCCCCTCCTTTTGTAACAGTGATGCTACATCTGGATTTCATTCTATCTGATCTCTTTTCAAATGTTTCTCGATGTTCTGCAACTTCTGCGATGACGTCGTCTTCCTAAATCTTTGTTAATATCGACTGATAAGACCTTCGGTCTAAAATTCTAAAATTTGGTTACATAATTCTCCTATTCTTGTACAGGGTAATGCTTTGAGTGCGGGATGGAGTCATGACCATACCACTGCTCTTATCATTCGCTCTTGTTACATTGAATTGGTGGGTCCATGTGACTTCTACTCCTTCCATGGAAGTTAAAGTGGCCTTATCTTTGAGACCTTTACTTTCGAATTTGCTTCTCCGGAGTGTTCTCTCCAAGAACGTGAGAAACCACCCTTTGTTGGTGGTGTCGACAATTTTAAGATGGAGCAACAATTCTTGTTAGTGGTGTCGCGACCACTAAACCGACATAAGAAGATCCGATCATCAAACCTCTCTCCCTCACTGTGCCTTTGTTTGGATCTCGGGACGCGATCCTTGTTAGTGGTGTCCAGTTGTAATGCCCCGAAAATATTCCGAAATAAAATCGTGTGTTATTTTATGTTTTGCATCATCATGACATCATGCATATTTGGTCTCTAAAATATTTTCGACAAAAGCTTATTTTGTCTTCTAATTAGTCCCCTCTTTTATTTCAAATTAAAACCCTGGTCTTTTCTAGATCTTTTATTTGTCTAAAAACTATTTACAAAAATCTTTTAAAACTAAAATAAATAAAAATAAAAATATTTTAGGGGGAGGCAGCCGGCCGGGCCAAACGGCCCAGCTAGCCACCTACGACCCGTAACAAAAACCCTAGATAGTCCTAACCCTAACCTAGATCCCCACACACCCACCGCCGCCAGCACTCACCCACACCACCGCTCACGCACGAACACACGCACGCACTCACGCGACCACAACCACAACACACACCACCGCACCCAACACGCCACCACTCACGCACACAACCCAGACACCAGACACGAAACACACCCACGAAACACACGCACACACGCACTCAGAACACATAGCACACACGCACCCCTCCCACTTTACCCTATCGCTAACCACCAATCCCCACGCGAGGGCGCCGCCTCCCCTGCCGCGTCTTCCTCCTCCCGCTCAGCTCTGCCGCCGCCAGGAGTTCTATGCGTCGCCTAGCGCCGTCGCCTGCGCTCGCAACCCGCCGCCGGTTGCAGCGCGCCCGCGGAGGACCTTCCTCGGGCGCCCTCATCTCCACCTCGCCGTCCATCGCTCGACCGCGACCAGCGCCCGCCGCCTCCTCCTCCTTGGTCATCTTCGGCCGCCCCGCGTCTCGTCCCTATACTCCTCTCCGGCCGCCGTTGGCCATGCGCTCTCCTCGCCTTCCTCCCCTTGCGTTGCCGCCGCCTGCGCTCGCAAGTGCTGCCACTCGAGCCCGACCACAGCTCCATGTAGCCCTGTCCTAAGGAACCCCGACGGCATCGCCAGGCTCGCCTCCTATGCGCGTCGTTTCCAGGTGCTCCGTCGCCGGGACCGCACGTCCTCGTTGCCCCGCTCGACATCGCTTCCTCGATGACTTACGCTAGTCGTACACCTGCTGGCCGCAGGTAGTACCCACCTTGAGATCATCCCGTTGTTGTACCATGAGGCTGAAGACACCGTCAACCACATGTTTGTTGTCACCCAACCGAGCTTGACTTGCGTGCTTGTATGTGCCAGAGTATGTGTGCTCCCGTGGCCCTTTGAAGATGGCAGTACTGTCACCAAGCACGACCAATGACAAGACAGTGGGAGGACAAACAAGAGATACTCCTGTCTGGCACGACCTAAGACCATCAGTTAACATTCCAAGAGCTTCATAGGACGCCATGACCTCCTACATGGATGCAAGTGTTCCGAGACCGATCCCTTCAACCCCTGGGAGACCAAGATCGAACCAAAATGTGCGACCCCTATCCGAGGCCCCTATTTTGTTATAATATATATAATATAACTTGTTGTAACCATTCATACTCGCATACATATTTATTTGTCTGGGGTACTTTGTCGATTCACCATATAATTAAATATGGAGCCCATATGCGGACGAATCTAGTCTAATATTGGCTCCATTTAATATTGTGTAGCGAACCGATGCCATGATTTATCTTGTTAAACAACATTTAAATTGCGGGGTAGATAAACAACTCGAACCATAATATTTATTTGTCGGGATCCTGATTCCGCTTAATATTGCTAAGTGGGACCGCATATCGCCATGCCATGCATCATATCATAAACATGCCGGATCTTTCGCCTAGTATTAAATATTGCACCGGTTGTTCTTTCTAGTGTTTGCATCTTCACCGGATAGGACGATGAGTCGATGCGAGTTGCGGAAAGCTTCCAGCTTTCTGACTTTGGTTACAGGCGAGCATTCTCCCCCTTCTACCTATTTTGCATTTATAGTCTTTACTTCCTTCCTTTGATCTATTGCTACCCTTATTATCGGTGCTATAGTATCGTTCCTCAATTTACCCGCTCCACTATATTGCATTGGTTATCCTATTGCCTTGTTTGATTAGCTAGCTTTGTCCTTGCGAGTCGTAGGCATGCTTAGTATCGCTCTCATACAGGTGGAACATGATACTCGGATATGGTTGGTGATAAGATAATTAATCTGATGTTGTTGGTTATGATTTCACCTAATGATAAGGCCCCGGCAGGGACCACCTTTGGAAACTGCTTGAGCCGACCTAGGACCCGTTCGTTCTACGATACCTGTTCTGAGTTGATCGCGCTAACCAAACGTGGGGCCTCTGAGATCCCCCCTCAACTACCGGCGCTATTCGTATATCCAAAGGGTTACAAAATTGGTTTTCCATTTGGTGCATACGCATAATATGTCCTCGGACATGGGTGAGCTGATATGTCTTCGGACTTGATATTTTGGTGGACTGCCATGGCTTGCATACATAAATCGTGGTACACGGTGGCGGCACCCATGGTGTGTACAGGTTACCCCGCAGGACCCGATCCACCAGTACGCGCAAACGCTATGCCTCCCTCGAGAATCGTCGTACCTCTTGGTTGAATTCCCCACAGTAGGTGATGCCTCTGGATATGCGCGTAGTTATGGGACAGTTCTTGCTGTGAGATTCGGATGGCACGCGTGATATGTTGCCTGAAGGGTTGAGCATGCGTTTCGGTACAGTAGTGCACCCCTGCAGGGTAAATCTTTTCGAGAAGCCGTGTGTCCACGGTTATGGACGCCTCAGGAGTATAGTGTCATGATCATAGACAACGCCACTAATGTTTTGCTCTTTAATAATATGATTAATAATTAGCCTTATCAACTAAGTACCTGCTTAACTAAAATTGCCACCGTGTGTGTTCCGCAAGGGGACTTCCTCGACTGGTCTTCGAGGGGGAATTCTTCGGATGGGTTATGTTTGGTGTTACATTATGCTATCGAATAGTGCTCCCTTATCTTGCTCTAATAGCCGAAGTTGTAGCGTGTCTCTATAAGTTAGATAGTGCAAGCTTTGCTGCCGCTGAGCCCACCATACCTATGTAGGCGAGGACCGCCGAATTCTAGTCTCGCCGTGTACTGGCCTCAGTACTGACCGCTCTCTTTCTGTTTTTTTCCTTTGCCCTTTGCCGGCATCCTTTTGGCTTGACAGGTATGTTATTGACGACGTTAGCAAGGTTACCCTTCCGGCTTGGCCTGGGCAGGGTTGGACACCGCTTGGTTATTCTTCAGGACTCTTAGTCCCATTTGGATCTTGTCCGTACTCGGATACTGTTTGGCTTTCTTTATGATTTGTATCATTTGTATTCTTGACTCGTTGAGTCGTTGTTGTATATGTAAGTTCTTGTGGACTCTGTTGTAAACTACTGTGATGCGACTACTTGTATTCAAATCCCACCCACACGAAAGTGTCTGGTGGGCGTCTTTGAATCGCTTCTATGCGGGTTTTGGCGGGAAATGCTGAGATCTGCATAGACCCGATTCGGGGGCGTTACAAGAGACACAATGACCCTGCTACAAGGGGTGGTCGGCCCTGCTATAGAGGCACGTCAACACTACTATAGGGGCACGACGAACCTGCTACATATGCACAGCGACCCTGCTACAATAGGCGATTGATCTTGCTACAACAAGCGAGTGGCCTCGCCGGCGACGCGTCTTCTCTGGCGAAGACGCTTTTGCTACAAGCGGGGAGATGCCTTGCTACAACAGACCGCCAGAGTCGCTACAATCAGCCTCATGTGGCCTCATGGCAGAGTTGCAGCCGATGCCCAAGCCTCCTCCAACGTGTTCGTCGGCGGCGTCCTTAAGCCGGCAATGCGGCAGGCCAGTGGGGCACGGGGTGGTTGGATCAAGGGTATTTTTTTGTTTGAGGAAGAAGATGCGGGGCATTGCTTAGTGTGGCCCCGGATAGAGAAGGAGGAGGATGAGTGTTGAGCTGCGGATCCAATGGATCGGAAATTTGTATCCCCAGCGGACGCGTATTAGTCCCTTTTTATATATACCTTATTACTAGTTACCACACGGTCCACGTGGTCTGTTTGTCCATTGTGAATTGATCAATACTCTCTCCATTACTGATTTAGTATGAAGTTGAACTAAATTAGGACATTTATTATGGATTGATGGGACTAATGATAAAATGGTTTACTAGGTTAAACATGAACTGGATTGGGAAAAAGGTTACTTCCTCTTATTGAATTAGATGTCGTAGATCAGGACCGGACCAACATTCAAGATCATGTGTGGAACTCTAAAATGAAATCATATCTCACTACAAAATACAATAATGAACAATTATAAAGCACTCTCTCCATTCAAAAATATAAGACGTTTTAGCTTTGTGAATCGAATGTATCTAGACATCTTTTAGTGTATAGGTTCATAGATGTTCGAAACAAACATATACATTAAAAGTCATCTAGATACATTTATTTTACAAAACTAAAATATCTTATATTTCTGAACTAAGAGAGTATATTTTTGTTCTATATTTCTTGTCGTGGTTTTAGTTTAAAATTCTGAATTTAAACTAAAACCATGACAAGAATCATGAAAAGGAGGACTATGTCTTAGATGGATGTTCAAACTGAATAACTACTACGAGCGCATGTAGATTAAAAAATTATATGGTAAAACCATCTTAAAAACTTCTTAAGAGTAAATATATATGTTTAAAATCCCAATCAGACCGGGGGCCTGATCGAATGGTTTTGATACGTTTGAACTATTTAGGTTTTAAAAGTTAGGAAAACACTTTCAGAATCTGAAAGTCTCATTGCATGTAAAACTATCCAAACAAATACGTATACACAAATAAGCCCATTATAAGAACTAATCCTAAGTGACAAATACACACTAGTACAAACTCGCTATTTAGAGATGTCATTTTTTATAGACCTCGGACGATTTCTCATTACGGCTCAAGCGCATAGCTTCTAAGAGCACACCACCTAAGACGGTTTTTCTTTGCGTCTCTAAGATATGTGACCTCGGACTGTGCAAAAAAGCAAACGCCTCTAACATCTAAGAACTAGAGACGAGCAATATTTCTGACCGCTTGCAAGATACTTCGATCTCAGACGGCCTATACTATGGACCGTCTCGAATAGTGAGGCGACATGAGTCGGATTTTAACAAAGACCGTCCCCAGAACTAGTGTGTCTCGAAGCTGCTTTTTAAAGTGATCGTCTACAGTGTGTGTAGACCATTTTAAATAGTAGCATGCTAATTCGAACTTGATCATAGATAAAATGACACATAATCATGATTCAGCGGCTAGATAGACAGATTAACTCAAAAGCTTATAGCAGCCAATCAAAAGAAGACCATATATTAACAATTAACATTAACCCAACGATGAAATCCATACATATTTAGCCATTACAGTATGGCAGTGCATACAATGCGGAGTCCATACATCGAAGAAGCATAATTAGTACTCGAATAGTAATGGGTCGCCTCCGGTGGAAGTTTCTGAACCAGAATATATACCTCTCCATTATCTATTTCATCAAAGCTAAACAGGACAATGCTATCCTGCTTTAAGTTGAAGCTTCTCATAAACTTCTTCCATCTAGTCATCAAGATTGCATTTGACCCACCAGCTCCAATCTTCATCGTAATCATCTTTGGCTTCTTTCTCTTCATTTGCCAAACATGGACATCAATTGGTTCATCAAGGCGATTCTTTAGATATTTTCTTGTGAACTCAGCTCCAAAAGTCTATGCAAATACAAATATTTGAATAATTAGAATTTCATTACTAGAAGTATTTAAATATCATAGGGTAGCATTATTGATCACGTGTTCAAGAATATATCATCTTACCAGCTTGCACTTCTTTTGCACGATAGACGAATAGGGCAAATTGTAGACGTAGTACTTGATTTTTGGTGAAAATTCGGGTTCACACCAGTCTAAAAGGAAGTCTACATGATCTTCTTTCAGATACATGTCCTTTGCAAAATGACTATGCTTATCAAAATCAGTGTTCCCCTTGTGTTGAGGCCCTGATGCAATAACACATACAAATTTCAATGCGGTGAAATATTCATGTGTCTACAGTCTAAACACATACAAATTTAAAATAGATGACTGGAATTTTGATGTTCTTTGATACCTCTAAGATCAAGCCTCTTAGTGGGATCTTCTGATGACTAGAATTCAAAATTGCCAGAACGAATGGCAACCCTGTCATAGGTACAGAGCACTATTGCAAGATCACTGCAGGTTCCCATCTGTTAAATAGACTGAAAACATAAACACAGTTCCTATTATCATACATTAATAAAAAGCATACACATCCAAAGAATTTGAAATTCATCTAATAAACAAGATGCAAGAAGACTAATGAAGTGAAAATTAAATCCATATTGCTAGAAGGGCAACGAACAATGAGGAATCAATTAAAAATTGCAGATTTTGAGATGTATACAAGGGGAAAAGAGGTGGGACAGATGCTGGGGGAGGCTCTCCCGAGGCCGTCGTTGTGTCTTTGCAGCTCGGAAACCCTAAACCCTAAATTCGTCAAGCAAAATGGCAAATTCCTAAATCGAAGCTCTACATTAGGGTTTGGGGGGTTTGGTTTTCACGCATACCTGCCTGGACAATGAAGGGGTCCTCGGAGGCGAGGGAGAGCGTCTGCACCGCAGGGGACCGGAGGCGGCGGCGGTGGAGGGCGCCGGCAGTAGCGGCGGTGGACAGTGGGGGTCAAGTACTAACCTCCCTAACGGGGAACGAAAAATATGGCACAGATCTGAAATATTTATCCAAATATTTTCATATCTTGCCGCCAAGTACTAACCTCAGACGGTTGCGAACGGAAACGTCTCTAACAACATCCGACTTTCATATTTTGCCGCCAAGTACTTCCCTCAGGAGGCTAGAAATTATAACCGTATCGAATTTTAAAAGGACTAATTCAAGTTTCAAACAAAAGAAGTAATTAAGGGAGAGAAGAGGCCCATTAAGATCGAAAGATTTGGAAGATGAGATCGGTGGCCTAGAGCACTTATCATACAGTGTCAAATGGCTAATTAAGATGAATTATGTCCAAAACATAGAGATGAAACTAGCTAGCTATTGACAAAGTTGTGGTTCAGACAATAATTTAGCAAACAATATTATTAAGGTCACATGGCATACTCCTACGAGTCCAAGTCCAGTAGGGATGCCAAATCCTTGATGATGTCGATGACGAACATCATATGCAGGTCCCTACGCGTGGTGGTCAACCTTGCAGTGATGAGTATGGCTTTCCCAATCTGGAGACGATGTTCGGTTTGGAGGAAGCTAGTCCACATGTCAGTGGTGAAGGAGAAGCGACCGTCAAAATCCGTCTTGTACTCGACGGTGCTGATGCCACCTTGTGCGTACTCCAACCAAGTCATCTTCGGGGATATGAAGATGATAAACCATGTCCTTAGGTAATTTCTAAGATGCAAAGTTAAGATGACTCGATGTTACACCCGACCATTATCACAAGTATATCGATATGTATAGCTTCGTTGGCATGATATACTTATCATAAGGCGCCTCTCGACATTCTTTTTTGTCAATCGGGTGACAAATAACAGCCCAATGATGGAATTACTTGGAGGGATGATTCGTTGGAGGTGATCTTTCTCACTGTCGGCAAGTTTGCATCTTTGGGAGATAATTGGTGATAGCTGGTCTATAGGCAGTTCCTCATATTCTTCCTCTTCTTTGTCATCTTCTCCCTCTTCGCCAATATTTTTTAGATAGATGATATTTATCCTTGGTCTGTCTCCTTACAAGTAAAAGCACACCAACTAACCATCTCCGGTGAGATGGTTATCAGCAATGAACCGACGCCATCCTTCACCTCCCAATCGAGTCCTAGATGGCCCTTTTCTCACTTCAACTGTGTATGTCCACCCACAAGCTCAGCATTGCACTGTATCTCCTGTGAGCTCATTGAAATGCTTCCTTGCATTGCATGGGACAGTCTGTGCACCAAAAGCACACTTTAAATTGACTATTTTAATATGCTGACAAGTATGAGATGAATTTAAATTGTACGAGTGTCGGAGAATATACCACTGATTTCTCAAAATAACCAGGTATAAGATAAACACTGAACAGTGAGCCGGTTGATAAGATTCTTTCCTTGTAGTGAGTCTTGCAAAGATGGCACGTTGCCATATATTTTGTCGCGGGGGAGCGGTGGAGGGTGTCGGCGTCGTTGATGCGTGAGTTGTCGAGCCAGTCGGCGTTGATGCGTGGCGGCGGCCTCGTTCTTGATTTAGGGGCGGCGGCGGGAGGGGGAGCGTTGGATCTGGAAGAGAGGAAGCCGACCTGTGGGGGATTTCTCGATATTAAATGGAAGGGTAAATTCTATAGGAGGCAACCCATAAAAATAACCATCTCTGTCGTAACAAATTATTTGGGTTCTCGGCATGTATTCGGACCCTCTAGATTTTGGGGATCCTAATATTTGAAAATTATTGAGAACAAAAAGGCAAACGAAGGTGGTTATACATGTGTACTAGTGTTAAATCAAGTCCTAAGACTGAATTGGGTTCATATGCATTAAAGAAATTATATGGTGTAGTACACACCTTGGATCTTATCCTTAAAGGTATGACATCTCCTAGTGTTCATGCGCTTGCTGCATAGCAATAAGGTGCAAGTGTCTAGAAATCGACTAATTCCAATGTTTAATCAGGTTGTGTGATCATTTGGTTATGCAAATATGAATTTATCATCAATTTAAACTATTTTCCACTAATTTAAACTATTTTGCATGAATTCCGTGTAATCAGAACTCCGGATATATTCGGACACTCTAGATTTTGTTAATCCTGAAACTTGCAAATTATATTCAAGACCAAAAGGGAAGGGGTGAATATATTACAAACATAGTTGTTCACAACACCGAATACTTCAAACATAGTTGTTCACAACATCTCTAACATAGTTCCTACGTTAGATCCAGCTAAACAAAATAACGATTCAGGGTCTTCCTTAGAGGGTTCGGCAAATTTTCGTCAAGAACAAGCCAATGCAGTGTTCCCTCATTTCCACCCTCACAAAAACTAGTGAATCGCCTTGAAGTTGGTTCATGTTACAGAAGAGGTTCCAACCATTAGAGAACACTATCTGGTTCAATCTGCCATGCAAGTTAGTGTACTGGCTAGTAATTGTGTCGTCCATGCCATAACCATGAAACAAAGTTGTGCCATTCTTTGGAATGTTGTAACCAAGTGCAAAGCTTGATGGTATTACCTGAAATGATGAAATAATTAAAACACATTGGTAAATTATAAACACACAAGTAAAATTGAAACCATGTCCTTATTAGGTACAATAACTCACAAAGCTGTTGTTATTTAGATTAAGTGCACTGAGACTTGTAACATAGTATTGCATATCAGAGAGATGGAAAAAATCACCCTCATCATGCAGCCAACATATTCTGCTTACATCCTTCAACATCTCAAATGTAATAGCATACATGTTTTCCACAGTAATGGCTTACATATGTGTGAAAACACTCATCTAGAAAACATCTCTAATGATAGGATCCACAAATGGCACCCTAAATCCTGTAAAATTCAATTACAATTAAAAGGGGAAATAATATAGGGATCCACAAATGAAAAATTAAAATATACATACATTTTATGGAGAAAAAACACATACCATAAATAGTGTGGTATCCCTTGATGTCACCATTAGGGGCATGTACTTCCATACTAAACTAATGACCCACGAGTGTAGGGGATCGCAAAAGTCTTCGCGGTAGTATTACTCAATTTATTGATTCGACACAAGGGGAGCCAAAGAATACTTGCAAGCCTTAACAACTGAGTTGTTAGTTCAGCTGCACCTGGAAATAGTTCTTGCTCACAGAATTTTATCGGTAGCAACAGTTTGATAGTAGCAACAACAAAGCAACAACAACAATGAAACAGGAGCAATAGTAACAGTAATAATAAACAATGGGATTCAAGTGCGAGAGGCATAGGTATGGATGGACGGGTGTTGCATGGACGAGTCTAAACATATAACTTCAAGATCTTGGGCATTGCAGATAAATAATAACAAGCATCAAAGTACTAAACAATCCTTGGCATGTGCTCCATATATAGTCATACGTGCTCGCAATGAGAACTTGCACAACATCTTCTATCCAATCAGCCCGTGGCAGCGGGGCTCTAGAGAACTACTGGCAATTAAGGTGCCCCTTTTAATAGATCACCGGAGCAAAGCATTAACACTCCATGAACACATGTGATCCTCACACCACAGACATCCCCTCCAGTTGTCCCAATTATTGTCACTTTGGGGCCTTTGGATCCGGACAATGATATGTGTACACAACTTGCAGATAAGACCACACTGTAGGGGTTCGTAGCATGGAAAACAAAAAATTCTACCGCATGCAAACAAACAAGCCAAGATCTATCTACTAGATTGTAGCAACGAGTCGATAGAAGAACTCACCCACGAAGATTACAAAGCGGTTAACGAGAGCGGATTCTCGTGGGTGATGTAGTCGTACTCTTGCCGATCTCAAGATCGTGTAGACGATCCTTCCGGCACCGTGTTCCGGCAGCGCTCCCGTGGTCGGTCACACGTTCGGTACTCGATTAAGACCTTCCTCTCCCTTGTTCCAGCAGGCAGCGGAGGTTGTAGCACTCTCCTCGCGATTTCGACAGCACGACGGCGTGGTACCGGAAGTAGAGGGGAGATCTCGCAGGGCTTCGCCTTAAGCCGGAGCGAGAATGGTGGACTATGAGAGAGCCCTTGGAGATCTAGGGTTTAGAGGCACCAAGGAGAGAGGTCTAGGCCGGCGGCTAGGGCAAGGGGAGAGCCCCAAGTCGGCGACTAGGAGGAAACCCTAGGGCGGTGGCTATGATGGTGGCCGGCGTCTAGGGTTTTGGTGGGGCAAGGTGTGTCTAGAGGGGAACCCTTGCCCCTCCTTTTATAGGTGGGAGGGCGCGGCCAAGGGGGAGGGAGTCCTCCCCCAAGTCAGCCTCCTTGGCCGGCGGTGATGGGAGGAGGACTTCCTCCCCAAGTAGGTTTCCTACTCTCCCTCCACCAAGCAAACTTGTCGTTTGACTTTTCAAATTGGCGTTTGACTTTTTCAAACTAGGATTTGATTTATTCCTTTATTTTGCTTAGCGATGACACCTAGTACATGATGCAATCATTCCAACTTGTTATGACACATTCATGTACCCTTCCCCTCCGGAGTGCCGGACCTTCCGGAACCTTCTAGAACATTCCCGATGAAAACACCAGAATCATTCCCCAACTTCGAAACAAGACTTTCCTTATATGAATCTTATTCTCCGGACCATTCTGGATCTCCTCGTGATATCCCGAATCCTATCCGAGACTCCGAACAACATTCGGTCTCTTACTCATCATTCCATAACTACTCAACAACATCAAATCCTTAAGTGTGTCTCCCTACGGTTCGTGAATTATGCGGACATGATCGAGACACTTCTCCGAACAATAACCAATAGAGGAATCTGGAAATTCATATGGCTCCCACATATTTCTACGATTACTTTGCGATCAAATGAACCACTTACATATGATACCAATTTCCCTTTGTCTCACGATAGTTTACTTATCCGAGGTTTTGATCGTCGGTATCTCTGCATACCTAGTTCAACCTCATTACCGATAAGTACTCTTTTCTTGTTCCCGTGATATGTGATCCCTTGTGAGCCAGTCACATGCTTGCAAGCTAATTGGATGACATTCCACCGAGAGGGCCTAGAGTATATCTATCCGTCATATGGATGGACAAATCCCACTCTTGATTCATGTGTCTTAACCCATACTTTCCAAACACTCAATGCCACCTTTATAGCCACCCAGTTATGGTGTGGTGTTTGATGTCACCAAATCATCCTTCCGGTGATGGTGATAAGCATGATCTCATGGTCGAAGGAATTAGGTTACTATGTATCAGAAAGCATATAGCAATTGAACTATTAAAATGACTTGATCTTTATGCTACGCTTATCTATAGGAAAATGTCCATCATACCATTCTCCTAATGATATGATCTTGTTGTTAATAACATCTCAATGTTCATGATAGGGAAACCACAATCATCTATTAACCAACAAGCTAGTATTATGAAGAGGCTTTACTAGGGACTCTAATTTAGTTTACAAATCACACAAGTATTAATGTTTCCTGGTTAATATTGTTATAACATGAATGCAAACATTTATCATAAACACAAAGATATAATAATAACTATATTTATTACTGCCTCTAGGGCATATCTCCAACAGTCTCCCACTTGCACTAGAGTCAACTAATCTAGATTACATGGTAATATACCGAACACCCATGGCAGTTTGGTGTTGGTCATGTTTTGCCCTCGGGAGAGGTTTAGTCAACGGATCCGCCACATTTAGATCTCTGTGTACTTTGCAAATCTTTATGTCTCCATCTTGGACATGTTCTCGAATAGTGTGAAAACGCAGCTTGATGTGCTTCAGCTTCTTGTGTGACCTTGGTTCTTGCGCATTGGCTATGGCTCCCATGTTATCATAGTAGATAGACATTGGGTCCAACGCACTTGGAACCACACCGAGCTCTGTAATGAACTCCTTCATCCATATCGCTTCTTGCGAAGCCTCTAAAGCAGCTATGTATTCCGATTCAGTTTAAGATCTCGCCACAACGCTTTGCTTTGCACTCCTCTAGCTAATTACTGCACCATTCAAAATAAATACATATCCAAATTGAGATTTAGAATCGTCTGGATCGGTGTTCCAACTAGCATCAGTTTAACCATTAACAACGAGTTGTTCATCACCTCCATAAGAAAGAACCATATCCTTAGTTGTTCTCAAGTACTTAAGGATGTTTTTGACCGCTGTCCAATGATCCACTCCTGGATCACTTTGATATCTGCTAGTTAAACTAACAGCATATGCAATGTCGGGTCTAGTACATAGCATGGCATACATTAGAGATCCTATGGCTGAGTCATAGGGAGTCTTACTCATCCTTTCTGTATCTTCTGCCGTTGCTGGACTTTGAGTTTTACTCAAGGTCGTATTGGGCAACATGGGCAAGAACCCTTTCTTGCTATCTTCCATTCCAAACCTCTTTATAACTTTGTCCAAATATGTACTTTGTGACAATGATATTAGGCGTCTCGATCTATCTCTATAAATCTTTATGCCTAATATGTAAGCTGCTTCACCAAGATCTTTCATTGAAAAACTATTATTCAAATATTCCTTGACACTATTAAGAAGGTCTACATCATTCCCAATCAACAATATGTCATCTACATATAGTATTAAGAATGCTACAGAGCTCCCACTCACTTTCTTGTAAATACAAGCTTCTCCATAAGTTTGTATAAAACCAAAGCTTTTGATTACCTTATCAAAACGTTGATTCCAACTTCGGGATGCTTGCTTCAATCCATATATGGACCTTTGAAGTTTGCATACCTTGTCAGCATCTTTAGGATCGACAAAACCTTTGGGTTGCATCATATACAACTCTTCATCAATGTCTCCATTGAGGAACGCTGTTTTGACATCCATCTGCCATATTTCATAATCGTAATATGCAGCGATTGCTAACATAATCCTCACAGACTTTAGCTTCGCTACTGGTGAGAAAGTCTCATCGTAGTCAACTCCTTGAATTTGCCGAAACCCTTTTGCGACAAGTCGAGCTTTATAGACAGTAACATTACCATCAGCATCTGTTTTCTTCTTGAAAATCCATTTGTTCTCGACAGCCTTCCGGCCATCCGGTAAGTCCACCAAAGTCCATACTTGGTTTTCGTACATGGATCCAATCTCGGATTTCATGGCTTCTTGCCATTTATTGGAATCTAGGCTCATCATCGCTTCCTCATATGTCTCAGGGTCATCGGTGTTGTCCATCAACATGACACTCATAACGGGATCATACCAATCAGGAGTGGTACGAGTTCTCGTTGTCCTGCGAGGCTCTGTAGCAACTTCAACCGAAGTTTCATGATCATCATTAGCTTCCTGTCTTATTGGTGTAGGCACCACAGGAACTTCTTCCGGTGCTGCGCTACTCGCAAGTTCGAGAGAAGGTTCAATAACCTCGTCGAGTTCTACTTTCCTTCCAGTCACTTCTTTCGAGAGAAATTCCTTCTCCAGAAAGGATCCATTCTTGGCAACAAAGATTTTGCCCTCGGATCTATGATAGAAGGTATACCCGATAGTTTCCTTCGGGTATCCTTTGAAGACGCATTTTTCCGCTTTGGGTTCAAGCTTGTCCGGCTGTAACTTCTTTACATAGGCTTCACAACCCCAAACTTTAAGGAACGACAATTTAGGTTTCCTCCCAAACCATAATTCATACGGTGTCGTTTCAACGGATTTAGATGGTGCCCTATTTAAAGTGAATGCAGCTGTTTCTAATGCATAACCCCAAAACGATAGCGGTAAATCTGTAAGTGACATCATAGAACGAACCATATCTAAGAGAGTTCGATTACGACGTTCGGACACACCATTACGCTGTGGTGTTCCCAGCGGTGTCAATTGTGAAAGTATTCCGCATTTCTTCAAATGCTCGCCAAACTCGTAACTTAGATATTCACCTCCACGATCAGAACGTAGAAATTTAATCTTCTTGTTACGTTGATTCTCTACTTCACTTTGAAATTCCTTAAACTTCTCAAAAGTTTCGGACTTATGTTTCATGAAATAGATATACCCATATCTAATAAAGTCATCCGTGAAGGTAATAACATAACAATAACCACCGCGCGATGCTACACTCATAGGTCCACACACATCGGTATATATGATTTCCAATAAGTCTGTAGCTCGCTCCATTATACCAGAAAATGGAGTCTTAGTCATTTTACCCATCAGAAATTCTTCACATCTTTCAAGTGATTCAAGAAGTCCATCGGAATGGAGTTTCTTCGTATGCTTCACTCCAATATGACCAAGACGACAGTGCCACATATAGGTCGAGTTATCGCTCAATTTCAAACGTTTAGCCTCAATGTTATTTATGTGTGTATTACTACAATCGAGATTCAATAAGAATAGACCATCTATCAAAGGTGCATGTGCATAAAACATATTACTCATATAAATCGAAAAACCATTATTCTCGGACTTAAACAAGTAACCGTCTCACAATAAACAAGATCCTGATATAATGTTCATGCTCAACGCAGGCACCAAATAACAATTATTTAAGTATAAAACTAATCCCGATGGTAGATGAAGAGGTAGCGTGCCAACCGCGATCACATCAACCTTTGATCCATTTCCAACGCGCATCGTCACCTCGTTCTTCGCTAGCTTCCGTTTATTCTGCAGCACCTGTTTCGAGTTACAAATATGAGCAACCAAACCAGTATCAAATACCCAGGCACTACTACGAGTACTAGTGATATACACATCAATAACATGTATATCGGATATACCTTTCTTCTTGATGTTGCCGTTCTTCAAATCCGCCAAGTACTTCGGGCAATTCTGCTTCCAGTGACCCTCTTGCTTGCAGTAAAAGCATTCAATATCAGGCTTAGGTCCAGCCCTGGTCTTCTTCGCCGGTGCGGCAACTTTCTTACCGCCCTTCTTGAAGTTTCCCTTTTGCTTAGACTTGCCTTTCTTGAATTTGGTGGTCTTATTGACCAACAACACTTGGTGCTCTTTCTTGATCTCCACTTCTGCAGATTTCAACATGGAGAAGAGTTCTGGCAACGTCTTGTCCATGTTTTGCATATTGTAGTTCATCACAAAGTTCTTGTAACTTTGTGGTAGTGATTGGAGGACACAATGTATCCCCAAAGAATTAGGAATCACTATACCCAAACTTTGGAGTTTGTTTGCGTGCCCAGACATCTTAAGCACATGTTCATTGACGGAGCTGCCCTCTTCCATCTTGCAGTTAAAGAACTTTTCAGAAGCCGCATAACTCTCAACTGTCGCGTGAGCATCAAATATCATTTTGAGTTCACGGACAATATCATGTGGGTCTGAATTCTCAAACCTTTTCTGAAGCTCCAATTCCAAACCATACAAGATAGCACACTGAATTGTGGAGTACTGATTCTTTCGAGCGAGGAAAACATTCTTTACCTCATCGGTAGCATCAGCTGCAGGCGGGTCACCCAGCGGTGCATCCAGCACATAGGTCAAATTACCAGCATTGAGGACAATCCTCAAATTGCGGAACCAATCCGCGAAGTTGCTTCCATTGTTTTTCAACTTTTCTTTCTCTAGGAACGCACTAAAATTGATGGTAGGGGCCGCCATTGATATACAACATATTTGCAATAATTCAGACTAAGTTTATGACAAATTGAGTTCTAATTAATAGTTAAATTAATCTAGGTGAACTCCCACTCAAAACAATATCCCTCACATTGTTTTAGTGATCACACGAACCAAATCCACCACATCAAAACCGATCATCACGAGAGTTGATGTAGCTTCAATGGCGAACAATCGACATGTTCATCATATCTACTATATGATTCATGCTTTACCTTTCGGTGATCCGTGTTCTGAGACCATGTATGTACATGCTAGGCTCGTCAAGATCAAACCTTAGCTTCTGCATGAGCAAAACTGGCTTGCTCACGTTGTATACACTTGCAGAATCTAACACACCCGATCATCACGTGGTGCTTCGAAACAAGCTTTAGCAACGGTGCTAACTAAGGATGAACACTTTAAAACTTGAAATTTGTGTGCTTGAGGGATCATCTTATAATGCTACCGTCGTTAACTAAGCAATACAAGATGCATAAAGGATTAACATCACATGCAATTCATAATATGTGATATGATATGGCCTTTCTTCTTTGTGCTTCCGATCTCCATCTTCAAACACGAACATGATCTCCATCATCACCGGCATTGCATCAAGGTCAATGATGCTGCTCCATGGTTGTCGTCCACCAGCTTCAACTATTACAACTACTTTGAATAGACACGCGGGTCTTAACAGAATTTAAAGACAACCATATGGCTCCTGCCGTTTGCCAACTTACAATAAGGAACATTGCATACATCAAATATAATCACAATCATGGCCATATCACATCACAGCACACCCCTGCAAAACAAAGTTAGACGCCTCTAATTTTCTTTGCATATTTTACGTGGTTTGGGGCTTTCAATAAGTGTCGCTCAAACTTACGAACAAGAACCATAACGTTGATGCTAGAACTATCAAGTACCCGTTGTAAATTGGATCTATACTATAATGGGAGAGACAGACACCCGCAAAGCCACTTATGCAATACAAGTTGCATGTTCAGCGTGGAGCAAGTCTCATGAACGATGTCATGTAAGGTTAGCCCGGGCCGCTTCATCCCATCATACCGCAAGATGCAAAGTACACAAGAAGCAATTGATAATAAGAGCACCACCGCCCACAATGATCATTGTGTTCTACTCGTGCAATAGATCTACATATAGACACGGCTCTGATACCACTGTAGGGGTTCGTAGCATGGAAAACAAAAAAATTCTACCACATGCAAACAAACAAGCCAAGATCTATCTACTAGATTGTAGCAACGAGTCGATAGAAGAACTCACCCTCGAAGATTCCAAAGCGGTTAACGAGAGCGGATTCTCGTGGGTGATGTAGTCGTACTCTTGCTGATCTCAAGATCGTGTAGACGATCCTTCCGGCGCCGTATTCCGGCAGCGCTCCCGTAGTCGGTCACACGTTCGGTACTCGATGAAGACCTTCCTATCCCTTGTTCCAGCAGGCAGCGGAGGTTGTAGCACTCTTCTCGTGATTCTGGCAGCATGACGGCATGGTACCGGAAGTAGAGGGGAGATCTCGCAGGGCTTCGCCTTAAGCCGGAGCGAGTATGGTGGACTATGAGAGAGCCCTTGGTGATCTAGGGTTTAGAGGAACCAAGGAGAGAGGGCTAGGCCGGAGGCTAGGGCAAGGGGAGAGCCCCAAGTCGGCGGCTAGGAGGAAACCCTAGGGCGGCGGCAGCTATGGTGGTGGCCGACGGCTAGGGTTAGGGTTTTGGTGGGGCAAGGTGTGTCTAGAGGGGAACCCTTGCCCCTCCTTTTATAGGTGGGAGGGAGCGGCCAAGGGGGAGGGAGTCCTCCCCCAAGTCGGCCTCCTTGGCCAGCGATGGAGGGAGGAGGACTTCCTCCCCAAGTAGGTTTCCTACTCTCCCTCCACCAAGCAAACTTGTCGTTTGACTTTTCAAATTGGTGTTTGACTTTTTCAAACTAGGATTTGATTTATTCCTTTATTTTGCTCAGCGATGACACCTAGTACATGATGCAATCATTCCAACTTGTTATTACACATTCATGTACCCTTCCCCTCCGGAGTGCCGAACCTTCCGGAACCTTCTAGAACATTCCCGATGAAAACACCGAAATCATTCCCCAACTCCGAAACAGGACTTTCCTTATATGAATCTTATTCTCCGGACCATTCCTGATCTCCTCGTGATATCCTGGATCCTATCCGAGACTCCGAACAACATTCGGTCTCTTACTCATCATTCCATAACTACTCAACAACATCGAATCCTTAAGTGTGTCTCCCTACGGTTCGTGAATTATGCGGACATGATCGAGACACTTATCCGAACAATAACCAATAGAGGAATATGGAAATTCATATGGCTCCCACATATTTCTACGATTACTTTGCGATCCAATGAACCACGTACATATGATACCAATTTCCCTTTGTCTCACGATAGTTTACTTATCCCAGGTTTTGATCGTCGGTATCTCTGCATACCTAGTTCAACCTCGTTACCGATAAGTACTCTTTTCTCGTTCCCGTGATATGTGATCCCTTGTGATCCAGTCACATGCTTGCAAGCTAATTGGATGACATTCCACCCAGAGGGCCCAGAGTATATCTACCCATCATATGTATGGACAAATCCCACTCTTGATTCATGTGTCTCAACCCATACTTTCCAAACACTCAATGCCACCTTTATAGCCACCCAGTTACAGTGTGGTGTTTCATGTCATCAAAGCATCCTTCCGGTGATGGTGATAAGCATGATCTCATGGTCGAAGGAATTAGGTTACTATGTATCAGAAAGCATGTAGCAATTGAACTATTAAAATGACTTGATCTTTATGGTACGCTTATCTATAGGAGTATGTCCATCATACCATTCTCCTAATGATATGATCTTGTTGTTAATAACATCTCAATGTTCATGATAGGGAAACCACAATCATCTATTAACCAACATGCTAGTATTATGAAGAGGCTTTACTAGGGACTCTAATTTAGTTTACAAATCACACAAGTATTAATGTTTCCTGGTTAATACTGTTATAGCATGAATGCAAACATTTATCATAAACACAAAGATATAATAATAACTATATTTATTACTGCCTCTAGGGCATATCTCCAACACACACACAATACTACCATAATGATTCAATAATAAGTTTAGATCTGAGATCATGGCACTCGGGCCCTAGTGACAAGCATTAAGCATAACAAGTTGCAACAAAGTCAAATAGCACTAATAGAGATACTAGGCACTATGCCCTAACAGATCTTATTCGATTACATGATAGAACTCATCCAATCCCTACCATCCCCAAGCATACAACGGGGGATTAATCACTCATGGATGAGGGAAACATCGGTGGTTGATGGAGATGCGTTGGTGATGACGATGAAGATGATCCTCTCCAAATTCCCTGTCCCAGCAGGGTGCCGAAACAGAGTTTCTGGATCCGAATCTTGGTTTCTGGTGGCGGCGGCGGAGCAGAACTCTTTATGGAAAACTATCGAACCCCCATCGGTTTTTAGGTCGAAAGACAACTTATAGGCGCAGAGAGAGGCCGAGGGGGTGCCTGGGGTGGCTGCACCCCCCTAGGCACGACCAGAGATGGGTCCGCGCCTGGCAGGGGTGTGGGCCCCCAGGCCCCTTCTCGGTCTCATCTTCTGGCTCCGTGGGTCTTCTAGTGAAATATAATTTTTGGCATATTTTTCAGGATTTTTCCTGATAGTTGATTTTCTGCACAAAAACAAGACACCAAGGTAGTTCTGCTGAAAATAGCATTAGTCTGTGTTAGTTGTATCCAAATCACACAAGTTTAGAAGAGAAACAATATCAAAAGTGTTCGGAAAAGTAGATACGTTTTGGACGTATCAACTCCTCCAAGCTTAGCTTATTGCTTGTCCTCGAGCAATTCAGTTGAAAACTGAGTGCGATAAAAGAACTTTCACGAACACATTTGCTTCATATGATGTATATATTCTCAGCACAGGAGTAGATGCTTAAACCATTCATAATAAGAAGTATGCAACCAAGTCTACTCAATAATCATTGCAAGATATTAAGAGAAACCAACTCAATAATAATAAGTAGCATGTAACATAAACATAAGCAACATTGCAATGCTCATAGTAAGGTATGATAGAGTGGTATCTCGCTTGCCTTTGTTTGTAGAGCACAATATAAATGCCAAGGCACCTCTAAAGTTCAAGTGAAGACTAGAGGTAAAAATATCAGAGACACAAGCATCAAAGTCATAACATAATTAACCAAGTTTTAGAACAAACACAAGAATGACAACTATGCTCTCAATAAGGTGCTCATAGAATATGTGATGACTCAACAAGGTTGTGAAAACGGTTTTGGAAAGTTTGAAAGGCTTCCTAATGCTGAAAGGAAGGTACTCATTAGCTTTGAGCTCTCATTGCCCCTATCATAGGCATCTTCATGTGGTTAAGGTGAAAGTGAGGTCCACTCTGAATCATATGCTTGACAGACCATAGGATGAAAATCCCAAGTCCCTTGAGTACGAGGGCCGCTCCGCATGCTACTCAACTTTGGTTACCTGTAAGTTCTTGTCATTGTAAGTACATGCGTATCATAGAGAACCACCAACGGGGTACCCCTTGCACATGATACAGGAGCTATCCCGTGATCAAAATGACAAGGCAAGCAGACAATGAGCATCTCAGCGATCTTTTTATTTACTATGTGCATAGATTTTTATTGGGGATTCTTCATAGAATGCTCATTATGGTGATGCTGCAAGTTTCCACCATGATTAGGCATGGCTTAGGCTAGCGGCCCAGGCGTTTATCTAACACAATGTATAGACTCCATGAACTCACAAGCTCCTCTTTTATTTCACATCATCGACATCCGTAAACAAAAGAGCAAAGTATCAACTGGATAGGATATCCAAAAAGTGTTGAAAGCGTTCCCCGTGGCAACATGGTTCTACTGAATCCCAGCATATAATTTGCAAGCATATAACTTTTATGAACAAGTCACAATGGTTCAGGATTATTAAGTGCAAGGAACAAAATGTGCCATCAAGTTCGTGAGAGCTTTACTAACTAACTTTCTAAAAACAGACAAACATTTTATTTGGAAGAAAACAAGGTATATTGAATATGCACTGAAATAGCAAACGATGCTAATAGGTAGGTATGGTGGACACAGCTGGCAATATTGGTTTTGGAGAGTTGGAAACACAGGTAGAGCTCATACTCAGTGCAAGTGAAGGCTAGCAAAAGAGAGAGAGAGCAATAAGTGTCATAATCATGCTTGCAACAAAACAGGACTAATTATGGCATGAAAAATGATACAAGAACTCTGAGGCAAAATAAATCATCGAGGATTACTGACTATTGATTAGTCATATGCATGTGTGAGCATGTGCCAAGTCGATTCACATAAAACTTCCAGAGGAGGATACCACAATTTCATACCAAAATATGAATAAAAACAATGCAAGCAAACATTCATATGACATGCTACAAACTATTAGCAAGCTGGAGCTAATCATAGACAATCAAGAACTACTAAGCATCCATCAGTAACACACTCCTTACCATGAACAGACTAAGCATGCTCACAATGATGAGTATATATACAAAAATGAAACAAATAGAGTTCGTTACCAGCCTCTTACCACTCCTCAAGTTGTCTTAATCTTCATTATTGCCCTTCACTTGTGTGACTTGAATAATAACATGAAACCCAAAATCCACTGAGGACGGCTGAACCCTGTAAAGAACTCACAAAACCAAAGAAGAACAACAATTTTTTTGGTGTTTTCGATTTTTTAAATAAGCCAACAAAGCAAAAACAAGCAAAGCAAAAAAACAAACCAAGCACAGCAAAATCTTTTTGGATTTTTCTTTTAAGGCAAATCAAAGCAAAGAAACAAAGAAACAAACCAAGAGAAACAACGAAAATATTTTTGGTATTTTTGTGTTTTTGAGAAAGAAGCAACAAGAACCAAAAAGAAAGCGAAACAATGGATATACAAAGAATCGACCGAACATGATATATAGATGAGTGTGATGTCGGTATACCTCCCCCAAGCTTAGGCTTTTGGCCTAAGTGGGGCTCAATAGCGCAGGTAGTAACTCCATGCTGGTGGGTCATCATAGGAATGATCATAGTCAGGCGCTTGTGATGAAAAAGAAGACGCGCTCCAATCAAATGAGGTCTGCTGGTATCAAAACTCTCCCAAGTTGGAGGGCTAAACCGAATTGTTTTCGGCATCCTCTTCAACATTATCCTCTTGCTGGGAGAGCTCCACCACATATGTGTCAACCTCCTCCTCCATAAGCGAAATAAACTATTTTCTCAGTCCTACTCTTTCTCCGACCTTGTTGGGCAAAAGATAATTCATACGGTAAACTTCTCACATTGGCCCCCAGGGACACAAAACCATGTTGAATTATGGATTCAAGATCCAACCTTTCTATAGGGAACTGATAATCTGAATAGTGAGGCTCTAAACCATGGAAAGATGGCAACCTAGAAGCAATGAGACCTCCACAAATTCCACCCTTCTCGCGGTTGGTGGTGAGACAGTGAGCTATCAAAGCACCCAGGCTATAAGATCTATTCCTATTCAGAGCAGCTGCAATAAAAGCTAGATCAAAAGAAGACAACTTTCTAGCAATCTTTCTAGCAAGAACACACTTGGTAATGAAATAGGCAAAGTATCTAATAGCTGGGAACTGAATGTTCTGAATTTTACCACTTTCCATTTGAGAAGTCAAAACCTTGGCAAATCTCAGCATATAAATCCATAAGTGACTTGGGCCTTTCCTTGATCTTCTCATAAGATCCCCACTAAGGTACTCTAATTGCTGCACAGAAATCAGCAAAAGATAGGTCGACAGGTATGTTATATATTTTGTAATGGACCATGGTATTAGATGTATACCAAGTGAACCGGAAGTCCTGCACAAAATCCATTGTTAGCTTAACAAATTGAAATGGTTGACCTTCAACAAAATGTTCCAATCCTGCATTGGCAATCAAGGTTTGGAAATCATGGGAGATTCCCGCGGTCCTCATAAATTCATGGCATGGATATATGGAAGGAAAAACTGCCTCCTCACGATGAACCTTCATTGGCTCAGACACCATCAAGTCATACTGATTTAGTGGATAGGTACTCATCTTCCTTGCTGGAATTTTTAGACAAATATCAAACCAAGTGATTTCCAAGTTGATAAATGATGAGCAACTACTATAGGGACTTGCTAGAGGACTACACATGCATCAAAATAAATTTTCTAAGCATAGAACAAGCATGCAAGCTCAAACAACCTGTCACCTATAGTAGAAAAATACTCAAGATACAATCTACCAATCACAAATCTAATTGGACAAGTGGAGGAGGCACATACCAAGGAGAATTCACTCCAAAAATCAGCAAGAAAGATGGGTTGAGCAAGGAGATCGAAAATCGCGAGCAAGAACGGCAAGAACTCAAGCTTGAGCAAGTTTTCCGGTGTTTTCGGGAGAGAGAAAGAAGATGGATGTGAGGGGGCACCTTGAAGGGGCCCAGGTGGGCTAGACCCCCCCTAGGCGCCACCCACAGGTAGGCCGCGCCTACCTATAGGGGTTCGTAGCATGGAAAACAAAAAATTTCTACCGCATGCATACAAACAAGCCAAGATCTATCTACTAGATTGTAGCAACGAGTCGATTAGAGTACTCACCCTCGAAGACTCCAAAGTGATTAACGAGAGCAGATTCTCGTGGATGATGTAGTCGTACACTTGCAGATCTCAAGATCATGTAGACGATCCTTCAGGCGTTGCGTTCCGACAGCGCTTCCGCAGTCGGTCACACATTTGGTACTCGATGAAGACTTTCCTCTCCCTTGTTCCAGCAGGCAGCGGAGGTTGTAGTTCTCCCCTCGCGATTCCGGCAGCACGACGGTGTGGTGTCGGAAGTAGAGGGAAGATCCCGTAGGGCTTCGCCTAAGCCATTGTGGTTTATGGTGGATCTAGGGTTTCCGGCAATTTAGGTTTAGAGGGCCTAAGAGGAGGAGGTGCAGTCGGCGGCGGCTAGGGCGACGACGACGGGCCGACGGCGGCTTGGGCAGCGGCGGCGCAAGGTGGGGAGGGCTGGTTGTGGTGATTTGGGGCAGCCCTTCCCCTCTATTTATGAGAGGGAGGGCAGATTGGGAGAGGGGAGTTTGAACCCTTCCCCAAACCCAAGTTAGAGAGAAGGAAGGACTCTTTCCTTCTTCCACTAGGAAACCATTGTTCCAGTTTGACTTTTCAAACTTCCCTTTTGACTTTCAATTTAAAGCTTTATTTCTCTCTTGCAAATGCCCAACCAAGTGACCTAGGACATGATCCAATCATTCCACTTAACCATGACACATTCATGAACCATTCCCCTTCCAGTCTGGTGAACCTTCTAGACCCTTCTAGAACATCTCCGATGAAAACATCGAAATCATTCCCGAACTCCGGAATCGGACTTTCCTTATATGGATCCTATTCTCCGGACCATTCCGGATCTCCTCGTGATATCCTGGATCCTATCCGACACTCCGAACAACATTCGGTCTCCCTATTTACATTCCATATCTACTAAACAACATCGAATCCTTAAGTGTGTCTCCCTATGGTTCGTAAATTATGCGGACATGATCGAGACACTTCTCCGATCAATAACCAATAAAGGAATCTGGAAATTCATATGGTTCCCACATATTTCAACGATTACTGTGTGATCGAATGAACCACTTACACACGATACAAATTTCCCTTTGTCTCGCGATAGTTTACTTATCCGAGGTTTAATCGTCGGTATCTCTGCATACCTAGTTCAACCTCGTTCCCGTGATATGTGAGCCAGTAACATGCTTGCAAGCTAATTGGATGACATTCCACCAAGAGGGCCCCGAGCATATCTATTTGTCATATGGATGTACAAATCCCACTCTTGATCCATGTGCCTCAACACATACTTTCCGAACACTCAATGCCACCTTTATAGCCACCCAGTTACGGTGTGGTGTTTGATGTCATCAAAGCATCCTTCCGGTGATGGTGATTAGCATGATCTCATGGTCCAAGGAATTAGGTTACTATGTATCAGAAAGCTTATAGCAAACGAACTATTGAAATGACTTGATCTTTATGCTACGCTTATCTATAGGAGTATGTCCATCATACCATTCTCCTAATGATATGATCTTGTTGTTAATAACATCTCAATGTTCATGATCGAGAAACCACGATCATATTATTAACCAACAAGCTACTATTACAAAGAGGCTTTACCAGGGACTCTAATTTCGTTTACAAATCACACAAGTATTAATGTTTCCGGTTAATACTATTATAGCATGAATGTAAACATTTATCATAAACATAAAGATATAATAATAACCACTTTTATTATTGCCTCTAGGGCATATCTCCAACACTACCATGGGTGTGGTGGCCTGGGGTGGCCCCCTGGGTCAATTCAGGTGTCCCTCTGCCCCTTTTTTCGAGGAAAAAAATATTTTGAATTTTATGGGATTTTTCGGGAAACTTTATTTTTGGCCAATTTCCAGGGTATGAAAATTGATTTTCTCACAGAAACAGTTTTTTCAGAAGAAGAAAAGGCAAACCAAAAGCCATACTGACATGGTTATACCCTACGGGTACCCGATGTTCGCCTACCTGGTCCATCCCAAAGGAAGGCCCACTCGACGATCTACCGAGGTCCATGACGGTTCGGCTGCTATGAAGCCCATATGGACACGGACTCTCAAGCGCACAAGACAAGGAAAGCTCAAGACTAGAGTTAGAATACAACTTGTAACCTACTCATATTGGCACCCGAGACCTAGCCTCCCCATATATAAAGGCTAGGAGGGTCCAACGAGGAGGGCACGACTACATACACGACCAACAGACGCCATAACCCCCAATAGATAGATCTACGATCTCCACCTCCACAATAGATCTACAGATCTAGACTCGACTCATACTTTCGCACATGCATCCACGCCAGATCGAATCTGCGCACCTTGTAACCTTCGGTTCCGCCGTAATCAAAGAGCAGACAAGCAGGAGTAGGGTTTTCCCTCCGGGGGCCTGAACCTGGGTAAATCTCGTGTCCCCTGGTTGCTTGTCTGTTAACCGTGCCACGATCTCCAGCATCCCCATCTTCTCCAAAACCCAAGTCCATAACAATGGGCATTGACGAGATTAAACCTCGTCACATACTACAGGAGCTCTAAGGCAAACTAACAAGCAAACAACTAACAAAACCAAATCTAGCAAAAGAAAGGCAAAGACTATGCAGGAGAAAAGTAAAAAAAGCAAGTATAACCATAGTGAAAACATTATTTTGTTCATTAAAATCATTTTGTTAACAAGGTTGATCAAGTCTTGTTACCAAAACAATCTTATATGGAACAAAACTTTGTAATCCACAAGGTGATTATGTTACCTCATACTTGATAGAAATGGTCCCAATCATAATAGTTTCAAAATTTTCCTGTGGAATGGGACAATATATTTCTCCAACCTTGATGCTCTCAATATTTTCAATGGAATTCAAGCAATAGCTTCTAACAACCTTCTTGGGTAAATAAATAGTATGCTCTTTGTCATCAATATTGAATGTTACTTTTCCTTGATTACAATTAATGACAACACCTGCAGTATTAAGAAAAGGTCTCCCAAGAATAATAGACATATTATCATCTTCAGGATTTCAAGCACAACAAAATCAGTCAAAACCAAGCAATTATGAGCCACTTGAACAGGAACATCCTCACATATACCATCAGGAATAGTAGTTGACTTATCAGCCATTTGCAAAGATATATCAGTTGGTATCAACTTTTCTAGTTGGAGTCTCTTGTAGAGAGAAAAAGCATAACACTAACTCCAGCTCCCAACTCACATCAAGCAGTTCTAACATAATTATTCTTAATAGAGCAAGGATTAGTTGGTATACCTGGATCACCAAGTTTCTTTGGAACCTTACCATTGAAGGAGTAATTAGCAAGCAAAGTAGAAATTTCCTCATTAGGAATCTTCCTTTTATTAGAGACAATATCCTTCATATACTTTGTTAAGAGACAATATCCTTCATATACTTTTATTAGATAACATCAGTCAAAGGAATTTGCAAAAATAAAGGTTTCATCCACTCACAAAACTTGTTGTAGTGTTCTTCCTCCTTTGACTTGTGTTTCTTAACTGGAAAAGGCATAGATTTCTGCACCCAAGGTTCTCTCTCTTTACCATGTTTATTAGCAATAAAATCTTCCTTGTACCTAGTGTTCTTAGTGTGCTTCTCAGGTTCTTCCTCAACTTCCTCCTTATCAGGAGCATCATTATTTTTACCACTTTCAGTTTAGCATCAGACACATATATACTATTAGGGTCTACAGCAGATTCAAGTGGTTCCTCAACTACCTTATGTTTCTTTCTCTTATGAGGACTACCACTACTCTCACCTTGTTGAGAGTCCTACTCAATTCTTTTAGGGTGTCCTTCAGGATATAAAGGATCTTGAGTAGCTATACCACTCCTAGTTCTAATTCCATAAGCATGTTTATTTCATGAGGCATTAACTAGCATATCCTTTTGTACCTTAGCAAGTTGATCAAGTTGGGTTTGAACCATTTAAAAGTGTTTACAAAGCATTTTAATATCATTAGAAGTTCTTTCCACAATATCTTTCAACTCATGGATAGATCTAGAGTTTTCCAATAAATGATTCCGAACTTGTTTATTAAAATTACCTTGTTTAATAGTAAATGTGTCAAGTTCCTCTAAGCATTGATCAGGAGGCTTACCATAAGGAATATCACCTTCATTAAAGTGGAGAGAGTGTACCTCAATAGTAGATGAGTGGGGAATTGGCTTACATAATTCTTCTATAGGAGGTAAATTCTTCACATCTTCAACTCTAATACCTTTCTCCTTTAGACACTTCTTAGCTTCCTTCATCACTTCATCATTTAATGCAATAATTCCCCTCTTCTTTGGTGTTGGTGCTGGAACTGATTCAGGCACAACTAGTTCAGTATTAATAGGCTCAGGTGTATTTAGCTCAGTTGAAGTCCAATCATCATAATTCTTGCTTACCTTAGACATTAATTCTCCAGCATCTGTAGGAGTTCTTTTCCTAAAAACACAATCAACAAAGCTATCTAGGTATCTCCTAGAATCATCAGTTAGTCCATTATAATAAATATCAAGAAGCTCATTCTTAGGTAATGGACATCAGGGTGTGCATGAATCAAGGCACAAAACCTTGTCCATGACTTAGGAAATTTCTCTTCTTCTCCCTGTTTAAAATCAAAAAGTCTCTGCAAAGCAGCATGTCTAGCACTAGGAGGAAAATATTTCTAGAAGAAAGAAGCAATCAAGCAATCAGGGCTATCAATGGAACCAGAAGGTAATCTATTAAACCAAGCCATAGCCTCTCCTTTTAGTGAAAAAGGGAAGATCTTAGTAACAAAGTAATTACGCATTTTAAAATCATCAGAGAATAAAGCACTCATAGTAGAAAGCTCATTCATATGAGCCACACCACTCTCATTTTCAGTCCCACAAAAAGGTGGCAAACTTAAGATCAGATGAAGGTTTAGGCATAATGGTGCGTCTAGCAAGGAGACTCTTAATAGCACTAGTACCATGTGTGTTTCGGCACTCTTCAACAAATTCATCAGTGAACTCAATGTAATCATCATTAATATCATAACTCTCACTAGATTCAGGTGAGATAACAGGTGTAACAGTGTCTTCACTAGGAGTTTCGGTATTTCCTAGACTAGCCATAGTAGCATCTAGAAAAGGACCTAGTGAACCACTCGCATCAAGCACAGTAGAAGTAACATCATGAGCATCACAAGCAGTTTCAGATTCAACAGTAGTAGCAGCGTGTGTAGCATGAGTATGTGGTGGTGGTGTGACAATCTTACTTATAACAGACGTTGAATCAAGAGCAGCAGAGGTGTTTAGGATTGTACCTCTTCTTGTAGTGGATGGTAAAATAGGGAACTTTCCATCACGAGACTTACCCATGATGAAAGAAGTAGCAATGAACAATAGTAGATCCAAGTGAACTTACAAATAAAGTTATGCTCCCTGTCAATGGCGCCAGAAAATAGTCTTGATGACCCACAAGTGTAGGGGATTGCAACAGTCTTCGCGAGTAGTATTACCCAATTTATTGATTCGACACAAGGGGAGCCAAAGAATACTTGCAAGCCTTAACAACTGAGTTATCAGTTCAGCTATACCTGGAAATAGTTCTTGCTCACAGAAGTTTATCAGTAGCAACAGTTTGATAGTAGCAACAACAACGGTGAAACATAAGCAATAGTAATAATAACAGTAAACAATGGGATTCGAGTGCGGTAGGCATAAGGATGGATGGGCGGGCGTTACATGGACGAGTATAAACATATAACTTTAAGATCTAGGGCATTGCAGATAAATAATAACAAGCATCCAAGTATTAAACAATCCTAGGCATGTGCTCCATATATAGTCATACGTGCTCGCAATAAGAACTTGCACAACATCTTCTGTCCAGCCAGCCCGTGGCAGCAGGGCCTCTAGGGAACTACTGGCAATTAAGGTGCTCCTTTTAATAGAGTACCGGAGCAAAGAATTAACACTCCATGAACACATGTGATCCTCACACCACAGCCACCCCCTCCAGTTGTCTCAATTATTGTCACTTTGGGGCCTTTGGATCTGGACAATTATATGTGTACACAACTTGCAGATAAGACCACAAACAATACTATCATAATGATTCAATAATAAGTTCAGATCCGAGATCATGGCACTCGCCCTAGTGACAAGCATTAAGCATAACAAGTTGCAACAAAGTCAAATAGCACTAATGGAGATACTAGGCACCATGCCCTAACAGATCTTATTTGATTACATGATAGAAACTCATCCAATCCCTACCATCCCCAAACCTACAGTGGGGGATTACTCACTCATGGATGAGGAAAACATCGGTGGTTGATGGAGATGTGTTGGTGATGACGATGATCCTCTCCAAATTCTCCGTCCCGGCAGGGTGCCAGAACAGAGTTTTTGGATCCGAATCTTTGTTTCTGGTGGCGGCGGCGGAGCGGAACTCTTTCTGGAAAACTATTTAACCCCCATCGGTTTTAGGTCGAAAGACAACTTATAGGCGCAGAGGGAGGCCAAGGGGGTGCCTGGGGTGGCGGCACCCCCCTAGGCGCGACCAGAGGTGGGCCCGCGCCTAGCAGGGGTGTGGGCCCCCCAAGCCCCTTCTCCGTCTCATCTTCTCGCTCCGTAGGTCTTCTGGTGAAATATAATTTTTGGCATATTTTTCGAGATTTTTCCTGATAGTTGATTTTCTGCACAAAAACAAGACACCAAGGTAGTTCTACTGAAAACAACGTTAGTCCGTCTTAGTTGTATCCAAATCACACAAGTTTAGAGAAGAAACAATAGCAAAAGTGTTCGGGAAAATAGATACGTTTTGGACGTATCATAAACACAGACTGATCATGTTCTTTCTCTTCATCTCCTTCATTTTCTTCATCTTCTTCATCATCATCTTCTGTGATTAAGTTAAAGGTCACCACATCATGAATAACAATATTGTGTGTCCTTAAGAAAGATAACCAGAATGGTCGTCTTATGGATGTAATATCTTCTCTTTTATGCAGAAAAAACTCAAACATACGCTCCCCAGCCAAAGCTGGTAACCACTTATCGACATACGTGTGAGAAAAAACCAAATAAATATGTGAGGTTGATCATACGTATAACAACAACAAGAATTTACTACTAACTAAGAAAGTAATACTCCTAAAATAATCAGAAAACTACTAATCAAATATATATAATAGTAGTAAAACTAAAATGTATATGTAACATATATACACGTGGTATAATAATACATATAACAGTAGTAAGATTTACTACAAACATATATAAAACATAAAAATATGTACTCATGTGTGGATTATATCAGATCCAAACAGAGATGCATATATGGCAGAAACTTCTCTAATAAATTTCGAAGAAAACAAAGATGCATATATGACTTATCACTCCTAAAATTTGAAGGAAACTTTCTAAGATATGCCCATTGATATTTCTAATTTGTCAAACAACAAAAACTCAAATTCGTAGCTAGCTACCAAGCACCGGTACAATAATATTAGTTCATACGTAGACATTCTAATTAACTCATAGTGAAGGACTTTATAAATAGATTGATGCTAAAATTATTGACCACAACTTTCCGAAAGGTAGGCTGGTTTAGGACGATGATGAAAGACTCTGAAGTCATGTTGGAACGGCCATAATTATGCCTTTGCTGGCTGCATACATGATAGATTTCCATCACCACACCTTGGTTCTGCGTACTAAAAAAAAAAGATCGAAGAAAAGATTCAGAATAAACTGAAACCCTCATTTTGTAGAGTACATAGTGGAAAAAAATAGAGTAATAAAATCTCATTTGTACATATCTGAAAAAGCGTCTGAACAATCTATGCAACTCGAGCTCTATGTATGAACAATCGTCTGCGTATTGTTTGCGTATTGTTAGACTAAATCTACTGAAAGAAATTAATCAAACAGAAAGAAGAATAAAGAGGAAGAAAAACCTGCAAGCGGGAGTTCGTCCGTACTCTGCCTCTAGAATTGATCATTGAGCACGTGCACAAATTCAGTTTGCCCGAAGTATAAATTTAGGAAACGGCGCAAAAAACCTAACCCTTTCCTTGGCCATTCTTAGAGACTGTTCTTATTACCATCCTTCTGAGGTGCACTCGCGGAGGCTGCCCATGACCGGGTGCCGTAACCGCATGTGTCACACAACCAAATTGAGGTGACTTGTAATAATAACCGGCTCATCGCTTTGAGTATTAGAGACGATTGATTTTTTAGACCGTCTAGATTATATACTAACGCGTTTGTTTTTATTATTCGGCTCACAAGGGTCCATTTGTTGAGTCTGCTATTATAAACAACCGCTTCGAAGACCATTAGAGGTGGTCGTATTGTAATAAACCGGCTGAGGGGTGCAAACAGAGGCGTGTTTTTTTGTACTTGGGGTAAACCGGCTCTAGGTATAGTCAGGGCCGGTCCTGAGGGGGGACTAGCGGGGCAGCCGCCCCGGGGCCAAAAAAAAACAGGGGCCTAAAAAAATATAGTTCTAGTATACATCTAAAATAAAGTTTTTTTATTAGGTTGTCGATGCCAAACGTCTCGACTCCCAGGCATTGATCAACCCCGCTATGTCGCTTCCTTCTCGATCGATGAGACGACGATCGATTCCCACTTCCCAGGCAGGACAAGTCGTCAGGCCCCAGGACTCCCAGCGTTGGTAACTACTCGTTTCCCGACTCGCGAGTCTGAAGTCTCCCGTCGCGAGCCTGTCGTTGCTTCGACGCTTCCCTGGTCCCTGACTCCCTGCCTCCCTGGATCGGATCGTCCTTCAGTCCTTTGCTCTTTGCGTCGATGATCAACCACCGCCAGACGCGATTCCACGATGTCCATCGACGATACGAAGATCGACCGTCTCGGCCTGCCTGCTGGTTCTCTCTCCGCAAACGCCTAGCCCATACCTCTGCTGGTTACGCTCGCCCTAATTCTTAGTTCATAATTCTAATTAGTACATGATTGCTATTCTTGTTTGTAGCGTCCGAGGTTAACTGATTATGGTGCCCAAATACCGGTGCTCAGAAAATAAAAAGAAGACAATAAGGGAAGAAATTAATAGAATCGTAGAGAGGATCTTTTCATAGTTTTTTGAAGAGCAACACGAGCACGTCGCGGAACCCAGATGAGTTGGCGCTAGTTATTATGGGGGAACAGACTAATGTTGATCCAGAAGATAATGTTGTCGGTACAGAAGACGATGTTCATATCGATGTAGATGATGACAATGTGAGTAATTGAAGAACTATTTGAGATCTTCAATGTCTCAGGAGAGGCTAAATGGTTTGACAAGTTTATGCATCGAGAATAAGTTAGTGGATGAGATTGATATTGATTCTATCGTCATGGACTTTGCATCTAGGATTTTTCAGAATTTTTTTTAAGGTATCTTGTAAACATTGTTACTTTTATATAAAGATTATAGTTGGAGGTATACTTAAATTTTTTAGTTTTCATCATCTTGTATATATGCATAAAAGTTTATACTAAGGGGGCCAAAATTTTAGTTTCGCCCCGGGCCCCGAAATCTCAGGACCGGCCCTAGGTATAGTCTCTGAGTAGCGAGTTTGTTCAAGTGACAATAGCACTATATTAAATTTATCTCACTCAATATAAATTTAAAGCTTCGTGATTACACAAAAAGAAGTTCCCTTCTCTCTCCAGAAAAAAAAAGAGAGTAGATCCCCTGGCACGGCCCATCTATGATTACACCACATAGCTCACGGTTCCTACATCCGCTCAAAAAAGAAAAGGCTCACGGTTCCTACACTACACGCCTAGTTTTGGTATATCCAGCAGCCGGAACCAGCCAATCAGATCCAAGTAACACCAATGCCACAGATCACTCCCCACGATCCGCGCGCATCGCCTGAGAAACAATCCTGGCCGACCACCCTTCGCGAATCCAACGCTCGAAAACCACCTTCGCTCCCAAAGCGCCAAAGCGCCAAAGCGCCAAAATGCCGAAAATTTCCTACCCGCGCCTCCTCTCGTTAAATACTCCTCCGATCCCCTCCCTTCTTCCTCATCCCAAATCCTCCCAGACCACACTGCCTCTTCTTCTGTTCCCTCTCCACTCCACCACACCCAGCCCTCCCTGCCCTGATGGCCCGCACCAAGCAGACGGCGAGGAAGTCCACCGGCGGCAAGGCGCCGCGGAAGCAGCTGGCGACCAAGGCGGCCCGCAAGTCGGCCCCGGCCACCGGCGGCGTGAAGAAGCCCCACCGCTTCCGCCCCGGCACCGTCGCGCTCCGTGAGATCCGTAAGTACCAGAAGAGCACGGAACTGCTCATCCGCAAGCTCCCCTTCCAGCGCCTGGTGCGGGAGATCGCGCAGGACTTCAAGACCGACCTCCGCTTCCAGAGCTCCGCCGTCTCTGCGCTGCAGGAGGCCGCCGAGGCCTACCTCGTCGGCCTCTTCGAGGACACCAACCTCTGCGCCATCCACGCCAAGCGCGTCACCATCATGCCCAAGGACATCCAGCTCGCCCGCCGCATCCGTGGCGAGAGGGCCTAGAGTACTTACCAGTGCCTGATCTGGAGATGTAGAGATGGTTTAGCTTTGTCTTGTCGTGTGTTGTGTGTGTGCTGGAAATCTAGAATGCGTGGTAGGATTGTTCCTCGTCTGTGCTAGGATGGATGTGTTATGTTCTGGTTGTCTCTGATGTTACCCTCTTGTTATCATCAGCAAATGGAAGTGTTGGCTATCAGATCCGAGTTTTGTGCTTTTAATTGTTTGCTAGTGTGATTTTTTCTTTTAGTTCGAACAGATGTTGGATTACTCTATCCATATATTTTTAATATTTTGATCTAGGTTGCTAGAAGGTGGCTGAAATGTTGGAATTGTCATTTGAAAGTCCCAAACCACTGCCCAACCCCTTGGTTTCTTCTGACTTTGAACATGTTGGCTATCAGATCTTAATTGTGTGTTCTGTACCTTTAATTATGGAGTGAATTCCTCTTTTTACCCCTTACTTCTGCATTTGTGACACATATTACCCATTAGAGTGCAAATTCATCTAAATTGCACCTTTTAGAGGCTTTGAACCCTTTTTTTCTGAAGCATATCCATTGGGTAAGGTGTGAGGTGATGAACGGGGTTCAAAAATATCAAAACAACAACAAGGAATGGGACATGTGGATGAGAAAAGTCTAGACATGATTGTGGATGGCGTCCTCCGACCTTTACACATTTTGTCGTGCCACATCGACGTAGCATGCCGGTCCTATCTAACAAAAACAAGCAAAATGCTAAAATGTGACAAAACCATGTTTAAAGCCTTCTAAACTGGATATGTTAGTAAAACCTCAACTAAATGGGGTAATATGTGTCACAAATTCAGAAATAGGGGGTAAAAAGTGGAATTTACTCTTAATTATGGAACTATCTATTTAGCAGTCGATTGATTTGTAATTGGCCAACAGTCACATTTTTTAGCTTATGGGGGCACGCCACGTGTTCTGTTTTGTCCCCCCAAAAACAAGTCAGGAGAAACTATTTTCTCTTTTGGGCTCATGTTTATTTACCTGGTTTTTTTTCCTGTCAGCCCGAAACAACCAAAACCCATGCATTGAAAAGGCAGGAACCACTTTTCCCCTCTCTGCCTCACGACCATTTTCTTGTATCGCATGAAACCAGAGCATAGACGAGATCAAGAACAGGAACAAGAGGAGAAAAATAAGAACATGGAACAAGAAGAGGAACGAGCCAAACAAGATATAGAAACGCATCACTCCAGCCCCACCCTAACAGCTGATGTACAATTCCACCTTGTTGTTTCAGATTTATTTATCCTTGGTAGTTCCTGTAAAACAACGATCCAACTGCAAAACAAATTATAATTACATGATTATTTTTCTTCAGAATAAATGTACGAGAAAATAGAAAACATCATGATGATTCCATTTTCTAGCGCGGCCGGTGTGAAACACTTGTTGAAGGAAATGAACACAAAGATGCACAATCGAAGACTCGCTGCTCTTGGCGGGTTCTCTTTCTTCATTTTCAAAATAGAATCATCTGTGATTTTTTATGTAAAAAATCATGTAAAACTCGCTATAGTTTGGCTGTAACATGTCCCGCTCCTCTTTTTACATGTAATAACAACCCTTGCTATTTCAAATAGGTAGTTTTTCAGGACGAACACGATAAGTAAACTAACAACCTCCTCTTATATATCAACTTACTTCTTATAATGTGCTGAAAAATCATGTAAAAAAGCTAATAAAACATGTAAAAAGAGGTCATGTAAGTTGTAAAAACACCAGATATAAAAGCTATTCCTCTTACATATCAAATTACTTGGGATTACATGGTGAAAAATCATGTAAAACGACTATGAGCAACATGTAACAAGTCGTGTAAGTTGTGAAAAAGAAAAAACATTCCATAGGGCCATAGGGGTATCATGGAGATATAAGCTACCCTCTCTTAGAAATTGACTTACTTGGTATTACGTGTTGAAAAATCATGTAAAAACGACTACGAGCAACATCTAAAATAAACCTACATATCGACTTACTTTGTATTACGTGTTGAAAAATCATCTAAATGGCTATGAGCAACATGTAAAAACCCCTCCTCTTACATATCAAATTAATTGGGATTACGTGGTGAAAAATCATGTAAAACGACTATGAGCAACATGTAGCAAGAAGCTGTGTAAGTTGTGAAAAAAGTAAAAACATCACATACAGGTACCATAGAGATATAAGCTACCCCTCTTACATATCGACTTAGTTGGTATTACGTGTTAATAAATCATGTAAAACGACTATGAGCAACATGTAAAAAGAAGCTACCCCTCCTCTTATATATTGACTTTATTGGCATTAAGTGTTGAAAAATCATGCAATACCACTATGAGCAACATGTAAAAGAAGCTACCCCTCCTCATGCATATCAACTTATTTGGGATTACGTGAAGGAAAATCATGTAAAACAACTATGAGCAACATGTAAAAAGAACTCGTGTCAGTTGTGAAAAAGAAAAAAACATCCCATAGGGGTATCGTGGAGATATAAGCTACCACTCTTACACATCGACTTTAGTATTACATATTCAAAAAAATCATGTAAAACGACTATGAGCAACATTTAAAAAATGAAGCTACCCCTCCTCTTACATACCGTCTTACTTGATATTATGTGTTCAAAAGTCATGTAAAACGACTATGAGCAACATGTAAGAAACCGTACATTCTTCACATAAAAATTCAGCATTGCTTTGTCAAACCTAGCGTCTCTCGTTGAACAGTCCGATGAACGCAGAAAAATAAGAATGACAGAAATAAAAAGTTCAGACATCGAGACTAAGGAAAATATATAGCAAACAAAACTTAAAAAAAATCCATATTCTAGGTGATTTCTATGAAGAATTCAGGCTGATTGACATGCCGATTTCAAGGTGATTCCATTATATACAAAGAGAAGTCCCCCCACTACCCTCCCTCTACTGAAAATCCACCTAAAGAAACAACCACAAACACCCATATAGAGAAAATAACTGAAATAGTGGCAGGTTCTATACATCGAATCCATCTCCAATCACCTACTAATCCTACCAAAAAGTCAAAAGCTGGAAAGGAATGCTACTCCTAACCTGAAGAAACAAGGGACATCAAAAACAGAGAAATGAGATGGAAAAACGTAGCTCCTGAGTGGAAAAACAAAGCTCACACATGAGAATTACCACTGTGCCAAGCTTGCTGCAGATCTCCCTACTCTAGCACATCCTCCCGTCGCCGGCATCTCGGCATCGAGCTCCGCAGCCCAGCAAGATTTCGCTACTCCGCACTCCTATCTCCCCCTCCACCAACCCCCCACTTTCCGCCAGGAGAAACATGAAACCTGCAGCACCGGCTGGGAATGGAAACAGAAATAAAATAAAATTCAAACAAACGGCCAAAAACCGGGTAAAAAAAGAAAACCAATCAAAAAGGAAAATCGCTTGGAAAAGAACAACACGTCTCTCTTGCTGGAACCTCTTGACTGAGCAAATCTCATCATGAAAAAGATTCGGCTGCTGACGAAAATGAAAACAGTCGATTGTCAAGTAGCAAAACCGTTAATTATTTATCACGTTGGTCTTGCTCCAGATTTGAACGCATGTTGGATCAGCTTATCCATGTATTCAGATCTAATAGGCTGTTTGAAGGTGAAAGGAGGTCTAGATTGCAGCTGAAGGCGCATCTCCATTGCCTAACCGTTTGGGTACTTCTCAATCTGAATATGTTATCATGCTTTGGGTACCAATCATGCACCCATTCAACCAGGTTAGATGCTTCTCAAGCTTTACTGGATTCATGAAATCTGTTACTGCACCTGATTTCTGAAACCTGCTCTACTACTGTATCTATCACATACTGCATCACTGGATGTCTTGCTGTTCTGAAACACAAGATTTTGTATCTGTCATACCCATTCAAAATGCCTTAGTCACTGACGCTGCCGAGCAGCTTCTTTCTTTGCTTGTTGCATTACTGTAGAGATCGCCCCTTTGTCAAATTGTGTACTTGGAGTGGAATGTATGATCTGTCATGATTCTGCAACCAACAGGTGCAGTTCTGTATGCTTTTGCCATCCAATCTGACCCCATATTCTTCTCCTGAACAAATAAAAGTAGACCATAAATTCATAACTCGGTTCTGTATGTCTTTGATTTTGTTCATGACCGTCAAACTGTCTTGCCAGCACCGAGTTTGTCTTTCTCTGAAAGCTCCAAATCATTGCATAGCTCGTTTGTGTACTTCTGAATCTGAACCTATGGTTACTTCTCTGTTTCATCATGGCATAATATTACTTACTACAATTGGCGGAAGTTTACTGGATGCATGAATATTTCTGTTCGGCCTTATTTCTAAACTGTATGTGGATTAACAGAGATTAGGGCCGGCCTATTGGCGTGGGGTTTTGGTGTTGTAAACTCGTTTTGCAAGGCAGCGTCTGTGTTGTCTCGTCTTGTAAAAACAGCCCTCTGGCTTCCTTCTATGCTATTGATACGTCTCATAGGAAAAAATTCTGAACCCTACTCTACTGTATTTAGCATATACAGCCTTACTACATGATGTCTTACTGTTGTCCTGAACCATGATAATATATTGTATCTGTCTCAACCTGTTCAAAATCCCATGTTCACTATGCTACCCAGCAGTTCCTTTCCTTGCTTATTGCATTGCTGTGGAGATCATCCTTTGTTTTGTAGATTGTGCACTAGAGTGGTATTTACTAGTACCCGTATTTAGCAAATGTATGAACCGCCTGTCACGATTCTAGGAAGCAACACATGTACTACTTTTTTTGACATTATGCTTTTGTCATCCAATCTACCTTCCTTTTCTCTACTGGGAACTGTAGTGTAATCTGAATATTTAATCATCCGCGTGTCTGATCTGGAGTTGAGGGCATAATATTACTCGTGTTTATTGATGGCATACTATTACTTAGCACATTGTGCTGTATTCATGAAATCTTTTTGTTGTACCCTTGACGAGAAAATGCCCAATTGGGTAGGCCCAAGGAGTTGCTATGCCAAACTGGTGATGTGACGGAAGGGTAAGAAGGTGTCATTGATGAGTTTAGGTAAACAAAATATCTGTTTTATTGAGTTGTTTGGAGGAAATTGCAGGTTCCACCAGGTTTTGGTCAAAGCGTTGCGCATTTCACCATGTCGACATCTCTTTTTGCAACGTTCACCAGGTTTTCGTCTAATACGTTGCACATTGGTCTAAACGAGCCATTAGTCTTCCATTGACACGCAATCTGACACTAGGCCTCACACAGCTAAATTATTTTGACACAATGTATCCGTATAAATGATCGATTATTTTTGACAATCTATTATCTCTTATATAAAAAACAATATAAGAGTGCCTTTCGAGACACCAGGTTGATCTATTCGAACAGACCCGTCCGGCTTGATCTATCCGTGCACTAAATTTGGGCAGCGGTTGCGTCGGTCCGGACGCGGGCAGACCGAGGGCGTGTCCTGCCCGCACGTGCCACTGGGCCACCCGTAAGCCACCGTGAGGCAGTGATTCAGACACGCGCAGCGGCACCGATTCAGACGCAACCGCGACAACAATTCAGAGGCGCAGACTGAAGGCTTACCGGCGACAACCTGCGCCATCAATAACGACGGGATGACACCCTGACAAATGGGACGCCGCCTGCGTTCCTACGCCAGTATTGATAGCCTAGAAGCGAGAACCTGCACGCGTTCGCGAGCAAAGAGGCTATTTAACCCTGCGTCCGTCGGTGCCGCACTCTCCACCTCTCACCATCGCAACCCTAGCAGCCACCACCGCCAATGATGAAGACGTCGGGTTGGCTCAAGAAGGGCAGGAACGACCACGAGGAGACCGACTCCGGCTCTAGCAACCAGTGCTTCCGCCTGCCAGCCTTCCTCCGCGGCACATCCTTGCCGCCTCCGCCGCGGCCAGTGGAGTACAGGAACCGCCCCGTGGGGGACTACCCGCCATCGCGGGACCGCCGCCGCTACATCGTTTTATGTGTTCATAACAGATCAAAATAATCATATTAAAAAACAAGAAAATAGATAATTGGTCACTAAAATCTCATGGCAACCCAATACATTCAACCACATGATGCGAACCAATAGTTCGCATAGACTTATAGATCTCTTTACTCTTATTAGTAATAGAGGTGAACCGTTATATCTTCATGTAGATGACATCATCTGACCACCAATACGGATGCATCATGTCAAAATAATTTAGCTGTGTGGCGCTAGGTGTTAGATTGCCTGTCAACGGAAGATTAATAGCTTATTTAGACCATATGCAACGTATTAGACGAAAACCTGGTGAACACTGCAAAAGGGACGTTGACCTGGTGAAATGCGCAACGCTAGTACCAAAACCTGGTGGAACCTGCAATTCCCTCAGTTGTTTGTTTATCTGCACTAACAATAACCTGAGTGAGCCTATCTTGGTGACTTGTTATGCTTTGGGTGAAAGTTTTTCTTTGTTGTGATGGCTACTTGTATGCATTAAGCCCATATTGTCAATCTTCATGCTTTGCAGGCCTAGATGTGTGCTGAAGCTTGAGGTACCCAAAAGTGTCAAGTCTTATCAGTAGAAGGCTGTGTGAAAAATCAATGAATACGAAGGTTTGTTTCTCGACTGTCTTGTGAAGCATGTGTGCAGACTCGTAGTTCTGTGTTGTTTCGCTGGCATTTTCAGGTTGGATCTGGCGTAAGCTACGGGTGTTGCGGTGTGTATTGTGATTGTCAATCTCCCTCCTCAACGACCCTTCCTAGACTTTATATATGGGTGTTGCGGTGTGCAAGTTGATTGCTATTTCTAGAGTTTTCTAATCAGGATCTTCTTCTTGTTCGACACGTTTGGGTTCCTCCTTCGTAGCAGCCGAATCGTCTCGGGCTTTGCATACCTTAGCAGATTGTCATTTGGGCCTCCTATTGGGCCAAGCTAGGCAGGCTATAGGCAGGTGCCCACTGGGGCATACCTATGTCATTGCGTCTGTGGGTCTATTGGCCGAGTGGGGGCCTCAACAAGGGTGCTGGCAAGACTTGGTCTCGCTAGTCTACATGGGAGGTGGTAATGCAGCTTGTGGTATGCCAACATGGGCAGCAAGATGTCCTGACAATTCCCGGAAGAAATCTTAGTTCTGGCCTTTGCCGGAACCGGCGATGGTGACGCCGATGAGCATCACCAACTTTCTTGAAGGAGTCTCCTTGGGGTTGTGTTCCTCCTCTCGTGGTCTGATTCTGGAAGGAAACCTCGGATCCTCGTGATTGGACGATGGAGGTACTACTTCGTCTTTCTCCTCCATGGGGGCATCGTCTCGAGCAGACTACAAGTAGGGGACTAGTGGATGGCACTTTTTTTGTGTGGTTGCTGAGATGGGTGTCCTGGGGCGTTGCGGTCTGTTTGTCGGCGATGATGGCGTAGAGATGAGCTTGGGTCGTGGCTCACGCTTTGGTAGTCGGTTTTCCGGCTTGTCCTACGGTTCTTCCGTGGTTCGTTGGTTGTTGTGGAGTCGGAGTTGCAGTGGAGCGGCTTCAGGTGGTGACGATGATGAGCAACCGATGATTGTTGGCATAAGCCCAAAATATTTCTATTGTGGAGCTTGTCGACAAAGTCAGAGCTGTCTGCTGTTGTGCGTGTGGCCGACCGTTGGCATAGGCCAACATGGGTTTCGACGTTGTTTGCGGGAAGGGATCTATTGGTGATTGTCGAAGGTGAAGTTGTAGTTGCTTGCCCTAGGAGGAGTGATCACGATGACACTTGTTGCGAGCCTCCACCATGGTCTCTCATTCCGACAATGTGTCCATGTGGGTGTGATTGTCCGTCGGTGGTGCACACGACATTGATGCATTTTAATGGTTTTTTGTTGGTTTCCCGCTAATGAACCGGCAATTCTCTTCTATTTTTTCAATAAAATAGAACAAAATTGTCCTTTTTTTACTAAAAAGCTAAATTGTTGATGAAAAATTATAAACCTTATGTAATTGCCGTTTTCTTGTTTTAGACTCCTCGTTTACAACTTGTATACGGTACGGTAAAGACGTCACTAACCCCTAGCGTCCGTGTCTGTAAAAAAAATCTGATGCTGATTGCTCCTGGGATCGTTGGTTGGTCATCATCTGGAGCGCAACAGAACAGAACAGAGCCGCTGCCGCTGCCACTGACAGCACATCGTCTTTTACCATAAATTCAGCACATCAAAATTCGATTATACGTCTAAATTTGACATAATAACTACGAACTTGCCTATATTTTAATGCAATCGTCTGTATTAGTCTAAATTTTGCTACGTGTTTTATCAAATTTTCACCAAACCCGCAAACTCTTTCTGAGATGGCGAATCGAAATTCGGGCCGTTCTCAGATCGAACGTTTCATCTATGGTGTGTTGGAATTTGGTGTATATTGGGCTGTTGGTCCATTAGACAAATTTTGAAATTCTCTTTGGTCCACTTGTATATGACAGCATATGGTTGTACTAGTGGTGCTAAAGTTTAGTCCCACATTGCTAGTTGAAGGGGAGTTGGACCACCTTATATAGTAGAGTGTTGCACCACTCACTAAGGTGTGACAAGAAGAGTAGCCCTCGCGCACTCCTCCTCCGACGCCGCCCGCCTCGCCACACCTCGCCTCGTCACGACGCGCGCCGCAGGTTGCGGGTTGCGGGTTGCGGGAATCTCGCCGAGTCGAGCTTTATTTTGCTTGTTGGAAAAACTGATTATGAGTCATTAACGGACGCGTTAATTACAGCCGTTTCAAGTTTTTATGGACGTGGTTGTTATCGACTCGGACGTGGGCTGAGCCCACGATCCTCCTAACCTGCACTATAAAAGCGTCCGGGCTAAACCTAATCGGCACCGAATCAATCCACACACGCGCCTACCTCCAGAACCTTGCGCCGCCGCTTTCGTCTTCTCCATCCCGGCTAGCGGCGTGCATCGCAGATCGGGACAGTAGGCCTCCGGAACCCCGCCTCTCGTGAACCTGTACGGGTGAGGGGCGATCAGGTTTTTGGGGAGCGCTCAAGCGCGACTACTGGCAACCACGACGTCGTCCGACGACGAGTTCCCGAACGACGACTTCTTCCCGGACGTCAGCGACCTCTTCGACAACCACAATATGGGCGACGCTGCTGCGACCGCTACGGCTGCTATTCAGCCGACACTGTACGTGATAGTCAACTCTCTTTTTCAGATTGTGCTAGAGTTCTTTATTCTAGCGTTTGGTGTAGATGTGATAGGTTTATCTCCTATAGATGTAATCTGTTTATCTACTTTGTTGATCTGCATGATTGGTTTTACTACTGTCTGTATGATCATGATTTATCAGTTTATTATTCGGATTAAATCATATGGATTATTGCTTATATTTCCAACAATCCAAAAACCTGATTATAGGCAACTGAATTCCACTTGTGTAGCCGCGGCTACTAGGCCGCCTCCTTTGATGGCATGCACTATAAGAGATGGCGCAAGAGAGCAGTTCTCTGGTTTGAAAACCTAAACTGCTATAGCACCACTCTTGGCAAGCCTGAAGGAGATCTTTCTGCTGAGCAGGAAGCGAACTTTAAGAAAGCCGATACCATGTTTATGGCGGCTTTGTTCAGTGTTCTTGGGGACAACATTGTTGACCCATATATGTCATTTGATAATGACAAGGACGCGTGGGAAGCGCTCGAGGCCAGGTTTGGGGTCTCGGACGCTGGCACTGAGTTGTATGTCATGGAGCAATTCTATGACTACAGGATGGTTGATGAGCGCTCCATCGTTGAGCAAGATCATGAGATACAATCACTTGCCAAAGAACTTGAGCAGTTCAAGTGTTCCTTACCGGACAAATTTGTGGCTGGTGGCATTATTGCCAAGCTTCCTCCTTCGTGGAGGAACTTTGCTACTTCTCTAAAACATAAGAGACAAGAGTTTTCCGTTACAGATCTCATTGGATCTCTTCATGTGGAAGAGAAGGCGAGAGCAAAGGACAAAACTGCTCGAGGTCTTGAGGGGGGGTCTACTGCCAATTTAGTGCAGAGGAAAAACTTCCAATCCCACAAGTTTAAGAATAAGAACAAAACTGAAGGAAAGGGAAAGTTCGATGGCAAGAACAAGGCCACGCACTCAACCAACTTCAAGAAGAAAAATGATAAGAAGAAAGGCTCTTGCCACGTCTGTGGTGATCCTGGTCATTGGGCTCCTAGCTGCCCTAATCGGTTTGACAAGCGTCAACATGGGAACAGCGGCAATGCCGCTAATGTTGTTATTAGCGATACTGAGATGAAGGATGCTGGGTCTCAAGGACTTCTTCCGTGCTGATGGGTAACGGCTCACGTGCTTCTGTTCATGGTGTTGGTACGGTAGATCTGAAGTTTACTTCGGGAAAGACCGTACAGCTGAAGAACGTGCAGCATATTCCCTCCATTAATAAGAATCTCGTCAGCGGATCGCTTTTATGTCGAGATGACTTTAAGTTGGTTTTTGAGTCCAATAAAGTTGTAATTTCTAAGTATGTACAATTTGTTGGAAAAGGTTATGAGTGCGGAGGTCTGTTCCGCTTGTCTTTTTCAGACTCATATACTAAAGTTATTAATCATGTTTGCAATGATAATGAGTCCAATGTTTTGCATTCACGACTCTGTTATATTAACTTTGGTTGCATGACGCGTCTAGCCAATATGAGTTTAATTCCAAAATTTACCACTGTCAAAGGTTCTAAGTGCCAAGTTTGTGTACAAGCAAAGCAACCCCGCAAGTCTCATACGACTGCGAAACCGAGAAACTTAGCACCGCTAGAACTTATACATTCAGATCTCTGTGAGATGAATAGTGTGTTGACAAAAGGTGGAAAAAGATACTTTATGACGTTGATTGATGACTCCACTAGATACTGCTATGTTTATCTCCTGAAATCTAAAGATGAAGCTTTGAACTACTTCAAAATCTATAAAGCTGAGGCAGAAAACCAACTTGATCTTAAAATCAAGCGGCTAAGGTCGGATCGTGGTGGAGAGTACTTTTCAAACAAATTTGATTTATTCTGTATGGAACACGGTATTATACATGAGAGGACGCATCCCTACACACCTCAGTCAAATGGGGTGGCCGAAAGAAAGAACCGCACTCTAACTGATTTGGTTAACGCCATAAGATACATCGGGTCTTTCCAAGGAATGGTGGGGGGAGGCGCTAATGACTGCGTGTCATGTCCTAAACCGTGTTCCTATAAAGGATAAAACCATAACTCTATTTGAGGAATGGGAAAAGAAAAGGCTTAAACTCTCTTACTTACGAACTTGGGGTTGTTTGGCGAAAGTCAATATTCCAATACCCAAGAAGCGAAAGCTTGGACCAAAAACCGTTGATTGTGTTTTTCTGGGATATGCTTTTCATAGCATTGGCTATAGATTTTTGATAGTAAAATCTGAGGTATCCGACATGCATGTTGGTATAATTATGGAGTCGAATGATGCGACTTTCTTTGAGGACATCTTTCCTATGAAAGGCATGTCTAGTTCATCAAATCAGGAGATGACTAGTTCATCTAGTTAGGAATTTTCTATAATTCCTGAACCCACTATGCCGATAGAACACTCTGATGATCCTGTGGAGGATGACAATGAAGCTCCCAAAAGGAGCAAGAGACAAAGGACTGCAAAGTCATTTGGTGATGATTTCATTGTGTACCTTGTGGATCATACTCCCACTTCTATTTCAGAAGCCTATGCATCTCAAGATGCTGACTACTGGAAGGAAGCTGTCCGAAGCGAGATGGACTCCATCTTAGCTAATGGTACTTGGGAAATCACTGATCGTCCTTATGGGTGTAAACCTGTAGGATGTAAATGGGTGTTCAAGAAAAAGCTTAGACCTGATGGTACTATTGAAAAGTACAAGACACGTCTTGTGGCTAAGGGTTATACCCAAAAGTAAGGTGAAGACTTCTTTGATACCTACTCACCTGTAGCCAGATTGACCACTATTCGAGTACTACTTTACTTGGCTGCCTCACATGGTCTTCTCGTTCATCAAATGGACGTTAAGACAACTTTTCTAAATGGAGAGCTAGATGAGGAAATTTATATGGAGCAGCCTGATGAATTTGTAGTAGATGGTCATGAAGGAAAGGTGTGTAAGTTAGTGAAGTCTTTATATGGTCTTAAGCAAGCTCCTAAACAGTGGCACAAGAAGTTTGAAAGAACTTTAACTGCAGAAGGCTTTGTTGTAAACGAAGCTGACAAATGTGTTTACTATCGCCATGGTGGGGGCGAGGGAGTTATTATGTGTCTCTACGTTGATGACATATTGATATTCGGGACCAACCTCGCTGTTATCGAGGAGGTCAAAGAGTTCCTATCTCGTTGCTTTGAGATGAAGGACTTGGGAGTGGCTGATGTAATCTTAAACATCAAGCTACTAAAGGATGACAATGGTGGGATTACATTGCTTCAGTCTCACTATGTGGAAAAGATATTGAGTCGCTTCGGGTATAGCGACTGCAATTCTTCTCCAACGCCTTATGATCCGAGTGTGCTACTTCGAAAGAATCGAAGGAATGCTAAAGATCAATTGAGATATTCTCAAATTATTGGCTCGCTCATGTATCTAGCCAGCGCTACTAGACCTGACATCTCCTTTGCTGTAAGCAAACTGAGTCGATTTGTGTCAAATCCTGGAGATGATCATTGGCATGCTCTTGAAAGAGTTTTGCGCTATTTGAGAGGCACTGCGAGTTATGGTATTCACTATACTGGGTATCCACGGCTACTTGAGGGTTATAGTGATTCAAACTGGATATCTGATGCTGATGAGATTAAGACCACAAGTGGTTATTTGTTTACACTTGATGGTGGCGCTGTTTCCTGAAAGTCTTGCAAGCAGACCATCTTAACGAGGTCAACAATGGAAGCAGAACTCACAGCATTAGACACAGCCACTGTTGAAGCAGAGTGGCTTCTGAGCTCTTGATGGACTTACCTGTGGTTGAAAAACCAATACCCGCCATCTCGATGAACTATGATAATCAAATTGTGATCGTCAAAGTAAACAGTTCTAAGGATAATATGAAGTCATCAAGGCATGTGAAGAGGAGATTGAAATCTGTCAGGAAACTGAGAAACTCCGGAGTTATTGCGTTGGATTATATCCAAACATCTAAGAACCTGACAGATACTTTCACAAAGGGACTATCACGTAATGTGATAGATAACGCATCGAGGGAGATGGGTTTGAGACCCACGATATGAGTTGATCCCAGTGGCAACCCACTCTATGTGATCGGAGATCCCGTGAATTAGAGCTGGGAGACAAGCTGTTGGTCAGGTGAGAGGAGAGTATTCCCATATTATATTTACATCTCCATAAAGATGCAATACTCTCTTAATCTGCATGGCAGGTTAATATTTATCTTAATGTGTTCCAAGTGACTTTTTATAAGCGGAGATGTTGTCCTGCAGAACATCTCTTGAGGAACACACCTATATGAGTCTGACTGTTAAACGTCGCAGTCCGTGAGAGTTGGGTGCTCTCTAATAAACTCATGAAAGGCCCTGTAGTATGACGCATAAGCTCCAAACCGCGGGGAAGCCGACGGTAGCCCTGTACCGGTCTAGATTTTGTGTGAAACTAGCGCGCAGAAAACTTATAGTTCAAGGCATAGTCCACTATTCAAGTTGCAAGCTAGTGTAGCATGCAGTTTAACGTGGAAGTTCAACTTAACAGTCTCCATTACACACCGGTATATAAAACAATATTCTGAAAGAAAAGTGATGTGATGTGCCAATGAGACTTTGTGGGGGATTGTTGGAATTTGGTGTATATTGGGCTGTTGGCCCATTAGACAAATTCTGAAATTCTCTTTGGCCCACTTGTATATGGCAGCATATGGATGTACTAGTGGTGCTAAAGTTTAGTCCCACATTGCTAGTTGAAGGGGAGTCAGACCACCTTATATAGTAGAGTGTTGCACCACTCACTAAGGTGTGACAAGAAGAGTAGCCCTCGCGTACTCCTCCTCCAACGTCGCCCACCTCGCCTCGCCTCGCCTAGTCTCGCCTCGTCACGACGCGCGCGCGCCGCGGCTTGCGGGAATCTCGCCGAGCCGAGCTTTATTTTGCTTGTTGGGAAAACTGATTATGAGTCATTAACGGACGCGTTAATTACAGCCATTTCAAGTTTTTATGGACTTGGCTGTTACCGACTCGGACGTGGGCTGAGCCCACGATCCTCCTAACCTGCACTATAAAAGCGTCCGAGCTAAACCTAATCGGCACCGAATCAATCCACACACTCGCCTACCTCCAGAACCTTGCGCCGCCGCTTTCGTCTTCTCCATCCCGGCTTGCCGTGTGCACCGCAGATCGGGACAGTAGGCCTCCGGAACCCCGCCTCTCGTGAACCTGTACGGGTGAGGGGCGATCAGGTTTTTAGGGAGCGCTCAAGCGCGACTACTGGCAACCACGACGTCGTCCGACGACGAGTTCCCGAACGACGACTTCTTTCCGGACGTCAGCGACCTCTTTGACAACCACAACATGGGCGACGCTGCTGCGACCGCGGCTGCTATTCAGCCGACACTGTATGTGATAGTCAACTCTCTTTTTCAGATTATGCTAGAGTTTTTTATTCTAGCGTTTGGTGTAGATGTGATAGGTTTATCTCCTATAGATATAATTTCTTTATCTACTTTGTTGATCTGCATGATTGGTTTTACTACTGTCTATATGATCATGATTTATCAATTTATTATTCGGATTAAATCATATGGATTATTGCTTATATTTCCAACATGGTGCCGAATTTGGGATCGGTCACGTTGAACGAGAGTGGAGATGTTTTGACACTCCTTGTTTACATTACGGGAGGCGACAGGCATAATTGGTACATACTGTACGTCAGTAGCCCATAGCGTCCTTGTCTCTACTATCTAAAAAAGGCGAAGTGTTCCGTCTTCCGACTATGCTGCGTTTCGCTCCTCGACCACACCCGCGTACATCCCGCACAAAGCGAGCGAAAAAGGAAGGAAACCGCTACCAATTAACTTCCCCGTTTCGAGGAAAAATCTCGCCGCAGGGCGCTCCCCACTCCTCCGCCCCTAAACGACACCGACAACAGAATAAATCTCGGCCGCTGCCGCCTCCCCCACCTTGCGGGCCTGGCCGCCGCCGCACTCCTCAAGGTCGTCAGGCGCGGAAAAGTGGCTGCTGCTTCTCCTCCGACGGAGAGGAGCACGTGGTGGGACTTGTGTGGTCGTCAACGTGGCGGTGGAAGAAGCTAGCGGGTGGTACCCTTCGACGACGTCCTCCATCGCTGGACGGTTCCCCGCATCTGCCACGGTGCACATCTGCGCAGAAACAACGGATGCACAAGACCTCTGTCTCCTCTAGAGGACCATGCCGCTGGGCTTTACGGGGTATGTACTGCTGCATCCACCTACTGTACGATGGCGCCGCCGATCCGTCAGGCCGCCATATTGGATGGACAGACGCTGCCGCATCGCCTTGCGCCGAATTAGGTATTTCAAATTTTAGATTGATCCCCAATTCCAGCCTTCCCGATGTTCCTTTCCTACTGATGTTTCCAAACAGCCTCTTCCTGGAGGATACGTTGGTTTCGACAATGTTTTTTCCTTCTTCTATTCTTGAGGAGACCATGTGTAACTGATTGATTCCGCTGAGCTGGCAGAAGAATTTCTCGACTATATCTGTGATTTTTTGCACGAGTCCACAGGCTTTGAAGCCTTTTCAAGGACTAGAGGTTTGCATTTAAACAAATGAGTTGCTCCACCCTCTACGTGTCTGATAAATTATTTTGCTAACCGAGCTGAAATAAAACTATCTAAAGACTCGAAACAAGTGTAGAATACAAGTACCAACCTATATATTCCACTACTAAATGTCGTGCCATCTGTAGCTAGATCACTGCTACTTTATGAACAAGCAGATGTCACTGCACTACATAGGCAAACCTGTCTGTCTTGTAGTATTATTTGTGCCCGAAAAGCCAAAGTCACAGTAGTGGAATCAAGCTATACAAGGAAGGATCTAAATGGAGTAACATCAATAGTGGGACCAAGCTATACCATGGTAGCTCACTACTTATAATTATGACTACTGGCTATACTTATAAATTTATAATTATGGCGGCCGGCTCTGATTTGTACATTCATAGTGTATGGTTGTTATGACCTTTTGATATATGTTGGTGTTCTAGATTTTTGAATGCTAATATTCATAAAACTGCTTACAATCATCTGCAAAATAAATGTAGAAATTTCCGAGAATTTACTTTGAGAAATGGTTGCGGATAAATAATCTAACTGTAACTTATTCAATAGGTCATCTGAAAGTTAAGTACTGTTGTTGTACGTAACTCATGTGCAGACATGTGAATCAAGTATATACGGCAGATGCTGTTCTTATATGTAAATGAAATTATTAGTTTACAAGTCGACATTACGATTAGTTGTGCTTGAGAAGCCACAGAAAATTCAAAGGTATACATATTCTCATACCAAGTGAAGATGATAATATATGAAGCGCAGATGGTATTTTTGAGATGAGCATTTATTTCTTCATCTTAATCTATTAATCCCAACTCTTTTATTTCTTATTCGTATTTGTATTTTCGGGATCAAAGGATCATGCATAGAAAGATTCCCTATTTTCTCAATCAAGGGAGGTAATTTTTTTACTTCTCATACAACTACAAGAAGTTTGAACGGATTGAAATAATATGTGTGGTCCTAGACAGTGGATAAAATTGCCATCTTTATGAAGATTTTAAGGTAACCACATGAACCAGTCCACTATCATTGTCAAAATAAATATGTTTGGCCACAATATACAAATGCTTTGGTTTTTTCTAGCTTCACGTAGTATGGTAAAAGCCGAACTTGTGCGGAAAACAGAACCGCTAAATATCAGAGTGTGTTCTCCAATTGTTTGCTTATGATATTTTATTAGACTGTTTGTGAGATCCTTATGTTTTAAATTTTACCTTGCTATGGATCTAAGCAAAGCCGGGGGAGAAGATAACCATCTCTCGAAATTCTTGAAGCAAGACATGTGTAGAGTTGGACATAGGCTCTGCTTTATGCAATTTGGTATTCCCGATTTCACTTGTTAGATGGTGAGAAGTTCATGTTGTTCCCTGTCTTGTGTTTCTAATTCAAGTTTGCTAAGGTTTCAAAGTAAGCATCCTATGTAGATTAAGGCTTGCAATTTTCTTTGGTAGACTGGGTTTTCTTTATAACACTGGAGCAACAGGTTGCCTAGACAAGTTATCCTCGTTAATGAAAAGCAAGAGATGCTTCATCTTGCTCAATATAAAAAGAGAGAAGACGGTTAGTTATCAGTATTTTATTTTCTTGGATTTACATTGCACTATAAACTGTACCTGCACCTGTAAACTGCCATTGCAAAGTTTATGGTAGGTTTATGTCTTCTTTTCTCTTTTCTTATTGGAACTAATTACTAATTATAGTTTTTTGTATTGTAAAATGTGTGGATTCACACTAGAGTGACATGTAAAGAAATATTTTACATTGTCGGTGTGATTCTACTTGTATTAATTCATATGGACCTACTAAGCTTTTGTATTATTTCTCAGATTGGGCTTGCCAAATTAATGGAGATGTCTACTAGGTGATTAGGGAAATCTGCAGTAACTGTCAGGAATAAGATGATGTGCAACCGTATCAAATAATCCACTAAGATCTATCACTACCTTTCCACTTGTACAATCCAGGGAAGGTGCAACAGGAATGCTGAAATGCCAATGAACTGGGTGTGGTTTTTTGGTTGGTGGTGAAAAAGCATTGTGGTTTAGATTTAGAAAATACATAGGGCGTTTTTAGTTTTTGGCTAAACATCAGTTCATGGTTAGAAGATACATACAAATAGTTTTTTAGTTTGCTTTACTTTGGTTCAAATTTAGAATATGTCAACTAACTTTGCTATGTGTTGGGGAGATCACTATAGAAATTTATACTTGATGTCATATTCCTTAGTTTCTAACCATAGCATAATGTATTATGTCAAATTACATGTCCAATACATAATATATTATGTCTTACTTTCTGAGGTTCTCAATTCAATAACCTGATATTTTCACGATGCAAGTATGTTAGAAAATAGAATACACTTGGAAACCCGAGTTGCTGATTTCATGAACAACCCTTCTTTTGAAAAATAGCGAAGAAGTTGACAATGCTGCTCTTGATTGCAAAATTCAAACAAAAGCCTGCTTGGTTCTTCTATTTATATTTATAGATCATGAAATAATTTAGTCTTTGATAAAAACAAACTTAACCAAGCAACTAGCATATGCTTGTGTGAATAATCTTCATATATGAAGGTGGGACGTCCAATATTCACCAAGCAAAGCAACCATGTGACAACAGAACAAAGTTGAGTGGAACAGAATGGAAAGCCGAAGCAAGAGCTGTGAGGAGGCGCGTGTCATAGATAGGAAAGAAATGTGCACATTGGTCCTCAAAGCAGTATGAGACTACAACAATACGGTAGACATGGAAAACCACAAGGATATAAGAAATATAGACATGGAAAACCAGAAGGACGTCACACTTAAGACAAAAATTTATAGAATGTAAAATTTGGACTTTTACTTACCGTAGCAACGCACGGACAGTTAACTAGTCTGTAAAAAAAAATCTGATGCCGACTGCTATACGCTTCCTCGGATCGTTGGTCATCATCATCTGGAGCTCAACGGAACAAAACAGAGCCGCTGCCACTGCCAGCCAGCACATCACTGTCCGCTGGTCCGGTCGACGGCCACCCACCGTTCCACCGCCGCGTGCATTCAGTTGCGCGTCGCACCATTCATCCTCATCCTTCCTTCCCGGCGAGCCGTTGGAGTTGTTGGACCTCCCCCTCCCAACCTCCGGAGCGAAAGAAAAAAACGCCACACGTGGCGCGCGACCAGGAAACTCCCCCACGTGCCAGCCTCGCTCACGGTCACGGGCTCCTCTCTCCGTCCCTCCCTACAGAACAAGCCAGAGAGAGAGAGCGCGCGCGCAGCACAGCACAGCAAGCCGGCAATTTGCACCAAAGTACTATTCCAAACTTCAAAGAAATTCATAGACTGAACTTTGACCCATTTTTTACTAGAACTAACCATTTTTCAGCGCCGTACAGAGTGACGTCACACTCTACAGTTTAACGCCATGACCCACGGCGCTGCACTGTGTTGTGCAACGCTATGACAAGTGGCGCCACACTTTGAAAGTGCAACGCCATGAACGATGGCGCCACACTATGTTATACAACGCCACGAACGATGGTGTTGTAAAAAAAATTAGATCTACTGAAATTCTTTTTGTCAAGATTTTCTTTCAAGTTTCGAGCATCTCCGCTCGTTGGGCGAACCTAGGCCGAAATTCGGACTTTTTTTGGCTAGACAAAACTCGTTTTCGGCCTGGGAACGCCGAGTAGGCCGAGTTCCCAAGCGAATAGAAAACAACTACATATTTGAATTTTTATCGTCCCCGCCGATGAGAGCTCGACCAAAAGTTGTTCGACAGAATTAACGCCCACAAGTTTGACGACAGATTATTACAGAACAAGAAAAAAAGCTCGGCCATCTCTCAGTCGAACGCTAGCTTCACACGCCTCCAATAGTTGTCGGAATTCTGGTTGGCACCAGTGATGGGATCCATGCTTCAGCAAGATAGGTGTCCTCGGGCACGGTCCACTTGATCCGCGCGTCCGACGCCGAAGTGCCCGGCTTCTTCGTCCCATTCTTGCCTTTCGCCAGAAGCATGGCTTCACCCTCGCCCTCTGCCTGCGTCGGCTCGGCCTGTGTCTCCTCGGTGTCGAGGTCGGCAAAATCATGAGACTCGATGCCATGTTCGGCATCGGCCCGAGACTGTTCTTTCGTGAAGAAGGAGGGGTTAGAGGCCAAGCCTTGGGCGATCATGTCCTCCATGTATGTCTTGTCCGACATGCCGGCCGACAGGCCGACCGACATTCCTCCGAACATGTTGCGCGTGTCGGCCTCGCCGTAGGTTGCTTGCGCCGAGCTTCCACCGAAATGCAGTGGGCCGCGGTGCAGTGCGGGGCCTGCGTACGCCAGAGAGGTGGAGTAGGGGATGTTGATATCGACGTTGAAGGCCGAAGGAGGGCGCGGCGCCGGGCAGGGGAAGACCACGTTTGGGTTGAACCCGCCGTCGAACTCAGGGGACGAGGAGTATCTCTGCCGAGCAATCGCCTGACTCTCCTGAAAGCCGTCCGGAGAGATCGACGAGAATATGGCCGGCGAGCCGACGCTTGCCTGGCTTCCCCAGTGGGGGGGATGCGACGCCGCCATCATCGCCGACCTTGTCGCCGCCGCCTGTTTCGCCCTCACGGTTGCCTGCTCTTCCGCCGCCGCCTCCTCTTGTTCTTGCCAGAGCTTCGTCCTCTCCTTTCTGCCTTTCGGTCGTCCAACACGATCTTCTTGGCGTGCTCCTTGGCCGCCCACCCGGCGTAGTACAAGCCCTCCGACTTCATCACCGGCGCTCTCGGCTTCCTCGCCTTCTTCTCTCCCGAAGCCTCGCCGAGGTTCGATCTGGGTTGGACGAAACTGTTGGGTGGCATGGTGGGCGGGAGCTCGGCGAAGTGGCGGGAGTGGGGGAATGAGGAAGAAAGGCGGGATGGGAGAAAGAAAAGGACGGAAGCTCGACGAAGTGGCGGGAGTTCGGACTTCGATCGCCGATAGAGCTGACCCACGTCCGTTTTCGCTGCGTCCGGCGTTCCTAGGGCATTCCCGGTAATCTGAATACGGCCTGAAAAACCCGAACGAAAATTCACTCGAATTCGAATAAAAACATGTTTTTGGTTACGCGTCTAAACCTAAATTCAGCTCCAGATTGCGTCAAAATAGCCGAGCGAAGATGGCCTTAGGTTATTTTGATGCAAATTATCGAGCAAGCCTCGAACGCCTCGAGTCCCTCGCCGGCAGTGACACGGCGGCCCCACGACCCGACGACCGTGGGACAGACAGCGCCCCCGAAAGCAGAGAGGAACAAACAAAAAGTTGGGAAAAAAGTACAGGTGGAAAAGTTGGCGCGGCCGCCCCTGAAGTTTCCTGGTATTCACGTTTTTACCGCCTATGGCTAGGCAGCGGCGCCACCACCCCCCATGCCCCAGTCCCCAGAGGACAAGCACGCGCGGGGCAGGTCTGGGCGCCACTGACAACGGTCCACACATGACACGCACACACACCAACCCCCGTGTCACTGGCGTGACTACACCCACCGGGTCACTGGCGTGCGGGGCAGGAGTCAAGAGGGATCGGCGTGTCAGTGGGTCGGACGGCTGACGTGGTGGGCCGGAGGTTAAACCCCCACCGAGCCCCTCGCCAGCCACAGCGAGCCGAGCCGAGCAGTGGTCTCTCGTCCCCTAGCTGCTGCTGCTGCCGCGCCTCGATCCGAGCACCAACAGCTCGTACTTTTAGATCCACTCGCCCCACGCCCACTCCGCTCTTTGCTGCTACCTCTTGCTCCGGCGGGCAATGCGGTGAGGAGAGGGAGGAGAACGAGACGAGAGGATGGGGTGCGCGCAGTCGCGGATCGAGAACGAGGAGGCGGTGGCGCGCTGCAAGGAGCGCCGCCAGTACATGAAGGCGGCCGTGGCGGCCCGCAACGCCTTCGCCGCCGCGCACTCCGCCTACGCTTTCTCCCTCAGGGACACGGGCGCCGCGCTCTCCGAGTTCGCGCACGGGGAAGGGGTGCCTCCCCCTCCCCCGCCGCCGCCCGCCGCGGCGGCAGAGCCCAAGGCCGACGGCGCGGCCCCTTCGGCGGAGGCGGCGGACGAGGAAATGCCGCCCCCGCCGCTTCCCATCGACTCGATGCCCCCGCCGCCGCCGCTTCCCATCGACTCCATGCCCCCGCCCCCGCCGCCGCTGCCGGAGTTCTCGCCCTCCCCAGCGAAGATCCACCGCTCCATGAGCATGCCCATGCCCCCCAAGGCCGAGGCGAGGGGTCCTGCCATGCTCCACAGCGACTCGATTCGGGAGGAGGAGGAAGAAGAAGAAGAAGACGACGAGGATGCGCATCTCGACGACCGGCGGCGCCGCCTGCGCCACCGCCAGCAGGCGCCTCCCGTGTCGCCGCCTCCTCCGGAGACGCCGGTAACCCCGCAGCCCCCACCGCCTCCCCCGTCCATGCTCGACACCAAGACCGGAGTCGACACCTGGGACTATTTCTTCTCCATGGAGGAGGGGATGGCGTCCATTGCCACCGAGGACGACGAGATCGTCCCTGAGCCGGAAGACGACAAGTACGTCCCTGCCGCGCCACCACGCCCGCCCTCCTCGCCCCCTCCTCCGCCACCGCCCGTGCAGTCTCGTGACGAGTACGAGGAGGAGGAGGAGGAGCCGCGCACGCCGGAGATGGTCACGCCGCCTCCCTCGCTTCCACCCAAGCATCACGGGCCTCCCAAGAAGAAGAAGGGCAAGGGGAAGGGGAAAGGGAAGAACAAGGAAGTGCACCACCAGCACACCGAGTCGGCTCCCGCGGTCACGCTGGTCGGGGGCTGGGGGAAGGCGGGCAAGGTTGTCCCCGCCGAGGTGCCGCGCGTGGATCTTCTGCTGGTGCTTGCCGAGATCGACGACAGGTTCCTCAAGGCCTCGGAGAGTGCTGGGGAGGTATCCAGGGTGCTGGAGGCCAACAGGATGCACTACCACTCCAATTTCGTCAACACCAAAGGTCAGTCAGTACCTTGATTCTCCTTCCTAGTTGCAATTTTGGATGTTTTAGGCTTGTTAAGTGCTTGTTGTTGCGATTTTGTCATGAAAATCTGATCTTGTTTGGTGATGGCGATGGCGATGTGATGGATTCCTCGGTAGAGAGAGACGTCCAAAACAAATGCTGGGGTGGGGTTTGCTACACAAGTAGAATGAGCTGTCCATGTCCACACCCACTATCCCATTCTCCCCGCCGGTAACATGCCGTGCTGGGTTGTTCTTGTAGCTGCTAGCTAGCAATTGGTAAAATTGGTCCTTTTGGAACTGGTATAAAAGTGATTCTCGGTACAATTATTGGTTTGTTTGGCATGATTGTTATTTGACTGTATACATGTACGGATGCATCTTTCTGAATCGTGCTTATGTGGCTCAAATGCACCCATTTGTCTACACTCTTAGCGCCACATGTCTTAGCAAATGCCATTCTATGATATAACCTATTCAATATAAAAATTTACCGAGTGTTTTGTATATCGATGTTGCATCTTTGGTAAGGATTTGATGTGTATGATATGGAAAATGTGCCGATAGGAACAAAATACCTAGCCAGCCAAGTGAAGAGCTGCTAGAAATTAACAACGGAGAAGGAAATGCGAGTGATGCTGGAATCTGGACTTTTCCTTATATACAATGCTGAAGAAAGTCTGGTCTTTTTCCTGTCTCGATCTATCTGCCATTTCATATCCAGCATTATGTATGTTTAATAGTGAAATATCAGATGAAAAAGATTTAGACCATTTTGTCTCATGCTTAACACATCAAATTTGTATGAATTATCTAATTTTTAATTGGGAATGGAAAAACTATCAGACATTCCATTGGCAATTTAGCATGCAAACATTCAGAACTGATGTTTGAACTTTGTTCAAATGTACATGTTATTGTGTTAATGAAGTGTATTTCCATAGTAACCTGCATAAGAATAGATCCCCATTAGGTTCCCGTGTTTGATAAGTCCCTCTGTTTGAATTCTCTGTTCATGGAGCACAAAAATTAGGTCCTCTAAATGCTAATACCTTACCAATATCGCCTTCTTTACTCTGCTACATTAGGAGCACACCGTTGGTTGATGTTAGCTGATGCTTTCTTGTTTTCCCCTTCACATCTAACATAAGAAACTATATTAGAGATCGTAATCCAACTGTTATCTAGTGTTCCTTCAGTCCCAGTTCCAAAACTATATATGTACAGAAAGCTGGAAATTCTTACAAGAGCTAGAAATTGTGGAGGCACTAGTTGGATGCTCATTTGTTGCTAAGCTAAAAAAAATCATATCGCTCCAAAACACGATTCTTTGCCATTGGGTTTGCCTTTTCCCCTGTGCTAAACAGAGTGTTGCCCCAGCCTGCATTGTTCCCATGTCGCTATAGTTGTTGCCCTTTACCTTGCTGCCATGCTTGACCAGACATGCTGTCCTAACATCCAAATTTTTGAGTTCCATCAAGCGATTCACTTGAGAGTGACAAGCAGGGTTGGCTTGGTTCTCTGCTACATCCTATAGCCTCGTGAAGTGGTGGTGAATACTGAAAAGTGAGAGGACGTGGAGGGGACATGGGGATCCATGTAAAACAATTTTTGCTTCCACATACTGAGGAATTGCAAGGATTAGAATAAAGATCAGTAGTAGTTAATCGTTTGGTTAGATATGTGGTTTTTATCTGCTTCTGAGTGAAATATTCAAGCATTGACCAAGCGAGTCTCAAAAGTTCTTAATGTAAATTTGACCTAAGCGAAGAGACAATAATGAAAAAGAATTTTGATGTTCAGAAATATGACGCCACTGTTGGTAGAATAGACAACTAGGTGGCAATGTTTGCAGGTTTCAAAATATTTCTGTTCTCATGATTAGTTTCATCTTCCATGCACTCATTTCTGCAGACGCTGATTAATTTCTTCAAAGTGCTATTGAATGAGAGTACTTAACGCTTCACTGGAATACACCTAATTTTGTTTGATTAACAATAACACTGTTAGCCCTGTCCATTCTTGCGACTTCATGTGCTTTTAGGTTACTTTGTCCATTGGAAGTCATTCTAACGTGGCAAACTTCTCTGCAATATCTTGTATGCAATTATTAGAACATTTTAATAGCTATTTCTTGAACTTATTTTTAATTGTGGTTACTATATTTCACAGAGCATATTGATCATTCTGCTAGAGTTATGAAAATAATAACATGGAATAGATCCTTCAGCGGCATGCAAAATGGTGATGATGGGAAGGATGATTTTGAAAACGATGAATCTGAGACTCTGGCTACTGTGGTTGATAAAATTTTAGCCTGGGAGAAAAAGCTGTATGATGAAGTAAAGGTGCGTCTCATTCCTGTAGTCCATCATGATTGTCTTTTACTTATTACTTATTTGAACTTAGATATTCTGAACTTATAATATGTTTATGATGATTGTACATCTCTACTGAAAGAGAACACTTCTGGAAGCTGAGATGATTCTTGTTATCTTCTTTCTAAAGAGAGAAAAAAACCCTACCACCTTCTACAATAACACCCATCATTCAACATCAACCAACATACATAATTATTTCTGGTAAAGTCTGCATAACTAGACGGTGGTTTTATTTTGAAGAACGACATTCTAGTTTTTGTGCTCTTTAGTCTATACCAGAGTAGAAAATGGATATACCAGAGATTTTGACCTCTTGGCAGTGTGCTGATTTTTTGTAGTCTTCATTTGCTAAGTTAGCAAGTACAAACATATGCTGGGGGAGCAGGATCATGTTATTATTATATGCTGACGGGGCATTAAAACTGTTTTACATGTCTATTGAGTTATAAAAAGCTTCTTGAAAAGATTATTATATACTCATAGGATCATTGCCCATAGGGCATTAAAGCAACTGTAATAATAATAAAAAGATTAAAGCGGCTGTAACTTTTCTGTCTCAACATGAACAAAACTATATGTTCAGTGCAAGTGCACATGTGTTTAATATTCTGAGATTTATGTACATCATTACAAGCCAATTCTGTTCATGTTGAATTCTGTTCACATTTCTTACCTGCCACCCTCTGATACAGCTTATGTCTCAATTGCACAGGCTGGTGAGATTATGAAGCTTGAGTATCAGCGGAAGGTTGCTTTGTTAAATAGGCAAAAGAAACATAATGCTTCTATTGAGGTTCTGGAGAAAACTAAAGCTGCTGTAACCCATCTGCATACAAGATACATAGTTGATATGCAATCAATGGATTCGACTGTGTCAGAGATTCAGCATCTCCGTGATAATCAACTTTATCAAAAACTTTTGGATCTTGCTGACAGGTAATTAGATGCACACCGCTTCTTTATCGTGCATCAGGATGCTACTCTCTTTTCAGATGCGCATTTAGGAACCCTAATAGTTTAATCTACCAACTTGCCTGCCTTATTATTTCTGCTATACTACTTCATGCATTGTTGACAAGTGCACCTACAGGCAGTTCTCTTCTATAACCTGGCCTGATTCATTACTACAGCCAGTGAGTATAGTCGATCTACAGCTGGTGCATCAACATTACTTTCCTGTTTAGTATGGTTATAATATTTGTCATCACAGCCTACTGATTTTATCTTGTATGAATAACTAGATCTGGTTACACACAAATACGAAACTCTACAATCTTTATTTGGTGCTGTCCTTTCAGGATGGCAAAAATGTGGGAAGACATGCACATGCATCATGCAAATCAGCTGAAAACTGTGTTGGAACTCAAGTCAGCTGACATTTCCGATTCCAATATCGAAACAAGTGCACATCACCACAGCCATACACGCCAGCTGCGTGATATTGTAGAGAAGTGGAACACAAATTTTAGTGATCTCATGAGCCATCAAAAGGAGTACATAAATGCTCTCTACAGCTGGCTGAAATTGAACCTTATACCTATAGAGAGCAGCTTAAAGGAGAAAGTAGCATCACCACCAAGGATGCAGCAACCTCCTGTTAAAGCTCTTCTCCAAGCATGGCATGAGCAACTAACCAAGCTACCTGATGATCTTGCCAGACATGCCATCATTAGTTTTCGGGCAGTCCTGGACACCATACTAAGTGTTCAGGACGAGGAGTTGAAACAGAAGGAGAGCTGTGACCAAATTCGCAAGGAATACGTGCGAAAAGCTCGAGCATTTGAGGAATGGCATCACAAGCATTCACAGCGCAAGACATTTGATGATCCAGAGAGCGGCGAAGGGACAAGCCAAAGGGACGCAATTTCAGAGAAGAGGTTCGCTGTAGAGAGCCTAAAAAGCAAGCTGGACAATGAAGTTGAAGTCCATAATAAGTTGTCGAAGCAAGTGAGGGAGAAATCTCTTTCGATCCTGAAAGCACACCTGCCAGAGCTGTTCCGTGCCCTGACCGACTTCTCTAATGCGTCCTTTGCTATGCACTCGAACCTAAGACTGATGTACCTCATGCAGGATCAGGGTAGTCATAACTAGGTCATGAACATGTACAGGAGTTAGGGTGCTAGTAATTATCTCCTTTGAAATGTTGTGTAACGTTTGTATTGTCTCCCTAGCCTTTTTTGCGGTAAGATCGTTTTGTTATTTGAATTATCAAATGAAATGAGGTTCCAGAATCATCAGGGTGGTGCATGACCCATGTTAAGTGGCATGAAACGGATGGAGAACCCTTAATTGCTGACAATTGACATTTTTTGTTGTTGACATTATGTCCAAAGTTCGCTGGGCACATGGAGGTAGATTCACTTACTGCGACCACGTTGAAGACAGCAGCTGTGTGAACCCAGTTTTCTGCCGGCGTTGCTCATGTTGGAGATGACTCCCAAGGGAGGGAGGAAATCAATTGCAGATCAAGAAAAGTTCATCCTTCAACAGGCTTGGGAAGGACAAAGGACTCACCACGAGCCGGGGGGGGGGGGGGGGGGGGGGGGGGGGGTAGCCAGGATTTGGATACTGGCTCGAGCACTTGGATATGCTCCGGTCGTTGGTGTGTAGGCGCACTAGTGGCTCAGGTGCTAGCCGGTGACAACGATTGTGAGGGCGCCATGGTGGCGGGAAAGCAGCGTGTTATGGCAGAGGCGCGGTTATTATTTTAGCGATGTTTCATCCACCGTGTTGGAGGTGTAAAGGTCATGTCAAGGAAAAACCCTTGCCCGGTCTTCTAGGGCGGCGACGTCCATGGATGTCACACCCTTATCGAAGGCGTCATTGCGGATTCTCTCGGTCCTTCTTTATGTTTCATGTGAAAACCCATGATCCTCAGATCGGACGATGGCGGTGCTCTAGCGCGTACTCTTCTTGAAGACACTTCCTTGGAGCTCACAGTGTGGCTATATCTACAAATGTTGTGTGGTTGCAGTGTCTTATTTGGTTGGTGTCGTTTTTATTGGTGTGCTTGCTTTGACCCAGCTTGTATCTTTTTCTGCACACTCTGAGCCATCTGTTTTGTCCTACCTTGTTGAGCTTAACTTTTTTTTTCTCGGTGTCGTCTTAACTTTGTTTTCTGGTTTCAGTGATATGTGATTTGTTTTGGCTAACACCTTAGTTGAATTACCTCAGTTAACACTTAACCGTGTAGCGCATAACCATGCTTCTGAACCATATCACACGATAGGGTTTAGAGAATATCTATCCAAGTTGGAGGGGAAAATTACGTTTTGGCTAAACCACGCCAACAACTTAGTTCTTAGTCGGCCCAGAAACTACCCTTATTGCTATGAGTTACAAACATCTTTAGATGGACTCAAAGTCATCTAATCCATAACCTGGATCGTGTGATTACCTCGGGTCTAAGGATTCCATTGTATGAGTCGCATCGTATGACAAACTTTCTTATGACAACTCACCTTCGGGTCAGTCTGACTAGCATAGCTCTTTCGTATAGCAAGTTAAGTCGGATATCATCTCCATGCACATGACCATTGGATACTTGCCATCTTCCTTCTTACACGTTAGTCTCAGCGGGTGTCCAGTCCAACCTCAAACGACTAAGGACAAGAACTTGAATGAACTAAATAGGATAGCGTGGTTCCACAACCAAATCACATATTTGGTGACAAGTACCATAGTTCATAAAGGGAGTACTTATTAAAACAAATTCAAAAAGTGGAGGCTCTAGGGAACCATTCTTAATTATTTGTACTAGAGTCAATCACTCAAACATCTCTATGTATAAAGTATCTCATGCCCATCTCTCTTGCGTGCACCTCAAACTTGGGCTCAGGAAGCGGCTTCGTCAACGGATCAACAACATTTGCATCCATGTTCACCTTGCATAGCTTGATATCTCTCGAACCGATGAATTGCCGAATCATATGATGTCGCCCGAGTACGTGTTTTCTCTTGTGGTGTTCTCTCGCTTCCTTGGCTTGTGAAAGAGCACCATTATTGTCACAGTACACGCCTAATGAAATAGACATAGCCGGAATAACAACAAGGTCCAATAGGAAGTTCCTGATACAAACACATTCCTTTTTCGCCACTAGGGGAGCAATATACTCATGTTCCGTGTCCGAGTACGCAACTATCTCTTTACTAGAACTCTTCCATCTCACTACACCTCCGTCCACAAGAAACACATATCCAAATTGCGATTGAGAATCATATAAGTCGGTTTGTAAGCTAGGATCTATGTAACCCTTACATCGAACTCTTTACTCACTGCCATAGACTAGGAACATATATTTAGTTCGTATTAGGTACTTCAAGACATTCTTTACTGTTGTTGATAATCATATAGGCACTTCAAGACGGGATCCAGCTGATATCTACTAGTAACACTAGGAGCATAGGAAACATATGGCCTAGTACATATCATCGCACACATGATAGATGATGGCCCACAAGTGTATAAGGTTGTCAGAGAATGTTTTCGCGGAAATATTAATTCTAGTTTTTATATCGATCCCAATAAGGAGCCTAGGTAAGTATTTTTATGCGGCGTTTCTGTCGCACTCAAGGTGTCATCGATATTGAGTGAATTGACTGCAATTGTTGACGGTGGAAGGTGGTGAGTGAAAGATAGACGAAACTTGCGTAAGAAAGGAATAATAATTAAATTGCATAAAAGTAAAGACGAGAAATGTGTTTGAAGATCCTGCAAATGAGAAGTTAGGCGCGGAGAGAAACGGTTCATGGTGACAGTGAAAGTGCTAGATGAATAAAGTGGAGTAAGTGATAGTGATATTTTTATTTGTAAATGAGTAGGCAAGCAACCTGTATACCGACTATGAGTCCTCATGGCCAATTCTTCCCAGCCTTAATGATCCGTCTTCCTATTACCACGGCAATGGTCAGCAAATCAATTAAGGTCTTTCGACCGGATCAAGGCTTTAATCTTGATGATTCCTTGTTGTCCTCGAGTAGTACTAGCTCTTCATTGATATCGGTTGTGTCACTCGGGGGTCGCTGATTCGCTAACATAAAAGATCATAACTATGAGATCTTTAGATCATGTTACCTGGGCCCTTAAATTAGATAACAAGCATTACACAAACATAGATAATCATTCTCACTATTTAATAAGCACTACAACAATCACAAATGGATGGATTTAAAGAAGGCACAACACATCTCACCAATCCCCAACATCTCCCACGCCTATGATGATTTACTCAGACATGAGAGGAATACAATGTATTGCAAATGGGAATCATCTCAAAGTTATCATAGCAAGCCACAATACTAGTTGAAGATCAAATCAAATACAAACAAAAGGTAGATCAAAGTATCAAACCCTAATCTTACAAGTGCCGATCTCTCTCTCCCTAAGTAACAATGGGGATGATAGTGGAGTGAGTGGTTTAGAGGCTATAAATCGTCGAAGAATGAGGCAGGGTTCTTCTCCTTCTCCAGATCCTATCTCTCCCTCTCTGAATGAGTTTTCGGCGGCTATGTTCTCTTTTTCGTCGTCTCCCCTTTACGAAAGTTGCTTGTATTGATATAATAGAGCTAGCGGCGGGTAGTACACGGGTGCATCCCTATTGTACCGATGATCGTTATGCCCCCTGAATGCCTCCAGTGAAAGGGGCTCTAATTGGGGATTTACTTTTTAGGTGTAATTAGCCCATAAATGCTATTCGATCTTCCATAAATTTTCATTACCTGAAAACCATCTCAAGAAACCAAGGATTCGCTAATTGCAATATTAACGTTAGTAGAAAGAGGTAATCTTCAGTGAAATCCGGTAATAAAGAAGAGGAAAATCAATGGTAAAAAGTGATGAAATTTGGAGCTATCAACTTCTCCAAGATTAGATGTTACTCGCCCTCAAGTGACAAAGCTATAATGAGTAACAACGAGGAATTGAATCAAGACGAAAGAGTTATAAGTTCGAGGTTGTATCATATTCCGTTGTCTCAAATCCTACAACCTTGAACATGAGCATAATATATCTAAACAATTGAACTTAAATCCAATTCCTAAATGCAAGTAACTCGCTAGCTAATAGCTCTTACATATCAAATGAGATTGTCAAAATTTTGGCTAGGCTTGCAAATCAATTCCTTTCAGCACCTCTCTTTTTATGAGAGTGAAAATGTTTTCAAGCGAGGTTGCTCAAGTAAAAATTAAGGGTGCACAAGTAGATGTCAAAAGAAGGATAAACTTAGAACTTTTTCATTAACACCCACTTTGATAATCATGGCTATCAAACACCTCTTATTTTCCTTGTCTTTGGAGAACTCTAATTATTCATTTTAGGTGGTGAGGTGATACCAAAGTTCTAAAAAAGTATAAAATATTTTCATCTCATATCTTGGTGGTAGTTATTCTCTCCCTTTTTTCTTCCTCTTTCAAGGATCATTGCTTGTTTCTTTTTACAAATTATTACACAACCTTTAAGAATACCAATAATTTTTCCCATATATACACACGTATGCCGCTCATGTCATCAACTCATAGCCGAAATCCGGGGTTATACCATAGATCGTTCAAAATCTAGCGGAGTTGTTGGCATCCGAAAGGTGTCTACGAGAAACATAGAACTTTTTCCTTTTTTACAGCTGGTTAAAATAGGGTTTAGCATCTCCCTCTCCCATCGTAAAAAGTTCGTTCTATCAAACAATTCTTTTTTAGAAGGTATCATCAAGTCAACGATCGGTATGTGGGGTTGAGTACTACTAAGATTAAGCCCTTAAGACAAAAACATGGCACCAAAGTTGTCGATAGACACTTATTCTTATTCTTAAAAAGTTTGGATTTTAATCCAAGGAGTTGTTTTTCGAACTGATATTAATTGTCGTAAGTCTCAACCAAAGTAGTGACAAAAACCTTTGAGCTCAAGTTCTAAAAGATAACGAGTTAAGCACAGAGTAGAACTAAAGTGCAACAGAACAGACATAAAATGTTCATGAATAAACTTACAGGAAGAGGGAAAATAAGAATGTGATATCTCCTCTTGCTTGCTCATCTCCTGCTTGAGCCAACTCTTTGCGTTCATTTCCATAGCTAAATCACTATAAATGAATAACCTATAGAAAAATGAACAAGAGCAGAGATAAATTTTCACAAATCACGATAAAAGATAGTCTAATTGTTGTTTGGGTTTTCTTTTTATCAATGCAAAACTGAAAGTAAACATGAAATGGATGAAAACAAAATAAGAACAAAAAATATGGATGCAAAAGCTGGGAGGAGTTTAAACTCCCTAAGCTTAGGCTCCTAGCCTATCTAGAATCAAAAGTTGCCACCTTCATCAGGTGGCGGATGCTGGTATGAGAAGTTCGGGTAGCGGTTTGGAAGGTAGGTCATAAAATATGTGAAGTCCTGGGTGAGGTTCACTATGTTGGCGTTCGTATCATGCAACATATTTTCTATGTTGCCGATGTGATGCACCACTTGGTCAAAATCACCTCTCGGGACATAGTTGAATCCCAGCTGTGGTGGAGGCATACCATGCTGCTGGTACTGAGGGAAAGGTGGTTGGTGATGGTGCTGCTGACCATAGTCATCCCATCCTGCTGCGTTCCAGCCCTCTCCACCTTGCTCCTGCTGCTGCTGGCCAGCTGACGCGTCTTCCCAGTTGAGGTGACCTCCCGGCTGTGCAATCCTCCCCAAGAGGATCAATGCTTGCTGGAACTCCTCCTCAATAAGGACCCAACTCTGTTTACCTGACAAACTAAAATCTTGGACAAAGGAAGAAAAACTTGGTGGATATCACCATTAGGCTCAAAATAAAGCTGATAAGCACGAAGGGAGCGTTGGGTCTATAGGTCCCCATGAATTTGGTGCTAGCCATGTGGATATCATCCATAATCTTACTGCCAGCCACAACTCTTTCCTGAGGCAGGACAAATTTGCTTGCGTAGGTGATCTGTATGATCAAGCCACCACATCGGATGTCCCAAGCAGAAGCTTACCTTTGGTGGGGAAAGTGCTGGATGAGCAAAGCACCTAAGTTTACCTTATGCTCCATCTCGGGATGTAGGGCCACGTGAATTACGCTTATCTCGGGGCCTGCCATTTCCCCGACATCTCCTTTTCCAAAATTAGAATTCACCAAGAAGATGTGAAATAACGGATAGTGGGATTCTGGATAGTGGCGCTCTTCTTGCGCAAATAACCAATGTTCCAGTGGCCAAGAATCTTCTCCCAGGAATGCATTGCCTCTATGTGGAAATTGTCATTAATATCGAGTTCCCCCTCATGGGAGAATACGAAATGATCACAAAATTCATAAAAGGAAAGGTTGCGGGGTTGCCCATTGAGCACAAAATTTATAGTGTAGTTACTCTCCTGGGATAAGTTTACTCACCCTCTCAAAGTTTCGGCTCATGTCGGCTCTCAAGCTATCCGCCTCCGAACGCCTCTTTTTCGAACCTGGCGGCCTAGTGGAACCCAAGGCCCCTGCCGTCCTCGAGCCCTTGACCGAGCAGAAAATCCTTCCAATGTTATGCATTGTGCTACAAATTTTCAAATAAAAATATAGGCATCAAGTTTCTATCACATAAACAAACGATTACTGGCAGAAATTACAAATCCTAAAGTGAGGAATCAAAAATAATCTCAAATATGATGAACTCATCTAGGTAGATAATATGAGGAATTCAACCATGGATTTCAGAAAATATAGCGTGGATTGGATGAGAAACTTACCGATGTGAAGATTCCCCCACTCAAAAATACGAAATCAATGAAGAATTGAAGGTTCTAGGAGGTTAGGGTTTAAGGTGGAGAGAGAAAGAGAAATAAAGCAAGAGGAAGAAGAAGAAAGGGGGTGGCTGTGAGCCAGCCGCTGTCGGCCTTTACCTGCCGAAGCATACGGTACGGGTGGGTGGTAAGGGAGCATCCCACACGTACCGGTGGTCGTCATCGTTGGATCAAGGTTAGGGTTCAAGATCAAACCTGGATGGTCTGGTACGAGGGTACGGTACATGCGCGTCCCAGCCGCACGAGTGCTCGTTATTGGTACTGTTAACGCTAGGTGAATCCATCGAAGTTTAGTACGGGCAGGTGGTACAGACGCATCCGGCCATATCGATGCTCATTATCGATATAGTGAACTTTTGGTGAATTTGTCAAATTCAGTACGGGCGGGCGGTACGGGCTCATCCGACCGTACCGATGCTCGTTATGCAGTCTGAACCTTGTTTACTTCTTCCCTTCATTTTTTCTTGCTTCTTTAAACTCCACTAGGGTAAATCCTCAGCAAATCTCAAAACTCAAATAAATTTATTAATACACACAAATTAAAAGAAAAATAAAAAAATTTAAACTTAATTTATTGAAAATAGGTTAGCTCCCATTAAGTATTTTATTCTAGAGTTTAGATTATTAGCCAATCTCCAATTCATTAGCATTTACCTCAAGCTGTTCTTCATCTATAGTTTTTGCTTCTTGGATACACTTAGGTGGAGGAACTTATTTTCTATTATGCTCCTGTTTCTTTGGAAAATAGTGAACAATCTATTCATTATATATATTGAAGACAATCTTACCGCTAGAACAATCTATGTTAGCTCCAGCTATGCTAAGAAAAGGTCTTCCAAGGATGATAGAAAGTTTGTCATCTTGAGGAACATCAAGAATAATAAAATCAGTAGGTATAACATGTTGGTCTATTCTAAGTAGAACAACTTAGATTATACCGACAGGTTGTTTAGTGTCTTATCATCCATTTGCAAAGTGATTGAAGTGGGAGAGTACTCTCCAAGGTTCAATTTTTTAAACAAGGAATAAGGCATAACACTAACACCTGCTCCTAAATTACAAAGAGCGTGAACTATGATTGTTTTTACAATTGGCAAGAGATGGTTGGTATACCTGGATCCCCCAAGCTTAGCAGGCAACTTATCACCAAAGCTTGTCATTACCGCTAAAGTCTTAGTTACCTTTTTTATTAAGAATATCTCGCATAATTTTTTTATAAGTAGGAACTTGAATATCATCAGTTAAAGGAAGTTCTAAGCGAAGGCTTCCTAGTGCCTAAGCAAAAGAATCATAAATAGCTTTATCCGATTTATATTAAACTCGATTAGGATAAGAAATTTTATTTTTGGTGGGTATTGACTTATCTTTTACCTTTGCCACTGGTTCAATATCTTTTTAGTTTTACTTGTTACTGATTTTTGCTTATTGGCATGTTCTTCACGTGGGGTGATCACTTGCTTTTCTTGCTCCTTTCTAAGATCAGCCTCTTCCGTTGAGTCGATTGTCTCAGCATCTCAGTCATATAGTTTATGTTTATCTCCTGCTTCTTCTTCACTAGCTTTGTAAGCCTCATGTTCTCTTTTACGAGCTTCATAATCGATGTCATCTTGCGGATCAAGTAGGTCCTATTCTTCTTGACTCATCTCTTGAGTCTCTCTTGCCTTGAGGGCTTGTTCTTCTTGATACCAAGTGGCCCTTGTGGTTCCTACGTTTCTGTGCCACGTCTAGTGACAATATTGGTAGAAACAGTATTGAAATTTCCTTGGTTTAAGATCAAAGTTTTTGTTTCAATTATTTGATCACATTGTGTTTTAACCATACTTAAGTATCTGTCTAAATTCTTTGTAGCATGACCCAAGTCGTCAAATACTTTGGTTAGGTCTCTTATATTCTTTACTTGAGTCATAAAATGCTTATAATTTTTCTCATGGAACTGATTTTGTTGATATCTAAACTTTTGCATGACAAAATTTATATCATCTTCCATTACATAAGCTTGAAGAATGTCAACAGTATTTTCTTTAATAAGTTTCAAGGCTATTCCTTTTTATTCCATGGACTTTTTGACGCCAGGTATAAGATCTGAGGGTATGTGAATCATACCTTTTCATGGTTCAACATCTTCAACTGGATTGTATTGTTCATCATTAAGGGATCTTACCTCGAAAATATTTACACATTCTGGCAATGTTAAGTTTCATATACAATCCCCCTGTAGATAGATCAATCATTTCTTTTGTTTCATCATGAAGCCCATTATAAACATACTGGATAATTAAATGCTCATAGAAACCATGATTTGGTACTTTCATAATCATTGCATAAAATCTGTTCCATGCTTAATAAAAGTTTTATCCAACTGCCTGGAGAAAGTTTTTTATGTTACATTTAATCTGCATATTTATGCATAAACTCTCGGATGCAATCTTCCTAGATTTTTATAGTGTGATTAGGTAATGATTGTAACCAATAAAAACATTATATTTCAGGGACCAGCAAAAAAGTTTAAGGAGTACAAACTCTATTGATAGACTTGCTGGTTTAAGAGTAGCACAAAGGTCATGGACCTTTGTCAAGTCATCACTAGGATATTTCTCTTCTTTTCCTGCGAAAGCAATCTCTTTCATCATATAAATTAGCTCAAGATATATTTCAAATTCCTGCCTTCAAGTTTAGGACAAAGAATAAGCATTTTTCTTAAGCGCCTAGATGGATTCCCATATTCTCCCAATGGTAGCTCAGGTACTTCAGCCCCCTGGGTGATGGTCAAGTCAGCCATCAAAGGAATCAAATTGTTCACGTCTACAGTATGTGAGTTAGAAAATCTTTCAATAAATTCTAGGCATCTCTCAATTGGGATATGATCAATGTATGGATGTAGATAAGTTTTTCCTGATCGAGTGGTACCTCTATCTTCAACAGAGATCATGGATGGTGTCAACAATTACTTTTGTCAAGAAACAACACTTAGCACTTAGCTTCCTGGCAATGGCACCGGAAAATATCTTGATGGCCTGCAAGTGCATAGGTTCATCAGAGAATGTTTCCATGGAAGTATTAATTCCAGTTTATATATCGATCCCAATAAGGAGCCTAGGTAAGTGTTTTTATGTGGTGTTTCTGTCGCACTCAAGGTGTCACCGGTCTTGAGTGAATTGACTGCAATTGTTGACGGTGGAAGGTGGTGAGTGAAAGATAAAGGAAACTTGCGTAAGAAAGGAATAAGAATTAAATTGCATAAAAATAATGACGAAAAAGGTGTTTGAAGATCCTGTAGATGAGAAGATAGGAGTGGAGAGAAACGGTTCATGGTGATAGTGAAAGTGCTAGATGAATAAAGTGGAATAAGTGATAATGATATTTATTATTTGTAAGTGACTAGGCCAGCAACCCGTATACCGACTGGGAGTCCTCATGGCCAATTATTCCCAGCCCCAATGATCCGTCTGCCTGTTACCATGGCAATGGTCAGCACATCAATTAAGGTCTTCCAACCGAATCAAGGCTTTAACCTTGATGGTTCCTTGTTGTCCTCGAGTAGTACCAGCTCGTCACTGATATCGTCTGTGTCACTCAGGGGTCGCCGATTCGCTAGCATACAAGCTCATACCTATGAGATCTTTAGATCATGTTACCCGCGTCCTTAAATTAGACAACAAGCATTAGGAAAACATAGATAATCATTCTCACTATTTAATAAGCACCACAACAATCACAAATGGATGGATTTAAAGAAGTCACAACACATCTCACCAATCCCCTACATCTCCCACGCATATGGGGATTTACTCAGACATGAGAGGAAGACAAATCAAAGGGGTAATTGTATTGCAAATGGGAATCATGTCAAAGTTATCGTAGCAAGTCACAATACTAGTTGAAGATCAAATCAAATAGAAACCAAAGGTAGATCAAAGTATCAAACCATAATCTTACAAGTGCCAATCTCTCTCTCTCTCTCTAAGTAACAATGGGTATGATGGTGGAGGGAGTGGTTCAGAGGCTAGAAATTGTCGAAGAATGAGATGGGGTTCTTCTCCTTCTCTAGATCTGATCTCTCCCTCTCTGGATGAGTTTGCGGCGGCTGTGTTCTCTTTTTCATCGTCTCCCCTTCATGAAAGTTGATTGAATTGATATAACAGAGCTAGCGGCTGGTAGTATAGGCAGACGATACGGGTGCATCCTGATCGTACCGATGATCGTTGTGCCCCCTGAATGCCTGCAATGAAAGGGGATCCGATTAGGGATTTAATTCTTTAGGTGTAATTAGCCCATAAATGCTATTAAATATTCCATAAATGTTCATTACCTAAAAACCATCACAAGAAACCAAGGATCCGCTAATTGCAATATTAACGTTAATAGAAAGAGGCAATCTTTAGTGAAATCCGACAATAAACAAGAGGAAAATCAATGGTAAAAAGTGATGAAATTTGGAGCTATCAATAGATCTAAAGCCGACGCATATGAAATCATATCCATTTGAATTTTCTCATCAGCTGACACTGGGTTCTGAATCTTCCTAAGTGGGACACCATGCAACATCAGTAAGAACCCTTTCTTCGCTAACTCGATTCTAAACCTCTTTAGTACTTTTTCTAGACATTTACTCTGGATCAAATTTATGAGCCATATTGATCTATCTCTATAGATCCTGATCCCCATTATAAATGCCGCCTCACCCAAGTCCTTCATCTTGAAGCACCTATCTGATGAATCATTGGTTTCTTGCAACACTGAAACATCATTGCCGACTAAAAATATGTCATCCACATAAAGTAGTAGGAATGAAACCGAGATCCACTGATGTAACATCCCAACATTTAGGAACCAATGAAGGGTAGAATTAGGATTTTTGTGCATATGCATGCATTCATCTATAAAATGTGGGCAAATTTTTCGCCAAACTAAAAATCTAAAGTGATCAGAGTTTCTTTCACTCTCTCTGTGTAGGAATAGCTTTTGAGAGTGATCATTATAAATCCTGACATGATCTTTATGAGTAGTGTGTTTTGGGGGAAAGAATTTGAATTCAAATTTGAAATTTGAACTTATATTTAAAAGCTAGGATTTGGTATTTTAAAATGATTTCCAAAATGATTTATTAATACTATTTGTTATAATAAAGAGATAATAAAAAATAATAAGAATTCAATGTAAAGAAATTTAAATAAGAATATTATTTTTCTTTATTCCATAAACATTTTACAAAGAGGGACTCATCAATCAATGAAGAGGTTCATTACAGTAAAGTGATTACAAGAAAGGAAATTCAAATATGAATAAACTATTACAAATTCTTACAAAAGAATAAAATAAAGATTACAATAAGAATCTATCTATCTATGTACTCCTATACTAAATCTTGAAACACCAGATCTTGTACCTGCAACAAAATATAAAACAAGCAAAAAAGGAAAATAAAAGGTTAAATATTAGAATACTCTCAGTGGAGAACAGTGAGGTGCACTGCTCATATTACATCATTGAGTATTAATAAAGGGGCAAGTTTCACCAATATGAAAGAATTGTTCTTTCATAATAAATAAGCCACAATACAGATTTTAACATCAAGTAAGAGGGGCAAGTTTCACCAGGAGAGTTAAATGTTAAAGATCAAAAGGTAAAACACCTCATCAATCTAATCCAAACCGTGTACCAAGCAGGCATGCAACACAATCACCTAAATGCATGGTGAGAGCTGTTAACACACCAGCAGCAGCTACACAAGCAAAAAGGAAGAGCCCAGCCGTGGAAAGGCTCACAGCAGCACATTTTCACTTCCAACACCAAACCAGGAGCACACTAAGCTTAGTAAGAACCAAGCAAATCATCAGCCAACCACACATAAGCTCATCCCAGTACTCACCAGATGGTGACATAAGGAGGGGTGGATCAGGTGGACAACAAGGCCAAGCTTACAGGAACCAAAAGGTGAAGGGCAAGATCAAGGCCAAGTTACAGGAACCAGAAGGAGAAGTACAAGCTCAAGCCAACATCACCATTAGGAATATCTAGCCATCCAAATCAACCAACCACAACACCATCAAAACTATCAATTGTGGTGAGTAAAATAAAACCATCACATGATCCTATCATCTTCTTAAGACCAAGATTCATGTGTTGTTTTATATCTAGATCTCTCAGAAATCACCCAAGTGGGGTGAATCCATCATAGATGATTTTTTAAATAAAGAATTTTAAATAATCAAACCAGGATCTTAGGCCAGCATCATAGATCCTGGATATGATAGCCAAATCATATAATCCAACATGTAGATAGCATAGCTTGTGAATTCTGGGCACATCTCCTAGTGGAGTAGCACCTCAGAATTCATAAATCCTATGAACCGATATAAATCTATGAGCATACCAACCATCTTAGCCAAAAGGATTCAAGATCTAGTAACTAATGATAATACCAGAACATTTCTATTAGGGACAATAAGATAGGAAACTAATTCCTATGCCTCAGACCAACATCATATGCAGAAATGTTTAAGAAGAAGATCCCAACTTAACTTTGATTCAAATCCAACACTAAGCATCAATAGAATCAAGCTAGTAGAAAAACCTAAACTTGTGTACCATTTTAAGATAGTGTCACAAAGATAGATTCTAAAATCAAGCAGATCCATTATTTAGCTTTCATAAGTAAACCTGTAATATCATCTTCCTGGAATTTAACCAGGAATCATCACCAAGATTATATCTATCCACATAATCATGGTATCAATATAATCACATTATTACCCTAATTCTGAGTATAATCCCACAAATGAGGGCTCAACAATTCAGTGGATAATCACTGACAGTACCACTGTCAATACTAATATTTTGATAGTGGTGAACTAACCAATCACCAACACCACTAGTAAAATTCCACAGTAGCATTACCACTTTATTCATGCTCAACTATCAATTGAATCAACACTATAAGGCCACTGGCATAATATAATCAAATGAGAACAGTGAGCAATTTAGTATTTGATCACAACCCTCATTAGTCATCACCAATAGTTATAGTTCATCATATATAACCACAATAGAAGAAGGAACCCTAGAACAGGGCAAGAACCTAATTAGGGATACGCACCAGAGACACACATCATAGATCCAGTAAGGCAAAGGACAGAGAGCACGAGGGGGAAGAGAGAACCAACTTACTGGAGGTCCTCGCTGAAGATTAGAAGAGGAAGAAGAGGGGCCTACGGGCACGGCGGCACGGGGAGCACCCAAGGGGCGCTGCAACCCGCACCGAGCCGAGGCGGCGGACACAGCAGTGTTTGAGGACGATCAGCACCACCACCGTAACACACGAACACCCCACGATACCACTAGAGCAGCGGCGGAGGCGTCATCGGCACCACCCCAAACCCTAGGGTTCGAGACGGAGCCAGCCTGGCCGTAGAAGAGCTCCAAATTTAAATCGAATTGGACTATATAAAGGATCAGAGTTGACATATACACCATGCACCACAACAGCGGCCAGAGAGGACTACATCGGCGGTGTCGGCAACAACGGGGTCGAGGAGGAGTAGAGGCGAGAACGAGAGAGAATGGAGGCAGTGTACTGGGCCGATAAGGCCAGTACCCTTCGGGGAGGTCCTTTGACCAGGCCATTGGGCCAAGATGGGCCCAAATAGCCCAATGGGTTGGCCCAAACCCTAACACGGATTTTAATAATTAAGTAAAAGACCAAAATACGCCTAGACCTAAATAAATACTAGAAAGTAAAATAAAAGTCTTTAAAAATATAACAATATATTTTTAGATTCATAATAAAATAACCTATTAAATTAAATTGATAAACCATTCTTAATAAATGAATTTTTGGTTAAATATTTTATAATATATATATTCCTTATGGAATTTTATAAAAATCAAGAAAATACATAAAAATAAATAAAAATGACTTTTATCATATTTAGTCATTATAGTATTTTATAAAAATACTAAATTAATATTTAAGAATACCAAAATAAATTCTTCTTAATTAAAATGCTTATTCTTAAAAATAATTATTAAGTAAATAAATATAAGAGTTAAAATTAAATAAAAATTAGTTTTTAACTCTATTAATATATATTAAATTATAAAAATAGTGAATGTAATGTTTAAAAATATTAAGATTATCCTTTAAAAGAAATTCCTTTATTACATAAATAAAATTCCAGAAACTAAAATATTGGGTAAAACACACAAAGAAATTAAACAATAAATAATGCATGGCATTACTATGCATATTCATTTTCTGCTTCTTGAAATATTGTACTTTCATATGCCCAATTTGCATCACCATTCTATATCATAATTTACTTCTATTCATTGATATATGTCTTAGTATGAGGTATTACTTATGGCTTTTCATCTGTTTATGCATGTTGGATGATTCTTGAAGGATGGACTGCCGGAGTCTTAATTCTGATGGAAAAGAAGGCGTTTCGGTGCAATTTCGCGAAGATCAGAATAATACCAGAAAAATATGGGAAAATATTATTTTTCCAGAAGATTGAGGAAGCCAGAAGGAGGAGCGAAGAGGGGCCACAGGGGGCCCACATCCCCTAGGCGCGGGTTCCCCCTAGGCCGCGCCTAGGGCAGGTGTGGCCCACCTGCCTGACTCCCGACTCCGCCCCTTCGCCTATATCTTCCCTACGGAACCCTAAGGCCGGGGGAGCGACAACAGATAGATTTCTGCCGCCTCTGGGGGGCGGAAAACACCGATAGAGAAAGATCTCTCCGGTAGACAGATTTCTGCAGAGGAATTCCTTCGTAGGGAGGGGAGACCGTCGCCATCAACACCATCATCAAGCTAGGCTTCATCGGGATCATCATCATCATCATCATCCACACCATCATCTCCACCAGCACCATCATCACCACTCCGTCCTGCTGTAACAATTGTGTTGGATATTGCATTAGTTCTTAGGGGAAACTTTCTCGGTATTAATTACTATTGTAGTTGATGCTTGTGAGTGGAACCATTGGATTATTGTTTATGTTCAGATTGTTATCCAATATCATATCATCTTTAATCTTGATCCATATGATGTCTTGTGAGTAGTTCATTTAGTTCTTGAGGACATGAGAGAAGTCATGTTGTTATTAGTGGATTTGTGTTGAGTTATTATTCAATGGTTTAGTATTTAAGTTGTGGTGCTATTCTTCTAGTGGTGTCATGTGAACGTCGACTACATGATATTTCACCATTTATGGCCCTAGGGGAATGCATTATGTATTTGGTTACTAATTGTGGGGTTGCCGGAGTGACAGAAACCTGAACCCCCGTTAGGACACCTTTGCACAAGGGAGTGTAGGATCTCAGAGTTTAAGGCAGTGGTTAGATTTATATCTTAATTACTTTACTGTAGTTAAGAATGTTTGTAGGTGGTTTAATCACAAGTATGTATTAGTCCAAGTAAGGTCGGTATGTTAGCACAGGTTCACCCACACAACACTTACAACACCAGAGAAGAGTACTCAGCTATATGAAGCGAAAGCACTTGACAAAATTCCCATGTGTCCTTGAGAACGTTTGGTCCTTATAAGTATTTCCACCGGCTTGTCATTTTATAAGAAAGGATTGGGCCACTTGCTGTGTTTGTTCTTTGTTATTTGCACTTTGTTTTGTTGTCTTATCAGAAAACCACTAAAAATCCGTTTGCTAAGTATTCACAGGGAGTTCCTGCTCCATACCACTGTTCAGCACCTTCTGCTCCTTGTTGGGATCGACACTCCTATTTATCAAAAGTACTACGATACACCCCCTATACTTGTGGGTCATCATCCTTACCGGGCAATAATAGTGTTCTATAGACATAGAAGCTCAAGGTCCAGTGCAAGCATCCGACTTCACTACCTTGCAATCACAAGGCAAGTTCATCACTTGCTCATGTCCTTTGAAGAGTCTTTATCAAAGTATTTATAAATTGTGTGTTACCATCTATGTTTCTAAGAAAGAAAATATTATTTTCTCAAAACAAATAAATGTTGATATCATCCTAAGTGATGGTATGGATTATAAGAGCAATAGAACTTAAGTTTCTATTTGCAACAAGGATAATCATCTAGGAATTAACAACCCATGATGTCAGTGATTCTAGCGCCGTATATAACGCGTTAACCATGAGATTTGGAATGGGACAAAGAAGTCAGTTGTATCCTTTTCCTTTCGTATAGAGGCAAGACGACCTTAACATGACGTTGTGATTCCTTGTGCGGATCCAACATATGGGTGGGCACCCTTAGGCCCCATGTTTTTGGTGTCTAGATTATCTATGAGTGGCTGTCGGAGGTATAGCCGGACCTATATGGTACTTGCGAGGGGCATCACCAGCTCATAGAGTCTTTGGGAACTCATCAGGATTTTAGCCTGCCCGAAAGGGGGCTTAACGGAGGTGAGCCAGCCCCAAAGGATCATGCAGACATACAGGGTCACGGAAAGGGCAGTGATTGGCTTGGATCACCTACTGGGCCCCACATCCTGGAATTGTGGATGGGAAAGTACGCCCGCTTGTGCAACAAAGAGTTGATCTCTCATGGGTAAAGTAACGCACCTCTACAGAGTGTAAGAACTATAACTTGTTACTCCCTGTTCTAGGAAGGAGCTACGAACGCGGCAGAAAAGGAACTAAATGAAAGTTCTGGTCATCCTGTGAAGGCTGATGGGCATAGTTTTTTTAACAATAAAATCAATCTTTGAAGAAAGATTTACGAAAACTGCATAGTGTCAAGGGCTAATAGGCCGAGGTGGTAGATAGAGCCTCAAACTTCCCACCTTGCATATAATGAACTTGCTGGGTAACGCTGTTACTCACATTTTCCTTTGATCCCTTGCTTAGACTATGAGGATCCATAAGATACCCCAATGCATGCAGCTGAAAGCCAAGAGGAGGTCTTCTATGAGGAGCCAGATCTGTATGGTGCTATAGAAGGATCCAGAAGATACCCCAAAGTACTACGATACCCCCCTGTACTTGTGGGTCATCAAGACTATTTTATGGCGCCGTTGCCGGGGAGTGAAGCGCTATTGAAGAGTGGAATTGGTAAGGGAAACTTCTACTGTGAGTATTGCTTTCGTTACTGCTTGTTACTTTGTTTCCAATATGGATAACCCACTTGGTTTCCTGTTTGGGAAAACTACTACCACTGCTAGGGTAGTAGATGAACCACCACCTGTTGAGATAGATCCTTTTAAGATACCTACAAGTATTGTTAACCGTGTTATGGATAATTATTATTTAGGGGATGGAACAATCCATCTCGGTGATCACCTGGTTTTTATCCATGAATTATGCGGGTTGTTTAAGTGTGCAGGTATCACAACTGAACAGGTGAAGAAGAAGTTACTCTCCATATCCTTGAAAGGGAGAGCCGAAGAATGGTATAAGTTGTTGAAGAATGGACTATCCATGGAATGGGAAGAGATGGCATCTCTCTTTTATTCTAAATTTTATCCTCCTAGTGAGATTCATAAGGATAGAAATTTTATATATAACTTTTGGCCTCTTGATGGAGAAAGTACAGCTCAAGCTTGGGGGAGATTGAAGTTACTAATGCTTAAATGTCCTATTCATGAACTCCATAACAATATTATTCTCAATAACTTTTATGCTAGTCTTTCTCTTCATGATAAAGATTTACTAGATGCTTCTTGTGCTGGATCATTCACATGTATGAAGGAAGAAGCTAAATGGGATATCCTAGACCGTATTCAAGAGAACACTGAAGCTTGGGAGAATGACAAAGGAAGAAAGTCAGGTATAAACTATGATTATGAATGCATTAAATCTTTTATGGGAACTGATAACTTCCGTGATATTAGCAATGAGTTTGGTCTTGATACTCAAGTTCTTGCAAAATGTTTTAAGGCCTTTGCCTCTTATATTGAAATTCCCAAGAAAGAGTGGGACAAGTACCATGTTCCTTATAAATACATTGTTATCCATGTTCCTGCCAGCGTAGAGGTTTGTACTATTGATCCTATTTTGCCTGAACCTTATGTTGAGAAAATCCCTTTTCCTTCCAAGGTAAGGGAACATTCTATTATAGCTAATGTGGTTAGCAAAAGCGCAAAGAAAACTGTGGGGTCCGATGAGCTTATTGATATTGAGCCCGTGGTAGCTATTGTGAAAGATCTTGTCACTAGAAATATAGAGGATGAGCATATTGTGTTCTGTGAAGACGCTACTAATATTGTTTCTCATCCTAAGAAAGTTAGAAAAGCTAGTGTCCCTGTGCTTTCTGTTAGAATTAGTAGTCATAGCTATTATGGTTTATGTGATATTGGTGCTAGTTATAGTGCTATTCCTTATGAGCTTTATAGGGAAATGATTCATGAGATTGGTCCTTGTGAGCTTGAGGACATTGATGTGGTTATCCACCTTGACAATAGAGAGCAAGTTTGCCCCATTGGCATTGTAAGATATGTGAAGGTTCTTTGTGGTAAGATTAAGTATCCTGCTGATTTTCTAGTACTTGGTAAAGAAGCTAGTACAACCTATCCTATTATCTTTGGTAGACCCTTTCTAAATACTTGTGGGGCTATCATAAATTGTAGGAAGGAAAAAGTTTTGACTAAGTTTGCAGGAGAGTCTTATGAGTTTATTTTTTCCAAATTTGCCAAAACTCCTTATGAAAATGAACTGCCTGATGAGGATTTCAGGGTTGAACAACTTTCTGCTATTTCTCTTGCTCCTAACAATGCCTTGTAGCAGTTTATGGAAGATCATGAAAGTGATGTCTTCATGAAGGAAAGAAATGAGATTGACGAGGTTTTCCTTCGTCAGCCAGAATAGCTTAAGCATAATCTACCTGTGGAAGATTTGGGTACCACACTACCACCTAAAGGGACCCTGTTTTCGAATTAAAACCTTTACCTGATGATCTTAAATATGCTTATCTTGATGATAAGAAAGTATATCATGTTATTATTAGTTCTAAACTTTTAGGAAAGGAAGAAGCGAGGTCATTGGAGATATTGAAGAAACACCGAGGAGCTATGGGCTATATTCTTGATGATTTAAAGGGGATTTCTCGTACTATATGTCAGCATGCTATTAATATAGAGCCAATGGCAGAGCTAGGGGGACCAGCAGGGGCCCTGCCCCCCTATGACGTTCATTAGCATGGAGATTTTTTTGCTTAAGGCTAGTTTAGGAAGAATGTTTAGAGAAATTAGCTTATTTGGCCCCCCTAACTGAAAATTATCAGCTTTGGCCCCCTCTAATCTGCAATCCTGCCTCCACTGCTGTATTGAGCCTGATGCAAAACCAGTTGTTGAGCACCAACGCCGTCTAAATCCTAAGATGAAGGACGTGGTAAGAAATGAGGTATTAAAACTCCTTGATGCTGGTATTATTTAACCTATTGCTGATAGTAAATGGGTTAGCCCTGTTCATTGTGTTCCCAAGAAAGGGGGAATAACTGTTGTGCCTAATGAGGATAATGAGCTTATACACCAAAGATTAGTGGTTGGGTATAGAATGTGCATTGATTTTAGAAAGATTAATAAAGTTAATAAGAAAGATCATTATCCTTTGCCCTTTATTAATCAAATGCTTGAGAGGTTGTCCAAAAAGACTCAATTTTGCTTTCTTGATGGTTATTCTAGGTTTTCTCAAATTGCTGTGAAAGCACAGGACCAAGAGAAAACTACTTTCACTTCTCCTTATGGTACTTATGCTTATAGGCGTATGCCTTTTGGTTTATGTAATGCTCCTGCTACCTTTAAGAGATGTATGTCTGCTATCTTTCATGGTTTTTGTGAAGAAATTGTGGAGGTTTTCATGGACGATTTCTCCGTCTATGGAACTTCTTTTGATAACTGTTTGCACAACCTTGATAAAGTTTTGCAGAGGTGTGAAGAAACCAACCTTGTTCTTAATTGGGAGAAATGCCATTTCATGGTTAATGAAGGGATTGTTCTTGGACACAAGATCTCTAAAAGAGGCATTGAAGTTGACAGAGCCAAAATTGAAGCAATTGAGAAGATGCCTTGTCCTAGAGATATCAAAGGTATTGTAGTATCCTTGGTCATGCTGGTTTCTATAGGAGGTTTATTAAATATTTATCCAAAATTTCAAAGCCCCTTACTAATCTTCTTCAAAAACATGTACCTTTTGTTTTTGATGATGATTGTAAGGAAGCTTTTGAAACTTTGAAGAAAGCTTTGACAACTGCTCCTATTGTCCAACCACCTGATTGGAGTTTACCTTTTGAAATTATGTGTGATGCTAGTAACTTTGCTGTGGGTGCTGTCTTTGGACAACGTGTTGACAAGAAGTTGAATGTTATTCATTATGCTAGCAAGACTCTAGATGCTGCTCAAAAGAATTATGCTACTACTGAAAAAGAGTTCTTAGCTATAATCTTTGCTTGTGATAAGTTTAGACCTTATATTGTTGATTCTAAGGTTACCATTCATACTGATCATGCTGCTATTAAGTACCTTATGACAAAGAAGGACGCTAAGCCTAGGCTTATTAGATGGGTGTTGCTTTTGCAAGAGTTTGATCTGCATATTGTGGATAGGAAAGGTGCTGATAATCCTGTTGCCGATAATTTTATCTCGTTTGGAAATATTTTCTTTTGACCCATTGCCTGTTAATGATTGTTTTCCAAATGAGCAGTTGGCTGCAATAAGTGTAAGTCCGCATGAGAGTCCTTGGTATGCTGATTATGCTAACTTTATTGTTTCCAAGTATTTGCCTCCAACTTTTACAGCTCAACAAAGAAGAAAATTCTTTTATGATCTAAGGCATTACTTTTGGGATGACCCACACTTATATAAAGAAGGACTAGATGGCATTATGCGAAGATGTGTTCCAGAATTTGAACAACAAGAGATATTGAGAAAATGTCATGGCAGTGCTTATGGAGGACATCATGCTGGGGATAAGACTGCACAAAAGGTTTTACAATCTGGATTTTATTGGCCTACCCTTTTTAAAGATGCAAGGAAGTTTGTCTTATCATGTGATGAATGCCAACGAGTAGGTAACATCTCTAGACGCAATGAAATGCCTATGAATTATTCTCTTGTTATTGAACCTTTTGATTGTTGGGGATTTGACTTTATGGGGCCTTTTCCTCCTTCAAAAGGGTACACTCATATTCTTGTTGCTGTTGACTATGTTACAAAGTGGGTAGGAGCCATACCTACAAACAGTGCTGATGGTAAGACCTGTTTGAAAATGCTTAAAGATGTCATTTTTCCTAGGTTCAGTGTGCCTAGATATCTCATGACTGATGGAGGCTCTCATTTTATTCATGGGGGTTTTAGAAAAACTCTCGCTAAGTATGATGTAAACCATAGAATTGCTTCAGCTTATCACCCCCAAACTAGTGGGCAAGTAGAACTTTCCAATAGGGAAATTAAATCTATCTTGCAGAAAACTGTCAGTAGATCTATAAAAAACTGGGCTAAAAAGTTGAATGACGCTTTGTGGGACTATGGAATTGCTTACAAAAATCCTATGGGGATGTCTCCTTACAAAATGGTCTATGGGAAAGCTTGTCACTTGCCTTTGGAATTAGAACACAAAGCTTATTGGACAGTGAAAGAGTTGAATAGAGATTTTAGACTTGCAGGTGAAAAAAGACTACTCGACTTAAGTAACCTAGATGAGTGGAGAGGTGAAGCTTATGAAAATGCTAGGCTTTTTAAGGAAAAAGTAAAAATATGGCATGATAGGAGAATTCTTAAAAGGGAGTTCCATGTTGGTGAGAAAGTTCTTTTGTATAGGTCTCGTCTCAGATTTTTTGTAGGGAAACTACTCTCAAAATGGGAAGGACCTTTTGTTATCAAGGAAGTGTACCATTCAGGTGCAATCAAAATTTCTTCTCTAAAAGATGACACAACACAGGTGGTTAATGGTCAAAGACTAAAACATTATATTTCTGGAGATTCTTATAATGAAGATGTGGATGTTATTCAAATGGTGACTCCAGAAGAATTTATCAGAAGCCAAACAACAGAAATTGCAGAGTTCGTCTTTAAATAGGTAAAAGTGGTGAAAACAGAAGGTTCATGAAAATCTAATCTTTTTATATTTTTGATGTTTTTAATACATAAGGGAAGTTATAAGACGGAACAGAGGAGGAATCGGAGTCTGGGGGTGGACAAACCCACCCCAGGCGTGGGCCCCTGCCTGGCCGCGCCTGGAGGGGGTTTGAATCCCCCGAACTCCGACTCCGCCTCGTTTCCGTGTCACCTTCCTTATGCCTTGAAACTTCATAATATATAACACCCCAGGTTCGCCGAGGTCCTTACATCGTGTTCTCGTCGTGTTTTCATTTTGATCTATTTATATTAGGAAAATTCTCAGATTTGGAGCCTCAATGTCTTCCTCTGGATCACCCACGGAGGACTCCTCTGCGGACGTCCTCAACCCGTACATGTATGAGTTGAGGATTCATCCCAAAGAGTTGATTCTCAAAGAGGGGAAGGTACAGATGAAAGAAGTTCAAGGCCCTAAAGGAGAAGGCAGTCTGGAAGACAGGATGGAAGCATTGGAGCAGGAAGTTTTCATGTACAAGAAGATGGCAGAACGCTAAGTGGATGTTATTCACAAGATAAGTTCAGAACTCATCACCAAGCACGAGGGAGAAGTTGCTGAGCTCCGAGAAGAGATCTTCTGACTCCGTCAGACCACCAACCAATTGCAAGCACATCTCTAGGACATACAAAACCAAAACTGTGAGTATGAGGCTAGATTTGATCACATAAGCTCTGCTGCTAGTTTCAGGATTGCGGAGACAAGGACATCCTTTCTGAATGGGGAACCATTGCCTTGGAAGTTTTATGACGACAAGAGAACACCACCACTACTGAAGGAGTAATTCATCATCAGGTTTGGCATCCCCTTGGCTTGTTCCAAGATTGGGGGAGTGCCGCGGTATCACCACCATTATCTTTCATCTTTTACCTTTTTAGTGGATTCATATCTGTGGTAGAGAGGTTATCTTATAGTTTGGTTTGAATGTAGAAGTATCTCTCCTTTAGTTGATTATCTATGTATCCCTTGGTGTGAGTGCCTTTATTGAATATTAATGAGAAGTCTCATCTTTTACGTTTTGCACTTCTTATTTTAGTTTGCAATCTCTATTATATGATGGATCTTGTTGATCAGTATTGGCATCACTTTGGGGATCATCAAGTGGATCTAAATTTGTTTTGGCAAACCGAGTTCTGGTCAGTAGCATTACTTTGAAAGAGAAAAAGCTTACATGTATTTTGTATTATTTGTTTTCTTTCTTGTTGGCTCATAAGCTTAGTATTCTTTATTTAAGATCTTTTGTGTCTTCAAGGAAGATTGCATGTTTGGCTTTATTACTTGTATGTTTTCTTATTTCTTTCAACTCTCTTGCTTGCTACCCAGCCTTGCTAGCCAAAAACCTGTTTTGAGAAGGCATACTTCTCATGTTTCCAATCCCTTTGAACCAAAACCTGTGCCATTTGTGTCCACCATATCTACCTAGTAGCATTGTTGCTATCCCAAGCAAATTCTCAAGCTTCATCTACCTTTTGAATTAAAAAGTATTTTGTTATGAGAAAACTAGTTAGTAAAGCTCTCACGAACTTGATGGCACACTTTATTTCCTTGCCCCTAATAGACTTGAACCATTGTGCCATCGAAGTTGTATATGCTTGCACCTATACGTTGGAATTAGCAGAACCGTGCTGTCACGGGGAATGTTTTCAACATTGCGCCTATACTTTGTACACAGTTGATATCGTGATCTTTCGTCTATGGATGTCAACGGTGTGAAATAAAGAGGGCACTTGTAAGTCCATGGAGTTTGTATTTTGTGTGAGAGAAATGCCTGGGCCGCTAGCCTAAGCCATGCCTAATCATGGTGGAAACTTGCAGCATCACCATAGTGAGCTATCTATGAAGCATCCTCAATAAAAAGCTATGCACATAGTAAATAAAAAGATCACTGAGATGCTCATTGTCTGCTTGCCTTTTCATTTTGGTTATGGGAAAGCTCCTGTACCATGTGCAAGGGGTACCCCGTTGGTGTTTCTCTATGATACACACGTACTTAAAATGACAAGAACTTACCGGTAACCAAAGTTGAGTAGCATGAGGAGTGGCCGTCATATTCAAGGGACATGAGACTGCCAACTTATATTTCGTCAAGCATATACTCCACATTTGTGCAGTTTAACCTTAATCATCTCAAGATGCCTATGATAGGGGCAATGAGGGATCAAAGCTAGTAAGTACCATAATATTTTGGAAGCTCTTTATGACTTGTAATCCCTGCTTCCCTCTATAAAGGGACCTTTATCCCACTTCCAAGTTGAGTCAGTAAACCTACTTCCTCTCTATCTCCAACAAGCATTTGAGTTGTTGTGTTTCAAGCATTCATATGGTGATTTATTCAATCAGGTTCTTTATCTTCCTTGTTTGCACAAAACTCTTACCTATTGAGTATTACTTTGAAATCCTTCACTTGTGAAAGACCTTTTTGAGCAAAGAGTGATCCTATTTTGAAAACTTCTACAAAGCTTTATTTGTGAAACTGTTTGCCAGTTGTTCTCTGACCAGGAACGAAGTTTGCCAATTCCAATTATGATTTATCTTTATGCATCTCTATTGTGACTGCTGTACTTGGTTGCAAGCTAAGTTATATAATGGTGAGTTGCTTTCTTCTATGACTTGTGCCATGGTAAGTGTGATGCTTCTTGTTCATATTCTTTTATCGACACTTCACTCCATAAACCTGTGGACATGTTTACTGAGCTTAGTTTTCGCTTGGGGACAAGCGAAGGTCTAAGCTTGGGGGAGTTGATACGCCCAATTTGCATCACCATTATATATCATAATTTACCTCTATTCATTGATATATGTCTTATTATGAGGTATTACTTATGGCTTTTCATCTGTTTATGCATGTTGGATGATTCTTGGAGGATGGACTGCCGGAGTCTGGATTCTGATGGAAAAGAAGGCGTTTCGGTGCAATTTCGCGAAGATCAGAAAAATATGGGAAAATATTATTTTTCCAGAAGATTGAGGAATCCAGAAGGAGGAGCAAAGAGGGGCCACAAGGGTCCCACACCCCCTAGGCGTGGGTTCCCCCTGGGCCGCGCCTAGGGCAGGTGTGGCCCACCTGCCCGGCTCCCAACTCCGCCCCTTCACCTATATCTTCCCTACAGAACCCTAAGGCCGGGGAGCGACCACAAATAGATTTCTGCCACCTCTGGGGGGTGGGGGGGGGGGTGGGTGGAAAACACCGAGAGAGAAATATCGCTCTGGCAGACAGATTTCTGCCGGGGAATTCCTTCCCAGAGAGGGAGACCATCACCATCAACACCATCATCAAGCTAGGCTTCATCGGGATCATCATCGTCCACACCATCATCTCCACCAGCACCATCATCACCACTCCGTCCCACTGTAACAATTGTGTTGGATATTGCTTTAGTTCTTAGGAGAAACTTTCCCGGTGTTAATTACTATTGTAGTTGATGCTTGTGAGTGGAAGCATTGGATTATTGTTTATGTTCAGATTGTTATCCATTATCATATCATCTTTGATCTTGATCCATATGATGTCTTGTGAGTAGTTCGTTTAGTTCTTGAGGACATGGGATAAGTCATGTTGGTATTAGTGGATTTGTGTTGAGTTATTATTCAATGGTTTAGTATTTAAGTTGTGGTGCTATTCTTCTAGTGGTGTCATGTGAACGTCGACTACATGATACTTCACTATTTATGGTCCTAGGGGAATGCATTGTGTATTTGGCTACTAATTGTGGGGTTGCCAGAGTGACAGAAACCTGAACCCCCGTTAGGACACCTTTGCACAAGGGAGTGTAGGATCTCAGAGTTTAAGGCTGTGATATGATTTATATCTTAATTACTTTTCTGTAGTTACGGATGTTTGCAGGGGGTTTAATCACAAGTATGTATTAGTCCAAGTAAGGTCGGTATGTTAGCATAGGTTCACCCACACAACACTTACAACACCAGAGAAGAGTACCCAGCTATATGAAGCGAAAGCACTTGACAAAATTCCCATGTGTCCCCGAGAACGTTTGGTCCTTATAAGTATTTCCACCGGCTTGTCCTTTTCTAAGAAAGGATTGGGCCACTTGCTGTGTTTGTTCTTTGTTATTTGCACTTTGTTTTGTTGTCTTATCAGAAAACCACTAAAAATCCGTTTGCTAAGTATTCACAGGTAGTTCCTGCTCCATACCACTGTTCAGCACCTTCTGCTCCTTGTTGGGATCGACACTCCTATTTATCGAAAGTACTACGATACACCCCTATACTTGTGGGTCATCATCCTTACCGGGCAATAATGGTGTTTTGTAGACATAGAAGCTCAAGGTCCAGTGCAAGCATCCGACTTCACTACCTTGCAATCACAAGGCAAGTTCATCACTTGCTCATATCCTTTGGAGAGTCTTTATCAAAGTATTTATAAATTGTGTGTTATCATCTATGTTTCTAAGAAAGAAAATATTATTTTCTCAAAAAAAATAAATGTTGATATCATCCTAAGTGATGGCATGGATTATAAGAGCAATAGAACTTAAGTTTCTATTTGCAACAAGGATAATCATCTAGGAATTAACAACCCATGATGTCAGTGATTCTAGCGCCGTATATAACGCGTTAACCATGAGATTTGGAATTGGATGAAGAAGTCAGCTGTATCCTTTTCCTTTCGTATGGAGGCAAGACGACCTTAACGTGACGTTGTGATTCCTTGTGCGGATCCAACATATGGGTGGGCACCCTTAGGCCCCATGTTTTTGGTGTCTAGATTATCTATGAGTGGCTGTCGGAGGTATAGTCGGACCTATATGGTACTTGCGAGGGGCATCACCAGCTCATAGAGTCTTTGGGGACTCATTAGGATTTTAGCCTGCCCGAAAGGGGGCTTAATGGAGGTGATCCAGCCCCGAAGGATCATGCAGACATACAGGGTCACGGAAAGGGCAGTGATTGGCTTGGATCACCTACTGGGCCCCACATCCTGGAATTGTGGACGGGAAAGTACGCCCGCTTGTGCAACAAAGAGTTGATCTCTCATGGGTAAAGTAACGCACCTCTGCAGAGTGTAAGAACTATAACTTGTTACTCCCTGTTCTGGGAAGGAGCTACGAATGCGGCAGAAAAGGAACTCCATGAAAGTTCTGGTCAACCTGTGAAGGCTGATGGGCATAATTTTTTTAACAATAAAATCAATCTTTGAAGAAAGATTTACGAAAACTGCATAGTGTCAAGGGATAATAGGCCGAGGTGGTAGATAGAGCCTCAAACTTCCCACCTTGCATATAATGAACTTGCTGGGTAACACTGTTACTCACCTTTTCCTTTGATCTCCTGCTTAGACTATGAGGATCCAGAAGATACCCCAATGTATGCAGCTGAAAGCCAAGAGGAGGTCTTCTATGAGGAGCCAGATCTGTATGGTGCTATATAAGGGGTGGACTACGACGTCGTCTATGGAGGAGAGCACAATGAGTCAGAATAACTGCCTTAGTATTATTAACCAATTGAGCCAAGCAACATGAACAATATATACTAATAAGTTGCTGAGCTCAATTCTAAGATGAAGTTCTTACTTTAAAACTTTCGCTAAAACACTTTATATTTGGTTTGTAAGTTGAATCTTTTGAAGTCTTGAACTTATGGTATTGTAATAATAATAATGTGTGTATGTTTGTAATATGGACCGCAATGTTTTTGTTGTATCACTCTGAGGGATGTGATATTTACGGAACGGTGTTCTGTGGATGTCATGTCAACGACTATAGTGTACTACATTGCAGTGGTATGCTGGGTCACCACAACTGAACTTTTTGTACACAAGAATCTTGCCCACTCTTGATTAAGCCAAATGATTTGACCCCTTCATGAAAGTGAATGTTCCAAGTCAGGAGACTTGCCTGCTTCAATCCATAAATGTATTTAGGAAGCATGCAAACCTTGCTAGGACTAGCCCAATCATCAAATGCCCCAGGATGTATCATATACACGTCATCGGTTAAATTTCTATTAAGAAAAGCCGTCTTGATATCCATCTCCCATACCTCCCAGTCAAAATAGGATGCTAGAGCTAACATGATCCATACCGACTTAAGCATCTATACTGACAAGAAGGTCTCATCGTACTCACCTCCTTAAACTTGTCGGAACCCCTTCGCGACAAGCTGAGCTTTATAGACGGAAACATTGCCGTCGATGTCAATTTCTTTTGAAAGAAACATTTGCACTCAATGGCTCTTGCGCCATCAGGCATATCAACTAAATTCCAAACTTTATTATTGACCATGGACTAATGGCAGATCATGGTTCCAACCAATGAATCGGGATCGGTACTTCTCATTGTGTCTTGATAAGTTTCCGGCTTATCATTATCCAACAACAATATGTGACTATATAACCTAGCTAATCTTCATGGCCAATGCATTTGTCATTTTAGGCGCCGCGTGTGACTCAACCTCCAAGGCTGTTGACTTTCCCTTAGCCGGAACTTCTCGAATATCTTCGAGTTGCACCGTACTCCCACTGCCTCTCATGTCCAGAAACTATTTCTCGAGGAAGAAACCATTTCGAGCGACAAATACTTTGACCGTATTTACGGTTGCAGAAACAGTAATCCAAAGTTCCCCTGAGATAACCAACGAAAACTTCCTTACCTGACTTAGGGGTGAGCTTGTTTGACTGACTATAAGCTTCCTCTCATCCCCAAATCTTGAGAAAATACAAGCCAGGTTTCATGCCCGTCCACATCTCATGTGGCATATTTTACACATACTTAGATGGTACTTTATTTTGTGTAAACATTGTCATCTCTAAACAATAACCTCAAAATGAAAAAGTCAGATCCGTCGAGTCATCATTGACCTCACCATGTATAACAAGGTTAGTTACGCCTTCCCAACACGTTGTTTCTCTACGAAGTTTCTACAGTGTGAGCTATGGAACTATTCCATAAATCTTGAGATGGCTATTGAACTCATGTCTCATATACTCGCCTCCACGATCTGATAGCGGAAACTTTATATTCTTGTCGAGTTAATTTTGTATTTCACTCTGGAACTCTGTGAACTTTTTAAAGGTTTTTGACTTATGCTTGATGAGACATATCTATATTTAATGAAGTCACTAGTAAAAGTGAAAAGGGTACTCATAACCATCTCTGGTTAGCGTGCTTGTTAGACCACATACATCACTATGTACCATCTCTTAGGATGCCATTGATCTAGCAACACATCTCTTAGTTCTTAAACAAAATATTGTACGCATAGAAAGTTTCATGTAGACAACGTTCTTAGTTAGTACTTGGGAAAGATTTGCCATCATGGGAAAAGAATTTGGGATTTCCTTCACCATGAAGCCTCAATAAATCTGGAGTGGGGAGAAAAATCTGCATAGAACCAACGCAATCTCCATCCACCGCCAGTTAGTCATACGACATCACGTTGGGAAAGAGAGAGAAGATAAGAAGAGGAAGACTCAGGTCTAGGGCCTGGCACTATATATATAAACCAAAATTGCTGCAACGAACAATCTTAAGGAGAACTTGTGGAAACAGATCCAGGAAACTTCATTACCCATGCCACCGATGACATTGGTGCTAAAGGTGGCAGAGGAGTTGGAAGAAAACAAGTGATAAAGGTGGCCACCGTGACCTAGGGTTCAGAAAACGGTGACGGATTGTGGGAGATGGGGAAGGCGGACAGAGGCGAACCTAGAGAGTGAGCGTTAATTTTTTTTATGAACCCACCGAAGAATGATCAGACTGACGTAGGTGCCAACAGTAGGCCGAAGCCCAATTACATTGACCGTAAAAGATAGGCTGAAGTAAAAAAAATCAAGCGCACAGATGATAACAGACGGTCTTAGATCACTTTTATCTACGGACCAATCATATTGGTTGCAGGATTTTATAGTTGCGGCCGCGAATTGTGTTCTGTGTTGATGGCCTCGGGCCTATCTTTTCTTTATGTCGATTTGTTCGGCATCAATACTTGTCTTTACTGTCTAAATACGTAGTCTTGATAAATTTATAACATCTTTAGGATGGAGTGAGTATAAGAAATACTTATGAACACAATTGGTTCATGGAGGTGTTTCTTTTGTACAATATGATAATACGATTAAGTTAAGGAAGCTATATATGCAAGTAAATATAGTACACGAATAACTGTAGGCAGCTTCTGCGCGTGCTCTTCTTCCTCGTTCCTGCCTATACCGAAGTCACGGCCCGTTTTCGACGACCGACAAAGAGTGCGACCAAGATGGTGTGGCTAGCTAGTCCTCTATCTCTTCCTTGATCCCAGACCTGCAACATATGCGTACAGTCGCAGTTAAATTCTTGCAGCTAAACACGACTGATATGACGTAGTAGTAGCAGTGGTCACATCGCAATCTGGTTGAGCAGCATCCAGCGCAATCCTAGCTAGGGCCCTGTCACTAACAAGAAGCAGCTACTTTTAGCAATAGTTAGCGATGACATGGCTAACTCCACATCAGTAATTTTTCTTTTTCTAGACAAGCTTCATTTTAGTTGCTTGGCTAGATAAGTTTCCACGTGATCGATCGGATTATTAATTTGTTCACGTCAACTCAACTTGGTGATATATATATGATTGGTCTAGGAAGTGTAGCTCGCATTGCATCTCCTCAGTGCAGTTCGTTTCTCTGTCGCTTGCTTATGTCTATGCATGATTACCTCTGCCACCAATTATAGGTTATCACATCTCAGCTTTCTTTTCTTTCCGTTGCTACATTTCCTCGATCTATGAACATGGATGGTTGCTAGCTAGTTCACATTAATAGGCCAGCTTCACAAAACGGATGATTCAGTGATGTGCACGCGTGCGGAGGGAAGTAGTACCACACGCAGGGAAGCCGTGTGCTTCCCCGATTCAAATAGAAATAAGCTATTGTACTTAGAACATGGACTAAGTGAATAACATGCAAAAAAAATAATCTGCACGTGCAAGCTTTACTGCCACATCCATCCTATAAACATGATCTCTATATATGGCAGAACATATATATCTTTTGGTCAAATGAAATGTTTTTGTTTTGTTTTCAGAATCCTTTGAATCTAACTGTTGGAATTCCAGAGATTATCCGTTATTATATTCTGGATGATGCGATGATCTTCTCAATTAGCAGTTTTTTTTCTTAATTACAACCAATCATGTTGCAATATCTTCCTTTACAAAGAAGTATTCATTTATTTACATTAGCTTTGCAATTAATATGGTGAAATGCAGCGATTATATTTAAATGAGATTTTTAGCTAACACAGTGCTATCAAAAAAAATGAATACACAATCAGAAATACCGTGGTAGTCCGGTGTGAGCTATCTTGAGATTACCTTGTATTATAAGAATTAAGAACGGCTTCTTGACAATATTTTGTTAACATCTCACACGGTGCAGTGGCCAGAAGTTAATTCTTGTATTATCTAGAAGAATTCTCTTTGATAAAATACAAAAATATATTAATATATAGCTTCTCAATTTCATGGACCTATATTTCTAGTTCGAGACTAATTAATTTTTCTCTGTAATTTCCACTTTGGTTTCAACAAATCATACATTTTATTGTTCTCGTCAAATTTCAGCAGTATTGATGGATTCTACAATTTGAACTTATTTGGATGATTCTCTCTAGTATATTGTGAAGCTTAAGACTCTGTCGTCAAGTATTTATGTTTTTCTAGTGTTCAATGTAGGTACTTTTAGCTATCGACACACAGTCTTAGTTGACACCTTTACCTGTAAACTGTATGAACATATGTCTCATCCAATAAAAGTATAAATACATGATGTGTGTACATTTCAAGATAGACCTAGTAATAAATTTAGCATTCTAGTTGTTGATATGTTTTTCGATTTACGACGCAGACCTTCATCTTGACAGAGATTTAGATGATAAGATATATCACTTACAACTTAAATTATATGGATAGGATCCCATCATCGTGGAGCGATTTCTTAAACTAGATAGAAAAAAAGTCATATTTGAACAAGAAGATCATATTCAATCAAGTAGTATTGTGTATTCTCAAATAATGTTGAGAAGAAGTCAAGTGGACTGTTATGACCTTACGTTTGAAATATGTCAGCTGCAGTTATGAATTGAATGCATGGCTCCTATACCTATTTGTTATGAATAACGGTCCAAAAAGAATGTGAATGAATCGCTCCTATACTTACTAATAGCAAGAATGCATTGCTCATATACCTACTGTATTTGTTATGAATGCCATGACATCCACGGTCTGTACCAATTAATCGGAGAAGAAGAACATGATAGAAGAAATAGAACAAGTGCAAGACGCATACGCACTTTAAGCTGCCGCAGATGAGCATGGAGATGCATTTCCTGATGATGTAGAGCTTCCCCTTCTGCTGCCTCACTGCACTGCGCAGCCTCTCCAGCTTGGGACTCACCTTCGTCTCTGCCATGTGTCCTATTGATTCAGATGCAGGCTATGGCGCTACGAGTTTTCTGGACGACTGGCTGTGTCTGGCTAGCTGACTCTCGGAGAGTGATTATATCATGTATGAGGCAGTACCACAGTTGCCATGAGATATCATGGGAAGATGCATGGATCCTGATGCAGATATATATACACACAGCTCTAGCCTTCGGTTCAGATGCTGCAGTGTGGAAAGAGTACAGGCAACACGATAGACATCTGCTGGCAGGGGCACGGTTCTAGGGTTTCTCTCACGCCAAGACGAAGATCCGCCTTCAGCCTGTTTTTATAGATCTGGTGACAATGTCGTGTTTTGGAAGACTTTGTCGGCGAACTCCCATGGGCGATTCATGCCTGGATATTGCTGAAATGGATGGGATTCGGTCGCGCGTAACCATTATTTTTCTGACCGTTCGGTTTCAGAGTGAGCAAAGCGAAGCTCAGCGGTCTATTGCCATCATGGAACATGCCTTTAGTTCCATGGTGAAGTCAGTGTACGGAGAATGTCATGAAAGCCAAGATTTGTGGGCTAGCTATGGTGGCTCGAGTCCTGATAGCGATGAGGAATTGGCTTGGTGATTCATAAATTGTAGCAGCACCATTGGAAAGTGGGGGCGGCAGCACAGGAGGAGTTCACAGTCTTACCTTGCAGGATGAAAATTCAAGGTCTGGGCTTAATTGGTTATGCCTGACAATAACCTTGTTGAAGACATTCTTTTGTGAGCGAGAACTTTTTTTAGGGTGAAAACCTATGATCTTTGATCGGACGATGACGTGCCCTGTTTTCTTTTTAAAGGCGTCGCTATTGAAGATGTTAGACTTCTACTGTTGTTCTGGTGGGGTTAGTGTCGCTGCTACTAAGGATCTAATCGCTGTAGCGACACTTTTTTTAAAAATTCTTTATCTTGTTTTTTGGCTACGTGCATCCGTATTGCCAATAGGATATGCGTTGTTGCAAAGACTGGGTATAATTGATATCTGTTTAATATTAATATATGCTCATTTAAAAAAAGATAGACATGATAGACCGGTGGCTATCTCATGCATGGGCTACTTGTGGCTCTGGCTCATAAAAACGGTATACTGTTTCAGTTCAAATAAGCACAGTACGTGCGGTAGGAATCATATTGAAGGGATATGTGTACCCTATCCGTGAAAAAAAACTAAATGAAATTATGGAGTTACTATACCTCTATTCCTAAATTAAAATGTTTCATGAATTCAAAGTAAACTTGCAAAACTTTTTATATTTAGAAAACAGAGGGAGTATGGATACACCGTAACCCGCGCGATAGGCTAGTAACCCACCCGGGGTATGGATACACCGTACACTCCTGGCCCGTGATTGACTCAAGTTCGAACCTACTCAATACCATATACTCCCTCCCTCTGTTTGTAAATATAAGATGTTTTAGGTTTGTGAATGAGATGTATCTAGAAAATTTTTAGTGTCTAGATTTATTTGAATATATACACTAAAATGTGTCTAGATACATCTTCTTCACAAACCTAAAACATCTTATATTTTTAAACGGAGGGAGTACTATAGTATATACATGTCATTCATATGGCATGTAAATCAGTTCATTTAGTCAACTATAATATAGCGCTAACTGGTAGTAAATGGTCAAGATGGCTTCATTTAATGAATCGGTTGATGGATATACACTTAGTTGATGGAGAAGATCAGTTTAAATGGGCTCTAACTACTTTACGTGTTTTCTCGGTTAAATCAATGTATCTGGACTTGCTAAATGGAAACACAAGATTCCTACGCAAGTATATTTGAAAAATAAAGGTACCGCTGAAAGATAACAAAAGATTTCTAAATTAAAATGTTTCATGAATTTTTATGTGGTATCTAAATCGTAAAGTTTTGTTAACAAAAGATAACCTAGCAAAAAAGAATTGGCAAGGTTGTTAGAAGTGTTGCTTTTGTGATCACAATGAAAGTATACAACATCTATTCACTGAATGCTCGTTTGCGAAAATTGTATGACGTATTGTTCATATGGCTTTTAATTTAACACCCCTAAAAAACATTAAGAATATTTTTAGAAATTGGCTACATGGAGTTGATAAATATGAGAAAATTCAGATACATGTGGGTGTTTGCGCATTACTTGGGCTATCTTCTTATAAGAAATGATATGGTTTTTAACAGAGCATCAAAATCTTCCTTTATACATGTTATTTCTTTAACTACACATTAGATCCGTATGGGGTCTTCTCTTCAGATGGAGGAGCGCAGACGACAATGGTTTTTGGGTGCAACCATTTGGCTTCGGTAGCTCAAGATTTTTTCAGCCAGTACGGCTGGCGTTTTGATAATAGGATCTCATGTTGATGCGCCAGATGTTTTTAATCGGTGCTTTCTTTAGATGGTTGGTGCATGTATCAACCCTTTGTGATCCATGATCTGGGAAAATGTTTGATTTTTTGTAATAAACTTAATAATAAATTAATAAAGGCTATATGCATCGCTGGATGCAGAGGCTGGGGTTTCATCCTGAAAGAACATTTTATAATCCCTAGTGTTTTGTGTGTTAGATAACAATATCAAGGATTATTTAATGTGTGTTGAAGTGTTGCAGCTCTCTTTGAGAAAAAGGGAAAAGGATTCTGCCTTTGGGAGGCGGATAATCCGCCCCTCCCTCTTCCCAAGCAGGCGCAAGCCCCAGAAGAGGGGCAAAGTTTTGGCCGGATTTTCCGGCTCCACCGGATAATCCGCCCCTCAAGGGGGCCGGATAGTCCGCCCCCCTTGCTCATCGCCAAGGCACAAGCCCCAGAGAGGGGGCGGAGTGTTGGCCGGACTTTCCGGTCTGGCCGGATAATCCGCCCCTGGAGGGGGCCGGATTATCCGCCCCCAAGATCTTCACCAAGTTTCGCAGGCGCCAGCCCCAGAGAGGGGGCGGAGTTTCCCCCGGAGAATCCGCCCTTGGGGCGGAGTTTTCCCAGGGGGCGGATAATCCGCCCCCAAAGTTGTGCAACGGCCAGATCTGGGGAGGGGTATTTAAGCCAGCCTTCCCCCTCCTGCCAGACCTTCTTGATTCATTCGAAAAAGTTGAGATCTGATCTGCAACCTTCATCCAAGAGAGCTCCACCTAGATCCACCCAAAGGCCCCGTCCCTTGGGGAATCGAAGGAGGAGAAATCGATCTTCATCAGCAGCAATCAAGCGCTTCATCTCCTCTCCATTCATTTGGAGAACCCCTGATCTAGTATTTCTTGCAAATATCTAGATCCTTGTTTTTGTTTATATTGATAAACCTTGTTCTTGTGGCAGCTTGTTGTCATCTCGGGAGCCCCCAATTCGGTTGTGGGTGTGTGCCCCGATAGTGTTGTAGAAGGCACTGGTTCCCGCCTCGAAGGGATCCAATAGTGGAGAAGGTGGATCAGGCCTCTCGTGGAGAGATCCATCGGAGAATAGGGTGAGGCCTATTGTGGCGTGGTGGTCTTAGAACCGCCCATCCCTCCAACGCAGATGTACTTCCCTTAACAAGGAAGGAACTGCGGTAAAACAAATCTCTGTGTCTCCTCGTGCTCCACTATGGTTCCTTCGCCCCTCTCTTTACGTGCTTAGTAGTTAGGGTTGCATATAGGGAAATTCTCGTAGTGGCATATCTAGAGAATTTACTTTGTGTCAAGCCTAAAATTGAAAAAGTATTAAAAATTGGTTAGCACCTATTCACCCCCCTCTAGGTGCCCATACGATCCAGTTCACATCCCCATTTCGAAAAAAATATGGCATTGTAAATGTCTTCCCTGATCACAGATCGAGTTAATATAAACTAGAAAAAAAAATCCCCATCTACCACTCTAATTTAGTTTTGTTTCTTAAAACTACAAAGCCTGCCAAGCGCTACCCTTAACTTTTAGTGCATGTACAGTGGTGGTTGATAAGTTAGACAGTCTCGTCTTCTTCCGCGTAACATTCATCTAGAGATGGGGGAAAAAGTTAAAAGTTGATATACAAAAGATTTCTCCTTGTATCCACACTAATAAGGCATAATAAGCTTGTCTTAAGTCTTTGTGTCAAAAAAGTCTTGTATTAAGTCAAACCTGTTAAACTATGAAAAAAATTATTGAAAAAAATAAACATACATAAAATTTGATAAATACTTAAGAATGCATATTTCATGGTACATGTAGAGATTTTCATTTGGTATTGCAGATGTTAACATTTTTCTGCAAAGTTGGTTAAAGAAAAAAAGTTTCATCCAAACAAGATAGACCTTACAAACCCGAACGCGGGGGGAGGGGGGGGGGGAGTATATCTCAATTAATGTTTCATGCTTCAAAAGTTATGGCTACATAAAATTAAATCAGAAAACGTTAATAAGACAAGACGTTTCGCACTATGGAAAAAAGAGATTTGCTCTCACATGCGGCCTCAGTCTCTGTCTCAATACTACCTCTGATTCAAGCACTAGTGGAAAAAGGGCATCTAGTCCTGGGCTGTAACGGGCTCAAGTCCCAGTTTTGGACCCGGGACTGCCCAAACGGGACTAGAGGCCCCTCTCTCTAGTCCCGGCTCGCTACGACCCACGACAGAAGACAGCCACGTGGCTGTTTCATCGAGGCGGGGGGGGGGGGGGGGGACCCTCTAGTCCCGGGTCGTAACATCATCCGAGACTATATGCCTTCCTGCCGCGACAGAGAATTCATGTGTTTCTCTGCCGCGACAGAGATTGTGTGTTCCCTTTTTTTGCCATTTCGTTTCTTTTTCGTTTTATGTTTCACTATAATTTCAGAAATATATTTTAGTACACATATTCTACGCTACTACATACATAGTACACGTTGATGCATCTATATAATTAATCGATCCCTTGCAAGCATACATATAACCAATCATATCAAAAGAAAGAAATGTTTTGAAATTACATGGTCATCGATGATATATATCATATCAACTACATGGAGATCACTAAGGCATATAGAGTTCCTCTTCATCCGTATAATGTTCTCCATGTACATCAAGGACGTCCTTCATCAGAAATCCCGCCATCTCCTCTTGAATTGCTCGTATGCTCGTCTGGCTCTAGTTTCTCCCGCAAATCATAAATATAATATGAATCAAATTTCCGCTCACTGGTCAACTCGCGGATGTACTCGCAGACGTGGTATCCACATAAATGAGTTCCTAGTGGCTGTTGTAAACTCTTCACCATTTTATAAGTTAGCTCCTCATTGAATGGACCTGGTATTTTCTGTTTAAACCATGTCCAACACCTGCTCGGCAAAGAAAATGAACAAAAGAGTTATTAGTTACTTGATATCAGGAAATGAACGAAAGAGGCCGATATAATGCGATAATGATTGAAATTACTTATGGAGCATTTGTTTCATGTCGCTCCACACCTGTTCATGCCACAACTGTAAAAGTTCTTCAACTAATGGCCTTAGGTACACATCAATGTCGTTGTCGGGTTGCTTCGGACCTTGGATCAACACTGGCATCATAATGAACTTCCGCTTCATGCACAACCAAGGAGGAAGGATATAGATGCATAGAGTCACGGGCCAGTTGTTGTGATTGGAGCTCTGCTCCCTAAAAGGATTCATGTCATCTGTACTTATACCAAACGTTAAACTCCTTGCATTATCTGCAAAGTCCGGTTACTTTCTATCGGTTTTTCTCCATTGCGACCCATCAGCGGGGTGTCTCAACATCCCGTCTGACTTTGTTCCTCTTTATGCCATCATAACAACTTGGCGTGCTCTTTGTTTGAATAAGCGTTTCAACCATGGTATTATAGGAGCATACCACATCACCTTGGCAGGATCCCTCTTCCGGGGGGCTCGCCCTCAACGTCACCAGGGCCATCTCGTATGATCTTATACCGAAGTGCAGTGCATACCATGGCATGCATCCAAATTCTCGTACTCCTCACCGCGGTAGAGGATGCAGTCATTAGGGCATGCTTGTATCTTCTGTACCTCTAAACCTAGAGTGCAGCCAACCTTCTTTGCTTCGTACGTACTGGCGGGCAATACGTTATTTTTTGGAAGCATATTCTTCATCATTTTGAGCAACTTTTCAAATGAGAAGTCAGGTATAGCACACTCTGCCTTCCATCGCAGCAATTCCAGTGTGCTGCCCAGCTTTTTCAGACCATTTTCGCAATTTGGGTACAATTTTTTTTGTGATCTTCTAACATGTGATTGAACTTCTCCCTCTCCTTTTCATTTTCACAGTCTCTTCGTGCATCGGCAATGGTCCGACCAAGATTATCAGCGGGTTCATCATGTGCCTCTTCTTCAGCTCCCCTTCAGCATTCCCCATGGAAGTATTGTTGGAATTATGCCCTAGAGGCAATAATAAAGATGTTATTATTATAATTCTTGTTCATGATAAAGTTTATATTCCATGCTAGAATTGTATTAAGCGGAAACTTTGATACTTGTGTGGTTTATGAACAACACCGTGTCCCTAGTACGCCTCTATGGACTAGCTCATTGATTAATGATGGTTAAGGTTTCCTAACCATAGACATGATTTGTCGATTAATAATGAGATCATGTTATTAGGAGAATCATATGATTGACAGACCCAAATTAAGAAGAGCAATCAGATCGTGTCATCGTGTTCATCTTTGTGAAGCTTTTTCTTATGTCAAGTATTGTATTCCTTAGACCATGAGATAATATAACTCCCTGGTATCGGAAGAAAGTTTTGAGGTCATCAAACGTCATCCTATGTGAGGGTGATCATAAAGGTGTCTCTCAGGTGATCGAAAAGTACTTGTTGGGTTGTATGTATCGAGATGGAATTTGTCCCTCCCGAATCGGAGAGATATACTTCGGACCCACTCGGTAATCGATATCAACACCGCTTGCAAGCACGTGGTTAAGGAGTTAATCACAAAGTGATATCAGATTACGGAACGAGTAAAGTACTTGCTGTGGACGAGATTGAACTAGGTATGCCGATACCAACGATCGAATCTCGGGCAAGTAAAATATCGCGTGACGAAGGGAATACATATATGGGATTAATTGAATCCTGGCATCGTGGTTCATCCGATATGATCATCGATGAATATGTGGGAGTCAATATGGGTTTCCAGATCCCGCTGTTGATTATTGATAGAAGATCATGTCTGCATATTCTCGAACCCCTAGGGTCACACACTTAACGTGCATCAACGCTAGGATAGAATGGATAATTGGTTTATGAGTTTTTGTTCGGAGTCTAGGATGAGATCCAGGACATCATGAGAGGTTCCGGAATGGTTCGGAGAATAAGATTCATATAAAGGAAAGCAGTTTTTTGGATTTCCGAATCGTTTCGGAGTTTATCGGTATTGTACCGGAAGGTTCTAGAAGCTTCAGGAGTGGGACCAACGCGGGCCCACTTGTCGGAGGCCTGCGTGGGACTAAGGGGGAGTGCCCTGGCCGCTTTGGGCCAGGGTCACAAGGCCCCATAGGCCCAGCCGGCCAAACCCTAGGGGAAACCCTAGGGAACCCTTCTAGAAGGAAGGGGGAAAACTTGCCCCCACTCCACCCTTGGGGCCGCCGCCGCGCCCAAGGGCTTGGAGGAGGGGCCAAGGGGGCCGGCCAACCCCCTATATAAGGTGGGCAGGGGCACACCCTTCCCCTCCCCTACTACTCAACCCTAGCCGCCAGCTGCTGCCCTTCCTCTCTCTCTCTCTCTCCCGACTACGCATAGGCGAATCCCTGCCGTAGAAACTCTCCACCATAGCACCACGCCGTCGTGCTGCAGATCCAATCCATCTCTCCACCCCACTTGCTGGACCAAGGAAGGAGGAGACGTCGCGGCACCGTACGTGTGCATATCTCGGAGGCGCCGCCACTTGCGGCGTAGGATCAGATCTGATCGGATCGCGAGGAGGATACGGCTAGTACGACTACATCAACCACGTTCTGTTGAATGTTTCTGCTGTGCGATTTCTTCAATGGTATGAAGATCTCATCTATCTCTCTCGTTGATTGCATCTCCTAGATTATATCTTGGCTTTCTTGTTCGCATCCATAGAATTTTTTGATTTACTATGCCGTGAAACCCTTCAGTGGTATCAGAGCTAGATCTATGCGCAGATGTGTTTCACGAGTAGAACGCAACATGCTTGTTGCGGGCATTGATGTTTTCTGTTGCAAACCTCTGGTTGTGTTTCTTATGGCGCGACATAGTGAGATCGAAGCGGTCCAGGCCAACTTTATGCGACCTCGTTCGCGAGACCGGCTCCGCACTTGACGTGTGGCTTGTTCCACACATGCGGCTGGTGGATGCCAGTTTCTCTCACTATAGTAGTCATGGGATCTACAACGGATGTTGACAACCATAATATCACCATTGTGGCTTTCCGTAGGTAAGAATCGTTCTTAGCTTGTTACTCCCATAAGCCACGTAAAACATGCAACAACAAAGTAGAGGCATCTAACTTGTTCTTGTAGGGAGTGTTTTGTGATATGGTATGGCCCAAGACATGATGTGTATGAATTGAGATGTATGCAATGATCATGTTTTGTAATATTTCACGACTTGCATGTCGATGAGTTCACAACCGGCAGGAGCTGTATGATTGTCTTTATAATTGTGTATGACCTATGTGTCAACTTCTTATACGCCATGTAATAGCTTTACTTTATCGCTAAGTAGTTAGCAATAGTTGTAGTTGCTATTCGTGGTGGAGGCAATCATGATGTAGTGATGGAGATCATGCTGGCGCGCACAAGATGGAGATCATTGCGCGGAGATTGGCTATACCATGTCACATAAAATTATATGCATGTGATGTTTATCCTTTTATGTATCTTATTATGCTTATATCGCGACGGTAGCATTATAAGATGATTCCTCACTTAAAGATCAAGATAAAATTGTGTTCTCCCCATGTATGCACCGTTGCGAAAGTTCGTCGTGTTCAAGCACCTCGTGATGATTGGGTGCTATAAACTCTACGTTCACATACAACGGGTACAAGCCAGTTTTGCACACGCGGAAATACTTGGGTTTGACTTGACGAGCCTAGCATGTATAGACATGGCCTCGGAACACACGAACCGAAAGGTTAAACATGAGTCATATGAATGATATGATCAACACTTTGTTGTCCACCATTGAAACCACATCTCTTCTCGTGAAGATCGGATTAGGTGTGGTGAATTTGGATCGTGTTCACTAAAACAACTTGAGGGATGTTGAATTTAGTGGGAGTTCATCTAGTAATTTGATTAAGTTGAACTAGTTATCATGAACATAGTCTAAATTGTATTTGCAAATTTTGTAGATCAAATGGCTAAGTCCAACTTCAACTTCAATGTTTTTGCTGAGAAAGAAAAGCTTAAGAACAATGGGTCTAACTTCACCAACTGGTTCCACAATCCGAGAATCATTCTCGCTGGTGGAAAAAAGGACTATGTACTAGAGAAAGCGCTAGGTGACGCCCCTGCTGCTGATGCGCCGGCTGATGAAAAAACTGTTTATCAGTCGCGCAAAGATGATTATGGAGTGATTAAGAGTACCATGTTATTTGCTATGGAATCGAACCTTCAAAATCGTTTTGAGGAGTTCGCCGGGCCCTTTGAGATACTTGAGGAACTGAAAACCATGTTTCAGACTCAGGCCCGTTCTGAGAGATATGAGATCTCTAAGAAGTTATTTAACTGCAAGATGGAGGAAGGGAGTTCCGTTAGTGAGCACGCCATTAAGATGTCTGGCTACACTCAACGTCTTGAGCAACTGGACTACAAGATTCCAGAAGAGCTCAAAATTGACAGAGTTATGCAATCACTCCCTCCTAGCTACAAAGGTTTTGTAGTTACTCACAATCAAATTGGTTCCACTGATACGATCACTGAGCTCTTCGCTAAGCTGAAAGCTGCGGAGGTGGATATCAAGAAAGATAATCATGTGTTGATGGTCAACAAGACCCCTAGCTTTAAGAAAGGTAAGGGTGCAAGGAAATCCTTCAAGAAAGGCAGCGGCAAGCGCGTTGCCCCTGCCGAGAAGAATCTCAAGTCTGGACCTAAGCCGATCAGTGAGTGCTTCTATTGCAAGGACAAGGGTCACTAGAAGCGCAACTGTCCGAAGTACTTAGCGGACAAGAAGGCTGGCACCATCAAAGGTATATTTGATTTGATATACATGTTATTGATGTTTACCTTACTAGCGCTCGTTGTAGTGCCTGGGTATATGATACTGGTTCAGTTGCTAATATATGTAACTCGAAACAGGAGCTACGGAATAGACGGCGGCTAGCAAGGGATGAGGTGACGATGCACGTTGGCAATGGATCAAAAGTTAATGCGATGGCCGTCGGCATGCTCTCCTTAGTTTTACCTTCGGGATTAGTTTTAAACCTTAATAAGTGTTATTATGTGCCTGCGTTGAGCATGAACATTATATCTAGATCGTGTTTATTGCAAGACGGTTATTTGTTTAAATCGGAGAATAATGGTTGTTCTATTTATATGAATAACATATTTTATGGTCATGCACCTGTTGTGAATGGTTTATTTCTTCTGAATCTCGAAAGCAATGAAACGCACATCCATAACATTGAGGCTAAGAGATGCAAAGTAGATAGTGATAATCCAACTTATTTGTGGCACTGCCGTCTAGGTCATATTGGTGTAAAACGCATGAAGAAACTCCGTTTTGATGGACTTTTGGAGTCTCTTGATTTTGAATCATTTGACACGTGCGAGCCGTGCCTCATCGGCAAGATGATCAAAACCCCGTTCTCCGGTATAATGGAGCGAGCAACAGACTTATTGGAAATCATACATACCGATGTATGCGAACCAATGAGTGTTTCGACGCGCGGTGGACATCGCTATTTTCTCACTTTTACTGATGACTTAAGTAGACATGGTCTATTTAATGAAACATAAATCTGAAATGTTTGAAAAGTTCAAAGAATTTCAGAACAAAGTGGAAAACCATCGTAACAGGAAAATTAAATTTCTACGATCCGATCGTGGAGGTAAATATTTGAGTTATGATTTTCTCACGCATCTTAAAGCAAGCGGAATCGTTTCACAACTCACGCCACCCGGAACACCACAACACAATGGTGTGTCTGAACGCCGGAATCAAACTCTATTAGATATGGTGCGATCAATGATGTCTCTTACAGATTTGCCATTATCATTTTGGGGTTATGCATTAGAAACCGCTGCATTCACTTTAAATAGGGCACCATCTAAATCCGTTGAGAAGACACCGTATGAACTATGTTTTGGTGCTAAACCTAAGTTGTCGTTTCTCAAAGTTTGGGGATGCAAAGCTTACGTCAAGAAGTTGATGCCGGACAAGCTCGAACCCAAAGCGGAGAAATGCGTCTTCATAGGATACCCTAAGGAAACGATTGGGTATACCTTCTACCACAGATCCGAAGGCAAAGTGTTTGTCGCAAAGAACAGATCCTTTCTTGAGAAGGAGTTTCTCTCGAAAGAAGTGAGTGGGAGGAAGGTAGAGCTAGACGAGGTTATTGAACCTTCTCTCGAGTTGGAGAGTAGCATAGCACCTGAAATTGTTCCAGTGCCGTCTGCACCAACAAGAGAGGAAGCTAATGACGAGGATTATGAAACTTCGAACGATGCTACTACTGAACTTCGCAGGTCGACAAGGTCACGTGCCACTCCTGAATGGTACGGCAACCCTGTCTTAACCATCTTGTTGGTAGATAACAGTGAACCTGCGAACTATGAGGAAGCGATAATGAGTCCAGACTCTGAGAAATGGCTAGAGGCCATGAAATCCGAATTGGGATCCATGAGCGAAAACCAAGTATGGACTTTGGTGGATCCTCCTAGCGACCGTAAGGCCGTTGAGTGCAAATGGATTTTTAAGAAGAAAACGGACGCGGATGGTAATGTTACTGTCTATAAAGCTCATCTTGTCGCAAAAGGGTTTCGGCAAGTTCAAGGTGTTGACTACGATGAGACTTTCTCTCCCGTAGCGATGTTTAAGTCCATTCGGATTTTATTAGCAATTGCTGCATTTCATGATTATGAAATATGGCAGATGGATGTCAAGACTGCATTCCTCAATGGCAACATTGATGAAGAGTTGTATATGATGCATCCCGAAGGTTTTGTCGATCCTAAGGATGCTAATAAGGTGTGCAAACTTCAGCGTTCCATTTATGGACTAAAGCAAGCATCTCGGAGTTGGAACCTTCGTTTTGATCAAGTGATCAAGAGCTTTGGATTTGTTCCAAATTGCTACGAAGCTTGTATCTACAAGAAAGTGAGTGGGAGCTCGGTGGCATTTTTAGTACTATATGTGGATGACATATTGATTATTGGAAATGACATTGGTATGCTTAACGATGTGAAGAGTTATTTGAATAAATGTTTTTCAATGAAAGACCTAGGAGAAGCTGCTTATATATTAGGCATCAAAATCTATAGAGATAGACAAAGACGCCTAATAGCTTTAAGCCAAAGTACATATCTAGAAAAAGTTCTGAAAATATTCAGAATGGACAAAGCAAAGAAAGGTTCATTGCCCATGTTGTCAGGTAAGATATTGAGCAAGGCTCAGTGTCCAGCTACGGTAAACGATTGAGATACTATGAGAAAAGTGCCATATGTCCCGGCCATAGGTTCTATCATATATGCCATGCTATGTACTAGACCGGATGTGTCCAACGCTCTTAGTTTGACGAGCATATACCAAAGTGATCCAGGAGTGGAACACTGGATAGCCGTAAAGAACATCCTAAAGTATTTAAATAGGACTAAAGAAATGTTCTTGGTCTATGGAGGTGATGAGCAGCTCGTCGTAAAAGGTTACGTCGACGCTAGTTTCGACACCGACCCGGATGATTCTAAATCTCAGACAGGATACGTTTATATTTTAAATGGTGGAGTTGTGAGCTGGAGAAGCTGCAAGCATAGCATGATCGCGGGATCTACAACAGAAGCGGAATACATGGCTATTTCAGAAGCATCAAGTGAAGGAGTTTGGATCAGGAACTTTATCACTGAGCTTGGTGTGGTTCCAAGTGCCTTGGACCCACTGGAGATATTGTGCGACAACACTGGCGCCATAGCACTTGCTAAGGAACCAAGATATCATCCAAAGACCAAGCACATCAACCTCTTCCATGAGCAAAACATGATCAGCACCTTAATGCCATGGGTGTTAGATTGTTTCCAGATGTAAACTAGATTATTGACTCTAGTGCAAGTGGGAGACTGTTGGAATTATGCCCTATAGGCAATAATAAAGATGTTATTATTATAATTCTTGTTCATGATAAAGTTTATATTCCATGCTAGAATTGTATTAAGCGGAAAATTTGATACTTGTGTGGTTTATGAACAACACCGTGTCCCTAGTACGCCTCTATGGAGTAGCTCATTGATTAATGATGGTTAAGGTTTCCTAACCATAGACATGAGTTGTCGATTAATAATGAGATCATGTTATTAGGAGAATGATATGATGGACATACCCAAATTAAGCAGAGCAATTAGATCGTATCATCGTGTTCATCTTTGCGAAGCTTTTTCTTATGTCAAGTATTGTATTCCTTAGACCATGAGATAATACAACTACCTCGTATCGGAAGAAAGCTTTGAGGTCATCAAACGTCATCCTATGTGAGGGTGATCATAAATGTGTCTCTCAGGTGATCGGAAAGTACTCGTTGGGTTGTATGTATCGAGATGGAATTTGTCCCTCCCGAGTCGGAGAGATATACTTCGGGCCCACTCGGTAATCGATATCAACACCGCTTGCGAGCACGTGGTTAAGGAGATAATCACAAAGTGATATCGGATTACAGAACGAGTAAAGTACTTGCTGTGAACGAGATTGAACTAGGTATGCCGATACCAACGATCGAATCTCGGGCAAGTAAAATATCGCGTGATGAAGGGAATACATATATGGGATTAATTGAATCCTGGCATCGTGGTTCATCCGATATGATCATCGATGAATATGTGGGAGTCAATATGGGTTTCCAGATCCAGCTGTTGATTATTGATAGAAGATCATGGCTGCATATTCTTGAACCCGTAGGGTCACACACTTAACGTGCATCGACACTAGGATAGAATGGATAATTGGTTTATGAGTTTTTGTTCGGAGTCTCGGATGAGATCCAGGACATCACGAGAGGTTCCAGAATGGTCCGTAGAATAAGATTCATATAAAGGAAAGCAGTTTTTTTGGATTTCGGAATCATTTCGGAGTTTATCGGTATTGTACCGGAAGGTTCTAGAAGCTTCCGGAGTGGGACCAACGTGGGCCCACTTGTCGGAGGCCTGCGTGGGCCTAAGGGGGTGTGCCCTGGCCGCTTTGGGACAGGGGCACAAGGCCCCATAGGCCCAGCCGGCCAAACCCTAGGGGAAACCCTAGGGAACCCTTCTAGAAGGAAGGAGGAAAACTTGCCCCCCACTCCACCCTTGGGGCCGCCGCCCTAGGGCTTGGAGGAGGGGCCAATGGGGCCGGTCAGCCCCCTATATAAGGTGGGCAGGGGCGCACCCTTCCCCTCTCCTACTCCTCAACCCTAGCTGCCAACTGCTGCCCTTCCTCTCTCTCTCTCTCTCTCTCTCTCTCTCTCTCTCTCTCTCTCTCTCTCTCTCTCCCGACTGCGCGTAGGCGAAGCCCTGCCACAGAAACTCTCCACCATAGCACCACGCCGTCGTGCTGCAGATCCAATCCATCTCTCCACCCCACTTGCTGGACCAATGAAGGAGGAGACGTCGCGGCACCGTATGTGTGCATCTCTCGGAGGCGCCGCCACTTGCGGCGTAGGATCGGATCCGATCGGATCGGATCGCGAGGAGGAGACGGCTAGTACGACTACATCAACCATGTTCTGTTGAACGTTTCCGCTATGCGATTTCTTCAAGGGTATGAAGATCTCATCTATCTCTCTCGTTGATTGCATCTCCTAGATTAGATCTTGGCTTTCTTGTTCGCATCCGTAGAATTTTTTTGATTTACTATGCTGCGAAACCCTTCAAGTATCTTCGTACTCTGGGAAAGCATGATAGTTGTCATCCTCCTCCTCTTCTTCATTGTCTTCCATTATAACCCCTCTCTCTTCGTGCTTGTTCCAACAATTATAACTGGGCATGAAGCCGGACTTCAACAGGTGGCTGTGAAGGGTTTTTGAGTCAGAGTAATCCTTCTGATTCCTACATCCACTACATGGACAGAATATAAAACCATTGCGCTTGTTTGCATCAGTAACACAGATGAATGTGGAGTTTTTGATTATTTTTCTATCATTGAAAACCTCATTCCATTCTAAGCTCTGAAACTCTAAAATTACACATTTCAATTTTCAATAACTATGTGTCTAATCAAAATTTGTTACACATATCAAAATCCTTCTACTTCTAGAGCATGCATGCATTGATCCATATCTCTATACTTCTAGAGCATTATAGAACTAAAGTAGCAATACGAGATAAAAGAATGAAGTTCTAACCTTTTAAAACTTTGGATTTAGGGGTTGCAAACTAAATCTTGACAAATCTTGAGAAAAAAATGGCATGAACTCGGCTTGCTTCTTTGAGTAAAATGGTCACCATATGGCTAGGGCAGGTGGAAACGAAGCTGTATATATACTGAGGGATAACTAGTATCGGGTCGTGGTACGACCCAAGACTAATAGTCCCGAAAAGAGCAGCTGGCCCGCTCCAGGTTACTAGGCTTGGGCAGTATTACGGACCGGGACTAGAAGTCTGGTCCGGCCCGGGACTAGTGGCTACGGCGATTACTAGCTGTTGGAGGTGTCACGGCCTGGGACTAGTGCTACACTAGTCATGGTTCGTAACATGCCGGGACTGCTGACTTTGTTCAGATCGAATCGAAGACCTATTTTCCAGTAGCGAAGGCTTATATGCCTTAAGCCTTGGAATAGAGGGAGTAAAAAAGAGTTTGCTCCATTTTGGGTGGTGGTGGTGGTGGTGGGGGGGGGGGGGGGGGGAGGGACAGTTTGCCACGCGATGTGGCATTGGCTTTGCATGAGCAACCAAGTCGGCAAAAAATAGATGAAATAAAAAAAAGCTAGGAACCTCTAGGCAATAAAAGACCATACCTAACTCCTAAAAGAGGAATATTTTGAAAAAGTTACAGAATATTATGGCGATTTTAAAAAATAAAAATATGCAACTTAGGATAGATGGAAAAAATCAGAACCATTTTACAAAAAAGGGATTTTGAGAAAATGAAATAATAATTATCGATTAATCATGAAAAAAATACATCTGTTTATATTTGTATTTTCATAAAATATTTAATACTAATTTTCTTGAGTTTCTTGGTTTTGAGAACACTCTCGTCTCGCCCTTTATTAATTTTTATGACTCGGTTCTAAATAGTCAATACTTAGTACTACAATAATTTTTTTGTTGCTTAATGCCTTTTTCCAAAAGTATCTTAGATGAGGGGAAAACTAACTAAAGGTCCTCACTGAAACACATGTAGTTACCAGAAACCACACACACATATATATAGGAATTTAATTTTTTTCCATATCAATGTAGCACATCTACATTTCATTCTGTCAGAGCAATGACCATGTAGCACACGCTGGCAAGTGACACTTACTATGTTACGAGGTGGATGCCATGTCCCTCTCCAATGTTGACAGCATATGTATGCTGTCACGAATCCACGATCACTGCAGAGCTTTACCCAAAAAAGATGCTGCTCGTTCCGGGCGGCGGACCGGCCGGCAACCAGTTCACCGTAGGGCCACAACGCCGTGCGGCTAAGATCTATGCGACGTTGCTCGATCGCGCGCCATTCAATGGCGAGGTGTTTTTTTCTTTTCTTCTGAAAGTAGTGGTCAGGAGACATGTGTTGGTCTTCATGCAGGCCAACTCTAGGGTCACATCATATAGGCAGTTCGTTAACGTTGTACATGGATCAATTGGCATTTTGGCAGATGTGACGTCCGAGGGAGAAAGATACTACCAAGCTTGATACAAATTATTTGTGTCAAGTTCGTTGAATTAAGACATATTTTATGTTTAAAACTGTGACAAATAATTGGGATCTGAGGGAGTACCCAGCTCTTCATTTCTTCCGATCTATTTAGTGCTATGGAGACTTTGCTTTCCGTGTGATCACTTTCCTCTAGAACGGGTGATGATATAATAGGGTTTCGAAAGCTCACTTTCTTTCATCCTTTGCACGTGAAGTCGTGGTCGTGCTTGCGGCTTGGTGGATCTAAAAGCGGCACAACATGGTCATCTTTGACACCAGATGTCCCGATATCGGTAACCTACTCAATACGATACAATTAAGATGCCATAAAGATATGTTATTTTACTCAAGCAACCCTCTCTTGCAAATCTTGGCATTGCTTGCATGATAAGGTAAAAGTTATTAATAAAACCAATTTTCTCTTAATTCACTAAATTTGCAATCCTATAAATACATTTCGCTCTAGCCGGTCTTCAATTATTATGTTAACTCATATCTTCACATGCAGCAAATACATGACCTTTCCTACATAAAAATCAAACGAGGAAACCTGCCCTTCAACACTAAGAGAGAAACTGAATTCCTGGAACATATATGTATTGGCATCCTTTGTGTTAACTGACAACCTATAATCAGTCGTCAATTTTGAAAAAAAAAGAGGATGAGCATGTGATTCTTCACCAAGTTTTTTCAGTATCCAGATTTTACACTAGTCTCCTCTTATGAAGAGAAGGGACAAATTGGGGTGTTAAAACAACAGAACATCACTTGAATCATGCATACGATTCTAGCTTAGTGCTCTCATATCAGCAATAATGCACCGATTCAACGGAATGGATCTAACATAATGTTACGATGGAAATTCAGCAGTGTTTGATTCACCTATTTACCGCTTCTTTCCCTTTAGTTACCTATGAACCCTACAACACAATATAGTACAATTCAAGGGGAGGGTTAAAAAATTGCATCTGGAACACATAGAGTGAAGGTGGAATCCAATAAAAGAACCTAGAGAACATGACATGAGTTGAAATTTGAGGAAAAAAAATAAATGCACCTTAAGCATCGTGGGGAGTAGCGTAGGTTGCATCCACCAGTTTCATAAGCATTGGCATGGGACTTACGAACTTACATAAGATGGAGAGGAATCGATCTGATCTTTCCTGTAGAGCATAATTTCTACATAATGACCCCTTCGGATCCTCCCGGAATAATTTCGGTTCTCTCATGGAACACTTTCGGCTTTATTTTCTCTTTCTTCCCGTAATCCTGATGGTTCCAAAACAATTTCCAAGCGTCATAAAACCTTAAGTATGTTACCCTATGGCTCGGAAACATCATAGACATAATCAAGATGTTTCTCGGATCAATGATCATTAGCGGGATCTAGATACCCATAATGACCCCTATGCATTCCACGATATCAAATGTCGTCTGAACCATAAAAATTGAGTCCAATTCCCTCTGTTACTTTGATACCTGATTTGTCTAAGATTTGGTCATCCATATCATGATACCTTGTTCAATCTCGTTGCTTACAAGTGTTGCTTTACTTATTCCCGTGATATTTCATTTTCGAGATCTAGTCACATGTTGCGTAGCTTATGGATGTAATCTTACCGAGTGGGCCCAATGTATCTTTCCATCAGGCGGGAGAACAAATCCCTATCTTGATGCATACGCATCAACATGCCCCTATGAAACACCTGATAGACACCTTATGATCACCCTGTTACGATGTAACAGTTTATACAGTCAAGTCAGCCTCGGGTGATAGTGATTATATATAATCTCACGGTCTAAGGAGTAGGATACTGTATTTGTAATTATTGCAACGATGAACTTGTGACTTAATCGTATCGTAATACTTATATTGGATACATTTGTCCATCATGCCATTCATTAATGATATAAATTCATTGTTAATTACATAAATTCTTCATGGGAAAACCTTGATCATCAGTTGACCAATGAACTAGTTGAATAGAGGCTACTAGGGACTTGGTTTGTTTGCATACCACATGTGTACCGGTGTTTCCAATTAATATAGTTATAGTGTGGTATAAAACTATTATGAACTAATAAAATATGATAATAAACATTATTTATTATTTGCCTCTAGGGAAAATTTCCAACAGTAATCGCATGGCAATACGTGGCCTACGATAAGAACTTCCTGGAGAACACATGCCGCAACTTCGTGGAGAACACAGGCTTTCTAATAGATATAATTAGAGTCAGAGTTAATTATATTCCTAATATTAGTTCGTAGTACTTAATATTGTAGCAGCTCGCGTAATCCGTAGTGTTTTTTGGTGGCTTCTTCATTTTGGATAGTGCAATGTCACGATTTGTGCACAAGTACAAGTGTAATGATATCCCTATATATATGCAAATTACTATTATACGCATTTTGGTGTGTTCTTTTGGTGGTTTGCTAATCAGCAATAATGTTAACAAATAGAATGTTGGGGAATATGTGACACGTTTCACTTGCCAAAACAATCAATAAGGCAAAGGTCGAAGTTAAGAATCATAGTTCTTTCCCCTTCGGTCCACACATGTTGCTCATGCTTATAAAAAAATCCCCCACCCCACCAACACTAACCCTAGGCGGCGGCGGTAACCTATCCACCACCACAGACCAGACCGTTCTCCGCGGAGGCGCTAACCTCTCTGCCATGTCGGAACAGATCGTCATCTGCGACAGTACTGACCCTGGCCATGCTGACCTCTCCGCCAGGCCGGACCGCACCATTCTCCCACTAGTAAAAAATGGACCTCTGGTCCAGAGCATTAGTGCCGGTTCTGGTACAAACCGGGACTAATGCCCTGATCCCAACGGATAGAAACAGCCGCAGGCCCCAGAAGACATTAGCCCCGGTTCGTATGGGAACTTTATTCCCGGTTCGTTTAACAAACTGGGGCTAAAGGGTCTGGTGCTGGAAAAAAGCAGATGCGTGGACCTTTAGCCCCGGTTTGTTTCTCAAACCGGGACTAAAGTCCCCGACTATATCTTCTTCCTCTTCCCAACCCGAGCCATTTCAAGCTCACACAAGCATCTCTCTCAAATTTCTCCCCTCAAGCTCGAGTTCTTCCCAATTTTTCTCATGATTTGTGAAGATTTTTTGGCTCCACATCTATCAAGGGCCCTAAGAGGTTAGCAACTTCATCATTTCATCTTTTATTGCTTGTTTTAGCTCATTTCATGCTCTAGAAATGGATAGATTTGTGTGGATTCTATCTCTATATATCTGGTTAATTTGGCACATATAGTTCTCGAAATTCATTTGATTCATCTAAGCACATAGATACATGAGTTCATCCTATCTACATATCTTGGTTTGGCACGTAGTCTTAAAATTCAGACGGTTGACAGTGCATCATGTCACCGTCGAGCAACAAAATATCCTTCTTTCTTCTACCTATCGTCACAAAATCCATTACAACAAAAATAAGTACCAAAACTATGAAGGCACACACACACACATATATATATATATATATAATGGCGCCCTAGCATTTTATTTAATCATCGGCCAGTTAAGCAAGTAAGAACAAAAACATGAACACGCCGAGGAGCTACCAAATTAAATTAGGGAGTGCCTCTATGGTGAGCTCCTCGAAGATGTCTGAGGACGAGGCATCCTAAGACATCTTCGAGAAGCTCTGCCGTAGTGGTGTCCCGGCTCTCGCACACCATCTTTCAGTTCATATCTTTTCTAGCTAAATCAGTATACTGGTGGAGCTAACTAATTTCACATATTAGGGAGTGCCTCTACGGCAAGCTCTTCGAAGATGTCTGAGGACGAGGTCCTCAGACATCTTCGAGAAGCTCCGCCGTAGTGGTGTCCCTGGTCTCGCACACGATGCTTCCTTGCAGTTGATAGTTCACAAGGAGGCCTATTTATAGATTAAGCAGCACAACATAGTGTCGACACTCACGACATAATGTCGACACTCACCCCTGTCATAGTGTCGCCACCCACTAAAACAGTGTCGCCACTCACTGGCATAGTGTCTCCACTCACGATATATAGTGTCGTCACTCACTTTTAGTCCCGATTGGAGTGTCCTTTAGTCCCGGTTGGAGACACCATTCGGGACTAAACGGACTCAGGTCGGCCCCTGCCTGCCACAACCCCTTTAGTCCCGGTTGGTGTGTCCAACCGGGACTAAAGATGTAGTAGAAAGTTTTTAAATCAGTGCATAGTTGTTTGATGTATACGATATGTTTTTTTATTTTTAGACTAGTACTACTCTTAGCATCATGATTTTGTTTGATGAACTTATATAATGCAGATGAGACGACAATGGATGTACACTGACAGAATCCTTGACGAGTTCATTAAAGGCGTGCGTTCTTTTCTCGTTGTGGCAGATGCAAACAAGCGGAATGGTTTTATGTGTTGTCCATGTGATGAGTGTCAGAATCAGAAGGATACTCTTCATCAAGAGTCCTTCACGGCCATTTGTTTCGGTCCGGTTTCATGTCTGGCTATAATTGTTGGACCAAACACGGACAAAGAGGGGTTATGATGGAAGACAACAAAGATGAAGAGAATGATGACAACTATCCTATGTCCCTTGAATACGGTGGTACTACAATGCAAGACAATGATGAAGAAGAAGTAGAAGAACGTGCATCATATGAGCCAGATGATGACCTTGGTCGGGCCATTGCTGATGCAAAGGGAGAATGTGATAGCGAAAGGGAGAGGTTGAAATTTGAGCAGATGTTAGAGGATCACAACAAATTGTTGTACCCGAATTGTGAAGATGGCCACAAAAAGCTAGGCAGCCTACTGGAATTGCTGCAATGGAAGGCAGAGGTCGGTGTGCCTGACAAGAGATTTGAAAAGTTGTTGAAGATAATGAAGGAGCTGCTTCCAAAGGATAACGAACTGCCCGCCAGTACTTACGAAGCAAAGAAGATTGTCTGCCCTCTAGGATTAGAGGTACAGAAGATACATGCATGCATTAATGACTGCATCCTCTACCGCGGTGAGCAGTACGAGAATTTGGATGCATGCCCGGTATGCACTGCATTGCGGTATAAGATCCGACGAGATGACCCTGGTGATGTTGAGGGCGAGCGCCCCAGGAAGAGGGTTCCCGCCAAGGTGATGTGGTATGCTCCTATAATACCACGGCTGAAACATTTGTTCAGAAACGAAGAGCATGCCAAATTGTTGCGATGGCACAAACAAGACCATAAGAAAGACGAGATGTTGAGACACCCCGCTGATGGGTCGGAGTGGAGAAAAATTGAGAGAAAGTACCCGGACTTTGCAGGTGACGCGAGAAACTTATGGTTTGGTCTAAGTACAGATGGCATGAATCCCTTTGGGGAGCAGAGCTGCAGTCATAGCACATGGCCTGTGACTTTGTGTATCTATAACCTTCCTCCTTGGTTGTGCATGAAGCGGAAGTTCATTATGATGCCAGTGCTCATCCAAGGCCCGAAGCAACCCGGCAACGGCATTGATGTGTACCTAAGGCCATTAGTTGAAGAACTTTTACAGCTGTGGCACAGACAAGGTGTACGTGTGTGGGATGAGCACAAACGTGAGGAATTTAACCTACGAGCATTGTTGTTTGTAACCATCAATGATTGGCCTGCTCTTAGTAACATTTTAGGACAGACAAACAAGGGATACAATGCATGCACACACTATTTAGATGACACTGAAAGTATTTATTTGGATAAGTGCAAGAAAAATGTGTACCTAGGGAATCGTTGTTTTCTTCCGCCCACACATTCCCTAAGAAAGAAAGGCAAGCATTTCAATGGTGAAGCAGATCACCGGAGTAAGCCTGTCCGTCGTACTGGTGATGATGTATTTGATATGGTGAAGGATTTAAAAGTAATCGTTGGAAAGGGTCCTGGCGGACAGTCCGTTCCGAAGGACGCTAGCGGACACGCACCCATGTGGAATAAGAAATCTATATTTTGGTAGCTACCCTATTGGAAAGAATTAGAGGTCCGCTCTGCAATCGACCTGATGCACCTGACGAAGAATGTCTACGTGATACTGTTAGGCTTCTTGGGCGTGTATGGAAAGAATAAAGATACACCAGAAGCACGACATGACCAACAACGTATGAAAGACCAAGAAAGCAGGCATCCAAAGCCGTTTCAAGGTACTGCCAGCTACGCTCTTACCAAGGAAGAGAAGGAAATGTTTTTTGAATGCCTGAGTAGTATCAAGGTCCCTTCTGGCTTCTCTTCCAATATAAAGGGAATAATAAATATGGCAGAGAAAAAAATTCCAGAACCTGAAGTCTCATGACTTCCACGAGCTTATGACGCAATTGCTTCCGGTTGCTTTGAGGGGGCTTCTGCCAGAAAATGTTAGAGTACCCATTGTGAAGCTATGTTCGTTCCTCAATGCAATTTCTCAGAAGGTAATCAATCTAGAAAGTCTACCAGGGTTACAGAAAGATGTGGTCCAGTGTCTTGTCAGCTTTGAGTTGGTGTTCCTACCATCCTTATTCAACATAATGACGCACCTTCTAGTTCACCTAGTTGAAGAGATTACCATTCTCGGTCCTGTATTTCTACACAATATGTTCCCCTTTGAGAGATTCATGGGAGTCTTAAAGAAATATGTCCATAACCGTGCTAGGCCAGAAGGAAGCATCTCCATGGGCTATGGAACAGAGGTCATTGAGTTTTGTGTTGACTTTATTCCTGACCTAAAGCCGATCGGTGTACCTGAATCACGGCATGAGGGGAGACTTAGTGGAAAAGGCACGCTAGGAAAGAAAGCAAAGATATGTATGGATGAACATTCTTTCACTAAAGCACACTGTACAATTCTGCAAAGTTCCACCTTGGTGGCTCCGTATATAAAGGTATACAAGAATATTGTGCGCTCGAACTACCCGGGGCAGTCAGACAGGTTGATTAGAGATGAACATATGAAGACTTTCGGCGGTTGGTTGCAGACACATCTCATGAATGACACCACTGTTGGAGATCAGTTGTACTTGTTGGCCAGGTCTCCATCTTCAATTATATTGACTTTCCAAGGGTACGAGATAAATGGGAATATATTTACACGCACGCCCAAGATAAAAAGAGCACCAACCAAAATAGTGGTGTCCGATTTGATGCAACGGACGAGAATGGGAAGAAGGACACATATTATGGTTACATAGAAGACATATGGGAACTTGACTATGGTCCCAATTTCAAGGTCCCATTGTTTCGATGCAAATGGGTCAAGATGACAAGAGGCGGGGTAACGGTAGACCAGCAGTACGGAATGACAACAGTGGATCTCAATAATCTTGCATACGGAAACGAACGATTCGTCCTTGCCAATGATGTGGCTCAAGTTTTCTATGAGAAGGACATGTCTACTAGACAGAGAAAAAGGAAAGATAAGCAAAAGAATACAATATCATACGATGAGCCAAAGCGCCACATAGTTCTTTCAGGAAAAAGAAACATGGTGGGAGTTGAGGACATGACAGACATGTTAGAAGATTATAACAAATTTCATGAAATTCCGCCATTCAAAGTGAAAACTGACCCAAGCATACCGCTAAATAAGGAAGATGCTCTATGGTTACGGACTAGAAGAGAACCAAAACACTAGATGTGGATGTTGGTGATGTAATAATGTATTAAACCTTTTGTGAATTAATCCTATTTTTTTAGAATTTCTGAGATTGCTGTAGGCAGGTAGAAAAAAACAGCATCATCGTCATTGTCATCGTTATTTATTAATATTAAAATCCGGAACAAACCAGGACTAGCTAACACTCAGGACTAAAGCCACCCCCTTTAGTCATAATCATGCCTAGTCCTATAGTACGCAGCTTCAGGGTCTTCTTCGTCAGCGTCATCATCATCGTCATCGTCATCATCACCTGCCACTCCGGGGATCCTCAACCCAACCATGGCATATACCGGGGGCACCTGCCACTTCGGCCTCGGATTCACGGCGGGCAGGGGAGGGGTCTCCTGGAAGACGATGCCGCTACCGTCGGGCGGGGGAGGGGCCTTCTTGTGGCTCTGTGGCAGGTGGACTTGTGGGTACCGCAGGCGAGGATGGTCACCTCCGGCTATGTAGCGCATCACGCAGATGATAGTACGGTTTTCCCACCACAGACACCGGCCGACTTCGTTGTGGTTTAGCGGGGGCGGGCCATCACCCTCGTACCTGGTGAACTCCCTTTCCTGCCGGTTAGATAAGAAGGCATTCCAGGTGTCATAGTTGTCGGGATCCCACTGGGGATCCATCCGCTGCTCCGGCGTGAGCTCGTGGTAGAAGTGGTTCATGATGGCCGCCTGTCGTGCAGAGCCTTGAGGCAGAGGAGGGACAAGAACCCCTCCAGTGCTCAGCATCCAGCCAGCGGGCGTCCGGTAGCCCGGCGGACAAGGGTAGTTGGAGGCGCATAGTGCCTCGGTCTCCTCGAGGGTCAGAATGGCCCAGTAGGCACTGTCCATTGTTGTGAGAGAGGAAGGTGTGGATGTATGGATAGCCATGGCATGGTCGGCCTATATATAGATGGAAAGGGCGGGAAAACATGGCGGGAAGCGGTGGGATATGGTGGGAAATATCTTTTGTCCCGGTTAGTGGCTACAACCGGGACTAAAAGCACCATTTAGAGGGAAAGGGCGGGGAAACATGGCGGGAAGTGGTGGGAAATATCTTTAGTCCCGGTTAGTGGCTACAACCGGGACTAAAAGCACCGTTTAGAGGGAAAGGGTGGCAAAACATGGCGAAAGCGGTGGGATATGGCGGGAAAAATTCGAAACGGGCATGTTTGTGTGTTGAATCGCGGCATAGGTTGTGATAAGGTGCCCATATTGTGCATGCATGTGGATATTGGGATGGGGAACAATGTTGCAGGAGGAAGTTTTTCTTTTCGTCGCTCGGAAAAGCATTTTTCCATTTTCTGAGCGCAAAAAGACGGGTCGTTTTGTGAAGCAGCCACCAAAATGCAGTTACAGAATTCTACCATCCCATTTTTCTAAAATACTAGACCACCTTACATGAACTATATCCCAACCGGAGGATCTCAAACCTTTCTGTCCTTCCCGGGTGAAAAAGACAAATGTCTGCCAAATCGGTAGGAAGTGGGTCCGGTTTGAACTACATGTACATGATCTAACGCCCGTGATTTTTTGAAAAAAATCATTTTTAGGCTCACAATATTTTGTTTTTTTAGAGATCCAATGCAAGTTCTAACATTCTCATCCCCTATCTTCACGCACGCCGTTTTAACCTAAGTTCGAAACGGGAAAAAAATTCAAAACGGGCATAAAAAATTCAAAAAAGGTCCGAACAATGTAAATCCTTCGCGTGGTGTGATATTATGTGACATAGTTGCAAGGAAAAATATCAAACTTGGTATACTGATTATGTCTCGAAAAAACCTTCACAAAATGACCTATCATGTCCAAGGTTTCATGGCTTTCGGTCCAAGAGACGGATGTTATGTGTTGAATCGTGGCATAGTTTGTGATACGGTGCCCATATTGTGCATGAATGTGGATATTGGAATGGGGAACAATGTTGTAGGAGGAAGTTTTCCTTTTCGTCACTCGGAAAAGCCATTTTCCATTTTCTGAGCGCAAAAAGACGGGTCGTTTTGTGAAGCAGCCACCAAAATGCAGTTACAGAATGCTACCATCCCATTTTTCTAAATTACTAGTCCACCTTACATGAACTATCTCCCAACCGGGGGATCTCAAACCTTTCTATCCTTCCTGAGTGAAAAAGACAAATGTCTGCCGAATCGGTAGGAAGTGGGTCCAGTTTGAACTATAGGTACATGATCTAACGCCCGTGATTTTTTTGAAAAAATCATTTTTAGACTCACAATATGTTGTTTCTTTAGAGATCCAATGCAAGTTCTAACATTCTCATCCCCTATCTTTATGCACGCCGTTTTGACCTAAGTTCAAAACGGGCATACAAAATTCAAAAAAGGTCCGAACAATGTAAATCCTTCACGTGGTGTGATATTATGTGACATAGTTGCAAGAAAAAATATCAAACTTGGTATACTGATTATGTCTCAAAAAAACCTTCACAAAATGACCTATCATGTCCGAGGTTTCATGGCTTTCGGTCCAAGAGTCGGATGTTATGTGTTGAATCGTGGCATAGTTTGTGATATGGTGCCCATATTGTGCATTAATGTGGATAGTGGGATGGCGAACAATGTTGCAGGAGGAAGTTTTCCTTTTCGTCGCTCGGAAAAGCCATTTTCCATTTTCCGAGCGCGAAAAGACGGGTCGTTTTATGAAGCAGCCACCAAAATGCAGTTACAGAATGCTACCATTCCATTTTTCTAAAATACTAGACCACCTTACATGAACTATTTCCCAACCGGGGTATCTCAAAACTTTCTATCCTTCCCGAGTGAAAAAGACAAATGTCTGCCGAATCGGTAGGAAGTGGGTCCGGTTTGAACTACAGGTACATGATCTAACGCCCGTGATTTTTTGAAAAAATCATTTTTAGACTCACAATATGTTGTTTCTTCAGAGATCCAATGCAAGTTCTAACATTCTCATCCCCTATCTTTATGCACGCCGTTTTGACCTAACTTCAAAACGGGAAAAAATTTAAAATGGGTATAAAAAATTCAAAAAAGGTCCGAACAATGTAAATCCTTCGCGTGGTCTGATATTATGTGACATATTTGCAAGAAAAAATATCAAACTTGGTATACTGATTATGTCTCGAAAAAACCTTAACAAAATGACCTATCATGTCCGAGGTTTCATGGCTTTCGGTCCAAGAGTCGGATGTTATGTGTTGAATCGTGGCATAGTTTGTGATATGGTGCCCATATTGTGCATGCATGTGTATATTGGGATGGCGAACAATGTTGCAGGAGGAAGTTTTCCTTTTCGTCGCTCGGAAAAGCCATTTTCCATTTTCCGAGCGCAAAAAGACGGGTCGTTTTGTGAAGCAGCCACCAAAATGCAGTTACAGAATGCTACCATCCATTTTTCTAAAATACTAGACCACCTTACATGAACTATATCCCAACCGGGGGATCTCAAACCTTTCTATCCTTCCCGGGTGAAAGAGACAAATGTCTGCCGAATCGGCACGAAGTGGTTCCGTTTTGAACTACAAGTACATGATCTAACGTCCGTATTTTTTTGAAAAAATAATTTTTAGACTCAAAATATGTTGTTTCTTTAGAGATCCAATGCAAGTTCTAACATTCTCATCCCCTATCTTCACGCACGCCGTTTTGACCTAAGTTCTAAAGGGAAAAAAAATTCAAAACGGGCATAAAAAATTCAAAAAAGGTTCGAACAATGTAAATCTTGGAAACGATTATTTTATTTACATCTATATAAAAGATTAGATGTAAATCTTATATCTGCAAATTTTGATATATAATAATTAATTTTCCTAAACCCTAAACCCACAATCCTTTTTTTGTTTTTAAAAAAGGTTTGAAAAATAGACCTTTAGCCCCATTTTGTACTACCAACCGGGGCTAAAGGGGTGTCGGGATATGCGCGAAACGCGGCGCGCCGAAATCCCTTTACCCCCGGTTGGTAGTACAAACCGGGGCTAAATGTCACCCGTGGTGGACGGCACGGGGGCGGCGGCGCGTTGGACGGCACGGGGGCGGTGGCGCTGGGGATCGCGAGGAGAAAGACGCGTGCTCCGGTTCGCTGCTTGAACCGGGGCGCACATGATGGGTATTTATACCCACCCCCCTTTAGCCCTGGTTGGTAGTCGCGATCCCTAGCGCCGCCGCCCCCGTGCCTGAAGGGAATATGCCCGAGAGGCAAAAATAAAGTGGTTATTATCCTATTCCTAATTTATGATAAATGTTTATTTTGCATGCTATAATTCTATTAATATGGAAACGTTAATACATGTGTATTTAATAAACAAAAAGGAAGTTCCTAGTTATGCCTCTCTTATAAACTAGCTCGTTGATTAACAAGATGATCAAAGTTTCCTGATCATGGACATTGGATGTTGTTAATAACGAGGTCACAACATTAGTGTAATGATGTGATGAACATTCATCCAAAGTATAGCATTACGATCAAAGTCATTGAGTTTATATTGCTATAACAACTTACGAAGTGATCCTAATCCTTAGACCATGAGATCATGTCAATCACTAACACCGGAAGAGTTTCTCGATGACATCAAACGTCACATCGTAACTGGGTGATTATAAAGATGACTTCAGAACTACTAAAGTGTTATGTTGAGGTTCATGGATCGAGAGTGAATTTTTTTCATACCGATGATGGATAGATATGCTCTGGGCCCTCTCGGTGATATCACATTCGTTAGCTTGCAAGCAAGTGATTTGATCACTAAAATGTTATATCACGGGAACGAGAAAAAGAGTGCATGTCGGTAACGAGATCAAACTAGGTATGGAGATACCGATGATCGAATCTCGGACATGTAATATATCGTGAAACAAAGGGATTAAGATACTAGCGTAAAAGGTTCACATGATCACAGAAGTCATCGTTGAATGTATGGGAGTTAGTACGGATCTCCAGGTCCCGCTGCTGATTATTGATCGGAGAGGGGTCTCGATCATGTCTGCATTATTCGCGAACCATAGGGTGATACACTTAAGGGATACCGACACCATTCAGAGCAAATGATATGTCAGAAAAAGAAAAGGAAAGCGCAGGAATTTATTTCACTAGACACCGGAACTGTTTCGGTTGAAATTGCTGAAACTTGTTCTGCATGTGAAATTGAATACTAGCAAGGGGTTTTATGTGAATGTTTGTTAATTAAAGTAATTAACAAAATTCTGAATAAATAAATAAAAGAGTTTTATTTAAATGAGAGCTTGCATTAATTTTGGTGGAAAATCAATGCATGTGAGTGGAATTGTGAGTGGAGATGTTTTTATGTGAGTGGAGCTTCCACCACATGAATGAGGGAGAGGTGGGGGAACCCTCCTTGGCCGGCGGCCATGCCCCCTTGGGCTTCCCCCTCCCCTATAAAAGGACCCCTCCTCTCACTTGTCACTCACACCTCCTCGCGAAGGATCTCTCTCCCCCCTTTAGAATTTCCCCATGGTCTCGGTCAGTGAGATACATGTTCCCGGTGGCTTTTTCTGGAAGGATTTGTTGCTTCCGCTGCTTCGCTAGAGCGAGGGCACGGAGGTTGTCGGGGTACCCGTATGTGTGTGCGATCACGGATGCACCACTGCTTTGCGGTGCTGGACTTGATGGTGCTGGACCGGCTGGACCAGATGGAGTTCATCACGATCTTGAGATTGGCAAGCGTTCGTCTACATCATCCACGAGTACAACCTCGTTAATGCTATTCGGTATTCGAGGGTATGTATTCTATGGATGTATATCCACCCGTTGCTTGTATCTAGTACATAGATCTTGGTACTTAGATGTTCCCATCGTAGGAATTTTTTTGTTTTCTATGCTGCGAACCCAACAGTGGTATCAGAGCCGGATATATGCATAGATGCTTTGCACGGGTAGTACACATATGAGTATGTGGGCGATGATGATCATTTTATTGCTTGTTAGTTGTAATTTGGATATTGGTCGCATAATGGGATGAAGCGGCCCGGACAAACTTTACATGTCCTCGCACATGTGACCTGTTCCACGCTTGACATGCAACTAGTTTTGCATAGGTGGCTAGCGGGTGTCTATCTCTCCTACTATAGTCAATATCTAATTTGCAACGAGTTGTCAACAATTTGGTTATCCTCGTTGTGGTTCATGTTTGTAGGTAAGAACGGTTCTATCTTCGAAAGCCCTAAGCCACGTAAAACTTGCAATGGATAAATTAGAGGCATCTAGTTTAGATTGTTGCTAGGCTAGTGTTATGATATGGTGATGTTTTAAGTATAAGTATGAGATGATACTCTTACAACACACATAACGTATAAGTTCCATAGACCTTGGCCTTACACATAGAGGTATGATAGTGATCATACCACGGTGCACATGATGGAGATCTTATGCGGGAACCGCATCACTTCACTTACAAACATGTGATGTTTGATTGCATCTTATATTGCTTGTTTGGCATTTTATTAGCATAATAAGATGATCCCTCATTTAGATATCAACATAAAAATGTGTTCTTCCTTAAGTATGCACCGACAATGTTTCATCGCTTCAAGACATCACATGATGATCGGGTGTACTTGAATCCACGAGCATATCTCGGGTGTAAGACAGTTACACACGCGAGTACTAAGGTTCTAACTTGGCGAGCCTAGCATGTACAGACATGGCCTCGAAACATGGACCGAAAGGTTAAGCATGAGTCATATGTTAGATATGATGCCCATTTGATGCTCTCCTTTGAAGCTACACCGACTCACGTGATGATCAGACTTGGTGTAGTGGATTTGGTTCATGAAATCACCAAAAAGACACGAGGGATGTCGTTTTTGAGTGGGAGTTCATTTCTAATTTGGATTAGTAGAAATCAATTTATCATAAATTAAATCAAAGTAAATTTGCATAATTTTTTGTAGTCATTGGCATTCGTTCACCACTTTATGCTTAGTTGTAATTGAGATAATAGAACTATATAATTCTGGATATTTACTTTACGAACTGGTATCGTATTGTGTTGAGTGTCAATCTAAAGTTTAAAGTCCTATTGCAAACTTTTAGCAAACTCTGTTTACTCCCTGAAATTTAATAATTGCTATTAAATCGAGAGTAACAATTCCAGTGTTAGTATCTTAAGTATCATGTTTGCCTCCATGATTCTTGTTTGTTTTAATATCAAGTTTATCTAGAAGCTAAAAGAATTGTTTCAGAAACCATCATGTGTAGCAGATATAATGATATCTGAAACAATGTTTTGGTTGCAATATGATAGAATATAATATATGTTCTCATATTGGATGAGAATTTGCGAAGGTTGGAGATGCTAGACATCCTAATCATCCAAAAGGGTTTTGGAAAGTAACGTTATACTCACGATTCGTCTTTATAAGCTACATTAGCTTGATCATGAAAGTCGTCATGATAAGGATGAATAGAAGATGTATATAAAGTGTTTACTACACTAAAAGATTACTAAAGAATGGATTTTGAAAGAATGCCGATCATTTTGATGATGGTGATCTACTTCAAAGTGCAGGTCCAAAGGTATTATTATTTGAATATACATGCTTTGGACTATGTGTCATGTATATGGCGCTACTATTGATGTTGATAGATTCTTTTAGAAGGTAAAAGGAAATGCTGAAAGAGAATCTATAAAATATATTTGGCAGAAAAGAAAAGATTGGAAATATCCAATTTAGGTATATGGATGATATACATGTTATGGTTGTATTCTTTGCTTGTTAAACAATGTGGTTCTTGGGTATTGGATACCGAATTGGTTGGTATAAAATTTCATACAGAACGACGCAATTCATGAACCATAATGGTCTAAGTAACTAGCAAGAGAATATGTGATGATGTTCATCGAAAACAAACAAACCGTTGTTTGTATTTCTCGTTAACATCAAAGCTTGACTTCAAGATTTGTTTTAATAATAGTTATTCAAATCAGGTATTATGAGAACAAAGGTTGTTCAAATAAATACCGTATTCCATATAAGATGAATGATTTACAAATCTAGTTGGAGAAATCACATCCATAAAACATAATGCTAAAATGTCGCTAGACAAGTGATTGAAAGATCACTTACAAAGTGATATCACCGTTTAAATTATATTGTAAATAAAACATGAAGAAACTCCATTTTCATGGATTTTTGGAGTCTTTGATTTGATCAAGTGACGCTTGTGAGACTTTCCTAGGGATAATTAAAACTTCGTTCAAAGGCCAAAGAAGAACGAACGACTAAAATATTGGAATTTATACATATCGATGTATGTAGTCCATTATGTGTAGTCGTAAGCGATGGGTTTCAACTTCATATACTTTCTCCAGAAATTTGAGTGAATATTCACTTAATGAGAAAGAAGTATGAAATATGTGAAAATGTTTCAAAGAATTTCAAGATGAAGTGAAAAATCATTGTAACAAGAAAATAAAATGGTTTATGATTTTATCATAAGGGATTTATTTGAGTTACAAGTGTAACAAGAAAAATAAATGAATTATGATTTATCATAAAGGGATTTATTTGAGTTACAAGTTTAGCAAAACACCTAGATTTACATCTCCCAAAACACCATAGGAGTATGGAGTGTTTGAGATTTGTAATGAAACCTTGTGTGACATGGTTGGATCAAAAGTGTTACATATAAAACTGCCATTATGTTTTAAAAGATTAAATCTTTAGAGACTACCGCTTTTACACTGAAAAGAGCTTCATCTTGATCCGTTGAAATGACACCATATGAGTTATGGTTTGGGGTAAAACCCAAGTTGTCATTTCTTAAATTTTGGTATGCTAAACATAAGTAAGATGCTTACAACCGAAGTCGGATGAGCATGTATTTGTAGGTTATTTCGAATAAAAATTGGGTATTCCTCCATAAGACCAAGGACAAAAGGGTTTGTCGCTTGAAACGTGAAGTTTCTTGAAAAAGGATTTTTTCGCAAAAGTTAAGTGGGAGGACAATAGAACTTTGATAAGGTTAACAAACCTTAGCTAAATATGCTGAGTTGCGCAGTGCCGGAAATGGTTTCGGAGGCTGCCATAATGCTCATAGCTTATGTGCCTCAAAGGTTGTGGTCACGGAGATCTAAGTTCTTATTGAACCAAGTCGGTCGGATAAACAAATCAAATGCTGAGATTTGAGAGTAAATCATTATTGCTTGACAATGATGAACCGACCATATACAAAGAAGCGATGATGGGCCCTGACTCCGTCAAATGGCTTGAATCCATAAAATCCATGATAGTTCCATACACGAGAAATCAAGTTTTGAACTTGGAAGACCCTCCAGAAAGGTGTAAAAACCTGTTGGTCGTATTTGGACCTATAAATAAACAGACATGGATGTTTCACATCTATGAAATAGTCGACATGTCGTAAAGTATTTTACGACAATGTTCAAGGAGTTGACTATGACAAGATTTGATCTTTCATAGAGATATTTAGTCTGGACGGATTAAAGTAGCAACCACTACATATAATTTGGTATATGGTAGATGAATAAACAAAACAAAGTTCTTCTAATAGAATGGTTACCTAGGACGTGTACATGACACGATCCAAAGGTTTTTTTTAATTCAAAGGATGCTAAAAAGGGCATGCAAACTTCAATGGTTGAAGTAAGCATCGCGGAGTTGGAATCTTCACCGTGATGAAAAGGAGTTTTCATCAGGAGACGATGAAGATGCTTGAATTTGCAAGAAATTAAGTGGAAGCGCTGAGACATATTTCTAATACATTATGTGGAGGACATCTTGTTGATTAGAAATGATGTAATTTTTATTGACAAAGGTTAAGAATTTCATTTTGATAAAAGACTTAGGAAAAAACCGAATATTTAGCATGAATGTCTATAGTGGATAGACTCTGACGCTAATATGGTTGTGCCAAACGTACATATATGAGATATTGAAGGAGTTTAATATAGAAACGACAAGAAAAGGTTCTTGTCGCATGGAAAGGAATTGAATCAAGATTCAAGTGTATCGACACTTGATAAGTGAAACAAGATTCAAGTGCTTTGACACTTGATGAGTGAAATCACGAGAATGTTTTGATCAATCATACCATGATATGTACACATCCAGATATGTCCTATGCTCTAAGTGTTATGAGCATATACCAGAATGAATCATAAAATGATCATTGGACGATAGTAAGGATATTCTTATTATCTTTTGGAAGAACTAAGAATATATTTGTGTAGAGGTGACAAACAATTACAAATAGTTCATTGTAAAGCGTTACATTGATACTAGTTTTGTCACAAGATACAAATTAAGATTATCTCAATTTAAACTATGGGTGGCACAATGAAATGGAAATAAAGTTTCCATGATGGATTTGGATGAATTCCAAAGTTAAGACATTGTGACGGATACTACAACAAAAGGCTAAGTATATGACTACTATAGTAGCAGCAAAGGAGGGAATTTGTGTCAAGTAGTTTGTTATCAAAGTAAGGTGTGGTTCGCAACGGGCTAACACTAAAGATATATTGTACGGCAATAGTATCGACATGATTTAACCCCAAGGAACTAAAGGTCTCACCAAAAGACCAAATTTATACAATGCCATCTCATTAGAGAATGAGTTATGCGTGGAGACGCAAAGACATGCAAATACACACGGACCTGAAAGCGTCAGATCCGTAGATTATGTTAACCACTTACAGTTGCGTATATGGAACACCAGAAAGCCATATGTGTTCAAATACGCAAATTTTTCAAACTAGATTATTGTCTCTAGTGCAAGTGGGAGACTGAAGGGAATATGCCCAAGAGGCAATAATAAAGTGATTATTATCGTATTCCTTATTTATAATAAATGTTTATTTTGCATGCTATAATTCTATTAATACGGAAACGTTAATTAATGTGTGTTTAATAAACAAAAAGGAAGTTACTAGTTATGCCTCTCTTATAAACTAGCTCGTTGATTAACAAGATGATCAAAGTTTCCTGATCATGGACATTGGATGTTGTTAATAACTAGGTCACAACATTAGTGTAATGATGTGATGAACATTCATCCATAGTATAGCATTACGATCAAAGTCATTGAGTTTATATTGCTATAACAACTTACAAAGTGATCCTAATCCTTAGACCATGAGATCATGTCAATCACTAACACCGGAAGAGTTTCTCGATGACATCAAACATCACACCGTAACTGGGTGATTATAAAGATGGCTTTAGAACTACTAAAGTGTTATGTTGAGGTTCATGGATCGAGAGTGGAATTTTTTCATCCCGATGACGGATAGATATGCTCTGGCCCCTCTCGATGATATCATATTGATTAGCTTGCAAGCAAGTGATTTGATCACTAGAATGTTATATCACGGGAACGAGAAAAAGAGTGCATGTCGGTAACGAAATCAAACTAGGTATGGAGATACCGATGATCGAATATCGGACATGTAATATATCGTGAAACAAAGGGATTAAGATACTAGCGTAAAAGGTTCACACGATCACAGAAGTCATCGTTGAATGTGTGGGAGTCAGTACGGATCTCTATGTCCCGCTGCTGATTATTGATCGGGGAGGGGTCTCGATCATGTATGCATTATTCGCGAACCGTACGGTGACACAATTAAGGGATACCATCACCATTCGGAGCAAATGATATGTCAGAAAAAGAAAAGGAAAACGCAGGAATTTATTTCACTAGACACCGGAACTGTTTCGGTTGAAATTGCTGAAACTGGTTCTGCATGTGAAATTGAATACTAGCAAGGGGTTTTATGTGAATGTTTGTTAATTAAAGTAATTAACAAAATTCTGAATAAATAAATAAAAGAGTTTTATTTAAATAAGAGCTTGCATTGATTTTGGTGATAAATTAATGCATGTGAGTGGAATTGTGAGTGATGTTTTTATGTGAGTGGAGCTTCTACCACATGAATGAGGGAGAGGTGGGGGCACCCTCCTTGGCCGGCGGCCATGCCCCTTGGGCTGCCCCCTACCCTATAAAAGGACCCCTCCTATCACTTGTCACTCACACCTCCTCGCGAAGGATCTCTCTCCCCCTTTAGAATTTCCCCATGGTCTCGGATCAGCGAGATACATGTTTCCGGTGGCTTTATCTGGAAGGGTTTGTTGCTTCCACTGCTTCGCTGGAGCGAGAGCGTGGAGGTTGTCGGGGTACCCGTACGTGTGTGCGATCATGGATGCACCACTGCTTTGCGGTGCTGGACTTGATGGTGCTAGACCGGCTGGACCAGATGGACTTCATCATGATCTTGAGATTGGCAAGCGTTCATCTACATCATCCACGAGTACAACCTCGTTAACGCTATTCGGTCTTTGAGGCTATGTATTCTATGGATGTATATCTACCCGCTGCTTGTATCTAGTAGATAGATCTTGGTATTTAGATGTTCCATCGTAGGAATTTTTTTGTTTTCTATGCTGCAAACCCAACAGTACCGTCCACCGCGCCGCCACCCTCGTGTCGTCCATCGTGCCGCCGCTCTCGTGCCGCCCGTGCTGCCCACCGCGCCCGTGTCGCCCCTCCCCCGCGCCTGCGCTGCCCCGCGCCTCTGCCGTCCCAACGACCGCCACCTCCCCTCCCCCGCTCCGCCCCGCGAGTCTCCGACCGCCACGCCGCCGGCACCAATGCCCAGGTGAGCCTCCCGCGCCCGTGGCGCCGCCCCTCTCCGGCAGTGTATTTTGTTATTAGTGTATTTGGTGTATTTTGTTAGTGTATTTTGTTATTAGTGTGAATTTGTTAGTGAATTTTGTTATTAGTGTGAATTAGTGTGAATTTGTTAGTGTATTTGGTGTATTTAGTGTATTTTGTTAGTCTATTTTGTTGTGTAATTTTGTTAGTGCTAGAGTGTTAATATAGTTTAGTTAGTGTAATTTGTTAGTGCTAGAGTGTTTAATATAGTTTATTTTAGTTGATACTATATTATTTTCGTCATGTTTAAAGTATATAGGTTTAATTTTAGTGTTTAGGAAATTATGCCAATTCCTCATCCTTGTTCACTCGGCATGAACAACAGAGCACTACTAGACTATGTCGCCGGGCATCCACGGGACTGGGCTCCGCCGGGCTGGCACTGGGACGTGCTACCAGCCGGGGGACGTGGTCTAGTGAGGTATCCGGGTGTCGTCGTCGACCCGGATCTTCTGTGGTGGCGGCCGAGTGGTCCAGGTGCGGTGCAGAGGGAGCAGGCCCCCAACGAGGTGGTACATCGTCGTGTCAGGGAGGAGGACGAGCACGTCCGACGGTACATGTACATTTTAGAAGTCTGGGTCGCTAATACCTGGTAGCTTCTTCAGGAACCTTACCCGAGATATTCTCCGGTGATGGTTCCTACTCTTTGGGTGCACACCTCCCGCGGCTCAGTAGCCAGGGCTCGACGTCTTCGCTGAGCTAGATGTGTAATAGGGTACCATCTTTTATTCGAGATGTATTGTTGTTTAATTGGTACTTTATTATTGTACTAGATGGATTATTCGAGATGTATTGTTGTTTAATTGGTACTTTATCTTTCTTTATCGCATTGTTTAAGCTGAATTACTTTATCTTCCTTTATTTTACCATATTAAGCAAAATGGTTTTATCTTTGTTCTCTATTAGTTAAGTTATGGACGTAGAGACAATGAAGAGAACATCATGTACACCATGATAGATGAGGGTACAGGAGGTTATCATTACGATGGAGCAGACGACGATGGAGATGATGATGGCTCCCAATACCTCAACTTGGATGAAGCCGGCGAAAGAGACGACTACGATGAATTCTTTGGTGGAGACGATGGTGGAACTGACGGTGGAGACACCATAGCAAAGACCGGCGAGGTATATAAAGCCTCTGCTGATCATGAGCTAGTAGATGCATTAGTTGATTCATATATATATGTACTAACGACTGTTTCTTCTCTTAGACCTCCTCATCGGGCGAATCTTCTGCAAGGAAATGAGGCCCGACCAAAAAGTTGGCCAATGGTGCGCGTTTCACTATTGATCTAGTGTTTGAGATCGGCGAAACTTTGGAGCCGAAAGAGGCCGCAAGTGTATTTGTATACCAATGCGGAGCGATAGTCAGGGACGCCATCCCGATCACCACTCAGAAGTGGAATAAGCCAGGAAAGAAAAGTGTTCGAGTTGGAGAAACTTTTTTCGATGACAGAGCCAAAGAGGGTCTTTGGAATTCACTCATGGCACACTTCTCTCTGCCTGAATTGTACACTCGTGAACTCAATGAGGCATTGAGGTTGAAAGTCAGAAAGTGGGCCCTTAAGAAGATGGGCAGACAGTTCAAGGACTAGAAGAAAAGATTGTACAACAACTTTGCCAAGAAGGGGCTGACTCCGCCATTCACTAGCCCGCTGGAGAAGCAGCAGGATAACTGGGTCCCATTTGTGACATATAAGGACTCAGAAGCAGCTACGGCCAAGTCGGAAAAGAATAAGTTAAATGCGGCCAAAAAGAAATATCACCAAACTATGGGGACAGGTGGCTACAAGACGGCGGTGCCTAAGTGGGCAAAAACCGAGAATGAAATGCGTCAAAAAGGGGTCACACCAGCTACAAATCAGTGGCCCATGAGGTCAAAAAATTGGCTCCTTGGGCATGGGGGGGTCGTATGACACTGAAACCGGGGAGATTATTGTTACAAAGAAGGCCATTACTAAACCCAAACATGAACTTGTTAAAGTAATACAACTGAGAAAAGATGGAAAGTTCATTCCCGACAGAGAGAACGATGAGCTGACATATGCCCTCGGGAATTCTAAAAAAGTCAGACGAACACGAGGCTTTGGCCCATCTGTTCCATGGAAGACATGGTTTCCCGAGGACATCGACACTTATAGAAGCCGATCCAGAAAAACGAACCGGTAGAAGGCGGAGGAGGCAGCACAGTTGGAGGCGGTTAAAAAAAGGAACGAGGAATTTCAAGCCATGTTCAAGATGCAGCAGGAGCAGATTAATGAACTTAGAGTACTGGCCCGACAGCGAGATCCTGCATTAGACAGTCCGGTGGGCCCATCTCAGCGGAGAAGCAGCATGGCTTCCATGGAGGTACAAGCTAACAATATAATGCTGATGGAGAATAATGAACTGGTGATAGATGATATGCCGGTGCAACGATGGTTCACTACCCCGTGGATGAAGTCGAGGCAAGGACAGCTTGTGAGCTACATGTCACATTGAAGAACATTTCTATGAAGGTGGCGCTCGGCTTTGCTTTACCTTGTCCACCGGAAGCGACCTACCATGGAAGTCAGATTCCAGCTGGCTATGCTCGTGTCGGTGTGGATGAAGTTGAACCGACATGTCGATCACTTGAGCTTGACATCCCTGCAGAGGGGAGAAAACATTGGGAGAAGTGGAGGGTGGGATCATTCTTTGGAAAAAACAGCACATCGTGTTTCCAGGTTAGGCACCAAGGCAATCTTCTCCTCCGATAAGAAATCCATCACCTCCGAGGCCACCATCACCTCCGAGTACACCGTCTCCACCGAGAAACAATAGTCCACCCCTTCCTGAGAGGGATCACAGCGCGAGTGCATCTCCATCTCCGGCGCCTCCGCCTCTGCCCACTGAATCAAAGGAAAGAAAGCGGAAGAATAACACCGTTACATCGAGGGAGACCCGACGCTGAAAATGACAAGATCTCCTCCCAAGAGTACCGCCGTCTCCTCCCAAGTTAGCTTATCACAGGACTGATGAGGAAAGCGCGGTGATCTCTCGGGCCGAATTGAAGGCCCATTTTGCACCAAAACAACCCAAGCCACAGGTGCAAGTTGATCCAAAAGTCAAGAAGCACTTCAAGGAATTCCTTGAGCAACCACCCCAACATGTGTTAAGTAGGAAAGATGACTATACACGCTGTCTTATGAAGACATTAAAAGAGAAGTCATCAAGCAGTACTACAAGCGGGAGAAAATCAAAAGAAGTTGCCCAGCTCGGAAAACAGGCAAAACAATCCATCACCCCGCCCAAGGTGTTACCCTAGCCCACACAAGGTGGAATAGATATGGAAATAGCTAAATTAGCCAAGGAGTGTAACGTGCCCCTCGAAGCACTTCTAGCCGGTGGAGATGATGTCGCCAAGGGACCAATAGCATGGAAATTTGTCTACAGGGAGCCTCTGTTCAGCGATGAGGTATTCGATGATCTGCCAACATATATGCGACTGCTGCATATCTGGTACTTGAAAGTCACAAAGTAAGGGCGACAATTTCTCGTATGTGAAGTTGGAGAGGAGTACTTCCTTCCAGACGAGATCTCCATTGAACTTTGTGAACTATTTCAGTTATTCAACCTAGACGCCCTCGACAAGTCCCTCCTCAGCTGCTATTGTCTGTAAGTAATTAAGTCACTAACTCAGCTCGTTCAATTTATTTCCTGTCGTTATCCTCACTATATCTCCTTCTGTATGCTATTATATATTCATAATGATGATTCAAGAATATAAAAGAAAGTCAATCTACAACATTGGGTTCGTTGACCCAAACAAAGTTAATGGACATACGCTAATAAATAACCTCGACGAAACGGAGGATAACTTGCTAATGTTTTTAATGGAGCAACATTATAATACGCAAATACTATTTCCTTACAACTATGGGTGAGAGTCTTACTATCTTGTACACATTCAATTCTTGTTTACTAGATGTTAAGTGTATATAAACGTGCGCAGCTACCACTGGATTCTTCTAAACATTGATGTTGACCGTGCAAAAGTTGAAATCTCGGACTCATTAAAGAAGCCTATGGAAGACTATCGCAACATAATTGATTGCCTCCAAAAGTAATTTCAATCATTATCACACTAAATCTGTCTCTTTCGTTCATTATCTGAGATGTAAACTAATTAATAACTCATTCATTTCTTTTTTGCCGGACAGGGTGTGGAAAAGGTTCACGAAGGAGGTTTAGGGTGAATGGCGTGAGGAGCTCACTTTTCGTATGGTCCCGGTAAGTAGTACGAGAGCTAGGTTCTCGCATCTCTTCAATTCTAGTCTCCATATAATTATCATGCTTGATTATTATTTGATTGAATTATATTCTCGATCAAAAAGTGTGCGACGCAGCCACAGGGGACTAATTTATATGGATATTACGTATGCGAGTTCATTCGTGGGTGTATGGAGCAGGGCACAGACTTTCTTCATAACAATATATTCATAATTTATTCTATACCATAGTTTTTGTTGAGTTCCATTCATAATGATCTACTTCTTTATATATAGTTGGATGCGATGCGGGATAAGCTCCTACCATATGAACGCCTACTAGCAATTCAAGAGGAGTTGTCGGAATTTTTGCTCAGGGACATCATAAACACAAAAGGAGAGTACAATGTGGATAGACCTTCGTGTAATCGTGGATAGACACAAAAGTACCGTATTCGTGTAATTTAATGATCTTCGTGTAAATCAAATAGACGAGCTCTAGTCTCGGTTGTATATATATTTATATGTCTTTATGTAATCGTGAGATAAATTATATTATATATGCATCAATGTATACAACATGTAGTAGTGTAGAATAATATGTATATGAAAACACAAAATGAAAAATAGTCAAACACAAAAAAAGAAAACCCTAAAATCCTAAAACCCGAACTCCTGCCACGACAGCAGTTTGGTGCAAAACGCTGGCACAACAGAAGAACTTTAGTCCCGGTTCGTGAGCCTAGCGCGTGCTGCGGGGCCACGTGGAGACAATCTAGTCCCGTTTTTAACAGAACCGGGACTAAAGGCCTAACCTTTAGTCCCGATACGTTAGTCCCGGATTGCAATCCGGGACTAAAGCCTCTTACAAACCGGGACTAGTGTCCTGTTTTCTACTAGTGTCCACGGCGGCTCTGAACTCTTCGCCATGTCAGACCACACCATCCTCCGGATGGCGCTGACCCCGATCGCGCTCACCTCTCTTCCATTCCAGACCGCACCTTCTTCCGTGGTGGCACTGAAGAAGTTTATATTTCATGACATTGGAATTTATTTGTATATCAGTGTTCTATGGTTCGTTGTGCCTTGGGATATAAAAAATAGCATTGCTGGGTAGTAACCAGTGATCTCAAACTGTCTTAATATGTCCATCTATTTCCTTATACATTTTATGGTGAACAACAACAATGGTAAACAAAAGAAGTAATTTCTAAGTTCATTATCTAAGTTATAGGTTAATTATTTGGTCATTGCATTGTCAATATTCACGTGCCCCAAACTATTGAGGTACACGCCCACTATCATAATATGTCCATCTAATCCTTTACAATTTCCATGGTGAACAACAACAATAAGAAAGTTTCACGGTCTCAACAACCTGTGGCATCTACCATGCAAGGTAAATTTGGTTTCAGTTTATGATTCTATCAACACAAGACATGTGTAACTATGAAAATGTACTCCCTTGGATATAGGTTTGGCAATAAAGTTAACATGACCAATATTCTTACACTTGGTGTTTTAGGTTTCAATATTCTATCATTAAATAAGTAATCCCGTCGATATAGATTTGACAATGAAGTTGACACGACCAGCTAAAAAAGGAAAAATCTGAAGCAAATTGTTAGAAGTTATAGGCCAAAAGATTCTTACTATGTTTGCACCCTCAATAAACCCACAAACTGCAAAAGAAATATGGCAATTCTCTTTAAACTCTAATCATGCCTAGAATGCCAACTTACTCTAGTAGTGTAACAAACTTAATCGTTCCTGTCTTCCCTATGTAGTACTTCTCATCTAATTTTTTCAGGAAGTATATTATACCTCACATATCTAAAGAAGGAGAAACATTCGACTTGTCCTGTGTTTGTTGCCAAGATATTAGTGGTGAAGTTAAAGCAAAGTGTGATAATGAATGCATTATTAGTTTCACATCAAACTAGGAAGAATATGTTCGCCAACACAATCCTTAGAAAGGTGATGTCCGTGTCTTCTAGATTGCAGTCAAAGTGGGCTCTCTGATCGTGATGGGGCATCTTTGTACTTTTTAAGACGTAGTTATCCCTGGCATCTTTTTTTGACACACCAGTGCGAGCGTGACAATTGGGTGTGTGCTTCGACGTCTATAAGAGTCAAGGCCCGACGTCCATGTTACAATGTTACAGTGTGGGCAATCTCATCCCTTGATGTCTTGCGATTGTTGTCTATGAAAGACGCACTATGGGAAACAAGCCTGGCGCCGAATGCCAGCTCCCGTTAGCGTAGCCTGCGATTGTCGTCGGCGTTTTGCGTCGTAGACGTAGACGGTTTGGCCGTCGGCATAGCGCCTACGGAGCCCACGTAGAAGATTGATAGCTGTTTTTTCTTCAACTTTTGCAATTTTATTCAACCGTTAATCTCACGAGCATCTTTTTAAGAATTTTTTGACTCGTTAATCTTATAAGCGTATTTTTTAAATCTAAGTATGATTAATATCTGGTCAAATTGTACTCATTGTCAAACTTCCCGATCGGACACCCATCCTCGCACTACTTCAGCCCCATCATGTTTAACTTTTCTATTCCTTCCTAATAAGCTTCCAATAAGGAAATTATACATTATTGATAATACTACCATATCAATCCTATTAGCCCTTGGACCATCATGTCACACGCCTTTATTTTTAAAATTTCAAACAATTAATTAAGTAAACAAAAAAGAATAAGTAGTAATAATCTTGAATTCAAATAACAAAAAATGAATTTATTTTGCTTTTTCTATTTAATATGGAATAATTTATATCTTTAAATCCGTAAATCAGAATGTAGGGTTCGTAGAATGGTAAACAAAAAATTCTATCGCACGAACACACAAAACCAAGATCTAATCTATGACAAAGTCAAGATCTAATCTACGAGATCAGTGCAATGAGATTGTAGAGAACTAACCCTTGTAGATCCAAAGCGTTTAACAAGATCAAATTCTCGTGGTTGATGTAGTCAATCACTTCCTGATCTCAAGATCGTGTAGATGATCCTTCCGACGTCGTGTTTCGGCAGCGCTTCCGTAGTTGGTCACACGTACGGTAGTCGATGAAAACCTTCCTCTCCGTTGTTTCAGCAGGGGAGTGGAGGTTGTATATTTCCTCGGAATCCCAACAGCACAACGGTGTGGTTGTGGTTGTGGAGGAGGAGAGATTTCTATAGGGCTTCGCCTAAGCCGGAGCGGTGTGGTGGAGGAGAGAGGGTTGCGGGGGCCAAGGACCCCTTTCTCTAGCCGAGTTGCTCCCCAACTCGGCTAGGAAGGGGAGACTCCTTCGCCGACTCGGCTAGGAAGAAGGGGAGTTGTAAACTTGCCTTTCAAGTTTTCCCTCTCCTTCCAAACTAGGATTTGACTTTTCAAACTAGGGTTTGACCCTACCTTTCTAGTTCTTGGCCGAGTTGGCCTAGGGTTTGGTGCGGCCAGCCCCTTAGGTCATGGTGCATTCCAAGTGCCCCCTCCTGGGGTGGTGGACCTTCTAGAACATTCTAGAAGCTTCCGGTCAAAATACCGAAAACATTTCCGAACCCCGGAAGTTGACTTTCCTTATATGAATCTTATTCTTCGGACCATTCCGAATCTCCTCGTGATGTACTGGATCCAATCCGAGACTCCGAACATCATTTGGTCTCCAACTCATAGTCCATATCTACTCAAACAACATCGAATCCTTAAGTGTGTCTCCCTACGGTTCGTGAACTATGAAGACATGATCAAGAAACCTCTCCGATCAATAACTAATAGAGGGATCTGGAAATCCATATGACTCCCACATATTTCTACAATGACTTCATGATCGAATGAACCATTTACATACGATATCGATTCCCTTTGTCGCATGATACTTTACTTATCCGAGGTTTGATCATCGGTGTCTCTATACCTAGTTCAACCTCGTTACCGATAATTACTCTTTACTTGTTCCGTGATATGACATCCCTTATGACCTAGTCACATGCTTGCAAGCCAATTGGGTGACATTCCACCGAGAGGTCCCAGAGTATATCTATCCGTCATATGGATGGCCAAATCCTACTCTTGATCCATGTACTTCAACACATACTTTCAGAATTCCTAATGCCACCTTTATAACCACCCAATTACGGAAGTGGTGTTTAATGTCATCAAAGCATCCATCCGGTGATGGTGATTAACATGATCTCATGGTCAAAGGATTAGGTTACTATGTACTTGAAAGCTTGTAGCAAACAAACTCTAAATGACTTGATCTTATGCTATGCTAACTATAGGAGTGTGTCCATCATATCATTCTCCTAATGATATGATCTTGTTATTAATAACATCTAATGTCCATGATCAGGAAACCATAATCATCTATTAATCAACAAGCTATCTTAACAAGAGGCTTCCTAGGGACTCTTTTATGTTTACAAAACACAAAAGTATTAATGTTCCCCGATAATACAATTATAGCATGGGATGTTAACATTTATCATAAACACAAGGATATAATAAGAACCACTTTATTATTACCTCCTAGGCATATCTCCAACAGTCTCCCACTTGCACTAGAGTCAATAATATAGTTTAGGAAAAACTTGTGCATTCAACACCTATGACTTTCTGGTGTTATATATACACGATTGCTAGTGGTTAACGAATCTTCGGATCCGTCACTTTCAGGTTCGTGTCTAATTGCATGTCTTTGCGTCTCTACGCATCACTCATTCTCCAATGAGATGGCATTGTATAAATTTGGTCCTTTGGTGATACCTTTAGTTCCTTGGGGTTAAAACATGTTGATACAATTGTCATACAATATATCTTCATATTAATAGTATGTTATGAACCACACCTAGTTTGATAACAAACTACTTGATACAAATGCACTCTTTTGCTGCTACAATAGCAGTCATATATTTAGCCTTTTGTTGTAGCATCTGTTACAATTCCTTAACTTTGAAACTTATCCAAATCCGTTATGGAACTTTCTTTCAATTACATTGTGCCACTCATAGTTTAAATTTAGATAAACTTAATTTGTATCTTGTGACAAAACTAGTATCAATGTAACACTTTACAATGAACTATCTATCTATTTGTCACCTCTACATAAATAACATATTTTTAGTTCTTCCAAATATCATAAGAATGTCCTTACTATCGTCCAATGATTATCTTATAAGTCATTCTAGTATATGCTCATAACATTTATAGCATAGGACCTATCTAGATGTGTACGTATCACAGTATGATTGATCAAATATTCTTGTGATTTCACTCACCTAAGTGTCAAAACACCTGAATCATGATTCAATCCTTCCTATGCAACAAGAACCTTTCTTATAGTTTTTCTATTGAACTATTTCAATATCTCATCTATGTACTCCCGGCACAACCATATTAGCATCTCAATCTATCCATATATACATTGATGCCAAATATTCGGGTTTTACCTAAGTCTTTCATCGAGATGAAATTCTTAACCCGTGTCAATAAAATATACACCATCTCTAATCAACAATATGTCTTTCACATAATGTATTAGAAATATGTCTAAGATCTCCCACTTAATTTCTTGCAAATGCAAGCATCTTCATCGTCTTCGATGAAATTAAACTCTTTTAACAGTTTCATCACGGCGAAGATTCCAACTCCGCGATGCTTACTTCAACCATTGAAGTTTGCATACGCTTTTAGCATCCTTTGGATTAACAAAACCCTTTGGATCGTGTCATGTACACGTCCTAGGTAACCATTTTATTAGAAGAACTTGTTTTGTTTGTTCAACTACCATATAACAAAATTATATATAGTGGTTGCTATATTAATCCGTCTAGACTAAATATCACTATGAAAGATCAAATCTTTTCATATTCAACTCCTTGAATATTGTCGTGAACTCTTTCTCGACATGTCTACTATTTCATAGATGTGAAAAATCTATGTCTATTTCTTTATAGATCCAAATACGACTATAAGGTCTCACACCTTTCTAGAGGGTTTCCAAGTTCAAAGCTTGATTTCTCGGGTATGGAACTATCATCGATTTTATGGCTTCAAGCAATTAGACGGAGTCAGGGCCCATCATCGCTTCTTTGCATATAGTTGGTTCATCATTGTCAAACAATAATGATTTACCCTCAAATCTTAGTATTTGATTGTTTACCCAACCTACTTGGTTCAATAGGAACTTAGACCTTTGTGACCACAAATTTTGAGGCACGTGAGCCATGAGCATTGTTGCTGCCTCCAGGACACTAACGGCGCTGCGTAACTCCGCACATACAGCTAAGGTTCAATAACCTTATCAAAGTTTTATTGTCCTCCCACTGCGAGGGGCAAGGGCGGCCAGCCATCTGCGGTGCGAGATGAGGGCGGAGACACAAGGGTTTACCCAGGTTTGGCCCCGGAGGGTAAAGACCTACTCCTGCTAGATTGCATTGATGAGAGAGTACAAGGGCGAGATCGACCACTAGGCGGCGAGTCGTAGGGGGTGTATGATGGAACATGTCCTCTATGCGTACCCTAGGGAGGTTTATATAGGCTCACCTCGCTAGGATTTACAAATCTACAACCGAATTAGTCAAGGATTCGGAGGGTACTTGACCTAATCCGACTGGGCCTAGCTATGCTTCTAGGACTCCAGCTTCCAGTCGCCTGGCTCCTTGTTGGGTCTTGATCCAGTCACCGTCCTGCAGGCCCACTCGCTGGCAGCATGGGCCAATGGGAATCGTCCTGCTGGGTATACCCCGCTCGGCATATCCCCATCAGTATTCCCCGAGGCCGTCATTGATTCGTCGCAAGTGTTCTTTGGTAGTCGGAGTATTCGGGTCCAATTTGGCGCCCAGTCGAATCGGCGGTGGACCCCCTTAATGAAGGAAGGAACTAATTATCTTAGTCGCAATAATGGCAACCAGTCGAATCGCAGCATGGCGAATAGGTCGGCGAGTAAAGGAATCGCAGCTATGGCGGTTGGGTCGGCGAGTAGTCGACTCACAGCTATGGCGATTGGGTCGGCGAGTAGTCGAATCGCTGCTATGGCGATTGAGTCGGCGAGTCGAGTAGACGAAGTTGGACCATCAGCCTTGGTCAAACTAGCCGTTAGGTAACCCAACGGTAATATCGGCGTAATCACCGCGCGGTAACAGCTCCCCGAAAATGGCGGGTAGCAACCGCTATATAAGGGGAGTGACGGGCGAGGAACGATCATTCCCCAAATTTCTCCCGACCTCGCGCATCTCCCAGTCTTCCATTCCTCCGCATCGACCAAAGCGACCCAGAGCACTCCCGCAACCCTAGATCCTTCGATCGATGGCGCCTCCGACAGAACCATGGGGGAGATCCAAATGCACAAAAGTGCTGCTGAAGTCCTTCGAGGATGCGGGAATCCTTTGCACCGGTAGATGGAGAATCCCCGCGGCCGGAGAGGTGGTGCCGGATCCGCGCGCCAGGGAATTCGTCTGCTTCACCAGCCACTTGGAGAGGGGGCTCAGCTTCCCCACCTCGCTCTTCTTCCAACGTTTCTGCGCATATTACGACATCCAGCCATCGGATCTGGGGCCGCACAGCATCGAGCAGCTCGCCATTTTCGTGGCATTTTGCGAGTGCTACTTGGGCTGTCGCCCAGATTTCCCCCTGTGGCAAGATCTGTTCCATGGGAGGATCGGACGCGAAGGGACAGGTGGCCCAATGCTGGCCGTGGGCAGCCTCACCTTCCAGCTGAAGTCCAAGGCCTCCTTCCTCGACCTGATGCTGCCGAAGAAGGCGGCAAACAGATGGAAGAAGCATTGGTTCTATGTGACCGAGTCGACCCCGACCGACGAAGTGGCGCTGCCGATGTACTCCGCCGACCGGCCCGAGACGCGTAGGCTTCAAGTTGCCAAGCTTCCGCTTGACCAGCGGATGGTAGTCGACGAAATGCTGATGAAGATTCGTCAGCTGAAGAAAGACGACCTCTAGATCATCAACCTCTACAACTGCTGGCTCGGGCGGCGGTTGGTGCCTTTGGCTAGCCGCGCCCACTAGATGTACGAATACACGGGCAAGGACGACCCGACCAAGTCCTGCACCGCTGAGTGGAGGCTTAACGACTACACCTCCGCCTTGAAGAAAATCACCGACGCGGAATATCTTGACGCGAAGGCCGGGATTCCCCCATACACCACGAAGCGCAAGGCTCCGCCAGTAAGTTTTTACTTCCTTGTCTGTTTTGCAGTCACAGATATGCAGTCGTGGTTTTGCTAATTGCGTTTCTCCTTGCAGTTGTTCCAAGTGGTGGAAGCTTGGCTTCTGCCTGCCGATGATGAAAACTCGAATGAGTCCGTCCAGGACGAGAGTGAGTCCTCGTCCGACGAGGGCAACGTTGGAGGAGACAATGACAATGATGACGACAACAAAGATGATGACGAGGCCATGGAGGTTGCCGCACCCATGGTCCGTAAGACCCGCGGGTAGCAACAACGTGAGATTGAGGCTAGCAAGATCCTCGAAGCTCACGACGGGGGTGACAACGAAGTCCCCGAGCACACTTCGCGGTGCGTGGCCACGACATCAAAGAAGAAGTCGTCGCAGAAGAAGAAGAAGCCAGCCAAGGCAGTGCCGCCACCTCAGCCCGCGAGTAGCTCCAAAGCTACCAGCGTGGCCAAGGAGGCCGTGGCCAGCGCGCCGACACATGCAACTGTGGCGGCCGACGTGGCCATGGTAGAGGGTGAAGTGCCATTGGTGTCGCTGCCGCCGCCCTTTGTCGCAGTCACCGGACTCGAGGCCGCTCCATATGCGGGTGCCTCTCCACCGAGAGGAGCGCCTGCGGTGATTGCCGTGGATCTTTCTGCCACGGCTTCATCCTCGAGGAAGCCCTTGGTGTCTTGGGCCTAGACCGTGCTCGAGACGGGCCTCAGCCGAAAGCTGGGGCCAGAACTAGAGAAGTCGGCGCATATTCGCACCGGCCTTCGCTTTATCCCAGTCGCCAAGTAAGTATCCTTTAAAGTATTTATTTTGGCAACTGATGTATGTTTGTCTGGTGAACTTGCTGACGACGTCGTGTTGCAGGACTGGTGTAAAGAAAATAGGGCATCCCTCGATGGCTAAGTTCCCATTGGGTGCCACGGGGTCGCAGGTTGATCCCTTGAAGAAGAGGAACAGCAGCGAGGTCGAGGCGCCTGTGGAAGGCGTGAAGAAAGCCAAGGGCGACGAGGTCATCACAATTTTGGATGAGCCAGTCGACGCCCCAAGCAAGGCTCCGACTGGAGCGGATGCAGCCACGAAGGTCGTAGTGGACGCGGAGTCGCAGCTGATAGAGCCTACAACACCCATTGGGGTAACGGGCCCATCGGCGAGCGCTGCAGGGGTGGTGGTGGCAACCTTCCCTCGCTTTGTGGCGAGGGCCTCCATGGCAAGTGCTTCGGCTCAATCAGCGGAGGTTGAGCAGCGTCGCTGGCGCACACCTCTTGTGCTCCCGTCGGTGGACGCGGTCGAGCTCCACAATATGCTGGGTGTAGCAATCCACGTATGTCCAGTCCCCGAGTGGCTAGTCGCTGAGTAGCAATGGCTAGGAACTTAATAATTTCTTTGTTATCCAGTCCCCGAGTGGCTAGTCGTTGAATTTCAGCGGCTAGGCACTTAGGAAGTGCTTTACGTGTTTTTGCTGACGTTCGCCATGGTTTTACAGGGTCTCCAGCACGATTCGGCAGAGCGATTGGCCGCCAAGGAGCGTCTAGAAGAGGAAGCTCGCTCTGTTCGAGAAGTGAACGAGCAACTTCGAGCGACCGCTGGTAAGAGTTTGATATTCTCTTGGTCAGGGAAGTCTTTTGATGTCGTGCTCACAGTTGTGATGATGCACAGAGTCATGGCGCCGCGACGGAGAAGGCTCGCGAGGGTATGGTTCCTGCTGGCGAGTTGACGGCTGCCCATGCGTCCTTGAGCGCCGTAGAGAAGCGCGTGGTCGAGCTCGAGCGAGAACTCAAAGCCGCGAAGGCGGAGGTGACCTCGGCAGATGAGAGGTCTAAGGCGGCCGTTGCAGCTGCTGCTGATGAGCGGAAGTTGTCGGATGCACTCGTCGCCGGGCTGCAGAATGACCTCTAGAATCTGCAGGACTTCATCACAGGACGCTGCCGCCCTCTGATCGGTGAGATCCTTTGATTTTCGGGTTGTTGGTCTTGCGAGTCCCCGAGCGCGCGGGTCGCCCTTGATCTTTTTGCGCACTTCTGATTGTAAGCTTCTTCTTCTTTGTAGGGAATATTCTTGATGACGAGGCCGAAGCGCAGTCGTATGACGCACGACAGTGTGTCACCACGCTGGTGGATTCTGCCGCTCTGTCAGCGACTTGCATTCGTGTGTACCTTCAAGAGATTTCACCGACGGAGGTGATGGCTAGTGCGTGTTGACGTGGGAGCCTGTTGGGAACCCCAAGAGCAAGGTGTGAAGCAGCACAACAATCAAGTCTTCCCTTAGTAGATACCAAGGTTATCGAACCAGAAGGAGGAAGGAAACGTCACACACGTGTTGCAAGCAACGCGGAGACCTGCACAACACAAACTCAAGACTTTGCCCCAATGAACAGTGAGGTTGTCAAGCTCACCGATTTGCTGTAACAAAGGATTAAACGTATGGTGTGGAAGGTAATGGTTTGCAGCAAGTAAACAAGTAACATTGGAATATGTATCAATGGTAAATATTGGACTAGGGTCCATAGTTCACTAGAGGTGCTCTCCTTATATAAACAACATGGCATGAAGGGTAAACAAATTACAGCATGGCAATTGACAGGAACTGAGCAAGGCATAACAATGCAATTACTAGTCAAAAAGATCCTATGAGATTCAATTGGGCGATACAACAAGATACATAGACCGCCATCCAACTGCATCTATGACTAGAAGTCCACCTTCAGGTTATCATCCGAACCCCCTCCAGTATTAAGTTGCAAGCAACAGACAATTTCTTTAAGCAAAGTGTGTAAGGTAAACAGTCCACATGTTCCATGAACAAGACACCATTGTTTTCTCCCTAGTATCAACAACACATCTACAACCGAAGAGATTATTGTCACTTCCCTTGAAAACTAGAGGCATGAACCCACTATCGAGCATAAATACCCCCTCTTGGAGTCACTAGCAACTACTTGGCCAAGATAGCTACTAACAACGGAGAGCATGCAAGGTCACAAACAACACAGACATGATTGAATCATAAAGACAAAACCATTAATCAAACCAACATAATAATCTCAATATCCATCGGATCCCCGCAAACACAACATGCATGATTACAAATAGATTACATCTTGATCATGAACGGAGCTCACAAGATCTATACATGAAAGCACAAAGGAGGAGATACAACCATCTAGCTACTACATGGACCCATAGTCCAAGGTGGAACTACTCACGCATCATACCGGAGAGAATGCCTCCGGGATGATCTCCCCTCCGACAGGGTGTCGGGAAGAACTTCAGATCCCCCGATCTAGGGATGATGGTGGCGGCGGCTACAGACGGTTTCGTGGAGATTTGATCGGGTGCTTAGGGTTTCAGCATCGGGGGCTTCTTATAGGAGAAGGAGGAGGCCGAGGCGGTGGCCAGGGGCCCCACACCCTGCCTAGGCGTGGGGCAGGGGCCACCCGCGCCTAGGGGGTCTGGGCTCCCTGGCACCCCTCTCTGTCTCCCCTCTAGACTTCTTGTTCCCCACGGAAAGTAATTGAATTTGACGTTTGTCTCGTCCAATTTCGAGAATATTTATTTACTAGCTTTTCTGAAATCAAAAATAGCAGAAAATAGGCAACTTGCACTGTGGCAACTTGTTAATAGGTTAGTACCAGAAAACATGTAAAAAGCACCTCAAAGTGTAGACAAAGCAAAGCAAAGTAGGTACTAACAAGCATGGAACATAAAAAATTATAGATACATTTTCGACGTATCAGGAGGTGATCCCCAGCGACCTTATCAATGTCTAGCACTACCTGGAGAAGGCCCCGGCTATTGTTGATTTCATGTCATGGTCGGCCTTCCGCCGCGGTGTTGTGACTGCGCTGAGCCTTGGGCTCGCGCACTTCCCCGACGACTTCGACCTTGACGATGTCACCAGTGGGTACCCTTCATCGACGGGCATGGTCGAGATCTCCGATGTGCTAAAGCTGACCGAGCGGGCTGCGGTGTATTCTGACCGGGTATGGGCGATGGGTGACCTTATTCCGTACCAGGAGATGGTCGTTGTCCTGAACAACCCCGAGCCGGCGCACCGCGACTTCAAGGTGGATCAGACCTTCTGAGCGGCCATGGTGGGTGCTCTGACGATGTACCCCTCGAACCCGTGGGTTCTCTTTATCCATTCTCACGAGAGTGGTGGCGCATCGTCGTTGAAGCCTGCGGAGTAAATAAGTTTGTCGAGTGGCGTTAGTTTTAAAGGCTATGCAACTTTCCTTGTAAGCGAACAAGTTTTTGCTACCGTAAGGAATGCATGGATGCTTTTTTCAGTGATTGATTTGATTGTAAATTGTTGGGTTGTGCGAGTCCCCGAGCGCGTCCGCCCTTTGGTGGGGTTTACCTTGTTTCGTTGTGTATGTTTGTTGTTTTGTTAGTTATTTTGAAGTCGACTCGCCGTGGCTTGGAAAGCCAGTCGCATGGTGACCCAAAGGGGTGCTCTATACTTAGCTGTTTTCCCGGACACGAACAGAGTCTTCTTGGGCGAGTCTCCGAGCGTGGTACTTAGCCGTTTTAGTCGCATGCCCAAGGTAGGTGAGGACGAGGCGCGTTGTTTTTGGCGCGTCGCTCCACCTGATCCAGAGAACCAGTCACGTGGCGAGTTTAGGACACGCTCTCATACTAGGTGTTTTCCCGAGCCGCTTGGGTTTGGTCTGGCATCAGTCCCCGAGCATGGTACTTGACTGTTCGAGTTGCTGCGCCGAGGATGTGGAGGACCGGGTCACTGTGGGAAGCGAATGTGGTCGTCTTGGCTCGGAAAGCCAGTCGAGCAAGGCGACTCTGATGTGTCTCCGGGTTGGCATTTTCATGGACGATACAAGGCCCAAAATTTATCGGTGCCCTCATATCGCACTACTTAGCCGCGCTGGTCGTGTGACCAAAGGTTGACTTCCGCGTGTAGCATAGCGCTGTTTTTACGAGTGCGAGTGGCACGAGGTATGGAGAGTGGACACAATTTGTGCGAATCGTTCTTCTTTATTTCATAGCGGGTAGGGAGTACATGTTTGGAGTTCTAGGAGTAGAACTTCCATAGGAGATTTACATTCCACGACTGCTTGACATCGAGTTGTCATCTCCACGGGCGTCGATGAGGTAGTAGGCGTCATTGCCCAGGACTCGCCCTATGGTGAATGGTCCCTCCCATGGGGGAGAGAGCTTGTGCATGCCCTTCTTGTCCTGGATCAGTCGTAGGACTAGGTCGCCTTCCTAGAAGATGCTAGTACGGACTCGCTGACTGTGGTAACGGCAAAGTCCTTGCTGGTAGATGGCGGTGCGAGAGCAAGCTAGGTCGCGTTCTTCGTCGAGCTGGTCAACCTCGTCCTGGCGTGCGAGCTCGTTGTCGGCCTCCGCGTAGTTGACCACCCGAGGCGAGTCGTGCTCGAGGTCGGTTGGCATGACGGCTTCGGCGCCGTACATCATGAAGAAGGGCGTGAACCTAGTCGACCTGTTGATGGAGGTGCAGATGCCCCAGATGACGGAGGGGAGCTCTTCGACCCAGCACCCCGGAGTTCGCTCGAGGGGAACTTGCAGCCGCAGCTTCAAGCTGTAGAGGATGCTTTGGTTGGCGTGTTCCGCCTGGCCGTTGGACTCCAGGTGGGCGACTGAGGCGAAGTCGAGTCGTATGTGATGCTCCTCGCAGCATTCGGCCATGGCTCATTTGGCGAAGTTGGTGCTGTTGTCTGTGATGATGTTATGCGGGAACTCGTAGCGTTAGATGAGCTCGTGTAGGAACTTGGTGGCGATCTTCCCGTCGCACTTACAGACTAGCTTGGCCTCCACCCACTTTGTGAATTTGTCGTCTGCTACTAGGAGGTGGGTGAAGCCGGAGGGGGCCTTCTTGAAGGGGCCCACCATGTCCATGCCCCACACGGAGAATGGCCAGGTGATGGGGATGGTCTTGAGAACCGAGCTCGACACGTGAGTCTTGTTGGCGTACTTCTGACACCCGACGCAGCGTTGGACGATGTCGACCGCGTCGGCGTGTGCAGTGAGCCAGTAGAAGCCATGTCGCATGGCCTTGGCGACTAGGGACCGAGCGCCAGCATGGTGTCCGCAGTCGCCAGCGTGGATGTCTTGGAGGATTTTGCGACCTTCCGCGGGTTGTACGCAACATTGGAACACGCCAGTCACGCTGCGCTTGTGGAGCTCGCCGTTGATGATGACGAAGGATTTGTAGCGGTGTACTATAGTCTAGGCCTCTGTCTCATCTGTGGGTAGGGCCCCTCCCTCCAGGTAGGAGACGTATGGCGCGGTCCAGGCCCTTGGCTCCGCGATCAGGGCGACCAGTGCTTGTTCTGGTTGCAGAGGTATTCCAATGTCGATCTCCCTCGGGAGAGAGACTGATGGCTTGGTGATGGTGTCGAGGAAGATGTTGGCAGGTGGCGTGGGGCGAGCCGACCCGATGCGAGAGAGGGCGTCAACCTCCTCGTTCTTGTGCCAGTCGATCCACTCGACGGAGTAGCCGGCGAAGTACCCCTCAGCTGGTCCACTACTTGGCGGTATGCTTCCATGGTGGGGAGATGGCACCGCAGGTACCGGTGACCTACCCGGCGACCAGGTCATAGTCGCCGTAGCAATACCGGCAGTTGATGTTCATCTCCTTGGCTGATCGCATACCATGGAGGAGGGCCTCGTACTCGGCCATGTGGTTGGTGCAGGGGCTGAAGTCGAGGTACAGGCCATAGCGCAACTTGTCGCCCTTGGGAGACGTGAGGATGATTCCTGCCCCCACACCATCTGCGTTCTTGGAGCCTTCGAAGTGCAGAAACCAGTAGTGGAGGTACGGCAGCTTCTCCGGCTATTGCACCTCCTCCCAATCGGCGAGGAAGTCTGCCAGGGCCTGCGACTTGATTGCCTTGTGCGGCTCGTACTTGATGTTGTGGACGCCGATCTCGACTGCCCAGTTGGCCACTCGCCCAGTCGCCTCGCGGTTGTGGATGATGTCCTACAACGGCGCTGAGGAAACGACCGTGATTGGGTGCTCCTTGAAGTAGTGCGGCAGTCGTCGCTGGGCTCGGAAGACCGCAGCACCAGTTTCTGGTACTGCGGGTAGCGCTGGCGCGACTCGGTGAGGACTTCACTGATGTAGTAGACATGTCATTGTACCGGGCACTCCTTGCCCTCTTCTGGTCGCTTGACGACCATGACGGCGCTGACTACTCGTTCGGAAGCCGTGACATAAACGAGCATGGGCTCCTTGTCGACAGGGGCGGAGAGTAGCGGGGCCGCGAGTAGCACTTCCTTGAGTGCGTGGAGCGCGTCGTCTGCCTCCTTGTCCCACTGGAACATGGGGTTCTTGCACATCAGGCGGTAGAGGGGCATTGCCTTCTCGCCTAGTCGAGGGATGAAGCGACTGAGAGCCGCGACTCGCCCTGCCAGCTTCTGGACATCGCGCATGCACTCGGATTTGCCGAGTCGGGCGATCGTGTTGATCATGGTGGGGTTCGCCTCGATGCCGCATTTGGATACTACATATCCCAGTAGCTATCCAGTAGGTACACCGAAGGTGCACTTTCCTGGGTTGAGTTTGATCCTGTACCTCTGCAGATTGGCGAAGGTTTTGGCCAGGTCCGCGATTAGATCGCCCTGGCGAGTGGACTTCACTACCACGTCGTCGATATAGACGTGGATGTTGCGGCCAATTTAGCTCGCGAGGCATTCCTGCATGCACCTCTGGTAGGTCGCTCCGGCGTTCTTGAGGCCGAACGTCATAGCGGTGTAGGAGAATGCTCTGAATGGCGTGATGAACGCCGTCTTCTCCTCGTCCTCGACTGCCATTTTGATCTGGTTGTAACTAGAGTAGGCGTCAAGGAAACACAACGACTCCAAGCCCACGGTCGAGTCGATGATTTGATCGATCTGCAGGAGGACGAACTGCTCCTTCGGGCATGCGCTGTTGAGGTTTGTGTAATCGATACACATTCTCTAGTTCCCGTTTTTATTCTTGACCAGGACTGGGTTTGCTAGCCACTTGGAGTATTTGATTGGACGTATGAAGCCTACAGCGAGTAGATGCTGCACCTCCTCGGCGATTGCTCGGCGGCGCTCTTCATTGAAGGGCTACAGCGACTGCTTGATGGGTCGCGCTTTGGGGTTGGTGTTGGGTTTGTGCTCAGTGAGTTCCCTCAGGACACCAGGCATGTCGGATGGCTTCCATGCGAATATGTCGCGATTCTCACGTAGGAACTAGATGAGCGTGCCTTCCTATGCTGGGCTCATGCCCGTTCCAATCGTCACCGTCTGGCTGGAGTCGCCTAGGACCCGCTCGATGGAGCGCGTGTGCGTGGTTGCCTCGAAGTCGGTGGAGCCGCCGCCCTCCGAGTTGGGATTCTTGAGTATAGTGGGGTCGTCATTGTTGACCCCGCTCGTGTACTTGGCGAGCTCCTCCGCATGGTTGGCTTCTGCGGCTATGATGGCGTCGGCGAGCTCGGCGCCCTTGGCCTCTCATTCCGCGGCCATGTCGGGGTCGCCGTGGACAGTGATGATGCCGCACGACCCTGGGAGCTTCATCGCGTTGTACGCGTAGTGGGACGCTACCATGAACTTGGCGAACGCTTGCCGCCCCAAGAATCAATGGTAGGGGTTGTTGAAGGGCACCAACTAGAAGACGATCTGCTCGGTGCGGAAGTTCGCTGGTGTGCCGAAGGTGACTGCAAGCGTCACCTTGCTGATCGGGTACGCCTTCCAATCGGGGACGATGCCGTGGAAGGTGGTGTAGGTCGTCTCGGTCATTGACTACGGGAGCCGCAGTCGCCTGAACGTATCCAGGTAGAGGATGTTGATGGAGCTGCCGCCGTCCATCAATGTCTTGGGGAGCCAGTAGTCGCGTACTTTGGGCTTGACCACCAACGTGACTCGCCCCAGATATTCGATCCTTGGCGAGTGGTCCTCGCGGCTCCAGGTGATCTGCTGCTCGGACTAGTTGAGGAAGCGTGGGACATCGACCTGGGACACCGCGTTGACAGCGACGACGCGGGCGATAACCTTCTTCTCGTGCTTGGTGCTAAAACCTGTGAAGGTGTGGAGCGATCCGACGTCGTTGCCGAATGCTCCACTGTTTGGCAGGTGCTTGTTGGGGTCCTCCCGTGCATGCCGTGCCTTCTCGATCTCCTTCAGGGAGTGGCAGTCGGAGGTAGTGTGCAAGGCGGGCTTCCCCTCCCTGCTGTGGAACACACATGGCTGGTTGAGGAGAGCCGCGGGGTTGGACCATGGCTTCGCCTTGTAGTTGACGCTGTCGCGGTGCTGGCCTTCGTCGCGGCGGAAGATCTTGGGCTCACGTGGCGCGTAGCCGGCATTGGCGACGAAGTCGACTCGCCCGTCACCGCGGCGTTTGCTGGTGAGACGAGTGTTGCTGTAGCGTAGCTCGGGTCGCCTCCCGTTGTCGTGGCCGCTTTGGCGGCGATTTCCACCTGACTCGTCATCGGTTTCTTGGTTCGGGTCCTCCTCCGCTTACCGCTTGGCGATATCAAGGAGGTCTGGTATGTTGTCGAGTGTCTTGTACACCCGCTTGAGCTTGCCGACCAAGCGCTCGTAGCGGCACGATGTCTTGAAGCAGTGTATCGTGGTGTTCGGGTGGATGCCAGACGCATTGAACCATAGGTCTTGCCAGCGCTGGACCCAGCTGCGGGTCGACTCGCGGGGTCCCTGGACGCATCACTCCAGGTCCTCGATGGTGGTGGCGCGGGTGTAGGATCCCTCGAAATGTCTGACGAATGCATCACACATATCCTCCCAGGAGTCGATGCTATCCACGGGGAGGGTGTTGATCCATTGCCGGCTCGCTCCCTCCATCATCAGGGGGAGGTAGCAAGCAGCGAGTAGGTCGGTGTGGCCGGCGATTCCCATCTCCATGAGGTATGTGTCCAGCCACACAGACGGGTCGTACGAGGGTTCGTACTTCTCGATTTCCTTCGCCGCTTTGAAGTTTGCCGGGTATTTTTTTTGTCTCGGATCATTGGTCTGAAGCACTGGGGGCCGACTAAACTTAGCGAGCCCCTTGGCTTGCCTTCGCGGCGGTTCGTGAGGGTATGCCTCAAGTCGTTGGGCTGGCGTGCGCGCCAGCTTTGGTTGTTGATGATGTGGGTCCGCGCGTCGACTGGCTGCCCATTGGCGGCAACCATGTTGTTTGTCGGTCGCGGGTCGTTGGTGGAGAGTACCGCGTGCGCGGGTCGGGGTTGGAGCTGCAGAGGCTCAGGTGGTGGGAAGTTGAGAGTGTTTGCCATCGTCGGGCGGCCGCTCGAGGCCGCCCTGCTTCCTGATGAGCGGGAGTACACGCGTCCCCGCGATTCTACTCCCACAGTTTGTTGCTTGACGGCCTTGGCGAGTAAGGCCCTGGCGTACTGGATCTACAGGGTGCCTTCCCCGGTCACGTTGATGTTATCGACCACGGCTCTACTCGCGATGACGTTGTCCATCGGAGTGGAGAACAGCGGGAGGCCATTCGCGTCCCGCTCCTGCACAGAGATCATGATCCTCGGCTGGTCCCGGGGTGGCGTGTGACCCGACGGTGGTGGGGGAGCACCGTTCGCCGATGCGCCTGGTGGTAGCCAAGCGCTTCCTCCTGGTGGCACTATCTCGCAGTTGACGCGATCGGCCACGCGGGCTAGTTCGTTCTCGTCGTCGAAGTTCTGGGCGAGGCCCTGAACGGTGGGGTTCAGGCGTGACCTGATGCGGAGTTAGTGGTAGCGCGATATCTCCTGTGCCGTTGCCTGCTCGAGGCGGAATTTCTCGCGCTCGGCTTGTTCCTTGCGGACCGCTTCCTCCAGTCACATGCGGAGTTCCTCTACCTCTGTTGTCGTCGCGGTCGACGAGATCGGCATGGAGAAGTGGTCTGGCGGGGCGTCCATGTCGCTCGCCATATAGGTCACGACGAAGCGACCGGATCCGCCGTGGAGATCGCCAGAGTTTTCTGAACCAGAGTCAGAGTCGAAGATCCCGAGGATGGACGGATCCTCGAAGTCCCCCACATTAGAGACTTAGGTGATGGAGCCGGCGGGTGACGCGGCGACGATGGATGCGGCGGCTGACGCCGGGGTCGCCGAGTCGGCGTCGTTGTTGAGGGTCGCGTCGTCCGCGGCCGCGTTGGTTTCGGCCATGTTGTAGTTGGCTGAGCCGTACTCGGAGGCAAGGCGGTGGATGGTGCGGACCTGACTCTCAGAGAGCCAACCGCGCGGTGGCGACTCACGGATGCGAGCCGAGTCCTCCGAGACGATGACATCGGTGAAGCCGATGAAGAGGCTGATCGTGCCGACTGGCATGATCACGCTGTGCGTGACGGGTCGTGCTGCCGAGACGTAGTTGCTCGGCAGATCGCAATCATGCGGCCGGTGGCGATCGTCTCGTTGATCGGCAGATTGGATCTCGCCGCAGAACACAGGCATGACCGGCCAGGCCCCATGGTGGGCGCCACTGTCGTGGGAATGACCACGAAAGATGCTGCTATCGGCATCGAGTAGTAGAACGAGGGGCAAAGGCGGCCTGCCATCTGCGGTGCGAGATGAGGTCAGAGACACAAGGGTTTACCCAGGTTCGGTCCCCCGAATGGTAAAGACCTACTCTTGCTAGATTGTATTGATGAGAGAGTACAAGGGCGAGCTCGACCACCAGACGGCGAGTCGCTGGGGGTGTATGATGGAACGTGTCATCTATGAGTACCCTAGGGAGGTTTATATAGGCTCACCTCGCTAGGGTTTACAGATCTACAACCGAATTAGTTAAGGATTCGAAGGGTACTTGACCTAATCCGACTGGGCCTAGCTATGCTTCTGGACCTCCATCTTCCAGTCGCCTGGCTCCTTGTTGGGTCTTCATCCAGTCGCAGTCCTGCAGGCCCACTCGCTGACAGCATGGGACAATGGGAATCGTCCTGCTGGGTATACCCTGCTCGGCATATCCCCATCAATACCCAACGGTTATTCTAAATAATATACAAAGACATGCTTATCCGACTTTGGTTGTAAATATTTTACATATGCCTAGCATACCAAAGTTTAAGAAAGGACAACTTGGGTTTTATCCTAGACCATAACTTATATGATGTCATTTCAACAGATTATGATGGAGCTCTTTTCAGTGTAAAGGTGGTAGTCACTAAAGCCTTAATCTTTAAAATATAATGGTAGTTTTATAACTTAAACCTTTGATCTTACCATGTCAGTCAAGGTTTCATTACATATCTCAAACACTCCATACTCCTATGGTGTTTCAGAAAATGCAAATCCATAGAACGATTCCTCAAATCTTAGGTGTTTTGCTAAACTTGTAACTCAAATATCTTCCTTTATGATCCAATCATAAACTCTTTATTTTCATGTTATAACGATTTTCCACTTCATCTTGAAATTCTTTGAACATTTTCAAATGTTTCATACTTTGTCCTCATTAAGTAGATATATACACATATATTCACTCAAATTTTCGGAGAAAGCATATGAAGTTGAAATCCATCGCTCACGACTACACATAATGGACTTCATACATCAATATGTACAAATTCCAATAAGTTAGTCTTTCGTTCTTGTTTGGCCTTTGAACAAAGTTTCAATTATCTTCAGGAAAGTATCACAAGCGTCATTTAATCAAAAGACTCCAAAATTCCATCAATATGGAGTTTCTACATGTTTTCTTTCCAATATAATTTAAACAGCATGTCACTTCTTAAGTGATCTTTCAATCATTTGTCTTGCGACATTTTAGCATTAGTTTTATGGATGTGATTTCTCCAACTAGATTTGTAAATCATCCATCTTACATGCAATACGGTAATTATTTGAACAACCTTTTTTCTCATAATACGTGATCATAATAACAATTATTGAAACAAATCTTGAAGGCAAGCTTTGATGTCAACGAGAAACACAACAACACTTTGTTTGTTTTCGATGAACATCATCACATATTCTCTTACTGGTTACTTAGGCTATTGTAGTTCATGAATTGTGTTGTCCTGCATGATATTTCATACCAACCAATTCGGTATCCAATACCCAAGAACCACATTGTTTAACAAGCAAATAATACAACCATAACATGTATATCATTTATATACTTAAGCTGGACATTTCTAGTCTTTTCTTTTTCCGCCAAATATTTTGAGATTCTCTTTCGGCATTTCCTATCTCTTTTAAAAGAACCTATCAACATCAACAGTGGAGCCATACATATGACACATAGTATAAAGCGTTTATAGTCAAATACTAATACCTTTGGACTTGCTCTTTGAAGAAGATCACCATCATCAAATGTTTAGCGTTCTTTAAAAATCCATTCTTTAGTAATATTTTAGTGTAGTAAACATTTTACCTACATCTTTTATTCATCTTTATCATGACAACTTTCATAATCAAGCTACTATAGCTTATAAAGGTGAATCTCGAGTATAAAGTTGCTTTACAAAACCTTTTGGAGGATTAGGATGTCTAGCATCTCCAACCTTCACAAATTCTCATCAAATATGAGAACATAAATTTTGTCAAATTATACTCTATCATGTTGAAACCAAAACATTGTTTTAGATATTGCAATATCTTCCACACATGATGGTTTCTGAAACAATTCTTTCAGCTCCTAGATAATCTTGATATTAAAGAAATCTTTTGAATATCAAGAATCATGGAGACAAACACGATACTTTAGATACTAACACTGGAATTGTTACTCTTGATTTAATACTAATTATTAAACTTTACGGAGTAAACGGAGTTTGTTGAAAGTTTGCAGTAGGACTTTTAAACTTTAGATCGAAACTCAAAACAATACGATACCAGTTTGTAAAGTAACTATCCAGAATTCTGTAGTTCTATTATCTCAATTATAACTAAGCACAAGGTGGTGAATGGATGCCAATGACTACAACAATTATGAAAATTCACTTTGATTTAATTTTTGATAAATTATGTTCAACTTTAGTCATATTACTATTTGAACTCCCATTCAAAACAACATCCCTTGAGTCGTTTTGGTGATTACACGAACCAATCCACTACACCAAGTCCGATCATCATGAGATATGATGTAGCTTCAAAGGCAAACAATCAACATGTTCATCATATCATCCATATGACTCATGCTTTACCTATCGATATTACATGTTCTGAGACCATGTCTATACATGCTAGGCTTTTCAAGGTTAACCTTAGTATCTGCATGTACAAATCTGGCTTGCACCCGTTGTATGCACACGTAGAATCTATCACACCCGATCATCACGTGATGCTTGGAAACGACAAGTCTAAGAAATGGTGCCTACTAAGGACGAACACTTTTATTACTTAATATTTAGTGAGAGGGATCATCTTATAATGCTACCGTCACGATCTAAGCAATACAAGATGCATAAAAAAGATTAACATCACATGCAATTCATATTATTGATATGATATGGCCTTTCTTCTTGTGCCTTTGATTTCCATCTCCAAAGCACGAACATGATCTCCATCATCACCAGCGTGGCGTCAAGGTCAATGGCGCCGCTTTATGGTTGTCCATCACCAACAACTATTACAACTACTTGGAATAAAGCGATTACCTGATGAATATACACGCAGGTCTTAACGAATTTAAAGCCAATCATAAGGCTCATTCCGGTTGCCAACTTACAATAAGGATCATTGCATACATCATATATAATCACAATCACATCATGCCCATATCATATCACAACGCATGCCCTGCAAAAACAAGTTATACGCCTCTAATTTTCTTTGCATGATTTACGTGGCTTGGGGCTTTCGAATAAGAATCGTTTTTACCTACGAACAAGAATCGAAACATTGATACAAGTATTGTCAAGTGCCCGTTGTAAATTGAATCTTCATTATGGTGGAAGAGACTGACACCTGCAAAGCCACTTGTGCAATGCAAATTGCACGTCGAGAGTGGAGCAAGTCTCATGTACGATGACATGTAAGGTTATCCTAGGCCGCTTCATCCCACCATCCCGCATTAGTACACAAAAATAAAATGACAACAAAAGTATCAATGCCCACAAAAACATTATGTTCTACTCGTGCAACATATCTACGCATAGACACGGCTCTGATACCACTGTAGCGTTTGTAGCATGGAAAACAAAAAAATTCTATCGCATGAACACACAAAACCAAGATCTTATCTATGGCAAAGCCAAGATCTAATCTACGAGATCGGTGCAACGAGATTGTAGAGAACTAACCATTCTAGATCCAAAGTGTTTAACGAGATCGGATTCCCGTGGTTGATGTAGTCGATCACTTGCCGATCTCAAGATCGTGTAGACGATCCTTCCGGCGTCATGTTCCGGCGGCGCTTCCACAGTCGGTCACACATACAGTAGTCGATGAAGACCTTTCCCTCCCTTGTTCTAGCATGGGAGCGGAGGTTGTAGATCTCCTCGGAATCCCAATATCATGACGGTGTGGTGGTGGTGGTGGTGAAGGAGAGATTTCTGCAGGGCTTCGCCGAATTCGATAGATAATATGTCTAAATCTATCAGAAAAATAAGAAGAATCCAAACATGACATCATCTTTTTAATCATCCATCAAGTATTTTTAAATAAAATTCATTTAATAGTGTTCAAATCTTCAAAAAATCATATCAAAATTTCCCTTTTGAATTTGAGGATTCTAAAAAATTCTTAGCTCGGGGCTGAGCCTCGCTAAACTTGCGTTGGATATTTGATGAAATATCATATTGTGAACCTAAAAATGATTTTTCCAATAAATCATGAGCATCAGATCATGTACATGTAGTTTAAATCTAACTCACTTCCTACTGATTCGGCAGGAATTTTTTTCATAAGGGATAGAGAGAAAGGTTTAAGATACCCCGATTGGGATATTGTCCACTCAAGGTGGTCTACTATTTTTGAAAATGGGGTGGTACCAATTTTAAACTTTAATTTGGTGGTTAATTCACAAAACACCCCATTTTGGGCACTCAGAAAATGGAAAATGGCTTTTTGGTGCAACGAAAAGAAAAATTTCATCATGCAACATTGTTCACCATCCTATGATACAAATGAGTGCATGCTATGGGAACATTATCACAAACTAAGCCGCAATTCTGGCCATAACATTGGTCATTTGACCTGAAAGCCAGAAAACCTTGATTGAGATAGGTCACTTTGTGAAGTTTTTTTTGAGACACAATCAATATACTAAGTTTGATATTTTTCCTTGCAACTATGTCACATAATATGATACCACGAGAAGGTTTTGCATTGTTTCGATCATTTTTGAATTTTTAGGCCCATTTCAAACTATCGTCAAACCTTCTAAAACGACGTGCATGCGGATTCTTAGCTCGGCACTGAGCCTTGCTAAACTTGCATTGGATCTCTGATAAAATAACATATTGTGAACCTAAAAATAATTTTTCCGAAAAATCATGAGCATCAGATTATATACATATAGTTCAAATCTGATCCACTTTCTACAGATTCAGTAGGAATTTGTCTTTTTCACGAGGGTTGGACGAAAAATGTTTAAGATACTCCGGTTGGGACATTTCCATAAAAGGTTGTCTAATATTTTTTTGGAAAAAAGGGATGATACCATTTTAAAACTTTTATTTGGTGGTTGCTTCACAAAACACCCCTTTTTGGCACTCGGAAAATGGAGAAAATATTACATGAAAGTATTTAAAATGTTTTTATATTATTTTCAACAAAAATAGGTAATATTTGAGTTTATATAGATATATATTATTTTTCTACAAATTTTGGTATATTATATGTATTTTTCTGAATTAAAATGATTTAGTTATGATTATTTTAAAAATTATGTGGCAAAATGGGAAAATAGCTACTACCGTCGGTGTAGGTGTGTAACCTATGCCGACGGCCACACCTTTGCATCGCCGTTACGCCCAATCCCTACGACGACGGCTGCCATCGGCCAATCTGTCCTACGCCAACGACAAATCTAGGCCGACAATATGTTTGCTAGACTGTTCGCCTCAAGACCTACGCTAACGACCCCGACAAATAGCCGTCGGCATAGCCTTCTCCCATAATGACAACCTAGCCAAGGCTCGGAAACATGAGTGTGCATGATTCTACTGATGGCTAGATTCTTGTATGAACCGTATGTGTGCGGTTGTGCAATGGTGGGTGCGTGCGTGCCTGAGTGCGTGGGTGTTGATTGATGCTCTTTTAAGTGCTGCGACTTTGTTATGTAGGTGAAAACTATTTGTCCGACCTTCACTGGCGGAAAGTAATAGCATGAACGTGGCGTTCACTTTTTTTTACAATTAATACCACATTATATTAATAGAAGTGAATTGTACATGGTAGAGATACATAAACCACTCGAGTGATTATAAAATAAAGTATAAAAAAAGAGTAAATCTTCAAGATTTTTGATGCGGCTCAGATCATTGTAGAGATTCGATGGGAAACCCCAAGAGGAGGGTATGATGAGCACAACAGTAAGTATTCCCTCAGTATGAAACCAATGTTATCGAACTAGTAGGATGAAGGAAACTATCCCAAGGTGTTGCTAACAACTTGGAACCTACACAACATAAACTCAGGACTTTGCCCCAACGGACAGTGAGGTTGTCAATCTCACCGGTTTGCTGAAAACACAAGATTAAACATATGGTGTGGAAAGTAATGATAGTTTGCAGAAAGTAAACAGTAACAGTGGAAGATGTATCAATGGTAACAATTCACTAGTGGTGTTCTCCTTAAGACAAACAACATAACATGCTGGGTAAGCAAATTACAACGGGGCAATTGACATGACAAAGCAAGGCATAACAATGCAATACTAGACATTCATGATCCTATGAGATTCGATTGGGAATTACAACAATATACATAGACCGCCATCCAACTGCATCTATGACTAGTAATCCACCTTCAGGTTATCATCCGAACCCCCTCCAGTATTAAGTTGCAAGCAACGGATAACTGCTTTAAGCAATGTGTGTAAAGTAAACAATACAATTGTTTCATGAACAAAAGATTGTTGTTTTATCCCTAGTAGCAACAACACATCTGCAACCTTAGAGATTTCTGTCACTTTCCCAGATACAATTGAGGCATGAACCCACTATCGAGCATAAATACTCCCTCTTGGAGTCACTAGCATCTACTTGGCCAAGATAGCTACTAGAAACGGTGAGCATGCAAGATCTCAAACAACACAAACATGATAGAATCAACAATCATAAAGACACGATAGAATCATTAATCAATCTGACATAGTAATCTCAATATCCATCAGATCCCGGCAAACAAAACATGAATGCTTACAAATAGATGATCTTTATCATGAAAGGAGCTCACAAGATCTAAACATGGTAGCACAAAGGAGGAGAAACAACCATCTAGCTACTGTATGGACTCATAGTCCATGGTGGAACTACTCACGCATCATACCGGAGGCTGGCATGGTGAAGAAGAAGGCCTCCGGGATGATCTCTCCCCTCTGGTAGGGTGCCGGGAAGAGCTTCAGACCCCCCGATCTATGGACAATGCTAGCGGCGGCTACTGACTATTTTGTGGAGATCTGATCAGGTACTTAGGGTTTTAACATCGGGGGCTTCTTATAGGCGAAGGGGCGAGGCAGGAGGGCGGCCAGGGGGCCCACACCCTGCCCAGGCGTGGCCTAGGGTGGGCCTGCATGTGGGGTGGGGGGGTGTGGCCACCCTGTGGCTCCCCTTCAGTCGCCCTTCGGTCTCTGTGTTCGTCTCGGTGAAATATTGACTTTGGCTTTTGTCCCGTCCAATTCCTAGAATATTTCTTAATAGATTTTCTGAAACCAAAAACAGTAGAATACAAACAACTGACACTGTGGCATCTTGTTAATAGGTTAGTTCTGGAAAATGTATAAAAATACCTAGTGTAGAAAAAGAATAGCAAAGTGGATACTAAACAAGCATGTAACATCAAAAATTATAGATATGTTTACGACGTATCAAGCATCCCCAAGCTTAACTCCTGCTCATCCTCGAGTAGGTAAGTGATAAAAGAATAATTTTTTAGGTGACATGCACCATCACAATCATGATCAAACCATTTGCAAGCATTGAAAGCTGGGATCCAAGTAATCTAAACATGAGCATGAAAGATGAAGTTCTAACAATAAGACAAAGTAACTATGCTGCAACATGAAAGGATGCGAACAAATATTCATGAATAACAACGCATTGAAAGACTTTTGTTTGTTTCACATATAGAAAACATAACATATTGGCATTCAGCTTGTCCCTCATGGAGTAGCAAAACATAAATGCATAGGACACCTTCAAAGTTCATAAGGGTGACTTGATACAAATAGTTCAAGAACAAGCCGCAATATCAACAATATGAATCAATCAATAAGTTTTGGGACAATGCACATAGAACTAAGAATGACAACTATGCTCTCTTAATTGGTGCCTAAGGATAGAAGGTGGAGACTCAATATAAAAGTGGAAGAAAGGCCCTTCAAAGGGAAGCATGGATTTTAAGTTTCATAAATAGCTTCCAAAAATTATGGTACTTGTTAGCTTTCAGCTCTCATTGCCCCTATCATAAGCATCTTGAAGTGATTAAGGATAAAGTGAACAAAATATGGAGTATATGCTTAACAAAGTATAAGTTGGGAATCTCATGTCCCTTGAGTACGAGGGTCGCTCCTCATACTACTCAACTTTAGTTACCGGTAAGTTCTTGTCATAGTAAGTACATGTGTATCATAGAGAACCTCCAATGGGGTACCCCTTTCCCCATGATACAGGAGCTATCCCATATCAAAATGACAAGGCAAGCAGAAAATGAGCATATCAACAATATTCTTATTTACCATGGGAAAATGGTGCCTTTTACTCGCTTTCCTCTTTTCTATATCTCTCTTTTTTTATAAGAAGAATGCTTCATAGTTTCCTCACTATGGTGATGCTGCAAGTTTCCACCATGATTAGGCATGGCTTAGGCTAGCGGCCTAGGCGTTTCTCTAACACATATACATAACTCCATGGACTTACAAGCTCCCCTCTTTATTTCACACCGACGACATCCATAAACAAATGAGCATGATATGAACTGGGTAGATATTACAAGTGTTGAAAGCGTTCCCCGCGACAACACAGTTCTGCTAATTCCAACTTATAAGTGCAAGCATATACAACATAGATGACACAATGGTTCAAGTTTATTAGGGAAAAAAATAAAGTGTGCCATCAAGTTTGTGAGAGCTTTAATCACTATTTTTTCACATAACAAAGTGACTTTTTAATTGGAAGGTAGATACAACAAGAATTTACTTGAAATGGTGTAACACACCATGCATAGGAATTTATAGTGGACACTTTGGAATAACTTGGTTTATTGGGAGTTGGATGCATGAGTAGACCTTACTCAATACAAGTGAAGGATAGCAAAAGACTGGGAGCGACCAACTAAGAGAGCAATAATGGCCATAATCATAAAGAGCGACAAAACATTACTAACTAAAGCATAAAGTGGTACCACAAGTCAAGAACTAAATGATCATAGAGGCTAAGGTGACTGGTTCATATTCATAACATGGTGTGAGCATGTGACAAATCAACCCAAACAAAGCATCAAAGGAGAATACCACAATACTATCCTTTTGTATGCTAAAACAACGCATGATTCTTTCAAGGCACACTAAGAAATCTCAATTGTTTGGAACAAGTCACGCTACAGCATTAATCACTAAGCATAAGGTCAAAACATCATCTACGACAAGATAAAGTCTAAGTCACAGTCATAGCAAGCTCCCTTTTGTACTACTAAAGCAAGAACTTCCTACTCCTCTCCAACACCAATCAAATTATTTGAAACAACATAGCGAAAACGGGGGTCCAACTACTTTATTCAAGCAAACTAAGCAAAGGAAAACCAAAAATGAAAACTAAGACGCTCCAAGAACAACATAACTATGCATGAAACAATAAAAACAAAGTGTCTAGAAAGACCTGAGATTTTTATTGATGAAGAAAGGGATTCCTTGGGCATCCCCAAGCTTTGGCGCTTGTACCTATTGAATATTTCTTGGGGTGATACGGGGTGGCAACCCCAAGCTTGAGATTTTGTCCATTCTTCATCTCATTACATCATTCTTCCCTTATACCTAAAATTTTTCATTCATACAAAACTTCACACAATCGTCATTAGCAACATAAGTGCATTCAAAAGATAATGGAGCTTTGGGTTTTGTTTAACACAGGAAAACTTTCATTAGAGACACAAGATACTGTAGCAATTCCCTCAAAAAGCTCAATTTACCAAAGAGAACCCAAAAGGAAATCAATAAAGAGGCAAATGCAAATAATGCCAGAAATCTGTCAAAACAGACCAGCAGGTGAAAACCGATTTTTTAGAAGACCTTCTGTTGCTCAAATCAAAACGTGTTAAACTAACGAAAGTTAGCTAACAACCTGGGGGATTTATTCAGAACATTACATCTCAATTCGACATATAGAGTTGTTTCGCGAATTTTACAGTGGAGCACAAAAATCTGTTTCGGGACAACAACTTCCCCAAATCTTATTTCCCTCTCATTAGAGGTTATTCCTGGCACAAAAATCAAATAAAAAGGATAAGGAGAGGTTATTACAGAGGTAATAACTTCCAAGACTCAAGAAAACTATTGGATTATCTCCTAAGAAGTACTTTTCTTTAACGCCTTTAAGTTAGGCACAAGAAGCAAGAATCAAGTATTTTCAAATGAAGAAGCATTAAGATCAATACTCGAGATTTCTTCAACTAGGAAAGGTATCACATCCAAATTAGTTTTAGAGGATCATCTCTCAACACTCTTGGGTTCACTACTTTCATCAAATGGGTTTTTAGGAATAATCCAATCAAAATTCTTTTCTAGGGCTTCATGCATTCCTACAAGTTTAAAAGGTATGGGTATTTTAATTTTCCCTCCATTGTGTTTGGTTTTATCCAACTTTTCTAATGTACCCATAACATCTACACATGAGCCTAGCATATTAAAATGATCAAATACCTTCTTGTCTTCCTTAGCAACATCATTGAACTCTTTTAGCAAAGTTTCTAGGATAAAATCTCTCTTTTCAGCATCCTCAATTTATTTTAGTTCAAGAAAAAATATTTGCATCATGGGGTGAAGGTTAACACACCTAGCCTCCAACATGTGAACTAATGAAGCGGCAACAATTTCATAATTAGGAGTAAGTTCTGCTAAGGATCTATCCTCAATATCCTGATGTTTGCTAATATGATTAAAGAATTCTTCAATATTTTATTTCCCAATTATAGATCCACTACCTATTGAAAGGTCTTTCAGAGTGAACTTAGGGATCACCATGGTGAGCTAGAGCAAGGTGACAACTAGAGGAAGAACTATTTTTTGTGTGTTTTGGATAATAAAAAGCAAACCAAATGAAACTTTTTTTTTTGGAATTTTCGATAAAAAGAAGCAAACAAAAAAGGCAATAGAAACTAAGAAAAACAAAAACAAAGTAAAGAGAAAGGTTGTGAAAGACTCCCCTTGTGAATCCGTCCTTAACTCCCTGGCAACGGCGCCAGAAAACGACTTGATGCGGCTGAGATCACTGTAGAGCTTCGTTGGGAAACCCCAAGAGGAAGGTATGATGATCACACCAGTAAGTATTCCCTTAGTATGAAACCAAGATTATTGAACCAGTAGGAGGAAGGAAACGACCCGAAGGTGTTGCTAACAACTTGGAACCTGCACAACACAAACGCAAGACTTTGCCCCAATGAATAGTGAGGTTTTCAATCTCACCGGTTTGCTGAAAACAAAGGATTAAACATATGGTGTGAAAAGTAATGGTAGCTTGCAGAAAGTAAACAGTAACAGTGGAAGATGTATCAATGGTGAAGATTGGACCGGGGTCCACAGTTCACTAGAGGTGTTCTCCTTAAGATAAACAACATAACATGCTGGGTAAACAAATTACAGCGGGGCAATTGACAGGACAGAGCAAGGCATAACAATGCAATACTAGACATTCATGATCCTCTGAGATTCGATTGGGCATTACAACAATATACATAGACTGCCATCCAACTGCATCTATGACTAGTAATCCACCTTCAGGTTATCATCTGAACCCCCTCCAGTATTAAGTTGCAAGCAACAGATAACTGCTTTAAGAAATGCGTGTAAAGTAAACAATATAATTGTTCCATGAACAAAAGATTGTTGTTTTCTCCCTAGTAGCAACAACACATCTACAACCTTAGAGATTTCTGTCACTTCCCAGATTCAATAGATGCATGTACCCACTATCGAGCATAAATACTCCCTCTTGGAGTCACTAGAATCTACTTGGCCAAGATAGCTACTAGAAACAAAGAGCATGCAAGATCTCAAACAACACAGACATGATATAATCAATAATCATAAACACAAGATAGAATCATTAATCAATCTGACATAGTAATCTCGATATCCATCGGATCCCCGCAAACACAACATGCATGATTACAAATAGATGATCTTGATCATGAACGGAGCTCACAAGATCTATACATGTAGCACAAAGTTGGAGAAACAACCATCTAGCTACTATATGGACCAATAGTCCAAGGTGGAACTACTCACGCATCATACCGGAGGCTGGCATGGTGAACAAGAAGGCCTCCGGGATGATCTCTCCCCTCCGACAGGGTGCCGGAAGAGCTTCAAATCCCCCCGATCTAGGGACGATGGTGGCAGCGGCTACAGATTGTTTCTTGGAGATCTGATCGGGTACTTTGGGTTTTGGCATCGGGGGCTTCTTATAGGCGAAGGGGCGAGACAGGAGGGCGTCCAGGGGCCCACACCCTGCCCAGGCGCGGCCCGAGGTGGGCCCGTGCGTGGGGGGTGTTCGTCTAGGTGAAATATTGACTTTGGATTTTGTCCCGTCTAATTCCGAGAATATTTCCTTACTAGCTTTTCTGAAACCAAAAATAGCAGAAAACATGCAACTGCACTGTGGCATCTTGTTAATAGGTTAGTTCCAGAAAACGTATAAAAATACCTCAAAGTGTAGACAAATTATAGCAAAGTGGATACTAAATAAGCATGGAACATAAAAAATTATAGATACGTTTACGACGTATGAGTCTTCATACTCTTTCTTCTTCCATGACACAATTTTGCCCTTTCCTGAAGGTAACGAAGAAAATTTACATCAAAACTAAACCAGACACATCTAAATACCAATGATGGTTCTCTTATAATTGTAATTTGTGTCACAATGTCAAGATCGCTGATACGTCATAAACGTATCTATAATTTTTGATGTTCCATTCTTGTTTAGTATCAACTTTGTTATATTTTTTCTACAATTTGAGGTATTTTTATACATTTTCTGGGACTAACCTATTAACAAGATGCCGTAGTGCTAGTTGCCTGTTTTCTGTTGTTTTTGGTTTCAAAAAATCTAGTAAGGAAATATTCTCGGAATTGGATGGGACAAAAGCCAAAGTCAATATTTTACCGAAGAGAACACAAAGTCCGAAGGACAGCTAAAGGGGGGCCACGAGGTGGCCACACCCTAGGGCCATGCGGCCCAGGGGGAGGCGCCACCACCAGGTGTTGTCCCCTCAGGTGCCCACCGACATTGCCCTTTCGCCTATAAAAGCACCCTGATGCAGAAACCCTAAGGACTCGATCAAATCTCCATGAAACAGTCTATAACCACCACCACCATCGTCCATAGATCAGGGGGGGTCTGAAGCTCTTCCCGGCACCCTGCTAGAGGGGAGAGATCATCCCGGAGGCCTTCTTCATCACCATGCCAGTCTCCGGTATGGTGTGTGAGTAGTTCACCCTTGGACTATGGGTTCATACAGTAGCTAGATGGTTGTTTCTCCTCCTTTGTGCTATCATGTTTAGATCTTGTGAGCTCCATTCATGATCAATATCATCTATTGTAATCATACATGTTGTGTTTGCAGGGATCCGATGGATATTGAGATACTATGTCAGATTGATTATTGATTCTATCATGTCTATGTTATTTGTGATCTTGCATGCTCTCTGTTGTTAGTAGCTATCTTGGCCAAGTAGATGCTTTCAATTCCAAGAGGGAGTATTTATGCTCGATAGTAGGTTCATGCCTCTAGTAATCTGGGGAAGTGACATAAATCTCTAAGATTGTAGATGTGTTGTTGCTACTAGGGAGAAAACAACAATCCTTTGTTCATAGAACAATTGTATTGTTTACTTTACACACATTGCTTAATGCAATAATCTGTTGCTTGCAACTTAATACTGGAAGGGGTTGGGATGATAACCTGAAGGTGGATTATTAGTCATAGATGCAGTTGGATTACGGTCTATGTATTATGTTGTAATGCCCAAGTCAAGATGTCTAGTATATGCATTGTTATGCTTTCTCAATCTGTTAATTGCCCCGCTGTAATTTGTTCACCCACCATGCCATCAATCTTAAGGCGAACACCTATAGTGAACTGTAGACCCCGGTCCATTCCTTTATCATTGATACATCATCTACTGTTACCGTTTACTCTCTACAAGCAACTACTATCTTCCATACTTTACGTTTAATCCTTTGTTTTCAGCAAACCAGTGAGATTGACAACCTCACTGTAAGTTGGGGCAAAGTTTTGAGTTTGTGTTGTGCAGGTTCCAAGTTGTTAGCAACACCTTGGAGTTGTTTTCTTACTCCTACTGGTTCGATAACCTTGGTTTCATAACTGAGAAAAAACTTGCTCCTGTGCTCATCACACCTTCCTCTTGGGGTTTCCCAACGAGGCTCTACAGTGACCTAAGCCCATCAATCGCATGCAAGAACATAGTCATTAAAGTAATCAACCAACATCGGCAAGAGTACCAACACCAATATTTAGGGAATATTAACCGAACAGCCTGGTCAACGTCGCTGGAGAGCCAAAAGTAGGAATCGCCATTATCGAGGATGTAGCAGCCAGGACAAATATTGCGAGAAAAAACATCACTACAACCATGAGAAAAAATCCAAAACATATCTGGTGAAGCAAGATTTGAAGACCCATACCTAAAGAGTTTTGATCTTTCAGAACCATCATTGACATTGGAAAAGAGATATCATTGTCGAACAAAGGACCTAAGATTGCTTATTGTAGATGATGCCATCTCCATTGAGACAGAGGCCGAGACGAAGATGGCTAGCAAAATATTAACCTAATATTTTGAAATCACTATTTTTACTAAAAACTTCACTTATAGATTGGGTTCCCCGCCCTCCTAACACCGGCGAGGCCGGCTCTATGTAGGAGGCCAAGGTGGGTGGCGGCGGCTGTTCTTTTCATAGGGAGAGAAGACCTAATTTACGATCGGTAATGTGACAGGCGTGGCGTTCACTTGTTGAAAGCGTTATGTAGAGTTTTATGAAAATTATCCTCCTCAAGACAGGCTTTCATATGCTATATTAATGTAGCAACCACACGATACATTTGTTGGGGAAAACAACACAAATTAGCCTGGAAGAAAATAAAAATAAAGAAGAAAGGAAAATGCCAATAGCGGCAGATCGGCAAAACGAAGATGACCATCCACCGCTGCACCCTCTAGAGTTGTCCCAGCATGCTCCTAGCCATTCGAACCGTTGCATACCAAGAAACATCTTCAAAAAGGAATGCGACGATGACAATAGTGTTGCCAGGACTGATCCTAGGGGTCATCCCGACACTCATAAGTGAGTGGGGAAGAGGTACACCCGATGCCCTTCATGAAGGAAGGGCGACGCCCCCTCAGGCGTCACCGCGTTGGTGCCGGACGAGCCGACATGGATTTTTTGTGACCCCCAAAAAACCACTGCCCTAGACACTCCGTAGCACTCCATCCAACTTGCCGCCCACCAACATACGCCACCACAGTTTTTTCGCCACCCTCTTCGCCTCACAACAGTCACCATCGGGAGGCCTAGAGGATGGAATAGGAAAGCGCAACAACAATCGGGACATCAGCACCGCAGCAGAGTGAGAGGGAACTACCTCCACCGCTATCACGGTAGCCGATCGAATGTGGCAGCAGGGGTACACCAGACGCCACTGAGCCTAGATCAGGCCCTCAAAGACCCCGACGCCATGCTGTAGTAGGCCGGCTGAGAGTGCCGCCACCACCCAGGAGCTGTTGGCTCGCCACCTCCACCTCCAGGAAGCTTGCACACGCTGGCCCGTCCCGGCTTAGATGGGCCCAAAGGGAGCCCGGATCTGGGTCGAGTGGGTGACGCCAACGCCTGCACGCGAATCTACATGTTGCCCTGTCGCAAACAGCCATCCGCCCACTCTTCTGACAACCTAGAGCTACACTGAAAGCCCCGCCGCTAAACTGGACCACCGCCGCCCGAGGACACCTCCTAGAGCCGCCTCGCCCAGCGCACGAGAAACTCAAGAGGGAAAAATCGGGAGACCACGCCGCCTAGGCCTAGCCCGGGATGGCGGGAAGGAGAGGAGGGAGAGGCCTGAGGGGAGGAAGATGGATGCACGGCCCGGCCGCCCACGGGGGACAATGCGGGTCGTGAGAGCCTTTTCCTGCACTACTGGAAAAACCATCTTCGGTTCGATCACTAGAAGCCCAGCAGTCCCGGCCCGTCACGAACCGCGACTAGTGCTAGCACTAGTCCCGGTCCGTGAGGCCTCCAACGGCTAGAAATGGCCATAAGCATTAGTCCCGGGCCGGACCAGAGCATTAGTCCCGGTCTGTAATACGGCGCGGGACTAATAAGCTAGAGCGTGTCAACAGCTCTTTTCGGGGACTATTAGTCCCGGGTCATATCACGGCCCGGGACTAATTGTCCATCACTATATATACAGCTCCCTGGCCAGCTGCCCTAAAGCATATGGTGGCCATTTTTCTCAAAGAAAGCAAGAGAGTTCATGCCATTTTTTTCTCAAGATTTGTCAAGATTTAGTTTGCAACACCTAAATCCAAAGCTTTAAAAGGTTAGAACTTCATTCTTTCATCTCTTATTGCTACTTTAGCTCTATATAATGCTCTAGAAGTATAGACATATGGATCAAATGCATGTATGCTCTAGAAGTAGCTAGAAGGATTTTGATATATATGTGTAACAAATTTTGATTAGGCACATAGTTACTGAAAATTGAAATGTGTAATTTTAGAGTTTCAGAGCTTAGAATGGAATGAGGTTTTCACTGATGGAACAATAATAAAAAACTCCACATTTATCATGTTGATTGTTTTCTCCAATTCACAAATTGGTGCATGTAAATTTTTCAAAATTCAAAATTAATGCTCTAGAAGCTCTCAATATAACTTGTAATAATTTTATCATGTTGTGTAATGGTTTTTGATATACTTTTACTATAATGCAGATGGTCTAGGAATGGATGTACGGTACTGACCGACGCTCTGGCGAGTTCATTAATGGCGTGCATGAATTCATCCGTGTTGCTGATGCAAAAAAGCACAATGGTTTTGTATTCTGTCCATGTAATGGATGTAGGAATCACAAGGATTATTCTGACTCAAAAACCCTTCACAGCCACCTGTTGAAGTCCGGCTTCATGCCCAGTTATAATTGTTGGACCAAGCACGGAGAGAGAGGGGTTATAATGGAAGACAATGAAGAAGAGGAGGAGGATGACAACTATCATGGTTTCCCTGAGTACGGAGATACTTCCATGGGGGATGCTGAAGGGGAGGATGAAGAAGAGACACATGATGAACCCGCTGATGATCTTGGTCGGACCATTGCCGATGCACGAAGAGATTGTGAAACTGAAAAGGATAGGGAGAAGTTCAATCACATGCTAGACGATCACAAAAAGTTGTTGTACCAAAATTGTGAAAATGGTCTGAAAAAGCTGGGCAGCACACTGGAATTGCTGCGATGGAAGGCTGAGTGTGCTATACCTGACTCCTCATTTGAAAAGTTGCTGAAAATGATGAAGAATATGCTTCCAAAAGATAATGTATTGCCCGCCAGTACATACGAAGCAAAAAAGGTTGTCTGCCCTCTAGGTTTAGAGGTTCAGAAGATACATGCATGACCTAATGACTGCATCCTCTACCACGGTGAGGAGTATGAGAATTTAGATGCATGCCCGGTATGCACTTCACTTCGGTATAAGATTAGACGAGATGACCCTGGTGACGTTGAGGGCGAGCCCCCCCGGAAGAGGGTTCCTGCGAAGGTGATGTGGTATGCTCCTATAATACCACGGTTGAAACGCTTATTCAGAAACAAAGAGCACGCCAAGTTATTGCGATGGCATAAAGAGGAACGTAAGTCAGACGGGATGTTGAGACACCCCGCTGATGGGTCGCAATGGAGAAAAATCGATAGAAAGTACCCAGACTTTGCAGATGACGCAAGGAGTTTAAGGTTTGGTCTAAGTACAGATGGCATGAATCCCTTTGGGGAGCAGAGCTCCAGTCACAGCACCTGGCCCGTGACTCTATGCATCTATAAGCTTCCTCCTTGGTTGTGCATGAAGCGGAAGTTCATTAAGATGCCAGTGTTGATCCAAGGTCCGAAGCAACCCGGCAACGACATTGATGTGTACCTAAGGCCATTAGTGGAAGAACTTTTACAGTTGTGGCACGAACCCGGGATACGCGTGTGGGATGAGCACAAGCAGGAAGAATTTAACCTCCGAGCATTGCTTTTCGTAACAATCAATGATTGGCCTGCTCTTAGTAACCTTTCAGGACAGTCAAACAAGGGATACAATGCATGCACACACTGTTTAGATGAGACTGCAAGTATATATTTGGAACATTGTAAGAAGAATGTATACAATGAGCATCGTCGATTTCTTTTGGCCAAGCATCCCTTAAGAAAGAAAGGCAAGCATTTCAACGGTCTGGCATGTCACCAGACGAAGCCTAAGGAGCGTACTGGTGCTGATATATTTGATATGGTCAAAGATTCGGATCAACTGGTAACCTTTGGAAAGGGTCCTGGAGGAAAATCTGTTCCGAAAGACGCTGAAGGACATGCACCCATGTGGAAGAAGAAATCTATATTTTGGGAGCTACCATATTGGAAATTCTTAGAGGTCCGCTCTGCAATCGATGTGATGCATGTGACAAAGAATCTTTGCGTGAACGTGCTAGGCTTCTTGGGCGTGTATGGGCAGACAAAAGATACACCGGAAGCACAAAAGGACCATCAACGTATGGAAGACCCAGATGGCCTGCATCCAGAATGGTTTCAAGGTCATGCCAGCTACGCTCTTACCAAACAAGAGAAGGAAATATTTTTTGAATGCCTAAGCAGTATTAAGGTCTTGTCTGGCTTCTCGTCGAATATAAAGGGGATAATAAATATGGCAGAAAAAAGTTCCAAAACCTAAAGTCTCATGACTGCCACGTGATTATGACGCAAATGCTTCCGATTGCATTGAGGGGGCTTCTACCAGATAATGTTCGAGTACCCATTGTGAAGCTATGTGCATTTCTCAATGCAATCTCTCAGAAGATAATCAATCCTGAAGATCTACCACGGTTACAGAATGATGTGGTCCAATGTCTTGTCAGTTTTGAGTTGGTGTTCCCACCATCCTTCTTCAATATTATGACGCACCTGCTGGTTCACCTAGTCGAAGAGATTTCCATTCTCGGTCCTGTATTTCTACACAATATGTTTCCCTTTGAGAGGTTCATGGGAATCTTAAAGAAATATGTTCGTAACCGTGCTAGGCCAGAAGGAAGCATCTCCAAGGGCTATGGAACAGAGGAGGTCATTGAATTTTGTGTTGACTTTGTTCCTGACCTTAAGCCGATTGGTCTTCCTCAATCGCGGTATGAGGGGAGACTGAGTGGAAAGGGTACTCTAGGAAGGAAATCAATAATATGTAGAGACGAACATTCTTACACCGAAGCACATTACACCGTTCTACAGAATTCTATCTTGGCAGCCCCATATATCGAGGAACACAAGAAAATCTTACGCTCCAACAACCCTGGAAAGCATGACTCTTGGATTAGAGATGAACACATGAAGAGTTTCGGCAGTTGGTTGCAACATCTCATCAAAAACAACACTCTTGGAGATCAGCTATACTTGTTGTCTAGGTCACCATCTTCGACTATATCGACTTTCCAAGGGTACGAGATAAATGGGTATACATTTTACACGATAGCCCAAGATAAAAAGAGCACCAACCAAAACAGTGGTGTCCGCTTTGATGCAACAGACAACAATGGGTCAAAGACCACATATTATGGTTACATAGAGGAGATATGGGAACTTGACTATGGACCTACTTTTAAGGTCCCCTTGTTTCGGTGCAAATGGGTCAAGCTGACAGGAGGAGGGGTTGAGGTAGACAAGAAATACAGAATGACATCGTTGGATCTCAACAATCTTGGGTACTTAGACGAACCATTCGTCGTAGCCAATGATGTGGCCCAGGTTTTCTATGTGAAGGACATGTCTACCAAACCTAGAAAACGAAAAAAATAAGAAAAAGAATACATCAGACGATGAGCCAAAGCGCCACATAGTTATTTCAGGAAAAAAGAACATCGTGGGAGTGGAGGACAAGACAGACATGTCAGAAGATTGTGATAAGTTCCATGAAATTCCGCCCTTCGCGGTGAAGGATGACCCAACCATCATGTTAATGAATGAAGATGCTCCATGGATACGACGGGATCAGAAAGGAACACAAGCGAAGAAATGATATGTAATAATTGTAACATTTTATGAGTTAAGATGTTCCATGCATGTGTCCATTTTTATAGTGTTGTCTGCAAACAATCTTGAGTGTGTTAGTCCCGTTTTGTGGCTGGACCGGGACTAAAGGAGGGCCTTTAGTACCGATTCATACTTACCATTAAGATCTGATCTCCAAACGCGTGATGTCACATATTAGGGAGTGCCTCTATGACCCGTTTCTTGGAGATGCCGGAGGACTGGGCTCCGTTGGCATCTCCCTGAAACTGGCCATAGTGGTGTCCCTGCTCTCGAAAACCATCTTGCAGCTTGTAACTTCTCTAACTAGATCAATACGCCTGGGAGCTAACTAATTTCACATATTAGGGAGTGCCTCTATGACCAGTTTCTCGGAGATGCCGGAGGACTGGGCTCCGTCGGCATCTCCCTAAAACTGGCCGTAGTGGTGTCCCTGCTCTCTAAAACCATCTTGGAGATGCCTCAAACTGGCTGGAGGACTGGACTCACAAGGATGCCTATTTATAGTACAAGCAGCTCGGCATAATGTCGACACTCACGACATAATGTCGACACTCACCCCTATTATTAGTGCTGACTCATCTTTAGTCCCGGTTGGTGTCTCCAACCGGGACTAAAGGTTCATCTTTAGTCCCGGTTGGTGACACCATCCGGGACAAGGTACAAGCCGCACGACATAATGTCGACACTCACCCCTATTATTAGTGTTGCCTGGCCCAGTCTGCCGCAATCCCTTCAGTCGCGGTTGGTTTCTCCAACCGGGACTAAAGATGAACCCTCTCTTTATATAGTCATTTCCCTCTATTTATTAGGTAACACTCAAGACATTTATTAATATTAAAAATCGGGACAAACCGGGACTAGCTAACACTCAGGACTAAAGCCGCCCCTTTAGTCATAATCATGCCTAGTCCTATAGTACGCAGCTTCAGGGTCTTCATCGTCATTGTCATCATCATCGTCATCGTCACCTGCCACTCCGGGGATCCTCATCCCATCCATGGCATATACCAGGGGTCGTTCCAGCCTCGGATGCACAGCGGGCGGGAGAGGGGTCTCCTGGAAGACGATGCCGCTACCGCTAGGACGGTGTGGGGCCTGTGGCGGGTGGACTCGTGGGCACCGTAGGCGAGGATGGTCTCCCCCGGCGATGTAGCGCATCACTCCGATGATAGTATGGTTCGCCCACCACAGACGATGGCCGGCTTCATTGTGGTTCATCGGTGGCGGGCCATCACCCTCGTACCTGGCGAGCTCCCTTTCCTGCCTATTAGCGAAGAAGGCATTCCAGGTGTCATAGTTGTCGGGATCCCACTAGGGATCCATCCGCTGCTCCGGCGTGAGCTCGTGGTAGAAGTGGTTTGTGATGGCCGCCTAGCGTGCGGAACCTTGAGGGACAGGAGGGACAGGAACCCCTCCAGAGCTCAGCATCCAGCCGGCGGGCGGCCGGTAGCCCGGAGGACAAGGGTAGTTGGAGGCGCACAGCGCCTCGGTCTCCTCGAGGGTCAGAATGGCCCAGTAGGCGTTGTCCATTGTTCTAAGAGAGGAAGGTGTGGATGTGTGGATAGCCATGGCATGATCACCCTAAATATAGAGGGAAAGGGAGAGAAAACTTGGCGTGAAGCTTTGGGAAATGGCGGTAAATATCTTTAGTCCCGGTTAGTGACTACATCCGGGACTAAAAGCTCTCGTAGAAAGGAAAGGGCGGGAAAACTTGGCGGGAAGAGGTGGGAAATGGCGGAAAATATCTTTAGTCCCGGTTTGTGACTACATCCGGGACTAAATGTATATTATATTAAGATTCATTATATTTTTATGATAATAATATACATATTATTTGTTTTATTTGGATTATTACAATAAAAGATATGATTTTCCAAAGTTTTTATATTAGTTTTGAATTAAAAAAGAAAATTTACAAATGAAATAATTTATAAATGATTCAAACAGATAAATGGATATTATATTAAAATTCTTTATATTTTTCTGATAATAATATACATATTATTTGTTTTATTTGGATTATTACAATAAAAGATATGATTTTCCAAAGTTTTTATATTAGTTTTGAATTAAAAAAGAAAATTTAAAAATGAAATAATTTATAACTGATGCAAACATATAAATGGATATTATATTAAAATTCTTTATATTTTTCTGATAATAATAGACATATTATTTGTTTTATTTGGATTATTACAATAAAAGATATGATTTTTCAAAGTTTTTATATTAGTTTTGAATTAAAAAAGAAAATTTACAAATGAAATAATTTATAAATGATGCAAACAGATAAATGGATATTATATTAAGATTCATTATATTTTTCTGATAATAATAGACATATTTTTTTTTTATTTGGATTATTACAATAAAAGATATGATTTTCCAAAGTTTTTTATATTAGTTTTGAATTAAAAAAGAAAATTTACAAATGAAATAATTTATAAATGATGCAAACAGATAAATGGATATTATATTAAAATTATTTATATTTTTCTGATAATAATAGACATATTATTTGTTTTATTTGGATTATTACAATAAAAGATATGATTTTTCAAAGTTTTTCTATTTGATTTGAATTAAAAAAAGAAAATTTAGAAATGAAATAATTTATAAATTATGCAAACAGATAAATGGATATTATATTAAAATTATTTATATTTTTCTGATAATAATAGACATATTATTTGTTTTATTTGGATTATTACAATAAAAGATATGATTTTTCAAAGTTTTTATATTAGTTTTGAATTAAAAAAGAAAATTTTAAAAAACAAATAGTCGCGGGTCGTGGCTGGACCCGGGACTAAAGGGTGAGTGTGCGCGTGAAAACGAACGGCCGAAAAAACCCTTTAGTCCCGGGCCGTGGCTTAGCCCGGGACTAAAGGGGGGGTCTTTAGTCAAGGGTTAAGGCACGGCCCGCGACTAAAGACCTTTTAGTCGCGGGCGGTGGCTTAGCCCGGGACTAAAGGGTTTGTCCCTATATATACGCGTGCTCGCCCCTGGCGCGCCGAGCCAGCACTTAGCACGCCATGAAGACGAAGACGAAGACGAGGCGCCATCGACGCAGAGAACACAGGGGAGGTGCTGCCCGCCGGCCGGCTGATTCCCGCGCCGCCGCCGACCTCGTCTCCGTACCGCAGAGCCGCCGCCCGCCAAGCCTCCGCGCCGCCCGCCGCCGTACGTGTCGTGCGCGCCGTGCCGCCATGCCGTGCCGCCATGCCGTGCCGCCGTGCCGCGCCGCCCTGCCGTGTGTCGCCGTCGTGTCGTGCCGCCCCGCCGTGCCGCGCCGCGCCGCACCACCTCGCCGTGCCGCCGTGCCGTGCCGCGCTGCACCACCTCGCCGGAGGTGGTTAATTATTTAATTTTGTTTTTGTATTTAGGTTTTGATTAGTAGTAGGAAATGTTAATATTTAGGTTTTGATTAGTAGTATAAATGTTAGTATTTAGGTTTTGATTATAATTAGTCTAGTAGTATAATTAGTCTAGGAAATGTTATAGTTAGGTTTTTGTAGTAATATTTATTATTATTATTATTAGTAATCTTTAGGTTTTGTATAAATGTTTAGGAAATGTTAGTATTTATATTATTAGGAAATGTTAGTTTTTTTTAAATTTTCTTGTTATATTTTTTTCTATAGTTTTTATAGTTTTTAGGATTAGTATTAGGATTATTATAATTTAGGTTTATTGGGGTTTTTTGTTAGAGTTTTTTCTATAGTTTTTTTATAGATTTTTTTATATTAGGGTTTTTTGTTTTAGTATTAGGATTATTGTTTTAATTAAAATATTAGAATTAGGATTAGGATTGTTGTTTTAGTGATTTTTTTTGTTTTATTTATTAAGATTAGAATTAGGATTAGGATTAGGGTTATTTTTTGTTTAAGTTATTATAATTAGGATTATATTGTTTTAGTTATTAGGATTATTGTTTTTTCTAACCTGTTTAACTCTCTTTTTGTTATAGATAATTAAGTCATGGATCCATCCGAAGATCCTGGTCGCATCGGTGAAGGTTTTCTTCAGGGCATGATAAGAGGTGAAATTCCTCTTATTACGGGCACGGCCAAAGATATTTTGCTCGAGGAAGAGATATCCTCATATCTGAATCCATCCGGTGATGGACTAGAGGAAAACCAAGGGGAAGACCAGATGGACGAAGGGCAAACAAATGACAACAATAATGATGGCCCCTCGACAGGATCCGGCGAGGTACATATATATATATATATAAAGTCTCGTGTTACCTCTATTCATTAACTGATCTAGATATATATTAATCACTCTCTCTTCTTCTTTTAGCCCACCGGATCGAAGCAATCGACAGCTCGAACGAAACGAGGGCCAAACAAAAAGTTGGATGGTAATCAGAGGTTCACCATCGAAGAAATAGCTGATGATGGTGAACCGATTGCTCCAGAGAAGCACTGGAGGATGTTTATAAATCAATGCGGGGTGCTGGTTAGGGACAACCTGCCGATCACCATCCAAGAATGGAATAAGTCAAAGAAACCCGGTGAAGAATCCAACAGCTATGTCACCGATGATGCCAAAGATGACCTTTGGCAGAAGCTCATAGCACATTTCATACTACCTCCAGAGTATGAGGAATTTGAGGTAGATGGTATTACCCCAAGGCCGGTTGGGCTTGAAAATAGAGCGAAAGTCAAGGAGTGGGCACTAAGAAAGATGGCTGAACTGTACCGGAACCACAAGAAAAATTTATACGCGAAATATGTCGCGAAAAAGAAAACTCCAGACTTCACAGGAGTAAACGAGAAGTTGAGAGAACAGTGGCCCGATTTTGTACAGTACAAGCAATCTGATAAAGCAAAGGCAAAGTCTGCAAAGAACGCGTTAAATGCTGCCAACAAGAAATACCATCATAAAATGGGGACAGGTGGCTACAAGAGTGCCATCCCTAAGTGGGAAACTATGGAGAAGGATATGAGGGCTAGAGGCATCACTCCTGGTACAGATGGATGGCCCGAGAGGTCAAAGCACTGGTGGTACGGGCACGGGGGATCCTTGGACCCAGAAACAGGGAAGACATTATTTCATGATAAAATTCTAAAACCCTCCCAAGACCTTATTCAAGCAATGAACGATGCTCAATTGGGATTGTTCCTTTCCGAGAGAGAGAACGACGAGCTGACACGCGCCCTAGGGAATCCTGAAAAGGGAGGACGAACACGAGGCAAAGGCGCCGGTGTCTCGTGGAAGAAAGTGTTTCCTCTGTATGATGCCAGTTACAGAAGCCGTCAGAGAAAGAAGGACCGGGAGGCAGACCGGATCTCCAGGGTAGAGCAGGACCTAGCTGATCTGAAGAACCTCATGCATGAAATTAGCCAAAGGCCGCCGTCGTCAACTCACCCGCGGTCTGATGATCCTGCATTGGATCTTAGCCAACGGAGAAGCAGCATGGCTTCCACGGAGGTCCGTGCTGATGATCAAGCATTGCTGGATGATGCACCGGCTCCTCACTACCCCGTGGATGATGTTAGAGAGATGGCACAATGTGATGTTGGAATTATGCCCTAGAGGCAATAATAAAGATGTTATTATTATAATTCTTGTTCATGATAAAGTTTATATTCCATGCTAGAATTGTATTAAGCGGAAACATTAATACTTGTGTGGTTTGTGAACAACACCGTGTCCCTAGTACGCCTCTATGGACTAGCTCATTGATCAATGATGGTTAAGGTTTCCTAACCATAGACATGAGTTGTCAATTGATAATGAGATCATATCATTGGAGAATGATGTGGTGGATAGACCCAAACTAAGCGAAGCAATTAGATCGTGTCATCGTGTTCGTCTTTGCGAAGCTTTTCTTATGTCCAATATTGTATTCCTTAGACCATGAGATAATGCAACTCCCTGGTATCGGAAGAAAGCTTTGAGGTCATCAAACGTCATCCTATGAGAGGGTGATCATAAAGGTGTCTCTCAGGTGATCGGAAAGTATCTGTTGGGTTGTATGTATCGAGATGGGACTTGTCCCTCCCAAGTCGGAGAGATATACTTTGGGCCCACTCGGTAATCGATATTAACACCGCTTGCAAGCATGTGGTTAAGGAGTTAATCACAAAGTGATATCGGATTACGGAACGAGTAAAGTACTTGCTGTGAACGAGATTGAACTAGGTATGACGATACCGACGATCGAATCTCGGGCAAGTAAAATATCGCGAGACGAAGGGAATATATATATGGGATTGATTGAATCCTGGCATCGTGGTTCATCCGATATGATCATCGATGAATGTGTGGGAGTCAATATGGGTGCCCAGACCCCGTTGTTGATTATTGATAGAAGATCATGTCTGCATATTCTCGAACCCGCAGGGTCACACACTTAACGTGTCTCGACGCTAGGATAGATTGGATAATTGGTTTATGAATTTTTGTTCGGAGTCTCGGATGGGATCCGGGATATCACGAGAGGTTCCGGAATGGTCCGGAGAATAAGATTCATATAAGGCAGTGCAGTTTTTGGAGTTCGGAATTGTTCCGGGTTAATCGGTATTGTACCGGAAGCTTCTAGAACCTTCCGAAAGGGGGCCAACGTGGTCCCACCTTCCGGGAGGGGGCATGGGCCTATGAGGGAGTGTCCTGGCCGCATTGGGCCAGGGGCACAAGGCCCCATAGGGCCCAGCCGATCCTAGAGAGTTTAAATCGTTTAAACTAGAGATAAGATAAGATAGGATTTCTAGATAAGGGAGAGTTTAAATTGTTTAAACTAGAGATAGGCTTGGAGGAGAGGCTAGGGCTGGCTGCACCCCCCTCTCTATATAGAGGTCTGGTGCGCCCCCTCTCACACCCCCTTACACCTTCCTCCAAACCCAGTTGCCCTGCTGCCCTTCCTCTCTCCCTCCCGACTGTTTGTAGGCGAAGCCCTGCGGCAGAAATTCTCCACCATATACACCACGCCGTCGTGCTGTAGATCCAATCTATCTCTCCACCATACTTGCTGGTCCGAGGAAGGAGGAGACGTCGAGGTGCCGCACGTGTGCATCTCACGGAGGCACCGCCACTTGTGGTGCTAGATCGGATCGGATCGCGAGGAGGAGAAGCGAGTACGACTACATCACCCATGTTCCGATGAACGTTCCGCTGTGCGAATCTTCAAGGGTATGAAGATCTAATCCAATCTCTCTTGTTGTTTGCATCTCCTAGATTAGATCTTGGCTTTCCCTCTGTTCGCTTCCGTAGAAAATTTTGATTTACTATGCTGCGAAACCCTTCAGTGGTATCAGAGCTAGATCTATGCGTAGATGTGATTCACGAGTAGAACGCAACATGGTTGTTGCGGGCGTTGATGTTTTCTGTTGCAAGCCTCTTGTTTGTGTTCTTCTTATGACGCGGGATAGTGAGATTGAAGCGGTCCAGGCCAACCTTACGCGACGTCGTTCGCGAGACCGGCTCCGCACTTGACGTGTGGCTTGTACCACACATGCGGCTGGTGGATGTCAGTTTCTCTCACTATAGTTGTCATGGGATTAACACCGGAGTTTGGCAACCATAATATCACCGTTGTGGCTTTCCGTAGGTAAGAATCATTCTTAGCATCTACTCCCATGAGCCACGTAAAACATGCAACAACAAAGTAGAGGCGTCTAACTTGTTTTTGCAGGGAGTGTTTTCTGTGATATGGTATGGCCCAAGATGTGATGTGTATATTGTATGCGATGATCATGTTTTGTAATGTTTCACGACTTGCATGTCGATGAGTACACAACCGGCAGGAGCCATATGGTTGTCTTTATAATTGTGTATGACCTGCGAGTCAACTTCTTATACGCCATGTAATAGCTTTACTTTATCGCTAAGTAGTTAGCAATAGTTGTAGTTGCTATTCGTGGTGGAGGCAATCATGGTGGAGTGATGGAGATCATGCCGGAACGCACAAGATGGAGATCATTGCACGAAGATTGGCTATACCATGTCACATAAAGTTATATGCATGTGATGTTTATCCTTTTATGTATCTTATTATGCTTAGATCGCGACGGTAGCATTATAAGATGATTCCTCACTTAAAGATCAAGATAAAACTGTGTTCTCCCCAAGTATGCACCGTTGCGAAAGTTCGTCGTGTCCAAGCATCACGTGATGATCGGGTGCTATAGACTCTACGCTCACATACAACGGGTGCAAGCCAGTTTTTGCACACGCGGAAATACTTGGGTTTGACTTGACGAGCCTAGCATGTACAGACATGGCCTCGGAACACATGAACCGAAAGGTTAAGCATGAGTCATATGAATGATATGATCGACACTTCGTTGTCCACCATTGAAACCACATCTCTTCTCGTGATGATCGGATTAGGTGTGGTGAATTTGGATCGTGTTCACTAAACAACTTGAGGGATGTTGAATTTAGTGGGAGTTCATCTAGTAATTTGATTAAGTTGAACTATTTATCATGAACATAGTCTAAATTGTACTTGCCAATACTGTAGATCACATGGCCAAGTCCAACTTCAACTTCAACGTTTTTGCTGAGAAAGAAAAGCTGAGAAACAATGGGTCTAACTTCACCAACTGGTTCCGCAATCTAAGAATCATTCTGTCTGGCGGACAAAAGGACTATTTCCTTGAGAAAGCGTTAGGTAACCCCCTGCTGCAACTGCACCGGCTGATGAGAAAGCTGTCTATCAGTCGCGCAAAGATGATTATGGTGTGATTAAGAGCACCATGTTGTTTGCTATGGAACCGGAACTTCAAAATCGTTTTGAAAACTATCCCGGGCCCTTTGAGATTCTCGAGGAGCTGAAAACCATGTTTCAGACTCAGGCCCGTTCTGAAAGATATGAGATCTCTGAGAAGTTCTTTAACTGCAAGATGGAGGAAGGGAGTTCCGTTAGTGAGCACGCCATAAAGATGTCGGGCTACACTCAACGCCTTGAGCAACTGGACTGCAAGATTCCAGAGGAGCTCAAGATTGACAGGGTTCTGCAATCACTCCCTCCCAGCTACAAAAGTTTTGTAGTGACTCATAATTAGATTGGTTCCACTGATACGATCACCGAGCTCTTCGCAAAGCTGAAGGCTGCGGAGGTGGACATCAAAAAGGATAATCATGTGTTGATGGTCAACAAGCCCTCCTTTAAGAAAGGTAAGGGTGCAAAGAAGCCCTTCAAGAAAGGCGGCGGCAAGCGCGTTGCCCCTGCTGAGAAGAAGCTCAAGTCTGGTCCTAAGCCGGACACTGAGTGCTTCTATTGCAAGGACAAGGGTCACTGGAAGCGCAACTGTCCGAAGTACTTAGCGGACAAGAAGGCTGGCACCATCAAAGGTATATTTGATATACATGTTATTGATGTTTTCCTTACTAGCCCTCGTTGTAGTGCCTGGGTATTTGATACTGGTTCAGTTGCTAATATTTGTAACTCGAAACAGGAGCTACGGAATAGACGGCGGCTTGCGAGGGATGAGGTGACCATGCGCATTGGCAACGGATCAAGAGTTGATGTGATGGCCGTCGGCACGCTCTCCTTATTTTTACCTTCGGGATTAGTTTTAAACCTTAATAAATGTTATTATGTGCCTGCGTTGTGCATGAACATTATTTCTGGATCGTGTTTATTGCAAGACGGTTATTCATTTAAATCGGAGAATAATGGTTGTTCTATTTATATGAGTAACATCTTTTATGGTCATGCACCTCTTATGAATGGTTTATATCTTCTAAATCTCGAAAGGGATGAAACACACATCCATAACATTGAGGCTAAAAGATGCAAAGTAGATAGTGATAATACTACTTATTTGTGGCACTGTCATCTAGGTCATATTGGTGTAAAACGCATGAAGAAACTCCATTCTGATGGACTTTTGGAGTCTCTTGATTTTGAATCATTTGACACATGCGAACCATGCCTCATGGGCAAGATGATCAAAACCCCATTCTCCGGTATGATGGAGCGAGCAACGGACTTGTTGGAAATCATACATACCGATGCATGCGGACCGATAAGTGTTTCGACGCGCGGTGGATATCACTATTGTCTCACTTTTACCGATGACTTAAGTAGATATGGGTATATCTATTTAATGAAACATAAATCTGAAACGTTTGAAAAGTTCAAAGAATTTCAGAATGAAGTGGAGAACCATCGTAACAGAAAGATTAAGTTTCTACGATCCGATCGTGGGGGCGACTATTTGAGTTATGATTTTCTCACGCATCTCAAAGCAAGTGGAATCGTTTCACAACTCATGCCACCCGGAACACCACAGCGCAATGGTGTGTCTGAACGCCAAAATCGAACCCTATTAGATATGGTCCGATCGATGATGTCTCTTACTGATTTGCCGTTATCATTTTGGGGTTATGCATTAGAAACCGCTGCATTCACTTTAAATAGGGCTCCATCTAAATCCGTTGAGACGACACCGTATGAACTGTGGTTTGGTGCTAAACCTAAGTTGTCATTTCTTAAAGTTTGGGGATGCGAAGCTTACATCAAGAAGTTGATGCCGGACAAGCTCGAACCCAAAGCGGAGAAATGCGTCTTCATAGGATACCCTAAGGAAACTATTGGGTATACCTTCTATCACAGAACTGAAGGCAAAGTGTTTGTCGCAAAGAACGGTTCCTTTCTTGAGAAGGAGTTTCTCTCGAAAGAAGTGAGTGGGAGGAAAGTAGAGCTAGACGAGGTTATTGAACCTTCTCTTGAATTGGAGAGTAGCGCAGCACCTGAAATTGTTCCAGTGCCGCCTGCACCAACAATAGAGGAAGCTAATGACAAGGATCATGAAACTTCAGACGATGCTGCTACTGAACGTCGCAGGTCGACAAGGTCGCGTGCCCCTCCTGAGTGGTACGGCAACCCTGTCTTGATTGTCTTGTTAGTAGAAGACAGCGAACTTACGAACTATGAGGAAGCGATGATGAGCCCAGACTCTGAGAAATGGCTAGAAGCCATGAAATCCGAATTGGGATCCATGAGCGAAAACCAAGTATGGACTTTGGTGGACCCTCCTAGCGACCGAAAGGCCGTTGAGTGCAAATGGATCTTCAAGAAGAAAACGGACGCGGATGGTAATGTTACCGTCTATAAAGCACGGCTTGTTGCGAAAGGTTTTCGACAAGTTCAAGGTGTTGACTACGATGAGACTTTCTCTCCCGTAGCGATGTTTAAGTCCATTCGGATTTTATTAGCAATTGCTGCGTTTCATGATTATGAAATATGGCAAATGGATGTCAAGACTGCTTTCCTCAATGGCAACATTGATGAAGAGTTGTATATGATGCAACCCGAAGGTTTTGTCGATCCTAAGGATGCTGATAAAGTATGCAAACTTCAGCGTTCCATTTATGGACTGAAGCAAGCATCTCGGAGTTGGAACCTTCGTTTTGATCAAGTGATCAAGAGCTTTGGATTTGTTCCAAATTGCTACGAAGCTTGCATCTACAAGAAAGTGAGTGGGAGCTCGGTGACGTTTCTGGTACTATATGTGGATGACATATTGATTATTGGAAATGACATCAACATGCTTAACGATGTGAAGAGTTATTTGAACAAGTGTTTTTCAATGAAAGACCTAGGTGAAGCTGCTTATATATTGGGCATCAAAATCTATAGAGATAGACAAAGACGCCTGATAGCTTTAAGCCAGAGTACATACCTAGACAAAGTTCTGAAAAGGTTCAGAATGGATAAGGCATTGAAAGGTTCAGTGCCTATGTTGTCAGGTAAGATATTGAGCAAGGCTCAGTGTCCAGCTACGGTAAATGATAGGGAAGCTATGAGCAAAGTGCCTTATGCCTCGGCCATAGGTTCCATCATGTATGCCATGCTGTGTACTAGACCGGATGTGTCCAATGCTCTTAGTTTGACGAGCAGATATCAAAGTGATCCAGGAGTGGAACACTGGACAGCCGTGAAGAACATCCTAAGGTACCTAAATAGGACTAAAAAATGTTCTTAGTATATGGGGGTGATGAACAGCTCGTCGTAAAAGGTTACGTCGATGCTAGTTTCGACACCGACAAGGATGATTGTAAATCTCAGACAGGATACGTGTATATTTTGAATGGAGGAGCTGTGAGCTGGAGAAGCTGCAAGCAAAGCGTGATCGCGGGATCTACAGTAGAAGCGGAATACATGGTTGCTGCAGAAGCGTCAAGTGAAGGAGTTTGGATCAGAAACTTCATCACTGAGCTTGGCGTGGTTCCAAGTGCATTGGACCCACTGGAGATATTGTGTGACAACACTGGCGCCATAGCACTCGCTAAGGAACCAAGATATCATCCAAAGACCAAGCATATCAACCGCAAGTTTCATATAATCCGAGATTATATAGCAGATGGAGATCTGAAGATCAGCAAAGTACATACAGATCTGAATGTCGCAGATCCATTGACTAAACCTCTTCCACGTGTAAAACATGATCAGCACCTCAGTGCCATGGGTGTGAGATTGTTGCCAAATGTAAACTACATTATTGACTCTAGTGCAAGTGGGAGACTGTTGGAATTATGCCCTAGAGCAATAATAAAGATGTTATTATTATAATTCTTGTTCATGATAAAGTTTATATTCCATGCTAGAATTGTATTAAGCGGAAACATTAATACTTGTGTGGTTTGTGAACAACACCGTGTCCCTAGTACGCCTCTATGGACTAGCTCATTGATCAATGATGGTTAAGGTTTCCTAACCATAGACATGAGTTGTCAATTGATAATGAGATCATATCATTGGATAATGATGTGGTGGATAGACCCAAACTAAGCGAAGCAATTATATCGTGTCATCGTGTTCGTCTTTGCGAAGCTTTTCTTATGTCCAATATTGTATTCCTTAGACCATGAGATAATGCAACTCCCTGGTATCGGAAGAAAGCTTTGAGGTCATCAAACGTCATCCTATGAGAGGGTGATCATAAAGGTGTCTCTCAGGTGATCGGAAAGTATCTGTTGGGTTGTATGTATCGAGATGGGATTTGTCCCTCCCAAGTCGGAGAGATATACTTTGGGCCCACTCAGTAATCGATATTAACACCGCTTGCAAGCATGTGGTTAAGGAGTTAATCACAAAGTGATATCGGATTACGGAACGAGTAAAGTACTTGCTGTGAACGAGATTGAACTAGGTATGACGATACCGACGATCGAATCTCGGGCAAGTAAAATATCGCGAGACGAAGGGAATATATATATGGGATTGATTGAATCCTGGCATCGTGGTTCATCCGATATGATCATCGATGAATGTGTGGGAGTCAATATGGGTGCCCAGACCCCGCTGTTGATTATTGATAGAAGATCATGTCTGCATATTCTCGAACCCGCAGGGTCACACACTTAACGTGTCTCGACGCTAGGATAGATTGGATAATTGGTTTATAAATTTTTGTTTGGAGTCTCGGATGGGATCCGGGATATCACGAGAGGTTCCGGAATGGTCCGGAGAATAAGATTCATATAAGGCAGTGCAGTTTTTGGAGTTCGGAATTGTTCCGGGTTAATCGGTATTGTACCGGAAGCTTCTAGAACCTTCCGGAAGGGGGCCAACGTGGTCCCACCTTCCGGGAGGGGGCATGGGCCTATGAGGGAGTGTCCTGGCCGCATTGGGCCAGGGGCACAAGGCCCCATAGGGCCCAGCCGATCCTAGAGAGTTTAAATCGTTTAAACTAGAGATAAGATAAGATAGGATTTCTAGATAAGGGAGAGTTTAAATTGTTTAAACTAGAGATAGGCTTGGAGGAGAGGCTAGGGCTGGCCGCACCCCCCCTCTATATATAGAGGGCTAGTGCGCCCCCTCTCACACCCCCTTACACCTTCCTCCAAACCCAGTTGCCCTGCTGCCCTTCCTCTCTCCCTCCCGACTGTTTGTAGGCGAAGCCCTGCGGCAGAAATTCTCCACCATATACACCACGCCGTCGTGCTGTAGATCCAATCTATCTCTCCACCATACTTCCTGGTCCGAGGAAGGAGGAGACGTCGAGGTGCCGCACGTGTGCATCTCACGGAGGCACCGCCACTTGTGGTGCTAGATCGGATCGGATCGCGGGGAGGAGAAGCGAGTACGACTACATCACCCACGTTGCTACGAACGTTCCGCTGTGCGAATCTTCAAGGGTATGAAGATCTAATCCAATCTCTCTCATTGTTTGCATCTCCTAGATTAGATCTTGGCTTTCCCTCTGTTCGCTTCCGTAGAAAATTTTGATTTACTATGCTGCGAAACCCTTCATGTGAGCAACATCAGCCAATGAACAACATGTCCTTCAAGGTGGCGATCGGCACTGCTTTACCTTGTCTACCTGGAGCACTCCACCATTCACTTCCGATTCCACCAGGCTATGCTCGTGTCATGGTGGATGACATAGTGGAGGATTTTGCGGACCTAGAGATTGAAATCGCTACGCCTGAAAACCTTACGAAACTAGGAGATGTCAAGCGCAACATTATTCTATGGAATAAGAAGTACATCAAGTTTCCAGGCTCGGCGCCAAGGCCACCGACTCCAAGGAATCCAAATCCACCCCGCATTGAATATCGTCAACCTCCAAGTCCACCCCAACCCGATTATCGCCAACCTCCAAGTCCACCCCAACCCGATTATCGCCAACCTCCAAGTCCACCCCGAACCGCTGACGATCGCCGCAGCAGGAGTACATCAACTCGATCTCCGCCTCCGCCTCCGTGCAATACTACTACCTCGTCGAAGAAACGGAAGTTCGACGGTCCCCCGCGCCCCCACATCGAAGAAAGGTCAAACGCCGAAGATAGTCGATATCCCACCGGCTCTTCCAAAGAGACCTTATGACAAGACCGACGAGGAAACTAATGCGGATGTGGCTGCCCAAGTTAAGGCGCATTTTGCACCCAAAAAGCCTGAGCCAAAGCCGGTATATAACGAAAAAACAAAAAAGTGGGCTAAGTCCTTTCTTGAGCAACCATCCCAGATATCGATGAAACTGGAATCAGACTATGACCGGGAGATTATTAAGCAAGCACAGAAGAAAAAAATCACAAGTGCAAAAAGCGGGAAGCAAGTTGCCTAGCTCGGAGCACAGAAGAATCAATCGGTCGCCCCGCTCAAAGTCATTTCAGACCTCGACAAGGCCTTCAGAGCTGAAATGGATATGGATATGCAAATAATGGACCCTAGAGCCCGTAATAATGCTGCACTTATGGGAATCACTATATCGGAGGCCAAAGCACTTGCTAACGAAGCAAATATGTCTCTTGGTCAATATTTAGGCTATGAAGATACGCCAGTGGGTCAGATAGTACGGCAGTATGTCCAAGGACAGCCTCTAGTCAGTAATGAGGAGCTCGCGCGTCTATCCACACATATGCGAAATCTGCATGAATGGTACATGTCGCAAGCAGAAAAAAAAAGCATCATAAAGATTGGTTTCCGGTAGACGTTAGAAAGGAGCATCACTTCAAACCATACTCGATACAGGTTCTTATGACCAAACTGTTTCAGTTATACAACCAGCGCGCCCTCGACAAATCTATAATTGGTTGCTACTGTCTTAAGTTATTTATTTCTATAATTAAGTTTGTAGCTTTAGCTCGTTCATTGCATTTAATATATTATCCTAACTATATATCCTTTTGTATGATGATATTATATTCCGCAGAATGAAGATGCTTGAATGCAAAAGAGCTAGAAGATACGACGTTGGGTTCATTGACCCATATATCATTAATGAATATACGTTAAAGAATCACCCCAAAGACGTGGAGGAAGACCTGTCTAGGTTCTTAACCGAGCATAATTTTGTTAAGGAAATACTATTTCCTTACAACTTCAAGTGAGTGTTTATATCTTGTACACATTTTATTTTTGCTTACTGGATGAGCTATACATGTATGCTTATGTAAATGTCTGCATATTCCACTGGATCTTGCTAAACATTCAAGTTGACAAGTCCCTAGTCGAAGTCCACGACTCATTAAGTTGGGACCAAGAGAAGTGGAGCGACATGAAAGCAATGCTCCATAAGTAATTTCAATCATTATCGCATTATATCGTCCTCTTTCATTCATTTCCTGATATCAAGTAACTAATAACTCTTTTGTTCATTTTTTTTGCCGAGCAGGTGTTGGACATGGTTCAGACAGAAAATACCAGGTCCATTCAAAGAGGAGCTAACTTATAAAATGGCGAAGAGTTTACAGCAGCCACCAGGAACTCATTTATGTGGATACTACGTCTGCGAGTACATCCGCGAGTTGACCAGTGAGCAGAAAGTTGACTCACGTTATATTTATGATTTGCGGGAGACACTAGAGCCAGACCAGCGCATAAGAGCAATTCAAGAGGAGCTGGCGGGATTTATGATGAAGGAAGTCCTTGATGTACATGGAGAGCATTATGCGGATGACGTGGAACTCGATTTGCCTTAGTCATCTCCATGTAGCTCATATGATATATATATTCATCAATGACCATGTAATTTTCAAAACATTTCTTCCTTTTGATATGATTGATTATATGTATGCTTGCAAGGGATCGATCTTATATAAATGCATCGACGTGTAGTGTGTATGTAGTAGCGTATAATATGTCTACTGAAATATATGTTTGTTATAGTGAAATACAAAACGAAAAAGAAACAAAATGGCAAAAAAAAAAGGAAATACACAATCTCTGCCGCGGCAGAGAAATGTGGTGTTTCTCTACCGCGACAGGAAACCTTTTAGTCCCGAGTGGTGTTACAGCCCGGGACTAGAGGGTTCCGCCCCCCGCGGCGCTGAAACAGCCACGTGGCTGTTATCAGTCGCGGGCCTTTGCAAGCCGGGACTAGAGGGGTGGCCTCTAGTCCCGTTTTCGCAGTCCCGGGCCCAAAACCGGGACTAGAGCCCGTTGCGGCCCGGGACTAGAGCCCCTTTTTCCACCAGTGCTGGAACCGTTTTGGATTTGGAAAGAATACCTCACAAATGCTGCATTTCTCTCTCAATGTTATCTTCGGTGTGAAATCATATGATATTGCGTATAGACACCGCGCACCGCTCCTTTGTTAAGGCATCGTTGTTGGAGCTGCCTTCATTATGATTAGTTCTTAATATTCTCTCGGATCCATATTAAGTGTCACCGAATCGAACGTATCTAGACATGTTTTAGTGATAGATGCATCCAATTTAACGATAATTAATATGGATGGGGGGGAGTATCTTATTGGTACATTGTCTATGTACTTTGTATCCTATTTATAACAATATTTTTACTTTATTGATAAATAGTAATAGTTTAGAAAAAAAACATAAATAACTCCCTATCATATATTGACATGCTTATATAGCACCGATCCTTATGTACACGCACTTGTCAAAAACTTGGTATCCTACCCTGCTGTCGTAGGCAGTAACATACATGGACCGACAGCCGGACAGGAAGCGGACCTACGACTATGGATGAGTCTGCTGCCGCTCCATGGCATATAGTAGGCGTCTAGATGCATGTGTGTACGCACAAAACCCCCGATCCGTATTATCCACGCTGGGTACACCACAGCGGTAGGCTATTTTTTATCCCGTTTCACACCTGCAACCATGTTACACATACATGTTTAAACTACGACGGTTCACTGAATCTTCCATGCCGTAAAATTAGTGTACGCGTATCTATCACTTCTACATTTCACGAAACTCACCCTAAATTCAAGCAGCTTGAAGAAAAATTTCTAATTATATATAAGTATAAAGTTCTTTATGACTTTCATAGCTCGTTCGTTATATGCGATATCACATTGTTACCATTTTTTTCTCAGAGACAGGTTTTCTTTTATAACAACCATTTAACCACTACATGCTGTTTGAAAACGACAATGGGGTGCTCAATGAAGCACGTCTGGCTCCAGAGCTAAAACAGTGCAGCCACGGGCCACAGGCCGACAGTGCAGCTTCCCGAGTGAGTGGAGCTTTCCAAACATTTTTTGGTTCAAGAACCAGTAAGTAAATGATCATCATAAACTGAAATGTCACACATCCAGTAGAGGATGGTGCATTATCACACATTTTCAGCAGGTCGGATGCGACGGGGATCCCCAGCATGCCTTTGTAGATTTGGAGGAGTAATTAATAATATGAAGAAGACAAGAACCCAGCAGCGTACTTACGGCTACGGATGAGGAGCACGACGCAGGCCATGATGATGTAGAGCTTCCCCTTTTGCTGCTGCGCCGCGCGCTGGATCTTCTTCCAGCCCATCAGTCGGAGATACGGAGGTAGGGAGCTTCGTTCGGCCGCCTCTGCTTGCTGATCACCTGGGACTGGGAGTTCCAGACCCAGTACTAGCTAGCTAGCGGAGGTGCTGAAGATCCCGAAGACAGCAGAGCGGTTATAAAGGACCTGCTGGGCTTGTCTGGACGCGCACGATGGGACATGTCGGTGGCTTCTGGGTTTTGTCGGTTAAGGAAAGAAGGATGTGGTGCCGAATATGTGACGCTGACCGTCGGAAATTTGCATGCCAAACTTGGCGAGGAATGGTGTAGAGGGACAGGACTAACATGACAGACAGAAGTGACGACGTACGGTCAGCTGGGTTTATGCCGCCATGGCGCCATGCATGTTGGTTTATGTCAGATTGGTAGGAAGTATCCGTCGATCGAGCAGGTGATTTTCCGTGTAGGGGCCCCCGCTGGAAGCTGTTTGGCGATTGCGACGAGACGCGCGCCCACAGAAGGGGCTGGAACTGCTGGAGGCTGCTGGCGTGGCGACGTTCCGAGCCCGCGAACCGTAAGCGACACAGGGAACGGCGACATTGCGCATCCGGGGTCCGTAGGCGACACAGTGCGCGGCGACGTCGCCCGCCCCAAGGCCGTGGACGACACAGGAGCCACCAGTTCGCTCCTGCTTGCTACGGAGATCCATTCCTGGCGCAGCCTTGTCTCGCCTCTCGCGTCTCTAGATATTTCCCGAGAGCTCCCCATTGCACGCAGCACGCATCCATCTATCTGTTTTTTTAGCACGTTCACGTTTGCCAGTGTCACGGTCCGGCCCATGCCTGGTGACAAGACGCGCAAGAAGGAGGTTGCAGCCCGGCCCAACCTGAGCGTGGCGGTGTGTGGTGCATAAAGGAGGGGCAAATGCTAATTGCCACTCAACGCGGCGCCACTCGCCCGTGCCACGCACCCCTCTCTTCCTTTACCGCCGCACGTGGGTCAGCCCACCAACACCGGCACAGAGGAAGACGAAGAACCTCACCGACGACGGGGACGACACGGCTAGCTGCGGCGCTCCTGCGGAGGTGGCGCCAGGACATCGCCAGAGAAAAGGACGATGCGGCTAGCTGCGGCATTGCCTGCGGAAGCAAGGAATAACCTTAAGGCCGGGATGGGTGGTGTCTCCTGGACTTAGGGCTAGGAGTAGGGGATGTAGCCGGCGACCAAACTTAGGGCTAAGGGTGCAGGTCGGGGGGGGGGGGGGGGGGGGGTTAGAGGGATGGCCGGCTGGTCGAGACCTCGCCGACAACGGGGACGACACGGCTAGCCACGACATCGCCGGCAGAGGCAATGCCTGGACCTCACTAGAGACGGGGACAACGCGGCTAGTTGCGGCATCGCCGATAGAGGCGAGGCCTAGACTCACTAGAGACGAGGATGACACAACTAGACGCGACGTCACATGCGGAGGTGAGGAAGAAAACTTAATGGGTGGTTCGCTAGCGAGGAAGTAGCAATGGAGATGATGGTCGCATGCGGAGGAAGAAGACGACCGTCGATGCGGTTGTGGTGGGCCACGGCCCAAAATGGGGAGGGTGATGGCGGCTCAGATCACTGTAGAGCTTCGTTGGTAAACCCCAAGAGGAAGGTATGATGAGCACAGCAGTAAGGCTTCCCTCAGTATGAAACCAAGATTATCAAACCAGTAGGAGAAAGTAAACAACTCAAAGGTGTTGCTATTAACTTGGAAACCTGCACAACACAAACTCAAGACTTTGCCCCAATGAACAGTGAGGTTGTCGATCTCACCGGTTTGCTCAAAACAAAGGATTAAACGTATGGTGTGGAAGGTAATGGTGGCTTGCAGAAAGTAAACAGTAATAGTGGAAGATGTATCAATGGTAAAAATTGGAACGGGGTCCACAATTCACTAGAGGTGTTCTTCTTAAGATAAACAACATAACATGCTAGGTAAACAAATTACAGCGGGGCAATTGGCAGGACTGAGCAAGGCCTAACAATGCAATACTAGACATTCATGATCCTATGAGATTTGATTGGGCATTACATAGACCTCCATCCAACTGCATCTATGACTAGTAATCCATCTTTAGGTTATCATCCGAACCCCTCCAATATTAAGTTGCAAGCAACGGATAACTGCTTTAAGCAAAATGTGTAAAGTAAACAATACAATTGTTCTATAAACAAAAGATCGTTGTTTTATCCTTAGTAGCAACATCACATCTACAACCTTAGAGATTTCTGTCACTTCCCCAGATTCAATAGAAGCATGAACCCACCATCGAGCATAAATACTCCCTCTTGGAGCCACTAGCATCTACTTGGCCAAGATAGCTACTAGAAACGAAGAGCATGCAAGATCTCAAACAACATAGACATGATAGAATCAATAAGATAAAACCATTAACCAATCTGACATAGTAATCTCAATATCCATCGGATCCCCGTAAACATAACATGTATGATTACAAATAGATGATCTTGATCATGAACGGAGCTCACAAGATCTAAACATGGTAGCACAAAGGATGATAAACAACCATCTAGCTACTTTATGGACCCATAGTCCAAGGTGGAACTACTCACGCATCATACCGGAGGCTGGCATGGTGATGAAGAAAGCCTCCGGGATGATCTCTTCCCTTCGGTAGGGTGCCGGGAAGAGCTTCATATCCCCCCGATCTAGGGACGATGATGGCGGCGGCTACGAACTGTTTCTTGGAAGATTGATCGGGTCCTTAGGGTTTAGGTATCGGGGGCTTCTTATAGGCGAAGAGGGAGGCCGAGGGGGTGCCCAAGGCGGCTGTGCCCTCCCCCCAGGCACGGGCTAGGCCTAGCCACGCGGCCAGGAGTGTGGCCCCCTCGAGGCCCTCCTCCGTCTCATCTTCTGGCTGCATGTTCCTCTCGGTAAAATATTGACTTTGGCGTTTGTCTCATCCAATTCCGAGAATATTCATTTTCTGGCTTTTCTGGAACCAAAAACAACAGAAAACAGGCAACTGGCACTGTGGCATCTTGTTAATAGGTTAGTTCCCAAAAACAAATAAAAATACCTCAAAGTTTAGACAAAGCAAAGCAAAGTGGATACTAAACAAGCATGGAACATAAAAAATTATAGATATGCTTACGACGTATCAAGCATCCCCAAGCTTAAATCATGCTCGTCCTTGAGTAGGTAAGTGATAAAAGAATAATTTTTTAGGTGACATGCACCATCAAAATCAAGATCAAAACATTTGCAAGCATTGAAAGCTAGGATCAAAGTACTCTACACATGAGCATGAAAGATGAAGTTCTAACAATAACATAAAGTAACTATGCATGCAACATGAAAGGATACAAACAAAGATTCATGAATAAAAATGCATTGAAAGACGTTTGTTTGTTTCACATATAGAAAACATAGCATAGTGGCATTCATCTTGTCCCTCATGGAGTAGCAAAGCATAAATGCATAGGACAGCTTCAAAGTTCATAAGGGTGACTAGATACAAATAGTTCAAGAGCAAGCAATATCAACAATATGAATCAATCAATAAGTTTTGGGACAATGCACATAGAACTAAGAATGGAAACTATGCTCTCTTAATTGGTGCCTAAGTATGGAAGGTGGAGACTCAATATAATAGTGGAAGAAAGTCCTTCAAAGGAAAGAAAGGATTTCAAGTCTCATAAAGAGCTTTCAAAAATTATGGTACTTGTTAGCTTTCAAATCTCATTGCCCCTATCATAAGCATCTTGAAGTGATTAAGGTTAAAGTGAACAAAAATGGAGTATATCCTTGACAAAGTATAAGTTGGCAATCTCATGTCCCTTGAGTACGAGGGCCGCTCCTCATGCTACTCAACTTTAGTTACCGGTAAGTTCTTGTCTTAGTAAGTACATGTGTATCATAGAGAACCGCCAACGGGGTACCCCTTGCCCAATGATACAGGAGCAATCCCATAACAAAATGGCAAGGCAAGCAGACAATAAGCATCTCAGCAATCTCTTATTTACCATGGGAAAATGATGCTTTTTTCTCTCTTTCCTCTTTTCTATGTCTCTTTTTTTATAAGAAGAAATCTGATAGATTGCTCACTATGGTGATGCTGCAAGTTTCCAACATGATTAGGCATGGCTTAGGCTAGCGGCCCAGGCGTTTCTCTAACACACATACATAACTCCATGGACTTATAAGCTCCCCTTTTATTTCACACCGACGACATCCATAAACAAAAGAGCATGATATCAACTGGGTACAATGTACAAGTGCAATGTTGAAAGCGTTCCCCATGATAACATGGTTCTGCTAATTCAAACGTATAAGTGCAAGCATATAAAACATAGATGACACAATGGTTCAAGTTTATTATGGGCAAGAAAAATAAAGTGTGCCATCAAGTTTGTGAGAGCTTTAATCACTAATTTTTCACATAACAAAGTGACTTTTTAATTGGAAGGTAGATAAAACAAGAATATACTTGGAATGGTGTAACACACCATGTACAGGAATTTATACTGGACACTTTGGAATAACTTGGTTTCTTGGGAGTTGGATCCATGAGTAGATCTTAGTCAATACAAGTGAAGGCTAGCAAAAGACTGGGAGCGACCAACTAAGAGAGCAATAATGGCCATAATCATGCAGAGCGACAAAACATTACTAATCAAAGCATAAAGTGGTATCACACGGTAAAAACTAAATGATCATAGAGGCTATGGTGACTGGTTAATAGTCATAACATGGTGTGAGCATGTGCCAAGTCAACCCAAACAAAGCATCAAAGGAGAATACCACAATATTATGCTTTTGTATGCTCAAACAACGCATCATTCTTTCAAGGCACTGATGACCCACAAGTATAGGGGATCGCAACAGTCTTCGAGGGTAGTATTACCCAATTTATTGATTCGTCACAAGGGGTGCCAAAGAATACTTGCAAGCCTTAACAACTAAGTTGTTAATTCAGCTGCACCTGAAAATAGTTCTTGCTCATAGAAGTTTATTAGTAGCAACAGTTTGGTAGTAGCAACAACAGCAGTAAAACAAGAGCAATAGTAACAGTAGTAGCAAATAGTAGGATATGAGCGCGGTAGGCATAGGTATGGATGGACGGGCGTTACATGGACGAGTCTAAACATGTAACTTCAAGATCTAGGGAAATTGTAGATAAATAAGAATAAGCATCCAACTACTAAAAAATCATAGGCATGTGCTCCATATATAGTCATGCGTGCTCGCAATGAGAACTTGCACAACATATTCTGTCCTGCCAGCCCATTGCAGAAGGGCCTCAAGGGAACTACTGGCAATTAAGGTGCTCCTTTTAATAGAGCACCGGAGCAAAGCATTAACACTCCATGAACACATGTGATCCTCACATCACAGCCATCCCCTCAGGTTGTCCCAATTTCTGCCACTTCGGGGCCTTTGGACCCGGACAATTATATGTGTACACAACTTTCATATAAGATCACAAACAATACTATTATAATGATTCAATAATAAGTTCAGTCTGAGATCATGGCACTCAGGCCCTAGTGACAAGCATTAAGCACACAAGTTGCAACAAAGTCAAATAGCACTAATAGAGATACTAGGCACCATGCCCTAACAATCTTATTCGATTACATGATAGAACTCATCCAATCCCTACCATCCCATAGCATACAACGGGGGATTACTCACTCATGGATGAGGGAAACATGGATGGTTGATAGAGAGGCGTTGGTGATGACGATGGCGATGATCCTCTCCAAATTCCTCGTCCCGGCAGGGTGCCAGAACGGAGTTTCTGGTTCCGAATCACGGTTTCTGGTGGTGGCGGCGCAGCGGAACTCTTTCTGGAAAAACGTCAAACTCCCTTCGGTTTTTAGGTCAAGAGGAAACTTATAGGCGAAGAGGGAGGCCGAGGGGGTGCCTGGGGTGGCCGCATCCCCCCTAGGCGCGGCCAGGCCTGGCCCGCGCCTAGCAGGGGTGTGGGCCCCCCAGGCATCCACTCCGTCTCATACTCTGGATCCGTGGATCTTTTGGTGAAATAGGATTTTTGGCATATTTTCCGGGATTTTTCCTGATAGTTGATTTTCTGCACAAAAACTAGACACCAAGGTAATTCTGCTAAAAATAGCGTCAGTCCATGTTAGTTGTATCCAAATCACACAATTTTAGAGGAGAATCAATAGCAAAAGTGTTCGGGAAAGTAGATACGTTTTGGACGTATCAACTCCCCCGAGCTTAGCTTATTGCTTGTCTTCAAGAAATTTAGTTGAAAACTGAGTGTGATAAATGAAATTTCACGAACACATTTGCTTCATATGATGTAAATATTCTCAGCAGAGGAGTATATACTTAGACAATTCATAATATGGAGTATGCAACTAAGTCTACTCAATAGTCATTGCAAGCTATGAAGATATTCCAACTCAATAATAATAAGTAGCATGAAACATAAACATAAGAAAAATTGCAATGCTCATAATAAGGTGTGATAGAGTGGTATCTTGCTTGCCTTTGTTTGTAGAGTTCAAAATAAATGCCAAGGCACCTCTGAAGTTCAAGTGAAGACTAGAAGTAAAGATATCAAAGATACAGGCATCAAATTCATGACATAATTAACCAAGTTCTGAGACAAGCACATTACACTAAGAATGACAACTATGCTCTCAAGAAGGTCCTCATAAAATAAGTGGTGACTCAATAAGGAAGTGAAAAGGTTTGGAAAAGTTTGAAAGGCTTCCAAATTCTGAAAGTAAGGTACTCATTAGCTTTGAGCTCTCATTGCCCCTATCATAGGCATATTTAGATGGTTAAAGTGAAAGTGAGGTCCAATATGAGTTATATGCTTGACAGACCATAAATGGAAATCTCATGTCACTTGAGTACGAGGGCCGCTCCTCATGCTACTCAACTTTAGTTACCTGTAAGTTCTTGTCATCATAAATACATTCGTATCATAGAGAACCGCCAACGGGGTACCCCTTGCACATGATACAGGAGCTATCCCATAATCAAAATGACAAGGCAAGCAGACGATGAGCATCTTAGCGATCTTTTTATTTTTTATTTGCATAGGTTTTTATTGAGGATGCTTCACAAATTGCTCATTATGGTTATGCTGCAAGTTTCCACCATGATTAGGCATGGCTTAGGCTAGCGGCCTAGGCATTTCTCTAACACATATATACAACTCTATGAACTTACAAGCTCCCCTTTTATTTCACACCGACGACATCCACAAACAAAAGAGCATGATATCAACTAGATATATATCCATAAGTGTTGAAAGCGTTCCCCATGACAGCATGGTTCTGCTAACTCCCAGCCTATAATTTGCAAGCATATAACTTTCATGGACAGTCATAATGGTTCAGGTTTATTAAGTGCAAGAAATAAAGTGTGCCCTCAAGTTATTGAGATCTTTACTAACTAGCTTTCTCAAAACAGTCAAACATTTTATTTGGATGAAAACAAGGCATATGAATATGCACAGAATAGCAAATGATGCTAATAGGTAGGTATGGTGGACACTGTTAGCAATATTGGTTTTGGGGAGTTGGATGCACAAGTAGAGCTCATACTCAGTGCAAGTGAAGGCTAGCCATAGAGAGAGAGCGACAAACAAGAGAGCAATAACTGTCATAATCATGCTTGCAACAAAATAGGACTAATTATGGCATGAAAGTGATACAAGAACTCTGAGGCAAAATAAATCATCGAGGCTTACTGACTATTGTTTAGTCATATGCATGTGTGAGCATGTGCCAAGTCGATTCACATGAAACATTCAGAGGGGGATACCACAATGTCATACCAAAATATGAATAGAACAATGCAAGCAAACACTCATATGACATGCTACAAACTATTAGCAAGCTAGAGCTAATCATAAGAGAGCAAGAACTACTAAGCATCGATAAATAACATACACCTTACATGAACAGACTAAGCATGCTCACAATGATGAGTATATGTACAAAAATGAAAACAAATAGAGTTCCTTACCAGCCTCTTACCACGCCTCAAGTTGTCTTAATTTTCATTATTGCCCTTCACTTGTGTGACTTTAATAATAACATGAAACCAAACTCCACTGAGGATTGCTGAACCCTACAAAGAACTTCACAAAAGAAAAAAAAGATATTTTTGGTGTTTTCAATTATTTTAAAGCAAGCACACAAAGCAAAACCAAACAAAGCAAAATCTTTTTCGATTTTCTTTTAAGGCAAACCAAAGCTAAAAAGCAAAGAAACAAACCAAGAGAAACAACGAAAATATTTTTGGTATTTTTTGTGTTTTGGGAAAGACAGAAGCAAAAACCAAAAAGAAAGCGAAACATGGATATACAAAGAACCGACGAAACATGATTATAGATGAGTGTGATGTCAGTATACCTCCCCCCAAGCTTAGGCTTTTGGCCTAAGTGGGGCTCAATAGCGCGGGTAGTAACCCCAAGATGGTGGGTCATCATAGGAATGATCATAATGAGGCCCTCGCGATGAAGAAGAAGACGCGCTCCAATCATAGGAGGGTTGCTGGTATGAAGACTCTCCCATGTTGGAGGGCTGAACCGGATTATCTTCGGCATCCTCTCCAACATTCTCCTCTTACTAGGAGAGCTCCGCCACGTATGTGTCAAAATCCTCCTCCGTGAGCGACCATCCTTGCCTGTTATCAAAATTAAACAAAGCAGGTACAAGAAAATAAACTAATTTATCAGTCCTACCCCCTCTCCAACCACGCTTGACAAAGGATAACTCATACGACAAACTTCTCATGGTTGCCCAAGAAGAAACAAAATTATGCTGAACCATGGAATCAAGATCAACCCTCTCTATGGGGAACTCATAATCTGAATGGTGAGGCTCTAAACAATCTTTCTAGAAAGAATATAATTTTCTAGCAATCTTTCTAGAAAGAACACACTTGGTAATGAAATAGGCAAAATATCTAATGGATGGGAACAGAATGTTCCGAATTTTACCACTTTCCTTCGAGAAGTAGAAACCTTGGCAAATTTCAGCATATAAATCCATAAGTGACTTAGGCCTCTTGTTGATCTTCTCACAAGATCCCCAATGGGGTACTTGAAGGGTTTCGCGGCATAGTAAATCAAAATTTTCTACGGATGCGAACAGAGGGAAAGCCAAGATCTAATCTAGGAGATGCAAACAACGAGAGAGATTGGATTAGATCTTCATACCCTTGAAGATTCGCACAGTGGAACGTTCGTCGGAACGTGGGTGATGTAGTCGTACTCGCTTCTCCTCCTCGCGATCCGATCCGATCTAGCACCACAAGTGGCGGTGCCTCCGTGAGATGCACACGTGCAGCACCTCGACGTCTCCTCCTTCCTCGGACCAGCAAGTATGGTGGAGAGACGGATTGGATCTACAACATGACGGCGTGGTGTATATGGTGGAGAATTTCTGCAGCAGGGCTTCGCCTACAAACAGTCGGAAGGGAGAGAGGAGGGCAGCAGGGCAGCTAGGGTTGGAGGGGAAGGTGTGTCGGGTTTGGTGCGCCCCCAGCCCTCTATATATAGAGGGGTGGGCGCAGCCCTAGCCCCTCCCCCAAGCCAAAACGGTGGCCCCATAGGAGGAGGAGTGGGGGTCAAGGAAACCCCCCTTCTAGAAGCTCTATCTAGGGTTTAAACCCTCTTTGGCTGGCTGGGCCCTATGGGGCCTTGTGCCCCTGGCCCAATGCGGCCAGGGCACTCCCTCATAGTCCCATGCCCCCTCCCGGAAGGTGGGGCCATGTTGGCCCCCTTCCGGAAGGTTCTAGAAGCTTCCGGTACAATACCGATTAACCCGGAACAATTCCTAACTCCAAAAACTGCACTGCCTTATATGAATCTTATTCTCCGGACCACTCCGGAACCTCTCGTGATGTCCCGGATCCCATTCGAGACCCCAAACAAAAACTCATAAACCAATTATCCAATCTATCCTAGCGTCGAGACACGTTAAGCGTGTGACCCTGCGGGTTCGAGAATATGCAGGCATGATCTTCTATCAATAATCAACAGCGGGGTCTGGAAACCCATATTGACTCCCACACATTCACCGATGATCATATCGGATGAACCACGATGCCAGGATTCAATCAATCCCATATATATATTCCCTTTGTCTCGCGATATTTTACTTGCCCGAGATTTGATCGTCGGTACCGTCATACCTAGTTCAATCTCGTTCACAGCAAGTACTTTACTCGTTCCGTAATCCGATATCACTTTGTGATTAATTCCTTAACCACATGCTTGCAAGCGGTGTTGATATCGATTACCGAGTGGGCCCGAAGTATATCTCTCTAACTTGGGAGGGACAAATCCCATCTCGATACATACAACCCAACAGATACTTTCCGATCACCTGAGAGACACCTTTATGATCACCCTCTCATAGGATGACGTTTGATGACCTCAAAGCTTTCTTCCGATACCAGGGAGTTGTATTATCTCATGGCCTAAGGAATACAATATTTGACATAAGAAAAGCTTCGCAAAGACGAACACGATGACACGATCTAATTGCTTCGCTTAGTTTGGGTTTGTCCACCATATCATTCTCCCAATGATATGATCTCATTATTAATTGACAACTCATGTCCATGGTTAGGAAACCTTAACCATCATTAATCAATGAGCTAGTCCTTAGAGGCGTACTAGGGACACGGTGTTGTTCACAAACCACACAAGTATTAAAGTTTCCGCTTAATACAATTCTAGCATGGAATATAAATATTATCATGAACAAGAATTATAATAATGACAACTTTATTATTGCCTCTAGGGCATAATTCCAACAGTCTCCCACTTGCACTAGAGTCAATAATCTAGTTTACATTTGGCAACAATCTCACACCCATGGAACTGAGGTGCTGATCATGTTTTACACGTGGAAGAGGTTTAGTCAATGGATCTGCGACATTCAGATCTGTATGTACTTTGCTAATCTTCAGATCTCCATCTGCTATATAATCTCGGATTATATGAAACTTGCGGTTGATATGCTTGGTCTTTGGATGATATCTTGGTTCCTTAGCGAGTGCTATGGCGCCAGTGTTGTCACACAATATCTCTAGTGGGTCCAATGCACTTGGAACCACGCCAAGCTCAGTGATGAAGTTCCTGATCCAAACTCCTTCACTTGACGCTTCTGCAGCAGCCATGTATTCCGCTTCTACTGTAGATCCAGCGATCACGCTTTGCTTGCAGCTTCTCCAGCTCACAACTCCTCCATTCAAAATATACCCGTATCCTGTCTGAGATTTAGAATCATCCTTGTCGGTGTCAAAACTAGCATCGACGTAACCTTTTACGACAAGCTGTTCATCACCCCCATAGACTAAGAACTTTTCTTTAGTTCTATTTAGGTACTTTAGGATGTTCTTCACGGCTGTCCAGTGTTCCACTCCTGGATCACTTTGATATCTGCTCGTCAAACTAAGAGCATTGGACACATCCGGTCTAGTACACAGCATGGCATACATGATAGAACCTATGGCCGAGGCATAAGGCACTTTGCTTATAGCTTCCCTATCATTTACCGTAGCTGGACACTGAGCCTTGCTCAATATCTTACCTGACAACATAGGCACCGAACCTTTCTTTGCCTTATCCATTCTGAACATTTTCAGAACTTTGTCTAGGTATGTACTCTGGCTTAAAGCTATCAGGCGTCTTTGTCTATCTCTATAGATTTTGATGCCCAATATATAAGCATCTTCACCTAGGTCTTTCATTGAAAAACACATGTTCAAATAACTCTTCACATCGTTAAGCATGTTGATGTCATTTCCAATAATCAATATGTCATCCACATATAGTACCAGAAACGTCACCGAGCTCCCACTCACTTTCTTGTAGATGCAAGCTTCGTAGCAATTTGGAACAAATCCAAAGCTCTTGATCACTTGATCAAAACGAAGGTTCCAACTCCGAGATGCTTGCTTTAGTCCATAAATGGAACGCTGAAGTTTGCATACTTTATCAGCATCCTTAGGATCGACAAAACCTTCGGGTTGCATCATATACAACTCTTCATCAATGTTGCCATTGAGGAACGCAGTCTTGACATCCATCTGCCATATTTCATAATCATGAAACGCAGCAATTGCTAATAAAATCCGAATGGACTTAAACATCGCTACGGGAGAGAAAGTCTCATCGTAGTCAACACCTTGAACTTGTCGAAAACCTTTCGCGACAAGCCGTGCTTTATAGACGGTAACATTATCATCCGCGTCCGTTTTCTTCTTGAAAATCCATTTGCACTCAACGGCCTTTCGGTCGCTAGGAGGGTCCACCAAAGTCCATACTTGGTTTTCGCTCATGGATCCCAATTCAGATTTCATGGCTTCTAGCCATCTCTTAGAGTCTGGGCTCATCATCGCTTCCTCATAGCTCGTAGGTTCACTGTCTTCTACTAACAAGACAGTTAAGACAGGGTTGCCGTACCACTCAGGAGGGGCACACGACCTTATTGACCTGCGACGTTCAGTAGCAGCATGGTCCGAAGCTTCATGATCCTTATCATTAGCTTCCTCTATTGTTGGTGCAGGCGGCACTGGAACAATTTCAGGTGCTGCGCTACTCTCCAATTCAAGAGAAGGTTCAATAACCTTGTCTAGCTCTACTTTCCTCCCACTCACTTCTTTCGAGAGAAACTCCTTCTCAAGAAAGGAACCGTTCTTTGCGACAAACACTTTGCCTTCGGTTCTGTGATAGAAGGTATACCCAATAGTTTCCTTAGGGTATCCTATGAAGACGCATTTCTCCGCTTTGGGTTCGAGCTTGTCCGGCATCAACTTCTTGACGTAAGCTTCGCATCCCCAAACTTTAAGAAACGACAACTTAGGTTTAGCACCAAACCACAGTTCATATGGTGTTGTCTCAACGGATTTAGATGGAGCCCTATTTAAAGTGAATGCAGCGGTTTCTAATGCATAACCCCAAAATGATAACGGCAAATCAGTAAGAGACACCATTGATCGGACCATATCTAATAGGGTTCGATTCCGGCGTTCAGACACACCATTGCGCTGTGGTGTTCCGGGTGGCGTGAGTTGCGAAACAATTCCACTTGCTTTAAGATGCGTGAGAAAATCATAACTCAAATATTCGCCCCCACGATCGGATGGTAGAAACTTGATCTTTCTGTTATGATGGTTCTCCACCTCATTCTGAAATTCCTTGAACTTTTCAAATGTTTCAGATTTATGTTTCATTAAATAGATATACCCATATCTACTTAAGTCATCGGTAAAAGTGAGAAAATAGCGATATCCACCGCGCGTCGAAACACTCATCGGTCCGCATACATCGGTATGTATGATTTCCAACAAGTCCGTTGCTCGCTCCATCATACCGGAGAACGGTGTTTTGATCATCTTGCCCATGAGGCATGGTTCGCATGTGTCAAATGATTCAAAATCAAGAGACTCCAAAAGTCCATCAGAATGGAGTTTCTTCATGCGCTTTACACCAATATGACCTAGACGACAGTGCCACAAATAAGTAGTATTATCACTATCTACTTTGCATCTCTTAGCCTCAATGTTATGGATGTGTGTTTCATCCCTTTCGAGATTTAGAAGAAATAAACCATTCACAAGAGGTGCATGACCATAAAAGATGTTACTCATATAAATAGAACAACCATTATTCTCCGATTTAAATGAATAACCGTCTTGCAATAAACACGATCCAGAAATAATGTTCATGCTCAACGCAGGCACATAATAACATTTATTAAGGTTTAAAACTAATCCCGAAGGTAAAACTAAGGAGAGCGTGCCGACGGCCATCACATCAACTCTTGATCCGTTGCCAACGCGCATCGTCACCTCATCCCTCGCAAGCCGCCGTCTATTCCGTAGCTCCTGTTTCGAGTTACAAATATTAGCAACTGAACCAGTATCAAATACCCAGGCACTACAACGAGGGCTAGTAAGGAAAACATCAATAACATGTATATCAAATATACCTTTGATGGTGCCAGCCTTCTTGTCCGCTAAGTACTTCGGACAGTTGCGCTTTCAGTGACCCTTGTCCTTGCAATAGAAGCACTCAGTGTCCGGCTTAGGACCAGACTTGAGCTTCTTCTCAGCAGGGGCAGTGCGCTTGCCGCCGCCCTTCTTGAAGGGCTTCTTTGCTCCCTTACCTTTCTTAAAGGAGGGCTTGTTGACCATCAACACATGATTATCCTTTTTGATGTCCACTTCCGCGGCCTTCAGCTTTGCGAAGAGCTCGGTGATCGTATCAGTGGAACCAATCTGATTATGAGTCACTACAAAACTTTTGTAGCTGGGAGGGAGTGATTGCAGAACCCTGTCAATCTTGAGCTCCTCTGGAATCGTGCATTCCAGTTGCTCAAGGCGTTGAGTGTAGCCCGTCATCTTAATGGCGTGCTCACTAACGGAACTCCCTTCCTCCATCTTGCAGTTAAAGAACTTCTCAGAGATCTCATATCTCTCGGAACGGGCCTGAGTCTGAAACATGGTTTTCAGCTCTTCGAGAATCTCAAAGGGCCCGGGATAGTCTTCAAAACGATTTTGAAGTTCCGGTTTCATAGCAAACAACATGGTGCTCTTAATCACACCATAATCATCTTTGCACGACTGATAGACAGCTTTCTCATCAGCCAGCGCAGTTGCAGCAGGAGGGTCACCTAACGCTTTCCCAAGGACATAGTCCTTTTGACCGCCAGAGAGAATGATTCTTAGATTGCGGAACCAATTGGTGAAGTTAGACCCATTGTTTCTAAGCTTTTCCTTCTCAGCAAAAACGTTGAAGTTGAAGTTGGACTTAGCCATGTGATCTACAATATTTGCAAGTACAAATTAGACTATGTTCATGATAACTAGTTCAACTTTTAATCAAATTACTAGATGAACTCCCACTAAATTCAACATCCCTCAAGTTGTTTAGTGAACACGATCCAAATTCACCACACCTAATCCGATCTTCACGAGAAGAGATGTGGTTTCAATGGTGGACAACAAAGTGTCGATCATATCATTCATATGACTCATGCTTAACCTTTCGGTTCATGTGTTCCGAGGCCATGTCTGTACATGCTAGGCTCGTCAAGTAAAACCAAAGTATTTCCGCGTGTGCAAAACTGGCTTGCACCCGTTGTATGTGAGCGTAGAGTCTATAGCACCCGATCATCATGTGATGCTTGGACACGACGAACTTTCACAACGGTGCATACTTGGGGAGAACACAGTTTTATCTTGATCTTTAAGTGAGGAATCATCTTATAATGCTACCGTCGCGATCTAAGCATAATAAGATACATAAAAGGATAAACATCACATGCATATAACTTTATGTGACATGGTATAGCCAATCTTCGCGCAATGATCACCATCTTGTGCGTGCCGGCATGATCTCCATCACTCCACCATGATTGCCTCCACCATGAATAGCAACTACAACTATTGCTAACTACTTAGCGATAAAGTAAAGCTATTACATGGCGTATAAGAAGTTGACACACAGGTCATACACAATTATAAAGACAACCATATGGATCCTGCCGGTTGTGTACTCATCGACATGCAAGTCGTGAAACATTACAAAACATGATCATCGCATACATTATACACATCACATCTTGGGCCATACCATCACAGAAAACACTCCCTGCAAAAACAAGTTAGACGCCTCTACTTTGTTGTTGCATGTTTTACGTGGCTTATGGGAGTAGATGCTAAGAACGATTCTTACCTACGGAAAGCCACAACGGTGGTATTATGGTTGCCAAACTCCGGTGTTAATCCCATGACAACTATACTGAGAGAAACTGGCATCCACCAGCCGCATGTGTGGAACAAGCCACACGTCAAGTGTGGAGCCGGTCTCGCGAATGACGTCGCGTAAGGTTGGCCTGGACCGCTTCAATCTCACTATCCCGCGTCATAAGAAGAACACAAACAAGAGGCTTGCAACAGAAAACATCAATGCCCGCAACAACCATGTTGCGTTCTACTCGTGAAACACATCTACGCATAGATCTAGCTCTGATACCACTGAAGGGTTTCGCAGCATAGTAAATCAAAGTTTTCTACGGATGCGAACAGAGGGAAAGCCAAGATCTAATCTAGGAGATGCAAACAACGAGAGAGATTGGATTAGATCTTCATACCCTTGAAGATTCGCACAGCGGAACGTTCGTCGGAACGTGGGTGATGTAGTCGTACTCGCTTCTCCTCCTCGCGATCCGATCCGATCTAGCACCACAAGTGGCGGTGCCTCCGTGAGATGCACACGTGCAGCACCTCGACGTCTCCTCCTTCCTCGGACCAGCAAGTATGGTGGAGAGACGGATTGGATCTACAACACGACGGCGTGGTGTATATGGTGGAGAATTTCTGCAGCAGGGCTTCGCCTACAAACAGTCGGGAGGGAGAGAGGAGGGCAGCAGGGCAGCTAGGGTTGGAGGGGAAGGTGTGTCGGGTTTGGTGCGTCCCCAGCCCTCTATATATAGAGGGGTGGGCGCAGCCCTAGCCCCTCCCCCAAGCCAAAACGGCGGCCCCAAAGGAGGAGGAGTGGGGGGCAAGGAAACCCCCCCTTCTAGAAGCTCTATCTAGGGTTTAAACCCTCTTTGGCCGGCTGGGCCCTCTGGGGCCTTGTGCCCCTGGCCCAATGCGGCCATGGCACTCCCTCATAGGCCCATGCCCCCTCCCGGAAGGTGGGGCCACGTTGGCCCCCTTCCGGAAGGTTCTAGAAGCTTCCGGTACAATACCGATTAACCCGGAACAATTCCTAACTCCAAAAACTGCACTGCCTTATATGAATCTTATTCTCCGGACCACTCCGGAACCTCTCGTGATGTCCCGGATCCCATCCGAGATTCCGAACAAAAATTCATAAACCAATTATCCAATCTATCCTAGCGTCGAGACACGTTAAGTGTGTGACCCTGCGGGTTCGAGAATATGCAGACATAATCTTCTATCAATAATCAACAGCGGGGTCTAGAAACCCATATTGACTCCCACACATTCATCGATGATCATATCGGATGAACCACGATGCCAGGATTCAATCAATCCCATATATATATTCCCTTCGTCTTGCGATATTTTACTTGTCCGAGATTTGATCGTCGGTACCGTCATACCTAGTTCAATCTCGTTCACAGCAAGTACTTTACTCGTTCCGTAATCCGATATCACTTTGTGATTAACTCCTTAACCACATGCTTGCAAGCGGTGTTGATATCGATTACCGAGTGGGCCCGAAGTATATCTCTCCAACTTGGGAGGGACAAATCCCATCTCGATACATACAACCCAACAGATACTTTCCGATCACCTGAGAGACACCTTTATGATCACCCTCTCATAGGATGACGTTTGATGACCTAAAAGCTTTCTTCCGATACCAGGGAGTTGTATTATCTCATGGTCTAAGGAATACAATATTTGACATAAAAAAAGCTTCGCAAAGACGAACACAATGACACGATCTAATTGCTTCGCTTAGTTTGGGTATGTCCACCATATCATTCTCCCAATGATATGATCTCATTATTAATTGACAACTCATGTCCATGGTTAGGAAACCTTAACCATCATTAATCAATGAGCTAGTCCTTAGAGGCGTACTAGGGACACGGTGTTGTTCACAAACCACACAAGTATTAAAGTTTCCGCTTAATACAATTCTAGCATGGAATATAAATATTATCATGAACAAGAATTATAATAATAACAACTTTATTATTGCCTCTAGGGCATAATTCCAACAGTACTCTAATAGCTGCGCAGAAATCAGGAAAAGGCAGGTCGACAGCTATATTGTAGATTTTATAATGGACCCTGGGATTAGACGAGGACCAAGTAAACCGGAAGTCCTGCACCATAACCCTGGTTATCTTAACATACTGATATGGTTCCTCTTCAACAAAGTGTTCCAACCCTGCATTAGTAATCATAGTCTGGAAATTCTGGTAGATTCCCATAGCTCTCATAAATTCAGGGCATGAATATATGGAAGGGAAGACTTCTTCCTCACGATGGACTTTCATTGGCTCAGGTACCATCAGATCATATTGATTCAGTGGGTATGCACTCATCTTCCTTTCTGAAATTTTTAGAAAAAATCAAACCAAGTGATTTACAAGTTGATAAATGATGAGGAACTACTATATGAACTTTCTAGAGGGCTACACATGCATCAAAATGAAATCTCTAAGCATAGAACAAGCATGCAAGCTCACACAACCTGACACCTATAGCAGCAAAATACTCAAGATACAATCTAACAATCACAAATATAATTGGACAAGCGAAGGAGGCATATACCAAGGAGCAATCCCTCCAAAAATCAGCAGAAAAGATGGGATGAGCAAGGAGATCGAAAATCGGGAGCAAGAACAACAGGAACTCGAGCTTGAGAAATTTTTCTGGTGCTTTCGGGAGATATAAAGAAGTGGCTGCGAGGAGACAACTTGGAGGGCCACAGGTGGGCCCCACCTAGGCCAAGCGAGCCCTGGGGGCTGGCCGCGCCACCAGGGGATGTGCTGGCCTGGTGGGTCCCCCGGGGCCACTCCAGGTGTCACTCTGCCCCTTTTTTCGAGGAAAAAAATATTATGAATTTTCTAGAATTTTTCGGAAAAATTTATTTTTGGCCAATTTTCAGGGTATGAAAATTGATTTTCCCAAAGAAAATGATTTTTTAGAAGAAGCAAAAGCAAACAAAAACCAAAAATACAGAAGTTCTAAGACACTCTAACAAGTGAACAACTAGCAAAACTAAAGCTAACAAGAGAAAGAGCAAAGACTAGGAAGGATAAAAATAAAAGTGAGCAAGTATAACCACTGTGAAAACATTGTTTTGTTCATTAAAATCCCTTTGTTAACAAGGTTGATCAAATCTTGTTACCAAAACAATCTTATGTGAAACAAAACTTTGCATTCCAAAAAGTGATTATGTTACCTCAAACTTGATAGCTATGGTCCCAATCATAATAGTTTCAAAACTTTCTTATGGAATGGGACAATATATTTCTCCAACTTTGATGCTCTCAATATTTTCAAAAGAATTCAGGCAATAGCTCTTATCAATCTTCTTGGGGAAATAGACAGTATGTTCTTTGTCATTAATATTAAAAGTTACTTTTCCTTGATTACGATGTTGACAGCACCTGCAGTATTAAGAAAGGGTCTCCCAAGAATAATGGACATATTATCATCTTCAGGCATTTCAAGAACAACAAAATCAGTTAATACCAAGCAATTACGCCACTTGAACAGGAACATCCTCACATATACCAACATGAATATTACTTGACTTATCAGCCATTTGCAAAGATATATCAGTTGGTATCAACTTTTCTAGCTGGAGTCTCTTTTAGAGAGAAAAAGGCATAACACTAACTCCAGCTCCCAAATCACATAAAGCATTTATAACATAATTATTTTTAATACAACAAGGAATAGTTGGAATACCTGGATCACCAAGTTTCTTTGGAACCTTACCATTGAAGGAATAATTAGCAAGCAAAGTAGAAATATCCGCATTAGGAATCTTCCTTTTATTAGAGACAATATCCTTCATATACTTTGAATAAGGAGTCAACTTAATAGCATCCGTCAAAGTAATTTGCAAAAATAAAGGTTTCATCCACTCACAAAACTTGTTATAGTGTTCTTCCTCCTTTGACTTGTGTTTCTTATTGGGAAAAGGCATAGGTTTATGCACCCAAGGTTCTCTTTCACTACCATGTTTTTTAGCTATAAAATCTTCCTTAGTGTACCTAGTGTTCTTAGTTTGCTTCTCAGGTTCTTCCTCAATTTCCTCCTTATCAGGAGCATCATTTTTATCATTACCACTCTTAGTTCCAGCATCAGAGACAGATATACTATTAGGATCTACAGCAGGTTCAAGTGGTTCCTCAACTATTTTATGTTTCTTTTTCTTTCTCTTACAAGGACTACCACTACTTTCACCTTGTTGGGAATCCTGCTCAATTCTTTTAGGGTGTTGGAACTGGTTCAGGCACAACTGGTTCAGGAGTAATAGGCTCAGGTGTATTTAGCTCAGTTGAAGTTCAATCATCATAATTCTTGCTTATTTTAGCCATTAATTCTTCAACATCTGTAGGAGTTCTTTTCCTGAAAACACAATCAGCAAAACTATCTAGGTATGTCCTAGAATCATCAGTTAGTCCATTATAATAAATATCAAGTAGCTCATTTTTAGGCAATGGACATCCGAGATGTGCATGAATCAAGGCACAGAACCTTGTCCATGACTCAGGAAATTTTTCTTCTTCTCCCTATTTAAAATAAAAAGTTTCTGTAAAGCAGCATGTCTAGCACTAAGATGAAAATATTTCTGAAAGAAAGAAGCAATCATGCAATCAGGGCTATCAATGGATCCATGAGGTAATCTATTAAACCAAGCTTTAGCTTCTCCTTTGAGTGAAAAAGGGAAGATCTTATAACAAAGTACTTGCGCATCTTAAAATCATCAGAGAATAAAGCACTCATAGTGGAAAGCTCATTCATATGAGCTACAACACTTTCATTTTCAGTCCTACAAAAAGGTTCTTTCTCAACAATGTCTAAATAGGATAAATCAAGAGAAAAATCATAATCTTCGTCTTTAATATCTATGGTAGAGGTGGCAAACTTAGGATCAGAAGACAGTTTAGGAATAATGGTACGTCTCTCAAGGAGACTCCTAATAGCACTAGCACCATGTGTGTTTCGACACTCTTCAATAAATTCATCAGTCAACTCAATGTAACCATCATTAATATCATATCTCTCTCTAGACTCAGGAGAGCTAACAGGTGTAACAGTGTCTTCACAAGGAGTTTCAGTGTTTCCTAGACTAGCCATAGTAGCATGTAGGAAAGGACCTAATGAACCACTCGCATCAAGCAAAGTAGAAGTAACATCATGAGTATCATAAGCAATTTTAGGTTCAGCAGTGTAGCAGTGTGTGTACCATGTGTATGTGGTGGTGGTGTAACAAGCTTACTTATAACAGACGGTGAATCAAGAGCAGCAAAGGTGTTTAGGACTGTACCTCTTCTTGTAGTGGATGGTAAAATAGGAAACTTTCCATCACGAGACTTCCCCATGATGAAAGGAGTAGCAGTGAACAATAATAGATCCAAGTGAACTTACAAATAAAGCTATGCTCCCCGGCAACATCGCCAGAAAATAGTCTTGATGACCCACAAGTATAGGGGACCGCAACAGTCTTCGAGGGTAGTATTACCCAATTTATTGATTCGACACAAGAGGAGCCAAAGAATACTTGCAAGCCTTAACAACTAAGTTTTCAATTCAGCTGCACCTGGAAATAGTTTTTTATCACAGAAGTTTATCAGTAGCAACAGTTTGGTAGTAGCAACAGCAGCAGTAAAACAAGAGCAATAGTAACAGTAGTAGCAAACAATAGGATATGAGCACGGTAGGCATAGGGATGGATGGACAGGCGTTGCATGGACGAGTCTAAACATGTAACTTCAAGATCTAGGGCAATTGCAGATAAATAAGAATAAGCATCCAAGTACTAAACAATCATAGGCATGGGCTCCATATATAGTCATGCGTGCTCTCAATGAGAACTTGCACAACATATTTTGTCCTGCCAGCCCGTTGCAGTGGGGCCTCAAGGGAACTACTGACAATTAAGGTGCTCCTTTTAATAGAGCACCAGAGCAAAGCATTAACACTCCGTGACACACATGTGATCCTCACATCATAGCCATCCCCTCAGGTTGTCCCAATTTCTGTCACTTCGGGGTATTGGATCCGGACAATGATATGTGTACACAACTTGCAGATAAGATCACAAACAATACTATCATAATGATTCAATAATAAGTTCAGATCTGAGATCATGGCACTCGGGCCCTAGTGACCAGAGTCAAATAGCACTAATAGAGATACTATGCACCATGCCCTAACAATCTTATTCGATTACATGATAGAACTCATCCAATCCCTACCATCCCCATAGCCTACAACGGGGGATTACTCACTCATGGATGAGGGAAACATGGATGGTTGATGGAGAGGCCTTGGTGATGACGATGGCAATGATCCTCTCCAAATTCCCTGTCCCGGCAGGGTGCCAGAACTGAGTTTTTGGTTCCGAATCGCGGTTTCTGGTGGTGGCGGCGCAGTGGAACTCTTTCTGAAAAAATGTCGAACCTCCTTCGGTTTTTAGGTGAAGAGGAAACTTATAGGCGAAGAGGGAGGCCGAGGGGGTGCCTGGGGCGGCCACACCCCCTCCAGGCACGGCCAGGCTAGCCCACGTGGCTAGGGGGTGTGGGCCCCCTAGGGCCCCACTCTGTCTCGTCTTCTGGCTCCGTGAGTCTTCTGGTGAAGTAGAATTTTTGGCATATTTTCCGAGATTTTTCCTGATAGTTGATTTTTTGCACAAAAACTAGACACCAAGGTAATTCTGCTGAAAACTGCGTCAGACCGTGTTAGTTGTATCCAAATCACACAAGTTTAGAGAAGAAACAATAGCAAAAGTGTTCGGAAAAGTGTTCGGAAAAGCACAAAAACTAGGGCCTGAGTGCCATGATCTCAGAACTGAACTTATTATTGAATCATTATGATAGTATTGTTTGTGATCTTATCTACAAGTTGTGTACATATATCATTGTTCGGATCCAAAGGCCCTGAAGTGACAGAAATTGGGGCAACCGGAGGGGATGGTTGTGATGTGTCACATCCCAAATTTTAGATTTGGTTCTGCATATCATTCATGCCATTGCATCATACTTTTCCATGCAAAACCACCGATTGAAAAGTTTCGGCAAAACACTATTTTCTAAACCCTATTCTATTTTACTACGAGGCTCCTGCGGGAGGCTTTAGTAGGACTAATGTTGTCCACTCTTGTAGCCTAGTGGTTTCACCCAACCCTTGACCCTAGGTTGTTCCCCTGGATTTTAAAAAACCGTAGGAGCAAGAATCGCTCGATTCGGAGCTCGTACGGAAAAGTTACGGCCGTTTTATTAAAAGATAGAAAATCGGGCCGATTTTCCGAGTCCGTATCCAACCGCGCCCCGAATCGGACTAGGACCCGCGTGGGGCCCACAAAAAGGGCGGACCCCACCCAGCCGCCGCCGCCCCTGCCTTGAAGACCGCCCCCGCACGCGCTCGGGACCCGCGCCCCGCCTCGGATCCCGTGCCCCGCCGCCACCTCGAAGACCGCGCGCGCCGCCGCTCCAGGAAACCGCCCGCCGCCGCCTCGATCCTCGGGATCGCCGCCGCCGCCCAGGTATATCGCCGCCTCGCCACCTCGCCCCGCCGCCGAGCCGCCTCCCGCAAGCCGCAGCGCCGCGCTGCGCCTGCCCCGCCGCCGAGCCGCCCCCGCCAGCCGCGCGCCTCGCCCCACAGCGCGCCCCGCACCCGCCGCTGCAGCGCCCGCCTGCGCCTGCTGCCCCGCGCGACCGCCGACCCGCCTCCTGCTGCCGCGCTGCGCCGCGCCGCTGCCGCGTGCCCGCAGCGCCTGTAGCCGCCCGCCAGCGCGCCCTCGCACGCGCGCACGCGCCTTGCACCGCCGCCTCGCGCGCCGTGCCACCGCCTCGCGTCGCCGTTGCGTGACCGCCTTGATCCGCGCGCTGACCAACCTTCCCCTTCCGCACAGGAAAAACGCCGTCGCCAAAACCAACCGCCGCCGTTCGTTTCGCCGTTCGTCCCCGGTGAGTCCGCAGCCGCCGTTAGATTTTAGATCAGCGGTTCAGATCAGCCGTTGACCGGTCAGTCCCAGGCGTTGACTAGTCAGACGCCCAGTCAGCAGCTGCGTTGACCAGTCAACAGACACAGTTGACTGGTTATTTTCGTTAATCGTTTTAGTTGACACATTTCGGTAGAAACTTGTAAATTGCGTAGAAATTAAACCGCTGGGCCAAAAATTGCAAATAAAATATGTGTAGGTTCAGTAAGTCGTGTAGAATCTTGCTGTACCTTTGGTTCAGATTTTGCAGCAAGATTTAGTACAGTTTAATCAAATAGGTTAATGGCCTTTTTGGAGTATTTAATTCGTAGAAAAAGATCCGTAGCTCCAAAAATCGCGTATGATATGTTCCTGGATTCAGTGGAACGAGGGGAATCTCATCGTGAATTAAAAAGATAGGCTTACAATAAAAACTTCTGCAGAAACTGTCTAGTGGCTTTCTGCAGTGTTTTAATTACTCGGGGAGTTTTATAATTCCTTTTTGAGCAATTCCAGTTGGTACTGTTTCTAATCAGCGATGCCTATACTGTAGAATTTTCCCAAGATTTTACAAACAGTATACTACCGGTAGTGAATTATTTGAGCTCTAGCTCTAGTTTTGAGCATTTACTTTTTGCGTAATAGTTTTCCTTGCGCTAAAACTATTTTCCATGCATGCAATCAGTAGTATTATTGAATAGGATTATGTGGTGCAGCTATAGCACCAATTCACTTGCCTTGCATACCTTCATGCATCATATTTGTTGCATATGCTTGTGGATTGTTTATTTATGATTGCAATTGTATCGTGTAGATTGTGACGAGTGCAACGCTTGCTCGTGTGTGGATTGTTCTTCCGACCGCTACAACCAAGGAAAGTAGATGCTACTTTGTTCATGATATCGTCCTACTATTTTCAATGCATTGTCGTGTATTTTGTAGATGCATGTGTAGGATGATACTATCGCTATGCTATGCCCTATTATGTGGTAGGGCTTTCCTTGTAGATGAACCACCGTTGGTAGATGTGCTTAGCCATGCTATGTTGAACGAGGGCTGGGTTACATCATTGTGACTTGTTTCTAAAAGTATTGTTTTGTGAAAACTAAAACAACTTAATCAATGAATCCCCTGGGTGTGATGGTATTGATAATTTTTGGTGGTTTCATTGCGGAAAGGCACCCAGGTATCGAGAGAAATTGATTGGCTTCTTTATTGTGTAGCTTACGTGTACAACCATGTGCCAATAATGAAATGGGCGGTTGGTTGGACTTAGTAGGTTGTGGTAACTCGAACCCGCGTATCCAGAGATATAGAATTTTGGTAGGTTGGACCGGTGCGCGTCGGGATTAGGGTGCTACTTCCCGAACAGTCTCTTCTTGGACTTATCCCTATCATCACCCAAAATGAGAGTGATGGTACGAGCTGGGCTGGCCAAGTCACATGGGTAAAGTGTACTAACCCCTGCAGGGTGTATAATCTAATCGATTAGCCGTGTCCCCGGTTATGCACAACTGAGTTGCTTGATACTGATTCCATGACATGTTTCTCGCTCATTCCAATTTCATAATTGTTTTAACATTGTTGGGTTAACTTAATTGGGATCTTTTCAAAGAAAATCAAAAACTGTTTATGAAAGTAGGACAAAGGTATTTGCAAATGCAAGCCAGACACAGCTCCAATACCCAAATATGCATGTAGATGTTAGCACTATTGTCTCCTTTACTAGCTCTACTTGCCATACATTCCATGTATTGACCCTTCGGGGCTGCTACGTTTCATGTTGCAGGTTATTCCGATTCTGAGTAATCGATATAGGCCACGGTACTCCACTCGGCACTTGTTCACTTGTGGGCAATTTGAAGAATGGAGGATTTGCTTTATTTATGTTGCTACCTGAATAATTTGAGCTAGCCATGAGCTAAGCTTTTATTGTAATAATGGTACTCTGGATCTTCGTTATTTATGATACACGGATATTTTGCTATGTTATTCATCTCATTCTATTGTGGGCCAATGAACCGATCCAGGGATTAGCATGTCACATAGAAGCCTCGGTCTTTTCAGAACCGCGGTGTTACATGATATGAGGATCACATGTGTTCATGGAGTGTTAATGCTTTGCTCCGGTTCTCTATTAGAAGGAGCACCTTAATTGCCAGTAGTTCCCTAGAGGCCCCGCTGCAACGGGCTGGCTGGACAGAAGATGTTGTGCAAGTTCTCATTGTGAGCACGCATGACTATATATGAGCACATGCCTATGATTGTTTAGTACTTGGATGCTTGTTATTATTTATCTGCAATGCCCTAAGTCTTGAAGTTACATGTTTAGACTCGTTCATGCAACGCCAGTCCATCCATCCCTATGCCTACCGCACTCAAATCCTACTGTTACTATTGCTCATGTTTCACTGCTGCTGTTGCTACTACAAATTGTTGCTACTGATAAACTTCTATGAGCAAGAACTATTTCCAGGTGCAGCTGAATTGACAACTCAGTTGTTAAGGCTTGCAAGTATTCTTTGGCTCCCCTTGTGTCGAATCAATAAATTGGGTAATACTACCCGCGAAGACTGTTGTGATCCCCTATAGTTGTGGGTCATCACCCTGCGGCCAGGGGGTGTAGCCCCCTCGAGGCCCTCCTCCGTATCATCTTCTGGCTCCGTGTTCCCCTCGGTAAAATATTGACTTTGGCGTTTGTTGATACGTTGGAAACGTATCTATAATTTTTGATGCGCCATGCTTGTTTTGTATCTACTTTGCTTTACTTGTCCACACTTTGAGGTGATTTTTACATGTTTTCTGGTACTAACCTATTAACAACTTGCCACATTGCCAGTTGCCTATTTTCTCCTGTTTTTGGTTTCAGAAAAGTTAGTAAAGAAATATTCTCAGAATTGGACGGGACGAAGGACAATGTCAATTACTTTCCGTGGGGAACAAGAAGTCCATAGGAGAGCCCGAGGGGCCAGACCCACCCAGGCGCGGGTGGGACCCACCCGACGCTTGGCTAGGGTTTGGTCGCCCTGGTGGCCGCCTCGGTCTCCCCCTTCGCCTATAAGAAGCCCCCGATGCAGAAACCCCGAGTACCCGATCATAAATCCATGAAACCGTTTGTAGCCTCCGCCACCATCGTCCCTATAACGGGGGATTTGAAGTTCTTCCTGGCACCCTGCCGGAGGGGAGATCATCCTGGAGGCCTTCTCTCCGGTATGATGCGTGAGTAGTTCCACCTTGGACTATGGGTCCATGTAGTATCTAGATGGTTGTATCTCCTCCTTTGTGCTTTCATGTATAGATCTTGTGAGCTCCGTTCATGATCAAGATCTAATCTATTTGTAATCATGCATGTTGTGTTTGCGGGGATACGATGGATATTGAGATCATTATGTTGGTTTGATTAATGGTTTTATCTTTATGATTCTATCATGTCTGTGTTGTTTGTGATCTTGCATGCTCTCTGTTGCTAATGGTTATCTTGGCCAAGTAGTTGCTAGTGACTCCAAGAGGGGGTATTTATGCTCGATAGTGGGTTCATGCCTCTAGTTTCCAAGGGAAGTGACAATAATCTCTTCGGTTGTAGATGTGCTGTTTCTACTAGGGAGAAAACAACTGTCTCTTGTTCATGGAACATGTGGACTTTTTACCTTACACACTTTGCTTAAAGCAGTTGTATGTTGCTTGCAACTTAATACTGGAGGGGGTTCGGATGATAACCTGAAGGTGGACTTCTAGTCAGAGATGCAGTTGGATGGCGGTTTATGTATATTGTTGTATTGCCCAATCAACCTCATAGGATCTTTCTGACTAGTAATTGCATTGTTATGCCTTGCTCAGTTCCTGTAAATTGCCCCGTTGTAATGTGTTTACCCTTCATGCCATGTTGTTTATCGAAGGAGAGCACCTCTAGTGAACTATGGACCCCGGTCCAATCTTTACCATTGATACATCTTCCACTGTTACTTGTTTACTTGTCGCAAACCATTACCTTCCACACCATACGTTTAATCCTTTGTTACAGCAAACCTGTGAGCTTGACAACCTCACTGATTCGTTGGGGCAAAGTCTTGAGTTTGTGTTATGCAGGTCTCCGTGTTGCTTGCAACACCTGTGTGACGTTTCCTTCCTCCTTTTGGTTCGATAACCTCGGTCTCAACTAAGTGAAGGCTTGATGACGTGCTCTTCACACCTTGCTCTTGGGGTTCCCAACAATACTCCACATCAAGCACCAAGTTCTCTGGCGCCACCAAGGAGTCATCAAGAAGTTTTCTGGCGTCGTTGCCGGGGAGGCTAAGGACGTCTTCACTAGGGGAGTCCTTCACTTCCTTTGTCTTTACTTTTTTTAGTTTGCTTTGTTTCTTTTGCTTGGTTTTATTTGCCTCTTTCCAAAAAAAACCAAAAAAATTAGTCTAGTTTGGTTTGCTTGCTTTATTCAAAACACAAAAAATTAGTTCCTGCTCTAGTTGCTGGTCTGTTATTGCCTTGCTTGGTCATGATTTCTATCAATGGATGGTTTCTTTGAAACTAGTTCTTATTGGCAACATGGGTTCATGGAAAAACAAAAGTATTATTATAAGGAACACCATTTGTCACAAAAAGGGAAACACTTATGGGCACAAATTGATAAGTTGAATACTATTGCTAGAGACGTGTGCTCTACTTATAATGTTACTTATTGCTTTGATAAGTCTTGTTGCTGTAGGAGGTATAAACACCTTCCTTTTCAATGTGAGTATAATGATAATGTTACCATATCTTCTTATGTTAAAGGAAATTATGACTTTTATGATGTGGAACAAATTGAAGAATTTATTGCTTTCAAGGGTGCATTTGAACTTGCCAGTTTGCTTGAAAATACTGATGATGCACCCTATGAATATGAGGTTTATGAGATACTTAAATTTTTCTTTGATAATGACAAGGAAGAAAATGGTTATATTCTTGAATATTTTAATAGGTGCTTTCCACAAATGGAAGAGACTAATGCCTTGTAGGAGCCTATATAAGAAGAAATTGCTGAAACAGGAAGCTCATTAGATGAAAAAGAGGAGGAGAGTGATGAACAAAAGGCGGAAGAATGGATTAGCTACCCATGCCTACCTTATAATGAGAGTAACTCTTCATCCCTTACATTATTTGATTGTCCTCCATGCTTACCAAAGGAGGATGAATGTTATGTTCGTGTGGATTCTTTTGAAATATCTGCTATAGGTAAAACTTGTGATAATAGTTATGCTCCTGTTATCTATGATAATCCTATATTTGTGCCTAACTTTGAAATGCATGGTACTAAGGAGTTTTTCTTAGAAAATGTTTATGAAAAAGCTCTAGATGATGGTCCTATATTGAATGATCAGTCACCTTATTATAAAATTGTTAAAAGTGGATTTGAAGGTTTTAATCCTACTATTTTTGAGCTTGATAGAACTTATGTGTTTGTAGCTCATGAAAAGCATGATTTATGTGATAGATATATTGTTGAGTTTATTCATGATGCTACTGAAAATTATTATGAGAGAGGAAAATTTGGTTGTAGAAGTTTTGATGGTATTGAAACACCTCTCTTTGTTCTGAAAGTTTTGAAGTTACTCTTGTCTTATCTTCCTATGCATGTCACTTTGTTCTTCATGAATTTATTTGTGCACAAGATTCCTATGCATAGGAAGAGGGTTAGACTTAAATGTGTTTTGAATTTGCTTCTTGATGCTCTCTTTTACTTCAACTCATAGTTCTTATGAGAGCATCTTCTCAAGCTATCAAGCCTAACTTAAAGGCGTTAAAGAAAAGTACTTGTTGGGAGATAACCCAAGAGTTTACTTGAGTTTTGGAAGTTATTAATTCAGTAATGACCTCTCCTTATCCTTTTTGTTTGCTTTTTGTGCCAAGAATGACCTCTAATGAGAGGGAAGTAAGATTTGGGGAGTTGCTGTCCCGAAACAGATTTATATCCTTCACCATAAAATATCGTGAGGAGTGTCTGTAACTCGGCTTGAGCTCAAAATTTACGAATAAATCCCCCAGTATTTTATCTAACTTTGGTTAGTTCAACACTTTTTTATTTGAGCAACAAAAGATGTTCGAAAAAATCGGTTTCTACCTGCTGGTCTGTTTTGACAGATTTCTGCCATTATTTGCATTTGTTTCCTATTGATTCCTTTTTGAGTTCTCTTTAGGTGAATTGAGCTTTTTGAAGGAGTTGCTACAGTAGCTTGTGTTTTTAGTGAAAAGTCTTGTTGTTCCAAAGCTTTGAAAGAGGTCTAATATCTTTTGAATAAACTAATGTTGCTAATGAAGATTGTGTGAAGTTTTGTACGAAGGAAAAATTTCAGGTGTAGAGAAAGAATGATGCAATGAGATGAAGAATGGACAAAATCTCAAGCTTGCGTATGCCATCATGGTGTCATCCCAAGAAATATCCAAGAGGTACAAGCGTCAAAGCTTGGGGATGCCCAAGGCATCCCCTTCTTCATCAATAAAAAGCTCAGGTCTGTCTAGACACTTCGTTTTTATTGTTTCATGCACAGTTGTGTTGTTATTGGAGCGTCTTAGTTTTCGTTTGCTTTCCTTAGGTTGTTTAGTTTGCTTTAGTATTTTGGACCCCCGTTCTCGCTGTGTTGTTTTGCAAATAAGGTTGCTTGGTGTTTGGAAAGGAGTAGTAAGTTCTTGCTTGAAGTGCAAGAGGAGCTTGCATTGACTGTGACTTAGACTTTAGCATGACATGCTAGGTGTTGTTTTAGCATCATGCTTAGTGATTATTGCTGTAGCATGTCTTGTTCCACACAAATGGGATTGCTTAGTGTGCCTTTAAGAAATTATGCGTTGTTTTAGCATGCAAAATCATAGTATTGTGGTATTCTCCTTTGATGCTTTGCTTGGGTTGACTTGGCACATGCTTACACCATGTTATGACTCTCACAAGTCACCCTTAGCCTCTATGATTATTTAGTCCTTGACTTGTAGTACCACTCTTTGCCTTGATTAGTTTGCTTTGTAGCATTGCATGATGGCCATTATTGCTCTCTTAGTTGATTGCTCCCAGTCTTTTGCTAGCCTCCACTTGTATGAGTAAGTTCTACTCATCCCTCCAACTCCCAAGAAACCAAGTTATTCCAAAGTGTCCGCTATAAACTCCTATGCATGGTATGTTACACCATTCCAAGTATATTCTTGTTTTCAACTATCTTCCAATTAAAAACTATTTTGTTATGTGAAAACTTAGTGATTAAAGCCCTCACGAACTTGATGGCACACTTTATTCTTTTCCCCTAATAAACTTGAACCATTGTGACAACTTTGTTGTATATGCTTGCACTTATAAGTTGGAATTAGCAGAACCGTGCTATCACGGGGAACATTTTCAACATTGCACTTGTACCTTGTTATACTTAGTTGATATCATGTTCTTTTGTCTATGGATGTCACCGGTGTGAAATAAAGAGGAGACTTGTAAGTCCATGGAGTTTGTATTCTGTGTTAGAGAAACAACTGGACCGCTAGCCTAAGCCATGCCTAATCATGGTGGAAACTTGCAGCATCACCATAATGAGCTATCTATGAAGCATCCTCTATAAAAAGCTATGCATATGGTAAATAAAAAGATTGCTGAGATGCTCATTGTCTGCTTGCCTTGTCATTTTGGTTATGGGAAAGCTCCTGTACCATGTGCAAGGGGTACCCCGTTGGCGGTTCTCAATGTTATGCAAATACTTACAATGACAAGAACTTACCTGGACCCAAAGTTGAGTATGCATGAGGTGTTGCCCTCTTATTCAAGGGGCATGAGATTGCCAACTTATACTTCGTCAAGCATATACTCCAGCTTTGCCACTTTAACTTTAACCACTTCAAGATGCTTATGATAGGGGCAATGAGGGCTGAAAGCTAACAAGTACCATAATTTTTGGAAGCTCTTTTTGAAACTTGTAATCCCTGCTTCCTTTACAACAAGGCATTTCTTTCACCACTATTGAGTCTCCACCTTCTACCTTTAGGCACCATTAAGAGAACTTAGTTGTCATTCTGTGTGCAGTGTCCAAAGCTTATTAATTGATGCATATTGTGTTATTACTTGCTCTTGTGCTATTTGTGTCTAGTCACCTTTGTGAACTTTGCACGTGTCCTATGCATCTATTTGCTACTATATGAGGGACAAGCTGATTGCCACTATGATATGTTTTCTGCATGTGAAACAAACAAACGTTTTTCAATGCATACTATTCATGATCTTTGTTTGTAGCTTGCCATGTTGCATGCATAGTTACTATGTCCTATTGTTAGAATTCCATCTTTCATGCACATGTTTAGAGTTCTTTGATCCCAGCTTTCAATGCTTGCAAATGGTTGGATCTTTATTGTGAGGGTGCATGTCACCTCAAAAATTATTTTGTTTAACACTTACCTACTCGAGGACGATTAGGAGTTAAGCTTGGGGATGTTGATACGTTGGAAACGTATCTATAGTTTTTGATGCTCCATGCTTGTTTTGTATCTACTTTGCTTTACTTGTCCACACTTTGAGGTGCTTTTTACATGTTTTCTGGTACTAACCTATTAACAAGTTGCCACAATGCCAGTTACCTATTTTCTGCTGTTTTTGGTTTCAGAAAAGTTAGTAAAGAAATATTCTCGGAATTGGACGGGACGAAGGACAAAGTCAATTACTTTCCGTGGGGAACAAGAAGCCCAGAGGAGAGCGCGAGGGGCCGGTCAGAGGGGCCAGACCCACCCTAGGCATGGGTGGGCCCCACCCCGCGCCTAGCTAGGGTTTGGTCGCCCTGGCGGCCGCCTCGGTCTCCCCCTTCTCCTATAAGAAGCCCCCGATGCAGAAACCCTGAGTATCCGATCAGAAATCCACGAAACCGTCTGTAGCCGCCGCCACCATCGTCCCTAGATCGGGGTATCTGAAGTTCTTCCCGGTACCCTGTCGGAGGGGATATCATCCCGGAGGCCTTCTCTCCCGTATGATGCGTGAGTAGTTCCACCATGGACTATGGGTCCATGTAGTAGCTAGATGGTTGTATCTCCTCCTTTGTGCTTTCATGTATAGATCTTGTGAGCTCCGTTCATGATCAAGATCTAATCTATTTGTAATCATGCATGTTGTGTTTGCGGGGATCCAATGGATATTGAGATTATTATGTTGGTTTTCTTAATGGTTTTATCTTTATGATTCTATCATGTCTGTGTTGTTTGTGATCTTGCATGCTCTCCGTTGTTAGTGGTTATCTGGGCCAAGTAGTTGCTAGTGACTCCAAGAGGGGGTATTTATGCTCGATAGTGGGTGCATGCCTCTAGTTTCCAAGGGAAGTGGCAATAATCTCTTCGGTTGTAGATGTGATGTTGCTACTATGGAGAAAACAACGGTCTCTTGTTCATGGAACATGTGGATTTTTTACCTTACACACTTTGCTTAAAGCAATTGTCTGTTGCTTGCAACTTAATACTGGAGGGGGTTCGGATGATAACCTGAAGGTGGACTTCTAGTCATAGATGCAGTTGGATGGCGGTCTATGTATATTGTTGTATTGCCCAATCAACCTCATAGGATCTTTCTGACTAGTAATTGCATTGTTATGCCTTGCTCAGTTCCTGTCAATTGCCCCGCTGTAATTTGTTTACCCTTCATGCCATGTTGTTTATCTAAGGAGAGCACCTCTAGTGAACTATGGACCCCGGTCCAATCTTTACCATTAATACATCTTCCACTGTTACTTGTTTACTTGCTGCAAACCATTACCTTCCACACCATACGTTTAATCCTTTGTTACAGCAAACCGGTGAGCTTGACAACTTCACTGATTCGTTGGGGCAAAGTCTTGAGTTTGTGTTGTGCAGGTCTCCGCGTTGCTTGCAACACCTGTGTGACATTTCCTTCCTCCTTCTGGTTTAATAACCTTGATCTCAACTGAGGGAAGACTTGTTGTTGTGCTCTTCACACCTTGCTCTTGTGGTTCCCAACAAGACTCCACATCAAGCACCAAGTTCTCTGGCGCCACCAAGGAGTCATCATTTGTCTCGTCCAATTTCGAGAATATTCATTTTCTGTCTTTTCTGGAACAAAAAACAATATAAAACAGGCAACTGGCACTTTGGCATCTTGTTAATAGGTTAGTTCCAGAAAACATATAAAAATACCTCAAATTATAGACAAAGAAAACCAAAGTGGATACTAAACAAGCATGGTACATCAAAAATTATAGATACGTTTACGACGTATCAAGGGACATCACATTTGTGCGATGTGTCATGACCGTGCTGCTAAGAGTGGTGTTTATCACCTCCTCAAACGAGGCGTGGATGAATTTATAAGAATGGGCAATGAGACGGAAGAGAGTTGAACAAAAATTGATGCCAAGTATTTCAATCATAGTTGAATCTGGTTGTTCTCAGCTGGTTGTTGCTTTTTCGAAATGGAGGATGCGACCCCGGCCTCTGCATCAAAGAGATGCATACAACATTTATTGCTTTATTGATAAAGCATTTAACAAAGAATGCATAAATATCATACAGCACAAACCCGAAGCCACCACAACACCTACATACCTGAAAAAGGGTGAAAATCATGTTAGCAGTGCCTTATGCCCGGAAAACAACAAAATGGATAAATCATCTAGGAACCGGGAAAATATCGCATACCCTGAGAATCCCTCTGGGAGAAACTAGAGTGCTCAGCCGGTTAGCAAGCTCTTAGCGAGCACCTCATGTACACGCCATAGAAGCCGTCAATGCCATCGAACTGCCAAGAAATCTTCATGGTTAAAATCTGGATAAACTTTTTTGATCTTGCCACGACACCACCATGGTGCCAGACAGCGACCGCTGCCCTGCATGGGGTCATCATCACGCCCGCCGCCGAGATCCACCACCATTAACCCGGTAGATGAAACACCGCTCCACCAGCTGATCTCCTCTAGTTGTCTTGGTCTCAAGAGGATGAAACACCGCTCCACCAATAGATGAAATGATGCCCTCAAGAGGGTGAAAGACACTAACATGGCGCCATCGTTCGGTCCAAGAAAATATAGATCAAGGGTTTCCGCTAGAGCCTTATGCACGAGGCGGGATTCGCAACAACGACGCCTTCAACAAGGAAAAGACATCCGAGGACGCCGTCATCGTCGGCTCTGAATGACATCGGAGCCCGGCTCTCGCCGACCAACCGCCTTGCCTCACCCACACTGTAACTAGCGGACACCATAGCAGAGAGGGTCGGTTCCATGTCGTCCTTCCACCAATCTTCCCAAAGAAGGACCTCCACGCCGTGCACCATGCTGCCACTGCTGCAATATGTCGTCATTGCCGGAGACCGGCGGCCGTGAAGGGATTCACGGCATAGTAAATCAAAATTTTCTACGGATGCGAACAGAGGGAAGCCAAGATCTAATCTAGGAGATGCAAACAACAAGAGAGATTGGATTAGATCTTCATACCCTTGAAGATTCGCACAGCGGAACGTTCGTCGGAACGTGGGTGATGTAGTCGTACTCGCTTCTCCTCCTCGCGATCCGATCCGATCTAGCACCACAAGTGGCGGTGCCTCCGTGAGATGCACACGTGCAGCACCTCGACGTCTCCTCCTTCCTCGGTCCAGCAAGTATGGTGGAGAGACGGATTGGATCTACAACGCGACGGCGCGGTGTATATGGTGGAGAGTTTCTGCAGCAGCGCTTCGCCTACACGCAGTCGGGAGGGAGAGAGAGAGGAGGGCAGCAGGACGGCTAGCTCTTGGAGGGGAAGGTGTGGGGGGTTGGTGCGCCCCCAGCCCTCTTTATATAGAGGGGTGGGCGGCTGCAACCCTAGCACCCTCCCCCAAGCCAAACTGGCGGCCCCAACGAGAAGGAGTGGGGGAAAGGAAACCCCCCTTCTAGAAGGTCTATCTCGAGTTTAAAACCCTCTTGGCCGGCTGGGCCCTATGGGGCCTTGTGCCCCTGGACCAATGTGGCCAGGGCACTCCCTCATAGGCCCATGCCCCCTCCCGGAAGGTGGGGCCACGTTGGTCCCCTTCCGGAAGGTTCTAGAAGCTTCCGGTACAATACCGATTAACCCGGAACAATTCCGAACTCCAAAAACTGCACTGCCTTATATGAATCTTATTCTCCGGACCACTCCGGAACCTCTCGTGATGTCCCGGATCCCATCCGAGACTCCGAACAAAAACTCATAAACCAATTATCCAATCTATCCTAGCGTCGAGACACGTTAAGTGTGTGACCCTGCGGGTTCGAGAATATGCAGACATGATCTTCTATCAATAATCAACAGCGGGGTCTGGAAACCCATATTGACTCCCACACATTCATCGATGATCATATCGGATGAACCACGATGCCAGGATTCAATCAATCCCATATATATATTCCCTTCGTCTCGCGATATTTTACTTGCCCGAGATTTGATCGTCGGTACTGTCATACCTAGTTCAATCTCGTTCACAGCAAGTACTTTACTCGTTCCGTAATCCGATATCACTTTGTGATTAACTCCTTAACCACATGCTTGCAAGCAGTGTTGATATCGATTACCGAGTGGGCCCGAAGTATATCTCTCCGACTTGGGAGGGACAAATCCCATCTCGATACATACAACCCAACAGATACTTTCCGATCACCTGAGAGACACCTTTATGATCACCCTCTCATAGGATGACGTTTGATGACCTCAAAGCTTTCTTCCGATACCAGGGAGTTGTATTATCTCATGGTCTAAGGAATACAATATTTGACATAAGAAAAGCTTCGCAAAGACGAACACGATGACACGATCTAATTGCTTCGCTTAGTTTGGGTCTGTCCATCATATCATTCTCCCAATGATATGATCTCATTATTAATCGACAACTCATGTCTATGGTTAGGAAACCTTAACCATCATTAATCAATGAGCTAGTCCATAGAGGTATACTAGGGACACGGTGTTGTTCACAAACCACACAAGTATTAAAGTTTCCGCTTAATACAATTCTAGCATGGAATATAAACATTATCATGAACAATAATTATAATAATAACATCTTTATTATTGCCTCTAGGGCATAATTCCAATAGTCTCCCACTTGCACTAGAGTCAATAATCTAGTTTACATCTGGCAACAATCTCACACCCATGGCACTGAGGTGCTGATCATGTTTTACACGTGGAAGAGGTTTAGTCAATGGATCTGCGATATTCAGATCTGTATGTACTTTGCTGATCTTCAGATCTCCATCTGCTATATAATCTTGGATTATATGAAACTTGCGGTTGATATGCTTGGTCTTTGGATGATATCTTGGTTCCTTAGCGAGTGCTATGGCGCCAGTGTTGTCACACAATATCTCTAGTGGGTCCAATGCACTTGGAACCACGCCAAGCTCAGTGATGAAGTTCCTGATCCAAAATCCTTCACTTGACGCTTCTGCAGCAGCCATGTATTCCGCTTCTACTGTAGATCCCGCGATCACGCTTTGCTTGCAGCTTCTCCAGCTCACAGCTCCTCCATTCAAAATATACACGTATCCTATCTAAGATTTAGAATCATCCTTGTCGGTGTCAAAACTAGCGTCGACGTAACCTTTTACGACGAGCTGTTCATCACCCCCATAGACTAAGAACATTTCTTTAGTCCTATTTAGGTACTTTAGGATGTTCTTCACGGCTGTCCAGTGTTCCACTCCTGGATCACTTTGATATCTGCTCGTCAAACTAAGAGCATTGGACACATCCGGTCTAGTACACAGCATGACATACATGATAAAACCTATGGCCGAGGCATAAGGCACTTTGCTCATAGCTTCCCTATCATTTACCGTAGCTGGACACTGAGCCTTGCTCAATATCTTACCTGACAACATAGGCACCGAACCTTTCTTTGCCTTATCCATTCTGAACCTTTTCAGAACTTTGTCTAGGTATGTACTCTGGCTTAAAGCTATCAGGCGTCTTTGTCTATCTCTATAGATCTTGATGCCCAATATATAAGCAGCTTCACCTAGGTCTTTCATTGAAAAACACTTGTTCAAATAACTCTTCACATCGTTAAGCATGTTGATGTCATTTCCAATAATCAATATGTCATCCACATATAGTACCAGAAACGTCACCGAGCTCCCACTCACTTTCTTGTAGATACAAGCTTCGTAGCAATTTGGAACAAATCCAAAGCTCTTGATCACTTGATCAAAACGAAGGTTCCAACTCCGAGATGCTTGCTTCAGTCCATAAATGGAACGCTGAAGTTTGCATACTTTATCAGCATCCTTAGGATCGACAAAACCTTCGGGTTGCATCATATACAACTCTTCATCAATGTTGCCATTGAGGAACGCAGTCTTGACATCCATCTGCCATATTTCATAATCATGAAACGTAGCAATTGCTAATAAAATCTGAATGGACTTAAACATCGCTACGGGAGAGAAAGTCTCATCGTAGTCAACACCTTGAACTTGTCGAAAACCTTTCGTGACAAGCCGTGCTTTATAGACGGTAACATTACCATCCGCGTCCGTTTTCTTCTTGAAGATCCATTTGCACTCAACGGCCTTTCGGTCGCTAGGAGGGTCCACCAAAGTCCATACTTGGTTTTCGCTCATGGATCCCAATTCGGATTTCATGGCTTCTAGCCATTTCTCAGAGTCTGGGCTCATCATCGCTTCCTCATAGCTCGCAGGTTCACTGTCTTCTACTAACAAGATAGTCAGGACAGGGTTGCCGTACCACTCAGGAGGGGCACGCGACCTTATCGACCTGCGACGTTCAGTAGCAGCATCGTCCGAAGCTTCATGATCCTTGTCATTAGCTTCCTCTATTGTTGGTGCAGGCGGAACTGGAACAATTTCAGGTGCTGCGCTACTCTCCAATTCAAGAGAAGGTTCAATAACCTCGTCTAGCTCTACTTTCCTCCCACTCACTTCTTTCGAGAGAAACTCCTCAAGAAAGGAACCGTTCTTTGCGACAAACACTTTGCCTTCGGTTTTGTGATAGAAGGTATACCCAATAGTTTCCTTAAGGTATCCTATGAAGACGCATTTCTCCGCTTTGGGTTCGAGCTTGTCCGGCATCAACTTCTTGACGTAAGCTTCGCATCCCCAAACTTTAAGAAACGACAACTTAGGTTTAGCACCAAACCACAGTTCATACGGTGTCATTTCAACGGATTTAGATGGTGCCCTATTTAAAGTGAATGCAGCGGTTTCTAATGCATAACCCCAAAATGATAACGGCAAATCAGTAAGAGACATCATCGATCGGACCATATCTAATAGGGTTTGGTTCCGGCGTTCAGATACACCATTGCACTGTGGTGTTCCGGGTGGCGTGAGTTGCGAAACAATTCCGCTTGCTTTAAGATGCGTGAGAAAATCGTAACTCAAATATTCACCTCCACGATCGGATCGTAGAAACTTAATCTTTCTGTTACGATGGTTCTCCACTTCATTCTGAAATTCCTTGAACTTTTCAAATGTTTCAGATTTATGTTTCATTAAATAGATATACCCATACCTACTTAAGTCATCGGTAAAAGTGAGAAAATAGCGATATCCACCGCGCGTCGAAACACTCATCGGTCCGCATACATCGGTATGTATGATTTCCAACAAGTCCGTTGCTCGCTCCATCATACCGGAGAACGGTGTTTTGATCATCTTGCCCATGAGGCATGGTTCGCATGTGTCAAATGATTCAAAATCAAGAGACTCCAAAAGTCCATCAGAATGGAGTTTCTTCATGCGCTTTACACCAATATGACCTAGACGACAGTGCCACAAATAAGTAGTATTATCACTATCTAATTTGCATCTCTTAGCCTCAATGTTATGGATGTGTGTTTCATCCCTTTCGAGATTTAGAAGAAATAAACCATTCACAAGAGGTGCATGACCATAAAAGATGTTACTCATATAAATGGAACAACCATTATTCTCCGATTTAAATGAATAACCGTCTTGCAATAAACACAATCCAGAAATAATGTTCATGCTCAAAGCAGGCACATAATAACATTTATTAAGGTTTAAAACTAATCCCGAAGGTAAAAATAAGGAGAGCGTGCCGACGGCCATCACATCAACTCTTGATCCGTTGCCAACGCGCATCGTCACCTCATCCCTCGCAAGCCGCCGTCTATTCCGTAGCTCCTGTTTCGAGTTACAAATATTAGCAACTGAACCAGTATCAAATACCCAGGCACTACAACGAGGGCTAGTAAGGAAAACATCAATAACATGTATATCAAATATACCTTTGATGGTGCCAGCCTTCTTGTCCGCTAAGTACTTCGGACAGTTGTGCTTCCAGTGACCCTTGTCCTTGCAATAGAAGCACTCAGTGTCCGGCTTAGGACCAGACTTGAGCTTCTTCTCAGCAGGGGCAACGCGCTTGCCGCCGCCTTTCTTGAAGGGCTTCTTTGCACCCTTAGCTTTATTAAAGGAGGGCTTGTTGACCATCAACACATGATTATCCTTCTTGATGTCCACCTCCGCAGCCTTCAGCTTTGCGAAGAGCTCGGTGATCGTATCAGTGGAACCAATCTGATTATGAGTCACTACAAAACTTTTGTAGCTGGGAGGGAGTGATTGCAGAACCTTGTCAATCTTGACCTCCTCTGGAATCGTGCATTCTAGTTGCTCAAGGCGTTGAGTGTAGCCCGTCATCTTAATGGCGTGCTCACTAACGGAACTCCCTTCCTCCATCTTGCAGTTAAAGAACTTCTCAGAGATCTCATATCTCTCAGAACGGGCCTGAGTCTGAAACATGGTTTTCAGCTCTTCGAGAATCTCAAAGGGCCCGGGATAGTCTTCAAAACGATTTTGAAGTTCCGGTTCCATAGCAAACAACATGGTGCTCTTAATCACACCATAATCATCTTTGCGCGACTGATAGACAGCTTTCTCATCAGCCGGCGCAGTTGTAGCAGGGGGTCACCTAACGCTTTCCCAAGGACATAGTCCTTTTGACCGCCAGAGAGAATGATTCTTAGATTGCGGAACCAATTGGTGAAGTTAGACCCATTGTTCTTAAGCTTTTCTTTCTCAGCAAAAACGTTGAAGTTGAAGTTGGACTTAGCCATGTGATCTACAATATTTGCAAGTACAAATTAGACTATGTTCATGATAACTAGTTCAACTTTTAATCAAATTACTAGATGAACTCCCACTAAATTCAACATCCCTCAAGTTGTTTAGTGAACACGATCCAAATTCACCACACCTAATCCGATCTTCACGAGAAGAGATGTGGTTTCAATGGTGGACAACGAAGTGTCGATCATATCATTCATATGACTCATGCTTAACCTTTCGGTTCATGTGTTCCGAGGCCATGTCTGTACATGCTAGGCTCGTCAAGTAAAACCCAAGTATTTCCGCGTGTGCAAAACTGGCTTGCACCCGTTGTATGTGAGCGTAGAGTCTATAGCACCCGATCATCACGTGATGCTTGGACACGACGAACTTTCGCAACGGTGCATACTTGGGGAGAACACAGTTTTATCTTGATCTTTAAGTGAGGAATCATCTTATAATGCTACCGTCGCGATCTAAGCATAATAAGATACATAAAAGGATAAACATCACATGCATATAAATTTATGTGACATGGTATAGCCAATCTTCGCGCAATGATCTCCATCTTGTGCGTTCCGGCATGATCTCCATCACTCCACCATGATTGCCTCCACCACGAATAGCAACTACAACTATTGCTAACTACTTAGCGATAAAGTAAAGCTATTACATGGCGTATAAGAAGTTGACTCGCAGGTCATACACAATTATAAAGACAACCATATGGCTCCTGCCGGTTGTGTACTCATCGACAAGCAAGTCGTGAAACATTACAAAACATGATCATCGCATACAATATACACATCACATCTTGGGCCATACCATATCACAGAAAACACTCCCTGCAAAAAACAAGTTAGACGCCTCTACTTTGTTGTTGCATGTTTTACGTGGCTTATGGGAGTAGATGCTAAGAACGATTCTTACCTACGGAAAGCCACAACGGTGATATTATGGTTGCCAAACTCCGGTGTTAATCCCATGACAACTATAGTGAGAGAAACTGACATCCACCAGCCGCATGTGTGGAACAAGCCACACGTCAAGTGCGGAGCCGGTCTCGCGAACGACGTCGCGTAAGGTTGGCCTGGACCGCTTCAATCTCACTATCCCGCGTCATAAGAAGAACACAAACAAGAGGCTTGCAACAGAAAACATCAACGCCCGCAACAACCATGTTGCGTTCTACTCGTGAAACACATCTACGCATAGATCTAGCTCTGATACCACTAAAGGAATTCGCGGCATAGTAAATCAAAATTTTCTACGGATGCGAACAGAGGGAAGCCAAGATCTAATCTAGGAGATGCAAACAACGAGAGAGATTGGATTAGATCTTCATACCCTTGAAGATTCGCACAGCGGAACGTTCGTCGGAACGTGGGTGATGTAGTCGTACTCGCTTCTCCTCCTCGCGATCCGATCCGATCTAGCACCACAAGTGGCGGTGCCTCCGTGAGATGCACACGTGCAGCACCTCGACATCTCCTCCTTCCTCGGTCCAGCAAGTATGGTGGAGAGAAGGATTGGATCTACAACGCGATGGCGCGGTGTATATCGTGGAGAGTTTCTGCAGCAGGGTTTCGCCTACACGCAGTCGGGAGGGAGAGAGAGAGGAGGGCAGCAGGACGGCTAGCTCTTGGAGGGGAAGGTGTGGGGGGTTGGTGCGCCCCCAGCCCTCTTTATATAGAGGGGTGGGCGGCTGAAACCCTAGCCCCCTCCCCCAAGCCAAACCGGCGGCCCCAAGGAGAAGGAGTGGGGGGCAAGGAAACCCCCCCTTCTAGAAGGTCTATCTCGAGTTTAAAACCCTCTTGGCCGGCTGGGCCCTATGGGGCCTTGTGCCCCTGGCCCAATGCGGCCAGGGCACTCCCTCATAGGCCCATGCCCCCTCCCGGAAGGTGGGGCCACGTTGGTCCCCTTCCGGAAGGTTCTAGAAGCTTCCGGTACAATACCGATTAATCCGGAACAATTCCGAACTCCAAAAACTGCACTGCCTTATATGAATCTTATTCTCCGGACCACTCCGGAACCTCTCGTGATGTCCCGCATCCCATCAGAGACTCCGAACAAAAACTCATAAACCAATTATCCAATCTATCCTAGCGTCGAGACACGTTAAGTGTGTGACCCTGCGGGTTCGAGAATATGCAGACATGATCTTCTATCAATAATCAACAGCGGGGTCTGGAAACCCATATTGACTCCCACACATTCATCGATGATCATATCGGATGAACCACGATGCCAGGATTCAATCAATCCCATATATATATTCCCTTCGTCTCGCGATATTTTACTTGCCCGAGATTCGATCGTCGGTACCGTCATACCTAGTTCAGTCTCGTTCACAGCAAGTACTTTACTCGTTCCGTAATCCGATATCGCTTTGTGATTAACTCCTTAACCACATGCTTGCAAGCGGTGTTGATATCGATTACCGAGTGGGCCCGAAGTATATCTCTCCGACTTGGGAGGGACAAATCCCATCTCGATACATACAACCCAACAGATACTTTCCGATCACCTGAGAGACACCTTTATGATCACCCTCTCATAGGATGACGTTTGATGACCTCAAAGCTTTCTTCCGATACCAGGGAGTTGTATTATCTCATGGTCTAAGAAATACAATATTTGACATAAGAAAAGCTTCGCAAAGACGAACACGATGACACGATCTAATTGCTTCGCTTAGTTTGGGTCTGTCCATCATATCATTCTCCCAATGATATGATCTCATTATTAATCGACAACTCATGTCTATGGTTAGGAAACCTTAACCATCATTAATCAATGAGCTAGTCCATAGAGGCGTACTAGGGACACGGTGTTGTTCACAAACCACACAAGTATTAAAGTTTCCGCTTAATACAATTCTAGCATGGAATATAAACAATATCACGAACAAGAATTATAATAATAACATCCTTATTATTGCCTCTAGGGCATAATTCCAACAGGCCGCACCACGTCATAGAGCCACTACGCTGGGGTTCCCGGGGTAGCACCACACCGAGTTTGTTGCTGCTATGAAGGCATCTTCACAAGATAGATCTCCTTTGTTCTCATCTTGTTACTTCTACGAAGGCGTCTTCACAAGATAGATCCCCTTTGGTGCATATTGTTTCGGATCTTAGAATTGCTTTTAGTCATGAGGTTAGAAATTGTGTAAAAGTGGAGCATTTTCGAGTTAGTTTTGTCACAATCTCACTAATATGGCGATATTTGATCGTCATAATGTCACTTGATTAGATTTAGGACCTGATGATTCTTCAGGACCTTTGAGCAAGATCGTCTTATAAACCCTTGTAAGTGATAAAGTTCCTTTTACCCGCAGAAAAAGAACAAAGCAAGAAGAAATACTACTATAGAAATGGATTGGTTAGCCGAGGGCCAAAAGCCGTCGACGTAGGCCATATAGCCGTCGGCGTAGGCTACGCCGATGGCTGCCCTCGGCGTAGACTCCTCGGAAAAGATCTCCCTCGGTGGAGCGTATAGAGGCCGTCGGCATATCGAAAAGCCGTCGGCGTAGGCTACGCCGACGGCTGCACTCGGCATAGCCTAATAGCCGGTTGCAAAAATAATTTCCAATTTTTTCCAATTTTTTTCCCATTTTTTTTCAATTTTTTTAATCTTTGAATTGTTTGACTCCTTAATCTCTTACTTGGAACATTTTAAACACTAATTACCCTTAATCTGATCAAAAATTAGTCTTGGTCAAACTTCCCGGTGACTCTATTTCGACAAAGCAATTTATACCTTGTTGTCAATACTATGATATCAATCCAATTAACTCTTATATCATCATGTCATATGTTTGTATTTTTTGAAATTACAAACAATTATTTAAGTAAACAATAATGAATAAGTAAAAATATTATTGAATTCAAATAAAAATATAATGAATTCAAATATTATTTTTCTATTTAATATGGAATAATTAATATCTTTAAATCCGTAAATCGGAATTCAACAAATAATATGTATAAATTGATCAGAAAAATGGGAGGAATCCAAATATTATATCCATATAAATTTATCACAAACTATGTCAAGATTCTAGCCATAATTTCATTTGGCCGTTTAAAATGGCACGCATAAAGATTCTTAGCTCGGAGTTGAGACTCGCTAAAATTGAAGTGGATCTCTGATAAAATAGAATATTGTGAACCTAAAAATTATTTTTGTAAAAACTCATGTGCATCAGATCATGTACCTGTAGTTCATATCTGATCCACTTCCTACAGATTCGGCAGAAATTTGTCTTTTTCACCAGGGATAGATGGAAAGGTTTAAGATCCTCCTATTGGGAAATTGTCCATGTAAGATGGTCTAGTATTTTTTAAATGGGGTGGTAGCATTTTAAATTATCCATTTGGTGGTTGCTTCAGAAAAAACCCTGTTTTTTGTGCTCAAAAAATGGAAAATGGATTTTTTGGTGCGATGAAAAGTAAAACTGCCTCCTACAACATTGTTCGTCATCCCATGATGCACATGTATTCACAATATGGACACATTATCACAAAGTATGCCTTAATTCCAGCCATAACATTGGTCATTTGACCCGAAAGCCAGGAAACCTCAAATCAGATAAGTCATTTTGTGAAGGGTTTTTTAAGACATAATCAATATACCAAGTTTGATATTTCCCTTCCAACTATGTCACATAATATAACATTACGCGAAGGTTTCGCATTGTTTGGATCGTTTTTGAATTTCTTATGCCCATTTTAAACTATCGTTAAACTTTGTCGAATGACGGGCATGAAGATTCTTAGCTCGGGGCTGAGTATCGCTAAAATTAAAGTGGATCTCTGATGAAATAGCATATTGTGAACCTAAAAATTATTTTTGTAAAAAATCATGAGCATCAGATCATGTACCTGTAGTTCATATCTGACGCATTTCCTATCAATTCGGCAGAAATTTGTATTTTTTACCAGGGATTGACAAAAAAGTTTGAGATCCTCCTGTTGGGACATCGTCCATGTAACGTGGTATAGTATTTTTGAAAAATAGGGTGGTAGGATTTTGAATTAGCCATTTGGTGATTGCTTCACAAAACCCTTCGTTTTTTTGTGCTCGAGAAATGAAAAATGGCTTTTTGGTGCAACAAAAAATTCCTCCTACAACATTGTTCTCCATCCCATGATGCACAATATGGACACTTATCACAAACTATGCCTTGATTCCAGACATAACATTGGTCATTTGCCCCGAAAGCTAGAAAACCTTGAATGAGATAGGACATTTTGTGAAGGTTTTTTGAGATATAATCAATATATCAAGTTTGATATTTTTCTTTCCAACTATGACACCACGCGAAGGTTTCGCATTTTTTGGATCATTTTTTAATTTATTATGCCCGTTTTAAACTATCGTCAAGCTTTGTCGAATGGCGGGCATGAAAATTCTTAGCTCGGGGCTGAGACTTGCTAAAATTGAAGTGGATATCTGATGAAATAGCATATTGTGAACCTAAAAATTATTTTTATAAAAAATCATGAGCATCAGATCATGTACCTGTAGTTCGTATCTGACCCACTTCCTACCGATTCGGTAGAAATTTGTCTTCTTTATCAGGGATGGACGAAAGCGTTTGAGATCCCCCTGTTGGGATATTGTCCATGTAAGGTGGTCTAGTATTTTTGAAAAATGGGGTGGTAGCATTTTGAATTAGCCATTTGGTGGTTGCTTCAAAAAAAAACCTTTTTGCGCTCGAAAAATAGAAAATACCTTTTTGGTGCGATGAAAAGGAAAACTTCCTGCTACAACATTGTTCGTTATCCCATAATACACATGTATGCACAATATGGACACATTATCACAAACTATGCCTTGATTCCAGCCTGGTCATTTGACCCGAAAGCTAGGAAACCTCGAATGAGATAGATCATTTTGTGAAGGTTTTTTTGAGACATAATCAATATACCAAGTTTGATATTTTTCCTTCTAACTATGTTACATAATATGACATCACGCGAAGGTTTTGCATTGTTTGAATCGTTTTTGAATTTCTTATGCATGTTTTAAACTATCGTCAAACTTTGTTGAATGGCGGGCAAGAAGATTCTTAACTTGGGGTGAGCCTCGCTAAAATTGAAGCGGATCTCTGATGAAATAGCATACTGTGAACCTAAAAATTATTTTTGAAAAAAATAATGAGCATTAGATCATGGACATGTAGTTCATACTGACCCACTTCCTACCGATTCGTCAGAAATTTGTCTTTTTCATTAGGGATGGACGAAATGATTTGAGATCTCCCTGTTGGAACATTGTCCATGTAAGGTGGTCTAGTATTTTTGATAAATGAGGTGGTAGCATTTTGAGTTAGCTATTTGGTGGTTGCTTCACAAAACCTCCCATTTTTTGCGCTCGGAAAATGAAAAATGGTTTTTTGGTGCGATGAAAAGGAAAACTTCCTCCTGCAACATTGTTCGCCATCCCATGATGCACATGCATGCATAATATGGGCACAATATCATAAACTATGCATTGATTTTAGCCATAGCATTGGTCATTTGACCCGAAAGTCAGGAAACCTCGAATGAGATAAGTCATTTTATGAAGGTTTTTTGAGACATAATCAATATACCAAGTTTTATATTTTTCCTTGCAAATATATCACATAATATTACATCACGCAAAGGTTTGTTTGGATCATTTTTGTATTGCTTATGCCTATTTTAAACTATATGTAATGTTTTATGTTTAACTTAATTAGTATTTACAAATGTGTAATATCTGAGGGTAGATAGATAGATCTTATTTTTCTGCAAATTTTGATATATTGTTTGTATTTTTCAGAATTAGAATGATTTAGTTATAATTTTTCAAAGATTAACGAGGTAAAAGGAAAAATAGCTATACCGAGGACAGCCGTCGGCGTAGGCTATACTACGCCAAGAGCAATTCTACGCTGACAACTGCTTGGGGGACTGGCCTAGCCGAGGTCTACGCCGACGGCCCAGACGTTTGGATGTCGGCGTAGCGCCTGGCCCGTCGGCTTTTCCGCCCATTCCTGTAGTGCACCCATATTGTATCGCCAAATCCTGTTGTTCTCTTGAATCTTGTATTTATGTAACACGATTAGAAGTGTGGGAGTAACAGTTGGTATCTAGGGCCTCGTTTCGATCCCCCGGCCATCTGTAAATCTGTCTGTGCTTGGCTGTGATTTTCGAATTGTGAAAGCAATTCCTATCTCGCTGGCACCCAGGATGAAAGCCATGTTGGTTGGCTGCAACAAACCAACGAGGCAACCACCAACCTGGCTAAGAAAACGGCACTCCACTAGATCCACGCAGAGGACACCACATCGCCGCTCGACCTCCTCGAGTCGATGCAGCGGAGCAGTGCGCGTAGGGTTCGGTGCACCTGCTCGACAGATATCCTGGCCCGAATGGGTTTCATAATTCATATTAGCATCACACACCTCACCGAACGTCCTTCAGTAGCACACCTAAGATGGACTTTTCCAGTTGGCGGTCGCCTTGAGAGTCGCCTGCTCCGCCTCGGCTCCTCTTCCCCTACTCTCCGGCGGCCCAGCCGGCCGGAGACGACGGGGGAGAGGAGGCCGACCCTCCCCTATGTATAGTAGTAGCTTAGGTCTGTGTTCGTCCTACGTGGCGATTGGCGTGATGCCGCGGGGGTTGTTTTCGTCGGAGCTCTCGGGCGGCTTTCGGCGACAGGTGGTGGCAGCGCTGCTGCTCGTGGTGCTCCCGTGGAAGGAGCCGAAGGCGAGCAGTGGGGTTGCTTCTTCCTCCCCTGGAATAAATAAGCTCGGTAGGAGCCTTCTTTTCTTGCAGGGGTGCGCTGCCGTTCTTCCTCTTCTGGCCGGCCGTGGCGGCGAGGAGGAGAGGCTTAGCGGCAAGGCGCATGGCGTGGCACTACTTGCCCTGGCCGGCCGTGGTGGCGAGGGGGTGAGGCGGAGCTCGTCTTCTTCATGCCTTCTGCAAGCTTTTGGAGGTGCTGTCCATGGCGTCAAGCAGACCCAGCCGTCGTCTGTTCTAGCCACTGAGGTGGTGGAAGAGCGAACGCGGTTTGATGCTTTGCCTGGCGTCGAGTTCGTGAAGCTGCGTTCTGGAGATTCCAAGCTTCGCTCCCGACGAAGCTATCCGCGGTCAAGAGAGCCGCCTTGTGCTCGGAAGAGCCCGAGCCTCGTCTTCCAAGAGGCCAAGTCTGCGCATGTTCGCAGCAAAGAGCCCAAGAGGAAGATCTTCCGCTCCCGCCACGACGCTGGACCAAGTGGTTCGTCCCCGGAGTCAGCGTCCTCTCTGTGGCGGAGCAATTCGACGGCGAGGTCCGTCAGCAGCGGTGCAGAGCTCGGCGGAGGACCCGATTGCTTTTTACCAATCTTCTCTAGGGTCTTCTTTGTAAGAGTTCAGTCCTTATCCATAAAACCCCTAACTTTTAGGGGCTTTGATGTAAAATGTAGCCACCGCTTTGGTTAATACGAGCAGCTTCTGGGGTCTTCGGACCCTTTCCCGTTCAAAAAAAAAAAAGATGGACTTTTCCAAGTTTCATGGAGAGGATCATCAAATTCTGATAGATAATGGTGAGCTCTATTTTGACATGTATGGAGTTTTACCTCACATGAAAACAGAATTTGATGCCCTTAACATGATAGGCAATGCAGATTTTTATGGCTTATACAAAAAAAGCAACGCCATAAATTTGTACACTAGGATGAGATGTTCACAGTTGTGGTTGAGGGATGGGGTAAAAACGAACACACCTTTTATATGCCTCAGATGCTAGCGTTGTGTCAAACTGATACAGTAGATGAGACACTCTTAGACACCAAATCCTCTTAGAGGACCCCTAAACTAGTGAGGTGTTGTTCGTGAAGAGATGTTTAGCTAGTTTAAAAGTTGAAATCCATACTGCTGTTGTCCTACACTGTCCTCTAGACACCGAAACTGCTAGTCTGCTTGTTAAATTTCAGGAAACCGAGATGGAGACTGGGAAAGCATGACATCATAAGTATTCACACAAGAGTACAAGGCATTAGTCCATAAAGATTTTCAATAATTACCTATGGACACATCTACAAGTGTAAATCAATATAATGCACACATTACTCTATAAATATTTTCATTAATTACTAAAACCATGCACTAACGCGCACACATGCTCTTTCATTATACTTACACGTGTACTACTTATACTTTCAAGTGTAGTGCACATGTACTTACCGGTCCCATGTGTGTACTTCTAACTGCAGTATGCATGTACTTACTGATACACTGTGTACTTCTAATAGTAGTGTGCTTAGGTCATCCGCGTTGTGTAAAAAAGCACTACTTAAGGCCTATGTGATATTCCTTAAGGTTTACCTTATATATTATGGAGAAAACAAAGTTTTCCCCTAAGCCTAAGGTGCACCTCAAAATTGTGGGTTGCCCATAGAGAATAAAAAATTATTTCCCCTCTCTCCTCTCTCTTACATGTACCAATATCAATCTATGTGGGTCCTTTTTATAGCAAATGTTAACCTTATACGTTATGGTAATTTGCATAAGCAGCCATGTGAGTCCTACCTTATGGCAAGAGTTCACATTATACATTACAGATGCCCTTATACTTACAAGTGCAATGCCTAATACTGCCTCGTGGACACGTCTATAGGAATTACACGACAGACAGGACAACGCTTATGTTCATAGCATACTATCAACAATACACACAGATACAACTAAAAAGAATAGAACACACACAGTACACATGTACTTGATATTATCGTACAACAGTCACAAACTAGATAAATGCATGCATACAACACCATGTTATATGTACACAAGAATCTAAAGGTAAATATTTGTGTACAATATGATGCTTTGTTATTACTTGCTTTGCTTCCATTTGTTTCCATATATCCATCCAATGTATTGTGGATGTCCCTGCATACATATAAACCTCTTGTGTATGCATATATATACATTCAAGTGATCGGCTGAAGGATTGAAGAAACATATGCACCATGTATATATAGATTAGTTGTAGCTTGAGCATGTGTTCTACTTCCACAATCTCGAAAAATATGTAATATCGAAGTTTGTACTAGTAATACCACCAAGAGGGGTGGCTTGCTAGTTGGTACAAGTTCTCTTTGTTCTTCATATTCCTGACCTGCAACTTGTTCAAACATATAACTATAATAAATATACACTGGACGCGTAGAATGATAAAATTTTATTGCGAGAAGATTTAATTTATATTAGCTTGTTTGGCTAGATAGGTTTTCACCTGTCAACTCAGCTTCTTTCATTATGTTTTGGTATGCATGAAATGTACATAGCTTACGTGCAATTCTCATAGTGCAGGTCTTTGTCTATCGCTATTTAATAATGACTATGATATATGCATAATGGCCATTTTTGACAATTATACCTTGAGACATCTCACTTTCATTTATTCCCATTGCTATCGCTTCCATTTATGCTCTCGACAGTTTGTTATCTTTCTTTATGCTTTCCTTCCCAATGAGCATGGATACTGATCGCGATTAATTATGAGCAATTCAACATGTACTATGTCACATTAATGGAGAGTCCCTACATATTTCGAATGATCTGAATTGAGCATACACATGACGTGCAATCATATATTCGTATGACTACCACCCGTTTTATTAATCGTAATGTTCAAAGGGTACGTACTTCTCCGTGCGCAAACTTTAGGGCATCAACACTACAAAAGAATGCATGGAAGATCTTATATAACTTCACTCCAACAAAATGCATCATGAATACTTAAGGGATCCACCATTTATCTCTAATGATGTTGCGATAAATTCTTCTTCTCAAAGAGTCTTATGTCCTTAATTGGCATGGATGATTCTTATAATATATTTATTTCACTATATGAATATTTGTGATCTAATATTTGTTTGAAACAAAGTGTTCATATGGACATTAATATTAGCTTGTCAGGTGGTAAAGGGTATTTGTATGCTTTTATCAAAGTGCAAGTACAGGGCTATGCAGGTCATTAGTGCTAATCCATTTTGATAACAGGATCTAGCGCGCATCTTAATGGAGGATAGAAGTTCTGATATTAGTTAGTTAAAAGTCCTGCCAAAGAAAACATAAATATATTTGCAAAATAAAGAAAAAGGCATAGATATGTATAGTTTATTAAATGCAACAAGCATCGAAATTCTCCTTTCTCCATTGATATATTTGTTTATTAGCATGTAGCTTCAGCTGTAAAGTGCAATACTCCATTTGCCTTTGTATACACATAAAAAAATTGCAGAAACACACACTTATTGGGTTAGGAGTAATAAAAAAACTGCTACTGAGGTTTGTCATAAAAAACACTGATAGTTATGTACATACAACTCTAACCAATATTAGAAATCTACAAAGGTAACCAACTAATAGCAAAAATCTCACATGGACTTGGCAGGTGGGCCCGGCATGTCATATTTCTTGTTAATGGCATATAGATCTGAAGTATTTGTTACAACTGCATTCAATAGTCGATTTCTGTTAAAGCCTCATTAGTCAGGATGTTTGTTTCTCCGACTCCAATCGATGTGTGTTGAGGAAATTTACTTATATACACTCTACCTCCATGTAAAATAGATCACTTTACATATTAAAATGATCATGATGTGAGCTATAATCAGTTTCTATGGAATTATGTCACGTCCAATAAAAATATGCATTGTAGTCATGTTATAGTTTGTGTTAGTCATACAATTGTTAGCTTTGCCCAACAATATAGAAGAACATACAAAACATATACTATATTTTATCATGAAAAATCTTGTAATAAATATATCATATAATAAATATATATTATGTGTCAGTAGAACAAAGTTAGTTTATCCCATCAGTAGTCTATCGTTGATTTTCAGCTTAACTGATCTCAAGATGATCCAACTAGGATTGATCTCAATAGTAATGTAGACAAACATTACCGATCTCATGCCTACACCACTATATGTTATGTTCAAAAATTATTTCTCACAATTTGCACTTGTTCAAGATTTAGAAAATTTCAGCTCTGGTACCATGAAAATTCTTATCACTAGTCAGTTACCTTGGAATCTTGGTTAAGATCGTAGAAACTGCCTGATTAGAAACATTTAAATCTATCATGAACATGCACAATACATTTACATAGTTATACTTGAAGAAGAAGATCCAAATTAATTAAGTAATTATTGAGTGTTCAGTTAATCTGGGAGGTGGCTAGCCTCACTCGGCGATTTTAAAGCTCATCGCAGAAATATCCAAATCTGTATGGTCCATATTGTGTGGACTTGGTTCATTCTGTTGAGAGAATGAACAGTCAGTTTGACTTTAATGCTATTTGCTATGAAGTTCGCGACTGGTGGTTGAAAAGATTGATTTTTTTTTTTGCAAATGCCACTACAAACAGAAATGTACTAGTATAAACAAATTTTATTCAAGGTAATGACAACTTGGATTTGAGCCAATTAATATTTCTTCTTGAGGTAATATATACGCACACTATTGTACATGATTCATCAGAAATTCGTAGCAAAAAAGAAGCTGTAATTCCTCTATACATTTGGACCCATTTTTCAAAGAGAAGATGCAAAAGAGTTGCCTTGAACGTCTACAGAGTCACCGAACTGAAGGCCTACACCCAAGACACGAACCAGAGTCTATATATATTGATTGTTTTCCCTGCTATTGTTCCCCAAATATGCTTCTAGATATGGGATATGGCAGCATCGATCATCTATAACACAGCTATGAATTCTAGACACGAATATAATTTGATCGGGAAGGAAATGATAGAACTAGTAGTGCAAGGAGCATACACACTTTGAGCTGCCGCAGATGAGCATGGCGATGCATTTCTTGATGATGTAGAGCTTCCCCTTCAGCTGCCTCGCTGCACTGCGCAGGCCCGCCAGTTTCGCAGTGTTCTTCGTCTCGGACATGCGTCCTACTCCTCTGAATGCAGCCTTTGCCGCTGTGAGCTTTCTGAAACGACTAGCTAGATAAGATGGTTCTCAGAGAACGATCAGATATGAGGCAGCAGCCATGAAGTGTGGAAAGATGGACCTTGATGCAGATAATATACCCAACTCCAGATGCTGAGAGGGAGGGAGTACATGCAACAGAGACAGGTTGGTGGCTATCCCGTCTCGTTCATATCCTTCACGGGCCCACTTGCTTTGCTGGCGTTACGCCAAAATTTTCATCTAACGACGCCGATGCACAACGCGCCAAAGATGGTATTGCTCCAATTCAAAAAGGACTGTGATATGTGTAGAAAGAACTAAACTGAAAGTGCGAGAATGGTACAAATAGCCAGCTAGGAATAGGGTACATATCGAGCTAACTCAGCTATAGATTCGTCCCTAATGTAAGTCGAATTAGCTATGTGCACTCTCGAGTAGTGTTGTCAATATTTTCGGGAAATTGGCGACATGGTATAGATCATAAATATAAAATTCTTCTTAGGTTAGGTGCGATTGACATTATTTAATCCCTATGGCTATATACAAATGATTAAAATACCTATCTCTTGCAGGTTATTTACCAATGTACCCGTACTCTCCATTTATGATTGTTTTATATTGTGTGGAGTTTTGCGACCTGTATACGGAGGTGTATCACGACTAGAGGACATGGCAAGGGATCTTTTTTACCCGACACGGATGAAAGCATAATCTTCGGATCGGTCCTCCGCCACCTTAGGCATTTTGCAATTCTCATTTGATATGTAATTTGCCTTTTTTAATTGCTATGTGACTCTGAACTTGCGTCGGCTATGTGCATCATAGTTATACAAAGTCCGGGTATAATGCTTAGAACTCTTTAAGTAAGTAATAAAGTGCTCTTTATAAAAAAAATATGAATTCTAGATGCTTTGTCAAAGTGTTGCTACAGAGGCGGATTTTATTTATCATATTAGTCGTGTGTATCAATAAGATTAGTCATTTAAAAATTAACCGAGTCAAGTTTAGGCCCATTCGGACCCATAAATATTTATATGTCTTCAATAAGGCACATCACCACAAAATAAAATAAAACCAAGCTAAGGCTTTCCACATATATGTCTTTGCTTTGAACAACTAGAAACTCAAGTTTTTCCCGCAACTAATGCCCAACTTTAGTAAAAACTCTCGAACCAGTGGATCTTAACCAATCTTTTGTGTCAATCATATTTAGTCTTTGGCCTCAACTGAAAAGATTGATGATCTTGTAAGGTTTTGCACCTCCAAAAAAGAAAAACTGGGAAAAGAAAAATAAGATATCTAGAATAATATTAAGGAGAGAACAAATTAAAGTTCATATAAGATAATAAAGTTACAATTGATTAACAAATAATTATGGACAACCACCATATCTCCCCATGTTTATGTGTATTTTGTCCTAAATTAATTGCAAGTTTTCTTGAATTTCTAGGTTTTGAGCACAAGATTTTTTGTCATTTGTATGATTTTCCAGTTCATTATAAGTTTTGGCTAGTTTATGTTTCATATAAGTTTAATGATATGACTTTGTCAGTCTTGACTCTTGAACCTAAAACCATCGCAATTCGAGTCAAAGAAATGTGTTGTATGTTTTTACGTGTATCTATGTTGTAACCAGCGTTGCTACAAACACTGTCTTATAGGGAAATAAGGGACCAAAAAACTAGACCTAATCAGAGGCCCTGATTGAAACACATGCATTTATCGAACGCCACACATATATATAGGAATTAACTGTTCCCAATCACAACTTGCCTGACCATATATATGTATGTAGCAGACACTGACAAGTGACAGCTATAATGTGACGAGGTGGATACCAATACCATGTCCTCTCCGATCTCGACAGCATGGGTACATCAGCCGCGAATCTACGATCACTGTACGAGGTTTACCGACGAACCGGCCGGCAGCCAGTTCCCGGTAGGGCAGCGAGCGTCCCTGGCCACAACGCACCTGCGGCTATGATTCAGGCGACGTAGCTCGGCCGAGCGCCATTCGGCGCTCTTCTGAAATTAGCGAGGTGTCAAGTGGGATCCTACCTTACATTTTACTTTTAGTTTATTTTGAATTTTGTAGTATAAAATTTTATGTTAAATTTTACACTAATTTTTTTTAGAATAAACTAGAAGTAAAATTTAGGTGGATCCCATTTAACACCCTATTTCGACGGCCAAGAGGGCAACACATGCAAGCGCTCCAAGCTAACATACCTGGTATTTTCGAAGTCGAGAAATCAGGTGGAGGCTTGGAGTTGAAGATATATACTATTAAGTGGTTGTTTTATTTATAAACGAGGACGAAAGCTTGTTTCAAGAAATATACTATCAAGTGGTGATGGCCTGGTGTGCAGCTCGCTGACATTGTACATGGATGAGAATGCCAGACGTCGACCTCTCAATGATGTCTGAGACGGAAACATACAACACCAACGTGACTCTGTGTCTCTTTTCCTTTCTTTTTTGGTTAGGAAGTTACGTCTTTCTGGTCCTAATTATTTAAGGGTGTGAACAAATAGGATAATTTTCACACCAGATTTGTTTTCGGATTAGTTTAGGAGAATCCATATCTGGTTTGAAGAGATAAGGATATCTGATCTCTAACTTGACACTATAAGATAGTGTATGCCAAATAGTACCTTGATGTCCATATCCAAAAGTTGTTTACGATTATTCAATGGTTTTCATCCAAATATAAAACCGATTTCATACAAAACGTCGAAGCTAATAGAGCACATTTTCATCCTAACCTAGTTCGCCCGTGTAATATCCCGAAAAATAGGACAGGGAAAATGGTAGAAATAGAACATGAACGTTTGCATTATATGCATCTTAAATTGAGGGCGGGATTTTTCTCTTTTAAATGTAAAAGACTAAAATGTTCAAGCTTAATTAGTCTAGTGTTTAATTAGAAATAGATCAACATTGGGAGTTGACCTAAATTTGAACATGAAGTAATTTGAAATTCAAATTTGAATAGGTTAGTAAAAGAGTCCTCGGAACTCAAACACAAGCATTGATCAACGCACATCACAATATAGTTCTAAAAAGAACTAGAATAAACACATCGATTGTAATTCAAAATTAAAGTTTGAATTGATCAAACTTGAGTTCAAATACATGTATACATCAATGAAAGAATAGAACACTTAAAAATAAACAAAAGATGATAATTATCCATACTGAATCTTTATGCATTATAAATTAGAATCAAGGTTTGTTCAAGGTAGAAATTACATGAATATGGAACCTATTACAAAACAAAAAGGAAAAAAACCTATCTACTAGCCGTCTTATTCTCAATCTGGATACATCCACTTTTCTTGAACCTTGCAGAATAAACAACATGGGAACCAAATGGTTGTAGAGGTCCCAACCTGATAAGGTAGAGATCCCTGTGTTTACAATGCTAGTCCCTGGATCAATAGCTAGCATCCACAGTTTAAGATGTAATATCAAGAAACAAAGGTCATAATACAACTTTATAACCAGGAATAAAATAATTCATTACATCTTACATAGCTCATGTGGCTATCTCATTACAATGCAGCAGATATAACTAAGTAGCATGGAGTCCTTCATCTTTAAAGTGGCACAGGCAATCATGTTAGTTGTAGACTTGTAATCCTATTCAACACACTTCACTAACATGAAACAAACCTGCAACATAATAAGTTACAGCCACAAGGGTCAATACATTTGAATTGTATTGGCAAGTGATACTATGGTAGAATAGTGGTATCTATCATCTATATGCATTTGGCTAAGTGGAGCTTAGGCTTGCTTTGCTCAAAATAAGGTTTTCCTTATTAGTTGAAAACACTAAGTTTTTGTTTGTCAAAATCACCCAAGGAATCTACCAATAAAATTGGAATCCTTTAACCCTTGTTCAACCACAAGTTTTTAACTTAGAAATTGGGATGAGGAGATCCTTGATAGCTTCCATGTCTTGATGCTCAAATTGTCCATTATCGGTGACATGGCTAAGTACTTAGATTTTACTCTTTCGAGAGGTGGTGCACTTTCCCCACAAGACTCGACATGCATCAAGACAAGATCTTTCAGAAGCCTTCCCTTAGACCAAATAAACGTGTTCCAACCTATCACCCCCTACAACCTTCTGTACATCTGGCTAAGTTATTGCAACCTATATGATCCAGGCAGAGCCCATATGCCATGTGGCTGCACTAAAAGCTTCTCAACATTTGACATCTCAAATCTCTTTGTTCCTGGGTGGCTTTCCACAAGTGAGATACACCAGGTATGACCCCTGGGTAACCACTCAACACAATCCATTCTTTACATTCCACCCAGGTGATTCATTCACTTAGTTGGGTTATTAAGTAAAAACATAAGTCAAAAGACTTTGCAAAATTTCCATAGCATGTATATAAACCACCCTTGTTTGCTACTAGCTAGGCTAAGCATGATATCAACAAGTATCTTAACTTAGAGAATAATTCTATCAAGACTACAACTACTAGGATTTCCCATAGCATAGCATATAGATACTTAGCAAAAAAATTCATGTAAGCCCTATACAAAATATCACTAGTGCATAGTCAAAATAATGGGACAAATACATGAAGCACCACTTGCCTTTTTGGTAGAGAAACTAGGTTCACTCCTTGATCTTGCAATTGTCACACTCTTCAAAGTTCATTACAATTCAATCAAACAAGGCATAAATTCAAAACTAGCATTCAAACAATTCACCACATAAAATAATAAAAACAAGGAAATGCATGCAAGCATGCAAAGGTTGTTTTATTTGGAAAAGTGGTTTCTAATAAGGTTATAAACATTTTAAAACACCTATTGGTCATTTATAAAAGTGGCAAAACCATTTAAAATCAAGTTAGTGAAAATGGGCCATTTAAATCACTTTTATTTTGCTAGAAATGATTTTATTCAAAGAATAATTTCTAGTGTTAGCCAAATATGTTTTTAAACACAAATGTTAGTGTCTATGGTCAAAGTGTTTAAAACTAATCCATTTGCAAAAGGTTTCACTCAAAAACCATTTTTAAATCAAGCAACATTTTTATTCACTAGAAATGCTTTTAATTAAAGTAATAATTTTCTAATGTTAACAAAATATATTTCTAAACCCACAATTTTGGTCCCAGCAGAGGTGAGACCATTTGTTTTAGAATCCAATCCAAAGATCCAGAAACTAGTTGTGAATCTTTGAAGCATGATGTTTTTAAGCAATTAAGAATGATAGCAACAGTAAGATGATCTATGTATCAGAATGGAAATAAGACAGTGGAATATGCATTGGATCATGAGCAAAATATCACCAGCAGACTGTCAACAATGTAGTTGTAGAGAAACTAGGCAATAAGAAATGAAAGCACAAACTTTATCGTAAGAATAACCAACTAACCTAACAATGAAAACCAACAGAGAAACTACCTCAAGCTATGGACTCTTTTAGAAGAATCAAACTGAGATGATTTCATGAACACTAGACATTTCAAGCTAATGGGCTTATTCCCAAACTCAAGTAAAAGGATTGCTAGTAACAAAAGAATAAACAGAAGCATAATTTAACGAAATAAAAACCCTAAATCTAAAATCCACTTGTCACTAGAAAAACTTATCTCATGACAAGAAAGTAGTTAGCAAACCAACATTCCTTATTTGAAAAACACACAAGAGACAAAATGAACCCATACCTAACCACATGTACAATATGATGTGTATAAGACAAATAATAGAGACGGTTACATTAATTATCAAGCTTCTCACACACAAATGCAAAGTTGTGATGTATTAATACCATAGAGATCAGGTGACACTATAAATAGCTACCTGAGCACAATCCCGAAGCTCACAACTATCACTGGTCTACCTCAAACCAAAAACACACACTAGACAGAGAAAGACCTCAGAGGAAGATCAAGATAGGTGGAGAAGGCAAGGAGGAACAAACATCTGAAGAACATCAAGAAAAATAAGGAAGAGTAGGAACTACTCTTCATAGGTTTATATTGATTTTTAGAAATAGAATGAGAGAACAAGGAATAGATTCATGAATATGATCAACATGTTCATATTGCTAGGAATAAAGAACACCACATTTCCATGCCGAATCAACTATGCACACTCATTTAAGAGGCACAACAACATGACTAAGCAGTGGATAGTACTAACACACAACACATTATTAATATATGATAAGTAACTAGAACTACAAGAAGGATGAGAGATAATATATTAATAAAAGTAAACATGCATTTCCTCCAACCAAAATCTCCACTAGAGTAAAAGAAAAACAATAAGATAATGCATCGGTAATATATCAACTAAGAATGTAATATAACAAAAACACAATATGTTGTTGTCAAATAGACACTGACGGTACAATAAGATAAGACTAATACATCAACATCTTAACCAGACAAAGCATGTTAATCATGATCCCTATAAGATAATCAATGATAATACAAGATAGTAATCAACCGTGATATAATTACAACTAAACCAGATACCATACTAAACTAAGCAACCAAAAGAAACATCTAAATCAATTCAAGATAAAAAGAATAGTTAACTATGAAGTATAACACTAATAGACCACACTAAAACATTTAGAAACAAAACTAACATGCAATCCTATGAAATAAACAACCAGTAATCATAATTACAACTAAGAAATAACTATAAGATCATCCAGACAAGTATAAACTTAAGAACTGGACTAAGACTAGAACAGTTCACTATCAGAACTGAATTTATAGAAAATTAAGTTAACACCTAAATCAGAAGAAACCATTCAACAATGATAGAGGACTATTAAGATGAACATAAAATCATAGAACAACCTAGAACATTGTAGAACTCTGAGATAGAACCTATCCATGATCAATAGAGGAGAAATGCCTAGAAGGGGAAACACATGAAGCCTAGAGTGACATAGATAAAAGAGTGTACGGATAGCATATTGTACTGTAAGCCATGGCGGGGAGCTTAGCTTGACCACGCAATGGTAGGAGACGATGGAGATGACCACCAAGGCGATGGCGACATAGAGTGTACCCTGGTGGGGCATCTCAACCGCTGCCAGGCTATACCTATGGCAGGGAGGCGGCAGATACACATTCCAACACCAAGGAGCCACCAGAAAGCAGCAGAGCACGATCGTGATGCCGATGACCCAACCATAGATAAGGTTAGGTTTAATCATCTTCATAGGACAACTCCATTAAAGAATCCAATCAGTAGAAGGGTAGAGCGTCGACAAAGGGGTGGACTGATAGTAGGCACAATGGCATGGACGGTCGGAGCCGGCGGGGCAATATCAGTAGCGACGATCGGAGCCGGCGAGGCGATATCGATAGCGATGTAGGCACTAGAGAGAGTTACGGGTGAGAGAGAAAGAGAGATGGAATGAACTGGACGGGTTTGGCCTAGACCCTTATCTAGTTGACACACTGGTGGGACCAGAGGTATTTTGGTCATTTCTCTCAACAAAATACAGAAAAACCCTAAACTGATATAAATAAAAAATAAAAAATATTTCACCAAGTTGGAAATTAAATGTAGAATCCAAAACGTATTTTTGATGTTTTTTAAAAATACTTTTATCTAGATGAAAATTCAAGGTAACTAAATCACCAAAAATAAATAAATAAATAATTTTAAAGTGAATTTTAATACAATAAAAATTCATAATAAAAACATATTTTAATAGAATATTCTTGAATAATGAAAATTCTAAAGTGAAATTCAACTAAATCTAGAATACAATATTAAACAATAAAAATAAATTATAAATAAACCCTAAAAGGAAAAATTGGTAATTTAACCTAAATTAAGAAGAAATCCATAATCAAGGGGTGAATAACAACACGCCTTAATAATGCATCTCATATTATGCTTAGCATCCATTTTCTTCTTTAAATATTGTCCTTGCTGGACAATGATGGTATTTCAGAAGCTGAGGTTTAGGGTTAAATAGAACATTTGAACTACATTATCTTGCAGTTAGCAAGCAAGTTCAGACTTGCACGTCCTCTTGATTATTTATCAAAACTATTTTAAAAATTATTACATTATCATTTGTATTACACCCAAACTAAATTTTTATGAATGAAATAAAATGGTGGACAATGGAATCATGGTTGAAATATGAATTGAGAAAGTAAGTGGCGGAGATTCTATTGTATCAGAAAAGTTAGGACTTAACAACAAATGTAAAGAGTATTATAGATAACGTTGACCACAGATCTTGTTATGGAACAAACGAGTCAGAAGTACCTTTTTTTTTTACTTTCGTATGTCTTCACATGCTAGATCGGGCTGTTATCCAGTGAGGAGAGCAACATGAGGGATCATGTAACATCCCCATATTTGGTGGCAAGATTACGACTTGAGTTTCTTTGAAGGGAGGGTAATCTAGTGTAGGTCTTTAGACTGAAACTAATTACAAAGGGTGGATTGCAGGGTCATGTAGAAGGAATCGACATGACTCGGATATACTTGGTTTGAGCCCCCTACCTATAAAACTGTGAATAAGAACAACAAAGTCAATGATGTTTGTGGAAAAAATAGCGCACCACTCTATAGTGTAATAAATATGTATTGTTACTCCCTATTCGGTGAACTGAGCTATGATCGTGGTGGGAAAGTAACTCCATAAAATTCTAACAACCCGTGAAGACTGACTTAAATAGAATGTAAAATTCACCTTTTCAAGAAACCATTTTTTGAAAACTTGCATAAGTTCAGGATTCTTATCCACGAATGTAGTTAGTGCATCAAACACCCAAATAGCTACAAATTTCTTAGACTATGACAAGACTTTCTTAAACTATAACAAGACTGAAGACAATACTAGTGAAGACTACGAGGAGTGGAAGATCTACTATGAGGAGTCAGATATTTCTGGAGGCATTGAAGGAATAGATTATAGAATAGAATATGGCATAGAAACAGACGAATTAAAAGCGGAGCATTAGATGTAAAAACTAGAATACATTAGATGAGCCGAGCAACATAAGAGTTTACTAAATAAGTTGTTGAGCTCCAATGGCACTAAACATAGTGGTTCCATTTATCCTAAAGCTAGTTAGTTTGAATTTTAATTCAAATATGAATCCTTGTTGGACCTGAGAGAATCTCAAAGCTTTTTTACTCTTTTAGTTGTGAATATGAATAAAGAAGAAAAAGTGATCTCCAATGTTTCTTTTGTACCACTCTAAGGATGTAATGTGTTTTGTGACTGTTATGTCAATGCCTTACTCACTACAACATGCGGTGGTGTATTGTGTCACTACTACCAGTTAAACAGTAGATCACTTACATGGTCATTTTATGGAAGATGGAGTCCAAACTTATTAAGATATTATGTTATTGAAGCATGATGTAGTTGTTGGATATATGCCCTAGAGGCAATAATAAAAGTAGTTATTATTATATCTTTGTGTTTATGATAAATGTTTACATTCATGCTATAATAGTATTAACCGGAAACATTAAGACTTATGTGATTTGTAAACTTAATTAGAGTCCCTAGTAAAACCTCTTTATAATACGAGCTTGTTGGTTAGTAGACGATCATGGTTTCTGGATCATGAACATAGAGATGTTGTTAAAAATAAGATCATATCATTAGTAGAATGGTATGATGGAAATACTCCTATAGATAAGCATAGCATAAAGATCAAGTCATTTCAATAGTTCATTTGCTATATGCTTTCTAATACATAGTAACCTAATTCGTTTGACCATGAGATCATGTTAATCACCATCACTGGAAAGATGCTTTGATGACATCAAACACCACACCGTAACTGGACGGTTATAAAGGTGGCATTGAGTGTTCGGAAAGTATGTGTTGAGGCACATGGATCAAGAGTGGGATTTGTCCATCCATATGACTGATAGATATATTCTGGGCCCTCTCAGTGGAATGTCATCCAATTAACTTGCAAGCATGTGACTGGCTCACAAGGGATCACATATCACGGGAACATGAAAAGAATACATATCGGTAACGAGGTTGAACTAGGTATGCAGATATACCGACGATCAAACCTCGGATAAGTAAAATATCGTGAGGCAAAGGGAAATTGGTATCTTATGTAAATGGTTCATTCGATCGCGAAGTAATCGTTGAAATATGTGGGAGCCATATGAATTTCCAGATTCCTCTATTGGTTATTGATCGGAGAAGTGTCTCGGTCATGTCCACATAATTCACGAATCATAGGGAGACACACTTAAGGATTTGATGTTGTTTAGTAGATATGGAATGTAAGTAGGGAGACCGAATATTGTTCAGAGTCACGGTTGGGTTCTGGGATACCACGAGGAGATCCGGAATGGTCCGCAGAATAAGATTCATATAAGGAAAGTCCAATTCCGGAGTTCAAGAATGGTTCCGGTGTTTTCATCAGAAAGGTTCTAGAAGGGTCTAGAAGGTTCATCGGACCAGAAGGGTAAGGGTGCATGAATGTGTCATGACTAAGTGGAATGGTTGCATCATGTCCTAGGTCAAAGGTATGTGCAAATAAAGAGTGAGATCAAACTCCGAAATTGAAAGTCAAAAGGCAAGTTTGAAAAGTCAAACTGGAACAATGTTTCCTAGTGGAGGAAGAAGAGAATCCTTCTCTCCCTCCACCACAAGCCTAGGAGAGGGAGTTGGGGAAGGATTCAAACTCCCAACTTCCTAGCTGCCCTGCCTCTCATAAATAGAGGGGGGGGGCTGCCCCTCAACACACAACACTACCACCCTGCCTCCAAGCCGCCGCCGCGTCGCCACCTTGCGCCGTCGCCGCCTTAGCCGCCGCCGGCCATGCCTCCTCCTCTCCGGCCTCTAAACCCTAGATCACCGGAAACCCTAATTATCCACCATAACCCGCTCCGGCTTAGGCGAAGCCCCGCGGGATCTCCCCTCTACTTCCGACACCACGCCGTCGTGCTCCCGGAATCGCGAGGAGAGAACTACAACCTCCGCTGCATGATGGAACAAGGGAGAGGAAGGTCTTCATCGAGTAGAACACAATGGTCATTGTGGGCGTTGATGCTTTTGTTGTCGATTTCTTCTTGTGTACTTTGAATCTTGCGAGATGGTGGGATGAAGCGGCCCGGGATAACCTTACATGACATCGTTCATGAGACTTGCTCCATGCTTGACATGCAACTTGTATTGCATAAGTGGCTTTGCGGGTGCCTGCTTCTCCCAAAATAATGAAGATTCAATTTACAACGGGTAATTGACAATACTAGTATCAACATTGTGGTTCTTGTTCGTAAGTTAGAACGACACTTATTGAAATCCCCAAACCACGTAAAACATGCAAAGAAAATTAGAGGCATCTAACTTTGTTTTCCAGGGGTGTGCTGTGATGTGATATGGCCATTATTGTGATTATATATGATGTATGCAATTTTCCTTATTGTAAGTCGGCAACCGGCAGGAGCCATATGGTTGTATTTTAATTTCGTTAAGACCTGCGTGTCTATTATTCAAAGTAGTTGTAATAGTTGATGCTGGTGGATGACAACCATGGAGCGGTGTCATTGACCTTGACGCCACGCCGGTGATGATGGAGATCATGTTCTTGCTTGAAGATGGAGATCGGAAGCACAAGAAGAAAGGCCATATCATATCACATATTTTGAATTGCATGTGATGTTAATCCTTTTATGCATCTTGTATTGCTTAGTTCTTGACGGTAGCATTATAAGATTATCCCTCTCACAAAATATCAAGTTATAAAGTGTTCATCCTTAGTAGATACTCTTGCCAAAGCTCGTTGTTTCGAAGCACCACGTGATGATCGGGTGTGTTAGATTCTACGAGTGTATACAACGGGAGCAAGCCAGATTTTCTCATGCAGAAGCTTAAGTTTGATCTTGACGAGCCTAGCATGTACCGACATGGTCTCAAACATGGATCACCGAAAGGTAAAGCATGAGTCATATAGTAGATATGATGAACATGTTTATTCTTCGCCTTTGAAGCTACATCACCTCTCATGATGATCTGTTTTGATGTGGTGTATTTGGTTCGTGTGATCACTAAAACAATGTGAGGGATGTTGTTTTGGGTGGGAGTTCACCTAGATTAATTTATTTATTAACTAGAACTCAATTTGTCATAAACTTAGTCTAAACTATTGCAAATATGTTGTAGATCAATGGCGGCTCCTACCATCAATTTTAATGCGTTCCTAGAGAAAGAAAAGTTGAAAAACAATGGAAGCTACTTCGTGGATTGGTTCCACAACTTGAGGATTATCCTCAATGCTGGTAATTTGACCTATGTGCTGGATGCACCACTGGGTGACCCGCCTGCAGCTGACGCTACTGATGAGGTGAAGAATGTTTTCATCACTCGAAAGAATCAATACTCCACAGTTCATTGTGCTATCTAGTATGGTTTGGAATAGGAGCTTCAGAAAAGGTTTGAGAACTTTGACCCACATGATATTGTCCGTGAACTCAAAATGAAATTTGAGGCTCATGCGGCAGTTGAGAGTTATGAGGCTTCTAAAAAATTCTTTAACTGCAATATGGAAGAGGGCAGCTCCGTTAGTGAGCATGTGCTTAAGATGTTTGGGCATGCTAGTAAGCTCCAAAGCTTGGGTATAGTGATTCCTAATGCTTTGGGGATTCACCGTGTCCTCCAATCACCACCAAGTTACAAGAACTTTGTGATGAACTACAATATGCAAAACATAGACAAGTCATTGCCTGAACTCTTCTCCATGTTAAAGTCTGCGGAAATGGAGATCAAGAAAGAGCACCAAGTGTTGATGGTCAATAAGACCACCAAATTCAAGAAGCAATGCAAGTCTAAGAAAAAGGGAAACTTCAAGAAGGGCGATACGAAAGTTACTGTGCCGACGAAGAAGACCAAGGCTTGGCCTAAGCCTGATATTGCGTGTTTTTACTGCAAGGGAGAAGGTCACTATAAGCGGAATTGCCCTAAGTACTTGGATGATTTGAAGAACGGCAACATCAAAAAGAAAGGTATATCCGATATACATGTTATTGATGTGTCTCACTAGTCGTAGTAGTGCCTGGGTATTTGATACTGGTTCGGTTGCTCATATTTGTAACGCGAAACAGGTGCTGCAGAATAGAAGAAAACTAGCGAAGAACAAGGTGACGATGCGCGTTGGAAATGGATCAAAGGTTGATGTGATCGCGGTTGGCACGCTACCTCTTCATCTACCATCAGGATTAGTTTTATACTTAAATAATTGTTATTTGGTGCCTGTGTTGAGCATGAACATTATATCCGAATCATGTTTATTGTGAGATGGTTACTTGTTTAAGTCCTAGAATAATGGTTGTTCGATTTATATGAGTAATATGTTTTATGCACATGCACCTTTGATAGATGGTCTATTCTTGTTGAATCTCGATTGTAGTAATACGCACATTAATAACATTGAAGCTAAAAATTTGAAATTTAGCGATAACTCGACCTATATGTGGCACTGTCGTCTTGGTCACATTGGAGTGAAGCGTATGAAGAAACTCCATTCCGATGGACTTCTTAAATCACTTGATTTCGAATAACTTGAAAGATGTGAAGCATGTCTGATGGGTAAAATGACCAAAACTCCTTTTTCTGGTATGATGGAGCGAGCTACAGAATTATTGGAAATCATACATAGCGATGTGTGTGACCCATGAGTGTAGCATCGCGCGGTGGTTATCGTTATGTTCTTACTTTCACGGATGACTTGAGTAGATATGGGTATATCTATTTCATGAAACAGAAGTCCGAAAATTTCGAGAAGTTTAAGGAATTTCATAGTGAAGTAGAGAATCAACGTAACAAGAAGATTAAGTTTCTATGATTTGATCGTGGAGGTGAATATCTAAGTTACGAGTTTGGCGAGCATTTGAAGAAAGGCGGAATACTTTCACAATTGACACTGTCGGGAACACCACAACGTAATGGTGTGTCCGAACTTCATAATCGAACTCTCTTAGATATGGTTCGTTCTATGATGTCACTTATAGATTTACCGCTATCGTTTTGGGGTTATGCATTAGAAACAACCACATTCACTTTAAATAGGGCACCATCTATATCCGTTGAAACGACACCGTATGAATTATGGTTTGGGAAGAAACCTAAATTGTCGTTCCTTAAAGTTTGGGTTTGCGAAGCTTATGTAAAGAAGTTACAGCCCGACAAGCTTCAACCCAAAGCGGAAAAATGTGTCTTCATAGGATACCCGAAGGAAACTATTGGGTATACCTTCTATCATAGATCCGAGGGAAAAATCTTTGTTGCTAAGAATGGATCCTTTATAGAGAAGGAGGTTCTCTCGAAAGAAGTGACTGGAAGGAAAGTAGAACTCAACGAGGTTGTCGAACCTTCTCTCGAAATTGAGAGTAGTGCAACACCGGAAGTAGTTCCCGTGGCGCCTACACCAATAAGAGAGGAAGATAATGATGTTGATCATGAAACCTCGGTTGAAGTTACTACGGAACCTCGCAGGTCAACGAGAACTCGTACCGCTCCCGAGTGGTATGATCCCGTTATGAGTATCATGTTGGTGGACAACACCGATGACACTGCGACATATGAGGAAGTGATGATGAGCCTAGCTTCCAATAAATGGCAAGAATCCATGAAATCCGAGATTGGATCCATGTACGAAAACCAGGTATGGACTTTGGTGGACTTACCGGATGGCCGGAAGGCTGTCGAGAACAAATGGATTTTCAAGAAGAAAACAGATGTTGATGGTAATGTTACCGTCTATAAAGCTCGACTTGTTGCAAAAGGGTTTCGACAAATTCAAGGAGTTGACTACGATGAGACTTTATCACCAGTAGCAAAGCTAAAGTCTGTGAGGATTTTGTTAGTAATCACTGCATATTATGATTATGAGATATGGCAGATGGATGTGAAAACGGCATTCCTCAATGGAGACATTGATGAAGAGTTGTATATGGTACAACCCAAAGGTTTTGTCGATCCTAAAAATGCTAAAAAAGTATGCAAACTTCAACGATCCATTTATGGATTGAAGCAAGCATCCCGAAATTGGAATCAATGTTTTGATAAGGTAATCAAAAGTTTTGGTTTTATACAAACTTATGGAGAAGCTTGTATTTACAAGAAAGTGAGTGGGAGCTCTGTAGCATTCCTAGTACTATATGTGGACGACATATTGTTGATTGAGAATGATGTAGACCTTCTTAATAGTGTCAAGGATTATTTGAATAATAGTTTTTCAATAAAGGATCTTGGCGAAGCAGCTTACATATTAGTCATAAAGATTTATAGAGATAGATCGATACGGCTAATATCATTGTCACAGAGTACATATTTGGACAAAGCTCTAAAGAGGTTTGGAATGGAAGATAGCAAGAAAGGGTTCTTGCCCATGTTGCCCAATACGACCTTGAGTAAAACTCAAAGTCCTGCTACGGCAGAACATAGATAAAGGATGAGTAAGACTCCCTATGACTCAGCCATAGGATCTATCATGTATGCCATGCTATGTACTAGACCCGACATTGCATATGCTATTATTTAACTAGCAGATATCAAAGTGATCCAGGAGTGGATCATTGGACAGCGGTCAAAAACATCCTTAAGTATTTGAGAAGAACTAAGGATATGGTTCTTTCTTATGGAGGTTATGAATAACTCGCTATTAATGGTTACACCGATGCTAGTTGGAACACCAATCCGGATGATTCTAAATATCAATCTGGATATGTATTTACTTTTAATGGTGCAACAGTAAGGTGGAGGAGTGAAAAGAAAAGAGTTGTGACGAGATCTTCAACTGAATCGGAATACATAGCTGTTTCAGAGGCTTCACAAGAGGCGATATGGATGAAGGAGTTCATTAAAGAGATCAGTGTGGTTCCAAGTGCGCTGGACCCATGTCTATCTACTGTGATAACATGGGTGACATAGAAGATGCGCAAGAACCAAGGTCACACAAGAAGCTGAAGCATATCAAGCTGCGTTTTCACGCTATTCGAGAGCATTTCCAAGATGGTGACATAAATATTTACAAAGTACACACAGATCTGAATGTAGCGGATCCGTTGACTAAACCTCTCCCGAGGGCAAAACATGACCAACACCAAACCGCCATGGGTGTTTGGTATATTACCATGTAATCTTGATTAGTTGACTCTAGTGAAAGTAGGAGACTGTTGGAGATATGCCCTAGAGGCAATAATAAAAGTAGTTGTTATTATATCTTTGTGTTTATGATAAATGTTTACATTCATGCTATAATAGTATAACCGGAAACATGTGTGATTTTTAAACTTAATTAGAGTCCCTAGTAAAGCCTCTTTATAATACTAGCTTGTTGGTTAATAGATGATCATGGTTTCTGGATCATGAACATAGAGATGTTGTTAACAACAAGATCATATCATTAGGATAATGGTATGATGGACATACTCCTATAGATAAGCGTAGCATAAAGATCAAGTCATTTCAATAGTTCGTTTGATATAAGCTTTTTGATACATAGTAACCTAATTCCTTCGACCATGAGATCATGTTAATCACCATCACCGGAAGGATGCTTTGATGACATCAAACACCACACCATAACTGGGTGGTTATAAAGGTGGCATTGAGTGTTCGAAAAGTATGTGTTGAGGCACATGGACCAAGAGTGGGATTTGTCCATCCATATGACAGATAGATATATTCTGGGCCCTCTCGGTGGAATGTCATCCAATTAGCTTGCAAGCATGTGACTGGCTCACAAGGGATCACATATCACGGGAACGAGAAAAGAATATTTATCGGTAACGATGTTGAACTAGGTATGCAGAGATACCGACGATCAAACCTCGGATAAGTAAAATATCGCGAGACAAAGGGAAATTGGTATCATATGTAAATGGTTCATTCGATCGCAAAGTAATCGTTGAAATATGTTGGAGCCATATGAATTTCTAGATTCCTCTATTGGTTATTGATCGGAGAAGTGTCTCGGTCATGTCAGCGCAATTCACGAACCGTAGGTAGACACACTTAAGGATTCGATGTTGTTTAGTAGATATGGAATGTAAGTAGGGAGACCTGATACGCCCAATTTGCATCACCATTCTATATCATAATTTACCTCTATTCATTGATATTTGTCTTATTATGAGGTATTACTTATGGGTTTTCATCTGTTTATGCATGTTGGATGATTCTTGGAGGATGGACTGCCGGAGTCTGGATTCTGATGGAAAAGAAGACATTTTGGTGCAATTTCGCACAGATCAGAAAAATACCAGAAAAATATGGAAACATATTATTTCACCAGAAGACGAAGGAATCCAGAAGGAGGAGCGAAGGGGGGGCCCAGGGGGGCCACACCCCTAGGCGCGGGCCCACCTGAGGCCGCGCCTAGGGTGGGTTTGGCCCACCTGCCCGGCCTCTGACTCTCCCCCTTCGCCTATAACTTCCCTTTGGAACCCTAAGCCTCAGGGAGCAACCAGAGATAGATTTCCACCGCCTTTGGGGGCGGAAAACACCGAGAGAGAAAGATCTCTCTGGCAGGCAGGTTTTTTCCGGGCGAATTCCTTCCCGGAGAGGGGAGACCGTCGCCATCAACACCGTCATCAAGCTAGGCTTCGTCGAGATCATCATCATCCACACCATCATCTCCACCAGGACCATCATCACCACTTCTTCCCACTGTAACAATTGTTTTGGATATTGCTTTAGTTCTTAGGGGAAACTTTCCCGGTGCTAATTACTATTGTAGTTGATGCTTGTGAGTGGAACCATTGGATTATTGTTTATGTTTAGATTGTTATCCATTATCATATCATCTTTGATCTAGATCCATATGATGTCTTGTGAGTAGTTCGTTTAGTTCTTGAGGACATGGGAGAAGTCATGTTGTTAGTAGCGAATCTGTGATGAGTTATTATTCAATGGTTTAGTATTTAAGTTGTGGTGCTATTCTTCTAGTGGTATCATGTGAACATAGACTACATGATACTTCACCATTTATGGGCCTAGGGGAATGCATTGTGTATTTGGCTACTAGTCGTGGGGTTGCCGGAGTGACAGAAACCTGAAGCCCCGTTAGGACACCTTTGCACAAGGGAGTGTAGGATCTCAGATGTTAAGGATGTGGTTAGATTTATATCTTAATTACTTTCCTGTAGTTACAGATGTTTGCAGGGGGTTTAATCACAAGTATGTATTAGTCCTAGGAAGGGCATTATGTTATCACAGGTTCACCCACACAACACTTACAAACACCAGAGAAGAGTACTCAGCTATTTGAAGCGAAAGCACTTGATAGAATTCCCATCTGTCCTCGAGAACGTTTGGTCCTTATAAGCATTTCCACCGGCTCGTCCTTTGCTAAGAAATGATTGGGCCACTTGCTCCGTTTGTTTGTTACTTCCGTTACTTGCTCTTTGTTTTGTTGCCTTGTCAGAAAACCACTAAAGATCTATTTGCTAAGTATTCATAGGAATTTCCTACTTCATACCATTGTTCAGCACCTTATGCTCCTCGTTGGGATCGACACTCCTATTTATCGAAAGTACTACGATACACCCCCTATACTTGTGGGTCAACAAGACTATTTTCTGGCGCCGTTGCCGGGGAGTGAAGCAGTATTGAAGAGTGGAACTGGTAAGGGAAACTTCTACTGTGAGTATTTCCTTTTGTTACTGTTTATTGCTTTGTTTCCAATATGGATAACCCACTTGGTTTTATGTTTGGGAAAACTACTACCATTGAAAGGGTAGTAGATGAACCACCTCATCTTGAGATAGATCCTTTTAAGATACCTACAAGTATTGTTAATCGTGTTATGGATAATTATTATTTTGGGGATGGAATTGTCCATCCTGGTGATCACTTGCTTTTTATCCATGAATTATGCGGGTTGTTTAAGTGTGCAGGTATCACAACTGAACAGGTGAAGAAGAAGGTACTCTCCATATCCTTGAAAGGGATAGCTGAGGCATGGTATAAGCTGCTAAAGAATGGACAATCCATGGAATGGGAGGAGATGGCATCTATCTTTTACTCTAAAATTTATCCTCCAAGTGAAATCCATAAGGATAGAAGTCTTATTTATAAATTTTGGCCTCTTGATGGAGAGAGTAGAACTCAAGCTTGGGGGAGATTGAAGTTACTAATGCTTAAATGTCCTATTCATGAACTCCCTAACAATATTGTTCTCAATAACTTTTATGCTAGGCTGTCTCTTCATGATAAAGATTTACTAGATGCTTCTTTTGTTGGATCATTCACAAGTATGGAGGAAGAAGCTAAATGGGATATCTTAGACCGTATTCAAGATAAAACTGAAGCTTGGGAGAATGACAAAGGAAGAAAGTCAGGTATAAACTATGATTATGAATGCATTAAATCTTTTATGGGTACTGATAACTTCCGTGATATATTCACAATAAATTTGGCCTTGATCCTCAAGTTCTTGCGAAATGTTTTGATGCTTTTGCCTCCTATATTGAGATTCCCAAGAAAGAGTGGAACAAGTACCATGCTCCTTATAAAGACATTGTTACCCACGTTCCTGCCAGTATAGAAGTTTGTACCGTTGATCCTATTTTGCCTGAACCTTATGTTGAGAAGATCCCTTTTCCCTCCAAGGTAAAGGAACACTCTATTATGGCTAATGTGGTTAGCAAAAGTGCAAATAAAAATGCAGGGCCCGATGAGCTTATTGATATCGAGCCTGTGGTAGCTATTGTGAAAGATCTTATCACTAGAAATATAGAGGATGAGCATATTGTCTTCTGTGAAGACGCTACTAATATTGTTTCTCATCCTAAGAAAGTTATAAAAGCTAGTGTCCTAGTGCTTTCTGTTAAAATTGGTAGTCATAGCTATTATGGATTATGCGATATTGGTGTTAGTTCTAGTGCTATTCCATATGAGCTTTACAGGGAAATTATGCATGAGATTTTTCCTTGCGAGCTTGAGGATATTGATGTGGTCATTCACCTTGCTAATAGGGAGCAAGTTTGTCCCATTGGCATTGTAAGATATGTGGAGGTCCTTTGTGGTAAGATTAAATATCCTGCTAATTTTTTAGTACTTGGTAAAGAAGCTAGTAAAACCTATCCTATTATCTTTGGTAGACCTTTTCTGAATACTTGTGGGGCTATCATAGATTGTAGGAAGGAAAAAGTTTTGACTAAATTCGCTGGAGAGTCTTATGAGTTTAATTTGTCCAAATTTGTCAAAACTCCTTATGAAAATGAACTGCCTGATGAGGACTTCAGGGTTGAACAACTTTCTGCTATTTCTCTTGCTCCTAACAATGCCTTGTAGCAGTTCATGGAAGATCATGAAAGCGATGCCTTCATGAAGGAAAGAAATGAGATTGATGAGGCTTTCCTTCGTCAGCCTGAGTTACTTAAGCATAATTTACCTGTGGAAGATTTGGGTACCACACTTCCACCTAAAGGGGGCCCTGTTTTCGAATTAAAACCTTTACCTGATGATCTTAAATATGCTTATCTTGATGACAAGAAGATATACCCTGTTATTATTAGTTCTAAACTTTCAGGAAAAGAAGAAGAAAGGTTAATGGAGATATTGAAGAAACACCGAGGAGCTATGGGCTATACTCTTGATGATTTAAAGGGGATTTCTCCTACTATATGTCAGCATGCTATTAATATAGAGCTTGATGCAAAACCATTTGTTGAGCACCAACGCCGCCTAAATCCTAAGATGAAGGATGTGGTAAGAAATGAGGTACTAAAACTACTTGATGGTGCTATTATTTATCCTATTGCTGATAGTAAGTGGGTTAGCCCTGTTCATTGCGTTCCCAAGAAAGGGGGAATAACTATTGTGACTAATGAAGATAATGAGCTTATACCCCAAAGAGTAGTAGTTGGGTATAGAATGTGCATTGATTTTAGAAAGATTAATAAAGTTACCAAGAAAGATCATTATCCTTTACCCTTTATTGATCAAATGCTTGAGAGGTTGTCCAAAAAGACTCACTTTTGCTTTCTTGATGGTTATTCTAGGTTTTCTCAAATTGCTGTGAAAGCACATGACCAAGAGAAAACTACTTTCACTTGCCCCTATGGTACTTATGCTTATAGGTGTATGCCTTTTGGTTTATGTAATGCTCCTGCTACCTTTCAGAGATGTATGTCTGCTATCTTTCATGGTTTTTGTGAAGAAATTGTAGAGGTTTTCATGGACGATTTTTCCGTCTATGGAACTTCTTTTGATAACTGTTTGCACAACCTTGATAAAGTTTTGCAAAGATGTGAAGAAACCAACCTTGTTCGTAATTGGGAGAAATGCCATTTCATGGTTACTCTGAAAGAGGCATTGAAGTTGATAGAGCCAAAATTGAAGCAATTGAGAAGATGCCTTGTCCTAGAGATATCAAAGGTATTCGTAGTATATCCTTGGTCATGCTGGTTTCTATAGGAGGTTTATTAAAGATTTCTCCAAAATTTCAAATCCCCTTACTAATCTTCTTCAAAAAGATGTTCCTTTTGTTTTTGATCATGATTGTAAGGAAGCTTTTGAAACTTCGAAGAAAGCTTTAACAACTGCTCCTATAGTCCAACCACCTGATTGGAGTTTACCTTTTGAAATTATGTGTGATGCTAGTGATTTTGCTGTGGGTGTTGTCTTGGGACAACGTGTTGACAAGAAGTTGAATGTTATTCATTATGCTAGCAAGACTCTGGATGCTGCTCAAAATAATTATGCTACTACTGAAAAGGAGTTCTTAGCTGTAATCTTTGCTTGTGATAAGTTTAGTCCTTATATTGTTGATTCCAAGGTTACTATTCATACTGATCATGCAACTATTAAGTACCTTATGACGAAGAAGGACGCTAAGCCTAGGCTTATAAGGTGGGTATTGCTTTTGCAAGAATTTGATCTGCATATTGTGGATAGGAAAGGTGTTGATAATCCTGTTGCTGATAATTTATCTCGTTTGGAAAACATTTTTTTTGACCCTTTGCCTGTTAATGATTGTTTTCCAAATGAGCAGTTAGCTGCAATAAGGGTAAGTCCACATGAGAGCTGATTATGCTAACTTTATTGTTTCCAAGTATTTGCCTCCAACCTTTACAGCTCAGCAAAGAAGGAAATTCTTTTATGATCTAAGGCATTACTTTTGGTATGACCCACATTTTTATAAAGAAGGAGTAGATGGTATTATGCGAAGATGTGTTCCAGAATTTGAACAACAAGAGATATTGAGAAAATGTCACGACGGTGCTTATGGAGGACATCATGATGGGGATAGGACTGCACAAAAGGTTTTACAATCTGGATTTTATTTGCCTACCCTTTTTAAGGATGCAAGGAAGTTTGTTATATCATGTGATGAATGCCAACGAGTAGGTAACATCTCTAGACGCAATGACATGCCTATGAATTATTCTCTTGTTATTGAACCTTTTGATTGTTGGGGATTGACTTTATGGGGCCTTTTCCTCCTTCAAAAGGGTATACTCATATTCTTGTTGTTGTTGACTATGTTACAAAGTGGGTAGAAGCCATACCTACAAGCAGTGCTGATGGTAAGACCTCTTTGAAAATGCTCAAAGATGTCAGTTTTCCTAGGTTCGGTGTGCCTAGATATCTCATGACTGATGGAGGCTCCCATTTTATTCATGGGGGTTTTAGAAAACTCTCCCTAAGTATGATGTAAATCACAAAATAGCTTAAGCTTATCACCCCCAAACTAGTGGGCAAGTAGAACTTTCCAATAGGGAAATCAAATCTATCTTGCGGAAGACTATCAATAGATCTAGAAAAAATTGGGCTAAAAAGTTAAATGATGCTTTGTGGGCTTATAGAACTGCTTATAAAAATCCTATGGGGATGTCTCCTTACAAAATGGTCTATGGGAAAGCTTGTCACTTGCCTTTAGAGCTAGAACACAAAGCTTACTGGGCAGTGAAAGAGTTGAATAGAGACTTTAGACTTGCTGGTGAGAAAAGACCGCTCGACTTAAGTAATCTAGATGAGTGGAGAGGTGAAGCTTAGGAAAATGCTAGGCTCTTTAAGGAAAAAGTAAAAAGATGGCATGATAGGAGAATTCTCAAAAGGGAGTTCGATGTTGGTGAGGAAGTTCTTTTGTATAGGTCTCGTCTTAGATTTTTTGCAGGGAAACTACTCTCCAAATGGGAAGGAGCTTTTGTTATCAAGGAAGTGTACCGTTCAGGTGCTATAAAAATTTCTTCTCTGAACGATGACATAACACAGGTGGTTAATGGTCAAAGACTAAAACATTATATTTCTGTAGATTCTTATAATGAAGATGTGAATGTTATTCAAATGGTGACTCCAGAAGAATTTATCAGAAGCCAAACACCAGAAACTGCAGAGTTCGTCTTTGAATAGGTAAAAGTGGTGAAAACAGAAGGTTCGTGAAACCCCAATCTTTTTATATTTTTGATGTTTCTAATACATAAGGTAAGTTGCGATATTAAACGGAAGAGGAAACGGAGCCCGGGGTGGACAAACCCACCCCAGGCGCGGGCCCAGCCTGGTCGCGCCTGAGGGTGGTGTTCTACCCTCGAACTCCGTCTCTGTTTCATTTCCGTGTCAAAACCTTCCTTATGCATTGAAACTTCGTAATATATAACCCCCCGGGTTCCCCGAGGTTCTTGTATCGTGCTCTCATCGTGTTTTCATTTTCAATCTGTTTCTGTCAAGAAAATTCTCAGATTTGGAGCCTCAATGTCGTCCTCTAGATCACCCACGGAGGATTCCTCTGCGGATGTCCTAAACCCGTACATGTATGAGTTGAGGATTCATCCCAAAGAGTTGACCCTTAAAGAGGGGAAGGTACAGATGAAAGAAGTTCAAGGCCCTAAAGGAGAAGGCAGTCTGGAGGACATGATGGAAGCGATGGAACAAGAAGTTTTCAGTTTCAGGATTGCAGAAACAATGACATCCTTTTTGGATGGGGAACCATTGCCTTGGAAGTTTGGTGATAAAAAGAGAACACCATCACCACCAAGGGAGTAATTCGTCATAAGGTTTGGCATCCCCTTGGCTTGTTCCAAGCTTGGGGGAGTGTCGCGGTATCACCACCCTTATCTTTTATCTTTTACCTTTTTAGTGGATTCATATTTGTGGTAGAGGGGTTATCTTATAGTTTGGTTTGCATGTGGAAGTATCTCTCTTTTAGTTGATTATCTATGTATCCCTTGGTGTGAGTGCCTTTATTGGAATATTAATGAGAAGTCTCATCTTTTACTTTTGCACTTCTTATTTTAGTTTGCAATCTCTATTATATGACGGATCTTGTTGTTCAGTATTGGCACCACTTTGGGATCATTAAGTGGATCTAAATTGGTTTTGGCAAAGTGAGTTCTGGTCAGTGGCATTAGTTTGAGAGTAAAAGAAAGAAAGAGCTTACAGGTATTTGGTATCATTTGTTTTCTTTCTTGTTGGCTCATAAGCTTAGTATTCTTTATTTAAGATTCTTTTGTGTCTTCAAGGAAGATTGCATGTTGGGCTATATTACTTGTATGTTTTCTTGTTTCTTTCTTGCTTGCTACCCAGCCTTGCTAGCCAAAACCTCTTTTGAGAAGGCATACTTCTCATGTTTCCAAAATCCTTTGAACCCAAAACTTTTGCCACTTGTGTCCACCACATCAACCTAGTAGCTTTTGCTATTCCTAGAAAATTCTCAAGATTCATCTACCTTTCAATTTAAAAAGTATTTTGTTATGTGAAAACTAGTTAGTAAAGCTCTCACGAACTTGATGGCACACTTTATTTACTTGCCCCTAATAAACTTGAACCATTGTGAACATCAAAGTTATATATGCTTGCATCTATATGTTGGGATTAGCAGAACCGTGCTGTCACGCGGAATTTTTTCAACATTGCACTTGTACTCTGTACATAGTTGATATCATGATCTTTTGCCTATGGATGTCAACGGTGTGAAATAAAGAGGGAACTTGTAAATCCATGGAGTTTGTATTCTGTGTTAGAGAAACGCCTGGGCTGCTAGCTTAAGCCATGCTCAATCATGGTGGAAACTTGCAGGATCACCATAGTGAGTCATCTATGAAGCATCCTCAATAAAAAGCTATACACATAGTAAATAAAAAGATCGCTGAGATGCTCATTGTCTGCTTGCCTTGTCATTTTGGTTATGGAAAAGCTCATGTACCATGTGAAAGGGGTACCCCGTTGGCGGTTCTCAATGATAGGCAAATACTTACAATGACAAGAACTTACCTAGACCCAAAGTTGAGTCTGCATGAGGAGTGTCCCTCATATTCAAGGGACATGAGATTGCCAACTTATATTTCGTCAAACATATACTCCATCTTTGTCCACTTTAACCTTAATCATCTCAAGATGCTTATGATAGGGGCAATGATGGCTCAAAGCTAGTAAGTACCATAATCTTTTGGAAGCTCTTTATGACTTGTAATCCCTGCTACCCTCTGAGAAGGGACCTTTCTCCTAGTTACCAAGTTGAGTGAGTAAACCTACTTCCTCTCTATCTCCAGCAAGCATTTGAGTTGTTGTGTTTCAAGCATTCATATGGTGATTTATTCAATCATGTTCTCTATCTTCCTTGTTTGCACAAAACTCTTATCTATTGAGTATTACTTTGAAAACCTTCACTTGTGAAAAACCTTTTTAAGCAAAGAGTGCTCCTGTTTTGAAACTTCTACAAAAAGCTTTTGTGAAACTGTTTGCGAGGTGTTTTCTGACCAAGAACAAGTTTGCCAATTCCAATTATGATTTATCTTTATGCATGTCTATTGTGACTGCTATACTTGGCTGCAAGCTAAGTTATATTATGGTGAGTTGCTTTTTCTATGAGGTGTGCAATGGTAAGTGTGATGCTTCTTGTTTGTATTCTTTTATCGACACTTCAGTCCATAAACCAGTGGACATGTTTACTAAGCTCAGTATTCGCTTGGGGACAAGCGAAGTCTAAGCTTGGGGGAGTTGATACGACCAATTTGCATCACCATTCTATATCATAATTTACCTCTTTTCATTGATATTTTTTTATTATGAGGTATTACTTATGGGTTTTCATCTGTTTATGCATGTTGGATGATTCCTGGAGGATGGACTGCCGGAGTCTGGATTCTGATGGAAAAGAAGGCGTTTCGATGCAATTTCGCGAAGATCAGAAAATACCAGAAAAATATGGAAACATATTATTTCACCAGAAGACGAAGGAAGCCAGAAGGAGGAGCGAAGGGGGGGCGCAGGGGGCCCACACCCCCTAGGCACGGGCCCACCTGAGGCCACGCCTGGGGTGGGTTTGGCCCACCTGCCTGGCCTCCAACTCTCCCCCTTCGCTTATAACTTCCCTTTGGAACCCTAAGCCTCGGGGAGCGACCACAGATAGATTTCCGCCGCCTCTGGGGGCGAAAAACACCGAGAGAGAAAGATCTCTCCGGTAGGGAGATTTCTGCCGGAGGAATTCCTTCCCGGAGAGGGGAGACCGTCGCCATCAACATCATCATCAAGCTAGGCTTCATCGGGATCATCATCATCATCCACACCATCATCTCCACTAGCACCATCATCACCACTCCGTCCCGCTGTAACAATTGTGTTGGATATTGCTTTAGTTCTTAGGGGAAACTTTCCCGGTGTTAATTACTATTGTAGTTGATGCTTGTGAGTGGAACCATTGGATTATTGTTTATGTTCAGATTGTTATCCATTATCATATCATCTTTGATCTTGATCCATATGATGTCTTGTGAGTAGTTCGTTTAGTTCTTGAGGACATGGGACTGGTCATGTTGTTAGTAGCGAATCTGTGATGAGTTATTATTCAATGGTTTAGTATTTAACTTGTGGTGCTATTCTTCTAGTGGTGTCATGTGAACGTCGAATACATGATACTTCACCATTTATGGGCCTAGGGGAATGCAATGTGTATTTGTCTACTAGTCGTGGGGTTGCCAGAGTGACAGAAACCTGAACCCCCGTTAGGACACCTTTTCACAAGGGAGTGTAGGATCTCAGAGTTTAAGGATATGGTTAGATTTATATCTTAATTACTTTCCTGTAGTTACGGATGTTTGCAGGGGGTTTAATTACAAGCATGTATTAGTCCTAGGAAGGGCAGTATGTTAGCACAGGTTCACCCGCACAACACTTACAAACACCAGGGAAGAGTACTCGGCTATTTGAAGCGAAAGCACTTGACAGAATTCCCACGTGTCCTCGAGAACGTTTGGTCCTTATAAGTATTTCCACCGGCTTGTCCTTTGCTAAGAAAGGTTGGGCCACTTGCTCCGTTTGTTTGTTACTTACGTTACTTGCTCTTTGTTTTGTTGCCTTGTCAGAAAACCACTAAAGATCTGTTTGCTAAGTATTCACAGGAATTTCCTACTCCATACCACTGTTGAGCACCTTCTGCTCCTCGTTGGGATCGACACTCCCATTTATCGAATGTACTATGATACACCCCCTATACTTGTGGGTCATCAAGACCGAATGATGTTCGGAGTATCGGATGGGATCCGGGATATCACGAGAATATCCGGAATGGTCCGGAGAATAAGATTCATATAAGGAAAGTCCAATTCCGGAGTTCGGGAATGGTTCCGGTGTTTTCATCGGAAAGGTTCTAGAAGGGTCAAGAAGGTTTACCAGACCGGAAGGGTAAGGGTGCATGAATGTGTCATGAATAAGTGGAATAGTTGCATCACGTCCTAGGTCAAATGTATGTGCAAATAAATAGTGAGATCAAACCCCAAAATTGAAAGTCAAAAGGCAAGTTTGAAAAGTCAAACTGGAACAATGTTTCCTACTAGAGGAAGAAGAAAATCCTTCTCTCCCTCCACCACAAGCCTAGTAGGAGAGGGAGTTGGGGAAGGATTCGAACTCCCCTCTACGAAGCTGCCCTCCCTCTCATAAATAGAGAGGAGGGGCCTGCCCCTCAACACACAACACCACCACCCCGCCTCCAAGCCACCTCCGCATCGCTGTTGCCGCCCTAGCCGCCGCCGGCCATGCCTCCTCCTCTCTGGCTTCTAAACCCTAGATCGCCGGAAACCCTAATTCTCCACCATAACCCGCTCCAGCTTAGGCAAAGCCCTGCGAGATCTTCCCTCTACTTCCGACACCATGCCGTCGTGCTGCCGGAATCGTGAGGAGAGAACTACAACCTCCGCTGCCTGCTGGAACAAGGGAGAGGACGGTCTTCATCGAGTACCGAATGTGTGACCGACTGCAGAAGCGCTGCCAGAATGCAGCGCCGGAAGGATAGTCTAGATGATATTGAGATCGGCAAGTGTACGACTATATCACCCACGAGAATCTGCTCTCATTAACCGCTTTGGAATCTTCGAGGGTGATTACTCTAATCGACTCGTTGCTACAATCTAGTAGATAGATCTTGTCTTGTTTGTATTCATGCGATAGAAATTTTTTGTTTTCCATACTACGAAATCCTACAGTAGTACCTTCGCGTTCATGTTCTATCGCTTCATCTAGAACAAGTTGAAGGCTAACGTCAAATTAGTCATTTTTTCTTAATTGACCTGGATATTGACAGCACAATTTTTCTTCTTCTTTTACTAATAATCAAGTACGTGCACATGAACATTTAATCAATGCCCAAATTTGTAGACAATATAGCAATGTATTTTGATAATGTGTATTTGGGTATGTTGGTTTATATCTATGCGTTATATATTTTTCTCAATATAATAGCTTTAATTTTATAAGAGTTAAATTCCTAAATAATCAAACATAAACAACATCACTGGTAGATAATTTAGTGTATAAACATATCCAATACATTCTTTTTAAATTTTAGACGGAAGTTTTTAAATGTATTTACACACTATCTATATTTCTTCGAGTACTAGAAATCATCTGTCACTTCAGGACTAGCGAAGACGGCGACGGCCGTCACTACGCCGACAGCCAAACGTCGGGGCCGTCGGCGTAGACCCTGACCAGACCATACCAGCCCCCTCAAAGCAGCTGTCGGCGTAAAATTGCCCTCGGCGTATAATAGCTACGCCAATGGCTGCCCTCCGCGTAGTTATTTTTCTTTTTTACCTTATTAATCTTTGAAAAATCATAACTAAATCATTCGAATTCAACAAAATACAAATAATATATCAAAATTTGCATAAAAATAAGATCAATCTATCTACACTCAAATATTACACATTTTAAATTAAAAAGTAAGTGAAATATAAAACATTATATATAGTTTAAAACGGGTATAAGAAATTAAAAACGATCCAAACAATGCGAAACTTTCGCGTGGTGTCATATTATGTGACATAGTTAGAACGAAATATATCATACTTGGTATATTGATTATGTCTCAAAAAACTTCACAAATTGACCTATATCGTTCGAGGTTTCCTGGCTTTCGGGTCAAATGACCAATGTTATGGCCAATGTTCCAAATATCGGCTGATAAATCAGTTAACTGCCAGATTAACTATGAATCGGAGCCTGGCCAAAACAAAAAGGGCTTATTCAGTGGGTTTACTGGTCTGGCCGATAAATTGGTCTAACAAGCCGATTTATTGGGAATCTTTAGTTAACTGTAGGGTTTCAGTTTACTGGTCTACCATTTTCTATCTAAAATAGACACCCCTCCTGCTCCTATGCTCCTCCAGTATTCAACCCATCCTGCTCGTCAGGGTTGAGAATTGGGGCTCCCGCGCCGCCTCCTCATCTCCTAGCGGCCACCGGTAAGGAGAACGTCGCCGTCGGTCAAAGCCACCTCCCGCGCTACCTCCAGGACGGATTCCGCTCCCGCCAGCCCCACTTCTCCCCCTCCTTCGGTCGTCCCTCACCAGGCCCTTGCTTGATCTGCCGCTTGCACGTCTGCCTGAGCAGCTGCCTGCATCGCCCGCCGGATCTCCTCCATGGGAACATTGGAGATTGGGATAGTACTAAAAAAACTTAAAACTAGGTATATTCATCTGATTAATGGTCGACCGATAAATTCAGTTAATCATCCGATTCACCGATTAATCATTTCTCATAGGCCGACCGAGGAGTCACCAGTCACCGATATTCTGAACATTGGTTATGGCTAGAATAAAGGCATAGTTTGTGAAAATGTATCCATACTGTGCATACATGTGTATCATGGGATGGAGAACAATGTTGCAGAAGGAAATTTTCCTTTTCGTCGAGCCAAAAAACCATTTTCCATTTTCCGTGTGCAAAAAACGGTCGGTTTTGTGAAGCAACCACCAAATGGATAATTCAAAATACTATCACCATATTTTTCAAAAATACTAGACCACCTTACATGGACAATGTCCTAACAAGGGGATACCAAACATTTCCATCGATCCCTTGTGAAAAGACAAATTCCTGCCGAATCGATAGGAAGTGGGTCAGATTTAAACTATAGGTACATGATCTGATGGTCATGATTTTTTTAAAAAATCATTTTTAGGTTCACAATATGCTATTTTATCAGATATCCACTTCAATTTTATCGAGGCTTAGCCCCGAGCTAAGAATCTGCATGCCCGTCGTTCGATAAAGTTTGACGATAGTTTAAAACGAGCATAAGAAATTTAAAATCGATCCAAACAATGTGAAACCTAGCGTGGTGTCATATTATATGACATAGTTAGAAGGAAAAATATCAAACTTGGTATATTGATTATGTATGAAAAACCTTCACAAAATGACCTATCGCATTCGATGTTTCCTGCCTTTTGGGTCAAATGACCAATGTTATGACTAGAATCAAGGCATAGTTTGTGATAATATGTCCATATTGTGTATACATGTGCATCATGGGATGACAAACAATACTGTAGGAGGAAGTTTTCCTTTTCGTCGCGCTAAAAAGCCCTTTTCCATTTTTCGAGTGCAAAAAACGAGCGATTTTGTGAAGAAACCACCAATTTCCTAATTTAAAATGCTACCACCACATTTTTCAAAAAAAAATAGACCACCTTGCATGGAAAATTTCCTAACAGGGGGATATCAAACCTTTTCGTCTATCCCTGGTGAAAAAGACAGATTCCTATCAAATCGGTAAGAAGTGGGTCAAATATGAACTACAAGTACATGATCTGATGCTAATGATTTTTTACAAAAAACATTTTTAGGTTCACTATATGATATTTCATCAGAGATTCACTTCAAGTTTATCGAGGCTCAGCCCCGAGCTAAGAATCTACATGCCCGCCGTTCGACAAAGTTTGACGATAATTTAAAACGGGCATAAGAAATTCAAAAATGATCCAAAAAAAATACGAAACCTTCACGGGTGGTTTCATATTATGTGATATAGTTATAAAGAAAAATATCAAACTTGGTATATTGATTATTTCTCAAAAAACCCTTCACGGAATGACCTATCACATTCGAGGTTTCCTCGCTTTTGGGTCAAATGACCAATGTTATGGCTAGAATCACGGCTAATTTGTGATAATGTGTCCATATTTTGAATACAGGTGCATCATGGAATGGCGAACAATGTTGTAGGAGGAAGTTATCCTTTTCCTCGCGCCAAAAAGCCATTTTCCATTTTCCGAGTGCAAAAAACTAGCGGTTTTGTGAAGCGACCACCAAATGGCTAATTCAAAATACTACCACCATTTTTAAAAAAAAATACTAGACCACCCTACATGCACAATATCCTAACAGTGGATATCAAATCTTTCTGTCTATCGTTGGTGAAAAAGACAAATTTCTGCCGAATTGGTAGGAAGTGGGTCAGATATAAACTACAAGTACATGATCTGATGCTCATAATTTTTTACAAAAATCATTTTTAGGTTCAAAATATGCTATTTTATCAGAGATCCACTTCAAGTTTAGCGAGTCTTAGCCCCGAGCTAAGAATCTTTATTCCCGCCGTTCAACAAAGTTTGACGATAGTTTAAAACGGGTATAAGAAATTCAAAAATGATCCAAACAATGCGAAATTTTTGCGTGGTATCATATTATGTGACATAGTTAGAAGGGAAAATATCAAACTTGGTATATTGATTATGTCTAAAAGAACCTTCACAAAATGACCTATCTCATTCGAGGTTTCCTGGCTTTTGGGTTAAATGACCAATATTATGGCTAGAATCAAGGCATAGTTTGTGATAATTGTCCATATTGTGCATACATGTGCATCATGGAATGACGAACAATGTTGCAGGAGAAAGCTTTCCTTTTCGTCGCACCAAAAAGCCATTTTTCGAGTGCAAAAAAGGGCGGTTTTGTGAAGCAACCACCAAATGGCTAATTCAAAATGCTACCACCATATTTTTTAAAATACTAGACCACCTTACATGGACAATGTCCTAATAGGGGATCTCAAAACTTTCCGTCTATCCTTGGTGAAACAGACAAATTCATGTCGAGTCGATAGGAAGTGGGTGAGATATGAACTACATGTACATGCTATGGTGCTCATGATTTTTTACAAAAATCATTTTTAGGTTCAAAATATGTTATTTTATCATAAATCCACTTCAAGTTTAGCGAGTCTCGGCTCCGCCCGAGCTAAGAATCTTTATGCGTGTCGTTTGAAATGGGCAAATGAGATTATGGCTATAATCACATCATAGTTTGTGATAAGTTGAGATGGAAATCATATTTGGATTCCTCTCATTTTTATGATCAATTTAGACATATTATTTATCGAAATCCGATTTACGGATTTAAAGATACTAAATATTCCATATTAAATAGAAAAATACAAAAAAATAAAATCATTATATTTTTATTTGAATTCAATAATATTTTTACTTATTCATTGTTGTTTACTTAAAAGTTAACCGATCAGAAAGTTTCACCAAGACATCAATTTGATCAAAGATTAAGTGTAATTAGTGTTAAAAATGTTCAAAGTGAGAGATTAACACGAGTCAAACAATTTAAAGATTAAAAAAAGTTGATTTTTTAATATATATATATTTGAAATTAGTTTAGCATGTTATCACCTAAACAACACACTACAGGAATGGATTGCTAAGCCGAGGGCCATAAAGCCGTCCGCGTATGCTACTTTAACATCATTGGAGTTTCCTAGGATACGCCCACCATGTGCTTTCTGTTGGAAACAAAATGCAAAGAAAGCATAAATATAATATCTACCAAGAAGATTAAACACCAACCTCAAATTTTCTCCAGCTTTTGGGTATATATATACTCTTATCAAGCTTGTTCAGAACAGTAAAGCATCAATTAGGTATTGACAATGTCATGTAATGGAGCAACCGATAAAACATACACATTCATAGCCAAATTAATAAAATTCTAGGAAACAAAATAAAGTTGCATCCAACTAATTTCCACATGTGAGTAATTGTTTGAGAACATTCCAGCTTAGTGTAATGCATGAATAGAAAGGAATCTTAAGTTAAACTACAAAAGTGCATCAGCTTTGCACACCATGGATTGGAAATAGTTGCTTAAGGTTCATGCTTCCAAGAGCGTAATAAAATTAAATAAGAGATATCAAATGTTTTGGCTCATTCTACTGCCCATGTCTTCCCGATTCTTTAAGGCCATCGGATGCAGGTCATGGAGGACACCCGTCACGATCTTAGCGGAGTCCCCTCTCTCAGGAGACGGGTACACTGCCTGGCCAAACGCGAGATTCCCCACATCAGCTCTCTCGAGCGCATATGTGTGCTGCCCTACGTCGCTAGATGATAGACCGTGCGCATGCCCTGGAACCATCGTCATTGGCTACGGGTAGGAGAAGTGCTAGCTGAGAAACGTTTCGAGCGCGGGAGAGCTCCTGACCCACTAGGTCATGGGGTCCGACGTGGTCTGAGGTGTCCTCTCCATGTCCTATGCGTTCGCGGGTCCTTACATGCGTTGGGTCCCATTCGTGTGAGAAAATGACTCTCTCACAGGGTATCCACATGCACAAATAAGACGACTCACCATGACTCAATTACACGCGGTGTTGTCGTCTAACGATCAAGGATCTGCAGGCCTCACATCGCAAGGCTTTTCATAAATTTGTTCCAACCTGCGTTGTTTTCTGCTATGCCTCACAACGTTGTTACCTTAAACTCACGCCTTCTGTTGGGGGTATGCTATATGGGTATCCTCATAGCATGTCTCCTATCCGGATAACCCGGGTGGCCCACAGTTGGTAGCATGGCCCATGATCTGCTGGGTGGCCCAGTTAGATGGATCCAGAGGGGAGGCCCATGCCGGATAAAGGAAGGCTATGGAGTAGTCACCGATGTACCCGGAGCCTTGGAATGCAAGACACGCTAGACTAGTTGTAAGCGGTGTAGGACTCTGTAACCTGTCCGGCTAGGACTTTTCCCTGTAACCCTAGGACCTGACGACTATATAAGTCAGGCCTATGGGAGCATTTAGGGCAGATAACCAAGATAACTTTATATGTACAACTTGTACTCACGCACATCGAACTAATCCTTATAACTTGGCGTATTGCCATTATAGTGATTTATAGCAGGAGTAGGATTCTGCCACCGTTGTGGGATCTGAACCTGGGTAAGCTGTGTAACCTCGTACTCGTCAACCGTCCGCCTTCCCCCACGTCTCTAAACACGCACTGTGAGGACCCCTTCATGGCGTACTCGTCGGCAATACCACGACAGTTGGCGCCCACCGTGGGGCAAGAGGCGCTTCAGGCTCTTCAGCGGGCTAGGACCAAGATCTTCGCGGAAATCGGCGAAACCGTAGCCATCGATCGCGTTCTCTTCTCTGGAAACGTTCCGATCATCCCTCTCGACGAGTTCTGGATCCCGGCGAAGACGAACCCTACGCGGTGCTTGATCGTCCTGATCGGAGATATCCACCTCTTCATCGGCGAAACCGACTCGGGCACTAGTTTCCTGGGAGTCAGAGGAGCATCAAGACCCGGACGGACTGCCTACGGGCAGGATATGTTCATGGAAGGATCGATGTTGGATCTCTCTTCGGAGTTTGCCGGCAAAGATCGGAAAAATTCAAGACCCACCTAAACCGCCCCTGTGCAGGATATAATGGTGGAAGATCGCTGCAAGTCTGCCGGCTTCGCCCGTGCCTCTGGACAGCAGAGATCCAAGTTCGTCCGAGTGGTAACCATCTTCAATCTGGCGCGTTGAGTAAGAGAGAGGGCGAAACGCCCCGCGATTACCTTGCCAGGTGGAGAAAACTCCTGCGTCATCCGGCCTCTTGCCCCACGGTTACCATCTGTGCTGTGGAGTTTACGAACTACATCCAACAGATCTACCGGCTACACCCCTGATTTCATGGTATATGGAGCAGAAGCCATCCTGCCTTCCGACATCCTTCACGATTCACCAAGAGTTGCCGCTTACGATGAAGATGACGCTGAAGAGTCCAGACGCCTAGATGTGAACCTTCTTGAGGAGGAGCGCGTATTAGCATGCCAAAGATCCGCCATCTACTAGCAGAAGCTACGCAGCTACCATAGTTGCCGCGTTCGGCATCACTCGTTTAAACAGGGCAACCTGGTGCTCCGACTTAAGCAGAAGAAGTCACACAAATTATCCCCGCTATGGGAAGGACCGTTTATCATAACCAAGGCGCTACTCAATGGGTCTTACTACCTCGTTGTCAATCGTGAACGGGAGGATAGACCTAACGAGGATCATAAGCGTAAGCGACGTGACCTAGATGATGACTACCCGGAGCTTGATCGGCCATGGAACATAGCACAACTATGTCCTTTCTACACTTAGCATTTTTTATCTATTGTGTACCTCTTATATGATCAATGAAATAAAGCTCTCTGGTTCACTCATATTTCTCAGTCTTTTACCTCCTTTAGTGTTCATTTTTGGATCGTATAAAACCTTTATGCACAAGTTTTGCGATTGCACTTGTGAAAATTCCGCCTACAGATGTTAGCTTAAGTTTTCTGGTCTACACGTTCTTTGTTGTTTTTATGTGGATTCTGGAGTAGTGACTTTTGGCACTTATTGTTGGTGATTTTGTGCTTAGGTTTTTGACGGTGCCATTGGGCATCATCACCTCAGCGCATAGTTCCGACAACGAGTCTTCCAACTCACGAAAGGTCAAGCATAAAAACCATAGTAATGGATAAGCCATCACTTGCTTAAAAAATATATACATGCTGGGACCAGTTCTTGAGTAGCAGGAAAAAACAACCATTATTTTCCGCCTTAAGTTAACAAGTAGTTTTTTCCGCATAACAAATGCCAGAGGAAACAAATATTACATATTGTTTTTTCATTCCCCTGGCGCAGGAGACTTGGAAGCAGCATCATCAGCAGCAGGAGAGCCATCTCCCTCGAAGTCGGCAGTTTTGATGGACTCGAAGGAGCTTTGGTTGTCGCCATCAATGATCTCCATAGGCACGAAGACATTATGATCGACCAACTCGGAGACCCTGGTATCAAAACCCGCGAGCGATGCCAAGATAGCCTTGTGATCTATTTTTTGTCCATCGTCGTCCACTTCGGGAATTCCGGAGGTTACTGTGTCGATGCCGGTGTTCTCGTAGTGTGCCTTGACCATTGACAGCGCCATCCTCGCGCTGGCCCGGCTATAGGAAGCTTTCCATCTTACAATACGCCCGGGGGCTTGGCGCAAGATCTCTGAGAACTTCATCACGGAATCCACCGTTTTGATGTTAATCTGGAGGGGCTTAGCTATCTCCTTGGCCTGCTTGATGGCGGTGCTGATAAAGTTGCCGGCAAGGATCATGCATTCTTTTGGCGGAGGAGGCGACTGGGTCAAACCAATAGGAGCTGCAAATTCTGACAAAGGAATGCATGAGTTCAATAACACAAAAAATGTAGAGTATCTAGCTTACAGAAGTACAAGACGGAGAATCACTTACTGAAGATGCTAATCTCAGCCTGCTGGAGGGTATCCTCCATGGAGTCCCGTTCTTGTCGGAGGATCTTGTATGCTTCAAGATTGCACTGATTTTGCTCATCGACAGCTTTCTTCTGCTCTTTCAGCATCGCGATCTCCTCCTTCAAACGGTTCATCTCCGTGTTAGCGGATTCCTGCAGGACCTTCATGGAGTCCTCATGCATCTTCAGCATATCCTTCCTCTCCTGCTTAAGGATCTTGGTTTTGCTATCCAGCAACTCAATATGATTGGATTGCTCAACAATGTCCTTGGCCTTGGCAATGGCTTCTGCAAGTCAGATAAAGAACAGTACACAGTGAGTACTCGGAGAATGTTGGCACAAGACCAAGTCGGAATACGAAAACGAAAGGAAAAACAGACTCTTGCTCTTGGTGATTTGATCCTTCAAGAAGGAAGTTTACCCTTTTCGGCTTCCAAATCCGCACGAATCTTCTGAAACTTCTCATTGGCCACGCCTCTCCGAGCATTCTCATTCTGTGGAAAGAAAATTTAAAGTTGTTTAGTCTACTTGGAGCATCTAGCCGGATAACTATCCACCTAGAGGCTTGGGGGCTACAACGAGAGTTTTTTAAACTTGGTAATATGCTTAGTCTTACTTTAAGCATCTAGTCGGAATTGATTCAGTTTTCAACTAGAAGCTTGGGGGCTACAGTATAAAGTTTTTTAGCTCAGTCATATGCTTAGTATTTCTTTAAGTATCTAATCGGAACTAATTCAGTTACAACTAGAGACTTGGGGGCTACAGTATCGAAATTTACAAACACTGCGTATGCTACTCTGAAAGTATCTAGTCGGAATAATTCATTCAAACTAAATACTTGGGGGCTACACTGAGAAGTTTTCTAGCTTAGTCACTCCTAGAGCATTCAGATGCAAAGACCTATGGTTTTTCGTCTAAATCCTCGAGGGCTACAGTGGGATACTCATATGAAATGCAAAAGGCAAATAAAACTTATAAGTGCGATGATCTTGAGATTGGTAGCGCTCTCAGCAAACAACTTGCTGAAGGAAAGGCTGTTTCCTCGCAAGATATCTGCTTGTCGGAGAAGCTCCTCAAGACCGCGGGTTGGAGATGTCGGCACTGCACCAGGAACCAAAGTGGAGCTACTCGACGTGAGCGCCGGGAAGACTATCTTTGGGAATTATGTGGTTGTCCTGGGTGCGGAGGCGCCGCCTTCAGCAGACGTTCCACCCACCACCACCGCCTTACCTGTAACATCCCAAAAATACTAAACTTGGATCATCAAACTCTAATCATCAAATTTAGGGTTAACAAAAAACTTTTCTAAATAAAAATATGAGAGCATGCATGGTGTATGCATTTCATTTGGAATTCTTTTGAACCACCTTGTTTGTGTGTTTGTTTGCTTGTAAAATGTTTCTTAGGTGAAATAAACATCATCTAAACAATTCCCAAACTTTTCTTAAAGGCAAATAAATCAAAACAAAGCTAAATGAGTGAATGGTCATTTTGACCAATTTAACTCCCATGCCTACTTTGGCTGTCTCAAACTTTCAGAACTTAACAGAAACTTTTCTAGATCTTTGCACCCCTTGATTGTACTCATAACGAATTATCAAGGCCCACTTTGTGATCATCCAGAAACTTTCAAATGCATAGTTTAAATGCCAATTCAAAATTGAATCTTTATCATATGAGAAGATCCCACTTTTTTCAAAAACCACTCAAACAAGCTCAACTTTCAAAACCCAAGCATCTACAGACTCACTAGCACCAACCTAGCACACCCACCAAAAATATTTTCAAAATTCAAAACTTGAATTCTTGCGGCCATTTCATCAAACACTTGGCAGACACAAATCAAACAAAATCCAAACACTATTGTGAGTAGTGATTGAAGCCTAACTTGTTCCCTCTCTGGTTACAACTAGGTTTTAGTAGATCATCTAGCTCAATTGCACACCCTTAGCATCACTGTAAGCTTGGCATTGCCATCAATGGTGAGCAGGCCGAATGCACACTTGTCACCCCCATGTCGACAGCAAGCTAGGAGGAGAAACCAGCCTAGCCAGCATGTCTGGGAGCAAGCCAACATCCCACCTTCACTCCCTATCCAGCGCTCGAACGTTGCCAGCCACTGGACCACATGCACGAACCATGCAAACCTCTCCAGCAACCATGCCGAGAGCACGCCCCATGCGCCACGCTCGACCGACACCCACAGACCGCGCGCCGCCCTCGCCGTGTGCATACGTGATCACCACCATCCCAGCAACCCCGCAGACACGCTCGTTCGCCGCCGCGCAGACCACGCGCGTTGTGCGCCATTAAATTCTCCGTCGGGCACGCGTAGAGCACCGTCGCGTTCGGACCAAACCGCACCGCCCCACGTCTCGCCACCGTGTCGTTGAGCATCGCCAGTGAGCACCGCACCGCCCCCTACCGTCGCTCACGTCGATAGCCGTCTGTACCGTAGACCACGACGAGCTCACCTTGCGCCCCGTCGGTCCCCTCTCACCACTATAAATAGAGGCCACCCCCAGCCGAATTGAGCACACCATCTCAATCCCCTCTCCTCACTGATCGTGCCACACCGTTCCCGGAGCAAGGCGAGCAGCACTTCACCGGAATTTCACCGGAGTCTGCCGCTGCTGGAGAAGAAGGGGGACAGCGTCGTCGACTTCGTCGTTCGCCCACCTCGCCGACCCTCGCCTGAACCCCGGTGAGCCCCCAACGACCCCCACTTGCCGCGCTAGGTTTCTGTCTCGCCGGTGTTGCCTAACGTCAACGATGACCCTCAGCCGTTGGATTAGAACCAGATCGAACGCACCACATCGCCCCATACCACTTCGCACCACCTCGTCTCACTGACGCGTGGGGGCAGCCACTTACGCAGCCCGCGGAAGCGCTGTGCTTAGCAGGCCGGCCCGTTAACCTTTCCTGCGCAGCCCAGTTATCTGAATTAAACCTTTTCCATTTTATTTTAAACACACTTCTGTACCCAGTTTAAAAAATCAACCCAGGTCGATTCAGTGAACCAAATTGAATGAAACCAATTTTGTTAGAAAGGTCTGGGAATGCTGAATCCAAGCCCGTTGGATTCAAGTCATTTGGATCTGTAGATCACCCATGGTAAAAATAACAAGGCATAAGCTTTTCTGCATTCAAACATTTTTCAAATTAAAACCATAATAGCTTTTGAGTTGATTCCAACTCTCAAAAATCACATTTAACCATACCTTTCAGAATATATAAAAATATATAGGTTTACTTACAGAAATAATGTTCAAGTAATAAAAGAATGCCACGTAGGAATTTCTAGCCACTTTATTTAATTAAAATAAAAGGGTAAAACCTTATTAAATTGTGACACCACTTTAAATCACATTCCCATGAACATAAATATGTGGTGATGACATGTGTCAACATGATCCCATGTTTGGTTTGGAGAATATTAAATCTTAAGTAGTTTTTCAATGAGTAGAAATTACTTTTCTAAAAATAAAAGGAATTAAACAAAACTTTAATCTTGTAATATTAGTGATGATGCTAGATCATCTATATGACCCTTTGGTGTGATGATTGCAAGTAGTTAAGTATTGTTTGGTGATTGTGTACATCGTATTTATTTATAGACGCTAGTACCGACCAAGGATACGAGGAGGAAGGAGGATTCTACGAAGAAGAAGCCGAGGAGAACTTCAACCACTGCTCTGCACAAGGCGAGCCAATACTTTCAAGCTATTAACTTAGCAAGCTTTACTAATCAAGTGGACCTATGCAAGCTAACACTTGCAAGATACTCTACTTTAGCAAGCCTAATACTACTAGTTGAATGTGCAAGCTAATACCTGCTTGCTACCATGCCCACTATATGCCTTAAAGCATATATGATCATAACCCCTTGATAAACCCATCCTAGTTTCACTTACAAGTTTATTACTTTATTTCTTTATCAAAGCTCTTACTTAGAGAGTACTGGAATAAATGGTAGATACTAGAAGGATAATTGAAGGTTGCATAAAGAGCATAAAATTTGGCCTAAGCTAGATAATCTTAATGTCATCCTAAGGCATGAGATTAAACTTAGTTGAAACTCCACTAGTTTACCACCCCTCATTAGTGCTTACCCCCACTTGTAGATGCTAGTGCTAAGTATAAAACTTGATCAACATTAGATGGGAATACTTGGTGAAAATGGTTATGAAAACCTTAGAATGATGGATCATTCTACTGAGATGTTTTGACATGTGTTTCCGAACACCTGATGATTTTGGTGATGAAAATGTTGAGGCAGGAGCCTTAGCCCTTTATAAAACTGATGGTTGTCTGGATGCGATACCATTCCAATTTTATCGTACAACCACAATACCCGAAGATTGGGTAGGGCTTGACTGGAAACTTATATACCTTAGTATTGGTTCCCTCACAGCCAAGGTCTGAGCTGAGGCTACCTTGTGAAGATTGTCCACCTGTGCAGTACCCAAGATGATAGTTGGTCATGGTTGGGAGGACAAACTCACAGGAGAGGTGCTTATACTAGGGCGTGTAATTGAAAGGTTAGGATTGATTATCCGCATACTGAGTATGGTGAATTCAGGATTTGTTCCTGACGGATGTATCGAATGTTGTGGTGAAAGTGTACAATCTCTACAGAGTGTCAAACTATTCGAATAGCCGCGTCCGCGGTTATGGACAGTTGGAGTGGCCATACTGTTCCCCCGTCAGATGTTTTCAAAAGACTTGTGAAATGAATTGAGACTTTGACTTGACCACAACAGGGTTGTGGCATGAGAGATCGGTTCCCACTTAGGTGTTATAAAACCTTAACCAGCAGTCGTTGCTTCCAAACTTAGTGGAGATAAATCTGGCTTTTGCAAAACAACCCTAGAGCCTAGTGTCCTATTATCAAAAAAACCCTTTCACTTGTTAGTATTAGTTTGCGAGTACTTAAAGAGTACTCATGGCTTTGTCCCTGGCTATTCCCGTGGCCAGACTATGAAGAGGAGTACCTGGAGGATGGACCCCAGGAAGGTTACGACAACTAGGATCATCTCCCATCGTCAGCATTCCCTGTGACCCCGAAGATGGAGCTTCGCCTATGCTACCGTTATTATTACGAATTCCGCTGATTGAAGTTGTATTAAGAACTGGATTAATGAGATCCCTATTTGTGTAAGACCTTATGTATGGTTTGTAATGGATGATGTACTGTGGTATCCAATTCTGTTATGTCTCGCAAAAATGGTAATCCTGGGATTGCGATGTATGGCATAACAGGCATCTAGGATTAAAAATCCGGGTGTTGACAAGTTGGTATCAGAGCAATCCTGACCCTAGGAGACCCTAGTTATACTGGACGTTTGAATCAAAAACTTAGTTTCAAAACCAAAGAAAACAATATTTACAAAAACTTATTCTCATTCTTATCCCTTTGATTCTTTCATGAAAATTCATGTTCCTCAAAAACTCTTGCAAAATACATAAAATTTTGACACACTTGATCACTCTACTAACTTACTCATCCTATATTCTTATAGATGGACGTGAAGCACAACAAGTTTTATCAGTTGGGGAATGGAGGAGACCTTATCTTTGAGAGGGATTTGGACCAGCTTTCGGAACTTCTGGAGCGTCCGCACCCCAAGTTCTTCGGAGCTCAACTCAATGATCAAGGAGGAGAAGATCTGCAGTGGCTAATTGTTGCAAGTATCCGAGGAAAGATTGAACCTCCCACTGCTGAGGGAATTCAGTTTACCTTAAGAGAGAACAACTGGCTCGATGGACTTGCTAGGGCAATGCAGGAAGCTCTTTCCCGTCTGTGTGGGCAGAGCATCAATCAGATCAAGGGAACCCGCTTTGAGTTTTTTCCCAAGGCGTGATGCTAATGGACAACCACTGGAAGCACCATACCACCCTGAGATGAAGACCCAAGTGGACCAGCTTAGCTTCATGATGTACGATCGTCAGCAGGAGTTGGATAACTGCCGTGACTACTCCAACCACAAGTCTGCCATCATCAAAATGAAGGACCAAACCATCGCCATGCTAGCAAAGGATCGAAGTCTCGCCGCTGTCAGCTCGACAAGAAGGAGCGCAATATTGCCTGTCTTCGTCACCGTATCTCATCTTTGGAGGAGACCATCCACGAGAGATACATGTAGTTGGAGGAAAGGGAGAAAGCCGGAAAGGATCTTCGTGGAGACCCCTACTCCTATCTCAGCGATGACGATGATTTTCTGGAGGATCAGGCTATGGACTTCTTCACCGATGAGGATGATTTCGCCTTCATCGATGATGATGAGGATGATGAAGCCACAGATTCCAAGGAGTAGTAGCACTTGAGCACTAGCATAGTGAGTAGTATTCGGTCCCACTGTATAGTAGTTTTCAGAATGGTTCTTAAAACCATCTATTTTCTTTGTTGTGGTGTGTGTTGTATCGTGTGCTATGAATGAATGAATGAATGAATGAATGAATGAAAAAGCAAGTTTCTAGAAAAATCTGAGTCAAACTTTAAAATCTTTTCAAAGACCCAAAACCTTAGAAATTTCCCTCTTTTCTCACGATCTATCTCAATCTTCAGATGCCACGTGGAGGAAGTGGTTCATCCCCGGACCCGATGTTGCAGATTCTGCAAATGTTGACTTCTGACTATGAAGCTAAAAGAGCGGAACGTCAAGCCAACCTAGCCACCTTGCAACAGATAGCTCAGCTTGCCCACAACAACCAAGGCCACGGAAATCAGGACAACCATGGATCTAAGCTCAAAAATTTCCAGAACACCAACCCACCTGTTTTCACTAAATCGGAAGAGCCCCTAAACGCCGATGATTGGCTGCAAACCATGGAAAATAACCTAGAAGTCGCCAAAGTGGAAGCTAACGAGAAAGTTCTGTTCGCCACCCACTATTTAGCCGGAGATGCCAGGGCATGGTGGAACAGTGTTCGCGCAATGACCGGAGGCCAGATGATGACCTGGGAGGAATTCAAGGTCGAGTTTAGTAGAACCCATGTGCCACCAGGTTTGATCAAGAGAATGAGAGACGAGTTCAGAGAGCTGGAGCAAGGGAGGATGACCGTAGTGGAATACCATGACAAATTCATGTCATTAGCTAGGTATGCCCCGGATGAGATCGACACCGAAGCCAAGAAGAAAGAAAGATTCCTGAATGGTCTGCACGATAAGATGCAGACAGTGTTAGTCAATATCCCCTTTGCTGATATTGAAGCCCTTGTCGACTCTGCTATCCAGATGGAAGGAAAGATCAACCAAGCCAATGAGAACCGCAAGCGTCGCATGATGCATCAGCCAGGAACCCATCAGACCCCAAAGTATTGCCCTAACCCATCTCCCGGATTTGCCCCAAGAACCAACAGACCCCCGATGAAGCGTTCGACCTACCACAACCGTGGAAACCCTAGGCCCGGAGGAAATCACAACAACCTCGGCAACGCTAGCAATTTCAATCGTGCCCCACCCAAGTTCAACAACAATGCTACTGCCAACACCAACACTGCCCCGAGGACTGGAAGCAATGTTGTGCCTGTAGCAGCAAAGGACAAGTCGCAAGTGACTTGTTATGACTGTGGAAATAAGGGTCACTATTCCAACGAGTGCCCCAACAAGAAGAATGCCGCAGCACCCAATGTCAATGCCCCAGCTCAGCAGCAGCGTCGTGTTCAGCCCGGAAGAAGATTTGCCCCAGGGAATTGCTCAACCGCAATGGCCGTCTTTTTCTCATGCATGCTGAAGAAGCTCAGGAAGCGCCCGACGTCATGCTGGGTATGTTTTCTGTTAATTCAGTACTTGCACGAGTGTTGTTTGATTCTGGTGCATCGCACTCATTTGTCACCGAAGATTTTGCCTGCACTAGTAAAATTCAACCAACCAAACTGAAGCATGTTATGATTGTTCAAATTCTCGGATCAACCACCAAGGCTAGGCAAATTTGCAAAGCCGTCCCTATCCGAATCCATGGCATAGATTTTTATGCAAATCTGATAGTACTTGGAACTAAAGGTTTGGAAGTAGTACTAGGAATGGATTGGATGTCCAAACATAAAGGATTGATTGACTGTGCCAAGAAAGCCATAACCATGGCCAGTACAGCCGGAATATCAGTCGAGCTTATATCTGAAACCTTACCTCGTCAATTCAAATGCAACAAGAGTATAGCCCAACCTACCATTGACCAAGTCCGGATAGTCTGTGAATACCCCAATGTATTTCCAGATGTTTTGCCCGGTATGCCCCCAGATCGGGATATCGAGTTTATCATTGAACTAATCCCCGGAACAGGACCCATAGCCCAGAGACCCTATGAACCCGTCAGAGCTAGCAGAACTAAAGAAGCAACTGGATTCCATGTTGGAAATTGGATTGATTCAACCAAGTGCGTCACCATGGAGATCACCTGTCTTGTTTGTAGACAAGAAAGATGGAGGGAACCATTTGTGTACGGATTACCGGAAGTTGAATGATGTCACCATCAAGAACAAGTACCCCTTGCCCAAGATAGAAGATCTATTTGATCAGTTGACCGGTGCCAAAGTGTTTTCTAAGATTGATCTTAGAACAGGCTATCATCAACTCAAGATTCGTGCAGAGGATATTCTAAAGACTACCTTTACCACCAGATATGGATTGTATGAGTATACAGTCATGTCTTTTGGATTAACCAATGCCCCCGCTTATTTCATGAATCTCATGAATAAGATTTTTATGGACTTCCTGGATAAGTTTGTCGTTGTTTTCATCGATGACATTCTGATTTATTCCAAATCGGAAGAAGAACAAGAGCTACACCTAAGGACCATTCTTGGAACCCTTAGAGAGCATCAGCTGTATACAAAGTTTAGCAAATGTGAATTCTAGTTACAGGAGGTAGGATTCCTCGGTCACATTGTATCAGCCGGAGGAATTGCCGTTGACCCTGCAAAAGTAAAGGATGTCGAAGATTGGCAAGCCCCAACCACTCAAACCCAAGTTCGTGCATTTCTCGGATTGGTGGGATATTACCGCAAATTCGTAGAAGGATTCTCGAGTATCGCCAGACCCATGACCCAATTGCTGAAGAAGGACAAGAAGTTTGAATGGACCGACAAATGTGAAGCGAGTTTTCAAGAACTCAAGAGGAGATTGATTTCAGCCCCAATCTTGATCATGCCGGATATCACGAAGCCCTTCGATGTGTATTGTGATGCATCCAAGATCGGTCTCGGATGTGTGCTAATGCAAGAAGGCAAAGTTATATCTTATCTATCTCGACAACTGAAGCAACATGAGCAAACTCGTAGCCGTAGTTCTAGCCCTGAAGACATGGAGGCATTACCTCATGGGAAATTGTTGTGAGATTTATATGGATCACAAGAGTCGGAAGTATATATTCACTCATAAGGAGCTGAATATAAGACAGAGAAGATGGATTGAGCTAATCAAAGATTACGATCTAGACATTCACTATCACCCTGGTAAAGCCAATGTGGTAGCCGATGCCTTTAGCAGATTGCCGTGCCGCTTGAACTCCATGATTTTGAAGGAGCAACCAAGCCTGCACAAGGAGATGGAAGATTTTCGAATGGAATTAGTAAGTGAAGGATTTGGCTAGCATAGAACTCCAGCCCACTTTGATCAGTCAGATTAAAGAGGCGCAGAAGGGAAATGCTAGTATCGACGGAATGAAGCGTCGTATCGGTACAGGCAAAGTACCTGGATTCACCGAAGACGAAGAAGGACTTCTGTGGTACAAAGGACGCCTTTGTGTACCAGCAGATTCTGAGTTGAAAGAAGTGATTCTGAAGGAGGCTCATGATACTCTTTATTCTATCCATCTCGGAGGAACTAAGATGTATCAAGATTTAAAAGAGCAATTTTGGTGGCATAAGATGAAGAGAGAAATCGGAAGCTATATCGCCAAGTGTGATATATGTCAGCGAGTCAAGGCAGGACATCAAAGACCCGCTGGATTGTTGCAACCATTGCAGATTCCGGAATGGAAATGGGATTCCGTTGGAATGGACTTTATCCCTGGACTGCCTACTTCTAGTAGGGTAAAAGACTCTATCTGGGTCATAGTGGACAGATTGTCCAAAGTCGCCCATTTCTTGCCCGTCAAGACCACATATCAGAGTTCGAAGCTAGCGGAGTTGTACATCGCTAGGATAGTTAGTTTGCATGGAGTCCCCAAGAACATCATATCTGATCGAGGAACTCAATTTACCTCGAGATTCTGGAAGAAAGCCCAAGAAGGTTTAGGAAACCGCCTAGATTTCAGTACCGCGTATCACCCTCAGAACGATGGACAAACGGAGCGACTAACCAAATACTCGAAGATATGCTGAGAGCATGTGTGTTAGAATATGGATCCAAGTGGGAAGACTGTCTGCCGTTTGCAGAATTCTCATACAATAATAGTTATCAAGCCAGTTTGCAAATGGCCCCCTTTGAATTCATGTACGGAAAAAAGTGTCGCACCCCTTTGAACTGGTCGGAAGTAGGAGAGAGTCAGATTTTCGGACCCAACATCCTACGAGAAGCAGAAGAGAAGGTTCACAAGATTCGTGAGCACCTTAAGACTGCCGAGTCCAAACAGAAGAGTTACGCCGACAAGAGACGTAGAAATCTCGCCTTCAACATAGGAGATTTTGTTTATCTGAAAGTGTCGCGATTGAAGGGAATGCAGCGTTTCCAACTCAAAGGAAAGTTAGCCCCCAGATATATCGGACCTTTTAAGATTCTGAACCATCGAGGAGAAGTGTCGTATCAATTGGAACTACCCGAAGAGATGTCATCTGTGCATAGTGTGTTCCATATCTCATTACTTCGCAAGTGTCTCGAAGTCCCAGAGAAGACCGAAGTGTTCAAAAATATCGATCACCGGACCATAGAGATCAACAATGACCTGACCTATCCTGAAGTACCCATCCATATTTTGGAAGAAGCTTTTCGAACTACCCGCACCCGAAGCATCAAGTTTCTCAAGATTCAGTGGAGCAACCACACAGAAGAGGAAGCTACCTGGGAGCGCGAAGATCACATCAGGACAGAGTTTCCCGATCTCTTCAAATCCTAGGTAATCTTTTTTCGTCCTTTTTCAAATCTCAGGACGAGATTTTTTTAAGGGGGGAAGGTTTGTAACATCCCAAAAATACTAAACTTGTATCATCAAACTCTAATCATCAAATTTAGGGTTAACAAAAAACTTTTCTAAATAAAAATATGAGAGCATGCATGGTGTATGCATTTCATTTGGAATTCTTTTGAACCACCTTGTTTGTGTGTTTCTTTGCTTGTAAAATGTTTCTTAGGTGAAATAAACATCATCTAAACAATTCCCAAACTTTTCTTAAAGGCAAATAAATCAAAACAAAGCTAAATGAGTGAATGGTCATTTTGAACAATTTAACTCCCATGCCTACTTTGGCTGTCTCAAACTTTCAGAACTTAACAGAAACTTTTCTGGATCTTTGCACCCCTTGATTGTACTCATAACAAATTATCAATGCTCACTTTGTGATCATCCAGAAACTTTCAAATGCATAGTTTAAATTACAATTCAAAATTGAATCTTTTTATCATATGAGAAGATCCCACTTTTTCAAAAATCACTCAAACAAGCTCAACTTTCAAAACCCAAGCATCTGCAGACTCACCAGCACCAACCTAGCACACCCACCAAAAATCTTTTCAAAATTCAAAACTTGAATTCTTGCGACCATTTCATCAAACACTTGGCATCAAACAAAATCCAAACACTATTGTGAGCAGTGATTGAAGCCTAACTTGTTCCCTCTCTGGTTACAACTAGGTTTTAGTAGATCATCTAGCTCAATTGCACACCCTTAGCATCACTGTAAGCTTGGCATTGCCATCAATGGTGAGCAGGCCGAATGCACACTTGTCACCCCCATGTCGACAGCAAGCTAGGAGGAGAAACCAGCCTAGCCAGCATGTCTGGGAGCAAGCCAACATCCCACCGCCACTCCCTATCCAGCGCTCGAACGTTGCCAGCCACTAGACCACACGCACGAACAATGCCAACCTCGCCAGCAACCATGCCGAGAGCACGCCCCGTGCGCCATGCTCGACCGACGCCCACAGACCGCGCGCCGCCCTCGCCGCGTGCATACGTGATCACCACCATCCCAGCAACCCCGCAGACACGCTCGTTCACCGCCGCGCAGACCACGCGCGCTGTGCGCCATTAAATTCTCCGTCGGGCACGCGCAGAACACCGTCGCGTTCCGACCAAACCGCACCGCCCCACGTCTCGCCACCGTGTCGTTGAGCATCGCCAGTGAGCACCGCACCGCCCCCTACCGTCGCTCACGTCGATAGCCGTCTGTACCGTAGACCACGACGAGCTCACCTTGCGCCCCGTCGGTCCCCTCTCGCCACTATAAATAGAGGCCACCCCCAGCCGAATTGAGCACACCATCTCAATCCCCTCTCCTCACTGATCGTGCCACACCGTTCCCGGAGCAAGGCGAGCAGCACTTCACCGGAATTTCACCGGAGTCTGCCGCTGCTGGAGAAGAAGGGGGACAGCGATTGGAGCCGCCCCAGGAGAAGCTGCCGGTACCAGGAGGTTCGCCGTCGTCGACTTCGTCGTTCGCCCGCCTCGCCGACCCTCGCCTGAACCCCGGTGAGCCCCCAACGACCCCCACTTGCCGCGCTAGGTTTCTGTCTCGCCGGTGTTGCCTAACGTCAACGATGACCCTCAGCCGTTGGATTAGAACCAGATCGAACGCACCACATCGCCCCATACCGCTTCGCACCACCTCGTCTCACTGACGCGTGGGGACAGCCACTTACGCAGCCCGCGGAAGCGCTGTGCTTAGCAGGCCGGCCCGTTAACCTTTCCTGCGCAGCCCAGTTATTTGAATTAAACCTTTTCCATTTTATTTTAAACACACTTCTGTACCCAGTTTAAAAAATCAACCCAGGTCGATTCAGTGAACCAAATTGAATGAAACCAATTTTGTTAGAAAGGTCTGGGAATGCTGAATCCAAGCCCGTTGGATTCAAGTCATTTGGATCTGTAGATCACCCATGGTAAAAATAACAAGGCATAAGCTTTTCTGCATTCAAACATTTTTCAAATTAAAACCATAATAGCTTTTGAGTTGATTCCAACTCTCAAAAATCACATTTAACCATACCTTTCAGAATATATAAAAATATATAGGTTTACTTACAGAAATAATGTTCAAGTAATAAAAGAATGCCACGTAGGAATTTCTAGCCACTTTATTTAATTAAAATAAAAGGGTAAAACCTTATTAAATTGTGACACCACTTTAAATCACATTCCCATGAACATAAATATGTGGTGATGACATGTGTCAACATGATCCCATGTTTGGTTTGGAGAATATTAAATCTTAAGTAGTTTTTCAATGAGTAGAAATTACTTTTCTAAAAATAAAAGGAATTAAACAAAACTTTAATCTTGTAATATTAGTGATGATGCTAGATCATCTATATGACCCTTTGGTGTGATGATTGCAAGTAGTTAAGTATTGTTTGGTGATTGTGTACATCGTATTTATTTATAGACGCTAGTACCGACCAAGGATACGAGAAGGAAGGAGGATTCTACGAAGAAGAAGCCGAGGAGAACTTCAACCACTGCTCTGCACAAGGCAAGCCAATACTTTCAAGCTATTAACTTAGCAAGCTTTACTAATCAAGTGGACCTATGCAAGCTAACACTTGCAAGATACTCTACTTTAGCAAGCCTAATACTACTAGTTGAATGTGCAAGCTAATACCTGCTTGCTACCATGCCCACTATATGCCTTAAAGCATATATGATCATAACCCCTTGATAAACCCATCCTAGTTTCACTTACAAGTTTATTACTTTATTTCTTTATCAAAGCTCTTACTTAGAGAGTACTGGAATAAATGGTAGATACTAGAAGGATAATTGAAGGTTGCATAAAGAGCATAAAATTTGGCCTAAGCTAGATAATCTTAATGTCATCCTAAGGCATGAGATTAAACTTAGTTGAAACTCCACTAGTTTACCACCCCTCATTAGTGCTTACCCCCACTTGTAGATGCTAGTGCTAAGTATAAAACTTGATCAACATTAGATGGGAATACTTGGTGAAAATGGTTATGAAACCTTAGAATGATGGATCATTCTACTGAGATGTTTTGAAATGTGTTTCCGAACACCTGATGATTTTGGTGATGAAAATGTTGAGGCAGGAGCCTTAGCCCTTTATAAAACTGATGGTTGTCTGGATGCGATACCATTCCAATTTTATCGTACAACCACAATACCCGAAGATTGGGTAGGGCTTGACTGGAAACTTATATACCTTAGTATTGGTTCCCTCATAGCCAAGGTCTGAGCTGAGGCTACCTTGTGAAGATTGTCCACCTGTGCAGTACCCAAGATGATAGTTGGTCATGGTTGGGAGGACAAACTCACAGGAGAGGTGCTTATACTAGGGCGTGTAATTGAAAGGTTAGGATTGATTATCCGCATACTGAGTATGGTGAATTCAGGATTTGTTCCTGACGGATGTATCGAATGTTGTGGTGAAAGTGTACAATCTCTGCAGAGTGTCAAACTATTCGAATAGCCGCGTCCGCGGTTATGGACAGTTGGAGTGGCCATACTGTTCCCCCGTCAGATGTTTTCAAAAGACTTGTGAAATGAATTGAGACTTTGACTTGACCACAACAGGGTTGTGGCATGAGAGATCGGTTCCCACTTAGGTGTTATAAAACCTTAACCAGCAGTCGTTGCTTCCAAACTTAGTGGAGATAAATCTGGCTTTTGCAAAACAACCCTAGAGCCTAGTGTCCTATTATCAAAAAACCCCTTTCACTTGTTAGTATTAGTTTGCGAGTACTTAAATAGTACTCATGGCTTTGTCCCTGGCTATTCCCGTGGCCAGACTATGAAGAGGAGTACCTGGAGGATGGACCCCAGGAAGGTTACGACAACTAGGATCATCTCCCATCGTCAGCATTCCCTGTGACCCCGAAGATGGAGCTTCGCCTATGCTACCGTTATTATTACGAATTCCGCTGATTGAAGTTGTATTAAGAACTGGATTAATGAGATCCCTATTTGTGTAAGACCTTATGTATGGTTTGTAATGGATGATGTACTGTGGTATCCAATTCTGTTATGTCTCGCAAAAATGGTAATCCTGGGATTGCGATGTATGGCATAACAGGCATCTAGGATTAAAAATCCGGGTGTTGACATTACCGCTACCGATGGAATCCTTAGCCGGAGCTTCAGCCATTTGAGTTGCGGTGCTTTCTTGCGTTGCCTGTTCGCTGACAACGGCAAGCTCCATGGAGGCACCTGAATCCACTTCCATAGCAGAAGGGCCAGATGCATCTTTGGCCTGAGAGCTTGTCGGGGCAGGCTTAGGCTAGACGCTGGGAGTGACGGGGGTGATGGCGGGAGACGCGTGGTGAGACACGTCACGATGCAACATATCTTTGATATTTCTAGAAGCCCCCAGAGTTTTGGAGGTCTTCTTCAAACTAGTACTGGCCTTCTTCCTGAAACGTGCAAAAATTATAAGTACAGGAATAAGACGAGCAATGGACAATGTCAGAAGGAAAGAGACTTACACAACAGGGGGTGCTTTGGCAAAAGGAATCCCGGTAACCTTTCTTTTCTCCGCCTCCAAGGCGGCAGTGGACTTCTTGGAGGCTCCACCCTCCGTCTTCTTCTTCTTGCCTTCGTCGACAGCGTCAGAGGTGGAGCTCTTCCGCTTTCGCGCCAGCGGGACATCGTTGTCGGACACGACGGTGACTTCCTTCATCTTCGGGTCATATATTTGGATAGCCATGCTATCCTCCTCTAGACTGCTGAGCTATTAAGTGAAATCCCAAAAGTGTTAGATGAGATGGTAATGGTTAGACGGAAGAACTGGAGTATATGTCATACACGGAAAATAAACAGGTACCTCTGGGCACTTGCCCTCCTCGAACATGTCTAGGTGATGGAGAAGCCACGCTTCCTGTCCTTCACCTTGACGATGTCCTTGAGGCGAAACTTGACGGAGTCACTCGATAAGTTGTCCTCTGAGATGCGGAGGCTATCCTTCCTCTCCTTAGAGTACTCGTGCATCAGCTTGGAGCGATGCTGCAGAGGCTGGATCCGCCTGACGAACCAGCACATGGCTAGGGCCAACCCGGTCAGACCCGTGTCTACGAACCACTCTATCCGCCTAATGGCGCAGGAGGCTTTGTTGTCGGAGGGAAGGGTGGCTTGGGATCTCCATGTCGGGGCTTCGGCAGCGGCTCCGTCGACGAAGTCGGGATACGTTTCTTCTCGGCCGGCCAGAGGGATATCTAGGCCGTATAAGTATGTGCGTAGCCAGTTTTTGCAAGACTCATGGTCGACGATGTCGGGGAACCGCCGGCCAGGCCGGATCTTAAAACTAATTGTCCCACAGTTCCTGATCTCGTCCTTGCCGGATCCGACTTCCCTCTTGACGGTGAAGAAATAAATACAGAGATCTAGCCTAGGCCTGATCCCTAAGTAACCCACACAAAGCGCCACATAGTTGCTAAGCGCGAGGATGCTATTGGGGGTGAGGTTCTGGGGCTGTACTCGGTAATGGCTAAGGACAGCTAGAAAGAAATTGGAGATGGGCAAGGAAACGCCGCGTACCAATTGGGCCTTGAGGTACACCTTCTCTCCGGCTTGGGGAGAAGGGGTGTCCTCGTCAGCCGGCGCCGCCCGCTAGACGAGCCCCTCCATCGCAGGGAGGTAGCCCTCGATGAGAAACTCCTTGATGTTGCAGTCCGTGATGTCCGAGCCGCGCTAGTCCCCTTTGTGGGAATCGCTCTCCTCTTCCAGCAGCACTAGCGCCGCTGGATTGTGGTCGCTACCGGTGGATTCGACCACCGCGGACTTGGGCAGCACCAGGCCCTCTGGGGGAACATGGACGGTGCTCGCCGGATTTGCCACGGCATTGCCTGAAGCCTCCATGGAGGGAGCAGAGCTGCTGCTTGCCATTGGAGAGGAAGAGGTGGTGACTAGAAGGATGGGGAGGCTAGGGTTTTTCGCATGCGCGCGGAGAGCTCGAAGAGGTGCTCGCTGGAGGAAGAAGACAATGCAGGAGGAGAATGAGGTGAAAAGTAAAAATCCACCATAGTTACAATTTATAACCCCTGGTGTCAAGATTCGTGCAAGACGATCGAATGGTCGGCGTGTGGACGATGTGTGCGGGCACGTGCGCGGAAATTTTGCCACGTTCCCAATCGTCGCCGCCAACGGTTTGTATCTCTCGCGCGGGAAAAAGTACATGATTGTGTTCTCTGCATGTGTGAGTTACGAGGCGTCGCTGACCTATGTCTGCGTCGTCCTAGCTGTCACTAGCAGGTGAACCATCACATCGGAATATTCCGGCATGGACGGATCCAATCCAGCTACGGAAGAGTACGCTAGAAGATTCAGCAATTCTCCGACTTACAAGTTGAAGACGGAGAAAACCTTGCAGGGTTCTTGGGAGGACTACAAGATATTGCTTGACGATTTGCCGACATCCATCTAGACGGAGCATTCAACTTGAAGAGGCAAGACGGCGCAAGATCTCGGAGTTCTCCGGGGGCTACTGTTGGGGATATGCTATATGGGTATCCTCATAGCATGTCTCCTATCCGAACCCGGGTGGCCCACAGTTGGTAGCATGGCCCATGGCCTGCTGGGCGGACCAGTTAGATGGATCCAGAAGGGAGGCCCATGCCGGATAAAGGAAGGCTACGGAGGAGTCAGCGACGTACCTGAAGCCTTGGAGTGCAAGACACACTAGACTAGTTGTAAGCGGTGTAGGACTCTGTAACCTGTCTGGCTAGGGCTTTTCCCTGTAACCCTAGGACCTGGCGACTATATAAGTCGGGCCTATGGGAGCCTTTAGGGCAGATAACCAAGATAACTTTAGACGTACAACTCGTACTCGCGCACATCGAACCAATCCCTGTAACTCGGCGTATTGCCATTATAGTGATTTATAGCAGGAGTAGGATTCCGTCACCGTTGTGGGATCTAAACCTGGATAAGCTGTGTAACCTCGTACCCGTCAACCGTCCGCCTTCCCCCACGTCTCTAAACACGCACTGTGAGGACCCCTCCATGGCGTACTCGTCGGCAATACCACGACACCTTCCAACACGAGTCATAGGTCGCCTATGAAACATCCCTTCATCTTCGTCCTTAGTCCCATCCAATTAGCCCTTCTCCTTTCTTCTTTTAGCCTTAGCTCATGTAGCTCTTCATCCTAGAATTACCACCATCAAAACACACCTAAACGACGGCTTAGCTATATCCGACACATTCTAGGTGCTAGTGAGGTTACTTTTATGCCAAGGAGAGGTATAGAGAAAGGTCGCGGTACTGTAGTTGTTGTTGTTGGAAAAGCGATGAGAACACCATCGAAACATAAGAGTATCGTATTTGAGAGGACCCACCGCACAATATCGCCGCGAGGACCCGTCCATGCCCTAGAGGCGCCAGCTTGGACCACGTTGGGACCCATCACCCAACAGATGCGAAGCTCCCCCGTGCCCCAAACGGCTCTCACCCAACGCACTTCTGGCCGCTGGTGATGACACCAGGACCATGGCACGGGCGTGGCCCACCATCCAGCGAAGCAGTGCAGGACATGGGTGCATGTGCGAGATGACCACGGGGGAATCTCGTGACCAGTCACGCAATGGGCATGTCTCCTAGGAAAGGGGGCTCCATCACTATGGTGCCGCGTGTGCTACCTGCCTTCATCCCACGTCTAGAAAGAATCGATGGGACATGGATAGCCAAATAAACCGAGAATTTCGACAACAATTATTTACTCCGATGAACATAATATTTATCTGTCAATATATTAAATTTTTATACAAATATTTTTATTATATGCAAAAAATAGATACATACAAACATTTCTATAGATACACATCAACATTAAATTCGTACTTGTGTCTATATTTTTCTCATATATAGAAGCAACTTTCCAATTCATGAACATTTATCTAGAAGCATAAGAACATGTATATGGATATTATACAACTGACGTTTTTTCCAGTACAAATTTAATATATAGGAAGCAAATGTAATATTTATGATTTATAAAAATAAATAAAAAATGCATGTTAATAATGGGCCGCTTCATATACGACCCTCTTAAGAAGGCCTAATGTGACAGGAGGCACCCCCTTCGCTTAAAGTGATGAGGAAGAGCTCCCATTTTATACTTTGTTCACCTCCTCCAATCCTACAAGCTTGTCATGTCGCACGCTTGCTTCCTCTGACATGTGGGCAGTTGGCTCAGAGTCCGAGGTGGGAGCCAAGCCCAAGCAGAGTTACCTTCGTGTTCCTACTCTCATTTTATTTCTTCAACAGATATAGCTGGCCAAATTTTGTACAGTAGAAATTATCGTTCTCTGAACGATCTGCAGACGCGCGCCCTATAATTTCTTAGTCACATAGTGGCTACGTAACCAATCTTACAACATCTTGATTTATTTCCTTAGCAGCCTTTCATATTTTAACCCGAACATCCTTGCTATTCTGCTTACATTGGAAAACCAACCTAGATGCGTCGCTTCGGTCTCCCGATCGAGCTAGCTCCAAATCACACAACCTAAAAGGCTCTTACTGAAATGTATGTACATGCATGTGCCAAAATTGAGGCCTCATCACAATTTACACTACTAGACTTGGGCATGCTTTTCTTCTCGAATTTCTTGCTTCGTTGCTTTTTTTTTCCTTTGAAACGGGTCATATATATATGCGAGAAGAGATTATCCACCTGCGTATTGCTCGTTTCTTTAGTCCTCTTTTCTCATCTTCGTTTCGCCTCCTGCAATGATGTATTATATGAGGAGGCCGGCCGGTTTGCGGATTTGCGCCGATCGAGCCTACTTCTTATTCCTATCCCGTTTCTGACCTGCAATCATCATGTATTATTATGTAATTCAAGGCTGCAGTTTGACAATTAATTAACTGACGAATCACGTTGCGTCGTTCAATCGCTCACTTTCAGGCTGGAAAAGCTTGATATATATAGAGCACGGGGATGCTCTAGTCTATTACGTACGTACGCTTTAGTTGTTTGGTGCTGCTGCAGCAGCAGCCGCAGACGAGCAAGGCGATGCAGGCCACGATGATGTAGAGCCTCCCCTTGTGCTGCTGCGCCGCGCTCTGCACATTCTCCAGCTTCTTCTTCTTCTCCTCCTCCTTCCCCATGGTACTCTCGGGGAGCGTGGGTAGCTATAGCGGGCGTTTCGGGTTCAGTTGCAAGTATAGACGCAGCTTCCACGCCGGAAACTTATAGGCGCGGATAAGATCGACAACAGAGGGATAAAAGAGGTGTTTCAACATCCATGACGTTAATTGTCGCATCAGGTGATGTGTAGGATCTGTCGTCCTCCCTCCAACTGCTTCCAAATAAGCTTTGCACTAGGGCTTTCTACTGGAGACCGATCGATCGATCGATCGATCGAGCTGGTGCTTTGAATTTACACATTCTGCAGTTTAATGGTCCAAAAGTTGGTATTTCTAGTCCCAAATAGACGGCAAAGGGAAGTCTCTGCACCTCGGCGCATCAATCATACAGGCATATGAATGTAGCGCGACATGCAAACGCGCGGCAGGCCTGGCCGGCCAGCGCGGGCGGCGGCGGGACCCCAAGTCTTCAGCTCCATCCTGTCGAAGCTGCAGGAACCATCCGATGATGTCTGTGGTCGCCACTCGCCAGGCGCGCAACGTTGCTAGGACATGTCGTCGATCGCTAGGACGACACCCTCGGCGGGGTAATCCTCCCAGTGGTCCATAGGATGAACCTATATACTAAAAGTAGTCTAGATATATTTACTTTATAAAGCTAAAATATTTTATATTTTAAAACGTAGGGAGTACTAGCTAAGTATCTAATTCCTTTTATACGACGAATTTGAATGTATGCCTCCTTGTATGCTTCCTGATGCTGAATTAACTATGAACTGGCACCGAGGTTTTCTTTTACATATATTCAGTTCATGTTTGCAATTTCTGCTCTGCTAGATGGCTGCCACCAGTTTTCTTTCGTATTGCATTTTTCTAGTATTGCGTTTTTTCAACGTGGCTTTTGTTTTTTGTGGGACTTTGCATCAGCGGCAGCACAGCAAACACGGAGGCATTAGTATTACCAGTCCACGCGTCGCTCGCCCATTTTGCCGCGGACTTGGTAAGCCTGTGTTTGCTCCCGTAACGTGATTGATTAGCCAGAGCACAGCGTGCATGCGTGGGTCACCCAGCCACTCGCTCTCGAGCGGCGGCTGATCAAACGGGCCCGACGCACGTTCACGCGCGTGGGATGGTCTACACCAGAAGGATCCCTCTCCCATCTAGGCTTGACTTTAGTTGATGAAATGCTTTTCTTTTCAAGAACATGCTACCGAAGGTTGCCGGCAGGATTACCCTGTCGGGAGACGGAAAAGCTGACGCGTGGCACCTCGTGTGACATTGCACCCGGCGGAGCTCATATCTGCTACCATCGTCCGAGTGAAGAAGGAATTAACGGACGACCAGAGAAAGGAGTCAAGGCAGAGGGCTGATGATAGAGAAAAGGTCTAGAAGCGTATTGCCGATGCCCAAGCCACTCGTGATAGGGCCGCCGCCCTTGAGCACGCCGCAGCCGTCTAGGCCAAGTTCGCCGCTGAGGCCATCGTTGTGCAGGCTGCCACCTTGCTCTTGATAAAGGAGCGGCAGCTAGCTGCCTTCACGGGCACAACGAGCCCGGCCGCGTACGCAAACAAACCAGCTGTTGTCAAAGCGGCGGCCACCACGAGGGTGTCGGAGATCGTCGGCGACTCATCGCCAGCGACGCTTGCCCTTGACCTTAACGCAACACCTGTTGGCGGCAGCTCTTTGTGCAGCAACAAGACCGGGAGGAGCATCACCGCCGGCAGCATGCCCGCTCCCTGCATGTTATTTGATGAAACGCCGACCCCAGCTCTGACCCCAACTCCGACGCTGGTAACTTGTCCCTTATTCTACCCTCCTCGGTGTACATGATCCAATGATACGCCCTTGCATGATCCTGGCCTTGGTACCCAAGAAGATGATATCTTTATCGACCATGAGCCTTTATTTGGGGACGAACTAGTCCGGCAAACACAAACACAAGGCGGAAGGATTTAGTATCGCGAGACTAGGTATGGGGATACTGATGATCGAATCTCGGACTTCTAAAATATCCCGAGACAAAAGGATTTAGTTGCAATGTTAAGGTTCTCACGATCACAAGAAGTCCTTGTTGAATGTGTAGGAGTTAGTACAGATCTCCAGGTCCCGCTACCGATTATTGATCGGAGTAGGGTCTCGATCATGTCTGCATTATTCGCGAACCGTAGGGTCACACTTAAGGGATATCGACACCATTTGGAGCAAATGAGTTGCCTAAAAAAATATCAAAGTGTTGTAATTACTTCAATGGACACCGGAATTGTTTCGGGTAAAATTACTGAAATTGGTTCTGCATGTGAAATTGAAAATTAGTAAGGAGTTTTATGTGAATGTTTGTTAATTAATGTAATTGACAAAATTCTGAATAAATAAATAAAAGAGTTTTATTTAATAAGAGATTACATTAAATTTTGTGGAAATTTATTGGGATTTGAGTGGGATTTTGAGTGGAGGAAATGGAGAGTCAAATTTGAGTGGGAGCTCCACTAACATGAATGGAGGAAGGGGTGGGGGCAGCCACCATGGCCCTTGGGGTGCCCCCCTCCTCCTATAAAAGGCCCCCCCTCTCCCTCTCTGTCACTCACACCTCTTTTTGAAGGATCTCTCTCCCCCTCTAGTACTATTCCCCATGGTCTTGTCTTAGCGAGATACATGTTTCCGGTCGCTTTTTATGGAGTGAGGATTTGCTAATTTCGCTGCACTGCTAGAGCGAGGTCGCGGAGGTTGTTGGGGTCCCGGACGTGTGTGCGATCACGGGTGCTCCGCTGAGTTGCGATGCTGCCGGACTTCCACACGATTTTAGATCGGCAAGAGATCGACTACGTCACCAACGATTCCATACTCATAAAGCTTTATTGGTCTTTAAGGGTATGTATCTGGATGTATATCCATCCGTTGATTGTATCTAGATAGATGGATTGTGGCGTATACAGTTTCCGTCGTAGGAATCTTTTTTTATGCTGCGAACCCAACACGTGTTGGAGGTCGTTGAAGCAATACACCATCTTCCTTAATTCATACGCATACGCTGTAAAGGGCAGTCACACTCCTTGGTTACATGTCAGATGACTAGCCGAGCGTCGCCCCTAACGACTTTGCACTTGATGCCGAAGCCCGGTGCTTCCCATAGCTAGCGAGCAAGCCTTCGTACTCCGAGAGCAACCAGTGGTTCTCTTCCCATTGTTCATCATATAAATGATGATCTTCAAGTGCTCTAAAGTGGGCGACACAAGCAGTACTCCAACCCCATGCCACCAAAAAAGAGAGCTTCGTGGAAGTATGCGGTCCACACCCCGGGGTCTTATTCCTCGGTAAGGTGGGACAACGGTTCTTCCTTGCCATGGCGAAGTCACTACCCACCCCACGACGAAGTTGGCCAGGGCTTGGTCCTGGATGGAGGCTATCCGAGTAGGGTGCGGGCCAGAGCTCGACAGGCTCTACCCCTTGCCACATCAAAGCCCACAAGCAACATGGCTGACGATAAAAGGCGCTAAAAAGGAAAAAATGTGTTATGCATGATACGTGCAATGCTTATCACGCCGGTTACACTATCAAAACAAAGTGCAAGCGACGAGACGAAGCCCTCTTAGTCACCTAGTAATTTTGATGGCCCCCCTAACTCCACCACTGATCCGGTGCATTTTTTTTTTTTGTGTTGCGCGGCTGGTGCTGGTATCCAGGCCCTTGCCTCCTGCTCTGTTTGCAATTCATGGTGGGCTTTCTTTACCTCCCCCTAATGCGCCAGATGGGCTGACGGGCATAGGAGGTACATGTTGTGTTACTGTATAAAATATAGATCATCAACGGGTCTCAGCTCCTTCCATCCCAATTGCATTGGATCCGATTCGAGCCTGCAACGCGAGCTTTTATTGTGGTGTTGTTGTCGATGTGTGGTACTGGTATAGGTGGAAAGGGGTTGTGTGGGTGAGCGTGGCACTGTAGCCATTCTGTGGCGCTGTATCTGTTGTTTTGGTCTTTTTTTTCCTCTATGAAACCAATACATATACTGGGATGTATTCTACTACTAGAAAAAAACCCACAGACGACTATTCTATTTGACAGAAGTTACACAGTTAACTCAATATATATGTACAAGATTTTATTTTCAGAACTTACACATATCTCCTTTCCCCGGGCACACCGAAACAAAGTTCAGCCTAGTACTTTCTGTTCTATATATGCTTTCTTTTCTTTCCATGCATACATCAACATCCCGTGCTGCAAACGCATGCGCATGACCCTGCATACATTTATCGATTGTGTAATACATATATACACACATTTTAAGCGATCCCACCGAAGGATCCAAGATATATATGCCACACGCACTATGTACATAGGGATGAATTGTAGCTTGAGCACGTGCTATACTTCCACATATTCCGTATGTAGAGTAGTATCAAAGCTTCTACTACTCATGCAACAACTGACCAAGAGGGGTGGCTAGTTCGTCTCCATACTCTGTTGTTCATATCCCTGACCTGCACTATGTCCAAAGACTGTTTTTAGATATCAGGCAAAATAAATCTAAAAAAAAAGATATTAGGCAAATATCGTCCCGTGTTTATATATACATCCATGCATGTGAACCAACTCGATATAGCAAGATAAAATGTCAATAATATGAAACCGCGTGCTGTAATTAAGGTGCTGTTCCTGTGAGTAGTTTTACATCAGTTTTTTTTTCTTTTCTTTTTTCGAGTCGCATCAGTTAGTTTGGCTGGATAGGTTTCCACGTGATCGATCCGATTATTCTTCCCGTCAGCTCAGCAGCTTGCTCATATGATTGGTCTGCGAAGTGTACCTAGGATGCATGCAGCTCTCAAAGTCAGTTCTTTGTCCGTCGTTACTCGACTGTGGTTTATGCAGGTTTACCACCGTCACAAATTACATCTCAGTTCATAATGGGTAGTATATCGTATATTGGTATTATGCATATGGCAATAGTGTGATATTTTCTCTATAATTAATGGTATCATAGTCTTATTATATTTATTGATATGTACTCTCAAATCTCAATGTAAAATTGTGAATCAGATTTATTTGACATAAAAATTTCTACTCCATCCGTATCAAAATAGATGTAGGAGATTTGTCTAAATTCGATATATCTAGATGCATTTTAGTGTATAGGTAAATACGAATTTTAACAAATCTTCGACATCTATTTCGAGAAGATAAAAGTACTTTTATTTGCTATGATATGGTGTCTATCTATCATCTCTCTTATCATTAATTAGGATGACAGATCAGCTTTTTCCATGCACGAAGTACATGGTACAAACTGTGATACCCCACTACAGCTAGCCTCACTTCCATTTCCTTCGACTGGACATGTGACTTTAACGTAGAGTAAAAACAAACTATAATGATGTGTATACACATGAAGTCTGATCATATGACTACCATGATTATGTTAGGAATGGTGCCCTAGAGACTCTACTTTTCACCTTATATGCATATTTGTAGTTCTTGTACGTGTAAACCTGTTGTACCTGTCATTGAATGTGATCCAATCGTGAAAACTTGTACTTGATTGAGGTTATGCATGTTTTGTCCTTTCTCAGTTGACGTTGTGTTGCTAGCTAGCTCGTACGTACGATAAGAAAAACGACACGAGGACACTGGGTGGGCGGGGATGGTTTTCAAATTTTGAACCCCGCCGGCGGCATGCTCGGACGGCCGGCGCGCCGGTCCGCCCCCCCCCCCTCCTCCCTCCCCACCTTCCTCCCTCCTCCATGTCGGTCCTTGGCCACCCCTCGCCGGACCTCCCGCCGCTGCGGTGGCGGGCGTCCTCATCCTCGCGTTTCGCCGGCTGCCGCCCGGGATGGTCGACGGCGACGCTCATCCTCCGCCCGGCGGAGGGCCGGCTGGTGCTCCTCAACGGGGCCGGCGTCGTCGTCGACGCCAGAGACCGCCGCCGCCACGAATTCGTGAGGCAGGGGGCGTCCGTCCTATTCCCGGCGCACGCGGTGAAGGTGGGAGCCCGCCTCCCGTCGCCTTCCTCACCTCTGTCCCGACCTCGCCAACGGCGGCCGCCGCCGCCTCCCAACCCGCTCCCGCCGGAGCAGGTGGCCGCGCTCGCCGACCTCCACGGCCTGGCCTGGGGTGATGTTGAGGAGGAGCCGGTGGCGCGCGACCCGGGGTCGGCCCCGTCGGAGGTGGTGCCGGCGACTGTGACGGTGCTCGGGGTGCGCTTGGAGGGTGAGGCGTCCGACGGCGAACGCGGTGTGCCGCGGGCCCGGTGCCAATCCCCCTCCTCCCTCCTTCCCCGGGAGATTTCCTCCCCCTGGCTAGGGCTGCTTCCCGGCGGCCCCGCCGGCGGGGAGGGTCCCTGGCCAGGGGCGGCCCCGGCGGCGCCCCAGCAAGGGCTCGGTGGGGTTGGGAGGGGTGGGCGGCCTGCGGGGACTGGGCTGGGTGGCCGGGCCACCTGTGGGCCGAGGCCTGCGGGTGATGTGGGCCGTCCGTCCCAGGCGCCAGCTGCGTCTGCGGTGGGGGCTCCCATGGGCCGTCGCCCGCCTAGGCCCAACACGGCCCAGGTGGCTTCGGACACTCCTGGAGCCCTAATCCCTGCACGCGAGCGCCTCGCCTCGTCTTCTCCCCACCTCACCCCGACTCCGCCGCCGACCCCCTGTTCCTCACCCCGTCGCTCTTACCTCGCCGCCCTGATGGCCCCCCGTCCCCGCAGCCCGCAGGCGGCACCGCGCCCGGCCTCCCCACGCCGGTTCTCCCCCCAGCCGTGCCGCTCTCCCTTCCCCGTGCGTGACCACCGGCTGCCTCCCTCGCGGGGACTGCAGGGGACATACCGCCACCCTGCTAACCGCCGCCGGCGTGGGGCCAGGCCGACCGCCGCTCCTCGTGATCCCCTCCCCGCCGGCCCTCTTGTTCCCCTCCCCGTGCGCGGCGTCACTTGGAGGACCAGCGGCGCTCCCCCCGCGACCAACCTCGGCCGACAGGGACCGGGAGGCTCGCCTCCGGTCTGCGGCGCTGCAGGCCCGCGGCGAGGCGGCTCCGGCTCGCCAGGCCACTGGCCGCGCGGACGTTGGCCCCTGGCGCGGGGAGGCCCCGGCTCTGGTTCCCGCAGCAGTGATGCCGGCCCGCCGCGAGGACATGGTGGATGCGATGACGGCTCCGAAGAAAAAGAAGAAGAAGAGCAAGAAGAAGAAGAAGAAGAAGAAGGGCACCCCTTTGGCCGCCGCAGGGACTTCGGGGACCGCCGCCCCTCCCCCCGTCCCCGTGGCACCCCGGAGGAGTGGCAGCGTTCCGGCGGCCGCCATCCCGCGGCCCAGAGAGACTCTGGAATACTACGGTCACGGCATCGACGGTGGCTTCTACTTCATTGACCTTGGCGGGGTGCAAATGACGGTACCGGAGACTCTGGCGAGGGTGATGATCCTCCCGGACCAGCTGCCTCCCCTCTCGGTGGCGGTGACGGAGTCCCTCCTCCAGGAGGAACTCCGCGCGGTGCTGCCGGGTCACGAGTGGCCGGTCCGCCGCATCTCTGATTCCGAGTTTGTGGTCTCCTTCCCCTCGGTGGTGGTCCTGCGCATGTGCGCCCTCGGTTCCTCCTTCACGCTCCCCCTCCACCAGCTGAAGGTTGCCATCCAGCCCTCCTCGGCGGCTCAGGAGACGGTTGCCACCCTCTCGGAGGTCTGGGTTCGCCTCCACGGGGTCCCCTTCGAGGCCCGCTCCCCTGAGGTTGTGGCCCTTATCTCCCAGGCGGTTGGCAAGCTGACGGAGATGGACTTGGGGTCTCTGGAGGGCCACGGTGCGATCAGGTTTCGCCTACTCTGCCCGTCCGCTTCGGTGTTCCCGGTCTCGCTTCCACGGTTCTTCTTCGACCGTGTAGGCCGGGACCTCCTGGTGGAGCTGGACGAGGAGGAGGTCACCACGGAGGTCAGCCCCCCGCCCATCCTCCCTCCCCCGGACGCTGGTGACCCAGGGGCGGGTCGCGGGGCCGAGCGCTCCGACGACAGTGACTCGGGCTCTGACCCTGAGTCGCCTCTCCCCACCGACGCCTCGCCACCTCCGCAGCGCCCCGCCCAGGGTGCCACTGGAGGGGGCCTGGCCCCTTCTCGGTTGGCTGGTCTCTCCGGAGGGGATCCCTTCTTCCCTGGGAGGCGTCCCCTGTCTCTGAGTGCCCCGGCCAAGCTGGCCTCGGTGGATCTCCCTCGCTGCCTCCGCCCTGACCCCCTGCCTCCATCGACCTCGACATCGCGCAGTACGGTTCCAACCTCTCCCGGGGCTCTCCTCTTCGCCTGGCTTCCCCGGTCGCTCCGTCCCCTTTGGTGCTGGAGTCCTCGGGGAGTGAGGGGCTGGTCGTGTGCCCGAACCTGTCCCCACGCTCCCCTGGGATGGTGTGCTACTCCCTCGCTCCGGACACCCCTGACCCGCTGGGTCTCTCTCCGGCCACCGGGGACCCCGCCACTCCGGCGGCGGCCTCCAAGCTGCGCCGGGCCAGGGCCCCCAGGCCTCCGCCTCCGCCCCCTCCCGCCACAGTGTTTGCCTCGCTGACTCCCGGACAGGCCTGTCCGGGCCTGAGCCGACCGTGGCGGAGAGGGCCTCTCGCCGGGTCGCGGCGCGCGACGAGTTCTCAGGTACCTCTTCCGTCTCTGTCGACCCCCCGCCTGCCCCGGATCCCTCGGGTGTGTCGGATTCTCCGTTCTGTGTTCTTTTAGGGGTCTCGCTCGCTCACCTAGGCGAGGTGGCTGATGACTGTGGGATTGTTTTTCGGGGAGAGAAGGGCCCGCGTCTCGAGCAGCTAGCGGCCATTAAGGCGTGGGAAGGGTACGGGGGGGGCGATCGCCGCTGCCCGGGCGCGTGACGCCCGGGAACGGGAACGCTTCCGGATCCTTACGGAGGACAGGCTCTCTGGGCCTGACCATAGTAGGGATCCCCCTCCTGCCCCTGATGCGCTGGAGGTTACCCAGGTGCCCACCCCCTCGGGTAGGCAACGCGGGAGACCTCCCAAGGCTACTGCGTCCCGCTCTCCCCCCTCCCCCGCCCGCTCGGTCCCCACTAAGGGGACCGCCCCGGCCTGAGGGTCCTGATGGATTTCCCTCGGGCCTTCCGGATGTTCATTTGGAACATCCGGGGGTTCGGTCACGAGGGCCGGCGTCGCCAAATCAAGGACTACATGCGCCAGGAGTTGCCAGATATTGTTGGCTTTCAGGAGACGATTCGTCAAGACTTCTCCATCGCGGAATTGGAGGCCCTTAGCCGCTGCAAGTTCTCCTGGTCCTGGCTCCCTGCTTCTGGCCACTCTGAGGGCATCCTCCTGGGGGTAAAGGAGGATACCTTTGAGATTGATGATATGGACCGCGGGGACTTTTTCGTGAGCATGGCCCTCACACATAGACAAACTCACTTCAAATGGGAGGTGATTATTGTCTATGGCCCCGCGGACCATAGGAGGTCCACTGGGTTTCTGCTCGAGCTCAAGTCGAAGGTGGAACGGACGGAGATCCCGATGGTTATAGCTGGTGATTTCAATCTGATCCGCTCTATTGAGGACAAGAGCTCGGCTAACGTGGACCTCCCTAGGATGCGTATGTTCAACGACTGCATCGCTGATCTTGCTCTCCGCGAGACTACGCGGGTGGGCGCTAGATATACATGGACAAATAAGCAGCTCCATCCCATCCGCAGCGTCCTCGACCGGGTCTTTGTTTCTGTTGAGTGGGAAGTCGCTTTCCCTCTGTGTTTGTTGAAGGCCGTTACTAGGATTGGGTCCGATCATACCCCGCTCCTCCTCTCTTCCGGAGGGGGTCGCCCTCCTCGTCTGAACCGCTTCCACTTTGAATCCTTCTGGCTCCAGAAGCGAGGCTTTGTGGAGGCGGTTAGGGCGCGATGGTTGGCGGCGGCCACCTCGACCCCTCGGGTTTACTGTGCTGTGGACATCTGGCACCACTGTGCCAGGTTATCTCGCCAGTTCATGAGGGGTTGGGGGCAAATCTGGGGGCAGACATGCGTGCCCAGAAGGCGTCTATTCTAGAGGCCATTCAGTCCTTGGATCGGGAGGCGGATCGGCACGGCCTTTCGGCCGAGGAGTGGTCCCATAGATACTCCCTTGAGTCCTCCATTATGGAGATCTACAACGGGGAAGAGGCATTTTGGCGGCAGCGGAGCCGCCAGAACTGGACTGTCCAAGGGGAGTCGAACACGGCCTACTTCCACGCCGTTGCGAACGGTAGGAGGAGGAAGTGCTCGATCCCCTGCCTCTGGGCGGGTGAGGACCTGTTGGAATCCCCTCAGGCCCTGTCCGCCCATATTTACGCCTTCTACCGGGATCTCTTCTCGGCATCGCCCCCCTCGGGCCTCTCGCTTGCTTCAAAATTCTGGGCGGCTGGGGCATTGGTCTCTTCGGCTGAGAATGAGGACCTGACCCGTCCTTTTCTCCCGGAGGAGGTGTCGGCAGCCCTTAAATCCATGAAGGCTAGTTCGGCCCGAGGTCCTGATGGGTTACCCGTGGCTTTCTTCTAGTCGTTCTGGCCACAGCTCCAGCCGGTGGTTCTCCAGATGTTCCAGGAGTTCTATGTTGGGACCCTGGTGATGTCTCGCCTGAACCTTGGCGTGATTACCCTGATCCCCAAAGTAGTGGGGGCCACGGATATTCGCCAATTCCGCCCGATTACCGCGATTAACGTCATCCAGCGTCTTTTTGCCAAGGTCTGTGCTCTCCGGCTCGCTCCGGTGTTGGAGCGGCTTACTCACCCCCTACAGTTCGCCTTTCTGAAGGGACGCCTCATTCACGATGATGTCCTAGCCCTCCATGAAATTATTCATGAGGTCAAGACTCAGCGTCAACGTGGGGTGTTCCTCAAGCTTGACTTCCAGAAGGCCTATGACCGCTTGGACTGGGCCTTCTTGAGGTTGGTGCTGGAAAGGCGGGGGTTTGACGACCGCATGATTCGCTGGATTATGCAATTCGTGATGAGCGGACAGACAGCGATCAACATTAATGGCGAGATTGGCCCTTACTTTCGTCCATCCTGCGGGGTTAGGCAAGGGGATCCTATTTCCCCTCTCCTGTTCAACGCGGCGGTGGATGCCCTGGCGGAGATCTTGGATAGGGCCAGAGTAGTTGGCCACATCTCGGGGGTGGTGGGCCATCTGATCCCCGGTGGCGGGATCTCCCACCTCCAGTACGCGGATGATACCATGATCATGGTCTAGGGCTCGGCCCTCGATATCATTAATTTGAAGTTCCTGCTCCTTTGCTTCGAGTCCCTGTCCGGTTTGACGATCAACTTCGACAAGAGTGAGGTGATGGTTCTGGGATACTCTGATGAGGAGCGTCAGAGGATCGCTGATAACCTGAATTGTAAGTTGGCTGAGTTCCTCATTACCTATCTGGGGATGCCTATCCGGGAGACTAGAGTTTTGATCAAGGATATGTCCCCCTTGGTCTCGAGGGTACGCTCACGCGCGGAACCCTGGAGAGCCCGCCTTACGTCCAAGGGGAGCAAATCCATTCTGATCAACTCCTGCCTTTCGAGCATGCCCATGTACCAGATGGGCTTATACCTCCTGCCGGAAGGGACCCATGCTGACTTCGCCAAGGAGTTGTCTAGGTTCTTTTGGGCGGCTAGGGATGGTCACCAGAGATACCATATGGTCAAATGGGCAGATATCTGTTCTCCCAAGTCTCTGGGGGGATTGGGGATCCTCGACTCTCGGCGCTTTAATGTGGCGCTGATGTTGAAGTGGGTCTGGCGCATCCTCAGGGATGATGGTGGACTCTGGCTGCAGCTTATCAAGGCCAAGTACCTTCGGGGTCGTCCCCTGCTGGCTTGTGAGCGGCGTGAGGGCTCGCAGTTCTGGAGAGCCATTCAGGAGATTAAGCACTTCATTGGCCTGGGGATCTCATTTGCGGTGGGGAATGGCCAAGGGGTACGGTTCTGGCTGGACCCATGGCTTCTTCCTATCCCATTGGGGTCCAGTTCCCCGGCCTTTTCGCCATCTCCTCCTCCCCCGCGGCACTTGTGGCGGATATCTTTGATGGCGGCCACTGGAACATCCTGTTCCATCGCTACCTCAGTGAAGACGAAGCCGCCGACCTCCTGCATCTCCGAGGCTCCCTCCCCGGAAGCTTAGCTTCCTCCCCGGATTTGGCCTCGTGGCAGCTGTCGGCCGTGGGGGAATTCTCGGTTAGCTCGGCCTACCGGGCCTTATTCCAGGGCCCGGAGCTGTCCTGGACCTCCCTCTTGTGGAAGGCACCCCTTCCGCTTAGTATTCGGATTTTCGTTTGGCAGCTGCTGCGGGACAGACTCCCCTCGGGTGTCGAGGTCTCTAAGTGGCAGGGCCCGGGCAACGGCCGGTGTCCCCTATGTGGGACTCCGGAATCCTGTGCCCATATTATGTTCTCTTGCTCGGCTGCGCGTGCGTTATGGTCCTTCGTCCAGGAGGCGCTGGGGCCTGCTTGGCAGGCGCAGGAGCTCGGAGAGTTCTTGCAAACCTAGGCTTACAGGGCCAGAGGAGGGCGCCGCCTCTTCTGGCTCGTGTTTGCGGGCATCTCATGGACCCTTTGGAACGTGCGTAATAAAATGGTGATTGAGAAGGTCTTCCCTTCCCGCGTGACTGACCCAGTTTTTTCTTTTTTGGCCTTCCTACAGTAGTGGTCTCCCCTGGTGCGCCAGCGTGACCGGGCGACCTTCGACGACTTGCTTCGGTCCCTGAGGGCAGCGGCGCTTCCCCTCTCGGCCCCGGCCCGGTCGTCCTCGGTGGCATGAGCTTCTGCAGTCGCCGCGTCTTGCCTTTCTCTTTTCTGTTTGGGCGTGCTTGTGCTGTGGCCCCAGTGTTCTGCCGAACCGTTTCTCTTTTTGCTTGGCTTCGGCCAGTTTGGGTGTTGTATGAACCTTGTATGTGGATGCTGCTTTATTTATAAAGCTGGACGAAAGCCTATTTCGAAAGTTGACGGTGTGTTGGACACACATAGCTGAGACAAATATGACATGAGAATGGAGATGCTAGTCGGCGCGCCGTCAGCCTAACCGGCGTTTCCTGTAGTGGCGTGCATTGGCTACACGTAAGAACTACGCTAGCGGACTGACCAACGGTCTAGAATGCAATGACTTCCTTAAATATGAGGTGTTCACATGATTCTAGTTACGGACTAGCAGGATTTGAGGCCACCTAACGCCGTCCCAAACTAGTAGCCATAAGGACGACGTTTGGTCCGCCTAGAAAGTAAGCTGCATAACGTGGTTCTACCAAGATAAAAAAATTCCTCCGCCATGGAGATATATATATATGTATATTTTGAGCCTTCTTATGTGATATCATTCGGAAGCATGGCCATGAGCTACTCGATCAAGTGATGATCGAGATAGTCCAACTAGGCTACACGGATGGAGATCCACCTAGCATTATGCAGAAAGGAATCACATATCACTGAAACAAGAAAAGAGATTCAAGACAACAATGGGTTGGCGTTCACTCCCCTGCAGCCTGCCACCAATATCCCGAGACTAAGGAAAAACCCAAACTAAAACTTTTATAGGGAGCGCAATTCCTGGTAAAAAAAACCTAAGATCCTTCCACTTACAGCAAAAGGAATTTTTTCAATAGAACTATGGAACCTTCGAGCGGTTGCGTTGTACCTGTACTGCAGGAATAAGAAAACTCGCTATTCACTCAGTTTATTTTTAAAGAGAATTGGACAAATTATCACATGGAGGGAACTTGTGTAACCGGGAGTTGTCACGTCTTGCTAGAGGTCGCTAACAACTCTAGGTGGATACCTACTAAGTTGTGTCTGACTAACCACAAGCCTGGGGATTCATACACTTAAGAGAGTGGAGTTAGGAAGATAGAGATATGAATAACACAAGACAGTAAGTTAGACTTATCCGGATAGGTACATGTGTCAATGGTTTGGACCCATTTTGACTAGGGTTAGCGTTTTTGACTGAGGGAAACAAATGTTGTGTGCCCTTACCTACTCCCTATATAAAGCTGGGCGGGGAGGTAGCAAATGAGACACTCTTGCACAATAGCTGATTTGGCCTCAATCCCCTCCACCTTGTCCCGTGAAGAAGGAGCCGAGGCTAGAACCTCTCCCTTCACTGCTCCACCTTGTATGTACGAGGTCCGTGAGAGACGTAGCATCTGTGGTGTTAGGAAGTGCTAGGCTGCGATGACAAATATCCTCACCGGAGCTAGAGATGGAGCGGTTCAGAGATAGGACTGCATTGCACTGGCGCGTGACATCACCTTTCGCACCTACGCGTCTATAGGTAAGAACCATGGCCTATGACCTTAGATGGATCTTGGGAAGAACCTCGCCGGAGTATCACCGATTTTTTTATTTTGGCGTGTTGCTCCATGCATGGACCAACAGCTTCCCCACTTCATTAATCCTTATTTCTAAAGGAAAATAATATTATTCTGCCGCAAAAACCTTCATCGGAGACATCCATACTATGAAAGTGGGTAAGAGACTTGGATACCCCTTATATATAATTTTTTTCATTGATGCATCGTCAATGTTCAAGGGATCAAGAAGTGCTCTTAGGATGTTTCCCTAATTAATCTTCTCTATGCGTTTCATGTCCTTAATTACCATTTGTCAACTAATAATATCCTCCTTCTACTATATGAGTATCCGTGGCTTATATTTGTTAAAAATAAGTAGTATATTTTTTTCTCGAAATGGAGGTGATACTCCAGCCTCGGCCTCTACACCAAAATGATGCACAATCTTCTTTATTCCACATATCCTTACAAAGAAAATATATAGATCAACCCAAAGCCACCTTACTAAGGACCACTATCCCAACACCTACAACCTTGGTGAAGAGGGTGGCTATGTCAGGGCCATGCGCCCTGACCTCAAACATATGCACATCACCACAAAACCGAAGGCCTCACTAAACCATCCAGCGGTAGGCCAGGAGAACAAAGCGGTCTAGTAGACCCTCAGCATGCACCATAGCACGTGCTTCAGAAGTCATCGTCCCTGTCATCCGCCAACCCATCTCCAGGATAGGGATCCATGCGTTGACCTTCCCAGACCTACCGTCGACACCACCACAATGACATACATCGCCACTGACCTACGTGTGTCCATCATCATGCGCCCACCAAAGAAACCCCATTGAGCCATGCCGCCCAGACCAACAACAATCGATGTGGTAGATGAATCACCGCTCCACTAGCAGACCCCCTCTAGGCATGTCGTGCTTCAAAATGATGCCCTTAAGAGGGAGAACGACACCAAAAGTGCCACCATCGTCTGATCCAGGATACCCAGATCTAGGGTTTCCTTGAAACATTCATCAAAGAGGCGGGATCTTCGCAACGACAACACCTTCAAGAAGGTTACAATGCCCAAGGATGCCGCCATCATCAGCTTTGATCGCATAGATCCCGAATCTCACTAGCCAACTGCCTCGCCCCAACCCACACACTACAATGCATGGGACCGAGCCGCATTAAAGGACATGCGCAACTATGCCAACCACCATTTATCTATCTGGAGATGAGTCCTCACACCGTCCTCTGCAAATGCAATCGACGCCATGGTGGGAGCGCCACATCCAGACCATAGGGCGATGTCCTGGCCAGCTCCGTCGGGCGAAGAATTGATGGTAGGATCCACGACTGTCGGATCCAGCCAGGCTAGGCCAGCCACACCCTTTGGAGATGGCGGAGGAGGGAGGGAAGGGGAGGAGGCGATGGCGGCGAAGTTTTTTAGGGTCCCCCCTGTCGCCCCTCAATAGTGACGCGAGAGGAATGCGGGCATGTTTCCAAGTAGTAACATTACCTTATCACCAAGATGGTTAAGGTGGTCATGATTATTTCATAATACAGAAATATGAGTTCTTAACCAATTAGGGTATAAAAAGGGTATAAGATTGTTAAACCCAATCCGATCCGAATTTTTATTGAATCCATTTTGTAACATGTATTGCCGTACATCTTATTATGATGCAAAGGCCACGCGCTAGCTAGTTCTTCTATTATTTCTAAAAAAATCTTCCTTGAAAAAACATAAATGTTTATAGTTGAAGATTGCACTGAGATTCATATTTCCTGAATTTTCCTTTTCACTATCCGGTTTGGTTTCAATAAATAATGGTTTTAGTACCATCGAAGTTCAGAGTATCGATGTTTTCTCATGTTTAAGTTTATTTGGATGAGTCTCTTGTATATATAATTTTTGAAATGGACCAAAAAAACTCTGCCCCAATCTATTAATTATGAAGGAGTTTGACAAGATTGTGAATTTTTTTTATTCAATCCATATCACTCTCCCGACATAATTTGTCAATCACTTTGCACCCACGGTTACCCAAAGTTACGCCTCTTTCTTGACTTCCGAATGTCACCAAAGGTGGTGCTTTTTTGTGGAATATGAGAGCATTCCTCTCGTTCCAAACTTTCCATCGTGTGAGCAAAGTGAGAGAGGCAATGGCTTTGCGATTAGGAATTAAGGAGCCGGTCATGCAAAGCCAACAACTGTTGAGTGATTGCGCTGGCCAATGTTAGAAATCCAGAGGGTAAAGTCCAAACCAATCATTGATGAGACCCCAAACCTTAATAATGAATCAACATTTCGTGAAGAGGTGCGCCACAGGCTCCGTGATCCTTTTACTAACCATGCATATGCTATAATTTGGTCATCCTCTCTTCTCGAGATGGTCCGTTTGTCCAAAGCCTATTTTGGAGTACAAGCCAACAAACAAGTTAATTTTAGGAGATGCCCAAATTTTCCAAATAATTTTGTTCAGGCTGGTCGAGATTGGGTGGAAGAATTGTGCTTTATATACTGCAGCAGAAACTTTACTCTCTTGTATAGTGTGAAGCATAAAGACTCCATTTGCATAGTGTGCACACTAGCTACCTCTATGTCATATAGAGAGTCATATTAGATACCGAAACGATCTCTGTTAAAAAAAAAGATACCAAAACGATCATACATGACACTTTGCAATCAAAACTTTCATGAAAATACCGTTTCCAATAAAAGAAAGCACACAACGTAAGAAACCACAAAATTGCATAGTACATGTATTTTATGTCATATTGTTTTAGGAAATCCTAATTTTCTCCTTGAGGTAATACATCAGCAGACTCATTAGGCATATATTTATCGAAATTCATACTTGCATATATGTATAGGTAGACCTTTTACGATATAATGGATGTTGTGAATTGCTTATTTTATTTCGTGTTCCCAGTATCTTTTTAAAAGGCTGACACTCCATATTTTTTTTAATGGAATTTATGAAAGTAAGCACCAACTACTCCCTCCGACCCATATTAATTGACTTGGATTTGTTAAAATTTGGATGAACATATATACTAGATAGTGTCTAGATTCATCCAAATCTAGACAAATGTGAGTCAATTAATATGGGTCGGAGGGAGTAGCATATTTTCATATATTCTTTTAAAAGGCTGACGGATGTGTTTACATATTATGAATTCCAGACACCAATATACTTTCTCCGTTTTGATTTACATGTCCTGTCTGTATACCTAGGTTGTTATTTTGACCTCTAAAATATAAATTGAGTACCATTAAATCTAAACTTTTTAATGATATAATTTTTCTATAGAATTTTTATTTTATTGGTGAAATTGATGATCTAGTTATACATGCAGGACTTTTAACCGAAACAGAGGGAATACAATTTAGTTGGTCGAGAAAATGACAAAACTATGAGCGCAAGACGCATACACACTTTGAGCTGCCGCAGATGAGGAAGGCGATGCATTTCTTGATGATGTACAGCTTCCCCCTCTGCTGCCTCACTGCACTGCGCAGCCGTCCCAGCTTCGTAGTCCCCTTCGTCTCTGCCATCTGTCCTGATATCCTCTATATGCAGGCTTTGATGCTATGAGATCTGTGGAAGGCTAGCTAGCTGATTCGACTCAGAGAGTGATCAGATATGAAGCCATGAGGTATCGTTGGAAAGATGGATCTTGGTGCACATATATATACCCACACTGATGCTGAGGGATCGAGTAGATGGTGCAATAGGGACATATTGGTGGCTATCTTTTCCTCGTGCATATGTGTCACTTGCTTTGCTGGCCTTTTTGCATGTCAATAAAATTCTAGGGACACTTTCCCATATAACAAAATCATGCTCACAAGTAGAGATCAGTTAATTGCTAGACATATTTAGGCTTTTACAATGCATGATTTCTTATCATGTTTTCATAGGAGTAACTAAAACTTAAGAAACAACTAACACGATGTATTTTTTAGGTGTTGTTTCTTAGGGATGTTGCATTTCATGATTTCAGGATCTTACATGCATCTGACTATCCAATTTTGTTTCCTATGATTGCGTGCAAGAGTTGTATGTTGGACTAGTGTCATACACATGACACTAGTCATAGTGGGGAGTAACTTGGACTAGTGTCATACACATGACACTAGTTTAAGTTACTACCTTCATAGTACATAGTAGCCAATAGGTAGTATCGATCATATCTGACTATATTAATTAGCTTATAGAGTCATTTTGTTTAAAAAAGTATGATATTATGGTAGCATAGTTAGTTACGACAACCATCTTTCTCCTCATTTAGTAGCATGTCACATCATCAAAATGCTTACTTGACACTGTATGTAGTTGCGTGTTACTATCTACGTTACTCTCACTATGACTAGTCTTAAGTACGATATAATAACCATCTCTTTTCACTAAGTAACATGCCACATTAGCATGGTATGTAGGATACCACGCTAAGGACTTCCACAATGCATAATTTCTTAGCACATTTTAATACAAGCAAATAAAATTTAAGGGACAAACTCTCCAATACGATGTATTTTAAGAGTTGTATCTACATTTAATGGTTTTTGTGACAAGCATGCATTGGGATTGTACTAGCCATTCTTTTTGCCTATGTTTATTTTCACTTTCATCATTTAATATAGTGCCACGTAAGGAAATTACCTAAAATATAGTGTGGATCCTAGTTTGAAGACACCCCCATTGTGAAAAGGCCCAAGTAAGAGCAAGTGCAATGGAGCCATATTTGCTGGCTATAAGAGCTAAAATATAATATTTATGCTGAGTTGGAGGAGTGAGAAGATGAGAGAGAAGATGAGCCGTCCGGCTGTATGTTAAGATCTAGCTCTAGCACGTGCTCTTATGCGCTTTCTGAGAGTGAGAGGTGAGTCATGTATCAATAAAATACTATATTGCTATAGCTAACTCATGTACACATGTTAGCTAAATGGCGGGCTATAGATGATATGACAATGCGGTATAGCCAACTGCTGGCTATACTATTAAACTTTCTCTAACGCATCGTGAAAGTCCTTAGTCTCTACCCTCATTCAAAGCACTAAGAATGATGATGTGGCAGTGATTTTGCAAACACAAATCAATCAATGAAAAAGTAAAAAAAAACTTCGTGGAAAAGAAATGATATATAGAGAAAAATTAAGTTAGTTTGAATAAAAACTACATTTAAAAAAACAAAAGAGTTTAACATCCTAGGGATTTTGAATTTCAAATATATATTTTAAATAATCTGAAATATCTAAACAATTCAGGAAATGCTTGAGCATTTGGTGAACTAAGAAATAAAATTTGACCATACCTTTATTTTTTTCGCTTAATTTTTAGGAATTTCTATTTTTGTGTCCTTGGTTACTTAGCTGTACTCACTTTTTCCCAGTCGCTTAGTTTTTCCTCACTTTTGCTCTTCTCCTACTATGAAACTCTCACACGGTCTGAAACTTGTTGTCTGCCAGCCTTGCGTTACATGCTGACAAGTGGGGCCGCATTCAGTTGGTTCCCGTAGTGGACCCTCGCCGTTACGTGCTGACAAGTGGAGATGCGGTCTGTAAGGTCCCGTAGTGGACCCTTTCCGTTACATGCTGACAAGTGGGGTCGCGTTAAGTTGGTTCCTGATACATCGGAAACGTATCTATAATTTTTGATGCTCCATGCTTGTTTAGTATCTACTTTGCTTTACTTGTCTACATTTTGAGGTGCTTTTTACATGTTTTCTGGTACTAACCTATTAACAAGTTGCAATAGTGCCAGATGCATGTTTTCTGCTGTTTTTGGTTTCAGAAAAGTTAGTAAAGAAATATTCTCGGAATTGGACGGGACAAACGTCCAAGTCAATTACTTTCCGTGGGGAACAAGAAGTCCAGAGGGGAGATGAGGAAGCGGGCCAGGGCAGCCAGACCCCCCCAGGTGCGGCCAGGGGTGGGCTCGCGCCTGGCTAGGGTTTGGCCCCCCTGGTCGCCTCCTCGGCCTTCCCCTTCGCCTATAAGAAACCCCGATGTAGAAACCCTGGACACCCGATCAAATATCTACGAAACCGTCTGTAGCCGCCGCCACCATCGTCCCTAGATCGGGGGGTCTGAAGTTCTTCTCGGCATCCTGCCAGAGGGGGGGTCAACCCAGAGGCCTTCTCTGCGGTATGATGTGTGAGTAGTTCCACCTTGGACTATGGGTCCATGTAGTAGCTAGATGGTTGTATCTCCTCCTTGTGCTTTCATGTATAGATCTTGTGAGCTCCGTTTATGATCAAGATTTAATCTATTTGTAATCATGCATGTTGTGTTTGCGGGTATCCGATGGATATTGAGATTATTATGTTGGTTTGATTAATGGTTTTGTCTTTATGATTCTATCATGTCTGTGTTGTTTGTGATCTTGCATGCTCTATGTTGTTAGTAGCTATCTTGGCCAAGTAGTTGATAGTGACTCCAAGAGGGGGTATTTATGCTCGATAGTGGGTTCATGCCTCTAGTTTCTAAGGGAAGTGACAATAATCTCTTCGGTTGTTGATGTGATATTGCTACTAGGGAGAAAACAACGGGCTCTTGTTCATGGAACATGTGGACTGTTTACCTTACACACTTTGCTTAAACCAGTTGTCTGTTGCTTGCAACTTAATACTGGAGGAGGTTCGGATGATAACCTGAAGGTGGACTTCTAGTCATAGATGCAGTTGGATGGCGGTCTATGTATCTTGTTGTATTGCCCAATCGAACCTCATACGATCTTTCTGACTAGTAATTGCATTGTTATGCCTTGCTCAGTTCCTGTCGATTGCCCTGATGTAATTTGTTTACCCTTCATGCCATGTTGTTTACTTGCTAAGGAGAGCACCTCTAGTGAACTATGGACCCCGGTCCAATCTTTACCATTGATACATCTTCAACTGTTACTTGTTTACTTGCTGCAAACCATTACCTTCCACATCGTACGTTTAATCCTTTGTTATAGCAAACCGGTGAGCTTGACAACCTCACTAATTCGTTGGGGCAAAGTCTTGAGTTTGTGTTGTGCAGGTCTCCGCGTTGCTTGCAACACCTGTGTGATGTTTCCTTCCTCCTTCTGGTTTGATAACCTCGGTCTCTACTAAGGGAAGACTTGCTGCTGTGCTCATCACACCTTGCTCTTGGGGTTTCCAACGAAGTGCTCCACACCAACGCATCAACAAGTTTTCTGGCGCCATTGCCGGGGAGGCTAAGGACGTCTTCACAAGGGGAGTCCTTCACTTTCTTTCTCTTTACTTTGTTTTTATTTTGCTTTGTTTGTTTTGCTTGGTTTTGTTTGCCTCTTTTAAAAAAACAAAAAAAATTAGTCTCTTCTCTAGCTGCTGCTATGAATAGTTGATATCACACGCTTAGGTCTTACCATGATTATGTTCCCATAAATTCTGAGCCTTCAAAGTGGTTTCCCACAATCAAAGTCTCAATAAATACTACACTTTTCGATGCTCACTGTGATATCATGTCTGAAATTTGTCTCATGCCTAAAGATATTTATGATTCCTTGAGTCTTTGGGGGATTATTGAAGGAGGAGAGGAAATCTCTCTTACCAACAATGCCACTATATTACCCATTGGAATAGCTAAAGGTGTGTTTACAAAAATCTCAGGAAAAATGGTGACTACTGATTATTTTGTTATTGAATGTGTAGGCAAGGGACAAATCACACTTGGAAGGTCTCTACTGAAACACCTTGGGGCAGTAATAGATGTGGGAAAAGGCATCATGCATTTTGCTCCTCTGGTGAGCAATCATATCTTCCCTAAAGGAAATAAGGTAAGAAAGGAAATAACAAGAAGGTTGCTTCATTATTTGAAAATACTTGATTCTTCTTGCTTCTTGTGCCTAACTTGAAGGCCTTAAAGAAAAGTACTTGTTGGGAGATAACCCAAAAGTTTCCTTGAGTCTTGGAAGTTATTACTTCAGTAATGACCTCTCCTTATCCTTTTTGTTTGCTTTTTATGCCAAGAATGACCTCTAATGAGAGGGAAGTAAAGATTTGGGGAGTTGTTGTTCCGAAACAGATTTCTGTCCTCCACCATAAAAATTCGTGAGGAGTCTGTGTAACTCGGATTGAGCTCAACATTTTATAATAAATCCCCCAGTATGTTAGCTAACTTTCGTTAGTTCAACACTTTTTGATTTCAGCAACAGAAGATGTTCAAAAAAATCGGTTTCTACCTGCTGGTCTGTTTTGTTAGATTTCTGCCATTATTTGCATTTGCTTCTTATTGATTCCTTTTTGAGTTCTCTTTAGGTGAGTTGAGATTTTTGAAGGAGTTGCTACAGTAGCTTGTGTTTTTAGTGAAAATCCTTGCTGTTTCAAAGCTTTGCAAGTGGTCTAATATCTTTTGAATAAGCTAATGTTGCTAATGAAGATTGTGTGAAGTTTTGTATGAAGGAAAAATTTCAGGTGTAGAGAGAGAATGATGTAAGGAGATGAAGAATGGACAAAAGCTCAAGCTTGGGGATGCAACTATGGTGTCACCCCAAGAAATATCCAAGAGTTACAAGTGTCAAAGCTTGGGGATGCCCAAGGCATCCCCTTCTTCATCAATAAAAAGCTCAGGTATGTCTAGACACTTCATTTTTTTGTTTCATGCATAGTTGTGTTGTTCTTGGAGCGTCTTAGTTTTTGTTTGCTTTGCTTAGGTTGTTTAGTTTGCTTGAATAAAGTAGTTTGGACCCCCGTTCTCGCTGTGTTGTTTTGCAAATAAGTTTGCTTGGTGTTGGAAAGGAGTAGTAAGTTCTTGCTTGAAGTGCAAGAGGATCTTGCATTGACTGTGACTTAGACTTTAGCATGACATGCTAGGTGTTGTTTTAGCTTTATGCTTAGTGATTATTGTTGGAGATATGCCCTAGAGGCAATAATAAAAGAAGTTATTATTATATCTTTGTGTTTATGATAAATGTTTACATTCATGCTATAATAGTATAACAAGGAAACATTGATACTTGTGTGATTTGTAAACTTAATTTGAAGTCCCTAGTAAAGCCTCTATATAATACTAGCTTGTTGGTTAATAGATGATTGTGGTTCCCTATCATGAGCATTGAGATGTTATTAACAACAAGATCATATCGTTAGGAGAATGATATGATGGACATACTCCTATAGATAAGCGCAGCATAAAGATCAAGTCATTTTAATAGTTCAATTGATATATGCTTTCTGATACATAGTAATCTAATTTCTTCGACCATGAGATCATGCATATCACCTTTACCGGATGGATGCTTTGATGACATCAAACACCACACCGTAACTGGGTGGCTATAAAGGTGGCATTGAGTGTTCGGAAAGTATTGGTTGAAACACATGGATCAAGAGTGGGATTTGTCCATCCATATGACGGATAGATATACTCTGGGCCCTCTCGGTGAAATGTCATCCAATTAGCTTGCAAGCATGTGACTGGCTCACAAGGGATCACATATCACGGGAACGAGAAAAGAGTACTTATCGGTAACGAGGTTGAACTAGGTATGCAGAGATACCGACGATCATAACCTCGAATAAGTAACATATCGTGAGACAAAGGGAAATTGATATTGTATGTAAGTGGTTCATTCGATCGCAAAGTAATCGTAGAAATATGTGGGAGCCATATGAATTTCCAGATTCCTCTATTGGTTATTGTTCGGAGAAGTGTCTCGATCATGTCCGCATAATTCACGAACCGTAGGGAGACACACTTAAGGATTCGACGTTGTTTGAGTAGTTATGGAATGATGAGAAAGAGACCGAATGTTGTTCGGAGTCTCGGATGGGATCCGGGATATCACGAGGAGATCCGGAATGGTCCGGAGAATAAGATTCATATAAGGAAAGTCCCGTTTCGGAGTTGGGGAATGATTCCGGTGTTTTCATCGGGAATGTTCTAGAATGTTCCGGAATGTCCGGCACTCCGGAGGGGAAGGGTGCATGGATGTGTTGTATCAAGTTGGTATGATTGCATCATGTACTAAGTGTCATCGCTGTTCCAAATAAAGGATTAATTCAAATCCTACTTTGAAAAGTCAAATAGCTAAATTGAAAAGTCAAACGGCTAAATTTAGAAAGTGGAAAAGAGGAGGAAAGGGGGAAACCGAGTTGGGGAGGGAGTCCCTCCTCCCCAAGCCGGCGCACCACCCAAACCGAGTTGGGGAGGGACTCCTCTCCCTCCCCCTTGGCCGCCGGCCCCTCCACCTATATAAGGAGGGGCAGGGCTCCCTCCTAGCACACACAAGATCTCTCCTCCAAACCCTAGCTTGGCGCCACCACCTCCTGCAGCTGCCGCCGCCTCCTAGGGTTTCCCTAGCCGCCGACTTGGGGTGCCCCAAACCCTAGCCGCCGGCTCTAGCACCTCCTCCTTGGTGTGTCTAAAACCTAGATCGCTGAGTAGCTCTCTCATACTCCACCATACTCGCTCCGGCTTAAGGCGAAGCCCTGCGAGATCTCCCCTCTACTTCCGGTACCATGCCGTTGTGCTGCCGGAATCGCGAGGAGAGTGCTACAACCTCCGCTGCCTGCTGGAACAAGGGAGAGGAAGGTCTTCGTCGAGTACCGAACGTGTGACCGACTGCGGGAGCGCTGCCGGAACGCAGCGCCGGAAGGATCGTCTACGCGATCTTGAGATCGGGAAGAGTACGACTACATCACCCACGAGAATCCGCTCTCGTTAAACACTTTGGAATCTTCGAGGGTGAGTTATTCCATCGACTCGTTGCTACAATCTAGTAGATAGATCTTGGCTTGTTTGTTTGTATGCGGTAGAATTTTTTTGTTTTCCATGCTACGAAACCCTACAGTGGTATCAGAGCCGTGTCTATATGTAGATCTGTTGCACGAGTAGAACACAATGGTCATTGTGGGCATTGATGCTTTTATTGTCGATTGCTTCTTTTGTACTTTGCATCTTGCGGGATGTTGGGATGAAGCGGCCCGGGCTAACCTTACATGACATCGTTCATGAGACTTGCTCCACGCTTGACATGCAACTTGTATTGCATAAGTGGCTTTGCGGGTGCCTGTTTCTCCTAGCATAGTTAAGATCCAATTTACAATGGGTGATTAACAATGCTAGTATCAATGTTGTGGTTCTTGTTCGTAAGTTAGAACGACACTTATTGAAAGCCCCAAACCACGTAAAACATGCAAAGAAAGTAGAGGCGTCTAACTTTGTTTTGCAGGGGTGTGCTGTGATGTGATATGGCCATGATTGTGATTATATTTGATGTATGCAATGTTCCTTATTGTAAGTTGGCAACCGGCAGGAGCCATATGGTTGTATTTAATTTATGTTAAGACCCGCATGTCTATTCAAAGTAGTTGTAATAGTTGAAGCCGGTGGACGACAACCATGGAGGAGCGTCATTGACCTTGATGCAATGCCGGTGATGATGGAGATCATGTTCGTGCTAGAAGATGGAGATCGGAAGCACAAAGAATAAAGGCCATATCATATCACATATTATGAATTGCATGTGATGTTAATCCTTTATGCATCTTGTATTGCTTAGTAGACAACGGTAGCATTATAAGATGATCCCTCATGCACATGAATTTCAAGTCATAAAGTGTTCACCCTTAGTTAGCACCGTTGCTAAAGCTTGTTGTTTCGAAGCACCACGTGATGATCGGGTGTGTTAGATTCCGCAAGTGTATACAACGTGAGCAAGCCAGATTTGCTCATGCGGAAACTAAGGTTTGATCTTGACGAGCCTAGCATGTACAGACATGGTCTCGGAACACGGATCACCGAAAGGTAAAGCATGAATCATATAGTAGATATGATGAACATGTCGATTGTTCTCCATTGAAACTATATCAACTCTCGTGATGATCGGTGTTGATGTGGTGGATTTGGTTCGTGTGATCACTAAAACAATGTGAGGGATATTGTTTTGAGTGGGAGTTCACCTAGATTAATTTTAACATTAATTTGAACTCAATTTGTCATAAACTTAGTCTAAACTATTGCAAATATGTTGTAGATCAATGGCAGCCCCTACCATCAATTTTAATGCATTCCTAGAGAAAGAAAAGTTGAAAAACAATGGAAGCAACTTCGTGGATTGGTTCCGCAATTTGAGGATTGTCCTCACAGCTGGTAATTTGACCTATGTGCTGGATGCACCGCTGGGTGACCCACCTGCATCTGATGCTTCCGATGAAGTAAAGAATGTTTACCTCACTCGAAAGACTCAGTACTCCACAGTTCAGTGTGCTATCTTGTATGGTTTAGAATCGGAGCTTCAGAAAAGGTTTGAGAATTCAGACCCATATGATATTGTCGAGGATCTCAAATTGATCTTTGAGACTCATGCGGCAATTGAAAGCTATGAGGCTTCTGAAAAGTTCTTTAACTGCAAGATGGAAGAGGGCAGCTCCATCAGCGAGCATGTGCTTAAGATGTCTGGGCACGCAAACAAACTTCAAAGCTTGGGTATTGTGATTCCCAATAATTTGGGGATTTACCGTGTCCTCCAATCACTACCACCAAGTTACAAGAACTTTGTGATGAACTACAACATGCAAAACATGAACAAGACGTTGTCAGAACTCTTTGCCATGTTGAAGTCTGCAGAAGTGGAGATCAAGAAAGAGCACCAAGTGTTGTTGGTCAATAAGACCACCAAATTCAAGAAAGGCAAGTCTAAGCAGAAGGGACACTTCAAGAAGGATGGTAAGAAAGTTACCACGCCGACGAAGAAGACCAAGGCTAGACCTAAGCCTGATACTGAGTGCTTTTACTGCAAGGGAGAAGGTCACTGGAAGCGGAATTGCCCAAAGTACTTGGCGGATTTGAAGAACGGCAACATCAAGAAGAAAGGTATATCTGATATACATGTTATTGATGTGTATCTCACTAGTACTCGTAGTAGTGCCTGGGTATTTGATACTGGTTCGGTTGCTCATATTTGTAACTCGAAACAGGTGCTGCAGAATAAACGGAAGCTAGCGAAGAACGTGGTGACGATGCACGTTGGAAATGGATCAAAGGTTGATGTGATCGCGGTCGGCACGCTACCCCTTCATCTACCATCGGGATTAGTTTTATACTTAAATAATTGTTATTTGGTGCCTGCGTTAAGCATGAACATTATATCGGGATCTTGTTTATTGCGAGACGGTTACTTGTTTAAATCCGAGAATAATGGTTGTTCGATTTATATGAGTAATATGTTTTATGCACATGCACCTTTGATAGATGGTCTATTCTTATTGAATCTCGATAGTGGAAATACACATATTAATAACATTGAGGCTAAACGTTTGAAATTGAGCGATAACTCGACCTATATGTGGCACAGTCGTCTTGGTCACATTGGAGTGAAGCGTATGAAGAAACTCCATTCCGATGGACTTCTTGAATCACTTGATTTCGAATCACTTGAAAGATGCGAAGCATGTCTGATGGGAAAAATGACTAAGACTCCATTTTCTGGTATGATGGAGCGAGCTACGGACTTGTTGGAAATCATACATACCGATGTGTGTGGTCTAATGAGTGTAGCGTCGCGCGGTGGTTATCGTTATGTTCTTACCTTCACGGATGACTTGAGTAGATATGGGTATATCTATTTCATGAAACATAAGTCCGAAACTTTCGAGAAGTTTAAGGAATTTCAAAGTGAGGTAGAGAATCAACGTAACAAGAAGATTAAATTTCTACGTTCTGATCGTGGAGGTGAATATCTAAGTTACGAGTTTGGCGAGCATTTGAAGAAATGCGGAATACTTTCGCAGTTGACACCGCCGGGAACACCACAGCGTAATGGTGTGTCCGAACGTCGTAATCGAACTCTCTTAGATATGGTTCGTTCTATGATGTCACTTACAGATTTACCGCTATCATTTTGGGATTATGCATTAGAAACAGCCGCATTCACTTTAAATAGGGCACCGTCTAAATCCGTTGAAACGACACCGTATGAATTATGGTTTGGGAAGAAACCTAGATTGTCGTTCCTTAAAGTTTGGGGATGCGAAGCCTATGTAAAGAAGTTACAGCCGGACAAGCTTGAACCCAAAGCGGAAAAATGCGTCTTCATAGGATACCCGAAGGAAATTATTGGGTATACCTTCTATCATAGATCCGAAGGCAAAATTTTCGTTGCCAAGAATGGATCCTTTCTAGAGAAGGAATTTCTCTCGAAAGAAGTGACTGGAAGGAAAGTAGAACTCGACGAGGTTGTCGAACCTTCTCTCGAAATTGCGAGTAGCGCAGCACCGGAAGGAGTTCCTGTGGTGCCTGCACCAATAAGAGAGGAAGCTAATGATGATGATCATGAAACTTCGGTTGAAGTTGCTACAGAGCCTCACAGGTCAACGAGAACTCGTACCACTCCAGATTGGTATGATCCCGTTATGAGTGTCATGTTGGTGGACAACACCGACGACCCTGAGACATATGAGGAAGCGATGATGAGCCCAGATTCCAATAAATGGCAAGAAGCCATGAAATCCGAGATTGGATCCATGTACGAAAACCAAGTATGGACTTTGGTGGACTTACCGGATGGCCGGAAGGCTGTCGAGAACAAATGGATCTTCAAGAAGAAAACAGATGTTGATGGTAATGTTACTGTCTATAAAGCTCGACTTGTCGCAAAAGGGTTTCGACAAATTCAAGGAGTTGACTACGATGAGACTTTCTCACCAGTAGCGAAGCTAAAGTCTGTGAGGATTATGTTAGCAATCGCTGCATATTACGATTATGAGATATGGCAGATGGATGTCAAAACAGCATTCCTCAATGGAGACATTGATGAAGAGTTGTATATGATGCAACCCAAAGGTTTTGTTGATCCTAAAGATGCTAACAAGGTATGCAAACTTCAATGGTCCATCTATGGATTGAAGCAAGCATCCCGAAGTTGGAATCAACGTTTTGATAAGGTGATCAAAAGTTTTGGTTTTATACAAACTTATGGAGAAGCTTGTATTTACAAGAAAGTGAGTGGGAGCTCTGTAGCATTCTTAATACTATATGTGGATGACATATTATTGATTGGGAATGATGTAGACCTTCTTAATAGTGTCAAGGAATATTTGAATAATAGTTTTTCAATGAAGGATCTTGGCGAAGCAGCTTACATATTAGGCATAAAGATTTATAGAGATAGATCGAAACGCCAAATATCATTGTCATAGAGTACATATTTGGACAAAGATCTAAAGAGGTTTGGAATGGAAGATAGCAAGAAAGGGTTCTTGCCCATGTTGCCCAATACGACCTTGAGTAAAACTCAAAGTCCGACATCGGCAGAAGATAGAGAAAGGATGAGTAAGACTCCCTATGCCTCAGCCATAGGATCTCTAATGTATGCCATGCTATGTACTAGACCCGACATTGCATATGCTGTTAGTTTAACTAGCAGATATCAAAGTGATCCAGGAGTGGATCATTGGACAGCGGTCAAAAACATCCTTAAGTACTTGAGAAGAACTAAGGATATGGTTCTTTCTTATGGAGGTGATGAACAGCTCGTTGTTAATGGTTACACCGATGCTAGTTGGAACACCGATCCGGATGATTCTAAATCACAATCTGGATACGTATTTATTTTGAATGGTGCAGCAGTTAGCTGGAGGAGTGCAAAGAAAAGCGTTGTGGCGAGATCTTCAACTGAATCGGAATACATGGCTGCTTCGGAGGCTTCACAAGAAGCGATATGGATGAAAGAGTTCATTACAGAGCTGGGTGTGGTTCCTAGTGCGCTGGACCCAATGTCTATCTACTGTGATAACATGGGCACCATAGCCAATGCGCAAGAACCAAGGTCACACAAGAAGCTGAAGCATATCAAGCTACGTTTCCACGCTATTCGAGAACATATCCAAGATGGGGATATAAAGATTTGCAAAGTACACACAGATCTGAATGTGACGGATCCGTTGACTAAACCTCTCCCGAGGGCAAAACATGACCAACACCAAACTGCCATGGGTGTTCAGTATATTACCATGTAATCTAGATTAGATGACTCTAGTGCAAGTGGGAGACTATTGGAGATATGCCCTAGAGGCAATAATAAAAGAAGTTATTATTATATCTTTGTGTTTATGATAAAAGTTTACATTCATGCTATAATAGTATTAACAAGGAAACATTGATACTTGTGTGATTTGTAAACTTAATTTGAAGTCCCTAGTAAAGCCTCTATATAATACTAGCTTGTTGGTTAATAGATGATTGTGGTTTCCCTATCATGAGCATTGAGATGTTATTAACAACAAGATCATATCGTTAGGAGAATGATATGATGGACATACTCCTATAGATAAGCGCAGCATAAAGATCAAGTCATTTTAATAGTTCAATTGCTATATGCTTTCTGATACATAGTAATCTAATTCCTTCGACCATGAGATCATGCATATCACCTTTACCGGATGGATGCTTTGATGACATCAAACACCACACCGTAACTGGGTGGCTATAAAGGTGGCATTGAGTGTTCGGAAAGTATTGGTTGAAACACATGGATCAAGAGTGGGATTTGTCCATCCATATGACGGATAGATATACTCTGGGCCCTCTCGGTGAAATGTCATCCAATTAGCTTGCAAGCATGTGACTGGCTCACAAGGGATCACATATCATGGGAACGAGAAAAGAGTACTTATCGGTAACGAGGTTGAACTAGGTATGCAGAGATACCGACGATCATAACCTCGGATAAGTAACATATCGTGAGACAAAGGGAAATTGATATCGTATGTAAGTGGTTCATTTGATCACAAAGTAATCGTAGAAATATGTGGGAGCCATATGAATTTCTAGATTCCTCTATTGGTTATTGTTCGGAGAAGTGTCTCGATCATGTCCGCATAATTCACGAACCGTAGGGAGACATACTTAAGGATTCGACATTGTTTGAGTAGTTATGGAATGATGAGAAAGAGACCGAATGTTGTTCGGAGTCTCGGATGGGATCCGGGATATCACGAGGAGATCCGGAATGGTCCGGAGAATAAGATTCATATAAGGAAAGTCCCCTTTCGGAGTTGGGGAATGATTCCGGTGTTTTCATCGGGAATGTTCTAGAATGTTCCGGAATGTCCGGCACTCCGGAGGGGAAGGGTGCATGGATGTGTTGTATCAAGTTGGTATGATTGCATCATGTACTAAGTGTCATCGCTGTTCCAAATAAAGGATTAATTCAAATCCTACTTTGAAAAGTCAAATAGCTAAATTGAAAAGTCAAACGGCTAAATTTGGAAAGAGGAGCAAAGGGGGAAACCGAGTTGGGGAGGGAGTCCCTCCTACCCAAGCCGGTGCACCACCCAAGCCGAGTTGGGGAGGGACTCCTCTCCCTCCCCCTTGGCCGCCGGCCCCTCCACCTATATAAGGAGGGGCAGGGCTCCCTCCTAGCACACACAAGATCTCTCCTGCAAACCCTAGCTTGGCGCCACCACCCCCTGCAGCTGTCGCCGCCTCCTAGGGTTGCCCTAGCCGCCGACTTGGGGTGCCCCAAACCCTAGCCGCCGGCTCTAGCACCTCCTCCTTGGTGTGTCTAAAACCTAGATCGCTGAGGAGCTCTCTCATACTCCACCATACTCGCTCCGGCTTAAGGCGAAGCCCTGCGAGATCTCCCCTCTACTTCCGGTACCACGCCGTTGTGCTGCCGGAATCGCGAGGAGAGTGCTACAACCTCCGCTGCCTGCTGGAACAAGGGAGAGGAAGGTCTTCGTCGAGTACCGAACGTGTGACCGACTGCGGGAGCGCTGCCGGAACGCAGCGCCGGAAGGATCGTCTACGCGATCTTGAGATCGGGAAGAGTACGACTACATCACCCACGAGAATCCGCTCTCGTTAAACACTTTGGAATCTTCGAGGGTGAGTTATTCCATCGACTCGTTGCTACAATCTAGTAGATAGATCTTGGCTTGTTTGTTTGTATGCGGTAGAAAATTTTTGTTTTCCATGCTATGAAACCCTACAATTATTGCTGTAGCATGTCTTGTTCCAAACAATTGGGATTGCTTAGTGTGCCTTGAAGAAATTATGTGTTGTTTTAGCATGCAAAAGCATAGTATTGTGGTATTCTCCTTTGATGCTTTGCTTGGGTTGACTTGGCACATGCTTACACCATGTTATGACTATGACAAATCACCATTAGCCTCTATGATCATTTAGTCCTTGACTTGTAGTACCACTCTATGCTTTGATTAGTAATGCTTTGTTCCTCTGCATGATTATGTCCATTATGCTCTCTTAGTTGGTTGCTCCCAGTCTTTTGCTAGCCTACACTTGTATGAGTAAGCTCTACTCATGCTTCCAACTTCCAAGAAACCATGTTTTTCAAAAGTGTCCACTATAAACTCCTATGCATGGTGTGTTACACCATTCCAATTATATTCTTGTTTTCAGCTATCTTCCAGTTAAAAACTATTTTGTTATGTGAAAACTTAGTGATTAAAGCCCTCACGAACTTGATGGCACACTTTATATTCTTTGCCCCTAATAAACATGAACCATTGTGACAACTTTGTTGTATATGCTTGCACTTATAAGTTGGAATTAGCAGAACCGTGTTGTCACGGAGAACGTTTTCAACATTGCACTTGTACTTTGTACTCAGTTGATATCATGCTCTTTTGTCTATGGATGTCACCGGTGTGAAATAAAGAGGGAACTTGTAAGTCCATGGATTTTGTATTCTATGTTAGGGAAACGCCTGGGCCGCTAGCCTAAGCCATGCCTAATAATGGTGGAAACTTGCAGCATCACCATAGTGAGCTATCTATGAAGCATTATCAATAAAAAGCTATGCATATGGTAAATAAAAAGATTGTTGAGATGCTCATTGTCTGTTTGCCTTGTCATTTTGGTTATGGGAAAGCTCCTGTACCATGTGCAAGGGGTACCCCGTTGGCGGTTCTCAATGATATGCAAATACTTACAATGACAAGAACTTACCTGGACCCAAAGTTGAGTATGCATGAGGTGTGGACCTCGTATTCAAGGGACTTGAGATTGCCAACTTATACTTCATCAAGCATATACTCCAACTTTGCCACTTTAACCTTAACCACTTCAAGATGCTTATGATAGGGGCAATGAGGGCTGAAAACTAACAAGTACCATAATTTTTGGAAGCTCTTTTTGAAACTTGTAATCCCTGCTTCCTTTACAAAAAGGCCTTTCTTCCACCACTATTGAGTCTCAACCTTCTACCTTTGGGCACCATTAAGAGAGCATAATTGTCATTCTGTGTGCAGTGTTCCAAAGCTTATTAATTGATGCATATTGTGATATTACTCGTTCTTGTGCTATTTGTTTCTAGTCACCCTTGTGAACTTTGAAGGTGTCCTATGCATCTATATTGCTACTCTATGAGGGACAAGCGGATTGCCACTATTCTATGTTTTCTGTATGTGAAACAAACAAACATTTTTCAATGCATGTTATTCATAATATTGGTTTGTAGCCTTTCATGTTGCATGCATAGTTACTTTTTCCTATTGTTAGAACTCCATATTTCATGCACATGTTTAGAGTCTTTGATACTAGCTTTCAATGCTTGCAAATGGTTGGATATTTATTACCTCAAAAATTATTCTGTTTATCACTTACCTACTCGAGGACGAGCAGGAGTTAAGCTTGGGGATGTTGATACGTCGGAAACATATCTATAATTTTTGATGCTCCATGCTTGTTTAGTACCTACTTTGCTTTACTTGTCTACACTTTGAGGTGCTTTTTATATGTTTTCTGATACTAACCTATTAACAAGTTGCAACAATGCCAGATGCCTGTTTTCTGCTGTTTTTGGTTTCAGAAAAGTTAGTAAAGAAATATTCTCGGAATTGGACGGGACAAATGTCAAAGTCAATTACTTTCAGTGGGGAACAAGAAGTCCAGAGGGGAGACGAGCAAGCGGGCCAGGGCAGCCAGACCCCCCAGGCGCGGCCAGGGGTGGTCCTGCGCCTGGCTAGGGTTTGGCCCCCCTGGTCGTCTCCTCGGTCTCCCCCTTCGCCTATAAGAATCCCCCGATGCATAAACCCTGGGCACCCGATCAAATATCCACGGAACTGTCTGTAGTCGCTGCCACCATCGTCCCTAGATCGGGGGGATCCGAAGTTCTTCCCGGCACCCTGTCGGAGGGGAGATCATCCCGGAGGCCTTCTCTCCGGTATGATGCGTGAGTAGTTCCACCTTGGACTATGGGTCCATGTAGTAGCTATATGGTTGTATCTCCTCCTTGTGAGCTCCATTCATGATCAAGATCTAATTTATTTGTAATCATGTATGTTGTGTTTGCGGGGATCCGATTGATATTGAGATTATTATGTTGGTTTGATTAATGGTTTTGTCTTTATGATTCTATCATGTATGTGTTGTTTGTGATCTTGCATGCTCTCCGTTGTTAGTAGCTATCTTGGCCAAGTAGTTGCTAGTGACTCCAAGAGGGGGTATTTATGCTCGATAGTGGGTTCATGCCTCTAGTTTCCAAGGGAAGTGACAATAATCTCTTCGGTTGTAGATGTGATGTTGCTACTAGGGAGAAACAACGGTCTCTTGTTCATGGAACATGTGGACTGTTTACCTTACACACTTTGCTTAAAACAATTGTCTGTTGCTTGCAACCTAATACTAGAGGGGATTCGGATGTTAACCTGAAGGTGGACTTCTAGTCATAGATGTAGTTGGATGCCGGTCTATGTATCTTGTTGTATTGCCCAATCGAATCTCATAGGATCCTTCTGACTAGTAATTGCATTGTTATGCCTTGCTTAGTTCCTGTCAATTGCCCTGCTATAATTTGTTTATCCTTCATGCCATGTTGTTTATCTAAGGAGAGCACCTCTAGTGAACTATGGACCCCGGTCCAATCTTTACCATTGATACATCTTCCATTGTTAATTATTACTTGATGCAAACCATTACCTTCCACACCGTACGTTTAATCTTTATTACAGCAAACCGGTGAGCTTGACAACCTCACTGATTCGTTGGGGCAAAGTGTTGAGTTTGGGTTGTGCAGGTCTCCGTGTTGCTTGCAACACATGTGTGATGTTTCCTTCCTCCTTCTGGTTCGATAACCTCGGTCTCTACTAAGGGAAGACTTGTTGTTGTGCTCATCACACCTTGCTCTTGGGGTTTCCAGCGAATTGCTCCACACCAGCGCATCAGTTCCCACGGTGGACACCTCTCTCCACTCATCCAGATTAGCATAGGACCACATATTATCCATGTGAGCGTCGGACCCACAGCTTATCCACATGAGCCAGCACGCCCGTGTCGTTGCCTCCCCTTTCTTCTTCTTCTCCGGCACGGTGGCCCTTCTCCGGCGATGGTGGCCCTTTGTCAAGCTTCACTTCGGCCTCCCGTTCGTCCTGGCCGCAGTATGGTGTCGTTCCGTTGACCTGTATGAACGATGATAATGGCAACCGTGTGCAGAGAAGGTTAGATATCACACCAAAATGTTCCGATTAGCCGGGGCGCTTGCTGTGGAGAATGCGGCCGGCGAGCCGTTCTGATGATTTAATTGGTTTGTTGAGTTAATGTCTCGGCTGCAATCAAGCGAAAGAGTGTTTATAATTAAAAAAAATAGGAAGATGGATGTATAAGAAATAAGAAAATGACACAACCCTTGAACACTTTCAAATTAAAAAAATTATACAACTCTTAATGTAAAAGAGTGTTTATAATTGACACAACTCTTGAACACTTTCAAATTAAAAAAATTATACAACTCTTAATGTAAAAGAGTGTTTATAATTGACACAACTCTTGAACACTTTCAAATTAAAAAAATTATACAACTCTTAATGTAAAAGATTGTTTATAATTGACACAACTCTTGCACACTTTCAAATTTAAAAAATTATACAACTCTTAATGTAAAAGAGTGTTTATAATTGACACAACTCTTGACCACTTTCAAATTAAAAAAATTATACAACTCTTAATGTAAAAGAGTGTTTATAATTGACACAACTCTTGAACACTTTCAAATTAAAAAAATTATACAACTCTTAATGTAAAAGAGTGTTTATAATTGACACAACTCTTAAACACTTTCAAATTAAAAAAATTATACAACTCTTAATGTAAAAGAGTGTTTATAATTGACACAAATCTTGAACACTTTCAAATTAAAAAAATTATACAACTCTTAATGTAAAAGAGTGTTTATAATTGACACAACTCTTGAACACTTTCAAATTAAAAAATTATATAACTCTTAATGTAAAAGAGTGTTTATAATTGACACAACTCTTGAATACTTTCAAATTGAAAAATTATACAACTCTTAATGTAAAAGAGTGTTTATAATTGACACAACTCTTGAACACTTTTAAATTATAATTTGGACATGATAATGTTGTCGTAAGAAAATCTTGAGAGTTTACCATTTTTAGTGAAAAGTGATCCCTATACTAAAATATTTATGCCCCGTGCATATACGAAAATTATACACCTTTGAACCCTTTGTAATCACACTTAGGACATGATAATGTTGTGCTAATAAAATCCTCATCATTTATCATTTTTATGGAGTGAAATATAATGCATAAACTTGTGTATACAAAAATTATAAACCTTTGAACACTGTGAAATCGCACTTAATACGAGATAATGACGTGCTAAGAAAATCTTGAGAGATTATCATTTTCATAAAATGTAATGCATAAACTTGCATATGGCAAAAATTATACACCTTTGAACTCTTTGAAATCGCACTTAGAACATGATAATGTTGTGCTAATAAAATCCTGATCATTTATTATTTTCATGGAGTGAAATATAATGCATAAACTTGCGTATACGAAAATTATAAACCTTTGAACACTGTGAAATCGGACTTAATACATGATAATGATGTGCTAAGAAAATCTTGAGAGATTATCATTTCCATAGAATGTAATGCGTAATTTGCATATGGTAAAAATTATACACATTTGAACTCTTTGAAACCGCACTTAGGACATGATAATGTTGTGCTAATAAAATCCTGATCATTATCATTTTCATGGAGTGAAATATAATGCAAAAACTTGCAATTACAAAAATTATACACCTTTAAACACTTTCCCTTTAAATAATATTCAAAATCATTTGTTTATGGAGTTAAAGTACCGGTGGAAAACTCGTTAGTTTGCATGAATAGAGGGTGCCCCTGGTAGATACAGGGGTTATCATGTCCGCTAGATTACAGAGGATCAACGGTTGGTGGGTACGATCCGCGTGACAACTGTCTCGACCAATCAGAGCATAGCAGCCAAGATCGGCATAGGTGTGAGAGTTTGTGACTAAGAGAGAGGAGAAAACTGAGTAGAACTTAAAAATCAAGGGCAAATCTAAGTAGAACTTAAAAACCAAGGGCAAAACTGGCAAAGAGATTCAAATAAAAAACATAAAAAAGATTTAAAAAATGTAAAATGCTTCTTTTATACAATAAAATACATCTTAACATACATCAAACTATTTGTAATTCAAATATATATCAGTTTGACAATTATTGCCTCATTCAGACAAACTATGTTTTGGAGAGGGATGTTTTGGAAAGAGGCTTGAGTAGAAAGCCATGAACTTTTATAGATAGTAGGTGATTTGAGAAGTGGTGATTTAGGTTAAAACTTGATTTATATACATTTATTATGGTGGCAAGTCATATAATAAGACTCACTGGATAGATGCCACTATGTTTTGATCTTTTTGAATTTGTTGTGCATAAAATGACTCAATTAGCTAGCTGCACCCCGTTCGGTGACTCTCTTTGACCATCCACCGCAGGGTAAAATTGAGTATATTGCACACGACAGTGTTAGTACTGGAGAGAAAAACCGAGTACAACCAAACTGCCAGTGTTACACTCGAGGATATAACTGACCACAACTAAGTGGCCAAGATTAGACATGAAGGAAAAAAACGTGATGCACGGTACGCGTGTCGCGGTGTACGAGGCGGTAGCGGACGCGTGTGGTCGTGCACGGTGCAGTAACCTACGCGGTTACGCGGTGCACAGTGGTGCAACAAAACGTCTCCTTCCTTCACCTTTATAGAGGCCTCCTCACTCTCACTCGCTCACTCACTCACGCAAACATCTCCACTGTCCCATCACCTTTTGCAAACCCCCAAGAAAACCCCAACCACGCCGACGATGGAGAAGAACGTCGTGGTGGCCATCGTTTCCTCGAAGGCCGCCGGCGAGGAGGCCCTCGTACCCGTACAGGTCCCATCGAGGCATCGAAGGCGGCCGCCGTCCCTGTCCAGACTCCCATCCCCGCTTCTGCCGTAGCCACCGACGAGGAGGCCCCCGCCGGTCTCCGGCAGATCCCGCATGGCTGGGACCCCTACGAGGAGGAGGAGTACATCAAGCCGAAGAACCCCTACGACACCAGCATCGCCGACCCATGGTCAGAGGTAACCAGGGTTTTCTCCCCTTTCTTTGTTCTTCCCCCATTCCCATCATTGGATGCTAGATTGTGTGTTATTAGGGTTTGACTGTTTGTATTTTCAATTGTTGGATGCTAGGTATTTTTACAGTAGCTAATCCTCTTGTGTTAGATCTCGTATTTCGATGAATGCCCCTGTTCGTATTTCAAACCTATTTTATTGTTTCTCCGAGTTACAGTTAAGGGATTCCCTAGTTAGTACTAGCCCCGATCTGTAGTTGGGATCAGTATCCGATTTGGTTAGAGATTTGGGGATTGGGGAATAATGAGGAGATATCAATCGGTTAATTTATGCAAGTAATCAATTCGTATCTCAGTCATGTCCTTATTGCACTCTACTTTTTTTTCCAACAGGTGGATAGCATCGACGTCTGCAGCGATGACGAGTCCACACACACCAAGACTCGTCAGGTGCTGAGGAAGCTGAAGTCCGGCCAGTACGACAGCTTTTTCACCGGCGACGTCTACTAGTTCCACTTTTGCACCAGGAGCCTCACCACCAACTTCAACTCCCTCGTGAAGCATGCCGAGGACATGAAGATCTGCGGCCTATCCGTGAACGTCCACGGCTTCAGAGCCAAGCACCAGGCGCTCGGTTTTCACCTTCGCAACCTTCAGAAGGTGGACATCGATGAGGGTCGCATGCCCCCGATCAAGCTCAAGGCGTCTAGGGTCAAGGGACTAGGCAACAAGAAGTGGAAGAAACTCCAAAGGGAGGAGGCGGAGGCCCTCCTAGCGGAGGCCATGAGGGGCCACTGATATTGTGATGCTGCTGCTACTATAAAGTAGCTTCGTTTGTATTGTTGTCTGTGTTGAACTTGTCCGCTGTTGCTGCTGAGCGGCCTAATTGTCGAACCTCGTTTAAGTACCGTACTATATATATATATATATATATCCTATATTAGCTGCTTTATCTATATCTGCTCTGTTTATATATCCTATATTAGCTGCTTTATCTATATCTGCTCTGTTTACTGAATGTATTTATGGTGCTGGTTAGATTTGGTGCTCTAGATTTGCTACCAGATTGGAAAAAAACGAGAAAAAGGAACCATGACTGAAGAGAGAAGCTGCTCTAGATTCGTGACCTTTTTGAACAAAAAAACACAACTTTAGCGACATAAATGGGAAAAGACGCTCTTAAAAAGGACAATCATAAAAATAATAAAAAAGAAATCTTCCAATTTAGACGACATGACGCATGTAACTACTACACGCCCCCCACATGGTCCCACACCACATCCCCAAAACGCGTTCCCAACAAGCCGGGCCCACGCAGTCCAATATGGCATGGCCCACACGTCAGCATAACGCGTTTCTGACCAACCGACCCCAGAAGGTCCCACTTGTCAGCATGTAACGGCGAGGGTCCATGACGGGACTCGACTAAACATGGCCCCACTTGTCAGCACGTAACGGCAAGGCTGACGGACATCGAGTTTCAGACGGTGTGAGAGTTTTGGACAAAGATGGGCAAAAGTGAGAAAAAGTTAAACGGTCGGGAAAAACTGAATACAACTAACAAATTAGGGGTACGAATTTTTTTGTTGAACTTATTTGAAATGAATATTCTGTATGTTTTTTCTCCAACGTTGTTATGGGCTCCAGGGAAACCTCCCCGGCCAACACTACAATGAACTCCAGAGAAGAGATAGCCCTGGAACTTAAAGCCATGGTGCCCACCGTAGAAGCTTCTGGACTCGGGCGAAGGAAAATCTTCATAGACAAGAGGAAAAAGTTAATTAATCAGAGGTCCTAATGAAAACACATGTAGTTGCCGGAAGCCACACATGCAAATAGGAACTAACTGTTTACCATAAAAACTACCATGCCATATGCACCTCTTCATTTATCCTGTCAGCTGGCGGCTAGCCTGACCATGCATGTAACACACACTGACAAGTGAAAGCTTACTACCTTACGAGGATCATCTCCTCTCCAATGTCGACAGCAAACGTATCAGAGCCACGAATCCACGATCACCCCATCAACTATAACGAAAGCGACGATTCGCCAGCCAGTTCGCGGTGTGTAGGGCAGGGAGCGGCCATGGCCACTACGCTTCCCTGCGGCGGGGGTTCAGGCGGCGTTGCTCGGTCGAAAGCCATTCCTTGGTAATTTAGGCCCTGTTTCATCCTTCTGAAATTAGTGGTCAGGAGATGTTAATCTCCTGCACCGGCCGAGAGGGCGACACATGCGAGCACAACTCCACGCACGCGTCATATACCCCGTTATTTTCAAAGCTAAGTAGTCACCTCGGGTTGAAGATATACATCGAGTGGTAGTGATAAGCTCATGTGTGTGTGCAGTCCGTTAACGTTGTACTTGGATCGATTGGCTGATGTCGACGCCTCTCAATGATAACTGAGGGAAACATGCTACTCTAACGTGACTCGGTGTCGCTTTCTCTTTTCATCTATTTTGTCCTAGAGTAGCTTTGGGTTATCTTCAACGTAATTTCATCCAAATCCCCCCCCCCCCCCCCCCAACCCAACCCAATTCCCTGAATTTCATTGCTTTCATTAGACGTAGAAATATTTACCTTTTGGTAAAGATATCTCTGAAATTTTAGTGGTGGTATGCAAATAAGTTTCAAAATATATTTATGAATTTAAAATGTCTGGAACATTTTTAAGTAAATAAATATTGTCTATTGCTGAAAAGCAAAACAAAATAATTGAAATTTACTAAGTTTCAGTGATTTTGATGGAGGCCGAAATGTTAATCAAACCAAAACTTGATACCGTGTGTTCAATCACTTTCCTCCAGAACAATTAGATGATCAACTAAATAGGATTCTTCTTGTGGGGTCGTAATTCACTTGGATTTTGGAAGTTTGACTTCTTTTTTTCTTCTTCTTTTCTGAATGCAAAGCTCTCTTTCTTACCCTTGATACTCCATCCGTCCGCAAATAACGTACTTCTAGCTTTTGACCTAAATCAAATAACAAAGTTTGACTAATTTTATTGAAAAATGTGAAAATATTTATGGCACTAATTTGATACTAGTAGATATGTTTTAAAATATAGTTTCGTAATATATATGTTTGATGTTATCTATGTTGCTACATTTGTCTATATAGTTGGTCAAAATTTTAAATTTTTAACTTAAGACAACGCTATAAGTACACTTATTTGTGGACAAGGGGAGTATATCGTATTTGCTACACAATAAGGGATAGTTTTTTTGTCTAATACGGTGTAAGCCTCAACCTCTAAACATGAACGTGGGTGTGAATCATGAGAAGGTGATCGAGCATTAAAATAAGCAACCAACATCGTCAAGAGTATCAACACTAGTATTCTAGGGAAAAACAACTCGAACAGCCTGGTCGACGTTGTTGGGGAGCCTAGATTATGAATTGCCATTGTCGAGCAGCCGGGACAAATGTTGCCACCAGAAAGAAAATCTCTTCGTCGGATGAAGGACTAAAGACCACTTATTGTGACGATACCATCTCTATCGACGTGGAGACCGAAAAGAAGAAGACTACCAAAACCCTAACATGATTTATTGAAACCATTAATTTTAATAAAACTCAACCCATAAAATTAGATTCCCACCCGTCCCCATGTCGGCGGGGCCAGTCGGAGGAAAGGGACCGGCTATGGAGGACGGATGGTGGAGAGCGGCGGCTCGGTACTAGAAAATACATTTTTGTGGATCTTTCCCTGCAATAAATACACAGGGCAAAAATTCAAAAAAATACACACGGTAAAATATTACACTCAATAAAATACCCAAAATACACACGGCAAAAAAAACTACACTCAGCAAAGGTCCTAAGCACAGTGGACGGTGATGTGCCGGACAGATTTTGTTGTTTGTATCCAAAACACATTCAGTAAAGAAATCAAAAATTTCCATCTTTGAAATGCACATGGTAAAAAATTTAATTTCTTTTTGTCACGTTCAAAATACACATAATAAAAATTCTAAAAAAATTCCATAACTTTTGGAAATAAACATGAAAAAAATTAAAAAATTGCCGTGTGACACGGACTACACACGGCAACCACCATTTTTTTACCGTCAAACACCTATGTTTGCCGTGTATCCCAAAATACACACAGCAAAGATTTCTGCCGAGTTTCAGAACAATTACACTCCACAAAGTCTATTCTAGCCGTTTTTTGTCGGGTACTTTTTACCGGTGTAATACACACGGCAAGATCTTTGCCATGTGTTTTCACCCGTATATTTTGTGCTTGGGGGTGCAGACTCTTTTCCTCCCGGGTCGCTCCCCTCCTGTGGCGGCTCCAAAGGCGATAGCCCCAAAACCCTAAAAGCTCCTCCCTATCCCCACACTCATGGCTGCTACTGCCGCTGGAGCCCATCCCGTTGAAACTAATGGAGGGCTGGAGAGGGGCGCTCTGTTGGGTCGCATGGGAGCTCAGGGCGGCTCGGACTTACGGCTGGTGCCTGAGATCCAGCAGAGCGGCGATGAGGAGGTGGCGACGCGAGGTCGTGATGACTGCTGGTTCCCGCCGGATGCAGCCCACGGCGCGCGATCTGGGGTGCTGCTGGGACGCGATCTAAACCTCGAGGGCACATATCTGATTCGGTGGCGTCCAGGTTAGGATTTTGGTTCGGGAGTCTTCAATCCTCAACCGAGCCTTCCTACTACTGCTTTGTCTGCTGCTTTTGTTCTGGATGATGACTAACGGCGTGGGGCCTGCTCGTCTACTGAGAATAATGGCGGCGGTCCTAGGATTCCTCTTGCGCCAAGATGAGGATCGCCTTGTTGCTTGTCCTATTTGATCTGGTCGGAGTAGCAAGTTATGGAAGGCTTCGATGGCGAACTCCCATGGGCGAATAATGCCTGGAGATTATCGGATTGGAGGGATTCGGTCGTGCGCACCCATATTTTTACTCTAACTGTGGGGCCACATTCAGTCGGGTCCCGTAGTGAACCATCGCTGTTACGTGCTGACAAGTGGGGTTGCGGTCTGTCAGGTACCGTAGTGGACCCTTGCCGTTACATGTTGACAAGTGGGTCACGTTAAGTTGGTTCCCATAGTGGACACCTCTCCACTTATCCAGATCAGCATGGGACCCACCTCTTATCCACGTGAGCGTCGGACCCACAGCTTATCCACGTGATCCAGCCCCGCGCACGCGCCCGTGTCGTTGCCTCCCCTTTCTTCTTCTTCTCCGGCGATGGCGGCCCTTCTCAGGCGACGGAAACCCTTTGTCGAGCTTCACTTCGGCCTCCCGTTCGTCTTGGCCGCAGTATGGTGCCGTCCCGTTAACCTGTGTGAAGGATGACAATGGCAACCGTGCAGAAAAGGTTAGATCTCGCATCAAAATGTTCTGATTAGACGGGGGCGCTTGGTGTGGAGAATGCGGTCGATGACCCATTCCGATGTTTTAATTGGTTTATCGAGTTAATGTCTCGGCTGCAATCAAGTGAAAGAGTATTTATAATTAAGAAATAGGGATATGGATGTACAAGAAATAAGAAAATGACACAACTCTTTGAACACTTTCAAATTAAAAAAAATATACAACTCTTAATGGAAAAGAGTGTTTATAATTGACACAACTCTTGAACACTTTCAAATTAAAAAAATTATATAACTCTTAATGTAAAAGAGTGTTTATAATTGACACAACTCTTGAACACTTTCAAATTAAAAAAATTATACAACTCTTAATGTAAAAGCGTGTTTATAATTGACACAACTCTTGAACACTTTCAAATTAAAAAAAGTATACAACTCTTACTGTAAAAGGGTGTTTATAATTGACACAACTCTTGAACACTTTCAAATTAAAACAATTATATAACTCTTAATATAAAAGAGTGTTTATAATTGACACAACTCTTTAACACTTTCAAATTGAAAAAAATTATACAACTCTTAATGTAAAAGAGTGTTTATAATTGACACAACTCTTGAACACTTTCAAATTGAAAAATTATACAACTCTTAATGTAAAAGATTGTTTATAATTGACACAGCTCTTGAACACTTTTAAATTACAATTTGGACATGATAATGTTGTCCTAAGAAAATCTTGAGAGTTTACCATTTTTAGAGCATGAAAAGTAATCCCTAAACTAAAATCTTTATGCCTCATGCATATACGAAAATTATACCCCTTTAAACTCTTTAAAATTGCACTTAGGACATGATAATGTTGTGCTAATAAAATCCTGATCATTTATCATTTTCATGGAGTAAAATATAATGCATAAACTTGCGTATACGAAAATTATAAACCTTTGAACACTATTAAATCACACTTAATACGTGATAACGATGTGCTAAGAAAATCTTGAGAGATTATCTTTTTCATAGAATGTAATGCATAAACTTGCATAATGCAAAAATGATACACCTTTAAACTCTTTGAAATCGCACTTAGGATATGATAATATTGTGCTAATAAAATATTGATCATTTATCATTTTCATGGAGTGAAATACAATGCATAAACTTGCATATATGAAAATTATACACCTTTGAACACTTTCCCTTCAAATTATATTCAAAATCATTTTTATGGAGTTAAAGTACCGGTGGCAAACTCGTTATTTTGTATGGATAGAGAGTGCCTCCCCCGACAGATACATGGGTTATCCTGTCTGCTAGATCACAGAGGATTAATCAGATGATCAACGGTTGGTGGGTTCGATGCACGTGACAACTGCCTCGACCAATCAGAGCATAGTGAAGGGTTTCGCAGCATAGTAAATCAAAATTTTCTACGGAAGCGAACAGAGGGAAATCCAAGATCTAATCTAGGAGATGCAAAACAACGAGAGAGATTGGATTAGATCTTCATACCCTTGAAGATTCGCACAGCGGAACGTTCGTCGGAACGTGGGTGATGTAGTCGTACTCGCTTCTCCTCCTCGCGATCCGATCCGATCTAGCACCACAAGTGGCGGTGCCTCCGTGAGATGCACACGTGCAGCACCTCGACGTCTCCTCCTTCCTCGGACCAGAAAGTATGGTGGAGAGATAGATTGGATCTACAACGCGATGGCGCGGTGTATATGGTGGAGAATTTCTGCAGCAGGGCTTCGCCTACAAACAGTCGGGAGGGAGAGAGGAAGGCAGCAGGGCTACTAGGGTTTGGAGGAAGGTGTGTGTAGGGGGAAGGGGGCGCACCAGCCCTCTATATATAGAGGGGGGGTGCGGCCAGCCCTTGCCCATCCTCCAAGCCTATCTCTAGTTTAAACGATTTAAACTCTCCCTTCTAGAAACCCTATCTTATCTCTAGTTTAAACGATTTAAACTTATCTAGGATCGGCTGGGCCCTATGGGGCCTTGTGCCCCTGGCCCAATGCGGCCAGGACACTCCCTCATAGGCCCATGCCCCCTCCCGGAAGGTGGGGCCACGTTGGTCCCCTTCCAGAAGGTTCTAGAAGCTTCCGGTACAATACCGATTAATCCGGAACAATTCCGAACTCCAAAAACTGCACTGCCTTATATGAATCTTATTCTCTGGACCATTCCGGAACCTCTCGTGATATCCCGGATCCCATCCGAGACTCCGAACAAAAATTCATAAACCAATTATCCAATCTATCCTAGTGTCGAGACACGTTAAGTGTGTGACCCTGCGGGTTCGAGAATATGCAGACATGATCTTCTATCAATAATCAACAGCGGGGTCTGGGCACCCATATTGACTCCCACACATTCATCGATGATCATATCGGATGAACCACGATGCCAGGATTCAATCAATCCCATATATATATTCCCTTCGTCTCGCGATATTTTACTTGCCCGAGATTCGATCGTCGGTATCGTCATACCTAGTTCAATCTCGTTCACAGCAAGTACTTTACTCGTTCTGTAATCCGATATCACTTTGTGATTAACTCCTTAACCACATGCTTGCAAGCGGTGTTGATATCGATTACCGAGTGGGCCCGAAGTATATCTCTCCGACTTGGGAGGGACAAATTCCATCTCGATACATACAACCCAACAGATACTTTCCGATCACCTGAGAGACACCTTTATGATCACCCTCTCATAGGATGACGTTTGATGACCTCAAAGCTTTCTTCCGATACCAGGGAGTTGTATTATCTCACGGTCTAAGGAATACAATATTTGACATGAGAAAAGCTTCGCAAAGACGAACACGATGAAACGATCTAATAGCTTTGCTTAGTTTGGGTCTGTCCACCATATCATTCTCCCAATGATATGATCTCATTATCAATTGACAACTCATGTCTATGGTTTGGAAACCTTAACCATCATTGATCAAATGAGCTAGTCCATAGAGCCGTACTAGGGACACGGTGTTGTTCACAAACCACACAAGTATTAAAGTTTCCGCTTAATACAATTCTAGCATGGAATATAAACTTTATCATGAACAAGAATTATAATAATAACATCTTTATTATTGCCTCTAGGGCATAATTCCAACAGTCTCCCACTTGCACTAGAGTCAATAATCTAGTTTACATTTGGCAACAATCTCACACCCATGGCACTGAGGTGTTGATCATGTTTTACACGTGGAAGAGGTTTAGTCAATGGATCTGCGACATTCAGATCTGTATGTACTTTGTTGATCTTCAGATCTCCATCTGCTATATAATCTCGGATTATATGAAACTTGCGGTTGATATGCTTGGTCTTTGGATGATATCTTGGTTCCTTAGCGAGTGCTATGGCGCCAGTGTTGTCACATAATATCTCTAGTGGGTCCAATGCACTTGGAACCACGCCAAGCTCAGTGATGAAGTTTCTGATCCAAACTCCTTCACTTGACGCTTCTGCAGCAGCCATGTATTCCGCTTCTACTGTAGATCCCGCGATCACGCTTTGCTTGCAGCTTCTCCAGCTCACAACTCCTCCATTCAAAATATACACGTATCCTGTCTGAGATTTACAATCATCCTTGTCGGTGTCGAAACTAGCATCAACGTAACCTTTTACGACGAGCTGTTCATCACCCCCATAGACTAAGAACATTTCTTTAGTCCTATTTAGGTACCTTAGGATGTTCTTCACGGCTGTCCAGTGTTCCACTCCTGGATCACTTTGATATCTGCTCGACAAACTAAGAGCATTGGACACATCCGGTCTAGTACACATCATGGCATACATGATGGAACCTATGGCCGAGGCATAAGGCACTTTGCTCATAGCTTCCCTATCATTTACCGTAGCTGGACACTGAGCCTTGCTCAATATCTTACCTGACAACATAGGCACTGAACCTTTCAATGCCTTATCCATTCTGAACCTTTTCAGAACTTTGTCTAGGTATGTACTCTGGCTTAAAGCTATCAGGCGTCTTTGTCTATCTCTATAGATTTTTATGCCCAATATATAAGCAGCTTCACCTAGGTCTTTCATTGAAAAACACTTGTTCAAATAACTCTTCACATCGTTAAGCATGTTGATGTCATTTCAAATAATCAATATGTCATCCACATATAGTACCAGAAACGTCACCGAGCTCCCACTCACTTTCTTGTAGATGCAAGCTTCGTAGCAATTTGGAACAAATCCAAAGCTCTTGATCACTTGATCAAAACGAAGGTTCCAACTCCGAGATGCTTGCTTCAGTCCATAAATGGAACGCTGAAGTTTGCATACTTTATCAGCATCCTTAGGATCGACAAAACCTTCGGGTTGCATCATATACAACTCTTCATCAATGTTGCCATTGAGGAAAGCAGTCTTGACATCCATTTGCCATATTTCATAATCATGAAATGCAGCAATTGCTAATAAAATCCGAATGGACTTAAACATCGCTACGGGAGAGAAAGTCTCATCGTAGTCAACACCTTGAACTTGTCGAAAACCTTTCGCAACAAGCCGTGCTTTATAGACGGTAACATTACCATCCGCGTCCGTTTTCTTCTTGAAGATCTATTTGCACTCAACGGCCTTTCGGTCGCTAGGAGGGTCCACCAAAGTCCATACTTGGTTTTCGCTCATGGATCCCAATTCGGATTTCATGGCTTCTAGCCATTTCTTAGAGTCTGGGCTCATCATCGCTTCCTCATAGTTCGTAGGTTCGCTGTCTTCCACTAACAAGACAGTCAAGACAGGGTTGCCATACCACTCAGGAGGGGCACGCGACCTTGTCGACCTGCGACGTTCAGTAGCAGCATCGTCCGAAGCTTCATGATCCTTGTCATTAGCTTCCTCTATTGTTGGTGCAGGCGGCACTGGAACAATTTCAGGTGCTGCGCTACTCTCCAATTCAAGAGAAGGTTCAATAACCTCGTCTAGCTCTACTTTCCTCCCACTCACTTCTTTCAAGAGAAACTCCTTCTCAAGAAAGGAACCGTTCTTTGCGACAAACACTTTGCCTTCGGTTCTGTGATAGAAGGTATACCCAATAGTTTCCTTAGGGTATCCTATGAAGACGCATTTCTCCGCTTTGGGTTCGAGCTTGTCCGGCATCAACTTCTTGACGTAAGCTTCGCATCCCCAAACTTTAAGAAACGACAACTTAGGTTTAGCACCAAACCACAGTTCATACGGTGTCGTCTCAACGGATTTAGATGGAGCCCTATTTAAAGTGAATGCAGCGGTTTCTAATGCATAACCCCAAAATGATAACGGCAAATCAGTAAGAGACATCATCGATCGGACCATATCTAATAGGGTTCGATTCCGGCGTTCAGACACACCATTGCACTGTGGTGTTCCGGGTGGCGTGAGTTGTGAAACGATTCCACTTGCTTTGAGATGCGTGAGAAAATCATAACTTAAATATTCGCCCCCACGATCGGATCGTAGAAACTTAATCTTTCTGTTACGATGGTTCTCCACTTCATTCTGAAATTCTTTGAACTTTTCAAACGTTTCAGATTTATGTTTCATTAAATAGATATACCCATATCTACTTAAGTCATCGGTAAAAGTGAGAAAATAGCGATATCCACCGCGCGTCGAAACACTCATCGGTCCGCATACATCGGTATGTATGATTTCCAACAAGTCCGTTGCTCGCTCCATCATACCGGAGAACGGGGTTTTGATCATCTTGCCCATGAGGCATGGTTCGCATGTGTCAAATGATTCAAAATCAAGAGACTCCAAAAGTCCATCAGAATGGAGTTTCTTCATGCGCTTTACACCAATATGACCCAGACGACAGTGCCACAAATAAGTAGTATTATCACTATCTACTTTGCATCTCTTAGCCTCAATGTTATGTATGTGTGTTTCATCCCTTTCGAGATTTAGAAGAAATAAACCATTCACAAGAGGTGCATGACCATAAAGATGTTACTCATATAAATAGAACAACCATTATTCTCCGATTTAAATGAATAACCGTCTTGCAATAAACACGATCCAGAAATAATGTTCATGCTCAACGCAGGCACATAATAACATTTATTAAGGTTTAAAACTAATCCCGAAGGTAAAACTAAGGAGAGCGTGCCGACGGCCATCACATCAACTCTTGATCCATTGCCAACGCGCATCGTCACCTCATCCCTCGCAAGCCGTCGTCTATTCCGTAGCTCCTGTTTCGAGTTACAAATATTAGCAACTGAACCAGTATCAAATACCCAGGCACTACAACGAGGGCTAGTAAGGAAAACATCAATAACATGTATATCAAATATACCTTTGATGGTGCCAGCCTTCTTGTCCGCTAAGTACTTCGGACAGTTGCGCTTCCAGTGACCCTTGTCCTTGCAATAGAAGCACTCAGTGTCCGGCTTAGGACTAGACTTGAGCTTCTTCTCAGCAGGGGCAACGCTCTTGCCGCCGCCTTTCTTGAAGGGCTTCTTTGCACCTTTACCTTTCTTGAAGGAGGGCTTGTTGACCATTAACACATGATTATCCTTCTTGATGTCCACCTCCGCAGCCTTCAGCTTTGCGAAGAGCTCGGTGATCGTATCAGTGGAACCAATCTGATTATGAGTCACTACAAAACTTTTGTAGCTGGGAGGGAGTGATTGCAGAACCCTGTCAATCTTGAGCTCCTCTGGAATCTTGCAGTCCAGTTGCTCAAGGCGTTGAGTGTAGCCCGACATCTTTATGGCGTGCTCACTAACGGAACTCCCTTCCTCCATCTTGCAGTTAAAGAACTTCTCAGAGATCTCATATCTCTCAGAATGGGCCTGAGTCTGAAACATGGTTTTCAACTCTTCGAGAATCTCAAAGGGCCCGGGATAGTTTTCAAAACGATTTTGAAGTTCCGGTTCCATAGCAAACAACATGGTGCTCTTAATCACACCATAATCATCTTTGCGCGACTGATAGACAGCTTTCTCATCAGCCGGCGCAGTCGCAGCAGGGGGGTTACCTAACGCTTTCTCAAGGACATAGTCCTTTTGTCCTCCAGACAGAACGATTCTCAGATTGCGGAACCAATTGGTGAAGTTAGACCCATTGTTCTTAAGCTTTTCTTTCTCAGCAAAAACGTTGAAGTTGAAGTTGGACTTGGCCATTGGATCTACAGTATTTGCAAGTACAATTTAGACTATGTTCATGATAAATAGTTCAACTTAATCAAATTACTAGATGAACTCCCACTAAATTCAACATCCCTCAAGTTGTTTAGTGAACACGATCCAAATTCACCACACCTAATCCGATCATCACGAGAAGAGATGTGGTTTCAATGGTGGACAACGAAGTGTCGATCATATCATTCATATGACTCATGCTTAACCTTTCGGTTCATGTGTTCCGAGGCCATGTCTGTACATGCTAGGCTCGTCAAGTCAAACCCAAGTATTTCCGCTTGTGCAAAACTGGCTTGCACGAGTTGTATGTGAGCATAGAGTCTATAGCACCCGATCATCACGTGATGCTTGGACACGACGAACTTTCGCAACGGTGCATACATGGGGAGAACACAGTTTTATCTTGATCTTTAAGTGAGGAATCATCTTATAATGCTACCGTCGCGATCTAAGCATAATAAGATACATAAAAGGATAAACATCACATGCATATAACTTTATGTGACATGGTATAGCCAATCTTCGCGCAATGATCTCCATCTTGTGCGTTCCGGCATGATCTCCATCACTCCACCATGATTGCCTCCACCACGAATAGCAACTACAACTATTGCTAACTACTTAGCGATAAAGTAAAGCTATTACATGGCGTATAAGAAGTTGACTCGCAGGTCATACACAATTATAAAGACAACCATATGGCTCCTGCCGGTTGTGTACTCATCGACATGCAAGTCGTGAAACATTACAAAACATGATCATCGCATACATTATACACATCACATCTTGGGCCATACCATATCACAGAAAACACTCCCTGCAAAAACAAGTTAGACGCCTCTACTTTGTTGTTGCATGTTTTACGTGGCTCATGGGAGTAGATGCTAAGAACGATTCTTACCTACGGAAAGCCACAACGGTGATATTATGGTTGCCAAACTCCGGTGTTAATCCCATGACAACTATAGTGAGAGAAACTGACATCCACCAGCCACATGTGTGGTACAAGCCACACGTCAAGTGCGGAGCCGGTCTCGCGAACGACGTCGCGTAAGGTTGGCCTGGACCGCTTCAATCTCACTATCCCGCGTCATAAGAAGAACACAAACAAGAGGCTTGCAACAGAAAACATCAACGCCTGCAACAACCATGTTGCGTTCTACTCGTGAATCACATCTACGCATAGATCTAGCTCTGATACCACTGAAGGGTTTCGCAGCATAGTAAATCAAAATTTTCTACGGAAGCGAACAGAGGGAAAGCCAAGATCTAATCTAGGAGATGCAAAACAATGAGAGAGATTGGATTAGATCTTCATACCATTGAAGATTCGCACAGCGGAACGTTCGTCGGAACGTGGGTGATGTAGTCGTACTCGCTTCTCCTCCTCGCGATCCGATCCGATCTAGCACCACAAGTGGCGGTGCCTCCGTGAGATGCACACGTGCAGCACCTCGACGTCTCCTCCTTCCTCGGACCAGCAAGTATGGTGGAGAGATAGATTGGATCTACAACGCGACGACGCGGTGTATATGGTGGAGAATTTCTGCAGCAGGGCTTCGCCTACAAACAGTCGGGAGGGAGAGAGGAAGGCAGCAGGGCTACTAGGGTTTGGAGGAAGGTGTGTGTAGGGGGAAGGGGGCGCACCAGCCCTCTATATATAGAGGGGGGGTGCGGCCAGCCCTTGCCCATCCTCCAAGCCTATCTCTAGTTTAAACGATTTAAACTCTCCCTTCTAGAAACCCTATCTTATCTCTAGTTTAAACGATTTAAACTTATCTAGGATCGGCTAGGCCCTATGGGGCCTTGTGCCCCTGGCCCAATGCGGCTAGGACACTCCCTCATAGGCCCATGCCCCCTCCTGGAAGGTGGGACCACGTTGGTCCCCTTCCGGAAGGTTCTAGAAGCTTCCGGTACAATACCGATTAATCCGGAACAATTCCGAACTCCAAAAACTGCACTGCCTTATATGAATCTTATTCTTCGGACCATTCCGGAACCTCTCGTGATATCCCGGATCCCATCCGAGACTCCGAACAAAAATTCATAAACCAATTATCCAATCTATCCTAGCGTCGAGACACGTTAAGTGTGTGACCCTGCGGGTTCGAGAATATGCAGACATGATCTTCTATCAATAATCAACAGCGGGGTCTGGGCACCCATATTGACTCCCACACATTCATCGATGATCATATCGGATGAACCACGATGCCATGATTCAATCAATCCCATATATATATTCCCTTCGTCTCGCGATATTTTACTTGCCCGAGATTCGATCGTCGGTATCGTCATACCTAGTTCAATCTCGTTCACAGCAAGTACTTTACTCGTTCCGTAATCCGATATCACTTTGTGATTAACTCCTTAACCACATGCTTGCAAGCGGTGTTGATATCGATTACCGAGTGGGCCCGAAGTATATCTCTCCGACTTGGGAGGGACAAATTCCATCTCGATACATACAACCCAACAGATACTTTCCGATCACCTGAGAGACACCTTTATGATCACCCTCTCATAGGATGACGTTTGATGACCTCAAAGCTTTCTTCCGATACCAGGGAGTTGTATTATCTCATGGTCTAAGGAATACAATATTTGACATGAGAAAAGCTTCGCAAAGACGAACACGATGAAATGATCTAATAGCTTTGCTTAGTTTGGGTCTGTCCACCATATCATTCTCCCAATGCTCAAGTATTAAAGTTTCCGCTTAATACAATTCTAGCATGGAATATAAACTTTATCATGAACAAGAATTATAATAATAACATCTTTATTATTGCCTCTAGGGCATAATTCCAACACATAGCAGCAAAGATAAACACAGGTGTGGGAGTTTGTGACTAAGAGAGAGGGGAAAACTGAGTAGAACTTAAAAACCAAGGGAAAAACTGAGTATAACTTAGAAAACCAATGGCAAAACCAACAAAGGGATTCAAATAGAAAACAGAAAGATATTTAAAAGTGGAAAATGTTTATTTTATACAATAAAATACATCTTGGCATATATCAAACTATTTGTAATTCAAATATATATTAGTTGGACAATTATTACCTCATTCTGACAAACTATGTTTTGGGGAGGGATGTTTTGGTGAGAGGATTGAGTAGAAAATCATGAACCTTCATAGATACTAGGTGATTTGAGAAGTGGTGATTTAGGTTAAAACTTGATTTATATACATTTATTATGATAGCAGGTCACATAATAAGACTCACTGGGTAGATACCAGTATGTTTTGATCTTAATGAATTTGTTGTGCATAAAATGACTCAATTAGCTAGCTAAAACCCATTAGTTGACTCTCTGTTGACCAGCCACCTGATGACCCACAAGTGTAAGGGATCGCAATAGTCTTCGCGGGTAGTATTACCTAATTTATTGATTTGACACAAGGAGAGCCAAAGAATACTTGCAAGCCTTAACAACTGAGTTTGTCAATTCATATGCACCTGGAAATAGTTCTTGCTCATAGAGGTTTATCAGTAGCAACAGTTTGTAGTAGCAACAGCAAAGCAACAACAATAGTGGAACAAGAGCAGTAGTACAGTAATACTAAACAGTGGGATTCGAGTGCGGTAGGTATAGGGATGGATGGACGGGCGTTGCATGAATGAATCTAAACATGTAACTTCAAAATCTAGGGCATTGCAGATAAATAATAACAAGCATCCAAGTACTAAACAATCCTAGGCATGTGCTCCATATATAGTCATACGTGCTCGCAATGAGAACTTGCACAACATCTTCTGTCCAGCCAGCCCGTGGCAGCGGGGCCTCTAGGGAACTACTGGCAATTAAGGTGCTCCTTTTAATAGAACACCGGTGCAAAGCATTAACACTCCGTGAACACATGTGATCCTCACACCACAGCCATCCCCTGCGATTGTCCCAATTATTGTCACTTTGGGGCCTTTGGATCCGGACAATGATATGTATACACAACTTGTAGATAAGACCACAAAAAAAATACTATCATAATGATTCAATAATAAGTTCAGATCTAAGATCATGGCACTCGGGCCCTAGTGACAAGCATTAAGCACAACAAGTTGCAACAAAGTCAAATAGCACTAATAGAGATACTAGGCACTATGCCCTAACAATCTTATTCGATTACATGATAGAACTCATCCAATACCTACCATCTCCAAGCCTACAGCGGGGTATTACTCACTCATGGATGAGGGAATCATGGATGGTTTATGGAGGTGCGTTGGTGATGACGATGGCGATGATCCTCTCCAAATTCCCCGTCCCAGTAGGGTGCCAGAACGGAGTTTCTGAATCCGAATCTTGGTTTCTGGTGGCGGCGGCGTAGAGGAACTCTTTCTGGAAAACTATCGAACCCCCTGTTTTTAGGTCGAGAGGCAACTTATAGGCGCAGAGGGAGGCCAAGGGCTAGGCGCGGCCAGAGGTGGGCCCACGCCTGGCAGGGGTGTGGGCCCCTAGGCACCTTATCCGTCTCGTACTCTTGCTCCGTGGATCTTCTGGTGAAATAGGATTTTTGGCATATTTTCCCGTATTTTTCCTTAGAGTTGATTTTCTGCACAAAAACTAGACACCAAGATAATTCTGCTGAAAATAGCGTCAGTCAGTGTTAGTTGTATCCAAATCACACAAGTTTAGAGGAGAAACAATAGCAAAAGTGTTCGAGAAAGTAGATATGTTTTGGACGTATCAACTCCCCCAAGCTTAGCTTATTGCTTGTCCTCAAGCAATTTAGTTAAAAACTGAGTGCGATAAAATAACTTTCACGAACACATTTGCTTCATATGATGTATATATTCTCAGCACAGGAGTAGATGCTTAGGCCATTCATAATAACGAGTTTGCAACTAAGTCTACTCAATATTCATTGCAAGCTATGAAGAGAAACCAACTCAATAATAATAAGTAGCAAGAAACATAAACATAAGCAACATTGCAATGCTCATAATAAGGTATGATAGAGTGGTAACTCACTTGCCTTTGTTTGAATAGCACAATATAAATGCCAAGGCACCTCTGAAGTTCAAGTGAAGACTAGAGATAAAGATATCAGAGATACAAGCATCAAAGTCATGATATAATAAACCATGTTTTGGAACAAACACGAGAATGACAACTATGCTCTCAAGAAGGTGCTCATAGAATAAGTGGTGAATCAACAAGGAAGTGAAAAGGTTTTGAAAAGTTTGAACGACTTCCAAATGCTAAAAGTAAGGTACTCGTTAGCTTTGAGATCTCATTGCCCCATATCATAGGCATCTTCATATGATTAAGGTGAAAGTGAGGTCCACTCTGAGTCATATGCTTGACAAACCATAAACTGGAAACCCCAAGTCCCTTCGGTACGAGGGCCGCACCCCATGCTACTCAACTTTGGTTACCTGTAAGTTATTGTCATTATAAATACATGCATATCATAGAGAACTGCCAACGGGGTACCCCTTACACATGATACAGGAGCTATCCCGTGATCAAAATGACAAGGCAAGCAGACAATGAGCATCTCAGCGATCTTTTTATTTACTATGTGTATAGCTTTTTATTGAAGATGTTTTATAAATGATCATTATGGTGATGCTACAAGTTTCCACCAAGATTAGGCATGGGTTAGGCTAGTGGCCCAGGCGTTTCTCTATAACAATGTATAGACTCCATGAACTCACAAGCGCCCTTTTTATTTCACACCGACGACATCCGCAAACAAAAGAGCAAGGTATCAACTGGATGAGATATCCAAAAAGTGTTGAAAGCGTTCCCCGTGATAGCACGGTTCTGCTGACTCCCAACATATAATTTGCAAGCATATAACTTTCATGGACAGGTCACAATGGTTCAGGATTATTAAGTGCAAGGAATAAAGTGTGCCATTAAGTTCGTGAGAGCTTTACTAACTAACTTTCTCAAACAGACAAACATTTTATTTGGAAGAAAACAAGGCATATAGAATATGCATTGAAGTAGCAATTGATGCTAATAGGTATGTATGGTGGACACTGTTGGCAATATTGGGTTTGGGGAGTTGGAAGCACAGGTAGAGCTCATACTTAGTGCAAGTGAAGGTTAGCAATAGAGAGGGAGCGACAAACGAGAGAGCAATAACTGTCATAATCATGCTTGCAGCAAAACAGGACTAATTATGGCATGAAAGTGATACAAGAACTCTGAGGAAAAATAAATCATCGAGGCTTACTGACTATTGTTTAGTCATATGCATGTGTGAGCATGTGCCAAGTCGATTCACATGAAACTTCCAGAGGAGGATACCACAATATCATACCAAAGTATGAATAAAGCAATGCAAGCAAATATCCATATGACATGCTACAAACTATTAGCAAGCTGGAGCTAATCATAGGCAAACAAGAACTACTAAGCATCCATAATGACATACACCTTACACAAACAGGCTAAGAATGCTCACAATGATGAGTATATCTACAAAAATGAAAACAAATAGAGTTCGTTACTAGCCTCTTACTACTTCTCAAGTTGTCTTAATCTTCATTATTTCCCTTCACTTGTGTGACTTGAATAATAACATGAAACCAAACTCCATTGAGGACGGCTTAACCCTGCAAAGAACTCACAAAACCAAAGAAGAACAACAAATATTTTTGTTGTTTTCGAATTTGTAAAGAAATAAAACAAAGCAAAGAAAACCAAACAAAGCAAAGCAAACAAAGAAAAATCTTTTTGGATTTTGCTTTTAAGGCAAACCAAAACCAAAAAGAAAAGAAACAAACCAAGAGAAACAACGAAAATATTTTTGGTATTTTTGTGTTTTTGAGAAAGAAGCAACAAGAACCAAAAAGAAAGCGAAACAACGGATATACAAAGAACCGACCGATCATCATATATAGATGAGTGTGATGTCGGTATACCTCCCCCCAAGCTTAGGCTTTTGGCCTAAGTGGGGCTCAATAGGGCGGATAGTAACCCCAAGCTGGTGGGTCATCATAGGAATGATCGTAGTCAGGCGCTTGCGATGAAGAAGAAGATGCGCCCCAATCAAATGCGGGCTGCTGGTATGAAGACTCTCCCAAGTTGGAAGGCTGAACCGAATCATCTTTGGCATCCTCTCCAACATTCTCCTCTTGCTGGGAGAGCTCCGCCACATATGTGCCAACCTCCTCCTCTGTGAGCGACCATCCTTGCCTGTTATCAAAGTTAAACAAAGTAGGTGCAGGCAAATAAACTATTTTATCAGTCCTACCCCCTCTCCAACCATGCTTGGCAAAAGATAATTCAAACGGTAAACTTCTCACATTAGCCCCCAAGGAAACAAACGAATCATGGATTCAAGATCAAGCCTCTCTATAGGGAACTGATAATCTGAATGGTGAGGCTCTAAACCATGGAAAGCTAGCAACCTAGAAGCAATAGACCTCCACAAATTCCATCCTTCTCGTGGTTGGTGGTGAGACGGTAATCTATCAAAGCACCCAAGTTATAAGATCTATTCCTATTCAAAGCAGCTGCGATAAAAGCTAGATCAAAAGAAGATAACTTCGTACCAATCTTTCTAGCAAGAACACACTTGGTAATGAAATAGGCAAAATATCTAATGGCTAGGAACTGAATGTTCCGAATTTTACCACTTTCCTTTGAGAAGTCAAAACCTTGGCAAATCTCAACATATAAATCCATAAGCGACTTGGGCCTCTCCTTGATCTTCTCACAAGATCCCCACTGAGGTACTCTAATTGCTGCACAGAAATCAGCAAAAGGCAAGTCGACAGGTATGTTGTATATTTTGTAATGGAACATGGCATTAGATGAAGACCAAGTAAACCGGAAGTCCTGCACAAAAGCCATGGTTAGATTAACAAATTGAAAAGGTTCAACTTCAACAAAGTGTTCCAACCCTGCATTGGCAACCAAGGTTTGGAAATCCTGGAATATTCCCGCAGTTCTCATAAATTCATGGCATGGATATATGGAAGGGAAGACTCCTTCCTCACGATGAACTTTCATTGGCTCAGGTACCATCAAGTCATATTGATTCAGTGGGTATGCACTCATCTTCCTTGCTGAAATTTTTAGACAAACATCAAACCAAGTGATTTCCAAGTTGATAAATGATGAGAAACTACTATAGGAACTTGCTAGAGGGATACACATGCATCAAAATGAAATTTCTAAGCATAGAACAAGCATGCAAGCTCACACAACCTGACACCTATAGCAGCAAAATACTCAAGATACAATCTACCAATCACAAATCTAATTGGACAAGTGGAGGAGGCACATACCAAGGAGACATCCCTCCAAAAATCAGCAGCAAAGATGGGCTGAGGAAGGAGATCCAAAATCGCGAGCAAGAACAGCAAGAACTCGGGCTTGAGAAAGTTTTCTGGTGTTTTTCGGGAGAGAGAAATAAGATGGCTTTGAGGAGGCACCTAGGAGGGGCCCAGGTGGGCCAGACCCCCCCTAGGCACCACCCACAGGTAGGCCGCGCCTACCATGGGTGTGGTGGCCTGGGGTGGCCCTGGGTCACTCCAGGTGTCCCTCTGCCCCTTTTTTCGAGGAAAAAAATATTTTGAATTTTATTTTTCGAGAAACTTTATTTTTGGCCAATTTTTAAGGTATGAAAATTGATTTTCTCGCAGAAACAGTTTTTTCAGAAGAAGCAAAAGCAAACGAAAACCAAACTACAAGAGTTCTAAGACTCTCAAAAAAGCAAATAACTAGCTAACAAGTGCAAAAGCAAGGACTAGGAAGGAGAAAAGTAGAAGAAAGCAAGTATAACCAAAGTGGAAACAATATTTTGTTCATTAAAATCCCTTTGTTAACAAGGTTGATCAAGTCTTGTTACAAAAACAATCTTATATGAAACAAAAATTTGCAATCCACAAGGTGATTATGTTACCTCATACTTGATAGAAATGGTCCCAATCATAATAGTTTCAAAATTTTCTTGTAGAATGGGACAATATATTTCTCCAACCTTGATGCTCTCTATATTTTCAATGGAATTCAGACAATAGATCTTAGCAACCTTCTTGGGGAAATAGACAGTATGCTCTTTGTCATTAATATTGAAAGTTACTTTTCCTTGATTACTATTGATCACAGCACCTGCAGTATTAAGAAAAGGTCTCCCAAGAATAATAGACATATTATCATCTTCAGGCATTTCAAGCACAACAAAATGAGTTAGAACCAAGCAATTATGAGCCACTTGCACAGGAACATCCTCACATATACCAACAGGAATAGTAGTTGAATTATCAGCCATTTGCAAAGATATATCAGTTGGTATCAATTTTTCTAGCTGGAGTCTCTTGTAGAGAGAAAAAGGCATAACATTAACTCCAGCTCCCAAATCACATAAAGCAGTTCTAACATAATTGTTCTTAATGGAGCAAGGAATAGTTGGTATACCTGGATCACCAAGTTTCTTTGGAACCTTACCATTGAAGGAATAATTAGCAAGCAAAGTAGAAATCTCCTCATTAGGAATCTTCCTTTTATTAGAGACAATATACTTCATATACTTTGAATAAGGAGGTCACTTAATAGCATCAGTCAAAGGAATTTGCAAGAATAAAGGCTTCATCCACTCACAAAACTTGTTGTAGTATTCTTCCTCCTTTGACTTGTGTTTCTTACCTGGAAAAGGCATAAGTTTTTGCACCCAAGGTTCTCTCTCCTTACCATGTTTATTAGCAATAAAATCTTCCTTAGTGTACCTAGTGTTCTTAGTGTGCTTTTCAGGTTCTTTCTCAACTTCTTCATTATCAGGAGCATCGTTTTTATCATTACCACTCTCAGTTTTAGCATCAGAGACAGATATACTATTAGGATCTACAGCAGGTTCAAGTGGTTCCTCAACTATCTTATGTTTCTTTTTCTTTATCTTACGAGGACTACCATTATAAACTAGTTGAGAATCGTGCTCAATTATTTTGGGGTGTCCTTCAGGATATAAAGGATCTTGAGTAGCTATACCACTCCTAGTTCTAATTCCATAAGCATTTTTATCTCCTGAGGCATTAACTAACATATCCTTTTGTACCTTAGCAAGTTGATCAAGTTGAGTTTGAACCATTTGAAAGTGTTTACAAAGCATTTTAATATCATTAGAAGTTCTCTCCACAATATCTTTCAAATCATTAATATCTCTAGAGTTTTCCAATAAATGATTTTGAACTTGTTTATTAAAATTAACTTGCTTAACAATAAAAATGTCAAGTTCCTCTAAACATTTATCAGGAGGCTTACCATAAGGAATATCACCTTCATCAAAGTGTTGGAGAGAGTGTACCTCAATAGTAGATGAGTGGGGAATTGGCTTACATAATTCGTCTAAGGAGGTAGATTATTCACATCTTCGACTCTAATACCTTTCTCCTTTAGACACTTCTTAGCTTCCTTCATCATTTCATCATTTAATGCAATAACTCCCCTCTTCTTTGGTGTTGGTGTTGGAACTGGTTCAGGCACAACTGGTTCAGGAGTAATAGGCTTAGGTTTATTCAGCTCAATTGAAGTCCAATCATCATAGTTCTTGCTTATTTTAGCCATTAATTCTTCAACATCTGTAGGAGTTCTTTTCCTGAAAACACAATCAGCAAAGCTATCTAGGTATGTCCTAGAATCATCAGTTAGTCTATTATAATAAATATCAAGAAGCTCATTCTTAGGTAATGGACATCCAGTATGTGCATGAATCAACGCACAGAACCTTGTCCATGACTCAGACAATTTCTCTTCTTCTCCCTGTTTAAAATCAAAAAGTCTCTGCAGAGCAGCATGTCTAGCACTGGGAGGAAAATATTTCTGGAAGAAAGAAGCAATCAAACAATCAGGGCTATCAATGGAACCAGGAGGTAATCTAATAAACCAAGCCCTAGCTTCTCCTTTTAGTGAAAAAGGGAAGATCTTAGTAATAAAGTACTTGCGCATCTTAAAATCATCAGAGAATAAAGCACTCATAGTACAAAGTTCATTCATATGAGCCACAACACTCTCATTTTCAGTCCCAAATAAAGGTTCTTTCTCAACAATATCTAAATAGGATAAATCAAGAGAGAAATCATAATCATAATCTTTATCTTTAATATTTATGGGAGAAGTGGCAAACTTAGGATCATAGGAAAACTTAGGAATAATTGTGCGTCTAGCAAGGAGACTCTTAATAACACTAGTACCATGTGTGTTTCGGCACTCTTCAACAAAATCATCAGTAAACTCAATGTAACCATCATTAATATCATAACTCTCTCTAGACTCAGGTGAGCTAATAGGTATAACAGTGTCTTCACTAGGAGTTTCGGTATTTCCTAGACTAGCCATAGTAGCATCTAGGAAAGAACCCTTTCTAGAAAACTATCGACCCCCCTGTTTTTAGGTCGAGAGTCAACTTATAGGCGCAGACGGAGGCCGAGGGGGTGCCTGGGGTGGCTACACCCCCCTAGGCGCGGCCAGAGGTGGGCCCGCGCCTGGCAGGGGTGTGGGCCCCCTAGGCCCCTTCTCTGTCTCGTACTCTGGCTCCGTGGATCTTCTGGTAAAATGGGATTTTTGGCATATTTTCCCGAATTTTTCCTGATAGTTGATTTTCTGTAAAAAAAACTAGACATCAAGGTAATTATGCTGAAAACAGTGTCAGTCTGTGTTAGTTGTATCCAAATCAAACAAGTTTAGAGGAGAAACAGTAGCAAAAGTGTTCGAGAAAGTAGATACGTTTTGGATGTATCACCACCGGAGGGTAAAAGTGAGTATATTGCACACGGCAGTGTTAGTACTAGAGGGAAAAACAGAGTATAACCAAACTGCCAATGTTACACTCAAGGGTATAACTTAGCACAACTAAGTGGCCAAGGTTAGACACGAGGAGAAAACGTGACGCACGGTACGCGTGTCGCGGTGCACGGGGCGGTAGCGGACGCATGTGGCCGTGCACGGTGCAGTAGTGTATACGGTGCATGGTGGTGCAACAAAACGTCTCCTCCCTTCACCTTTATAGAGGCCTCCTCACTCTCACTCATCACTCGCTCACTCACTCACGCAACCATCTCCACTATCCCATCACCTTCTGCAAACCCCCAAGAAAGCTCCAACCATGCCGGCGATGGAGAAGAACGGCGGTGGCCATCGTTGCCTCCAAGGCCGCCGGAGAGGAGGCCCTTGTCCCCGTATAGGCCCCCATCGAGGCATCGAAGGCAGCCGCCGTCCCCGTAGAGACCCCCGTCCCCGCTTCCGTCGTAGCCGCCAGCAAGGAGGCCCCCGCCGGTCTCGAGCAGATCCCGCATGGCTGGGACCCCTAGAAGGAGGAGGATTACATAAGGTTGGAGAACCCCTACACCAGCATATCCGACCCATGGTCAGAGTTAACTAGGGTTCGGTTGTTCGTATTTTCAATCATATTGTATTCGTATTTCAATCCTATTTTATTTATTCTCTGAGTTGCAGTTAAGGGATTCCCTAATTAGTACTAGCGCCGATCTGTAGTTGGGATCAGTATTCGATTTGGATTTATATTTGGGGATTAGGGAATAATCAGGGGATCTCAATCGGTTTATTTATGCAAGTAATCAATACCGATAATCTTGTTATTATTGCACTCTATTGTTTTTTCCAATAGGTGGATAGCAGCGATGTCTGCAGCAACGACGAGTCCAAGGACACCAAGACTCGTTAGGTGCTAAGGAGGCTGAAGTCCGGTCAGTACGACAACTTTTTCACCGGCAACGTCTACAGGTGCCCCATTTGCTCCAGGAGCCTCGCCACCGACTTCAACTCCCTCATGAAGTATGTAGTGGACGTGAAGACCTGCGGCTCGTCCGTGAATGTCAACAGCTTCAGAACCAAGCACCAGGAGCTCGTTTTTCACCTCCACAACCTCCAGAAGGCGGCCATCAAGGTCGGTCGCATGCCCCTGATCAAGCCCAAGGCACCCAAGGTCAAGGGACTAGGCAACAATAAGTGGAGGAAGCGCCAGAGGGAGGAGGCGGAGGCCATGAGGGGGAACTGATCTTGTTCTGCTACTGCTGTAAAGCGTCTTTGTTTGTATTATTGTTTGTGTTGAACTTGTCCGCTGATGCTGAGCAGCCTAATTGTCGAACCTCGTTTAAGTACCGTACTATATATCCTATATTAGCTGATTTATCTAGATCTGCTATGTTCATATATTCTATATTAGCTTCTTTATCTATATCTGCTCTGTTTACTGAATGTATTTATGGTGTTGGTTAGATTTGCTGCTCTAGATTTTCTACCAGATTGGGAAAAACAAGGGCCAAAAGGAACCATGAATAAAGAGAGAAGCTGCTCTAGATTCACGATCTTTTTGGGCAAAAAAAACAACTGTTAGCGACATAAAGGGAAAAAGGTTCTCTTAAAAAGGCCAATTATAAAAATAACAAAAAAAGAAATCTTCCAATTTAGGCGACAGGGCGCACGTAACTACCAAACGCGTCCCACATGGTCCCACACCACATCTCCCAAAACGTGTTCCCAACAAGCTGGCCCCACGCAGTCCAACATGGCACGGCCCCACATGTCAGCATAACGCGTTCTTGACCAACCGGTCCTACTTGTCAGCATGTAACGGGGTGTCCACTACGGGACCCGACTGAATACGGACCCACTTGTCAGCATATAACGACAAGGCTGACAGACAAAGAGTTTCATATGGTGTGAAAGTTTCGGACAAGGAGATGGGAAAAAGTGAGAAAAAGTTAAGAGGCTTGGGAAAACTGAGTATAGCTAACGAACTAGGGGCACATAAATAGAAATCCCAATTGGTTATTGCTTCTTCCAAGGGATTTATATTTTCGTGCCCTTGGTTCGTTAGCTGTGTTCAGTTTTTCCCAGCCACTTAAATTTTCCTCACTTTTGCCCAGCTCCTTCTCTGAAACTCATCAATGAGCTCAAATGGTAGCTGCCGTCAGGTTGACCGTTGGATGACGTGTGGGGCCACACGATATGGGACCATGTGGGCCTGGTTGGTCGAGAACGCGTTATGATGACGTGTGGGGCCGTGCCATGTGGGACCGCGTGGGGTCGGTTGGTTGGAACCGCGTTATGCCGACATGGGGGATGTAGTGTAGGACCATATGGGGCGCGTTTGGTAGTTACATGTGCACCTCTCGCCTAAATTGGAAGTTTCCCTTTTATTATCTTATGATTGGTCTTTTTAAGAGCGCCGTTTCCTCTTTCGCTAACAATTGTTTTTTTCCAAAATTGGTAGTGAATCTTGAGAGGCTTCTCTTTTCATTTATTGTTCCTTTTATCCCTCGTTTTTGCCCAATCTAGTAGCAAATCTAGAGCAGCAAATCTAACCGGCAGCATAAATACATTCACTAAACAAAACATATATAGATAAATCAGCTAATATAGGATATATATGGTATGGTACTTAACAAGGTTTGATAATTTGGCTGCTCAGCAGCAGCAGACAAGTTCAACAGAGACAATACAAAAGAAGCTTATTTACAAAAGCAGCAGCACACAAGATCAGTGGCACCTCCTGGCTTCCGCCTCCTCCCTCCGGTGCTTCCTCCACTTCTTGCTGCCCATTCCCTTGACCTTGGGCTTGATCGGGGGCATGCGACCCTCTTCGATGGAAACCAGTTGGGGGTTGTGGAGGTGAAAGCCAAGTGCCTTGTGCTTGGCTCTGAAGGTGTGGATGTTCACGGCCTTGCCGACTTTGGGGTTGCAGGAGCTCACATCCTTGGCATGCGTCGCGAGGCAGTTGAAGTCGGTGGCGAGGAGTCTCCTCTTGTAGAAGGGGCACCTGTAGAAGTTGTCGATGAATTATTCGTCGTACTGGCCGGACTTCAGCCTCCTCAGCAACTAACGAGTCATGGTGTGCTTGGACTCATCGTCGCTGCAGACTCGCTGCTATCCACCTGTTGGAAAAAACAGTAGCGTGCAATAATGACGTGATTGAGATACCTTGATTATCGGGATTGATTTGCATAAATTAACCGATTGAGATCCCCTGATTATTTGCATAAATGAAATGAGTGGAGTAAATTTCCCAATCTCCAAATCTCAGATAAAACCAAATATTGATCCCAACTATAGATCTACACTAGTACTAACTAGGGAATCCCTTAACTACAACTCGGAGGATAAATAAAATAGTATTTAAATACGAACAGGGGTATTCATCGAAACACGAGATCTAACACAAGAGGATTAGCTTCTGTAAAAAGATCTAGCATCCAACGATTGAAAATACGAACAGCCGAACCCTAATTCCACATGAACTAGCATCCAACAATGCGAATGGGGGAAGAACAAGGGAAGGGGCAAAAACCCTAGTTACCTCCGAGCATCGGTCCAAGACGCTGGTGTCGTAGGGATTCTTCGGCCAAATGTACTCCTCATTCTCGCCGTGGTCCCAATCGAGAGGGATCTTTCCAAGACCGGCGGAGGCCTCCTCGCGGGGTGCTACGGCAGAAACGGGGAGAGGGCCTGAATGGGGAGGTGTTTATGGCGCCTGAGAGCGCTTCGTCGGGAAACCCCAAGAGCAAGGTGTGATGCAGCACAGCAGCAAGTCTTCCCTCAGTAAGAAACCGAGGTTATCGAACCAGTAGGAGGAAGGAAATGTCACACAGGTGTTGCAATCAACGTAGAAATCTGCACAACACAAAATCAAGACTTTGCCCCAACGAATAGTGAGGTTGTCAATCTCACCGGTTGATGTAAAAAGGGATTAACTGTATGGTGTGGAAGGTGATGATGGTTTGCAGCAAGTAAACAATAACAGTGGAAGATGTATCAATGGTAAAGATTGGACCGGGGTCCATAGTTCACTAGAGGTGCTCTCCTTAGATAAACAAACATGACATGCTGGGTAAATAAATTACAACAGGGCAATTGACAGGACTGAGCATGGCATAACAATGCAATACTAGCCAAAAAGATCCTATGAGATTCGATTGGGTAATATAACGATATACATAGACCGCCATCCAACTGCATCTATGACTATAAGTCCACCTTCAGGTTATCATCCAAACCCCTGCAGTATTAAGTTGCAAGCAACAGACAACTACTTTAAGCAAAGTGTGTAAGGTAAAAAATCCACTTGTTCCATGAACAAGAGATAGTTGTTTTCTCCCTAGTGGCAACAACCCATCTACAACCGTAGAGATTTCTGTCACTTCCCTTGATTAAGTAGAGGCATGAACCCACTATCGAGCATAAATACTCCCTCTTGGAGTCACTAGCAACTACTTTGCCAAGATAGCTACTAACAACGAAAAGCATGCAAGATCACAAACAACACAGACATGATAGAATCAAATAGACAAAACCATTAATCAATCTGACATAGTAATCTCAATATCCATTGGATCCCCGCAAACACAACATGCATGATTACAAATAGATTAGATCTTGATCATGAACGGAGCTCACAAGATCTAGACATGAAATCACAAGGAGGAGATACAACCATCTAGCTACTACATGGACCCGTAGTCCAAGGTGGAACTACTCACGCTTCATACCGAAGGCTCGCATGATGAAGAAGAAGGCCTCCGGGATGATCTCTCTTCCGGCAGGGTGCCGGGAAGAGTTTCAGATCCCCCCGATCTAGGGACGATGGTGGAGGCGGCTATAGACGCATGGAATATTGATCTTGTACTTAGGGTTTAGGCATCGGGGGCTTCTTATAGGCGAAGAGGCGAGGCTGGAGGGCCACTAGGGCGGCTGCACCTCCTAGGGGCGGGGTGGGCCCACCCGCGCGGCCAGGGGGTGTGGCCCCCTGGTGGGTCTCCTCTGTATCGTACTCCGGCTTCGTGTTCCCCACGAGAAAATATTGACTTTGGCTTTTGTCCCGTCCAATTCCGAGAATATTGATTTTCTGCCTTCCTTGAACCAAAAACAGAAGAAAACATGCAACTGACACTGTGGCAACTTGTTAATAGGTTAGTTCCAAGAACATATAAAAACACCTCAAAGTGTAGACAAAGCAAAGAAAAGTAGATACTAAACAAGCATGGAACATAAAAAATTATAGATAACTTTACGACGAATCAAGCATCCCCAAGCTTAACTCCTGCTCGTCCTCGAGTAGGTAAGTGATAAAAAGAATAATTTTTGAGGTGACATGCATCATCAAAACCAAGATTAAACCATTTGCAAGCATTGAAAGCTGGGATCAAAGAACTCTAAACATGTGCATAAAATATGGAGTTTTAACAATAAGACAAAGTAACTATGCATGCAACATGAAAGGATACAAACAAAGATCATGAATAACATGCATTGAAAAATGTTTGTTTGTTTCACATACAGTAATCATGGCATAGTGGCATTCAGCTTGTCCTTCATAGAATAGCAAATAGATGCATCGGACACCTTCAAAGTTCAAAAGAGTCACTAGATACAAATAGCACAAGAGCAAGCAATATCACAATATGCATCAATCAATAAGTTTTGGGACAATGCACATAGAAATAAGAATGGAAACTATGCTCTCTTAATGGTGCCTAAATGTAGAAGGTGTCGACTCAATATAATAGTGGAAGAAAGGCCCTTCATAAAGGGAAGCACGGATTTCAAGTTTCAAAAAGAGCTTCCAAAAATTATGGTACTTGTTAGCTTTCAGCCCTCATTGCCCCTATCATAAGCATCTTGAAGTGGTTAAGGTTAAAGTGAACAAACTATGGAGTATATGCTTGACAAATTATAAGTTGGCAATCTCATGTCCCTTGAATATGAGGGCTGAACCGCATGCTACTCAACTTTACTCACATGTAAGTTCTTGTCATAGTAAGTACATGTGTATCATAGAGAACCGCCAATGGGGTACCCCTTCCACATGGTACAGGAGCTATCCCATAACCAAAATGACAAGGCAGGCAGACGATGAGCATCTCAGCGATCTTTTTATTTACTATTTGCATAGATTTTTATTGAGGATGCTTCACAGATTGCTCATTATGCTGATGCTACAAGTTTCCACCATGATTAGGCATGGCTTAGGCTAGCGGCCCAGGCGTTTCTCTAACACAAAATACATAACTCCATGGACTTACAAGCTCCCTTTTTATTTCACACTGGCGACATCCATAGACAAAAGAGCATGATATCAGCTGTGTATAAAGTACAAGTGCAATGTTGAAAACCCCTATAAAGTACAGGATAACCCCTATATATGTCGGGGACCATCCCTCTATCCATGAAAAATAACAAGTTTGCCACATGTACCTTAACTCCATAAATAAATGAATTTGAATATAATTTGAAGGGAAAGTGCTCAAAGGGGTATAATTTTCGTATATGAAAGTTTATGCATTGAATTTAACTCTATGAAAATGATAATCTATCAATATTTTCTTAGCACAACAGTATCATGTATTAAGTGCGATTTCAAAGTGTTCAAAGGTGTATAATTTTCGTATATGCAAGTTTATGCATTACATTTCACTCTATGAAAATGATAATGTTTTGAGATTTTCTTATCACAACATATCACCTCCTAGGTGCGATTTCAAAGTGTTCAAAGATGTATAATTTTTTACATGCAAGTTTATGCATTACATTCCACTCTATGAAAATAATAATCTCTCGAGATTTTGTTAGAACAACATTTTCACATATTAAGTGTGATTTCAAAGAGTTCAAACGTGTATAATTTTCATATATGCAAGTTTATGCATTACATTTTACTCCATGAAAATGATAATCTCTCAACATTATCATGTTCTAACTATGATTTAAAGTGTTCAAAGATGTATAATTTTCGTATATGCAAGTTTATGCATTACATTCCACTCTATGAAAATGATAATCTCTCAAGATTTTCTTAGCACGTCATTATCATGTCCTAAGTGCGATTTCATAGTGTTCAAAGGTGTATAATTTTTGTATATGCAAGTTTATGCATTACATTCCACTCTATGAAAATGATAATCTCTCAAGATTTTATTAGCACATCATTATCATGTCCTAAGTGCGATTTCATAGTGTTCAAATGCATATAATTTTCGTATATACAAGTTTATGCATTACATTCCACTCTATGAAAATGATAATCTCTCAAGATTTTCTTAGCACAATATTATCATGTCCTAAGTGCGATTTCACAGTGTTCAAAGGTGTATAATTTTCATATATCCAAGTTTATGCATTATATTTCACTCTATGAAAATGATAAACTCTTAAGATTTTCTTAGCATAACATTATCATGTCCTAAGTGCGATTTCACAGTGTTCAAAGGTGTATAATTTTCGTATATGCACGAGGCATAAAGATTTTAGTTTAGCCATCCCTTTAGTTTATGCATTAATTTTCATGCTCTAAAAATGGTAAACTCTCAAGATTTTCTTAGGACAAAATTATCATGTCCAAATTGTAATTTGAAAGTGTTCAAGAGTTGTGTCCATTATAAACTTTATTTTTACATTAAGGTTGGGATAGGTCGAACGGTTCATAGGGGGTCTATTGTTTCTCGGGGCAAATCCTGGAGATGGGTTGGGGCGACACTTGGGTGTATGATGGGTTCCTGGCTGATGCATCATGCGACGCTTGCGGTTCTCATTGGCTTGGTTGATCTTTCCTTCCATTTGAATGGGAGAGTCAACTAAGTCTTCAATATCTGCAAAGGGGATATTGACTAATACCATCTGCATCTCATCGTGCAGACCATTCAGGAATCTCTCTTTCTTCTTGGCTTCAGTATCGATCTTATTCGGGGCATACCTAGATAATGACAAGAATTTTTCACGGTATTCCACTACTGTCATCCTTCCTTGCTTCAGTTCTCTAAATTCATCTCTCATCCTCTTGATCAAACCCGGTGGCACATGGGTTCGGCTGAACTTGACTTTGAACTCTTCCCAAGTCATCAACTGTCCTCCGGTCATTACACGAACGCTGTTCCACCATGCTCTTGCATCTCCGGCCAGATAGTGGGTGGCGAACAGAACTTTCTCGTTAGCTTCCACTCCGACGACTTCAAGATTGTTCTCCATGGTTTGCAGCCAATCATCTGCATCTAGGGGCTCTTCTGACTTAGTGAAAACCGGTGGATTGGTGTTCTGAAAATTCCTGAGCTTAGATCCATATTTGTCCTGATTTCCATGGCCTTGATTATTGTTGGCCATCTGAGCGATCTGTTGAAGGGTGGCTAGGTTGGCTTGACGTTCGACTCTTTCGGCTTCGCGATCAGAAACCAACATTTGCAAGAGTTGCAACATCGGGTCCGGGGCTGAGTTGCTTCCTCCGCGAGGCATCTGAAGATTGAGATAGATCATGAGAAAAGAGGGAAATTTCTAAGGTTCAGGGGTTGTTGAAAAGTTTTTGAAGTTGACTCAGATTTTTCTAGCAACTTGCTTTTCATTCATTCATTCATAGCACACGATACAAACACACCACAACAAGGAAAAACAGATGGTTTTAAGAACCATTCTAGAAACTACGATACAGTGGGACCAAATACAACTCATTAATGCTAGTGCTCAAGTGCTACTATTCCTCGGAGTCATCATCCTCATCATCGTCATCATCGATGAAGGCGAAGTCATCCTCATCGGTGAAGAAGTCCATAGCCTCATCCTACAGAAAGTCATCATCATCGCTGAGATAGGAGTAGGGGTCTCCACGAAGGTCTTCCCCTGCATTCTCCCTCTCCTCCAACTGCATGTCTCTCTCGTGGATGGTCTCCTCCAAATCCATGATCCAGTGGCGCAGACGGGCAATGATGCGCTCCTTCTTGTTGAGCTGACGTCGACGAGACTTGCGATCCTTCACTAGCATGGCGAGGGTCTGATCCTTCTTCTTGGCGATGGCGTACTTGTGGTTGGCATAGGAACGGGCATTGTCCAACTCCTTCTGACGTTTGTACATCATGAAGCTGAGGTGGTCCAACTGACTCTTCAGCTCGTGGTGGTATGGGGCCTCCAATGGTTGTCCCATAACATCACGCCTTGGGTAGAACTCAAAACGGGTACCCTTGATCTGGTTGATACTTTGCCCACACAGACGGGCAAGAGCTTCTTGCATGGCCCTGGCAAGTCCATCGAGCCAGTTGTTCTCTCTTAAGGTGAACTGAATTCCCTCTGCGGTGGGAGGTTCAATCTTTCCTCGGAGACTTGCAACAACTAGCCACTGCAAATCTTCTCCTTCCTGATCATTGAGCTGAGCTTCGAAGAACTCGGGGTGCGGACGCTCCAGAAGTTCTGAAAGCTAGTCCAAGTCACGCTCAAAGATGAGGTCTCCTCCATTACCCAACTGATAAAACTTGTTGTACTTCACGTCCATCTATAAGAATATAGGATGAGTAAGTTAGTAGAGTGATCAAGTGTGTCAAATTTTATGTAAGTTTGCAAGAATTTTTGAGGAACATGAATTTTCATGAAATAATCAAAGTGATAAGAATAAGAATAAGTTTTTGTAATACTCACTTCCTTTGGTTTTTGAAACTAAGTTTTTGATTCAAGCGTCCATTCTAACTAGGGTCTCCTATGGTCAGGATGGCTCTGATACCAACTTGTCAACACCCGGATTTTTAATCCCAGATGTCTGTTATGCCATACATCGCAATCCCAGGATTACCATTTTTGTGAGACATAACAGATTTGGATATCACAGTACATCACCCATTACAAACCATACATAAGGTCTTACACAAATAAGGATATCATGATCTAGTTCTTGATACAATTCAAGTAGCGGAATAACGTAATATAGCGTGGGCGAAGCTCCATCTTTAGGGTCACAGGCAATGCTGACGATGGGAGATGATCCCAGTTGTCGTAACCTTCCTGTGGTCCGTCATCCTGGTACTCATCTTCATAGTTTGGCCACGGGAATAGACAGGGACAAAGCCATGAGTACTCTTTAAGTACTCACAAACAAATACTAATAAGTTAAGGGGGTTTTTGTAGTAGGATACTAAGCTCTAGGGTTGTTTTGCAAAAAGCCATATTTACCTCTACTAAGTTCAAAAGCAAAGAAAGCTAGTTGAAAGTTTTATAACACATAAGTGGGAACTTGCCTTTCATGTCACAAATATGTTGTGGTCAAGTCAAAGTCACAACTCATTTCATAAGTCATTTTGGAAAACATCTGACGGGGGAACAGTATGGCCACTCCAACTGTCCATAATCGCGGACGCGGCTATTCGAATAGTTTGACACTCTGCAAAGATTGTACACTTTCACCACAACATTCGATACATCCGTCAGTAACAATCCTGAATTCACCATACTCAGTATGCGGATAATCAATCCTAACCTTTCAATTACACGCCCTAGTATAGGCACCTCTCCTGTGAGTTTGGCCTCCCAACCATGACCAACTGTCATCTTGGGTACTGTACAGGTGGACAATCTTCACACAGTAGCCTCGGCCCTAGACCTTGGTCGTGAGGGAACCCATACTAAAGTATATAAATTTCCAGTCAACCCCTACCCAATTTTCGGGTATTGTGGTTGTACGGTAAAATTGGAATGGTATCGCATCCAGACAACCATAAGTTTTGTAAAGGGCTAAGGCTCATGCCTCAACATTTTCATCATCAAAATCATCTGGTGTTCAAGAACACATGTCAAAACATTTCAGTAGAATGACTCATCATTCTAAGGTTTTCATAACCATTTTCACCAAGTATTCCCATCTAAAGTTGATCAAGTTTTATGCTTAGCACTAGCATCTACAAGTGGGGGTAAACACTAATGAGGGGTAGTAAATAAGTGGGGATTATCTAAGTTCAATCTCATAACCTAGGGTGACATCAAGATTATCTAACTTAGGCCAAATTTTATGCTCTTTATGCTACCTTCAATTATCTTTCTAGAATCTACAAGTCACTTAAGTAAACTCTAAGAGAAATATTTGATAAAGAAAATAAAATATTAAGCTTGCAAGTAAAACTAGGATTGGGTTATCAAGTGGGTATGATCATATATGCTTAAGGCATATAGTTGGCATAGTAGCAAGCAAGTAGTAGCTTGCATAATTGCAAGTATAAGCTTGCTAAATTCAACTAGTAGTATTAGGCTTGCAAGGTTGCAAGTATTGGCTTGCCTTGTGCAGAGCAGTGGTTGAAGTTCTCCTCCGCTTCATTGAGAGAGGATTCGATGATTTTTGTTTGCACAAGGAATTTCTTTTTAAACAAAAAAAGCTTCGCATATCAAATTATTCCCTTCCGCTTCTCCTACTCCAACAATATCATGGAGGTGCATTAATTGGCCACTTTGGTCATGACAAAACATAATCCATCCTCTCAACACATTACTATTGTCCCAAGATGAAGAGCGACGTTAAACGACTTGTACAAACGGTGAACAACTTGCATTTAAGCTAAGTCCTCAACACATCCTTTTAGTTTTTATACTCACTTGTCAATTCCAAATACACCTTGGTCCGGCATTTGTATGGATTTTGTGTTAGGATTTCCAAGATAAAAAAATGGACATGGTTCAATCTTTATTGTTGTTTATAGATTCTCTAATATGATACACTTTATTCCTTGCCATCGAAAAGATGATGGTTCACACATTGCTAATTTATTTTTAGACAAATTGTATGTCTATATGGTGTTCCCAAGACTATCATATCCGATCATGGTGTCAAGTTCATGAGATACTTATGGAAGACACTTATGGCCAAGCTAGGCCTGAAGTTACTCTTATCCCACCTTGCATCCTTAAAACCGATGGCCAAACCAGAGTAGTCAATTGAAGTCTTGAAACTCTTCAACGAGTGTTGATCAAGGAAGCAACATGAGTTGGGAAGATTGCATCCGGCATGCGAAATTCTCCTAAAACCACACCACCCACCACATGACAAATAAGATCCCATTCATAGTCATTTACGGCTTTGAACCCTACACCGCCCTAGATCTACTACCACTTCCACTACATGAACGTGTCAACATGGACAGCGACAAAAGAGCCAAAACAATGAAAAAGTTCCATGAAGAAACAAGAGCTACACTTGAAGAAAAAGTACAACATCAAGCATCAAGATTGAAAAAAGCATGAAGTAGATGGCCTTTGATGAACATGACCTAGTGTGCATACATGTCCCAAAGGATAGATTCCCTCAAGAAAGAAATTCCAAGATAAAGCCATGTTGTGATGGTCCATTAAAGTTACTCAAACACATCAGCGACAACTCCTACGTCATCAACATTCTAGAATCGAAGTACATGGTTAGAAACACCTTCAACGTGGCAGACTTATTGCCATATCATGGTCATGACGAGAGCTTAGAGTCGAGGACAACTCTTTCCCAATAGGGGAGATGATGTAGCCCTCCCTACGGACAACTCCACACCGACACCTACAAGTACCTCAAGTGGACCATTGACTCGTCCCCGCGACAAGGTTCTCCATGATAAGGTGAATTCGCTCCTATATCATGCAAATATGCTATGTTCCCTTAGGTTCGAACCCCAAGACTGTGTCATTCGGAACAAGACGCTGAATTGAAGACATGTGAGGAAAACAGGCTTCAGTGGTACCATCGCCGCCCTAGCGGTACTACCAGGCAATCTCAACCTTATCGTCGTTGCGGCCAAACCTCTAGCTGGTACTGCAGCCAGAGCCACACTAGTATTACCACCAAGCACAAATCTCTTGCCGGAGGTACCGCAGAAGTACCGACTAAGTTCTAGCAAAATAGCACCATCGTCTAGTAACCTTCCTATAGGATCTGGAACTACCACCACACTCCAACAGAAACTTCCATTGAACAACCAGTACTACCGGCGGAACCAAGAAAAGCTCACATAAAGGCCCAGCTGGTACTACCGCCCTCCAGTCAGTAGTACCAACTAGGCACATGACTGTGACACTGATACGTATAAAACGTATCTACTTTCTCGAACACTTTGCTATTGTTTTTCCTCTATACTTGTGTGATTTGGATACAACTAACACGGACTGATGCTGTTTTCAGCAGAATTACCTTGGTGTCTTGTTTTTGTGCAGAAAATGAACTATCAGGAAAAATCCAGAAAAATATGCCAAAAATTATATTTCACCAGAAGATCCACGGAGCCAGAAGGGGGACAGAGGGGAGGCCTGGGGGGCCTAGACCCACCCCAGGCGTGGGCCCACTGACCCTGCGCCTGGGGGAGGTCTGGCCACCCCAGGAAGCTCCTCAGCCTCCCTCTGTGTCTATAAGTTGCCTTCTGACCTAAAAACACAGGGGGGTTCGATAGTTTTCCAGAAAGAGTTCTGCTCCGCCGCTGCCACCAAAAACCAAGATTCGGATCCAGAAACTTCGTTCTGGCACCCTGTCGCGACGGGGAATTTGGAGAGGATCATCGCCATCGTCATCACCAACACATCTCCATCAACCACCGATGTTTCCCTCATCCATGAGTGAGTAATCCCACGCTGTAGGCTTGGGGATGGTAGGGATTGGATGAGTTCTGTCATGTAATCGAATAAGATCTGTTAGGGGCATAGTGCCTAGTATCTCTATTAGTGCTATTTGACTTTGTTTCTACTTGTTGTGCTTAATGCTTGTCACTAGGGACCGAGTGCCATGATCTCAGATATGGACTTATTATTGAATCATTATGATAGTATTGTTTATGATCTTACCTGCAAGTTGTGTACACATATCATTGTCCGGATCCAAAGGCCCCGAAGTGACAGAAATTGGGACAACCGAAGGGGATGGCTGTGGTGTGAGGATCACATGTGTTCACGGAGTGTTAATGCTTTGCTCTGGTGCTCTATTAAAAGGAGCACCTTAATTGCCAATAGTTCCCTAGAAGCCCCGCTGCCACGGGCTGGCTGGACAGAAGATGTTATGCAAGTTTTCATTGCGAGCACGTATGACTATATTTGGAGCACATGCCTAGGATTGTTTAGTACTTGGATGCTTATTATTATTTATCTGCAATGCCCTAGTTCTTTGAAGTTACATGTTTATACTCGTCCATGCAACGCCCGTCCATCCATCCCTATGCCTACCGCACTCGAATCCTACTGTTACCGTTACTGTTACTATTGCTCATGTTCCAATGTTGCTGTTACTACTGTTGTTGCTTTGTTGTTGCTACTACAAACTGTTACTACTGATAAACTTCTGTGAGCAAGAACTATTTCCAGGTGCAGATGAACTGACAACACAGTTGTTAAGGCTTACAAGTATTCTTTGGCTCCCCTTATGTCGAATCAATAAATTGGGTAATACTACCCGCGAAGACTGTTGCGATCCCCTACACTTGTGGGTCATCAAGACTATTTTCTGGCGCCGTTGTCGAGGAGCATAGCTTTATTTGTAAGTTCACTTGGATCTACTATTGTTCACTGCTACTCCTTTCATCATGGGGAAGTCTCGTGATGGAAATTTCCCTATTTTACCATCCACTACAAGAAGAGGTACAGTCCTAAACACCTCTGTTGCTCTTGATTCACCGTCTGTTATAAGTAAGCTTGTCACACCACCACCAAATACTCATGCTACACACACTGCTACTACTGCTGAATCTGAAACTGCTTTTGATACTCATGATGTTACTTCTACTGTGCTTGATGCGAGTGGTTCATTAGATCCTTTTCTAGATGCTACTATGGCTAGTCTAGGAAATACCGAAACTCCTAGTGAAGACACTGTTACACCTGTTAGCTCACCTGAGTCTAGTGAGAGTTTTGATATTAATGATGGTTACATTGAGCTCACTGATGAATTTGTTGAAGAGTGCCGAAACACACATGGTGCTAGTGCTATTAAGAGTCTCCTTACTAGACATACTATTATACCCAAGAAGTCCTATGGTCCTAAGTTTGCCACCTCTCCCATAGATATTAAAGAAAAAGATTATGATTTGTCTCTTGATTTAGCTTATTTAGATATTGTTGAGAAAGAACCTTTTTGTGGTACTGAAAATGAGAGTGTTGTGGCTCATATGAATGAGCTTTCTACTATAAGTGCTTTGTTCTCTGATGATTTTAAAATGCGCAAGTACTTTGTTGCTAAGATCTTCCCCTTTTCACTAAAAGGAGAAGCTAGGGCTTGGTTTAATAGATTACCTCCTGGTTCCATTGATAGCCCTGATTTCTTGATTGCTTCTTTCTTCCATAAATATTTTCCTCCCAGTGCTAGACATGCTGCTTTGCAGAGACTTTTTTATTCTAAACAGGAAGAAGAAGAGAAATTGTCTGAGTCATGGAAAAGATTCTGTTCCTTGATTCAGGCATATCCTGGATGTCCATTACCTAAGAATGAGTTGTTTGATATTTATTATAATGGACTAACTAATGATTCTAGGACCTACCTAGATAGTTTTGTTGATTGTGTTTTCAGGAAAAGGACTCCTACAGATGCTGAGGAATTAATGAACAAGATAAGCAAGAATTATGATGATTGGACTTCAACTGAGCTGAATACACCTGAGCCTGTTACTCCTGAACTAGATGTTCCTGAACCAGTTCCACCACCAACTACAAAGAAGAGGGGGTTATTGCATTAAATGATGAAGTGATGAAGGAATCTAAAAAGTGTCTAAAGGAGAAAGGTATTAGAGCTGAAGATGTGAAGAATCTACCTCCTATAGAAGAATTATGTAAGCCAATTTCCCACTCATCTACTATTGAGGTACACTCTCTCCAACACTTTTATGAAGGTGATATTCCTTATGGTAAGCCTCCTGATCAATGCTTAGAGGAACTTGACATTTTTATTGTTAAACAAGGTCATTTTAATAATCAGATTCAGAATCATTTATTGGAAAACTCTAGAGCTATCAATGAGTTGAAAGATATTGTGGAAAGAACTTCTAATGATATTAAATTGCTTTGTAAACACTTTCAAATGGTTCAAACCCAACTTGATCAACTTGCTAAGGTATAAAAGGATATGCTAGTTAATGCTTCAGGAAATAAACATGCTTATGGAATTAAAACTAGGAGAGGTATAAATACTCAAGATCCTCTATATCCTGAAGGATACCCTAAAAGAATAGAGCAGGATTCCCAACAAGGTGAGGATAGTGGTAGTACTCGTAAGAGGAAGAAAAAAAACATAAGAAAGTTGAGGAACCACTTGAACCTGCTGTAGATCCTAATAGTATATTTGTCTCTGATGCTGAAACTGAGAGTGGTAATATTGATGAGTCTCCTGGTAAGGAGGAAGTTGATGAAGAACCTGAGAAACACACTAAGAACACTAGGTACACAAAGAAAGATTTTATTGCTAATAAACATGGTAAAGAGAGAGAACCTTGGGTGCAGAAACCTATGCCTTTTCCAGGTAAGAAATACAAGTCAAAGGAGGAGGAACACTACAACAAGTTTTGTGAGTGGATGAAGCCTTTATTCTGCAAATTCCTTTGACTGATGCTATTAAGTTGCCTCCTTATTCAAAGTATATGAAGGATATTGTCTCTAATAAAAGGAAGATTCCTAATGAGGAGATTTCTACTTTGCTTGCTAATTACTCCTTCAATGGTAAGGTTCCAAAGAAACTTGGTGATCCAGGTATACCAACTATTCCTTGCTCCATTAAGAATAATTATGTTAGAACTGCTTTATGCGATTTTGGAGCTAGAGTTAGTGTTATGCCTTTTTCTCTCTACAAGAGGCTCCAGCTAGAAAAGTTGATACCAACTGATATATCTTTGCAAATGGCTGATAAGTCAACTACTGTTCCTGTTGGTATATGTGAGGATGTTCCTGTTCAAGTTGCTCATAATTGCATGGTTTTAACTGATTTCGTTGTGCTTGAAATGCCCGAAGATGATAATATGTCTATTATTCTTGGGAGACCTTTTCTTAATACTGCAGGAGATATCATCAATTGCAATCAAGGAAAAGTAACATTCAATATTAATGACAAAGAGCACACTGTTTATTTCCCCAAGAAGGTTGTTAAGAGCTATTGCATGAATTCTATTGAAAATATAGAAGGCATCAAGGTTGGAGAAATATATTGTCCCATTACACAAGAAAATGTTGAAACTATTATGATTGGGACCATTGCTATCAAGTATGAGGTAACATAATGCGGTGACCCAGCATACCACTGCATGTGTAGTATACTATAGTCGTTGACATGACATCCACAGAATACCGTTCCGTAAATATCACATCCCTCAGAGTGGTACAACAGAAACATTGCGGGTCCATATTACAAAAGTACACACATTATTATTATTACAATACCGGAAGTTCAAGACTTCCAAAAGATCCAACTTACAAACCAAAATATAAGATGTTCAGCGGAATTTAAAAGTAACAACTCCGACTAGGAGTGGGGCTCAACAGCTTATTCTATAGGGTTCATGCTGCTCGGCTCCGTTAGGTACTACTAACTAGATACTTAAGTGGACTTGTTCTCATCAACACCGTAGCGGATCTCGTAGTCCACGCCTTCAACTCCTCCGGATAGATCAGGTTCCTCGTAGAACACGTATTCTTGGCATTCGGCTGCATACATTGGCATGTATTCGGGATCCTTAGAGTCTAAGCAAGGGATCAAAGGAAAGGATGAGTAACAGCGTTACCCAACAAGTTCATTATATGCAAGGTGGGAAGTTTGATGCTCTAACTACCACCTCGGATTATAAATCCTTGGCACTATGCAGTTTTTGTAAATCTTTCTTCAAAGGTTGATTTTATTCCGAAAAGCTATGACAATCAGCCTTCACAGGTTGACCAGAACTTTCATGGAGTTCCTTTCCTGCAGCGTTCGTAGCTCCTTCCCGGAACAGGGAGTAACAAGTCACAGTTCTTACACTCTGCAGAGGTGTGTTACTTTACCCATGAGATATCAACTCCTTGTTGCACAATCGGGCGTACTTTCCCGTCCACAATTCCATGATGTGGGACCCAGTAGTTGGTCCAAGCCAATCACTGCCCCCTTCGTGACCCCGCATGCCTCCTTGGTGTACACCATGCCCACATAATGAATTACGACAATGGTTTGTACAAACCGTTAGATGCCAGAACTATCATGGGACGTTGAGGGTTCCCACCCATATGCTGCATATCCTCTATGAATTACCAATTAATATGCACTCTACGAGGATAACAGCCACGACCTGCACATCCGGCTTCATGCGAGAGGAAGAAGATACAGCTGACTTCTCTGTCCCATTCCAAATCTCATGGATAACGTGTAATATACGGCGCTAGAATCACTGATGTCAGGGGTTGTTAAGTCCCTATTTGATCATCATTGTTGCAATTCGAACTCTAAGTTCTATTGCTCCATTATATCACCACTTAGGATGATATCTATGATTTCTTTGTTTATGAAAATAATATTTTCTTTCTTCTATATCATATATGATAACACACAATTTGCAAATACTTTGATAAAGACTCTTCAAACGACATGAGCAAGTGATGAACTTGCCTTGTGATGGCAAGGTAGTGAAGTCTGATGCCTGCACTCGACCTTGAGCTTCTAATTCTACAAAAACATCATTATTGCCCGGTAAGGACAATATTTAAAGAAGCAAAATGATTATGCAAATAATGTAATGCATTATTTATATTTATATGCATTTACCCCAAAAAGTTCCTTTTTGAGTAATAAAGGATTTATAAATATTTCTTTTTAATATTTCTAACATGTATTGAGTTATTTTATTTTACTTCCCTTTATTTGACTTTTATTGATTTAATAATTCCTTTAGGAATTATTAATTATACCTTAATTTTATTACTAAATATTTATTTAGTATTTTCCAAAAATACTATAATATTAATAAATAATGAACGTGATTTTTATTTATTTTTATCACCTTTCAATAATTTTGTAAAATTCTATAAAGAATATATAAATTACAAAATTCTTATAAAAATTTAAATGTCCAAAATTTTATATTCTATTTTATTTGGATACAGTGTATTATTGTGAATCCAAAAATATTTTATTTATAATTTTTGGACTTTAATTCTATTTTCTAGAATTTTATTGAAGTTAGGGGTATTTTGGTCTTTTCCAATTGATCAAAAGTTTTATTAAATACTCTAGGCTGGCCCCTTGGGCTTATTGGGCCAGGGTGGCCGAATAGGGCAGGGTCAAATGACTACCCCGAAGGGTTTTGGCCCACCCAGCCCATTCTGCCTCCCTTCTCTCCCTCGACCTTATCTCCTCCTCCTCTGTCTCGCCCCCGTGGCCGGCGATGCCGCCACCGTCGATTCTCACCATCGTCGGCCGTTCTAGCCGCCGTCGTGGTGCAAGTAAAGGTTGTCGATGATGCTCATTCGTTCTATCCACTTGGATTTGACTCGGGGGCTTCCACGTGGTCAGTTCCACCCTATTCCCGAACCCTAGGATTCGGAAAAGATGTTGTCGCCGCCGCCACAATCTTGTCTGCGGTGGTGTGCTGGTCTCGTGTGCTGCTGCGGCCACCGCCGTGGCAGGTGCAGGTTGCAGCGCCCCTCTGGGTGCTCCCTGTGCCGCCACGGTTCGTCGGCCCCTCTGCTTCCTCTTCGATTCTTTAGCGAGGACCTCGGGTAAGTTGTTTTTGTGGTGCTAGTCCATGCTACTGCCATGATTCTCTCTGTGTATCCAATGGCTTTCATGCCGAGTGACTATGTGCTAATTGGGTTAATCTCTGGATTAGGGTTCTTGCTCTGATTAGGGTTCATCACCCCCTGTGGATCATATCTATGATGTGTTAGATCTTGTGTTGATCATATCTGATCATGGAAAAAGATTGTTTGCTGTGATTGATGATTAATAGTAGCTTTGTTGCTGCTAATTGCCTCTCAGATTAATTCTAGTGGTAATCCACCATGATCCATGCTAGTGTATCAATGAAATCCTTGATTGGATTATGTTGTTGATCTAAGAGTTTACTCTACTATCAGATTGCTTATACTGACAGTAGTTACTTATTGCAATTATACTGTTGGCTTGTCTGAGATTATACTCATTGAATCAAATCATTGCTTGCAATGATTTCTGTGGATGTATAAATGAATTTAAGGTTGATTCCCGGCACTTGGCTTCAGGAAAATGATATGTAGTGGTTGTCCCTTTTTATCTAAGGAAGCTAAGTAAAGATTGGTTTTAGCTCATTAAGAACTTGTCCTTGTGATACCACTATATTCTGGCACACAAGTGATTGGGTTTTTATTTCTGGGCTTAGCTTGATTATGCTTGTGATTAAAACTAATAAGATGATATGGAAACTTTTATTATATTACCTGCCTATGATGTTGGTCTGAGGCTCTAGGATGTAATTCCTAGTTAGTTGAGCAATAGTTTGTTTGAAACTTATAGATTTAGAGGTGCTACTCTCTCTTCTGAGAGATGTGCCCTGATCTGATAAGATCAAATGAAAATGATCTAAGTTGCCAAATAATACTGAACCCAGTGATGCTGGTCTGAGGGTTTAGTGTTTGTGGTTGAGCTTGATTCCTTATCCTTATACTTGAAATCTCTAGGATAGATTCATCCCTCTTGGGTGCATATTGAGAGATCATTACATAAAGCAACACATGCTTTTGTTTAGATATTCTGATGAAAGCATGTGATGGTTTTATGAGACTCACCACAAGATTTGATATTGGTGTAGTAGTTTGATGATGATCTTGATCTTGATCTGCTTTTTCTAGGCTCCTGAGCTTGCTCTTGCCTGCTCCTCCTAGCTCCTGGGCTTGACCTTGCTGTCCACCAGATCCATCCCCCTCCTTATGTCACCATCCTGGTGATGTTTGGGTTGATCTAGGTGGTTGGTTTGGCTGTTGTTCTTGGTTTGCTTGCTGTTCACCTTGGCTGTGCTGTGGTGTGGTGTAGTGGAGTGATGCACTGAGGTGCTTCTCCACGGTCGTGCTGTGGTTTTGTGATCCTGGTTGTGCTTGTGTGGTCGACATCACACCATCTGCATGCTTGTGTGTGTGCAGCCTGTGTGCCTGCTATGCACATATGGACAGGTTCAGAAAATTTGAACTTACTATTACCAATCTACTTTTACCTTGGCTGGTGAATTGGTCCCTTTTGGCTGTCATTTGCATTCTGGCTTGAATTTATGAAAGTTGAAATCTTTCATATTGGTGAAACTTGTCCCTTTTTAACATTTCTCAATGATGAGATTGTCAAGTGCACCTCACTGACATATCTGAGAGAAATATATACTAACACTAATCTTGTTTTATTTTCTATTTTATCTTTGTTTTGCAGGTACAAGGATAAAGATGAAGATTTAGTGTAGTTTTAGATATAGGATAGTTAGTAGAGATATAAATGTAATTTTCTTAATCTTTTGTAATTTTTATTTTATAATACTTGTAATCTTTATTTGGTTCATTTGTAATAAAGATTATATATTTATTAATAAAGAATATTTTATTCTTCACTCTTGTGTGAATTGTGAGGTTTGGAATAACTTCAGTAAATTATTCTTTGTAACTTATTTATGTATATAAAATGAATTTCATATACAATATTGTTTTTAGATAAGATTTAAGTTATAATACCTTTTTCTTAATTAATTTAAGATTCAAATCTTAAATCAAAATCATTTAAATTATAAAACACTTAAGTTTTACAAATCCAAGTTCATTTCAAAACACACATAATTCCTTTAAGATCATATCAAAGTTTAGAACAATCCTCCTTTAAGACTAAACCTACTCTCAAAGTAAGAAAGAAACATTGATCACTCAAGGTTTTTGTTTGGCGAAAATTTTACCCACATTTTCTCAAATGAATGCATACAACAATACATATTCCTAAATCTACCCTTCGTTAGGTCCTATATGCTGGGATGTTACACATAATCATCTTGTGGAATGCAAAGTTTTGTTTCATATAAGATTGTTTTGGTAACAAGACTTGATCAACCTTGTTAACAAAAGGATTTTAATGAACAAAATAATGTTTCCACTGTGGTTATACTTGCTTTCTTTTTCCTTTCTCCTTCCTAGTCTTTGCTTTAGCTTTAGTTTTGCTAGTTATTTGCTTGTTTGAGTTTCTTAGAGCTCCTGTAGTTTGGCTTTTGGTTTGCTTTTGCTTCTTCTAAAAAACTGTTTTTGCGAGAAAATCAATTTTCATACCCTGAAAATTGGCCAAAAATAAAGTTTCCCGAAAAATCCCAGAAAATTCAAAATAAATTTTCCTCGAAAAAGGGGCAGAGAGGTACCAGAGGTGACCCAGGGGGCCACCCCTAGGCCCCACACCTGTGGTAGGCGTGGGCCCACCCCTGTTGGTGCCTAGGGGGGTCTGGCCCACTGGGCCCCTCCAGCCTGCCTCCTCAAAGCCACCTTCTTTCTCTCTCCCAAAAAATACCAGAAAACTTGCTCAAGCTCGAGTTCTTGCTGTTCTTGCTCGATTTTCAATATCCTTGTTCAGCCCATCTCAAGTGCTGATTTTTTGGAGGGATTGTTCCTTGGTATGTGCCGACTCCACTTGTCCAATTAGATTTGTGATTGGTATATTGTATCTTGAGTATTTTGCTACTGTAGGTGACAGGTTGTTTGATCTTGCATGCTTGTTCTATGCTTAGAAACTTTGTTTTGATGCATGTGTAGTCCTCTAGCAAGTTCCTATAGTAGTTGCTCTTTATTTATCAACTTAGAAATCACTTGGTTTGATGGTTGTCTAAAAATTTCAGCAAATAAGATGAGTGCTTATTCACTGAATCAATATGACTTGATGGTGCATGAGCCAATGAAGGTTCATCGTGAGGAGGCAGTTTTTCCTTTCATATATCCATGCCATGAATTTATGAAAGCTGCGGGGATTCTCCAAGATTTTCAAACTTTGGTTACAAGTGCAGGGTTGGAGCACTTTGTTGAAGGTGAACCAATCCAATATGTTAATCTAACCATGGCTTTTTTGCAGGACTTCCGGTTCACTTGGTCTACTTCTAATCCCATGGTCCATTAAAAATATATAATATGCCTGTCAACCTGCCTTTTGCAGATTTCTGTGCAGCAATTAGAGTACCTTAGTGGGGATCTTGTGAGAAGATCAAGGAGAGGCCCAAGTCACTTGTTGATTTGTATGCTGAGATTTGCCAACGTTTCGACTTCTCAAAGGAAAGTGGTAAAATTCAGAACATCCAGCTCCCAACTATTAGATACTTTTCCTATTTCATTACCAAGTGTGTTCTTGCTAGAAAGACTGCTAGAAAGTTGTCTTCTTTCGATCTAGCTTTTATTGCAGCTGCTCTGAATAGGAATAGTTCTTATAGTCTGGGTGCTTTGATAGCTCACCGTCTCACCATCAACCGTGATAAGGGTGTAATTTGTGGAGGTATCATTGCTTCTAGGTTGCTAGCTTTCCATGGTTTAGAGCCTCATTATTCAGATTTTCAGTTTTCCATAGAAAGGCTTGATATTGAATCCATGATTCAGCATGGTTTTGGGGGCTAATGTGAGAAGTTTGCCATATGAACTATCTTTTGTCCAGCAAGGTCGGAGAAAAGGTAGGAGTGAGAAAATAGTTTATTTGCCTGCACCTGCTTTGTTTAACTTTGATAACAGGCAAGGATGGTCACTTACGGAGGAGGAGGTTGACACATATGTTGGGGAACTCTCCCAGCAAGAAGAGAATGTTGAAGAGGATGCCGAAGACAATTCGGTTCAGCCCTCCAACTTGGGAGAGTCTTCATACCAGCAGCCCTCATTTGATTGGGGCGCGTCTTCTTCTTCATCACAGGTGCCTGACTATGATCATTCATATGATGACCCACCAGCATGGAGTTATTATCCGCGCTACTGAGCCCCGCTTAGGCCAAAAGCCTAAGCTTGGGGGGAGGTATACCGACATCACACTCATATATATATATATATATATATCATGTTCGGTCGGTTATTTGTATATCCATTGTTTCGCTTTCTTTTTGGTTCTTGTTGCTTCTTTCTCAAAAACCCAAAAAATACCACAAATATTTTTGTTGTTTCTCTTGGCTTGTTTCTTTGTTTATTTGCTTTGGTTTGCCTTAAAAGAAAAATCCAAAAATATTTTGCTTTGTTTGGTTTGCTTTGTTTTTGTTTGGTTTTTCTTTGTTTGCTTGTTTCTAAAAAAATCGAAAACACCAAAAATATTTGTTGTTCTTCTTTGGTTTTTGTGAGTTCTTCGCAGGGGTCAGCCGTCCTCAGTGGATATTGGTTTTCATGTTAATTGTTTAAGTCACACAAGTGAAGGGCAATAATGAAGATTAAGACAACTCGAGGTGTGGTAAGAGGATGGTAACGAACTCTATTTGTTTCATTTTTGTACATACACTCATCATTGTGAGCATGCTTAGCCTGTTTGTTTAAGGTGTATGTCGTTATGGATGCTTAGTAGTTCTTGCTTGTCTATGATTAGCTCCAGCTTGCTAATAGCTTGTAGCATGTCATATGAATGTTTGTTTGCATTGTTTTATTCATACTTTGGTATGATACTATGGTATCCTCCTCTGACTATTCATGTGAATCGACTTGGAACATGTCACGCATGCATACGACTAATCAATAGTCAGTAAGTCTGGATGATTTATTTTGCCTTAGATTTCTTGTATCACTTTCATGCCATAGTTAGTCCTGTTTTGTTGCAAGCATGATTATGACAGTTATTGCTCTCTCGTTTGTCGCTTCCTCTCTATTGCTAGCCTTCACTTGCACTGAGTATGTGCTCTACTTGTGCTTCCAACTCCCCAAAACCAATATTATCAGATGTGTCCACCATACCTACCTATTAGCATCATCTGCTACTTCATTGCATATTTTATATATGCCGTGTTTTCTTACAAAATAAAATGTTTGTCAGTTTTGAGAAAGTTAGTTAGTAAAGCTCTCACGAACTTGATGGCACACTTTATTCCTTGCGCTTAATAATCCTAAACCATTGTGACTAGTCCATGAAAGTTATATGCTTGCTTATTATATACTGGGAGTCAGCAGAACCGTGTTGTCACAGGGAACGCTTTCAACACTTGTTGGATATCTCATCCAGTTGATACTTTGCTCTTTTGTTTATGGATGTCGACGATGTGAAATAAAAGGGAAAGTTGTTAGTTCATGGAGTTTATACATTGTGTTAGAAAAACGCCTGGGCCGCTAGCCTAAGCCATGCTTAATCATGGTGGAAACTTGCAGCATCACTATAATGAGCATCTATGAAGCTTCCTCAATTAAAATCTATGCATATGGTAAATAAAAAGATTGCTGAGATGCTCATTGTCTGCTTGCCTTGTCATTTTGGTTATGGGAAAGCTCTTGTAAGAAGTTTCTTTCTCTCTCCTTAACCTAGAGTGTTCTCTGGATCTTGTGTAAAGAGTTGAGTTGTAACCTATAGTCATGTCTTGGACATGTTGTGTTTCTGTTGTACCACTCTGAGGAATGTAATACTAGTGAACGGTGTTTTATTGGTGTTATGTCAACGACTATAGTGTACTACATCATGCAGTGGTATGCTGGGTCACCGCAGTTCAACCGTCCTCAGTGGATTTTGGTTTCATGTTAATTATTCAAGTCACACAAGTGAAGGGCAATAATGAAGATTAAGACAACTCGAGGTGTGGTAAGAGGCGGGTAACAAACTCTACTTGTCTTCATTTTTGTACATATACTCATCATTGTGAGCATTCTTAGCCTGTTTGTGTAAGGTGTATGTCATTATGGATGCTTAGTAGTTCTTGCTTGTATGTGATTAGATCCGGCTTGCTAATAGTTTGTAGCATGTCATATGAATGTTTGCTTGCATTGTTTTATTAATACCTTGGTATGATATTGTGGTATCCTCCTCTGACTGTTCATGTGAATTGACTTGGCACATGCTCATGCATGCATATGACTAATCAATAGTCAGTAAGCCTCAATGATTTATTTTGCCTCAGTGTTCTTGTATCATTTTCATGCCATAATTAGTCATGTTTTGTTGCAAGCATGATTATGACAGCTATTGCTCTCTTGTTTGTCGCTCCCTCTCTATTGCTAGCCTTCACTTGCACTGAGTACGTGATCTACCTATGCTTCCAACTCCCCAAAACTAATATTGCCAGCTGTGTCCACCATACCTACCTATTAGCATCATTTGCTACTTCAGTGCATATTTTATATATGCCGTATTTTCTTCCAAAATAAAATGTTTGTCTGTTTTGAGAAACTTAGTTAGTAAAGCTCTCACGAACTTGATGGCACACTTTATTTCTTGCGCTTAATAATCCTGAACCATTGTGACTAGTCCATAAAAGTTATATGCTTGCTAATTATATGCTGGGAGTCAGCGGAACCGTGTTGTCACAGGGAACACTTTAAACACTTTTTGGATATCTCATCCAGTTGATTCCTTGCTCTTTTGGTTACGGATGTCGATGATGTGAAATAAAAGGGGAAGTTGTTAGTTCATGGATTTTATACATTGTGTTAGAGAAACGCCTGGGCCGCTAGCCTAAGCCATGCCTAATCATGGTGGAAACTTGCAGCATCACCATAATGAGTATCTATGAAACTTCCTCAATAAAAAGCTATGCATATGGTAAATAAAAAGATTGCTGAGATGCTCATTATCTGCTTGCCTTGTCATTTTGGTTATGGGAAAGCTCCTATACCATGTGCAAGGGGTACCCCGTTGGCGGTTCTCGATGATATGCATGTATTTACAATGACAAGAACTTTCAGGTGACCAAAGTTGAGTAGCATGCGGAGCGACCCTCGTACTCAAGGGACTTGGGATTTCCAGTCTATGGTCTGTCAAGCATATGATTCAGAGTGGACCTCACTTTCACCTTAACCACATAAAGATGCTTATGATAGGGGCAATGAGAGCTCAAAGCTAATGAGTAACTTCCTTTCAGCATTAGGAAGTCTTTCAAACCTCCACAAAAACCGTTTTCACAATTTTGTTGAGTCACCACTTATTCTATGAGCACCTTCTTGAGAGCATAGTTGTCATTCTTGTGTTTGTTCCAAAACTTGGTTAATTATGTCATGACTTTGATGCTTGTATCTATGATATCTTTACTTCTAGTCTTCATATGAACTTCAGAGGTGCCTCAACATTTATATTGTGCTCTTCAAATAAAGGCAAGCGAGATACCACTCTATCATACCTTATTATGAGCATTGCAATGTTGCTTATGTTTATGTTTCATGCTACTTATTATTATTGAGTTGGTTTCTCTTCATAGCTTGCAACGACTATTGAGTAGACTTAGTTGCATACTTCTTATTATGAATTTTCTAAGCATCTACTCTTGTGCTGAGAATATTTACATCATATGAAGCAAAGTGTTCGTGAAAGTTCTTTTATCGCACTCAGTTTTCAACTGAATTGCTTGAGGACAAGCAATAAGCTAAGCTTGGGAGGAGTTGATACGTCCAAAACGTATCTACTTTCTCGAACACTTTGCTATTGTTTTTCCTCTATATTTGTGTGATTTGGATACAACTAACACGGACTGACGCTGTTTTCAGCAGAATTACCTTGGTGTCTTGTTTTTGTGCAGAAAATGAACTATCGGGAAAATATGCCAAAAATTATATTTCACCAGAAGATCCACGGAGCCAGAAGGGGGGACAGAGGGGAGGCCTGGGGGGCCTAGACCCACCCCAGGCGCGGGCCCAGTGACCCCACGCCTAGGGGAGGTCTGGCCACCCTAGGCAGCTCATTGGCCTCCCTCCGCGTCTATAAGTTTCCTTCTAACCTAAAAACGGAGGGGGGTTCGATAGTTTTCCAGAAAGAGTTCCGCTCCATCGCTGCCACCAGAAACCAAGATTTGGATCCAGAATCTCCGTTCTGGCACCCTGCAGGGACGGGGAATTTGGAGAGGGTCATCGTCATCGTCATCACCAAAACATCTCCATCAACCACCGATGTTTCCCTCATCCATGAGTGAGTAATCCCCCGCTGTAGGCTTGGGGATGGTAGGGATTGTATGAGTTCTATCATGTAATCGAATAAGATCTGTTAGGGGCATAGTGCCTAGTATCTCTATTAGTGCTATTTGACTTTGTTGCAACTTGTTGTGCTTAATACTTGTCACTAGGGCCCGAGTGCCATGATCTCAGACCTGAACTTATTATTGAATCATTATGATAGTATTGTTTATGGTCTTACCTGCAAGTTGTGTACACATATCATTGTCCGGATCCAAAGGCCCCGAAGTGACAGAAATTGGGACAACCGGAGGGGATGGCTGTGGTGTGAGGATCACATGTGTTCACGGAGTGTTAATGCTTTGATCCGGTGCTCTATTAAAAGGAGCACCTTAATTGCCAGTAGTTCCCTAGAGGCCCCGCTGCCACGGGCTGGCTGGACAGAAGATGTTATGCAAGTTTTCATTGCGAGCACGTATGACTATATTTGGAGCACATGCTTAGGATTGATTAGTACTTGGATGCTTATTATTATTTATCTGCAATGCCCTAGTTCTTTGAAGTTACATGTTTAGACTTGTCCATGCAACGCCCGTCCATCCATCCCTATGCCTACCGCACTCGAATCCTACTGTTACCGTTACTGTTACTATTGCTCATGTTCCACTGTTGCTGTTACTGCTGCTGTTGCTTTGCTGTTGCTACTACAAACTATTACTACTGATAAACTTCTGTGAGCAAGAACTATTTCCAGATGCAGCTGAACTGACAACTCAATTGTTAAGGCTTGCAAGTATTCTTTGGCTCCTCTTGTGTCGAATCAATAAATTGGGTAATACTACCCGCGAAGACTGTTGCGATCCCCTACACTTGTGGGTCATCAGACACCAAGTCGGACCTTGGCCATGTTAGCTTATCCACAACTTACCTATCCATCCTAGTACTATAAATAGACCCTTCTATCTCAGGTCTAATAAGGTTATAATGAATTTGAGTTGAACTGGCCTAGCATACACTTTTCCATAGGGGAACCTCTCTTTAGATCTAGATTTAGACTAAAATTTGTACGAGACCCTCCTTATTTGAGATGGATATTTCTATCTTATGCACTCTATTGCGTTGATATCTTTCTTTGGGCCTTTATCAATTACAATCTCTTCACAAGAAGATTGTATCCGCTCCGAGTCGATATGTCCATCATGGATCTCTATCTAGCGGTCACTTCTATGTGGATCCTAATGATTTGGTGATTCGGGCCAACAAGTAAAACTGAAACTGTGTTTCATTGAGTTTTTATTTTTATCTTTCGTTTGTCGTGTTCATCGAGTTCTTCGCGTCCATCGTCTTTTTCTCATCGATTCCCTCACCAAATTTGTAAAGATCGGGTCACCCCACGAGGTTAACCCTCAACATAATGGTATCAACAACCATTTTACTCTTCATTTCAAGCTTCCAAATATTAAAAAATTAGAATGCTTAATACACTTGGTAATTTTTTATCATGTGTTAATATTATCTCGCTCGGAGAAAACTCTTCACTTTCTAGAAAAAATAATATTATAATAAATGAAAATGTTCCATCCAACATAATGTGGTAACCTATGACATAATTTTTTTTTCATGTGGAATAGTAACATCACTCGTCATTAATTGGAACGAAGTAAAAAATGGTCGGTAGAACAACAGACTACTGAGAAAAGAACTGGAGGGAACATTTCAACAAGAATCCCATGCTCTGGCGACTATTGGGCCAGGCCCAAGGAAATAAGGTGGGCATATGTAGCATGCATGGTTGTCACAACAATCTTACAACGGCTTCGATCTTCTTCTTCTTTTTGCCAAAAAAAAACGGCTTTGGTATTTATTTAACCTCAGTGATGCTTACAAAGTAGTGATTCTGCGTTCACTAGAAGAGAGTGGGGTATACATTCTCTTATACGCATTCCCTGTTCCAGCTAGCTCCAAGTCACGCTAGCTCTCTTCATCAGATATGCCACTTTTTCTTCTTCTTTTGCCAGGTTCATCAGATATGCCATTATTAGGGCGGCCTCATGTACTCATATGGGTACGCTATCTAGCTTCTTCTATGACGCTAGCTTTCTTCTCGTTCTCCTTGTTCATTTTACTGCAACCGGAGAAGCCTGGGACACCAAACTAGATGGAGATATATAGGCGTGGTCAAGCTATATAGATAGAAGGGGGCTTGATATTTCGCCTGTCCATGGCGACCTTACTTCTTCGTCCTGTCCGGTTTCTGACGACCTGCAAATCGAGTCTGCATTTCGATGAGACGTTCAAAAGTTAACCAATATATGCATATTCCGTGCATGTAATGCTGGTACCTACGCTTTTTCTGTTGGGTGCAGGTGGAGCCGCAGACAAGGAAGGCGATGCAGGCCACGATGAGGTACAGCCTTGCCTTTTGCTGCTGCGCCGAGCTCTGCATCTTCTCCAGCTTCTTCTTCTTCTTCCCCATTGCCCGCCCAAACACGGAGAGCTTCTCTTAGCTAAGCTGCCGATTTGCTTCGATCGCTCGTATGAGGTTGCAAGAACGCTGCCTCCTCGCCCGATACTTTATAAACGAACCGTTCGGAGAGGGACATGATCGAAAGAACTTCTCCGATAGCGATTTGATGACGGCACTGGCCGATCAGCAGAAACACCTGTAGTTCTATGGCAACGGCTTCTAAGCAAGCTAGTGGCTTTGTACTAGAAGTCTAGAAACATCCACGAACAGATCTATAGATCCTGATGCTTCAATTTCACACACATGCAATAGTCCAACTCACTGGTAAAATGGTGGGTGCCCATTATGGTGACGTCTGACGTGGCGTGGCTGAGAGCCGCTGGGTCATTTGCAAACCAGGGTGGGAGAGAGAGACTGGTCGAAGCGGCGCGTTCAGAAGGTTTTATGTCCCAAACAACACTGACCATGCTAAAACCGGTGCTTTAAGGCAGGAAAAATCCTACCAAAAGGTTTTTTTTTTCTTTGCTTGGCAACCTAAAGCAAAGCTTCTGTTAAGCTGTGTTCCTCCACACGAAGGTGTGACCTAGCAAACACAGCCCCAAAGTCGAGTGCATCATCAACAAATCAGAGTATAAAAAATACTCTAACCAACACTAAGTGTCTACGTGAGTGACCATGGTGTTGTTGCATCAATCGTGAGCGTGTGTGAGAGAGGAAAAAAGAGAGGTGATTTCTATCTAGTTGGTGATTCCGGCTTCCGGGCCATTCGTCTGAAACTTGGTTGTAAGAGCTTAAATATGCTTGGATTGGCTCTAAAATTTGTGAGCATATTCCTTTCATTGAGTAATTTTATCTCCTTAGCTAGTTTGAGTATTGGTTAAGTGGATCATCTAATTTGAGAGTGTTTTGTTAGTCCGTGTTACTGTAGTTTAATTAGTTCCATCAGGAAGCAGTTTGGCCAGTCAAACGGTGCCCAATTCAGCGAAGATTTGATCACCTCGTGATAACTTGTGTGTATAATTGTCTATTCCCTCCGACTCATATTAGTTAACGTGGATTTATCTAGATTCGGATGTATCTGCTAGTACTAAAACATGTCTAGATATATGAATCTAGACAAATCCAAGTCAACTACTCCCTTCAATCCATATTACTTGTCAAAAAATGGATGTATCTAGACATGTTTTAGTGCTAGATACATCCATTTTAATGACAAGTAATATGGATAGGAGGGAGTAATATGGATTGGAGGAAGTATAAAATTCCTTCAAACTATTGATATTTGGTGGGTTTGGATATATGGCTTGACATTGCCGATCATATTACCGAAGTGGGCAACTATGATACTTCTACAGTTCCACCTTGTTGTTATTGTTGTCGACCGCCAACAAGTTGTATATCCCAAACAACACTGGCCATGCTAAAACCGGTGTTTTGTGGTAGGCAAAATCCTAAAACAAAAGGTTTTTTTGTCAACCTAAAGCAAAGCTTCTGTTAAGCTATGTCCCTCTCCCTCCACTCCGGTCCCGATTCACCATAGAAGACAAAGAAATTCCGAGTGGAATCCAGTCGAGAATCGTTTTGAAGGGAAGTTAGGATGTTAGCAAGGCAAACTTTTGTCATACGGAGATAGATTAGTGTTAATCAACTCGGTTTTAACAAGTATATCTATGTTTATGTTTTCTTTTATGGAGATACCGAAGGGTGTTAGAAAAAAGGTTGGATTTCTATCGTTCAAGATTCTTTTGGCAAAGTGATGAACATAAGAATTAATACAAAATAACTAAGTGGAACATAATTTGTAGACCCAAAGATCAGGGTGGTTTGGGAATAGAGGTGTTAGAGATTAAAAACAAGTGTTTACTTACCAAGTGGTTTATGAATTACTTTCCGAGCAAGGGGTATGGTAAGAATTGCTCCACAATAAATACATGAAAACTAAAACATTGGCCCAAGTTTAAGCTAAACCGACTGACTCTCCATAGAAAGGCTTAATGCAAGTTAAGGATAGTTTCTTTGCTAGAGGTTTCTTTAAAATAGGAGATGGGGTCACAACTCGGTTCTAGGAGGATGTATGGCTGGGGATGTACCTCTGGCACAACAATATCCTTTCATATATAATATTGTTCATGAAATCTTATCTTATAACCCTCTTAATATCGGTTTTAGGAGGAATTTGGCTGGGACAAAATGGAATACATGGTTGCATCTATGCCAGAGACTAATGCAGGTTCACTTAATCGATGAATCCGATACTTTTAAGTGGAAGTTAACGGTGGATGGGATATTCATAGTTAAATCTATGTACGGGGATCTCATGAATGGTCATCAGAGACTCCCCACAAAATACCTTTGGAAACTCAAAATACCACTAAAAATTAAGATTTTTATGTGGTTTTTAAATAACAAAGTTTTATTAACTAAAGATAACCTACTAAGAAGAAATTGGAAAGGTTGCAAGAAGTGTTGTTTTTGTGATGGGGATGAATCCATCAAGCACCTTTTCTTATCATGCCCCTTTGCTAAGATTATTTGGCGCATTGTGTTTTTCACTTACAATCTACCACCGCCAACCAATATTACCAATATGTTTGCAAATTGGTTGAATGGAATGAATAGGGCTGATAAAGCTAGAATACGAATAGGGGTGTCGGCTTTATGTTGGTCAATATGGAAGTGTCACAATGCTATTATTTTTAACAAGGTTCGAGTTCAATCTTTTTGGCAGGTTATTATTACGGCGTTTTGATGGATCTAGCTCTGGGCTTTGTTACTACTGGAGCACCAACGAGCTCTGATGTTTTTTGGATGCAACCGTCTGGTGATGGCTGGTCAGGATATCTATTACCTGGTTTCGTGGCGGCATTCTAGTAGGTTGAGAGATGTTTAGCTTTTGTAGGCTATTCTCTGTCGGTCTACTTGTCTTTTTCAGATGGTTGGTGTTTGTATCAACCCTCTTAGACCCTTGAATTGTAACGTTTGCACTATTGGTAATATGTAATAAATTGGGATGTGTGCATGCGAGGATGCAGAGGCCGGGGAATACCCCCATTTTGAAGAAAAAAATGTCCCTCCACTCCACATGAAGGTGTGAGCTGGCACTGGCAGCCCAAACACAGCCCCAAAGTCGAACACATGAATCGTTGAATGCAATTGCATCTAACGATTCAGGTGCGTCGCCGATAAATGAGAGTAGGAAAAAAACTCTAACCACCACTAAGTGTCTACATGAGTGACCATGGTGTCGTTGCGTCCATTGTGACTTGTGAGCGTGTGTGAGAGGAAGAAAGAGAGGCGATTACTATCTAGTTGGTGATTCTTGGCCATTTGTCTTAAACCTGGTTGTAAGAGGCTCAAATGTGTTTGGATTGGCTCTAAAATTTGTGAGTTTGTTCCTTTCATTGAGTAATTTTGTCTCCTTAGCTAGTTTGAGTGTTGTTTAAGTGGAGCATCTAATTTGGGAGTGCTTTGTTAGTTCGTGTTACTGCAGTTCCATCATGAAGTAGTTTTTTTGTGAAAATCATGAAGCTGTTTGGCTAGTCAAACGGTGCCCAATTCAGCAAAGATTTGATCAGCTCGTGATAACTTGTGTGTATAATTGTCTACCAAATTTGGTGGGTTTGGATATTTGGCTTGACATTGCCGACCATATTACCGAAGCGGGCATAAACTATGATACTTATATAGTTCCACCTTGCTGTTATCTTGCCCCTTTGTTGTTATTGTTGTCGACCGTCGACAACTTGTAGTAAGTGTGTGCCAAAGTTTCTCATATTAGAACTTGCGTGGACCAGTTTGATTATTTACCACTCAAGTCGAGTAGGTTTTTCCAGTTAAATCATCATGTCCCGTGTGCATTTGTCTTATGTTATTTTTGTTGCATATTTGTTGCTTCAAAGCTAATCTCAAAGTTCACCACATGTTGTATAGTTGTTGGTTTCATCTTTACCATGGTTATTTTGATACACAGCCAATTCATACATGAATTCAAGGCAACTCAAACTACCGTAACCGGAGCCTAAATTACACAAATTACTCACCTAACTTATAAGTGAAGCTGGTCAGATTGATCAAATAAAATATCACATATATCGACCTTATCACTAACCTCAACGTCGAATTAGTCACTATATTAGAAATTTCTTGTAAATACATTTACAAAAAAATATATGACAAACCTAATACTCCCTCCGTCTCAAAATAGTGTCTCGGGTTTTTCAAAATTTGGATAAATTTATATACTAAATAGTGTTTAGATTTATCTAAATTTTGACAAATCTGTGACACTTATTTTGAGACGGAGGGAGTAGAAATTTTGAAACATGAAATGTATAATTTTTGAGGAAGTTCAAATTATTCCAGGAAACATGAAATACAGGTATGTTGTATACTTGAACATGGTTTTTTATTGAGACTTATTTATTTATGATACAATTTTTAAGTATTTGTGTGCGTGCGTGAGCGTGTGTGTGTGTGTGTTAAGTCATTAAGTCATAAATTTAAAGTGCCTTCTTGCGCCTCTCAATTCATTGTTGAGTGCTCAGCATCTGAGCAAACAAACGAACTTATTCACCATGGTTTTTCGTCACTGTCTCCAACAACTACAAATATTATTACAAACAATGTGAGAAATAGAAAAAGACCGATGAATTATAGAGAACTACCAATACCAAAGCAGTGAGGAGGCGGACACTTACTGCGGCTGTTGATGGGCCGACAACGGCAATGGGCATGGGCATGGGCGTGGGCTTCCACCGCTATATATACCTCTTGTAAGCCTCGCCTAGGATAAGTTGAATCTGTAAAATCCCCAGCACTGTGTAAACACTCCCCGATATAGTGAAGTTTTGTTGGCTAGCTACTGCTCGTGGTTTTTTCCTCTCTTTATTGGTGAGGTTTTTCCACGTTGAGTTTGTATCCCTTGTTGTGTTTTCGTTTTTCCTTCATTATCTTCTTGTCGCGTTTATAACAAAGGTGTTGTCCACGCTGGTCCAAATGCTCTCTGCAACGACGACGGGGGTGCCATCGACGATGAACGTCGTTGCGGCCACCCCCACGTCACGGGTGGCGACAAAGAACGACGTGCTTCGTTCGAGGTGAATACACCCTTCATAAACTCGGTTGATGCAGTTACCACAACTCCGACAAGCAGTCCAACAAGTCCGACGCCCGCCGCATGTGTGAAAGTTGACAGTCAATAACCCTACCGCGGTGGTGATGCATCCCTTGATGGTGTTTGAGATGATGAGGCATAGAAATTTGGCCACAGGAGCACATGAAAAAGCAAGATGAATTCAAGACAACTCAAACTACCATAACCCGAGGCTAAAATACACAAATCACTCAACAAACTGATGATTAAAGCTGTTCAAAACCGATATTAGAGTGGCGTGGCATTGTTTTGACCTTCTGTACATGAGGATCCGAATAAAATAGCACATATATCGACTGTGTCACTAATATAAATGTTGAATTAGTCACTATATTAGAACAATCTATAAAATGAAATCATGGAAGATATAAGCTTATTTTTTTATAGATATATTTACAAGAAAAATCATGTACTCCCTCTGATCCATAATAAGCGTCGCAGTTTTGAACTGAGGTTAGATCAAAACGGCGACACTTATTATGGATCGTACGTAGTATTGTATAAAATACTGATAACAAACCTGTTAGAAATTAAAAAAAATTGAGTCTATAAATTCTGAGGAAGTTCAAGATTATTTCAGGAAACATGAAATACATGTATATTTTATACTTTTTTCGAGGGGGTATATTATATACTTGATGTGGGTGTTGTTGTTGAGACTTGTTTGTTTATGATACAATTTTTAAGTATTTGTGTTTGTGTGTTTCATTAATCCTTAGCCTTCCCTATTTTTTAAATTTTGCATACAATTTTACCCAAATTTTTATTCTCAATTTTCAGAGAAATATGTACGACATTTTTAGGTTATTTCTAGTTTCCAGATTTATTTCTAAAAAAATACTATATTTCCCATGGTTTGCACATGGATCCTGTGTGAAAAATGGAGCAGTATTCCTTTGATAAACGCTAAAAAACATGAATACAAATATGAAAGAAATGTTACCTAGGACGGATAGAAAATGTGCAACGTCCAGGTTTCAGCATGAAAGGCCGAGAGCCCACCACATGAACACCTGCAAAAAAAAAAAAAAAAGCGCTCCGTGGTGGGTGCGCGTGCGACTGCGTCCACAGCTCACGGCGGCAGGCAACGGTGCGCGCCTCGCAGCCGCAGACATCATCGGAGGCTTCTGCGTCGACACGAGTTCAGGACGTGGACAGGCACGTGATGATGGGCGCCGCTCGGGCTGGCCCGCCGCAGTTTCCCTGTCGAGCTACATGTAGTACGATGTGCTGATGTGCAGAGCCCGGCTGCGTCTTTTTCTGTGTCCTGTGCTGGGTTCGTTCTCGTCAGATCGATTTTTTTACAAATATGACCCTCTGCAATTCGTTATCGTTAAAAATACCCTTCTCGTACCGCAAAAGCCAAAAATGCCCTGGCGGGATGCTGAAAAGGCGACACGTGTCACCTCCCGCCACGGGGGGCGGCGGGATGTTCCTCCCGCCACAGGGGGTGGCGGGATGTTCCTTCCGCCTTTGGCGGTGGCGGAATGACGTCGTGGGGCCCACCAGTGCGAGCACGAAGTCGAACCTCCCGCCAGCGCCAAGTCGAACCTCCCCGTTGGCCTGGCCGTGGGGCCCACCTCATCCCGCCATTCCCCATGGCGGAAGGAACATTCCGCCACCCCCTGTGGCGGGAGGAACATCCCGCCATCCCCCGTGGGGAGGTGACACGTGTCGCCTTTTCAGCCTCCCGCCAGGGCATTTTTGCCTTTTGCGGCGCGAGGAGGGTATTATTGGCGATGACGAATTGCAGAGGGTCGTATTTGTAAAAAAATCTGTCAGATCTCATCCGAGTTTGACGGGAGATGGGTACGTCGTGCTGGTTAAATGGTTCAGACTGAACGGAGATTGATATGTGATGTGGATGGCTCGAGCAACCTGTCTATGGTCTACGGATTTCTTGCAGAATCAGTGACACCAGATATATTCACAGAGGTGTCATAACCTAGGATAATCAATTTAAGCCAACAAAATATCTAATACAGGGCCTTATCTATGGCACCTGTATTTCATTTAGAGGCAAAAACTTTGTTTCTTCGTTCCCTAGCTAAATACACATGCAACTAGGGTGGCAAGCGGGCGGGCCGCGGCGCTGCTTTTTCACTAATCCTCCTCTATTTTTGCTAGCACATAACCTATTTTTCTTATATTTTGCTTTTGCAGGACAAATTATGCGAGTGCCCTTTCTAACACTGCTTGTAACACTTTATGTTAGAATTTTTGCCTAAATAGCGTCAGCCTATTTATTATATGCCAATAAATTTCTGAAATCCTAGATGTCTATTTTGGCCCATTCATGAAAGGCAAGAGCTGTAACAAAAGTTTCGTCTCACATTACTAGTTAAGTGGAAGTTAGACTAGCTTATAAGGAGAGCTTTTCCACCACTTGTACGAGCTTGAGAAAAGAAGACATATACAAGTGCGCTCCTCCTCCTCCTCCTCGCTCTCCACGGCTCATCACGACACGCGCGCCGCGGGTTGCGGGAATCTTGCCGCTTTATTTTACCACGCATGAATGGTATATGTACAGAAGCTGAAACGTTTTGCTCGAGTGGGGTTTTAATACGAGCTAAGTAAAAATAAATACGAACTGAGTGGAGGTTGTCTGGTTGGTTGCCGCTTGTTCACCTCAACTTTCGCCTCTTCGTTTCATCTTCTGCGCAGCCTGTTTGCCTTCCCTCTATGCCTATAAAAGAGAGGTCGCGCTCCTCTCACACAGACCATCGCATAACCCTTTGCGTCTCCAGTTTTAGAGCACTGTGCTACCTAGATCTTCCACATCCCGTCTTATGGCGTGCACCACGAGCCGGGACAGTAGGCCTCCGAGACCTCGCTATTTCGAGTCCTGTACGAGAGAAGGGCGATAAGGTTTTCGAAGAGCACTATTTGCGCGACTATTGGCTTCATCACGGACACCTTCACGAACAGCGATAGCGCCGACGTCTTCCCCAACGAGGACTTTTTTTCCGACATCAGCAACCTCTTCCTTGATGACATGGTTGACGATGGTGCCAACGCGAACGCTGGCGGTTCCTCTACTGCTGATGTGATGTACATTCTCTTTATCAATCTTGTTCTGATCGTATCTCAAATTCTATGCCTTGCAATCCGTTTGGTTATCTGTCTTAATCTGTATTCGCTATTTCACATAATTAGTCTAATTTCTATTATTCTATTCATGTTTTATCTAGCATTTATTATGGTTAATTCTCTTAGTAAATTGCTCTTTTATTCAACAATCCAAAAACCTTATTTCAGGAAGTTTGCCCCAGGTGGCTTTGTTGCTTCCATGAAGCCACCTGTGTTTGAAGGTGTCAATTACAAACGATGGTGTGCGAGAGTAGTTCTCTGGTTTCAGATCATGAGTTGCTATAACGCCATCTATGACGCACCTGAGGGAAATCTTAATCCTTCTCAGGAAGAGGCGTTCCAAAAACTTGATACCACTTTCAAGGCTGCCTTGATCAGCATTCTTGGCGACAATATTATCGATTTATATCTATCATTTAGTAATGGTAAGGATATGTGGGATGCGCTCGAGAGAAAATTTGGAGTCTCCGATGCTGGCAGTGGACTGTATGTCATGGAACAATTCTATGACTATATGATGGTTGATGACCGCCCCATTGTGGAGCAGGGTCATGAAATACAGTCACTTTCCAGGGAGCTTGAGCACTTCACTTGTGTGTTACCAGAAAAGTTTGTTGCTAGAGGCATTATTTCCAAGCTTCCTCAGTCATGGAGGAATTTTGCTACTTCTCTGCAGCACAAGAGACAAGAGTTTTTCGTAACGGATCTCATTGGGACTCTTGATGTGGAAGAGAAGGCGAGAGCAAAAGACACACGTGCTCGAGGTACCGAGGAAGTTTCTAATGCAAATCTGGTGCATAAAATGAACTTTCATCCTCACAAGTTCAAGAACAAGGGCAAGTTTGATGGTAAAGTAAATTTCGATGGAAAGATCAAGGCATCACAGTCTACCAGCTTCAAGAAGAAGACTGATAAGAAGAAAGCTGCTTTTCATGTGTGCGGTGATCCTGATCATTGGGCTCCTGCTTGTCCCAACCGCTTTGACAAGCGCCAGCATGTGAAGGGCAGTAAGACTGCTAATGTTGTCATGAGCGACATTGAGATGAAAGATATTTGGGTATGGTATATTACCTACCGTTCTTCCATTATGTCATTCTCCTCATTGGTGGATTGACACGGGCGTTAATGTATATGTCTATTCTGATATTTCTATGTTTTCTTCATATCAGGTCTGAGGGACTCAAACCGTGTTGATGGAGAATGACACGCATGCTTCTGTTGATGGTGTTGGTACGGTCGATCTGAAGTTCACTTCGGAAAATACCATGCGCCTGAAGAACATGCATCATGTTCCCTCAATAAATAAAAATCTTGTTAGCGGATCTCTTCTATGTCGAGACGGCTACAAGATTGTATTCGAGTCCAATAAATTTGTAATTTCTAGGTATGGAACCTTTGTTGGTAAAGGTTATGAGTGCGGAGGTTTGTTCCGCTTATCTCTTCCAGACATTTGTAATAAAGTTGTTAATCATATTACACGAATTTTGAATCAAATGTCTGGCACTCTCGTCTTTGTCATATTAATTTTGGTTGTATGTGTTGGAGATATGCCCTAGAGGCAATAATAAATATAGTTATTATTATATCTTTGTGTTTATGATAAATGTTTGCATTCATGCTATAACAGTATTAAAAGGAAATATTAATACTTGTGTGATTTGTAAACTAAATTAGAGTCCCTAGTAAAGCATCTTTATAATACTAGCTTGTTGGTTAATAGATGATTGTGGTTTCACTATCATGAACATTGAGATGTTGTTAACAACAAGATCATATCATTAGGAGAATGGTATGATGGACATACTCCTATAGATAAGCGTAGCATAAAGATCAAGTCATTTTAATAGTTCAATTGCTATAATCTTTCTAATACATAGTAACCTAATTCCTTCTACCATGAGATCATGCTAATCACCATCGCCGAAAGGATTCTTTGATGACATCAAACACCACACTGTAACTGGGTGTCTATAAAGGTGGCATTGAGTGTTCGGAAAGTATGGGTTGAGGCACATGGATCAAGAGTGGGATTTGTCCATCCATATGACGGATAGATATACTCTGGGCCCTCTCGGTGCAATGTAATCCAATTGGCTTGCAAGCATGTGACTGGCTCACAAGGGATCACATACCACGGGAACGAGAAAAGAGTACTTATCAGTAACGAGGTTGAACTAGGTATGCAGAGATACCGACGATCCAAACCTCGGATAAGTAAACTATCGTGAGGAAAAGGAAAATTGGTATCGTATGTAAGTGGTTCATTCGATCGCAAAGTAATCATAGAAATATGTGGGAGCCATATGAATTTCCAGATTCCTCTATTGGTTATTGATCGGAGAAGTGTCTCGGTCATGTCCGCATAATTCACGAACCGTAGGGAGACACACTTAAGGATTCGATGTTGTTGAGTAGTTATGGAATGATGAGTAAGACACCGAATATTGTTAGGAGTCTCGGATGGGATCCGGGATATCACAAGGAGATCAGGAATGGTCCGGAGAATAAGATTCATATAAGGAAAGTCCTGTTTCGGAGTTAGGGAATGATTCCGGTGTTTTCACCAGGAATGTTCTAGAAGGGTCAGGAAGGTCCGGCACTCCGGAGGGGAAGGGTACATGAATGTGTCATGACAATATGGAATGGTTGCATCATGTACTAGGTCACTTGGCTGGGAAAAATAAAGAGAGAAATCAAATCCAAGTTTGAAAGTCAAATGCCAATTTGAAAAAGTCAAACGCCAAGTTTGCTTGGTGGAGGGAGAGTAGGAAACCTACTTGGGGAGGAAGTCCCCTCCCTCCATCCGCCGGCCAAGGAGGCCGAGTTGGGGGAGGACTACCTCCTCCCAACCGGCCACCCTCCACCTATATAAGGAGAGGTAGGGCGCCCCTACCCCTCACACCCAACACCCTAGCCCCAAGCCGCCGGCGCCACCACCTCCTTGTGCCACCGCCGCCTAGGGAACCTCCAACTCACCGAGTTGGGGTTTCCCCAAGCCCTAGGCCGCCGGCCAAGCTCCGCCCCTTGGTGCCTCTAAACCCTAGATCGCCAAGGCCTCTCTCATAGTCCACCATACTCGCTCCGGCTTAAGGCGAAGCCCTGCGAGATCTCCCCTCTACTTCCGGTACCACGCCGTCGTGCTGCGGGAATCGCGAGGAGAGTGCTACAACCTCCGCTGCCTGCTGGAACAAGGGAGAGGAAGGTCTTCATCGAGTACTGAACGTGTGACCGACTGCGGAAGCGCTGCCGGAACGCAGCGCCGGAAGGATCGTCTACGCGATCTTGAGATCGACATGAGTACGACTACATCATCCACGAGAATCTGCTCTCGTTAACCGCTTTGGAATCTTCGAGGGTGAGTTCCTCTATCGACTCGTTGCCACAATATAGTAGATAGATCTTGGCTTGTTTGTTTGCATGCGGTAGAAATTTTTTGTTTTCCATGCTACGAAGCCCTACAGTGGTATCAGAGCCGTGTCTATATGTAGATCTGTTGCACAAGTAGAACACAATGGTCATTGTGGGCGGTGGTGCTTTTATTATCAATTGCTTTTTGTGTACTTTGCATCTTGCGGTATGATGGGATGAAGCGGCCCGGGCTAACCTTACATGACATCGTTCATGAGACTTGCTCCACGCTCAACATGCAACTTGTATTGCATAAGTGTCTTTGCGGGTGTCTGTCTCTCCCATCATAGTATAGATTCAATTTACAACGGGCACTTGATAGTTCAAACACCAACGTTGTGGTTCTTGTTCGTAAGTTAGTACGACACTTATTGATAGACCCAAACCACGTAAAATATGCAAAGAAAATTATAGGCGTCTAAGTTTGTTTTGCAGGGGTGTGCTGTGATGTGATATGGCCATGATTGTGATTATATTTAATGTATGCAATGTTCCTTATTGTAAGTTGGCAACCGGCAGGAGCCATATGGTTGTCTTTAAATTCTGTTAAGACCCAGGTGTCTATTCAAAGTAGTTGTAATAGTTGAAGCTGGTGGACGACAACCATGAAACGGTGCCATTGACCTTGACGCCATACCTGTGATGATGGAGATCATGTTCGTGCTTGAAGATGGAAATCGGAAGCACAAGAAGAAAGGCCATATCATATCACATATAATGAATTGCATGTGATGTTAATCCTTTATGCATCTTGTATTGCTTAGTTAACGACGGTAGCATTATAAGATGATCCCTCAAGCACACAAATTTCAAGTTTTAAAGTGTTCATCCTTAGTAAGCATCGTTGCTAAAGCTCGTTGTTTCGAAGCACCACGTGATGATCGGGTGTGTTAGATTCTGCGGGTGTAAACAACGTGAGCAAGCCAGATTTGCTCATGCAGAAGCTAAGGTTTGATCTTGACGAGCCTAGCATGTACAGACATGGTCTCGGAACACGGATCACCGAAAGGTAAAGCATGAGTCATATAGTAGATATGATGAACATGTTGATTGTTCGCCATTGAAGCTACATCAACTGTCGTGATGATCGGTTTTGATGTGGTGGATTTGGTTCGTGTGATCACTAAAACAATGTGAGGGATATTGTTTTGAGTGGGAGTTCACCTAGATTAATTTAACTATTAATTAGAACTCAATTTGTCATAAACTTAGTCTAAACTATTGCAAATATGTTGTGGATCAATGGCGGCCCCTACCATCAATTTTAATGCGTTCCTAGAGAAAGAAAAGTTGAAAAACAATGGAAGCAACTTCACGGATTGGTTCCGCAATTTGAGGATTGTCCTCAATGCTGGTAATTTGACCTATGTGCTGGATGCACCGCTGGGTGACCCGCCTGCAGCTACTGCTACCGATGAAGTAAAGAATGTTTACCTTACTCGGAAGAATCAGTACTCCACAGTTCAGTGTGCTATATTGTATGGTTTGGAATCGGAGCTTCAGAAAAGGTTTGAGAACCATGACCCACATGATATTGTCCGTGAACTCAAAATGATATTTGAGGCTCACGCGGCAGTTGAGAGTTATGAGGCTTATGAAAAGTTCTTTAACTGCAAGATGGAAGAGGGCAGCTCCGTCAGTGAGCATGTGCTTAAGATGTCTGGGCACGCAAACAAACTCCAAAGTTTGGGTATAGTGATTCCTAATTCTTTGGGGATTCACTGTGTCCTCCAATCACTACCACCAAGTTACAAGAACTGTGTGATGAACTACAATATGCAAAACATGGACAAGACGTTGCCAGAACTCTTCTCCATGTTGAAATCTGCAGAAGTGGAGATCAAGAAAGAGCACCAAGTGTTGTTGGTCAATAAGACCACCAAATTCAAGAAAGGCAAGTCTAAGCAAAAGGGAAACTTCAAGAAGGGCGGTAAGAAAGTTGCCGCGCCGGCGAAGAAGACCAAGGATGTGCCTAAGCCTGATACTGAGTGCTTTTACTGCAAGGGAGAAGGTCACTGGAAGCGGAATTGCCCAAAGTACTTGGCGGATTTGAAGAACGGCAACATCAAGAAGAAAGGTATATCCGATATACATGTTATTGATGTGTATCTCACTAGTACTCGTAGTAGTGCCTGGGTATTTGATACTGGTTCGGTTGCTCATATTTGTAACTCGAAACAGGTGCTACAGAATAAACGGAAGCTAGCGAAGAACGAGGTGACGATGCGCGTTGGAAATGGATCAAAGGTTGATGTGATCGCGGTCGGCACGCTACCTCTTCATCTACCATCAGGATTAGTTTTATACTTAAATAATTGTTATTTGGTGCATGCGTTGAGCATGAACATTATATCTGGATCATGTTTATTGCGAGACGGTTACTTTTCTAAGTCCGAGAATAATGGTTGTTCAATTTATATGAGTAATATGTTTTATGCACATGCACCTTTGATAGATGGTCTATTCTTATTGAATCTCGATTGTGGAAATACACATATTAATAACATTGAAGCTAAACGTTTGAAATTGAGTGATAACTCGACCTATATGTGGCACTGTCGTCTTGTTCATATTGGAGAGAAGTGTATGAAGAAACTCCGTTCCGATGGACTTCTTGAATCACTTGATTTCGAATCACTTGAAAGATGTGAAGCATGTCTGATAGGTAAAATGACTAAGACTCCATTTTCTGGGATGATGGAGCGAGTTACGGACTTATTGGAAATCAAACATACCGATGTGTGTGGCCCAATGAGTGTAGCATCGCGCGGTAGTTATCGTTATGTTCTTACCTTCACGGATGACTTGAGTAGATATGGGTATATCTATTTCATGAAACATAAGTCCGAAACTTTCGAGAAGTTTAAGGAATTTCATTGTGAGGTAGAGAATCAACGTAACAAGAAGATTAAATTTCTATGTTCTGATCGTGGAGGTGAATATCTAAGTTACGGGTTTGGCGAGCATTTAAAGAAATGCGGAATACTTTCACAATTGACACCGCCAGGAACACCACAGCGTAATGGTGTGTCCGAACGTCGTAATCGAACTCTTTTAGATATGGTTCGTTCTATGATGTCACTTACAGATTTACCGCTATCATTTTGGGGTTATGCATTAGAAACAGCCGCATTCACTTTAAATAGGGAACCATCTAAATCCGTTGAAACGACACCGTATGAATTATGGTTTGGGAAGAAACCTAAATTGTCGTTCCTTAAAGTTTGGGGTTGTGAAGCTTATGTAAAGAAGTTACAGCCAGACAAGCTTGAACCCAAAGCGGAAAAATGCGTCTTCATAGGATACCCGAAGGAAACTATTGGGTATACCTTCGATCATAGATCCAAGGGCAAAATCTTCGTTGCTAAGAATGGATCCTTTCTAGAGAAGGAATTTCTCTCGAAAGAAGTGACTGGAAGGAAAGTAGAACTCGGCGAGGTTGTTGAACCTTCTCTCGAACTTGCGATTAGCGTAGCACCGGAAGTAGTTCCTGTGGCGCCTACACCAATAAGAGAGGAAGCTAATGATGATGATCATGAAACTTCGGTTGAAGAAGCTACAGAACCTCGCAGGTCAACGAGAACTCGTACCACTCCTGATTGGTATGATCCCATTATGAGTGTCATGTTGGTGGACAACACCGATGACCCTGCGACATATGAGGAAGCGATGATGAGCCCAGATTCCAATAAATGGCAAGATGCCATGAAATCCGATATTGGATCCATGTACGAAAACCATGTATGGACTTTGATGGACTTACCGGATGGCCGGAAGGCTGTCGAGAACAAATGGATTTTCAAGAAGAAAACATATGCTGATGGTAATGTTACTGTCTATAAAGCTCGACTTGTCGCAAAAGGGTTTCGACAAATTCAAGGAGTTGACTACGATGAGACTTTCTCACCAGTAGCGAAGCTAAAGTCTATGAGGATTATGTTAGCAATCGCTGCATATTATGATTATGAGATATGGCAGATGGATGTCAAAACAGTGTTCCTCAATGGAGACATTGATGAAGAGTTGTATATGATGCAACCCCAAAGGTTTTGTCGATCCTAAAGATGCTAACAAGGTATGCAAAATTCAACGGTCCATATATGGATTGAAGCAAGCATCCCGAAGTTGGAATCAACGTTTTGATAAGGTAATCAAAAGCTTTGGTTTTATACAAACTTATGGAGAAGCTTGTATTTACAAGAAAGTGAGTGGGAGCTCTGTAGCATTCTTAATACTATATGTATATGACATATTGTTGATTGGAAATGATGTAGACCTTCTTAATAGTGTCAAGGATTATTTGAATAATAGTTTTTCAATGAAAGATCTTGGCGAAGCAGCTTACATATTAGGCATAAAGATTTATAGAGATAGATCGAGACGCCTAATATCATTGCACAAAGTACATATTTGGAAAATGTTCTAAAGAGGTTTGGAATGGAAGATAGCAAGAAAGATTCTTGCCCATGTTTCCCAATACGACCTTGAGTAAAACTCAAAGTCCAGCAACGGAAGAAGATAGAGAAAGGATGAGTAAGACTCCCTATGCCTCAGCCATAGGATCTCTAATGTATGCCATGCTATGTACTAGACCCGACATTGCATATGTTGTTAGTTTGACTAGCAGATATCAAAGTGATCCAGGAGTGGATCATTGGACAGCGGTCAAAAACATCCTTCAGTACTTGGGAAGAACTAAGGATATGGTTCTTTCTTATGGAGGTGATGAATAGCTCGTTGTTAATGGTTACACCGATGCTAGTTGGAACACCGATCCGGATGATTCTAAATCTCAATCTGGATACATATTTACTTTGAATGGTGCAGCAGTTAGCTGGAGGAGTGCAAAGCAAAGCATTGTGGCGAGATCTTCAACTGAATCGGAATACATAGCTGCTTCGGAGGCTTCACAAGAAGCGATATGGATGAAGGAGTTCATTACACAGCTCGGTGTGGTTCCAAGTGCGCAGGACCCAATGTCTATCTACTGTGATAACATGGGCCCCATAGCCAATGCGCAAGAACCAAGGTCACACAAGAAGCTGAAGCACATCAAGCTACGTTTTCACGCTATTCAAGAACATGTCCAAGATGGTGACATAAAGATTTGCAAAGTACACACATATCTGAATGTGGCGGATCCGTTGACTAAACATCTCCCGAGGGCAAAACATGACCAACACCAAACTTCCATGGGTGTTCGGTATATAACCATGTAATCTAGATTAGTTGACTCTAGTGCAAGTGGGAGACTATTGGAGATATGCCCTAGAGGCAATAATAAATATAGTTTTTATTATATCTTTGTGTTTATGATAAATGTTTGCATTCATGCTATAACAGTATTAAAAGGAAACATTAATACTTGTGTGATTTGTTAACTAAATTAGAGTCCCTAGTAAAGCCTCTTCATAATACTAGCTTGTTGGTTAATAGATGATTGTGGTTTCCCTATCATGAACATTGAGATGTTGTTAACAACAAGATCATATCATTAGGAGAATGGTATGATGGACATACTCCTATAGATAAGCGTAGCATAAAGATCAAGTCATTTTACTAGTTCAATTGCTATAAGCTTTCTGACACATAGTAACTAATTCCTTCGACCATGAGATCATGCTAATCACCATCACCGGAAGGATGCTTTGATGACATCAAACACCACACCGTAACTGGGTGGCTATAAAGGTGGCATTGAGTGTTCGGAAAGTATGGGTTGAGGCACATGGATCAAGAGTGGGATTTGTCCATCCATATGACGGATAGATATACTCTGGGCCCTCTCGGTGGAATGTCATCCAATTGGCTTGCAAGCATGTGACTGGCTCACAAGGGATCACATACCACGGGAATGAGAAAAGAGTACTTATCAGTAACGAGGTTGAACTAGGTATGCAGAGATACCGACGATCAAAACCTCGGATGAGTAAACTATCGTGAGACAAAGGGAAATTGGTATCTCATGTAAGTGGTTCATTCGATCGCAAAGTAATCGTATAAATATGTGGGATCCATATGAATTTCTAGATTCCTCTATTGGTTATTGATCGGAGAAGTGTCTCGGTCATGTCCGCATAATTCACGAACCGTAGGGAGACACACTTAAGGATTCGATGTTGTTGAGTAGTTATGGAATGATGAGTAAGAGACCGAATGTTGTTCGGAGTCTCGGATGGGATTCGGGATATCACGAGGAGATCCGGAATGGTCCGGAGAATAAGATTCATATAAGGAAAGTCCTGTTTCGGAGTTGGGGAATGATTCCAGTGTTTTCACCAGGAATGTTCTAAAAGGGTTCCGGAAGGTCCGACACTCCGGAGGGGAAGGGTACATGAATGTGTCATAACAAGTTGGAATGGTTGCATCATGTACTAGGTGTCATCGCTGAGCAAAATAAAGAGAGAAATCAAATCCAAGTTTGAAAGTCAAACGCCAATTTGAAAAAGTCAAACGCCAAGTTTGCTTGCTGGAGGGAGAGTAGGAAACCTACTTGGGGAGGAAGTCCCCTCCCTCCACCCGCCGTCCAAGGAGGCCGAGTTGGGGGAGGACTCCCTCCTCCCAACCAGCCACCCTCCACCTATATAAGGAGGGGTAGGGCGCCCCCTACCCCTCACACCCAAAACCCTAGCCCCAAGCCGCCGGCACCACCACCTCCTTGTGCCGCCGAGGCCTAGGGCACCTCCAACTCGCCGAGTTGGGGCTTCCCCAAGCCCTAGCCGCCGGCCAAGCCCTCCCCTTGGTGCCCTCTAAACCCTAGATCACCAAGGCCTCTCTCATACTCCACCATACTCGCTCCAGCTTAAGGCGAAGCCCTGTGAGATCTCCCCTCTACTTCCGACACCACGCTGTCGTGCTGCCGGAATCACAAGGAGAGTGCTACAACCTCTGCTGCCTGCTGGAACAAGGGAGAGGAAGGTCTTCATCGAGTACTGAACGTGTGACCGATTGCGGAAGCGCTGCCGGAACGCAGCGCCGGAAGGATCGTCTACGCGATCTTGAGATCGGCATGAGTACGACTACATCATCCACGAGAATCTGCTCTCGTTAACCGCTTTGGAATCTTCGAGGGTGAGTTCCTCTATCGACTCGTTGCTACAATCTAGTAGATAGATCTTGGCTTGTTTGTTTGCATGCGGTAGAAATTTTTTGTTTTCCATGCTACGAACCCCTACAGTATGATGAAGCTAGCCAGAATGAATTTAATCCCTGTTTTTCACTACTGTTAAGGGATCTAAGTGCGAAGTCTGCGTGCAAGCAAAACAACTTCGCAAGTCACATATGACTGCAGAAGTGAGAAATTTAACACCATTAGACCTCATACATTATGATCTTTTTATATGAATGATGTGTTGACAAAAGATGGAAAAAAATAATTCATGACTTTGATCGATGACTCTACGAGATACTATCATGTGTATCTTATAAAATCAAAAGATAAGGCTTTGCATTTTTTTAAAATCTATAAAGCTGAAGCAGAAAATCAACTTGATCAAAAGATTAAGAGACTTAGGTCTGATCGTGGTGGATAGTATTTTTCCAACGAGTTTGATTATTTTTGTGCGGAACATGACATAATTCATGAGAGGACGCCTCCCTACTCACCCCAGTCAAATGGAGTAGCCGAAAGAAAGAACCGTACTCTAACAGATTTGATTAACGCCATGTTAGACACATCGGGTCTCTTCAAGGAATGGTGGGGGGAGGCACTATTAAATATGTGTCATGTCCTAAACCGAGTTCCCACAAAGAACAAATAAATTACTCCATTCGAAGAATGGAAGAAGAAAAGATTAAAACTCTCTACTTACGTACTTAGTATTGTTTGGCAAAGGTTAATGTACCAATCCTCCAAGAAGCGCAAGCTTGGACCAAAATACATTGATTGTGTTCTTCTGGGCTATGCTTTCCATAACATTGGGTATAGATTCTTGATTGTAAAATCTGAGGTACCTGACATTCATGTTGGTACTGTAGGGGTTCGTAGCATGGAAAACAAAAAATTTCTACCGCATACAAACAAACAAGCCAAGATCTATCTACTAGATTGTAGCAACGAGTCGATAGAATACTAACCCTCGAAGATCCAAAGCGGTTAACGAGAGCAGATTCTCGTGGGTGATGTAGTCGTACACTTCCGATCTCAAGATCGCGTAGACGATCCTTCCGGCGCTGCGTTCCGGCAGCGCTTCCGCAGTCAGTCACACGTTCGGTACTCGATGAAGACCTTCCTCTCCCTTGTTCCAGCAGGCAGCGGAGGTTGTAGCACTCTCCTCGCGATTCCGGCAGTACGACGGCGTGGTACCGGAAGTAGAGGGGAGATCTCGCAGGGCTTCTCCTTAAGCCGGAGCGAGTATGGTGGACTATGAGAGAGGCCTTGGCGATCTAGGGTTTAGAGGCACCAAGTAGAGAGGGCTAGGACGACGGCTAGGGCAAGGGGAAAGCCCCAACTCGGCGGCTAGGCAAACCCTAGGGGCAGCGACGACTTAGTGGAAGCCGGCGGCTAGGGCTAGGGTTTAGAGGAGAGAGGTGTAGGGAAGAGGGGCACCCCTGCCCCTCCTTTTATAGGTGGGAGGGAGGCGCGGTTGGGAGCAGGGAGTCCTCCTCCAACTCCTCCTCCTTGGCCGGCGGGTGGAGGGAGTAGGACTTCCTCCCTAAGTAGGTTTCCTACTCTCCCTCCACCAAGCAAACTTGCCGTTTGACTTCTCAAATTGGCGTTTGACTTTTCAAACTAAGATTTGATTTATCCCTTTATTTTTCTTAGCGATGAAACCTAGTACATGATGCAACCATTCCAACTTGTTATGACACATTCATGTACCCTTCCCCTCCGGAGTGCCGGACCTTCCGGAACCTTCTAGAACATTCCCGATGAAAACACCGGAACCATTCCCCAACTCCGAAATAGGACTTTCCTTATATGAATCTTATTCTCTGGACCATTCCGGATCTCCTCGTGATATCCCGGATCCCATCCGAGACTCCGATCAACATTCGGTCTCTTACTCATCATTCCATAACTACTCAACAACATCGAATCCTTAACTGTGTCTCCCTACGGTTCGTGAATTATGCGGACATGATCGAGACACTTCTCCGAACAATAACCAATAGAGGAATCTATAAATTCATATGGCTCCCACATATTTCTACGATTACTTTGTGATCGAATGAACCACTTACATACGATACCAATTTCCCTTTGTCTCACGATAGTTTACTTATCCGAGGTTTTGATTGTCGGTATCTCTGCATACCTAGTTCAACCTCGTTACCGATAAGTACTCTTTTCTCGTTCCCGTGATATGTGATCCCTTGTGAGCCAGTCACATGCTTGCAAGCTAATTGGATGACATTCCACCGAGAGGGCCCAGATTATATCTATCTGTCATATGGATGGACAAATCCCACTCTTGATCCATGTGCCTCAACCCATACTTTCCAAACACTCAATGCCACCTTTATAGCCACCCAGTTACGATGTGGTGTTTGATGTCATCAAAGCATCCTTCTGGTGATGGTGATTAACATGATCTCATGGTCGAAGGAATTAGGTTACTATGTATCAGAAAGCTTATAGCAAATGAACTATATTAAATGACTTGATCTTTATGCTACGCTTAACTATAGGAGTATGTCCATCACATCATTCTCCTAATGATATTACCCTGTTGTTAATAACATCTCTATGTTCATGATCAGGAAACCATGATCATATATTAACCAACAAGCTAGTTTAATAAGAGGCTTTACTAGGGACTCTTTTATGTTTACAAATAACACAAGTATTAATGTTTCCTTTTAATACAATTATATCATGGTATGTAAACATTTATCATAAGTATAAAGATATGATAATAACCACTTTTATTATTTCCTCTTGGGCATATCTCCAACAGTCTCCCACTTGCACTAGAGTCAATAATCTAGTTTCAAACCTTTGTGTATTCAACACCTATGGCTTTCTGGTGTCGTATATACACGATTGCTAGTGGTCAACTGATCTCCGGATCTGACACTTCCAGATCCGTGTGTAATTGCATGTCTTTGCGTCTCTACGCATCACTCATTTTCTAATGAGATGGCTTTGTACAAATTTGGTCCTTTGGTGTGACCTTTAGTTCTTGGGGTTAAAACATGTTGATAATATTGTCGTACAATATATCTTCATAGTATTATCCCTGTTGTGAACTACACTTAGTTTGATAACAAACTACTTGACACAAATGCCCTCTTTTGCTGCTATAACAGCAGTTATATACTTAGCCTTTTGTTGTAGTATCTGTCACAATGTCTCAACTTTGGAACTCATCCAAATCCATTATGGAACTTACTTTCCATCATATTGTGCCACCCTTAGTTTAGATTGAGATAAACTTAATTTGTACTTTGTGACAAAACTAGTATCAATGTAATTCATTTACAATGAACTAACCATCTATTTGTCACTTCTACAAAATAATATATTCTTATTTCTTTTACAAGATCATAAAAATATCTTTACTATTGTCCAATAATCATCTTATGAATCATTCTGGTATACGCTCATAACATTTAGAGCATAGGACATATCTGGATTTGTACACACCACAGCATGATTGATAAAATACTCTTTGTGATTTTATACATCAAGTATCAATCTATACTTGAATCTTTGTTTCACTTACCAAGTGTCAATACACTTGAATATATCATCAATATTGAAATCATTCAATCCTTTCTGTGCGACAAGAACCTTTCTTGTAGTTTCTATATTGAACTCATTCAATATATCATCTATGTACTTTCGGCACAACCATATTAGCGTCTATTGATGCCAAATATTTGGGTTTTGCCTAAGTCTTTCATCGAGATGAAATTCTTATCCTGTGTTAATAAAAGATACATTATTTCCAATCAACAATATGTCTTCCACATAATGTATTAGAAACATGTCTTAGCACTCCCACTTAATTTCTTGCAAATGCGAGCATCTTCATCGTTTCCGATGAAATTAAACTCGTTTAACAGTTTCATCATAGTGAAGATTCCAACTCCGGATGCTTACTTCAACCATTGAAGTTTGCATATGCTTTAAGCATCCTTTGAATTAACAAAACCCTATGGACCGCGTTATGCACATGTCCTAGGTAACAATTCCATTAGAAGAACTTGTTTTGTTTATTCAATTACCACATAACAAAATTATATGTAGTGGTTGCTATATCAATCCGTCTAGACTAAATATCGCTATGAAAGATCAGATCTTGTCATAGTCAACCTTTGAACATTGTTGCAAACTTTTTCCCAACATGTCGACTATTTCATAGATGTGAAACATCCATGTCTAGTTTTTTTATAGATCCAAATATGACTATAAGGTCTTGTACCTTTCCAGAGGGTCTTTCAAGTTCAAAGCTTGATCTCTCGTATATGGAACTATCACAGATTCTATGGCTTCAAGCCATTTGACGGAATCAGGGCCCATCATCGCTTCTTTGCATGTAGTCGGATCATTATTGTCAAATAATGATTTAACTCTCAAATCTTGGTATTTGATTGTTTATCCGACCTACTTGTTTCAATAGGAACTCAGATCTCCGTGACCACAACCTTTGAGGCACGTGAGCCATGAGCATTGTTGCTACCTCCGGAACACTTTTCGGCGCTGTGCAACTTTGCACATATAGCTAAGGTTCTTTTAACCTTATCAAAGTTCTATTGTCCTCCCACTTATCTTTTTACGAAATCCTTCTCAAAGAAACTTGACGTTCTAAGCGACAAACACTTTTGTCTCAGGTGTTATGGAGGAATACTTAACAGTTATTTGAAATAACATACAAAGACAGGTTCATCCGACTTTGGTTGCAAACATCTTTCTTATGCATAGCATACCAATGTTTAAGAAAGGACAACTTGGGTTTAATCCCAAACCATAACTTTATATGGTGTCATTTCAACGGATTATGATGGAGCTCTTTTCAGTGGAAAAATGGCTAAAGTTTTTAATCTTTAAAATATAATGGCAGTTTTATGAATTACACCTTCGATCTTACCATGTCAAACAAGGTTTAATTACATATCTCGAACGCTCCATACTCTTATGGTGTTTCGGGACATGCAAATTCACGGAACGATTCCTTAAATCTTAGGTATTATGCTAAACTTGTAACTCAAATATCTTCCTTTATGATCTTATCATAAACTATTTATATTCTTGTTACAATGATTTTGCACTTCATCTTGAAAGTCTTTAAACTTTTCAAATGTTGCATACTTCATCCTTATTAAGTGAATATTCATATATTCACTCAAATTTTCAGAGAAAGCATATGAAGTTGAAATCCATCGCTCTTGACTACACATAATGGACTTCGTACAACAATATGTACAAGTTCCAATAAGCTAGTCATTCGTTCCCTTTTGGCCTATGAACGAAGTTTTATTTATCTCTAGGAAAGTTTCACAAGCGTCATTTGATAAAAAATCAAAAGACTCCAAAATTCCATACACATGGAGTTTCTTCATGTTTTCTTTCCAATATAATTTAAATAGCGATGTCACTTCCTAAGTGATCTTTCAATCAATTTGTCTCTTGACATTTTTAGCACTAGTTTTATGGATGTGATTTCTCCAAAAAGATTTGTGAATCATCCATCTTTTATGGATTACGGCAATTATTTGAACAACCCTTTTGTTCTCATAATACCTGATAAAACAAATCTTGAAGGCAAGCTTTGATGTTTAACAAGCAGCACAATAACCCTTTATTTGTTCTCGATGAACATCATCACATATTATTTTGCTAGTTACTTAGGCCATTGTAGTTCATGAATTGTGTTGTTTCGTATGACGATTCACACCAACAAATTCAGTATCAAATACTTAAGAACCACATTTTTTAATAAGCAAAGAATATAGCCATAACATGTATATCATCTATATACTTCAACTAAACAATTCTAGTCTTTTCTTTTCTGCCATATATTTATGAGATTCTCTTTCAGTATTTCCTTTACTGTTTGAAAGAATCTATCAACATCAATAGTGGAGTCATATACATGACACATAGTCCAAATCATGTATAGTTAAATACCAATGTCTTTGGACTTGCACTTTGAAGTAGATCACCACCATCAAATGTTTGGTGTTCTTTCAAATTCCTTTCTTTAGTAATCTCTTGATGTAGTAAACATTTTACCTACATCAAATATTCACCCTTATCATGAAATTATCCATGATCAAGCTACTTTTAGCTTATAACGATGAATCGCGAGTATAATGTTGCTCTCCAAAACCTTTTGGTGGATTAGGACAACTAGTGTCTCCAACCTTTTGAAAATTCTCATCAAATATGAAAACATGACTTTTGCCATATTATACTCTATCATGTTGCAACCAAAACTTCGTTTCAGATATCACAATATCTTCCACACATCATGGTTTCTGAAACAACTCTTTCAACTCCTAGATTACCTTGATATTGAAACTATCTTTCGAATATCAAGAATCATGGAGACAAACATGATACTTATACACTAACACTGGAATTGTTACTCTTGATTTAATACCAATTATTAAACTTCATGGAGTAACCGAAACTTACTGAAAGTCTGCAATAGAACTTTTAAACTTTTAGATTAACACTTCAAAACAATACGATACCAGTTCGTAAAGTAACCAACCAGAATTCTATAGTTCTATCATCTCAATTATAACTAAGCGCAAGGTGGTAAACGGATGCCAATGACTACAACAACTATGCAAATTCACTTTGATTTAATTTATGATAAATAGTGTTCAACTTTTAATCATATTGTCATTGAACTCCCACTCAAAACAATATCCCTCACATTGTTTTAGTGATCACATGAACCAAATCCACCACATTAAAACCGATCATCATGAGAGTTGATGTAGCTTCAATGGCGAACAATCAACATGTTCATCATATCTACTATATGACTCATGCTTTACCTTTTGGTGATCCGTGTTTCGAGACCATGTCTGTACATGCTAGGCTCGTCAAGATCAAACCTTAGCTTCTGCATGAGCAAATCTGGCTTGCTCACGTTGTATACACTCGCAGAATCTAACACACCCGATCATCACGTGGTGCTTCGAAACAACGAGCTTTAGCAACAATGCTTACTAAGGATGAACACTTTAAAACTTGAAATTCATGTGCATGATGGATCATCTTATAATGCTACCGTCGTTAACTAAGCAATACAAGATGCATAAAGGATTAACATCACATGCAATTCATAATATGTGATATGATATGGCCTTTCTTCTTTGTGCTTCCGATCTCCATCTTCAAGCACGAACATGATCTCCATCATCACCGGCATTGCATCAAGGTCAATGACGCTGCTCCATGGTTGTCGTCCACCAGCTTCAACTATTACAACTACTTTGAATAGACACACGGGTCTTAACAGAAATTAAATACAACCATATGGCTCCTGCCGGTTGCCAACCTACAATAAGGAACATTGCATACATCAAATATAATCACAATCATGGCCATATCACATCACAGCACACCCCTGCAAAACAAAGTTAGACGCCTCCAATTTCTTTGCATATTTTACGTGGTTTGGGGCTTTCAATAAGTGTCGATCTAACTTACGAACAAGAACCACAACGTTGATGTTTGAACTATCAAGTGCCTGTTGTAAATTGGATCTATACTATAATGGGAGAGACAGACACCCGCAAAGCCACTTATGCAATACAAGTTGCATGTTGAGCGTGGAGCATGTCTCATGAACAATGTCATGTAAGGTTATCCCGGGCCGCTTCATCCCATCATACCGCAAGATGCAAAGTACACAAGAAGCAATTGATGATAAAAGCACCACCGCCCACAATAACCATTGTGTTCTACTCGTGCAACACATCTACATATAGACACGGCTCTGATACCACTGTAGGGGTTCGTATCATGGAAAACAAAAAAATTCTACCGCATACAAACAAACAAGCCAAGATCTATCTACTAGATTGTAGCAACAAGTCGATAGAATACTAACCCTCGAAGATCCAAAGCGGTTAACGAGAGCAGATTCTCGTGGGTGATCTAGTCGTACACTTCCAATCTCAAGATCGCGTAGACGATCCTTCTGGCTCTGTGTTCCGGCAGCGCTTCCGCAGTCGGTCACACGTTCGGTACTCGATGAAGTCCTTCCTCTCCCTTGTTCCAGCAGGCAGCAGAGGTTGTAGCACTCTCCTCGCGATTCCGGCAGCACGACAGCGTGGTACCGGAAGTAGAGGGGAGATCTCGCAGGGCTTCGCCTTAAGCCGGAGCGAGTATGGTGGACTATGAGAGAGGCCTTGGCGATCTAGGGTTTAGAGGCACCAAGTAGAGAGGGCTAGCGTCACATCCCAAGATTTTCCAAATCTTGTAATGTGAAAAATAAATGAATAAAATAAAACTTTGTTGATTTTCAGGGTGAGAAGAAACTTTTTGAATCCATTAGGAAACTTTCAAAACCTATTTGGATCAAATAAAATCCTAAAGGGATTTAAAAAGTTAAATAAACAATAAGCTTAAAAATATTTAAAATTACTATTTTGGATCTTTTAATAAAAGGATTTCGTTTTCAAAGGAAAAGGTAGATTTATAAATAAGGATTATTTTATATAGCCAAATTAAACCTTGGCCAATATTTTGAAATAAAATGTTTTGTTTTGATTAAAAGAGAAAAAGTTTATTTAAACAAAATAATAAGGATTTAATATCCAGTTTTATTAAAAATAAAGGTTTTTCCCATTTTAAATAAACACTAAAACTTATTTATTTATTTTAAATAAGTTTTCCAAGTATTTTATATTCTCAAATAAAACCTACTGAAGTGTTTTGGTTTTATTTTTCAAAATAAAGTTTTTAATAAAACAAATCCTATTTGATTTAATGACTAAGGTCCATTTTATTTAATTATTAATGGACCCTAAAATAAAAATGCTATTTTAAACAAGTTTTCCAAGTATCTTATATTTTCAAATAAAACCTACTGATTTGGTTTTGATAATATTTAGTTTTCAAATAGAGATTTTATTAAATAAATCAAAACCTATTTGAATTAATAATTAAGGTCTATTTTATTTAATTATTAAATAGATCCTAAGAAGAATAAAAATATTATTTTGGGACTTTGGTTTATGTTGTTAAACAGAACCAAAACATACAAAGTTTGGTGAATGATTTGAATTGATTTGTTGATTGATTTGGTTGTTTGAATTTCAAAACAGAAAATAGAATTGAAAAAGAAAAAGCATTCACGAAGGAAAAAAAAGAATTAGACATAGCCCAGCCCAGCTAAGCCCATCCCAGCCTAGCAGCCCATTTCCCTCTCTCCTTCGAGGCGTTTTTCTCTCACTCACCAGACGACCCGCAGAGCCAATGACAGGTGGACCCAACTCCCCTCTCCTCTCTCTCGCTGACCAACCGACCCCACCCCTCCTGTTCATCGTCCTCACCCGCGGTGACAGCGCCTCCCTCCTCGACCGTTTCTTGCGGAATTTATCGGCGTCAATTCGCGTTAACGCGGCAGTTAAATCAGCCCTGTGACCTCGCGCTCATAAACGCCTCTGTCACCTCCCCATTTCCCCTCGCTCACTCCTCTCTTCCGGCCACAAGGCTGCCACGATTTCACGCATGAACCCACTCTGCTCCGACGAGCTGTAGCACAAATTCCGGCGAAGCCAGACAACCCCATTGCCCCTGGAGCACACGAGCTCGCTCCTTACCTTCTGGCGCATCACCCTGAGCTTTCCGTTCATCTGCGCGAGCACCGTGAGCTCGGCAACGTCTTCCCCGAGCCAGCGCCGCCGTCTGTCTCCAACTGCGGCGACGTCTCCCCGGTAAACCTGACCACCCCTCTCTTCCCCGTGGACACTATATTGATCACCATGCCCTTGCGAACCTAACGGTGCCTCCTGTTTGTCCTAGGGTGCCCTCCATCCTCGCCCTCGACGACCTCCAGAGCACGCCCGCCGCCGTGTGGACTCCGGTGAGCAATCCACGTCGGACCAGAGCGCCCCTCGACAAACAGACCACACGTTGAGAATCATCACGACGCCACGAACACTGTGGGTATCTCCCCAGCCACTCTAGCTTCCTGTATCGCCGGCACTGCCACCATCTGGCCGCTCCGCCGCCAGCCACCTGTCGTGGGAATGGTCACGGCAGATGCTGCAATCGGCAGCGAGTAGTAGAATGAGGGGCAAGGGCGGCCAGCCATCTGCTGTGCGAGATGAGGGCGGAGACACAGGGTTTTACCCAGGTTCGGCCCCCCGGAGGGTAAATACCTACTCCTGCTAGATTGTATTATGAAGGTGGTACAATGGGCGAGCTCGGCGGCTAGGCGGCGAGTCGCTTGGGTGTATGATGGAACGTCTCTCTACACGCCCTGCAGGGAGGTTTATATAGGCTCACCTCCCCTAGGGTTTACATATCTCAACCGAATCAGTTAAGGCTTTAGTACTCGTTTAACCTAATCTGACTGGGCCTATCTACTCGCCTGGGCCTTCAGCTTCCAGTCGCTTGGATCCTCGCTGGGCTTCAATCTAGCCGCCGTCCTGCAGGCCCACTCGCCAGTTCTTGGGCCAGTCAGAAACGTCCTGCTGGGTATACCCCGGTAGGCACATCCCCATCAGTAGTCCCCGAGGCCGTCGTCGATTAGGTGTAGGTGGCTGCTGGCAGTCGGAGTATACGGCTTCGGAGTAGACATCCAGTCGAATCGTCGGCGGGCTCCTGTATAAAGGAGAAAACTAGTCATCCAGGTCGCAGCTTTGGCGAGTCGAGTCGGCGAGACACTGTCATAGTGATCGGGTCGGCGAGCCGAGTGGCTGAAGTTGGACTGTTAAACGTGGTCAAACTAGCCGTTGGGGTAATCCAACGGTAACTTTTGGCGTAATCACCTCGTAGTAACGGCTCCCTGATTTGGCGGGTAACAACTGCTATATAAGGGGAATGGCAGGCGATCAAAGAACCACCTTCTCCCCATTCCCTCCGATTGCGCACACTTTCGCCTCCCTTCGCATCGCGATCCAGCCGACCCGAAATCCTCAGACCCCCCACAAATCCTTCTGCCATGGCCCTCTCCACCGAACCTTGGGGTAGATCTAAGTGTACGAGGGCGCAACTGGCTTCCTTTGAGGAGGCCGGGATCCTGCGCGCCGGCTGCTAGCGCATCCCCGCGGCCGGAGAGGTGACCCCGAACCCGTGAGAGGGGGAATTCATCTGCTTCACCAGCCGCCTGGAACGGGGGCTAGGATTCCCTACGTCCTTGTTCTTCCGGCGCTTCTGCGCCTACTACGGGATCCAGCCGTCGGACCTGGGTCCTCATAGCATCGAGCAGCTCGCCATCTTCGTGGCGTTCTGCGAGTGCTACTTGGGCTACCGGCCCTACTTCCCTCTGTGGCAAGATCTGTTCCACGGATGGATCGTCCGCGAGGAAGCGGACGGCCCAATGCTCGCCGCGGGCGACCTAACCTTCCAGCTGAAGTCGAAGGCTTCATTTTTTGACTTGATTCTGCCCACCAAGGCAGCGAGCGATTGGAAGAAGTCGTGGTTCTATGTTGCCGAGGCGACCCCGGAGGGCGAGTCGGCGATCCCACGGTACTCCGCCAACCGGTCCGAGCCGCGCCGTCTTCAAGTCGGCAAGCTCCCCAGCGACCAGCGGATGGTCGTGGACGAAATGCTCCAAACCATCCGCGGTTTGAAGAAGAAGGGCCTCCAGACGATCAACCTATACAACTGCTGGCTCGGGCGGCGGCTCGTCCCTCTGGCTCGGCGCGACCACTACATGTACCAGTACACGGGCCGGGAGGACTCGACGAAGTCCTGCCTCGCCGAGTGGAAGCTCGAGGACTACACCCCAGCACTGAAGAAGATCACCCAGGCGGTGTACCTGGACGCAAAGGCTGGGGTCGCCCCCTACACCGCGAAGCATCCAGCCCCAACGGTAAGTCACCTCGCATCATTCGCAGTCGTAGTTTTTGCAGTCGCGGTCGTTCTAACTTCATTTTGTGTTCATTGCAGCTATTCCAAGTGGTTGGAGGATGGCTCCCGCCCTCAGACGACGAGAATTCGAGCTCGTCCGGGAGCGACGAGAGCAACGACGACGACGAGTCCGAGGAGGAGGTCGCCCCGCTGGTCCGCAAGACCCGCGGGCAGCGTCAGCGTGAGCTTGAGGCGAGTAAAAGCCTCGAGCGTCACGACGATGATGACGAACTTCCGGAGACCACCTCGCCCCGCCAGGCCACTCCGTCGAAGAAGAATAATAAAAAGGAAAAGGAGGCAAAGGCTCCCCCGAAGAAGAAAACGAAGCCGATGAGGCCGACCTCGCCACCGCACTCGGCGAGCAGCTCCGACGCCCCCAGCCCGGCCAAGGACGAGGCACCGCCGGCGGCAACCATGCTGGACACGGCCGCTGTTGAGGTGCCACTGGCCTCGATGCCTCCGCCATTCGTCCCTGTTTCTGGGCTAGGGGCCGCTCCGGCCGCGGCGGCTTCACCTCGCAAGGAAGCCCCTGCTGAAGATGTCCCAGAGGCTCCCGTTGCAGCCTCGACCACGAAGAAGCCGTCCGTGTCTTGGGCACGCGACGTCCTGGAAATGGGGCTCAGCCGCCGATTGGGCCCTGAACTGGAGAAGCCGACCGGCCTCCGCACGGGGCTGCGCTTCATTCTAGTCGCCAAGTAAGTTTGCTCACCTACCTTTGTCTTCCATAGCAGTTTGAATTATCTTGCTTACATGATTGATTTACAGGACTGGAGTGAAGAAGATGGGCCACCCGACCGTGCCTAAGGTGCCGTCCGTCGTCAGCGAGGAGGATCCTTCCCGTAAGAGGAAGGCGGACGAGGTCGTCGTCCCCACGGATGGTGGCAAGAAGGCCAAGCGCGACGATGTCGTCACGATCTCTGACGACACGGCGGTCGCGCCGACCGAACCCGCACCAGAGGCGACCGCATCCACGAAGGAGGGCGCTCCCTTGCCTGGAGCGGCCGAGCCGACCTCCTTTGGTGCGGGTGCCTCCATCGCTACATTCCCGCGCTTTATGGCCAAAGCGGCCACAGCGAGTGGGACTTCTCCCTCGAGCCGTGCACCTGGGGTCGCCGATGCGGAAATTGAGCAGCGTCGTGGGCACACGCCAGCTCTCCTCGCGTTCGTGGACACGATACAACTTCATGGCATGCTTGGCGCAGCCATCCAGGTATGTCCAGTCCCCGAGGATCAGGTCGGTGTGTTGCAGCGGTCTGATTCTTTTAGTATATAGTTGTTATTTTTCGCGTCCAGTCCCCGAGTGCGCACTCGCTGAATTTCAGCGGGTGGGCACTTAGGAGTTTTTGTTTGCCAGTCCCCGAGCGCGCACTCGCTGAATTTCAGCGGGTGGGCGCTTAGGATTTCTTGATTGCCAGTCCCCGAGCGCGCACTTGCTGAATTTCAGCGGGTGGGCGCTTAGGATTTCTTGATTGCCAGTCCCCGAGCGCGTACTTGCTGAATTTCAGCGGGTGGGCGCTTAGGATTTCTTGATTGCCAGTCCCTGAGCGCGTACTTGCTGAATTTCAGCGGGTGGGCGCTTAGGATTTCACCTCGATTAACTGTTGGAATTGTGTACAGGGTCTGCAACGTGAGTCCGCTGACCAATTGGCAGCGAAACACCGCGCGGAGAAAGAACTGGCCAAGAAGCGAATAAGGGGCTTCGGGCAGTTGTTGCGAAGCCAGAAGAAGCTCGTCAGGGACTTGTCCCCGCGGGTGAATTGGTGGCGGCGCAATCGGCTTTTAGCTCGGCTGAAAAGCGGATCGCCGATCTCGAGCGCGAGCTGCGGGAGGCGAAGGAGGAAGCGAGCTCGCCTGATGGGCGAGCCAAGGCCGCCATTACAGCCGCCGAAGAGGATCGTAAAGTGTCCGACGCCCTTGTTGCTAGGCTTCAGGACGACCATACTTCGCTTCAACGCTTCATCACGGATCTCGCCCGCCCGTTGATTGGTGAGTGCATCTGCCTCTGCCAGTAGCGTGTACTTTTTGTGATGTCTGACGTACTCATTGTTGTCTTCTACTCGCAGGTCGCATCATTGATAGCGCGGAAGAGGCGAGCTCGTTCGACGCGCGGCAGTGTGTGGCCACACTCATCGATTCGGCGACGTTGTCGGCGACGTGCATCCGAGCCTATCTCCAGGAGATAGCACCCACGGAGGTAATTCCCAGCGACCTCGTTGAGGTGTGGAAGTACTTGGAGAAGGCGCCCTCGGTCGTTGAGTTTATGACGCGATCGGCGTTTCGGCGCGGAGCAGCGACGGCGCTTAGCCTTGGACTTGCTCACTTCCCGGAGGATTTTGACATCGACGACGTGACGAGTGGCTACCCGTCGTCGACTGGCGCAGTAGAGCTGTCTGAGGTGCTCAAGTTGACGGACCACGCCGCGACGTACTCCGAGCGTGTCTGGGCAATGGGCGACCTTATTCCGTACCAGGAGACGGTCGTCGCGCCCAACGACCCCGAGCCGCAGCATCGGGACTTCAAGGTCGAGCAGCCCTTCCGCACGGCGATGGCGGTTGAACTGACGACGTACCCATCAAACCCGTACACGCCATTCATCCGCAATCGCCGGGGTACTGGCGAGTCGTCGTCGAAGCCTGCAGAATAGGGTAGTTTTCCCTGGGGCGTTAGTAGTAGGTCTGCCGTTTAGGCATATTTTGTAATTTGAGACAATGCTACATGCTATTGAATGAGACGTCGTGTCTGTTTTGGGATTTGACATGTGTTTTGTGATTGAGGTTTGAACGAGTCTCCGAGCGCGTCCGCCCTTTTGTGGGGTTTACCTCGTGTGTGGTTTGTTTGTGGTTTTTGATTGTTTTATTATTGTGGTCTACTCGCCCAGACTCGAAGAGCCAGTCGCAGGGCGACTCCCTTGAACGCTCTGTACTTCACCGTTTTCCCTTGCGCGAACGGGGTCGGGTGGCCGAGTCCCCGAGCGTGGTACTTGGTTGTTCTAGGCGCGACTCGAGGGTGGGTGAGGACTTGGCGCGTTGGTTCTGGCGCGTCACTCCAGCCTGACCCGTTGGGTCAGTCGCGTGGCGAGTCCTGGACATGCTCTCATACTTAGCGTTTTCCCGAGCCGCTTGTGCTGAACTGGCTGTCAGTCCCCGAGCGTGGTACTTGGCCGTTCGAGTCGCTATATCGAGGATGCGGAGGATCATGGTCGCTGTAAGAAGCGAAGGCAGTTGTCTTGGCTCGTAGAGCCAGTCGGGCTAGGCGACTCCAATGCGGCTCCGGGTAGGCGTTTTTCGTGGACGGTGCAAGACCTGAGGTGACTCAGTGCTCTTGCACCGCACTACTTAGCCGTGCCGATCGCTGTACCAAAGGTTGACTTCTGCGGTTTAGCTTGACGCTGTTACTACGAGTGCGAGTGGCACAAGATACGGAGAGTAGGCGCAATTTTCGGTAACCAATTCTTTTTATTTCATATCGACTGGAGAGTACATATGTGGTGTTCTAGGGGTAGAACTTCCGTAGGAGGTTTACATTCCATGGTCGCTTTACGTCGAGTTCGCCGTCCCCGCGGACATCGATGAGGTAGTAGGCGTCATTGCCGAGTACTCGCCCGATGGCGAATGGTCCCTCCCACGGAGGGGAGAGCTTGTGCATGCCCTTCTTGTCCTGGATGAGGCGCAACACCAGGTCGCCTTCTTGGAAGGTGCGAGTTTTCACCCGCCGGCTGTGGTAGCGGCGGAGTCCCTGCTGGTAGATGGCGGTGCGTGACCGAGCGATGTCACGTGCCTCGTCGAGTTGATCGACTCCGTCCTGGCGGGCGAGTTCGTTTGCAGCCTCCGTGTAGTGGACGACCCGCGACGAGTCGTGCTCGAGGTCGGTGGGCATGACTGCCTCGGCGCCATACACCATGAAGAAGGGGGTGAATCCTGTCGACCTGTTGACCGAGGTGCGGATCCCCCAGATGACGGAGGGCAGCTCCTCGACCCAACACCCGGCGGTGCGCTCGAGTGGTACTTGGAGTCGCGGCTTCAGGCCGTGGAGGATGCTTTGATTGGCCCGTTCCGCCTGGCCGTTGGATTCCGGGTGGGCGACCGACGCGAGGTCGAGCCGGATGTGGTGCTCTTCGCAGAATTCGGCCATGGCTCCTTTGGCGAAGTTGGTACCGTTGTCCGTGATGATGCTGTTTGGGAACTCGTAGCGATATATGAGCTCGCGTAGGAATTTGGTGGCGGTCTTCCCATCGCACTTCCGAACTGGCTTGGCCTCCACCCACTTTGTGAATTTGTCAACCGCGACCAGGAGGTGGGTGTAGCCGGAGGGAGCCTTCTTGAAGGGGCCTACCATGTCCATGCCCCATACGGCGAATGGCCAGGTGATGGGGATTGTTTTGAGCGCTGAGCTCGGCACGTGCGTCTGGTTGGCATACTTCTGGCACCCGGCGCACCGCTGGACAATGTCGACGGCATCGGCGTGTGCGGTAGGCCAGTAGAAACCATGCCGCATAGCCTTGGCGACCAGAGAGAGGGCGCCGGCGTGGTGGCCGCAGTCGCCGGAGTGGATGTCGTGGAGGATCTTGCGTCCTTCTACGGGTTGGACACAGCGTTGGAATACGCCGGTGACGCTGCGCTTGTGGAGATCGCCGTCGATAATGGTGTAGGACTTGCATCGGCGTGCGATCATCCGAGCGTCCGTCTCGTCTGCCGGCAAGGTGCCGGTCTCCAGGTAGGCGACGTAGGGCTTGGTCCAGTCGTCTGGCTCGTTGACGAGTGCGACCAGGGCTGCCTCCGGTTGTAACGGGACTCCGATGTCGATCTCCCTCGGGGGAGAGACTGATGGCTTGGTGATCGTGTCAAGGAAGACACCGGCGGGTGGTGCGAGTCGAGCCGACCCAATGCGAGAGAGTGCGTCGGCCCCCTCGTTCTTCCGCCTGTCGGTCCACTCGACGGAGTAGCCTGCGAAGTGTCCGCCCAGCTTGTCCACTGCTTGGCGGTAAGCCGCCATGGTGGGGGAGACGGCGTCGCAGGTGCCAGCGACTTGCCCAGCGACGAGGTCGGAGTCTCCGTAGCAGCGTAGGCGGTTGACATTCATCTCCCTGGCAGCTCGCATGCCGTGGAGTAAGGCCTCGTACTCGGCCATGTTGTTGGTGCAGGGTGTGAAGTCGAGGCAGAGGACGTAGCGGAGCTTGTCGCCCTTCGGGGAAGTCAACACGATCCCTGCTCCTGCGCTGTCTGCGTTCTTGGAGCCGTCGAAGTGCAGGCTCCAGTAATGGAGGTATGGCAGCTTCTCTGGCTGCTGGGCCTCCTCCCAGTTGGCGATGAAGTCTGCTAGAGCTTGCGACTTGATCGCTTTTCGTGGCTCGTACTTGATATTGTGGACGCCGATCTTGACATCCCACTTAGCGACTCGCCCGGTCGCCTCACGGTTGCGGATGATGTCCTGCAACGGTGCTGAGGAGACGACCGTTATCGGGTGCTCCTGGAAGTAGTGCGGCAGGCGCCGCTGCGCTCTGAAGACCGCATATACTAGTTTCTGGTACTGCGGGTATCGCTGGCGCGACTCGGTGAGGACCTCGCTGATGTAGTACACCGGTCGCTGTACTGGGCGCTCCTTTCCTTCCTCCGGCTGTTCGACGACCATGACGGTGCTGACGACGCGCTCGGAAGCCGCGACATAGACCAGCATGGGTTCTTTGTCGACGGGGGCGGCGAGTAGCGGTGCGGCGAGTAGCACCTTCTTGAGGTCGCGAAGTGCGTCGTCCGCCTCCTTGTCCCACTGGAAGGTGGGGTTCTTGCGCATCAGACGGTATAGGGGCATCGCCTTTTCGCCCAGGCGGGGGATGAAGGGACTGAGAGTCGCTACTCGCCCGGCCAGCTTCTGGACATCGCGGAGGCACTCGGGTTTGCCGAGTCGGGCGATCGTGTCGATCTTGGTGGGGTTCGCCTCGATCCCGCTCTTGGAGACGACGTAACCCAGTAGTTGCCCTGCTGGTACACCGAAGGTGCATTTGCCTGGGTTAAGCTTTATCTTGTATTTTCGCAAGTTGGCGAACGTTTCCGCCAGGTCGGCGAGGAGATCACCCTGGCGAGCGGATTTTACGACCACGTCGTCGATATAGACGTGGATGTTGCGGCCAATTTGGCTCGCGAGGCACTCCTGCATGCACCGCTGGTAGGTCGCCCCGGCGTTCTTGAGGCTGAAGGTCATGGCGGTGTAGCAGAAGGCTCCGAATGGCGTGATGAACGCCGTCTTCTCCTCTTCCTCGACAGCCATTTTGATCTGGTTGTATCCAGAGTAGGCGTCGAGGAAGCATAGCGACTCCGAGCCCGCGGTGGAGTCGATTATTTGGTCGATCCGCGGGAGGACGAACTGCTCCTTCGGGCAGGCGCTGTTTAAGTTTGTGTAGTCGATACACATCCTCCAGGTCCCGTTCTTCTTCTCGACCAGGACTGGGTTTGCCAGCCACTTGGAGTACTTGATTGGCCGGATGAAGCCTGCAGCGAGTAGACGCTACACCTCCTCAGCGATGGCTCGGCGGCGCTCTTCATTGAAGGGCCACAGCGACTGCTTGACGGGTCGTACTTTGGGGTCAGCGTTTAGCTTGTGCTCAGCGAGCTCCCTAGGGACACCAGGCATGTCAGAGGGCTTCCATGCGAAGATGTCCCTATTCTCACAGAGGAACTCGATGAGCGCGCCTTCCTAGGCTGGGCTCATGCCCGTCCCGATCGTCACCGTCTGGCTAGAGTCGCCTGGGACCAGTTCGACGGTGCGGGTGTGCGTCGTTGCCTCGAAGGTTGAGGTGTTTGCGCCCTCCGAATTGGGCTTCTTGAGTATGGTGGGGTCGTCGTTGTTGACCCTGCTCGCGTACTTGGCGAGCTCATCGGCGTGATTGGTTTCTGCCGCGATAACGGCATCGGCGAGTTCGTCTCCTTTGGCCTCGCACTCGGCGGCCATGTCGGGGTCGCCGTTGATGGTGATGACGCCGCACGGCCCGGGGAGCTTCATCGCGTTGTACGCGTAGTGGGGCGCTGCCATGAACTTGGTGAACGCCTGGCGCCTCAGGACGCAGTGGTAGGGGCTGTCGAAGGGCACCAGCTCGAAGACGATCCGCTCGGTGCGGAAGTTTGCTGGTGTGCCGAAGGTGACTGGCAGCGTGACCTTGCCGATCGGGTACGCCTTTCGACCGGGGACGATGCCATGGAACGTGGTGTGGGTCGTCTCGATCATCAACTGCGGGAGCCGCAGCCGCCTAAAGGTGTCCAGGTACAGGATGTTGATGGAGCTGCCGCCGTCCATCAATGTCTTGGGGAGCCAGTAGTCGCCGACCTTAGGCTTGACCACCAGGGCGACTCGGCCTGGGTACTCGATGCGCGGCGAGTGGTCTTGGCGGCTCCAGGTGATGGGCTGCTCCGACCAGTTGAGGAACTGGGGAACGTCCACCTGAGCCACCGTGTTGAAGGCGACGGCACGGGCGATGACCTTCTTGTCGCGCTTCGTGTTGAAGCCTGTGAAGGTATGGAGCGAGCCAGCCACTTTGCCGAATTTTCCGCCGTTTGGCGGGTCGTTGTCGGGGTCCTCCCGTGCTCGCCGTGCCTTCTCGATCTCCCTGAGGGTATGGCAGTCGGCGGTTGTGTGCGTTGCGGGCTTCCCTTCCCTGCTGTGAAACGCACAAGGTTGGTTAAGGAGGGCCGCGAGGTCGAACCTTGGCTTGGCCTTGTAGTTGCCGCCGTCGCGGCGTTGTCCTCCGTCGCGGCGGAAGCTCTTGGGCTCGCGTTGTGCGTGCCCAGCGTTGGCGACGAAGTCGACTCGCCCGTCACTGCGGCGCTTGCCAGTGAGGCGAGTGTTGCTGTAGCGTAGGTCGGACCGTCGTCCGCTGTCGTTGCCGCTCGTGTGGCGTTGACCTCCTGACTCACCGTCGGTTTCCTGGTTTGGATCTTCCTCCGCGTACCGTTTGGCGTTCTCGAGGAGGTCCGGTATGTTGTCGAGTGTGCGGGAGTGTCGCTTGAGCTTGGCGACCAGAGGCTCGTAGCGGCACGAGGTCTTGAAGCAATGGATCGCGGTGTCCGGGTGGATGCCGACCGCGTTGTACCAGAGTTCTTGCCACCGTTGGACCCAGTTGCGGGTCGACTCGCGGGGTCCCTGGACGCATCGCTCCAGGTCCTCGATGGTGGTGGCGCGGGTGTAGGAGCACTCGAAGTGCCTGACGAAGGCGTCGCGCATCTCCTCCCAGGAGTCGATACTGTCCTGGGGGAGGGTGTTGATCCACTGCCTGCACGTCCCCTCCATCATCAGGGGGAGGTAACGGGCGGCTAGCAGGTCGGTGTGGCCTGCGATCCCCATCGCCATGAGGTATGTATCGAGCCAGACGGCGGGGTCGTACGAGGGGTCGTACTTTTCTATATCCTTCGGCGCCTTGAAGTTTGGCGGGTACTTCTCGCCTCGGATCATTGGTCCGAAGCACTTGGGGCCGAGTCGACTGAGCGACCCCATGGGCTCGCCGTCGCGGCGATTGGTTAGGGTGTGTCGCGGGTCGTCGGGATGGCGTGCGCGCCAGCTTTGGTTGTCGATGATGTGGGTGCGAGCGTCGATGGGTTGACCGTTGGCGGCGACGAAGTTGGTCGCTGGCCTGGGGTCGTTGGTGGAGAGTGCCGCGTTCTCGGGTCGGTGTTGGAGCTGCAGTGGCTCCGGTGGCGGGCAGTTGAGGGTGTTTGCCGCCATTGGGCGGCCGCTTGAGGCCGCTCTGCTTCCCGAAGAACGCGAGTATACTCGACCCTGCGAGTCCGCGCCCGCGTTTTGCTGCTCGACGGCCTTTGCGAGTAGGGCCCTGACGTACTGGATCTGTAGGGCGCCGTCGCCCGTGGCCGTGATGTTGTCGGCTGCTGCTCGGCCTGCCATGAGGTTGTCCATCGGGGTGGAGAACAATGGGAGGCCATTTGCGTCTCGCTCCCGTGAGGAGACTACTATCCGTGGCTGGTCCCTGGGAGGTGTGCGGTTGGGTGGAGATGGGACGCCCATCGTCGTCGACCCTGGCAGGGGCCGGGCGCTTCCTCCTGGTGGCGCGTTCTCGCAGATCGCGCGCTCGGCCACGCGGGCCGGGTCGTTTTCGTCGTCGAAGTTCAGGGCGCGCCCCTGAACGGTGGGGTTCAGGCGCGACCTGATCCGCTGTTGGTGGTAGCGCGATAGCTCCTGCGACATCACCTGCTCGAGGCGAAATTTTTCGCGCTCGGCTTGCTCCTTGCGCACTGCCTCCGCCAGTTTCAGGCGGAGTTCCTCGACCTCCGTTGCCATGGCATTAGGAGGGACTGGGGTGGAGAAAGGGTCCTCCGGAGGCTCGGTGCCGGTCGCCATGTAGGTCGCGGCGTGATGACCGGTCCCGTCGCGGAGGTCGGCGGAGTTTTCCGACCCGGAGTCGAATTCGAAGATCCCGAGGATGGAGGGGTCCTTGAAGTCTCCCACGTTGGAGACCTGGGTGATGGAGCCCGCGGGCGAAGCCGCGCTGATGTACCCGGCGAGTGACGCCGGGGTCGCCGAGTCGGCGTCGTCGTCGAGGGCCGCGTCCTCTGCGGCCGCTGAGTTTTCGGCCACGTCGCTGTGGGCCAAGTTGTACTCGGAGGCGAGACGATGGATCGTGCGGATCTGGCTCTCGGAGAGCCGATCGCGTGGCGGCGACTCGCGGATGCGAGCCGAGTCCTCCGAGACGATGACGTCGGTGAGGCCGACGAAGAGGCTGATCGTGTCGACCGGCAGGATCACGCTGTGCGTGACGGGTCGCGCCGCCGGGACGTAGCTGCTCGGCAAGATTTGGAGAATCTCGCCGATCGCTATCATGCGGCCGGTGGCGACCGTCTCGTTGATGGGCAGATTGGATCTCGCCGCAGAACACCGGCCAGACCGTCCAGGCCCCACGGTGGGTGCCACTATCGTGGGAATGGTCACGGCAGATGCTGCAATCGGCAGCGAGTAGTAGAACGAGGGGCAAGGGCGGCCAGCCATCTGCGGTGCGAGATGAGGGCGGAGACACAGGGTTTTACCCAGGTTTGGCCCCCCGGAGGGTAAAGACCTACTCCTGCTAGATTGTATTATGAAGGTGGTACAATGGGCGAGCTCGGCGGCTAGGCGGCGAGTCGCTTGGGTGTATGATGGAACGTCTCTCTACACGCCCTGCAGGGAGGTTTATATAGGCTCACCTCCCCTAGGGTTTACATATCTCAACTGAATCAGTTAAGGCTTCGGTACTCGTTTAACCTAATCCGACTAGGCCTATCTACTCGCCTGGGCCTTCAGCTTCCAGTCGCTTGGATCCTCGTTGGGCTTCAATCCAGTCGCCGTCCTGCAGGCCCACTCGCCAGTTCTTGGGCCAGTCGGAAACGTCCTGCTGGGTATACCCCGGTAGGCACATCCCCATCACCACCGCCGCAGCGCCGCTCGTTTTAGGTCAAGCTCGCAGCAGCCGTCCGATCTCGATCTAGTGGATAGGATAGAACCACTTAAAGCAAAGGGGTACGCAACCTGTGCCACTCGATCAGACTTGATCCAACGCGCCAGAGTAGCCGATCCGAGCGAAGCGGTACTGACGAATAGGAATACGACGCGTGTCACCAGTTTTGTTTAAAACAAAGTTTGAATCTGATTTAGATGCATATTTGAAACCCTTGTAACTTTTGATCCACACGTCCAAAAATTACAAAATTTATATCAATGGAATCAGTGGAACAAGCCCTATCCAACCATGCCATTTGTTTAGTAAAAAGTTTCTATTAAAATGTTTGTTTTTGCAGAAACTTATGTATGCTTGTTTAGATTGTAAAAATTGTTCAAAAATGATTTTGGGGATAAAATCTTTTGCAAATGGTGTGATTTGAACCTACTGACTATAGGAAACACTTTGTGGATTCAAAAATGTATTTGGTGAAGGAAAAGAATGATTCTTTGATTTCAAACCATTTCTAGTCAAATAAAAATATAGTTTATTTAGTAAAAATGGTTTTGAAGGAAAACCTTTGGGAAATGCTTTGTTTTAAACTCTCTGACCCTAAACACCAAGTTTTATGGTTTGAAAACATATTTGGTGAACCCTATAGATTAATTCCTTAGTAAAAACATTTCTACACCACATAAAATGATACTTTGTTTTGAAAATGGTTTATGAAGTGAAACCTTTTGCAAATGACTTTGCCACTTTACAAAATGACCATTAGGTGTTTTCAAATGTTTATGACCCATTAGGAACCACTTTTCCAAATAAAACAATCCTTGGCATGCTTGCATGCATTATCTTGTTTATATGATTTTATGTGATGTTTTGCTTGATTGGTAGATTGAGTTTGTGCCTTGCTTGATTGAATTGTAGTGACTTGAAGAGTGTGATTGTTGCAAGGACAAGGAGTGAACCTATACCCTCTACCAAAAAGGCAAGTGATGCTTCATACCTTTGTCCCATTACTTTCACTATGCATTAGTGATTTTTCTAAGTAAAACTTGCATGGAATTTTGCTAAGTATAAACCTTGCTATAGGAAAACCTTAGTAGAAATTTTCCTAAGTTAAGATTCCTACTACTATCAAGCTTAGCTTAGCTAATAGAAAACATGGGTGGAATATAAATCCATACTATGGAAAAATTTCTAAGTCTGAGGACTAGTGTTTTTGTTTAATAAAACAACTAAGTTAATGAATCACCTGGGTGGAATGGTAATTGCTTGGTGGTTTTTGGTTGAGTGGTTACACAAGGCCCATGTTTATGGTACCTTGTGTATCTCACTTGTGGATGGCCACCCAGGAACAAAGAGATTTGAGATGTCAAATGTTGAGAAGCTTCAAGTGCAGCCACTTGGCATTATGGGCTCTGCCTGGATCATATAGGTTGCAAGAACTTAGACATATGGACAGTTGGTGGTAGAGTTTGATAGGTTGGAACGCATCCATTTTGGTCTAAGCGAAGGCTTCTGAAAGATCTTGTCTTGGTGAAACCAAGTCTTGTGGGGAAAGTGCACCACCTCTGCAGAGTGTAAAATCTAAGTACTTAGCCATGTCCCTGGTAAAGGACAATTTGAGCATCAAGACATGGAAGCAATCAAGAATCTCATCATTCAAATTTCAAAGTTAAAAACTTGTGGTTGAACAAGGGTTAAAGGATCTTCAATCTTTTGATTGAGAGAAATGATTTTTGTCAAGCAAAAACTTAGTGTTTTCAAATGATAAGGAAAAACTATTTTGAGCAATGCAAGCCTCAACTCCACTTAGCCAAAAGCATATAGATGATAGACTCCACTATACTACCATAGTATCACTTGCCAATACAATTCCAATGTATTGACCCTTTGTGGCTGTAACTTCTATGTTGCAGGTTTGATTGATGTTAGTAAAGTTTGATGTTTAGGATTACAAAGTCTACAACCAACATGTCTGCCTGTGGCACTTTGAAGATGAAGGACCCCATGCTTATAGATATTCTGCTGCAATGTATTGTAATAGCCAAATGAGCTATGTAAGATGTAATAAAATTATGTTATTCCTGGTTATAAAGTTGTATTATGACCTTTGTTTCTTGATATTACATCTTAACTGTGGATGCTAGCTATTGATCCAGGGACTAGCATTGTAAACACAAAGGACTCTACCTTATTAAAGGTTGGGACCCCTACAGCTAGGCCGGCGGCTAGGGCAAGGGGAAAGCCCCAACTCGGCGGCTAGGCAAACCCTAGGGGCGGCGCCGACTTAGTGGAAGCCGGCGGCTAGGGCTAGGGTTTAGAGGAGAGAGGTGTAGGGAAGAGGGGCACCCCTGCCCCTCCTTTTATAGGTGGGAGGGAGGCGCGGTTGGGAGGAGGGAGTCCTCCTCCAACTCCTCCTCCTTGGCCGGCGGGTGGAGGGAGTAGGACTTCCTCCCTAAGTAGGTTTCCTACTCTCCCTCCACTAAGCAAACTTGCCGTTTGACTTTTCAAATTGGCGTTTGACTTTTCAAACTAGGATTTGATTTATCCCTTTATTTTGCTCAGCGATGACACCTAGTACATGATGCAACCATTCCAACTTGTTATGACACATTAATGTACCCTTCCCCTCCGGAGTGCCGGACCTTCCGGAACCTTCTAGAACATTCCCGATGAAAACACCGGAACCATTCCCCAACTCCGAAACAGGACTTTCCTTATATGAATCGTATTCTCCGGACCATTCCGGATCTCCTCATGATATCACGGATCCCATCCGAGACTCCGAACAACATTCGGTCTCTTACTCATCATTCCATAACTACTCAACAACATCGAATCCTTAAGTGTGTCTCCCTACGGTTCGTGAATTATGCTGACATGATCGAGACACTTCTCCGAACAATAACCAATAGAGGAATCTGGAAATTCATATGGCTCCCACATATTTCTACGATTACTTTGCGATCGAATGAACCACTTACATACGATACCAATTTCCCTTTGTCTCACGATAGTTTACTTATCCGAGGTTTTGATCGTCGGTATCTTTGCATACCTAGTTCAACCTCGTTACCGATAAGTACTCTTTTCTCGTTCCCATGATATGTGATCCCTTGTGAGCCAGTCACATTCTTGCAAGCTAATTGGATGACATTCCACCAAGAGGGCCCAGAGTATATATATCCGTCATATGGATGGACAAATCCCACTCTTGATCCATGTGCCTCAACCCATACTTTCCAAACACTCAATGCCACCTTTATAGCCACCCAGTTACGGTGTGGTGTTTGATGTCATCAAAGCATACTTCCGGTGATGGTGATTAACATGATCTCATGGTCGAAGGAATTAGGTTACTATGTATCAGAAAGCTTATAGCAAATGAACTATATTAAATGACTTGATCTTTATGCTACGCTTAACTATAGGAGTATGTCCATCACATCATTCTCCTAATGATATGACCCTGTTGTTAATAACATCTCTATGTTCATGATCAAGAAACCATGATCATATATTAACCAACAAGCTAGTTTAATAAGAGGCTTTACTAGGGACTCTTTTATGTTTACAAATCACACAAGTATTAATGTTTCCTTTTAATACAATTATAGCATGGTATGTAAACATTTATCATAAGTATAAAGATATGATAATAACCACTTTTATTATTGCCTCTTGGGCATATCTCTAACAGGTACAATCATGGAGTCAAGTGATGCGACTTTCTTTGAGGATATTTTTCCTATGAAGGATAAACCTAACTTATCAAATCTGGAGATACCTAGTTCATCTAATCAGGAATTTGCTACAATTTCTGAACCTACCATTCCAATTGAACACTCTGAAAGTCCTAAGGAGGATTATAATGACATTCCTAAAAGGAGCAAGAGACAGAGGACTGCAAAGTCCTTTGGTGATGATTTCATTGTGTACCTTGTGGATGACACTCCCACTTCCATTTCAAAAGCATATGCATCTCCTGATGCTAATTATTGGAAGGAAGTCGTCCGTAGTGAGATGAATTCCATCTTAGCTAATGGAACATGGGAGATCACTGATCGCACTTATGGGTGCAAACCTGTAGGATGCAAGTGGGTGTTTAAGAAAAAGCTTAGACCTAATGGTACTATTGATAAATACAAGGCACGTCTTGTGGACAAGGGATACACTGAAAAATGAGGTGAATACTTCTTTGACACTTACTCACCTGTTGCCACATTGACCATCATTCGAGTAATACTTTCATTGGTTGACTCTCATGGTCTACTCGTTCATTAAACGGACGTTAAGACAGTTTTCATAAATGAAGAGTTTGATGAGGAAATTTACATGGATCGGCAAAGATGGTTTTGTAGTAAGTGGTCAAGAAGGAAAGGTGTGCAAATTGTTGAAGTATTTATATGGCTTAAAACAAGCCCCTAAGTAGTGGCATGAGAAGTTCGAAAGAACTTTAACTGCTGCAGGCTTTGTTGTAAATGAAGCTAACAAATATGTGTACCATCGTCATGGTGAGGGTGAGGGAGTCCTCCTTTGTTTGTATGTTGATGACATACTGATTTTTGGAACCAACCTTAACACAATTAAGGAGGTCAATGATTTCTTATCTCACTATTTTGAGATGAAGGATCTGGGAGTAGCTGATGTTATCCTAAACATCAAGCTATTGAGAGATGATGATGGTGGGATTACGTTTCTTTAGTCTCACTATATGGAAAAGGTCTTGAGTCGTTTCGGGTATAGCGACTACAAGTCTTCTCCTACACCGTATGATCCTAGTGTGTTGCTTCAAAAGAATCGAAGACATGCTAGAGACCAACTTAAATACTCTCAAATTATTGGCTCGCTTATGTATTTAGCTAGTGCCACGAGGCCTAACATCACCTTTTTGTAAGCAAACTCAGTCGATTTGTTTAGAATCCAGGAGATAATCACAAGCATGATCTTGAGAGAGTTATGCGCTATCTAAAAGGCACTACGAGCTATGACATTCACTATACCGGGTATCTGAGGGTACTAGAGGGTTATAGTGATTCAAATTGGATATCTGATGCTGACGAGATAAAGGCCACGAGTGGATATGAATTCACACTTGCTGGTGGCGCTGCTTCTTGGAAGTTTTGCAAGCAAACCATCTTAACAAGGTCAACTATGGAAGTAGAACTCACAGCATTAGACATATCCACTATTGAAGCAGAGTGGCTTCGTGAACTCTTGATGAACTTACCTGTGGTTGAAACACCAATACGTGTAATCCTTATGAACTGTGAGAATCAAAATGTGATTTTCAAAGTAAATAGTTCTAAGGATAATATCAAGTCATCAAGACATGTGAAGAGGAGACTGAAATCTGTCACGAAAATGAGAAACTTCGGAGTTATTGTATTGGATTATATCCAAACATCTAAAAAGTTGGTAGATCCCATCACAAAGGGTTTATCATGCAACGTGATAGAAAATGCATCGAAGGAGATGGGTATGAGACCCACAATTTGAGTTTTCCATAGTGGTAAACCACTCTATGTGATCGGAGATCTCGTGAATTAGAATCGGGAGACAAGTTGTTGGTTAGCTGAGAGAAAAGTATCCCTACTTTAATAAACACCACTCTATAAAGATGCAATACTTTCCTATTCTGCATGGCAGGTTGATTTATTATCTTAATATGTTCTAAGTGGCTTATCTTAAAGCAGAGATGTTGTCCTACAGAACATCTTTTGAAGAATACACATATATGAGTCTGATTGTTAAACATTGTAGTCTATGAGAGTAGGGTGCTCTCTAATAAACTCATGAAAGGCCATGGAGTATGACGCATAAGCTCCACCCACGGGTAAGTCCCACAGTAGCCTACTATAGGTCAAGACTTTGTGTGAACCTAGTGATGCTACACTCAACAGGGAGGAAGAGTGCTTCGTTGGAAACCCCAAGAGCAAGGTATGAAGAGTACATCAGCAAGATTTCCCTCAGTAAAAACTGAGGTTATCAAACCAGAAGGAGGAAGGAAACGTCACACAGGTGTTGGAAGCAACGTGGAGACCTGCACAACACAAACTCAACACTCTGTCCCAACGAATCAGTGAGGTTTTCAAGCTCACCGGTTTGTTGTAACAAAGGATTAAACGTATGGTGTGAAAGGTAATGGTTTGCAGCAAGTAAACAAGTAACCGTGGAAGATGTACCAATGGTAAAGATTGGACCGAGGTCCATAGTTCACTAGAGGTGCTCTCCTTGGATAAACAACATGGCATGAAGGGTAAACAAATTACAGCGGGGCAATTGACAGGAACTGAGCAAGGCATAACAATGCAACTACTAGCCAGAAAGATCCTATGAGGTTGATTGGGCAATACAACAATATACATAGACCGTAATCCAACTGCATCTATGACTAGAAGTCCACCTTCAGGTTATCATCTGAACCCCCTCCAGTATTAAGTTGCAAGCAACAGACAACTGCTTTAAGCAAAGTGTGTAAGGTAAACAGTCCACATGTTCCATGAACAAGAGACCGTTGTTTTCTCCCTAGTAGCAACAGCACATCTACAACCGAAGAGATTATTGTCACTTCCCTTGGTAACTAGAGGCATGAACCCACTATCGAGCATAAATACTCCCTCTTGGAGTCACTAGCAACTACTTGGCCAAGATAACCACTAGCAACGGAGAACATGCAAGATCACAAACAACACAGACATGATAGAATCATAAAGATAGAACCATTAATAAAACTAACATAATAATCTCAATATCCATCGGATCCCCGCGAACACCACATGCGTGATTACAAATAGATTAGATCTTGATCATGAACGGAGCTCACAAGATCTATACATGAAAGCACAAAGGAGGAGATACAACCATCTAGCTACTACATGGACCCATAGTCCAAGGTGGAACTACTCACAAATCATACCGGAGAGAAGGCCTCCGGGATGATCTCCCCTCCGGCAGGGTGCCGAGAAGAGTTTCAGATCCCCTCCGATCTAGGGACGATGGTGGCGGCGACTAAAGACGGTTTCGTGGAATATTGATCAGGTCCTGAGAGTTTCTGCATCGGGGGCTTCTTATAGGCGAAGGGGGAGACCGAGGCGGCTGCCAGGGCGGTCAAACCCTAGCCAGGCGTAGGCTAGGGCACACCCGCGCCTGGGGGGTCTGGCCCCTCTGGCCGGCCCCTTGAGCTCTCCTTTGGACTTCTTGTTCCCCACGGAAAATTATTTACTTTGTACTTCGTCCCGTCCAATTCCGAGAATATTTCTTTACTAACTTTTCTGAAACCAAAAACAGCAGAAAACAGGCATCTGGCACTGTTACAACTTGTTAATAGGTTAGTACCAGAAAACATGTAAAAAGCACCTCAAAGTGTAGACAAGTAAAGCAAAGTAGATACTAAAAAAGCATGGAGCATCAAAAATTATAGATACGTTTCCAACGTATCAGCATCCCCAAGCTTAACTCCTGCCCGTCCTCGAGTAGGTAAGTGATAAAAGAATAATTTTTGAGGCGACATGCACCCTCACAATAAAGATCCAACCATTTGCAAGCATTGAAAGCTGGGATGAAAGAACTCTAAACATGTGCATGAAAGATGGAGTTCTAACAATAGGACATAGTAACTATGCATGCAACATGGCAAGCTACAAACAAAGATCATGAATAATATGTATTAAAAAACATTTGTTTGTTTCACATGCAGAAAACATAGCATAGTGGCAATCAGCTTGTCCCTCATAGAGTAGCAATATAATGCATAGGACACCTGCAAAGTTCACAAGGGTGACTATAAACAGATAGCACATGAACAAGTAATAAAACAATATGCATCAATTAGTAAGCTTTGGAACACTGCACACAGAATGGCAACTATGCTCTCTTAATGGTGCCTAAAGGTATAAGGTGGAGACTCAATAATTATGGAAGAAAGGCCTTTTTATAAAGGAAGCAGGCATTACAAGTTTCAAAAAGAGCTTCCAAAAATTATGGTACTTATTAGCTTTCAGGACACACTGCCCCTATCATAAGCATCTTGAAGTGTTTAAGGTTAAAGTGGCAAAGCTGGAGTATATGCTTGACAAGTTAGCAATCTCAAGTCCCTTTACTATGAGGGTTACATCTCATGGATACTCAACTTAGGGCCCAGGCAAGTTCTTGTCACTGTAAGTATTTGCATATCATTGAGAACCGCCAACGGGGTACTCCTTGCACATGGTACAGGAGCTTTCCCATAACCAAAATGACAAGGCAAGAAGACAATGAGCATCTCAGCAATCTTCTTATGTACCATGGGAATATGGTGCTTTTTCTCTCTTTCCTCTTTTCTCAATGTGTCTCTCTTGTTTTATAAGAAGAATGCTTCATAGATGTCACTATGGTGATGCTGCAAGTTTCCACCATGATTAGGCATGGCTTAGGCTAGCGGCCTAGGCGTTTCTCTAACACATAATACAAACTCCATGGACTTACAAGTTCTCACTTCATTTCACATCGGTAACATCCATAGACAAAACAGCATGGTATCAACGGAGTACAAAAAGTACAAGTGCAATGTTGAAAACGTTCCCCGTGACAGCACGGTTCTGCTAATCCCAACTTATAAGTGCAAGCATATACAAAAAAGTTGCCTCAATGGTTCAATTTTATTAGGGGCAAAGAATAAAATATGCCATCAAGTTCGTGAGGGCTTTAATCACTAAGTTTTCACATAACAAAATAGTTTTTAATTGGAAGATAGTTGAAAACAAGAATTTACTTGGAATGGTGTAACACACCATGCATAGGAGTTTATAGTGGACACTTTTGAAATAACTTGGTTTCTTGGGAGTTGGAAGCATGAGTAGAACTCACTCATACAAGTAGAGGCTAGCAAAAGACTGGGAGCAACCAACTAAGAGAGCAGTAATAGCTATAATTATGCAATGCAACAAAGCAAACTAATCAAAGCAAAGAGTGGTACAACAAGTCAAGGACTAAATAATCATAGAGGCTAATGGTGACTTGTCATAGTCATAACATGGTGTAAGCATGTGCTAAGTCAACCCAAGCAAAACATCAAAGGAGAATACCACAATATTATGCTTTTGCATGTTAAAACAACGCATAATTTCTTTAAGGCACACTAAGCAATCCCAATTGTTTGGAACAAGACATACTACAATAATAATCACTAAGCATAATGATAAAACAACACCTAGCATGTCATTCTAAAGTCTAAGTCACAGTCAATGCAAGCTCCTCTTGCACTTCAAGCAAGAACTTACTACTCCTTTCCAAACACCAAGCAAACTTATTTGTAAAACAACACAACGAGAATGGGGGTCCAAACTACTGAAGCAACCTAAACAAACTAAGCAAAGCAAACTAAAACTAAGACGCTCCAAGAACAACACAACTGTGCATGAAACAATAAAAGTGAAGTGTCTAGACAGACCTAAGCTTTTTATTGATGAAGAAGGGGATGCCTTGGGCATCCCCAAGCTTTGACGCTTGTACCTCTTGGATATTTCTTGGGGTGACACCATGGCGGCATCCACAAGCTTTAGCTTTTGTCCATTCTTCATCTCATTGCATCATTCTCTCTCTACACCTGAAAATTTTCCTTCATACAAAACTTCACACAATCTTTATTAGCAACATTAGCTTATTCAAAAGATATTAGACCGCTAGCAAAGCTTTGGAACAGCAAGGCTTTTCACTAAAAACACAAGCTACTGAAGTAACTCCTTCAAAGAAACTCAATTTACCTGGAGAGAGCTCAGAAAGGAATCAATAAGAAGCAAATGCAAATAATGGCAGAAATCTGTCAAAACAGACCAGCAGGTAGAAACGATTTTTCGAACATCTTCTATTGCTCAAATCAAAAGGTGTTGAACTGACGAAAGTCAGCCAACATACTGGGGGATTTATTCGTAAATTTGATCTCAATCTGAGTTACAGAGCCTCCTCACGAATTTTTTGGTGGAGGATAGAAATCTGTTTCGGGATAGCAACTCCCCAAATCTTACTTCCCTCTCATTAGAGGTAATTCTTGGCACAAAAAGCAAACAAAAAGGATAAGGAGAGGTTATTACTGAAGTAATAACTTCCAAGACTCAAGGAAACTCTTGGGTTATCTCCCAACAAGTACTTTTCTTTAACGCCTTTAAGTTAGGCACAAGAAGCAAGAAGAATCAAGTATTTTCAAATGAAGAATTGCCCCTCTTGTTCCTTCTTTTCTTACCTTTCTTTTTCTTCTTAGGGAAGATATGATTGCTTACCGGGGGAGTAAAGTGCATGATGCCTTCTCCCACGTCTATTACTGCCCCAAGGTGTTTCAATAGAGATATTCCAAGTGTGATCTGTCCTTTGCCTACACATTCAATAACAAGATAATCAGTAGACACCATTTTCCCTGAGATTTTTGTAAACACACCTTCAGCTATTCCAATGGGCAATATAGTGGCGTTGTTGGTAAGAGATATTTCCTCTCCTCCTTCAATAAGCCCCCAAAGACTCAAGGAATCAAAAATATCTTTAGGCATGAGACAAAATTCAGACATGATATCACAGCGAGCATCAAAAAGTGTAGTGTTTATTGAGACTTTAATTGTGGGAAACCAATTTGAAGGCTCATAATTTATGGAAACATAATCATGGTAAGACCTAAGAGTGTGATAGCAACTATTCATGGCAGCAATACTGGTCTCAAGATGGTTCAACCTAGCAAAAATACTTGTGAAAGAGGAATCAGACTTGCCAGGTGTACCATAGATCATGATTAGTTTACTTATAGCATTATAAGCTTCATCCTCAGTACAAAGCAAAAAATCCTTTTCAGCCACAGCATCCAAAGCATATCTATAACGAAGAGCAATACCGCGGTAGAAACTATCAATAACCAAGCTAAGACTCATCTTAGGCTCCATTTCATTTTGTAACGCAGAGATTCTAGACCAAGCTTCTTTGAAACTCTCTTCACTTTTTTGCTTAAAAGTGAAGATATTTTCCATAGGTGTCACAAGGATTGGACCAAAACCAGACATGGTACCAACTAAGGTAGAAACTATTTTTTTTGTGTTTTTGAATAAATAAATCAAACCAAACTAGACTATTTTTTGGGGTTTTTTGGAAAGAGGCAAACAAAACCAAGCAAAAGAAACAAAGCAAACTAAAAACAAAGTAAAGAGAAAGGAAATGAAGGACTCCCCTTGTGAAGACGTCCTTAGCCTCCCCGGCAACGGTGCCAGAAATTACTTGATGCTACACTCAACAGGGAGGAAGAGTGCTTCGTTGGAAACCCCAAGAGCAAGGTATGAAGAGTACAACAGTAAGATTTCCCTCAGTAGAAACTGAGGTTATCGAACCATAAGGAGTAAGGAAACATCACACAGGTATTGGAAGCAATGTGGAGACCCGCACAACACAAACTCAAGACTCTGTCCCAACGAATCAGTGAGGTTATCAAGCTCACCGGTTTCTGTAACAAAGGATTAAACATATGGTGTGGAAGGTAATGGTTTGCATCAAGTAAACAAGTAACGGTGGAAGATGTATCAATGGTAAAGATTGGACCGAGGTCCATAGTTCACTAGAGGTGCTCTCCTTAGATAAACAACATGGAATGAAGGGTAAACAAATTATAGCGGGGCAATTGACAAGAACTAAGTAAGGCATAACAATGTAATTACTAGCCAGAAAGATCCTATGAGGTTGATTGGGCAATACAATAATATACATATACCGTAATCCAACTGCATCTATGACTAGAAGTCCACCTTCAGGTTATCATCTGAACCCCCTCCAGTATTAAGTTGCAAGCAACAGACAACTGCTTTAAGCAAAGTATGTAAGGTAAACAATCCACATGTTCCATGAATAAGAGACCGTTGTTTTCTCCCTAGTAGCAACAACACATCTACAACCAAAGAGATTATTGTCACTTCCCTTGGAAACTAGAGGCATGAACCCACTATCAAGCATAAATACTCCCTCTTGGAGTCACTAGCAACTACTTGGCCAAGATAACCACTAGCAACGAGAGCATGCAAGATCACAAACAACAAAGACATGATAGAATCATAAAGATAGAATCATTAATCAAACTAACATAATAATCTCAATATCCATCGGATCCCCGCAAACACAACATGCCTGATTACAAATAGATTAGATCTTGATCATGAACGGAGCTCACAAGATCTATGAAAGCACAAAGGAGGAGATACAACCATCTAGCTACTACATGGACCCATAGTCCAAGGTTGAACTACTCACAAATCATACCGGAGAGAAGGCCTTCGGGATGATCTCCCCTCCGTCAGGGTGCCGGGAAGAGCTTTAGATCCCCCCGATCTAGGGACGATGGTGGCGGTGGCTACAGACGGTTTCGTGCAATATTGATTGGGTCCTAAGAGTTTCTGCATCGGGGGCTTCTTATAGGCGAAGGGGGAGACCGAGGCGGCCGCCAGGGCGGCCAAACCCTAGCCAGGCGCGGGCTAGGGCCCACCCGCACCTGGGGGGGTCTGGCCCCTCTAGCCGGCCCCTCGGGCTCTCCTCTGGACTTCTTGTTCCCCACGGAAAGTTATTGACTTTGTCCGTCGTCCCGTCCAATTCTGAGAATATTTCTTTACTAACTTTTCTAAAACCAAAAACAGCAGAAAACATGCATCTGGCACTGTTGCAACTTGTTAATAGTTTAGTACCAGAAAATATGTAAAAAGCACCTCAAAGTGTAGACAAGTAAAGCAAAGTAGATACTAAAAAAGCATGGAGCATCAAAAATTATAGATACGTTTCCAACGTATCAGCTAGGTTCACAACAAACTTGCAGTCAAGGTATAGTCCACTGTACAAGTCACAACCTAGTATAACATAAAGCTCTAGGTGGAAGTTCAACTTAAAAGTCTCCACTGCAGTAGCAGTATATAAACAGTGTTTTAGAACCAAAGACAAACTTTATGTGCCTCTGGGATCTGGTGGGGGATCGTTGATTTTTTTGACTAAATAGACCCAGCCCATTTATTATATGCCAATAAATTCCTGAAATCCTAAAGGCCATTTTGGCCCATTCATGCAAGGAAAGAGCTGAGACAAAAGTTTAGTCCCACATTGCTAGTTGAGTGGAAGTTAGACCAGCTTATAAGAAGAGATCTTCCACCACTTGACGATCTTGAGAAGAGAATACATATACACGCGCTCCTCCTCCTCCTCCTCCCACGCCTCGCCTCGCCACGTCATGTCACGACGCGCACCCCGCGGGTTGTGGGAATCTCGTCGAGCCGAGCTTTATTTTGCCACACATGAATGGTATATGTACAGAAGCTAAAACATTTGCTCGAGTGGGTTTTTAATACGAGCTAAGTGGAAATGAATACGAACTGAGTGGAGGCTGTCCGGTTGGTTGCCGCCTGTTCTGTCACATCCCAAGATTTTCCAAATCTTGTAATGTGAAAATAAATGAATAAAATAAAAACTTTGTTTGATTTTTAGGGTCAGAAGAAACTTTTTGGATTTAATTGGAACTTCAAACCAATTTGAATCAAATCAATCCTAAAGGGATTTATAAAGATAAACATTTATTAAAGAAAATTAAAATGTTTTGGAATTACTATTTTGGATCTTTTAATAAAAGACTTGATTTTCAAAAGAAAAGGTGGATTTATAAATAAAGATTATTTTATAAATCCAAATTAAACCTTGGCCAAGCTTTTGAAATAAAATATTTCTATTTTGATAAAAAATTGTAAAGGCTTAATTAAATAAATATTTAATATCCAATTTTATCGAAATAAAAGGTCTTACCATTTTAATTAAAACATCAAAAATTTATTAAATTATTTTAAATAAGTTTCCCAAATACTTTATATTCTCAAATAAAACCTACTGAAGTGTTTTGGTTTTATTTTAAATTTCAAGATAAAGATTTCAATAAAACAAATCCTATTTGAATTAAATGAATAAGGTCTATTCATTTAATTGTTATTGGACCCTAAAATAAAATGTTATTTTATTTTAAACAAGTATTTCAAGTAGCTTATATTTTCAAATAAAACCTACTGATTTGGTTTTGAAAGTGTTTGGATTTCAAATGAAGATTTTATTAAATAAATCAAACCATATTAAATAAATAAAGGTCCATTTTATTTAATTAATGAATGGATCTTAAAATGAATAAAAATATTATTTTATTTTGGGATTTGGTTTATGTTGATAAACAGAACCAAGTTCAAATTTGTGAAGTGTGGTGTTTGTTTGAATTGATTTGGTTGAATGAATTATTTGTTTGAATTTCAAATCAGTAAAATAGAAATAGAAAAGGAAAAAGAATTCAGAAGGAAAAAAATATGGAAACGGACTGGCCCAGCTATCCTAGCCCAACTCAGCCCAACCGAGCCTACCTCTCCCTCTCAGCGAAGTGAATCGTTTTTCACCGCAAAACAAACCCACGCAGTGAATGACAACTGGAGCCCACCTGAAACTTTCCTCACTCGTTGGCAAGCAGGCCCCACATCCCCAGCCATCGTCTTCAACGAGACCCTGTCGCCTGCCGTTGCAGTGAGATTACTCCGGCGTTGATTACGCATGAAGGAGGCTTTGATTTCTCGCAATGACCATGCCCCTTTAAACGCCAGTGACTCCTCTCCATTTTCCCTCTGTCTCCTCCCCCAAGCACGCCCCCAGGCCGCTCCAATTTCTTCCCGAGCAGCTCTGTCTCCGACGACTTCCCCGGCCGATTCCGGCAGCCCCTCGCCGCCCCTTGCCTCCTCGACCATACTCACGTGATCCCCACCTCCTGGCGATCATCCCCGTAACGCCAGCTCGCCCCCGAGCGCCCCAAAACATCGGCAACGTCTCCACCTGTACGCCACCGACGACCCCCGCAACTCCGGTGAGCTCTAGCACTCGACTCCGTGCGCGCCTTGATCAGTGAATCATGCCATTTGATTAGTCTGCGTCTTCTGCATCTCCAGGTGCTCGCCAATCACTTGCGCGTGGCCTGCAACCTCGCTCCCGTCGATGACTGACCGCACCCGAGGCACGGCTCAACTCCGACGAGCAATTCTCATCGACCCCGTGCGCCCCTTGGCCAACAAAGACCACGTTGAGCATCAGCAGTGTGATGCGAACTCGGTGAGCTTCCCCTCCCTCTTTCTCGCATCCTGCATCGTCGGCAACCTCGCCGCCAGAGCGCCGCCGCCGCACAGCCACCGTCAGCGCCGCTCATTCTAGGTCAAACACGCAGCAACCGTTAGATGCAGATCCATTGGCTAGGATAGAGTCACTTATCGAAGGGGTATGAGAGCATCTGCGCCGTAAGATTTGCTTTAGATCCAGCGGCCCACGTTGGTCGATCCACGCGAACCGTTTTCGGCCAATCAAAACATTCCACGTGGCCTAGAGTTGGTTTTAAAAACTGAATTTGATCTATTAGTTGTTCAATCTTGTAAAATCTATAACTTTCAAACCACACGTCCAAATTTTGCAAATTTTATATCAATGGATTCAGTGGAACAAGACCTAGCCAAGCATGCCCTTGGTTTAGCAAATAGTATATGTTAGAGTGTTTGTTTTTGCAGAAACATTTGTATGCTTGATAAGGATGTAAAAATTGTTTAAAAATGAATTTGGGGTTAAAATCTTTTGCAATTGGATTGCTTTGAACCTACTGACCATAGGAAACACTTTGTGGACTCAAAAATGTATTTGGTGAAACAAAATAATGATTCTTTGATTTAAAACCATTTCTAGTCAAATAGAAATGTGGTTTATTTATTTAAATGATTTTGGAAGAAAACCTTTGGAAAATGTTTTGTTTTAAACTCTCTGACCCTAAACACCAAGTTTTATAAGTTGAAAATGTATTTGGTGAACTTTAGAGATTAATGCCTTAGTAAAATATTTTTACACCACATAAAATGATACTTTGTTTTGAAAATGGTTTTTGAAGTGAAACCTTTTGCAAATGACTTTGCCACTTTATAAAATGACCATTAGGTGTTTTCAAATGTTCATGACCCATTAGGAACCACTTTTTCAAACAAAAAAAATCTTGGCATGCTTGCATGCATTACTTTGACTTTGTGATTTTATGTGTTGTTTTGCTTGATTGGTAGATTGAGTTTGTGCCTTGCTTGATTGATTTGTAGTGACTTGAAGAGTGTGATTGTTGCAAGGACAAGGAGTGAACCCATACTCTACCAAAAAGGCAAGTGATGCTTCATACTTTTTGTCCCATTACTTTCTCTATGCATTAGTGATTTTCTCTAAGTAAAACTTGCATGGAACTTTTGCTAAGTGTAAACCTTGCTTTAGGAAAACCTAGTAGATGAAACCTTATTGGGTTACTCCCTAAGTTAAGACTCCTACTACTATCATGCTTAGCTTAGCTAATAGAAAACAAGGGTGGAAATATATTCATACTATGGAAAAGTTTCTAAGTCTGAGGACTTGTGTTTTTGTTTAATAAAACAACTAAGTTAATGAACTACCTGGGTGGAATGGAAGGAATGGTTTGTGTTGAGTGGTTCACAAGGCCCATGTCTATGGTTTACCTTGTGTATCTCACTTGTGGATGGCCACCCAGGAACAAAGAGATTTGATATGTCAAATGTTGAGAAGCTTCAAGTGCAGCCACTTGGCATTATGGGCTCTGCCTGGATCATATAGGTTGCAAGAACTTAGCCATATGGACAGTGGGTGGTAGTGTTTGATAGGTTGGAACGCGTCCATTTTGGTCTAAGGGAAGGCTTCTGAAAGATCTTGTCTTGGGAAACCAAGTCTTGTGGGGAAAGTGCACCACCTCTGCAGAGTGTAGAATCTAAGTACTTAGCCATGTCCCTGGTAAAGGACAATTTGAGCATCAAGACATGGAAGCAATCAAGAATCTCATCATTCAAATTTCTAAGTTAAAACTTGTGGTTGAACAAGGGTTGTTTGAAGTCTTCAATCTTTGATTGAGAGATGCCTTGGAAAAGATTTTGTCAAAACAAAAACTTAGTGTTTTCAAAATGATAAGGAAAATCTATTTTGAGCAATGCAAGCCTCAACTCCACTTAGCCAAATGCATATAGATAATAGACTCCACTATACTACCATAGTATCACTTGCCAATACAATTCAAATGTATTGACCCTTGTGGATGTAACTTGTTATGTTGCAGGTTTGATTGATTTAGTGAAGTGTGTTGATTAGGATTACAAAGTCTACAACCAACATGTCTGCCTGTGGCATTTTGAAGATGAAGGACCCATACTTATAGTTAATCCGCTGCAATGTAATGTAATAGCCAAAAGAGCTATGTAAGATGTAATAAAACTTATGTTAATCCTGGTTATTAAGTTATATTATGACCTTTGATTATTGATATTACATCTTAACTGTGGATGCTAGCTATTGATCCAGGGACTAGCATTGTAAACACAGGAGGAATCTACCTTATTAGGTTGAGACCTCTATAGATGGTATCAGAGCATTGTGTTGCCTGTAGGATTGTAAACCTGGGATTGGACAAAACCCTTAGAAAAATAGGAATTGTTTTGTTCCAAAGCTTATTTACAAAACACTTGTAAACTCTTTCCTCAACCATTCTGGTTTCAACTCAACATCTCTTCTATTTCAAACTTGATGGAAAAACCTACCCCATGGCCCAAGACTACACCATGTGCAAAGGACTTGCTCAACTTTTTCAACTCTAATGACTTCAACTTCTTCAACTCTAATGACTTCAACATCTTCAGCATAATCACCAAGGACTTCCAACTTGGATACTACTAAGGACTACAAGAGAGACAAGGAAATCTTGCTCAAGATTTGGAGACTAAGGAAACACAACTTAGAAGAAGCCATCATCACCTTTGAAGTTTTGTGACCAAGACATGAGAAAATTTTCTCCAAGGATACAAAGATTTCATGCAAGAATAACCAACCAAGAAAGATGGAAAGATCACAAGTGAACCATATAGATGGACCACCATAATTTAGTTAAGTCAAACACACCAACTTATGTGGTGTAACAAAAATATTTTGTTTCCTAAAAATGTGCTTGAACTTTGTTGTTTGAGTGAAAAGTTGTTTGTGAATGCTTGCACATTGTTTGTGTGAATTGTGATGTGTGTGATTAGAAATATTTCCTTAGAAATATCTTGCCTATTCTAAATCTCCCTTCAAACCCAAACAGATGACTACTCCAAGAGACTCCAACATCAAGGTTGATGACAACAACAACAACCAAGAGGACAACATGAGAGAACTTATAGCAACCCAAAACCAGTTGAGCCAAGAGACAACTCAGCTTTTAGCCAACAACAATGGACTAGACCCAGCCATACAAAGGATTTTGAAACTTCAATCCCAATTGTTGCAAGGATTGGTTACTCAAGTGATCAACATGGGAGAAAACTTTTCCCAAAGAGCTAGGACAACAAGGATGACAAAGATGCTATTTTAGAAGGAACCCAAGCTAGCAATATTTGTAGAGACAAGGATCATACATCCAAAGAGCATGAAGATCAATGCCCCAAGAAGAGAGAAAGATCTCCCACCTATGAAGAACAAGAACTAGAAGAACTCCTAGCTATGGAGAGACCCAAAAAGAAGAAGAAGAAATGCCCCAACACTAGCAAGAAGGATATTACACAAGTGCAATGTTTCAAATGCAAAGATATGGGACACTATGCCAATGAGTGCCTAGAAAAGAAGAAGAACCAAAGAAACAAACAAGAGGCAATGATACCAAAGGAAAAGAAAGATATCAGCCAAGTGATGTGTTTCAAATGCAAGGAACTAGGCCACTATGTAAACAATTGTCCAGAAAAGATGAAAAACAAGTTAAACAAGTCTATGAAGGATCTCAACCTTGGCCCATGAGTCAGGTGTGGAAACAAAGGACACTGTGCAGATGTTACCCAGAGAAGTTTCCCCAGGATCCCAAGAAGGCCAACATGTAGTTTAGTTAGAAAATTTTTAAGGGTGGTAGTACCCTAGTTGTTTTTGAGCCTGCTTGTAACCCTAACCTTCCCAAATCTCGGGACGAGATTTATTTTAAGGGTGGTAGCCTGTCACATCCCAAGATTTTCTAAATCTTGTAATGTGAAAATAAATGAATAAAATAAAAACTTTGTTTGATTTTTAGGGCCAGAAGAAACTTTTTGGATTTAATTGGAACTTCAAACCAATTTGAATCAAATCAATCCTAAAGGTATTTATAAAGATAAACATTTATTAAAGAAAATTAAAATGTTTTGGAATTACTATTTTGGATCTTTTAATAAAAGACTTGATTTTCAAAAGAAAAGGTGGATTTGTAAATAAAGATTATTTTATAAAGCCAAATTAAACCTTGGCCAAGCTTTTGAAATAAAATATTTCTATTTTGATAAAAATAGTAAAGGCTTAATTAAATAAATTAATAAGGATTTAATATCCAATTTTATCTAAATAAAAGGTCTTACCATTTTAATTAAAACATCAAAAATTTATTAAATTATTTTAAATAAGTTTTCCAAATATTTTATATTCTCAAATAAAACCTACTGAAGTGTTTTGGTTTTATTTTAAATTTCAAGATAAAGATTTCAATAAAACAAATCCTATTTGAATTAAATGAATAAGGTCTATTCATTTAATTGTTATTGGACCCTAAAATAAAATGTTATTTTATTTTAAACAAGTATTTCAAGTAGATTATATTTTCAAATAAAACCTACTGATTTGGTTTTGAAAGTGTTTGGATTTCAAATGAAGATTTTATTAAATAAATCAAACCATATTAAATAAATAAAGGTCAATTTTATTTAATTAATGAATGGATCTTAAAATGAATAAAAATATTATTTTATTTTGGGATTTGGTTTATGTTGATAAACAGAACCAAGTTCAAATTTGTGAAGTGTGGTGTTTGTTTGAATTGATTTGGTTGAACGAATTATTTGTTTGAATTTCAAATCAGTAAAATAGAAATAGAAAAGGAAAAAGAATTCAGAAGGAAAAAAATATGGAAACGGACTGGCCCAGCTATCCTAGCCCAACTCAGCCCAACCGAGCCTACCTCTCCCTCTCAGCGAAGTGAATCGTTTTTCACCGCAAAACAAACCCACGCAGTGAATGACAACTGGAGCCCACCTGAAACTTTCCTCACTCGTTGGCAAGCAGGCCCCACATCCCCAGCCATCGTCTTCAACGAGACCCTGTCGCCTGCCGTTGCAGTGAGATTACTCCGGCGTTGATTACGCATGAAGGAGGCTTTGATTTCTCGCAATGACCATGCCCCTTTAAACGCCAGTGACTCCTCTCCATTTTCCCTCTGTCTCCTCCCCCAAGCACGCCCCCAGGCCGCTCCAATTTCTTCCCGAGCAGCTCTGTCTCCGACGACTTCCCCGGCCGATTCCGGTAGCCCCTCGCCGCCCCTTGCCTCCTCGACCATACTCACGTGATCCCCACCTCCTGGCGATCATCCCCGTAACGCCAGCTCGCCCCCGAGCGCCCCAAAACATCGGCAACGTCTCCACCTGTACGCCACCGACGACCCCCGCAACTCCGGTGAGCTCTAGCACTCGACTCCGTGCGCGCCTTGATCAGTGAATCATGCCATTTGATTAGTCTGCGTCTTCTGCATCTCCAGGTGCTCGCCAATCACTTGCGCGTGGCCTGCAACCTCGCCCCCGTCGACGACTGACCGCACCCGAGGCACGGCTCAACTCCGACGAGCAATTCTCATCGACCCCGTGCGCCCCTTGGCCAACAAAGACCACGTTGAGCATCAGCAGTGTGCTGCGAACTCGGTGAGCTTCCCCTCCCTCTTTCTCGCATCCTGCATCATCGGCAACCTCGCCGCCAGAGCGCCGCCGCCGCACAGCCACCGTCAGCGCCGCTCATTCTAGGTCAAACACGCAGCAACCGTTAGATGCAGATCCATTGGCTAGGATAGAGTCACTTATCGAAGGGGTATGAGAGCATCTGCGCCGTAAGATTTTCTTTAGATCCAGCGGCCCACGTTGGTCGATCCACGCGAACCGTTTTCGGCCAATCAAAACATTCCACGTGGCCCAGAGTTGGTTTTAAAAACTGAATTTGATCTATTAGTTGTTCAATCTTGTAAAATCTATAACTTTCAAACCACACGTCCAAATTTTGCAAATTTTATATCAATGGATTCAGTGGAACAAGCCCTAGCCAAGCATGCCCTTGGTTTAGCAAATAGTATATGTTAGAGTGTTTGTTTTTGCAGAAACATTTGTATGCTTGATAAGGATGTAAAAATTGTTTAAAAATGAATTTGGGGTTAAAATCTTTTGCAATTGGACTGCTTTGAACCTACTGACCATAGGAAACACTTTGTGGACTCAAAAATGTATTTGGTGAAACAAAATAATGATTCTTTGATTTAAAACCATTTCTAGTCAAATAGAAATGTGGTTTATTTATTTAAATGATTTTGGAAGAAAACCTTTGGAAAATGTTTTGTTTTAAACTCTCTGACCCTAAACACCAAGTTTTATAAGTTGAAAATGTATTTGGTGAACTTTAGAGATTAATGCCTTAGTAAAATATTTTTACACCACATAAAATGATACTTTGTTTTGAAAATGGTTTTTGAAGTGAAACCTTTTGCAAATGACTTTGCCACTTTATAAAATGACCATTAGGTGTTTTCAAATGTTCATGACCCATTAGGAACCACTTTTTCAAACAAAAAAAATCTTGGCATGCTTGCATGCATTACTTTGACTTTGTGATTTTATGTGTTGTTTTGCTTGATTGGTAGATTGAGTTTGTGCCTTGCTTGATTGATTTGTAGTGACTTGAAGAGTGTGATTGTTGCAAGGACAAGGAGTGAACCCATACTCTACCAAAAAGGCAAGTGATGCTTCATACTTTTTGTCCCATTACTTTCTCTATGCATTAGTGATTTTCTCTAAGTAAAACTTGCATGGAACTATTGCTAAGTGTAAACCTTGCTTTAGGAAAACCTAGTAGATGAAACCTTATTGGGTTACTCCCTAAGTTAATACTCCTACTACTATCATGCTTAGCTTAGCTAATCGAAAACAAGGGTGGAAATATATTCATACTATGGAAAAGTTTCTAAGTCTGAGGACTTGTGTTTTTGTTTAATAAAACAACTAAGTTAATGAACTACCTGGGTGGAATGGAAGGAATGGTTTGTGTTGAGTGGTTCACAAGGCCCATGTCTATGGTTTACCTTGTGTATCTCACTTGTGGATGGCCACCCAGGAACAAAGAGATTTGAGATGTCAAATGTTGAGAAGCTTCAAGTGCAGCCACTTGGCATTATGGGCTCTGCCTGGATCATATAGGTTGCAAGAACTTAGCCATATGGATAGTGGGTGGTAGTGTTTGATAGGTTGGAACGCGTCCATTTTGGTCTAAGGGAAGGCTTCTGAAAGATCTTGTCTTGGGAAACCAAGTCTTGTGGGGAAAGTGCACCACCTCTGCAGAGTGTAGAATCTAAGTACTTAGCCATGTCCCTGGTAAAGGACAATTTGAGCATCAAGACATGGAAGCAATCAAGAATCTCATCATTCAAATTTCTAAGTTAAAACTTGTGGTTGAACAAGGGTTGTTTGAAGTCTTCAATCTTTGATTGAGAGATGCCTTGGAAAAGATTTTGTCAAAACAAAAACTTAGTGTTTTCAAAATGATAAGGAAAATCTATTTTGAGCAATGCAAGCCTCAACTCCACTTAGCCAAATGCATATAGATAATAGACTCCACTATACTACCATAGTATCACTTGCCAATACAATTCAAATGTATTGACCCTTGTGGCTGTAACTTGTTATGTTGCAGGTTTGATTGATTTAGTGAAGTGTGTTGATTAGGATTACAAAGTCTACAACCAACATGTCTGCCTGTGGCATTTTGAAGATGAAGGACCCATACTTATAGTTAATCCGCTGCAATGTAATGTAATAGCCAAAAGAGCTATGTAAGATGTAATAAAACTTATGTTAATCCTGGTTATTAAGTTATATTATGACCTTTGATTCTTGATATTACATCTTAACTTTGGATGCTAGCTATTGATCCAGGGACTAGCATTGTAAGCACAGGAGGAATCTACCTTATTAGGTTGAGACCTCTACATGTTCGCTTCAACTTCTGCCTCTTCATTTCATCTTCTGTGCGCAACCTGTCTCTGTGCCTATAAGAGAGAGGTCGCGCCTCCTCTTAGACAGACCGTCGCACAGCCCTTTGCGCCTCCAGTTCCAGAGCACTGTGCTACCTAGATCTTCCCCATCCCGTCTTGTGGCGTGCACCGTGAGCCGGGACATGTAACACCCCGTCCACTTGGCCCCGGGGGTGTCACTCCTGGTAGCTTAATAGGATATCTAGACTGGCCCCACAGACCAACACTAGTCTTTTCTACGCACTTTGTTCTCACTCATGCGCACCCGATACCCACTTCTCGGTCGGTCACCCATCCTAGAATTGCTCTAGGCCAAGCACGCTTAACCTTAGAGTTCTTTTCGAATGAGCTTTCGGAAAAAAAGTTGCAACTTGTTGGTATGAGTATCCTATCAATCCTATTAAGTCCTGTGCTTGGATCTCATATACATCCACCCTTTAGAAGATCGATGCCCTCATCGATCAAGTACACCCCTGGAACATTCCCTCTTGGAACGCGTATGTGCGTCCAGTGCCGGCACATGTGTCATGCCGTGTCCACCCCGGGCCACACGCGTCATGCTCCACATGTCCCACCACCGACTCGCACACACTCGTTTAACCGCGAGGATCGGCTCTAATACCACTTGTAACGCCTCGTCCACTTGGCCCTGAGGGTGTCACTCCTGGTAGCTTAATAGGATATCTAGACTGCCTCACAGACCAATACTAGTCTTTTCTGCGCACTTTGTCCTTACTCATGCGCACACGGTACCCACTTCCCGGTTGGTCACCCATCCTAGAATTGCTCTAGGCCAAGCACGCTTAACCTTGGAGTTCTTTTCGAATGAGCTTCCGGAAAAGAAGTTGCAACTTGTTGGTATGAGTATCCCATCAATCCTATTAAGTCATGTGCTTGGATCTCATAGGACAGTAGGCCTCCGAGACCCCGCTACTTCAAATCCTGTACGGGAGAAGGGCGATAAAGTTTTTGGGGAGCGCTATTGGCGCGACTACTAGCTTTATCACGGACTCCTTCACGGATAGCGATAGCACCGATGTCTTCTCCAACGAGGACTTCTTCCTCCACATCAGCAACCTCTTCCTCGACGACATGGCTGACCATGGTGCCAACGTGAACGCTGGCAGTTCCTCTGCTGCTGCTGTGATGTACATTCTCTTTCTCAACCTTGTTATGATCGTATCTCAAGTTCTATGTCTTGCAATCCGTTTGGTTATCTTCCTTAATCTATATTCATTATTTCACATGATTACTCTAATTTTTATTATTCTATTTATGTTTTATCTAGCATTTATTATGGTTAATTTTCTTGATAAATTGCTCTTTTATTCAACATTTTAACCTATATTTTTCTTTTGCAGGACGTTATGCGGGTTTTAGTAACCTTCCATTATAAAAGTGCACAAACTTTGATGCAAATCAATGGTGGCACTTCAACAACTTAAGTGTTACCCGGCGCTTTACCATTGTTGATAATATATGATTTACTATTTTGTAGGTTTTGGGTTCTATAAGAAACAACCACAAATGATGTGTGGTTTTCCGGCTCAGATTTCCTTATAATTTTATAAACAAGGTATCTTCAACTCGCATGAACAATGTCTGCTCTTGTAGGACGATAGCAACGGAGACCCCATCCCAAGGACCAAAAAGTACTGTTTTGAGTGTTTGAGGGCCAAAATGAGCACACGCGAAGTTTAAGGGATATGGGTGCAATCCTTTCTTGCAAATAATTGAGGTAATTAATTTCTTAAAAAAAGTATTGCATTATTTGCTATGTCCACATAAACCTGCCTTGGGCATTTGACCTACATAACCCACCCCCTGATCAAAACATGATATATAGCTGAGCTGAATTTATTTTTGAACTATTAGAAATCTAGGGTTTGGAGCTAGTCGGCCTACCCTCTATTCCTCTGCCTTATCGATGGTGCCGCTCACAATGCATATTGAGGCTAGGGGGTGGAATCTTTATATAGACTCTAAGTTCCAGATATTTCAATCTGTTTCCAGTAAGGACCGTGACTTGTTAAACCAACCACAATCATTAATAGTCAATATCGAGTCTAATACTATTAATCAGTTAGGTCCCAAGCACAGATGTGTGAGTTATGCCCCGAGTTTGAACTCAAATTCAAGTTTGAACTCAAATTCAAACTCGCGGGCTTTAACCATCTATAAAGCCAATCCTATAGACAACCTGAATTCCACTCTATACTGTCTCGGGTATAATTCCACTGAATTCATATACACGTGTTCCAGTATAGTCGTATCGGCTTCCTTAATTTCCTTAAGTACAATTCCACATCAACCGTCCCATGTTAATTCTATGAATACTTCCACGTCAAGGTTTGATTCTAGGAGTATAACAATGTAGTCGATATATAAAATATTGCAAGCCACAAACTCCTACATGAACTTCAAACGAGCACCTAAAGAATTGCAGGGACGGGACCTGACAAGAAAATCAACAATCAACATTCCCTTGTCCCTACTGAGCATCATTAACCAAATTCAATAACCGAAGTCCATACAGTTTAGCGACCGGTCTCAAATTAGGTTTAGACATGGTCCCTTTAGGTTAGTCCTAGTTGGAGTATCATAAGTAGTACATGCATGTCATGTTGGCAAAAATATGACGTGGCATGTCAATTAATGAAGAAAGATACGGTGGTGATATCTATGGTATTATAGCACATAAACCTAGATATTTTAATACCAAATAAATCATGTACAAATTTGTATTGGGATTCTATAAATCATTAAATATTTTGCAACTATGATACTACTATATAATACTATGTATTAGAGGATAGTATCATATGCATGATACTATATGATACTCCCACTAGGACTAGCCTTATAAAACATGGCACCCTCACCCATGCAAGGAGGTCGCTGTTTATCTCCCCGTGACAACTTTCTCTGGATGACAGCTGGGATGTCGTCGAAGAAGACGAACAATGCATGTGTTAACCTTGTCAGTATAATTGTTGTGTTTTCCTATTGTTGGAACTCCACTTCACAGGGAACCGTTCGTGACCCGTCTCGCCCCTCTCGTCTCCCCGAGGGCGACGGGGGGCGCCACCACCTCTCCCAGCCTAACCTCCTCCCCCTACCTCCTCCCATCATCGCCACCACCGGCTTGGGCTCCCGGGCAAAGCCCGGGCGGTGCCAGCGGTGGCGGCTTGCTTTTCCCCGCACCCTAGGTACCGGGTCGGGGCCGCGAGCTCCCAGGCGGCGGTGCAGATCGGGCGATGATGGACCGGCGGCGGTCGGGTGTCCATGGCGCGGTGGTGCTCGCGTTCTGTCGACGGGGTCCTGTCGAGTTGTGGCGGCTGGCATGCTCGGGCCACATCTGGGCCGCGAGCTCCCAGGCGGCGGTGCAGATCGGGTGATGATGGACCGGCGGCGGTCGGGTGTCCATAGCGCGGTGGTGCTCGCGTTCTGCCGACGGGGTTTTGTCAAGTTGCGCGGCTGGCATGCTCGGCCCACATCTAGGCCCCTCGGGCCCTATCTGGGCCTGGGCGGGCAGGGCGGCCATGGAGGCAGGACCTCCTATCTAACTATTTTGCTTTTGTGGATCATTGCAGGACATGATCTTTTTTCATACGCCGTATCATGGTCGTTGTTTTGTAGGATCGGAAGCTAAGGACCTGAAAAGTAGAGAGCGCGATCTATAAGACATTCGATGCCGTTCCGATGAATGTCTTGAGGATTGCATCAAGCAGGGGTTTACCGACGGGGGAGTGTGACGTGGTCATCTATGTACCAATTGTTATGGGGATGTGTTTCTGCAAAAAAGAATGTTGAATAAAAACATGTACAGCAACTATCATGGAATGCGTGATGTATCAAATAATATGGCTCAGTAGTATACTGAAGTGATGATCAATAGCACACACGAAGTTTAAGGGCCATGGGTGCAATTCTTTCTGCCAAATAATTGACGTAAGATTCTACCTACCTTGGGCATTTGACCTACATAATCCCCTGAGCAAAACATGATATCTAGCTGAGCTGGATTTATTTCTGAACTTCAAACAAGCACCTACAGAATTGCAGGGACAGGGGGCTGACAAGCAAATCAGCCATCGGCATTCCCTGGTCCCAATTGATCATCAGTAACCAAATTCAGTATAAAACATGTCACCATGCAAGTATGTACTCCCTCTGATCCATATTAGTTGACTCAAATTTATCTAGATATGGATGAATGTATCTAGTCAACTAATATGGATCGGAGGGAGTATTATTATTATTTTTAAATAAAAAGAAAAAACTGAGTGGCTCAAACAAGATCTAAAATTCCAATACATAAAAAAAAATGAACCAAACCTACAGATGGCAACCAGATTTCACCGTGAAAAACTTGAGCAGTGCCTTAAGTGCCAAACAACATCACATTTAACTAATTCTCTACCTTGTCCTCAAGGCAAACACATGAACCAACAGAAAACAGGATATAAATCAGGAACAAACTAGTTCCAGCCCTGAAGAAAACTTCTGGTTCCTTAACCATGCATTAGGAATTAGGAAAACGCAACAATCATACTGACAACAACGTTAAGACATGCATTGTTCGTCTTCTTCGACCACATCCCAGCTGTCGTCCAGAGCAAACTTGTCACGGGGAGATAAAATAGCGACCTCACTCGAATTTGACTCTGTAGCAGAAGACCAGCTGCTCTCTGAAGTTGCCGATTTGACGGAGCTGCACAAGCTCGATGAAGCTAGTTGCAGTGGTTCACCAACTGAAACTACTAGTTTGGAAGGCGCCGATTGGACTGAGCCTGCTAAGGTCGATGAAGCTAGCTCCAGAGGTTCGTCAGCATAAATTAGTCTAGAAGGTGCTGAATTCACTGGGCTGGGTGAAGCGAAATCCACTGGTTCTTCAGCAGGAAATTTGTTAACTGCTGACCCGACAGAGCTGGACATGATCGACGAAGCTAGTTGCCGGTGTTCATCAGCAGGAACTCGCATTTCAACTCTGTGCTGGAGCTGTGCAATGTTGCCAAAGATTCCAAGCATTTCTCCACTGAAAAAAAAACGGATTGTTAAGTTAAATATTCCAATACTACATAGTCTTTTCGGCATTTAACATTATTATACTTACTGCAAATCATCAACAACATGGCCTCTGTCCATTAGTATCTCCCTCAGCTGTATCAAATAAATGCGTATTAGCCCTTGTTTCCTATAAACAGGAAGGAAGTACATAACGGTAGATGGATCACCGACATAGCTCAATTTGGTACCTTTGCATTTTCATGTGCTTGTTGCTCCAGCGTTTTAGACTCTTCCTTAGCAGCTTCAAGTAGGACTTCCTGCTCTTTCAGCATTTCTTCAGCTACTCTCTCTCTCTTTCAATCATTTCTCTCTCCGTGGCTTCTCTGTCTGCTTCTGCTAATTCACGTCTTCTTTGAAGAGTTTCATGCATCTTCATAGGTACATGAAAGGTCATATATATATGAAATAAAATCAAATTTCGTGTTAAAAAGAATATTCAATGTAAAATATAAAATATGGTATTAAAACGAAATAACTAATAGTAGTAATCCGTAAAATGATTGCAGAGAATAAATAATCATGAGTTATCTCTATAACACATTTTCATTCGGTATTATTCTAGAATTTGCAGCAGAGAAGCCAACATGTTGGAGAGCAACTAGCAACGGTGCACCACAAAGCAAAGTTTATATTTGGATTCACATACTGAACCTGTACTTGAATGATTGGCTAGCGCACACTACACTTAACAGTGAATTTTCAAATTTACCTCATCAATGATCGCCACAAAGTGGTTTCTTTCGTCAGAAATGTTGAATAGCCGAGACTGGAGTCCCTGCGCTTCTGATGCTAGAATAGATTTCTCAGCAAAAACCTCTGCGGCAACCTACAGATATTCCATTGAAGGTCTTGTTCACTGATTGCTTAATTGAATGAGCAGAAAATAATGTGTGAAACGTAAATTCTTTAAGTAAAACAAAACCTTATTGTTTTCTTCCACTGCCAGCATTGACATTTCTTTCAGCTTCGCTGCCTCTACAAGAATATCATTTCCAGCTTGGCTTGCTTCGGATACAACATGTTTTGTTTCTACTTCTCTGAGCTCAACCTCCTCTAGCATTTCACTTATCGCGGCCACATTTGATAGCAATAGATTCTGCAACATACGTTCATATATTAAGAAAAAATGGCAATGTATAATTTTTAGGGAGTAACACTATATTTGACGCCCAATGCAATAATTATTTTCCAATTACAAGAGATGTTTCCTGAATTTTAATAAAAGGAAACAGTTTTACCTTCTTATAATTTTCAGCAGAGATGACATCATCAATGGCATCCGGGCTAGCAGAGTAGTTTGATTGCATGTTGGTATCATGTGAACCATCATCATGCAGCGCGGAATCATCTACAGAAATTGGCATCCCCTGGTTTATCTCAGAAGATGGGCACTGTATTTGCTCATCACCATGACCTCCACTAATAAGGTGATCAGTAACTGAGAATCGCGCACCATCTAACAAAGAGTCGGAATTAGTTTCTTCAGGCAGACCGGGCAGATCAGATGCTGCTGCTTCTGCTGCAGGTGATTGCATCAATTGGCCCCCCATGGTGCTATCATCTTTAAAAGAGGAATACTCTTCGGCTACATCAAACTGTCTAGACTCTGAAGGGGTAACGTTAACCACTGGCACAGTCAATAGATCATTGTTTGTATCACCAGATACCTTATGTTGCCCTGCGAAATAAATTTTGTGAACGTTTGAAAATAAAGAGAAAGGAACTGAAAAAGGAGGTTGCGTGACATTCAATACTAGCTCATTTATCAAGTGCATGGTCATGTACAGGGATAAAACTTTACCTAGGATTTCCTCGCTCATATTTGAGTTATTGTCATCTGGGACAATATTAGGGAGCACATTATGCACAACATAGTCTGCAGCGGCGTCAATGTCTCCATTGAACGATATTGAAACCTCTATCAATGTTGATAGGTTAACCTGCATATGTAAAAGAGGGGACGTAGCGCAGCGCAGATTAACAAGTTGCATAGGATTTTTTAAAAATAAAATCAGGATTTCGTAGATGCGAAAACTTAGTCGACCAGTAAATAAAGAACTCAAAGCAGACAGATGCCAATAGCACAAAAACAAATAGCTTTTGCCTAGGTCTTACAAAAAAAAGAGTCTCCGGGTCTATAAAATTTCACCGATCAACTTTATTATAGACATGCATTCGGTTTCATGCTTCAGCGAAATTCACTTATAGTGCTCAAGAGAGAAATATTACAATTCTCCCAGGAAAACACACAGCGAACGTGATAAATGTGCATGTCTGTTGACAGTTTCTCTAATAGCAGATGTATTGTAAGTGGCATCAAAGATTAATTAATAAAGCATATTGTATCAAGTACTTGTCTTAATTAAAACCGTAGCCGCTGGTTGCAACATGCCTTCCAGTAGGAGTACTTTTTTTTTTCTTTTTCAACACGCACTGCAGCTCTAAAAAGCCTATTCATACACGCGCGCTCGCACAGGATGAGCACCGGTCACCTACACAGACACCTCGTCCCAGAACAGGAACTCACTGAATTCGTGGGGTTTATATATATACTGTAAGCCGCCACGATCTCGATCTGTTGAACAGATCGGTAGTATACAGTAGTAATAACTTAACATAAACTCGACCGATGTAGTACATGTATTGTACAGTACTAATTACTATAGCAGAAAAATAATGGAAACTCATGGGCAACGGTAGAACCAATCTATGGGGTCGTCGACGTCGCGCGCGCTCACTCACCTGCGGGAACACCTGCACGAGGCCGTCCAGGACGAGGAGCGGATCCCCCGTCTTCCTCGCCTCCTCCTGCAACCACGCACGCACGGACGGACGAAGGAGCTCGGTTAGGATCATCATCACGGCCAAACCGAAGAGGCAGAAAGCGGGCGAGCGGCGGAGAGCGAACCTCGAAGTTGCAGCTCGGTGGCTGCATGCCGTTGCCGGCGGACTTGGAAGGATGGGCGCCCGTGGTGGCGGCTTTGCGGCGGAACCGACGATTGGGGTTTTGGGGTTGGACGTTGCGAGGGGCTTTTTGGGAGGCGTCGTCGGCGAGGGCGGAGGGATTTTAATTTGTGATGATGATCTCGGGGTCGATTGGGGTTTTAATCCGGGTAGGAAAGCGACCTATCTCTTCGCTGTGATCGCCGCGATCGCGGTATGGTTAGCCAGCCCGAGGAGGCACGCGACGGACGCGGGCTGCTGGACTGGAGTGGAGGAGCGGCCGGACCGTGCGTGGGCCGTTGGATCTGGAGCTCTTTGGTTTGGGGGCGCCCCGATTCGTAGGGGACGGTCCGGATGCGTTCTCTGCCTGCCGGTGCGCGTGTCACGGGGGCGGCAGCTCTGACTCAGCACCAACGGTTTTCAGTTTTGGGGAAGGAACAGAACGGGTACTCCTCTGACCGGCGCGGCTTTCGGTTCGGAGCCCTCTCTCCGTTTGTACTAGTACTAGTAAAGGCAGCAGCGTCCGCGACGGTAGAGCCAGACAACGAACAAGCCAGACTCGCTCCCTCCGCGGCACGGCGATGGTGACTGACTTGTCCCCTCTGCGGCCCGGCGCCGTCGACATTTTCACGCTAGTACTAGTATATGGATACGCATGAAAGTGGTAGCATTACCAAGTGAGTTCAGGTTTGATCACGAATTTTTTGGATGTTAGCCGGTCCTCGTGCTGTTCCAGTCTGAAGGTCCAGGATTTGGAGCTAGTCAGGTACTACCTCTCTTTCGGTTTATATAAGATAAATACGTATTTCAAAAAAATAGTTTGATTATAAATTTGATCAACAAAATACAAATTATATTTAACAAAAATTATACCATTAGATTCATATTAAAAATACGCTTCTAACATATAATTTTTGTGACATATGATACATATATTGTTGACCAAATTTATGGTCAACCTATTTTTTCGAATTACATATTTATGTTATAAACCGGAATAAAGGTAGTACTAGCGGCCATTTAGCTGAGAGTTAACCGATCTTTATAATGCCCGCAACACAGGAACACAGCTCATGAACTCATGAAATTGGCAAATACAATAACTCCGTGTTCATTCATATATCCAGAAATAAGATTTCACACTGCTAAACTAGTATAGAAAGCCACACTGTACAACTCTTGTGGCAAACAACACAAGTCCAAAAAAAAATAAGGCAGATTGACCAAAGGAGGATGACCCGCAACCGGTGCGAGCTCCGCAGATGCCTCACCACGCTCCTAGTAGTGTGAACTGTCACGTACCAAAGCAACAAAGCAACAGCTTAAAGAAGGAATGCGATGACAACACTGCTAGGTCTTATGGTTTTCATGACATGCTGAGGTGAGTAGGGGGAGGGTACCCCCGATGCAGGTGTCACAACATCGGTGCCGAACGAGCCGATAGGATTTATCCTGACCCCCAATAACCACAATCCCGGATGCTCCATAGCACTCCAGACAACTTGCCGCCAACCAATATGTGTCACAAAAATATTGACACCACCCTCGTCGTCACACTATGTTCACTATCGCGAGGCCTAGAGGATGGAATCGGAGAGCGTAACAAGAGTCTGGGTGGCAGCACCACACCCGAGCGGGAGGGAACTACCTTCACCGCCATCGTGGTAGCCAACCGGACACGACATCATGGGCACACCAGGCCCCAGGAAGGCCCGATCAAACCTAAATCGGGCTTGCAAAGTCCCCCTTTTATGTTGCAGCAGACCAGTTGAGCGCCTCCACCACCTAGAATCGACGGCTCTCCATCTCCACCTCTAGGAACCTTCACCACCACGAGAGGACTCGTCGCCCCATCCTGGCCCAGATGGGGCCCAAATCTGGGTCGAGCGGCCTCTATCGCATCCCACTTGTGCGCCGGCTCCGTCCCAACACCAACAGTAGCATCGTCTCTCTAAACCACTCAGCCATTGCCGAGTCCCCCGCCGTTGCTAAATACCGCCACCACCTTGTTGCACCTCCTTGAGCTGAATTGCCTTGTGTCGTCCATGGCCGAGATGGGAAAGTTAGGGGTCACCGCACGTTGGCGATGGTGGGGGGAAGGGAGGAGGTGCGGAAACAGGGTGAGGTGTGGCCAGGCCACCGGGGGAGGGAGGGGGTTGCAAGAGTTACCCTTACAAGAATTCATCTTCATTCATGTCCACGTTTCATTTCAAGAATAAATGCGGTAACCCAGCATACCACTACATAGTGTAGTAAGCAAGTCGTTGACGTAAGACCAATGAAATATCATTCCATCAGTATTATATCGCTCAGAGTGGTATAATAGAAACATCACGGATCCAATACATGACTATAGATTATAACTCAAAGGCTTACAAAATATTGAGAGAACCTCTTAAGAAAAGAGAGAAAGAAAATTCTTACAAAGAAGAACCAGAAACAACAACTCATGATGAACTATACTATGGATAAGTCTATCTCTATGACTATTTGGCTTGCGATTGTGTCTACTGCAATGCTCTACAATAATAGGTTCTATGAGGTAGAGATTTGTATTCCTATTTCTTTTAGAACTTCGTTTTCACTTAGCTTGATGTAGACGTTGACTTCATTGGCTTTATTGAAGAACTTCTACCTCTTATAACGATCATTCTGAGCATCGGTTGGAGTTGATGACGTCTACAATGGTTTTAGGACCTAACAAGGGTTAAGAAGGTACGGTTGAGTACGAGTGTACTGACCAAGTTCATTAAATAGGACTGATTGATGCACTATCTACAGCCATAGACCATATGTTATAGTCTATGCAGGTTTTCGTAGACATTTATGTAAATGATGCTTTTATTCTGAAAAGCTATGTATGTTAGCTTTCACAGGTTGATTAAAACTTCATAAAGTTCCTTTCATGCAGTGTTCGCAGCCCCTTCCCATAATAGGGAGTAACATGCCACACTTTTATACACTCTGCAGAGGTATATTGCTTTACCCATGGGAGATCCTTATCCATTTTGCACAGCTAAGCGGCCAACCCGTTCACACTTTCTTGGTATGAGGACTCGTATAAGGACCCAAGCCAATCGTTGCGCTTCTCTACAACCCCGCATGCGCACCCAATTCTGCAAGTAACCCTATCTCTGCTATACCCCTTATAGGCAGCTATAACTCTAATAGACCCCTTGTAGATTATGTAAGAACCTTCCCCTGGTAGCCCCATTTAATGGCAGACCTATCTCCGACAGCGCCTTACAGATCCTAGTAGACACCAAGTATCGCGGGGCACTGAGGGGTTCTACCCATGTGCTGGATCCTACACGAGGAATTTGCAACATCATAATAAGGTCGTCCATTGACATGCGAAAGGAAGAAGATCCGACTGATTTCCCTAGAGCCACGTAGATCTCATGATTAATGAATAGTGCAAGAATCACTAGCGACATTTGTTTTAACTCCTATATGATATACTTTTCCATGCAAATGGAACCTCCACCAACCACATATATCATACCATGGTTCCATTTGCCCACCATATGAGGTTACCGACACTCGGGTCGATAACCGATAAGTCATGTTATTATGAAAATTATGTTTTCTACCATCCTCTTCGAAATGTAGGTGATAACAATAGTAGATTGCAATTACTTGATAGAAAATAATCAAAGGCCATGAGCAAGTATGAACTTGCATTTTTGTGGCGCCCCGCAAAAACCACGACTAGAAAATCGCGTTGTTTTTGTGCATTGCATCATCATGACTGCATGCTCACGTCATCATGCCACGTTACATTTGAGCATCGTCATGTCATCTTGCATTTGTTTGCATAAAACTATTTTCGAAAAGCCTGGTTTTGTTTTCTAAACGCCCCGTCCTTCATTCAAAGTAAAACCTGGGTCTCCGGAATATTTTGTTTTGTCTACCCACGGTTTGCAAAAGCCCCGTTTTAAATAAATAAAATTTTAAATTGTTTTTAGGAGGCAGCCCGCCAGGCCCGAAAGCCCAGCTGGCCACCTCCAGATAAAAACCTAGCTACCTCAAATCTTTTCCTACCTAATCCTAATCTACCCATCCCCAGCCACATCACCCCGACCAATCACCACCCGCCACCTCACCACTTCCCCAACTCCCTCCACTCCCATGCCGCCACATCAGCCTCCTGGCCCCACCTCCTCTCCACACCCTCACACACCTGCCCCAACACCACACACACAGCTGACCCACTCCCCAACCTCCTCTCCCTTCCACCCCGGTCCCACCGACCCCACCCTCCCGATCGGCCCGTCCACCAACCACCCACCCCGCCTGCGTCCCTGGACCCACCCCGTCGCCCGGCTCGATCCGTCCACGACCCCCATCCCCACCTACCTCGCCGTCGCCCTCTCCCTTCCTTCCTCTCCATGCTCGCCTTCCTCCTCCGGTGCCTCGGCCGCCGCGAGTTAGACCCTCCCGCCGTCGGCGAGAGACCCTCCCCGGCCGTCCTCGGCCCCGCTTCAGTTCCCCACCAACCATCGCCACATCCCCCACCCGTGCCCGGCCGACCTCGCCTCTGGCCAGCACCCCGCGAAAGGCCGCCACCGTCGAGCCTACCTATCACCCTCTGCGCGGCCTCGCCGGATCCGAGCGGGTCGCATCCGCGACGCTCGCCACCGCCCTGCGGACCCCGCTGCCTCCGCGTCGGCCTCCATCGGCCACCCCGCCTCTGCCAGTCGCCTTGTTCGCCGTTGGTCGCCCTGCCTCCCCTTCGCGAGCCAGCGCCGGCCACCAGCTCGCGGGAGCGACCCCGCGCCCTCCTTGCTGTTCCTCTGCCCGAGCTCGCCCGCGACCTCGAGTTCTACGACCGCCCTCCGCTGTCCGCTCGAGCCCAGCGCCTCTAGCCGCGCCCGTATCTCCATTCCTCCGTGAGCCGGACGCCTGGAGTCGCCGCCTCCACCTTGTCCTCCGTCCATCGCCCGGGTCAAGCAGCACCACCGTCGGACTTCTTCCGCCCTGCGCCTCGGCCTTCCTCCGCTCGCGTCTGTCACCGCCGTACCTGCCCCGTCTCCTCTTTCCTGCAGGAGGCCGTCCCCGTCGAGCGCTGCCGGCCACTCCACCTCCATCGGCCCATGCGCTGAGGTCGCCAGCATCGTCGCCGTTCTGCCACCTCCCTGCTCGCCCCTGTTGGGTTGCTATGTGCTCACCCGTTTCTGTTTGCTCCTCTGCCATGATTCTGTTTTGGCATTGTAGCTGTAACCTTTGGCCTTAGGACGTGTGGACTGGTTGTATCGGAAATCTCCGATGTCGCCATGTTGTTGTCCAAGATACCAAGACCCACAAGGTTTTCATCGGTGACAAGACCGTCGTGAATCGTCAAGTTCGTCAACCGACAACGCCACTCAAGACCGACGCCACGAGAAGTAACCGCCACGATGCCAAGTTCGGCTAACGACAAGACCGACACGAGTCGAGACCCGGGGAACTATGCAAGACCACGGCGCCGGACCCGAAAACCGAACCTCGACACGCCAAGTTCGCCGAGACCCCGGTACGACAAGACCGCCTTCCCGCACCGATGCCCGGGAGTCGGATGCCAAGTTCTCCGTCATGACACGACAAGTTCTCCTTCATGGATCCGAATCCGATCCTGGACCCGAAGACCGATCCCCGAACCCTCGGAGCCACCAAGATCGTCGAGCCCCCCTAATGTGTGACCCTTTCTCTCGAGCCCTATTTTATAACTTGATACCTATATGAATTGTTGCATATCAACTTGTTCATGTTTGCATACATATTTGTGGGTGTTTGGGGACCTTATGTCGATTCACCTAATAATTAAATATGGAGGCCATATGTGGGCGAATCTAGTCTTATATTGGCCCCAATTAAATTTGTGTAGCGAACCGATGTCATGTTTCGCCTTGTTAAGAAAACATTTAAATTGCGGGATATCTAAACAACATGAACCATCTATTTAATTGTCGGGACCCGGTTCCGCTTAATTTTGCCTAATTGCATCGCACCTTTGCCATGTCATACATCATACATGCATCATGCCCGATTTTCTACCGTAGTATTAAATAGTCCATCCGGTGTTTCTTCTAGTGCTTTGCTTCTTCACGGATTAGGCCGATGAGTTGATGCGAGTGTCGACCCGATCTTCGGATGAACCTTCGGCAATGTTTTCAGGCGATCACCTCCCCCTTTCTACCTATCTTACTTTTATAGTATTTATTCCCCCCTGTTGATCTATTGCTATCTGTGTTGCGATGCTCTAGTTTTCGTACCCGTGATATCCCTTGCAGCCTTATATTGCCTTGGACACATCCTATTACCTGTTGATTGGTAGATAGTTGGACTTGCGCGTCGTAGTCGCTTGCTCAAGTGCTGTTGCGTGTCGTCAAGTACCACAGTTGTTGGAGTATTGCCGCATGTTTAATGTTGGAGATGATCATGGCTTTAATTATTGTTTAATAACTAAAATTGAAAGTAGGTAAATGCAGAGGCACCGGTGGGTAATAGATAATATTTGGTTTTTAACCGCTCACTGGTGTCCCGTAGGACCCCGAGTTCTTGACACCTGTTCCGAGATCGAGCGTGCTAACCACAGGTGGGGTGTGTGGGCACCCCCATCGATTAGTACCTGTTTTCAAAGTATTGTACCGGGGGCCACAAGTAGTTTGGGGCTTTATTACTATCCTGTACTTATGCCCTGCTTTACTGCTGTATTTAAGATTGTGCGTGGAGCACCTGTACTGTTTAGGATTGCGGAGTGTTTTCGCGGTATCGACAAGCCCAGTCACACTTTCGGGTTCCCAGTCGTTTACAGCCATTGACGCAAACCCTGAGTCCGTCTCGAAGACCGGCCGACTTCGTTGCGGGTAGCTTAGTGGGGTGGCCCCCATGTACTTGCTTTGGGTCTGGGAAACGTCATGACTTAGGCCCCGCCGACATACCGATGGGTGTATGTTAACTGATCTGGCAAAAAGGGTCGAAGTGCGTGTGGATACTTTGGTGCACCCTTGCAGGGTTAAATCTTTTCGAAAAGCCGTGTCCGCGGTTATGGACGACTTGGAGCACAGTTCTCGATCATAGACAACTATAACTAAAGTTACTGTTATAATTTGACTTGTATCCGATTTGACTAGTAATCAGCTTCACTACAACGGAATGGCTAAATAAAAGTACCAACAACTGCTGGGTTTGGGATATCTCATGCTAATCGTATCTGACTAGTAAGTGTTGCAACTACAACGGAATGGTTAACTAAAACTGCCCACTGCTTATTATATCAGGATGACTCATGCTATCTTTATTTGACTAGTAATTGCCGCAACTATAACAGAATGAATAAAACTGCCAACTGTGTGAGTTCCTCGGTTGACTTCCTCGTTTGGTCTCGAGGGGGAAATATCAGGATGGGTATGCTTGGTGGTAGTATCAGGTTGGTTCCGAATAGGTCTTTCTTACCCCTCTCTGATAGCCGCTATTTGTATCGAGTCTCTATAGGTTGTTTAGTGCATGCCGCGCTGCCGCTTCAGTCCACCATACCTATGTAGGCGAGGACCGCCGAATTCTAGTCTCGCCGTGTACTGGCCTCAGTACTGACCGCTCTCTTTTTCCTTTGCCCTTTGTCGGCACCCCTTTTGTTTAAGCAGGTTTTGAGATCGACGTCGTTAGCAGGGTTACCCTTCCGGCTTGGCCTGGGCAGGGTTATGGACGCCATTGGTTATTCTTCAGGGCTCTTAGCTCAATTTGCATCTTGTCCGTACTCGGGCGCTGTATTGTTTTCAAGGTGATTTGGATCTTCGTACTGTAAATCTGTATTCTTGACTCTTTGAGTCGCTGTTGTATATATATGTTTTGTGGGTTCCATCGAGGACTATTGTGTAATGATATTACTTCGTTTTCCACCCGCACGCAAGTGCCTGGTGGGCACCTTTGAATCGTTTCTATGCGGGTTTGGCAGGAAGCGCTGAAACTTGCATAGGGACGATTCTGAGGGTGTTACAGAGTGGTATCAGAGCTCAGCAGTTGCGATACCCCACAAGTCCAGCCTGTTGGATAACCTAGCTAACGGCCAAAGTAGAGTGTCAAAACTATTTTTGCAAAATCGGTTGGATAGTTCTGATTAGGTCTGATTTTACTCCTTACCCCTCTGCTGCTCTCCTCTCACCTCTGCGTGTTTTGAATCCGCTCTCTTCTCTCTCTTCGAGTCCAGGATTTCTCGTGGTTGGGTTCCATCGTACCTTCAGGGTTTCGCTTCCTCCTTTGGTAACGGTGTTGCTACATCTGGTCTTCATGCTATCCGAGGAATCCTTCGTCTGGAGGACTTCTCTTTGTTCCTTCTCGTGCCTGCCGGTGTTTTCCGACGCGACGACATCATCTACGCCAGATCCGATGCAGAGTCTGCATCACTCCTTTGTTCCTGAACCTCGATTGTCGAGATCTTCAGTCTGATTCCGAGAATGGTTGCACGCTTTTCTACTGATTGTGCAGAGTAATAGTTTGGGTGCGTGATGGATTGGCCCCCATGCCGAATACTCACTCTATTCGCTTGTGTACATTGAAGTGGATGAGAATGTATCGGTTCTCTCTTTCTATTGAAGTTAGAGGTGGATTGATTGGTTGATACCTCTACCTTCGCCTTTGTTTCCCGGAGTGTTCTCTCGACGATCACGGACAACGACCTCTTGTTAGTGGTGTCGCGAGGATCTACACGATACGAGAAGATTCGGATTGCCGCCCTTCTTCCCGGTACCATGAGGCGGATCTCGAGGGCGAGATCCATTGTTAGTGGTGTCGAATTGTGGCGCCCCGCAAAAACCACGACTAGAAAATCGCGTTGTTTTTGTGCATTGCATCATCATGACTGCATGCTCACGTCATCATGCCACGTTGCATTTGAGCATCGTCATGTCATCTTGCATTTGTTTGCATAAAACTATTTTCGAAAAGCCTGGTTTTGTTTTCTAAACGCCCCATCCTTCATTCAAAGTAAAACCTGGGTCTCCGGAATATTTTGTTTTGTCTACCCACGGTTTGCAAAAGCCCCGTTTTAAATAAATAAAATTTTAAATTGTTTTTAGGAGGCAGCCCGCCAGGCCCGAAAGCCCAGCTGGCCACCTCCAGATAAAAACCTAGCTACCTCAAATCTTTTCCTACCTAATCCTAATCTACCCATCCCCAGCCACATCACCCCGACCAATCACCACCCGCCACCTCACCACTTCCCCAACTCCCTCCACTCCCATGCCGCCACATCAGCCTCCTGGCCCCACCTCCTCTCCACACCCTCACACACCTGCCCCAACACCACACACACAGCTGACCCACTCCCCAACCTCCTCTCCCTTCCACCCCGGTCCCACCGACCCCTCCCTCCCGATCGGCCCGTCCACCAACCGCCCACCCCGCCTGCGTCCCTGGACCCACCCCGTCGCCCCGCTCGATCCGTCCACGACCCCCATCCCCACCTACCTCGCCGTCGCCCTCTCCCTTCCTTCCTCTCCACGCTCGCCTTCCTCCTCCGGTGCCTCGGCCGCCGCGAGTTAGACCCTCCCGCCGCCGGCGAGAGACCCTCCCCGGCCGTCCTCGGCCCCGCTTCAGTTCCCTACCAACCATCGCCACATCCCCCACCCGTGCGCGGCCGACCTCGCCTCTGGCCAGCACCCCGCGAAAGGCCCGCCACCGTCGAGCCTACCTATCACCCTCTGCGTGGCCTCGCCGGATCCGAGCGGGTCGCATCCGCGACGCTCGCCACCGCCCTGCAGACCCCGCTGCCTCCGCGTCGGCCTCCATCGGCCACCCCGCCTCTGCCAGTCGCCTTGTTCGCCGTTGGTCGCCCCTGCCTCCCCTTCGCGAGCCAGCGCCGGCCACCAGCTCGCGGGAGCGACCCCGCGCCCTCCTTGTTGTTCCTCTGCCCGAGCTCGCCCGCGACCTCGAGTTCTACGACCGCCCTCCGCTGTCCGCTCGAGCCCAGCGCCTCTAGCCGCGCCCGTCTCTCCGTTCCTCCGTGAGTCGGCCGCCTCCACCCTGTCCTCCGTCCATCGCCCGGGTCAAGCAGCACCACCGTCGGCCTTCTTCCGCCCTGCGCCTTGGCCTTCCTCCGCTCGCGTCTGTCACCGCCGTACCTGCCCGTCTCCTCTTTCCTGCAGGAGGCCGTCCCCGTCGAGCGCTGCCGGCCACTCCACCGCCATCGGCCCATGCGCTGGGGTCGCCAGCATCGTCGCCGTTCTGCCACCTCCCTGCTCGCCCCTGTTGGGTTGCTATGTGCTCACCCGTTTCTGTTTGCTCCTCTGCCATGATTCTGTTTTGGCATTGTAGCTATAACCTTTGGCCTTAGGACGTGTGGACTGGTTGTATCTGAAATCTCTGATGTCTCCATGTTGTTGTCCAAGATACCAAGACCCACAAGGTTTTCATCGGTGACAAGACCGTCGTGAATCGTCAAGTTCGTCAACCGACAACGCCACTCAAGACCGACGCCACGAGAAGTAACCGCCACGATGCCAAGTTCGGCTAACGACAAGACCGACATGAGTCGAGACCCGGGGAACTATGCAAGACCACGGCGCCGGACCCGAAAACCGAACCTCGATACGCCAAGTTCGCCGAGACCCCGGTACGACAAGACCGCCTTCCCGCACCGATGCCCAGGAGTCGGATGCCAAGTTCTCCGTCACGACACGACAAGTTCTCCTTCATGGATCCGAATCCGATCCTGGACCCGAAGACCGATCCCCGAACCCTCGGAGCCACCAAGATTGTCGAGCCCCCCTAATGTGTGACCCTTTCTCTCGAGCCCTATTTTATAACTTGATACCTATATGAATTGTTGCATATCAACTTGTTCATGTTTGCATACATATTTGTGGGTGTTTGGGGACCTTATGTCGATTCACCTAATAATTAAATATGGAGGTCATATGTGGGCGAATCTAGTCTTATATTGGCCCTAATTAAATTTGTGTAGCGAACCGATGTCATGTTTCGCCTTGTTAAGAAAACATTTAAATTGCGGGGTATCTAAACAACAAGAACCATCTATTTAATTGTCGGGACCCGGTTTCGCTTAATTTTTCCTAATTGCATCGCACCTTTGCCATGTCATACATCATACATGCATCATGCCCGATTTTCTACCGTAGTATTAAATAGTCCATCCGGTGTTTCTTCTAGTGCTTTGCTTCTTCACGGATTAGGCCGATGAGTTGATGCGAGTGTCGACCCGATCTTCGGATGAACCTTCGGCAATGTTTTCAGGCGATCACCTCCCCCTTTCTACCTATCTTACTTTTATAGTATTTATTCCCCCCTGTTGATCTATTGCTATCTGTGTTGCGATGCTCTAGTTTTCGTACCCGTGATATCCCTTGTAGCCTTATATTGCCTTGGACACATCCTATTACCTGTTGATTGGTAGATAGTTGGACTTGCGCGTCGTAGTCGCTTGCTCAAGTGCTGTTGCGTGTCGTCAAGTACCACAGTTGTTGGAGTATTGCCGCATGTTTAATGTTGGAGATGATCATGGCTTTAATTATTGTTTAATAACTAAAATTGAAAGTAGGTAAATGCAGAGGCACCGGTGGGTAATAGATAATATTTGGTTTTTAACCGCTCACTGGTGTCCCGTAGGACCCCGAGTTCTTGACACCTGTTCCGAGATCGAGCGTGCTAACCACAGGTGGGGTGTGTGGGCACCCCCATCGATTAGTACCTGTTTTCAAAGTATTGTACCGGGGGCCACAAGTAGTTTGGGGCTTTATTACTATCCCGTACTTATGCCCTGCTTTACTGCTGTATTTAAGATTGTGCGTGGAGCACCTGTACTGTTTAGGATTGCGGAGTGTTTTCGCGGTATCGACAAGCCCAGTCACACTTTCGGGTTCCCAGTCGTTTACAGCCATTGACGCAAACCCTGAGTCCGTCTCGGAGACCGGCCGACTTCGTTGCGGGTAGCTTAGTGGGGTGGCCCCCATGTACTTGCTTTGGGTCTGGGAAACGTCATGACTTAGGCCCCGCCGACATACCGATGGGTGTATGTTAACTGATCTGGCAAAAAGGGTCGAAGTGCGTGTGGATACTTTGGTGCACCCCTGCAGGGTTAAATCTTTTCGAAAAGCCGTGTCCGCGGTTATGGACGACTTGGAGCACAGTTCTCGATCATAGACAACTATAACTAAAGTTACTGTTATAATTTGACTTGTATCCGATTTGACTAGTAATCAGCTTCACTACAACGGAATGGCTAAATAAAAGTACCAACAACTGCTGGGTTTGGGATATCTCATGCTAATCGTATCTGACTAGTAAGTGTTGCAACTACAACGGAATGGTTAACTAAAACTGCCCACTGCTTATTATATCAGGATGACTCATGCTATCTTTATTTGACTAGTAATTGCCGCAACTATAACAGAATGAATAAAACTGCCAACTGTGTGAGTTCCTCGGTTGACTTCCTCGTTTGGTCTCGAGGGGGAAATATCAGGATGGGTATGCTTGGTGGTAGTATCAGGTTGGTTCCGAATAGGTCTTTCTTACCCCTCTCTGATAGCCGCTATTTGTATCGAGTCTCTATAGGTTGTTTAGTGCATGCCGCGCTGCCGCTTCAGTCCACCATACCTATGTAGGCGAGGACCGCCGAATTCTAGTCTCGCCGTGTACTGGCCTCAGTACTGACCGCTCTCTTTTTCCTTTGCCCTTTGTCGGCACCCCTTTTGTTTAAGCAGGTTTTGAGATCGACGTCGTTAGCAGGGTTACCCTTCCGGCTTGGCCTGGGCAGGGTTATGGACGCCATTGGTTATTCTTCAGGGCTCTTAGCTCAATTTGCATCTTGTCCGTACTCGGACGCTGTATTGTTTTCAAGGTGATTTGGATCTTCGTACTGTAAATCTGTATTCTTGACTCTTTGAGTCGCTGTTGTATATATATGTTTTGTGGGTTCCATCGAGGACTATTGTGTAATGATATTACTTCGTTTTCCATCCGCACGCAAGTGCCTGGTGGACACCTTTGAATCGTTTCTATGCGGGTTTGGCGGGAAGCGCTGAAACTTGCATAGGGCCGATTCTGAAGGTGTTACAATTTTTTACTTCAAGATTATGCAACCAAAGTATTCAAGACGATATAAACTCCAACAATCTGAAATACCATCATTAGTTCGGTAGGACTAATGTTTAAACAAGCAATATGCTATTGTGCATAAATAATGATATGTATTTTGTATAAATCCCAAAGCAAAACCCCGTGTGTGAGTATGGTTGGATTAGGATAATTTCTTAAGGATTTTGTTTATCTTTAAGTTTACTTCACAGCCAAAAGTACATTCAAAGGTTTTAAGAGTAACATACTCCCTCTGTTTCAAATTACTTCGCGCGCACGCTTACCTAGGTGGCCTAGTATTCTCTTATTTTTTATCAAAAAATTCTTAGAAATTTTGGTATACGTAGTACATATTTCATACTATCTATTTCAAAAATTTGAGGATTTTTTTGAATAAAAAATAAGGGAGTACTAGTTCACCTACATCAGCGCGTCGGCGGAGTAATTTGAAACAGAGGGAGTACAAGGTATGGAAGTAAAGCACGATAACAATCAATGTTGGATGTTGACTGGTAATAACTCTTAAGAGTGGTCACCTTTTAAGTTGGTGAGACTTTAAGAGAGATATTAAAGTTTTTGTTTGAAGCGGCAAAAAAATAACTTTTGTAAAAAATGTTTCTTATACCAAGTTTAATCAACCCCTAAGGTTATCGGATTGTAATCTACTAGCATTGATATAGTCCTAACGATCTTAAGTTAATATGCTTCTTGCTGATTGAGTATCAGACTAAAGTAACTATAAAATACAAATGAACTTAAGACCTAGTGTTGTAATAGCACGATTGGATTCTAGGGTTCTCCCAAGCATGATCAAAGACGCGATATCATCCACACTCAATGTAAGTGAATGATAGGTTCAGATGAACTTGTAAGGCATTGACTTACAATTGATACAAGATTCTGAAAGAGTATTGCCGCACTTGATGAAACTTGGCCACAGGAATCTTAAAGCAGCGAATGCGTTCATACAGCAACTGCATCAAAGCCCAAGAATGTGCCGTGGAATAACCCAACTCTCCAAAAATCTTGAAACCCACGTACGATTTCTGCCAAGTTTCCCCACGGAGCAACCTATTCCGGCGGGAATCCAAGAAACAATATTATGTATTACATCGCAGCAATGTCAACCTTGCGTTCGGCCGCCGACCCCGTCCCGTCGCAGCTCCTTCCAGGGAGGCAAGCGCTCGCCGTGGCCTGGAGGTCGTCGTCCTGGCCACTATACTTCTCGCTCACGTTGTCGCTGAGCACCATGCCGTCCACCGCGTCGATCGACCGCTGGTACTCCCACTGGTCGTCGCTGTAACTGTACTTCTGGCTCGTGGTCGCCGACCCGTTGATCACGTCGTGGTCCCTGACGAGCATCCAGCCGTCGGCGGTCTGCTTGTCGACGAGGTGCACCTCCTTCTCGAAGCTCCCGCACTCCACCTTCGTCTCGATGTCGAGGGTGTGGGACAGGCTCCCCTTCATGACGGACATGCCGTCCTCGCCGGCGTCCTCCGTGTCCATGTAAAAGCAGAGAGGGTACTCTGCCTCGGTCTTGAGCTTCCCCATCTTGTTCCTCCTCTCCGACCGGACCACCACCTCCGTCTCCTGCTCCACCTTGAGCTGCACGGTCTTGTTCCTGCCGTCGTTGGTGAACTGGACCAGGCTCTTGGCCTCCACCTCCGTCTCCACCTCGGTCGTGAGGTTGCCGAGCGAGCACGTGACCCAGCCGCTGAAGAAGGACTTCCTCTTGGCTTTGATGCTGAAGCTGCCGTTGAGCCGCTGCGACGAGTACCTGCGGGAGATGGACAGGCGCGGCGCCTCGTACCGCGCGAGCTTCGCCTCCACCTCCACCCAGCTGGGGTCCAGCCAGAGGTGCAGGTTGGCGTCCACGAGCCACTCGGCGATGCCGTCCACCACGCTGATGCCGATCTCGTGGGCCTTTTTGTCGACGAGGAGGCCGAGGAACGGGGTGAGCTCGATGTCGTAGGTGGGCAGGTCGAACGCGCCGAGCGCGGACACGGGCTGCCAGTAGAGCGGGTTGATGCCGCCCGTGTAGATGACCGGAAACGGCACGAAGGAGCCGGCGAAGCGGCGGTCCACGGTCACGACCACCTCGCGGTACGCGGCGTTGCCCCTCCCCGTGGTGAGGTTGTTCTTGCGGATGTAGAGGTCCGGCGGGTTGGAGTACCAGAACTCGTCGTTGGAGTGAGGGGACACGAAGACCTCGAGCACCGCACGGTAGGCGCTCAACGGGACGGTCACGAGCCTGGAGCGCGGGTCCGACGAGTTCTGGATGCGGAACCAGTAGCCGGAGTCGCCAGTGGCCTCCGAGATGGGCAGGATCATGTCGGCCGGCGCCTGGAAGTAGGATTCCGGCAGCGTCGGCTTCGCGGGGTCGGATCGGGCGACGCCGGCGCGGGCATCGGAGAGGTAGGGCGGAATTCCGTGGAATTCGAGGGACACGGTGACGTTGTAGAGGCCGGTGAACACGTCGTTGACCAGGTTCTCGAGCATGACGGAGAGGACGCCGCCGGGCGGGGAGCGGAGGAAGGCGGAGTAGCGGGTGACGTCCTTGCGCACGGTCCAGCGGATGCCCTCGGGGGTGGGCTCGGCGGTGGTGGTGCGGAGGAGCTCGGCGCCGTCGAGCCAGACGGCGGCCACGCGGTCGTACTGGTCGCCGGAGATTTCGGCGGAGAAGGAGAGCACGACCTGGGACCAGGGCGCGGGGCACCCGGGTGGGGGCGCGTAGAAGGCCGTGGCCGGGGCGGCGCCGTAGGTGTCGGCGAAGGAGTAGGAGAGCACCGGCAAGGTGCAGGTCGGCGCCATGGGTGGAGGGGGCGGGATCGGGTAGGTGGGGTCGAGGTACTCCTGGGCCACGTCCGCATTGGCCACGGCCCCCGGCGGGGCGAAGCGGACGGCGTAATGGTCGGGGGACTCGGCGAGAGCCGGGCCGAGGAGGTGGAGGAGCGGGAGAAGGAGGAGGAGGATAAGCCGCGGCGCCATCATGGTTGGAGCTTTTCTTGGTCGGAGCTCCGTAGCGCACTTTAGTTGGCTCGCTGGTCACTGTGTTTGTATAGTGCTGCAGTGCTGCTCACTGCTGGACTTGGATCGGGATCTCTGGCCTGCTGATTTCTTCAGATTGCCGGTGTTCGTTTTTTTTTTTTTTTTGAACAGAGATTGCCGGTGGTCGTGATGGTGAGTCGTGACAACGTGCAGAGGAGTGGATAAACTTGAGTGCTCGGTTTGGCTAACCGATCAAGCGCTTTTGCTTCGCTGTCCTTGGGATTGGACGTTTCCGTGCGAAGGACCGTACAAACCTACTCGACCGTACGGCTTGCTTGAATGTACAGGCCCACACGTTGAAAACCTTATTCGACTGACTTTAAAAGCAATCTAAACAAAACACGAGAAACCTCCCGTCGGCGAGGGGCCGTGGTCCGCCACTTCTCTAGAACCCTAAGGCCACTGAAGACGGGCCAGACCGATGGCATCACTGACAAGAGGGAAGGAACCCTACATAGGTTTTAGCCTGGAGCCTCTCTCTCCTGCCTTGTACATTATTTGCATTTGTGGCTTGATAGCCCCCCAATCACTTCATCACTTCATCGTTGATTGTATAATTCAGAAGAAAGATAAGAAAGGAGGCGAAGAAAATAGAGAGAATACTCACATGTGTGCACTAGTTTGTGGAATGCGAAAAGTACCGGTGTATATAAGGACGTCGTCCGCATCGTCTGGATATGAGGATGCAAAATATAGATTACTTTATCTCGTATACTGATACACGGGTATACATGGTCTAAATATGGGTTTTGCCTGGCTAAAAAACTGCCTGGACAGACTTATCCGTTCAAGTTTCAGTGGTGGGTGGGTGGGTGAGGAGGAGTGCACCGAAGCAAACCTCATCTTCAAGATGTCTTTGCAGAGAAAATTATTTGCTCCAATATGTATCTCAAATACTGTTCCCTCCCATCCATAATAGGCATTCACTAAATCAACGACACTTGTTATTAATTGAAGGGACTGTTTTTTAGTATTAGTTTTCACTGATTTAGTCAGTGATAAAAATATATGGAATTGAGGGGCCATTCACCCCAATCTCTTTGTCTAAGAGCATCACTAACGTAAACAGGCTAAGCTATTTATAGTTTGGGACGAAAAAATCATGCTGATCAGAAACCATAAACGCGGTCTGTAAAAAAAATTAAGGACTAAGGCCAAATCGGCTCGTCGACATCTACATTCTTGGGCTCGAGGCTGAAACTGTATGCAAACCCGCACTTGTGGGAGAGCCGGGGCACACGGAACATTCAGTTCCCCGCTCGCCATTCCCATCCCCATTCCGCGCGCCGCCTGCCGCTTCTGTCATCGTCGCCCGCCACCCGATTCAGCCGCCTCCGCCCACACCGTGCCGTCCCCGACTGCCCCACACCCCGCCTTCCCATCCTCTCTCTCCCATTCCACATGCCGCCGCCCGATTCCGCCGCCGTGCCGTCCGATTCGACGATGAACTCGAACAAGGACTTCGATCTATCCGACTCATCGTCTTCAAACGATTCAGACATTGAGGATCTGCTCCAAGAACACGACACCGAGTTGACCATCCTTCTCCTCGCCGTCAAGGAGCTCAAGGACCACGCGAAGCTCCTGAATTGGAGGTGAGGATTGGTGATGGGCCATGTATACATCCAGCGGAACTGCGTCCTCGGCCACGCCACCCTCGTGGAAGATTAGTTCGCGAAGGTACCGATATACCCGGAACAGAGCCTGCAAAACCAACTTGCAAAACCACACTCATGAAAAACCTGTGTAAACTCTGTTTTACGTGTTGGTTTTGCGGTCTCCGTTCCGCGCCAGCTGTCTTCCGACACGTAAAACAGGTTTTCCACGGCCTGTAAACTGCGTTTATAGTTTCGCTGTTTGCGGGGTCTATTAGTGATACTCTAAGACGCGCCGGGGCAAAGACGTGTTGGACACGCCAACGATGGTGTATCCGATACCGATGAGGATACTTTGACGAAGGCGATGCGCCGTAAAACCAACGAGAATCTTGACTCGCCTGGTAAAAATCATCATCCAAATCTTTCTTACTTTCTCTACTCATGTTATTACTTTCAAGTTAAATAATGTTGGTTTAAGTATGGATAGTTATGAGAAAGAGGTTTTATTTTCTGCTAATGCTTAGAGACACTTGGAGTATGACCGTCTAACGGTTAGACCAAGAGGCTAGCAAATTTGACACTTTACTAATAGAGAAGGAAGAGTAGCGTGCTACAGTAGATGATCAATTTATTTCACACTTAATTGGTGAAGTGTCCAAAGAGACAACGTTTGTCAAAATCTCCAACTGTTTTACCATGAATGATATTTCTTTAAATAGTGGAGTTTTTGGTGACTTGGCTAAATATTATACTTTGTTGATTTAGTTTGGGACCATAAATTAGATATTTTGATTATTTCTAAGACGGGTAGACAAGATTTCTGAGGCGAGGGTCGCAGAGGAGGGGGAGGAGGAGGATTAGCCGCGGAGCCATCTTGGTTGGAGCTTGATAGCGCACTGCTCGTTGGCTCACTGGGTTTGTATAGTGCTGACTGCTGGACTTGGATCGAGATCTCTGGCCTGCTGTCTTCTTCAGATTGCCGGTGGTCGTGATGGCGAGTCGTGTACGACGTGCAGAGGAGTGGATGAACTTGAGCGCTCGATCACTGACCAACGGATCAAGTGGCATGTGCCATGGCCCATGAATTATCACATGAGGAATCAAGGATGAATGACTCGATTATGTCAACCCCATTTTGTATGCTACTCCCTCCCTCCTAAAATGCAGGAAGTTAAATCTTACTAACATTGAGCAAATATTTAGGAAAAATATATCTATATCTATAATATTGAATGGACATAATAATAAAATATACTACGTTATGGCGAATCTATTGATATTGATTTAGTATTGTAAATATTCATATTTTTGTGTATAAACTTTGTTAAACTTAGAAAACAATGACATTTGACTAATCCTTAGACGCCTTAAATTTCGGAACTGAGGGAGTATTATCATGAGAACCTGTTTACATTATGCCAAATTATATTGTGGTCTATCTTCAAGATGTTTCTACAGGGAACATAATTTGATCCAATATGTATCTTAGTTATTGTTAACTAATAGGAATGATATAGATAATAGAGCAATTTTCCTGAGCACATATGGTGTACAGTTCCTAACTTCATTGAGTGGATAAAAACAAGATACTCCACAATATACTTTGAAAAGATACATATGTCGCCTAGAGGGGGGGGTAAATAGGCGATTAAAACTTTTCCTAGAGTAGCTCGACAAAGGCGGAATTAAACTAGCATTTACTTTGTCAAGCACAACCTAGAACAACTAGGGTTCATCTATGTGCACCAACAACTTATGCTAAGCAATACAAGCAATAAAGTGATAGCAAGATATAGATTACTTCAAGCACGAAGGCTATCACAATATAAAGTGCATAAGTAAGAGCTCGGATATAGAGATAACCGAGGCACGCAGGGACGACGATATTTTATCGAGTTCCTCCCAACATGGAGTACGTCTCGTTTGGAGAGGGGGTGGTATCTAACCACCTACGCCACAAAAGGCCTCCCTTATTCTTCGGTGAATCTCACCCCAATGGGATCGATCCACGCTTTCCACTATCGGTGCACTTGTCGGTGGCAACCGGAACCTTTCACAAGGTTGGAGCACTTCTCCACAACTTAATTGGAGGCTCCCAACAAACGCCACCAGGGCCACAAAACCGTCTAGGATTCCAAGAACCCAAGAGGGACAAGCTTCAATGAGTAACACGAACCAAATCCTCCGAGGAAAACTCAAACCGATGCACCGAATGCAAATGGCAAGAACACCACAAAGGTGCTCAAATCCCTCACTCTCAAGTTCCAACAAAGCTACTAAAGCTATTGGGGAAAAGAGAGGAGGAATCAAAGAGGGACACAAAATCCCCCAAAATCTAGATCTCAAAGATACACTCACAAAGAGATGAATCGGTTAGGTCAAAACATGGATCTAGATCTCCTCTCTCTTTCACTCAAATATGGGTAAGAATCATCGGAGGGGAAGAGATTAATCAAGCTTCAAAATCTAGAGCAAGTGTGGACGGAGCTTAGACTAATAGAAGAGAAAGAAGCAATCAAAACGCAACGGGCAAAGGCTTAAATAGCAGCCCTAGAAAAACTGGCAGTTGGGGCACTTTTCTGTCTGGGCCACCGGTACTACCGCTCAACCTACACCAGCGTGCGAGAGAGAAGGAGAAACAGCAGCCAGCAAGGGGAGGCAGCGACCTAGGAAGCTGAGCGGGCACGCGAGGGGTGGGGCTAGCCAGCGGGGCCCGCGCGCGAGCGAGCGTCAGGAGAAGCAGTGCGGGCGCACGTGACGGGAGGGCAGCGAGCGAAGCGGCAGCGCGTGCGAGGTGGGGCCGCAGCGAGCAGCGTGCGTGAGCGAGCAACGCGGCAAGCATCACGCGCGTGGGGCCACTTGAACGCGGAAGCCAGCGGGATCGAGCACTGCAGGGAGCGCGCGCAAGTCAACACGGGCGAGCTGCGCGGCAGTTCTAGCTGGGCCAGGGAGCAGCTGGGACGAGGCGGCTGTGCCTAGGAGGCGGCCCGGTACTACCGGCCGCCCGGGCGGTAGTACCGGCTGGGCCCGGTACATCCGTCCAGGGAAACCGGGGAATACAGGAGATGGGCTGCGCGCACCAGGCCCGAGCGGTAGCGAGGCCCGGTAGTACCGCTCGGCCTAATAAAAACCTTTTCTTTTTATAATCAAAATGACAGATATTTAAACGGTTATAACTTTTGATTGGAGACTTCGATTGACCCGATTCCAATTGCGTTAGATAGAGGACGGTTATCACCAAGTGAGAATGTATCATATATTATAATGTGAGATACCTCACTTGGTGAGAAACCGAAAAACCACCAAGATCAAATTCGCAACAAGATGCAAACGGAAGATCTGATTTTGATGAACAAGAGCTTGTTATGGAGATTAACACGAGCTTTATATACTCACATGGATAAGACCAAATAACAACCAAATACGATGATGCAAGTATGTAAATGTTTGAGCTCTCTCCGAACGATATGATCAAGTTACTCATTCGAGAGCCCCTCTTGATAGTACGGTTGTCTATCCTAAACCCGGTCTCCCACACACAACATGAGACCGGCAAAAGAGAAAACCTATCAAGATTATACCTTTGCCTTAAGCATTCCACTCGAGCTATATGTAGACGAACTTGACCTTCTCAAGTTGGAACGCCTTTCTTGATTTCTCATCATCGATCCATGATCACCGAGGATGGCAAGCATCAAACATGAGATCTTCTATAGATGGCGCATTTTGAGCTTGCACAATACATATTCTTCTCATTTCATCGACCTTGAAGCCAACACATGTTCCATGAGATGCCAATGGACAAACCCTACAAGTATAACTTAATATACACATTAGTCCGTAAAGATTCTCATTAATTACCAAAACCATACATGGGGGCCCACATGTTCTTTCAATCTCCCCCATTTTGGTAATTGATGACAATCCCTTTAAGAGGGTTTATATAATGAATTTTAACGAATAAAATGTTAGCACCAATATCAAAAACTATATAAGTATGTGATATTGGTACCACCACCATATATAGAGCAACCCCCCCCCCACAATCTATGCATGTGTGATGAACTCGAATTTTATTGCATATATTGCCAATCATTATCATTGGTGGAGTTTCCTCTATATATACCACATGCTAAGCAACAACAAAGATTCCAAAGCATGAAAGGCAAATGCTTAAGGACAAACTCAATGCATAAACCAACTTCCCTTAAACCCTCTAAAACTTTTCCCCCATTGGCATCGATTGCCGAAATGGGTGACAAGTTTTAGAAGACAAATATAGTAATGATTCCTCCAAAGGTGTGCCTTCACACATATCCAATGATGAATACTTGGGAGGAAGTAGAACTATATCAAGGACCCAAAGATTGTCAAAAGAAATAAAAAGAAGAGGCATCAACAAATGATGCAAGAAATTACAAGGTCCGACAAACCAATTGAAAACAACAAATGAGTCCAAATGAAAACAACAAGATGTTATGATATGAGCAAAATAGTGTTTTAAATAACAAATAGAGAAGCTCCCCAAGATGTGTGTACAATTTTAAAATAAATACATTGGAATACATAATACATAAATATAGAATCTTTGCTCCTCAAGAAAACTATTCAGAAACGCATTCTGAATATCCAATTGCTGTGAAGACCATCCACGAGATACTGCTAGACATAAGAGAAGACGAATGGTAGTTGGTTTGATAACTGAGCTGAAAGTGTCCTCATAGTCTTGTCCATAGCGCTGACGAAAACCCTTAGCCACCAAGCCTTGCTTTGTATTGTTCAATAGACCCATTCTAATTTTTCTTAACTTTGAACCCCCACTTTGAATCGATCGCCTTAATACCAGAACGAGGAGGAACAAGCTACCAAGTATTATTCTTCGTCAATGCAGAATACTCAATGTCCATGGAAAATTTCCAATTATCCGTACGAAGGGCATCTTATAGAATTCTTTTGCTCGGACAAAACACGACCAGCTGCATCGGACATGCAGGTAGCAGTCCATGTGATTGTTCCATCAGTACGCTACTTCGGTTTGGGTGTCCTTGGTAAATCAGATTGGATGTTATGCAGATCACAGCTAGGATCTGACCCAGCATGGCGCTCATGATACGAGGCAGGCGAGCGATCCGATCGAGGCCAGAAGTTGAATCCTCTTTAGGCCTCGTTGGTTTAGTCCAATGGGTGGCATGGATTGTCGTCCGATTCCAGTTTTCCAGTCCGGCAAGAAAAAATTTCCATCACAACAAATATGTTGTCTTCAGTTAGGCCAGGACTGGATTCTAGCCTAGTGTATCCAGCCCATCCTCTACTTAGTCGGTCTAGAAAAAATTCACCACCACCATACGTGTGGAATATTTTTCACGAGTGCAAGCAAAGACTGGGATGGCAAAGCGAGAACCTCGGCGGCAACTCGCACGGAATAACCGAATAGCTAGGAACTGAGAAGGAATTAAGAAAAGGGATTAAACTACGTAGTTTATTCTGGTTTAGGTGGCGTGTTTGGATTCATCCGATCCATGCCTGGATGGATTATAGGTGTGGATTCAATCCAATGTAAAACGAATGAGGCCTTAGATGTTAATAATTTCAGGCGCGCTCCACCATATTTTCCTGCACCATGGTTAGGTAAAAGCAGAGAGGCCAATATTTGGAGTACAATGGATGATGGAATCCGAATTTTGAGTTGGAAGTTGGGAAAAAGGAAATAAGCCTTCGTCAAAAATGAAATCACGTGAAATATACGTACGATTAGTAGGCACATGAAAACACGTGTAGCCCTTGTGGAGAGAACTATATTCGAGGAACATACGTTTTTGGAGCGAAAATCTAGTTTTTGATTGTTGTAAGGGCGAAGATGAAGACAACACACACAACCAACACACAAAAGAAAGTGTAGTCCGGTACCTCACCAAGAATCCCGTTCCAACGTGGATTTCATATTGATGACATGACTAGAGAGTCTATTAATAAGGAAAGAATTCGTGAAAAAACATCGCTCCAATAACAAAAAGGAACTGAAGCATGGGCAAGTAAGGTTAACCCAATTTCTACAATGTGTTGATATTTCCTTTCGGTTGTGTCGTTTTGTTGATGAGTGCGAGGATACGAGACTCTATGCGAAATACCAATATTAGCAAAGAAATTGGTTGAGTTTGATATACTCACCTCCAGTCAGTTTGCAACGAATGATTTTGAGATTAAGAAGATGCTCAACATGACATCCGCTTAAGGAGATATTACCATGTAAAGTGACCATAGCCATTAATAAAACTGACATAATAAATGTGTCCACTAACAGAAGTTTGAGCAGGATCCTATACATCTGAATAAATTATTTCAAATGGTGTTAAAATCTCTCGACTAGAAAGAGAAAAGGGTAGCTAATAACTTTTTTCTTGTGCGCAAGCATCACACATTACATTATTATGATCAACGAAGGAAGCTGATGATGATGTAAAATATGTTGGACTATCTATGTGGCTAGATGTCCTAGACGATATTGCCACTTATCCTGTGACACCCTAATTCTAATGAAGACTTGTTTGGAAGGAGACTCATCAAGATGGTAGAGACCACCATAACACCGACCACTAAGAAGAATTTCCCTTGTGTCTCGATCCTTAACAAGGAAAAAATTGGGTGAAATTCAATAAAAACTTTGTTGTCTATGGTGAACCGACGAATAGATTGGAGACTAGGAGTTAGGGAAGCAACATGTAAAATACCCCTAAGATGCAAAGAATTTGATGATGAAACATAAAGTTTTGAATGTCCAATATGATGAATATGTATACCATGAACGTTTGTGGTATGAACCTTGTCATTTTCGTTGTAATTCTCCTTCACTGTGAGTTTCTCAAGCTGGCTGGTGAGATGATTGGTGGGCGTCAGTGGCCATGTACCATCCAGAGTCGACGAAGTACGAGCTCGTCAGGACATGAGTAGTGGCTGCAGCAACTTGATGGTCTAAGGTACTCTTGCTTGAATTGCTTGAAACAAATAGAGGCCTTGTGGCCTTCCTTGTCACGGAATTGGCAGGCGGGACGGTTGCTGCTACGACCACCAGAACGTGCACCTTCCACGTTGTTGTCGCGGTTCCCGCGGTCACCCCCACGGCCACCTTGGTGCTGGTTGTTGCTGCCTCCTGAAGTAAAGTCGCTTGCCGGTTGTTTGACGACTACTCTTTTCGCCACCGCGCTAGACTTGATTTTTTTGCGAAATTTCACCGATCTATTAATAATGATCAACAATAGACTCAAAATTAAGTTGCTCTTACACACCGTATTTTCTTAACAATTTGCATGCATAATCTATTCTCGTTCTTCGATTTTCCCATCTATTTTGAGCTATATTCTTTACATAGAAGCCGCCCATGAAGTAAAGCCGCCCGCCGGTTGTTTGACGACGTAGCCCGGCCGAGGCTGCCCATGTTGGTTTGGCCGGAAGGACGGTCGCACACCATTACCACCGATGCGGTAGGATGCACTGACGGAGGAGAGCTCGATGTGGACGCCTTGAAGTGCCGCCTTGCACCTCTCAATACGTTGTTCAGTGCTCAGCATCTGCGCAAATAAATGAACATTAGCTCAATTCTCAATAGAGAGAAGCGGCTCGTAATCAGATTAAAAAACTATTAGAGATGACTTTTACTGACTGGCGTTAGTGGCTCAGTTTTCTCCCATTACCAACTGACACAGAGACCGGCTTCCCACACTGTACTGTGATATGCATAATGTTTTTCCATCGCACGCCATAGGACATATTAACGCTTTCTAAAACATTTTTTTCACAAGACTTATCAGGGGCAAAAGAGTCTTTCCATGTTCCTATTTGACATCGTTGGTGTTCAAAATAAACTAGAGTGTTTATTGAGGAAAGAAAGCAAGTTTAGTTGTCAAAATGAGAAGAATTTTTTTTCTAATGTCAAATAAGGAAGCAGGTTTTAAGATAGTGTCAAATAAGGATTTTTCTCTTTAAATTTTGCGCTTCTGAGGGACATCATTTGAGTTGGTTTTATTTTTCATGGGTAAACCGACTCAAGTTGCAGTCTCTAACTCTCAGGTTTGTACTAGTAATATTCACCACAATTCTTCATCACTGTCTTCAAAAGCTTTCAAGATTATTGTGACCAATGTAAGAAATTAAAAAGTACCGATGAGGCAGAAATTACCACGGCTGTTGATGGGCCGGCAACAGGAATGGGTGTAATCCAGGAATGCGTGTAAATTCTTTGGGGCAACTCCTTGTGCATATGAAAGACGGGCTGGCTGGGGGTAGGGGGCAATAACCCAAATTTTCCTATCTAAATATTGATTATATATGGTCATTAATCTAAAAAAATAGGGGGAGGGGGGCAATTGCCCCCGGCTTGTGCATAGCTCCGCCGCTGATAAATGTTTTATATCGGTGCACGGTGCAGCTTCACACAAGAACGATTTTGATTAATGCGCAGAAGTCTAACTAACGATGGGCGACCTGAAGATTTACGAACTGATTTCAATACAGTATAGAAGAACAATCTATCGTATCTCTATTACTATAATGCACCAATTTTGAAATTTGACTTTGAGTCCTGTCCTCGATTCCCGCCCGGCAACCGAGTCATTTTTAACCGTTGATTCCCTTCATATATTTATATCTTCCGTTCATCATCTCATGCTCCGGCAGATCAGACGGCTGTAAGGGCATCCACTATGTATTCCATAAGGCTATTCACAAGTCAAAAAGTAGTCCATAAAGCTATCCATATACATAGTGGAGGTTTACTTTAGAACACTTTTCTTAAGGGTGACCTACAAGCTTATGAGTTGTCCACGAGCAATAAACAATTATTTTACTCTCTCCTCTCTCTCTTGCTTGTGTGTACTTTTAACAAACACGTGGGTCCTAGCTTATGGTGAATTTAACCTTATACATTGTAGCCATTTTCATAAGCTGTGTGGGTCCTATCTTATAGCAAAAGTTCACCTCATACATAGATGATGCCCTAAGTAGGTGGATTCGCTCTTTTTCTCCCTTGGCGCTCTCTTCCACGTGCACACATAATTGGAAGTTCCTGAATTCTACCCGGTAGCTCCACGTCCTCTAGGCTCTAGCGCTTATGATTTTTTTATTTTTAAACTTGAGTCTAGGATCTATCGTGGGCAGTCCGTGCTCTTGTATAGGAAATAAAAAGCGTGTGTGGTATGGTACCTACTCGGCTCATCCTAGAAGCTAGCCATTTCTAGATAACTCGAGACGATTCAGATTTACCTGGATGCTTTGAGGCGAGTATGATATTTTTTTCCCAGCGAGCTGAAATAGAAGTTGACGTGCACGATGAAAATTCTTTTGGAAACCTATCCCGACAAGCAGGCCCGTACGCCGATCTGTAAAGTGACCAAAAGTTACCGGCCAGGTTTATCTCTTCTCTCAAGATCCTCCAGACTATAATATTTTTGACAAAATATCAAGGGTCGTCCGTGTGGATGGACAACAGCACGACGGCCATAATATCCGAGATCAACACTTCTGGTCTCCCGTGCACGTAGTGTAATCACAACGTTAGTGCATGTAGATTAACTCTTGATACTTTTTTAGATCTAATCATAAAAATATGCATCGTCATGTTGAGTTGTCTATATAAAATGTATATCACTTAGTAATAGGTTATACTTCTAAAGATCACACGTTACTATAACTTCTATTTGTTTTACTCCTTCTGTCTAGAAATAAATGATTTGGATTAGTTTAGATTTATATTTATCTACACGTGTTACAGTATACAGAACATGCGAATCTAGACAAATTCAAATCACTTATTTCCGGTTAGAGAGAGTAATAAAGTGCGTTAGTTTTTCAAAAGCCAAAATTAATTTTTTGTGACCAGTTTTGGCAGAAAAAACAAATTAAAATCTCGGATCTACTGATTAATTAGAATATAAAAATGTATTTCAAAATGAATCAAATGATACTGATTTGGGTTGTAAGTGCTAATAGGAGTACTTTTTTTCTAGAAACATTAGTCAGGAACAATCATGCTTGACTTTAAAAACAACTATTATACCTTACTAGACAGAATATGACTATTATTTTGTTAATCAAGCAGTACTATTCTACTCCCTTTTCAAATTAATATGGCGCATGCTTTCAAGACTAAATTTTGACAAAAGAATTGAGCAAAAGTGTCTTGAATTCTTGATTATATGGTATAAAATTAGTATTGGTAGATTTATATTAGAAAACACTTTCTAATTACGTGGGTAATTTTTGGTCAAAGACGTATCAAAACACATGCGTCTTAACCATCGAAACAAATGATATCTTGTTGGTGTAGAAGTCGAATATAATTGATATCTTCATGGTATTTATATATTTTCTTGTCAGAAAAAATATAACACGACGTACTAAGCACGTGCTACTTACTAGTTATAATAATTCGGCTCAGAAATAGTACCTCTTCGACCCATATTAGTTGACTTAAATTTATACTCCCTCCGACCCATATTACTTGACTTGGATTTGTTAAAATTAAAATAAAATTATATACTAAATAGTGTTTAGATTCGTCCAAATCTAGACAAATTAGAGTCAACTAATATAGGTCGAAGGGAGTATATAGATTCATTCAAATTTTGAGAAATCCAAGTCAAATAATATGGATTAAAGGAAGTACGGTAATCTGCATTTTCGATTTAGATAAATCTAGTTCACTTATTTTCGAGTTTTCCAGATTCGAAAGAATTGAATAACAACTTGATGATGAAATTGTGGCGAACACTACAGAGATATTTGGGCTGGCTAATGGAATCTTGTTTGTTCACATCATCTGATCTTTATTGTTCCACAAGTGCAAGAACAAAAACCAAACAAACCACATCGGGGAAAAAAATGACTAGAAGACAGATTATAGATCGGAGTAGAAGTTTTTTGCGGCCTTGCCATTGATCTTCCCCTCCTTCTTGATCTTCTTGATCCTCTGCCGGCGACGGTCGGCTTCATCCACACGCCGGACGGCACGCTCCAGCGTATCCACCCGCTCCGCGAGAGCTCCGATCAGCTCGCACTGCTGCGCGCTCCGCTCGCACAGTGCCGCTACCATCTCCATCACCTTCTTCGCGTCCAAGCCGTCGGCAGATGCAGCCTCCGTCTTCTTCTCCGTCGCCGTTTCTTGCTGCTGCGCTTTGGGCTGCGGATTCTCGCCGCACAAGGCGTCATCTCCTGTTACCATCTCCCATTCGGCTTCTTCCTCTGTTGCCTCCTCGCCGACAATCCTCGATTCTGCAGCGACTGTCTCGGTAGCCGCGGAATCCGCCTCCACTGCCCTGCCACCGTCAACCTCCATGTCCATCTCGGCGGTTGTTTCAACGGACGAAGAATCCGGCGCGACGTTAGATCCAATCTGTACGCACTGCTCCCTGGATTGCGGCAACTCCGGCACCATCATCCCGCTCTCTACTGCGGACATCTCGACTGTCTCGGCCTCGGCGGCCGCAGGCGCCGCCTGGGCAGGCTTGGCCTCCAGGGCGTCGACGGCATCCTGGAGCGCGAGCACCTTCTTGGTCACCTTCTTCCGGTACACCCCGACGCCGCGCACCGCGTCGAGCCGAAACAGCAGCCGCATGAGCTCCTCCCCAATGGCGATCCTGCCCCTCGAATCCACGCGCAGCGCCTCCGCTTCGGCCGCCAGCCTCGTCGCGACCACCTCCGCCTCCCGCTCCACCGCGCGCACCGCCCGCACCATCCTCCGTGCAACGAAGCCGCGCGCCGCCGCCTGAACCGTCACGGCGGCATCCTCTGGCGACGGTACCCGTTTCTTCGGGACCGCCGGGGTCTTCCGTTCAGGCTCGAAGTCGTATCCGACAAACTCGACCGGGACAGAGGAGACCGACCTGGAGGACCTAGGCCTGGGACGCAGAACCTCCCTCATCACAGGCTCGGGGCTCTCAGCGTCCCAGAAGAAGCCGCCTCCGTTCCGTGCAGGGGAACGAGCAGAGTCTGGGCGTTGGCGGTAGTAGACGCGAGGGCTGCGATGCCTGACCGCCGGCTCCTGGAAGGCGGCCGGGTTGTGGTAGTAGGACGGCGAGGGGTAGTAGTAGTAACCCAAGGGGTAGTCGAGGAAGCGGCGAGACGCCATTGTCGCTGTTGTGGTGGTTTAGGTTGAGATTGGAGATCGATCGTCTGGAATCTGTTTACGATTTTGGCTGTGTTCGTGATGGGGAAGGAGATAGCGGAAGGTATATATGGGGGAACGATGGAAAGTTCTAGAAGGCGTCGGATGTTTCTAGAGCTCCGGATTGCTTGATCAAAGGGGCGGATGCGGTTTAAACGCCGGTCTCCCGATCGTCCTCAAAGAGTCTGGAAGAGTTACGGTGTCTGCGGTGTATGACGCGTGGGCCGGATCCAACCTCAATCGCACGTTTTTTAGCAGAACCTAAACCGAGGTTAATCGTACGTGCTGACGATTCGAACAGGGGTCTGTGGTGGGCTTGATACTGGGCCAGGATAGGAACGCGTGTATATCTGTTGATTTGTTGAGTACCTGACATCTCGAAAAATAAGGACAGAAACATCCATACAAAATAGAGAGAATCCTTATTTGACATGATTCTTTATATGACACTGATTTTTTTTTTATACCACATGGATTCTTTACATATGAACAATAGCACTATATTTGCTACTACTCATTGACATACACAACTACACAAGCAAATAATCAACTTTGGTGCTGCTCATTGACATACACGAGCAAACACAAGCCACGTCTAGTACTACATGCAGAATAGTGTATTAAGCACAACATGACACGAAACAAATCCAACCAAGTTGACAGCAAACACAAATCACCCACCTCAAGATCTTAGAGACAGATGGAGAAAGAACCGGCGGGAATTCGAGTGGAGGTGGCTCCAAAGAGAGACCAGATGACAGAGTTCGTGCACGAAGAGGGATCAAACGCTGGAGGTATTGGATCGGGGATCCTGGCCCGAGTGGCCTCATATGTTGTAGAGCCTGGGGAGCATGAAGAGGTTGCCCTCAGTGTACTCCATGGCTCGTGTTGGTCGCGGTGACCGAGAAACAAAGCACCAAGTCCAGACGAGGGCTGTTGCTGAGCAAAGGTCGAGACTCGAGATGGAGGAGGCGCTCGGGAACGTTGAGGATGGTGCAGCGAGCTTGCCCGAGAAAGTAGGAGAGACAGCCTGCGGCGGTCGAGATGGAGGAATCGCTCGCTCTCCCCCAACAATGGAGGCGATAATTTTTAAAAGATGATCTTCCCGCCATCAAAAGCACGCAATCGTCTCCCAAGTACCAATGTTTGGCGACACAAAAAAGCCATTGTTCAGCGATCAAACTACATAGAAGACGTGGGGATCAGAAGGCAGGATCCTGCGCCGTGGCGGGCGGCAGCTCCTCGACATAGTGGCAAAACTCGGCAATGCAGTGTACGACGGCATAGGAGTAGAACTCGGCGAGGCTGCAGAAGAGGTCGCTGGAGCAGAGCTCGGCGTCGATGTCGGCATGGGATTCTTCACCGGAAGGTCGTTCAGGATTGCGTTGTGCTCCGCCATGTACCATGCCTTCACCTAGTCGTCCATAATCGTCATGTTTTCCCCCATCAAGAACACCAGAACAGTGTTCCTCTTCTTCGTCACGACATTGTTCTTGAGTAGGTCGATCTTGATTCCCTGGTTCTGCAACATCACCTTCTACCTCTCATCGAACTTCTCGTCCATATGTGCGGCGTGGGTCTTCGCGTCGGCCATACACTTCTCGATCAATGCCTGGAGCCTGGAGCCCGGCGGTCCCTTGGCCTTCAACACCTTGGCTTTCTTCTAGCTAAATTCTAGCCTCCATTCTGGCGCCGGCGGCGCCGGAGCTTTAGGGTTGTAGACAAATTCCTTGGCTTTGGCGAGTGGCAGGCGTACATCCCTCCACTTCTTGCACGTCAAGATACTTGTGAAGATGTGGATGAACTTAACTCAAGGTTGTTGTGATCATCATGGTAGAGGCTGAGCTCGTGGAGCATCTGCCAAAAAGGAACACCCAGCTTTAGTCATGAACTGGGCAAGAACACCCTGAAAGAGCGGCGAAGAGCTGCCTTACCTTGCGCTCAAAGTTGGCGCCACTTTCCGGGCGAGCTTCTATCTCCTCTTCTATCATGTGCCATTTGATACAAGCTTGTTGGATGATACGCCAATGTGTGGCCATGGTCTTGTTACCGCAGTCCATGTGAATCACATTGAAGTAGGGATTGCGTTCGTCAAACGCTATCTTGATCCTCTTTCAATAGTTATCAGGTTTTGATTCGCGTCGATGATCGGGTCGATGCACATGATCTTCCAAGATTAGGCAAGGCACTCGTCTTCCTAGACATTCACTTGACATGGGCATCGCTCGTAGTCACCGAAGGATCCTTCCGCTTACTTTTCTTCTTCCCGTTGACCTTGGTGCTCATCGTTTCTTCCTCCAGATCAATCCTGGCTTCTTATTCCTCGATGCCAGCCTCGTCTCCTTCTCCTTATTCGTCCTGGTCTTCACCAAAAAGCTGGGAATCCAGGCTGTGTTTGGCGATGGTGCAGTCCTCCTCTTGAGTGAAGTATCCATGGGCCTAAGTGGCGTCCATGGAGCTAGATGTGATCATCTCTTGCATCACAAATTCCCCAACATTCCATCGAATGCATTGCCAGCATTGTCGTTGGGGACAGAGAAATCGTATAGCGAGGAAGCGACATGGGACGGGCCGAATAGGAGAGGTCTGCATCATAGCGCCGACGACATACCGCCGTTGATGGAGACGTGGGCGCTGCCCTCCTGGAAGAGTGCCCCAAGGACGGTGAGAATGTCGTCGCCAGGAAGGCACTCGCTTGACTGCCATGCAACACCGGTTAATTACTAGTCGACGTGTGGCGGCGGGTGCCCCATGCCCGCCCTCGCCACTGCCAGGGCATGGGTCTCTTCCTCCACCAGCACTATGGCCTCCTGCTTTGCCTTGAGCTTCTTTCTGAAGGGAATATGCCCGAGAGACAATAATAAAGTGGTTATTATCGTATTCCTTGTTTATGATAAATTCTTATTTTGCATGCTATAGTTGTATTAATTTGGAAATGTTAATACATGTGTATTTAATAAACAATTAGAAGGTTCTTAGTTATGCCTTTCTTATAAACTAGCTCGTTGATTAACAAGATAATCATAGGTTTCTTGATCATGGACATTGGATGTTGTTAATAACAAGGTCACAACATAGTTGGAATGATGTGATGAACATCCATCCGAAGTATAGCATTACGATCAAAGTCATTGTTTTTATATTTCTATAACACCATACGAAGTAATCCTAGTCCTTAGACCATGAGATCATATCAATCACTAACACTGGAAGAGTATCTTGATAACATCAAACGTCACACCGTGACAGAGTGACTATAAAGATGGGTTCAGTGCTATGAAGGTGTTGTGTAGAGTCTCATGGATCAAGAGTGGAATTTGTCCATCCCGATGATGGATAGATAAACTCTGGGCCCTCTCGATGATATCATATTAGTTAGCTTGCAAGCAAGTGATATAATCACTAGAATGTTATATCATGGGAACAAGAAAAGAGTACATGTCGGTAACGATATCAAACTAGGTATGGAGATACCGATGATCAAATATCTGACATGTAATATATCGCAAGGCAAAGGGATTGAGTTACATGCGTAAAAGGTTCTCACGATCACAGGAGTCAACATTGAATGTGTGGGAGTCAGTACGGATCTCTAGGTCCCTCTGCTGATTATTGATCGGAGAGGGGTCTCGATCATGTCTGCATTATTCGCGAACCGTAGCTGACGAGGTTTGATCTCGTCAATGACCATTGTTATGGACATGGGTTTTGGAGAGGATGGGGATGCTAGAAGTCGCGGAACGGTTAACAGACAAGCAACACAGGGACACGAGATTTACCCAGGTTCAGGCCCCCGGAGGGAAAACCCTACTCTTGCTTGTCTGCTCTTGATTACGGCGGAACCAAAAGTTACAAGGGTGCGTAGATGCAATCTGGCGTGGAGGTGTGTATGCGGTGAGTTGAGAGATCCTTATCGCCGTACCCTCCTGGCCTTTATATAGATAGGAAGGTCCCGGGTTAGGTCAAGTTGGTTATAAATTAGGGTTGGTACCCTTTGAAATTTTATCTAATCTAGACTTGTCCTCCAAGGAGTCGAAAACGTCATGGTCTTGGGCCACCCGAAGTCTTTATGGCCGCGTGTCCTTGCATGGGCCTTCCTTAGGCTGGACCATGTATACCAATATCATGTACCCGTGGGGTATATCCATGTCAGAGCCCCCAAGTGTTCAGTCGAATCGTAGATTCGGCTGGAGACTATTCAATCTTTCGGGTGCAATTGAGCCTGCTATTTCAAGGAGAAATGTTTTAGTTTATAGGGATTGTTGATGCGTGTGCCTGACTCACTCGACGGATCAGGGCCAGTTAACTGTCATAGGACAAAACAACACGATTTTCATCAAACTCGAATCTCTGGACTCGAATTCGGAACGATTGCTGGTGTGATTTGACTTAGGCCGTTATGGTCTTATAGGAGCCGAATCCCAGTGATTTTCAAGTGATATACCCAACGCGTTCGTCAGGATTTTCATCATGCATGTTGACACGGAAGATATAGATAATAGAGCAATTTTAGTTATTGTTAACTAGTAGAAATGATATAGATAATAGAGCAATTTTCCTAAGAAGATATGGTGTACGGTTCCTAACGTCATTGAGTGGACAAAAACAAGATACTCCACAATATACTTGTTTGGTTATGCACTACTACATAGTAGCAATAAGAATTATGAAAGATTAAGACTTGAGAATTAAGTTAAAGCTTAGTCAGGTTCCAAGCCATTGGATTTTCACCGCGATTCAGGGTTTTTAGTTGTAGGTGGGGTTGCAACTGAGAATTTTTTTGTTGCAAGTGGAGTTGCATGTAGAGTACAAGTGAGAAAGAAAGACATCATGGACTGAAAATTAAGTTAATTTTTGGTCAACTGAGAATTACATATATTTAGTTTCCGATTCTATCCCTGAAGTTTTAGGTAGAGCTATAAAAAATTACACCCATTACCACCACCAAGTCACAATTTTAGTTCCTCTCTGCCCGATCCCCTCCACCCCCAGATACCACTGTTTCGTTTTGTTGCTCCTAGAAATAAAAAGAAGACCCCTGGCACCCATCCAGATGGAGCTCTCCCATCGATCCATGGCACAAGCACAATGAGCCGCTCGACGGGAAAGAAGTGTGCGAGGGGTTCAGGATGGCAGAGACGCGCAGGGAGGTGGCCGGTGTTAGTGCCGAGGTGGGCGATGGTGCTATCATGCTGGCAGCGGCGGCCGGTGCCGAGCACGGCCGAAGACTAACAACGCAATCACAAAACTATACCATTCCGCAAGTAGAAATAAGTATCATGGTATATAGTTCGCTCAATCAATGGAAATAAATAGTTTGAATGTCTTCACCAAGATTCCAAATACCATGGATCTATCAAATGTACTGATTATTTAATTTGCTATTATATTATAAAAATATTTCTCTTATGGAATAATAATATTTTTTAAGTCTTTCATGTATGAAAAAGTGGTGTAGCTTGACAGACTTTGTCGAGAGGCCAAAAAATGCTAATTATGCTTTAATTTTGATTAATATTTAAAATTAAGCATAATTATTAAAAAATTATTATTTTTAGAATAGGGGGCCAGACTCCAAAAAAGCTCTTGCAGTTTAAACAAGGCCCTTGGTGTCTGTGTTGCCCTAGGGTCTCCAAAATCTATGGATCGACACTGCTTTTACATATCACCAATTGACGGTCACACGACGGAAGCACAATGGTGGTGGAGATGCAAGAAGGGAATTTTGGCGGGTGTTGCAGATGAGCTCCTCTGCTATTCGAATTCAGTAGCCATACTGAAAGGGTCATCTGTTGAGACTCTCCCTTGCTTCTTAAACAACAACAGAATGAATCAATCCATGTCTGCATCCATAGTATTTATTGTTTATGTAATTTGTTCAGCGCAGCAAGTGTAGATTCAGAATATACAGAGTGAGTTGATGTCATCGTTTGATTATCCACTTGTAAGTCACAAATTTATCAGTTAGATGAGAAGATTTTAATCAATTTACTGAGCAGTCATGAAGCACAAGGAAATATCCTAACGAAAAATTCAATTTAAGTTTCAGCACCAAGAAACTACAACATTAAATTGCATGTTGCCACGTCCTCCCGTCTTGAAGCTTGAAACAAAGTGATACCTATAAGTTCAGTCAGGGGCGGAGCCAGAAAGACACAAAGGGTGGTGCTAATCCTTGCTAAATGAAGCTAGTTACTCAGAATTTTTATATATAAAGCCTTGAAATTAAGACATACACAAGGTAGTGCAGCTGCTAGACCGGTGCTAGAGCACCGGCAGCACCGGGCCTGGCTCCGCCCCTGAGTTCAGTATGAGCATAGGCGGACCTAGCCGCCCCTAAGCCCGGACATACGCCGAGGCTTCCGGCCGGACGACAACCCCAATTCCATAATAAATTTGTCCATAGCTGACGAAGGGGAGCTAGCCATAATTATATCATTAACATAAACTAGTAGAAACATAGTAAGATCCGTCCTAGAGAGAATGAATAGTGATGTATCAGCAGTAAAGGCTCCAAAACCAAGAGAGTCAAGTACATAACTGACGTGATCATGCTAGGCACAAGGAGCTTGTTTAAGACCATAAATAGACTTCTGAAAATGACACAAGTGTAGTGGTCGTGTAGAATCCTCAAGGCCTAGGGCTGACGCATAAACACATCCTCCTCCAGAAAACTATTGAGAAACGCATTCTGAATATCCAATTGCTATGAAGATCATTCACGAGATACTGCAAGAGACAAGAGAAGACGAATTGTAGTCGGTTTGATAACCGAGCTAAAAGTGTCTCATAGTCTTGTCCATAGCGCTGACGAAAACCCTTAGCCACCAGGCCTTGCTTTGTATCGTTCAATAGACCCATCCAAATTTTTCTTAACTTTAAACCCCCACTTTGAAACGATCGCGTTAATACCAGAAGGAGGAGGAACAAGCTACCAAGTATTATTCTTCATCAATGCAGAATACTCAGTGTCCATGGCAATTTTCCAATGATACTTACGAAGAGCATCTTGTAGATTTTTTTGTCTCGGACAAAACACGATCAGCTGCATCGGACATGCAGGTAGCAGTCCATGTGATTGTTCCATCAGTACGCTACTTCGGTTTGCGTGTCCTTGGTAAATCAGGCTGGATGCTATGCGGATCACGGCTAGGATTTGACCCAGCATGGCGCTCATGATACGAGGCAGGCGAGCGATCCTGCCGATCGAGGCCAGAAGTTGAATCCTCTTTAGACTCGTTCGTTTAGTCCAATGGGTGGGGTGGATTGTCGCCCGATTTCAGTTTTCCAGTCCGGCAAGAAAAAATTTCCATTACAACAAATATGTTGTCTTCGGTTAGGCCCGTACTGGTTCTAGCCTAGTGTATCCAGCCCATCCTCTACTCAGTCGGTCTGGAAAAAATTCACCGCCACCATACGTGTGAAATATTTTCCACGAGTGCAAGCAAAGACTGGGACGGCAAAGCGAGAACCTCAGCGGCAACTCGCATGGAATAACCGAACAGCTAGGAACTGAGAAGGAATTAAGAAAAGGGATTATTATGGTTTAGGTGGCGTGTTTGGATTCATCCGATCCATGCCTGGATGGATTCCAGGTGTGGATTCAATCCAATGAAAAACGAATGAGGCCTTAGATGTTAATAATTTCAGGCGCGCTCCACCCTGTTTTCCTGCACCATGGTTAGGTAAAAGCAGAGAGGCCAATATTTGGAGTAGAATGGATGATGGAATCCGAATTTTGAGTTGGAAGTTGGGAAAAAGGAAATAAGCCTCCGTCAAAAATAAAAACACGTGAAATATAGAGGCACTTATAGCCCTTGTAAAGAGAACTATATTCGAGGAACACACATTTTTTAGAACGAAAAGTACAACCAAACACACAAAAGAAAGTGTAGACCGGTACCTCACCAAGAATCCTGTTCCAACGGAGATTTCATATTGATGACACGACTAGGGAGTCTATTAATGAGAAAAGAAGTCATGAAAAAAGCATCGCTCCAATAACAAAAAGGAACTGAAGCATGGGCAAGTAAAGTTAACCCAGTTTTTCTAGATGTGTTGATGTTTCCTTTCGGCCGTGTCGTTTTGTTGATGAGTGCGAGGATACGAGACTCTATGCGAAATACCAATATTAGCACAAAAATTGGTTGACTTTGATATACTCACCTCCAGTCAGTTTGCAACGAATGATTTTGAGATTAAGAAGATGCTCAACATGACTTTCGCTTAAGGAGATATTACCATGTAAAGCGACTATAGCCATTAATAAAACTGACATAATAAATATGCCCACTAACAGAAGTTTGAGCAGGATCCTATACATCTGAATAAATTATTTCAAATGGTGTTAAAATCTCTCGACTAGAAAGAGAAAAGGGTAGCTAATAACTTTTTTCTTGTGCACAAGCATCACAAATTACATTATTATGATCAACAAAGGAAGCTGATGATGATGTAAAATATGTTGGACTATCTATGTGGCTGGATGTCCTAGACGACATTGCCACTTATCCTGTGACACCCTAATTCTAATGAAGACTTGTTTGGAAGGAGACTCATCAAGATGTTAGAGACCACCATAACACCGACCACTAAGAAGAATTTTCCTTGTGTCTCGATCCTTAACAAGGAAAAAATTCGGTAAAATTCAATAAAAACTTTGTTGTCTATGGTGAACCGATGAATAGATAGGAGACTAGGAGTTAGGGAAGCGACATGTAAAATACCCCTAAGATGCAAAGAATTTGATGATCGAACATAAAGTTTTGAATGTCCAATATGATGAATATGCATACCATGAACGTTTGTGGTATGAACCTTGTCATTTCCGTTGTAATTCTCCTTCACTGTGAGTTTCTCAAGCTGGCTGGTGAGATGATTGGTGGGCGTCAGTGGCCATGTACCATCCGGAATCGACGAAGTACGAGCTCGTCAGGACATGAGTAGTGGCTGCAGCAACTTGATGGTCCAAGTGTCGACCATCGTTCTCAACGCCAAGGTACTCTTGCTTGAATTGCTTGAAACAACTAAAGGCCTTGTGGCCTTCCTTGTCACAGAATTGGAAGGCGGGGCGGTTGCTGCTACGACCACCAGAACGTGCACCTTCCACGTTGTTGTCGCGGTTCCCACGGTCACCCCCATGGCCACCTTGGTGCTGGTTGTTGCTGCCTCCTGAAGTAAAGCCGCGTGCCGGTTGTTTGACGACTACTCTCCTCGCCACCGTGCTAGACTTGATTTTTTTTTGCAAAATTCCACCAATCTATTAATAATGATCAACAATCGTATAAAGAGACTCAAAAGTAAGTTGCTCTTACACACCGTATTTTCTTAACAATTTGCATGCATAATCTACTCTTGTTCTTCGATTTTCCCATCTATTTTGAGCTATATTCTTTACATAGAAGCCTCCCATGAAGTAAAGCCGCCCGCCGGTTGTTTGACGACGTAGCCCGGCCGAGGCTGCCCATGTTGGTTTGGCCGGAAGGACGGTCTCCCACCATTACCACCGATGCGGTAGGATGCACTGACGGAGGAGAGCTCGATGTGGACGCCTTGAAGTGCTGCCTTGCACCTCTCAATCCGTTGTTCATTGCTCAGCATCTGCGCAAACAAATGAACGTTAGCTCAGTTCTCAATAGGGAGAAGTGGCTAGTATTCAGATTCAAAAACTATTAGAGATGACTTTTACTGACTGGCGTCAGTGGCTCAGTTTTCTCCCATTACCGACTGAAACAGAGACCGGCTTTCCACACTGTACTGTGAGATGCACAATGTTTTTCCGTCGCACGCCATAGGACATATTAACGCTTTCTAAAACATTTTTTTCACAAGACTTATCAGGGGCAAAAGAGTCTTTTCAGGTTCCTATTTGACACCGTTGGTGTTCAAAATAAACTAGAGTGTTAATTGAGGATAGAAAGCAAGTTTAGTTATCAAAATGAGAAGAATTTTTTTCTAGTATCAAATAGGGAAGCAGGTTTTAAGATAGTGTCAAATAAGAATTTTTCTCTTTAAATTTTGCGCATCTAAGGGACATCATTTGAGTCGGTTTTATTTTTTATGGGTAAACCGACTCAAGTTGCAGTCTCTAACTCTCAGGTTTGTACTATAATATTCATCACAATTCTTCATCACTGTCTTCAAAAGCTTTCAAGATTATTGTGACCAATGTGAGAAATTAAAAAGTACCGATGAGGCAGAAATTACCACGGCTGTTGATGGGCCGGCAACAGGAATGGGTGTGTAATCCAGGAATGCGTGTAAATCCTTTGGGGCAACTCCTTGTGCATATGAAAGACGGGCTGGCTAGGGGTAGGGGGCAATAACCCAAATTTTCCTATCTAAACATTGATTATATATGGTCATTAATCTAAAAAAATAGGGGGAGGGGGGCAATTGCCCCCGACTTGTGCATAGCTCCACCGCTCATAAATGCTTCATATCGGTGCACTGTGCAGCTTCACACAAGAACGATTTTGATTAATGCGCAGAAGTCTAACTAACGATGGGTGACCTGAAGATTTACGAACTGATTTCAATACGGTATCGAGGAACAATCTATCGTATCTCTACTACTATAATGCACCAATTTTGAAATTTGACTTTGAGTCCTGTCCTCGATTCTCGCCAGGCAACCGAGTCATTTTTAACCGTTGATTCGCTTCATATATTGATATCTTCCGTTCATCATCTCATGATCCAGCAGATCGGACGGCTGTAAGGGCATCCACTATGTATTCCATAAGGCTAAAAATAGTCCATAAAGTTATCCATATACATAGTGGAGGTTTACTTTAGAAGATTTTTCTTAAGGGTGACCTATAAGCTTATGGGTTGTCCATAAGCAATAAACAATTATTTTACTCTCTTCTCTCTCTCTTGCATGTGTGTACTTTTAACAGACACGTGGGTCCCAGCTTATGATAAACTTGATCTTATACATTGTAGCCATTTCCATAAGCTGTGTGGGTCCTATCTTATAGCAAAAGTTCACCTCATACATAGATTATGTCCTAAGTAGGTGGATTCGCTCTTCTCCCTTGGCGCTCTCTTCCACGTGCACACATAATTGGAAGCTCCTGAATTCTTCCCGGTAGCTCCACGTCCTCTAGGCTCTAGCGCTTATGATTTTTTTTTTCAAACTAGAGTCTAGGATCTATTGTGGGCAGTCCGTGCTCTTGTATAAGAAATAAAAAGCGTGTGTGGTATGGTACCTGCTCGGCTCCTCCTAAAAGCTAGCCATTTCTAGATAACTCGAGACGACGCAGACTTACCTAGGTGCTTTGAGGCGAGTATGATATTTTTTTTCCAACAAGCTGAAATAGGAGTTGACGTGCACGTGAAAATTCTTTTGGAAACCTATCCCGACAAGCAGGCCCGTACGCCGACCTGTAAAGTGACCAAAAGTTACCGGCCAGGTTTATCTCTTCTCTCAAGATCCTCCAGACCATATAATATTTTTGACATAATATCGAGAGTCGCCCGTGTGGATGGACAGCAGCACGACGGCCATAATATCCGAGATCAACACTTCTGGTCTCCCGTGCACTGTAATCATAACGTTAGTGCACGTAGATTAACTCTCGTTATTGTTTTTAGATCTAATCATAAAAATATGCATCGTCATGTTGAGTTGTCTATATAAAATGTATATCACTTAGTAATAGGTTATACTTCTAAAGATCGCACGTTACTATAATATCCATTTGTTCTACTCTTTCTGTCTAGAAATAAGTGATTTTGATTAGTTTAGATTATATGTTCTACACGTGTTATAGTGTATAGACACATGTGAATTTAGACAAATTCAAATCATTTATTTTCGGTCAAAGAGAGTAATAAAGTGTGTTAGTTTTTCAAAAGCCAAAATTAATTTTTTGTGACCAGTTTTGGCAAAAAAACAAATTAAAATCTCAGATCTACTGATTAATTAGAATATGAAAATGTATTTCAAAATGAATCAAATGATACTGATTTGGGTTGTAAGTGATAATAGGAATACTTTTTTTCTAGAAACATTGGTCAGGAACAATCATGCTTGACTTTAAAAACAACTATTATACCTTACTAGAAAGAATATGACTATTATTTTGTTAATCAAGCAGTACTATTCTACTCCCTTTTCAAATTAATATGGCCCATGCTTTCAAGACTAAATTTTGACAAATGAAGTGAGCAAAAGTGTCTTGAATTCTTGATTATATGGTATAAATTAGTATTGGTAGATTTATATTGGAAAACACTTTCTAATTACGTGGGCTAATTTTTGGTCAAAGACGTATCAAAACACATGAGCCTTAACCATCGAAACAAATGATATCTTGTTGGTATGGCTAAGTGTAATTAATATCTTCATGGTATTTATATATTCTCTTGTAAAAAAATATGACACGACGTGCTAAGCACGTGCTACTTACTAGTTGCAATAAGAGTAAATTCCACAAGTAGTACCTAAACTTGGCATCCTTTTTCAATACGATCATTGATCTTAAGAATACGTCATTTACGGTCACTAAATACGGTGGATGTCTTATTACGGTCACTGGAATCTGTACAACAATGTATTCGTCGATGTGACGGGTGTTGACCAGTCCAAACAGTGTACCTTTTGCAGAAAAACCCTCCGTTAAATCAAGCCCAAGTCTAGAGACTAATAGACAGGATCCTCTAGCCAGACTGACTGGTGGGGCAAACCTGCCAGCATCATATGGCCGCCTCTTCTCTTCCCCCTCTCCCTTCCTCTCTCTATTCACTAGTCAACCGCGTGGAGGCTGTCGCTGCCTCGCTGGTGTCCAGAGGTCGCGCGTCCCGGCAAAGAATATCTATAGCACACTAATTTCAAAATTTTGAAGCCCCGTAACTAAATCGTGATCAGGTGTGTGTAACGGACTCACGCAATCACGCTTAACATGTCAAACACCAAAATCAGACGTGAATGATCCTTGTAGGTCAAATACTCGTTAGAAATTATTAGGAGGTGTGCACTCTGAACACCAGACCTAAGTCTGAAGTCTGAAATCATAACCACCATGGCTGAAGCAAGAGACACCTAGCTAGCTCATATTGTGCCATGTGCAAGCTGTGCCTCCATGTCTCCTATTCTATGCGGGTGGGGAGAATCGGCCATGAACATCATCCAGGATTAGCACGCACCGAAAGGAACCTGCACTGCACGGAGGCAGTGTGTCCGCCATGGCCCTGATGTCCCAGCCACTGCGACAGTGGAGGAGAGCGTGCGGGAGTTGTTGAAGAGCATCAGGAGGATCCCCGCGTTGATCTGGTTCGGATGGTGGTAGCGACGCCTCCAAAAGGTCGTCGGAGAGCGACTTGCGATGAGGACCTGCGGCGGCGGAGAGGAGGTCAACGACGCAAGAGGCCTAGGAGATGGAGAGCGTCCAACGACGAGGAGCTGCGAGGCTTCACGAAGGCGCGACTCACGGTAGAAGACGGAGGGCGGCGCCGGTTGCCGGTACCATGGAAGGTGGCCAGAGCCAGGCACGGGGCATCAACGGTGCATCTTAGACGGAGAAGACAACCTTAACTCTTTAGCATTTTTTGCACTTTAGCCCTTTTTTATTTTTATTATTGTAAAAGTTTCCTATATGTGCAGTACAGGTTGACATATGGGGTCCACTCGGTGCCACGTGAGCGAATACACAGCTGTGCTGAAGCCAATAATGAAGCTAGTGACCGTAAGGAGACATCCATCGTATTTAGTGACCGTAAATCGCATATTCTTAAGATCGATGATCGTATTAAAAAAGGATGCTAAGTTTAGATACTACTTGTGGATTTTATTCTTGTAATAATAATAAAACAGCCCACCGAAGTCTGAATCGTGAATCACCCTCGTGCGTTTGGGACAGCTATTCGGCCCTCCTGCCAACCCATATTAGTTGATTCAAATTTATCTAGATTTAAATAAATTTAGACACTATTTAGTATATAGGTTCATTCAAATTTTGAGAAATTTAAGTCAAGTAATATGGATCGAAGGGAGTACGATAATCTGCATTTTCGATTTAGATAAATCTAGTTCACTTATTTTCGAGTTTTCCAGATTCGAAAGAACGGTATAAATTGAATAACCCATTTTCGCTGAACTTGATGATGAAATTGTGGCGAACACTACAGAGATGTTTGGGCTGGCTAATGGAATCTTGTTTGTTCACATCATCTTTTTTTTTTTTGAACGTTTGTTCACATCATCTGATCTTTATTGTTTCACAAGTGCAAGAACAAAAACCAAACAAACCATATCAAAAATCAAAAAAATGACTAAAAGACAGATTATAGATCGCAGTAGAAGTTTTTTGTGGCCTTGCCATTGATCTTCCCCTCCTTCTTGATCTTCTTGATCCTCTGCCGGCGACGGTCGGCTTCATCCACACGCCGGACGGCACGCTCCAGCGTATCCACCCGCTCCGCAAGAGCCCCGATCAGCTCGCACTGCTGCGCGCTCCGCTCGCACAGTGCCGCTACCATCTCCATCACCTTCTTCGCGTCCAAGCCGTCGGCAGATGCAGCCTCCGTCTTCTTCTCTGTCGTCGCTTCCTGCTGCTGCGCTTTGGGCTGTGGATTCTCGCCGCCCAAGACGTCATCTCCTGTTACCATCTCCCATTCGACTTCCGCCTCTGTTGCCTCCTCGTCGACAATCGTCGATTCTGCAGCGATTGTCTCGGTAGCCGCGGCGGAATCCGCCTCCACTACTCTGCCACCGTCAACCTCCATGTCCATCTCGGCGGATGTTGTTTCAACGGCCGAAGAATCCGGCGCGACGTTAGATCCAATCTGTACGCCCTGCTCCCTAGATTGTGGCAACTCCGGCACCATCATCCCGCTCTCTACCGCGGACATCTCGACTGTCTCAGCCTTTGCGGCCGCAGGCGCCGCCTGGGCAGGCTTGGCCTCCAGGGCGTCGACGGCATCCTGGAGCGCGAGCACCTTCTTGGTCACCTTCTTCCGGTACTCCCTGACGCCGCGCACCGCGTCGAGCCGAAACAGCAGCCGCATGAGCTCCTCCCCAATGGCGATCCTGCCCCTCGAATCCACGCGCAGCGCCTCCGCTTCGGCCGCCAGCCTCGTCGCGACCACCTCCGCCTCCCGCTCCACCTCGCGCACCGCCCGCACCATCCTGCGTGCAACGAAGCCGCGCGCCGCCGCCTGAACCGTCACGGCGGCCTCCTCTGGCGACGGTACCCGTTTCTTCGGAACCGCCACGGTCTTCCGTTCAGGCTCGAAGTCGTATCCGACAAACTGGACCGGGACGGAGGAGACCGACCTGGAGGACCTAGGCCTGGGACGCAGAACCTCCCTCATCACCGGCTCGGGGCTCTCAGCGTCCCAGAAGAAGCCGCCTCCGTTCCGTGCAGGGGAACGAGCAGAGTGGTCGGGGCGTTGGCGGTAATAGACGTGAGGGCTGCGATGCCTGACCGCCGGCTCCTGGAAGGCGGCCGAGTTGTGGTAGTAGGACGGCGAGGGGTAGTAGTAGCCGAAGGGGTCGTAGTCGAGGAAGCGGCGAGACGCCATTGTCGCTGTTGTTGTGTTTTGGGTTGAGATTGGAGATCGATCGTCTCGAATCTGTTTACGATCTTTGGCTGTGTTTGTGATGGGGAAAGAGATACGGGAAGGTATATATGGGGGAACGATGGAAAGTTCCAGAAGGCGTCAGATGTTTCTAGAGCTCCGGATTGCTTGATCAAAGGGGCGGATGCGGTTTAAACGCCGGTCTCCCGATCGTCCTCGAAGAGTCTGGAAGAGTTACGGTGTCTGCGGTGTATGACGCGTGGGCCGGATCAAACCTCAACCGTGCACTTTTTTTAAGCAGAACCTAATTAAACCAAGGTCAATCGTACGGGAAATGATATGCCTCCCCCGGGATAGCATCCCCGTATCTAACCGACCCGCATAGTATCGCTGACCATGTTAGTCTTTGCTAAGAACGTTTTGCTACCTAGCACATATTTTTTGCTATGTATTTATATATTTTTTGCTACTTTCGTGTAATTTTTTTGCTACAATTAATTTCTACGGTTTTGCTACGAGGTCTCCGGCGAGAGTCTCCAGTGATGTGTGTTCTGCTACATTAGAAAAAATATTTTGTTACATCTGTTTTATGATTTTGCTATAATAACATAAATTTTTTGCTACGAGGTCTCCGGCGAGGTCTCCGGCGAGGTCGGGTTTGCTACATTAGTACAACTTTTTTGCTACACGTTCGCCGGCGAGGTGTCCGGCAAAATCTCCGGCGAGGCTCAGTCTGTTTTTCTATTTTTTTTTGGACTGAACCGTTTTTTGCTACGTGTAGCAAAATCAGGACTAGTTGTAGCAAAAACGAAATTTTCTGTAACAAAAGCGGAATTTTGATCAAAAAGAGAACACGTGGTTTGCTGGGACCAGGGATAAACAACACAAATCCTCATACGTGCTGACGATTCGAACAGGGCTTGAGACTGGGCCAAGATAGGAAAGCATGTATATCTGTTGATTTGTTGACTACCTGACATTTCAAAAAAGAAAATGACAGAAACATCCATACAAAATAGAGAGAATTCTTATTTGACATGATTCTTTATATGACACTGATTAACTGACAAATTTATCAAGTGTATAACATGACCAGAATCCTTATTTTACCCCTGCAAATCTATCTATTACACAATTATTAGAACACAAGAAAATTAACTGACAAACTTATCAAGTGTAAAAGGTTGTTGAATTCTATTTTAAACTTAGAACCATTACAACTTAAATTTTACAACTTTTCTGGTTAGCGTCATTGACATGCAATACTTTAGTGAGTAAATGACGCTTAACACCACAACTGCAGCAGTTAAACAACCCATTCATCGTGCCCATGATTTTTTGAACAAAACAGGCAATTTTGCCCCATTTTATTTAAAAAAAGCAGAAGAGAATTGACCGGTTCATTTGCAGGGGAACCGGCCAAAACCCATATAAATGCACCAATGTCGTTATGGAACACGACCATATTGGGCACACCACCACAGCTAACCTGGCTACCCACACGAGACACGAACACACAAGGAGACCCCGCCGAGGTTGCCACATAGCGTCATCAAAAAGCAAAAGAGAATTGACCAGTTCATTTGCAATTTTCTCTCATTGGATGCACCCGTTTGGAAACGGTTGCATGAGATTTATTCAACCGGTTTTTGATAATAGAATTCAGTATTGATGTATCGTTTGTTATTCCTACTAGCTGTTTTTAGATGGCTCATTCATGTTGCAACTCTTTGTGATTCATGAACGTTTTTTGTCTTTGTAAGACTGTTGCAATAAAATAAATAAGTTAATAAAAGCTATATGCATCGGTCGATGCAGAGGCATGACATGAGCAAATCCAACCAAGTTGACAGAAAACACAAATCACTCACCTCAAGATCTTAGAGACAGATGGAGAAAGAAACGGTGGCAATTCGAGTGGAGGTGGCTGCAAAGAGAGACCAGACGACAGAGTTCGTGCATGGAGAGGGATCAAACACGGGAGGTATTGGATTGGGGATCATGGCCTTATATGTTGTAGATCCTGGGGAGCACGAGGAGGTTTCCCTTGGTGGACTCCATGGCTCGTGTTGGTCGCGATGTTGGAGATATGCCCTAAAGGCAATAATAAATATAGTTATTATTATATCTTTGTGTTTATGATAAATGTTTACATTCATGCTATAATAGTGTTAACAAGGAAACATTAATACTTGTGTGATTTGTAAACTAAATAAGAGTCCCTAGTAAAGCCTCTTTATAATACTAGCTTGTTGGTTAATAAATGATTGTGGTTTCCCTGTCATGAACATTGAGATGTTATTAACAACAAGATCATATCGTTAGGAGAATGGTATGATGGACATACTCCTATAGATAAGCGTAGCATAAAGATCAAGTCATTTTAATAGTTCAATTGCTATATGCTTTCTGATACATAGTAACCTAATTCCTTCGACCATGAGATCATGCTTATCACCATCACCGGAAGGATACTTTGATGACATCAAATACCACACCGTAACTGGGTGGCTATAAAGGTGGCATTGAGTGTTCGGAAATTATTGGTTGAGACACATGGATCAAGAGTGGGATTTGTCCATCCATATGACGGATAGATATACTCTGGGCCCTCTCGGTGGAATGTAATCCAATTAGCTTGCAAGCATGTGACTGGCTCACAAGAGATCACATATCACGAGAACAAGAAAAGAGTACTTATCAGTAACGAAGTTGAACTAGGTATGCAGATATACCGACGATCAAAACCTCGGATAAGTAAAATATCGTGAGACAAAGGGAAATTGGTATCGTATGTAAGTGGTTCATTCGATCGCAAAGTAATCGTAGAAATATGTGGGAGCCATATGAATTTCCAGATTCCTCTATTGGTTATTGTTCGGAGAAGTGTCTCGATCATGTCCGCATAATTCACGAACCGTAGGGAGACACACTTAAGGATTCGACGTTGTTGAGTAGTTATGGAATGATGAGTAAGAGACCGAATGTTGTTCGGAGTCTCGGATGGGATCCGGGATATCACGAGGAGATCCGGAATGGTCCGGAGAATAAGATTCATATAAGGAAAGTCCTGTTTCGGGGTTGGAGAATGGTTCCGGTGTTTTCATCAGGAATGTTCAAGAAGGTTCCGGAATGTCCGGCACTCCGGAGGGGAAGGGTACATGAATGTGTCATAACAAGTTGGAATGGTTGCATCATGTACTAGGTGTCATCGCTGAACAAAATAAAGGGATAAATTAAATCCTAGTTTGAAAAGTCAAACACCAATTTGAAAAGTCAAACGGCTATTTTGTTTGGTGGAGGGAGAGTAGGAAACCTACTAGGGGAGGAAGTACCTCTCCCTCCACCGCCGGCCCATGGAGACCGAGTTGGGGAGGGACTCCCCTCCCCTTTGCGCGCCCCCTCCACCTATATAAGGAGGGGCAGGGCTGCCCCTCCAAGACACACACCACACCCCTCTAAACCCTAACCCTAGCCGCCGTCGGCCACCATAGCCGCCGCCGCCCTAGGGCTTGCCCAAGCCGCCGACTTGGGGCAATCCCCTTGCCCTAGACGCCGGCCTAGCTCCCTCTCCTTGGTGTGTCTGAACCCTAGACCGCCGAGGCTCTCTCATAGTCCACCATACTCGCTCCGGCTTAAGGCGAAGCCCTGCGAGATCTCCCCTATACTTTCGGTACCACGCCGTCGTGCTGCCGGAATCACGAGGAGAGTGCTACAACCTCCACTGCCTGCTGGAACAAGGGAGAGGAAGGTCTTCATCGAGTACCGAACGTGTGACCGACTGCGGAAGCACGACCGGAACGCAGCGCTGGAAGGATCGTCTACGCGATCTTGAGATCGGGAAGAGTACGACTACATCACCCACGAGAATCCGCTCTCGTTAAACACTTTGGAATCTTTGAGGGTGAGTTATTCTATCGACTCGTTGCTACAATCTAGTAGATAGATCTTAGCTTATTTGTTTGTATGCGGTAGAAAAATTTTGTTTTCCATGCTACGAAACCCTATAGTGGTATCAGAGCCGTGTCTATATGTAGATCTGTTGCACGAGTAGAACACAATGGTCATTGTGGGCGGTGGTGCTTTTATTATCAAGTGCTTCTTGTGTACTTTGCATCTTGCGGTATGATGGGATGAAGCGGCCCGTGCTAACCTTACATGACATCGCTCATGAGACTTGCTCCACGCTCAACATGCAACTTGTATTGCATAAGTGGCTTTGCGGGTGTCTGTCTCTCCCATTATAGTATAGATCTAATTTACAACGGGCACTTGATAGTTCAAACATCAACGTTGTGGTTCTTGTTCGTAAGTTAGATCGACACTTATTGAAAGCCCCAAACCACGTAAAACATGCAAAGAAATTAGAGGCGTCTAACTTTGTTTTGCAGGGGTGTGCTGTGATGTGATATGGCCATGATTGTGATTATATTTGATGTATGCAATGTTCCTTATTGTAAGTTGGCAACCGGCTGGAGCCATATGGTTGTCTTTAATTTCTGTTAAGACCGGCGTGTCTATTCAAAGTAGTTGTAATAGTTGAAGCTGGTGGACGACAATCATGGAGCAGCGTCATTGACCTTGATGAAATGCTGGTGATGATGGAGATCATGTTCGTGCTTGAAGATGGAGATCGGAAGCACAAAGAAGAAAGGCCATATCATATCACATATTATGAATTGCATGTGATGATAATCCTTTATGCATCTTGTATTGCTTAGTTAACGACGGTAGCATTATAAGATGATCCCTCATGCACATGAATTTCAAGTTCTTAAGTGTACATCCTTAGTTAGCACCGTTGCTAAAGCTTGTTGTTTCGAAGCACCACGTGATGATCGGGTGTGTTAGATTCCGTAAGTGTATACAACGTGAGCAAGCCAGATTTGCTCATGCGGAAGCTAAGGTTTGATCTTGACGAGCCTAGCATGTACAGACATGGTCTCGGAACACGGATCACCGAAAGGTAAAGCATGAATCATATAGTAGATATGATGAACATGTCGATTGTTCGCCATTGAAGCTACAATAACTCTCGTGATGATCGGTGTTGATGTGGTGGATTTGGTTCGTGTGATCACTAAAACAATGTGAGGGATATTGCTTTGAGTGGGAGTTCACCTAGATTAATTTAACTATTAATTAGAACTCAATTTGTCATAAACTTAGTCTAAATTATTGCAAATATGTTGTAGATCAATGGCGGCCCCTATCATCAATTTTAATGCGTTCCTAGAGAAAGAAAAGTTGAAAAACAATGGAAGCAACTTCGCGGATTGGTTCCGCAATTTGAGGATTGTCCTCAATGCTGGTAATTTGACCTATGTGCTGGATGCACCGCTGGGTGACCCGCCTGCAGCTGATGCTACCGATGAAGTAATGAACATTTACCTCGCTCGGAAGAATCAGTACTCCACAGTTCAGTGTGCTATCTTGTATGGTTTAGAATCGGAGCTTCAGAAAAGGTTTGAGAATTCAGACCCACATGATATTGTCCGTGAACTCAAATTGATCTTTGTGACTCACGCGACAGTTGAGAGCTATGAGGCTTCTGTAAAGTTCTTTAACTGCAAGATGGAAGAGGGCAGCTCTGTCGGTGAGCATGTGCTTAAGATGTCTGGGCACGCAAACAAACTTCAAAGCTTGGGTATAGTGATTCCTAATGCTTTGGGGATTTACCGTGTCCTCCAATCACTACCACCAAGTTACAAGAACTTTGTGATGAACTACAATATGCAAAGCATGAACAAGCAGTTGCCAGAACTCTTCTCCATGTTGAAATCTGCAGAAGTGGAGATCAAGAAAGAGCACCAAGTGTTGATGGTCAATAAGACCACCAAATTCAAGAAAGGCAAGTCTAAGCAAAAGGGACACTTCAAGAAGGGTGGTAAGAAAGTTACCGCGCCGACGAAGAAAACCAAGGCTGGACCCAAGCCTGATACAGAGTGCTTTTACTGCAAGGGAGAAGGTCACTGGAAGCGGAATTGCCCAAAGTACTTGGCGGATTTGAAGAACGGCAACATCAAGAAGAAAGGTATATCCGATATACATGTTATTGATGTGTATCTCACTAGTACTCGTAGTAGTGCCTGGTGTAGCACCCCGGGTAAAACCACTACTAGAAAATCGCTATTATTTTTATTATGTGCATCATCATAACATCAGCATGCATTTGTTTGCCTAAAATTATTTTGCTAAAAGCCTATATTTGTTTTCTAAGATATCCCCACTCATTTCAACTGTAAAACCCTCGGTCCATCTGGATCTTTTGTTTGCCTAAACTATTTTACCAAAAGGATATTTAAAACTAAATAAAATAAATAAAACATTTTTGCTCAGGGAGGCAATCCGTCCGGTCAGGCCAGAGGCCCAACCAGACCAGATCACCTACAACCCGGCCCACCTAAACCAAACCCTAACCCTAAAATTCCTATCCCTAACCCTAACCCCCACCTCTCTCGTCCCACCCCTCCACCCAGCCGCCGCCAGGCACACATCTCACGCACGCTCCCCGCCTGGGTCCCACTCCCACCTCGCGACCGACCCCTGGACCCACCACCCCGTCGCCCACGCTCCAATACCCTCCCCACCTCTCTCGCTCACCAACCCACCCGCTCCTCTCCTGCCTCCCGCAAACCCCGCCGCCATCCTCGCTGGGCGCCCGCCGCCGTTCCCCTGGCCTCCTTCCTCCTCTCATCCTCTGTGCCACCGCGGCCACCCTGCATCGTCGGCCTTCTTCTCCTCTCCTCTGGCCGCATCCCGAGCGTCGCCGTCCCGGACTCCTTCGCCTTCGTCGCCGTCCGAGCTCTGCCGCCTCCTCTCCGGTCCACGCAGCGCCGCCGCCCGTCCGCCCTCCCTTGCGCCGCACGTGGTGCTCGAGCGACGGTGCCTGCTGCTCTTCATCAACTGCCAGCGCCCTACTCCCCTCTGCCATCTTACCTGTCGCCATGGGAGCCCGCAGGCCCGCCAGCACGCTCTGCTGACCGCCTCCTCTCCCTCTGCTCTAGACCGCCTCGCCAGACGCGGCGTGCCGCCCGCTTCCCGTCGCCAGCTCGCACCGCGCCCCTCCCCCCACGTCACCTCCATCTCCTGAGCCGCCGGCGACCGTCTTCCACAGCGGCGGAGTACCGTTGCCCCGAGCGCCTCTGCCTCGTCGGCACAACGCCAGTCGTCGCTGCAGCGTCGTCTCCCGTGCCGGCCTCGACCTCCTGCCGTCCGCCCTGTCTCCAAGTGTGCCTGCGTGCGAGCCCAACATTGCCCAGCGACGCCCAGACCTGCGTGCACCTGGCCACGTTTGGCATTTTCAAGCACCGGCTGATTCACCTGTCTGTTTTCATCAGTATGGTCCGGCCTTGGTGTGATGCATGTGCTAAAGGTACCGTAATACACTGTGTTGTTATATCTGCACGACACCCATGCTAAAGGTTCCTTTGTTCATGTGTGGCGATGTGGTACTCCGTTCGGTATCTATCGACAAGATCTTCATAGACAATTGACGCCGGAGACCCCAAGTTCTTCGTCATGGATCCCAGAGCCCCAGACCCGTAACTGAAGACCGATCTCGCTAAACCGAACCTTCGATGCGCCAAGTTCCCTTTCACGGATCCGATGCCTTGGTGCTGCACCGAAGACCGAACCCCGATCCTAGAGCCTGAAGACCGATCCCGAACCCCTGGAACCAAGTTCGTCGAGTTCCCCACGTGTGATCCTTTTCTTGAGACCTTTATTTTTATAATATATAATTGTTGCATTTAAAATGTTCATGTTGCATACATGTTTATGGTTTAGGGGCATTATGCCGATTCACTTCATAATTAAATATGGGGTCCATATGCGGGCAAATCTAGTCTTATATTGGCCCCATTTAAATTTGTGTAGCGAACCGATACTATGTTTTGTCTTGTTAAGACAACATTTAAATTGCGGGGTACCTAAACAACATTAACCTATTAATCAATTGTCGGGGCTCCGGTTCTGCTTAATATTGCCTAACTGCATCGCATGCTTGCCATGTCATACATCATACATGCATCATGCCCGATCTTCTGCCGTAGTACTAAATAGTGCATCTGGTGTTTCTTTTAGTGCTTTGCTTCTTCACGGATTAGGCCGATAAGTTGATGCGAGTGACGCCCGTTCTTCGGATGAACCTTCGGCAATGTTTTTCAGGCGAGCATCTTCCCCTTCCTACCTATCTTACTTTTATAGAATTTATTCCCTCCTGTTGATCTATTGCTACCTGTGTTGCGATGCTCTAGTTTTCGTACCCGTGATATCCCTTGCAGCCTTATATTGCCTTGGACACATCCCATTACCTGTTGTTTGGCAGATAGTTGGACTTGCGCGTCATAGTCGCTTGCTCAAGTGCTGTTGCGTGTCATCCAGTACCACCGCTGTTGGAAGGCTGCCATATGCTTTATGTTGGAGATGATTATAACTTTAATTACCGTTTAATAACTAAAATTGAAGTAAGTAAATAATGCAGAGGCACAGGTGGGCAATAGATGTTATTTGGTTTTTAACCGTCCACTTGTGTCCCGTAGGACCCCGAGTACTTGATACCTGTTCTTTGAATATTCGCACTATCCGCATGTGGGACCATGAATCCCCCTAGCCAGAGCTTGAGTCATATTTATTTCTTGGGGCCACAAAGTAGTTTGGGGCTTTATTACTATCCTGTACTTATGCCATGCTTTACTGCTTATTTACGATTGCGCATGGAGCACCTGTACTGTTTAGAAACAAATGTGGAATGTTTTCGCGGTATCGACAAGCCCAGTCACACTTTCGGGTTCCCGGTCGTTTACAGCCATTGGCACAAACCTCTGAGTCCGTCTCGGAGCCGGCCAACTTCGTCGCGGGTAGCTTGGTGGGGTGGCCCCCTGAAATTTATATGAATCTTGCAATTGCTCTGTCGTGATGCCTCGTTGGGTTTTTTATTGGTTTTTCTCGAGGTTGATCGTGCATGTGTTGCTATTTGTGCCCCCCTGCAGGGTAAAACTTTCTGAAAGCCGTGTCCGCGGTTATGGACGACTTGGAGCACAGTATCTCGATCATAGACAACTATAACTAAAGTAGTGCTATAAATTTGACTTTATAATGACTAGTAATCAGTTTCACTATAATGGAATGGCTAAATAAAAGTGCCAACAATTGCTTGTTTGGGTTGTCGCCTGCTACCATTGTATCTGACTAGTAAGTATTACAACTATAATGGAATGGCTAAATAAAAGTACCAACAACTGCTGGGTTTCAGGATGCCTCATGCTATATGTATCTGACTAGTAAGTACTACAACTATAACGGAATGGTTAATTAAAACTGCCCACCGCTTATTATATCAGGATGATTCATGCTATCTATATCTGACTAGTAATTGCCGCAACTATAACAAAATGAATAAAACTGCCAACTGTGTGAGTTCCTCGGTTGACTTCCTCGGTTGGTATCGAGGGGGAATACCAGGATGGGTATGTTTGGTGTTAGAATCAGGTTGGATCCGAGTAGGCCTTTCTTATCCCTATCTGATAGCCGCCAGTTGTATTGAGTCTCTATAGGTTGTTTAGTGCATGCTGCGCTGCCGCTTCAGCCCACCATACCTATGTAGGCGAGGACCGCCGAATTCTAGTCTCGCCGTGTACTGGCCTCAGTACTGACCGCTCTCTTTTTCCTTCGCCCTTTGTCGGCACCCCTTTTGTTAAGCAGGTTTTGAGATCGACGTCGTTAGCAGGGTTACCCTTCCGGCTTGGCCTGGGCAGGGTTATGGACGCCATTGGTTATTCTTCAGGGCTCTTAGCCTAATTTGCATCTTGTCCGTACTCGGACGCTGTATCGCTTTCAAGGTGATTTGGATCTTTGTATTGTATATCTGTATTCTTGACTCGTTGAGTCGTTGCTGTATATATGTTTGGTGGGTTCCATCGAGGACTATTGTGTAATGATATTACTTCGTTTTCCACCCGCATGAAAGTGCCTGGTGGGCACCTTTGAATCGTTTCTATGCGGGTTTGGCGGGAAGCGCTAAAACTTGCATAGGGCCGATTCTGAGGGTGTTACACCTGGGTATTTGATACTGGTTCGATTGCTCATATTTGTAACTCAAAACAGGTGCTGCAGAATAAACGGAAGCTAGCGAAGAACAAAGTGACGATGCGCGTGGGAAACGGATCAAAGGTTGATGTGATCGCGGTCGGCACACTACCTCTTCATCTACCATCGGGATTAGTTTTATACTTAAATAATTGTTATTTGGTGCCTGCGTTAAGCATGAACATTATATCGGGATCTTGTTTATTGCGAGACGGTTGCTTGTTAAAGTCCGAGAATAATGGTTGTTTGATTTATATGAGTAATATGTTTTATGCACATGCACCTTTGATAGATGGTCTATTCTTATTGAATCTCGATAGTGGAAATACACATATTAATAACATTGAAGCTAAACGTTTGAAATCGAGCGATAACTCGACCTATATGTGGCACTGTCGTCTTGGTCACATTGGAGTGAAGCGTATGAAGAAACTCCATTCCGATGGACTTCTAGAATCACTTGATTTCGAATCACTTGAAAGATGCGAAGCATGTCTGATGGGTAAAATGACTAAGACTCCATTTTTTGGTATGATGGAGCGAGCTACGGACTTATTGGAAATCATACATACCGATGTGTGTGGTCCAATGAGTGTAGCATCGCGTGGTGGTTATTGTTATGTTCTTACCTTCACGGATGATTTGAGTGTTGGAGATATGCCCAAGAGGCAATAATAAAGTGGTTATTATCATATCTTCATACTTATGATAAATGTTTACATACCATGCTATAATTGTATTAACCGGAAACATTAATACTTGTGTGATTTGTAAACATAAAAGAGTCCCTAGTAAAGCCTCTTGTTAAACTAGCTTGTTGGTTAATATATGATCATGGTTTCCTGATCATGAACATAGAGATGTTATTAACAACAGGGTCATATCATTAGGAGAATGATGTGATGGACATACTCCTATAGTTAAGCGTAGCATAAAGATCAAGTCATATAATATAGTTCATTTGCTATAAGCTTTCTGATACATAGTAACCTAATTCCTTCGACCATGAGATCATGCATATCACCTTTACCGGAAGGATGCTTTGATGACATCAAACACCACACCGTAACAGGGTGGCTATAAAGGTGGCATTGAGTGTTCGAAAAGTTTTGGTTGAGACACATGGATCAAGAGTGGGATTTGTCCATCCATATGACGGATAGATATACTCTGGGCCCTCTCGGTGGAATGTCATCCAATTAGATTGCAAGCATGTGACTGGCTCACAAGGGATCACATACCACGGGAACGAGAAAAGAGTACTTATCAGTAACGAGGTTGAACTAGGTATGCAGAGATACCGACGATCATAACCTCAGATAAGTAAAATATCGTGAGACAAAGGGAAATTGGTATCATATGTAAGTGGTTCATTCGATCGCAAAGTAATCATAGAAATATGTGGGAGCCATATGAATTTCCAGATTCCTCTATTGGTTATGGATCGGAGAAGTGTCTCGATCATGTCCGCATAATTCACGAACCGTAGGGAGACACACTTAAGGATTCGATGTTGTTGAGTAGTTATGGAATGATGAGTAAGAGACCGAATGTTGTTCGGAGTCTCGGATAGGATCCGGGATATCACGAGGAGATCCGGAATGGTCCGGAGAATAAGATTCATATAAGGAAAGTCCTGTTTCGGGGTTGGAGAATGGTTCCGGTGTTTTCAGCAGGAATGTTCTAGAAGGTTCCGGAATGTCCGGCACTCCGGAGGGGAAGGGTACATGAATGTGTCATTGCAAGTTGGAATGATTGCATCATGTACTAGGTGTCATCGCTGTACAAAATAAAGGGTTAATCAAATCCTAGTTTGAAAAGTCAAACGCCAATTTGAAAAGTCAAACGACTATTTTGGAAAGTGGAGAAGAAGTGGGAAACCGAGTTGGGGAGGAGTTCCTCCTCCACCGCCGGCCCACTAGGGATCCGAGTTGGGGAGGGACTCCCTCCCCTTGGCCGGCGCCTCCCTCCACCTATATAAGGAGGGGCAGGGCTCCCCTCCTAGACACACAAGTTGCCTCCCTCTAAACCTAAACCCTAGCCACAGCCTAGGGATTTCTCCCAAGCCGCCGAGTTAGAGCTTGTAATTGCCCTAGCCGCTGGTTTAGCCCCTTCTAATTGGTGTGTCTAAACCCTAGATCATCAAGGCTCTCTCATAGTCCACCATACTCGCTCCGGCTTAAGGCGAAGCCCTGCGAGATCTCCCCTCTACTTCCTGTACCACGCCGTCGTGCTGCCGGAATCACGAGGAGAGTGCTACAACCTCCGCTGCCTGCTGGAACAAGGGAGAGGAAGGTCTTCATCGAGTACCGAACGTGTGACCGACTGCGGAAGCGCTGCCAGAACGCAGCGCCGGAAGGATCGTCTACGCGATCTTGAGATCGACAAGAGTACGACTACATCACCCACGAGAATCTGCTCTCGTTAACCGCTTTGGAATCTTCGAGGGTGAGTTCCTCTATCGACTCGTTGCTACAATCTAGTAGATAGATCTTGGCTTGTTTGTTTGCACGCGGTAGAAATTTTTTGTTTTCCATGCTACGAACCCCTACAGTGGTATCAGAGCCGTGTCTATATGTAGATCTGTTGCACGAGTAGAACACAATGGTCATTGTGGGCGTTGATGCTTTTGTTGTCGATTGCTTCTTGTGTACTTTGCATCTTGCGGGATGGTGGGATGAAGCGGCCCGGGCTAACCTTACGTGACATCGTTCATGAGACTTGATCCACGCTTGACATGCAACTTGTATTGCATAAGTGGCTTTGCGGGTGTCTGTTTCTCCCAACATAGTTAAGATTCAATTTACAACGGGTGATTGACAATACTAGTATCAATGTTGTGGTTCTTGTTCGTAAGTTAGAACGACACTTATTGAAAGCCCCAAACCACGTAAAACATGCAAAGAAAATTAGAGGCATCTAACTTTGTTTTGCAGGGGTGTGCTGTGATGTGATATGGCCATGATTGTGATTATATATGATGTATGCAATGTTCCTTATTGTAAGTTGGCAACCAGCAGGAGCCATATGGTTGTCTTTAAATTCTGTTAAGACCCGCTTGTCTGTTCAAAGTAGTTGTAATAGTTGAAGCTGGTGGACGACAACCATGGAGCAGCGTCATTGACCTTGATGCAATGCCGGTGATGATGGAGATCATGTTCGTGCTTGAAGATGGAGATCGGAAGCATAAGAAGAAAGGCCATATCATATCACATATTATGAATTGCATGTGATGTTAATCCTTTTATGCATATTGTATTGCTTAGTTAACGACGGTAGCATTATAAGATGATCCCTCAAGCACACAATTTCAAGTTTTAAAGTGTTCATCCTTAGTAAGCACCGTTGCTAAAGCTCGTTGTTTCGAAGCACCACGTGATGATCGGGTGTGTTAGATTCTGCGAGTGTATACAACGTGAGCAAGCCAGATTTGCTCATGCGGAAGCTAAGGTTGATCTTGACGAGCCTAGCATGTACAGACATGGTCTCGGAACACGGATCACCGAAAGGTAAAGCATGAGTCATATAGTAAATATGATGAACATGTTGATTGTTCGCCATTGAAGCTACATCAACTCTCGTGATGATCGGTTTTGATGTGGTGGATTTGGTTCGTGTGATCACTAAAACAATGTGAGGGATATTGTTTTGAGTGGGAGTTCAACGGCAATATGATTAAAAGTTGAACACTATTTATCATAAATTAAATCAAAGTGAATTTGCATAGTTGTTGTAGTCATTGGCATCCGTTTACCACCTTGCGCTTAGTTTTAATTGAGATGATAGAACTATAGAATTCTGGTTAGTTACTTTACGAACTGGTATCGTATTGTTTTGAAGTGTTAATCTAAAGTTTAAAAGTCCTATTGCAAACTTTCAGTAAGTTCCGGTTACTCCATGAAGTTTAATAATTAGTATTAAATCAAGAGTGACAATTCCAAGTGTTAGTGTATGAGTATCATGTTTGTCTCCATGATTCTTGATATTCAAAGGATTGTCTTAATATCAAGGTTATCTAGGATCTGAAAGAGTTGTTTCAGAAACCATGATGTGTGGAAGATATTGTGATATCTGAAACAAAGTTTTGGTTGCAACATGATAGAGTATAATATGGCAAAAGTCATGTTCTCGTATTTGATGAGAATTTGCAAAAGGTTGAAGACACTAGTTGTCCTAATCCTCTAAAATGTTTTGGAGAGCAACATTATACTCGCAGTTCACCGTTATAAGCTAAAAGTAGCTTGATCATGGATAATTCCATGATAAGGGTGAATATTTGATGTAGGTAAAGTGTTTACTACACCAATAGATTACTAAAGAAAGGAATATGAAAGAACACCAAACATTTGATGATGGTGATCTATTTCAAAGTGCAAGTCCAAAGACATTGGTATTTAATTATACACGCTTTGGACTATGTGTCATATGTATGACTCCACTGTTGATGTTGATAGATTCTTTCAAACATAAAATAAATACTGAAAGAGAATCTCATAAATATATGGCAGAAAAGAAAAGACTAGAATTGTTCAGTTTAAGTATATAAATGATATACATGTTATGGCTATATTCTTTGCTTCTTAAACAATGTGGTTCTTAAGTATTTGATACTGAATTTGTTGGTGTGAATCGTCATACGAAACAACACAATTCATGAACTACAATGGCCTAAGTAACTAGCAAAAGAATATGTGATGATGTTCATCGAGAACAAATAAAGGGTTATTGTGTTGCTCGTTAAACATCAAAGCTTGCCTTCAAGATTTGTTTTATCAGGTATTATGAGAACAAAAGGGTTGTTCAAATAATTGCCGTAATCCATAAAAGATGGATGATTCACAAATCTCATTGGAGAAATCACATCCATAAAACTAGTGCTAAAAATGTCGAAAGACAAATTGATTGAAAGATCACTTAGGAAGTGACATCGCCGTTTAAATTATATTGGAAAGAAAACATGAAGAAACTCCATGTGGATGGAATTTTGGAGTCTTTTGATTTTTGATCACATGACGCTTGTGAAACTTTCCTAGAGATAATTAAAACTTCGTTCATAGGCCAAAAGGGAACGAATGACTAGCTTATTGGAACTTGTACATATTGTTGTATGAAATACATTGTATGTAGTCAAGAGCGATGGATTTCAACTTCATATGCTTTCTCCGAAAATTTGAGTGAATATATGAATATTTACTTAATAAGGATGAAGTATGAAACATTTGAAAAAGTTCAAAGTCTTTCAAGATGAAGTGCAAAATCATTGTAATAAGAATATAAATAGTTTATGATAAAGATCATAAAGGAAGATATTTGAGTTACAAGTTTAGCATAATACCTAAGATTTAAGGAATCGTTCTGTGGATTTGCATTTCCCGAAACACCATAAGAGTATGGAGCGTTCGAGATATGTAATTAAAACCTTGTTTGACATGGTAAGATCAAAGGTGTAATTCATAAAACTGCCATTATATTTTAAAGATTAAAAGCTTTAGAGACTACCGTTTTCCACTGAAAAGAGCTCCATCATAATCCGCTGAAATGACACCATTATAAAGTTATGGTTTGGGATAAAACCCAAGTAGTCCTTTCTTAAACATTGGTATGCTATGCATAAGAAATATGTTTGCAACCAAAGTCGGATAAACCTGTCTTTGTATTACTGTTAAGTATTCCTCCATAAACACCGGAGACAAAAGTGTTTGTCGCTTAGAACATCAAGTTTCTTTGAGAAGGAATTTTTCGTGAAAAGATAAGTGGGAGGACAATAGAACTTTGATAAGGTTAAAGGAACCTTAGCTATATGTGCAGAGTTGCGCAGCGCCGAAAAGTGTTCCGGAGGCAGCAATAATGCTCATGGCTCACGTGCCTCAAAGGTTGTGGTCACGGAAATCTAAGTTCCTATTAAAACAAGTAGGTCGGGTAAACAATCAAATACCAAGATTTGAGAGTTAAATCATTATTTGACAATAATGATCTGACTACATGCAAAGAAGCGACGATGGGCCCTGACTCTGTCAAATGGCTTGAAGCCATAAAATCCGTGATAGTTCCATACACGAGAAATCAAGTTTTGAACTTGAAGGACCCTCGAGAAAGGTGTAAGACCTTACAGTTGTGTTTGGATCTATAAATAAGTAGACATGGATGTTTCACATCTATGAAATAGTCGACATGTTGGGAAAGAGTTCACAAAAATGTTCAAAGGTTGACTATGACAAGATTTTGATCTTTCATAGCGATATTTAGTCTAGACGGATTAATGTAGCAACCACTACATATAATTTTTGTTATGTGGTAGTTGAATAAACAAAACAAGTTCTTCTAATAGAAGGGTTACCTAGGACGTGTGCATGACACGGTCCAAAGGGTTTTGTTAATTCAAAGGATGCTAAATGCATATGCAAACTTCAATGGTTGAAGTAAGCATAGCGGAGTTGGAATCTTCACTATGATGAAACTGTTAAAAGAGTTTAAATTCATCGGAGACAATGAAGATGCTTGCATTTGCAAGAAATTAAGTGGGAGCGCTAAGACATATTTCTAATACATTATGTGGAGGACATATTGTTGATTAGAAATGATGTATCTTTTATTAACACATATTAAGAATTTCATCCTGATGAAAGACTTAGGCAAAACCCAAATATTTGGCATCAATAGACGCTAATATGGTTGTGCCGAAAGTACATAGATGATGTATTGAATGTGTTCAATATAGAAACTACAAGAAAGGTTCTTGTCACACAGAAAGGATTGAATGAGTTCAATATTGATGATATATTCAAGTGTATTGACACTTGGTAAGTGAAACAAAGATTCAAGTATAGATTGATACTTGATGTATGAAATCACAAAGAGTATTTATATCAATCATACTGTGATATGTACAAATCCAGATATGTCCTATGCTCTAAATGTTATGAGCATATACCAGAATGATTCATAAGATGATCAGTGGACGATAGTAAGGATATTTCTTATGATCTTTTGTAAGAACTAAGAGTATATTATTTGTAGAAGTGACAAATAGATGGTTAGTTCATTGTAAAAGTACTACATTGATACTAGTTTTGTCACATAGTACAAATTAAGTTTATCTCAATCTAAACTAAGGGTGGCACAATATAATGGAAAGTAAGTTCCATAATGGATTTGGATGAGTTCCAAAATTAAGACATTATGACAGATACTACAACAAAAGGCTAAGTATATGACTGCTATAATAGCAGCTAAAGAGGGCATTTGTGTCAAGTAGTTTGTTGTCAAACTAGGTGTAGTTCACAGCGGGATAATACTATGAAGATATATTGTACGACAATATTATCAACATGTTTTAACCCCAAAGAACTAAAGGTCTTACCGAAGGACCAAAATTATACAAAGCCATCTCATTAGAGAATGAGTGATGCGTAGAGATGCAAAGACATGCAATTACACACGGACCTGGAAGTGTCAGATCCGGAGATCAGTTGACCACTAGCAATCCTGTACATACAACACCAGAAAGCCATAGGTGTTGAATACACAAAGGTTTGAAACTAGATTATTGACCCTAGTGCAAGTGGGAGACTGTTGGAGATATGCCCAAGAGGCAATAATAAAGTGGTTATTATCATATCTTCATACTTATGATAAATGTTTACATACCATGCTATAATTGTATTAACCGGAAACATTAATACTTGTGTGATTTGTAAACATAAAAGAGTCCCTAGTAAAGCCTCTTGTTAAACTAGCTTGTTGGTTAATATATGATCATGGTTTCCTGATCATGAACATAGAGATGTTATTAACAACAGGGTCATATCATTAGGAGAATGATGTGATGGACATACTCCTATAGTTAAGCGTAGCATAAAGATCAAGTCATTTAATATAGTTCATTTGCTATAAGCTTTCTGATACATAGTAACCTAATTCCTTCGACCATGAGATCATGCATATCACCTTTACCGGAAGGATGCTTTGATGACATCAAACACCACACCGTAACAGGGTGGCTATAAAGGTGGCATTGAGTGTTTGAAAAGTATTGGTTGAGACACATGGATCAAGAGTGGGATTTGTCCATCCATATGACAGATAGATATACTCTGGGCCCTCTTGGTGGAATGTCATCCAATTAGCTTGCAAGCATGTGACTGGCTCACAAGGGATCACATACCACGGGAACGAGAAAAGAGTACTTATCAGTAACGAGGTTGAACTAGGTATGCAGAGATACCGACGATCATAACCTCGGATAAGTAAAATATCGTGAGACAAAGGGAAATTGGTATCATATGTAAGTGGTTCATTCGATCGCAAAGTAATCATAGAAATATGTGGGAGACATATGAATTTCCAGATTCCTCTATTGGTTATTGATCGGAGAAGTGTCTCGATCATGTCCGCATAATTCACGAACCGTAGGGAGACACACTTAAGGATTCGATGTTGTTAAGTAGTTATGGAATGATGAGTAAGAGACCGAATGTTGTTCGGAGTCTCGGATGGGATCCGGGATATCACGAGGAGATCCGGAATGGTCCGGAGAATAAGATTCATATAAGGAAAGTCCTGTTTCGGGGTTGGAGAATGGTTCCGGTGTTTTCAGCAGGAATGTTCTAGAAGGTTCCGGAATGTCCGGCACTCCGTAGGGGAAGGGTACATGAATGTGTCATTGCAAGTTGGAATGATTGCATCATGTACTAGGTGTCATCGCTGTACAAAATAAAGGGTTAATCAAATCCTAGTTTGAAAAGTCAAACGCCAATTTGAAAAGTCAAACGGCTATTTTGGAAAGTGGAGAAGAAGTGGGAAACCGAGTTGGGGAGGAGTTCCTCCTCCACCGCCGGCCCACTAGGGATCCGAGTTGGGGAGGGACTCCCTCCCCTTGGCCGGCGCTGCCCTCCACCTATATAAGGAGGGGCAGGGCTCCCCTCCTAGACACACAAGTTGCCTCCCTCTAAACCTAAACCCTAGCCACAGCCTAGGGATTTCTCCCAAGCCGCCGAGTTAGAGCTTCTAATTGCCCTAGCCGCTGGTTTAGCCCCTTCTAATTGGTGTGTCTAAACCCTAGATCACCAAGGCTCTCTCATAGTCCACCATACTCGCTCCGGCTTAAGGCGAAGCCCTGCGAGATCTCCCCTCTACTTCCGGTACCACGCCGTCGTGCTGCCGGAATCACGAGGAGAGTGCTACCACCTCCGCTGCCTGCTGGAACAAGGGAGAGGAAGGTCTTCATCGAGTACCGAACGTGTGACCGACTGTGGAAGCGCTGCCGATACGCAGCGCCGGAAGGATCGTCTACGCGATCTTGAGATCGACAAGAGTACGACTACATCACCCACGAGAATCTGCTCTCGTTAACCGCTTTAGAATCTTCGAGGGTGAGTTCCTCTATCGACTCGTTGCTACAATCTAGTAGATAGATCTTGGCTTGTTTGTTTGCATGCGGTAGAAATTTTTTGTTTTCCATGCTACGAACCCCTACATTGAGTAGATATGGGTATATCTATTTCTTGAAACATAAGTCCGAAACTTTCGAGAAGTTTAAGGAATTTCAAAGTGAGGTTGAGAATCAACATAACAAGAAGATTAAATTTCTACATTCTGATCGTGGAGGTGAATATCTAAGTTACGAGTTTGGCGAGCATTTGAAGAAATGCGGAATACTTTCACAATTGACACCGCCGGGAACACCACAGCGTAATGGTGTGTCCGAACGTCGTAATCGAACTCTCTTAGATATGGTTAGTTCTAAGATGTCACTTACAGATTTACCGCTATCATTTTGGGGTTATGCATTAGAAACAGCCGCATTCACTTTAAATAGGGCACCATCTAAATCCGTTGAAACGACACCGTATGAATTATGGTTTGGGCCTAAGTTGTCGTTCCTTAAAGTTTGGGGTTGCGAAGCCTATGTAAAGAAGTTACAGCCGGACAAGCTTGAACCCAAAGCGGAAAAATGCGTCTTCATAGGATACCCACAGGAAACTATTGGGTATACCTTCTATCATAGATCCGAAGGCAAAATCTTTGTTGCCAAGAATGGATCCTTTCTAGAGAAGGAATTTCTCTCGAAAGAAGTGACTGGAAGGAAAGTAGAACTTGACGAGGTTGTCGAACCTTCTCTCGAACTTGCGAGTAGCGCAACATCGGAATAAGTTCCTGTGGTGCCTGCAGCAATAAGAGAGGAAGCTAATGATGATGATCATGAAACTTCGGTTGTAGTTGCTACGGAGCCTCGCAGGTCAACGAGAACTCGTACCACTCCTGATTGGTATGATCCCGTTATGAGTGTCATGTTGGTGGATAACACCGATGACCCTGCGACGTATGAGGAAGCAATGATGAGCCCAGATTCCAATAAATGGCAAGAAGCCATGAAATCGGAGATTGGATCCATGTACGAAAACCAAGTATGGACTTTGGTGGACTTACCGGATGGCCATAAGGCTGTCGAGAACAAATGGATTTTCAAGAAGAAAACAGATGCTGATGGTAATGTTACTGTCTATAAAGCTCGACTTGTCGCAAAAGGGTTTCAACAAATTCAAGGAGTTGACTATGATGAGACTTTCTCACCTGTAGCGAAGCTAAAGTCTGTGAGGATTATGTTAGCAATCGCTGCATATTATGATTATGAGATATGGCAGATGGATGTCAAAACAGCGTTCCTCAATGGAGACATTGATGAAGAATTGTATATGATGCAACCCAAAGGTTTTGTCGATCCTAAAGATGCTAACAAGGTATGCAAACTTCAACGGTCCATTTATGGATTGAAGCAAGCATCCCAAAGTTGGAATCAACGTTTTGATAAGGTAATCAAAAGTTTTGGTTTTATACAAACTTATGGAGAAGCTTGTATTTACAAGAAAGTGAGTGGGAGCTCTGTAGCATTCTTAATACTATATGTAGATGACATATTGTTGATTGGGAATGATGTAGACCTTCTTAATAGTGTCAAGGAATATTTGAATAATAGTTTTTCAATGAAGGATCTTGGCGAAGAAGCTTACATATTGGGCATAAAGATTTATAGAGATAGATCGAGACGCCTAATATCATTGTCACAAAGTACATATTTGGACAAAGTTCTAAAGAGGTTTGGAATGGAAGATAGTAAGAAAGGGTTCTTACCCATGTTGCCCAATACGACGTTGAGTAAAACACAAAGTCCGACAACAGCAGAAGATAGAGAAAGGATGAGTAAAACTCCCTATGCCTCAGCCATAGGATCTCTAATGTATGCCATGCTATGTACTAGACCCGACATTGCATATGCTGTTAGTTTGACTAGCAGATATCAAAGTGATCCAGGAGTGGATCATTGGACAGCGGTCAAAAACATCCTTAAGTACTTGAGAAGAACTAAGGATAAGGTTCTTTCTTATGGAGGTGATGAACAACTCGTTGTTAATGGTTACACCGATGCTAGTTGGAACACCGATCCGGATGATTCTAAATCACAATCTAGATACATATTTACTTTGAATGGTGCAGAAGTTAGCTGGAGGAGTGCAAAGCAAAGCGTTGTGGCGAGATCTTCAACTGAATCGGAATACATGGCTGCTTCAGAGGCTTCACAAGAAGCGATATGGATGAAAGAGTTCATTACAGAGCTCGGTGTGGTTCCTAGTGCGCTGGACCCAATGTCTATCTACTGTGATAACATGGGCGCCATAGCCAATGCGCAAGAACCAAGGTCACATAAGAAGCTGAAGCACATCAAGCTACGTTTTCACGCTATTCGAGAACATGTCCAAGATGGGGACATAAAGATTTGCAAAGTACACACAGATCTGAATGTGGCGGATCCGTTGACTAAACCTCTCCCGAGGGAAAAACATGACCAGCACCAAACTGCCATGGGTGTTCGGTATCTTACCATGTAATCTAGATTAGTTGACTCTAGTGCAAGTGGGAGACTGTTGGAGATATGCCCTAGAGGCAATAATAAATATAGTTATTATTATATCTTTGTGTTTATGATAAATGTTTACATTCATGCTATAATAGTATTAACAAGGAAACATTAATACTTGTGTGATTTGTAAACTAAATAAGAGTCCCTAGATACCGACGATCAAAACCTCGGATAAGTAAACTATCGTGAGACAAAGGGAAATTGGCATCGTATGTAAGTGGTTCATTCAATCGCAAAGTAATCGTAGAAATATGTGGGAGCCATATGAATTTCCAGATTCCTCTATTGGTTATTGTTCGGAGAAGTGTCTCGATCATGTCCGCATAATTCACGAACCGTAGGGAGACACACTTAAGGATTCGACGTTGTTGAGTAGTTATGGAATGATGAGTAAGAGACCGAATGTTGTTCGGAGTCTCGGATGGGATCCGGGATATCACGAGGAGATCCGGAATGGTCCGGAGAAGAAGATTCATATAAGGAAAGTCCTGTTTCGGGGTTGGAGAATGGTTCCGGTGTTTTCATCGGGAATGTTCTAGAAGGTTCCGGAATGTCCGGCACTCCGGAGGGGAAGGGTACATGAATGTGTCATAACAAGTTGGAATGGATGCATCATGTACTAGGTGTTATCGCTGAACAAAATAAAAGGGATAAATCAAATCCTAGTTTGAAAAGTCAAACGCCAATTTGAAAAGTCAAACGGCTATTTTGTTTGGTGGAGGGAGAGTAGGAAACCTACTAGGGGAGGAAGTCCCTCTTCCTCCACCGCCGGCCTATGGAGACCGAGTTGGGGAGGGACTCCCCTCCCCTTGGCGCGCCCCCTCCACCTATATAAGGAGGGGCAGGGCTGCCCCTCCAAGACACACACCACACCCCTCTAAACCCTAACCCTAGCCGCCGCCGGCCACCATAGCCGCCGCCCTAGGGCTTGCCCAAGCCGCCGACTTGGGGCAATCCCCTTGCCCTAGCCGCCGGCCTAGCTCCCTCTCCTTGGTGTGTCTAAACCCTAGACCGCCGAGGCTCTCTCATAGTCCACCATACTCGCTCCGGCTTAAGGCGAAGCCTTGCGAGATCTCCCCTCTACTTCCGGTACCACGCCATCGTGCTGCCGGAATCACGAGGAGAGTGCTACAACCTCCGCTGCCTGCTGGAACAAGGGATAGGAAGGTCTTCGTCGAGTACCGAACGTGTGACCGACTGTGGAAGCGCTGCCGGAACGTAGCGCCGGAAGGATCGTCTACGCGATCTTGAGATCGGGAAGAGTACGACGACATCACCCACGAGAATCCGCTCTCGTTAAACACTTTGGAATCTTCGAGGGTGAGTTATTCTATCGACTCGTTGCTACAATCTAGTTGATAGATCTTGGCTTGTTTGTTTGTATGCGGTAGAATTTTTTTGTTTTCCATGCTACGAACCCCTACACGCGACGGCCGAGAAATGAAGCACCTCCAAACGAGGGCTTCTGTCGAGCAAGGTCGAGACTCGAGATGGAGGAAGCGCTCGGGAACGTTGAGGATGGTGCAGCGAGCTTTCCTGGGAAAGTAGGAGAGACAGCCTGCGGCGGTCGAGATGGAGGAGTCGCTTGCTCTCCCAGGCGGCTGTGATGACCCACAAGTATAGGGGGTGTATCGTAGTACTTTCGATAAATAGGAGTGTCGATCCCAACGAGGATCAGAAGGTGTTGACTAGTGGTATGGAGCAGGAAGTCTCTGTAATTACTTAGCAAATGGAATTTTAGGGGTTTTCTGATAAGGCAACAAAACAAAGTGCAAGTAATAAAGAACAAATGCAGCAAGTGGCCCAATCCTTTCTTAGCAAAGGACAAGTTGGTGGAAATACTTATAAGGACCAAATGTTCTCGAGGACACACGGGAATTCTGTCAAGTGCTTTCGCTTCAAATAGCTAAGTACTCTTCTTTGGTGTTGTAAGTGTTGTGTGGGTGAACCTGTGCTAATGTACCGACCTTACTTGGACTAATACATACTTGTGATTAAACCTCCTGCAAGCATCCGCAACTACAGGAAAGTAATTAAGATATAAACCTAACCACAACCTTAAACTCTGAGATCCTACGCTCCCTTGTGCAATGGTGTCCGGGGGTTTAGGTTTCTGTCACTCCGGCAACCCCACAATTAGTAGCCCAATACACAATGCATTCCCCAGGCCCATAAATGGTGAAGTATCATGTAGTCGACGTTCACATGACACCACTAGAAGAATAGCATCACAACTTAAATACTAACCATTGAATAATAACTCAACACAAATCCACTACTAACAACAAGACTTCTCCCATGTCCTCAAGAACTAGACGAACTACTCACAAGACATCATATGGATCAAGATCAAAGATGATATGGTGATGAATAACAATCTGAACATAAACAATAATCCAATGGTTCCAGTCACAGGCATCAACTACAATAGTAATTAACACCGGGAAAGTTTCCCCTAAGAACTAAAGCAATATCCAACACAATTGTTACAGCGGGACGGAGTGGTGATGATGGTGCTGGTGGAGATGATGGTGTGGATGATGATGATGATCCTGATGAAGCCTAGCTTGATGACGGTGTTGATGGCGACGATCTCCCCTCTCCGGGAAGGAATTTCCCCGGTAGAAATCTATCTGCCGGAGAGATCTTTCTCTCTCGGTGTTTTCCACCCCATAGAGGCAACAAAAATCTATCTGTGGTCGCCCCCCTGGTGTTAGGGTTCCATTAGGAAGATATAGGTGAGAGGGCGGAGTCGGAGGCCAGGCAGGTGGGCCACACCTGCCCTAGGCGCGGGGCAAGGTGGGCCCGCGCCTAGGGGGTGTGGGCCCCCTGTGGCCCTTCTTCGCCTCCCCTTCTGGCTTCCTCAGTCTTTCGGGAAAATATAATTTTCCATATTTTTCTGGTATTTTTCTGATCTTCACAAAATTGCATCAAAACACCTCTTTTTCCATCAGAATCCAGACTCCGGCAGTCCATCCTCCAAGAATCATCCAACATGCAAAAATAGTGGAAAATACATAAGCAATACCTCACAATAAAACATATATCAATGAATAGAGGCAAATTATGTTATAGAATGGTGATGCAAATTGGACGTATCAACTCCCCCCAAGCTTAGACCTTTGCTTATCCCCAAGTGAAAACTGAGCTCAGTTAACATGTCCACATGTTTATGGAGTGAAGTGTCAATAAAAGAATACGGACAATAAGCATCACACTTACCATTACACAACTCATAGAAGAAAACAACTCACCATTATATAACTTAGCTTGCAACAAGTACATGAGTCACGATAGAGATGCATAAAGATAAATCATAATTGGAATTGGCAAACTCTTGTTCCTGGTCAGAGAACGGCTAACAAACAGTTTCACAAAAAGCTTTTTGTAGAAGTTTTCAAAACAGGAGCACTCATTGCTCAAAAATGTTTTTCACAATGAAGGCTTTCAAAGTAATACTCAATAGATAAGAGTCTTGTGCAAACAAGGAAGACAAAGGACATGATTGAATAAATCACCATATGAATGCTTGCAACATGTAACATCCCAAAATTCTTCCTATTTTGGAATGTTATAAATAAAATCAATAGCTTGATTGATTGTTTGACTTTGTTGAAAATTCTCAAAGAGAAGAAACTTTTTGAATAGAAAATCCTCTCAACCTTGAATTCAAAATCTTATATTCTTTTGTTATGACCTAGGTAGCCATAGGGCATGGCTTGATTATGGATTGTAGAATTGGTGTGCAAGATTTCAAAATGAAAATCATGAAGCATTCATAAGCATTTCATTACATCCATGCAAAGTTCTCACAAACTGGATCCAAATCCTGGTAGCTAAATCCTATTGTTGATTCGCCCAACTGTTCCTAAAGGTAATTAAATTGACTTTATAAAACCCACTATTGCTAAGGCATAAATTATTGATAATTATAGCCTAAAGAGATCCAATTAATATTTCAAAATTTTAGAAACAAAATTGAGCTCATTTGGAGCTATTATGAAAAAGTTATGGAATAAATACAAACACATAAAGATATAAACAAAATGAAATATACAAGGATTTATAAACTCACTACTTCCAAACTAGTAAAAATATTACAAATTTGATCCTATAATGATCTATTCGATTTTAGAAAATTTTAGAAGTAAGAATCATGTCATTTGGAGTTCGTATGCAAAAGATATGAGGGAAACAAGTAAATAGAAAAAGAAAAAGAAAAAAACTAATGGGACGGCGCCCCAGGCGGACCGAACCAGCCAGCCAGGAGTGACCGATCGATCGCTTAGATGCTTTAAAAACCGTGCAAAACCTGTTTTCTCAAACCTATCTCTATTCAAACTGTTATAACTTTTTATCTACAACTCCGAATCGACTTCCGTTTGTTCCTACTTGTTCCCTACTCCAAGGCCTATCTCTACACCATCCTAAATCTCTATATAAACTCGTGGAGCCACAGCTGTACGAGTTTCTCTTCTCGAAATCCCGAATCTACACATGCCCGAATCTTATTTCGCTTTTTGATCCATCTAGACTTTGTTTTTTGCCTTCGGCCAAAAACGAAAGTTGTAGAACTCATCGAAATCTTTCAATCCCGACAAACCTCACCTCTTTTCATCCACCACAGCCGGAGAATTTCTCATTGCAATATTTCAGATCTGACGGTGTAAATCCAAGATGTACTCGCGCTCGTTTCTTCAAATCCAAATTCCTTTGGTGAGAAGGTAGTACTAATGATTCCCCACAATTTTCATGTTCTAAGTTTTTCAATTTGACCTACGGATTTGTCTCTCTAACCCAGATCTTTTTCTTGTCTATTTTGAGCCAAAATCGGGTCAATCTTCTCTCCTAAACACTGGATCTCATCCCAACGGCCAGGATTAGATCGATTCCTCGAAGGGGTACGAGCCAACCGGATCTCGCCACGTGTCAATATCAGGTCAGCATCTAATCCCAGTCAGCATGCAAAGTCAACCTGTCCAGTCAGCGGAATATTCTCTGAAATATTCCGTTCGAATTTAAAATTGCACATTATAGATCTAACTTGTAAAATTCATTAGAAATTCATACAACGTCGAAAAATTGCGTATAATATATCAAATTGAAGATAATTTTACGTAGAATCATGTTATCATAATAGATCCAACTTTTACTATACGTGGTTACTGCAGTAATTTAATTAGTTTTAATTGTCTTTTAGGTTAATAAATTCATAGGAAATTATCTGTAACTCCGAAAAATATGAACAATATATCAAATTGAAGCTACTGTAATGTAGATTAATAATATCTGGTTGGATCCAGGCTTTGAGGAATATTTACCCCGTAGTGATTTAATTAGTTTTAATGGCTTTATAAATCATTAAATTCATAGAAAATTATGTGCATATCACAAAAATATAAATAATATACCGATAGAAATCTGGTTCCATGTAGACCATTAATATGTAATTAGTTCAGCCTTTGACTGTAAGGTTTTGCCGTGAAGATTTAAATAGTTTAATGGCCTATTTAGAGTAATAAATTCATAAGAAAATAAATACTGCTCAGAAAATTACAAACAATATGTCCCTGGAATCACAATTCCGTGGAGATTACAGATATAATTTTAGTTTGATTTTTAGGCAACAGAAACTGTATGAATCATTTAAAACCCATTAAACACTATTGAAATCATACAAAAATATCTATAAATCCGATTAGGGTGAATCCAATGCCTACTGGTTCGTATTAACGTCCTCTATCCAGTAAACCCAAGAAACAAATTTAATTCGACAGTTAGAACAGGCGTTACAACAGAACTATTAAAACCCCTATATTGGCAAGTAATTATTAATAACAAGTACTCCATTGCTTTAATTGATCTCATACATGCATCATATGATCTATTAATGCTCAGAGAACTAAATGTAAGAATTATAACATATTAAACCATCATGCATGTTTTTGATCATCCTTGTTGTGTTTGCTATGTTTGCAATTGTTTTGATTGGAACTACCTTGTCCTCGTATTAGATTGTTCGGTGAGTGCGATTGCTGCGGAGAAATACAATCATCACCCATATTTTCAACATAAGGCAAGTTACACCACTTGTTCATAATTTTTGTCCCAGTTTTGATTCTATGCATGTGATCTTCAAAATTCTGTAGTATGCATGTGTAGGATGTTCTAGTAGAATTTTTCCTTAGTATTATTTTGCAAGTGCGATGATTTTGTAGTATGCCATGAGTAGCTCTATACTTAGGATTTCCCCTCCTAATAGGTTACCCCCCTTTTTGCTAAGTATTGCTTGCTATGCTACATATACAAAGTACCGTTGGGGGGTTTGAAAGACAAAGATTTTTTCTAAGTATAAAGGCTCTCTAGAGCAAAATTTTATTCTCAAATCCACTTCAAAATAAAACTAAGTTTTCTTCTGGGTGAAATGGTTGTTGGGTCAACGAGTGAGATTTTGGTGGAGGACGGCCGCCCAGGAATCAAAGAAGTCTGCCATGTTTTAGAATTCAGAAGCTTCCAGTGCAACCACAATACATTCCTAGTACTTAGTAGGAAATCTCACCTGGTACCAACATTTGGAGTTTCTTGGCACGGTTGGATCCGGAAGGTAGAGGGGCTACCTAGGGAAAGCCTCGCCATGGTCTTGTCTGTAAAAAGGACTTGATCGTGGATTGTGGGTAAAGTGCACAAACTCTCGAGAGTATTGCAATCTGATCGATCAGCCGTGTTCACGGAAACAGAACAACATTGAGCATCTGAAGGATGGAGCCTCTGAAGGATCTTCCTCTCTTTTCTAAACAAAGTTTTTGAAACCCCATGGCGTGAGTAATATCGCCAATGGGTGGGATTTTCGGAACTTGGTGTGTAATATCCAAGTATCACTTGTTGCGTAATATCCAAGTGTTTGGTTGTTTGGAAACTTGGTGCGTAATATCCTCGTGTGCCATTTGACCTTATTTTATCTAAGCAAATGTTTACAAAGTAGGAAAATCTTCTCTTCTTCTCTCTACTTGGTGAAAATTAGCTTTATGCAAATGAACTCCAAAGCCTAAACTAGCCTTGCATGTAGAGTTAGTCTTTCCTTCCTTGGTGTAATTTGCCAATACATTCAAAGTATTGACCCAACTTGTTGGCTGCACGTTTCATGTGCAGAATTTCGGAGATCGTTGAAAGGTGCGCTAGGATCGCGGGTCTTCACTCAACCTGCCTGTGGCATTGATGGGACTCATGTTGTATATCTTTCGCTTTTGTTGTAATAATGTAAACTCTGGATTATTCGATTCATGTAATAAAGACTTGTGTTTTACATGATATTTCATCGACTATGAGTGCTAGCTATTGATCCAGGGACTAGCATGTTAATCACAGGGACTTAGGATCTTACTTGATCCGAGGTCGCTACAGATGGTTTCAGAGCATAAGTTGACTGTAGATCGTGACCCTAGACATGGAAAAACCTTAGGACAAATATTTTCTAAGTTATTTCAGAAAACTCTCATACTTCTCATCATCTACCTTTGGGATTTTAAAATTTCTTAAGTCTCTTATTTTCAACATTAGAAAATGACCACTACACACTTCAAGAAGAAACTTTTCTCAAGATTACCTTTTCAAAGAAGATCATCTCAATGTTTCGATTAAGTTAGGACTTGAAGACCTCCATGAAAGATGTTCCAAGACTGAAGCTACGAGATTGAATACTTCAAGGCTACAAGCACCAAAGACTTCAAAGGCCTTAAGTCAATGTTATTAACTAAAGAACTCGAAAGATTGAAGATTATGAAGAACATGAAGACTATCAAGAGCACGAAGACTTTTGGAGACTCGAAGCCTCGAAGATTCCAAGTGACCTATTACGAACCAAACCCGAATAAGATTTCGCTAAATATCGATGCGACAAATTGTTTGCTATCTTGTATGGTTTATTACCAAAGCTAATGAAAACCTATTTTCTAAAATAAAATTTCTTGTATGGGTTATTCTTCTTCTTTCCATACTCCATTCGTTCCTACTCTAAACCTTGGTCAACTCGACGGATGGACCATATCAATAAGAAGGACAAGGAACTTAACTTCACCAAGCATAAGAGCCATGATAATGTAGGGTTTCTTAGCATGGAAAACAAAAAAATTCTACCGCATACAAACAAACAAGCCAAGATCTATCTATTAGATTGTAGCAACGAGTCGATGGAATAACTCACCCTCGAAGATTCCAAAGTGTTTAACGAGAGCGGATTCTCGTGGGTGATGTAGTCGTACTCTTCCCGATCTCAAGATCGCGTAGACGATCCTTCCGGCGCTGCGTTCCGGCAGCGCTCCCGCAGTCGGTCACACGTTCGGTACTCGACGAAGACCTTCCTCTCCCTTGTTCCAGCAGGCAGCGGAGGTTGTAGCACTCTCCTCGCGATTCCGGCAGCACAACGGCGTGGTACCGGAAGTAGAGGGGAGATCTCGCAGGGCTTCGCCTTAAGCCGGAGCGAGTATGGTGGAGTATGAGAGAGCTCCTCGGCGATCTAGGTTTTAGACACACCAAGGAGGAGGTGCTAGAGCCGGCGGCTAGGGTTTGGGGCACCCCAATTCGGCGGCTAGGGAAACCCTAGGTGGCGGCGGCAGCTGCAGGAGGTGGTGGCGCCAAGCTAGGGTTTAGAGGAGAGGTACTTGTGTGTGCTAGGAGGGAGCCCTGCCCCTCCTTATATAGGTGGAGGGGCCGGCGGCCAAGGGAAGGGAGTGGAGTACCTCCCCAACTAGGCTTGGGTGGTGCGCCGGCTTGGGGAGGAGGGACTCCCTCCCCAACTCGGTTTCCCCTTCTCCCTCTTTTCCACTTTCCAAATTTAGCCGTTTGACTTTTCAATTTAGCTATTTGACTTTTCAAACTAGGATTTGAATTAATCCTTTATTTGGAACAGCGATGACACTTAGTACATGATGCAATCATACCAACTTGATACAACACATTCATGTACCCTTCCCCTCCGGAGTGCCGGACATTCCGGAACATTCCCGATGAAAACACCGGAACCATTCCCCAACTCCGAAACGGGACTTTCCTTATATGAATCTTATTCTCCGGACCATTCCGGATCTCCTCGTGATATCCCGGATCCCATCCGGGACTCCGAACAACATTCGGTCTCTTTCTCATCATTCCATAACTACTCAAACAACGTCGAATCCTTAAGTGTGTCTCCCTACGGTTCGTGAATTATGCGGACATGATCGAGACACTTCTCCGAACAATAACCAATAGAGGAATCTGGAAATTCATATGGCTCCCACATATTTCTACGATTACTTTGCGATCGAATGAACCACTTACATACGATATCAATTTCCCTTTGTCTCACGATATGTTACTTATCCGAGGTTATGATCGTCGGTATCTCTGCATACCTAGTTCAACCTCGTTACCGATAAGTACTCTTTTCTCGTTCCCGTGATATGTGATCCCTTGTGAGCCAGTCACATGCTTGCAAGCTAATTGGATGACATTTCACCGAGAGGGCCCAGAGTATATCTATCCGTCATATGGATGGACAAATCCCACTCTTGATCCATGTGTTTCAACCAATACTTTCCGAACACTCAATGCCACCTTTATAGCCACCCAGTTACGGTGTGGTGTTTGATGTCATCAAAGCATCCATCCGGTAAAGGTGATATGCATGATCTCATGGTCGAAGGAATTAGATTACTATGTATCAGAAAGCATATAGCAATTGAACTATTAAAATGACTTGATCTTTATGCTGCGCTTATCTATAGGAGTATGTTCATCATATCATTCTCCTAACGATATGATCTTGTTGTTAATAACATCTCAATGTTCATGATAGGGAAACCACAATCATCTATTAACCAACAAGCTAGTATTATATAGAGGCTTTACTAGGGACTTCAAATTAAGTTTACAAATCACACAAGTATTAATGTTTCCTTGTTAATACTATTATAGCATGAATGTAAACATTTATCATAAACACAAAGATATAATAATAACTTCTTTTATTATTGCCTCTAGGGCATATCTCCAACAGTCTCCCACTTGCACTAGAGTCATCTAATCTAGATTACATGGTAATATACCGAACACCCATGGCAGTTTGGTGCTGGTCATGTTTTGCCCTCGGGAGAGGTTTAGTCAACGGATCTGCCACATTCAGATCTGTGTGTACTTTGCAAATCTTTATATCCCCATCTTGGATATGTTCTCGAATAGCGTGGAAACGTAGCTTGATATGCTTCAGCTTCTTGTGTGACCTTGGTTCTTGCGCATTGGCCATGGTGCCCATGTTATCACAGTAGATAGACATTGGGTCCAGCGCACTAGGAACCACACCCAGCTCTGTAATGAACTCTTTCATCCATATCGCTTCTTGTGAAGCCTCCGAAGCAGCCATGTATTCCGATTCAGTTGAAGATCTCGCCACAACGCTTTGCTTTGCACTCCTCCAGCTAACTGCTGCACCATTCAAAATAAATACGTATCCAGATTGTGATTTAGAATCATCCGGATCGGTGTTCCAACTAGCATCGGTGTAACCATTAACAACGAGCTGTTCATCACCTCCATAAGAAAGAACCATATCCTTAGTTCTTCTCAAGTACTTAAGGATGTTTTTGACCGCTGTCCAATGATCCACTCCTGGATCACTTTGATATCTGCTAGTTAAACTAACAGCATATGCAATGTCGGGTCTAGTACATAGCATGGCATACATTAGAGATCCTATGGCTGAGGCATAGGGAGTCTTACTCATCCTTTCTCTATCTTCTGCCGATGTCGGACTTTGAGTTTTACTCAAGGTTGTATTGGGCAACATGGGCAAGAACCCTTTCTTGCTATCTTCCATTCCAAACCTCTTTAGAACTTTGTCCAAATATGTACTCTGTGACAATGATATTTGGCGTTTCGATCTATCTCTATAAATCTTTATGCCTAATATGTAAGCTGCTTCGCCAAGATCCTTCATTGAAAAACTATTATTCAAATATTCCTTGACAATATTAAGAAGGTCTACATCATTCCCAATCAATAATATGTCATCCACATATAGTATTAAGAATGCTACAGAGCTCCCACTCACTTTCTTGTAAATACAAGCTTCTCCATAAGTTTGTATAAAACAAAACTTTTGATCACCTTATCAAAACGTTGATTCCAACTCCGGGATGCTTGCTTCAATCCATAGATGGACCGTTGAAGTTTGCATACCTTGTTAGCATCTTTAGGATCGACAAAACCTTTGGGTTGCATCATATACAACTCTTCATCAATGTCTCCATTGAGGAATGCTGTTTTGACATCCATCTGCCATATCTCATAATCGTAATATGCAGCGATTGCTAACATAATCCTCACAGACTTTAGCTTTGCTACTGGTGAGAAAGTCTCATCGTAGTCAACTCCTTGAATTTGTCGAAACCCTTTTGCGACAAGTCGAGCTTTATAGACAGTAACATTACCATCAGCATTTGTTTTCTTCTTGAAGATCCATTTGTTCTCGACAGCCTTCCGACCATCCGGTAAGTCCACCAAAGTCCATACTTGGTTTTCGTACATGGATCCAATCTCGGATTTCATGGCTTCTTGCCATTTATTGGAATCTGGGCTCATCATCGCTTCCTCATATGTCTCAGGGTCGTCGGTGTTGTCCACCAACATGACACTCATAACAGGATCATACCAATCTGGAGTGGTACGAGTTCTCGTTGACCTGCGAGGCTCTGTAGCAACTTCAACCGAAGTTTCATGATCATCATCATTAGCTTCCTCTCTTATTGGTGCAGGCACCACAGGAACTCCTTCCGGTGCTGTGCTACTCGCAATTTCGAGAGAAGGTTCGACAACCTCGTCGAGTTCTACTTTCCTTCCAGTCACTTCTTCCGAGAGAAATTCCTTCTCTAGAAGGGATCCATTCTTGGCAACGAAGATTTTGCCTTCGGATCTATGATAGAAGGTATACGCAATAGTTTCCTTCGGGTATCCTATGAAGACGCATTTTTCCGCTTTGGGTTCAAGCTTGTCCGGCTGTAACTTCTTTACATAGGCTTCGCATCCCCAAACTTTAAGGAACGACAATCTAGGTTTCTTCCCAAACCATAATTCATACGGTGTCGTTTCAACGGATTTAGACGGTGCCCTATTTAAAGTGAATGCGGCTGTTTCTAATGCATAACCCCAAAATGATAGCGGTAAATCTCTAAGTGACATCATAGAACGAACCATATCTAAGAGAGTTCGATTACGATGTTCGGACACACCATTACGCTGTGGTGTTCCCGGCGGTGTCAACTGCGAAAGTATTCCGCATTTCTTCAAATGCTCGCCAAACTCGTAACTTAGATATTCACCTCCACGATCAGAACGTAGAAATTTAATCTTCTTGTTACGTTGATTCTCTACCTCACTTTGAAATTCCTTAAACTTCTCGAAAGTTTCGGACTTATGTTTCATGAAATAAATATACCCATATCTACTCAAGTCATCCGTGAAGGTAAGAACATAACGATAACCACCGCGCGATGCTACACTCATTGGACCACACACATCGGTATGTATGATTTCCAACAAGTCCGTAGCTCGCTCCATCATACCAGAAAATGGAGTCTTAGTCATTTTTCCCATCAGACATGCTTCGCATCTTTCAAGTGATTCGAAATCAAGTGATTCAAGAAGTCCATCGGAATGGAGTTTCTTCATACGCTTCACTCCAATGTGACCAAGACGACAGTGCCACATATAGGTCGAGTTATCGCTCGATTTCAAACGTTTAGCCTCAATGTTATTAATATGTGTATTTCCACTATCGAGATTTAATAAGAATAGACCATCTATCAAAGGTGCATGTGCATAAAACATATTACTCATATAAATCGAACAACCATTATTCTCAGATTTAAACAAGTAACCGTCTCGCAATAAACAAGATCCCGATATAATGTTCATGCTTAACGCAGGCACCAAATAACAATTATTTAAGTATAAAACTAATCCCGATGGTAGATGAAGGGGTAGCGTGCCGATCGCGATCACATCAACCTTTGATCCATTTCCAACGCGCATCGTCACCTCGTTCTTCGCTAGCTTCCGTTTATTCTGCAGCACCTGTTTCGAGTTACAAATATGAGCAACCGAACCAGTATCAAATACCCAGGCACTACTACGAGTACTAGTGAGATACACATCAATAACATGTATATCAGATATACCTTTCTTCTTGATGTTGTCGTTCTTCAAATCCGCCAAGTACTTTGGGCAATTCCGCTTCCAGTGACCTTCTCCCTTGCAGTAAAAGCACACAGTATCAGGCTTAGGTCCAGCCTTGGTCTTCTTCGTCGGCGTGGTAACTTTCTTACCACCCTTCTTGAAGTGTCCCTTCTGCTTAGACTTGCCTTTCTTGAATTTGGTGGTCTTATTGACCAACAACACTTGGTGCTCTTTCTTGATCTCCACTTCTGCAGACTTCAACATGGCAAAGAGTTCTGACAACGTCTTGTTCATGTTTTGCATGTTGTAGTTCATCACAAAGTTCTTGTAACTTGGTGGTAGTGATTGGAGGACACGGTAAATCCCCAAAGTATTGGGAATCACAATACCCAAGCTTTGAAGTTTGTTTGCGTGCCCAGACATCTTAAGCACATGCTCGCTGACGGAGCTGCCCTCTTCCATCTTGCAGTTAAAGAACTTTTCAGAAGCCTCATAGCTTTCAATTGCCGCATGAGTCTCAAAGATCAATTTGAGATCCTCGACAATATCATATGGGTCTGAATTCTCAAACCTTTTCTGAAGCTCCGATTCTAAACCATACAAGATAGCACACTGAACTGTTGAGTACTGAGTCTTCCGAGTGAGGTAAACATTCTTTACTTCATCGGAAGCATCAGATGCAGGTGGGTCACCCAGCGGTGCATCCAGCACATAGGTCAAATTACCAGCTGTGAGGACAATCCTCAAATTGCGGAACCAATCCGTGAAGTTGCTTCCATTGTTTTTCAACTTTTCTTTCTCTAGGAACGCATTAAAATTGATGGTAGGGGCTGCCATTGATCTACAACATATTTGCAATAGTTTAGACTAAGTTTATGACAAATTGAGTTCAAATTAATGTTAAAATTAATATAGGTGAACTCCCACTCAAAACAATATCCCTCACATTGTTTTAGTGATCACACGAACCAAATCCACCACATCAACACCGATCATCACGAGAGTTGATATAGTTTCAATGGCGAACAATCAACATGTTCATCATATCTACTATATGGTTCATGCTTTACCTTTCGGTGATCCGTGTTCCGAGACCATGTCTGTACATGCTAGGCTCGTCAAGATCAAACCTTAGTTTCCGCATGAGCAAATCTGGCTTGCTCACGTTGTATACACTTGCGGAATCTAACACACCCGATCATCACGTGGTGCTTCGAAACAACAAGCTTTAGCAACGGTGCTAACTAAGGGTGAACACTTTATGACTTGAAATTCATGTGCATGAGGGATCATCTTATAATGCTACCGTTGTCTACTAAGCAATACAAGATGCATAAAGGATTAACATCACATGCAATTCATAATATGTGATATGATATGGCCTTTCTTCTTTGTGCTTCCGATCTCCATCTTCTAGCACGAACATGATCTCCATCATCACCGGCATTGCATCAAGGTCAATGACGCTTCTCCATGGTTGTCGTCCACCGGCTTCAACTATTACAACTACTTTGAATAGACACGCGGGTCTTAACATAAATTAAAGACAACCATATGGCTCCTGTCGGTTGCCAACTTACAATAAGGAACATTGCATACATCAAATATAATCACAATCATGGCCATATCACATCACAGCACACCCCTGCAAAACAAAGTTAGACGCCTCTACTTTCTTTGCATGTTTTACGTGGTTTGGGGCTTTCAATAAGTGTCGTTCTAACTTACGAACAAGAACCACAACATTGATACTAGCATTGTTAATCACCCGTTGTAAATTGGATCTTAACTATGCTAGGAGAAACAGGCACCCGCAAAGCCACTTATGCAATACAAGTTGCATGTCAAGCGTGGAGCAAGTCTCATGAACGATGTCATGTAAGGTTAGCCCGGGCCGCTTCATCCCAACATCCCGCAAGATGCAAAGTACACAAGAAGCAATCGACAATAAAAGCATCAACGCCCACAATGACCATTGTGTTCTACTCGTGCAACAGATCTACATATAGACACGGCTCTGATACCACTGTAGGGTTTCGTAGCATGGAAAACAAAAATTTTCTACCGCATACAAACAAACAAGCCAAGATCTATCTATTAGATTGTAGCAACGAGTCGATGGAATAACTCACCCTCGAAGATTCCAATGTGTTTAACGAGAGCGGATTCTCGTGGGTGATGTAGTCGTACTCTTCCCGATCTCAAGATCGCGTAGACGATCCTTCCGGCGCTGCGTTCCGGCAGCGCTCCCGCAGTCGGTCACACGTTCGGTACTCGACGAGACCTTCCTCTCCCTTGTTCCAGCAGGCGCGGAGGTTGTAGCACTCTCCTCGCGATTCCGGCAGCACAACGGCGTGGTACCGGAAGTAGAGGGGAGATCTCGCAGGGCTTCGCCTTAAGCCGGAGCGAGTATGGTGGAGTATGAGAGAGCTCCTCGGCGACCTAGGTTTTAGACACACCAAGGAGGAGGTGCTAGAGCCGGCGGCTAGGGTTTGGGGCACCCCAAGTCGGCGGCTAGGGAAACCCTAGGTGGCGGCGGCAGCTGCAGGAGGTGGTGGCGCCAAGCTAGGGTTTAGAGGAGAGGTACTTGTGTGTGCTAGGAGGGAGCCCTGCCCCTCCTTATATAGGTGGAGGGGCCGGCGGCCAAGGGGAGGGAGTGGAGTCCCTCCCCAACTCGGCTTGGGTGGTGCGCCAGCTTGGGGAGGAGGGACTCCCTCCCCAACTCGGTTTCCCCTTCTCCCTCTTTTCCACTTTCCAAACTTAGCTGTTTGACTTTTCAATTTAGCTATTTGACTTTTCAAACTAGGATTTGAATTAATCCTTTATTTGGAACAACGATGACACTTAGTACATGATGCAATCATACCAACTTGATACAACACATTCATGTACCCTTCCCCTCCGGAGTGCCGGACATTCTGGAACATTCCCGATGAAAACACCGGAACCATTCCCCAACTCTGAAACGAGACTTTCCTTATATGAATCTTATTCTCCGGACCATTCCGGATCTCCTCGTGATATCCCGGATCCCATCCGGGACTCCGAACAACATTCGGTCTCTTTCTCATCATTCCATAACTACTCAAACAACGTCGAATCCTTAAGTGTGTCTCCCTACGGTTCGTGAATTATGCGGACATGATCGAGACACTTCTCCGAACAATAACCAATAGAGGAATCTGGAAATTCATATGGCTCCCACATATTTTTACGATTACTTTGCGATCGAATGAACCACTTACATACGATATCAATTTCCCTTTGTCTCACGATATGTTACTTATCCGAGGTTATGATCGTCGGTATCTCTGCATACCTAGTTCAACCTCGTTACCGATAAGTACTCTTTTCTCGTTCCCGTGATATGTGATCCCTTGTGAGCCAGTCACATGCTTGCAAGCTAATTGGATGACATTTCACCGAGAGGGCCCAGAGTATATCTATCCGTCATATGGATGGACAAATCCCACTCTTGATCCATGTGTTTCAACCAATACTTTCCGAACACTTAATGCCACCTTTATAGCCACCCAGTTACGGTGTGGTGTTTGATGTCATCAAAGCATCCATCCGGTAAAGGTGATATGCATGATCTCATGGTCGAAGGAATTAGATTACTATGTATCAGAAAGCATATAGCAATTGAACTATTAAAATGACTTGATCTTTATGCTGCGCTTATCTATAGGAGTATGTCCATCATATCATTCTCCTAATGATATGATCTTGTTGTTAATAACATCTCAATGTTCATGATAGGGAAACCACAATCATCTATTAACCAACAAGCTAGTACTATATAGAGGCTTTACTAGGGACTTCAAATTAAGTTTACAAATCACACAAGTATTAATGTTTCCTTGTTAATACTATTATAGCATGAATGTAAACATTTATCATAAACACAAAGATATAATAATAACTTCTTTTATTATTGCCTCTAGGGCATATCTCCAACAGACAATGCAAAGAAGTGGATGCTCCAGGTTGAAGAAAGAATGAAGGATGGCAACATTGAAGTCAACAAAATGGTTCATTATGTCACCCAATTCCTAAAGGACGAGGCTGCAACCTGGTGGGAGATGCAACACGCCATTAAAGGGATGATATCTTGGGAAGAATTTAAAGAGGTTCTACTACAATTTCGTCTCGTCACTCGTATACCAAAAACCCAAGAAGTTGAAGTCCCAAAACAATCAGCTTACACGATCTATGGAGAAGTAGGGCATACCTCCAAGGAGCATCGTGATCAGTGCCCCTACTATGAAGAAAGTCACCCATCTGAAGAATGCCCCACCTCTGAAGTTACATGCTTCTTGTGCGAAGGGACCAACCACAACCCCTCACAATGTCACCTGTACCCGATAGTACAACAAGTGAAGCAGCAAGTTAGAGATGGATTGTGCCACATCATGTTATCCGTACCAAGGAAGCGGAAGGACCTAAGCAAAGTCATATGCTTCAAGTGTCACAATCCTGGCCATTATGCTATCGGTTGTCGAGAACAGGATAATGTGGCTGGAAAGGATGAAAACAATGATGGTAATGGTAATAGATGCAGCAACAAGAAGCCCAAGAAGGATCCTAGCCAGGTGACATGCTACAAGTGTGGAGAAACAAAGCATTACTCGTCAAATTATCCTCAGAAAAGGAAGAATGGCAGTGGCAAAGGAAATGCCAAAGGAAAGAAGCCCAATCCGTCCATCAAGCTACGACGAATTATGTTAGTGTGAATGGATCTTACAAATCAATAATCCACACCGGACCCATCAGAATAACCTAACAAATACAATCTTTTAAGGGTGGTAGTACCCTAGTGTGAACCAAAACTATTTCTTGCTAGCTTTCTCGAATCTCGAGGACGAGATTCCTTTTAAGGGTGGTAGTCTGTAACATTCCAAAATTCTTCCTATTTTTGAATGTTATAAATAAAATCAATATCTTGATTGACTGTTTGACTTTGTTGAAAATTCTCAAAGAGAAGAAACTTTTTGAATAGAAAATCCTCTCAACCTTTAATTCAAAATCTTATATTCTTTTGCTATGACCTAGGTAGCCATATAAGCAAAAGGGCATGGATTGATTATGGATTGTAGAATTGGTGTGCAAGATTTCAAAATAAAAATCATGAAGCATTCATAAGCATTTCATTACATCCATGCAAAGTTCTCACAAACTAGATCCAAATCCTGGTAGCTAAATCCTATTGTTGATTCGCCCAAATGTTCCTAAAGGTAATTAAATTGACTTTATAAAACCCACTATTGCTAAGGCATAAATTATTGATAATTATAGCCTAAAGAGATCCAATTAATATTACAAAATTTTAGAAACAAAATTGAGCTCATTTGGAGCTATTATGAAAAAGTTATGGAATAAATACAAACACATAAAGATATAAATAAAATGAAATATACAAGAATTTATAAACTCACTACTTCCAAACTAGTAAAAAGATTACAAATTTGATCCTATAATGATCTATTCGATTTTAGAAAATTTTAGAAACAAGAATCATGTCATTTGGAGTTCGTATGCAAAAGATATGAGGGAAACAAGTAAATAAAAAAAAAACTAATGGGCCGGCGACCCAGCCGGACCGAACCAACCAGCCAAGAGCTACGTGACCGATCGATCGGTTAGATGCTTTAAAAACCGTGCAAAACCTATTTTCTCAAACCTATCTCTATTCAAACTCTTATAATTTTTTATCTACAACTCCGAATCGACTTCCGTTTATTTCTACTTGTTTCCTACTCCAAGGCCTATTTCTACATCATCCTAAGTCTCCATATAACTTATTTTGCTTTTTGACCCATCTAGACTTCGTTTTTTGCCTTCGGCCAAAAAACGAAAGTTGTAGAACTCGTCGAAATCTTTCAATCCTGACAAACCTCACCTCTTTTCATCCACCACAGCCGGAGAATTTCGCATCGCAATATTTCAAATCTGACGGTGTAAATCCAAGATGTACTCGCGCTCGTTTCTTCAAATCCAAATTCCTTTGGTGAGAAGGTAGTACTAATGATTCCCCATAACTTTCATGTTTTAAGTTTTTCAATTTGACCTACGGATTTGTCTCTCTAATCCAGATCTTTTTCTTGTCTATTCTGAGTCAAAATCGGGTCAATCTTCTCTCCTAAACACTGGATCTCATCCCAACGGCCAGGATTAGATCGATTCCTCGAAGGGGTACGAGCCAACCGGATCTCGCCACGTGTCAATGTCAGGTCAGCATCTAATCCCAGTCAGCATGCAAAGTCAACCTGTCCAGTCAGCGGAATATTCTCTGGAATGTTCCGTTCGAATTTAAAATTGCACATTATAGATCTAACTTGTAAAATTCATTAGAATTTCATACAACATCCAAAAATTGCGTATAATATATCAAATTGAAGATAATTTTACGTAGAATCATGTTATCATAATATATCCAACTTTTACTATACGTGGTTACTGCAGTAATTTAATTAGTTTTAATTGTCTTTTAGGTTAATAAATTCATAGGAAATTATCTGTAACTCCGAAAAATATGAACAATATATCAAATTGAAGCTACTGTAATGTAGATTAATAATATCTGGTTGGATCCAGGATTTGCGGAATATTTACCCCATAGTAATTTAATTAGTTTTAATGGCTTTATAAATCATTAAATTCATAGAAAATTATTTGCATATCACAAAAATCCTATATCCTATATAACTAAGAAGATCAACCCCACTAAACTATTTCTCTCAACATGCAGCTATGCCACATCACCAAGCATCCTAGCATGCCATGTCATCGTGTTTTCCATGGTTTATCTCTATTTTTATGGACATGCAATTCTAACGCTGAAGGGTCGCGGCACTTCATCTGTACATAGGTTCCACTTAATCTTCCTCTTTACTGTTCTCAATAATTAATTCTAGATGTTTGATGTCCCAATGTCCCATGTTCGCCGTGCATTGCATTAAAAGTTCCTGCCGCACTTCCACTTTGCCATGTCCTCTTCTGCTTCCAATTCAGTTTCTCCCCACTGAATTAATCCATCCAACACAACACGACATTACCACTTCAGTTTCTCGCATCCAAAACGTCCCCGCCTACTGCCCGCGTGACCTGCACCTCCCAGATCATATACGGCCTCTCCGTCCACCGATTAGAACGCTCCATGCAGCTACTCCAAAGTCCAGACCCTCCATCTTCCTCCACCACGGGTAGTCATCATCCTCCATTACAGTTAGGCATATGCACCTGCTCAACATCATCACCCCTCTCTTTCCAATCACACCTTCTTGAGATGCATTTAGGACTCACTGATCTGCTACTGGAAAGGTCTAGATGATGTGGATGCAAGAAGGCTGCTCGATCAAATGACTGAGACAACTATGGGAGCCTACACATTGGTAGGAGAGTTAGTGGGTTTTCGTTTTCTTGCTGCTAATCGCTGCATACATATTGGGGTGGAGAAAAATGATGGGATCACTTTCCTACACCTTTTCGGCAAAGATCCTGGTATATGAACATGATGCTACGGTTATTTCCCTACGCAAGAATACTGCACCCAGTTTCACTTGGTATGTTGCTCACATTCCCTTTAAGATGTACTCTAATCGTCTTAAAATAGATTTCAGGAATTTGTCAAAATTTAGATGTATCTATATATACTAAATAATGCCTAGATACATCCAAATTTAGATAAATCCGCGACATCTATTTTGAGATTGAGGGAGTAGTTCTTTTGCCCATTTACATTGTCTCTTACTCTAGACCATTTTCTGTATGTTTTATTGCAGGTGATTTAAAAAAAATATTTGAGGCCCTGATATTTTAGAAATACACTTTCAAAATATTTATTCCTAAGGGCATTTTCTAGAATCATACAAATCATTGAAGTTCATACGCTTTTCCCTGAAATAATACAATGAGCTCTTACTGGCAGACAATGGTTCTTCCTATATGTGATTATTTTAAAGGTGTACCTGACCGTTACTCTGATCCTATGTTTCAGAAACGTTGCATCTGTATCATATGATTGGTCTATGTGCAGTAATTTCCTGAACATTGACATACTGCTCTAATATGCAAATTCATTATAGCATTCTCGAACACGGAAGTATTTCTGCATTTTTATGAAAAGGTATGAATCAAGATATTTTAGATGTTACTTCAACTACCAAAATGTTCAACGCTTCTAAAAAAATGTGCAACGGTATAGTAGAATTTTTATTGTGATGACAACGTGCTTGCCTCTGGTTCAGTAGCTGATGCATAGTTTTTTTCTGTTTGGTGTTGTGAGGACAAAGGTCCATGTCCCCATACGATTTCACATTTTCAGGTTTTTCTTCTTTACTTCAGGGGAAATAGTTGGATTAGTCTACAACTTCGTATTGTTAGTTTGATAGTTAGTTGGTCGAATAAGCAATCAAATATATAAGAAAATTTGATATTGCCCACCTCTCTGGAGATCGATCCCTGCACTTAGTAATATTCCATGCAAGCTTAGGGTGGGTTACTACTGGTATTTGGTCAAACCCAAAATCTTAGTATCGGTCTAAAAATTTAAACTGAACAAAAAGAAAGTTAGTCGAGTATTCCGTTTCAAAATTTAGAAAACCGATTATGCATATAGTTTCTTTCAATGGAGTATAGTAAGATTTCCTTGCAGATTTCTGACCCTTTGACTAAATTTTCCGCTGCACCGCGCGGGGCATCATCTAGTATAACTAAGAAGTTCACCCCCACTAAGGTAATTCTCTCGACATGCAGCTATGCCACCTCAGTGGTCCCACCATATCACCCAACTCGCTGCCATGTCATCGTATGCATGCATACTATTCCAGTTGTTGTGTACGTGCGGTGACGTCGCTTCCTGACCCATCCTATGCTTGTTTGTGCGTTTAGTTTCCATTCCGTGTTGAACTCCATGCCGCCCTTCACGCCAGGTTCCAGTCCAATGGTTCCCCTTCACATTCTTCCATCTCTTCCACTTCTTTGGACTCCTTTACAAGCCATTAATCTCTGCCATATCATTTTACATGTGATAGCCTCCTCACGGGGGAGATGTCAAAATCACCCTGTCTCCTCCAGCGAGTCGACCAATCTGGGTTCCACCTTCACCATCCAAGCCCCGCTGAGCCAGCCACCGTCTGATCCCCACCGCTGCCATGAGACTCGCTACCACCAACATCATAAGAGGACCATCAAGATTGTGTTGTATCTCGAACCTAAGGATCTGAGCAGAGAAGATTCCATCTGATCCTTTCACATGCGCCCATCCCTCCAGATCCACAAGACATCTGGAAGAATATACAACATGGATTGGCCTAATTTCCACGAATCCTATTCATCTCCTGCCGATTTGTTCTAATAGTGGAGGATTCGGCTATGGCTTCTCATCCAATGGAGCCCTCTCATTTTTTTTTCAATGGAGCCTTTTTTTCCACCGTTTCCTTTGTATACATATCTATGACCAAGAGAAGGAGCAAACACACTATCTCATGTCCTATGAAATATGAACCCTTACAGGTATACAACTAGCTTTACTATTTACATTGTTTTCGAACTAAAGAAAGTTTGTTCAAAGTGCGGACTAGCAAGTTTATATTAGTCAGTTTGCATCATACTATTCTATAATTATTTTTCCAATTTCAGGATCTGATACATTGACAGGGTATGTTATCTTTGTCGCCCTTTTTTATTTGACATGCAGATTTGCATAGTAGCCTTAATATTTTTGTGTCTGTATAAGTAAGAGTCTCCAATTTTGCACTCCTCTGTCTCCATATTTCCTTACAACATTTGTTGTCTCCTTAGTTCTAAACAGGTCCATCTCTTTGGATAGGACCGTAATATTGCTTCACGTTATGTTTGTTATACTTATTATGTTGGCTAAACTTTGCAATTGCCTTCATCGGTGATAGAGATGGTAACATAATTCTCACCTTCTCTTTTATCTCCCATCTAATATGATTGGCATACTAACATCCCACAGCCTGATTATTTTGGGTAGGTAATATATATACGATTACTGAACTTTAAATGTAATGTTCATTTGTTAAAATAGACTTTATTTTGTCCCTAAGAAATGAATCGCTGAATGATTTGACATCTACTTTATTTCGAGATCCTACAACTTATGAAGTGGTTTATATGACATAGATTTTGAGTTTTTACCAGTGATTAGAGAGGACATGAGGCTCATATCAAGTCCGCCTTTTCACATAAGGTATGTATGCATTTTTTTCCTTTTGTAGGAGATGTGTGTTTTACCGCTAGATGGAACAGATAGTTCTAATTGTTCGGTTTTCCTTGGTGTCAAGTGTAGGGTCAACAACTATTTGGGGTATTTTCATATGCTCAATAAGTTTCTTAGCCTAATTTGTATCCCCCTTCCCTTTTATCTTATTATGGATGGGACAATCTTCTATTTTTGTGGACTTCGGTTTTCCAAGTGCCGTAGTTGGTCAGTCAGACTAGGTATGTTATGTGCACTTGCTTTCTACATGGATTTTTCTTAATTCCTCTTGCAATCGTGAAACAAGACCAGCTTATAAAAGAAGTATATTGTATGTGCATTGCAGCTAAGTGAAGACAATTCAAGTCTGCAACTTCAATTTTCTTCCATGAAGGAGTATTTTGTGAACGTGTTCGTATATCAATACCAAAGAAAGGCTGTGCGTGCTCCAGTTTACAGATTTAATCTCACCGGGTATCATTTTCATCACTTTCACAGGCTAGGTTTTGTATGTACATATACACTAAAACTTGCTGAATTGACATTGATGTGTGTTGGTTCATGTGTGCTAGCTCCCATCTATACTCATAGCTCACAAGTATTTTCTCATAAAGTTCTCATTTTTGGCTATCTAGACATGTTTTGGGTCTATAACTTGAGTAGATTAATGAAGTGTATGTAAATAATATTTATTTATATCACTGTCCTCTACTCTTTGTGTTGCTATGTTTTCTTCTTCTTATAATGATTCACAGGAATCATATATCTACTTCATCTATGTTTATATTTTTAACTACGAGGTCCAAACTATTCTATTGGCTCCTCATTTGTCTTTGATCGACACTTCTTAAATTTTATTATATTTTCCCGTTGCAACGCGCGGAGAGTTGTCTAGTATAAATAATATACCGATAGAAATCTGGTTCCATGTAGATCATTAATATGTAATTAGTTCAACCTTTGACTGTAAGGTTTTGCCGTGAAGATTTAAATAGTTTAATGGCCTATTTAGAGTAATAAATTCATAAGTAAATAAATACTGCTCAGAAAATTACAAACAATATGTCCCTGGAATCACAATTCCGTGGAGATTACAGATATAATTTTAGTTTGATTTTTAGGCAACAGAAACTTTATGAATCATTTAAAACCCATTAAACACTATTTAAATCATACAAAAAGATCTATAACTCCGATTAGGGTGAATCCAACGCCTACTGGTTCGTATTAACGTCCTCTATCCAGTAAACCCAAGAAACAAATTTAATTCGACAGTTAGAACAGGCGTTACAACAGAACTATTAAAACCCCTATATTGGCAAGTAATTATTAATAACAAGTACTCCATTGCTTTAATTGATCTCATACATGCATCATATGATCTATTAATGCTCAGAGAACTAAATGTAAGCATTATAACATATTAAACCATCATGCATGTTTTTGATCATCCTTGTTGTGTTTGCTATGTTTGCAATTGTGTTGATTGGAACTACCTTGTCCTCGTATTAGATTGTTCTGAGAGTGCGATTGCTGCGGAGAAATACAATCATCACCCATATTTTCAACATAAGGCAAGTTACACCACTTGTTCATAATTTTTGTCCCAGTTTTGATTCTATGCATGTGATCTTCAAAATTCTGTAGTATGCATGTGTAGGATGTTCTAGTAGAATTTTTCCTTAGTATTATTTTGCAAGTGCGATGATTTTGTAGTATGCCATGAGTAGCTCTATACTTAGGATTTCCCCTCCTAATAGGTTACCCCTGTTTTTTCTAAGTATTGCTTGCTATGCTACATATACAAAGTACCGTTGGGGGGGTCGAAAGACAGAATTTTTCTAAGTATAAAGGCTCTCTAGAGCAAACTTTTCTTCTCAAATCCACTTCAAAATAAAACTAAGTTTTCTTCTGGGCGGAATGGTTGTCGAGTCAACGAGTGAGATTTTGGTGGAGGACGGCCGCCCAGGAATCAAAGAAATCTGCCATGTTTCAGAATTCAGAAGCTTTCAGTGCAACCACAATACATTATGGGCTCTGTCTTGGCCTAGTACTTAGTGGGAAACCTCACCTGGGTACCAACATTTGGAGGTTCTCGGCACGGTTGGATCCGGAAGGTAGAGGGGCTACTAAGGGAAAGCCTCGCCATGGTCTTGTCTGTAAAAAGGACTTGATCGTGGATTGTGGGTAAAGTGCACAAACTCTCGAGAGTATTGCAATCTGATCGATCAGCCGTGTTCACGGAAACAGAACAACATTGAGCATCTGAAGGATCTTCCTCTCTTTTCTAAACAAAGTTTTTGAAACCCCATGGCGTGAGTAATATCGCTAATGGGTGGGATTTTGGGAACTTGGTGTGTAATATCCAAGTGTCACTTGGTGCGTAATATCCAAGTGTTTGGTTGTTTGGACAGTTGGTGCGTAATATCCTTGTGTGCCATTCGACCTTATTTTATCTAAGCAAATGTTTACAAAGTAGGAAAATCTTCTCTTCTTCTCTCTACTTAGTGAAAATTAGCTTTATGCAAATGAACTCCAAAGCCTAAACTAGCCTTGCATGTAGAGTTAGTCTTTCCTTCCTTGGTGTAATTTGTCGATACATTCAAATTATTGATCCAACTTGTTGGCTGCACGTTTCATGTGCAGAATTTTGGAGATCGTTGAAAGGTGCGCTAGGATCGCGGGTCTTCACTCAACCTGCCTGTGGCATTGATGGGACTCATGTTGTATATTTTTCGCTTTTGTTGTAATAATGTAAACTCTGGATTATTCAATTCATGTAATAAAGACTTGTGTTTTACATGATATTTCATCGACTATGAGTGCTAGCTATTGATCCAGGGACTAGCATGTTAATCATAGGGACTTAGGATCTTACTTGATCCGAGGTCGAACACAACACAACAACTCAAATGCTTGCTGGATAAAGAGAGGAAGTAGGTTTACTGACTCAACTTAGAAAATAAGAGAATGGTCCATTTATAGAGGGTAGTAGGGATTACAAGTCATAAAGAGCTTCCAAAAGATTATGGTACTTACTAGCTTTGAGCCCTCATTGCCCCTATCATAGGCATCTTGAGATGATTAAGGTTAAAGTGCGCAAAGATGGAATATATGCTTGACGAAATATAAGTTGGCAATCTCATGTCCCTTGAATATGAGGGTCACTCCTCATGCTACTCAACTTTAGTCACCAGTAAGTTCTTGTCATTGTAAGTACATGTGTATCATAGAGAATCGCCAATGGGGTACCCCTTACACATGGTATAGGTGCTATCCCATAACAAAAATGACAAGGCAAGCAGACAATGAGCATCTCAGCGATCTTTTTATTTACTATGTGCATAGCTTTTTATTGAGGATGCTTCATAGATAGCTCACTATGGTAATGCTGCAAGTTTCCACCATGATTAGGCATGGCTTAGGCTAGCGGCCCAGGCGTTTCTCTAACACAAATACAAAATCCATGGACTTACAAGTTCCCTCTTTATTTCACACCGTTGACATCCATAGACAAAAGAGCACGATATCAACTGTGTACAAAGTACAGGTGCAATGTTGAAATCATTCCCCGTGACAACATAGTTCTGCTAATTCCAACGTATATATGCAAGCATATACAACTTCGATGACACAATGGTTCAAGTCTATTAGGGGCAAGAAAATAAGGTGTGCCATCAAGTTCGTGAGAGCTTTACTAACTAGTTTTCACATAACAAAATAGTTTTTAATTCGAAAGATAGATGAAGCTTGAGAATTTGCTTGGAATAGAAAAAGCTATTAGGTAGATATGGTGGACACAAATGGCAAAGGTTTTGGTTCAAAGGGATTGGAAACATGAGAAGTACCTTCTCAAAACAGGTTTTTGGCTAGCAAGGTTGGCTAGCAAGCAAGAGAGTTGAAAGAAATAAGCAAACATACAAGTAATAAAGCCAAACATGCAATCTTCCTTGAAGGCACAAAAGATCTTAAATAAAGAATACTAAGCTTGTGAGCCAACAAGAAAGAAAATAAATGATACAAAATACCTGTAAGCTTTTTCTCTTTTTTTTTTCAAACCTCAAAAAGTATTGCTACTGACCAGAACTCGGTTTGCCAAAACAAATTTAGATCCACTTGATGCTCCCAAAGTGATGCCAATACTGGTCAACAAGATCCATCATATAATAGAGATTGCAAACTAAAACAAGAAGTGCAAAAAGTAAAAGATGAAACTTCTCATTAATATTCCATAAAGGCACTCACACCAAGGGATACATAGATAATCAACTTAAGGAGAGATACTTCCACATGCAAACCAACCTATAAGATAACACCTCTACCAAATATATGAATCCACTAAAAAGGTAAAAGATAAAAGATAGTGATGGTGATACCGTGGCACTCCCCCAAGCTTGGAACAAGCCAAGGGGATGCCAAACCCAATGACGAATTACTCCTTCGGTGGTGGTGGTGTTCCCTTGTCATCATAAAACTTCCAAGGCAAAGGTTCCCCATACAAAAAGGATGTCCTTGTCTCCGCAATCCTGAAACTAGCAGTGGAGCTTATGCGATCAAATATAGCCTCATACTCACAGTTTTGATTTTGTATGTCATAGAGCTGTGCTTGTAATTGGTTGGTGGTCGGACGGAGCGAGAAGATTTCCTCTCGGAGCTCAACCACCTCCTCCTCATGTTTGGCGATGAGTTCTGAACTTATCTTGTGAATAACATCCACTTCGCGTTCCTCCATCTTCTTGTACCTGAAAACCTCCTGCTCCAATGCTTCCATCCTGTCTTCAAGACTTCCTTCTCCCTTGGGACCCTGAACTTCTTACCATAAGGAATATCACCTTCATTAAATAGAGAGAGTGTACCTCAATAGTAGATGAGTGGGGAATTGGCTTACAGGTAGATTCTTCACATCTTCAGCTCTAATACATTGCTCCTTTAGACACTTCTTAGCTTCCTTCATCACTTCATCATTTAATGCAATAACTCCCTCTTCTTTATTGTTGGTGCTGGAATTGGTTCAGGTACAACTGGTTCAGGAGTAATAGGCTCAGGTGTATTTAGCTCAGTTGAAGTCCAATCATCATAATTCTTGCTTATCTTGGTGATTAATTCTTCAGCATCTATAGGAGTCCTTTTCCTGAAAACACAATCAGCAAAGCTATCTAGGTATGTCCTAGAATCATCAGTTAGTCCATTATAATAAATATCAAGAAACTCATTCTTAGGCAATGGACATCCAGGATGTGCATGAATTAAGGCATAAAACATTGTCCATGACTCAAGCAATTTCTCTTCTTCTCCCTGTTTAAAATCAAAAAGTCTTTGCAAAGCAGCATATCTAGCACTGGGAGGAAAATATTTATGGAAGAAAGAATAAATCAAGCAATCAGGGATATCAATGGAACCAAGAGGTAATCTATTAAACCAAGCCCTAGCTTCTCCTTTTAGTGAAAAAGGGAAGATCGTAGTAACAAAGTACTTGCGCATCTTAAAATCATCAGAGAACAAAGCACTCATAGTAGAAAGCTCATTCATATGAGCCACAACACTCTCATTTTCAGTCCCACAAAAAGGTTCTTTCTCAACAATATCTAAATAAGACAAATCAAGAGAGAAATCATAGTATTCATCTTTAATATCTATGGGAGAAGTGGCAAACTTAGGATCAGAGGACAACTTAGGCATGATAGTATGTCTAGCAAGGAGACTCTTAATAGCACTAGTACCATGTGTATTTTGGCACTCTTCAAGAAAATCATCAGTGAAGTCAATGTAACCATCATTAATATCATAACTCTCACTAGCCTCAGGTGAGCTAACAGGTGTAACAGTGGCTTCACTAGGAGTTTTGGTATTTCCTAGACTAGTCATAGTAGCATCTAGAAAAGGACTTAATGAACCACTCGCATCAAGCACAGTAGAAGTAACATCATGAGCATCAAAAGCAGTTTCAGACTCAGCAGTAGTAGCAGTGTGTGTAGCATGAGTATGTGGTGGTGGTGTGACAAGCTTACTTATAACAGACGGTGAATCAAGAGCAACAAAGGTGTTTAGGACTGTACCTCTTCTTGTAGTGGATGGTAAAATAGGGAACTTTCCATCACGAGACTTCCCCATGATGAAAGGAGTAGAAGTGAACAATAATAGATCCAAGTGAACTTACAAATAAAGTTATGCTCCCTGGCAACAACGCCAGAAAATAGTTTTGATGACCCACAAGTGTAGGGGATCGCAATAGTCTACGCGGGTAGTATTACCCAATTTATTGATTCGACACAAGGGGAGCCAAAGAATACTTGCAAGCCTTAACAACTGAGTTGTCAGTTGATCTGCACCTAGAAATAGTTCTTACTCACAGAAGTTTATCAGTAGCAACAGTTTGTAGTAGCAACAGCAGCAGTAACAACAACAGTAAAACCGTAGCAATAGTAACAGTAACGGTAGCAGTAGGATTCGAGTGCGGTAGGCATAGGGATGGATGGACTGGCGTTGCATGGACGAGTCTAAACATGTAACTTCAAGATCTAGGGCATTACAGATAAATAATAACAAGCATCCAAGTACTAAACAATCCTAGGCATGTGCTCCAAATATAGTCATACATGCTCGCAATGAGAACTTGCACAACATCTTCTGTCCAGCCAGCCCATGGCAGCGGGGCCTCTAGGGAACTACTGACAATTAAGGTGCTCCTATTAATAGAGCACTGGAGCAAAGAATTAACACTCTGTGAACACATGTGATCCTCACACCACAGCCATCCCCTCCGGTTGTCCCAATTATTATCACTTTGGGTCCTTTGGATCCGGACAATGATATGTGTACACAACTTGCAGATAAGATCACAAACAATACTATCATAATGATTCAATAATAAGTTTAGATCTGAGATCATGGCACTCGGGCCCTAGTGACAAGCATTAAGCACAACAAGTTGCAACAAAGTCAAATAGCATTAATATAGATACTAGGCACTATGCCCTAACAGATCTTATTCGATTACATGATAGAACTCATCCAATCCCTACCATCCCCAAGCCTATAGAGGGGGATTACTCACTCATAGATGAGGGAAACATCGGTTGTTGATGGAGATGCGTTGGTGATGATGATGGCGATGATCCTCTCCAAATTCCCCGTCCCGGCAGAGTGCCAGAACAGAGTTTCTGGATCCGAATCTTGGTTTCTGATGGTGGTGGCGGAGCGGAGATCTTTCTAGAAAACTATCGAACCCCCCCCTCGGTTTTTAGGTCGAAAGGCAACTTATAGGCGCAGAGGGAGGCCGAGGGGGTGCATGGGGTGGCTGCACCCCCTCCAGGCACGACCAGTGGTGGGCCCGTGCCTGGGGTGGGTGTGGGCCCCCCCAGGCCTCCTCTACGTCTCCTCTTCTGGCTCCGTGGATCTTCTGGTGAAATATAGTTTTTGGCATATTTTCCGGGATTTTCCTGATAGTTGATTTTCTGCACAAAAACAAGACACCAAGGTAATTTTGCTGAAAACAACGTCAGTACGTTTTAGTTGTATCCAAATCACTCAAGTTTAGAGAAGAAACAATAGCAAAGTGTTCGAGAAAGTAGATACATTTTGGACGTATCAACTCCCCCAAGCTTAGCTTATTGCTTGTCCTTAAGCAATTCAATTGAAAACTAAGTGCGATAAAAGAACTTTCATGAACACTTTGCTTCATATGATGTATATATTCTCAGCACAGGAGTAGATGCTTAGACAGTTCATAATAAGAAGTATGCAACTAGGTATACTCAATAGTCATTGCAAACTATGAAGAGAAACCAACTCAATATTAATAAGTAGCATGAAACATAAACATAAGCAACATTGCAATGCTCATAATAAGATATGATAGAGTGGTATCCCGCCTGCCTTTGTTTGAAAGCACAATATTAATGCCAAGGCACCTCTGAAGTTCAAGTGAAGACTAGAGGTAAAGATATCAGAGATACAAACATCAAAGTCATGACATAATTAACCAAGTTTTGGAACAAACACAAGAATGACAACTATGCTCTCAAGAAGGCGCTCATAGAATAAGTGGTGACTCAACAAAATTGTGAAAACGGTTTTGTGAAGGTTTGAAAGGCTTCCCAATGCTGAAAGGAAGGTACTCATTAGCTTTGAGCTCTCATTGCCCCTATCATAGGCATCTTCGTGTGGTTAATGTGAAAGTGAGGTCCACTCTGAATCATATGCTTGACAGATCATAAACTGGAAATCCCAAGTCCCTTGAGTACGAGGGTCGCTCCGCATGCTACTCAACTTTGGTCACCTGAAAGTTGTCATTGTAAATACATGCATATCATCGAGAACCGCCAACGGGGTACCCCTTGCACATGGTACATGAGCTTTCCCATAACCAAAATGACAAGGCAAGCAGACAATGAGCATCTCAGCAATCTTTTTATTTACCATATGCATAGCTTTTTATTGAGGATGCTTCATAGAAGCTCATTATGGTGATGCTGCAAGTTTCCACCATGATTCGGCATGGCTTAGGCTAGCGGCCCAGGCGTTTCTATAACATAATGTATAAACTCCATAAACTCACAACCTCCCCTTTTATTTCACATTGTCGACATTCGTAAACAAAAGAGCAAAGTATCAACTGGATAGGATATCCAAAAGGTGTTGAAAGCATTCCCCGTGACAGCACGGTTCTGCTGACTCCCGGCATATAATAAGCAAGCATATAACTTTCATGGACTACTCACAATGGTTCAAGATTATTAAGCGCAAGGAATAAAGTGTGCCATCAAGTTCGTGAGAGCTTTACTAACTAACTTTCTCAAAACAGACAAACATTTTATTTTGGAAGAAAAAACGGCATATAGAATATGCCTTGAAGTAGCAAATGATGCTAATGGGAAGGTATGGGGGACACAACTGGCAATATTAGTTTTGGGGAGTTGGAAACACAGGTAGAGCACATACTCAGTGCAAGTGAAGGCTAGCAATAGAGATGGAGCGACAAGCAAGAGAGCAATAACTGTCATAATCATGCTTGCAACAAAACATGACTAATTATGGCATGAAAGTGATACAGGAACTCCGAGGCAAAATAAATCATCGAGGCTCAATAAGAGAAGATCCTTCCCATTTTGAGAGTAGTTTCCCTGCAAAAAATCTGAGACGAGACCTATACAAAAACTTTCTCGCCAACATGGAACTCTCTTTTGAGAATCCTCCTATCATGCCATCTTTTTACTTTTTCCTTAGAGAGTCTAGTGTTTTCAAAAGCTTCCCTTCTCCACTCATCTAAGGCACTCATGTCAAGCAATCTTTTCTCACCAGCAAGTTTAAAATCTCTATTTAACTCTTTCACTGCCCAATAAGCTTTGTGTTCTAATTCTAAAAGGAAGTGGCAAGCTTTCCCATAGACCATTTTGTAAGGAGACATCCCCATAGGATTTTTATAAGAAGTTCTATAAGCCCACAAAGTGTCATTCAACTTTTTAGCCCAATTTTTTTAGATCTATTGACAGTCTTCTGCAAGATAGATTTAATTTCCCTGTTGGAAAGTTCTACTTGCCCACTGGTTTGGGGTGATAAGATGAAGCAATTCTATGGTTTACATCGTACTTAGCGAGAGTTTTTTAAAAAACCCCATGAATAAAATGAGAGCCTCCATCAGTCATGAGATATCTAGGCACACCAAACCTAGGAAAAATAACATCCTTAAGCATTTTCAAAGAGGTCTTACCATCAACACTATTCGTAGGTATGGCTTCTACCCACTTTGTAACATAGTCGATAGCAACAAGAATATGAGTGTACCCTTTTGAAGGGGGAAAGGGTCCCATAAAGTCAAATCCCCAACAATCAAAAGGTTCAATAACAAGAGAATAATTCATAGGCATTTCGTTGCGTCTAGAAATGTTACCTACTCGTTGACATTCGTCAAATGATAGGACAAACTTCCTTGCATCCTTGAAAAGGGTAGGCCAATAAAATCCAGACTGTAAAACCTTTTGGGCAGTCCTATCCCCAGCATGATGTCCTCCATAAGCACCGCCGTGACATTTTCTCAATATCTCTTGTTGTTCGAATTCTAGAACACATCTTCTCATAATGCCATCGACTCCTTCCATATATAGGTGTGGGTCATTCCAAAAGTAAAGCCTTAGATCATAAAATAATTTCCTTCTTTGCTGGGCTGTAAAAGTGGGAGGCAAATACTTGGAAACAATAAAATTAGCATAATCAGCATACCAAGGACCTTCATGCGGACTTACCCTTATTTCAGCCAACTGCTCATTTGGAAAACTATCATTAACAGGAAGAGGGTCAAAAGAAATATTTTCCAAACGAGATAAATTGTCAGCAACAGGATTTTCAGCACCTTTCCTATCAACAATATGCAGATCAAACTCTTGTAAAAGCAACACCCATCTAATAAGCCTAGGCTTAGCGTCCTTCTTCGTCATAAGTACTTAATAGCAGCAAGATCAGTATGAATAGTGACCTTTGAATCAACAATGTAGGGTCTAAACTTATCACAGGCAAAGATTACAGCTAAGAACTCTTTTTTAGTAGTAGCATAATTCTTTTGAGTAGCATATAAAGTCTTGCTAGCATAATGAATAACATTCAACTTCTTATCAACACGTTGTCCAAGGACAACACCCACAACAAAATCACTAGCATCACACATAATTTCAAAAGGTAAACTCCAATCAGGTGGTTGAACAATAGGAGTAGTAGTCAAAGATTTCTTCAAGGTTTCAAACGCTTCCTTACAGTCATCATAAAAAAGGTACATCTTTTTGAAGAAGATTAGTAAGGGGCTTTGAAATTTTGGAGAAATCTTTAATAAATCTCCTATAGAAACCAACATGACCAAGGATAGTACAAATACCTTTGATATCTCTAGGACAAGGCATCTTCTAAATTGCTTCAATTTTGGCTCTGTCAACTTCAATACCCTATTTCAGAAATTTTATGTCCAAGAACAATCCCTTCATTAACCATGAAATGGCATTTCTCCCAGTTAAGTACAAGGTTGGTTTCTTCACATATCTGCAAAAATTTATCAAGGTTGTGCAAACAGTTATCAAAAGAAGTTCCATAAACGGAGAAATCGTCCATGAAAACCTCCACAATTTCTTCACAAAAACCATGAAAGATAGCAGACATGCATCTCTCAAAGGTAGCATGAGCATTACATAAAACCAAAAGGCATACGCCTATAAGCATAAGTACCATAAGGACAAGTGAAAGTGGTTTTCTCTTGATCTTGTGCTTTTACAGCAATTTGAGAGAAACCAGGATAACCATCAAGAAAACAAAAGTGAGTTTTTTTGGATAACCTCTCAAGCATTTGATCAATAAAGGGCAAAGGATAATGATCTTTCTTAGTAACTTTATTGATCTTTCTAAAATCAATGCACATTCTAAACCCAACCACTACTCTTCGGGGTATAAGCTCATTATCTTCATTAGGCACAACAGTTATCCCCCCTTTCTTGGGGACACAATGAACATGGCTAACCCATTGGCTATCAGCAATAGGGTAAATAATACCAGCATCAAGGAGTTTTAATACCTCATTTCTTACCACATCCTTCATCTTGGGATTTAAACGACGCTGGTGATCAACAACTGGTTTTGCATCAGGTTCTATATTAATAGCATGCTGACATATAGTAGGAGAAATACCTTTTAAATCATCAAGAGTATAGCCCATAGCTCCTCAGTGTTTCTTCAATATTTCCAGTAACCTCTCTTCTTCCTTTCCTGAAAGTTTAGAACTAAAAATAACATGATATACTTTATTATCATCAAGATAAGCATTTTTAAGATCATTAGGTAAAGGTTTTAATTCGAAAACAGGGTCCCCTTTAGGTGATAGTGTGGTACCCAAGTCTTCCACAGGTAGATTATGCTTAAGTTGCACCGGCTGACGAAGGAAAACCTCGTCAATCTCATTCCTTTCCTTCATGAAGACATCACTTTCGTGATATTCCATAAACTGCTGCAAGGCATTGTTAGGAGCAAGAGAAATAGCAGAAAGTTGTTCAACCCTGAAATCATCATTAGGCATTTCATTTTCATAAGGAGTTTTGGCAAATTTGGAAAAATTAAACTCATAAGACTCTCCATCAAACTTAGTCAAAACTTTTTCCTTCCTACAATCTATAATATCCCCACAAGTATTCAGGAAGGGTCTACCAAATATAATAGGATAGGTTTACTAGCTTCTTTACCAAGTACTAGAAAATTAGCAGAATATTTAATCTTACCACAAAGGACCTCCACATCTCTTACAATGCCAATGGGTCAAACTTGCTCTCTATTAGCAAGGTGAATAACCACATCAATGTCCTCAAGATCACAAGGACAAATTTCATGCATAATTTCTCTGTAAAGCTCATAAGGAATAGCACTAGAACTAGCACCAATATCACACAAACCATAATAGCTACGATTACCAATTCTAACAGAAAGCACAGGGACACTAGCTTTTCTGGATTTTTTAGGATGAGAAACAATGTTAGTAGCGTATTCACAGAAAACAATATGCTCATCCCCTATGTTTCTAGTGACAAGATCTTTCACAATAGCTACCACAGGTTCAATATTAATAAGCTCATTGGGCTCCACAGTGTTTGCACTTTTGCTAACCACATTAGCTATGGTAGAATGTTCCTTTACCTTAGTAGGAAAAGGGATTTTCTCAACATAAGGTTCAGGCAAAATAGGATCAATAGTACAAACCTCTACGCTAGCAGGAACATGAGTAACAATGTCTTTATAAGGAGCATGGTACTTGTCCTACTCTTTCTTGGGAATTTCAATATAAGAGGCAAAAGCATTAAAACATTTTGCAAGAACTTGAGGGTCAAGACCAAACTCATTACTAATATCACGGAGGTCATCAGTTCCCATAAAAGATTTAATGCATTCATAATCATAGTTTATACCTGACTTTCTTCCTTTGTCATTCTCCCAAGCTTCAGTGTTCTCTTTAATACGGTCTAGTAGATCCCATTTAGCTTCCTCCTTCATACGTGTGAATGATCCAGCACAAGAATCATCTAGTAAATCTTTATCATGAAGAGAAGCCTAGCATAAAAGTTATTGATAATAATATTGTTAGGGAGTTCATGAATAGGACATTTAAGCATTAGTAACTTCAATCTACCCCAAGCTTGAGTTGTACTCTTTCAATCACGAGGACAAAAGTTATATATCAGATTTCTATCCTTATGGATCTCACTGGGAGGATATAATTTAGAATAAAAGAGAGATGCCATTTCCTCCCATTCCATGGATTGTCCATTCTTCAGTATCTTATACCATTTTCCAGCTCTCCCTTTCAAGGATATGGAGAATAACTTCTTCTTCACCTATTCAGTTGTGATACTTGCACACTTAAACAACCCGCATAATTCATGGATAAAAAGCAAATGATCACCAGGATGAACAGTTCCATCCCCAAAATAATAATTATCCATAACATGATCAACAATACTTGTAGGTATCTTAAAAGTATCTATCTCAACAGGTGGTGGTTCATCTACTACCCTAGCAGTGGTAGTAGTTTTCCCAAACAGAAAACCAAGTGGGTTATCCATATTGGAAACAAAGTAACAAGCAGTAACAAAAAGCAGTACTCACAGTAGAAGTTTCCTTTACCAGTTCCACTCTTCAATTGCGCTTCACTCCCCATCAACGGTGCCAGAAAATAGTCTTGATGACCCACAAGTATAGGGGGTGTATCGTAGTACTTTCGGTAAATAGGAGTGGCGATCCCAACAAGGAGAAGAAGGTGTTGACTAGTGGTATGGAGCAGGAAATCTCTGTAAATACTTAGCAAACAGATTTTTAGGGGTTTTCTGATAAAGCAACAAAACAAAGTGCAAGTAATAAAGAACAAACGCAGCAAGTGGCCTAATACTTTCTTAGCAAAGGACAAGCCGGTGGAAATACTTATAAGGACCAAACGTTCTTGAGGACACATGGGAATTCTGCAAGTGCTTTCGCTTCAAATAGCTAAGTACTCTTACTTGGTGTTGTAAGTGTTGTGTGGGTGAACCTGTGCTAATGTACCTACCTTACTTGGAATAATACATACTTGTGATTAAACCCCCTGCAAGCATCCACAACTACAGGAAAGTAATTAAGATATAAACCTAACCACAGCCTTAAACTCTGAGATCATACGCTCCCTTGTGCAATGGTGTCCTAACGGGGGTTCAGGTTTCTGTCACTCTGGCAACCCCACAATTAGTAGCCAAATACACAATGCATTCCCCTAGGCCCATAAATGCTGAAGTATCATGTAGTCGACGTTCACATGACACCACTAGAAGAATAGCACCACAACTTAAATATTGACCATTGAATAATAACTCAACACAAATCCACTACTAACAACAAGACTTCGCCCATGTCCTCAAGAACTAGAAGAACTACTTGATGGCGCCTAGCACTTGTCGTGGAACGCTTCGTTGGAAACCCCAAGAGCAAGGTGTGAAGAAGCACAGCAGCAAGTTTCCCTCAGTAAGAAACCGAGGTTATCGAACCAGTAGGAGGAAGGAAACGTCACACAGGTGTTGCAAGCAACGCGGAGACCTGCACAACACAAACTCAAGACTTTGCACCAACGAATCAGTGAGGTTGTCAAGCTCACCGGTGTGCTGTAACAAAGGATTAAACATATGGTGTGGAAGGTAATGGTTTGCAGCAAGTAAACAAGTAACAGTGGAAGATGTATCAATGGTAAAGATTGGACCGGGGTCCATAGTTCACTAGAGGTGCTTGTTGGGGTTCGTAGCATGGAAAACAAAAAATTTCTACCGCATGCAAACAAACAAGCCAAGATCTATATACTAGATTGTAGCAAAGAGTCGTTAGAGGAACTCACCTCGAAGATTCCAAAGCGGTTAACGAGAGCAGATTCTCGTGGGTGATGTAGTCGTACTCTTGCCGATCTCAAGATCGCGTAGACGATCCTTCTGGCGCTGAGTTCTGGCAGCGCTTCCGCAGTCGGTCACACGTTTGGTACTCGATGAAGACCTTTCTCTCCCTTGTTCCAGCAGGCAGCGGAGGTTGTATCACTCTCCTCGCGATTCCGGCAGCATGACGGCGTGGTACCGGAAGTAGAGGGGAGATCTCGCAGGGCTTCTCCTTAAGCTAGAGCGAGTATGGTGGAGTATGAGAGAGGCCTTGGTGATCGGTTTAGAGGTCACCAATAGGAGGGTGTAGCCGGCGGCTAGGGTTTGGGAAACACCCCAACTCGCCAAGTTGGAGGTGCCCTAGGCGGCGGCTTGGAGGAGGTGGTGGCGCCGGCGACTTGGAGGAGAGGGCTAGGGTTTTGGGTATGAGGGGTAGGGGAGCCCTACCCCTCCTTATATAGGTGGAGGGTGGCCGGTTGGGAGGAGGGTGGCCGGTTGGGAGGAGGGAGTCCTCCCCCAAATCGGCCTCCTTGGCCGGCGGGTGGAGGGAGGGGAACTCCTCCCCAAGTAGGTTTCCTACTCTCCCTCCACCAAGCAAACTTGCCGTTTGACTTTTTCAAATTGGCGTTTGACTTTCAAACTAGGATTTGATTTATCCCTTTATTTTGCCCAGCCAAGTGACCTAGTACATGATGCAACCATTCCATATTGTCATGACACATTCATGTACCCTTCCCCTCCATAGTGTCGGACCTTCCAGACCCCTTCTAGAACATTCCTGGTGAAAACACCGGAATCATTCCCCAACTCCGAAACAGGACTTTCCTTATATGAATCTTATTCCCGGACCATTCCGGATCTCCTCGTGATATCCCGGATCCCATCCGAGACTCCGAACAACATTCGGTATCTTACTCATCATTCCATAACTACTCAACAACATTGAATCCTTAAGTGTGTCTCCCTACGGTTCGTGAATTATGCGGACATGATCGAGACACCTCTCCGATCAATAACCAATAGAGGAATCTAGAAATTCATATGGCTCCCACATATTTCAACGATTACTTTGCGATCATATGAACCACTTACATACGATACCAATTTCCCTTTGTCTCACAATAGTTTACTTATCTGAGGTTTTGATCGTCGGTATCTCTGCATACCTAGTTCAACCTCGTTACCGATAAGTACTCTTTTCTCGTTCCCGTGGTATGTGATCCCTTGTGAGCCAGTCACATGCTTGCAAGCCACTTGGATGACATTCCACCGAGAGGGCCCAGAGTATATCTATCCATCATATGGATGGACAAATCCCACTCTTGATCCATGTGCCTCAACCCATACTTTCCGAACACTCAATGCCACCTTTATAGCCACCCAGTTACGGTGTGGTGTTTGATGTCATCAAAGCATCCTTCCGGTGATGGTGATTAGCATGATCTCATGGTCGAAGGAATTAGGTTACTATGTATCAGAAAGCTTATAGCAATTGAACTATTAAAATGACTTGATCTTTATGCTGTCGGAGATATGCCCTAGAGGCAATAATAAATATAGTTATTATTATATCTTTGTGTTTATGATAAATGTTTACATTCATGCTATAATAGTATTAACCAGGAAACATTAATACTTGTGTGATTTGTAAACTAAATTAGAGTCCCTGGTAAAGCCTCTTCATAATACTAGCTTGTTGTTTAATAAATGATTGTGGTTTCCCTATTATGAACATTGAGATGTTATTAACAACAAGATCATATCGTTAGGAGAATGGTATGATGGACATACTCCTATAGATAAGCGTAGCATAAAGATCAAGTCATTTTAATAGTTCAATTGCTATATGCTTTCTGATACATAGTAACCTAATTCCTTCGACCATGAGATCATGCTTATCACCATCACTGGAAGGATGCTTTGATGACATCAAACACCACACCGTAACTGGGTGGCTATAAAGGTGGCATTGAGTGTTCGGAAAGTATGGGTTGAGACACATGGGTCAAGAGTGGGAGTTGTCCATCCATATGACGGATAGATATACTCCGGGCCCTCTCGGTGGAATGTCATCCAATTAGCTTGCAAGCATGTGACTGGCTCACAAGGGATCACATATCACGGTAATGAGAAAAGAGTACTTATCGGTAACGAGGTTGAACTAGGTATGCAGAGATACCGACGATCAAAACCTCAGATAAGTAAACTATCGTGAGACAAAGGGAAATTGGTATCGTATGTAAGTGGTTCATTCGATCGCAAAGTAATCGTAGAAATATGTGGGAGCCATATGAATTTCCAGATTCCTCTATTGGTTATTGTTCGGAGAAGTGTCTCGATCATGTCCGCATAATTCACGAACCGTAGGGAGACACACTTAAGGATTCGATGTTGTTGAGTAGTTATGGAATGATGAGTAAGAGACCGAATGTTGTTCAGAGTCTCGGATGGGATCCGGGATATCACGAGGAGATCCGGAATGGTCCGGAGAATAAGATTCATATAAGGAAAGTCCTGTTTCGGAGTTGGGGAATGATTTCGGTGATTTCATCGGGAATGTTCTAGAAGGTTCCGGAAGGTCCAGCACTCCGGAGGGGAAGGGTACATGAATGTGTCATAACAAGTTGGAATGGTTGCATCATGTACCAGGTGTCATCGCTGAGCAAAATAAAGGGATAAATCAAATCCTAGTTTGAAAAGTCAAACGCCAATTTGAAAAGTCAAATGACAAGTTTGCTTGGTGGAGGGAGAGTAGGAAACCTACTTGGGGAGGAAGTCCTCCTCCCTCCACCGCCCGCCAAGGAGGCCTACTTGGGGGAGGACTCCCTCCCCCTTGGCCGCGCCCTCCCACCTATAAAAGGAGGGGCAGGGGTGGCCCTCTAGACCTACACCTTGCTCCACCAAAACCCTAACCCTAGCCGCCGTCCCTCCTGCAGCCGCCGCCGCCCTAGGATTTCTCCCAAGCCGCCGAGTTGGGGCCCTCCCTTGCCCTAGCCGCCAGCCTAGCCCTCTCTCCTTGGTGCCTCTAAACCCTAGATCGCCAAGGCCTCTCTCATAGTCCACCATACTCGCTCCGGCTTAAGGCGAAGCCCTGCGAGATCTCCCCTCTACTTCCGGTACCACGCCGTCGTGCTACCTAAATCGCGAGGAGAGTGCTACAACCTCCGCTACCTACGGGAACAAGGGAGATGAATGTCTTCATCGAGTACCGAATGTGTGACCGACTGCGGGAGCGCTGCCGGAACGCGGCGCCGGAAGGATCGTCTACACGATCTTGAGATCGGCAAGAGTACGACTACATCACCCACGAGAATCTGCTCTCGTTAAACACTTTGGAATCTTCGAGGGTGAGTTATTCTATCAACTCGTTGCTACAATCTAGTAGATAGATCTTGGCTTGTTTGTTTGTATGCGGTAGAAATTTTTTGTTTTCCATGCTATGAACCCAATCTGTGGTATCAGAGCCGTGTCTATATGTAGATCTGTTGCACGAGTAGAACACAATGGTCATTATGGGCGGTGGTGCTTTTATTATCAATTGCTTCTTGTGTACTTTGCATCTTGCGGTATGATGGGATGAAGCGGCCCGGGCTAACCTTACATGACATCGTTCATGAGACTTGCTCCACGCTCAACATGCAACTTGTATTGCATAAGTGGCTTTGCGGGTGTCTGTCTCTCCCATTATAGTATAGATCCAATTTACAACGGGCACTTGATAGTTCAAACATCAACGTTATGGTTCTTGTTCGTAAGTTAGATCGACACTTATTGAAAGCCCCAAACCACGTAAAATATGCAAAGAAAATTAGAGGCGTCTAACTTTGTTTTGCAGGGGTGTGCTGTGATGTGATATGGCCATGATTGTGATTATATTTGATGTATTCAATGTTCCTTATTGTAAGTTGGCAACCGGCAGGAGACATATGGTTGTCTTTAATTTCTGTGAAGACCCGCGTGTATATTCAAAGTAGTTGTAATAGTTGGAGCTGGTGGACGACAACCATGAAGCGGCGCCATTGACCTTGACGCTATGCCGGTGATGATGGAGATCATGTTCGTGCTTGAAGATGGAGATCGGAAGCACAAGAAGAAAGGCCATATCATATCACATATTATGAATTGCATGTGATGTTAATCCTTTATCATCTTGTATTGCTTAGTTAACAACGGTAGCATTATAAGATGATCCCTCATGCACATAAATTTCAAGTTCTAAAGTGTTCATCCTTAGTAAGCACGGTTGCTAAAGCTTGTTGTTTCGAAGCACCACGTGATGATTGGGTGTGTTAGATTCTGCAAGTGTATACAATGAGAGCAAGCCAGATTTGCTCTTGTGGAAGCTAAGGTTTGATCTTGACGAGCCTAGCATGTACAAACATGGTCTCGGAACACGGATCACCGAAAGGTAAAGCATGAGTCATATAGTAGATATGATGAACATGTTGATTGTTCGCCATTGAAGCTACATCAACTCTCGTGATGATCGGTTTTGATGTGGTGGATTTGGTTCGTGTGATCACTAATACAATGTGAGGTATATTCTTTTGAGTGGGAGTTCACTTAGATTAATTTAACTATTAATTAGAACTCAATTTATCATAAACTTAGTCTAAACTATTGCAAATATGTTGTAGAGCAATGGCGGCCCCTACCATCAATTTTAATGCGTTCCTAGAGAAAGAAAAGTTGAAAAACAATGGAATAAACTTCGCGGATTGGTTCCGCAATTTGAGGATTGTCCTCAATGCTGGTAATTTGACCTATGTGCTGGATGCACCGCTGGGTGACCCACCTGCAGCTGATGCTACCGATGAAGTAAAGAATGTTTACCTCGCTCGGAAGAATCAGTACTCCACAGTTCAGTGTGCTATCTTGTATGGTTTGGAATCGGAGCTTCAGAAAAGGTTTGAGAATTCAGACACACATGATATTGTCCGTGAACTCAAATTGATATTTGAGACTCACGCAGCAATTGAGAGCTATGAGGCTTCTGAAAAGTTCTTTAACTGCAAGATGGAAGAGGGCAGCTCCGTCAGCGAGCATGTGCTTAAGATGTCTGGGCACGCAAACAAACTCCAAAGCTTGGGTATAGTGATTCCTAATGCTTTGGGGATTTACCGTGTCCTCCAATCACTACCACCAAGTTACAAGAACTTTGTGATGAACTACAATATGCAAAGCATGAACAAGCAGTTGCCAGAACTCTTCTCCATGTTGAAATCTGCAGAAGTGGGGATCAAGAAAGAGCACCAAGTGTTGATGGTCAATAAGACCACCAAATTCAAGAAAGGCAAGTCTAAGCAAAAGGGAAACTTCAAGAAGGGTGGTAAGAAAGTTACCGCACCGACGAAGAAGACCAAGGCTAGACCTAAGCCTGATACAGAGTGCTTTTACTGCAAGAGAGAGGGTCACTGGAAGTGGAATTGCCCAAAGTACTTGGCGGATTTGAAGAACGGCAACATCAAGAAGAAAGGTTATCCGATATACATGTTATTGATGTGTATCTCACTAGTACTCGTAGTAGTGCCTGGGTATTTGATACTGGTTCAGTTGCTCATATTTGTAACTCGAAACTGGTACTGCAGAATAAACGGAAGCTAGCGAAGAACGAGGTGACGATTCATGTTGGAAATGGATCAAAGGTTGATGTGATCGCGGTCGGCACGCTACCTCTTCATCTACCATCGGGATTAGTTTTAGACTTAAATAATTGTTATTTGGTGCCTGCGTTAAGCATGAACATTATATCGGGATCTTGTTTATTGCGAGACGGTTACTTGTTTAAGTCCGAGAATAATGGTTGTTCGATTTATATGAGTAATATGTTTTATGCACATGCACCTTTGATAGATGGTCTATTCTTATTGAATCTCGATAGTGGAAATACACATATTAATAACATTGAAGCTAAACGTTTGAAATTAAGCGATAACTCGACCTATATGTGGCACTGTCGTCTTGGTCACATTGGAGTAAAGCGTATGAAGAAACTCCATTCCGATGGACTTCTTGAATCACTTTATTTTGAATAACTTGAAAGATGTGAAGCATGTCTGATGGGTAAAATGACTAAGACTCCATTTTCTGGTATGATGGAGTGAGCTACGAAATTATTGGAAATCATACATACCGATGTGTGTGGTCCAATGAGTGTAGCATCGCGCGGTGGTTATCATTATGTTCTTACCTTCACGGATGACTTAAGTAGATATGGGTATATCTATTTCATGAAACATAAGTCCGAAACTTTCGAGAAGTTTAAGGAATTTCAAAGTGAGGTAGAGAATCAACGTAACAAGAAGATTAAATTTCTATGTTCTGATCGTGGAGGTGAATATCTAAGTTACGAGTTTGGCGAGCATTTGAAGAAATGCGGAATACTTTCACAATTGACACCACCGGGAACACCATAGCGTAATGGTGTGTCTGAACATCGTAATCGAACTCTCTTAGATATGGTTCGTCCTATGATGTCACTTACAGATTATCGCTATCATTTTGGGGTTATGCATTAGAAACAGCCGCATTCACTTTAAATAGGGCACCATCTAAATCCGTTGAAACGACATCGTATGAATTATGGTTTGGGAAGAAACCTAAATTGTCGTTCCTTAAAGTTTGGGGTTGCGAAGCCTATGTAAAGAAGTTACAGCCGGACAAGCTTGAACCCAAAGCGGAAAAATGCGTCTTCATAGGATACCCAAAGGAAACTATTGGGTATACCTTCTATCATATATCCGAAGGCAAAATCTTCGTTGCCAAGAATGGATCCTTTCTAGAGAAGGAATTTCTCTCGAAAGAAGTGACTGGAAGGAAAGTAGAACTCGACGAGGTTGTTGAACCTTCTCTCGAACTTGCGAGTAGCGCATCACCGGAAGAAGTTCCTGTGGTGCCTGCACCAATAAGAGAGGAAGCCAATGATGATGATCATGAAACTTCGGTTGAAGTTGCTACAGAGCCTCGCAGGTCAACGAGAACTTGTACCACTACTGATTGGTATGATCCCGTTATGAGTGTCATGTTGGTGGACAACACCGATGACCCTGCGACATATGAGGAAGCAATGATGAGCCCAAATTCCAATAAATGGCAAGATGCCATGAAATTCGAGATTGGATCCATGTACGAAAACCATGTATGGACTTTGGTGGACTTACCGGATGGCCGAAAGGCTATCGAGAATAAATGGATTTTCAAAAAGAAAACATATGCTGATGGTAATGTTACTGTCTATAAAGCTCGACTTGTCGCAAAAGGTTTTCGGCAAATTCAAGGAGTTGACTACGATGAGACTTTCTCACGGTAGCGAAGCTAAAATCTGTGAGGATTATGTTAGCAATCGCTGCATATTACGATTATGAGATATGGAAGATGGATGTCAAAACAGCGTTCCTCAATGGTGACATTGATGAAGAGTTGTATATGATGCTACCCAAAGGTTTTGTCGATCCTAAAGATGCTAACAAGGTATGCAAACTTCAACGGTCCATATATGGATTGAAGAAAGCATCCCGAAGTTGGAATCAACGTTTTGATAATGTAATCAAAAGTTTTGGTTTTATACAAACTTATGGATAAGCTTGTATTTACAAGAAAGTGAGTGGGAGCTCTGTAGCATTCTTAATACTATATGTAGATGACATATTGTTGATTGGGAATGATGTAGACGTTCTTAATAGTGTCAAGGAATATTTGAATAATAGTTTTTCAATGAAAGATCTTGGCGAAGCAGCTTACATATTAGGCATAAAGATTTATAGAGATAGATCGAGACGCCTAATATCATTGTCACAAAGTACATATTTGGACAAAGTTCTAAAGAGGTTTGGAATGGAAGATAGCAAGAAAGGGTTCTTGCCCATGTTGCCCAATACGACCTTGAGTAAAACTCAAAGTCCAACAACAATAGAAGATAGAGAAAGGATGAGTAAGACTCCCTATGCCTCGGCCATCGGATCTCTAATGTATGCCATGCTATGTAATAGACCCGACATTGCATATGCTGTTAGTTTAACTAGCAGATATCAAAGTGATCCAGGAGTGGATCATTGGATAGCGGTCAAAAACATCCTTAAGTACTTGAAAAGAACTAAGGATATGGTTCTTTCTTATGGAGGTGATGAACAACTCGTTGTTAATGGTTACGCCTATGTAGTTGGAACACCGATCCAGACGATTCTAAATCTTAATCTGGATACGTATTTACTTTGAATGGTGCAGCAGTTAGCTGGAGGAGTGCAAATCAAAGCGTTGTGGCGAGATCTTCAACTGAATCGGAATACATAGCTACTTCAGAGGCTTCACAAGAAGCGATATGGATGAAGGAGTTCATTACAGAGCTCGGTGTGGTTCGAAGTGCGCTGGACCCAATGTCTATCTACTGTGATAACATGGGCCCCATAGCCAATGCGCAAGAACCAAGGTCACACAAGAAGCTGAAGCACATCAAGCTACGTTTTCACGCTATTCGAGAACATGTCCAAGATGGTTACATAAATATTTGCAAAGTACACACATATCTGAATGTGGCGGGTCCGTTGACTAAACCTCTCCCGAGGGCAAAACATGACCAACACCAAACTGCCATGGGTGTTCGGTATATTACCATGTAATCTAGATTAGTTGACTCTAGTGCAAGTGGGAGACTGTTGGAGATATGCCCTTGTCAGAGATGTAACCCCATATACCCCAGAGTTGAGGTATAAAGAGACACAATAACGAACGCAAAAATTCAATATCAAGGGAGACAAAGGGAACATTATGCAGGATAAGTAACATATGGCAAATAGAAAATAATAAGAGGTAAAAACTACCTGGGCCGAGTTATACCAATCTCGGCCCAGTCCTCGGGCTACTAGGCTGAATTAGACCCAGAGGAGGACATAACCCGGATGGGCCTTACCTCTGAACGGCCTAGCTAGTTCCCCGCCGGGTCAACCCGCCGAGTCAACGCCACCGCACCGTTCCTCGTCGAACCAAGACGCCTCGACGCCAACGCTCCCTCCCGCTGAGACTCCCTGCTTCCTCGACCGAATCCCGCATCGCCCACCTCGACGCACTGGGCCGCCGAGGTCTGCTCGCCTCACCAACGTCACCCGGGTGGGCCGGCTCAGAGCATCTCGGCCCACCGCGGGATTACTTCGCTGCGCCACCATCCGTTGACCGCGTGGCTCGGATGGGCCGGCACAGGCCGTATTCGGCCTGTCCCGAGGGCACCAGCCAGCTGCTCGCAGCGCTCCCCTTCTAGGCCGGCTGAAGACAAACCCCGGCTGGGCTGCCGCCACTTCGGGCCGACTAAGGAGAAAAGCCGGCTGGGCCCTCAGTAATTCGGCTGGGCTGCTTTATCACCCCAGGCCGAATTAATTCCTTCCCAGGCTGAATTTCCACTACGCCCTGAGCTCTTGGGCCGAGTTATAACGATCTAGACGCCCTGTTAATCATCTCCAGATGCCTCCACAGTCTCTACAAGCATACGCCAGCGGATCAAGACAAGACCAACAAGTATTGTGCCAGTCTTGGGAGTCCACCAGCTCAGACTGGCACATGACGTGTGGAATATGCCCATGGAATCTAACAAGATGCTAGGGATATGCTCTTAGCATCAAATAAGATGCTAGGGAATATGCCTGGCATCTCCAAATATGCCAAGGCATATGCTCAGCATCTCTGGAAGATGCCCAGAATATGCCATCTAGATGCTAAGCGTGTAGCACAAGACTTGTCCCCTGGGCTCCCCTTTATAAGGAGCACCAGGGGGATCGTTCGAGGAGAGGCCTAGGAGGGCTCTTCCCCTCTATGCTCAATAGGAGCCCTTCTTATTCTTCCTCCTCCAATCTCACAGAGAGATCTAGATAGAGGTTTAGGAGATACAGCTCAAGGAGCATGATTGTAGCCACAAGTATGGCAAGATTATAAGAGATTAGATGTATAGAATGAGGTGTTATCTCCACTTGAGAGTCTCAATCCTAGATGCATTGTATTTCTCTTTGTTCATTCGAGTGCGGTCTTCACTGCATCATCCCTCCCCGGATTCCTCCACGTCCATCGGCCCCAACTTTAGCCTACCCATGGCATATGCCGTGATACCACCACGGCATTTGGCGCCCACCGTGGGGCCTTTTAGTGGCGTTGGTTGGGTTTCCATCCGGACGGGAGCATCTTCATCAACTTCTTCCTCATAGGGCTCACTCATCTCCAACAACCGAACAGAGAACAAAGAGGTAAGCGCAGAGGATCTCCAAGTCTGACTCATCAAAGCAGGTAAGACTCTGCAAGAAGGACTCAAGCACTACTCCAAGCTTACTGTAAGTACCAGGTAACTCAGCAGGGCAGGTATGACTTAGCAAGACTCACTCAAACACTTCTCCAAGTATATTGTAAGTGCCAGATAACTCAACCACCTACACTCAATCCTTCACCCCGGGGAGAAAATAACTTAACCCGGGGACTAGTCAACTTATCCGTAGAGTCACCTTTGGATTAAGAGAACATTATGTTGATTTAGATATGAATGTGAGTCAGCTAATTTATAACTCGGATAGAAGTTGAATCACCTTATTTATGATTCAGATAGATTTGAGTCAATTTATTTATGCTTTGGATTATCCTGTAACTCAGCTCACCAACCAGCTAATTTATAACTTGGATAGAAGTTGAATCACCTTATTTATGATTCAGATAGATTTTGAGTCAGTTAATTTATGCTTTGGATTGACCTGTAACTCAGCTCACCAGCCAGCTTATTTATAACTCGGATAGAAGTTGAATCACCTTATTTATGATTCAGATAGATTTTGAGTCAGTTAATTTATGCTTTGGATTGACCTGTAACTCGTCTCACCAGCCAGCTTATTTATAACTCGGATAGAATTTGAGTCACCTTATTTATGATTCGGATAATATTTGAGTCAGCTTATTTATAACTCGGATAGAATTTGAGTCAGCTTATTATAATTCAGATAGAATTTGAGTCAGTTTATTTATGCTTTGGATTATACTTTAACTCAGCTCACCAGCCAGCTTATTGATAATTTGGATATAATTTGAGTCAATTTATTTATGCTTTGAATCAACCTTAAACTCAGCTCAGTAGCTTGTCTCGGATTCGGACTAACATTTGATTCAGCTTGCCAAGGTATATTATAATTCGGATCTGTATTCGGAATCGGCGTACTAAGCAAATCTCTGATTCGGGCCGAAGCTTGATTCAGCTCGCCCGATTGCCAGGTTATGTTATGACTCGGATTGATGTTTCACTATCTTGCCAGGTTACCCCATATCTCGGACGACTATTTGCCATCTTATCATATCTCGAATCTATATCTCATATCTACATCTTGAATCAGATCTCTCAGCGGTTAGCCCTATTATCATATCCCAAAACTTAATCTCGGATCTATATCTCGGATCCATATCAAAGGAAAATTAACATCATCTCACCAAATCAAGTTATATCGTGGCAATCAGATGACTCGGATTTGAGTCATTTAACTCGGATTTTGAGCCAAGTAACTCAGATTCGAGACATAAGTCAAATATGAGTAAAGTAACTCGGATTTGGAGTCAGATGACTCGGATTTGAGTCATATAACTCGGATTTTGAGCCAGGTAACTCAGATTCGAGACATAAGTCAAATATGAGTAAAGTAACTCGGATTTGGAGTCAGATGACTCAGATTTGAGTCATATAACTCGGATTTTGAGCCAGGTAACTCAGATTCGAGACATAAGTCGAATATGAGTAAAGTAACTCGGATTTGGAATCAGATGACTCAGATTTGAGTCATATACCTCGGATTTTGAGCCAGGTAACTCATATTCGAGACATAAGTCAAATATGAGTAAAGTAACTCGGATTTGGAGTCAGATGACTCGGATTTGAGTCATATAACTCGGATTTTGAGCCAGGTAACTCAGATTTGAGACATAAGTCGAATATGAGTAAAGTAACTCGGATTTGAGTCATATAACCCGGATTTTGAGTCAGATGATTCAGACTCAAGACATAAGTCAATTTTGAGTAAAACAACTCGGATTTGGAAACCGAAGACTCGGATTAAAACTTACCCAAAGAAGTCAAAAAACTTACCCAAAAGGGTTATGACCAGTGCCCAAGAAGGCCAGAAGTCAAGAACTTACCCAAAAGGGTTATGACCAGTGCCCAAGAAGGCCAGAAGTCAAGAACTTACCCAAAAGGGTTATGACTAGTGCCTAAGAAGGCCAGAAATCCAAAAACTTACCCAAAGGGGTTATGACCGATGCCCAAGAAGGCCAGAAGTCAAGAACTTACCCAAAAGGGTTATGGCCAGTGCCCAAGAAGGCCTGAAGTCAAAAACTTATCCAAAGGGGTTATGACCGGTGCCCAATAAGGCCAGAAGTCAAGAACTTACCCAAAAGGGTTATGGCCAGTGCCCAAGAAGGGCTAAAGTCAAGAACTTGCCCAAAAGGGTTATGACCAGTGCCCAAGAAGGCCAGAAGTCAAGAACTTACCAGAAAGGGTTATGAGCAGTGCCCAAGAAGGCCAGAAGTCTAAAACTTGCCCAAAAGGGTTGTGTGAAAAAGAAGTATATAACCAAGAGGTTATAAGTCATAAGACAACTCTGGGAATATTTGATACAAAGTCTATGAGCGACTCTACAAATCCCACATAGACTCGGGGACTAATGTCGGGGATGTAACCCCATATACCCCAGAGTTGAGGTATAAAGAGACATAATAACGAACGCAACAATTCAATATCAAGGGAGACAAAGGGAACATTATGCAGGATAAGTAACATATGGCAAAGAGAAAATAATAATAGGGAAAAACTACCTGGGCCGAGTTATACCAATCTCGGCCCAGTCCTTGGGCTACTAGGCCGAATTAGACCCAAAGGAGGACATAACCCGGATGGGCCTTACCTCTGAACGGCCCACCTAGTTCCCCGCCGAGTCAACGCCACCTCGGCACCGTTCCTCGTCGAACCAAGACGCCTCGACGCTAGCGCTCCCTCCCGCCGAGACTCCCTGCTTCCTCGACCGAATCCCGCATCGCCCACCTCGACGCACTGGGCCGCCGAGGTCTGCTTGCCTCACCAACGTCACCCGGGTGGGCCGGCTCAGAGCATCTCGGCCCACCGCGGGATTACTTCGCTGCGCCACCGTCTGTTGACCGCGTGGCTCGGATGGGCCGGCACAAGCCGTATCCGGCCTGTCCCGAGGGCACCAGCCAGCTGCTCCCAGCGCTCCCCTTCTGGGCCGGCTGAAGACAGACCCCGGCTGGCCTGCCGCCACTTCGGGCCGACTAAGGAGAAAAGCCGGCTGGGCCCTCAGTAATTCGGCTGGTCTGCTTTATCACCCTAGGCCGAATTAATTCCTTCCCAGGCCGAATTTCCACTACGCCCTGATCTCTTGGGCCGAGTTATAACGATCTAGACGCCCTGTTATTCATCTCCAGATGCCTCCACAGTCTCTACAAGCACACGCCAGCGGATCAAGACAAGACCAACAAGTATTGTGCCAGTCTTGGGAGTCCACCAGCTCACACTGGCACATGACGTATGGAATATGCCCATGGCATCTAACAAGATGCTAGGGATATGCTCTTAGCATCAAATAAGATGCTAGGGAATATGCCTGGCATCTCCAAAGATGTCAAGGCATATGCTCAGCATTTCTGGAAGATGCCCAGAATATGCCATCTAGATGCTAAGCGTGTAGCACAAGACTTGTCCCCTAGGCTCCCCTTTATAAGGATCACCAGGGGGATCGTTCGAGGAGAGGCCTAGGAGGGCTCTTCCCCTCTCTGCTCAATAGGAGCCCTTCTTCTTCTTCCTCCTCCAATCTCACAGAGAGATCTAGATAGAGGTTTAGGAGATACAGCTCAAGGAGCGTGATTGTAGCCACAAGTATGGCAAGATTATAAGAGATTAGATGTCTAGAATGAGGTGTTATCTCCACTTGAGAGTCTCAATCCTAGATGCATTGTATTTCTCTTTGTTCATTTGAGTGCGGTCTTCACTGCATCATCCCTCCCCAGATTCCTCCACGTCCATCGGCCCCAACTTTAGCCTACCCATGGCATATGCCGTGATACCACCACGACAACCCTAGAGGCAATAATAAATATAGTTATTATTATATCTTTGTGTTTATGATAAATGTTTACATTCATGCTATAATAGTATTAACCAGGAAACATTAATACTTGTGTGATTTGTAAACTAAATTAGAGTCCCTGGTAAAACATCTTCATAATACTAGCTTGTTGGTTAATAAATGATTGTGGTTTCCCTATCATGAACATTGAGATGTTATTAACAACAAGATCATATCGTTCGGAGAATGGTATGATGGACATACTCCTATAGATAAGCATAGCATAAAGATCAAGTCATTTTAATAGTTCAATTGCTATATGCTTTCTGATACATAGTAACCTAATTCCTTCGACCATGAGATCATGCTTATCACCATCACCGGAAGGATGCTTTGATGACATCAAACACCACACTGTAACTGGGTGGCTATAAAGGTGGCATTGAGTGTTCGGAAAGTATGGGTTGAGACACATGGATCAAGAGTAGGATTTGTCCATCCATATGACGGATAGATATACTCTGGGCCCTCTCGGTGGAATGTCATCCAATTAGCTTGCAAGCATGTGACTGGCTCACAAGGGATCACATATCACGGGAACGAGAAAAGAGTACTTATCGGTAACGAGGTGTCACATCCCAAAATTCTCCTAATTTTGGAATGTGAAATAAATAAATAATTTTGATTGATTGTTTGACTATGTTGAAAATTCTCAAAGAGAAGAAACTTTTTGAATAGAAAATCTCTTAACATTGAATTCAAAATCTTATATTCTTTTGTTATGACCTAAGTAGCCATATAGGCAAAAGGGCATGGATTGATTATGGATTGTATAATTGGTGTGCAAGATTTCAAAATGAAAATCATGAAGAATTCATAAGCATTTCATTACATCCATGCAAAGATCTCACAAACTGAATCCAAATCCTGGTATTTAAATCCTATAGTTAATTAAATTGACTTTATAAAACCCACTCTTGCAAGGCATAAATAATTGATAATTATAGCCTAAAAAGATCCAATTAATATTACAAAATTTTAGAAACAAAATTGAGCTCATTTGGAGCTATTATGAAAAAGTTATGGCATAAATACAAACAAATAAAGATATAAATAAAATGGAATATACAAGGATTTATAAACCAATACTTGAAAACTAGTAAAAACATTACAAATATGATCCTACAATGATCTATTCAATTTTAGAAAAATTTAGAAACAAGAATCGTGTCATTTGGAGTTCGTATGCAAAAGATATGAGAAAAACAAGTAAATAGAAAAAGAAAAAGAAAAAAAACTAACTAACGGGCCGGCGGCCCAGCTAGCCAGCCGACCGGAGCACAGGCACGCGCGTACGTACGTAGCTCAGTTGCTTTAAAAAGCGTGCAAAACAGTTTTTGACAAACCTATCTCTATTCAAATTGTTATATCTTTTTATTTACAACTTCGAATCGACTTACGTTTGTTTCTACTTGTTCCCTACTCTAAGACCTATCTCTACACCGTCCTAAAACTCCATATAAACTCGTGGAGCCACAGTTGTACGAGTTTCTCTTCTCGAAATCCCGAATCTACACATGTCCGAATCTTATTTCGCTTTTTAACCCATCTAGACTTCGCCGTTTGCCTTCGGTCAAAAAACGAAAGTTGTAGAACTCGGCGAAATATTTCAATTCCGACAAACCTCACCTCTTTTCATCCACCATAGCCGGAGAATTTCGCATCGCAATATTTCAGATCTGTCGGTGTAAATCTAAGATGTACTCGCGCTCGTTTCTTCAAATCCAAATTCCTTTGGTGAGAAGGTAGGACTAATGATTCCCCACAACTTTCATGTTCTAAGTTTTTCAATTTGACCTACGGATTTATCTCTCTAATACAAATCTGTTTCTTGTCTATTCTGAGCCAAAAATCGGGTCGATCACTTCTTCTAGCCACTGGATCCTATCTAGACGGCCGAGATCCAATCAAACCGGTGCGTGCCATGTCGTTATTCCGGTCAGCTTCCTCATCAACGCCACGTCGTCGTCAGGTCAGCATCTAGTCCCAGTCAGCATGCAAAGTCAACCTGTCCAGTCAGCGGAATATTCTCTGGAATATTCCATTCGAATTTAAAATTGCACATTATAGATCTAACTTGTAAAATTCATTAGAAATTCATACAACGTCTAAAAATTGCGTATAATATATCAAATTGAAGATAATTTTACGCACCATCATCTTATCAGAATAGATCCAACTTTTACTGTACGTGGTTACTGCAGTAATTTAATTAGTTTTAATAGCCTTTTAGGTTAATAAATTCATAGAAAAATTATCTGTAACTCCGAAAAATATGAACAATATATCAAATTGAAGCTACTGTAATGTAAATTAATAATATCTAGTTGGATCCAGCTTTTGTGGACTATTTACCCCATAGCAATTTAATTAGTTTTAATGGCTTTATAAATCATTAAATTCATAGTAAATTAATTTCTTGTCACAAAAATATAAATGGTATACCGATGGAAAGATGGTTCCATGTAGATCATCAATATGCAATTAGTTTATCCTTTGACTGTAAGGTTTTGCCGTGAAGATTTAAATGGTTTAATGGACTATTTAGAGTAATAAATTCATAAGAAAATAAATACTGCTCAGAAAATTACAAATAATATGTCCGTGGAACACAATTCCGTGGAGATTACAGATATAATTTTAGTTTGATTTTTAGACAACAGAAACTATATGAATCATTTAAAACCCATTAAACACTATTTAAATCATACAAAAAGATCTATAACTCCGATTAGGGTGAATCCAACGCCTACTGGTTCGTATTAACGTCCTCTATCCAGTAAACCCAAGAAACAAATTTAATTCGACAGTTAGAACATGCGTTACAACAGAACTATTTAAAACCCTATATTGGCAAGTGATTATTAATAACAAGTACTCCATTGCATTAATTGGCCTCTTGCATGCATCATATACTTCAATATTGTTTAGAGAACTAAAGTAACAACCATTGTGACTTATTAAATTGTCATGCATGCATTTGTTGCATTTGTTTGATCTCTATGTGCTATTGTTTATGATTGTATGCAATTGTTTGCTTGATAGATTGCGAGGAGTGCAACGTGTGTGATTGCAACTACTATGATTGCAAGTACTGTGGTTATGACGAGAGCAACCATTATATCTATGAGAATTGTGAGGATTATCTAACCGACTACATCTACAACAAAGGCAAGTGGTGTTATCTTGGTCATAAATGTCCTACTGTTTTCCTATGCATTATAGATGTTTTTGTAGAATTGCATATGTAGGAATTGATGTGTATATGCTATGCTATGTTCCATATTATTACCTAGCATTCCTTGTTTATGAGCCACCGTTGGTAGATGTGCTTAGCCATGCTATGATGAACGAGGGCTGGGTTACATCACTGAAGTTGTTTCTAAATGTGTTGGTTTGCAAAAACTAAAACAACTTAATCAATGAATCTCCTGGGTGTGATGGGATTGATAATTTTTGGTGGTATCATTGCGGAAAGGCACCTAGGACACTAAGAAAGGATTGGCTTCTTTGTTTGGTAGCTTTCATGTGCAACCATGTGCCAATAATGGAATGGGCGTTTGGTTGGACTCAGTAGGTTGTGTTAACTCGAACCCACGTATCCAGAGATGTAGATAGTGTAGGTTGGACCGGTGCGTGTCGGGTTTGGGGAGCTACTTCCCGAATGGTTCCTTCTTGGACTTCTCCCTATCATCACCCAATATGAGAGTGGTGGTACGAGCTGGGATGGCCAGTCACATGGGTAAAGTGTACTAATCCCTGCAGGGTGTATAAACTAATCAATTAGCCGTGTCCCCGGTTATGGACAATTTGAGCGGCCTGATATTGATGCTATGATATTTCTCATTCATCCTTATTTCTTAATTACTTAAAACTTGTTGGGTGAACATAATTGGGTAGGAGCACCTAGGAGTGAACCAGAGTGTCCTATTTATCGTATTGGAAAACTACTTTGTTACAAATGTTAGGATAAAACTGTTGCTTTATGCAAATGAGCCTGAACTCCACTTGGCCAAATAAGTATGTAGTTGATAGATCTGTTGTTAACCACTTTAGCCTACTTGCCATACATTCAATGTATTGACCATTCATGGATGCAACGTTTCATGTTGCAGGTTATATCGTATCTGAGTGATCGTTATAGGTCGCGAGACTCCACTCAATAATTGTTCGCCTGTGGCACATTTGAAGGATGGAGATCTACCTTGTATTTGCTTTCCGCTATAATATAATGTAAATTCTGGATCATATTCATTGTATTTATGATGCACAGTTATATTTGGTATCATTTTGTACTGTGTGTGCTAGTGAACCGATCCAGGGATTGGCACTATACACATGAACTCAGCCTTATCAGGCGAGGGTGTTACACGAGGTTGAACTAGGTATGCAGAGATACCGACGATCAAAACCTCGGAAAAGTAAACTATCGTGAGACAAAGGGAAATTGGTATCGTATGTAAGTGGTTCATTCGATCGCAAAGTAATCGTAGAAATATGTGGGAGTCATATGAATTTCTAGATTCCTCTATTGGTTATTGTTCGGAGAAGTGTCTCGATCATGTACGCATAATTCACGAATCGTAGGGAGACACACTTAAGGATTCGATGTTGTTGAGTAGTTATGGAATGATGATTAAGAGACCGAATGTTGTTCGGAGTCTTGGATGGGATCCGGGATATCACGAGGAGATCCGGAATGGTCCGGAGAATAAGATTCATATAAGGAAAGTCCTGTTTCAGAGTTGGGGAATGATTCCGATGATTTCATCAGGAATGTTCTAGAAGGTTCCGGAAGGTCCGGCACTCCAGAGGGGAAGGGTACATGAATGTGTCATAACAAGTTGGAATGGTTGCATCATGTACTAGGTGTCATCGCTGAGCAAAATAAAGGGATAAATCAAATCCTAGTTTGAAAAGTCAAACGCCAATTTGAAAAGTCAAACGGCAAGTTTGCTTGGCGGAGGGAGAGTAGGAAACCTACTTGGGGAGGAAGTCCTCCTTCCTCGACCGCCGGCCAAGGAGGCCGACTTGGGGGAGGACTCCCTCCCCCTTGGCCGTGCCCTCCCACCTATAAAAGGAGGGGCAGGGGTGCCCCTCTAGACCTACATCATGCCCCACCGAAACCCTAACCCTAGCCGCCGGCCCTCCTGCAGCCCCCGCCCTAGGGTTTCTCCCAAGCCACCGAGTTGGGGCCCTCCCTTGCCCTAGCCGCCGGCCTAGCCCTCTCTCCTTGGTGCCTCTAAACCCTAGATCGCCAAGGCCTCTCTCATAGTCCACCATACTCGCTCCGGCTTAAGGCGAAGCCCTGCGAGATATCCCCTCTACTTCCGGTACCACGCCGTCGTGCTGCCGGAATCGCGAGGAGAGTGCTACAACCTCCGCTGCCTGCTGGAACAAGGGAGAGGAAGGTCTTCATCGAGTACAGAACATGTGACCGACTGCGGGAGCGCTTCCGGAATGCGGCGCCGGAAGGATCGTCTACACGATCTTGAGATCGGCAAGAGTACGACTACATCACCCACGAGAATCTGCTCTCGTTAAAAACTTTGGAATCTTCGAGGGTGAGTTATTCTATCAACTCGTTACTACAATCTAGTAGATAGATCTTGGCTTGTTTGTTTGTATGCGGTAGAATTTTTTTGTTTTCCATGTTATGAACCCCAACATATGCTACGCTTATCTATAAGAGTATGTCCATCATACCATTCTCCTAATGATATGACCTTGTTATTAACAACATCTCAAATTTTCATGATCAAGAAACAATGGTCATCTATTAATCAACAAGCTAGTATTATAAAGAGGCTTTACCAGGGACTCTAATTTAATTTACGAATCATACAAGTATTAATGTTTCTGGTCAATACTGTTATAGCATGAATGTAAAAATTTATCAGGAACACAAAGATATAATAATAACTACATTTATTATTGCCTCTAGGGCATATCTCCAACAGTGCTCTCCTTAGATAAACAACATGGCATGAAGGGTAAAGAAATTACACCAGGGCAATTGACAGGAACTGAGCAAGGCATAACAATGCAATTACCAATCAGAAAGATCCTATGAGATTCGGTTGGGCAATACAACAAGATACATAGACCGCCATCCAAATGCATCTATGACTAGAAGTCCACCTTCAGGTTATCATCCGAACCCCCTCCAGTATTAAATTGCAAGCAACAGACAACTACTTTAAGCAAAGTGTGTAAGGTAAACAGTCCACATGTTCCATGAACAAGAGACCGTTGTTTTCTCCCTAGTAGCAACAACACATCTATAACCGAAGAGATTATTGTCACTTCCCTTGGATCGGTGTTCCAACTAGCATCGGTATAACCATTAACAACGAGATGTTCATCACCTCCATAAGAAAGAACCATATCCTTAGTTCTTCTCAAGTACTTAAGGATGTTTTTGACCGCTGTCCAATGATCCACTCCTGGATCACGTTGATATCTGCTAGTCAAACTAATAGCATATGCAATGTCGGGTCTAGTACATAGCATGGCATACATTAGATATAATATGGCTGAGGCATAGGGAGTCTTACTCATCCTTTCTCTATCTTCTGCTGTTGCTGGACTTTGAGTTTTACTCAAGGTCGTATTGGGCAACATGGGCAAGAACCCTTTCTTGTTATCTTCCATTCCAAACCTCTTTAGAACTTTGTCCAAATATGTACTTTGTGACAATGATATTAGGCGTCTCGATCTATCTCTATAAATCTTTATGCCTAATATGTAAGCTGCTTCGCCAAGATCTTTCATTGAAAAACTATTATTCAAATATTCTTTGACACTATTAAGAAGGTCTACATCATTCCCAATCAACAATATGTCATCTACATATAGTATTAAGAATGCTACAGAGCTCCCACTCACTTTCTTGTAAATACAAGCTTCTCCATAAGTTTGTATAAAACCAAAGTTTTTGATTACCTTATCAAAATGTTGATTCCAACTACGGGATGCTTGCTTCAATCCATATATGGACCGTTGAAGTTTGCATACCTTGTTAGCATCTTTAGGATCGACAAAACCTTTGGGTTGCATCATATATAACTCTTCATCAATGTCTCCATTGAGGAACGCCGTTTTGACATCCATCTGCCATATCTCATAATCGTAATATGCAGCGATTGCTAACATAATCCTCACAGACTTTTGCTTCGCTACCGGTGAGAAAGTCTCATCCTAGTCAACTCCTTGAATTTGTCGAAACCCTTTTGCGACAAGTCGAGCTTTATAGACAATAACATTACCATCAGCATCTGTTTTCTTCTTGAAAATCCATTTATTCTCGACAGCCTTCCGGCCATCCGGTAAGTCCACCAAAGTCCATACTTGTTTTTCGTACATGGATCCAATCTCGGATTTCATGGCATCTTGCCATTTATTGGAATCTGGGCTCATCATCGCTTCCTCATATGTTGCAGGGTCATCGGTGTTGTCCACCAACATGACACTCATAACGGGATCATACCAATCAGGAGTGGTACGATTTCTCGTTGACCTGCGAGGTTCTATAGCAACTTCAACCGAAGTTTCATGATCATCATCATTAGCTTCCTCTCTTATTGGTGTAGGCGCCACAGGAACTACTTCCGGTGCTGCGCTACTCGCAAGTTCGAGAGAAGGTTCAACAACCTCGTCGAGTTCTACTTTCCTTCCAGTCACTTCTTTCGAGAGAAATTCTTTCTCTAGAAAGGATCCATTCTTAGCAACGAAGATTTTGCCTTCGGATCTATGATAGAAGGTATACCCAATAGTTTCCTTCGGGTATCCTATGAAGATGCATTTTTCCGCTTTGGGTTCAAGCTTGTCCGGCTGTAAGTTCTTTACATAAGCTTCGCAACCCGAAACTTTAAGGAACGACAATTTAGGTTTCTTCCCAAACCATAATTCATACGGTGTCGTTTCAACGGATTTAGATGGTGCCCTATTTAAAGTGAATGCGGCTGTTTCTAATGCATAACCCCAAAACGATAGCGATAAATCTGTAAGTGACATCATAGAACGAACCATATCTAAGAGAGTTCGATTACGATGTTCGGACACACCATTATGCTGTGGTGTTCCCGGCGGTGTCAATTGTGAAAGTATTCCGCATTTATTTAAATGCTCACCAAACTCGTAACTTAGATATTTACCTCCACGATCAGAACATAGAAATTTAATCTTCTTGTTACGTTGATTCTCTACCTCACTTTGAAATTCCTTAAACTTCTCGAAAGTTTCGGACTTATGTTTCATGAAATAGATATACCCATATCTACTCAAGTCATCCGTGAAGGTAAGAACATAACGATAACCACCGCGTGATGCTACACTCATTGGTCCACACACATCGGTATGTATGATTTCCAGTAAGTCTGTAGCTCGCCCATTCTTCCTAGAAAATGGAGTCTTAGTCATTTTACCCATCAGACATGCTTCGCATCTTTCAAGTGATTAAAAATCAAGTGATTCAAGAAGTCCATCGGAATGGAGTTTCTTCATATGCTTCACTCCAATATGACCAAGACGACAGTGCCACATATAGGTCGAGTTATCGCTCAATTTCAAACGTTTAGCTTCAATGTTATTAATATGTGTATTTCCACAATCGAGATTCAATAAGAATAGACCATCTATCAAAGGTGCATGTGCATAAAACATATTACTCATATAAATCGAACAACCATTATTCTCGGACTTAAACAAGTAACCGTCTTGCAATAAACATGATCCAGATATAATGTTCATGCTTAACGCATGCACCATATAACAATTATTTAAGTATAAAACTAATCCCGATGGTAGATGAAGAGGTAGCGTGCCGACCGCTATCACATCAACCTTTGATCCATTTCCAACGCGCATCGTCACCTCGTTCTTCGCTAGCTTCCGTTTATTCTGCATTACCAGTTTCGAATTACAAATATGAGCAACTGAACCAGTATCAAATACCCAGGCACTACTACGAGTACTAGTGAGATACACATCAATAACATGTATATCGGATATACCTTTCTTCTTGATGTTGTCGTTCTTCAAATCCTCCAAGTACTTTGGGCAATTCCGCTTCCAGTGACCTTCTCCCTTGCAGTAAAAGCACTCAGTATCAGGTTTAGGCCTAGCCTTGGTCTTCTTCGCCGGTGTGGCAACTTTCTTACCGCCCTTCTTGAAGTTTCCCTTTTTCTTAGACTTGCCTTTCTTGAATTTGGTGGTCTTATTGACCAACAACACTTGGTGCTCTTTCTTGATCTCCACTTCTGCAGATTTCAACATGGAGAAGAGTTCTGGCAACGTGTTGTTCATGTTTTGCATATTGTAGTTCATCACATAGTTCTTGTAACTTGGTGGTAGTGATTGGAGGACACGGTAAATCCCCAGAGAATTAGGAATCACTATACCCAAACTTTGGAGTTTGTTTGCGTGCCCAGACATCTTAAGCACATGCTCACTGACGGAGCTGCCCTCTTCCATCTTGCAGTTAAAGAACTTTTTGTTGGAGATATGCCCTAGAGGCAATAATAAATGTAGTTATTATTATATCTTTGTGTTTATGATAAATGTTTACGTTCATGCTATAATAGTATTAACAAGGAAACATTAATACTTGTGTGATTTGTAAACTTAATTTGAAGTCCCTAGTAAAGCCTCTATATATAATACTAGCTTGTTGGTTAATAGATGATTGTGGTTTCCCTATCATGAACATTGAGATGTTATTAACAACAAGATCATATTGTTAGGAGAATGATATGATGGACATACTCCTATAGATAAGCGTAGCATAAAGATCAAGTCATTTTAATAGTTCAATTGCTATATGCTTTTTGATACATAGTAATCTAATTCCTTCGACCATGAGATCATGCATATCACCTTTACTGGATGGATGCTTTGACGACATCAAACACCACACCATAACTGGGTGGCTATAAAGGTGGCATTGAGTGTTCAGAAAGTATTGGTTGAAACACATGGATCAAGAGTGGGATTTGTCCATCCATATGACGGATAGATATACTCTGGGCCCTCTCGGTGAAATGTCATCCAATTAGCTTGCAAGCATGTGACTGGCTCACAAGGGATCACATATCACGGGAACGAGAAAAGAGTACTTATCGGTAACAAGGTTGAACTAGGTATGCAGAGATACCGACGATCATAACCTCGGATAAGTAAACTATCGTGAGACAAAGGGAAATTGATATCGTATGTAAGTGGTTCATTCGATCGCAAAGTAATCATAGAAATATGTGGGAGCCATATGAATTTCCAGATTCCTCTATTGGTTATTGTTCGGAGAAGTGTCTCGATCATGTCTGCATAATTCACGAACCGTAGGGAGACACACTTAAGGATTCGACGTTGTTTTGAGTAGTTATGGAATGATGAGAAAGAGACCGAATGTTGTTCGGAGTCCCGGATGGGATCCGGGATATCACGAGGAGATCCGGAATGGTCCGGAGAATAAGATTCATATAAGGAAATTCCCGTTTCGGAGTTGGGGAATGGTTCCGGTGTTTTCATCGGGAATGTTCTAGAATGTTCCGGAATGTCCGGCACTCCGGAGGGGAAGGGTACATGAATGTGTTGTATCAAGTTGGTATGATTGCATCATGTATTAAGTGTCATCGCTGAACCAAATAAAGGATTAATTCAAATCCTAGTTTGAAAAGTCAAACAGCTAGTTTGAAAAGTCAAACGGCTAAATTTGGAAAGAGGAAAAGAGGAGGAGTGGGAAACCGAGTTGGGGAGGAGTTCCCTCCTCCAACCGGCGGCGCCCACCCAAGCCGAGTTGCGGAGGGACTCCCCTCCCTCCCCTTGGCCGGCCGGCCCCTCCACCTATATAAGGAGGGGCAGGGCTCCCTCCTAGCACACACAAGTCCCTTGCCCCGAAAACCCTAACCCTAGCCGCCGCCGCCCTCCAAGCCGCCGCCGCCTTGGGATCTCCTTGCCACCGACTTGGGCACCACCAAACCCTAGCCTCCGGCCCTAGCACCTCTTCCTCGGCGTGTCTAAACCCTAGATCGTCGAGGGATTTCTCATAGCCCACCATACTCGCTCCGGCTTAAGGCGAAGCCCTGCGAGATCTCCCCTCTACTTCCGGTACCACGCCGTTGTGCTGCCGGAATCGCGAGGAGAGTGCTACAACCTCCGCTGCCTGCTGGAACAAGGGAGAGGAAGGTCTTCGTCGAGTACCGAACGTGTGACCGACTACGGGAGCGCTTCCGGAACGCAGCGCCGGAAGGATCGTCTACGCGATCTTGAGATCGGAAAGAGTACGACTACATCACCCACGAGAATCCGCTCTCGTTAAACACTTTGGAATCTTCGAGGGTGAGTTATTCTATCGACTCGTTGCTACAATCTAGTAGATAGATCTTGTCTTGTTTGTTTGTATGTGGTAGAAAATTTTTGTTTTCCATGCTACGAAACCCTACACTTTTCAGAAGCCTCATAACTCTCAACTGTCGCGTGAGCCTCAAATATCATTTTGAGTTCACGGACAATATCATGTGGGTCTTGGTTCTCAAACCTTTTCTAAAGCTCCGATTCCAAACCATACAAGATAGCACACTGAACTGTGGAGTACTGATTCTTCTGAGTGAGGTAAACATTCTTTACTTCATCGGTAGCAGTAGCTGCAGGTGGTTCACCTAGCGGTGCATCCAGCACATAGGTCAAATTACCAGCATTGAGGACAATCCTCAAATTGCGGAACCAATCCGCGAAGTTGCTTCCATTGTTTTTTCAATTTTTCTTTCTCTAGGAACACATTAAAATTGATGGTAGGGGCCGCCATTGATCTATAACATATTTGCAATAGTTTAGACTAAGTTTATGACAAATTGAGTTCTAATTAATAGTTAAATTAATCTAGGTGAACTCCCACTCAAAACAATGTCCCTCACATTGTTTTAGTGATCACATGAACCAAATCCACCACATCAAACCGATCAACACGAGAGTTGATGTAGCTTCAATGGCGAACAATCAACATGTTCATCATATATACTATATGACTCATGCTTTACCTTTCGGTGATCCGTGTTCCGAGACCATGTCTGTACATGCTAGGCTCGTCAAGATCAAACCTTAGCTTCCGCATGAGAAAATCTGGCTTGCTCACGTTGTATACACCCGCAGAATCTAACACACCCGATCATCATGTGGTGCTTCAAAACAACGAGCTTTAGCAAACGGTGCTTACTAAGGATGAACACTTTGAAACTTGAAATTTGTGTGCTTGAGAGATCATCTTATAATGCTACCGTCGTTAACTAAGCAATACAAGATGCATAAAGGATTAACATCACATGCAATTCATAATATGTGATATGATAGGCCTTTCTTCTTGTGCTTCCGATCTCCATCTTCAAGCACGAACATGATCTCCATCATCACCGGTATAGCGTCAAGGTCAATGGCGCCGTTTCATGGTTGTCGTCCACCAGCTTCAACTATTACAACTACTTTGAATAGACACACGGGTCTTAACGGAATTTAAAGACAACCATATGGCTCCTGACGGTTGCCAACTTACAATAAGGATCATTGCATACATCAAATATAATCACAATAATGGCCATATCACATCACATCACACCCCTGCAAAACAAAGTTAGACGCCTCTAATTTTCTTTGCATATTTTACGTGGTTTGGGGCTTTCAATAAGTGTCGCTCTAACTTACGAACAAGAATCACAACGTTGATGTTTGAACTATCAAGTGTCCGTTGTAAATTGGATCTATACTATGATGGGAGAGACAGACTCCCGCAAAGCCACTTATGCAATACAAGTTGCATGTTGAGCGTGGAGCAAGTCTCATGAACGATGTCATGTAAGGTTAGCCCGAGCCACTTCATCACATCGTATCGCAAGATGCAAAGTACACAAAAAGCAATTGATAATAAAAGCACCACCGCCCATAATGACCATTGTGTTCTAATCGTGCAACAGATCTACATATAGACACGACTCTGATACCACTGTTGGGGTTCGTAGCATGGAAAACAAAAAATTCTACCACATGCAAACAAACAAGCCAAAATCTATCTACTAGATTGTAGCAATGAGTCGATAGAGGAAATCACCCTCGAAGATTCCAAAGCGGTTAACGAGAGCAGATTCTCGTGGGTGATGTAGTCGTACTCTTGCCGATCTCAAGATCGCGTAGACGATCCTTCCGTCGCTGCGTTCTAGTAGCGCTTCCGCAGTCGGTCACACATTCGGTACTCGATGAAGAACTTCCTCTCCCTTGTTCCAGCAGGCAACGGAGGTTGTTGCACTCTCCTCGCGATTCCGGCAGCACGACGACGTGGTACCGGAAGTACAGGGGAGATCTAGTAGGGCTTCGCCTTAAGCCGGAGCGAGTATGGTGGAGTATGAGAGAGGCCTTGGTGATCTAGGGTTTAGAGGGCACCAAGGGGAGGGTGTAGCCGGCGGCTAGGGTTTGGGAAACACCCCAACTCTCCGAGTTGGAGGTGCCCTAGGCGACGGCGGCTTGGAGGAGGTGGTGGCGCCGACGACTTGGAGGAGAGGGCTAGGGTTTTGGGTGTGAGGGGTAGGGGAGCCCTACCCCTCCTTATATAGGTGGAGGGTGGCCGGTTGGGAGGAGGGAGTCCTCCCCCAACTCGGCCTCCTTGGCCGGCGGGTGGAGGGAGGGTAACTCCTCCCCAAGTAGGTTTCCTACTCTCCCTCCACCAAGCAAACTTGTCGTTTGACTTTTTTAAATTGGCGTTTGACTTTGAAACTAGGATTTGATTTCTCCCTTTATTTTGCCCAGCCAAGTGACCTAGTACGTGATGCAACCATTCCATATTGTCATGACACATTCATGTACCCTTCCCCTCCGGAGTGTTGGACCTTCCGAACCCTTCTAGAACATTCCTGGTGAAAACACCGGAATCATTCCCCAATTCCGAAATAGGACTTTCCTTATATGAATCTTATTCCCGGACCATTCCGGATCTCCTCGTGATATCCCGGATCCCATCCGAGACTCCGAACAACATTCGGTCTGTTACTCATCATTCCATAACTACTCAACAACATCGAATCCTTAAGTGTGTCTCCCTACGGTTCGTGAATTATGCGGACATGATCGAGACACCTCTCCGATCAATAACCAATAGAGGAATCTAGAAATTCATATGGCTCCCACATATTTCAACGATTACTTTGCGATCGTATGAACCACTTACATACGATACCAATTTCCCTTTGTCTCACAATAGTTTACTTATCTGAGGTTTTGATCGTCGGTATCTCTGCATACCTAGTTCAACCTCGTTACCGATAAGTACTCTTTTCTCGTTACCGTGGTATGTGATCCCTTGTGAGCCAGTCACATGCTTGCAAGCCAATTGGATGACATTCCACCGAGAGGGCCTAGAGTATATCTATCCATCATATGGATGGACAAATCCCACTCTTGATCCATGTGCCTCAACCCATACTTTCCGAACACTCAATGCCACCTTTATAGCCACCCAGTTACGGTGTGGTGTTTGATGTCATCAAAGCATCCTTCCGGTGATGGTGATTAGCATGATCTCATGGTCGAAGGAATTAGGTTACTATGTATCAGAAAGCTTATAGCAATTGAACTATTAAAATGACTTGACCTTTATGCTACGCTTATCTTTAGGAGTATGTCCATCATACCATTCTCCTAATGATATGACCTTGTTATTAGCAACATCTCAAATCTTCATGATCAAGAAACTATGATCATCTATTAATCAACAAGCTAGTATTATAAAGAGGCTCCTAATTTAGTTTACAAATCACACAAGTATTAATGTTTCTGGTCAATACTGTTATAGCTTGAATGTAAACATTTATCATAAACACAAAGTTATAATAATAACTACATTTATTATTGCCTCTAGGGCATATCTCCAACAGTGCTCTTCTTAGATAAACAACATGGCATGAAGGGTAAACAAATTACACCAGGGCAATTGACAGGAACTAAGCAAGGCATAACAATGCAATTACCAATTAGAAAGATCCTATGAGATTCGGTTGGGCAATACAACAAGATACATAGACTGCCATCCAACTGCATCTATGACTAGAAGTCCACCTTCAGGTTATCATCCGAACCCCCTCCAGTATTAAGTTGCAAGCAACAGACAACTACTTTAAGCAAAGTGTGTAAGGTAAACAGTCCACATGTTCCATGAACAAGAGACCGTTGTTTTCTCCCTAGTAGCAACAACACATCTATAACCGAAGAGATTATTGTCACTTCCCTTGGAAACTAGAGGCATGAACCCACTATCGAGCATAAATACCCCCTCTTGGAGTCACTAGCAACTACTTGGCCAAGATAGCTACTAACAACGAAGAGCATGCAAGATCACAAACAACACATAAATGATAGAATCATAAAGACAAAACCATTAATCAAACCAACATAATAATCTCAATATCCATCGGATCCCCACAAACACAACATGCATGATTACAAATAGATTAGATCTTGATCATGAACGGAGCTCACAAGGTCTATATATGAAAGCACAAAGGAGGAGATACAACCATCTAGCTACTACATGGACCCATAGTCCAAGGTGGAACTACTCACGCATCATACCGGAGAGAAGGCCTCCGGGATGATCTCCGCTCCGGTAGGGTGCCGGGAAGAACTTTAGATCCCCCGATCTAGGGACGACGGTGGCGGCGGCTACAGAAGGTTTCGTGGAGATTTGATCGGGTACATAGGGTTTCTGCATCAGGGGCTTCTTATATGCGAAGGGGGAGGCCGAGGAGGCGGCCAGGGGCCCCACACCCCTCCCAGGTGCGGGGCAGGGCCCACCCGCGCCTAGGGTGGGTCTGGCCGCCCTGGCTTGCCTCTCCGGCTCCCCTCTGGACTTCTTGTTGCCCACGGAAAGTAATTGACTTTGACGTTTGTCCCGTCCAATTCCGAGAATATTTCTTTACTAGCTTTTCTAAAACCAAAAATAGCAGAAAACAGACAACTGGCACTGTAGCAACTTGTTAATAGGTTAGTACCAGAAAACATGTAAAAAGTACCTCAAAGTGTAGACAAAGCAAAGCAAAGTAGATACTAAACAAGCATGGAGCATCGACAATTATAGATATGTTTCCGACGTATCAAGCATCCCCAAGCTTAATTCCTGCTCGTCCTCGAGTAGGTAAGTGATAAAAATAATAATTTTTGAGGCGACATGCACCCTCACAATAAATATCTAACCATTTGCAAGCATTGAAAGCTGGGATCAAAGAACTCTAAACATGTGCATGAAAGATGGAGTTCTAACAATAGGACATAGTAACTATGCATGCAACATGACAAGCTACAAACAAAGATCATGAATAACATGCATTGAAAAACGTTTATTTGTTTCACATACAGAAAGCATAGCATAGTGGCAATCAGCTTGTCCCTCATAGAGTAGCAAATAGATGCATAGGACACATTCAAAGTTCACAAGGGTGACTAGAAGCAAATAGCACAAGAACAAGTAATATCACAATATGCATCAATCAATAAGCTTTGGAACACTGCACACAGAATGACAACTATGCTCTCTTAATGGTGCCTAAAGGTAGAAGGTGGAGACTCAAATAATGGTGGAAGAAAAGACTTTTATAAAGGAAGCAGTGATTTCAAGTTTCAAAAAGAGGTTCCAAAAATTATGGTACTTGTTAGCTTTCAGCCCTCATTGCCCCTATCATAAGAATCTTGAAGTGGTTAAGGTTAAAGTGGCAAAGATGGAGTATATGTTTGACGAAGTATAAGTTGGCAATCTCAAGTCCCTTGAATACGAGGGCCACACCTCATGCTACTCAACTTTGTTCACCTATAAGTTCTTGTCATTGTAAGTATTTGCATATCATTGATAACCGCCAACGGGGTACCCCTTGCACATAGTACAGGAGCTTTCCCATAACCAAAATGACAAGGCAAGCAGACAATGAGCATCTCAGCAATCTTCTTATTTCCCATGGGAATATGGTGTTTTTTTTCTCTCTTTCCCTCTTTATTTCACACCGGTGACATCCATAGACAATAGAGCATGATATCAACTGAGTACAAAGTACAAGTGCAATGTTGAAAACATTACCCATGACAGCACGGTTCTGCTAATTCCAACGTATAAGTGCAAGCATATACAACAAAGTTTTCACAATGGTTCAAGTTTATTAGGGGCAAAGAGTATACAATGTGTCATCAAGTTTGTGAGGGCTTTAATCACTAAGTTTTCACATAACAAAATAGTTTTTAATTGGAAGATAGTTGAAAACAAGAATATACTTGGAATGGTGTAACACACCATGCATAGGAGTTTATAGTGGACACTTTGGAATAACTTGGTTTCTTGGGAGTTGGAAGCATGAGTAGAGCTTACTCATACAAGTGGAGGCTAGCAAAAGACTGGGAGCAACCAAATAAGAGAGCAATAATGGCCATAATCATGCAATGGAACAAAGCATACTAATCAAAGCAAAGAGTGGTACTACAAGTCAAGGACTAAATGATCATAGATGCTAATGATGACTTGTCATAGTCATAACATGGTGTGAGCATGTGCCAAGTCAGTCCAAGCAAAACATCAAAGGAGAATACCACAATACTATGTTTTTGCATGCTAAAACAACGCATAATTTATTCAAGGAACACTAAGCAATCCAATTGTTTGGAACAAGACATGCTACAGCAATAATCACTAAGCATAATGTCAAAACAACACCTAGCATGTCATGCTAAAGCCTAAGTCAGAGTCAATGCAAGCTCCTCTTGCACTTACAAGCAAGAACTTACTACTCCTTTCCAACACCAAGCAACTTATTTGCAAAACAACACAGCGAGAACGGGGGTCCAAACTACTCAAGCAAACTAAACAAATTAAGAAAAGCAAACAAAAACTAAGGAGCTCCAAGAACAACATAACTGTGTATGAAACAATAAAAATGTAGTGTCTAGACAGACCTGAGCTTTTTATTGATGAAGAAGGGGATGCCTTGGGCATCCCCAAGCTTTGACGCTTGTAACTCTTGGATATTTATTGGGGTGAAACCATGGTGGCATCCCAAAGCTTGAGCTTTTGTCCATTCTTCATCTCATTGCATTATTCTTTCTCTACACCTGAAATTTTTCCTTCATACAAAACTTCACACAATCTTCATTAGCAACATTAGCTTATTCAAAAGATATTAGACCTCTGGCAAAGGTTTGGAACAGCAAGGATTTTTACTAAAAACACCAGCTACTGTAGTAACTCCTTCAAAAATATCAATTTACATAAAGAGAACTCAAAAAGGAATCAATAAGAAGCACATGCAAATAATGGCAGAAATCTGTCAAAACAGACCAGCAGGTAGAAACCGTTTTTTGCGAACATCTTCTGTTGCTCAAATCAAAAAGTGTTGAACTAACGAAAGTTATCTAACATATTGGGGGATTTATTCGTAACTTTTCAGCTCAATCCGAGTTACAGAGACTCCTCACGAATATTTTTGGTGGAGGACAGAAATCTGTTTCGGGCAGCAACTCCCCAAATCTTACTTCCCTCTCATTAGAGGTCATTCTTGGCACAAAAAGCAAACAAAAAGGATAAGGAGAGGTCATTACTGAAGTAATAACTTCGAAGACTCAAGGAAACTCTTGGGTTATCTGCCAACAAGTACTTTTCTTTAACGCCTTTAAGTTAGGCATAAGAAGCTTGAGAAGATGCTCACATAAGAAATATGAATTGAAGTCAAAGAGAGCATCAAGAAGCAAATTTAAAACACATTTAATCCTAACCTTCTTCCTATGCATCGGAATCTTGTACACAAATAAATACACAAAGAACAAAGTGGCAAGCATAGAAAGATAAAACAAGAGTAACTTCAAAACTTTCAGCACAAAGAGAGGTGTTTCAGTACTATGAAAATTTCTACAACCATACTTTCCTCCTCATAATAATTTTCACTAGCATCATGAATAAACTCAACAATATAACTATCACATAAAGCATGCTTTTCATGATCTACAAACACATAATTTCTATCAAGCTCAAAAATAGTGGGATTAAAACGTTCACAGGTTTTACCCAAAGTAGATATTTCAAAAGGATCCACGGGAATATAACATTCATCCTCCTTTGGTAAGCATGGGGGACAATCAAATAATGTAAGGGATAAATAGTTACTCTCAGTATAATGTAGGCATGGGTAGATCCATTCTTCCTCCTTTTGTTCATCACTCTCCCCCTCTTTTTCATCTAATGAGCTTCCAGTTTCAACAATTTCTTCTTCCATAGGCTCCTGCAAGGCATAGTCTCTTACATTTGTGGAAAACGCCTATTAAATATTCAAGAATATAGTCATTTTCTTCCTTGTAATTATCAAAGCAAAATTTAAGTATCTCATAAACCTCACATTTATAAGGTGCATCATTGGTATTTTCAAGCAAACTAGCAAGTTCAAATGCACCCTTGAAGGCAATAAATTCTTCAATTAGTTCCACATCATAAAAGTCATAATTTCCCTTAACATAAGAAGATATGGTAAAATTATCATTAAAATCACATTGAAAAGGCAGGTGTTTATACCTCCTACAACAACATGACTTATCAAAGCAATTACTAACATTATAAGTAGAGCACATGTCTCTACCAATAGTATTCAACTTATCAATTTGTTCCCATAAGTGTTTCCCTTTTTGTGACAAACGGTGTTCCTTATAATAATACTTTTGTTCTTCCGTGAACCCACCTTGCCAGTAAGAACTAGTTTCAAAGCAACCATCCATTGATAGAAAGCATGACCAAGCAATGCAATAACAGACCACCAACTAGAGTAGGAACTATTTTTTTGTGTTTTTGAAAAGAGAAAGCAAACCAAACTAGACTAATTTTTTTGGAGTTTTTGAAAAGAGGCAAACAAAACCAAGCAAAAGAAACTAAGCAAACTAAAAACAAAGTAAAGAGAAAGGAAGTGGAGGACTCCCCTAGTGAAGACGTCCTTAGACTCCCCGGCAACGGCGCCAGAAAATAGCTTGATGGCACCCAACACTTGTCGTGGAGCGCTTCGTTGGAAACCCCAAGAAAAAGGTGTGAAGCAGCACAGCAGCAAGTTTCCCCCAGTAAGAAACCGAGGTTATCGAACCAGTAGGAGGATGGAAACATCACACAGGTGTTGCAAGCAACGCGGAGACCCGCACAACACAAACTCAAGACTTTGCCCCAACGAATCAGTGAGGTTGTCAAGATCACCGGTTTGCTGTAACAAAGGATTAAACGTATGGTGTGGAAGGTAATGGTTTGTAGCAAGTAAACAAGTAACAGTGGAAGATGTATCAATGGTAAAGATTGGACCGGGGTCCATAGTTCACTAGTGGTGCTCTCCTTAGATAAACAACATGCATGAAGGGTAAACAAATTACAGCAGGGCAATTGACAGGAACTGAGCAAGGCATAACAATGCAATTACCATCAGAAAGATCCTATGAGATTCATTTGGGCAATACAACAAGATACATAGACCGCCATCCAACTGCATCTATGACTAGAAGTCCACCTTCAGGTTATCATCCGAACCCCCTCCAGTATTAAGTTACAAGCAACAGACAATTGCTTTAAGTAGAGTGTGTAAGGTAAACAGTCCACATGTTCCATGAACAAGAGACCATTGTTTTCTCCCTAATAGCAACAACACATCTACAACCGAAGAGATTATTGTCACTTCCCTTGGGAAACTAGAGGCATGAACCCACTATCGAGCATAAATACCCCCTCTTGGAGTCACTAGCAACTACTTGGCCAAGATAGTTACTAACAACGAAGAGCATGCAAGATCACAAACAACACAGACATGATAAAATCATAAATACAAAACCATTAATCAAACCAACATAATAATCTCAATATCCATCGGATCCCCGCAAACACAACATGCATGATTACAAATAGATTAGATCTTGATCATGAATGAAGCTCACAAGATCTATATATGAAAGCACAAAGGATGAGAACTACTCATGCATCATACCGGAGAGAAGGCCTCCGGGATGATCTCCCCTCCGGTAGGGTGTCGGGAAGAACTTCAGATCCCCCCGATCTAGGGACAACGATGGCGGTGGCTACAGAAGGTTTCGTGGAGATTTGATCGGGTACTTAGGTTTTCTGCATTAGGGCCTTCTTATAGGCGAAGGGGAAGGCCGAGGAGGCGGCCAAGGGCCCCACACCCCTCCCAGGCGCAGGGAAGGACCCACCTGCGCCTAGGGTGGGTCTGGACGCCCTGGCTTGCCTCTCCGGATCCCTCTGGACTTCTTGTTCCCCACGGAAAGTAATAGACTTTGACGTTTGTCCCGTCCAATTCCGGGAATATTTATTTACTAGCTTTTCTGAAACCAAGAACAGCAGAAAACAGTCAACTGACACTGTGGCAACTTTTTAATAGGTTAGTACCAGAAAACATGTAAAAAGTACCTCAAAGTGTGGACAAAGCAAAGCAAAGTAGATACTAAACAAGCATGGAGCCTCAAAAATTATAGATACGTTTCCGACGTGTCACTACTCACAAGACATCATATGGATCAAGATGAAAGATGATATGGTGATGAATAACAATCTGAACATAAACAATAATCCAATGGTTCCACTCACAGGCATCAACTACAATAGTAATTAACACCGGGAAAGTTTCCCCTAAGAACTAAAGCAATATCCAACACAATTGTTACAGCAGGACGGAGTGGTGATGATGGTGATGGTGGAGATGATGGTGTGGATGATGATGATGATGATCCCAATGAAGCCTAGCTTGATGACGGTGTTGATGGCGACGATCTCCCCTCTTTAGGAAGTAATTTCCCCGGCAGAAATCTGTCTGTCGGAGAGATCTTTTCTCTCAGTGTTTTCCGCCCCACAGAGGCGGCGGAAATCTATCTGTGGTCGACCCGCTGGTGTTAGGGTTCCGTGAGGAAGATATAGGAGAGAGGGCGGAGTCGGAGGCCCGGCAGGTGGGCCACACCTGCCCTAGGCGCAGGGCAAGGTGGGCCCGCGCCTAGGGGGTGTGGGCCCCCTGTGGCCCTTATTCACCTCCCCTTCTGGCTTCCTCAGTCTTCCGGGAAAATATAATTTTCCCATATTTTTCTGGTATTTTTCTGATCTTTGCGAAATTGCATCAAAACACCCCTTTTTCCATCAGAATCTAGACTCCGGCAGTCCCTCCTCCAAGAATCATCCAACATGCAAAAATAGTGGAAAAGACATAAGCAATACTCATAATAAGACATATATCAATGAATAGAGGCAAATTATGATATAGAATGGTGATGCAAATTGGACGTATCAGGCTGCTCGTCGGCGAGCCTTTGGGCCATTGAATTTCTTTGAACGCCATGGCGACACATGGGAGAGAAATGGCGGGAGCTCACGGGAGGGAAGGGGGATATGCGGGGAGAAGGAGGGAAAAGAAAAAAGAAAAGGAGGGAAATCAACCTCTATCACCGATAGAGCTAGCCCACTCACCTTTTCGTTTCATCCGGCTCCCCCAGGTGAACCCCGACACGCTGGTTTGAGTATGTGTTCGCCGAAAGGATTTTGGGCCAAATCTGGCCGAAAACAAGGTGTTGCGGGTGTGACTAGGCCATTTTTCGCCGTCCAGATAAAAAAGGGGTGCTGGGGGTCTTATCGGGGTATGAGTAGAGATGCTCTAAGTGTAACCATGGACGATGGGGGCCGACCGGTTTCAGTGAGTGACGATGAAGCTATCCAAAGTTCCAAGCTAATTATAGTAATTTTTTGCATATACAAGGCGGAATAGAATACCATGCCAGGGCATGGCATGGATTGAGCAGCTTGTCTTGCTAATTATTTGTTACTTTTAGCTGAAAAGAAGCTTTGCTCATCGTGTACCCTCAAAAACGCCGAGGTTAATTGGTCGCTACGCTGTTTGAAATTGCAGCATTCCAAACAATAAGTAGTAAATGGAATAATATCATTTCATGTACACCAATACACCAATTAATCTTGTACCTAAGAACATCTCTAGTAGAAAGAGTAAATTGAGTTTCCCAAAACAAGTTTTACTCATATATAGAAGAGAGTAATTTTGAAACAAAAATTGCTTTATACAGTAGATTTCCTATTATCATACTATTCCCTAAATCTGTGTGTGCGTACATAATGTCATATGTGCCCCATTTGTCAGTGATGATTTTTTGTTTTTTCATTTTTCTTTTTCCCCTTCCTTGCCATTGAACATGCGCATCAACAGCGAGTATTCAAGCTCTATGTGACGGTGAGGATGAGCTCGCGATGCACGTCATGTAGCCAAGATAGGCGTGTGAGGTATGGGTGGGTGGTCGCGCCACCCGATCTTGCACACTAGTGGCCTCATGACGTGTCTGGGTGGGTTTCATGCCATTAGCTTTAGGAGGACGGTGGAGGGTGATCAGGGTGGCGCTATGGGCCGACACGATGACGGACAACAACACACTTAACCAGGCAGCTGCTAGGGCGGTGTCGTGGTTTGCCCCGACATCAGCCATATGAATGGAGAATAGAGAGACAGGTGATGCAGAGCTACTCGGAACTTCCAAGAATGGGATGGCACGAAGATGTACCTAGTTTCAGGCCTTCTTTATGAGGTAAAACTCTACTCCTGCTTGTCTGATCTGATGTAGAGGTGTTGATTACATGGTACACCCGAAATAAAAGAGTATAGGGTGAAGATGATGAATACATCCTCTACCCCTAGAGGGCTTCAAACCCTGATTTATATAGGATAATGATACGTCCAAAACGTATCTACTTTTCCGAACACTTTTGCTATCGTTTCTCCTCATTTGTGTGATTTGGATATAACTAACGCGGACTAACGCTATTTTCAGCAGAATTGCTTTGGTGTCTCATTTTGGTGCAGGAAATTAACTTTCAGAAAAATCCCAGAAAATATGTCAAAAATCCTATTTTCCTAGAAGACTCACGGAGCCAGAATACGGAGGGGAGAAGAGGCCAGAGGGGCCCACACCACCCCTTGGCGCGGGCCAGGCCTGGCCGCGCTAGGGCATGGTGTGGCCGCCTCGGACTCCGCCTCGACCTCTCCTTTCTCCTACATATACCCTCTGACCTAAAAACGCCAGGGGGTTCGATAATTTCGAAAGAAGAGTTCCGTTGTGCCACCACCACCAGAAACCGCGATTTGGAACTAGAAACTCCGTTCTGTCACCCTGCCAGGACGGGGAATTGGAGGAGATCATCACCAACGCCTCTCCATCAACTATCCATGATTCTCCCATCCATGAGTGAGTAATCCTCCGCAGTAGGCTATGGGGATGGTAGGGATTGGATGAGATATATCATGAAATTTCATAAGATTGTTAGGGCATGGTGCCAAGTATCTATTGTTAGTGCTTTTTGACATTGTTGCAACTTGTTATGCTTAATGCTTGTCACTAGGGCCCGAGTCCCATGATCTTAGATCTGAACATGTTATTGATTCATGATGATATTATTGTTTGTGATCTTACCTGCAAGTTGTGTACACATATCGTTGTTCGCAACCCGAGGCCCCAAAGTGACAGAAATTGCGATAACCGGAGGGTGGCTGTGATGTGAGGATCACATGTGTTCATGGAGTGTTAATGATTTGCTCCGATGCTCTATTAAAAGGAGCACCTTAATTGCCAGTATATTCCCTTGAGGCCCCGCTGCAACGGGCTGGTAGGACAAAATATGTTGTGCAAGTTCTCATTGCGAGCACGCATGACTATATATGGAACACATGCCTATGATTACTTAGTACTTGGATGCTTTATCTTATTTATCTGCAAATTCCCTTTGTCTTGATTATTACATGAATTGTCATGTCCATGCAACGCCCGTCCATCCATCCCTATGCCTACCACACTCTAAATCCTGCTGTTTACTACAATTGTTACCACTATCCTTATTTTACTGCTGCTGTTATTTTGCTATTGCTACTACAAAACTATTGCTACTGATAAAATATTGCGAGCAAGACTGTTTCCAGGTGCAGCTGAATTGACAACTCATCTGTTAAGGCTTATAAATATTCTTTGGATCCTCTTGTGTTGAATCAATAAATTTGGGCTTTACTTCCCTCGAAGACTGTTGTGATCCCCTATACTTGTGGGTCATCAAGACTATTCTCTAGCGCCGTTGCCGGATAAGCATAACTTTATTTATAAATTCACTTGGAACTATTACTGTTCGCTACTATCCATTTATTCTGAACACCTTTGTTGCTCTTGATTCACCATATGTGACGAGTAAGCTCCTTACACCACCACATACACATGTTACACATACTACTACTTCTGCTAAATCTGAAATTGCTTCTGGTACTTATGATGCTACTTCTACTGTGCTTGATGAGAGTGGTTCATTAGGTCCTTTATTAGATGATACAATTGCTAGAACTATAATTGGAAATACTGAAACTCCTAATGAAGATATTGCTACACATGTTAGTTCACCTGAGTCTAGAGAGTATCTTAGCTATGATCTTGATGACGGTTATATTGAAATGATTGATGAATTTATTGAAGAATGTCAAAACACTTATGGTGCAAGTGATATTAAGAGTCTTCTTGAGAGAAATACTGTTAGAAATAAATTATCTCCTCATGCTAAGTTTGCCACATCTCCCACAAACATAAAAGATAAGGATTATGATTTCTCTCTTGATTTATCTTATATAACCATTGTTGAGAAAGGACCTTTTTGTGGAACTGAAAATGAAAGTGTTGTGGCACATATGCAAGAGCTCTCTATTATGAGTGGCTTATTTTCTGATGATGTTAAGAAACACACCTACTTTGTTGCTAAAATTTTCCCTTTTTCATTATAAGGTGAAGCTAAATCTTGGTTTAATAATTTATCTCCTGGATCTATTGAAAGTCCTGATAACTTGATTAATACTTTCTTTTAGAAATATTTCCCTCCTAGTGCTCAACATGCCATTTTGCAGGAACTTTTTGATTTTAAACAGGGATAAAAAGAGAAATTGCATGAATCATGGGCAAGGTTCTGTGCTTTTATTAAAGCATAGGCTGGATGTCCAGTACCTAAAAATGAGCTTCTTGATATATACTATAATGCACTAACTGATGAATCTAGGACATACCTGGATAGTTGTGCTGGTTGTGTTTTTAGGAAAAGGACTCCCGATGAAGCTGGGGAATTAATGGCTAAAATAAGCAAGAATTATGATGATTGGACTACACCTGAGCCAACTGAGCCTGAGCCAACCCCAACACCAACACCAAAGAAGAGAGGAATGATTGAATTAAATGATGAAGTGATGAAGGAAGCTAAGAAATGTCTTAAGGAGAAGAGTCTGAAGATGTGAAGAATTTACTTCCTATAGAAGAACTATGTAAGCCAAACTCTCACTCATCCACTATTGAGGTACACTCTCGCCAACATTTTGATGATGGTGATATTCCTTACTCTAAACCTCCTAATCAATGCTTAGAAGAATTTGAAACTTATGATGTTAAGTGATACGTCGGAAACGTATCTATAATTTTTGATGCTCCATGCTTGTTTAGTATCTACTTTGCTTTTCTTTGTCTACACTTTGAGGTGTTTTATATCTTTTCTGGAACTAACCTATTATAAAGTTGCCACAGTGCCAGTTGCCTGTTTTCTTCTGTTTTTGGTTCCAAAAAGGCAGAAAATCAATATTCTCGGAATTGGACGGGACAAAAGACAAAGTCAATATTTTACCGTGGGCGACACGAAGTCCAGAGGAGAGACGGAGAAGCGGACCAGGGTGGCTAGCCCCCCCTAGGCACGGATGTGCCCAACCCACGCCTGGGTAGGGTGTAGGGCCCCTGGCCGCCTCCCAGCCTCACCTCCTCACCTATAAGAAGCCCCCAATGCAACTTAGGCACCGATCAAAACTCCACGAAACCTTCTGTAGCCACCGCCACCGTCTGTAACACCCTCGTCTGATAAGGCTGAGTTCATGTGTATAGTGCCAATCCCTGGATCGGTTCACTGGCACACACAATACAAAATGATACCAAATATAACTGTGCATTATAAATACAATGAATATGATCCAGAATTTACATTATTTATTCAAGTACACAGTGGAAAACGAATACAAGATAGATCTCCATCCTCCAAATGTGCCACAGGCGAACAATTGTTGAGTGGAGTCTCGCGACCTATGAACGATCACTCAGATACGATATAACCTGCAACATGAAACGTTGCAGCCACGAATGGTCAATACATTGAATGTATGGCAAGTAGGCTAAAGTGGTTAACAACAGATCTATCAACTACATGCTTATTTGGCCAAGTGGAGTTCAGGCTCATTTGCTTAAAGCAACAGTTTTATCCTAACATTTGTAACAAAGTAGTTTTCCAATATGATAAATAGGACACTCTAGTTCACTCCCAGGTGCTCCTACCCAATTATGTTCACCCAACAAGTTTTAAGTAATTAAGAAATAAGGATGAGTGAGAAATATCATAGCATCAGTATCAGGTCGCTCAAATTGTCCATAACCAGGGACACGGCTAAGCACTTAGTTTATACACCCTGCAGGGGTTAGTACACTTTACCCATGTGACTTGGCCAGCCCAGCTCGTACCACCACTCTCATATTGGGTGATGATAGGGAGAAGTCCAAGAAGGAACCGTTCGGGAAGTAGCTCCCCAATCCCGACGCGCACCGGTCCAACCTACACTATCTACATCTCTGGATACGCGGGTTCGAGTTACCACAACCTACTGAGTTCAACCAACCGCCCATTTCATTGTTGGCACATGGTTGCACACGAAAGCTTCCAAACAAAGAAACCAATCATTTCCCAGTGTCCTAGGCGGCATTCCCCAACATAAATCCACACTCGATGAACCAATCAATGCCATTCCGCCCATGTGGTTCATTAAAACATATTAGTTTGTCATTTAGCAAAACATAAGCCTTTCAAAACATATAACTTTTCATGATGTGATTCCCTTCCTCGTCTAAATAGCATAGCTAAGCAATCTACCAATACAATGGCTCATAAACAAGGAATACTAGGGAATAATATGGGATATAGCATAGCATACACACATCAATTCCTACAGATGCAATTCTACAAAAGCATCTACAATGCATAGGAAAACAATAGGACATTTATGACCAAGATAGCACCACTTGCCTTTGTTGTAGATGTAGTCAATTAGATAATCCTCACAATCCTCAAAAGATATAATGGTTTCACTCGTCATAACCACAATACTTGCAATCATAGTAGTTGCAATCACACACGTTGCACTCCTCGCAATCTATCGATCAAACAATTGCATACAACATAAACAATAGCACATAGAGATCAAACAAATACAACAAATGCATGCATGACAATTTAATAAGTCACAATGGTTGTTACTTTAGTTATCTACACAATACTGGAGTATATGATGCATGCAAGAGGCCAACTAATGCAATGGAGTACTTGTTATTAATAATTACTTGCCAATATAGGGATTGTAATAGTTCTGTTGTAACGACTGTTCTAACTGTAGAATTAAATTTGTTTCTTAGGTTTACTGGATAGAGGACGTTAATACGAACCAGTACGCGTTGGATTCACCCTAATCAGAGTTATAGATCTTTTTGTATGATTTAAATAGGGTTTAATGGGTTTTAAATGATTCATATAGTTTCTGTTGTCTAAAAATCAAACTAAAACTATATCTGTAATCTCCACGGAATTGTAATTTCAGGGACATAATATTTGTAATTTTCTGAATAGTATTTATTTTCTTATGATTTTATTACTCTAAATAAGCCATTAAACCATTTAAATCTTCACGGCAAAACCTTACAGTCAAAGGCTGAACTAATTGCATATTAATGATCTACATGGAACCAGCTTTCCATCATTATATCATTTATATTTTTGTGACAAGCAATTAATTTACTATGAATTTAATGATTTATAAAGCCATTAAAACTAATTAAATTGCTACGGGTCAAATAGTCGGCGAAGGCTAGATCCAACCAGATATTATTAATGTACATTACAGTAACTTCAATTTGATATATTATTCATATTTTTTGGAGATACAGATAATTTCTTATGAATTTATTAACCTAAAAGACCCTTAAAACTAATTAAATTAATGCAGTAACCACGTACAGTAAAAGTTGGATCTATTCTGATAAGATGATTCTACGTAAAATTATCTTCAATTTGGTAAATTATACGCAATTTTTGGACGTGGTATGAATTTCTAATGAATTTTACAAGTTAGATCTATAATATGCAATTTTAAATTCAAACGGAATATTTCAGGGAATATTCCGCTGACTGGACAGGTTGACTTTGCATGCTGACTGGGACTAGATATTGACCTTAATTTGACGTGGCGTTGATGAGGAAGATGACCGGGGTGACGACATGGCACGCACTGTAGGGTTCGCAGCATAGAAAACAAAAAATTTCCTACGATGGGAATTACGTACCAAGATCTATCTACTAGATACAAACAACGGGCGGATATATATCCGTAGAGAACATACCCATGAAGACCGACAAAGCTTAACGAGTTCAACTCATGGTTGATGTAGACGATCTCTTGCCGATCTCAAGATCGAGAGGAAGTCCTAGCGCCGCAAATCAGCAGTGCATCCGTGCTCGCACACACGTTCGAGGCACCGAGCAACCTCCGCCTCCTCGCTCCAGCGATGCAGCGGAAGCACAACTCTTTCTTGCCGAATAGCCACCGAGAACATGTATCTCTCTAGTCCGAGACCATGGGGGATAAATTCTAGAGGGGGAGAGAGATCCTTCACGAGGAGGTGTGAGAGACAAGTGAGGAGGGGGCTCCTTTTATAGGAGGAGGGGGGGCACCCAAGGGGTGGCCGCCGGCCATGGGGGGCAGCCCCCTCCCCTCCTTCATTCATGTGGGTGGACACTCCACTCACAAAATGCCCTTTAAATTTCCTCCACTCAAAAGTCCACTCAAATTCCCATTAAATTTCCACCAAATTTAATGCAAACTCTCATTAAATAAAACTCTTTTATTTTATTCAGAATTTTGTCAATTACTTTAATTACAAACATTCACAAATAACCCCTTGCTAGAATTCCATTTCACATGCATAACCACTTTATGCAATTTCACCCGAAAACCCGTTTCGGTATCTAGTGAAATAAATTCCTGCGCTTGTTCATTCTTTCGGCATGAAACTTTTGCTCCAATTGGATGTCGGTGTCTCTTAAGTATGTCACCCTACGGTTCATGAATAATGCGAACATGATCGAGACCCCTCTCGGATCAATAATCAGAAGCGGGATCTGGAGACCCATACTGACTCCTACACATTCAACGATGACTTTCTTGTGATTGTCGGAACCTTTTACGCTAGTATCTCAATCCCTTTGTTTCACGATATATTACATGTCTGAGATTCGATCATCGGTATCTCCATACCTAGTTTGATCTCATTACCGACATGCACTCTTTTCTCGTTCCCGTGATATAACATTCTAGTGATCAAATCACTTGCTTGCAAGCTAATCAATGTGATATCACCGAGAGGGCCCAGAGTATATCTATCCATCATCGGGATGAACAAATTCCACTCTCGATCCATGAGCCTCAACATAACACTTTATTAGTTCTGAATCCATCTTTATAATCACCCTGTTACGGTGTGACGTTTGATGTTATCAAGAAACTCTTCCGGTGTTAGTGATTGACATGATCTCATGGTCTAAGGATTAGGATCACTTCGTAAGTTGTTATAGAAATATAAACTCAATGACTTTGATCGTAATGCTATACTTCGGATGAATGTTCATCACACCATTACACTAATGTTGTGATCCCGTTATTAACAACATCCAATGTCCATGATCAGGAAACCTTGATCATCTTGTTAATCAACGAGCTAGTTTATGAGAGAGGCATAACTAGGAACTTTCTGTTTGTTTATTAAACACACATGTATTAACGTTTCCGTATTAATACAATTATAGCATGCAAAATAAACATCTATCATGTACTTGGAATACACATAATAAACACTTTATTATTGCCTCTCAGGGCATATTCCCTTCAGTCTCCCACTTGCACTAGAGACAATAATCTAGTTACATAGTGATAAATCTAACACCCATTGAGTTCTGGTGTTGATCATGTTTTGCTCTAGGGAGAGTTTTAGTCAACGGATCTGCTACATTGAGATCCGTATGTACTTTACAAATCTTTATATCTCCATCCTTGACATGCTCGCAGATGGAGTGAAACCGGCGCTTAATATGCTTGGAATGCTTGTGAGACCTTGGCTCCTTGGCATTGGCAATGGCACCATTGTTGTCACAATAGATCACCATTGGGTCCAACGCGTTTGCCACCACTCCTAGTTCGGTATGAACTCCTTCATCCAAACTGCTTCCTGAGCCGCTTCTGAAGCAGCAACATATTCGGCCTCCGTTGTTAATCCCGCTACCACAGGTTGTTTGGAGCTCCTCCAACTAACCGCTCCGCCATTCATGAGAAAAACGTATCCGGATTGAGACTTAGAGTCATCCGGATCGGTGTCAAAGCTAGCGTCAACATAACACTTAGCGACGAGCTCTTCTTCACCTCCGTATACAAGAAACATATCCTTAGTTCTTCGTAAGTACTTAAGGATATTCTTGACCGTTTTCCAGTGTTCCGAACCTTGATCCGATTGGTATCTACTAGTCAAACTAATAGCATGTGCCACATCCGGTCTTGTACATAGCATGGCGTACATTATAGAGCCTATGGCTGAAGCATAGGGGACTTTGTCCATTATCTCTCTTTCTTCCGCCGAAGCCGGACTTTGAGTCTTACTCAATGTCTTGCCTTGCAACATAGGTAAGAACCCCTTCTTACTTCCGTCCATTTTAAACTTCTTTAAAATTTTATCAAGGTATGTACTTTGCGATAGCCCTATTAGGCGCCTAGATCTATCTCTATAGATCTTTATGCCTAATATGTATGACGCTTCACCTAGGTCCTTCATTGAAAATTTGTTGTTTAGATAACTTTTAACACTGTTTAAAAGATCTATATCATTTCCGATCAATAATATGTCATCCACATATAATATCAGAAATGCCACATTGCTCCCACTCACTTTCTTGAAAATACAAGCTTCTCCATAAGTTTGGACAAATCCAAACTCTTTGATCACCTCATCAAAGCGGAGATTCCAACTTCGTGATGCTTGCTTCAATCCATAGATGGATCGCTGAAGCTTGCACACCTTGTTAGCATCCTTAGGATCGACAAAACCCTTTGGTTGTATCATATACAACTCTTCCTCAATATTACCATTAAGAAACGCGGTTTTTACATCCATCTGCCATATCTCATAATCGAAATATGCAGCAATTGCTAACATAATCCTAACTGACTTTAGCATCGCTACGGGAGAGAATGTCTCATCATAGTCAACTCCTTGAATTTGTCGAAACCCCTTTGCGACAATTCGAGCTTTATAGACGGTCACATTACCATCAGCATCAGTTTTCCTTTTGAAAATCCATTTGTTCTCCATGGCCTTTCGATCGTGAGGTAATTCCACCAAGTTCCAAACTTGATTTTCATACATGGATTCCATCTCGGATTTCATGGCTTCTAACCATTTGTTGGAATCCGGGCTCATCATTGCTTCTTCATACGTCGCAGGGTCATCATTTTCATCAACCATGAAATTCATGACAGGATTTCCATACAGCTCGGGAGCTGCACGCGTCCTGTTTGACCTGCGAGGTTCGGTAGTACTCTCTTTCGAAGTTTCATGATCATTATCATTAGTTCCCTCTTCAACAGGTTGAGCCAACTCCGGAACAACTTCCTGCGCTGTGCTACTCGCCATACTTTGAAGAGAAGGTTCAATAACCTCTTCGAGTTCTACCTTCCGACTACTCACACCTTTCGCGAGAAACTCTTTCTCTAGAAAGGATCCATTCTTGGCAAAAAAAACCTTGCCCTCAGATCTGTGATAGAAGGAATACCCAATAGTTTCCTTAGGGTATCCTATGAAGACGCATTTTTCCGCTTTGGGTTCGAGTTTATCCGGTTGAAGTTTCTTCACATAAACATCGCATCCTCAAACTTTAAGAAATGACAGCTTAGGTTTGTTTCCAAACCACAATGCATACGGTGTCTTTTCAACGGATTTAGATGGTGCCCGATTTAAAGTGAATGCAGCAGTTTCTAGTGCATAACCCCAAAATGACAACGGCAAGTCCGTCAGAGACATCATAGATCGAACCATATCTAATAAAGTACGATTACGACGTTCCGACACACCATTTCGCTGTGGTGTTCCGGCAGGTGTGAGTTGTGAAACAATTCCACACTCTTTCATGTGAGTGCTAAACTCGTAACTTAGATACTCACCTCCACGGTCGGACCGTAGAAATTTGATCTTTCTATTACGATGATTTTCCACTTCATTCTGAAATTCCTTGAACTTTTCAAAGGTTTCAGACTTGTGTTTCATCAAGTAGATATAACCGTATCTACTCAAATCATCCGTGAAAGTAACAAAATAACGATATCCACCTCGCGCCGACACACTCATTGGACCACATACATCAGAATGTATGATTTCCAATAAATCTGTCGCCCGTTCCATTGAACCGCAAAACGGCGTTCTAGTCATCTTGCCCATAAGGCATAGCTCACATGTATCAAATGATTCAAAATCAAGTGATTCCAACAGTCCATCCGAATGGAGCTTCTTCATGCGTTTAACGCCAATATGACCTAGACGGCAGTGCCACATATATGCGGATATATCATCATTTAGTTTAATCCTTTTAGCATCAACATTATGAATACGTGTAACATTATCATCGAGATCTAATGGAAATAAACCATTCATCATCGGTGCATGACCATAAAAGATTTCATTCATATAAATGGAACAACCATTGTTCTCGGATTTAAATGAATAACCACTTCGCATCAAACACGATCCAGATACAATGTTCATGCTTACTGCAGGCACCAGATAACATTTATTCAAGTTTATAACTAATCCTGACGGCAAGTGGAGAGGTAGCGTTCCGACGGAGATCACATCAACGCTTGATCCATTGCCGACACGCATCTTGACCTCACCCCTTGCTAGCGGTCGCTTGTTCCGCAGCCCCTGATTCGAGTTACAAATATTAGCAACTGAACCGGTATCAAATACCTAGGTGCTACTGCGAGCACTAGTCAAGTACACATCAATAACATGTATATCATATATACCTTTGTTTGCCTTGCCGGCCTTCTTGTCTTCCAGATACTTGGGGCAGTTGCGCTTCGAGTGGCCAGTCCCCTTACAATAGTAGCACTCGGTATCAGACTTAGGTCCAACTCAGGGTTTCTTTTCAGGCATGGCAACAGGCTTGCTGCCCTTACTTCCCTTCCGTTTCCCTTCTTGTCTTTCTTGAAACCAGTGTTCCTATTGATCATCAACACTTGATGTTCCTTTTTGATCTCCACTTCTGCAGTTTTAAGCATTGGCAGAAGCTCGGGGAGAGACTTCTTCATGCCTTGCATGTTATAGTTCATCACGAAGCTCTTATAGCTAGGTGGCAGAGACTGCAGAACACGATGGATGCCTAAGTCAATGGGAATCGATATTCCCAAGGACACAAGCTTATCGGCGTAACCCGACATCTTGAGTACATGCTCACTAACGGAGCTGTGCTCTTCCATCATGCAGCTAAAGAACTTTTCTGAAGTGTTGTAGCTCTCTACAGCAGCATGTGTGTCGAAAATCATTTTCAACTCACCCATTGTATCAAAAGCATTGCCATTTTCGAAACGCTTTCGAAATTCTGGCTCTAGCCCATACAATATGCCGCAATGAACTAAGTTGTGGTCCTCCTGACGAGTCTGATAGACATTCTTCTCCTCGTCAGGGGCATCATCAAAAGGTGGGGGGCCTAACGGTGCTTCTAGCACGTATTGCTTTTGTGCAGCAGAGAGGAGAATCCTCAAATTCATGGCCCACTCGGTAAAGTTGCTACTGTTCGTTGCTAGTTTCTCTTTCTTCATGAACACATTGAAATTAAAAGCAGGTGGTGCCATCTACAACAGAATTTGTAAAGTTTAGACTAAGTGTATGATAGATTGAGTTCAACTAATCCTTATTATGAATGAACTCCCACTCAAAAACGACATCCCTCGTGCCTTTTTGGTGATTACATGAACCAAATCCACTATACCAAGTCCGATCATCACGTGAGTCGGTATAGCTTCAAAGGCGAGCATCAAATGGGCATCATATCAACTATATGACTCATGCTTAACCTTTCGGTCCGTGTTCCGAGGCCATGTCTGTACATGCTAGGCTCGCCAAGTTAGAACCTTAGTATTCGCGTGTGTAACTGTTTTACACCCGAAATATGGTCGTGGATCCAAGAACACCCGATCATCACGTGATGTCTTGGAGCGACGAAAACATAATCGGTGCATACTAAAGGAAGAACACATTCTTATATTGATATTTAAATGAGGGATCATCTTATTATGCTAACAAAGCGCTAAACAAGCAATATAAGATGCTATCAAACATCATATGTTTATTAGTGAAATGATATGGTTCCCGCAGATGATCTCTATCATGTGCACCGTGGTATGATCACTATCATACCTATATGTGTAAATCCAAGGTCTATGGAGTTTACACGCTATGTGTGTTGTAAGAGTATCATCTCATACTTGTACTTACAACACTACCATATCATAACACTAGCCCAGCAACAATCTAAACTAGACGCCTCTAATTTATCCATTGCAAGTTTTATGTGGCTTAGGGCTTTCGAGATAGAACCGTTCTTACCTATGAACATGAACCACAAGGAGGATAATCAAATTGTTGACAACTCGCTTGCAAAATAGATATTGACTATAGTAGGAGATACAGACACCCGCTAGCCACTTATGCAAACTAGTTGCATGTCAAGCGTGGAACAGGTCTCATGTGCGAGGACATGTAAAGTTTGTCCGGGCCGCTTCATCCCACTATGCCACCAATATCCAAAATTACAACAAAGGAGCAACAACATGATCATCATCGCCCACATACTCATATGTGTACTACCCGTGTAAAGTATCTACGCATAGATCCGGCTCTGATACCACTGTAGGGTTCGCAGCATAGAAAACAAAAATTTTCCTACGATGGGAACTACGTACCAAGATCTATCTACTAGATACAAACAACGGGCGGATGTATATCTGTAGAGAACATACCCTTGAAGACCGACAAAGCTTAACGAGTTCAACTCGTGGTTGATGTAGACGATCTCTTGCCGATCTCAAGATCGAGAGGAAGTCCTAGCGCCGCAAATCAGCAGCGCATCCGTGCTCGCACACACGTTCGAGGCACCGAGCAACCTCCGCCTCCTCGCTCCAGTGATGCAGCGGAAGCACAACTCTTTCTTGCCGAATAGCCACCGGGAACATGTATCTCGCTAGTCCGAGACCATGGGGGATAAATTCTAGAGGGGGAGAGAGATCCTTCACGAGGAGGTGTGAGAGACAAGTGAGGAGGGGGGCTCCTTTTATAGGAGGAGGGGGGCACCCAGGGGGTGGCCGCCGGCCATGGGGGCAGCCCCCTCCACTCCTTCATTCATGTGGGTGGACACTCCACTCACAAAATGCCCTTTAAATTTCCTCCACTCAAAAGTCCACTCAAATTCCCATTAAATTTCCACCAAATTTAATGCAAACTCTCATTAAATAAAACTCTTTTATTTTATTCAGAATTTTGTCAATTACTTTAATGACAAACATTCACAAATAACCCCTTGATAGAATTCCATTTCACATGCATAACCACTTTATGCAATTTCACCCGAAAACCCGTTTCGGTATCTAGTGAAATAAATTCCTGCGCTTGTTCATTCTTTCGGCATGAAACTTTTGCTCCAATTGGATGTCGGTGTCTCTTAAGTGTGTCACCCTACGGTTCGTGAATAATGCAGACATGATCGAGACCCCTCTCGGATCAATAATCAGAAGCGGGATCTGGAGACCCATACTGACTCCTACACATTCAACGATGACTTTCTTGTGATCGTCGGAACCTTTTACGCTAGTATCTCAATCCCTTTGTTTCACGATATATTACATGTCCGAGATTCGATCATCGGTATCTCCATACCTAGTTTGATCTCGTTACCGACATGCACTCTTTTCTCGTTCCCGTGATATAACATTCTAGTGATCAAATCACTTGCTTGCAAGCTAATCAATGTGATATCACCGAGAGGGCCTAGAGTATATCTATCCATCATCGGGATGAACAAATTCCACTCTCGATCCATGAGCCTCAACATAACACTTTATTAGTTCTGAATCCATCTTTATAATCACCCTGTTACGGTGTGACGTTTGATGTTATCAAGAAACTCTTCCGGTGTTAGTGATTGACATGATCTCATGGTCTAAGGATTAGGATCACTTCGTAAGTTGTTATAGCAATATAAACTCAATGATCGTAATGCTATACTTCGGATGAATGTTCATCACACCATTACACTAATGTTGTGATCCCGTTATTAACAACATCCAATGTCCATGATCAGGAAACCTTGATCATCTTGTTAATCAACGAGCTAGTTTATGAGAGAGGCATAACTAGGAACTTTCTGTTTGTTTATTAAACACACATGTATTAACGTTTCCGTATTAATACAATTATAGCATGCAAAATAAACATCTATCATATACTTGGAATACACATAATAAACACTTTATTATTGCCTCTCAGGGCATATTCCCTTCACGCACCGGTTTGATTGGATCTCGACCGTCTGGATAGGATTCGGTGGCTAGAAGAAGAGATTGACCCGATTTTGGCTCAGAATAGACAAGAAATAGATCTGTGTTAGAGAGACAAATCCGTAGGTCAAATTGAAAAACTCAGAACATGAAAGTTGTGGGGAATCATTATTCCTACCTTCTCACCAAATAAATTTGGATTTGAAGAAACGAGCGCGAGTACATCTTGGATTTACACCGTAAGATCTGAAATATTGCGATACGAAATTCTCCGGCTGTGGTGGATGAAAAGAGGTGAGGTTTGTCAGGATTGAAAGATTTCGACGATTCCTACAACTTTCATTTTTTGACCGAAGGCAAACGACGAAGTCTAGATGGGTTAAAAAGCAAAATAAGATTCGGGCATATGTAGGTTCGGGATTTCGAGAAGAAAAACTCGTACAGCTGTGGCTCCACGAGTTTATATGGAGGTTTAGGATGGTTTAGAGATAGGCCTTAGAGTAGGGAACAAGTAGAAACAAACGGAAGTCGATTCGGAGTTGTAGATAAAAAGTTATAGCAGTTTGAGTAGAGATAGGTTTAACAAAAACCGATTTACACGCTTTTTAAAGCAACCTGGGATCGTCTCCTGTACATGGCCTGGCCGGCTGGCTCCTTGCTGGGCCGCCGGCTGGCTCGGCCGGCCCATTTGTTTTTTTTCTTTTTTTTCTTTTTCTTTTTCTATTTACTTGTTTTCCTCATATCTTTTGCATGCGAACTCTAAATGACATGATTCTTGTTTCTAAATTTTTCTAAAATCGAATAGATCATTATAGGATCAAATTTATAATATTTTTACTAGTTTGGAAGTAGTGGGTTTATAAATCCTTGTATATTCCATTTTATTTATATCTTTATTTGTTTGTAGTTATTCCATAACTTTTTCATAATAGCTCCGAATGAGCTCAATTTTGTTTCTAAAATTTTGTAATATTAATTCGATCTCTCTAGGCTATAATTATCAATAATTTATGCCTTAGCAACAGAGGGTTTTATAAAGTCAATTTAATTACCCTTAGAAACATTTGGGCGAATCAACTACAGGATTTAGATACCGGGATTTGGATTTAGTTTGTGAGAACTTTGCATGGATGTAATGAAATGCTTATGAATTCTTCATGATTTTCATTTTGAAATATTGCACACCAATTCTTCAATCCATAATCAATTCAAGCCCTTTTGCCTATATGGCTACTTAGGTCATAACAAAAGAATATAAGATTTTGAATTCAAGGTTGAGAGGATTTTCTATTCAAAAAGTTTCTTCTCTTTGAGAATTTTCAACATAGTTAAACAATCAATCAAACTTATTTATTTATTTCACATTCCAAAATTAGGATAATTTTGGGATGTGACACCGTCGTCCCTAGATCGGGGGGATCTGAAGTTCTTCCTGGCACCCTGCCGAAGGGGAGATCATCCCGAAGGCCTTCTTCTCCGGTATGATGCGTGATTAGTTCCACCTTGGACTATGGGTACATGTAGTAGCTAGATGGTTGTATCTCCTCCTTGTGCTTTCATGTATAGATCTTGTGAGCTCTGTTCATGATCAATATCTAATCTATTTATAATCATGCATGTTGTGTTTGCGGGGATTCAATGGATATTGAGATTACTATGTCAGATTGATTAATGGTTTTGTCTATTTGATACTATCATGTCTATGTTGTTTGTGATCTTGCATGCTCTCCGTTGTTAGTAGCTATCTTGGCCGAGTAGTTGCTAGTGACTCCAAGAGGGGGTATTTATGCTCGATAGTGGGTCCATGCCTCTAGTTTCCAAGGGAAGTGACAGAAATATCTCCGGTTGTAGATGTGTTGTTGCTAATAGGGAGAAAACAACGGTCTCTTGTTCATGAAACAAGTAGATTGTTTACCTTACACACTTTGCTTAAAGCAGTTGTCTGTTGCTTGCAACTTAATACTGGAGGGGTGATACGTCGGAAACGTATATATAATTTTTGGTGCTCCATGCTTGTTTAGTATCTACTTTGCTTTACTTGTCTATACTTTGAGGTGCTTTTTACATGTTTTCTGGTACTAACATATTAACAAGTTGCAACAGTGCCATATGCCTGTTTTCTGCTGTTTTTTGTTTCAGAAAAGTTAGTAAAGAAATATTCTTGGAATTGGACGGGACAAACGTCAAAGTCAATTATTTTCCGTGGGGAACACGAAGTACAGAGGGGAGCCGGAGGGGCCGGCCAGGGCCGCCAGACCCACCCCAGGCGCGGGTGGGCCCCACCCCGTTCCTGGCTAGGGTTTGGCCCCCCTGGTCGCCTCCTCGGCCTCCCCTTCGCCTATAAGAAGCCCCCGCTGCAGAAACCCTAAGCACCTGATCAAATCTCCACGAAACCGTCTGTATCCACAGCCACCATCGTCCCTAGATCGGGGGGATCTGAAGTTCTTCCCGGCACCCTGCCGGAGGGGAGATCATCCCGGAGGCCTTCTCTCCGGTATGATGCGTGAGTAGTTCCACCTTGGAGTATGGGTCCATGTAGTAGCTAGATGGTTGTATCTCCTCCTTTGTGCTTTCATGTATAGATCTTGTGATCTCCGTTCATGATCAAGATCTAATCTATTTGTAATCATGCATGTTGTGTTTGCGGGGATCCGATGGATATTGAGATTATTATATTGGTTTGATTAATGGTTTTGTCTTTATTATTCTATCATGTTTGTGTTGTTTGTGATCTTGCATGCTCTCTGTTGTTAGTAGCTATCTTGGCCAAGTAGTTGCTAGTGACTCCAAGAGGGGGTATTTATGCTCGATAGTGGGTTCATGCCTCTAGTTTCCAAGGGAAGTGACAATATTATCTTCGTTTGTAGATGTGTTGTTGCTACTAGGGAGAAAACAACGGTATCTTGTTCATGGAACATGTGGACTGTTTACCTTACACAATTTGCTTAAATCAGTTGTCTATTGTTTGCAACTTAATACTGGAGGGGGTTCGGATGATAACTTGAAGGTGGACTTCTAGTCATAGATGCAGTTGGATGGCAGTCTATGTATCTTGTTGTATTGCCCAAACGAATCTCATAGGATCTTGCTGACTAGTAATTGCATTGTTATGCCTTGCTCAGTTCCTGTCAATTGCCCTGCTGTAATTTGTTTACCCTTCATGCCATGTTGTTTATCTAAGGAGAGCACCTCTAGTGAAATATAGACCCCGATCCAATCTTTACCATTGATACATCTTCCTCTGTTACTTGTTTACTTGCTGCAAACCACCATTACCTTCCACATGGTACGTTTAATTCTTTGTTACAGCAAACCGGTGAGCTTGACAACCTCACTGATTCATTGGGGCAAAGTCTTGAGTTTGTGTTGTGCAGGTCTCCGTGTTGCTTGCAACACCTGTGTGACGTTTCCTTCCTCCTACTGGTTCGATAACCTCGGTTTCTTACTGAGGGAAAACTTGCTGTTGTGCTGCTTCACACCTTTCTCTTGGGGTTCCCAACGAAGCACTCCTACATCAACTCAGCGCTGCATCAAGCTTTTCTGGCGCCGTTGCCGGGGAGGCTAAGGATGTCTACACAAGGGGAGTCCTTCACTTCCTTTCTCTTTACTTTGTTTTTAGTTTGCTTTGTTTATTTTTCTTCGTTTTGTTTGCCTCTTTCCAAAACACCCAAAAAAAATTAGTCTAGTTTGGTTCTCTTGCTTTATTTAAAAACACAAAAAAATTAGTTCTTGCTCTAGCTGCTGCTGCTGTTTTTGGCTTGCCCACCTTTGCCAAAATGAACTCTGTTGAGAACACCAAGTTGTGTGACTTCACTAGGACCAACAACAATGATTTCCTAAGCACTCCTATTGCTCCACCTGCTCCTGATGCTACCTTTTATGAAATTAAGCCTGCTTTGTTGAATCTTGTGATGAGAGAGAAATTTTCAGGTGCTGGTTCTGATGATCCTGCTGCCCATCTCAATAGCTTTGTTGAACTTTGTGAGATGCAAAAGTATAAGGATGTAGATGGAGATATTATTAAGCTCAAGCTTTTTCCTTTCTCCTTGAGGGGGAAATCTAAAGAATGGTTGCTTTCTTTGCCTAAAAATAGTATTGATTCTTGGACTAAGTGCAAAGATGCTTTTATTGGAAAATACTATCCTCCTGCTAAGATTATATCTACGAGAAGTGACATTATGAAATTTAAGCAACTTCATAGTGAACTGCTTGAATGATTATCCAGAATTTTTATGCATGTTTGAACTTCTCCTCAAGAAATCTACTGGATTCAGCTGCTGGAGGTACCTTTATGGGCCTCACTTTGGGTGCTGCAACAAGGCTCCTTGGTAATATGATGGTTAACTACTCTGAATGGCATGTTGAGAGAGATCCACATGGTAAGAAGGTAAATTCTGTTGAGGAAACTTCCTCTTTGAGTGAAAAGATTGATGTTATTATGGCTATGCTTGTTAATGGGAAGCTCCTCTAGATCCTAATAGTGTTCCCTTAGCCTCTTTGGTTGCTCAAGAAGAGCAAGTTGATGTGAACTTCATTAGAAACAACAATTTCAACAACAATGCCTATAGGAATAATTTTCGTAGCAACAACAATTATAGACCTTATCCTCCCAATAATGGCAATTCCTATGGAAGCTCTTACAATAATGCTAGAAGTGCCTCTTCTGAACTTCAAGTCATGCTCAAGGACTTTATTAGTAAACAAACCACTTTCAATAAGACTATAGAGGAAAAGCTTTTAATTGTTGAGAAAAATATATCCTCTTTGTCTGAAGCTCAAACTTCCTTGGTTAATAAAATGGCTGCTAAACCTGAAACTATGGAAAACACCTTTGCTACTGCTCATTCCATACAAGTTACTATTGATGAAAATTTTAGGCTGTTATCTCAACTTCATGCTAAGTGGGAAAGGGAAGCTTAAATTGATAGAAACAATAGTGTGTGTATCATCACCACTAAACCACAAGTAGTCCCTGTTCCTCCTACTATGCCTAAGCCTATTGAACCTACTACTAGTGATGCTAAGTTTGACTTTGATGTTGATGGTTGCAATATTTCTGAAGTGATTATGTTCTTGCAAAAGCTTGCTAGAAGTCCTGATGCTAGTGATATGCATGTTGCTTTCACCAAACACATTACAGATGCTCTTGTTAAGATTAAGGAAGAGAAGCTAAAACACAAATCTTCTATTCCTAGGAAAGTAGAAGATAGTTGGGAACCCATTATTAATGTGCAAGTGAATGACTTTGACCTCAAAGCTTCATGTGATCTTGGTTCTAGTGTCTCTATTATGCCTAGGAAGATTTATGAAATGCTTGATTTGCCACCATTAGAAGATTGTTATTTAGATGTCCCACTCAATGATAATGCAAAGAAGAAACTCATGGGGAGTATTAATGATGTTCTCATTATGGTTAATAATGCTTTCGTCCCTGTGGATTTCTATGTTTTGGATGTTGAATACAATGCTTCTTGTCCTATTACTTTGGGAAGACCTTTTCTCAAAACAGTTGGTGTTATCATTGATATGAAAGAAGGCACCATTAAATATCATTTTCCATTCAACAAAGGTATTGAACACTTCCCTATGAGGAGAGAGAAGTTGCTTTTTGCTCCTCCTTTGAAAGCAAGATTTGATGTTAATGCTTCTTCATTTGAAAATACTTGATTCTTCTTGCTTCTTGTGCCTAACTTAAAGGCGTTAAAGAAAATTACTTGTTGGGAGATAACCCAAGAGTTTCCTTGAGGATTGGAAGTTATTACTTCTGTAATGAGCTCTCCTTATCCTTTTTGTTTGCGTTTTGTGCCAAGAATGACCTCTAATGAGAGGGAAGTAAGATTTGGGGAGTTGCTGTCCCGAAACAGATTTCGGTCCTCCACAAAAAAAATTGTGAGGAGTCTCTATAACTCAGATTGAGCTGAAAATTTACGAATAAATCCCCCAGTATGTTATATAACTTTTGTTAGTTAAACACTTTTTTATTTGAGCAACAGAAGGTGTTCGAAAAAATTGGTTTCTACCTGCTGGTCTGTTTTGACAGATTTCTGCCATTATTTGGATTTGCTTCTTATTGATTCCTTTTTGAGTTCTCTTTACGTGAATTGAGATTTTTGAAGGAGTTACTACAGTAGCTTGTGTTTTTAGTGAAAAACCTTGCTGTTCCAAAGCTTTGCCAGAGGTCTAATATGTTTTGAATAAGCTAATGTTGCTAATGAAGATTGTGTGAAGTTTTTTGTGAAGGAAAAATTTCAGGTGTAGAGAGAGAATGATGTAATGAGATGAAGAATGGACAAAAGCTCAAGATTGGGGATGCCAACATGGTGTCACCCCAAGAAATATCCAAGAGGTACAAGCGTTAAAGCTTGGGGATGCCCAAGGCATCCCCTTCTTCATCAATAAAAAGCTCAGGTCTGCCTAGACACTTCGTTTTTATTGTTTCATGCACAGTTGTGTCGTTCTTGGAGCGTCTTAGTTTTCGTTTGCTTTGCTTAGTTTGTTTAGTTTTCTTGAGTAGTTTGGACCCCCGTTCTCGCTGTGTTGTTTTGCAAATAAGTTTGCTTGGTGTTGGAAAGGAGTAGTAAGTTCTTGCTTGAAGTGCAAGAAGAGCTTGCATTAACTGTGACTTAGACTTTAGCATGACATGCTAGGTGTTGTTTTGATATTATGCTTAGTGATTATTGTTGTAGCATGTCTTGTTCCAAACAATTTGGATTGCTTAGTGTGCCTTGAAGAAATTATGCGTTGTTTTAGCATGCAAAGCATAGTATTATGGTATTCTCCTTAAATGCTTTGCTTGGATTGACTTGGCACATGCTCACACCATGTTATGACTATGAAAACTCACTATTAGCCTCTATGATCATTTAGTCCTTGACTTGTAGTACCACTCTTTGCTTTGATTATTATGCTTTGTTGCACTGCATGATTATGGCCATTATGCTCTCTTAGTTGGTTGCTCCCAGTCTTTTGCTAGCCTCCACTTGTATGAGTAAGTCCTACTCATGCTTCCAACTCCCAAGAAACCAAGTTATTCCAAAGTGTCCACTATAAACTCCTATGCATGGTGTGTTACACCATTCCAAGTATATTCTTGTTTTCAACTATCTTCCAATTAAAAACTATTTTGTTATGTGAAAACTTAGTGATTAAAGCCCTCACAAACTTGATGGCACACTTTATATTCCTTGCCCCTAATAAACTTGAACCATTGTGACAACTTTTGGTGTATATGCTTGCACTTATAAGTTGGAATTAGCAGAACCGTGCTGTCACGGGGAACATTTTCAACATTGCACTTGTACTTTGTACTCAGTTGATATCATGTTATTTTGTCTATGGATGTCATTGGTGTGAAATAAAGAGGGAACTTGTAAGTCCATGGAGTTTGTATCATGTTACAGAAATGCCTGGGCCGCTAGCCTAAGCCATGCCTAATCATGGTGGAAACTTGCAGCATCACCATAGTGAGCTATCTATGAAGCATCCTCAATAAAAAGCTATGCATATGGTAAATAAAAAGATTGCTGAGATGCTCATTGTCTGCTTGCCTTGTCATTTTGGTTATGGGAAAGCTCTTGTACCATGTGCAAGGGGTACCCCGTTGGCGGTTCTCAATGATACGCAAATACTTACAGTGACAAGAACTTACCTGGACCCAAAGTTGAGTATGCATGAGGTGTGGCCCTCGTATTCAAGGGACTTGAGATTGCCAACTTATACTTCGTCAAGCATATACTCCATCTTTGCTACTTTAAACATTAACCACTTCAAGATGCTTATGATAGGGGCAATAATGGCTGAAAGCTAACAAGTACCAATTTTTGGAAGCTCTTTTTGAAACTTGTAATCCCTACTTCCTTTACAAAAAATGCCTTTCTTACACCATTATTGAGTCTCCACCTTCTAACTTTAGGCACCATTAAGAGAGCATAGTTATCATTCTGTGTGCAGTGTTCCAAAGCTTATTAATTGATGCATATTGTGTTATTACTTGTTCTTGTGCTATTTGTTTCTAGTCACCCTTGTGAACTTTGAAGGTGTCCTATGCAACTATATTGCTACTCTATGAGGGACAAGATGATTGCCACTATGCCATGTTTTCTGTATGTGAAACAAACAAACATTTTCAATGCATGTTATTCATGATCTTTGTTTGTAGCTTGCCATGTTGCATGCATAGTTACTATGTCCTATTATTAGAACTCCATCTTTCATGCACATGTTTAGAGTTCTTTGATCCCAGCTTTCAATGCTTGCAAATGGTTGGATATTTATTGTGAGGGTGCATGTCACCTCAAAAATTATTCTTTTATCACTTACCTACTCGAGGACGAGAAGGAGTTAAGCTTGGGGATGTTGATACGTCAGAAACGTATATATAATTTTTGATGCCCCATGCTTGTTTAGTATCTACTTTGCTTTACTTGTCTACAATTTGAGGTGCTTTTTACATGTTTTCTGGTACTAACCTATTAACAATTTGCAACAGTGTCAGATGCCTGTTTTCTGTTGTTTTTGGTTTCAGAAAAGATAGTAAAGAAATATTCTCGGAATTGGACGGGACAAACGTCAAAGTAAATTACTTTCCGTGGGGAACAAGAATTCCACAAGGGAGCCAGAGGGGCCGGCCAGACCCACCCCGCGCCTGGCTAGGGTTTGGCCCCCTGGTCGCCTCCTCGGCCTCCCCCTTCGCCTTTAAGAAGCCCCCGATACAGAAACCCTAAGAACCCGATCAAATCTCCGCGAAACCGTTTGTAGCCGCCGCCACCATCGTCCCTAGATCGGGGGGATCTGAAGTTCTTCCGGGCACCCTGCCGGAGGGGAGATCATCCCGGAGGCCTTCTCTCCGGTATAATGCGTGAGTAGTTCCACCTTGGACTATGGGTCCATATAGTATCTATATGGTTGTATCTCCTCCTTTGTGATTTCATGTATAGATCTTGTGAGCTCCGTTCATGATCAAGATCTAATCTATTTGTAATCATGCATGTTGTGTTTGCGGGGATCCGATGGATATTGAGATTATTATGTTGGTTTGATTAATGGTTTTGTCTTTATGATTCTATCATGTCTGTATTGTTTGTGATCTTGCATGCTCTCTGTTGTTAGTAGCTATCTTGGCCAAATAGTTGCTAGTGACTCCAAGAGGGTGTATTTATACTCGATAGTGGGTTCATGCCTCTAGTTTCCAAGGGAAGTGGCAATAATCCCTTTGGTTGTAGATGTGATGTTGCTACTAGGGAGAAAACAACGGTCTCTTTTTCATGGAACATGTGGACTGTTTACCTTACACACTTTGCTTAAAGCAGTTGTCTGTTGCTTGCAACTTAATACTGGAGGGGGTTCGGATGATAACCTAAAGGTGGAATTCTAGTCATAGATGCAGTTGGATGGCGGTCTATGTATCTTGTTGTATTGCCCAAACGAATCTCATAGGATCTTTCTGACTGGTAATTGCATTGTTATGCCTTGCTCAGTTCCTATCAATTGCCCTGCTGTAATTTATTTACCCTTCATGCCATGTTATTTATCTAAGGAGAGCACCTCTAGTGAACTATGGACCCCGGTCCAATCTTTACCATTGATACATCTTCCTCTCTTACTTGTTTACTTGCTGCAAACCACCATTACCTTCCACACGGTACGTTTAATTGTTTGTTACAGCAAACCGGTGATCTGGACAACCTCACTGATTCGTTGGGGCAAAGTCTTGAGTTTGTGTTGTGCAGGTCTCCGCGTTGCTTGCAACACCTATGTGATGTTTTCTTCCTCCTACTGGTTCGATAACCTTGGTTTCTTACTGAGGGAAAACTTGCTGTTGTGGTACTTCACACCTTGCTCTTGGGGTTCCCAACGAAGCGCTCCTACATCAACTCAGCGCTGCATCAAGCTTTTCTGGCGCCGTTTCCAGGGAGGCTAAGGATGTCTTCACAATGGGGAGTCCTTCACTTCCTTTCTCTTTACTTTGTTTTTAGTTTGATTTGTTTCTTTTTCTTCGTTTTGTTTGCCTCTTTCCAAACCCCCTCCCCAAAAAAAATTAGTCTAGTTTTCTTCCTCCTACTGGTTCGATAACCTTGGTTTCTTACTGAGGGAAACTTGCTGCTGTGCTTCTTCACAACTTGCTCTTGGGGTTCCCAACGAAGCGCTCCTACATCAACTGAGTGCTGCATCAAGGGGGTTCGGATGATAACCTGAAGGTGGACTTCTAGTCATAGATGCAGTTGGATGGCGGTCTATGTATATTGTTGTATTGCCCAATCGAATCTCATAGGCTATTTTTGTCTCATATTGCATTGTTATGCCCTTCTCAGTTCCTGTCAATTGCCCTGCTGTAATTTGTTTACCCTTCATGCCAGGTTGTTTATCTAAGGAGAGCACCTCTAGTGAACTATGAACCTCGGTCTAATATTTACCATTGATACATCTTCTACTGTTACTTGTTTACTTGCTGCAAACCATTACCTTCCACACCATATGTTTAATCCTTTTTTACAGCAAACTGGTGAGCTTGACAACCTTACTGATTTGTTGGGGCAAAGTCTTGAGTCTGTGTTGTGCAGGTTTCCGTGTTTCTTGCAACACCTGTGTGACGTTTCCTTCCTCCTGCTGGTTCGATAACCTTGGTTTCTTACTGAGGGAAAACTTGCTACTGTGCTGCTTCACACCCTGCTCTTGGGGTTCCCAACAGGCTCCACGTCAGCCATCATTAAGGAAGATAATTTTAATATGAGAGTTGTAGTGGTACCAACCTGATAAGGTAGAGATCCCTGTGTTTACAATGCTAGTCCTTGGATCAATAGCTAGCATCCACAATTTAAGATGTAATATCAAGACACAAAGGTCATATTATAACTTTATAACCAGGAATAAAATAATTCATTACATCTTACATAGCTCATTTCGCTATCTTACTACAATGTAGGAGAAATATCTATATAGCATGGAGTCCTTCATCTTCAAAGTGCCATAGACAATCATGTTGGTTGTAGACTTCTAATCCTATTCAACACACTTCACTAATATCAAACAAACCTGCAACATAATAAGTTATAGCCACAAGGGTCAATACATTTGAATTGTATTGGCAAGTGATACTATGGTAGAGTAGTGGTGTCTAACATCTATATGCATTTGGCTAAGTGTAGCCGAGGCTTGCTTTGCTCAAAATAAGTGTTCCTTATTAGTTGAAAACACTAAGTTTTTGTTTGTCAAAAATCACCCAAGGCATCTACCAATAAAAATTGGTAATCCTTTAACCCTTCTTCAACCACAAGTTTTTAACTTAGAAATTGGGATGAGGAGATCCTTGATAGCGTCCATGTCTTGATGCTCAAATTGTCCATTGCCGGGGACACGGCTAAGTACTTAGATTTTACTCTCTCGAGAGGTGGTGCACTTTCCCCACAAGACCAGACATGCATCGAGACAAGATCTTTCAGAAGCATTCCCTTAGACCAAATGGACGCGTTTCAACCTATCACCCCTACCACCTTCTGTCCATCTGGCTAAGTTATTGCAACCTATATGATCCAGGCAGAGCCCATATTGCCATGTGGTTGCACTAGAAGCTTCTCAACACTTGACATCTCAAATCTCTTTGTTCCTGGATGGCTTTCCAGAAGTGAGATACACCAGGTAGACCCCTAAGTAACCACTCAACACAAACCATTGTTTCCATTCCACCCAGGTGATTCATTCACATAGTTGTTTTATTAAGCAAAAACATAAGTCAAAAGACTTAGTAAAATTTCCATAGCATGTGTATATAATCCACCCTTGTTTTCTACTATCTAGGCTAAGCATAATAGTAGCAAGAATCTTAAATTTAGGGAAAATTCTACTAAGGCATCATCTACTAGGATTTCCCATGGCATAGTCAACACATAAAAAAATTCCATGCAAGTCCTACTTAAAAATATCACTAATGCATAGTCAAAATAATAGGAAAAAATGTATGAAGCACCACTTGACTTTTTATTAGATCAACTAAGTTCATTCCTTGATCTTTCAATTGTCACACTCTTCAAGGTTCACTATAATTCAATCAAGCAAGCACATATTCAAACTAGCATTCAAACAATTCACCACATAAAATAATAAAAACAAGGCTATGCATGCAAGCATGCAAATGTTGTTTTATTTGGAAAAAATGGTTTCTAATAAGGCTATAAACATTTTACAACACCTATTGGTCATTTATAAAAGTGGCAAAACTATTTAAAAACAAGTTAGTTAAAATGGGCCATTTAAATCATTTTTGTTTTGCTAGAAATGATTTAAATCAAAGTAAAATTTTGTAGTGTTAGCCAAATATTTTTTTAAACACAAATGTTAGTGTTTATTGTCAAAGTGTTTAAAAAAAATCCATTTACAAAAGGTGTCACTCAAAAATCATTTTTAAATAATAGCAACATTTTTGTTCTACTAGAAATGCTTTTATTCAAAGGAATAATTTTTTAGTGTTAATCAAATATATTTTTAAATCCAAAAGTTAGTGTTTAGGGTCATAGAGTTCAAATCAAACAATTTGCAAAAGATTTTACTCAAAAATCATTTTTAGAATAATTTTTATACACAAAATAGTCCTACAAATGTTTCTGCAAAAATTTTTACAAGAAAAATACTAAACTAAGGGCATGGTTGCAAAGTTGACATTTTTCTGAGTCCAATGATATAGAATTTGTAAATTTTGGCCAAGCAGGTCAGAAGTTATAAATTTTTCAAATCCAAACATCTAATAGTTCTAATTTCTGTTTTAAATCAATAGGGCAGGCCACGTGGCGTGTTCTTACTGGCGCGTATCGGTTCGCGCGGATCGTTCTACGTGGATAGTTAGATTTAATTTACATCACACGGCTCCATTTTAGTCAAGTGATTCTATCATGTCGCTTGGATCTAGATCTAACGGTCGCAGTGCACTAACCACTAACTGGCGGCGCTTGGTGACGGCGCACGGCGGCGACGCTCAGGCAGAGGCGTTCCGGCTATTCTATGAAGCGAGGAAGAAAGGGGAGAGGATCACTATGGTCACAGTGACGTGGGGAAGATCAACATGCTCGTTGTAGATGAAGGGGCTCACGGTAGCGACGGGGATTGCTCACCGGAGTTCACGACGGTGTCGGGCACGCGTGTGCAAGGGAAAAGTGCTGGCAGATGCGCGAGACGATAGGGAGTGTGCTCGTCGAAACCAGGGGCAGTGGGGGTGGTTGTGTTCGCCAGAATTGGCACGGAAGCTCGCCGGAGCCAGAGGTGTTGGGAGCAGCAATTGGGGCAGCCTGGTGGCGTTTGTGCGCGGACGAGTGGGGGGAAAGAGAGAGGGGAGGATGGCGCTTATGAGGGCATGGCCACGGATGATAATTAAGCCAGCAGTAACGCGAATTGAATTGATCATTCAACGGCCTGTAACGGCGAGGTGATGGGCGTGGTCACCGCGTGGTGGATACGACGATGAGCTGGCAGTGGGGCCGGTTAGTTAGCGAGGTGAGGGGGTTACACGTGGGGTCACGCGGTTAGTGAGGGCATGGGTCGATTCGCGGGTGAGAAAACGTTTCGCAGGGAGAGGGATGTGGTTTGCTGCTGGGCTAGCTGGGCCTGCTAGGCTGGCAAGGTTAGTGGGTCGACTTGTTTTCTATTTTTTTCCTTTCTGATTCTTTTTCCTTTTCTATTTTCTGTTTTGATTTTATTCAAATGATTCAAACACTCATTTGTTTTCAAATCTTTCCCAAATTTCTAGTATGTTTTTATACTGTTTAACAATGTATTTTAAAGTCCATTTTAGAATAATTTCTTTTATTCTCTTATGGTTTATTATTTATTTAAAATAGACATTTGTCTTTATTTAAATAAGATTTAAATATGGTTCCAATCCATATTATTTTCTTCAAATGATTTAAACATCCAAATGTTTCTCAAACCTTTTCAGTAAGTTTTTACTGCTTAATAATGTGTTTGAAATTCCATTTTAAATTATTTCAAATATTCTTTTATAGTTTAATATTTATTTAAATGAGGTTTGTGTCTTTATTCAAACCATTGATTCAAGTTTCCATTTGAATTCAAATTTCACCAAACCTTTTCAGTAGGCTTTAAATCATTTAGGAGTTGATTAATTGGCCCACTTTGGAAAATATTCAAATATTTTCTCATGATTTATTATTTATTTTAATTAGGCCTTTTGTCTTTATTTGCATAATTTGAATATGGTTCCAAACCATATAATTCTGTTTAATTATTCTTTTATTCTTTTTAAGTTAATTAGATAACTTTTAATCCCCTTTGGCTATTTCAATTATTTATTTTCTCATGATTTAATTAATAATTTACATTAGGAATTTTGTATTTATTCAAATTGAATATGGTTCAAGTCCATATAAATCTTATTAAAATAACCTTTATTCCTTTGTTTTATTTGGATTATATTTATTACATTTGCTTCATGTTTTAAATTGTCTTCTAAATATTTTTCTTTGGATTTATTATTAATTTTAGGCAATTTGACTTTATTTAAATAAAATTGATTATGGTTCAATTCATATGATTTTATTTAAACAATCTTTTATTCCTTTTAGTATTCAATAAACTTTCATTCCATTTGTTTATGGATTTGGCCAAGATTTAATTTGTCTTTTAAACATTCCATATTTATTTATTTATTTATTTCTTTGCTTTATAAAATCCATAACTTTTTATTTAGAGATCCAAAATTGGTGTTTCCAATTTGTATAATTTTATTTAATATTCATTTATATTTTTAAATCCTTTTAAGATTATTTTGCTCACAATTTGGTATGGATTTTAGCTAGGAGCTTTATTAGCTTGGAATTTTATTTTCTTTATCTTATTAAAATTATAAGTTTTTATCCATGGCTCCAAATTGAATGAAACCAATTTCTATGGGTTTATAATATTTTTTTATCATTTTGATCATTTATAAATGTTTGTTGCTGAATTTGTATATGGATCAAATCCATAGTCTTAGAGAGATCTTGGAAATGATTTATACCATTAGGGTTTAGGGTTTTGGTCTAACTTTTCCAAATGTTTAAATTTCAAGATACATTCATTGATGAATGCATTTCACTTGATTGAAATTTTGTTGGATGCCCTCTTCATTCAAAAAAAATTCAAGAAGGGTTTTGATGTTTCCATTTAGAAGCAAAAAGTTTCTTTTCACCCTAAATTTCAAAAATTAATTCATTTGTTTATTTATTTATTTTTCACATTTCAAAATTTGGAAAATTTTGGGATGTGATAGACTACCGCCCTTAAAAGAAATCTCGTCACGAGATTTGGGAAGGCTAGAGGTTACAAGTTGGCTTCAAGACAACTAGGGTACTACCACCCTTAAAAGATTTTCAAGTAGATTACATCTTGGCTTACTTGGGATCTTGGTGTAACTTCTCTGGACAGTTGTTTGCATAATGTCCTTTGTCACCACACTTAAAACATGTGACAAGGTTGATGTCCCTCATAGGTTTGCTTGTCTTAACTTTCTCCTTTTCTGGACAATGTGATGCATAATGGCCTGGCTTTTTGCATTTGTGGCACATCACTTGGCTAATGTCTTCTTTCATCTTTGGTATCACTACCTATTGTTTGTTTTCCTGGCCTTTCTTCTTTTCTAGGCATTCATTAGCATAGTGTCCCTTCTCTTTGAAATTGTGACATTTCTCCTGGATAATGTCTTTCTTGCTAGGGTTGGGGCATTTCTTCTTTTTCTTGGGTTTCTCCAAAGCTAGGAGGGCTCTTAGTTCATGCTCTTCATATCTTACCACAAACGTGGGAAAACTTCCTCGGTTCTTAGAATTATTCCTAGGATAACGTCCATATTTCCTCTTTTGTCCACCATGGTGAGTCACAATGTATGGAGGGGCATACTGAGATTTGACTTTGTCTTCATCCTTCTTGGTATGGAGGTTTCCAAACATTTGATGTTTTCCATCTTGCTTCATTTGTTGAACTATAGGATAAATGGGGCATTGAATAGGAACATGATCATTACCTTCACATAGGAAACATGTAACTTGAGATGTGGGCCATTGTTTAATTTGATGTTTCTCTTCACAATTAGGGCATTGGTCCATATGCTCTTTATAAGTGTGTTCCATGTCTCCACAAATTTTGCAAGCTTGTTTTCCTTCTATAATATCTTCCTTGATATCATTGTTGTCACAATCTCCTTGGGAAAGGTTGCTTCTCATGTTGATCATTTGATTGGCCATCCTTTGCAACAATTGGGACTGGGTTTCCAAGAACTTTTGCATGGTTGGGTCTACCTCAATGTTGTTGGCTAAAAATCGAGTTGTCACTTGATTCAATTAGGCTTGGGTTGCTAGTAGTTGTTCTCTCATGTGCATCTCTTGGTTGTTGTTGTTGTCATCATCCTTGATGTTCAAGTTTCTTGGATAAGTCATCTGTTTGGGTTTGGATTGGGATTAGATTAGGCAAAAGATTTCGATAGGAAGAATTCTACTCACACACAACAATTCACACAAGCAATGTGCAAGCAATCAAAATCATGCAATCCACTCAAACAATAGGGTTCAAGCATGTTTTAGGCAACAAAATATTTTTGCTACACCACATAAGTTGGTGTGATTGATCTAAACTAAACATTAGTATGGTGGTCTAACTATGGGTATCACTTGAGATCATTCCATTATACTTAGTTGTTTCTTCTTGAACAAGATCATGGTATCCTTGGAAAAATTCTTGTATCTTGGTCACAAAGCTTCAAAGGTAATGATGGTTCCTTCTAAGTTGTGTTTCTTTAGTCTTCAACTCTTGAGTAACATTCTTGTCTCACTTGTAGTCCTTAGTGATGTCCAAATTTGAAGTCCTTGGTGAAACTAAAGTTGAAGTCATTGGGGATGTTGAAGTCTTTGCTCATGTTGGAGTTTTGTCCAACAAATTTAAAAGGAAAAGATGTAGAGTCAAAACAAAATGTTGAGGAAAGAGTTTACAAGATTGTTTGTAAATAAGTTTCAACAAATACAAGTCCTATTTTTCTAAGGGGTTTTGTCCAATCCTAGGGTTACAATCCTACAGGCAACACAATGCTCTGATACCATCTGTAGAGGTCCCAACCTGATAAGGTAGAGATCCATGTGTTTACAATGCTAGTCCCTGGATCAATAGCTAGCATCCACAGTTTAAGATGTAATATCAAGAATAAAAGGTCATATTACAACTTTATAACCAGGAATAAAATAATTCATTACATCTTACGTAGCTCATTTGGCTATCTTATTACAATGCAGCAGAAATATCTATATAGCATGGAGTCCTTAATCTTCAAAGTGCCACATGCAATCATGTTGGTTGTAGACTTGTAATCCTATTCAACACACTTCACAAACATCAAACAAACCTGCAAAATAATAAGTTACAGCCACAAGGGTCAATACGTTTGAATTGTATTGGCAAGTGATACTATGGTAGAGTAGTGGTGTCTAACATCTATATGCATTTGGCTAAGTGTAGCTGAGGCTGCTTTGCTCAAAATAAGTTTTCCTTATTAGTTGAAAACACTAAGTTTTTGTTTGTCAAAAATCACCTAAGGCATCTACCAATAAAAATTGGTGATCCTTTAACCCTTGTTCAACCACAAGTTTTTAACTTAGAAATTGGGATGAGGAGATCCTTGATAGCTTCCATGTCTTGATGCTCAAATTGTCCATTGCCAGGGACACGACTAAGTACTTAGATTTTACTCTCTCGAGAGGTGGTGCACTTTCCCCACAAGACTCGACATGCATCGAGACAAGATCTTTCAGAAGCCTTCCCTTAGACCAAATGGACGCGTTCCAACCTATCACCCCTACAACCTTCTTTCCATCTGGCCAAGTTATTGCAACCTATATGATCCAGGCAGAGCCCATATTGCCATGTGGTTACACTAGAAGCTTCTCAACACTTGACATCTCAAATCTCTTTGTTCCTTGGTGGCTTTCCACAAGTGAGATACACCAGGTAGACCCCTAAGTAACCACTCAACACAAACCCTTCTTTCCATTCCACCCAAGTGATTCATTCACATAGTTGTTTTATTAAGCAAAAACATAAGTCAAAAGACTTAGTAAAATTTCCATAGCATGTGTATATAATCCACCCTTGTTTTCTACTAGCTAGGCTAAGCATAATAGTAGAAAGAATCTTAACTTAGGGAAAATTCTACTAAGGCATCATCTACTAGGATTTCCCATGGCATAGTCAACACATAGAAAAATTCCACGCAAGTCCTACTTAAAAATATCACTAATGCACAGTCAAAATAATAGGATTAAATGTATGAAGAATCACTTGCCTTTTTATTAGAGCAACTAAGTTCATTCATTGATATTGCAATTGTCACACTCTTCAAGGTTCACTATAATTCAATCAAGCAAGCACATATTCAAACTAGCATTCAAACAATTCCCCACATAAAATAATAAAAACAAGGCTATGCATGCAAGCATGCAAAGGTTGTTTTATTTGGAAAAAATGGTTTCTAATAAGTCTATAAACATTTTAAAACACCTATTGGTCATTTATAAAAGTGGCAAAACCATTTAAAAACAAGTTAGTGAAAATGGGCCATTTAAATCTTTTTTGTTTTGCTAGAAATGATTTAAATCAAAGTTATATTTTGTAGTGTTAGAAAAATATGTTTTTAAACACAAATGTTAGTGTTTATTGTCAAAGTGTTTAAAACTAATCCATTTACGAAAGGTTTCACTCAAAAATCATTTTTAAGTAATAGTAACATTTTTGTTTTACTAGAATTGCTTTTATTCAAAGGAATAATTTTCTAGTGTTAATCAAATATATTTTGAAATCCAAAATTTAGTTTTTAGGGCCAGAGAGTTCAAATCAAACCATTTGCAAAAGATTTTACTCAAAAGTCATTTTTAGAATATTTTTTATACACAAAATAGTCCTACAAATGTTTCTGCAAAGCACTTAATTTTTTAGAAGAAAAATTCTAAACTAAGGGCATGGTTGCAAAGTTCACATATTTCTGAATCCAATGATATAAAATTTGTTAATTTTGTCCAAGCAGATCAGAAGTTATGAATTTTTCAAATCCAAACATCTAATAGTTCTAATTTCTATTTTAAATCAACAGGCAGGCCATGTGGCGTGTTCTTACTGGCGCGTACCGGTTCACGCGGATCGTGCTACGTGGATCATTGGATTTAATTTACATCGCACGGCTCTGATCACTCGTACCGTTTCAGTCAAGTGATTCTATCCTGGCGCTTGGATCTAGATCTTACGGTCGCAGTGCACTAACCACTAACTGGCGGAGCTTGGCGACGGCGCACGGCGGTGACGCTCGGGAAGAGGCGTTCCGTCTATTCTAGGAAGCGAGGAATAAAGGGGAGAGGTTCACTATGGTCGTAGTGACGTGGGGAAGCTCAACGTGCTCGTTGTAGACGAAGGGGCGCACGGTAGCGACGGTGATTGCTCACCGGAGTTCACGACGACATCGGGCATGCAGTCTTGTCAAAGACGAAGCAACAAGCCATGGGAAGACCAAAGGAAGGCGGCATTAGACGCGCATGAGAGAGGTGTAGGCGTGAGCGTCAACCAGAGAGAGAGGCGCGGTCAGAGAGTACCAGGGGATGTCGTCAGACTTGGAGCAGACGACATCGGCGTTCAGTCGAGGAAGAAGTCGGGCTTCTAGGGCACGCGTGTGCAAGGGAAAAGTGCTGGCAGATGCACGAGACAATGGGGAGTGTGCTCGTGGAAACCAGGGGCAGTGGGGGTGGCTGTGTTGGCCGGAATTGGCACGGAAGCTCGCCGGAGCCAGAGGTGTTGGGAGCAGCAATTGGGGCAGCCTGGTGGCGTTTGTGCATGGGTGAGTGGGGGAAAGAGAGAGGGGAGTATGGCGCTTATGAGGGCGTGGTCATGGACGATAATTAAGCAGACAGTAACGCGAATTGAATCGATCATTCAATGGCCAGTAACGGCGAGGTGAGGGGCGTGGTCAACACAGGGTGGAGACGATAATGATCTGGCGGTGGGGCCAGTTAGTCAGCGAGGTGAGGGGGTTACGCGTGGGGTCTCATGGTCAGTGAGGGCACGGGTCGATTCGCGAGTGAGAAAACATTTCGCCGGGAGAGGGAGGTGGGCTGTTGCTGGGCCTACTGGGCTGGCAAGATTAGTGGGTCGACTTGTCTTCTATTTTTTTCCTTTCTAATTCTTTTTCCTTTTATATTTTCTATTTTGATTTTATTGAAATTATTCAAACACTCATTTGTTTTCAAATCTTTCCCAAATTTCCAGTATGTTTTTATACTGTTTAACAATGTATTTCAAAGTCCATTTTAGAATAATTTCTTTTATTCTCTTATGGTTTATTATTTATTTAAAATAGACATTTGTCTTTATTTAATATGGTTCCAATCCATATTATTTTATTCAAATGATTTAAACATCCAAATGTTTCTCAAACCTTTTCAGTAAGTTTGTATTGTTTAATAATGTGTTTGAAATTCCATTTTAGATTATTTCAAATATTCTTTTATGGTTTAATATTTATTTAAATGAGGTTTGTGTCATTCAAACCATTGATTCAAGTTTCCATTTGAATTCAAATTTCACCAAACCTTTTCAGTAGGTTTTAAATCATTTAGGAGTTGATTAGTTGGCCCACTTTGGAAAATATTCAAATATTTTCTCATGATTTATTATTTATTTTAATTAGGCCTTTTGTCTTTATTTGGATAATTTGAATATGGTTCCAAACCATATAATTCTATTTAATTATTCTTTTATTCTTTTTAAGTTAATTAGATAACTTTTAATCCCCTTTGGCTATTTCAATTATTTATTTTCTCATGATTTAATTAATCATTTACATTAGGAATTTTGTATTTATTCAAATTGAATATGGTTCAAGTCCATATAAATCTTATTCAAATAACCTTTATTCCTTTGTTTTATTTGAATTATATTTATTCCGTTTGCTTCATGTTTTAAATTGTCTTCTAAATAATTTTCTTGGGATTTATTATTTATTTTAGGCAATTTGTCTTTATTTAAATAAAATTGATTATGGTTCAATTCATATGAGTTTATTTAAATAATCTTTTATTCCTTTTTACTATTCAATAAACTTTCATTCCATTTGTTTATGGATTTGGCCAAGATTTAATTTGTCTTTTAAATATTCCTTATTTATTTATTTCTTTCTTTGCCTTATAAAATCCATATCTTTTTATTTAGAGATCCAAAATTGGTGATTCCAATTTGTATAATTTTATTTAATATTTGTTTATCTTTTTAAATCCTTTTAAGATTATTTTGCTCACAATTTTGTATGGATTTTAGCTAGGAGATTTATTAGCTTTTAAATTTATTTTCTTTATCTTATTAAAATCATAAGTTTTTATCCATGGATCCAAATTGAATGAAACCAATTTCTATGGTTTTATAATATTTTTGTTTATCATTTTGATCATTTATAAATTTTTGTTGCTGAATTTATATATGGATCAAATCCATAGTATTAGAGAGATCTTGGAAATGATTTATTCCATTAGGGTTTAGGGTTTTGGTCTAACTTTTCCAAATGTTTAAATTTCAAGATACATTCATTGATGAATGCATTTCACTTGATTGAAGTTTTGTTGGATGCCATTTTCATTCAAATTTTGTTCAAGGAGCGTTTTGATGTTTCCATTTAGAAGCAAAAGGTTTCTTTTCACCCCAAATTTTAACAAATAATTCATTTGTTTATTTATTTTTCACATTTCAAAATTTGGAAAATTTTGGGATGTGACAAGAATGCAGAATCATCTAATGGAAAATCCGAGAGCTATTAATAAGTTGCAAGATATTGTGGAAAGAACTTCCAATGATGTAAAGATGCTTGTTAAACGTTTCCAAATGGTTCAAACTCAAATTGATCAGCTTACTAAAGTACAAAAAGATATGGTAGTTAATGCTTCTAGAGAAAAACATGCTTATGAAATTAGAACTAGAAGTGGTGTTTCCACTCAGGACCCCTTATTGTAGGGGTTCGTAGCATGGAAAACAAAAAATTTCTACCGCATGCACACAAACAAGCCAAGATATATCTACTAGATTGAAGCAACGAGTCGATAGAAGCACTCACCCTCGAAGATTCCAAAGCGGTTAACGAGAGCAGATTCTCGTGGGCGATGTAGTCGTACACTTGCCGATCTCAAGATCGCGTAGAAGATCCTTCCGGCGCTGTGTTCCGGCAGCGCTTCCGCAGTCGGTCACACGTTCGGTACTCGATGAATACCTTCCTCTCCCTTGTTCCAGCAGGCAGCAGAGGTTGTAGTTCTCCCCTCACGATTCCGGCAGCACAACGGCATGGTGTCGGAAGTAGAGGGAGGATCCCGCAGGGCTTCGCCTAAGCCGGTGCGAGTTATGGTGGATTAGGGTTTCCCAGAGATCTAGGGTTTAGAAGTCCGGGAGGAGGAGGAGGTGTCGGCGGCGGCTACGAACTGGCGGCGAGCGGCGGCGGGGCTGCAGCGGCGGCGGTGGCGGCTCATGTGCGGGGAGAGGGGCTAGGGCTTGTGTGCTTTGGGGCAGCCCTCCCCCTCTATTTATGAGAGGGTGAAGCCTTGGGAGGGGTGGGTTTGAATCCAAACCCAAACCCAAGTTAGATTGAGAGAAGGACTTGTTTCTTCTCCCACTAGGAAACCATTGTTCCAGTTTGACTTTCAATTTAGAGCTTTAATTCTCTCTTACAAATGCACACACCATGTGACCTAGGATATGATCCAATCATTCCACTTACCCATGACACATTCATGGACCATTCTCATTCCGGACCGCTGAACCTTCTAGACCCTTCTAGAACCTCTCTGATGAAAACATCGGAAACTTTTCCGAACTCCAAAATAGGACTTTCCTTATATGAATCTTAATCTCTGGACCATTTCGGATCTCCTCGTGATATCCTAGATCCCATCCGAGACTCCGAACAACATTCGGTATCCCTACTAACATTCCATATCTACTAAACAACATCGAATCCTTAAGTGTGTATCCCTACGGTTCATGAATTATGCGGACATGACCAAGACACTTCTCCGATCAATAACCAATAGAGGAATCTGGAAATTCATATGGCTCCCACATATTTCTACGATTACATTGTGATCGAATGAACCACTTACATATGATACCAATTTCCCTTTGTCTCATGATAGTTTACTTATCCAAGGTTTTGATCGCCGGTATCTCTGCATACCTAGTTCAACCTCATTACCGATAAGTACTCTTTTCTCGTTCCCGTGATATGTGATCCCTTGTGAACCAGTCACATTCTTGCAAGCTAATTGGAGGACATTACACCGAGAGTGCCCAGAGTATATCTATCCGTCATATGGATGGACAAATCCCACTCTTGATCCATGTGACTCAACCCATACTTTCCGAACACTCAATGCCACCTTTATAGCCACCCAGTTACGGTGTGGTGTTTGATGTCATCAAAGCATCCTTCCGGTGATGGTGATTAACATGATCTCATGGTCGAAGGAATTAGGTTACTATGTATCAGAAAGCTTATAGCAAATGAACTATTGAAATGACTTGATCTTAATGCTACGCTTATCTATAGGAGTATGTCCATCATACAATTCTCCTAATGATATGATCTTGTTATTAATAACATCTCAATGTTCATGATTGAGAAACCACGATCATCTATTAATCAACAAGCTAGTATTATAAAGAGGCTTTAACAGGGACTCTAATTTAGTTTACAAATCACACAAGTATTAATGTTTTCGGTTAATACCATCATAGCATGAATGTAAACATTTATCATAAACACAAAGATATAATAATAACCACTTTTATTATTGCCTCTAGGGCATATCTCCAACAGTCTCCCACTTGCACTAGAGTCAACTAATCTAGATTACATGGTAATACACCGAACACCCATGGCGGTTTGGCGTTGGTCATGTTTTGCCCTCGGGAGAGGTTTAGTCAACGGATCCGCCACATTCAGATTTGTGTGTACTTTGCAAATATTTATGTCACCATCTTGGACATGCTCTCGAATAGCGTGAAAACATAGCTTGATGTGCTTTAGCTTCTTGTGTGACCTTGGTTCTTACGCATTAGCTATGGCGCCCATGTTATCACAGTAGATAGACATTGGGTCCAGCAAACTTGGAACCACACCGAGCTCTGTAATGAACTCCTTCATCCATATCGCCTCTTGTGAATCCTCCGAAGCAGCTATGTATTCCGATTCAGTTGAAGATCTTGCCACAATGCTTTGCTTTGCACTCCTCCAACTAACTGCTGCACCATTCAAAGTAAATACGTATCTAGATTGAGATTTAGAATCATCCGGATCGGTGTTCCAACTAGCATCGGTGTAACCATTAACAACGAGTTGTTCATCACCTCCATAATAAAGAACCATATCCTTAATTCTTCTCAAGTACTTAAGGATGTTTTTGACCGCTGTCCAATGATCCACTCCTGGATCACTTTGATATCTGCTAGTCAAACTAACAGCATATGCAATGTCGGGTCTAGTACATAGCATGGCATACATTAGAGATCCTATGGCTGAGGCATAGGGACTCTTACTCATCCTTTCTCTATCTTCTGTCGTTGCAGGACTTTGAGTTTTACTCAAGGTCGTATTGGGCAACATGGGCAAGAACCCTTTTTTGCTATCTTTCATTCCAAACCTCTTTTGAAGTTTGTCCAAATATGTACTCTATGACAATGATATTAGGCGCCTCGATCTATCTCTATAAATCTTTATGCCTAATATGTAAGCTGCTTCGCCCAGATCTTTCATTGAAAAACTATAATTCAAATAATCATTGACACTATTAAGAAGGTCTACATCATTCCCAATCAACAATATGTCATCTACATATAGTATTAAGAATGCTACAGAGCTCCCACTCACTTTCTTGTAAATACAAGCTTCTCCATAAGTTTGTATAAAACCAAAGCTTTTGATTACCTTATCAAAACGTTGATTCCAACTTCGGGATGCTTGCTTCAATCCATATATGGACCGTTGAAGTTTGCATACCTTGTTAGCATATTTAGGATCGACAAAACCTTTGGGTTGCATCATATACAACTCTTCATCAATGTCTCCATTGAGGAATGTCGTTTTGACGTCCATCTGCCATATCTCATAATCATAATATGCAGCGATTGCTAACACAATCCTCACAGACTTTAGCTTCGCTACTGGTGAGAAAGTCTCGTCATAGTCAACTCCTTGAATTTGTCGAAACCCTTTTGCAAACAAGTCGAGCTTTATAGACAGTAATATTACCATCAGCATCTGTTTTCTGCTTGAAAATCCATTTGTTCTCGACAGCCTTCCGGCCATCCGGTAAGTCCACCAAAGTCCATACTTGGTTTTCGTACATGGATCCAATCTAGGATTTCATGGCTTCTTGCCATTTATTGGAATCTGGGCTCATCATCGCTTCCTCATATGTCGCAGGGTCATCGGTGTTGTCCACCAACATGACACTCATAACGGGATCATACCAATCAGGAGTGCTACGAGTTCTCGTTGACCTGTGAGGTTCCGTAGTACCTCCAACCGAATTTTCATGATCAACATCATTAGCTTCCTATCTTATTGGTGCAGGCGCCACAGGAACTACTTCCGGTGCTACGCTACTCGCAAGTTCGAGAGAAGGTTCAACAACCTCATCGATTTCTACTTTCCTTCCAGTCACTTCTTTCGAGAGAAACTCCTTCTCTAGAAAGGATCCATTCTTGGCAACGAAGATTTTTCCCTCGGATCTATGATAGAAGGTATACCCAATAGTTTCCTTCGGGTATCCTATGAAGACACATTTTTCCGCTTTGGGTTCAAGCTTGTCTGGCTGTAACTTATTTACATAAGCTTCGCAACCCCAAACTTTAAGGAATGAAAATTTAGGTTTCTTCCCAAACCACAATTCATACGGTGTCGTTTCAATGGATTTAGATGGTGCCCTATTTAAAGTGAATGCGGCTGTTTCTAATGCATAGCCCCAAAACGATAGCGGTAAATCTGTAAGTGACATCATAGAACGAACCATATCTAAGAGAGTTCGATTACAACGTTCAGACACACCATTACGCTGTGGTGTTCCCGGGGGTGTCAATTGTGAAAGTATTCCGCATTTCTTCAAATGCTCGCCAAACTCGTAACTTAGATATTCACCTCCACGATTAGATCGTAGAAATTTAATCTTCTTTTTACGTTGATTCTCTACCTCACTTTGAAATTCCTTAAACTTCTCGAAAGTTTCGGACTTATGTTTCATGAAATAGATATACCCATATCTACTCAAGTCATCCGTGAAGGTAAGAAGAGTTCTGGCAACGACTTGTCCATGTTTTGCATATTGTAGTTCATCACAAATTCTTGTAACTTGGTGGTAGTGATTGGAGACACGGTGAATCCCTAAAGCATTAGGAATCACTATTCCCAAGCTTTGAAGCTTGCTTGCGTGCCCAGACATCTTAAGCACATGCTTACTGACAGAGCTGCCCTCTTCCATCTTGCAGTTAAAGAACTTTTCAGAAGCCTCATAACTCTCAACTACCGCATGAGCCTCAAATATCATTTTGAGTTCACGGACAATATCATGTGGGCCATGGTTCTCAAACCTTTTTTGAAGCTCCGATTCCAAACCATACAAGATAGCACACTGAACTGTGTAGTACTGATTCTTCCGAGCGAGGAAAACATTCTTTACCTCATCTGTAGCATTAGCTACAGATGGGTCACCTAGCGGTGCATACAGCACATAGGTCAAATTACCAGCATTGAGGACAATCCTCAAATTGCGGAACCAATCCGCGAAGTTTCTTCCATTGTTTTTCAACTTTTCTTTCTCTAGGAACGCATTAAAATTGATGGTAGGGGCCGCCATTGATCTACAACATATTTGCAATAGTTTAGACTAAGTTTATGACAAATTGAGTTCTAGTCAATAGTTAAATTAATCTAGGTGAACTCCCACTCAAAACAATATCCCTCAAATTGTTTTAGTTATCACACGAACCAAATCCACCACATCAAAACCGATCATCACGAGAGTTGATGTAGCTTCAATGGCGAACAATCAACATGTTCATCATATCTACTATATGATTCATGCTTTACCTTTCGGTGATCCGTGTTCCGAGACCATGTCTGTACATGCTAGGCTCGTCAAGATCAAACCTTAGCTTCCGCATGAGCAAATATGGCTTGCTCACGTTGTATACACTTGCAGAATCTAACACACCCGATCATCACGTGGTGCTTCGAAACAACGAGATTTAGCAACGGTGCTTACTAAGGGTGAACACTTTAAAACTTGAAATTTTTGTGCTTGAGGGATCATATTATAATGCTACCATCATGAACTAAGAAATACAAGATGCATAAAAGGATTAACATCACATGCAATTCATAATATGTGATATGATATGGCCTTTCTTCGTGTGCTTCCGATCTCCATCTTCAAGCACGAACATGATCTCCATCATCACCGGTATGGCGTCAAGGTCAATGGATCCGTTTCATGGTTGTCGTCCACTAGCTTCAACTATTACAACTACTTTGAATAGACACGCAAGTCTTAACGGAATTTAAAAGACAACCATATGGCTCCTGCCGGTTGCCAACTTACAATAAGGAACATTGCATACATCATATATAATCACAATCATGGCCATATCACATCACAGCACAACCCTGCAAAACAAAGTTAGACGCTTCTATTTTTCTTTGCATATTTTACGTGGTTTGGGGCTTTCAATAAGTGTCGTTCTAACTTACGAACAAGAACCACAACGTTGATGCTTGAACTATCAAGTGCCCATTGTAAATTGAATCTATACTATGATGGGAGAGACAAACACCCGCAAAGCCACTTATGCAATACAAGTTACATGTTGAGCGTGGAGCAAGTCTCATGAACGATGTCATGTAAGGTTAGCTCGGGCCGCTTCATCCCATCATACCGCAAGATGCAAAATACACAAAAAGCAATTGATAATAAAAGCACCACCGCCCATAATGACCATTGTATTCTACTCGTGCAACAGATCTACATATAGACACGGCTCTGATACCACTGTAGGGGTTCGTAGCATGGAAAACAAAAAAATTCTACCACATGCACACAAACAAGCCAAGATCTATCTACTAGATTGTAGCAACGATTCGATAGAAGCACTCACACTCGAAGATTCCAAAGCGGTGAACGAGAGCAGATTCTCGTGGGTGATGTAGTCGTACACTTGCCGATCTCAAGATCGCGTAGACGATCCTTCCGGCGTTGCGTTCCGACAGCGCTTCCGCAATCGGTCACACGTTCGATACTTGATGAAGACCTTCCTCTCCTTTGTTCCAACAGGTAGTGGAGGTTGTAGTTCTCCCCTCGTGATTCTGGCAGCACGACGGCGTGGTGTCGGAAGTAGAGGGAGGATCCCGCAGGGGTTCGCCTAAGCCGGTGCGAGTTATGGTGGATTAGGGTTTCCCAGAGATCTAGGGTTTAGATGTCCGGGAGGAGGAGGAGGAGGTGTCGGCGGCGGCTAGGGCGGCGGCAACAAACCGGCGGCGACGCGAGGGCGGGCGGCGGCAGTGGCGAGCGGCGGCGGGGATGCCGCGGCGGCGGTGGCGGCTCGTGTGCGGGGAGAGGGGCTAGGGCTTGTGTGCTTTGGGGCATCCCTCCCCCTCTATTTATGAGAGGGGGGAAGCCTTGGGAGGGGTGGGTTTGAATCCAAACCGAAACCTAAGTTGGATTGAGAGAAGGACTTGTTTCTTCTCCCACTAGGAAACCATTGTTCCAGTTTGACTTTTCAAACTCCCGTTTGACTTTCAATTCAGAGCTTTAATTCCCGCTTACAAATGCACACACCATGTGACCTAGGATATGATCCAATCATTCCACTTACACATGACACATTCATGGACCATTCTACTTCCGGACCGGTGAACCTTCTAGACCCTTCTAGAACCTCTCCGATGAAAACATCAGAAACTTTCCCGAACTCCGAAATAGGACTTTACTTATATGAATCTTATTCTCCGGACCATTTTGGATCTCCTCGTGATATCCCGGATCCCATCCGAGACTCCGAACAACATTCGGTATCCCTACTAACATTCCATATGTACTAAACAACATCGAATCCTTAAGTGTGTCTCCCTACGGTTCGTGAATTATGCGGACATGACCAAGACACTTCTCCGATCAATAACCAATAGGGGAATCTGGAAATTCATATGGCTCCCACATATTTCTACGATTAATTTGCGATCGAATTAACCACTTACATACGTTACCAATTTCCCTTTGTCTCACGATAGTTTACTTATCTGAGGTTTTGATCGTCGGTATCTCTGCATACCTAGTTCAACCTCGTTACCGATAAGTACTCTTTTCTCGTTCTCGTGATATGTGATCCCTTGTGAACCAGTCACATGCTTGCAAGCTAATTGGATGACATTCCACCGAGAGGGCCCAGAGTATATCTATCTGTCATATGGATGGACAAATCCCACTCTTGATCCATGTGCCTCAACCCATACTTTTCGAACACTCAATGCCACCTTTATAGCCACCCAGTTACGTTGTGGTATTTGATGTCATCAAAGCATCCTTCCGGTGATGGTGATTAACATGGTCTCATGGTCAAAGGAATTAGGTTACTATGTATCAGAAAGCTTATAGCAAACAAACTATGGAAATGACTTGATCTTAATGCTATGCTTATCTATAGGAGTATGTCCATCATACCATTCTCCTAATGATATGATCTTGTTATTAATAACATCTCAATGTTCATGATAGAGAAACCATGATCATCTACTAATCAACAAGCTATTATTATAAAGAGGCTTTAACAGAGACTCTAATTTTGTTTACAAATCACACAAGTATTAATGTTTCCGGTTAATACCATTATAGCATGAATGTAAACATTTATCATAAACACAAAGATATAATAATAACCACTTTTATTATTGCCTCTAGGGCATATCTCCAACACTTATATCCTGAGGGACATCCTAAAAGAATTGAGCAAGATTCTCATCAAGCTAAAAATAGTGGTACTTTTTCTAAAAGAAAGAAAAAGAAACATAAGGCAGTTGTGGAATCTTCTAAACCTGCTAAGGATCCTAATAGTATATATGTCTATGATGCTGAAACTGAAAGTGGTAATGATAAAAATGATGCTCCTGATAAAGAATAAATTGAAGAACTTGAAAGGCACACTAAGAATAATAAGTATACTAAGGAAGATTTTGTTGCTAATAAACATGGTAGTGAGAGAGAGCCTTGGGTGCAAAAACCAATGCCTTTTCCTGATAAGAAACACAAGTCAAAGGAAGAATAACACTATAAAAAGTTTTTTGAGTGGATGAAACCTTTGTTTTTTGCAAATTCCTTTGACTGATGCTATTAAATTTCCTCCTTATTCAAAGTATATGAAGGATATTGTCTCTAATAAAAGGAAGATTCCTAATGAGGAAATTTCCACTTTACTTGCTAATTATTCCTTCAATGGTAAGGTTCCAAAGAAACTTGGAGACCCAGGGATTCCAACTATTCCTTGTTCTATTAAAAATAATTATGTTAGAACTGCTTTGTGTGATTTGGAAGAAGGAGTTAGTGTTAGGCCTTTTTCTCTCTACAAGAGACTTCAACTGGAAAAAATTGATACCAACTGATATATATTTGCAAATGGCTGATAATTCTACTAATATTCCTGTTGGTATATGTGATGATGTTCCTGTTCAATTGGCTCATAATTGTTTGCGATTAACTGATTTTGTTGTGCTTGAAATGCCTGAAGATGGTATTATGTCTATTATTCTTGGGAGACCTTTTCTTAATATTACAGGTGTTGTAATAAATTGTAATCAAGGAAAACTAACTTTTAATGTTAATGACAAGGAGCATACTTTCTATTTCCCAAAGAAGATTGATAAGAATTATGGTCTAAATTCAATTGAAAACATTGAAGGCATCAAAGTTGGAGAAATATATTGTCCCATTCCACAAGAAGATTATGAAATTATTATGATTGGAACTATTGCTATCAAGGTTGAGGTAACATAATCATTTAGTGAAATGCAAAGTTTTGCTTCATATAAAATTGTTTTGGTAACAAGACTTGATCAACCTTGTTAACAAAGGGATTTTTGTTGAACAAAACAATGTTTTCACCCTGATTATCTTTGTTTACTCTTATTTTCTTTATTTCAATTCCTACTTTTCCTTGCTCGTCTTTGTATTCCTAGTTGCTTGCTTATTAGAGTGTCTTAGAACTTCTAAAGTTTTAGTTTGATTTGTTTTTCCATCATTTCAAAATCTTTTCTGCGAGAAAATCATTTATCAATTCCTCAAAATTGCTCAAAAATAAAGTTTCTTGAAAATTTCCAGAAATTTATATTATATTTTTACGTCAAAAAAGGGGCAGAGAGGCACCTGGAGTGACCCAGGGGGGCCCACCAGGCAGGCACACCACCTGGTGGCGCGGCCACCCCAGGGGCGTGCCTGGTGATGACCCACAAGTATAGGGGATCGCAAAAGTCTTCGAGGGTAGTATTACCGAATTTATTGATTCAACACAAGGGGAGACAAAGAATACTTATAAGCCTTAAGAACTGAGTTGTCAATTCAGCTGCACCTGGAAATAGTTCTTGCTCATAGTAGTTTATCAGCAGCAATAGTTTTGTAGTAGCAATAGCAAAGTAACAGCAGTAGTAAAACAAGAGCAATAGTAACAGTAGTGGCAAACAGTAGGATATGAGTGCGGTAGGCATAGGTATGGATGTACGGGCGTTGCATGTACAAGTATAAACATGTAACTTCAAGATCTAGGGCAATTTGCAGATAAATAAGATAAATCATCCAAGTACTAAACAATCATAGGCATGTGCTCCATATATAGTCATACGTGCTCGCAATGAGAACTTGCACAACATCTTTTGTCCTGCCAGCCCGTTGCAGCGGGGCCTCAAGGGAATCTATTGGCAATTAAGGTGCTCCTTTTAATAGAGTACCATAGCAAAGCATTAACACTCTGTGAACACACGTGATCCTCACATCACAGCCATCCCCTCCGGTTGTCCCAATTTCTGCCACTTCGGGGCCTTTGGATTCGGACAATGATATGTGCACACAACTTGAAGATAAGATCACAAATAATACTATCATCATGAATCAATAATAAGTTAAGATCTTAGATCATGGCACTCGGGCCCTCGTGACAAGCACTAAGCACAACAAGTTGCAACAAAGTCAAATAGCACTAATAGAGATACTAGGCACCATGCCCTAACAATCTTATTCGATTACATGATAGAACTCATCCATTCCCTACCATACCCATATCCTACATCGGGGGATTACTCACTCATGGATGGAGGAAACATGGATGGTTGATGGAGAGGCGTTGGTGATGATGATGGCGATGATCCTCTCCAAATTCCCGTCCCGGCAGGGTGCCAGAATGGAGTTTCTGGTTCCGAATCGCGGTTTCTGGTGGTGGCGGCGCATCGGAACTCTTTCTGAAAGAACATCAACCCCCCCTGAGTTTTTAGGTCAAAAGGCAACTTATAGGCAAAGAGGGAGGCCGAGAGGGTGCCTGAGGCGGCCACACACCCTCCAGGCGCGGCCTGGCCCGCGCGGCAGGGGGTGTGGGCCCCTTAGAGCCCCACTCTGTCTCGTATTCTGGCTCCGTGAGTCTTCTGGTGATATAGGATTTTTGGCATATTTTCCGAGATTTTTCCTGATAGTTGATTTTCTACACAAAAACTAGACACCAAGGTAATTCTGCTGAAAACAGCGTCAGTCCGTGTTAGTTGTATCCAAATCACACAAGTTTAGAGTAGAAACAATAGCAAAAGAGTTCGGGAAAGTAGATACGTTTTGGACGTATCAACTCCCCCAGGCTTAGCTTATTGCTTGTCCTCAAGCAATTCAGTTGAAAACTGAGTGCGATAAAAGAACTTTCATGGACACATTTGCTTCATATGATGTAAATATTCTCATCATAGGTGTAGATACTTAGACAATTCATAATAAGAAGTATGCAACTAAGTCTACTTAATAGTCATTGCAAGCTATGAAGAGATTCCAACTCAATAATAATAAGTAGCATGAAACATAAACATAAGCAACATTGCAATGCTCATAAAAAGGTATGATAGAGTGGTATCTTGCTTGCCTTTGTTTGTAGAGTAAAACATAAATGCCAAGGCACCTCTGAAGTTCAAGTGAAGACTAGAAGTAAAGATATCAGAGATACAAGCATCAAATTCATGCCATAATTAACCAAGTTTTGAGACAAGCACATTACACTAAGAATGACAACTATGCTCTCAAGAAGGTGCTCAGAGAATAAGTGGTGACTCAACAAGGCAGTGAAAAGGTTTTGAAAAGTTTGAAAGGCTTCCAAATGCTAAAAGTATGGTACTCATTAGCTTTGAGCTCTCATTTCCCCTATCATAGGCATCTTTAGATGGTTAATGGTGAAAGTGAGGTCCAATATGAGTTATATGCTTGACAGAACATAAATTGGAAATCTCATGTCCCTTGAGTACGAGGGTCGCTCCTCATGCTACTCAACTTTAGTGACCGGTAAGTTCTTGTCATAGTAAATACATGTGTATCATAGAGAACCGCCAACGGGTACCCCTTGCACATGATACATGAGCTATCCCATAATCAAAATGACAAGGAAAGTAGATAATGAGTATCTCAGCGATCTTTTTATTTGCTATTTGCGTAGGTTTTTATTGAGGATGCTTCATAGATTGCTCATTATGGTTATGCTGCAAGTTTCCACCATGATTAGGCATGGCTTAGGCTAGCGACCTAGACGTTTCTCTAACACATATATATAACTCCATGAACTTACAAGCTCCACTTTTATTTCACATCGACGACATCCATAAACAAAAGAGCATGATATCAACTAGGTACAATGTACAAGTGCAATGTTGAAAGCGTTCCTCGTGACAACACGCTTTTGCTAACTCCCAGCCTATAATTTGCGAGCATATAACTTTCATGGTAGTCACAATGGTTCAGGTTTATTAATTGCAAGAAATAAAGTGTACCATCAAGTTCGTGAGAGATTTACTAACTAACTTTCCCATAACAAGCAAACATTTTATTTGGAAGAAAACAAGGCATAATAAATATGCACAGAATAGGAAATGATGCTAGTAGGTAGGTATGGTGGACACTTTTGGCAATGTTGGTTTTGGGGAGTTGGAAGAAAGAGTAGAGCTCATACTCAGTGCAAGTGAAGGCTAACAATAGAAAGGGAGCGACCAACGAGAGAGCAATAATTGTCATAATCATGCTTGCAACAAAACATGACTAATTATGGCATAAAAGTGATACAAGAACTCTGAGGCAAAATAAATCATCGAGGCTTACTGACTATTGTTCAGTCATATGCATGCGTGAGCATGTGCCAAGTCGATTCAAATGAAACATTCAGAGGAGGATACCACAATATCATACCAAGTTATGAATAGAACAATACAAGCAAACATTCATATGACATGATACAAACTATTAGCAAGCTGGAGTTAATCATAAGAAAGCAAGAACTACTAAGCATCCATAAATAGCATACACCTTACATGAACATACTAAGCATGCCCACAATAATGAGTATATATACAAAGATCAAAACAAATAGAGTTTGTTACCAGCCTCTTACCATACCTCAAGTTGTCTTAATCTTCATTATTGCCCTTCACTTGTGTGGCTTGAATAATAACACAAAACCAAACTCCACTGAGGAATGCTGAACCCTGCAAAGAACTTCACAAAACCAAAGAAGAACAACAAATATTTTTGGTGTTTTCGATTTTTTAAAGCAAGCACACAAAGCAAAAACAAACAAAGCAAAATCTTTTTGGATTTTTCTTAAGGCAAACCAAAGCTAAAAAGGAAGAAACAAACCAAGAGAAACAATGAAAATCTTTTTGGTCTTTTTGTGTTTTAGGAAAGCAAGAACAAGAAACCAAAAATAAAGCGAAACATGGATATACAAAGAACCGACAAAACATGATATATAGATGAGTGTGATGTCGGTATACCTCCCCCCAAGCTTAGGCTTTTGGCCTAAGTGGGGCTCAATAGCGCGGGTAGTAACCCCAAGCTGGTGGGTCAACATAGGAATGATCATAATCAGGCCCTCGCGATGAAGAAGAAGACGCGCTCCAATCATAGGAGGGCTGCTGGTATGAAGACTCCCCCATGTTGGAGGGCTGAACCGAATCATCTTCGGCATCCTCTCCAACATTCTCCCCTTGCTGGGAGAGCTCTGCCACGTATGTGTCAAATTCTTCCTCCGTGAGCGACCATCCTTGCCTGTTATCAAAATTAAACAAAACAGGTGCATGCAAATAGACTACTTTCTCATTCCTACCCCCTCTCCAACCATGCTTGACAAAGGATATCTCATATGGTAAATCTCTCACAGTAGCCCAAGAAGAACAAAATTATGCTGAACCATGGAATTGAGATCAAGTCTCTCTTTGGGGAACTGATAATCTGAATGGTGAGGCTCTAAACCATGAAAAGCTAGCAAACGAGAGGCAATGAGGCCTCCACAAATTCCACCCTTCTCGCGGTTAGTGGTAAGACGGTAAGCTATCAAAGCATCCAGGTTGTAAGATCTATCCCTATTCAAAGCAGATGAGATAAAAGCTAGATCAAATGAAGATAACTTTCTAGCAGTATTTCTAGCAAGAACACACTTGGTAATGAAATAGGAAAAATATCTAATGGATGGGAACTGAATGTTCCAAATTTTACCACTTTCCTTTGAGAAGTCGCAACCTTGGCAAATTTCAGCATATAAATCCATAAGTGGCTTAGGCCTCTCCCTGATCTTCTCACAAGAGCCCCAATGTGGCACTCTAATAGCTGCACAAAAAACAACAAAAGGCAGGTCGACAACTATGTTGTAAATTTTATAATGGATCATGGGGTTAGACAAGGACCAAATAAACCAGAAGTCCTGCACCACAGCCATGGTTAGCTTAACATATTGATATGGTTCTTCTTCAACAAAGTGTACCAACCCTTCATTAGTAATCATAGTTTGGAAATCCTGGAGGATTCCTGCAGCTCTCATAAATTCAGGGAATGGATATATGGAAGGGAAGACTTCCTCCTCCCGATGGACTTTCATTGGTTCAGGTATCATCAAATCATGTTGATGCAGTTGGTATGCACTCATATTCTTTTCTGAACGTTTTAGACAAACATCAAACCGAGTAATTTCCAAGTTGATAAATGATGAGGAACTACTATAGGAACATGCTAGAGGGCTAAACATGCATCAAAATGAAATCTCTAAGCATAGAACAAGCATGCAAGCTCACACAACCTGACACCTATAGTAGCAAAATACTCAAGACAAAATCTACCAATCAAAAATCTAATTGGACAAGCGGAGGAGGCACATACCAAGAAGCAATCCCTCCAAAAAATCAGTAGCAAAGATTGGCTGAGCAAGGAGATCGAAAATTGGGAGCAAGAACAACAGGAACTCGAGCTTGAGAAATTTTTCCGGTGTTTTTCGGGAGAGAGAAAGAAGTGGCTGGAAGGAGACACTTTAGACGGCCACAGGTGGGCCACACCTAGGCCAGGCGCCACTTGGGGCTAGCCGCGCCACCAGTGGGTATGCTGGCCTGGTGGGTCCCCCTGGTCCACTTCAGGTGTCCCTCTGCCCCTTTTTCGAGGAAAAATTTCATATGAATTTCTGGAATTTTTCGGGAAACTTTATTTTTGACCAATATTCAGGTTTATGAAAATTGATTTTCTCGCAGAAAAGATTTTTTTAGAAGAAGCAAAAAGCAACCCAAAACCAAAACTACAGAAGTTCTTACACACTCTAACAAGCAACCAACTAGCAAAACTAAAGCTAACAAGAGGAAGACCAAAGACTAGAGAGGAAACAAATAAAAGTGAGCAAGTATAACCACCATGAAAGCATTGTTTTGTTCATTAAAATCCTTTTGCTAACAAGGTTGATCAAGTATTGTTACCAAAACAATCTTATATGAAGCAAAACTTTGCATTTCACAAAATGATTATGTTACCTCAAACTTGATAGCAATGGTCCCAATCATAATAGTTTCAAAACTTTCTTGTGGAATGGGACAATATATTTCTCCAACTTTTATGCTCGCAATATTTTCAATAGAATTCAGGCAATAGCTCTTATCAGTCTTCTTGGGGAAATAGACAGTATGCTCTTTGTCATTAATATTAAAAGTTATTTTTCCTTGATTGCAATTGATGACAGCACCTGCAGTATTAAGAAAAGGTCTCCCAAGAATAATAGACATATTATCATCTTTAGGCATCTCAAGCACAACAAAATCAGTTAAAACCAAGCAATTATGAGCCACTTGAACAGGAACATCATCACATATACCAACAGGAATAGTAGTTGACTTATCAACCATTTGCAAAGATATATTAGTTGGTATCAACTTTTCTAGCTGGAGTCTCTTGTAGAGAGAAAAAGGCATAACACTAACTCCAGCTCCCAAATCACATAAAGCAGTTCTAACATAATTATTCTTAATAGAGCAAGGAATAATTGGTATACCTGGATCACCAAGTTTCTTTGGAGCCGTACCATTGAAGGAATAATTAGCAAGCAAAGTAGAAATTTTCTCATTAGGAATCTTCCTTTTATTAGAGATAATATCCTTCATATACTTTGAGTAAGGAGGCAACTTAATAGCATCAGTCAAAGGAATTGGCAAAAATAAAGGTTTCATCCACTCACAAAACTTGTTATAGTTTTCTTCCTCCTTTGACTTGTGTTTCTTAATGGGAAAAGGCATAGGTTTCTACACCCAAGGTTCTCTCACTACCATGTTTATTAGCAATAAAATCTTCCTTAGTGTACCTAGTGTTCTTAGTGTGCTTCTCAGGTTCTTCCTCAATTTTTTCCTTATCAGGAGCATCATTTTATCACCACTTTCAGTTTTAGCATCAGAGACAGATATACTATTAGGATCTATAGCAGGTTCAGGTGGTTCCTAAACTATTTTGTGTTTATTTTATTTTTCTTATGAGGACTACCACTACTTTCACCTTGTTGAGAATCCTGCTCAATTCTCTTAGTGTGTCCTTCAGGATATAAAGGATCTTGAGGGGCTATACCACTCCTAGTTCTAATTCCATAAGCATGTTTACCTCCTGAAGCATTAACTAGCATATCCTTTTGTACCTTAGCAAGTGATCAATTTGGGTTTGAACCATTTGAAAGTGTTTACAAAACATTTTAACATCATTAGTAGTTATTTCCACAATATGTTTCATCTCATTAATAGCTCTAGAGTTTTCCAATAAATGATTCTGAACTTGTTTATTAAAATTACCTTGCTTAACAATAAAAGTATCAAGTTCCTCTAAGCATTGATCAAGAGGCTTACCATAAGGAATATGGCCTTCATTAAAGTGGAGAGAGTGTACCTCAATAGTGGATGAGTGGGGAATTGGCTTACATAATTCTTCTATAGGAGGTAGATTCTTCACATTTTCAGATCTAATACCTTTCTCCTTAAGATATTTCTTAGCTTCTTTCATCACTTCATCATTTAATGCAATCATTCCCCTCTTCTTTGGTGTTGGTGTTGGAGCTAGTTCAGGCACAATTGGTTCAGAAGTAATAGGCTCAGGTGTATTTAGCTCAGTTGAAGTCCAATCATCATAACTCTTGCTTATTTTAGCCATTAATTCTTCAGCATCTATAGGAGTTCTTTTCCTGAAAACACAATCAGCAAAACTATCCAGGTATGTCCTAGAATCATTAGTTGGTCCATTATAATAAATATCAAGAAGCTCATTTTTAGGTAATGGACATTCAGGATGTGCATGAATCAAGGCACAGAACCTTGTCCATGACTCAGACAATTTCTCTTCTTCTCCCTGTTTAAAATCAAAAAGTTTCTGCAAAGTAGCATGTCTAGCACTAGGAGGAAAATATTTCTGAAAGAAAGAAGCAATTGAGCAATCAGGGTTATCAATGGATCCAGGAGGTAGTCTATTAAACCAAGCTTTAGCTTCTCCTTTTAGTGAAAAAGGGAAGATCTTTGTAACAAAGTACTTGCGCATTTTCATGGTATTGTCGACGAGTACGCCATGGAGGGGTTCTCACAGTGCGTGTTTAGAGACGTGGGGTAAGGCGGACGGTTGACGGGTACGAGGTAACACAGCTTACCCAGGGTCAGATCCCACAACGGTGGCGGAATCCTACTCCTGCTATAAATCACTTATAAGGGCAATACGCCGAGTTACAGAGATATGTTCGCTGTTCGAGGTTGTCTGAATCGATGCTAGGCTGTCCCCTAAAGGCTCCCATAGGCTCGACTTATATAGTCGCCAGGTCCTAGGGTTATAGGGAAAAGTCCTAGCCGGACAGGTTACAGAGTCCTACACCGTCTATCACTAGTCTTGTGTAGCTTGCACTCCAAGGCCCCGGGTACGCTGATGACTCCACCATAGCCTTCCTTTATCCGGCATGGGCCTTCCTTCTGGATCCACCCAACTGGGCCGCCCAGCAGGCCACAGGCCATGCTACCGACTATGGGCCACCCGGGTTAGTCGGATAAGAGACATGCTATTAGGATACCTATATAGCATATCCCCAACAGTAGCCCCCGGAGAACTCCGAGATCTTGCGCCGTCTTGCCTCTTTACGTGGAATGCTCCGTCTAGATGGATGTCGGCAAATCGTCAAGAAATATCTTGTAGTCCTCCCAAAGAACCCTGCAAGGCTTTCTCCGTCTTTGATTTGCAAGCCGGAGAAACGCTGAATCTTCCATCGTACTCTTCCGTAGTCGGATTAAATCCGTCCATGCCGGAATCTTCGACGTGATGGCTCATCTACCCGTGTCAGCTATGACGTCGTAGGCTTAGGTCAGCGACGCCTCGTAACTCACACATGCAGAGAACGCAATCATATCCGATTTTCCCGCGCGAGCGATATGAACCGTTGGCGGCGACGGTTGGCGACGTGGCGAAATTACCGCGCACGTTCACGAACACGTCGTCTACGCGGCAACCGTCCGATCAGCTGCACGAATCTTGATGCAGAGTAAGATAAATAGTAACGGTGGGACACTTTCCCCCTTTTACCTCATTCCTCTCACGTCATCGTCTTCTTCCTCCAGCCGCACGCCTCCTCGAGCTCTCCGCGAGAAACCTCGAAAACCCTAACCTCCCTCTGTGTTCAGTCGCATCCTTCCTATACTCCATGGCCAGCAGCAGCTCCTCCCCATCGATAGCAGCGTCGAGCGAAGCCGCGGCGAAGCCGGCGAGCTCCGTCGTCGTGCCCCCCAGAGGGCATGGTCATCCCCGCATCAGCGGTGATCGAAACCACCGGCGGCGACCACAATCTGGCGGCGCTAGAACCACTGGAGGAAGAGCCAGACTCTCACAAGGGTGACTAGCGTGGCTCGGACATCACCGACCGCGACATCTAGGAGATGGTCGCTGAAGGCTATCTCCCCTCGATGAAGGGGCTCGCCTGGCGGGCGGCGCCGGCCGGCGAGGTGACACCTTCTCCCCAAGCCGGAGAAAAGGTGTACCTCAAGGCTCAGCTGGTACGCGGCGTTTCCTTGCCCATCTCTCACTTCTTTCTCTCCGTCTTGAACCACTACAAGGTCCAACCCCACAACCTCTCCCCCAATAGCATCTTAGTGCTTAGCAACTTCGCGGCACTTTGCGAGGGCTACCTAGGAATAAGGCCTAGGTTAGACTTGTTCATGTACTTCTTCACCGTCAAACGTGAAGCCGGACATAGTAAGGAGGAGCTTAGGAACTGCAGCACCATAAGCTTCAAGATTCGACCTGGTCGGCGGTTCCCCGACATTGTCGGCCACGAGTCCTACAAGAACTGGTAGCGGACGTACTTCTACGGCCCCGACATTCCTTTGGCGGGCCGAGAAGTGACGTACCCGGACTTCACGGATGGAGCCACCGCTGAAGTTTCTTCATGGAGATCCCATGCCTCCTGTAAGGTTCCCAACCTTTAATAAGGTAGAGTCCCCTGTGTTTACAATGCTAGTCCCTGGATCAATAGCTAGCATCCACAGTTAAGATGTAATATCAAGAAACAAAGGTCATAATACAACTTTATAACCAGGAATAAAATAATTTATTACATCTTTCATAGCTCATTTGGCTATTACATTACATTGCAGCAGAATATCTATAAGCATGGGGTCCTTCATCTTCAAAGTGCCACAGGCAGACATGTTGGTTGTAGACTTTGTAATCCTAATCAACACACTTCACTAAATCAATCAAACCTGCAACATAACAAGTTACAGCCACAAGGGTCAATACATTTGAATTGTATTGGCAAGTGATACTATGGTAGTATAGTGGAGTCTATCATCTATATGCTTTTGGCTAAGTGGAGTTGAGGCTTGCATTGCTCAAAATAGATTTTTCCTTATCATTTAAAAACACTAAGTTTTTGCTTGACAAAAATCACCCAAGGCATCTACCAATCAAAGATTGAAGATCCTTTAACCCTTGTTCAACCACAAGTTTTTAACTTAGAAATTTGGATGATGAGATTCTTGATAGCTTCCATGTCTTGATGCTCAAATTGTCCTTTTCCAGGGACATGGCTAAGTACTTAGATTTTACACTCTGCAGAGGTGGTGCACTTTCCCCACAAGACTTGGTTTCACCAAGACAGGATCTTTCAGAAGCCTTTCCTTAGACCAAATGGACGCGTTCTAACCTATCATCCCACTACCACCCACTGTCCAAATGGCTAAGTTCTATCAACCTATGTGATCCAGGCAGAGCCCATAATGCCAAGTGGCTGCACTTGAAGCTTCTCAACATTTGACATCTCAAATCTCTTTGTTCCTGGGTGGCAATCCACAAGTGTGATACACAAGGTAAACCATAGCCATGGGCCTTGTGTAACCACTCAACCAAAAACCACCAAGCAAGTCCCTTTCCACCCAGGTGATTCATTAACTTTGTTGTTTTATTAAACAAAAACACAAGTCCTCAGACTTAGAAATTTTTCCATAGTATGAATGTATATATTCCACCCTTGTTTTCTATTAGCTAAGCTAAGCATGATAGTAATAGGAATCTTAACTTAGGAAACTTTACTAAGGTTTCATCTACTAGGTTTTCCCATAGCATGGTTTATACTTAGCAAAAATTCCATGCAAGTTTTACTTAGAAAAATCACTAATGCATAGTGAAAGTAATGGGACAAAAGTATGAAGCATCACTTGCCTTTTTGGTAGAGGGTATAAGTTCACTCCTTGATCTTTTGCAATGTTCACACACTTCAATTCACTACATTTCAATCAAGCAAACAATATTTCAATCTACCATTCAAGCATTTCATCACATAAAATAATAAACAAAACAGTACATGCAAGCATGCAAAAGGGTTGTTTTATTTGTAAAAGTGGGTTTTAATGGGTCATAAACATTTGGATATACCTAATGGTCATGCTATAGTGTCAAAGTCATTTGCAAAAGATTTCACTTTATAAACCATTTTCTAAACCAAGTCATTATTTTATGTGGTTTGAAAATGTCTTTAGTAAAGTAGTAGTTCTATAGGGTTCACCAAATAAATTTTCAAATCATAAAACTAGGTGTTTGGGGTTAGAGAGTTTGAAACAAAACATTTCCCAAAGGTCTTCCTTCAAAACCATTTTTAATAAATAAACCATATTTTTATTTGACTAGAATTGGTTTAAATCAAGGATTCATTCTTTTGTTTCTCCAAATACATTTTTGAAACCACAAAGTGATTCCTAGGGTCAGTAGGTTCAAAACACACCATTTGCAAAAGATTTTATCCCCAAAATCATTTTTGAACAATTTTTATATCCTATACAAGCATACATATGTTTCTGCAAAAACAAACATTTTTCCAGGAGCTTTTTACTAAACAAATGGCATAATTGGCTAGGTCTTTTCTTGCTGAATCCATTTATATAAAGTTTGTAAAATTTGGACGTGTGGTTTGAAAGTTATGAATTTTACAAAATTGATCCACAAATAGATCAAATCTATTTTTATTAGAACAGTCAGGGCCACGTGGAACGTTTCTATTGGTCCATACCGTTTCGTCCGGATCAGCTACTCTGGCGCGTTGGATCTAATTAAATCGCACGGATCAGATTGCTTACCCCTTCGCTTTAAGTGGTTCTATCCTATCCACGCGATCCAAATCCGACGGCTGCTGCGAGCTTGACCTAGAATGAGCGGCGCTGCAGCGGTGGCTGGCGGCGGAGCGGCTAGATGGTGGCGGTGCTGGTGAAGCAGGTAGCGAGAGAGGCTGGGGAGATGCTCACCGTGTTCGCCGAAGCTTGGGGAAGCTCAAGGTGGTGTTGGCTGGTGAAGGGGCGCACAAAGTCGGCCGGGATTCCTCGCCGTAGTTCTCAGCGTCGTCGGACACGCACATGTTCCGTTGGTGGCGACGTTACTGAGCGCGAGAGAGCAAGCAAACAACACTGTTAGATGCACAGAAGAGTGGGAAGTATCGGAGCATCAAAGAGAGAGGGCGGCGCGGTTGGATATTACCAGTAGAGTTCACCAGAGTTGGAGCAGACAGTGGCGGAGCTCAGTCGAAGTAGTTGCCGACGATGGGGGGCACGCGCGAGCGAGCTGAGGCCACTGGGAGATGCGCAGAGGTCTGGGGAACTCGCTTGTGTGGTCAAGAGGGCGAGGCACGGTGGAGAATGGCCGGAATCGACGGAAGTGCTCGCCGGAGACTGTGGTGGTTCGGAGAAGATTTCGAGCAGCCTGGTGGCCGAGAGAGCCGGGCGAGAGAGGGGAAAGAGAAAGGGGACGCGGGCGATTAAGTGAGCGAGGTTACCGTGCGGAATCAACACTGCAATTATGTGAATTTACTCGAGGATTTGATTGACAGTGAACGGCAGCGAGGAGGAAGAACGAGTCCGCGGTTGAAGACGCTGACGAGGCAGGTGGGGCCGCTTGGCAGCGTGAGAGAAAGAGAGGGAACAGGGGTCCACCGGTCAGTCGCTAAGTGGGTGAGTTGCGGAGTGCGAAACGTTTTTCTGCGGGGTGAGAGGGAGTGGGCTAACTGGGCCTAGTGGGCTTGCTGGGTTGGGTTGGTTTGATTCTATATTTTTTCTTTCTAATTGCTTTATCTTTTTCTATTTCGATTTTCTATTTTGAAATTCAAACAACAATTTAAACACTCACATGACCTCAAATCTTTGCCAAACTTTGTATTGATTTTAGTCCTGTTTAACAACACAAAACAAAGTCCAAAATAGAAAAACTCTTTTATTCTTTTTGGAAACCATTTATTAATTAAATAAAATGGTCCTTAGTTATTTCATCAAATAGAATTTGTTTTATTTAAAATCTCCATTTGAAATCTAAATAATCCCAAAATCATTTCAGTAAGTTTTATTTGAAAACATAAAACACTTGGAAAACTCATTTAAAATAAAATAACAAGTTTTTAGTGTTTAATTAAAATGGGAAAAGTCTTTACTTTAATAAATTTGGTTTATTAATAAATCCTCATTATTTTATTTAAATAAACCTTTACTCCTTTAATCAAAACAAAAGATTTTATTTCAAAGACTTGGCCAGGGTTTAATTTGGCTCTATAAAATAATCCTTATTTATATTTCTACCTTTTCATTTGAAAACCAATTTTTTTTTATTAAAAGATCCAAAAAATAGTAATTTCATATATTTAATATTTTCTTTATTAATTGTTTATCTTTTCAAATCCCTTTAGGATTTGTTTGATCAAATAGGTTTGAAGGTTTCCAATTGGAATCAAAAAGTTTCTTTTCACCCTAAAAATCAACAAAGTTTTATGTTATTCATTTATTTTTCACATAACAAGATTTGGAAAATCTTGGGATGTGACAGGCTACCACCCTTAAAATAAATCTCGTCCCAAGATTTGGGGAGGCTAGGGTTTACAAGTAGGCTCAAAACAACTAGGGTACTACCACCCTTAAAATATTTTCCAACTAGATTACATTTTGGATTGCTTGGGATCTCGATGTAACTTTTCTAGACAGAGGTTTGCATAGTGGCCTAGCTCCTTGCATTTGAAACATGTGATAAGGTTGAGGTCTTGAGGTGGCTTCTCTGGACAATATGATGCATAATGTCCTAACTTTTTGCAGTGGTTGCACATCACTTGGCTAATATCCTTCCTCATCTTGGGTTTCACTAGCTTTTGTTTGTCTTCTTGGCTCTTCTTCTTTTCTGGGCATTCACTGGCATAGTGTCCCATCTCTTTGCAATTGTAACATTGCAACTGGCTTTTGTCCTTCTTCTTTTTGGGTCTGTCCAAAGCTAGGAGTTCTTCTAGTTCATGCTCTTCATACCTCACCTCAAAGGTGGAAAATCTTTCTCTCTTCTTGGGGCATTGATCTTCATGCTCCTTCGATGTATGATCCTTGTCTCCACAAATATTGAAAGCTTTGGTTCCTTCTAAAATAACATCTTTGTCATCCTTGTTGTCATTAGCTCTTTGGGAAAAGTTTTCCCCCATGTTGATCATTTGAGTAACTAATCCTTGCAACAATTGGGATTGGAGTTTCAAAATCCTTTGTATGGCTGGGTCTAGTCCATTGTTGTTGGCTAAAAGCTGAGTTGTCTCTTGGCTCAACTGGTTTTGGGTTGCTATAAGTTCTCTCATGTTGTCCTCTTGGTTGTTGTTTTTTTCACCATCCTTGATGTTGGAGTCTCTTGGAGAAGTCATCTGTTTGGGTTGAATTGAGATTAGAATAGGCAAAAGATTTTCTAAGGAAATACTTCTAATCACACACATTACAATTCACTCAAGCAATGTGCAAGCAATCACAAACAAACATTTCACTCAAACAACAAAGTTCAAGCATATCTTTAGGCGACAAAATATTTTTGTTACACCACATAAGTTGGTGGGTTTGGCTTAAACTAAATATGGTGGTCCATCTATATGGTTCACTTGAGATCTTTCCATCTTTCTTTGGTTGATTCTTCTTGCATGGGATCATGGTTTCCTTGAGAAAAACTCTTGGTCACAAAATTTCAAAGGTGATGAGGGTTCTTTCTAAGTTGTGTTTCCTTAGTCCTCAAGTCTTGATTAACATTTCTTATTTCACTTGTAGTCCTTAGTGATGATTGTGTTGAAACTATCGAGTTTAATGTATACTAATTACTTCCAAGGTTGGAGTCCTTGGTGAAAATGCTGAAGATGTTGAAGTCATTAGAGTTGAAGAAGTTGAAGTCATTAGAGTTGAAGAAGTCCTTGGCACATGGTGAAGTCTTTTGCCATGGGGTAGGCTTTGTCCATCAAGTTGAAATAGAAGAGAGGTAGAATCAAAACCAAAATGGTTGAGGAAAGAGTTTACAAGATTGTTTGTAAATAAGTTTTGGAACAAATACAACTCCTATATTTCTAAGGGTTTTTGTCCAATCCTAGGGTTACAAATCCTACAGGCAACACAATGCTCTGATACCATCTGTAAGGTTCCCAACCTTTAATAAGGTAGAGTCCCCTATGTTTACAATGCTAGTCCCTGGATCAATAGCTAGCATCCACAGTTAAGATATAATATCAAGAAACAAAGGTCATAATACAACTTTATAACCAGGAATAAAATAATGTATTACATCTTTCATAGCTCATTTGGCTATTACATTACATTGCAGCAGAATATCTATAAGCATGGGGTCCTTCATCTTCAAAGTGCCACAGGCAGACATTTTGGTTGTAGACTTTGTAATCCTAATCAACACACTTCACTAAATCAATCAAACCTGCAACATAACAAGTTACAGCCACAAGGGTCAATACATTTGAATTGTATTGGCAAGTAATACTATGGTAGTATAGTGGAGTCTATCATCTATATGCTTTTGGCTAAGTGGAGTTGAGGCTTGCATTGCTCAAAATAGATTTTTCCTTATCATTTGAAAACACTAAGTTTTTGCTTGACAAAAATCACCCAAGGCATCTACCAATCAAAGATTGAAGATCCTTTAACCCTTGTTCAACCACAAGTTTTTAACTTAGAAATTTGGATGATGACATTCTTGATAGCTTCCATGTCTTGATGCTCAAATTGTCCTTTTCCAGGGACATGGCTAAGTACTTAGATTTTACACTCTGCAGAGGTGGTGCACTTTCCCCACAAGACTTGGTTTCACCAAGACAGGATCTTTCAGAAGCCTTTCCTTAGACCAAATGGACGCGTTCCAACCTATCATCCCACTACCACCCACTGTCCAAATGGCTAAGTTCTAGCAACCTATGTGATCCAGGCAGAGCCCATAATGCCAAGTGGCTGCACTTGAAGCTTCTCAACATTTGACATCTCAAATCTCTTTGTTCCTGGGTGGCAATCCACAAGTGTGATACACAAGGTAAACCATAGCCATGGGCCTTGTGTAACCACTCAACCAAAAACCACCAAGCAAGTCCCTTTCCACCCAGGTGATTCATTACTTTGTTGTTTTATTAAACAAAAACACAAGTCCTCAGACTTAGAAATTTTTCCATAGTATGAATGTATATATTCCACCCTTGTTTTCTATTAGCTAAGATAAGCATGATAGTAGTAGGAATCTTAACTTAGGAAATTTTACTAAGGTTTCATCTACTAGGTTTTCCCATAGCATGGTTTATCTAAGCAAAAATTCCATGCAAGTTTTACTTAGAAAAATCACTAATGCATAGTGAAAGTAATGGGACCAAAGTACGAAGCATCACTTGCCTTTTTGGTAGAGGGTATAAGTTCACTCGTTGATCTTTTGCAATGTTCACACACTTCAAGTCACTACATTTCAATCAAGCAAACAATATTTCAATCTACCATTCAAGCATTTCGTCACATAAAATAATAAACAAAACAATACATGCAAGCATGCAAAAGGGTTGTTTTATTTGTAAAAGTGGTTTCTAATGGGTCATAAACATTTGGATATACCTAATGGTCATGCTATAAAGTGTCAAAGTCATTTGCAAAAGATTTCACTTTATAAACCATTTTGTAAACCAAGTCATTATTTTATGTGGTTTGAAAATGTCTTTAGTAAAGTAGTAGTTCTATAGGGTTCACCAAATAAATTTTCAAATCATAAAACTTGGTGTTTGGGGTTAGAGAGTTTGAAACAAAACATTTCCCAAAGGTTTTCCTTCAAAACCATTTTTAATAAATAAACCATATTTTTATTTGACTAGAATTGGTTTAAATCAAGGATTCATTATTTTGTTTCTCCAAATACATTTTTGAAACCACAAAGTGATTCCTAGGGTCAGTAGGTTCAAAACACACCATTTGCAAAAGATTTTATCCCCAAATTCATTTTTGAACAATATTTATATCCTATACAAGCATACATATATTTCTGCAAAAACAAACATTTTTCCAGGAGCTTTTTACCAAACAAATGGCATGGTTGGATAGGTCTTGTCTTTCTGAATCCATTGATATAAAGTTTGTAAAATTTGGACGTGTGGTTTGAAAGTTATGAATTTTACAAAATTGATCCACAAATAGATCAAATCTGTTTTTATTAGAACAGTCAGGGCCACGTGGAACGTTTCTATTGGTCCATACCGTTTCGTCCAGATCAGCTACTCTGGCGCGTTGGATCTAATTAAATCGCACGGATCAGATTGCTTACCCCTTCGCTTTAAGTGGTTCTATCCTATCCACGCGATCCAAATCCGACGGCTGCTGCGAGCTTGACCTAGAATGAGCGGCGCTGCGGTGGTGGCTGGCGGCGGAGCGGCCAGATGGTGGCGGTGCTGGTGAAGTAGGTAGCGAGAGAGGTTGGGGAGATGCTCACCGTGTTCGCCGAAGCTTGGGGAAGCTCAAGGTGGTGCTGGCTGGTGAAGGGGCGCACAAAGTCGGCCGGGATTCCTCGCCGTAGTTCTCGGCGTCGTTGGACACGCACGGGTTCCGTTGGTGGCGACGTTACTGAGCGCGAGAGAGCAAGCAAACAACACCGTTAGATGCACAGAAGAGTGGGAAGTATCGGAGCATCAAAGAGAGAGGGCGACGCGGTTGGATATTACCAGTAGAGTTCGCCGGAGTTGGAGCAGACAGTGGCGGAGCTCAGTCGAAGTAGTTGCCGACGATGGGGGGCACGCGCGAGCGAGCTGAGGCCACTGGGAGATGTGCAGAGGTCTGGGGAACTCGCTTGTGTGGTCAAGAGGGCGAGGCGCGGTGGAGAATGGACGGAATCGACGGAAGTGCTCGCCGGAGACTGTGGTGGTTCGAAGAAGATTCCGAGCAGCCTGGTGGCCGAGAGAGGGGAAAGAGAAAGGGGACGCGGGCGATTAAGTTAGCGAGGTTACCGTGCGGAATCAACGCTGCAATTATGTGAATTTACTCGAGGATTTGATTGACAGTGAACGGCAGCAAGGAGGAAGAACGAGTCCGCGGTTGAAGACGCTGACGAGGCAGGTGGGGCCGCTTGGCAGCGTGAGAGAAAGAGAGGGAACGGGGGTCCACCGGTCAGTCGCTGAGTGGGTGAGTTGCGGAGTGCGAAACGTTTTTCTGCGGGGTGAGAGGGAGTGGGCTAACTGGGCCTAGTGGGCTTGCTGGGTTGGGTTGGTTTGATTCTATTTTTTTTCTTTCTAATTGCTTTATCTTTTCTATTTCAATTTTCTGTTTTGAAATTCAAACAACAATTTAAACACTCACATGACCTCAAATCTTTGCCAAACTTTTTATTGATTTTAGTCCTGTTTAACAACACAAAACAAAGTCCAAAATAGAACAACTCTTTTATTCTTTTTGGAAACCATTTATTAATTAAATAAAATGGTCCTTAGTTATTTCATCAAATAGAATTTGTTTTATTTAAAATCTCCATTTGAAATCTAAATAATCCCAAAATCATTTCAGTAAGTTTTATTTGAAAACATAAAACACTTGGAAAACTCATTTAAAAATAAAATAACAAGTTTTTAGTGTTTAATTAAAATGGGAAAAGTCTTTACTTTAATAAATTTGGTTTATTAATAAATCCTCATTATTTTATTTAAATAAACATTTACTCCTTTAATCAAAACAAAAGATTTTATTTCAAAGACTTGGCCAGGGTTTAATTTGGCTCTATAAAATAATCCTTATTTATATTTCTACCTTTTCATTTGAAAACCAATTTTTTTTTATAGATCCAAAAAATAGTAATTTCATATATTTAATATTTTCTTTATTAATTGTTTATCTTTTCAAATCCCTTTAGGATTTGTTTGATCAAATAGGTTTGAAGGTTTCCAATTGGAATCAAAAAGTTTCTTTTCACCCTGAAAATCAACAAAGTTTTATGTTATTCATTTATTTTTCACATAACAAGATTTGGAAAATCTTGGGATGTGACACCTCCCTTCCCTCCGACCTCGACGCTTCTCGCGCAATAAGGCGGATCGAATGGTTCATAGAGACGGGTTTGACCGGCTTGGACCTAGCCATGTGCTGGTTCATCAGGCGAATCCAACCCCTGCAGCATCGCGCGAAGTTCATGCACGAGTATATCAGTGATCGAAGGGATAGCCTCCGGATCTCCATGGATAAATTCTCGAGTGACTCCGTCAAGCTCCGCCTGAAGGACATCGTCAAGGTGAAGGATAAGAAGCGTGGCTTCACCATCACCTACGACATGTTCGTAGACGGCAAGTGCGCAAAGGTAGGTATTTATTTTTCGTGTATGAAATTGCTCCAGTTTTTCCATCTTGCCAATACCATCTTATCCAACACGGTGATTTCTCACTTAACAGCTTAGCGATCTAGATGAGGGCAACCTGGCTGCCCAAATCTACGATCCAAAGATGAAGGAAGTCACGGTCGTGTCCGACGATGATGTCCTGTTGGCGCGAAAGCGGAATAGCTCCACCTCTGACGCTGCCGACGGAGGCAAGAAGAAGACGGAGGGTGGAGCCTCCAAGAAGAGTACCGCCGCCCTAGAGGCAGAAAAGAAAAAAGCCACCGGGATTTTTGCCAAAGCGCCCCCCTAGTGTAAGCTTCTCATTCTCCGACGTAGTCTATTTATCTGTTTTGTTCCTGTACTTATGCATTTTGCACGTCTCAGGAAGAAAGCCACGACCAGCCACGTCTCTAGAAATATCAAAGACATGCTGCATCGCGACTCCTCCCCCGCCATCGCCCCTACTACTCCTGTCGTCAAGCCCTCCTCTGATCCGACAAGCTCTCAAGCCCAGGAGGCACCAGGCCCTTCCGCCATGGAAGTGGATTCTGGCGCCTCTACCGAGCTGGCTGTTATCGGTGAGCAGGCGACGCAGGAGAGCACTGCTCTACAAATGGCTGAAGCTCCGGCTAAGGATGCCATCGGTAGCGGCAAGGCGGTGGTGGGAGCTGGTACCTCTGCCGAAGGCGGTGCCCCTTCTTCCCAGAAATCCTTTGAGTTTCCAAAGATAGTTTACCCGGTTCTTACACCGAGTGACACAACTTTGGTCCTGGAGGAGTACCTTCATCTCCGACGTGCGGTCTTGCGGAGCTGCTCCGACAAGCGGATATCTTGCAAGGAAATAGCATTTCCTTTGGCAAGCTGCTAGCTGAGAGTGCTACAAACCTCAAGATTATTGCACTTGTAAGTTTTTACTTTGCCTTATTGCATTTCATATGAGTATCCCACTGTATCCCCCGAGGATGTAGACGAAAAACCATAGGTTTTGCATCTATATGCTCTAAGAGTGACTAAGTTAGAAAAACTCTCACTGTAGCCCCCAAGCATTTAGGTGGAACAAACTATTCCGACTAGATGCTTTAAGAGTATCATACGCAGTGTTCATAATTTTTAATATTATAGCCCCCAAGCCTGTAGTTGTAACTGAATTAGTTCCGACTAGATGCTTAAAGAAAAGCTAAGCAGATTCCGAGTTAAAAACTTTATACTGTAGCCCCCAAGCTTCTAATCAAGAACTAAATTAGCTCCGACTAGATGCTTAAAGAAAAGCTAAGCATATTGCTAAGTTAAAAAACTCTCGCTATAGCCCCCGAGCGCCTAGGCGTAAAGTTTCCGACTAAGTGTTCAAAGCAGACTAAACAGTGGGTTAACTTTTTCCTTTTTTCCACAGAACGAGAATGCTCGAAGGGGCATGGCTAACGACAAGTACCATAAGATGCGCGCATATCTTGAAGCCGAAAAGGGTAAAACTGCCATCTTGAAGGAACATATCATTAAAAACAAGAGTCTATTTTCTTTTTGCGCATTTCCGTCTTGTGTTTGTGCCCATAATCTCCGAGTACTCACCGTGTACTTTGCTTTCTCCGACCTGCAGAGCATGTTGCCAAGGCCAAGGATATTGTCGAGCAGTCGAAGCACATCCAGCAGCTGGACAGCAAGAACAGAATCCTTAAGAAGGAGAGGGAAGAGATGCTGAAGATGCACGAGGATTCCATGAAAGCCCTGCAAGATTCCGCCTCCGCGGAAATCAATCGCTTGAAGGAGGAGCTTGCGATCTTAAAAGATCAGAAGCAAGCTGCTGATGAGCAAAACCAACGCCATTACGAGGCGTTTAAGCTCCTCCAGCAAGAGAAGGAATCCTTGGCGGATACCATCTGGTAGGCCAAGGCCAGCATCTTCAGTAAGTTTCCACCGCCTTGCATTTCTGCAGTCTGGATACTTAGAGTTTATTGAACTCATGCGCTCCTTGTCGGAATTTTCAGCGCCTATGGGTTTAACCCGCTCGCCTCCTTTGGACAAGGAATGCATGGTTCTTGCCGGAAACTTCATCAACACCGCCATCACCCAAGCCAAGGAGATTGCCAAGCCTCTCTAGATATACATCAAGGCATCGGACTCCGTGGCGAAGTACTCTGAGATTCTGCGCCGAGCCCCCGAGCGTGTCACGAGCTGGAAAGCTTCATGTGCATGGGCTGGCGCAAGGATGGCGCTGTCAATGGTGAAGGCGCACTACAAAGGTGTCGACATCGACACGGTGACCTCTGGTATCCCCGACGTTGATGATGGTTGCAAAGCGATTGATCATGAAGCCATCCTGTCATCACTCGCGGGTTATGACACCAGAGTTGCCGAGTTGGTGGACATCGACGTCTTCGTGCCTATGAACACCATCGACAGCGTCAACCATGATTCCTCCGAGTCTCATCATAGCGCCGACGTTGAGGGTGATTCTCCGGCTGGGGACAATGCTGCTTCCAAGTCTCCTGCTCCTAAAGAATGAAAAAAACTATGTAATATTTGTTTCACTTTTGGTGTATGCGCGGTAAAAACTTGGCGATGTAATCTTAAGGCGGAAAACAATGGTTGTCATGTCCTACTACTTAAGAACTAATTTCCAGCACGTATATATTTTTTAAGCAAGTGCTGGCTTATCCATTACTTTGGTTCTTATGCTTGACTTTTCGTGAGTCGGAAGACTCGTTGTCGGAACCATGCGCTTAAGTGATGATGCCCAATGGCACCATCAATAACCTGAGCACAAAATCGCCGACAACAAGTGCTGAAAGTCACTACTCCAGAATCCACATAAAAACAACAAAGAACGTGTAGACCAGAAAACTTAAGCTAACACCCGTAGGCGGAATTTTCACAAGTGCAAACACAAAGCTTGTGCATAAAGGTTTTACATGATCCAAAAATGAACACTAAAGGAGGTAGAAGACTCAGAAATATGAGTGAACCAAAGAGCTTTATTTCATTGATTATATAAGAGGTACACAAAAAAATGCTAAGTGTAAAAAGGACGTAGCTGTGCTATGTTCCATGGCCGATCAAGCTCCGGGTAGTCATCATCCGGGTCACGTCGCTTACGCTTATGATCCTCGTTGGGTCTATCCTTTAGTTCACGATTGTCAACAAGGTAGTAAGACCCATTGAGAAGCGCCTTGCTTATGATGAACGGTCCTTCCTATGGCGGGGATAATTTGTGTGACTTCTTCTGCTTAAGTCGGAGCACCAAATCCCCTTCTTTAAACGAGCGATGCCAAACGCGGCGACTATGGTAGCTGCGTATCTTCTACTGGTAGATGGCGGATATTTGGCATGCCAAAACACGCTCCTCCTCGAGAAGGTCCACATCTAAGCGTCTGGATTCTTCAGCATCATCTTCGTCATAGCGGCAACTCTTGGTGCATCGTGAAGGATGTCGGAAGGTAGGATGGCTTCTGCTCCATATACCATGAAGTAAGGGGTGTAGCCGGTAGATCTGTTGGGTGTAGTTCGTAAACTCCACATCACAGATGGCAATTCTTCCGCCCAGGCTCCAGCTGCTCTATGTAGCGGTGCCTCAAGACGTGGCTTGATTCCCTATAGAATTAATCCATTAGCTCGCTCAACCTGACCATTGGATTATGGGTGTGCCACAGATGCAAGGTCAAGTCGGATGCCTTTCTCCCAGCAATATGCCTACACTTCTCCGAGTGATAAATTGCTGCCGTTGTCGGTGATAATGCTATGTGGGAGACCAAATCTCACCACTAGATCTCGGACGAACCTTAGGGCAGTTGCCCCATCAAGCTTTCTAATGGGTTTAGCTTCTATCCATTTAGTGAATTTGTCAACTGCTACAAGCAGATGCGTAAATCCACAAGGTGCCGTCTGTAACGGTCCCACCATGTCCAGCCCCCAGACTACAAACGGCCAAGTTATTGGTATTGTTCGCAATTCTTCAGCAGGAACATGTGGTTGTCGGGCATAATACTGGCATCCCGTGCATGTCTCAACTAGCTTGTCGGTGTTCGCCTTTGCAGTTAGCCAGTAGAATCCTTGCCGGAAAGCTTTCGCGACCAACGATTGAGGAGCGGCGTGATGCCCGCAATCTCCGAGATGGATTTCGCGTAGGATTTCCATACCTTCTAGCTGGGAAACACATTTTAGGTATACACCAGTAGTGCTCCTTTTATAGAGTTGCCCATTGATTATGGTATAACCCTTTGATCGTCGTACTATTTGCCGTCTTTCGACTTCGTTGCCGGGCAAAGTTTCGTGTTCGAGATATTCCATGAACGGTTTTGTCCAAGTCAGAGGGACCTTAGTCACCATGTTGACGAAAGAGTCATCTCTATCCAGGTTGTCGATGTCGGCGCCCTTCACGGATGGTGTGCGTAGATGCTCTAGGAAAACTCCTAGCGGAATTCGCTTGCACCCTGATCCAAGCTTAGACAGCAGATCAGCCGCCTCGTTTTGCTCCCTAGGCACATACTTGACTTTGTAGCCCAAGAAGCTCTTGGCTATCTCGTCCACTTCGTCTCGATATGCCGCCATCATAGGGTTCCATGCATTCCAGGTGCGAGCCACTTGCTGGGCAACCAAGTCGGAATCTCCACAGCAAACTATGCGCTTGATGCCAATATCCTTGGCTACACGTAGTCCGTGAATGAGTGCTTCATACTCCGCCATGTTGTTTGTAGCCTCGATGTGGATCTGCAAAACGTAGTGTAGCTTGTCTCCTGTTGGTGACTGTAGCAATACACCAGCCCCCGAGCCGTTGAGAAGCTTTGATCCGTCAAAGTGCATCACCCAGTACTCTGGTTCTGGCAACGGAGTAGCGTCTGGCATCTCTGTCCAATCTGCAACAAAATCCGCCAAGGCTTGTGACTTGATAGCGTCACGTCTCTTGTAGGTGATCTCGAAGGCGGCAAGTTCAATCCCCACTTCGCGACCCTTCCTGTAGCGTCGCTGTTATTAATAATGTCGAACAGTGGAGTCTTGCTCACCACTGTGATTGGGTGCTCCTAGAAGTAATGCCTCAGCTTCCGAGAAGCGAGGAATACTCCGTAAGCTATCTTTTGGTAGTGCGAGTAACACTGCTTGGACTCCGTTAAGACCTCGCTTACGTAATAAACTGGTCGTTGAACTCCGTGCTCATAGCCTGGTTCCTTCCACTCTATGATGACGACGATGCTGATAACCCGGTTGGTTGCCGCCATGTAAATTAACAGGGGCTCACCAGGCTCGGGTGCTGCAAGGATGGGCGCTGATGAAAGAATCTCCTTGAGTTGCTTCAATGTTGCATCTGCTTCGTCCGTCCACGTGAATTTGTCTGCCTTCTTCAGCAACTTGTACAGCGGCAGGGCCTTCTCTCAAAGTCGGCTGACGAACCGACTAACTGCTGCAACACAACCTGTTAGTTGTTGAATGTCCTTTAGACATGTCGGACGGTTTATGTTTAAGATGGCCTTGATTTTCTCCAGGTTGACCTCAATTCCACGCTGGGAAACGATGAAACCCAACAATTTGCCGGCTGGAACCCCGAAGATGCACTTCTTGGGGTTGAGCATCATGTTGTATTTCCGAAGATTATCAAAGGTTTCTTTTATGTCGGAGATTAACTCGTTTGACTTTTTAGACATCACCGCAATATCGTCCACATAGGCGTGAACATTCCGACCAATTTGGTCATGGAGGCAACGTTGCGTTGTCCGCTGGTAAGTAGCACCTGCATTTTTCAGCCCAAAGGGAATCGTGACATAGCAAAACGTGTCGTAAGGGGTAGTGAACGAAGTGGCCAATTGGTCCGACTTCCTCATCTTGATCTGGTGGTATCCTGAATATGCATCAAGAAAACACAAAAGTTCCGAGCCAGCCGTCGAGTCAATGACTTGGTCAATGCGAGGCAAAGCCAACGGATCTTTGGGACATGCTTTGTTCAAGCCGATGTAATCAATGCACATTCTTAATTCAGTGGTTCCCTTTTTGGGGACAAGTACAGGATTTCCACCCATTGGGTGTGAAGGACTTCTCGGATAAATCTAGCCTTAAGTAACCTAGCTATCTCTTTGCCAATGGCGCATCTCTTCTCATCTCCAAAGCGTCGTAGAGGTTGTTTCACTGGTTTGCATTTTGGGTCAATGTTTAAGTTGTGCTCGGCAAGTTCCCTAGGTACACCTTTCATGTCGGCAGGTTGCCAGGCAAAGATGTCCCTGTTCTCACGGAGGAACTCGACGAGCGCGCTTTCCTATTTGGGATCCAGGTTTGTTCCAATGGCGGTGACCTTGGAGGCATCGCCTACCACAAGTTCCACCGGCTTGGTCTCGATGGCGGCCTTGAACGCAGGAGCGGAGTCGGAGATCTGCTTCTTCGACGCGGGCATCTCTGAGTCATCAACCTTGCTCTGGATCTCCTTGAATTCTTCGCTGTAGAGGACAGCTTCTGCAACGGCTGCTTCGTTGATCTCGTAGTCCTTGGCCTTGGTAAAGCTTCCGGATACGGTGATGATGCCGTTTGGTTTGGGTATCTTGAGTTTGTTGTAGACGAAGCATGGCTTGGCCATGAACGTGTGGAATATGTCGCGGACGAATATGACGTGGTACACGCTCTTGAAGGGGACCACCTCGAAGGTCATGCACTCTTGACGGTAATTATTAACATCGCCAAAGGCTACCTGAAGTGTAATGCACCCAAGGGACCAAGCCTTCTGACCAGGAACCATGGAAAACAGTGTTGGTCCGCCCTAGGTTTGCCTCCGTCAAGTTCATCTTCTACAGTGTATCCAGGTACATGATGTTGATGCTGCTTCCACTATCCACCATGCACTTGGTGAACTCCACGCCGTCAATCAATGGGTTGATGACCATGGCGTACTGGTCCTCCATGGGCACAAGGTCTAGGTGTACCGTCCTGTCCCAAGTTATTGGAACTTCCGACCAACGCAGGTACTAGGGAACTGGGGGCAGAGTGGCCATCAGGATCCTTAGAGAGGTCTTCTGTTGTCGGACGGTGGGGGTGCCAAGGAAAGTGTGGTAGACTGGGCCCTTCTTTGTGAAGGGGTTCTTGCCCTTGTCGTCGCTCTTGGCGGCATGCTTGGGGTCAATGTCTTCGTCCATGTCACTTGAATCCTTGGACTCCTCCTCCTTCTTCTTCCCTTTGCCCTTGCCTCGCGGTCTGTTCTTCCGACTTTGTTTGTAGCCGGACTCCGGGTCTTCCTTGAGGTCGTTGACAAACTTGCAGTGTCGATTGGTATGGGTGGCCTTGACGTTGGCGTCGAGGTGCACGAGGCACGGCATATCGCGGTACTCTTCGTAGGTTTGGGGGATGAGGAGCGGCGCCGAGGTGGTTTCACTTCCTCGTTGCTGCCCACGACCAGCTCCCCTGCCTCGGCCATGTTGTCCGCCTTCTCCTCGTCCTGCAAAAGTCATAGCGACCATGTCGGTAGATTGCTTTTCTTCTGGAGCGGTCTTCCGCTTTGTACTGCTGTTCCTCCGAGCTTGAGTTGGAACGGCCATTGCCGGCAATGAGCCACGAGCATCGTCGTCGGCAGCTGCGAACTCACTAGCCAACTGAATCATCTGTTTCAAGTCAAGCTGGTGATTGTCCTGCAAGCGCTTCAGCTTATGTCGAAGCAATGTGCCCCTTTCCAACCCATCGATGAAGGCGGCCATGGCGGTCTGAGCATGCACTCATACGTAGGAATTTTTCATATCTAGCCAGCAGGAGAGGTAGGCGCGAGATGTCTCGTCTTTCTCTTGCACGCACCGCTGTAGATCGCCCACAGTGCAGGGACGCTTGTATGTACCCTCAAATTTCTTGGTGAACGCTTCTTGCATGTCCAGCCAGTTGTAGATAGATTTTTTCGGCAAGTCGTCGATCCATTGACGGGCCTTAACCGCCAGCATTAAAGGGAGGTACTTGACGGTGATGTTGGGGTTGCCTCCGGCAATCTCCACCCCGTTGCTGTAGTCCTGCAACCATGTGGCTGGCTTGGCGGTCCCATCATAGGGCTTGATGGTCTTGTCAATCCGGAAACCTTTGGGGTAAGTTGCGGACCGTATTGCAGGTCCAAAGCAATATGGTCCCAAGTATGATCCTTCCCAGGCCTCGTGGATCTTATCGATCCGCGAACGTGCATTGTACGGCTCCGGGTTCTTCTTCTTTTTGTCAATAGGGGATGGGCTGCGTGAACGACGTGGGCCTCCTCCGCCATGGTGACTGCTTGGTGGTGATGGAGGCGGAGGTGGCGGTGGGTTATCCTTCTTGTTGTTACCCTCCTGTGACGCCTCAAGCTTGTCACGGTTGCTTGTCGGACATGGAGGGTCATGGTGTGACCTGCTCTTATGTCCTTGGTGGCGATCTTCATCGTGACGGGTCTGTGCCGCGTTGTCGCGGATGACGATGCCGCACTGCTTTGGTGGGGGCATATCCGTACGATGGTGAGCCTTGTAATCTTCGCGATGTCGGGGAGATCGGGGCGGTGGCGATGGGTGACGAGGTCGGGCTTTTTCTCCATGGTCAGAGGATATGGGGATGGAATTCTTCCTGTTGCGTGCATCCCTCCGTCTTCGTTCTGATGAGCCCGTCTGGGACACGACATCAAGAGGAGATCTGTCCCTTGGCGGTTTGTACTGGCTAGATTAGCATAGCGCTGGGTTAGACTCAAGCCTCTGAGAGGTGGCCTTTTCCTGCTGCTTCACCGCCTTGGCCACTAGGTCGTAGACCTGTTCCACTGCCTCAGGCGATCTATCCTGCTCCAGAAGGGTCTTGGCGACGGCGAGGTTAAGGAGTGGGGTGGGCATCACCTGCTTGCCTTCACTGTCAATGTATGGCTTGTCTTGTGCCAGATTTGAGGGAGCCTATCCTAGGTTGTGTCGTACACCAGGATCGTTGATAACGCGAGCCGGAGCTTTCTTAGCCTTCTGTTGTTGTAGCAGAGTTTTGTACTCGGTCTCCATTGCTCTGGCTTTCTCTATGGACTTCTACGCTTTGACCAGATCTCGATCTAGTTTAGCGCCTTGTTCCGTGATATCTTGCGCCTCCTCCAGCAGCTGCTGGCGCTTCTCGTCAAGCTGGGTCACGCTCCGGATATGAGCGACGGTCAGTGGCTCGACAAGGAGATTTCCGTACATCACTCTATCAGCGGGAGTAACTTGGGCTGCTGTTGATGTAGATGCTGGAGGCGGCATGTTTGCGGTGTTGTTGTTGCTCGGGCCGGTGCCGGGTTCCTGCGGCTGCTGCACTGGGTTAGGCGGAGGAGGCATGACCTTTGCGCGATCATCGTCAGCAGCAAAAAGTGGCCCCTTCCACTTTTCCAGCGTCGTAGGCGGAGCTCGTCCGGGTTGATCTTCATCCATCGTCGTCCCAATGGTGACGAACACCCCTCGGGACGCGATGGCGTTGTTAGCTTGCTCATCGCGCGAGTACTCCTCCTCCATCTCCTTCATAGCGGAGTCTAGCTCTTCTGGATTGAAATCTATCTCCTCTGAATCTACACTGAAATCGGCGTAAAGTGCGTCAATGACAGAGTCGGAGGGTGCCAGGACTTCCTCGATGATGGGCGGTGGAGGTGCGACGGGCTCGACGATGACTGGAGGTGGTGGTGCTGCTACGACGATGGCGGCCGGAGGCGGTGGTGGCGCCACAACTGAGTCGGAGGGGCTCCGTCAATGAGCGCAAGTGCTGTCTGAGCTGCCGCTTCGGCCTCCGCGTAGTTGTTGATGGTGTTCACCATGCCTTCGAAGGTAAGGCATCCTGACGCCTGTTGCCGTCTTAGATAATGTCGGAGAAGCGTGCCATGGTCCAGTACTTCCACAAAGTGATAGATGGCATCATCATTGGGGTAGTGGTCCAGATTGGTTCGTATACGGAGCCATCTGGCCAGGTAGTCGTGGGGGTCTTCGCCTTCTCTCTGAACGCAGCGCGCCAGATCGAAGATGGTAACCACACCGACGAACTTGGATCTATGTTGTCCAGACGCACGGACGAAGCCGACGGACTTGCAGTGATCTTCCACCTTTATATCCTGCACAGGGGCAGTTTGGGTGGGCCTTGAATTTTTCCGATCTTTGCCGGCAAACTCCGAAGAGAGATTCGACATCGATCCTTCCGCGAACGTGTCCTGCCCATAGGCAGTCCGTGCGGGTCTTGATGCTTTCTGACCTTTGTCGGCAAGCTCCGAAGAGGGATCCGACATCGATCCTTCCGCGAACGTATCCAGCCCGTAGGCGGTCCGTGCGGGTCTTGATGCTCCTCCGACTCCCAGGGAACTAGTGCCCAAGTCGGTTTCGCCGATGAAGAGGTGGATGTCTTTGATAGGAACGATCGAACACCGCGTTGGGTTTGTCTTTGCCGGAATCCAGAACTCGTCAGGGGGGACGATCGGAACGTTGCCGGAGAAGAGAACACGGCCGATGGCTACGGTTTCGCCGATTCCCGCTAAGATCTTGGTCCTTGCCCGCTGAAGAGCCTGAAGCGCCTCTCGCCCCACGGTGGGTGCCAACTGTCGTGGTATTGCCGACGAGTACACCATGGAGGGGTCCTCATAGTGCATGTTTAGAGACGTGGGGTAAGGCGGACGGTTGATGGGTACGAGGTAACACAGCTTACCCAGGTTTAGATCCCACAACGGTGGCGGAATCCTACTCCTGCTATAAATCACTTATAAGGGCAATACGCCGAGTTACAGAGATATGTTCGCTGTGCGAGGTTGTCTGAATCGATGCTAGGATGTCCCCTAAAGGCTCCCATAGGCTCGACTTATATAGTCGTCAGGTCCTAGGGTTATAGGGAAAAGTCCTAGCCGGACAGGTTACAGAGTCCTACACCGTCTATCACTAGTCTTGTGTAGCTTGCACTCCAAGGCTCCGGTACGCGGATGACTCCACCATAGCCTTCCTTTATCCGGCATGGGCCTTCCTTCTGGATCCACCCAACTGGGCCTCCCAGCATGCCACAGGTCATGCTACCGACTATGGGCCACCCGGGTTAGTCGGATAAGAGACATGCTATTAGGATACCTATATAGCATATCCCCAACACGCATCTTAAAATCATCAGAGAATAAAGCACTCATAGTGGAAAGCTCATTCATATGAGCTACAACACTTTCATTTTCAGTCCCACAAAAAGGTTCTTTCTCAACAATGTTTATATAGGATAAATCAAGAGATAAATCATAATCTTTATCTTTAATATCTATGTGAGAAGTAGCAAACTTAGCATCAGAAGACATTTTAGGAATAATGGTACGTCTCTCAAGGAGACTCCTAATAGCACTAGCACCATGTGTGTTTTGGTACTCTTCAATAAATTCATAAGTCATTTTAATGTAACCATCATTAATATCATATCTCTCTCTAGACTCAGGTGAGCTAACAGGTGTAATAATGTCTTCACTAAGAGTTTCAGTGTTTCCCAAAATAGTTCTAGCAATAGAAGCATCTAGGAAAGGACCTAATGAACCACTCGCATCAAGCACAGTAGAAGTAACATCATGAGTATCAGAAGCAGTTTTGGATTCAGAAGTAGTAGCAGTGTGTTTAGCATGTGTATGTGGTGGTGGTGTAACAAGCTTACTTATAACAGACGGTGAATCAAGAGCAACAAAGGTGTTTAGAACTGTACCTCTTCTTGTAGTGGATGGTAAAATAGGAAACTTTCCATCACGATACTTCCCCATGATGAAAGGAATAATAATGAACAATAATAGATCCAAGTGAACTTACAAATAAAGCTATGCTCCCCGACAACGGCGCCAGAAAATAGTCTTGATGACCCACAAGTATAGGGGATCGCAACAGTCTTCGAGGGTAGTATTACCCAATTTATTGATTCGACACAAGGGGAGACAAAGAATACTTATAAGCCTTAACAATTGAGTTGTCAATTCAGCTGCACCTAGAAATAGTTCTTGCTCATAGTAGTTTATCAGCAGCAACAGTTTTGTAGTAGCAATAGCAAACTAATAGCAGTAGTAAAACAAGAGCAATAGTAACAGTAGTGGCAAATAGTAGGATATGAGTGCTGTAGGCATAGGGATGGATGGGCGGGCGTTGCATGGACAAGTCTAAACATGTAACTTCAAGATCTAGGGCAATTTGCAGATAAATAAGATAAAGCATCCAAGTACTAAACAATCATAGGCATGTGCTCCATATATGGTCATACGTGCTCGCAATGAGAACTTGCACAACATATTTTGTCCTGCCAGCCCGTTGCAGCGGGCCTCAAGGGAATCTACTAGCAATTAAGGTGCTCCTTTTAATAGAGCACCGGAGCAAAGCATTAACACTACGTGAACACACGTGATCCTCACATCACAGCCATCCCCTCTGACTGTCCCAATTTCTGTCACTTCGGGGCCTTTAGATCAGACAATGATGTGTACACAACTTGCAGATAAGATCACAAACAATAGTGTCATCATGAATCAATAATAATTTCAGATATGAGATCATGGCACTCGGGCCCTAGTGACAAGCATTAAGCACAACAAGTTGCAAAAATGTCAAATAGCACTAATAGAGATACTAGGCACCATGCCCTAACAATCTTATTTGATTACATGATAGAACTCATCCAATCCCTACCATCCCCATAGCCTACAGCGGGGGATTACTCACTCATGGATGGGAGAAACATGGATGGTTGATGGAGAGGCGTTGGTGATGATGATGGTGATGATCCTCTCCAAATTCCCGTCCCGGCAGGGTGCCAGAACGGAGTTTCTGGTTCCGAATCGCGGTTTCTGGTGGTGGCGGCACAGCGGAACTCTTTCTGAAAAAACGTCTACCCCCTGAGTTTTTAGGTCAAAAGGCAACTTATAGGCAAAGAGGGAGGACGAGGAGGTGCCTGAGGCGGCCACACCCCCTCCAGGCGCGGCCAGGCCTGGCCCACGCGGCAAGGGGGTGTGGGCCCCTTAGAGCCCCCTCCGTCTCGTATTCTGGCTCCGTGAGTCTTCTGGTGAAATTGGATTTTTGGCATATTTTCCTGGGTTTTTCCTGATAGTTGATTTTCTGCACAAAAACTAGACACCAAGGTAATTCTGCTGAAAACAACATCAGTCTGTGTTAGTTGTACCCAAATCACACAAGTTTATAGGAGAAACGATAGCAAAAGTGTTCGGAAAAGTAGATACGTTTTAGACGTATCACCTGGCCATGGTGTGGGCCACCCCTGGCCCTCCACTTACTCTTCCACCTGCCACTCCTATCTCTCTCTCTCTCTCTCTTTCTCTCTCTCTCTCTCTCTCTCTCTCTCTCTCTCTCTCTCTCTCTCTCTCTCTCTCTCTCCCGAGAAAACACCATTTCATTGCTTAAACCCGTGTTCTTGCTGTTTTTGCTCGCGATTTTCGATCTCCTTGCTCAGCCCACCTTTCCTGCTGAGATTTGGAGCATTCGTTTTCTGGTATGTGACTCCTCCGCTTGTCCAAGTTAATTTGTGATTATTAGATTATATCTTGAGTATTTTACTATTGTAGGTGACAGGTTATGTGAGCTTGCATGCTTGTTCTTTGCTTAGAGAAATTGTTTTGATGCATGTTTATCCCTCTTACAAATCCCTATAGTAGTTCCCTTCATTATGTAATCGCTTTGCAATTACTTTTTGTGATGTTTGTCTAAAAAATTCAGAAAAAAAGGGAGATTGACAACCATACTTTTGGAGAAGTGTTTGAGAGAGACACACCCAGGAGGGAAAGTCCTTCGAGATCAGCTTCTCAATTTAGGCCATCATATAATGAAGATCTTATTGCGCCATGCTTCGGCAATGAGGGAGATGATGGAGATGCGCACCCATCTACCTTCCCTTGTTTTACCTTTCTGCAAGCTGCAAGGATCCTCGATGATTTCTTACTTCTTGTTCAAAGGGTTGGTCTAACCACTTACATGCAGGATGAGAGTGAGCAATATGCTTTGCTCACCAAAACTTTTGTTGAAAGCTTCACTTTCACTAACACCCCTTATAGGTCAACTATTTCATTTAAAATCTATGATATGCCTATTACCATGCCATTGGAAATATTTTGCAGCATTATAGGTATTGGCATGATTGGGACAGCAAATTGTGTTGGAATTATGCCCTAGAGGCAATAATAAATATGTTATTGTTATAATTCTTGTTCATGATAAAGTTTATATTCCATGCTAGAATTGTATAAAGCGGAAACTTTGATTATTGTGTGGTTTATGAACAACACCGTGTCCTAGTACGCCTCTATGGACTATCTCATTGATTAATGATGGTTAAGGTTTCCTAACCATAGACATGAGTTGTCGATTAATAATGAGATCATGTCATTAGGAGAATGATATGATGGACACACCCAAATCAAGCAGAGCAATTAGATCGTGTCATCGTGTTCATCTTTGCGAAGCTTTTTCTTATGTCAAATATTGTATTCCTTAGACCATGAGATAATGCAACTCCCTGGTATCGGAAGAAAGCTTTGAGGTCATCAAACGCCATCCTATGTGAGGGTGATCATAAAGGTGTCTCTCAGGTGATCGGAAAGTACTTGTTGGGTTGTATGTATCGAGATGGGATTTGTCCCTCCCGAGTTGGAGAGATATACTTTGGGCCCACTCGGTAATCGATATCAACACCGCTTGCAAGCACGTGCTTAAGGAGTTAATCACAAATTGATATCGGATTACGGAACGAGTAAAGTACTTGCCGTGAACGAGATTGAACTAGGTATGCCGATACCAATGATCGGATCTCAGGCAAGTAAAATACCGCGTGACGAAGGGAATATATATGGGATTAATTGAATCCTGGCATCATGGTTCATCCGATATGATCATCGATGAATATGTGGGAGTAAATATGGGTTTCTAGATCCCACTGTTGATTATTGATAAAAGATCGTGTCTGCATATTCTCGAACCCGTAGGGTCACACACTTAACGTGTCTCGATGCTAGGATAGAATGGATAATTGGTTTATGAGTTTTTGTTTGGAGTCTCGAATTAGATCCAGGACATCACAAGAGGTTCCGGAATGGTCCAGAGAATAAGATTCATATAAAGGAAAGCAGTTTTTGGATTTTGGAATCGTTTCGGAGTGTTCGATATTGTACCGGAAGGTTCTAGAAGCTTCCGGAGTGGTACCAACGTGGCCCCACTTGTCGGAGGGGTGCGTGGGCCTACGAGGGAGTTCCCTGGATGCTTTGGGCTAGGGTCACAAGGCCCCATAGGCCCAGCCGGCCAAAACCCTAAGGGAAACCCTAGGAAACCTTCTAGAAGGGGGAAAGACTTGCCCCCCACTCCACCCTTGGGGCCGCCGCCCTAGGGCTTGGAGGAGGGGGAAAGGGGGCCGGCCAGCCCCCTATATAAGGAGGGCAGGGGCGCACCCTCCCTCACCCTAAAACCCTAGCCACCAGCTGCTGCCCTACCTCTCTCTCTCCCGACTGCGTGTAAGCGAAGCCCTGCTGCAGAAACTCTCCACCATAGCACCACGCCGTCATGCTGCAGATCCAATCCATCTCTCTACCCCACTTGATGGACCGAGGAAGGAGGATACGTCGCGGCACCGTACGTGTGCATCTCTCAGAGGCGCCGCCACTTGCGGCGTAGGATCGGATCGCGAGGAGGAGACGGCTAGTACGACTGCATTAACCACGTTCTGTTGAATGTTTCTGATGTGTGATTTCTTCAATGGTATGAAGATCTCATCTATCCCTCTTGTTGTTTGCATCTCCTAGATTAGATCTTGGCTTTCCCGTTCGCATCCGTAGAATTTTTTTGATTTACTATGCTGCGAAACCCTTCAGTGGTATCAGAGCTAGATCTATGCGTAGATGTGTTTCACGAGTAGAACGCAACATGCTTGTTGCGGGCGTTGATGTTTTCTGTTGTAAGCCTCTTGTTGTGTACTTCTTATGACGCGGGATAGTGAGATCGAAGCGGTCCAAGCCAACTTTACGCGACCTCGTTCGCGAGACCGGCTCCGCACTTGACGTGTGGCTTGTTCCACACATGCGGCTGGTGGATGCCAGTTTCTCTCACTATAGTAGCCATGGGATTTACACCGTATGTTAGCAACCATAATATCACCGTTGTGGCTTTCCGTAGGTAAGAATCATTCTTAGCTTGTTACTCCCATAAGCCACGTAAAACATGCAACAACAAAGTAGAGGCGTATAACTTGTTTTTGCAGGGAGTGTTTTGTGATATGGTATGGCCCAAAATATGATGTGTATGTTGTATGCAATGATCATGTTTTGTAATATTTCATGACTTGCATGTCGATGAGTACACAACCGGCAGGAGACATATGGTTGTCTTTATAATTGTGTATGACCTGTGTGTCAACTTCTTATACGCCATGTAATAGCTTTACTTTATCGCTAAGTAGTTAGCAATAGTTGTAGTTGTTGTTCGTGGTGGAGGCAATCATGGTGGAATGATGGAGATCATGCTGGCACGCACAAGATGGAGATCGTTGCGCGGAGATTGGCTATACCATGTCACATAAGATTATATGCATGTGATGTTTATCCTTTTATGTATCTTGTTATGCTTAGATCGCGACGGTAGAACTATAAGATGATTCCTCACTTAAAGATCAAGATAAAACTGTGTTCTCCCCATGTATGCAACGTTGCGAAAGTTCGTAGTGTTCAAGCACCTTGTGATGATAGGGTGCTATAAACTCTACGTTCACATACAATGGGTGCAAAGCCAGTTTTGCACACGTGGAAATACTTGGGTTTGACTTGACAAGCCTAGCATGTACAGACATGGCCTCGGAACACACGAACCGAAAGGTTAAGCATGAGTCATATGAATGATATGATCGACACTTTGTTGTCCACCATTGAAACCACATCTCTTCTTGTGAAGATCGGATTAGGTGTGGTGAATTTGGATCGTGTTCACTAAACAACTTGAGGGATGTTGAATTTAGTGGGAGTTCATCTAGTAATTTGATTAAGTTGAACTAGTTATCATGAACATAGTCTAAATTGTACATGAAAATTTTGTAGATCAAATGGCTAAGTCCAACTTCAACTTCAATGTTTTTGCTGAGAAAGAAAAGCTTAAGAATAATGGGTCTAATTTCACCAACTGGTTCCGCAATCTGAGAATCATTCTCGCTGGCGGACAAAAGGACTATGTCCTTGAGAAAGCGCTAGGTGACGTCCCTGCTATTGATGCGCCGGCTGATGAAAAAGCTGTTTATCAGTCGTGCAAAGATGATTATGGAGTGATTAAGAGTACCATGTTGTTTTCTATGGAATCAGACCTTCAAAATCGTTTTGAGGAGTTTGCCGGGCCCTTTGAGATACTTGAGGAACTGAAAACCATGTTTCAGACTCAGGCCCGTTCTGAGAGATATGAGATCTCTGAGAAGTTCTTTAACTGCAAGATGGAGGAAGGGCGTTCCGTTAGTGAGCACGCCATTAAGATGTCGGGCTACACTCAACGTCTTGAGCAACTGGACTGCAAGATTCCAGAAGAGCTCAAGATTGACAGAGTTCTACAATCACTCCCTCCTAGCTACAAAGGTTTTGCAGTTACTCACAATCAGATTGGTTCCACTGATACGATCACTGAGCTCTTCGCTAAGCTGAAAGCTGCGGAGGTGGATATCAAGAAAGATAATTATGTGTTGATGGTCAACAAGACCCCTAGCTTCAAGAAAGGTAAGGGTGCAAAGAAATCCTTCAAGAAAGGCAGCGGCAAGCACGTTGCCCCTGCTGAGAAGAAGCTCAAGTCTGGACCTAAGCCGAACACTGAGTGCTTCTATTACAAGGACAAGGGTCACTGGAAGCACAACTGTCTGAAGTACTTAGCGGACAAGAAGGCTGGCACCATTAAAGGTATATTTGATATACATGTTATTGATGTTTACCTTACTAGCGCTCGTTGTAGTGCCTGGGTATTTCATACTGGTTTAGTTGCTAATATTTGTAACTCGAAATAGGAGCTATAGTTAGACGGCGGCTAGCAAGGGATGAGGTGACGGTGCGCGTTGGCAATGGATCAAGAGTTGATGTGATGGCCGTCGGCATGCTCTCCTTAGTTTTACCTTCGGGATTAGTTTTAAACCTAAATAAGTGTTATTATGTGCCTGCGTTGAGCATGAACATTATATCTGGATCGTGTTTATTGCAAGACGGTTATTCATTTAAATCGGAGAATAATGGTTGTTCTATTTATATGAGTAACATCTTTTATGGTCATGCACCTGCTATGAATGGTTTATTTCTTCTGAATCTCGAATGCAATGAAACACACATCCATAACATTGAGGCTAAGAGATGCAAAGTAGATAGTGATAATTCAACTTATTTGTGGCACTGTCGTCTAGGTCATATTGGTGTAAAACGCATGAAGAAACTCCATTCTGATGGACTTTTGGAGAATCTTGATTTTGAATCATTTGACACGTGCGAGCCGTGCCTCATGGACAAGATGATCAAAACCCTGTTCTCCGGAATAATGGATCGAGCAACGGACTTGATGGAAATCATACATACCGATGTATGCGGACCAATGAGTGTTTTGACGCGCGGTGGATATCGCTATTTTCTCACTTTTACTGATGACTTAAGTAGATATGGGTATATCTATTTAATGAAACATAAATCTGAAACATTTGAAAAGTTCAAAGAATTTCAGAACGAAGTGGAAAACCATCGTAACAGGAAAATTAAATTTCTACGATCCGATCGTGGAGGTGAATATTTGAGTTATGATTTTCTCACGCATCTTAAAGCAAGCGGAATCGTTTCGCAACTCACGCCACCCGGAACACCACAGCGCAATGGTGTGTCTGAACGCCGGAATCGAACTCTATTAGATATGGTGCGATCAATGATGTCTCTTACAGATTTGCCTTTATCATTTTTAGGTTATGCATTAGAAACTGCTGCATTCACTTTAAATAGGGCACCATCTAAATCCGTAGAGACGACACCGTATGAACTATGGTTTGGTGCTAAACCTAAGTTGTCGTTTCTTAAAGTTTGGGGATGCGAAGCTTACGTCAAGAAGTTGATGCCGGACAAGCTCGATCCCAAAGCGGAGAAATGCGTCTTCATAGGATACCCTAAGGAAATGATTGGGTATACCTTCTACCAAAGATCCGAAGGCAAAGTGTTTGTTGCAAAGAACGGATCCTTTCTTGAGAAGGAGTTTCTCTCGAAAGAAGTAAGTGAGAGTAAGGTAGAGCTAGACGAGGTTATTGAACCTTCTCTCGAGTTGGAGAGTAGCGCAGCACCTGAAATTGTTCCAGTGCCGTCTACACCAACAAGAGAGGAAGCTAATGACGAGGATCATAAAACTTCGAACGATGCTACTGCTGAACGTCGCAGGTCGACAAGGTCGCGTGCCACTCCTGAATGGTACGGCAACCCTGTCTTAACTGTCTTGTTGGTAGACAACAGTGAACCTGCGAACTATGAGGAAGCAATGATGTGCCCAGACTCTGAGAAATGGCTAGAGGCCATGAAATCCGAATTGGGATCCATGAGCGAAAACCAAGTATGGACTTTGGTGGACCCTCCTAGCGACCGTAAGGTCGTTGAGTGCAAATAGATTTTCAAAAGGAAAACGGACGCGGATGGTAATGTTACTGTCTATAAAGCTCGGCTTGTCGCAAAAGGTTTTCGACAAGTTCAAGGTGTTGACTACGATGAGACTTTCTCTCCCGTAGCGATGTTTAAGTCCATTCGGATTTTATTAGCAATTGTTGCATTTCATGATTATGAAATGTAACATCCCTAAAATCATGATTTCAAAGATTGCATATCATACATGCATGCATATAATTTAGGGATCATTTTCCAACTCATTTCAAGAAAACAGAAGCACTTAGTGCTATTATTTTATGTGAGCAAACATTAATCAAATACTACTCTCAATTGAGAGCATTTGTTTGCTTCCTTGTTGATTAGATTGAATGTAGAGATTGGACAAAAATTTACAAAACAAATATGGTTTCAAAATCATCTTCAAAACATTTCCAAATCAAGTGCTATGGCACTGTTTATTTTGTTTATTCAAAGGGACCAAGCAAGTACAGAGAGACCACATGGTTTTATGCCCAAAAGTATGATGGTTACACTTTACAAAAATCTAGAAAAGATTTGAAATTCAAATGCCTTTGAATTTGATTGAAAATCATTCCAGAAAATCGATTTAGAAAAAGAAAAAGAGATAAGAAAGAGAAAAGGGCCGGCTCCAGCAATTGAGCCCAGCAACAGACGCAGCCCACTAAGCCCACCCGGGTTCCCCCTCTCTCCTTCTCACTCGCAGACGAACCCGCTGAGAGACTGACGCCAGGACCCCACCCCCTCTCTGTTTTATTCGCTGATAGGTAGACCCACTGCCACGTCTAGCTCGTCGTCAATCTCGCGCTGGAGACCTGCTCAGCGCGAGACCTGCTCGTCGTGGCCGTTCTTAATTGGTGTTGATTGCTCGCGAGATTCTCGCCCCTACTCTGCCTACTTAACCCCCACCTCTCTGCGACCATTTCCCCTCACTTAACACCACCTCTCCGCCACCAGGCTGCCCGCAATCATCCTCACACCGCCGCAGACAGAGCTCACTCCGGCGATTGATTTCGGTGAGCCCCGTGCGCCCCTTCCCCTCTGGTTCATACGAGCCGCTTCACAGCTTCTTTGCGCACCTTCTGACCCCACTGGTTCGTCTTGTACTGCCCCAGGTCGTCGACTTCATCCAACGCTGCAAGCTCCCGATGACACCCTCAACTCCGGCGACCAAATTCGGTGAGCCCCTTGTTCCCCTTCGCCTCTGACTCACACGGTGATGTTCGCCATCGTATTGCGTATCACCTGATGCCGTTTGTTCGTGCTAGGGAGACCAGGAGCGTCGCCAACGTTGCCGTCCACCCAAGCCCGACGCCGCCCGCAACTTCGACGAGCTCCAGCGACCAACTCCATGCGCCCCTTGCCAAACCACCGCCATTTTGAGCATCAACAGCACGCTGCGATTCTGGTAAGCCCCTTCCCCCTCTCCCGCGCGACCTAGAATACCGGAAGCTACTCTGACAGAGGCGCCGCCACTGGATGGTCAAGGTGTTGTGCGTCGTTAGATCTAGATCTTGCGGGTAGGATAGAACGCGAGCGAAGCGTTAAGTTTAGATCTGAGCCGCGCGATTAAGTCAGATCCAGCGGCTCAGAAGCGTGATCCAACGCGAACCGGTACGCTCCAATTAGATTAAGACGCGTGGCAGCTGTTTAGATTTAAAAACAGGATTTGAATCTATTAGAAGTTTGATTTTGTTTTAGCTATAACTTTTGATCCCCACGTTAGAATTTGACAAATTTTATATCAGTGGAATCAGGAGAGCAAGCCCTTTCTAAATATGCAATGTGTTTAATGTTTTGCTACTGTTAAAATGGTTTTATTTGCAGAAACTTGTGTAGGGCTAATTTGAGTATATGAATTGTTTAAGAATTGTTTTAGGGTTTAAATAAATGTTGTTTGGAAAGCTTTTAACTTGTTTATGAACTAGTATTGTACACTTGCTTTGTTGAGTTTTAAAAATCATCACATATCATATTGCATGCATTCATATATTTTTGTTTGTATATGTTTTGTATGTGATTTGTGGCTATGATTCTTTGTGTAGATTTTGGTGCTAGTGATTGTGATTATGAGGAGTGTAGCTACTCTCCAAACTACCAAGGGAAGTGGTGCTTCATGAATATTTTCATCCCTATGTTTTCTACTAAGCATTAGAAATATTTTTGCTAGTATTGCATGCTATATTTTGCTTATATGCCATGTTGGGAAATCCTAGTAGTTGTAGAATTGCTAGGAAATTTCTAAGTTAAGATGCTTGTGTATGCCATGCTTAGCCTAGCTAGTAGCAACCAAGGGTTGGTGAAATATACATGCTATGATGAAAATATTTCTAAGTCTTTTGGACTTGTGTTTTGCCTAATAAAACAACTAAGTAAATTAAACACCTGGGTGGAATGGAAGGAATGGTTTATGTTGAGTGGTTACACAAGGCCCATTTCTATGGTTTACCTTGTGTATCTCACTTGTGGAAAGCCACCCAGGAACAAAGAGATTTTAGAGGCCAAGTGTTGAGAAGCTTCTAGTGCAGCCACTTGGCAATATGAGCTCTGCCTGGATCACATAGGTTGCTAGAACTTAGCCATTTGGACAGTTGGTGGTAGTGGGATGATAGGTTGGAACACGTCCATTTGGTCTAAGGGAAGGCTTCTGAAAGGTCCTGTCTTGGTGAAAATCAAGTCTGGTGGGGAAAGTGCACAACCTCTGCAGATGGAAGAATCTAAGTACTTAGCCATGTCCCTGGAAAAGGACAACTTGAGCATCAAGACATGGAAGCTATCAAGAATCTCCTCATCCCAATTTTCTAAGTAAAAACTTGTGGGTGAACAAGGGTGAAGGACCTCAATGTCTATTGGTGGTTCCTTGGGAAAAGTTTTGATCAAGAAAAACTTAGTGATTTCAACTAATAGGCAAAACCTATTTTGAGCAAAGCAAGCCAAGCTACACTTAGCCAAATTGCATATAGTATCTAGTCCACCTAAATTATACTAAGGTATCACTTGCCAATACTATTCCAATGTATTGACCCACTGTGGCTGTAACTTGTGATGTTGCAGGGTACTCTGATGAGGATTAGGAGTCATGAGTCTACACTCAACATGTTTGCCTGTGGCACATGAAGATGAAGACTTTTATTTATTTACTTATTCAAACTGTTGTACTAGGCCTGTGGCCTTGGAGTTGTAAAGACTATGTTTGTCTATGGAATGACTGTAATAATGACCTTTGTTTCTGTGTACTTCATCTTAAACTATGGATGCTAGCATTGATCCAAGGACTAGCATTGCAATCACAGGGATCCTTTTCCTTTATAAAGGAGGGATCCTACAGATGGTATCAGAGCACTGTGTTGCCTGTAGGATTATGACCCTAGGATTGGAAACCACTAAGGAAAAAATTTCAACAACTTCTACACTTGTCTATTCTTCTCGTAAACTTTTCTAATCTTCTTTCTCATCTCTAATTGTAGATGAACTACATCAACGAAGCCGTGAGGAAAGGACCACTCATGACAATGACTTTGGAGTGTGAGACAGAATTCCCAAAGGCTCTCAAGGACCTCATGGTTGCAATGGAAATACATGGTGCAGCTGTGTACAAAGGTTTTCCTGTGATGGATGAAGGAGTTGAGTACTGGTGGGTGCAACTTCACTTGTATAAAAACAAGGAAGACAACCACAAGGAATCAGGATTCTGCATGTTCACCAATTCAGTGGTGCACACTACATTCTTTGATTCAGCAAGGGATGCAGCTTGGAAGACCATCAAAGAACTTGGTGATAGAGTCAAGTGCAGAATGCTCAACATCCAAAATGACCTAAAATAAGAGAAGAAACATACCCAAGAGTTGGAGGCTACCAACCAAACCTTAAGAGGAGATATTATAGACTTAGTGATGGAGTCATGTGCTCAAGAGAGAGTGATTGCTTCTAGAAATATTGTGTTAGCCAATATATCTAGTGAGATAGGATTGTAAGCATACTACGTTAGTTGGACCACCACTTATCACTTTATTTTCCAAATGTTACTTAAAATAAGTTGAACCTTGATTGTTGTAATGGATCCATGTATGCCATGACTTGTGTGTTTTGATTTTCCAAGGATTTGTATGTGTTGTTTTGCCTTGTGTTTTATCTTAAATTGTGTTGTTCTAACTTTTTCTATCTTATAAATAGATGCCTAATGTTACCATCAGCACTGTTGAGGAGTTCCAGGGAACTCGCTTTGGTCCTCGTATTGTTGAGCTCACTACTTTGCTCAATCTCCCTCTTCCTACCATCATGGTGCTTCCCCTCACCAAGTTTGAGAGGAAAGACCTTTGGGGCTTCAAGGTCAATCAGCCCGGACGCCAGACTGAGCCTACCACGGAGGCTATCATCTTCAAGCTCATGCACGATGACAAGGAGAGAGGCTTTGAGGTAGTCATGCAGGATCTGATAGGATGTCTGCTAGGAAGACACTCTCAACAGGTTAGAGGTACTCACTTTCACGTCTTCGGTAGACGTGATGAGGATGGAGAGTCCATCGACTTCGAGGACACTTCGAGGGAGACAGCGGAGCCGATTCGCCTATACCTCCAGGACTTAGAGGCTCTCATTAGGCACGTGGACTCTGATAGGACCAACGTCATGCTCAACAATGACGAACTCCAGGTGCAGCTTCGCGAGAAGGACAAGCTCTTCGCGGAGCAAGATGAGATAGTCAAGGAGATGGAGGCAAAGTTCGAGAGCCAGGACAGAAAGTTCAAGAGTCAGGAGAAGCGAGTCCAGGAAAGGAACAAGAGGATTTGGGACATGACTGAAGAACTGCAGGCCAAGGACTTCGAGATTGAGCATCAGCAGATGGTGATTGAGAGGCTTCTTTCCCAGAAGAGGGCTCTCAAAGCCAAAATAGAGACCTTGACCGCCAATGTCGAGGAATACAAGACCGCAATGGAGAACGCAGGTCATACCTTTGTCGAGGAGGAGGTTGATGCCGAGGAGTAGAGTTGACTACTCATTTATCATTTATTATCATACTTGTTGTTGGGAACTTGTTATTTGACCATCCAACATGTGGATGGCTTGTTATTTGTGTGTGTTTTAATTTGCGAACTTGTTATCTGGTTGTTGAACCTTTGTCATTATGTTGCATGCTTTGTAATTGTTTATGTGATGTATTGTGCATGAAAGCATCTATGGGTATCTCATTCTTATCTCTATTGAACAAACCACAGATGCCTCCCCGTCGTGCCAACCCCAACCCCAACAACAACAACATCACTCCAGAAATGCAGCAAATGATGACAGCTCAGACTCAGCTGATGCAAATGATGACGAGGTTCATCCAAAACCAAAACAACAACATAAACAACAATAACAACAATAACAACAACAACAACAACAACAACCCACTGGGTTTTGACATGCTTACCAGGTTCTTGAGGTTGAGGCCAGCAAAGTTCTCAGGAACAACTGATCCCATGGTGGCCAATGATTGGCTACGCTCTGTGAACAAGGACTTGGTAATTGTGGGTTGTACTGATGCAGAAAAAGTCAGATTTGCAGCACATTTGCTGGAAGGACCAGCCGCCACTTGGTGGGATAACTTCCAGATCACCACTCCCATCGAAGATGTGACATGGGCTATCTTTGAGGATGGCTTTCATACTGCTCATATCTCATCTGGAGGGATGAGTCTGAAAAAGAAAGAGTTCCATAATCTGAAGCAGCGCCACCGCAACGTGGCTGAATATATTGAGGAGTTCAACAATCTGGCGCGTTATGCACCGGATGAAGTTGACACCGATGCTAAGAGAAAGGAAAAATTTCTTGAAGGCTTGAATGATGAACTGAACCTGCAGTTAGCTGTGGCCTATGTTCCCACTTATCAGTCTCTCTGTGACAAGGCTGCTATTTTGGAGAACAAAATGAAGCAAGTTGAAAGCAGGAAGAGAAAGCACTCGGACAAGCACAGCTCGGGATCGTCTCACAAACGTTCCCATTACAATGATAGTGGAAGTTCAGGATCCCACAAGCATGGGAAATTCAACAAGCACCACAACCACAACCGTCATGACAACAAGCATCACCGTAGTCATGACAATGACAAGTACAAAAACCACAAGGGTGGATATAAGAGCCACCACAGTGGTAATGGAACTGGCAGTGGAAGCCAGCCTGTCAAGAAGGACATTAGTCAGGTTGAATGCTTCAAGTGCAAGAAGATGGGGCATTATGCAAATGAATGCCCATAAAATAAAGTTGAAGGACCCAACAAGCCCAACCCTTTTCAGAAGGGACAAGTGAACCACATCAATATGGAGGAAATTTATGAGGAGCCTGATGCTATTGCTGGTAAGTTCAAACTCAATTCTGTTCCAGCATTTGTTCTCTTTGATACTGGTGCATCTCATTCATTCATATCAAGAGCATTTGTTGAAAGATATGAACTGCCGGTAGAAACTATTGGGTGTCCTATAAAAGTAAGTTCTCCTGGCGGAGAAATGATAGTGAATTCAGGATGTCATGATCTAGTCATAGAGTTTGGGAAGTATAAGTTTCCCGTTAACTTGATAATTCTAAACTCCCAAGGATTGGATGTCATTTTGGGAATGGACTGGATGACTAAGCACAAGGGAGTGATAGATTGTGCCAACCATACTGTCTCACTCACAACTCCAGAAAACAAAAGGATCAGATTCAAGACCAACTTTGAAGCAAGAAGGAGTATGCTAAATTCTCTTAAGGGGGTTAGCATAGACAGTGTGCCAATTGTGAGTGAATATCCAGATGTGTTTTCGGAAGAATTACCGGGAATGCCACCAGATAGAGATGTGGAGTTCCTTATTGATTTGCTACCAGGATCTGGACCAATAGCAAAGAGACCGTACAAGATGTCAGTTGATGAACTAAAAGAGCTCAAGAAACAACTTGGAGAGCAGTTGCAGAAAGGATTTATTCAACCAAGTTCTTCATCTTGGGGAGCCCCAGTTTTGTTCCTGGAGAAGAAAGATAGAAGTCAAAGGTTATGCATAGATTACCGTTCACTCAATGAGGTAACTATCAAGAACAAATACCCTTTGCCTAGAATCAATGACTTGTTTGATCAGCTAGAAGGAGCTTGTGTGTTCTCAAAGATTGATCTCCAGTCAGGCTATTTTCAACTCAAGATAAGGGAACAAGACATACCTAAGACAACTTTCACCACAAGGTATGGATTGTATGAGTATACCGTGATGCCATTTGGTTTGACCAATGCTCCAGCCTACTTTATGAATATGATGAACAAAGTGTTCATGGAATTCCTTGATAAGTTTGTTGTCGTTTTCATCGATGAAATTTTAGTCTACTCCAAGAGCAAAGAAGAGCATGAAGGACATTTGCATTTGATACTTGAGAAGCTTAGAGAGCATAAACTGTATGCCAAATTCAGCAAGTGTGAATTCTGGCTAAATGAAGTTGGATTTCTTGGACACGTTGTGTCAGGAGATGGTGTAGCAGTTGATCCTACTAAAGTTTCAGCTGTAACTGAATGGGAATCTCCTAAGTCAGTGAAAGAAGTTCGTAGTTTCCTTGGCTTAGCAGGTTACTACCGAAGGTTCATTGAGAATTTCTCCAAGGTTGCTAAGCCTATGACAGAATTGCTAAACAAGGACAAGAAATTTGCTTGGTCTGAAGGTTGTGAACTCAGCTTCCAGGAATTGAAGAAGATACTTGTGACAGCACCAGTCTTGTGTTTGCCAGACTTGGAAAAAGATTTCCAAGTATATTGTGATGCATCTCATCATGATTTGGGTGCAGTTCTTATGCAAGAAGGAAAAGTTGTGGCTTAAGCCTTGAGACAACTCAAAACTCATGAAGTGAACTACCCTACTCATGATTTGGAGTTAGCCTCTGTTGTCCATGCACTCAAAACATGGAGACACTATCTTTTGGGAAAGCGTTGTGAAGTGTTCACAGATCACAAGAGTTTGAAGTATATCTTCACCCAAAAGGAAATTAATATGAGACAAAGAAGATGGCTAGAACTCATCAAGGATTACGACTTAAGTTTGCAATACCATCCCAGTAAAGCAAATGTTGTAGCGGATGCTTTAAGCCGTAAGGTTTTTGTGAATGGCCTTACCAAGGGAGAATTGCCCGATGATTTGTGCGCCCAATTTAGAGATCTCAGATTGGAGATTGTACCTGAAGGACATCTCATGTCTTTGGATGTTCAACCCACTCTATTGGACAAGATCAAAGAAGCCCAGAAGATTGATAGTCAAATTGAAGAAATTAAGGAAAAGATTGGCAAAGGAAAAGCCAAAGGATTCCATGAAGACGAACATGGTACTTTATGGCATGGGAAACGTATCTGTGTTCCACAAGATCCGGAGCTTCGGAAACTGATTTTGCAAGAAGCACACAACTCACCGTATTCCATTCATCCAGGTAACACCAAAATGTACATGGATATGAAGGAAAGATTTTGGTGGAATAACATCAAGAAGGACATCGCCGAACATATTGCTTTGTGTGATGTGTGTAGTAGAGTGAAAGCGGAACATCAGAAACCAGCAGGTTTGCTTCAACCACTACCTATTCCTGATTGGAAGTGGGACAAGATTGGTATGGATTTCATTACCGGATTACCAAGGACCCGGTCAGGATATGATTCTATTTGGGTAGTAGTGGATCGCCTAACTAAAGTGGCTCATTTCATACCCGTGAAGACAACCTATACAAGTGCTAAGTTGGCCAAGATCTACATGAGTAGAATTGTATGTCTACATGGAGTACCCAAGAATATTGTGTCTGATAGGGGAACTCAATTCACTTCCCATTTTTGGAGACAGTTACATGAGTCATTGGGAACGAGGTTGGAATTCAGCATTGCTTTTCATCCTCAAACTGATGGACAAACAGAAAGGACTAATTAGATTCTTGAAGACATGTTGAGGGCATGTGCCCTAGACTATGGAGCCAGTTGGGATGAAAGTCTGCCTTACGCAGAATTTTCTTACAACAACAGCTACCAAGCAAGCATTAAGATGGCACCATTTGAGTTTCTCTACGGGAGAAAGTGTACCACCCCATTATTATGGAATGGTGTGGGAGAAAGAAGTTTGTTTGGACCAGAACTTATCAAAGAAGCCGAAGAGAAAGTGTAGCATCCCAATTGTCTAACAATTGCAATGCTACTAGCCTAGTCTATATAGATGCTACTTCCTACATATAATTGTTGCATCATCATTATATCATGCTCATGTCATCATGCCACCTTGCATTTGAGCATCATATAAAACCCTTTTTCATTTGGTTCTTCTTTCATATGCATTGTTAATTGTATTTGCCTCTTGATATTGTATTTGGTTCTTGATATATTGTTTAATGCCCAAGTTGAGTTGGGGGCATATCTCTTATTAACTCCACCACCTTTTTCTTCACCACCTTATAAATTCCACCATCCAACTAAATATGAGCTTTGCATTTCAGTTGAGTTACCTCTAGCTCATGTGGGTTGGGATGGATCCAATCCTTGTCCACATGCTCTCATCTTAGCATCATGTTGTTTTCACATCATTGATATATGAGAGCCACATGGCCACCTTTGCATGCCTTGTGAGTGGGACCCTTTCTCCTAGCTCCCATTTGGATTGTTATGGATTATGCTCATGTTGGGATATTTTGTGGGCTTATTAATTACCTAGTGGCATATACACACTAGCAAGTCCCATTGTATTTCAAAAATGGTCATCTCCATCTACTCCACATGGGGCTTCCCTTTTAATTCTTTTTGCTTGGCTTTATTCCAATTTTGGGAATGCAAAATAATAATGCCATGTAATAACATTGTTTTCACAAGAGTCAATATGGCAATAAATATTTTGCATGGGCCATGCAAGTGCCACCTTTTCTAGTTTTTGGTTTTATTTAAATCCTTGAGTGGTTTGCCTCTCATCTCTCTCTCTCTCTTTCTCTTTGGCTTGATCTAGTTGTCTTGCAAAGGCCATCATCTACCACATCTCTCTACTCCTCATCTCCCCTCCCTTTTCATCTCCATCCTTGCATGACCATGTGGATCATGCATAAACCCTAAGCCCTACCCTCTCTTCTTTATCTTTGCTCTAAATCTACATCTAATCACCATACCCCTCTACCCCATCCTATCTAAACCATACCCCCCCTAGTACCAAACCCTAGCTACCATGCCACCCTCTCTCTCGGCCTCTCTCTCTAAACCTAGCTAACCCGAGCCATACCTCCTCTAATTAACCCTAGTTCACCTCTCCCTCTCTCTCGGCTTCCCCTCCCTCTCCCTGCCAGCAGGACCCACCTGACCCCCCTGGAACCACCCCATCCCATGTGCCTCCCCCTGGTCCCCCTCTCTCCAAACCCTAGCCCTAACCCGAGCCACCTCCTCCTCTCTTTTGCATAAAGGTGACCCCATGTGCTCCTTCCTCCCCTCTCTACCTCAACCAGCTACCCCAGTACTCCATATCCCATCTGGGAGTGCCCAGACCCCTCTCCATCCTCCCTTCTTCTTCCTCCTCCCCACCATGATCATCTCCTCACCACCTAAACCCTATCTTCGGCCAAACAGCAGAGGAGGCGTCTAGAGCTGTGAAAAGGCAGAGCCCAGGTGTCCAGGAGGCTCCCCTGCATCCTCTTCGTCGACCAGCACCAGAGGGAGCGTCTGAGAAGCCCTAGAGAGCCGTCGCCGTCGCCATGGCCGGGAGGAACCGAAGCTCCACGGTCGCGAGCCCGCCTCCAAATCCCCGCAACCTCAGCGCCATCGACCACGCCGGCGACCCCACGGTGAGCCCCTTGACCTCCCAGACATGCCCCCCTTCCCTCTAGTGCACCGTAGCGCCGCCACCTTCCGTCGAGCACTTCGCGTGCGCCGCCGCGTGCCGCGCTCTGGCGACAGCGGCAGCTACTGCAGCTTTTGCCTCTGTTCCTCGTCGAAGCCCGCGCGCTGCAGCCCTCCTTCGTGCTAGCCACCTGAACGAAACTTGTAGCCGGTAAAGCCCTCTTCAACTTTGGTTTTTGTGGCTTGGCAAGAATCGCCGTGGTTTGCTCGCCATCGTCGCCGAAAGACGGCCAGATCCGTCGCCGGCAGCGCCGCGTCTGTCAGCGCGCGACAGCAGTTCCGACAGCAGCTGGTCGTTTTGCGCAGAGGCCCCTGCCCTTTTTCCCGCCTCAACCCGCAGTCCCACCGAACCCCACCAGTCAGCCACCCGATCCGTTTTGCAAAACAGCCCCTCAGCTCTTCAGCGCCTCAACCCGCAGTCCCCTGGATTGCCCACGTGTCGCCCACCGGCTGGCCGCGCGCGTGTGTGGCCCTGCTGCTCCTCTGGCCCACCTGTCATCCTCTGCGGCTAGACTAACCCTGGGTGACAGAAGCGTTTCTGTGCGCGTGTTGCCCAGTCAGCACTGTGGCCCACTTGTCAGTGACAGTGGCTAGCTCCCTCTGAGTGTAAAAAAATATTTTCTGTTATCTGTTTAAATTCAAACCTTTTTTAAATTTAATTCAAATTCAAATTTTCAAATCTGTTTAAATCTAAATTAATTCATAACTTTCAAATGATTTGGAATTTGAATTCAAACTTAATATGAAAAATGTTTTGTTTTCGAATGTTAATTCAAATCTTTAATCAAAAAATTTCAGAATTGATTTAAAATGGTCAAACCTTTGACTTTGACCCTATTTAATAATTTTGACTTTTAAATAAATTTAAATCCATAATTCCAAATAATACAATTAATATATGTTTTCAAATCAGAAAAATATGAGGAATTCAAATATGCCATTCAAAATCTATTATGAACACTTGAAAATTCCAAGTTGTTTTAAATTACAATAAATTGCCCTTAGACCTTAATTAATTAATAACTTTTGTTTTATAACTCCAAATTTAACAAATAATATGTCTAAAATGATTAGCTCGACCAGACCTTTCTGTTTATGCATCCCTTTATCTGTTTTGCAGCATGCATCATATAAATATAATGTGTACAGAAACTAAATTGAGAATAAAATGAGGTTAAAACTCAATAAAATGATTTAATCTTGTTTCCACACCTCACCCATGCCATGCTACTTTATTGCCATGCAAATTGTGCATCATTCATCATCGCATGATTGTTTGCTTGTCGCATTTATTCATATGCTTGTGCACTTTATTTATGTTGGCCTTGTTTGTTTGGTTCTTCTTCGAATAGACGCTGAGCAGGGGATATATCAAGAGAACCAGGAGCACTACCCAGATCCATCCCTTGCTTCAACTGAGCTGCCAGGCAAGCACTACCACATGCTTGCATACATATAGTACCTATTGCCTCTATCTTATTCTTGCATCATTGAGTCACGATTGCATTAAATTGAATCCCAAGTATTGCATAGCCTTTACTTTTAAGCCCCACTGAAGCTTGTTCCTCCATCCCATGAGCCATTACTACAGGAGTTGTCTGAGCCATGCGAGTCGTAGAACAGCATGTGTAGGGTATGTGAGTGTCTGATGGATAACGAGGTACCTAAACAACTTAACCTGAGTAGTAATGTGATAACTAATGAAAGTGGCATCGGTGAGCCATATTCGCTATTTGGTTTTTCAGGCTCACTTGTGTCCCGTAAGACCCCGAGTACTTGATTCCTGTTCCAAGAATATTCGCGCTATCCACATCCGGGAGGCCTTATGGACCCCCCTGAGCCAGAGCTTGATTCATTCTTATTTCTTGAGGGCCACAAACTAGTTTGAGGTTTTATTTACTATCCTGTACTTATGCCATGCTTTACTGCTTTATTAAAATTGTGCGAGGTAATGCACACTGTACTGTTTAGGTCCGTGACCCGTTTTCGCTGTATCGACAAGCCCAGTCACACTTTCGGGTTCCCAGTCGTTTACAGCCGGCTCCACAAACCTTGAGGCCGTCTCGGAGTCAGCTAACTTCGTTGCGGGTAGCTCAATGGGGTGGCCCCCTGAAATATTTCTGAATCCTGTGATCGCTTTGTCGTGACTGCCTCGTTGGGTTTTGATTTGGTTTTTCCGAGGCATATCGAGTGTGTGTTGCTATTTGTGCACCCCTGCAGGGTAAAACTTTCTGAAAGCCGTGTCCGCGGTTATGGACGACTTGGAGCACAGTTTCTCGATCATAGACAAGCATAACTAAAGTACCACTTTTAATTTGACTAGACTAGGTACCTGACTAGTAAATAGTGAACACTCACGGAATGGATAATAAAACTGCCAACGGATGGGGGGTTGTTCGTCCGCTTCCTCGTCGGTAAGCGAGGAGGAGGATGGATCTGTTAAGATTACCGTTATAACTGTTATAACTGTTGTTATTAATTCACGGACATCCGTCTATCTCTGGTTAGGCGGATGGTTAGTGAGTATCTATAGAATTGCTAGGGTTTATCTTTTGCTGCAATTGTGTCACCCCAGGTTGTGTCCCCTTTAGAGGCATAAAGACTTGCTGAGTACCCCTAGGGTCTCACACGATAAATTATTGGTTCAGATGAACAGGTACACTCGCAAGATGGATACTGGGTGGAAGAGACGGACGATGTGGGCAACGCTCATTCGGTGTAGAGATTTCGGGAACGGGGATCCGTGAGATCTGTGGGCGGGATCTGCTTATTTACGGGGCATCTTATGCCGATTTGCTTCTTATCCGTACTCGGATTTTGTCTTCCGCTTCCGCTTGATACTCTGTTGATTGATGTATGAGGAGATATCCTAAACTATTATATCTATCTAGGATATTTGGATCTTGCCGTATGGCGTTGCTATATTTCCTTTCTTTTTAGATGGAATGGCTCTGATGTACTGTTGTATGGTGGCTTGCATACATACTCATTTGTGTATGTAGTTGATCCCTTCGCCTGCCGATTACGCCGCCCGTTCTTGTCTCGATGTGTGGAAATGGTTGGGACGGCCGAAAGGTCTACCTGTGAGTGGCAATTGGGCCCCACCGTACTATTTCAACCATTCCCACTCATCCAGGCTTGCAACTAGGAGCGTAATTCACTGAGGTAGTTACAATTGGTATCAGAGCCATCCCGCCCTTCAGGGTCTCAGCCAAATGGTCGTTGTCTGTCTAGCAAATATTTTTGGTAGTTATGTATACTAGGGAAAAACAAAACACGAGAGTAGGACTGGTTCCAGTTTTCTTCTTAACCACCCACCCACCCTTTTCTGGTAAGGAAGTGTAACGTTTTCAATCCTCTTCTTAAAATTCAAACTAGGATTCACGTGTTCTGGGTTTCCGTAGTACCATAGAAAGTGTGTGTGTGTGTGTAAATCCTTGTCTATCTGTTGCATCCAGTTTGTTGTCTCTATCTGCCTTTTGGTTATCAACTGTTGGTACATTCCATACTGACAGGCTTTTGAAAACCGGTGCGATCTATCTGACTCCTTGTTAACCGGTGCCATCTTCTTAAGGGTGTTCTTCCTTCTAGCAACTCCTTTTTCTTTGTAACCATCTGTTGCTAATCTCTATCTGCTAAGAGATTGTGCGCATCTATTGGTATTTTAATGCCGAAAAATGCGGAATTTTTTTTCTTTGATACATCTGTGTTTCCACACTCCTTTCCAGTCGTGTGTGAAACATTATCTACCTTCCTTATCAGCATGTCCATGCTAACTCATTCTTTTGTCACCGGCGCTTAATCCTAGAGTTTCTTTTCATCTCCTTTTCTCTTGGGCTAATTACATAACATGTGTCGATCCGATGCTGGTGATTGTAATTTGGTTCTCGGCATAGCTATATTCCACTCATGTTAAGTGTCGATTGGAATATGGAAAAATGCTATCAACCGTCACCATCTGGAGGATACGGTTATCTCCTGTGTTTTTTAGGACACCGTGATCATATCTACGCATAATCAAGCATCCTTGGCAATCCGGAGTTTCTCAAAGCACTACGGCGGTCTATCATCTGTTCATCATGCTGCACATCTTTTTGAACTCCATATCTGCACATCTTTTTCGTCTCTGATAGCTCATACCATAAGCAAAGCTATATCATCGTTTCTATATCCAAGATCTCTTTATCTTTGTAACCGGTGATCCGATCGACAATGTGAACCAGGTGACATCTCTTTTTCTTCCGAAGGACCAGATAATCTATTCTTCTAGTGCATCTTCTTCACCACGAACCCGTGCTCTTAATATTGATCTTTCTAAGAGCGTTGAGCTCAGAAAGTGTTTCGAGCATTTGTTCGTTTCTTCCACCTCTTGAACTTGATATTCTGGGAATATCTTGTTAATCCATGGTGGTATATGTTGATAATATGCTTGCCTATTCCATATCAATGGAAGGACATGGAAGATCATCTGTGTCTCTTTCTCTCAATCTTCGTGAGCACTGCCTGTGTGCAAAGTCTCAAAGTGAGAATCCTGACTTTTTGAAGTCACCTATCTCGGCCACGTCCTTCTGCTAAATACATTGCTTCAATTCTGGAACTAGCAAGTCCATCGTTAATTCCATCCTCCATCTTCAACCAATCCGGAGTTGTTCCTTGTTGGCAAGTTATCATCATCGTTCCGCTAAAGATTTCCCTCAAGACTGCTAAATCTCTCTCAATCATTTCAAGAAGAACATTGAGTTCTTTCACCTCAGTCTCGTCAAGTGATCTTTTGAAACCCTTTCGTTCTGCCATCTATGCTCAATCCACCGGAGGCCATGAAGATTTTTCAGATCTTTCGTAATCCTTCTGTTAAAGTGGTGCTATCTTTTTCTTTGTCTATGGAATCTTGCAGTTGTCTCCGTGATCATCCTTCATATCTTTCCGGTGGCTGGTTACTTACGATATGACGACAACATCAACACCCTTATCTATCTTGAATCCGGCGAATCGTTTGCATCTATCCTTGTTTTCTAATGGAGTCCCGTGAGATCTTTTTGTCAATACCTTCAGTCTGTTTCGGTAGTTGGGTTGCATGGTTTTCTTATTCATGTGCGGAGTAATGCTTTGAGTGCGGGATGGAGTAGCTACCATACCACTACTCTTATCATTCGCTTTTGTACATTGAATTGGTGAATTTATGTGATTTCACTCATTCCACGGAAGTTAGAAGTGGCCTTTATCTCTCGATACTTTTACTTCCGTCCTTGTCTTTCCGGAGTGCTCTCTCGAAGAAAGTAATCAATAATCTCTTGTTGGTGGTCTCGTCTTATCCTACACGGAGCAAAATCCTCAATTATCTGGTGTAAACAAACGCAAACTCTTTTCTATCCTCGTCTTTCTACCGGTGCTCTACATCCCCAAACAAGATGGAAGGAAACTATCTCTCTTTGTTTCATCAATTCTTTTTCTGTGGTAAAGCCAGTTATGGTTGATGCCATCAGTCGCAAATCTATTGCATTAGCCTCAAGGCTAAAGAAAGCAATAAGTATCTCGGCAATAAACTCCAGATCTTCCATATTCTTTGCTTCTCAGGATTCCACCGTGATCTGGCTTCACATCCATCTCTGGAAGTTATATCCGCGCACCTCAATTGCGTGATCCTTGGTTCTTACCGGCGCAACAAGAATCTAATCCGACGATGTCGAACTAAATCTTTCTGTTGATATCAAGGAACTCTATTGTTTGAAGGCAATATTGTTTCCGTACTTCATTTCTCAGATCCGAAAGGAGATACGATGCTATTGTCATAGTGGTTCAAAACCTCTCAAATCTAGCTCTTTTTCTTCCGGCGAGGTAAAGATTCATCCTCTCTAGTATCGGTAAGTCTTCAATCGTAACGGTGTGTCCTCTCTTTATCCATGATGCATCATCTTCTCCTTTCTTTCACAAATGGTTCTATTCTTTTATCATGTTTCTTGAGAAAACCGGAGCTATGTTCATCCTGTCCTTCTTGTCTCACGACAATCCTTCAACTCTTCTAACCGTTGTTTCTCTAGCAAAACGCAAGACTCGCAACAAGTCTAGCAAGTTTTGCAAGGTGTAGTGGTTGCACCATTCCGTTGTTCATCAACTTGGGAACGTGAGGGTCACCTTCGTTCAAACACCCGCCTCTCCTTGTGTTGTTTTCTTTTTCCTAGGAATCTCGGGGCGAGATTCTTGTTTAGTGGGGGAGAGTTGTAGCATCCCAATTTTCTAACTATTGCAATGCTACTAGCCTAGTCTATATAGATGCTACTTCCTACATATAATTGTTGCATCATCATTATATCATGCTCATGTCATCATGCCACCTTGCATTTGAGCATCATATAAAACCCTTTTTCATTTGGTTCTTCTTTCATATGCATTGTTAATTGTATTTGCCTCTTGATATTGTATTTGGTTCTTGATATATTGTTTAATGCCCAAGTTGAGTTGGGGGCATATCTCTTATTAACTCCACCACCTTTTTCTTCACCACCTTATAAATTCCACCATCCAACTAAATATGAGCTTTGCATTTCAGTTGAGTTACCTCTAGCTCATGTGGGTTGGGATGGATCCAATTCTTGTCCACATGCTCTCATCTTAGCATCATGTTGTTTTCACATCATTGATATATGAGAGCCACATGGACACCTTTGCATGCCTTGTGAGTGGGACCCTTTCTCCTAGCTCCCATTTGGATTGTTATGGATTATGCTCATGTTGGGATATTTTGTGGGCTTATTAATTACCTAGTGGCATATACACACTAGCAAGTCCCATTGTATTTCAAAAATGGTCATCTCCATCTACTCCACATGGGGCTTCCCTTTTAATTCTTTTTGCTTGGCTTTATTCCAATTTTGGGAATGCAAAATAATAATGCCATGTAATAACATTGTTTTCACAAGAGTCAATATGGCAATAAATATTTTGCATGGGCCATGCAAGTGCCACCTTTTCTAGTTTTTGGTTTTATTTAAATCCTTGAGTGGTTTGCCTCTCATCTCTCTCTCTCTTTCTCTTTGGCTTGATCTAGTTGTCTTGCAAAGGCCATCATCTACCACATTTCTCTACTCCTCATCTCCCCTCCCTTTTCATCTCCATCCTTGCATGACCATGTGGATCATGCATAAACCCTAAGCCCTACCCTCTCTTCTTTATCTTTGCTCTAAATCTACATCTAATCACCATACCCCTCTACCCCATCCTATCTAAACCATACCCCCCCCTAGTACCAAACCCTAGCTACCATGCCACCCTCTCTCTCGGCCTCTCTCTCTAAACCTAGCTAACCCGAGCCATACCTCCTCTAATTAACCCTAGTTCACCTCTCCCTCTCTCTCGGCTTCCCCTCCCTCTCCCTGCCAGCAGGACCCACCTGACCCCCCTGGAACCACCCCATCCCATGTGCCTCCCCCTGGTCCCCCTCTCTCCAAACCCTAGCCCTAACCCGAGCCACCTCCTCCTCTCTTTTGCATAAAGGTGACCCCATGTGCTCCTTCCTCCCCTCTCTACCTCAAACAGCTACCCCAGTACTCCAGATCCCATCTGGGAGTGCCCAGACCCCTCTCCATCCTCCCTTCTTCTTCCTCCTCCCCACCATGATCATCTCCTCACCACCTAAACCCTATCTTCGGCCAAACAGCAGAGGAGGCGTCTAGAGCTGTGAAAAGGCAGAGCCCAGGTGTCCAGGAGGCTCCCCTGCATCCTCTTCGTCGACCAGCACCAGAGGGAGCGTCTGAGAAGCCCCAGAGAGCCGTCGCCGTCGCCATGGCCGGGAGGAACCGAAGCTCCACGGTCGCGAGCCCGCCTCCAGATCCCCGCAACCTCAGCGCCATCGACCACGCCGGCGACCCCACGGTGAGCCCCTTGACCTCCCAGACATGCCCCCCTTCCCTCTAGTGCACCGTAGCGCCGCCACCTTCCGTCGAGCACTTCGCGTGCGCCGCCGCGTGCCGCGCTCTGGCGACAGCGGCAGCTACTGCAGCTTTTGCCTCTGTTCCTCGTCGAAGCCCGCGCGCTGCAGCCCTCCTCCGTGCTAGCCACCTGAACGAAACTTGTAGCCGGTAAAGCCCTCTTCAACTTTGGTTTTTGTGGCTTGGCAAGAATCGCCGTGGTTTGCTCGCCATCGTCGCCGAAAGACGGCCAGATCCGTCGCCGGCAGCGCCGCGTCTGTCAGCGCGCGACAACAGTTCCGACAGCAGCTGGTCGTTTTGCGCAGAGGCCCCTGCCCTTTTTCCCGCCTCAACCCGCAGTCCCACCGAACCCCACCAGTCAGCCACCCGATCCGTTTTGCAAAACAGCCCCTCAGCTCTTCAGCGCCTCAACCCGCAGTCCCCTGGATTGCCCACGTGTCGCCCACCGGCTGGCCGCGCGCGTGTGTGGCCCTGCTGCTCCTCTGGCCCACCTGTCATCCTCTGCGGCTAGACTAACCCTGGGTGACAGAAGCGTTTCTGTGCGCGTGTTGCCCAGTCAGCACTGTGGCCCACTTGTCAGTGACAGTGGCTAGCTCCCTCTGAGTGTAAAAAAATATTTTCTGTTATCTGTTTAAATTCAAACCTTTTTTAAATTTAATTCAAATTCAAATTTTCAAATCTGTTTAAATCTAAATTAATTCATAACTTTCAAATGATTTGGAATTTGAATTCAAACTTAATATGAAAAATGTTTTGTTTTCGAATGTTAATTCAAATCTTTAATCAAAAAATTTCAGAATTGATTTAAAATGGTCAAACCTTTGACTTTGACCCTATTTAATAATTTTGACTTTTAAATAAATTTAAATCCATAATTCCAAATAATACAATTAATATATGTTTTCAAATCAGAAAAATATGAGGAATTCAAATATGCCATTCAAAATCTATTATGAACACTTGAAAATTCCAAGTTGTTTTAAATTACAATAAATTGCCCTTAGACCTTAATTAATTAATAACTTTTGTTTTATAACTCCAAATTTAACAAATAATATGTCTAAAATGATTAGCTCGACCAGACCTTTCTGTTTATGCATCCCTTTATCTGTTTTGCAGCATGCATCATATAAATATAATGTGTACAGAAACTAAATTGAGAATAAAATGAGGTTAAAACTCAATAAAATGATTTAATCTTGTTTCCACACCTCACCCATGCCATGCTACTTTATTGCCATGCAAATTGTGCATCATTCATCATCGCATGATTGTTTGCTTGTCGCATTTATTCATATGCTTGTGCACTTTATTTATGTTGGCCTTGTTTGTTTGGTTCTTCTTCGAATAGACGCTGAGCAGGGGATATATCAAGAGAACCAGGAGCACTACCCAGATCCATCCCTTGCTTCAACTGAGCTGCCAGGCAAGCACTACCACATGCTTGCATACATATAGTACCTATTGCCTCTATCTTATTCTTGCATCATTGAGTCACGATTGCATTAAATTGAATCCCAAGTATTGCATAGCCTTTACTTTTAAGCCCCACTGAAGCTTGTTCCTCCATCCCATGAGCCATTACTACAGGAGTTGTCTGAGCCATGCGAGTCGTAGAACAGCATGTGTAGGGTATGTGAGTGTCTGATGGATAACGAGGTACCTAAACAACTTAACCTGAGTAGTAATGGGATAACTAATGAAAGTGGCATCGGTGAGCCATATTCGCTATTTGGTTTTTCAGGCTCACTTGTGTCCCGTAAGACCCCGAGTACTTGATTCCTGTTCCAAGAATATTCGCGCTATCCACATCCGGGAGGCCTTATGGACCCCCCTGAGCCAGAGCTTGATTCATTCTTATTTCTTGAGGGCCACAAACTAGTTTGAGGTTTTATTTACTATCCTGTACTTATGCCATGCTTTACTGCTTTATTAAAATTGTGCGAGGTAATGCACACTGTACTGTTTAGGTCCGTGACCCGTTTTCGCTGTATCGACAAGCCCAGTCACACTTTCGGGTTCCCAGTCATTTACAGCCGGCTCCACAAACCTTGAGGCCGTCTCGGAGTCAGCTAACTTCGTTGCGGGTAGCTCAATGGGGTGGCCCCCTGAAATATTTCTGAATCCTGTGATCGCTTTGTCGTGACTGCCTCGTTGGGTTTTGATTTGGTTTTTCCGAGGCATATCGAGTGTGTGTTGCTATTTGTGCACCCCTGCAGGGTAAAACTTTCTGAAAGCCGTGTCCGCGGTTATGGACGACTTGGAGCACAGTTTCTCGATCATAGACAAGCATAACTAAAGTACCACTTTTAATTTGACTAGACTAGGTACCTGACTAGTAAATAGTGAACACTCACGGAATGGATAATAAAACTGCCAACGGATGGGGGTTGTTCGTCCGCTTCCTCGTCGGTAAGCGAGGAGGAGGATGGATCTGTTAAGATTACCGTTATAACTATTATAACTGTTGTTATTAATTCACGGACATCCGTCTATCTCTGGTTAGGCGGATGGTTAGTGAGTATCTATAGAATTGCTAGGGTTTATCTTTTGCTGCAATTGTGTCACCCCAGGTTGTGTCCCCTTTAGAGGCATAAAGACTTGATGAGTACCCCTAGGGTCTCACATGATAAATTATTGGTTCAGATGAACAGGTACACTCGCAAGATGGATACTGGGTGGAAGAGACGGACGATGTGGGCAACGCTCATTCGGTGTAGAGATTCCGGGAACGGGGATCCGTGAGATCTGTGGGCGGGATCTGCTTATTTATGGGGCAACTTATGCCGATTTCTTCTTATCCGTACTCGGATTTTGTCTTCCGCTTCCGCTTGATACTCTGTTGATTGATGTATGAGGAGATATCCTAAACTATTATATCTATCTAGGATATTTGGATCTTGCCGTATGGCGTTGCTATATTTCCTTTCTTTTTAGATGGAATGGCTCTGATGTACTGTTGTATGGTGGCTTGCATACATACTAATTTGTGTATGTAGTTGATCCCTTCGCCTGCCGATTACGCCGCCCGTTCTTGTCTCGATGTGTGGAAATGGTTGGGACGGCCGAAAGGTCTACCTGTGAGTGGCAATTGGGCCCCACCGTACTATTTCAACCATTCCCGCTCATCCAGGCTTGCAACTAGGAGCGTAATTCAAAAGGAAAACGGACGCGGATGGTAATGTTACTGTCTATAAAGCTCGGCTTGTCGCAAAAGGTTTTCGACAAGTTCAAGGTGTTGACTACGATCAGACTTTCTCTCCCGTAGCGATATTTAAGTCCATTCGGATTTTATTAGCAATTGTTGCATTTCATGATTATGAAATGTAACATCCCTAAAATCATGATTTCAAAGATTGCATATCATACATGCATGCATATAATTTAGGGATCATTTTCCAACTCATTTCAAGAAAACAGAAGCACTTAGTGCTATTATTTTATGTGAGCAAACATTAATCAAATACTACTCTCAATTGAGAGCATTTGTTTGCTTCCTTGTTGATTAGATTGAATGTAGAGTTTGGACAAATATTTACAAAACAAATATGGTTTCAAAACCATCTTCAAAACATTTTCAAATCAAGTGCTATGGCACTGTTTATTTTGTTTATTCAAAGCGACCAAGCAAGTACAGAGAGACCACATGGTTTTATGCCCAAAAGTATGATGGTTACACTTTACAAAAATCCAGAAAAGATTTGAAATTCAAATGCCTTTGAATTTGATTGAAAATCATTCCAGAAAATCGATTTAGAAAAAGAAAAAGAGATAAGAAAGAGAAAAGGGCCGGCGCCAGCAATTGAGCCCAGCAACAGACGCAGCCCACTAAGCCCACCCGGGTTCCCCCTCTCTCCTTCTCACTCGCAGACGAACCCGCTGAGAGACTGACGCCAGGACCCTACCCCCTCTCTGTTTTATTCGCTGACTAGATGGTCAAGGTGCTGTGCGCCGTTAGATCTAGATCTTGCAGGTAGGATAGAACGCGAGCGAAGCGTTAAGTTTAGATCTGAGCCACGCGATTAAGTCAGATCCAGCGGCTCAGAAGCGTGATCCAACGCGAACCGGTACGCGCCAATTAGATTAAGACGCATGGCAGCTGTTTAGATTTAAAAACAGGATTTGAATCTATTAGAAGTTTGATTTTGTTTTATCTATAACTTTTGATCCCCACATTAGAATTTGACAAATTTTATATCAATGGAATCAGGAGAGCAATCCCTTTCTAAATATGCAATGTGTTTAATGTTTTGCTACTGTTAAAATGGTTTTATTTGCAGAAACTTGTGTAGGGCTAATTTGAGTATATGAATTGTTTAAGAATTGTTTTAGGGTTTAAATAAATGTTGTTTGGCAAGTTTTTAACTTGTTTATGAACCAGTACTGTACACTTGCTTTGTTGAGTTTTAAAAATCATCACATATCATATTGCATGCATTCATATATTTTTGTTTGTATATGTTTTGTATGTGATTTGTGGCTATGATTCTTTGTGTAGATTTTGGTGCTAGTGATTGTGATTGTGAGGAGTGTAGCTACTCTCCAAACTACCAAGGGAAGTGGTGCTTCATGAATATTTTCATCCCTATGTTTTCTACTAAGCATTAGAAATATTTTTGCTAGTATTGCATGCTATATTTTGCTTATATGCCATGTTGGGAAATCCTAGTAGTTGTAGAATTGCTAGGAAATTTCTAAGTTAAGATGCTTGTGTATGCCATGCTTAGCCTAGCTAGTAGCAACCAAGGGTTGGTGAAATATACATGCTATGATGAAAATATTTCTAAGTCTTTTGGACTTGTGTTTTGCCTAATAAAACAACTAAGTAAATTAAACACCTGGGTGGAATGGAAGGAATGGTTTATGTTGAGTGGTTACACAAGGCCCATTTCTATGGTTTACCTTGTGTATCTCACTATGGAAAGCCACCCAGGAACAAAGAGATTTTAGAGGCCAAGTGTTGAGAAGCTTCTAGTGCAGCCACTTGGCAATATGGGCTCTGGCTGGATCACATAGGTTGCTAGAACTTAGCCATTTGGACAGTTGGTGGTAGTGGGATGATAGGTTGGAACGCGTCCATTTGGTCTAAGGGAAGTCTTCTGAAAGGTCCTGTCTTGGTGAAAATCAAGTCTGGTGGGGAAAGTGCACAACCTCTGCAGATGGAAGAATCTAAGTACTTAGCCATGTCCCTGGAAAAGGACAACTTGAGCATCAAGACATGGAAGCTATCAAGAATCTCCTCATCCCAATTTTTTAAGTAAAAACTTGTGGGTGAACAAGGGTGAAGGACCTCAATGTCTATTGGTGGTTCCTTGGGAAAAGTTTTGATCAAGAAAAACTTAGTGATTTCAACTAATAGGCAAAACCTATTTTGAGCAAAGCAAGCCAAGCTACACTTAGCCAAATTGCATATAGTATCTAGTCCACCTAAATTATATTAAGGTATCACTTGCCAATACTATTCCAATGTATTGACCCACTGTGGTTGTAACTTGTGATGTTGCAGGGTACTCTGATGAGGATTAGGAGTCATGAGTCTACACTCAACATGTTTGCCTGTGGCACATGAAGATGAAGACTTTTATTTATTTACTTATTCAAACTCTTGTACTAGGCCTGTGGCCTTGGAGTTGTAAAGACTATGTTTGTCTCTGGAATGACTGTAATAATGACCTTTGTTTTTGTGTATTTCATCTTAAACTGTGGATGCTAGCATTGATCCAGGGACAAGCATTGCAATCACAGGGATCCTTTTCCTTTATAAAGGAGGGATCCTACATGAAATATGGCAAATGGATGTCAAGACTACGTTCCTCAATGGCAACATTGATGAAGAGTTGTATATGATGCAGCCCGAAGGTTTTGTCGATCCTAAGGATGCTGATAAGGTATGCAAACTTCAGCGTTCCATTTATGGACTGAAGCAAGCATCTCGGAGTTGGAACCTTCATTTTGATCAAGTGATCAAGAGCTTTGGATTTGTTCCAAATTGCTACAAAGTTTGTATCTACAAGAAAGTGAGTGGGAGCTCAGTGACATTTTGGGTACTATATGTGGATGACATATTGATTATTGGAAATGACATTGGTATGCTTAACGATGTGAAGAGTTATTTGAATAAATGTTTTTCAATGAAAGACCTAGGAGAAGCTGCTTATATATTAGGCATCAAAATCTATAGAGATAGACAAAGACGCCTAATAGCTGTAAGCCAAAGTACATACCTAGACAAAGTTCTGAAAAGGTTCAGAATGGATAAAGCAAAGAAAGGTTCATTGCCCATGTTGTCAGGTAAGATATTGAGAAAGGCTCAGTGTCCAGCTACGGTAAACGATAGAGAAACTATGAGCAAAGTTCCATATGCCTCGGCCATAGGTTCTATCATGTATGTCATGCTGTGTACTAGAACGGATGTGTCCAATTCTCTTAGTTTGACGAGCAGATACCAAAGTGATCCAGGAGTGGAACACTGGACAGCCGTAAAGAACATCCTAAAGTATTTAAATAGGACTAAAGAAATGTTCTTGGTCTATGGAGGTGATGAGCAGCTCGTCGTAAAAGGTTACGTCGATGCTAGTTTCGACACCGACCCGGATGATTCTAAATCTCAGACAGGATACGTTTATATTTTGAATGGAGGAGCTGTGAGCTGGAGAAGCTGCAAGCAAAGTGTGATCGCGGGATATACAGTAGAATCGGAATACATGGCTGCTGCAGAAGCGTCAAGTGAAGGAGTTTGGATCAGGAACTTCATCACTGAGCTTGGTGTGGTTCCAAGTGCCTTGGACCCACTGGAGACATAGTGCGACAACACTGGCGCCATAGCACTGGATAAGGAACCAAGATATCATCCAAAGACCAAGCACATCAACCGCCAGTTTCATATAATTCGAGATTATATAACAGATGGAGATCTGAAGATTAGCAAAGTACATACGGATCTGAATGTTGCAGATCCGTTGACTAAACCTCTTCCATGTGCAAAACATGATCAGCACCTTAATGCCATGGGTGTTAGATTGTTGCCAAATGTAAACTAGATTATTGACTCTAATGCAAGTGGGAGACTGTTGGAATTATGCCCTAGAGGCAATAATAAAGATGTTATTGTTATAATTCTTGTTCATGATAAAGTTTATATTCCATGCTAGAATTGTATAAAGCGGAAACTTTGATACTTGTGTGGTTTATGAACCACAGGCAAACATGTTGAGTGTATACTCATGACTCCTAATCCTCATCAGAGTAACCTGCAACATCAGAAGTTACAGCCACAGTGGGTCAATACATTGGAATAGTATTGGCAAGTGATACCTTAGTATAATTTTTTGTGGACTAGATACTATATGCAATTTGGCTAAGTGTAGCTTAGGCTTGCTTTGCTCAAAATAGGTTTTGCCTATTAGTTGAAAACTCTAAGTTTTTCTTTGTCAAAACTTTTCCCAAGGAACCACCAATAGACATTGAGGTCCTTCACCCTTGTTCAACCACAAGTTTTATTTAGAAATTGGGATGAGGAGATTCTTGATAGCTTCCATGTCTTGATGCTCAAGTTATCCTTTTCCAGGGACATGGCTAAGTACTTAGATTCTTCCATCTGTAGAGGTTGTGCACTTTCCCCACCAGACTTGATTTTCACCAAGACAGGACCTTTCAGAAGCCTTCCCTTAGACCAAATGGACGCGTTCCAACCTATCATCCCACTACCACCAACTGTCCAAATGGCTAAGTTCTAGCAACCTATGTGATCCAGGCAGAGCCCATATTGCCAAGTGGCTGCACTAGAAGCTTCTTAACATTTGGCCTCTCAAATCCCTTTGTTCCTGGGTGGCTTTCCACAAGTGAGATACACAAGGTAAACAATAGAAATGGGCCTTGTGTAACCACTCAACATAAACCATTCCTTCCATTCCACCTAGGTGTTTCATTCACCTAGTTGTTTTATTAGGCAAAACATAAGTCCAAAGACTTAGAAATATTTTCATCATAGCATGTATATTTCACCACCCTTGGTTGCTACTAGCTAGGCTAAGCATGGCATAGATAAGCATCTTAACTTAGAAATTTCCTAGCAATTCTACACTACTAGGATTTCCCAACATGGCATATAAGCAAAATATAACATGCAAGACTAGCAAAATATTTCTAATGCTTAGTAGAAAACATAGGGATAAAAATATCATGAAGCACCACTTGCCTTGGTAGTTTGGAGAGTAGCTACACTCCTCACAATCACAATCACTATTGGCACCAAAATCTACACATAAAATCATAGCAACAAAATCACATACAAAATAAATACAAGCAAAAATATATGGATGCATGCAATATGATATGTGATGATTTTCTAAACTCAACAAAACAAGTGCACAGTACTGGTTCATAAACAAGTTTAAAACTTGCCAAACAACATTTATTTAAACCCTAAAACATTTCTCAAATAATTTATATGCTCAAAATAGGCCTACACATGTTTCTGTAAAAACCATTTTAACAGAAGTAAAATATTAAACACATTGCATATTTAGAAAGGGCTTGCTCTCCTGATTCCATTGATATAAAATTTGTCAAATTTGAACGTGGGAATCAAAAGTTATGGCCAAAACAAAATCAAACTACTAATAGATTCAAATTCTGATTTTAAATCTAATTCCTGGCCACGCGTCATGTTCTGATTGGCGCGTACTGGTTCGCACAGGATCACGCACACAGGCCGTTAGATCTAACTTAATCTGCACGGCCCAGATCTACTCATACCGTTTCGTTAAGTGATCTGTTTATACACGATGGATCTAGATCCTACGGTCCTCGATCAAGCGACCACAGATGGGTGGCGCTGGCGGTGGCAACTGGCGGCGGCGAGCTCTGTCTACGGCGGCGCGACGCTACATGGGGTTCTGGGGTCATCGGAGATGCTTACCGGGCTAGTAGCGATACACTGATGCTCAACGTGGCGACGGCTTGGCAAGGGGCGCACGGACACGGCTACACGGGCTCGTCGGAGTTGCTGACAGCGTCGGGCTTGGGCGGACGGCGACGTTGGCGATGCTCCTGGTCACCCTAGCACAAACCAAAGGCATCAGGGGGTGCGCAAGACTACGGCGAACACACTCGTGTGAATCAGAGGCGAAGGGGAACACGGGGCTCACCGAATTTAATCGCCGGAGTTGAGGACGTCGTCGGAACCTTGCTGTGCTTGACGAAGACGACAACCTGGGGCAGTATAGGATGAACCAATGGTGTCAGAAGGTGCGCAAGGAAGTTGCGAAGCTGTCTGCAAGAACTAGAGAAGAAGGGGCGCACGGGGCTCACCCGGATTGGTCGCCGAAGTGAGCTCTGTCTACGGCGGTGCAAGGGTGTTCACGGGCAGCCTGGGGCGCTCTGTGCTCGAAATCTGGGGGAAATGGAGAGGGGGCAGAGGGGGTTTAAGTAGGCGAGATGGGGGCGCGAATTACTCCAGCATTGAACGGAATTGACGACGCGAATCAAACCAGGAAACGCACGGCGTGAATTGGGGAAGAACACGTCGCCGGGGTGGAGACGATGACGCCGTGTGGGCCATGGCTGTCAGTGAGAGAAACAGAGAGGGGGTGGGGTCCTGGCGTCAGTCACTCGGTGGGTTTGTTTGCGGGTAAAGAAAAACGGTTCGCGGGGGTGGGGTTGCTGGGCTAGTTGGGCTAGTTGGGCCAGATAGGTTGTTTGGCTTATTTTTTTTCTCTTTTAACCTTTTTCTTTTTCTGTTTGATTTTTCTGAAATGATTTTCAACTCCAAATCAAATGAGTTTGAATTCAAATCTTCTCTAGGTTTTTATACTGCAAACCTTGCACTCAAATGTGAGTCAAACACTACTGTTTACTCAAAACACTTTGATCAATTGAAAATAAAAATAAAACCAAGCCTTTATGTGATATATACTATAGGCATAATATTGGTTTTATTTACACATTTTGTTTTGAAAACTTTGCTCAAGCTTTGGAAAGTGCCTAAGTTTGAATTCAAACCTTACTGAACAAAATAAGTACCCTTCTCACTGAAAATAGCACTAAGGCTAGAGCAAACTTACATGAAATAATAAGCATATATGCTTCTATTTTGAAATGATTTGTTTGAAATGAAATTTATATGATCATGGATGCATGGATGATATGCATAAGTTTGAAACATGATTTTAGGGATGTTACAAATCTAACCCCTTAAGGTGAATCTCGCCCTCGAGATTCGGATTGGCTAGCAAATAGGTGAGGGTGGTCCTTCTGAAGATCATCTTCTCTTTCCCATGTTGCTTCCTCTTCGGAATGATGGTTCCATTGAACTTTGCAAAACTTGATAGTGTTAGTCCGTGTGACTCTTTCTATAGTCTCAAGAATCTTGATAGGTTTCTCCTCATAAGTGAGGTCACTTTCCAACTGAACCTCTTCCAAAGGTATAGTATCCTTTAAAGAAGTTTCCTCCATTTCTGGATGACATTTCTTAAGCTGACTCACATGAAACACATTATGAACAGCTGACAAACACTCTGGCAATTCAATTTCATAAGCAACTTCTCCTTTACGACTCAGAATCTTGAATGGTCCAACATATCTTGGGGTCAATTTACCTTTGACTCCAAATCTCTTCACTCCACGAAGTGGTGACACTCTAAGATAAGCTCTATCACCAACTTCATAGGTGACTTCTCTACGCTTAGGATCTGCGTAGCTTTTCTGTCGGGACTATGCTATCTTTAATCTGTCCTTAACCAGCTTGACTTTCTCTTCAGCTTCTTTGATAAGTTCTGGTCCGAACAAACTTCTTTCTCCCACACCATTCCATAGTAATGGGGTGGTACACTTTCTCCCATAGAGAAATTCAAAAGGTGCCATCTCAATACTGGCTTGATAGCTGTTGTTATAAGAAAATTCTGCGTAAGGCAGACTTTCATCCCAACTGGCTCCATAGTCTAGGGCACATGCCCTCAACATGTCTTCAAGAATCTGATTAGTCCTTTCTGTTTGTCCATCAGTTTGAGGATGAAAAGCAGTACTGAATTCCAACCTCGTTCCCAATGACTCATGTAATTGCCTCCAAAAATGAGAAGTGAATTGGGTTCCTCTATCTGACACAATACTCTTGGGTACTCCATGTAGACATACAATTCTACTCATATAGATCTTGGCCAACTTGGCACTTGTGTAGGTTGTCTTCACGGGTATGAAATGAGCCACTTTAGTTAGGCGATCCACTACTACCCAAATGGAATCACATCCTGACCGGGTCCTTAGCAATCCGGTAATGAAATCCATACCAATCTTGTCCCACTTCCAATCAGGAATAGGTAGTGGTTGAAGCAAACCTGCTGGTTTCTGATGTTCCGCTTTCACTCTACTACACACATCACACAAAGCAATATGTTCGGCGATGTCCTTCTTGAGATTATTCCACCAAAATCTTTCTTTCATATCCATGTACATTTTGGTGTTACCCGGATGAATGGAATACGGTGAGTTGTGTGCTTCTTGCAAAATCAGTTTCCGAAGCTCCGGATATTGTGGAACACAGATACGTTTCCCATGCCATAAAGTACCCTGTTCGTCTTCATGGAATCCTTTGGCTTTTCCTTTGCCAATCTTTTTCTTAATTTCTTCAATTTCCTTATCAATCTTCTGGGCTTCTTTGATCTTGTCCAACAAAGTGGGTTGAACATCCAAAGACATGAGATGTCCTTCAGGCACAATCTCCAATCTGAGATCTCTAAATTGGGCACACAGATCATCTGGCAATTCTCCCTTAGTAAGGCCATTCACAAAAACCTTACGGCTTAGAGCATCCGCTACAACATTTGCTTTACCGGGGTGGTATTGCAAACTTAGGTCATAGTCCTTGATGAGTTCTAGCCATCTTCTTTGTCTCATGTTAATTTCCTTCTGGGTGAAGATGTACTTCAAACTCTTGTGATCTGTGAACACTTCACATCGCTTTCCAAAAGATAGTGTCTCCATGTTTTGAGTGCATGGACAACAGAGGCTAACTCTAAATTATGAGTAGGGTAGTTCACCTCATGAGTTTTGATTTGTCTCGAGGCATAGGCCACCACTTTCCCTTCTTTTATAAGTACTGCACCCAATCCATGATGAGATGCATCACAATACACTTGGAAATCTTTTTCCAAATCTGGCAAACACAAGACTGGTGCTGTCACAAGTCTCTTCTTCAATTCTTGAAAGCTGAGTTCACAACCTTCAAACCAAGCAAATTTCTTGTCTTTCTTTAGCAATTCTGTCATAGGCTTAGCTACCTTGGAGAAATTCTCAATGAACCTTCTGTAGTAACCTGCTAAGCCAAGGAAACTACGAACTTCCTTCACTAACTTGGGAGATTCCCATTCAGTTACAGCTGAAACTTTAGCAGGATCAACTGCTACACCATCTCCTGACACAACGTGTCCAAGAAATCCAACTTCATTTAACCAAAACTCACATTTACTGAACTTGGCATATATCTTATGTTCTCTAAGCTTCTCAAGTATCAAACGCAAATCAATTGTCACATCCCAAAATTTTCCAAATTTTGAAATGTGAAAAATAAACAAACAAAAGAAATAAATGAAAAAATTTAGGGGGAAAAGAAACTTTTTGTTCCTTTAATGGAAATACCAAAACCTTACTTAAACAAAAAAATAATTTTGAATGAGAAAGTGACAAACAAGATTTCAAAAAATTTCAAATGCACGTCATGCATCGTCATCTTTAAGCACTTGCATTTTAAAACCTCTAGAAAAAAAAAGATAAACCTAAAACCAAAACCCTAATAAAAGAAATCGCCATCAAGTTCAATACAGGACTATGGCTATGTTTCGTATAAAAATTTAGCAACAACATTCCTAAATTATCTATAATGGTAACTAACGAATTGATTTCACCCTATTTGGGTCCCTAGATAAAAAGTTGTGAATAATATAAGATAAAAAGAAATAAGAAAATATCTCGAAAATCAATTCACGCTCATAGATAAAATCCATATTTACATGAAACAAAATTACACTTAAATAATATATAATGATACATTATTATTAAGTAAAACTGTAGAAATTGGTTTGAACCTTTTTGGAGCTCTAAATCAAAAGATATGAAATAAAACAAGAATTAAGAAATATACTGTATAGACCTACGTGCCATGCTCAATTTCTGAATGAATTATAATTTATAAAAAAATATTACAAATACTCTAATTAGACTAAATAACCATCTTATATTTTATATAATTTTGTCTAAAAATGTTTGATACAAATTTGAATCAATTTCGATAGAAAAAATAAAGACTACAAAAGAAATCACAAACAATAACTATTTTAAGAATTCCAGATGCTCTCCTTCTGTCTTCTCCGGAGTGTTCATAAATTAATTAATGGAGCCCTTCATGTCGTGGACACAAAACGTCTAAACGTCTAGGCCATTCCATGACAACAAATTCATGCCATAAAATCCCTATTGACTGTGGACGTTTCCTTTTGGTGTTTTGCATGGTACAACTCCTGATGTTTAACTCCTATACGTCTTCAGTTCATAGCTCCATGATGGAAAATTCTGGAACCGATCACTCAATACCTTAATTGAGGTGTCCGTTTTTTTCCTTTCTCTACTTCATCTCCAAGACTCGCTCCAACCGAGGGTACTTTCTCTTCATCTTTGTGGTCTTTTATTTCTTACTGCCTTTTATTCGGCTACTTCCCTCTTCGTGCCCTTTCTTCTCTTTTTCGACTTTCGTTCTCAAAATTTCCTCAGAGAAGCTCTATAACAATCTATGTCGTCGACGTTTTAATCAAGATCTTGGCGAATTCATCGGACTGGTACGTTGCATACGTGAACCTCTAGTCATGTTCTGTTTATTCGAGGACTCCAATCACCGCAGCCTACCTTATGGACATGTTCTTATGTCTTCTCGTGTTTGTTTGTCGTGCGGTCGCCGGAGCCAAGCCATCGTCGTGTCCGGAAGCGAGCATGACCATCATGAGGGGTCTCATCGAAGTGCGCCAAGGATGCCGTCGAATGAGCGGTGCTGTGAGGAGTATCTCCAAGATCGAAGACTATTGGAACGAGGCCAACGACACAGGGAGCCGAGAATCGCCGCGTGCGCCGCTGTCAACGACTCAACCTGGTGAACTGCTACTATCTTTTCTTTTCAGCTGTCCAACATTCATCCAATAGACGTAAAAGATCTCATAGCTGAGGATACATGCTACTGGTCATATTTTTTTATTATTTCCAGATTTCTGTCTACGATAGACTATAAACTTCCAAAAATCATAACTTTGGTTCTGTGCATCCAAATTTCATAAACTTTATATCCCAGGAAATCTATAGGAAATATAAAACCCGGTGGAATCATAAAACTTGAATTTTAGACAAGTTTAAATTAATCAAAATCGAATATGGTGAACTGACTATCTCATCCATAACATTAATTCTATAAATCATTTTAAGTTGAATCTTTCCGATAAATGTCACAAACCACGTCCCAAACTTATCTAAACTAGAAAACCAAATCAATCGATATAATGCTCACATACTAGTACCCTTTCGCATGTCTACCTTTTGATCCAAAGAAATATTACTAGCTGCCAAGTACGGAGGAATGGCTGACGCAATGCACTATAACCAACCGGCATAATTTTATGATTGGCCGCATGCTTACTAATGTTGCGGGCTACAAAAAAATGGTAATTGTTATATAAATGGAGCGTTGATCGTGCATGCTTTTGCTTGCATGCATGGTGCTTGCACTTTGTTGATCATCCTAGTACTCTCGTCACTCACACACTGTGTAATGTGCATTAGTGCATATTCTAGCCATCAGCCTTACAAGACTCACGTCTCCCTGTCTGAAATAAAATCAATAAATCGGGTTTATCCATCTCAATTAACGATTTAGATTGCCTTTCACCCAAGATCTAACAGTTGCGTATGTATGTGCCGGAAGTGGCCTCAGTTGGCTGGGTTGTGACCAAACTTAAACTATAGAATAATTTTTAAAGTATATGAATTCAGCAATCTTCCAAAATTCACCAACTTTTATCGGCTCATCCAAATTTATCAAACACGATATCTCTAAAATCCTTGCAACTTGTAGAATGCTGAAACCATATGACGTAAATTATCTTGCCTATTAAATCATATAAAGAACATTAACCGACAATAAAATAATATAGATAATCTTAATTGGTTTGTATGTTGGTTGTTCATGCCATGTGTTCATTTGCATGTTATTTGGCTTTTGGATTGGTTATTTATTGTGGTGTATGTATTTATCGTTTAGATTACACGGAGTGCAATGTGTATGATTGTGAGAAGTGTACGATCATCAACGATAAAAGGCAAGTGATACTTTGGTCATCAAAAGTCCTATCTTTTCAATATTGAATTAGTAATATTTTTATAGTATGCATGATAGGACTATGTTCTATATTGCTATACTATAGTAGATCCTATAGAATATATCTTGGTAGGAATATTCCTAAGTTAAGAGACATGTTATGCTAGTATGCTTCGCCTAGCTAGTAGATTGCAAGGGTGGAATATTCATGTTATGGTATTATGCAAAGTCTATGACTATATTTTTGATTAATAAAACAACATGTGAATGAATCACCTGGGTGGAATGGGAAGATTGGTTTATGTTGAGTGGTTACTCAGGGCCCATTTCTATGGTTTATCCTGGTGTATCTCACTTGTGGATGGCCACCTAGGAACAAACAGATTTGAGATCTTTTGTGTTAAGAAGCTTCCAGTGCAACCACATGGCATATGGGCTCTGCCTTGACCAACTATGTTGCAAGAACTCAGACAGACAGACAGAAGGTGGTAGTGATGATAGGATGGAACGCGTCTGTGGTGATCTGAGGGATTGCTTCTGAAAAGTCTCGTCTCGATGCATGTCGAGTCTTGTGGGGAAAGTGCACCACCTCTCGAGAGGGTAAAACCTAAGTACTTAGCCGTGTCCCCGGCAACGGACAATTTGAGCATCAAAGACATTAAAGCAATCAAGGATTTCCTCATCCCAATTTCTCTAAGTTAAAACTTGTTGGGTGAACAAGGGAAGCACCTGGTGTGTATCCAGTGTGCCTTGTGTGATGAAATGTTTTGAAAAAGAGAAAAAAAACTATTTTCAAAGGATAGGGAAAACTTATTTTATGCAAAGGCCGGCCAAAACTCTACTTAGCCATATATTCATGTAGATGTTAGATTCTCCATATCAATATGGTATCACTTGCCAATACAATTCAAATGTATTGACCCTTGTGGCTGTAACTTATCATGTTGCAGATTTGTTTGATGTTAGTGAAGTTTGTTGAGTAGGGATTACAAGTCTACAACCAACATATTTGCCTGTGGAATACGAAGATGAAGGACTCCATGCCTTATAGTTTTATCTGTTGCTCTGTAATAAGATAGCCACATGAGCTATGTAAGTTGTAAAGAAATATTTTATTCCTGGTTATGAGTTGTAATATGACCTTTGTTTCTTGATATTACATCTTAAACTGTGGGTGCTAGCTATTCGATCCAGGGACTAGCACTGTAAACACAGGGATCTCTACCTTATCAGGTTGGACCTCTACATATGGTATCAGAGCACTGTGTTGCCTGTAGGTTCGTAACCCTAGGATTTGGATAACCCCTTTGAATAATAGTAGTTGCATTTGTGCAAGTTATTTACGAACAATCTTGTAAATTCTTTCCTTAGCATTCTGTTTTGTTCATATATCTCTCCCTTTTCAACTTGATGGACAAAGACTTCAACATGAGCGAGGACTTCAACTACGACATGACTAAGGACTTCAACATCACAAATGACTTTAGCTTCAACATCACAACGGACTTAAGCTTCAGTTTCACCAAGGACTTCGGCTTCATCATCGCTAAGGACTTCAACTTCGACATCACAAAGGACTTCAAGGCCACCTGCTAGGAATTGGACTTCTTGACATCGTCAAAATGCTGGACCTACCTACCTCCATCATTAAAAGAATTCAAGTGAAGAAGTTTCATAAGGAATATTTGTTCTTCAATAGTTCTAGGACTTAAAAATTTTATTTAGGATATTTTGATGGTAGGAGAAACCAACTAAGGAAATGATGAGCTACACGCCCAACTCAAGGAGAAGGACAAGGCATTCTAGGATCAAGAAGAGAATTCAAGATCAATGGAGGAAGTTCAAGTTTATTAGAAAAGAAGATAAGAGCAATTTGAAAAGAGCCTAGGATTAAAGAACTTATCTATTATGGTTTTACTAGGCTATATTTGTTTTTGTTTCTCGTGGAAGTGGAACTATCTTGATTCATTTGGCAAGCATCAACAAATCTATCAAGGAAGACAATAACAAGCCAATGGGACTTTGGATGTTCACCAACTCAGGACCTCATACATCATTCTTCGACTCTACAAGAAGTGCTGCATGGAAAGCTATTGAAGAGCTTGGAGAGAGACTTAGGCATAGACTTCACAACACTTGGAAGGACTTCAAGGAAGATAAGACTAAGGAAACTCAACTTAGGATAAAACATTAAGTACATGGACTTAGAGCTATGTGACTAATATGCAATAATTTCTTCCAAGGACGCCTTGATCTCATTCCTGATGTAGTAGCTATGGAGAAGGATAGAACGATCTCAGGTGATACCCTATAGTTGGACCACCATACTAAGTGTTTCGTTTAAATAATCGACTTTGTGATCGTTTACGTAGTATGAAAATAATATTTTCTTTGCCTAAGTGAACCTTGTTGTGTATGTATGATTGATATTGCTTTCATATTGTTTTGTGTGATCTATTGTGTAGTATAATTCTTTCCCTAGAAATCTTTTGTCTATTCTAATCCCAATCCAACCCTAGAAGATTGACTTCTCCAAGAGACCACAACTCCAACATCAACCTTGAGATGGCCACGACAATGCAATTTCTCACAACCCAAACTAAGTTGAATCAAGTGAAACCCCAGTTTTTAGCCAACAACCACAACAACACTAAGATATACCCAAATATGCTAAAGGTGTTGGAATTCCAATCTCAATCATTTCAAATGATGACCAATCGGATGGTCAACCTGAGCAACAACCCTCTTTAGAATGAATATAACAACAATAACATCAAGGATGATCTTTGACAAGACCATAAGCCTGAAAATCTATGGAGACATAAGATACTTAGAAATATCATACTGATCAGTGCCCGAAGCCATCCATCTACAGAATGCCCCACATCTTAAGTTACTTGTTTCATATGTGAAGAAACTGATCGTGTTCCTGTCTAATGCCACCTCTATTTTGTAGTTCAACATATGAAAAGTCAAGGATGGAATTTTTCAATCTCCCAATGATAATTCCGAAGGTACAATATCCACCAAGACTAAAGCCAAAGTAAATTCTCAAGATGCAATCTAGTTGAATTCTTTTAAGGGTGGTAGTACCCTAGTTGTCTTGAAACCAACCTACTCTTTTTAGCCTTCCCGAATCTCGGGACGAGATTCCTTTTAAGGGTGGTAGCCTGTCACATCCCAAAATTTTCCAAATTTTGAAATGTGAAAAATAAACAAACAAAAAAAATAAATGACAAAATTTAGGGGGAAAAGAAACTTTTTGTTCCTTTAATGGAAATACCAAAACCTTACTTAAACAAAAATAATAATTTTGAATGAGAAAGTGACAAACAAGATTTCAAAAAAATTCAAATGCATGTCATGCATCATCATCTTTAAGCACTTGCATTTTAAAACCTCTAGAAAAAAAATGATAAACCTAAAACCAAAACCCTAATAAAAGAAATCGCCATCAAGTTCAATACAGGACTATGGCTATGTTTCGTATAAAAATTTAGCAACAACATTCCTAAATTATCTATAATGGTAACTAACGAATTGATTTCACCCTATTTGGATCCCTAGATAAAAAGTTGTGAATAATATAAGATAAAAAGAAATAAGAAAATATCTCGAAAATCAATTCACGCTCATAGATAAAATCCATATTTACATGGAACAAAATTACACTTAAATAATATATAATGATACACTATTATTAAGTAAAACTGTAGAAATTGGTTTGAACCTTTTTGGAGCTCTAAATCAAAAGATATGAAATAAACAAGAATTAAGAAATATACTGTATAGACCTACGTGCCATGCTCAATTTCTGAATGAATTATAATTTATAAAAAAATATTACAAATACTCTAATTAGACTAAATAACCAGCTTATATTTTATATAATTTTGTCTAAAAATGTTTGATACAAATTTGAATCAATTTTGATAGACAAAATAAAGACTACAAAAGAAATCACAAACAATAACTATTTTAAGAATTCCAGATGCTCTCCTTCTGTCTTCTCCGGAGTGTTCATAAATTAATTAATGGAGCCCTTCATGTCGTGGACACAAAACGTCTAAACGTCTAGGCCATTCCATGACAACAAATTCATGCCATAAAATCCCTATTGACTGTGGACGTTTCCTTTTGGTGTTTTGCATGGTACAACTCCTGATGTTTAACTCCTATACGTCTTCAGTTCATAGCTCCATGATGGAAAATTCTGGAACCGATCACTCAATACCTTAATTGAGGTGTCCGTTTTTTTCCTTTCTCTACTTCATCTCCAAGACTCGCTCCAACCGAGGGTACTTTCTCTTCATCTTTGTGGTCTTTTGTTTCTTACTGCCTTTTATTCGGCTACTTCCCTCTTCGTGCCCCTTCTTCTCTTTTTCGACTTTCGTTCTCAAAATTTCCTCAGAGAAGCTCTATAACAATCTATGTCGTCGACGTTTTAATCAAGATCTTGGCGAATTCATCGGACCGGTACGTTGCATACGTGAACCTCTAGTCCTGTTCTTTTTATTCGAGGACTCCAATCACCACAGCCTACCTCATGGACATGTTCTTATGTCTTCTCGTGTTTGTTTGTCGTGCGGTCGCCGGAGCCAAGCCATCGTCGTGTCCGGAAGCGAGCATGACCATCATGAGGAGTCTCATCGAAGTGCGCCAAGGATGCCGTCGAATGAGCGGTGCTGTGAGGAGTATCTCCAAGATCGAGGACTATTGGAACGAGGCCAACAACACAGGGAGCCGAGAATCGCCGCGTGCGCCGCTGTCAACGACTCAACCTGGTGAGCTGCTATTATCTTTTCTTTTCAGCTGTCCAACATTCATCCAATAGACGTAAAAGATCTCATAGCTGAGGATACATGCTACTGGTCATATTTTTTTATTATTTCCAGATTTCTGTCTACGATAGACTATAAACTTCCAAAAATCATAACTTTGGTTCTGTGCATCCAAATTTCATAAACTTTATATCCCAGGAAATCTATAGGAAATATAAAACCCGGTGGAATCATAAAACTTGAATTTTAGACAAGTTTAAATTAATCAAAATTGAATATGGTGAACTGACTATCTCATCCATAACATTAATTCTATAAATCATTTTAAGTTGAATCTTTCCGATAAATGTCACAAACCACGTCCCAAACTTATCTAAACTAGAAAACCAAATCAATCGATATAATGCTCACATACTAGTACCCTTTCGCATGTCTACCTTTTGATCCAAAGAAATATTACTAGCTGCCAAGTACGGAGGAATGGCTGACGCAATGCACTATAACCAACCGGCATAATTTTGTGGTTGGCCGCATGCTTACTAATGTTGCGGGCTACAAAAAAATGCTAATTGTTATACAAGTGGAGCGTTGATCGTGCATGCTTTTGCTTGCATGCATGGTGCTTGCACTTTGTTGATCATCCTAGTACTCTCGTCACTCACACACTGTGTAATGTGCATTAGTGCATATTCTAGCCATCAGCCTTACAAGACTCACGTCTCCCTGTCTGAAATAAAATCAATAAATCGGGTTTATCCATCTCAATTAACGATTCAGATTGCCTTTCACCCAAGATCTAACAGTTGCGTATGTATGTGCCGGAAGTGGCCTCAGTTGGCTGGGTTGTGACCAAACTTAAACTATAGAATAATTTTTAAAGTATATGAATTCAGCAATCTTCCAAAATTCACCAACTTTTATCGGCTCATCCAAATTTATAAAACACGATATCTCTAAAATCCTTGCAACTTGTAGAATGCTGCGTAAATTATCTTGCCTATTAAATCATATAAAGAACATTAACCGACAATAAAATAATATAGATAAACTTAATTGGTTTGTATGTTGGTTGTTCATGCCATGTGTTCATTTGCATGTCATTTGGCTTTTGGATTGGTTATTTATTGTGGTGTATGTATTTATCGTTTAGATTACACGGAGTGCAATGTGTATGATTGTGAGAAGTGTACGATCATCAACGATAAAAGGCAAGTGATACTTTGGTCATCAAAAGTCCTATCTTTTCAATATTGCATTAGTAATATTTTTGTAGTATGCATGATAGGACTATTTTCTATATTGCTATACTATAGTAGATCCTATAGAATATATCTTGGTAGGAATATTCCTAAGTTAAGAGACATGTTATGCTAGTATGCTTCGCCTAGCTAGTAGATTGCAAGGGTGGAATATTCATGTTATGGTATTATGCAAAGTCTATGACTATATTTTTGATTAATAAAACAACATGTGAATGAATCACCTGGGTGGAATGGGAAGATTGGTTTATGTTGAGTGGTTACTCAGGGCCCATTTCTATGGTTTACCCTGGTGTATCTCACTTGTGGATGGCCACCCAGGAACAAACAGATTTGAGATCTTTTGTGTTAAGAAGCTTCCAGTGCAACCACATGGCATATGGACTCTGCCTTGACCAACTATGTTGCAAGAACTCAGACGGACAGACAGAAGGTGGTAGTGATGATAGGATGGAACGCGTCTATGGTGATCTGAGGGATTGCTTCTGAAAAGTCTCGTCTCGATGCATGTCGAGTCTTGTGGGGAAAGTGCACCACCTCTCGAGAGGGTAAAACCTAAGTACTTAGCCGTGTCCCCAGCAACGGACAATTTGAGCATCAAAGACATTAAAGCAATCAAGGATCTCCTCATCCCAATTTCTCTAAGTTAAAACTTGTTGGTGCACAAGGGAAGCACCTGGTGTGTATCCAGTGTGCCTTGTGTGATGAAATGTTTTGAAAAAGAGAAAAAAAACTATTTTCAAAGGATAGGGAAAACTTATTTTATGCAAAGGCCGGCCAAAACTCTACTTAGCCATATATTCATGTAGATGTTAGATTCTCCATATCAATATGGTATCACTTGCCAATACAATTCAAATGTATTGACCCTTGTGGCTGTAACTTATCATGTTGCAGGTTTGTTTGATGTTAGTGAAGTTTGTTGAGTAGGTATTACAATTCTACAACCAACATATTTGCCTGTGGAATACGAAGATGAAGGACTCCATGCCTTATTGTTTTATCTGCTGCTCTGTAATAAGATAGCCACATGAGCTATGTAAGTTGTAAAGAAATATTTTATTCCTGGTTATGAGTTGTAATATGACCTTTGTTTCTTGATATTACATCTTAAACTGTGGGTGCTAGCTATTCGATCCAGGGACTAGCACTGTAAACACAGGGATCTCTACCTTATCAGGTTGGGACCTCTACATCAATAAGAAACTCCACATCTCTATCTGGTGGCATTCCAGGAAATTCTTCCGGAAACACATCCGGATATTCACTCACAATTGGCACACTGTCCATGCTAACCCCCTTAAGAGAATTTAGCATACTCCTTTTTGCTTCAAAGTTGGTCTTGAATCTAATCCTTTTATTTTCTGGAGTTGTGAGTGAGACGGTATGGTTGGCACAATCTATCACTCCTTTGTGCTTAGTCATCCAGTCCATTCCCAAAATGACATCCAATCCTTGGGAATTTAGGATTAGCAAGTTAACGGGGAACTTATACTTCCCAAACTCTAGGACTAAATCATGACACCCTGAATTCACTATCATTTCTCCGCCAGGAGAACTTACTTTTATAGGACACCCAATAGTTTCTACCGGTAGTTCATTTCTTTCAACAAATGCTCTTGATATGAATGAATGAGATGCACCAGTATCAAAGAGAACAAATGCTGGAACAGAATTGAGTTTGAACTTACCAGCAACAGCATCAGTCTCCTCATAGATTTCCTCCACATTGATGTGGTTTACTTGTCCCTTCTAAAAAGGGTTGGGCTTGTTGGGTCATTCAACTTTCTTTTCTGGGCATTCATTTGCATAATGCCCCATCTTCTTGCACTTGAAACACTCAACCTGACTAATATCCTTCTTGACAGGCTGGCTTCCACTACCACTGTGGTGGCTCTTATATCCACCCTTGTGGTTCTTGTATTTGTCACTGTCATGACTACGATGATGCTTGTTGTCATGATGACGGTTGTGGTTGTGGTGCTTGTTAAATTTCCCATGCTTGTGGGATCCTGAGCTTCCACTATCATCATAATGGGAACGTTTGTGAGACGATCCCGAGCTGTGCTTGTCCGAGTGCTTTCTCTTCCTACTCTCACCTTGCTTCATTTTGTTCTCCAAAATAGCAGCCTTGTCACAAAGAGACTGGTATGTGGGAACATATGCCATAGCTAACTGCAGGTTCAATTCATCATTTAACCCTTCAAGGAACTTTTCCTTCCTCTTAGCATCAGTGTCAACTTCATCCGGTGCATAACGCGCCAGATTGTTGAACTCCTCAATATATTCAGCCACGCTGCGGTGGCGCTGCTTCAGATTATGGAACTCTTTCTTCTTCAAACTCATCACTCCGGATGAGATGTGAGCAGTACGAAAACCATCTTCAAAGATAGCCCATGTCACATCTTCAATGGGAGTGGTGATCTGGAAGTTATCCCACCAAGTGGCGGCTGGTCCTTCCAACAAATGTGCTGCAAATCTGACTTTTTCTGCATCAGTACAGCCCACAGTTACCAAGTCCTTATTCACAGAGCATAGCCAATCATTGGCCACCATAGGATCAGTTGTTCCTGAGAACTTTGCTGGCCTCAATCTCAAGAACCTGGTAAGCATGTCAAAACCCGGTGAGTTGTTGTTGTTGTTGTTATTATTGTTGTTATTGTTGTTGTTGTTCTGGTTCTGGATGAACGTAGTCATCATTTGCATCAGCTGAGTCTGAGCTGTCATCATTTGCTGCATCTCAGGAGTGATGTTGTTGTTGTTGGGGTTGGGATTGGCACGACGGGGAGGCATCTGTGGTTTGATCAATAGAGATAAGAATGAGATACCCATAGATGCTATCATGCGCAATACATCACATAAACAATCACCAAGCATACATCATAGCAATAATAGTTCAACAACAAAAACGACAAGTTCGCAAAGTAAACACACCAATAACAAGCCATCCACATGTTGGATGGTCATTGCGACACAAATAAAGTATGATAAACAAATGATAAATGAGTAGTCAACTCTACTCCTCGGCATCAACCTCCTCCTCAACAAAGGTAAGACCTGCATTCTCCATAGCGGTCTTGTATTCCTCGACATTGGTGGTCAAGGTCTCTACTTTGGCTTTGAGAGCCCTCTTTTGAGAACAAAGCCTCTCAATCACAGTCTACTGATGCTCGAGCTCGAAGTCCTTGGCCTCCAGTTCTGTAGTCATGTCTCGAATCCTCTTGTTCCTATCTTGGACTCGCTTCTCTTGACTCTTGAACTTTCTGTCCTGGCTCTCGAACTTTGTCTCCATCCCCTTGACTATCTCATCTTGCTCCGCGAAGAGCTTGTCCTTCTCACGAAGCTGCACCTGGAGTTCGTCATTGCTGAGCATGACGTTGGTCCTATCAGTGTCCACGTGCCTAAGAAGAACCTCTAAGTCCTGGAGGTATAGGCGAATCGGCTCTGTTGTCTCCCTTGAAGTGTCCTCGAAGTCGATGGCCTCTCCATCCTCATCACGTCTACCGAAGACGTGGAAGTGAGTACCTCTAACCTGTCGAGAGTGTCTCCCTAACAGACGTCCAATCAAGTCCTGCATGACTACCTCTAGGCCTCTCTCCTTGTCATTGTGCATGAGCTTGAAGATGATATCCTCCGTGGTAGGCTTAGTCTGACATCCGGGCTGATTAACCTTGAAACCCCAAAGGTCTTTCCTCTCAAACTTGGTGAGGGGAAGCACCATGATAGTAGGAAGAGGGAGATTGAGCAAGGTAGTGATCTCAATAATACGAGGGCCAAAGCGAGTTCCCTGGAACTCCTCAACAGTGCTGATGGTAACATTAGGCATCTATTTATAAGATAGAAAAAGTTAGAATCAACACATTTTTAAGATAAAACACAAGGCAAGGCATCACACGCATATCTTTGGAAATCAAAACACACAAGTCATGGCATACATGGGTCCATTACAACAACCAAAGTTCAACTTATTTTAAGCAACATTTGGAAAATAAGGTGATAAGTGGTGGTCCAACTAACGGAGTACGCTTACCATCCTATCTCACTAGATATGTTGGCTAACACAATATTTCTAGAAGCAATCAGTCTATCTTGAGCGCATGACTCCATTACTAAGTCTATAATGTCTCCTCTTAAGGTTTGGTTGGTAGCTTCCAACTCTTGGGTATGTTTCTTCTCTTCCTTTAGGTCATTTTGGATGTTGAGCATTCTGCACTTGACTCTATCACCAAGTTCTTTGATGGTCTTCCAAGCTGCATCCCTTGCTGAATCAAAGAATGTAGTGTGCACCACTGAATTGGTGAACATGCAGAATCCTGATTCCTTGTGGTTGTCTTCCTTGTTTTTATACAAGTGAAGTTGCACCCACCAGTACTCAACTCCTTCATCCATCACAGGAAAACCTTTGTACACAGCTGCACCATGTATTTCCATTGCAACCATGAGGTCCTTGAGAGCTTTGGGAAATTCTGTCTCACACTCCAAAGTCATTGTCATGAGTGGTCCTTTCCTTATGGCTTCGTTGATGGAGTTCATCTACAAATAGAGATGAGAAAGAACATTAGAAAAGTTTACGAGAAGAATAGACAAGTGTAGAAGTTGTTGAAATTTTTTCCTTAGTGGTTTCCAATCCTAGGGTCATAATCCTACGGGCAACACAGTGCTCTGATACCATCTGTAAGATCCCTCCTTTATAAAGGAAAAGGATCCATGTGATTGCAATGCTAGTCCCTGGATCAATGCTAGCATCCACAGTTTAAGATGAAGTACACAGAAACAAAGGTCATTATTACAGTCATTCCAGAGACAACATAGTCTTTACAACTCCATGGACACAGGCCTAATACAAGAGTTTAAATAAGTAAATAGATAAACGTCTTCATCTTCATGTGCCACAGGCAAACATGTTGAGTGTAGACTCATGACTCCTAATCCTCATCAGAGTAACCTGCAACATCACAAGTTACAGCCACAGTGGGTCAATACATTGGAATAGTATTGGCAAGTGATACCTTAGTATAATTTTTGGTGGACTAGATACTATATGCAATTTGGCTAAGTGTAGCTTAGGCTTGCTTTGCTCAAAATAGGTTTTGCCTATTAGTTGAAAACTCTAAGTTTTTCTTTGTCAAAACCTTTCCCAAGGAACCACCAATAGACATTGAGGTCCTTCACCCTTGTTCAACCACAAGTTTTATTTAGAAATTGGGATGAGGAGATTCTTGATAGCTTCCATGTCTTGATGCTCAAGTTGTCCTTTTCCAGGGACATGGCTAAGTACTTAGATTCTTCCATCTGCAGAGGTTGTGCACTTTCCCCACCAGACTTGATTTTCACCAAGACAGGACCTTTCAGAAGCCTTCCCTTAGACCAAATGGACGCATTCCAACCTATCATCCCACTACCACCAACTGTCCAAATGGCTAAGTTCTAGCAACCTATGTGATCCAGGCAGAGCCCATATTGCCAAGTGGTTGCACTAGAAGCTTCTTAACATTTGGCCTCTCAAATCCCTTTGTTCCTGGGTGGCTTTCCACAAGTGAGATACAAAAGGTAAACCATAGAAATGGGCCTTGTGTAACCACTCAACATAAAACATTCCTTCCATTCCACCCAGGTGTTTCATTCACTTAGTTGTTTTATTAGGCAAAACACAAGTCCAAAGACTTAGAAATATTTTCATCATAGCATGTATATTTCACCACCCTTGGTTGCTACTAGCTAGGCTAAGCATGGCATAGATAATCATCTTAACTTAGAAATTTCCTAGCAATTCTACACTACTAGGATTTCCCAACATGGCATATAAGCAAAATATAACATGCAAGACTAGCAAAATATTTCTAATGCTTAGTAGAAAACATAGGGATAAAAATATCATGAAGCACCACTTGCCTTGGTAGTTTGGATAGTAGCTACACTCCTCACAATCACAATCACTATTGGCACCAAAATCTACACATAAAATCATAGCAACAAAATCACATACAAAATAAATACAAGCAAAAATATATGGATGCATGCAATATGATATGTGATGATTTTCTAAACTCAACAAAACAAGTGCACAGTACTGTTTCATAAACAAGTTTAAAACTTGCCAAACAACATTTATTTAAACCCTAAAGCATTTCTCAAATAATTTATATACTCAAAATAGGCCTACACATGTTTCTGTATAAAAAACCATTTTAACAGAAGCAAAATATTAAACACATTGCATATTTAGAAAGGGCTTTCTCTCCTGATTCCATTGATATAAAATTTGTCAAATTTGAACATGGGAATCAAAAGTTATGGCCAAAACAAAATCAAACTACTAATAGATTCAAATTCTGATTTTAAATCTAATTCCTAGCCACGCATCATGTTCTGATTGGCGCGTACCGGTTCGCACAGGATCACGCACACAGGCCGTTAGATCTAACTTAATCTGCACGGCCCAGATCTACTCATACCATTTCGTTAAGTGATCTGTTTATACGCGCTGGATCTAGATCCTACGGTCCTCGATCAAGCAACCACAGATGGGCGGCGCTGGTGGTGGCAACTGGCGGCGGCGAGCTCTGTCTACGGCAGCGCGACGCTACAGGGGGTTCTGGGGTCATCGGAGATGCTTACCAGGCTAGTAGCGATGCACTGATGCTCAACGTGGCGACGGCTTGGCAAGGGGCACACGGACACGGCTGCACGGGCTCGTCGGAGTTGCTGACAGTGTCGGGCTCGGGCGGACGGCGATGTTGGTGATGCTCCTGGTCACCCTAGCACAAACCAAAGGCATCAGAGGGTGCGCAAGACTACGGCGAACACGCTCGTGTGAATCAGAGGCGAAGGGGAACACGGGGCTCACCGAATTTAATCACCGGAGTTGAGGACGTCGTCGGAACCTTGCTGTGCTTGACGAAGACGACGACCTGGGGCAGTATAGGATGAACCAATGGTGTCAGAAGGTGCGCAAGGAAGTTGCAAAGCTGTCTGCAAGAACTAGAGAAGAAGGGGCGCATGGGGCTCACCGGGATTGGTCGCCGGAGTGAGCTCTGTCTGCGGCGGTGCAAGGGTGTTCACGGGCAGCCTGGGGGCGCTCTGTGCTCGAAGTCTGGGGGAAATGGAGAGGGGCAGAGGGGGTTTAAGTAGGCGAGATGGGGGCACGAATTACTCCAGCATTGAACGGAATTGACGACGCGAATCAAACCAGGAAACGCACGGCATGAATTGGGGAAGAACACATCGCCGGGGTGGAGACGATGACGCCATGTGGGCCGTGGCTATCAGTGAGAGAAATAGAGAGGGGTGGGGTCCTGGCGTCAGTCACTCGGTGGGTTCGTTTGCGGGTAAAGAAAAACGGTTCGCGGGGGTGGGGTTGCTGGGCAAGTTGGGCTAGTTGGGCCAGATAGGTTGTTTGGCTTATTTTTTTCTCTTTTAACCTTTTTTATTTTTCTGTTTGATTTTTCTGAAATGATTTTCAACTCCAAATCAAATGAGTTTGAATTCAAATCTTCTCTAGGTTTTTATACTGCAAACCTTGCACTCAAATGTGAGTCAAACACTACTGTTTACTCAAAACACTTTGATCAATTGAAAATAAAAATAAAACCAAGCCTTTATGTGATATATACTATAGGCATAATATTGGTTTTATTTACTCATTTTGTTTTGAAAACTTTGCTCAAGCTTTGGAAAGTGCCTAAGTTTGAATTCAAACCTTACTGAACAAAACAAGTACCCTTCTCATTGAAAATAGCACTAAGGCTAGAGCAAACTTACATGAAATAATAAGCATATATGCTTCTGTTTTGAAATGATATGTTTGAAATGAAATTTATATGATCATGGATGCATGGATGATATGCATAAGTTTGAAACATGATTTTAGGGATGTTATAGGTAAGCATCGCCACTTCCCCTAGACCTCGCTAGAATCATCGCACCATCGCCGGCAGAGCCATCGCCGCCGTTCTGGCCATTTGCGCCACCGGTTTAGGGTCAAAACGATTAGATCCAAGGACGACCCGTTGATTTGCTGGAGCTGTACCGAGGTGTAACAAATGATGATGACCTCACAGCCCAACGCGAGAAGATAAGAAACATTCAACTACCAGCTCTTAGATATTTTGCTTACTATCTTGCCACTAGCATTCTTGGTAGGGAGAACACTAGTAATATTTCTAATTATTATTTAGCTTTTCTTGCTACTGCACTTAATAATGAAACCAAGTATAATCTTGGTTCTCTTATTGCTTGCCGCCTAGCTGCTAGAGGACCCATTTATGGGGGCATTATTGATGCATGCATGGTTGTTGCATTGGACCTTTCTGTTGATCCTAATGATACAATGCTAGCCCCACAAAGGCTTGATCTAGCTGCTATGAAAGCACATCACTTTGTTATAGCTAACTCTACTATAGAGAATTTAGTTTACAGAATGTTGTTTACTGACGGAGATGAGAGGGAAATTCCCTTGCCACAGTCTACTTTGTTCAGTATTTGCAGGAGGCCATGGTCACGCTCCAAGGAGGAGATGGACGAGCGACTCCGATTTCTTGGTTTCCACAGGCAGCACTAGGATGGGGATGCACCCTTTTATGACTACTCGGTGCACTACGTCGGGGCGTCCTCGAGTTCGTATCCGAACGAAGGCACTTCTTCGTCATATTATGGAGGCACCCCTTCTTGGAAAGCTTGGGATTGATCTCCACTTAGGCCAAAAGCCTAAGCTTGGGGGAGGTATACCGACATCACACTCATCTACATATCATATTTTGTCGCTACTTTGCATATCCAAGTTTTGCTTTCTTTCTTTTTAGTTTTTTCTCTTATTTTGTTTCTGCTTTCAAAAACACAAAAAGACCAAAAATATTTTTGTTATTTCCATTTGTTCGCTTCTTTATCTTTTATCCTTAGTTTCCTGCACCCTTTTTAGCTTTGGTTTGTTATTCAAAAAAACCAAAAGATTTTGCTTTGTTTGCTCAATTGAAAACCCCAAAATATTAGTTGTTCTTCTCTGGTTTTGTAGGGTTCGTTGCAAGTCCAGCAGTCCTCAGTGACTCCTTGGAGTTTGGTTTTCATATTATTATGCAAGCCACACAAGTGAAATGCAATGATGATTTATGACAATTCGAGGTGTGGTAAAAGGCTGGTATGAACTCTATTTGTTTTCATTATTGTACATATACTCATCATTGTGGGCATGCTTAGTCTGTTTATGTAAGGTGTATGTTATTTAATGGATGTTTAATAGTTCTTGCTCTCTTATGATTAGTTCCAATTTGATAATAGTTTGTAGCATGTCATATAAATGTTTGCTTGCATTGTTCTATTCATAACATGGTATGACATTGTGGTATCCTCCTCTGAATGTTTTATTTGAATCGACTTGGCACATGTTCACGCATGCTTATGACTAAATAGAAGTCAGATAAGCCTCAATGATTTATTTTGCCTCAGAGTTCTTGTGTCACTTTTATGCCATAATTAATTTTGTTTTGTCGCAAGCATGATTATGACAGTTACTGCTCTCTCGATTGTCGCTCCCTTTCTACTGCTAGCATTCACTTGCACTGAGTATGAGCTCTACTCGTGTATCCAACTCCCCAAAACCAAAGTCATCAAAAAGTGTCCACCATATCTACCTATTAGCATCATTGCTATTCCTTGCATACTTATTATGCTTTGTTTTCTTCCAAATAAAAATGTTTGCTTGCTATGCGAAAATTAGTTAGTAAAGCTCTCACGAACTTGATGGCACATTTTATTTCTTGTACTTAATAAACCTAAACCATTGTGACTATCTATGTAGTTATATGCTTGGAAATTATAAGTTGGGAGTTAGCAGAACCATGTTATCATGGGGAATGCTTTCAACATTGCCCTTATTCTATTCAGTTGATATCATGTTCTTTTGTTTATGGATCCCGACGGTGTGAAATAAAAGGGGAGCTTGTAAGTCCATGGAGTTCGTATATGTGTTAGAGAAACGCCTAGGCGGCTAGCCTAAGCCATGCCTAATCATGGTGGAAACTTGCAGCATAACCAAAGTGGCATTCTATGAAACATCCTCAATAAAAACCTATGCAAATAGCAAATAAAAAGATCGCTGAGATGCTCACTGTCTGTTGCCTTGTCATTTTGATATGGGATAGCTCCTATATCATGGGTAAATGGGTACCCGTTGGCGGTTCTCTATGATACATATATACTTACAATGATAAAAACTTGCTTGTGAACAAAGTTGAGTAGCATGAGGTTCGGTACTCGTACGCAAGGGGCATGGGATTTTTAACTTATGATCTGTCAAGCATATAACTCATACTTGACCTTACTTTAACCTTAACCATTTAAAGACGCTTATGATAGGGGCAATGAGAGCTCAAAGCTAATGAGTACCATACTTTCAACATTTGGAAGCCTTTCAAACTGTTTAATATTTTCTTTCACTTTTATGTCAAGTCACCATTTATTCTATGATCACCTTCCCGAGAGCATAGTTGTCATTCTTAGTGCAATGTGCTTGTCTCAAAACACGGTTAATTGTGACATAACTTTGACGCTTGTATCTTTGATATTTTTATTTCTAGTCTTCACTTGAACTTCAGAGGTGCCTTGGCATTTATGTTTTGCTCCAAAAAGAAAGGCAAGCGAGATACCACTTTATCATATCTTCTTATGAGAATTACAATCTTGCATATGCTTATGTGTCATGTTGCTTATTATTATTGTGTTGGAATTTCTTCATAGCTTGCATGACTATTGGGTAGACTTATTTGCATACTCCTTATTATGAATTGCCCAAGTATTTGATCATATGCTGAGAATATATACATCTTATGAAGCAAATGTGTTCGTGAAAGTTTCTTTTATCGCACTCAGTTTTCAACTGAATTGCTTGAGGACAAGAAATAAGCTAAGCTTGGGGGAGTTGATATGTCCAAAACGTATATACTTTCCTGAACACTTTTGCTATTGTTTCTCCTCTAATTTATGTGATTTGGGTATAACTAACGCAGACTGGCGCTGTTTTCAGTAGAATTGCTTTGGTGTCTTGTTTTTGTGCAGGAAATTAACTTTCAGGAAAAATCCCAAAAAATATGCCAAAAATCCTATTTCCCCAGAAGACTCATGGAGCCAGAAGACTCATGGGGCCAGAATACGGAGGGGAGAAGAGGCCAGAGGGGCCCACACCACCCCCTAGCACGGGCCAGGCCTGGCCGCGCCAGGGCATGGTGTGGCCGCCTTGGACTCCGCCTCGACCTCTCCTTTTGCCTACATATACCCTCTGACCTAAAAACACCAGGGGTTCGATAATTTCCAAAGAAGAGTTCCGCTGCGCCGCCACCACCGGAAACCGCGGTTCGGAACCAGAAACTCCATTCTGGCACCCTGCCGGGATGAGGAATTGGAGGAGATCATCGCCATCATCATCACCAACGCCTCTCCATCAACTATCCATGATTCCCCATCCATGAGCGAGTAATCCCCCGCATTAGGCTATGGGGATAGTAGGGATTGGATGAGATCTATCATGTAATTTCATAAGATTGTTAGGGCATGGTGCCTAGTATATATTGTTAGTGCTTTTTGACATTGTTGCAACTTGTTATGCTTAATGCTTGTCACTAGGGCCCGAGTGCCATGATCTTAGATCTGGACATATTATTGATTCATGATGATATTATTGTTTGTGATCTTACCTGCAAGTTGTGTACACATATCGTTGTCCGAAACCCAAGGCCCCAAAGTGACAGAAAATTGGGATAACCAGAGGGGATTGCTGTGATGTGAGGATCACGTGTGTTCGCAGAGTGTTAATGCTTTGCTCTGGTGCTCTATTAAAAGAATCACCCTAATTGCTAGTGGATTCCCTTGAGGTCCCGCTGCAACGGGCTAGCAGGACAAAAGATGTTGTGCAAGTTCTCATTGTGAGCATGCATGACTATATATGGAACACATGCCTATGATTACTTAGTACTTGGATGCTTTATCTTATTTATCTGCAAATGCCCTTTGTTTTGATTATTACATGAATTGTCTTGTCCATGCAACTCCTGTCCATCCATACCTATGTTGTTTACTACAATTGTTACCGCTATCCTTATTTCACCGCTTCTGTTATTTTGCTATTGCTACTACAAAACTGTTGCTACTGATAAACTATTGCGAGCGAGACTGTTTCCAGGTGCAGCTGAATTGACAACTCATTTGTTAAGGGTTATAAATATTATTTGTCCCCCTTTATGTCGAATCAATAAATTTGGGCTTTACTTCCCTCGAAGACTGTTGCGATCCCCTATACTTATGGGTCATTAGATAACTTGGTTGGATTACATACAACTAAGTGGAGACTAGACACTAATTGTAAGGTAGCTTTCGCCATGATGATGTAGTAAAGGGATGGAGTAACCCCAATCTTGAATGTATTGTAACATCTCTAATAATCAATCGACGGGATACCATCAGTCAATTTTTCGACTCTCTTCTAGTGAGTCGGTCTTACGTGTGTCTTCTCCCGAGTCGGATTAGGTATCCTATTACCCTCACAGTCGTGGTGGGTCCATCTCTTAGAGATATCTTCATCATTAGCCCCAAGTCTATCGAGCTTAAGTCTCTAATGTGGATTGGAGGTTGGTTTTAAAAGACCTCAGTTGTTCCATTAGATTGTGAAGCACTAGCAGACTCAAGAAACCATGATCCTTTGACTTCCCGAGAGTGTTTTCGTTGAAGGATATGATGCCCTTTGGTCTTCTAAAAAGCTGTTGTCGGCATCCCTTTTGGTTTGCCTGTGGTGTGGCTTCCTATGTTGTCATCCTATCCGTCTGGTCACTTGATCATGAAGTCCTATCGCATAGGGGATCATATTGTCTCCTTGCGACCGTGTGTATTTCCGTCGTTTGCTAGTTAATTCCCTAAGATTCTATTGTTATAGTTGTTTACATAACTATAAAGGTTCACTTTCCCATGCCAGAGGGTTAGTAAAGGGATGCACCTCTATTGATTCTCTCCGTCAAAACATCCTCTTCTTCCTCCTCCCTTCCATCTCACTCAGATGTCCATGGTAAAAGGTTCATGGCACGAATTTGAGGTTAGGCGAGGTATTTGGGGAGGGTACAAAGTGGTGGGTGATACCTTCGATCCGGATTACCAATGTTGTATAGTAGCTTTTTTCCTAGAAGACCTAGGTTTAATCGAACCTTGGAAAACAACGCTAATAGGAATGAAACATAAGGACACGTCTACAAGACTTTATTTTTTTGTTTCACCTTTATTTACCAGACCAATCTAGTTTACTTTATATTATGGGTTGAATCAATGGATGGAGATAAGCCAGGATTGAAAATCCACCTATAGCTGCATATCATATGGGATGGAGGATAATAATAAGCATAGTCATGTGTAAGGTTCCAATAGAGATAATCTTTTGTGGACAACTGATACGTCCAAAACGTATCTACTTTCCCGAACACTTTTGCTATTGTTTCTCCTCTAAACTTGTGTGATTTGGATACAACTAACACGGACTGACGCTTTTTCAGCAGAATTACCTTGGTGTCTAGTTTTTGTGCAGAAAATCAACTATCAGGAAAAATCCAAGAAAATATGCCAAAAATCCTATTTCACCAGAAGATCCACGGAGCCAGAGTACGAGACGGAGTGGAGGCCTAGGGGGGCCACACCCCTGCCAGGCATGGGTGGGCCCAACCCGCGCCTAGGGGGTGCGGCCACCCAGGCACCTCCTCGGGCTCCCTCTGCGCGTATAAGTTACCCCTTGACCTAAAAACCGAGGGGGGTTCGACGTTTTTCCAGAAAGAGTTCCGCTGTGCCGCCACCATCAGAAGCCGCGATTCAGATCCAGAAACTCCATTCTGGCACCCTGCCGGGACGGGGGATTTGGGGAGGATCATCGCCATCGTCATCACCAACGCCTCTCCATCAACCATCAATGTTTCCCTCATCTATGAGTGAGTAATCCCCCGCTGTAGGCTATGGGGATGGTAGGGATTGGATGAGTTCTATCATGTAATCGAATAAGATTGTTAGGGCATGGTGCCTAGTATCTATATTAGTGCTATTTGACTTTGTTGCAACTTGTTGTACTTAATGCTTGTCACTAGGGCCCGAGTGCCATGATCTCAGATCTGAACTTATTATTGATTCATTATGATAGTATTGTTTGTGATCTTATATGCAAGTTGTGTACATATATCATTGTCTGGATCCAAAGGCCTCGAAGTGACAGAAATTGGGACAACCGGAGGGGATGGCTGTGGTATGAGGATCACATGTGTTCATGGAGTGTTAATGCTTTGATCCGGTGCTCTATTAAAATGAGCACCTTAATTGCCAGTAGTTCCCTAGAGGCCCCGCTGCCACAGGCTGGCTGGACAGAAGATGTTGTGCAAGTTCTCATTGCGAGCACGCATGACTATATGTGGAGCACATGCCTAGGATTGTTTAGTACTTGGATGCTTATTCTTATTTATGTGTAATGCTCTAGATCTTGAAGTTACATGTTTAGACTCGTCCATGCAACGCCCGTCCATCCATCCCTATGCCTACCGCGCTCGTATCCTACTGTTTACTGTTACTGTTGCTCCTGTTTCACTGATGTTGTCGCTTTGATGTTGCTACTATAAACTGTTGCTACTGATAAACTTCTGTGAGCAAGAACTATTTCCAGGTGCAACTGAATTGACAACTCAGTTGTTAAGGCTTGCAAGTATTCTGTGGCTCCTCTTGTGTCGAATCAATAAATTTGGTAATACTACCCATGAAGACTGTTGCGATCCCCTATACTTGTGGGTCATCAAGACTATTTTCTAGCGCCGCTGCCGGGGAGCATAGCTTTATTTGTAATTTCACTTGGATCTACTATTGTTCACTGCTAATCCTTTCGTCATGGGTAAGTCTCGTGGTGGAAAGTTCCCTATTTTACCATCCACTACAAGAAGAGGTACAGTCCTAAACACCTATGTTGCTCTTGATTCACCATCTATTATAAGTAAGCTTGTTACACCACCACCACATACTCATGCTACACACACCTCTACTACTGTTGAATCTGAAACTGCTTTTGATGCTCATGATGTTACTTCCACTTTGCTTGATGCGAGTGGTTCATTAGGTCCTTTCCTAGATGCTACTATGGCTAGTCTAGGAAATACTGAAACTCCTAGTGAAGACACTGTTACACATGTTAGCTCACCTGAGTCTAGAGAGAGTTATGATATTAATGATGGTTACATTGAGTTCACTGATGAATTTGTTGAAGAGTGCCGAAACACACATGGTACTAGTGCTATTAAGAGTATCCTTGCTAGACGTACCATTATTCCTAAATTGTCCTCTGATCCTAAGTTTGCCTCCTCTCTCATAGATATTAAAGATAAAGATTACGATTTCTCTCTTGATTTATCTTATTTGGACATTACTGAGAAAGAACCTTTTTGTGGGACTGAAAATGAGAGTGATGTGGCTCATATGAATGATATTTCTACTATGAGTGCTTTATTCTCTGATGATTTTAAGATGCGCAAGTACTTTCTTACTAAGATCTTCCATTTTTCACTAAAAGGAGAAGCTAGGGCTTGGTTTAATAGATTACCTCCTGGTTCCATTGATAGCCCTGATTTCTTGATTGCTTCTTTCTTCTAGAAATATTTTCTTCCCAGTTCTAGACATGCTGCTTTGTAGAGACTTTTTGATTTTAAATAGGGAGAAGAAGAGAAATTGCTTGAGTCATGGACAAGGTTATGTGCCTTGATTCATGCACATCCTGGATGTCCATTGCCTAAGAATGAGCCTCTTGATATTTATTATAATGGACTAACTGATGATTCTAGGACATACCTAGATATATTTGTTGATTGTGTTTTCAGGAAAAGAACTCCCACAGATGTTGAAGAATTAATGGCTAAGATAAGCAAGAATTATGATGATTGGACTTCAACTGAGCTAAATACACCTGAGCCTATTACTCCCGAACCAGTTGTGCCTGAACCATATCCAACACCAACACCAAAGAAGAGGGGAGTTATTGCATTAAATGATGAAGTGATGAAAGAAGCCAAGAAATGTCTTAAGGAGAAAGGTATTAGAGCTGAAGATGTGAAGAATCTATCTCCTATAGAAGAATTATGTAAGCCAATTCCCCACTCATCTACTATTGAGGTACACTCTCTCCACTTTAATGAAGGTGATATTCCCTATGGTAAGCCTCCGATCAATGCTTAGAGGAACTTGACACATTTATTGTTAAACAAGGTAATTTTAATAAACAAGTTCAGAATCATTTATTGGAAAACTCTAGAGCTATCAATGAGTTGAAATATATTGTGGAAAGAACTTCTAATGATATAAAAATGCTTTGTAAACACTTTCAAATGGTTCAAACCCAACTTGATCAACTTGCTAAGGTACAAAAGGATATGCTAGTTAATGCCTCAGGAGATAAACATGCTTATGGAATTAGAACTACGAGTGGTATAGCTACTCAAGATCCTTTATTTCCTGAAGGACACCCTAAAAGAATTGAGCAGGATTCTCAACAAGGTGAAAGTAGTGGTAGTCCTCGTAAGAGAAAGAAAAAGAAACATAAGATAGTTGAGGAACCACTTGAACCTGCTGTAGATCCTAGTAGTATATCTGTCTCTGATGCTAAAAGTGAGAGTGGTATTGATAAAAATGATGCTCCTGATAAGGAGGAAGTTGAGGAAGAACCTGAGAAGCACACTAAGAACACTAGGTACACTAAGGAACACTTTATTGCTAAGAAACATGGTAGTGGGAGAGAACCTTGGGTGCAGAAACCTATGCCTTTTCCAGGTAAGAAACACAAGTCAAAGGAGGAAGAACACTACAACAAGTTCTGTGAGTGGATGAAACCTTTATTTTTGCAAATTACTTTGACTGATGCTATCAAGTTGCCTCCTTATTCAAAGCATATGAAGTATATTGTATCTAATAAAAGGAAGATTCCTAATGAGGAGATTTCTACTTTGCTTGCTAATTATTCCTTCAATTGTTTAGTTTTAACTGATTTTGTTGTGCTTGAGATGCCTGAAGATGATAATATGTCTATAATTCTTGGGAGACCTTTTCTTAATACTGTAGGTGCTGTTATTAATTGCAATCAAGGAAAAGTAACATTCAATATTAATGACAAAGAGCATACTATTTATTTCCCTAAGAATGTTGCTAGAAGCTATTGCCTGAATTCCATTGAAAATATTTGAGAGCATCAAGGTTGGAGAATTATATTGTCCCATTCCACAAATTTTGAAACTATTATGATTGGGACCATTGCTATCAAGTACGAGGTAACATAATCACCTTGTGGGATGCAAAGTTTTGTTTCATATAAGATTGTTTTGGTAACAAGACTTGATCAACCTTGTTAACAAAAGGATTTTAATGAACAAAAAAATGTTTTCACTATGGTTATACTTGTTTTCTTTTACTTTTATCCTTCCTAGTCTTTTCCTTTTCTTTTGCTAGCTTTGGTTTTGTTAGTTGCTTGTTTGTTAGAGTGTCTTAGAGGTTCTGTAGTTTGGCTTTTGGTTTGCTTTTGCTTCTTCTAAAAAAAACTGTTTCTGCGAGAAAATCAATTTGCATACCCTAGAAATTGGCCAAAAATAAAGTTTCCCAAAAAATCCCAGAAAATTCAAAATAAATTTTTCCTCGAAAAAGGGGGCATAGGGACACCTGGAGGGACCCAGGGGGCCACCACAGGCACCCACACCCCTGGTAGGTGCGACCTCCCTACAGGTGGCGCCTGGGTGGGGTGTGGCCCACCTGGGCCCCTCCAAAGTGTCTCCTCCGAGCCATCTTCTTTCTCTCTCTCCCAAAAAAACACCGAAAAACTTGTTCAAGCTCGAGTTCCTGCTGTTCTTGCTCGTGATTTTCAATCTCCTTGATCAGCCCCTCTTTGCTGTTGATTTTTGGAGGGATTGCTCATTGGTATGTGCCTCCTCCACTTGTCCAATTAGATTTGTGATTGGTAGATTGTATCTTGAGTATTTTGCTGCTATAGGTGACAGATTGTGTGAGCTTGCATGCTTGGCCTATGCTTAGAGTTTTCATTTTGATGCATGTGTAGCGCTTTAGCAAGTTCCTATAGTAATTTCTCATCATTTATCAACTTGGAAATCACTTGGTTTGATGTTTGTCTAAAATTTCAGAAAAGATTGGTCATGGACAACCACACATTTGGAGAGATATTTGAGAGTGATGCACCTAGGAGGGCAAAGACTTCAAGATCATCCTCCCGAGCCAGACCCTCATACAATGAGTATCTCATTACTCCGCGATTCGGCGACGAGGGAGATGAGGGGGATGCTCACCCTTCCACCTTTCCTTGCCCAACCTTTTTGCGGGTTGCTGGGATTTTTGATGATTTTACAACCTTGGTTCGAAGGGCTGGACTAACAAGCCTTATGCAGGATGAGAGTGTGCAATATGCTACGCTCACTAAAACATTTGTGGAGAGCTTCTCCTTTACTAACAACATGTTCAAGCCAAATGTGTCTTCAAAAATTTATGGCAAGTCTTACAACATGACATTGAAGAAATTTTGTGAGGCCCTGGGACTTGGTACAGCTGGGTCGGTGAAGAAGATTCCAGCTCAACCTGCTGATTTGTTGGAGCTCTACCACGGGATAACCAATGATGATGACCGTAGAGCCCAAAGGGGAAATATAAGAAATATTCAACTCCCAGCCATCAGGTACTTTGCTTACTATCTTGCCACTAGTGTTATTGGTAGGGAGAACACTAGTAATATTTCCAACTATCATTTGGCATTCTTAGATGCTGCGCTCAACAATAAAATTAAGTACAATCTTGGTTCTCTCATTGCTCGTCGCTTAACTGCTAAGGGACCCATTTATGGGGGAATTATTGCTGCACGTGTTGCTACTGCCTTGGACCTTGCTGTTGATCCAAATGATACAGTTTTGGACCCTCAGAGGCTTGATCTTGCTGCCACGAAGGCATGTCACTTTGTCACCACTAGCTCTACCCTTGAGAACTTGGTTTATAGAATGTTGTTTATTGACGGGGAAGAGAGAGAGATCCCTCTCCCCCAAACCACTTTGTTTAGTATTTCTCAAGGACCTTTGTCACGCTCCAAGGAGGAGATGGATGACAAGCTGCGCGTTCTTGGTTTCCATGGACACTATCAGGGGGAAGCACCCTCATACGACCACTCTATATACTACACAGGGGAGTCCTCGAGCTCATACCAGGACGAGGGAGCCTCCTCGTCATACTACAGAGGTGCACCTACTTGGGCACCATGGGATTGAGCCCCACTTAGGCCAAAAGCCTGAGCTTGGGGGGAGGTATACCGACATCACACTCATCTATATATCATGTTCGGTCGGTTCTTTATATATCCATTGTTTTGCTTTCTTTTTGGTTTTTGTTGCTGCTTTCTCAAAAACACAAAAATACCAAAAAATATTTTCATTGTTTCTCTTGGTTTGTTTATTTGCTTTGGTTTGCCTTAAAAGAAAAATCCAAAAAGATTTTGCTTTGCTTGGTTTGTTTTTGCTTTGCTTGTTTTTGCTTTGTTGGCTTGTTTGAAAAAAATCGAAAACACCAAAAATATTTGTTGTTCTTCTTTGGTTTTGTGAGTTCTTTGCAGGGTTCAGCCGTCCTCAGTGGATTTTGGTTTCATGTTATTATTCAAGTCACACAAGTGAAGGACAATAATGAAGATTAAGACAACTTGAGGTGTGGTAAGAGGCTGGTAACAAACTCTATTTGTTTTCATTTTTGTGCATATACTCATCATTGTGAGCATGCTTAGTCTGTTCATTGTAAGGAGTATGTTACTGATGGATGCTTAGTAGTTTTTGTTTGTCTATGATTAGCTCCAGCTTGCTAATAGTTTGTAGCAGGTCATATGAATGTTTGCTTGCATTGTTTTATTCATAGTTTGGTATGATATTGTGGTATCCTCCTCTGAATATTTCATATGAATCGACTTGGCACATGCTCACACATGCATATGACTAAACAATAGTCAGTAAGCCTCGATGATTAATTTTGCCTCAGAGTTCTTGTATCACTTTCATGCCATAATTAGTCCTGTTTTGTTGCAAGCATGATTATGACAATTACTGCTCTCTCGTTTTTCACTCCCTCTCTTTTGCTAGCTTTCACTTGCACTGAGTATGAGCTCTACTTGTGCTTCCAACTCCCCAAAACCAATATTGCCAATTGTGTCCACCATACCTGCCTATTAGCATCATTTTCTATTTCAGTGCATATTCTTTATGCCTTGTTTTCTTCCAAATAAAATGTTTGCCTATTTTGAGGAAGTTAGTTAGTAAAGCTCTCACGAACTTGATGGCACACTTTATTCCTTGCACTTAATAATCTTGAACCATTGTGACCTGTCCATAAAAGTTATATGCTTGCAAATTATAGGTTGGGAGTTAGCAGAACCGTGCTATCATGGGGAACGCTTTCAACACTTATGGATACATATCCAGTTGATACCTTGCTCTTTTGTTTGCGGATGTCATCGGTGTGAAATAAAAGGGGAGCTTGTGAGTTCATGGAGTATATATATATATATATGTGTGTGTGTGTGTTAGAGAAACGCCTGGGCCGCTAGCCTAAGCCATGCCTAATCATGGTGGAAACTTGCAGCATCACCATAATGAGCATTATGTGAAGCATCCCCAATAAAAATATATGCACATAGTAAATAAAAAGATTGCTGAGATGCTCATTGTCTGCTTGCCTTGTCATCTTGATCACGGGATAGCTCTTGTATCATGTGCAAGGGGTACACCATTGGCGGTTCTCTATGATATGCATGTATGTACAATGACAAGAACTTGCAGGTAACCAAAGTTGGGTAGCATGCAGAGCGGCCCTCGTACTCAAGGGACTTGGGATTTCCAGTTTATTGTCTGTCAAGCATATAACTCAAATTGGACCTCACTTTCACCTTAACCATATGAAGATGCCTACGATAGGGGCAATGAGAGCTCAAAGCTAGTGAGTACCTTCCTTTCAGCATTAGGAAGCCTTTCAAACTTTTCAAAACCTTTTCACTTTTTGTTGAGTCACCACTTATTCTATGAGCACCTTCTTGAGAGCATAGTTGTCATTCTTGTGTTTGTCTCAAAACTTGGTTAATTATGTCATGACTTTGATGCTTGTCGTGGGAATGACCACGGCAGATGCTGCAATCGGCAGCGAGTAGTAGAACATGGGGCAAGGGCGGCCAGCCATCTACGGTGCGAGATGAGGGCTGAGACACAAGGATTTACCCAGGTTCGGCCCCCCGGAGGGTAAAGACCTACTCCTGCTAGATTGTATTATGGTGAGAGTACAATGGGGCGAGCTCGGCGGCTAGGCAGCGAGTCGCTTGGGTGTATGATGGAACGTATCTCTATGCGTCCTCTAGGGAGGTTTATATAGACTCACCTCCCTAGGGTTTACAGATCTCAACCGAATCAGTTAAGGTTTCATCAATTCTTTAACCTAATCCGACTGGGCCTATCTACGCTTCTGGGCCTTCAGCTTCCAGTCGCTTGAGTCCACGCCGGATCTTGATCCAGTCGCCGTCCTGCAGGCCCACTCGCTGGCACCAGGGCCAATAGGAAACGTCCTGCTGGGTAGACCCCGGTAGGCATATCCCCATCAGTAGTCCCTGAGGCCGTCGTTGATTGGTCGCAGGCATTCGCTGGCAGTCGAAGTATACGGGTCCAATGCGGACGCCCAGTCAAATCGGCGGCGGACTCCTAAATAAAGGAACAACTAGTTATTCCAGTCGCAATAACGGCGACCAATCGGGTCGCAGCTCGGCGAACGGGTCGGCGAATACCCAGTCACTGTTATAGTGATCGGGTCGGCGAATCGTCGAGTCGCGCGGAGCGACGAGTCGAATGGATGAATTTGGACCGTCAAGCGGGGTCAAAACTAGCCGTTGGGATAATCCAACGGTAACTTCGGCGTAATTACCGCGTAGTAACGGCTCCCGAAATTGGCGGGTAGCAACCGCTATATAAGGAGAATGACGGCTAACAGGGAAACACTCCTTCGTCCTTCCTACGATCTCGCCCATCTTCGTTTTCCACTCCGCATCGCGATCCAACCAATCCAGAGAGCCCCGACCTCCGCGAACTTCCAACCAATGGCCCCCTCCACCGAACCATGGGGCATATCCAAGTGTACCAGGGCGCTACTGGCGTCCTTCGAGGATGCCGGGATCCTACGCGCCGGCAGATGGCGCATCCCCGCGGCCGGAGAAGTGACTCCGGACCCGCGCGAGGGAGAATTCATCTGCTTCACCAGCCACCTGGAGCGGGGGGCTAGGGTTTCCCACTTCTCTCTTCTTCCGGCGCTTCTGCGCCTACTACGGGATCCAGCCGTCGGACCTAGGCCCGCATAGCATCGAGCAGCTCGCCATTTTCGTGGCATTCTGCGAGTGCTATCTGGGCTATAGGCCTTACTTCCCCTTGTGGCAAGATCTGTTCCATGGGAGGATCAGCCGCGAAGAATCAGGCGGCCCGATGCTGGCTACGGGTGGCCTGACGTTCCAGCTGAAGTCGAAGGTGTTATTCTTTGACCTGATGCTGCCCGCCAAGGCGGCAAACGAATGGAAGAAATCCTGGTTCTACGTCACCGAGTCGACTCCAGACGGCGAGGTGGCGCTCCCAAAGTACTTCGCCGGCCGGCCCGAACCGCGTCGGCTCTAGGTCGGCAAGCTTCCGCTGATCAGCGGATGGTTGTCGACGAAATGTTGCAAACCATCCGCGGCCTGAAGAAGAAGGGCCTCCAGACCATCAACCTCTACAACTGCTGGTTCGGGCGGCGGCTCGTGCCTTTGGCCCGCCACGAGCACTACATGTACGAGTATATGGGTAAGGACAACCCGACGAAGTCCTCCTTCGCTGAATGGCATCTTGACGACTACACCCTGGCCCTGAAGAAAATTACCCAGGCGGTGTATCTGGACGCGAAGGCCGGGGTCACCCCCTACACTGTGAGGCGCCCAGCTCCGACAGTAAGTCGTCGTTTCGCCACCACTCGCAGTAGCAGACGATGCATTCGCGGTTGTGCTGACGTTGTCTCATGTTTGTTGTAGTTGTTCCAAGTGGTGGAAGGCTGGCTCCCACCCGCAGACGACGAAAACTATGGATCGTCTATCCAGGACGGGAGCGAGTCGCCGTCCGCCAAAGGCGACGTCGGGAGCGACGATGGTGATGATGACGACGATGGCAAAGACGATCCCGTGGAAGACGCTGCCCCAACAGTTCGCAATACTCGTGGGCAACATCAGCGCGAGCTCGAAGCGAGTAGAAGCCTCGAGCCTCACGACGATGATGACGACGAGCTTCCCGAGCACACCTCACATCGTGAGGCCACGCCATCGAAGAAGAAGAAGGAGGAGGCGAAGGCTCCGCCGAAGAGGAAGACGAAGCCGGCAAAGAAGACGTCTCCGCCCCGATCCGCGACCAGTTCTGACGCCACCAGCTCGGCTAAGGGCGAGGCGGGGCGTACGACCATGGTGCCAGACGTTGCAGCCCCCTGGACGAGGTGCCTCTAGCGGCGTTTCCACCTCCATTCGCCCCGGTCTCTGGGTTGCGAGCTACTCAGGCCGCAACAGCTTCGCCTCCCAAGGAAGCTCCCACAGCCGTCGTCACGGAGGCTCCTGCCACAGCCTCGTCTTCGAAGAAACCCTCTGTGTCTTGGGCACACGGTGTATTCGAGATGGGCCTCAGTCGGAAGTTGGGGCCTGAGCTGGAAAGGCCTGCTAGCATCCGCACCGGTCTGCGGTTCATACCAGTCGCCAAGTAAGTCCTTTTCATCCTCTTGTCTTCCGTTGTAGTCGGACAGTCTTACTCATATCGTTGTTTCATAGGACTAGAGTTAAAAAGATTGGCCACCCTTCTGTGGCCAAGGTTCCACCAGTCGTGACCGAGGAGGATCCCTCACGGAAGAGGAAAACCGACGAAGTCGCTGCTCCCGCCGACGGTGCCAAGAGGGCGAAAGGCAACGACGTCGTCACGGTCTCTGACGACACGGAGATTGCTCCGAGCGAACCTCCGACTGCGGCGGAGGTGGCCTCGAAGACCAAGGAGGCTTTTGCCTCACCCGAAGTGTTCGAGCCGGCTCCTAGTGGTGCCGCGGCGTCCACTGCAACTTTCCCTCGCTTCATGGCCAAGGCGGCCGCAGCGAGTGGCATGGAGCCAACGAGCCGGACGCCTGGGGTCGCCGAGACGGAGGTCGAGCAGCGTCGCGGCCACACCACGGTCATGCTTGCATCTGTGGACGCGCTGCAACTTCACGGCATGCTGGGCGCAGCCATCCAGGTATGTCCAGTCCCCGAGGATTGGGCCACTGAATTTCAGTGGTCGGATTCTTAATGTTTTTGTAGCATCCAGTCCTCGAGTGCCTAGTCGCTGAATTTCAGCGGGTGCGCACTTAGGATTTTCAGTGTCCAGTCCCCGAGTGCCTAGTCGCTGAATTTCAGCGGGTGGGCACTTAGGATTTTCAGTGTCCAGTCCCCGAGTGCCTAGTCGCTGAATTTCAGCGGGTGGGCACTTAGGATTTTCAGTGTCGTTGACGGTTTATTTTGTGCGCAGGGCCTGCAGCGCGAATCGGCCGATCGGCTTGCAGCAAAGTGTCACATGGAGAAGGAACTCGTTGTCGTCCAGGAGACGAACAAGGGACTCCAAGCAATTGCGGCGGAGGCAGAGGAGGTCCGCCGGGGCCTTGTCCCGGTGGGTGACCTGACGGCGGCTCAATCTGCTTTGAGTACGGCCGAGAAGCGAATTGCTGATCTGGAGCGTGAGCTCAAGGAAGCGAATGCGGAGGCGAGCTTGGCGGAGGGGCGAGCGAAAGCTGCTGTTACTGCTGCCGCTGAAGAGCGGAAGGTGTCTGACGCACTCGTTGTTGGGCTGCAGAACGACTTCTCCTCGCTTCAAAGCTTCATCACGGGCCTCTGTCGTCCGCTAATTGGTAAACCTTTCTTCCGCTTTACTCTGCAACAACTGCGTTGTGGAGTCGTTGGTGTGCTCACTGCCGGTTTCTGTCCACAGGCCGTATTATAGATAGCTCGGAGGAGGCGCAGACGTACGACGCGCGGCAGTGTGTGACCACTCTGGTCAACTCGGCCGCGTTGTCCGCGACTTGCATTCGAGCATATCTTCAGGAGATATCACCCACAGAAGTGATCCCCAGCGACCTCGTCGAGGTATGGCATTATCTGGAGAAGGCTCCGTCAGTCGTCGAATTCATGACGCGGTCGGCCTTCCGGCGTGGGGCGGCGACAATGCTCAGCCTTGGGCTTGCCCATTTCCCGGAGGACTTCGACCTTGATGATGTGACGAGTGGCTACCCCTCGTCGACGGGCTCTGTGGAGATTGCCGAGGTGCTGAAGCTGACGGACCGGGCCGCGGTTTATTCCGATTGCGTTTAGGCGATGGGCGACCTCCTCCCCTATCAGGAGACGACTGTCGCCCCCAACGATCCCGAACCGAAGCATCTGGACTTCAAAGTCGAGCAGCCGTTCCGTGCGGCGATGGCGGGTGAGTTGACGACGTACCCGTCGAACCCGTACGTGCCCTTCATTCGCAACCGCAGGGGTGGCGGCGAGTCGGCGTCGAAACCTGCAGAGTAGAAGCATTGTGTCCTAGGGAGTTAGTAACAAATAGCCATTGGACTTATCTTGTAATTTGGAACGACTTTGTTCTGTTGTAATGGAACTTCGTGTTGTTTTGTGAATTGTTTCGTGATTATGAATGTTGATTGGACGAGTCCCCGAGCGCGTCCGCCCTTTTTATGGGGTTTACCTCGTTTGTTATGTGTTTTTGAATGTTTTGTCAATTGTTTCGCTATTGAGGTCGACTCACCAGGGCTCGGAGAGCCAGTGGGTGCTCTATACTTGACCGTTTTCCCGTGCGCGAACGGGGTCAGGTAGCCGAGTCCCCGAGCGTGGTACTTGGTGGTTCTAGTCGCAGCTCCAAGGTAGGTGAGGACTAAGCGCGTTAGAGTAAGCGCGTCATTCCTGCCTGACCTGAAGGATCAGTCGCATGGCGAGTCCTGGGCACGCTCTCATACTGGGCGTTTTTCCCTAGCCGCTCACATTTGACTGGACGTCAGTCCCCGAGCGTGGTACTTGGCCGTTCGAGTCGTTGTGCCGAGGATGCGGATGACTTTGGTTGCTGTGAGGAGCGAGGGCAGTTGTCTTGGCTCGGTAAGCCAGTCGGGCTAGGCGACTCCAATGGGGCTCCGGGTTGGCTTTTTCATGGACATTACAAGGCCTGGGGTCTCCCAGTGCCCTTGTACCGCACTACTTGGCCGTGCCGGTCGCTTTACCAAAGGTTGACTTCTGCGAATAGCCTAACGCTGTTATTACGAGTGCGAGTGGCACAAGACATGGAGAGTAGGCGCAATTTGCGGTAACCGATCTGTTTTATTTCATAGCAGGTGGAGGGTACATGAATGTAGTTTTAGGAGTAGTACTTCCGTAGGAGGTTTACATTCCACGGTCGCTTGACGTCGAGTTTCCCATCTCCTCGGACGTCGGTGAGGTAGTAGGCGTCGTTGCCTAGGACTCGCCCGATGGCGAATGGTCCCTCCCAGAGGGGAGGGAGAGTTTGTGCATGCCCTTCTTGTCCTGGATGAGGCGTAGTACCAGGTCGCCTTCCTGGAAAGTGTGAGTCCTTACTCGCCGGCTATGGTAGCGGCAGAGCCCTTGCTGGTAGATGGCGGTGCGGGAGCGAGCTAGGTCGCGTGCCTCGTCGAGCTGGTCGACTCCGTCTTGTCGTGCGAAGTTCGTTTGCAGCCTCTGTGTAGTTGACCACCCTTGGCGAGTCGTGCTCGAGGTCGGTGGGCATGACTGCCTTGGCGCCGTACACCATGAAGAAGGGTGTAAATCCTGTCGACCTGTTGATGGAGGTGCGAATGCCCCAAATGAGGAAGGGTAGCTCCTCGACCCAGCACCCAGCGGTGCGCTCGAGTGGTACTTGGAGCCGTGGCTTCGGGCCATGGAGGATGCTTTGGTTGGCTCGTTTCGCCTGGCCGTTGGACTCCGGGTGGGCGACAGAGGCGAGGTCGAGTCGGATGTGATGTGATGTTCCTCGCAGAACTCAGCCATGGCTCCTTTGGCGAAGTTGGTGTCGTTGTCCATGATGATGCTGTTTGGGAACCCGTAGCGATAGATGAGCTCGCGTAGGAACTTGGTGGCGGTCTTCCCGTCGCATTTGCGGACTGGCTTGGCCTCCATCCATTTTGTGAATTTGTCGACTGCGACCAGGAGGTGGGTGAAGCCGGAGGGGGCCTTCTTGAAAGGTCCTACCATGTCCATGCCCCACACGGCGAACGTCCAGGTGATGGGGATTGTCTTGAGCGCCGAGCTCGGCACGTGGGTCTGGTTGGCGTACTTCTGGCATCCGATGCACCGCTGGACAATGTCGACAGCATCTGAGTGTGCGGTAGGCCAGTAGAAGCCGTGTCGCATAGCCTTTGTGACTAGAGAGCGGGCGCCGGCATGGTGTCCGTAGTCGCCGGAGTGAATGTCTTGGAGGATTTTGTGTCCTTCAGCGGGTTGAACGCAGCGTTGGAACACGCCGGTCACGCTGCGCTTGTGGAGCTCGCCATTGATGATGACGAAGGATTTTCAGCGGTGTGCTATCATCCGGGCATCTGTTTCATCCGCTGGCAGGGTGCCTCCCTCCAAGTAGGCAGTGTACAGCGCGGTCCAGTCGTCTGGCTCGGCGATAAGTGCGACCAGGGCTGCCTCTGGTTGCAGCAGGATTCCGATGTCGATCTCCCTTGGGGGAGACGGAAGGCATGGTGATGGTGTTGAGGAAGACGCCGGCGGGTGGTGCGAGTCGAGCCGAGCCGATGCGAGAGAGTGCGTCGGCCTCCTCGTTCTTCCGCTTGTCAATCCACTCGACGGAGTAGCCTGCGAAGTGTCCACCCAGCTTGTCCACTGCTTGGCGGTATGCCGCCATGGTGGGGGAGACAGCGTCGCAGGTGCCAGGGACTTGCCCGGCGACGAGGTCGGAGTCTCCGTAGCAGCGCAGGCGGTTGACGTTCATTTCCTTGGCAGCTCGCATGCCGTGGAGTAGCGCCCCGTACTCGGCCATGTTGTTGGTGCAGGGGGTGAAGTCGAGGCAGAGGACGTAGCAGAGCTTGTCGCCCTTTGGAGAAGTTAGCACGATCCCTGCTCCTGCGTCGTCCCTGTTCTTGGAGACGTCGAAGTGTAAGCTCCAGTAATGGAGGTATGGCAGCTTTTCTGGCTGCTGGGCCTCTTCCCAGTCGGCGATGAAGTCCGCGAGAGCCTGCGACTTAATCGCTTTGTGCTGCTCGTACTTGATGTTGTGGACGCCGATCTCGACGGCCCACTTGGCGACTCGCCCGGTCGCCTCACGGTTGCGGATGATGTGCTGCAACGGTGCTGAGGAGACGACCGTTATCGGGTGCTCCTGGAAGTAGTGTGGCAGTCGCCGTTGTTCTCTGAAGACCGCGTATACCATTTTTATGTATTGCGGGTAGCGCTGGCGCGACTCGGTGAGGACTTCGCTGATTTAGTACACTGGTCGATGTACCGGGCGCTCCTTTCCTTCCTCTGGTCGCTCGACGACCATGACGGCGCTGACGACGCGCTCGAAAGCCATGACGTAGACCAGGATGGGTTCCTTGTCAACGGGGGCGGCGAGTATCGGTGCTGCGAGTAGCACCTTCTTGAGGTCGCGGAGCGCGTCGTCCGCCTCCTTGTCCCACTAGAAAGTGGGATTCTTGCGCATCAGGCGGTAGAGGGGCATCGCCTTTTCGCCCAATCGGGGGATGAAGCGACTGAGAGCCCCGACTCGCCCGGCCAGCTTCTGGACGTCGCGCAGGCACTCGGGTTTGCCGATTCGAGCAATCGTGTCGATCTTGGTGGGGTTCTCCTCGATCCCGCGCTTGGAGACGACGTATCCCAGTAGCTGCCCTGCTGGTACACAGAAGGTGCATTTGCCTGGGTTTAGCTTTATCTTGTATTTCTACAGGTTGGCGAATGTTTCCGCCAGGTCAGCGAGTAGGTCGCTCTGGCGAGCGGACTTCACCACCACGTCGTCGATATTGCGGCCAATTTGGCTCACAAGGCACTCCTGCATGCACCGCTGGTAGGTCGCCCCGGCGTTCTTGAGGCCGAAGGTCATGGCAGTGTAGCAGAAGGCTCCGAATGGCGTGATGAACGCCGTTTTCTCTTCGTCCTCAACGGCCATTTTGATCTGGTTGTACCTAGAGTAGGCGTCGAGGAAGCATAGCGACTTCGAGCCCGCGGTGGAATCGATGATTTGATCGATCCGCGGGAGGACGAATTGCTCCTTCGGGCAGGCGCTATTTAAGTTTGTGTAATCGATACACATCCTCCAGGTCCCATTTTTCTTCTCGGCCAGGACTGGGTTTGCCAGCCACTTGGAGTACTTGATTGGCCGGATGAAGCCTGCAGCGAGTAGGCGCTGCACCTCCTCGGCGATGGCTCGGCGGCACTCTTCATTGAAGGGCCGCAGCGACTGCTTGACAGGTCGCACTTTGGGGTCGGCATTGAGTTTGTGCTCAGCGAGTTCCCAAGGGACACCAGGAATGTCAGAGGGCTTCCATGCGAAGATGTCCCTGTTCTCACGGAGGAACTCGATGAGCGCGCCTTCCTATGCTGGGCTCATGCCTGTCCCGATCGTCACTGTCTGGCTGGAGTCGCCTGGGACCAGCTCGACGGTGCGGGTATGCGTCGTTGCCTCGAAGGCTGAGGTGTTGCCGCCCTCCGAGTTGGGCTTCTTGAGTATGGTGGGGTCGTCGTTGTTGACCCCGCTCGTGTACTTGGTGAGCTCGTCGGCGTGGTTGGCCTCTGCCGCGATGACGGCGTCGGCGAGTTCAGCTCCTTTGGCCTCGCACTTGGCGGCCATGTCGGGGTCGCCGTGGATGGTGATGACGCCGCGCGGTCCGGGGAGCTTCATCGCGTTGTACACGTAGTGGGGTGCCGCCATGAACTTGGCGAACGCCTGGCGCCCCAGGACGTAGTGGTAGGGGCTGTCGAAGGGCACCAGCTCGAAGACGATCCGCTCGGTGCGGAAGTTTGCCGGTGTGCCGAAGGTGAATGGCAGCGTGATCTTGCCGATCCGGTACGCCTTCCGACCGGGGACGATGCCGTGGAACATGGTGTAGGTCGTCTCGATCATCGACCGCGGGAGCCGTAGTCACCTGAAGGTGTCCAGGTATAGGATGTTGATGGAGCTGCCGCCGTCCATCAATGTCTTGGGGAGCCAGTAGTCTCCCACCTTGGGCTTGACCACCAGGGCGACTCGGCCTGGGTACAAGATTCATGGCGAGTGGTCCTGGCGGCTCCAAGTGATTGGTTGCTCAGACCAGTTGAGGAACTAGGGGACGTCTACCTGGGCCACCGCGTTGACGGTGACGGCGCGGGCGATGACCTTCTTCTCGCGCTTCGTGTTGAAGCCTGTGAAGGTGTGGAGCGAGCCGGCCACGCTGCCGAATTTTCCGCCGTTTGGCGGGTTGTTGTCGGGGTCTTCCCGTGCACGCCGTGCCTTCTCGATCTCCTTGAGAGAATGGCAATCAGCGGTCGTGTGTGTAGCAGGCTTTCCTTCTCTGCTGTGAAATACACAAGGTTGGTTAAGAAGGGCCGCGGGGTCGAACCTCGGCTTCGCCTTGTAGTTGGCACCGTCGCGGCGGAAGCTCTTAGGCTCGCGCTGCGCGTATCCAGCGTTGGCGACGAAGTCGACTCGCCCGTCACTGCGGCGCTTGCCGGTGAGGTGAGTGTTGTTGTAGCGTAGATCGGATCGTCTTCCGTTGTCGTTGCCGCTCGTGCGGCGTTATCCTCCCGACTCGTCGTCGGTTTCTTGGTTTGGGTCTTCCTCCGCGTACCTTTTGGCGATCTCCAGGAGATCCGGTATGTTGTCGAGTGTGCGGTACACTCGTTTGAGCTTGGCGACCAGGGGCTCGTAGCGGCACGAGGTCTTGAAGAAGTGGATCGCGGTGTCTGGGTGGATACCGACCGCGTTGTACCACGCTTCTTGCCACCGTTGGACCCAGCTGCGGGTCGACTCGCGAGGTCCCTGGACGCATCGTTGCAGGTCCTCGATGGTGGTGGCGCGAGTGTATAAACCCTCGAAGTGCCTGATGAAGCGTTGCACATCTCTTCCCAGGAGTCGATGCTATCCGCGGGAAGAGTGTTGATCCACTGCCTGCACGCTCCGTCCATCATCAGGAGAAGGTAGCGGGCGGCTAGTAGATCGGTGTGGCCGGCAATTCCCATCGCCATGAGGTAGGTATCCAGCCACACGGAGGGATCGTACGAGGGGTCGTACTTCTCTATTTCCTTCGGCGCTTTGAAGTTCGCCGGATATCTCTCACCTCGGATCATCGGTCCGAAACATCGGGGCCCGAGTCGGCTTAGCGACCCCCTCGGCTCACCGTCGCGGCGGTTGGTGAGGGTATGCCGCAGGTCGTTGACGATGGCGTGCGCGCCAGCTTTGGTTGTTGATAATGTGGGTGCGGGCGTCGACGTGTTGACCATTGGCGGCGACGAAGTTGGTCGCCGGCCGAGGGTCGTTGGTGGAGAGTGCCGCATTCGCGGGTCGGTGTTGGAGCTGTAGTAGTTCGGGTGGCGGGCAGTTGACGGTGTTTGCCGCCATGGGGCGGCCGCTTGAGGCTGCTCTGCTGCCCGATAAGCGCGAGTACATCTGACCCTGTGAGTCGACGCCTACGTTTTGTTGCTCGACCACTTTTGCAAGCAGGGCCTTGGCGTACTGGATCTGTAGGGCGCCTTCACCAGTGGCTACGATGTTGTCGACTGCTGCTCGGCCCGCGACGAGGTTGTCCATTGGGGTGGAGAACAGCGGTAGGCCGTTCGCGTCTCGCTCCCATGAGGAGACCACGATCCGCGGCTAATCCCTGGGGGGAGCACGGTTGGGTGGTGGCGGGGCGCCATTGGCCGTTGACCCTGGTGGGGGATGAGTGCTTCCTCCTGGTGGAGCGTTCCCGCAGATTGCTCGCTCGGCTGCGCGGGCCGGGTCGTTCTCGTCGTCGAAATTCAGGACGCGCCCCTAGACAGTGGGGTTCAGTCGCGACCTAATTCGGAGCTGGTGGTAGCGCGACAACTCCTGTGCTGTTACCTGCTCGAGGCGAAATTTTTCGCGCTCGGCTTGTTCCTTGCGGACTGCTTCTGCCAGTTTCAGGCGGAGTCCCTCGACCTCCGTTGTCGTCGCGTTGGGGGGATCGGCGTGGAGAATGGATCTTCCGGCGGGTCGGCGCCAATCGCCATGTAGGTCGCGGCGTGGCGGTCGGTTCCGTCGCGGAGGTAGGCGAAGTTCTCCGACCCGGAGTCGAAGTCGAAGATCCCAAGGATAGAGGGATCCTCGAAGTCTCCGACATTGGAGACCTGGGTGATGGAGCCCGCGGGTGACGCGGCGACAATGGACCCGGCGAGTGACGCCGGGGTCGCCAAATCGGCGTCGTCGTTGAGGGCCGCGTCTTCCGTGGCCGCGGTGGTTTCGGCCGCGTTGCTGTGGGCCGAATCATACTCGGAGGCGAGGCGGTGGATCGTGCGGACCTGGCTCTCAGAGAGCCGGTCGCGTGGCAGCGACTAACAGATGCGAGCCGAGTCCTCCGAGACGATGACGTTGGTGAGGCCGACGAAGAGGCTGATCGTGCCGACCGGCAGGATCATGCTGCGCGTGACGGGTCGCACCGCCGGGAAGTAGCTGCTCGGCAAGATCTGGAGCATCTCGCCGATCGCAATCATGCGGCCGGTGGCGGTCGTCTCATTGATGGGAAGATTGGATCTCGCCGCAGAACACCGGCCTGACCGGCCAGGCCCCACGGTGGGCGCAACTGTTGTGGGAATGACCACGGCAGATGCTGCAATCGGCAGCGGGTAGTAGAACATGGGGCAAGGGAGGCGAGCCATCTGCGGTGCGAGATGAGGGCTGAGACACAAGGATTTACCCAGGTTCGGCCCCCGGAGGGTAAAGACCTACTCCTGCTAGATTGTATTATGGTGAGAGTACAATGGGGCGAGCTCGGCGGCTAGGCAGCGAGTCGCTTGGGTGTATGATGGAACGTATCTCTATGCGTCCTCTAGGGAGGTTTATATAGACTCACCTTCCTAGGGTTTACAGATCTCAACCGAATCAGTTAAGGTTTCAGCAATTCTTTAACCTAATCTGATTGGGCCTCTACGCTTCTGGGCCTTCAGCTTCCAGTCTCTTGAGTCCACGCCGGATCTTGATCCAGTCGCCGTCCTGCAGGCCCACTCGCTGGCACCTGGGCCAATAGGAAACGTCCTGTTAGGTATACCCCGGTAGGCATATCCCCATCAATGCTTGTATCTCTGATATCTTTATTTTTAGTCTTCATGTGAACTTCAGAGGTGCCTTGACATTTATATTGTGCTCTACAAACAAAGGGCAAGCGAGATACCACTCTATCATACCTTACTATGAGCATTGCAATGTTGCTTATGTTTATGTTCCATGCTACTTATTATTATTGAGTTGGTTTCTCTTCATAGCTTGCAATGACTATTGAGTAGACTTAGTTGCTTACTTCTTATTATGAATGGTTTAAGTATCTGCTCATGTGCTGAGAATATATACATCATATGAAGCAAATGTGTTTGTGAAAGTTCTTTTATTGCACTTAGTTTTCAACTGAATTGCTTGAGGACAAGCGATAAGCTAAGCTTGGGGGAGTTGATATGTCCAAAACGTATCTACTTTCCCGAACACTTTTGCTATTGTTTATCCTCTAAACCGGTGTGATTTGGATACAACTAACACGGACTAACGTTGTTTTCAGCAGAATTACCTTGGTGTCTAGTTTTTGTGCATAAAATCTACTATCAGGAAAAATCCCGAAAAATATGCCAAAAATCCTATTTCACAAGAAGATCCATGGAGCTAGAGTACAGGACGGAGTGGAGGCCTAGGGGCCCACACCCCTGCCAAGCGCGGGTGCGCCCAGCCCGCGCCTAGGGGAGTGCGGCCACCCTAGGCACCCCCTCGGGCTCCCTCTGCGCCTATAAGTTACCCCTTGACCTAAAAACCGAGGGGGGTCGACGTTTTTTCAAAAAGAGTTCCGTTGCGCCGCCACCACCAGAAGCCGCGATTCGGATCCAGAAACTCCGTTCTGGCATCCTGCCGGGACGGGGAATTTGGGGAGGATCATCGCCATCATCATCACCAATGCCTCTCCATCAAGCATCGATGTTTCCCTCATACATGAGTGAGTAATCCCCCGATGTAGGCTATGGGGATGGTAGGGATTGGATGAGTTCTATCATGTAATCGAATAAGATTGTTAGGGCATGGTGCCTAGTATCTCTATTAGTGCTATTTGACTTTCTTGCAACTTGTTGTGCTTAATGCTTGTCACTAGGGCTTGAGTGCCATGATCTCAAATCTAAACTTATTATTGAATCATTATGATAGTATTGTTTGTGATCTTATCTGCAAGTTGTGTACACAGATCATTGTCCGGATCCAAAGGCCCCGAAGTGACAGAAATTGGGACAACCGGAGGGGATGGCTGTGGTGTGAGGATCACATGTGTTCACAAAGTGTTAATGCTTTGCTACGGTGCTCTATTAAAATGAGCACCTTAATTGCCAGTAGTTCCCTAGAGGCCCCGCTGCCACGGGCTGGCTGGAAAGAAGATGTTGTGCAAGTTCTCATTGCGAGCATGCATGACTATATATGGAGCATATGCCTAGGATTGTTTAGTATTTGGATGATTATTCTTATTTATCTGCAATCCCCTAGATCTTGAAGTTACATGTTTAGACTCGTCCATGCAACGCTCGTCCATCCATACCTATGCCTACCGCGCTCGTATCCTACTGTTTACTGTTACTATTGCTACTGTTTCACTGCCGCTGTTGCTTTGCTGTTGCTACTACAAACTGTTGCTACTGATAAACTTTTGTGAGCAAGAACTATTTCCAGGTGCAGCTGAATTGATAACTCAGTTGTTAAGGCTTGCAAGTATTCTTTGGCTCCCCTTGTGTCGAATCAATAAATTGGGTAATACTACCCGTGAAGACTGTTGCAATCCCCGATACTTGTGGGTCATCAACAACACATCCTAATAAACTAGAGCTCCTGAGAGGACACATGCATAGCAATAGTATTTTGATCCAACTGAGTGTACCACGAAGCACCGGGCTACAAATGATTATTAAGTGTAAAACACCGATCAAAGCATTAAGTGGTGATGTTGTTGTGATCCTGAATGGGTCGCTAAGCAAAGACCGTACAACTCTTTATGTCACTGGGTTTACAATGAGATTGCCGCTAGCCAAGTATGTTACCTCAAGCCTTGATCAATCTCGGGGGTTTTGGGTACCTACAAGTCCAAAGGTCGAGGCAAGAGACAAAGAAACAAAAAATACAAATCCCTCTTTCAAACAATACATAATTCTCCCATAGATTAGATGCACATAAACTCTATGAGGTTTCTCCCCAATCCGTAGCCGTGAGGACTACTCACTCAAAACAGTAAGATGAAGGATAGAAAATATTGTGCAAAATACTTGAAAGGATACGGATGTCGCCTAGAGGGGGGGTGAATAGGCGATTAAAACTTTTCCTAGAGTGGCTCATCAAAGGCGGAATAAAACTAGTGTTTACTTTGTTAAGCACAACCTAGAACAACTAAGGTTCACCTATGTTCAACAACAACTTATGCTAAGAAATACAAGCAACAAAGTGATAGCAAGATATATATTACTTCAAGCACGAAGGCTATCACAATGTAAAGTGCATAAGTAAAGAGCTCTGGTATAGAGATAACCGAGGCACGCGGGGACACCGATATTTTACCGAGTTCCTCCCAACATGGAGTATGTCTCGTCTGGAGAGGGGGTGGTATCAAACCACCAATTCCACAAAAGGCCTCCCTTATTCTCCGGTGAATCTCACCCCAACGGGATCGATCCATGCTTCCACTATCGGTGCACTTGTCGGTGGCAACCGGAACCTCTCACAAGGTTGGGGCACAACTCCACAACTTAATTAGAGGCTCCCAACAAACGCCACAAAAGGCCACAATGCCACCAAGGCCACAAACCATCTAGGGTTCCAAGAACCCAAGAGGGACAAGCTCCAATGAGCAACTCAAACCAAATCCTCCGAGGAGAACTCAAACCGATGCACCAAATGCAAATGGCAAGAACACCACAAAGATGCTCAAATACCTCACTCTCAAGTTCCAACAAAGCTACTAAAGCTATTGGGGGAACAAGAGAGGAGGAATCAAAGAGAGACACAAAATCCCCCAAAATCTAGATCCCCAAAGATACACTCACAAAGAGATGTTTTGGTTTGGTCAAAACGTAGATCTAGATCACCTTCAACAACCCCTCAAATATATGCAAGAATCAATGGAGGGGTGTGTAGAAATCAAGCTTAAAGAGTAAAGCAAATGGGGGCAAAGCTTGGACAAGAAAAGGAGGAAGAAGTAACCCTAAAAGACAAGGGGGCAAAGCTATTTAAAGAGAGGGGCCAAATGTGCCCGTTGGGGCATTTTTCCTGGACGGACCGGTACTACCGGTTTTAACCGGTAGTACCGCTCGCGCCAGGAAAAAAAGGAAGCAGCAGCAAGTGGTGACGGCGCACGCGGGACAGGGCGAGGGAGAGGGACCCAGCTGGCAGCAATGCGGCAGCAGAGCAGCAGCGCGGCAGCAGAGCTGCAGCCAGCAGCGCAAGCGAGCAGCGTGGCACAGCAGCAGAGCAGCGGTGGGGCCAAGCAGCATGCGCGGCAGCAGCAGCAATCGCGAGCGGCAGTGCGTGCACGCGAACGCACGCGAGCGAGTGACAGCGGGCCCAGCGGCAGCGGCGCACCACGCGAGCGGACGAGCGCGGGTCAGTGCGCGCAGGCACGCGGGAATAGCGCGGGCCCAACGCAGCCACGCGGCAGGCGGGCGATGAACGCGAGCGGGCGCGCGCGTGCCGGCGCGACTCAACGCGGCAGCGGCGGTTGCAGACGCGAAAAACTAGTCGAGCTAAATCTGGATCTGGATCTAAAACTGGACAAATAAACTGGGGAAAAGTTTCTGGGCCGACCGGTACTACCGGCCCACCCGGGCAGTACTACGGGGCCGGCCGGTAGTACCGGATCTGGGTACCTAGCGAGACAGAACGAAAACGGGCCGTTTTCAGGCCCGGGCGGTACTACCGCTCGGCCCAGAAAACAGACTGACAGGCAAATATTCAAACAGTAATAAATTTTGACTGGAAGCTCCGATTGACCCTATTCAAATTGCGTTGGATAGAGGACGACAAGGGCTTCCCAATAAAAAGTGGAAATATTGATTATCACCAAGTGAGAGAGTATCAAGTAGAATAATGTGATGTACCTCACTTGGTGAGAAACCGAAAAGCCGCATAAATCAAAATCTCAACAAGATACAAAAGGGAGATCCGATTTTGATGAACAAGAGCTTGTTATGGAGATTACCACAAGTTCTATATCCTCACATGGATAATACCAAATAACACCCAAATACGATGATGCAAGTATGCAAAGGTTTGAGCTCTCTCCGAACGATGTGACCAAATTACTCATACGAGAGCCCCTCTTGATAGTACGGTTATCTATCCTAAACCCGGTCTCACACACACAACGTGAGACCGGAAAAAGGGAAAACCTATCAAGATTATACCTTTGCCTTGAGCATTCCACTTGAGCTCGATGTAGACGATCTTGCCCTTCTCAAGATGGAACGCCTTTCTTAATTCCTCATCATCGACCTCGCATATTGAGCTTGCCCAACATATCTTCTTTGCATTTCATCGACCTTGAAGCCAACACATGCTCCAAGCGATGCCAATGGACAAATCCTACAAGTATAACTTAATACACACATTAGTCCATAAAGATTGTCATTAATTACCAAAACCACACATGGGGGCCCAACATGTTCTTTCAATCTCCCCCATTTTGGTAATTGATGACAATCCCTTTAAGAGGGTTTATATAAGGAATATTAATGAATAAAACGGTAATACCAATATCAAATGCTACAAGAGTATGTGAAATTGGTACCACCACCATATATAGAGCAAACTCCCCCACAATCTATGCATGTGTGATGAACTTGAATTTCATTGCATATATTGCCAATCATTATCATTGGTGGAGTTTCCTCTATATATACCACATGCAAAGCAACAACAAAGATGCAAGAGCATGAGAGGCAAATGCACAAGAAAAAACTCAATGCATAAACCAAATTCCCTTAAACCCTCTAAAACTTCTCCCCCATTAGCATCGATTGCCGAAATGGGTGACAAGTTCTAGAAGGCAAATATAATAATAATTCCTCCAAAGGTGTGCCTTCGCACATATCCAATGATGAATACTTGGGAGGGAGTAGAAATATATCGAGGACCCGAAGATTGCAAAAATAAAGTCAAATGATGCAAGCAACTACAAGGTCCGACAAACCAATTGAAAACAACAAATGAGTTCAAATGGAACCTACAAGATATTATGATATGAGCAAGAGAGTGCTTTAAATAACAAATATAGAAGCTCCCCAAGATTTGTGCACTATTCAACATAAATGCATTAGAATACATTTTGCACAAATATGGAATCCTCGCTCCCCCATAAGCATTTAAAACACAACAAATGAGAAAGAAGACAAATGTGCATTATTAGATGAATTAGATGAGCTCCCCAAAGATAATGCACCAATTATGATAATTGTATTTGGGATCAAGGTGCATAATCATGGAATCCTCACTCATCCAAGTTCATTTAACAATACAAGGCATGAGAGAATAAATATGAGTGCCCAAAGATGCAAACCGAAGAATCAAAAGGAATAGAAAGGTGGTCTCCAAGGATTTAAAAATCAACTAAAATTATCTTCTCATATGTGTATATGTCTCTAAGTGGATGACATCACAAAGACATATGCCCATAAAGAAACAAGCACATACAAGGAAGATATACAATAAAGCACATGGAAGCAAAAATGAAGTCACAACATATACCAATAAGATTTTTGCTTTAAAGCATGGCCAAAGGCTCACATATATATTATTGTACATAATGGACTTCAAACACAAACACACTACATATATTACAACTATCACTAAGGGAAAAGGAGAAAGTTGAAATATATGAAGAAAGGCAACAAGTATCATAATAGAAAATAGACTAGCAAAATCTCACTATTGCATATGAGAGAAGTTGAGGAAATGATAGGCAATAAAATTGCTAGATTGACATATTTGGGATTGGAGGATCATGTGCATGATTTTGTATAGTCCCAACTACATGTACTCATCTCAACTTAAACACATATACACTAGAGAGTCCTCTTAAAACCATGGCTAGAACTACAACAATTACAGATACATTAATTCATGCTAGAAGGCAACCGACAAACGGTTGGAATCAAGATATGTGAGCATGAGAAAGAGATACTTGTTACCGAGATATAATTGGTAGGATGTAGAGGATATGAATTCGTTGATCATCCTATAGCTTGCCTCAAATTTTCTTCTAAGCATCACTTCTTCAAAATTGAGAGACAAGCGTCCAATATATCTCCAATGTACCTAAAACACAATTAAGTACAAAATGGTCCCCAAACTTATTGGGTCCAAAGTAGTTAGAGAAACTACAATACATAGGAGAGACTCCACATAATTATGTGCACATTGATATGAAATTGAATTTCATGCACAACTTAGCCGATGGGAATTGGTGGAGTTTCCCCTATATATTGGATCAAAGAAAGCAAGCATGCCATAATATAATCATATAGTAAATATGCATGCATAAAGCTTTCAAGAACCAAAAAGGAGATACAATTTGAACAAAACATCAAGTAAATCGAGATGGCACATACAAGAGTGTGATAAGACAAGCTGTGTACAAATTGTATCAAATAACCAATTCAACACATGAAAGAGCATAAGTTCAAAAATGAACTAGGCAAGAGCCAAAGAGCAAGAGATAGATAAAAATACAAATGCTCAAGGATTTATCTCATTCTAAAATGGTCAAAAGTGTGAAACAAGGAATGAGGCAAAACCAACTCCCAAAAAGAGAAAGGTTCCAATAAGAAACCAAACTCCCCAAACTTCTCATGATGGCACAAAATACCAAAATGAAAAGATTGAGGTTCCAAGCACATAAAACCCGATATGGACCAAACAAAGAAGCATAAATATGAGTGTTCTAAATAATATAGGTGAGCTCCCCCATCGATAGTGCATTATGTAGGATTTTCCTTTTAAATGCAAAATGCACACAAATGGGATCATCACTAGTCCCTACAATAAGTAAAACACAAGAGGATATCAATAAAATAAGAAGATCCACAAGAAGCAAGGAAGGCTTGGGAGACAACACAAAACATTTTCTTGGCCAAAGATAGGATAAAATTAAGCAAGGCCAAAGTGAATATGCTCAATAAATTCTACCTCACATTGAGTACTCATTGTCCAAGGACAAGAAATATTGGGAATAATTTGCCCTAGGTAGTTCATACGGATATCCAAGATCATATACACACAACAAGAAGCATATAACTAAATATAAGAATTGAGCATGATACTTCAAACAAGATTCTTGGTAGCTTCCAATAGTCACACAATCACTAGTGATTAGAGTAATTTGAAGCAAATGGTTTCCATGTGAATATAAATATCTAAATATGAGGAAACACAAACCAAGAACCATTCTCATATACAAGATCCAACATAAGATCAATAAAGCCATTCAATCAAATTGGAACTTGTATGAGCAAATGTGTCACATAGGTGCTAGATAATTATCAATATCAATTCTAAGTGACACAACCTCGAATATTCACATTTTCTAGGATTGTAATATGCACTAAGCATATGACTCCCCCATAATGTGACACTACCATAAAAACCAACACGAGGCAAAAATAATAAAAATAGAGATAATTAATGGACATTATAAAATTAAATTTCTCATGAGAATTATACCACATAGAGACTAGACAATAATCCAATATAAATACTAGGTGGTATTCCTCATGTACACACATTTTTAGGATTGTGGAATGCCCAAGCATAACACTCCCCCAAAATGGGATAATCCATTAATCTCTCACAAGAGCCAAATAAGATACCAAATATAACCAAGTAAGGCTCAAACACAAGAAACACACATACATGGAGTGCCACCTAATCATACACAAATATGCTTGATACCTCAAGATAATTAAGTGGATAGCACAACATGTACAAAATCATGGAAGATACAAAACCAAAACATGCACAAGGGGCGAGTAACTTTCAATGTAATGAGTTAAGCATATGTTACCGCAAGGAGGAACATTGGAAATATAAAATAATCATGATAATACAAATGGCTTGTCTTGACAATAATAATTGATGAAGATCCCTCAATTCTTCATAATGTAGCCAAGACTTCAATGCCCTCCAAAACACACCTATTGATCAAGTTTTGGCTTGTTGGTCCCCAACCAAGTTGGGTCCTAAGAAGTTAGTCACAATAGGCTTGGCAACCCAAATGGTTCTTTTCTTGACACCACATTGGGCACCAACAAATTTGGCAAACACATTGCCAACCTCATCCTTACAAAGTGAATAAGCATCATCAATCAAGATAGTATGGGATGAGGAGATACCAATAGTGCATGAGGAAGAAATGTGCCCCTTCTCGCGGCATATGTAGCAAGTTCTACTCTTGCCATCTTTCTTCTTGGATGAAGAAACAACTTGAGGAAGAGCTTGAGTCTTCTTGGGAGGAGGCCCATCTCTAACAATATGTAGAGCTTGAGGCCGCTTCCCTTGTTGCTTCTTGCTAAGGGACTTCTTCTTTAATGGGAAATGTTTGACATGATGCCCTTCTTCCTTGCACTTGAAGCAAACAATGTTGGCCGGATTCTTGACTTGATCTTGGCCATTCTTCTTGTTATCCTTGTGCTTCAACTTGATAGTGGACTTGTTCTTGACATTTGAGTTGAATCCAAGCCCACTCTTGTCATTGGGGGATTTTTGCACACTCAAGATTTTGTTGAGTGCGGCCTTCCCTTGATGACCCTTTTTCAAGTCATTTCTCAAAGAAGTGACTTGAGCCTTGAGCTCTTTTATTTCCTCTACATGGTTAGTTTCAACAAAAGTACTAGAGGAAGTAGATGCTACATTGTTAGAGCAACAAGGCACGGAATGTAATTCATCAAGAGATATAGCATGGTTGTGAGAGGATGAATTACAAGGACTAGCACATCGCAATATAACGTTTGGAGTAGATATAGTGCTAATGTCCACATGAGGCCCACTAGATGTTACCTTTGACATGATGGCCTCATGAGCTAACTTTAGCCTACCATGGGAGACTAGAAGATCCTCATGCGAGCTCGAGAGCTTAACATGACTTTCTTCTAATTTCCCATAGTTTCTAATTAGCAACGCAAGTTGAGCCTTTAGCTCAACATTCTCCTTCAAAGTAGATGCTTCACAAGAAATAGAGTTAGTAGCACAAGCATCATTACTATTTGCAAGAGGTGAGGGCAACTTGGCAAGATCTTTTGAATATGAGGCTTTGAGTTTCTCATGTGACTCCGTGAGTTTGATGAGCTCACCCTTTATGACCCTAGAGCCATTTTTGAGGTGCTCAAAATCCTCAAGGAGTTTAGCATAAGCAACTTGAGTCTCATCATTTTTATTTTTGAGATAACTTGCCACCTCAAGATCTCTATCATGAGATTCCTTTACTCTAGATAGCTCTAAAGCAAAGGTCTCCGCAAGAGATTCCTTGGTGGTTTGTTCCTCTTCAAGAGCTTTATTTAGGTTTGCAATTATATTAGCATACTCACGCTCAAGACTACACATTTTATCAACGTTGTTATCATGCACCTCAATTTGTGTTTCTAACTTATCAATATGTTCTTTGCTCTTAATAGCAAAGTCCAAGACTTCAACAAAGTTAGAACAAGCAATATCCTTTTTAAGAAGGGCACGATAAACAATCTCACCCTTCTCATATAAATCATCAATATCAAGATCTTCTTCCACATTATCCACATCCTCCTCATCACAAGATGTAATGGGTTACAAAGTAGGAGTTACCTTAGAATCCCTAGCCATAAGGCATAGGTGGGTACCGGAAGAAGGTGAAGATGAGATTGCATTTGTGGCTTCATTCAAAACCATGTGTTGGCCCATAGAATCTTCGGTTTCCTCTACATGGTTAGCAACACAAGCACTAGAGGAAATGGAAGCATTTTTATCATGGCAACAAGACAACACAAACATATCATCATGAGATTTATTCAAGTCATTTCTACATGATATGCAAGGACTATTAACACAAGCATGCAAGGAGTTTGTAGTGCTAGAAGTGTTAAAGTCCAAAGATAGATCATTGCAACTAGATAGAGATGAGGGATTACAAATAGTAAGCACACTATCCAAATTGCAATTTCTATCACCACTCACCATATCATTACCTTGTGAAAAGTCACATGTTGGTGAAGTGGTAGAGGATGAGAACTCATCTCGACCGGAAGTGTAAGCAACACAATCATCCTCAATAATGTTTGACACAACATATTTATATTGAAGTTTTGTCCATAACTCATGAGCGCTCCAAAAAGGAATGATTGAAGATGTAACTACATAGCTCAAAGCATTAACAAGCACATTAGAAGCTTGAGCATCGAGATATAAGTTTTTCTCATCCTCAGTAGATAGATTTTTGAAATACATTGGAGGATAAAAACCTATATCTACAATACGCTCCAAATTTGGGTCCATGTCCCGAAAATGAATGAGCATGCGATTTTTCCATATATCATAATTTGTGCCATCGAATGTGAACATGTCATTGTGCACTAATCCTCTAGCCGACATCTTTACTCTCAAGGCGGTGAAGCCTAAAATGAGAGACCGTGCTCCGATACCAATTGAAAGGATACGGATGTCGCCTAGAGGGGGGTGAATAGGCGATTAAAACTTTTCCTAGAGTGGCTCAACAAAGGCGGAATAAAACTAGTGTTTACTTTGTTAAGCACAACCTAGACCAACTAAGGTTCACCTATGTGCACCAACAACTTATGCTAAGCAATACAAGCAAAAAAGTGATAGCAAGATATATATTACTTCAAGCACGAAGGCTATCACAATGTAAAGTGCATAAGTAAAGAGCTCGGGTATAGAGATAACCGAGGCACACGGGGACACCGATATTTTACCGAGTTCCTCCCAACATGGAGTACGTCTCGTTTGGAGAGGGGGTGGTATCAAACCACCAACGCCACAAAAGGCCTCCCTTATTCTCCGGTGAATCTCACCCCAACAGGATCGATCCACGCTTCCACTATCGGTGCACTTGTCGGTGGCAACCGGAACCTCTCACAAGGTTGGGGCACAACTCCACAACTTAATTGGAGGCTCCCAACAAACGCCACAAAAGGCCACAATGCCACCAAGGCCACAAACCATCTAGGGTTCCAAGAACCCAAGAGGGACAAGCTCCAATGAGCAACTCAAACCAAATCCTCCGAGGAGAACTCAAACCGATGCACCAAATGCAAATGGCAAGAACACCACAAAGATGCTCAAATACCTCACTCTCAAGTTCCAACAAAGCTACTAAAGCTATTGGGGGAACAAGAGAGGAGGAATCAAAGAGAGACACAAAATCCCCCAAAATCTAGATCCCCAAAGATACACTCACAAAGAGATGTTTTGGTTTGGTCAAAACGTAGATCTAGATCACCTCCAACAACCCCTCAAATATATGCAAGAATCAATGGAGGGGTGTGTAGAAATCAAGCTTAAAGAGTAAAGCAAATGGGGGCAAAGCTTGGACAAGAAAAGGAGGAAGAAGTAACCCTAAAAGACAAGGGGGCAAAGCTATTTAAAGAGAGGGGCCAAATGTGCCCGTTGGGGCATTTTTCCTGGACGGACCGGTACTACCGGTTTTAACCGGTAGTACCGCCCGCGCCAGGAAAAAAGGAAGCAGCAGCAAGTGGTGACGGCGCACGCGGGACAGGGCGCGGGAGAGGGACCCAGCTGGCAGCAGTGCGGCAGCAGAGCAGCAGCGCGGCAGCAGAGCTGCAGCCAGCAGCGCAAGCGAGCAGCGTGGCACAGCAGCAGAGCAGCGGTGGGGCCAAGCAGCATGCGCGGCAGCAGCAGCAATCGCGAGCGGCAGTGCGCGCACGCGAACGCACGCGAGCGAGCGACAGCGGGCCTAGCGGCAGCGGCGCACCACGCGAGCGGGCGAGCGCGGGTCAGTGCGCGCAGGCACGCGGGAACAGCGCGGGCCCAGCGCAGCCACGCGGCAGGCGGGCGATGAACGCGAGCGGGCGCGCGCGTGCCGTCGCGAGTCAACACGGCAGCGGCGGTTGCAGACGCGAAAAACTAGTCGAGCTAAATCTGGATCTGGATCTAAAACTGGACAAATAAACTGGGGAAAAGTTTCTGGGCCGACCGGTATTACCGGCCCACCCGGGCGGTACTACCGGGCCGGCCGGTAGTACCGGATCTGGGTACCTAGCGAGACAGAACGAAAACGGGCCGTTTTCAGGCCCGGGCGGTAGTACCGGCCCGTCCGGGCTGTACTACCGCTCGGCCCAGAAAACAGACTGACAGGCAAATATTCAAACGGTAATAACTTTTGACTGGAAGCTCCGATTGACCCTATTCAAATTGCGTTGGATAGAGGACGACAAGGGCTTTCCAATAAAAAGTGGAAATATTGATTATCACCAAGTGAGAAAGTATCAATTAGAATAATGTGATGTACCTCACTTGGTTAGAAACCAAAAAGCCGCATAAATCAAAATCTCAACAAGATACAAAAGGGAGATCCGATTTTGATGAACAAGAGCTTGTTATGGAGATTACCACAAGTTCTATATCCTCACATGGATAAGGCCAAATAACACCTAAATACAATGATGCAAGTATGCAAAGGTTTGAACTCTCTCCGAACGATGTGACCGAATTACGCATACGAGAGCCCCTCTTGATAGTACAGTTATCTATCCTAAACCCGGTCTCACACACACAACGTGAGACCGGCAAAAGGGAAAACCTATCAAGATTATACATTTGCCTTGAGCATTCCACTTAAGCTCGATGTAGACGATCTTGCCCTTCTCAAGATGGAATGCCTTTCTTAAATCCTCATCATCGACCTTGCATATTGAGCTTGCCCAACATATCTTCTTTGCATTTCATCGACCTTGAAGCCAACACATGCTCCAAGCGATGCCAATGGACAAATCCTACAAGTATAACTTAATACACATATTATTCCATAAAGATTGTCATTAATTACCAAAACCACACATGGGGGCCCAACATGTTCTTTCAATACTTAGATTAAAATCGAATATTCTTACAATGGTCGCAAAATTACAAAGAGATCTCAAGTACAAAGTAATAGCTATGGCTAATAGAGAGGATGGGGATGGAAGGGACTATCTATGGTGTGGATATCCTTTGGTGGTGTTGTGATGCAATCTGAGAATGGCGGCCCTCTGCATGGCAGCTGGGACCTCAAAATATATAGGCGCCTTTGTAACATCCCAGCATATAGGACCTAACGAAGGGTAGATTTAGGAATATGAACTGTTGCATGCATTCATTTGAGAAAATGTGAGTAAAATTTGCGCCAAATAAAAAACCTTGAAGTGATCAAAGTTTCTTTCTTACTTTGAGATTAGGTTTAGTCCTAAAGGAGGATTGTTATAAACTTTCATATGATCTTAAAATAATTATGTGTGTTTTGAAATGAGTTTGGATTTTAAAACCTAAGTGTTTTATAATTTACATGATTTTTATATAAGATTTGAATCTTAAATTAATTAAGAGAAAAGTATTATAACTTAAACCTTATCTAAAAACAATATTGTATATGAAATTCATTTTATATACATAAACAAGTTATCAAGAATGAACTTACTGAAGTTATTCAAAACTTCAAAATTTACAAAACGAATAAAGAATAAGAATATTCTTTATTAATAAATATATAATCTTTATTACAAATGAATAAAATAAAGATTACAAGAATTATAGAAGAAAAATTACAAAAGAATAAGAAAATTACATTTGTAGATTTACTAACTAGCCTACAACTAAATGTACACTAAATCTTCATTCTTATCTTTGTACCTGCAAAACAAAGATTAAATAGAAAACAAAATAGGATTAGTGTTAGTATATTTCTCTCAGATATGTCAGTGAAGTGCACTTGACAAACTCATCATTGAGAAATGTTAAAAAAGGGGCAAGTTTCATCTTTCATAAATTTACAGCCAGAATGCAAATGACAGCCAAAAGGAACCAATTCACCAGCCAGGGTAAAAGTAGTTTGGTAATAGTAAGTTCAAATTTTCTGAACCTATCCACAAGTGCATAGCAGACACACAGGCTGGACACACACCAGCATGCATGTGGTGTGTTGTCAAGCTCACAAGCATAGTCAATATCACAAAACCACAGCACAGCCGTGGGGGAGCACATCAGTGCATCTCTCCACTACACATCACACAAGAGCTGACAGGTAGACAGCAAGAACAGCAACCAAACCAGACCAACCCAGATCAATCAAACCTCACCAGAATGGTGACATAAGGAGGGGAATGGATTAGGTGGATAGCAAGATCAAGTCAGGAGCTAGGAGGAGCAGGGACAGCTCAAGGGCAAGCTCAGGAGCCCAGCAAAAGCAGATCAAAACCAGATCAAGATCTTCATCACCAACTTACTACATCAGCACCAGATTTTGTGGTGAGTTTCATAAAACCTTCACATGATCTAATCATCTTATTCAGAGAGAAACATGTGTTGTTTTATAAAACAAAACCTCAGAAAACACCCAAGTGGGGTGAATCCATCATGGGAATTTTCTTTTAAACTCTAAAGGCAAACAACAAAGTACCAAGGTCCAATCATAGTTCAGAGCAACATCCTTGCTCTGGTTGATAAACTATATCTTACCATTCAATCATGCATATACCTATGATCTATTTCTAGGCACATCCCTAAAGGAAGGGTAGCACCTTAGGACTAAATCCATAGGATTCATAACATGATCAAACTCACTATCAATTTTTCCAAGCTTTGATTCAGTAAAGAATAGAGGGTGCCACTACCAGGACTATCTAGATGAACCAATTAGATAAACTTTGAATCCCTAAGCCTCAGACCAACATCATTGGTCTTAGGGAATTCAAATAAGAGCATCTATATTTATCTCTCAAAGCCAAGATTGTCTTAAGCACAAACTAACCAAATCCATGGTTTAGAATCAAACTTGTGTACCATACATGATAGTGTCACAAGAATAATCCAATATGAATCAGGAAAGGCTGGAAATCATCATAGATTCGGAAAATCAACTAACTAATCATTTTACTGTAACATAGGAATCATAACTAGGAGATTCCTATAATAAACTTTACTGTTTGAGATCATAATTGTGACACCCCCGGGATCAGGGCTAAACAAATCCCAGACCTCCGTCTGACATAAGCTTAACCTTGAGCTCGAGAATATCCAGTGAAGAATCGGTAACACAACAGTGACCCTACGACACAAAATTTATTACAGCAAGCTCATAACTGAGTAGAGAACCAAATTATTACAAGCAGAGGTCACTGACCACAAACATTAAACAACGGAAGGCAAATTATGCTATTAAGTATAGCAAACTTAACAAATGGCCTAAGAGGCCTGAAGCATAACGATGACGTCCTAACCCATAGATTCCAGGCTGCCGGCCAGGAACCCCAAGCTACTCGTCGATGTCGATGTAGTACAGAACTCGTCTTCAGGTGAACACTTACTCTGCCAAAAGTATGAACAAAGCAAGGGTGAGTACAGGGTGTACTCTGCAAGACTTATGGTTGGTGGAGTTGTTTTGCATAAAGCCACTTTTGTTTATAAAACAAGAGAGGGAGAAGAAGCTCGTCTAGTCAGAGTATTTTTAAAGGAGATAAGAGAGCGACATCTCCGAAAATATTGATCATCATCTTTTTATATCCACCAAATCATCATCATCTACTAACTAGGATCACCCCCTCGTACCCATGAGGAAGCATCCTTAAGCACACGTTGATCTACCAAGTTTTAAGATTAGGTTCAAGTTCTCTATGATCATCACGTTCGTTCCCAAGTAGTCCATAATCGTGGACACGGCTTTCCGAAATATTATTACCCTGCAGGGGTGTACAACTTTACCCACACATACTAACCTTCTCTTAATGCCACTTAAGATTAGCCCTCTTCCTTGGAAGGCCGGCAGAGGGTGGTTAGACACGACCTTTACCATGCTTTTGCCGAGACCATGAGTCACACAATAAGTATGGTTCCGCTGTAACGGGTCAAATCCCGAAGCCGATACTTAAAGATGTGAGGCGAGGTTGGTTAACAAGGGCTCCATCGACCCCAAGAAACCCGGTCCATGCTTACCTACCTGTTATGAATGCACCAACTTCACCCAGCAAATCTTTCAAAAGATTTTCTATGCATATGTCGAATGGAACGCCCGAACTATGTGACTCATGGAATCTACTAGGCAAGTTAGTCAATCATGGGGTTTTCTAGGCCCCGTGTGGTTGTACGCTCGTCTTGGTTCAAGAGGCAAGAACATCGGGTCCTAGTGGTGGCGAGCATGGGACTAGAAAAACCACATCCCACCGTGGCCTCCCATACAAACCTTAGCATGTTTAACTTATAACACTGATATCATATCATCACGTTATCCTTTCATACTAGATTATCTGCATCTGATACATCATCTGGATGAACCAGACTCAACAGCTATGCATGGCTAAGCAGGACACAGATATAAGCTCTAGCAGTGCACACAAGCCAAACCTAGTTATGCTAGGAGCAGTGGATCAGGTAATATAAGCTCAAAGGGAGTAATGTAATAGATTGGATACTTTATCTATCTATAAAAGACCACACTAGAATCGTATGCATTATGGAAGAATTGAAATGCTTTTGAAATCGTAGGATTATATCATAGTGGGGCTATGCTTGCCTTTGCCAGTTGATGACAGATAACAAATCTTCGGGAGCCTTGAACTTGACTTGGTTAGAGTTGGTCAAGTATTGTTCGTCGATCTTCGATGGTCTTGATCTCGGTCTTCAATATCGATCTCGATCTCGTATTCTACCGGGAAGAACCAAACACCGGAAATAAGGGGAAACAATCAACACATGGCATCGATGCAATGCTTAAACAAGAATGATGATATGACAAGTTAAATTGTATTGAATTGAAACCCTAAAGCATGCTCGACAATTTAATCGAGGTTCCGAGGGGTGAAAACCCTAACTCGGGGAAACTCCGGAACATATGAGAGGGGTGCATTTGTTCTTCTAATTAAACTTGCCATTTAAGTTGTTGAACAATGCATGATTATAGCTTAAGGAGGTAGGTTTCATTTTTCTGAATATTTTGATATATTATTTGTATTTTTCTGACTTATAAATAATTAGATATTGAATTTACAATATTCAAACAATTTCTGAAATTATTTAACTTTTTCTTAATTTAAATAAGTCTGGAATTACTTTTTACACCGAGGGCTCGGCTAGCCCTAGAGACAGACAGGTGGGCCTCTGGCTACCTCAGCAGCCACACACGCGAAAGGGCATTTCCACTAGGGATGGGGCTACCCACTCCCACTGACGCGTGGGGCCGAGGCCACGTTGGCATGCCACACGCGCGCCACGCGGGCCTCGTCAGTGAGCACTACAGGTGGCGGCGGAAACGGCGCGGGAGGGCGCGCGGGTGAGCGGGATTGGGCGTGTTCGAAGCAGTGGAGTAAGGCGAGCTCAAAAGAGGCGGTGCTGCTTGCTAATGGTCACCGGACCATGCGGTGCGATGACGGCCGACGGCAGCGATGGGCGGCGCTCATTTTGATCCTTATAACCATTTGGGTTTCCAAACATTTTGGTAGTTTCAAAATTTCCAAAACCATTTGAATTGAGTTCAAAGAGGAAGAAATTAGGGTTTAGAATTTTTGTGATTATTTTCTTTCATGCATTTTACTAGATGATGCTCATGAATGCACAATCATAACCCTATTATAAGATTAGCTAAACTGGGGTGTTACAATAATGATCCCAAACCACATGCTAATTTCCAAGTTATCAGCACTAAGATAGTAGCTGTATCTTATCATAATCATGACCATGAATCAAATAAACAGTGGAAAGCTATCAGATCATTAGCCTGACCAAGCATGTTTCCCAAACAACAATATCATCTTAATCAGATGCAATTTAAGCATCACATCATCTGGTAAGCCACCAGAAACATCATTTGTCATTTTTAAGCAACAAGTTTCAAGCCAGTAAGCATTTAGCATGTATACAAACCATCTAAACATGAATCAAATCATCCAGTACATGAACAAGCACTTAGCAGGAACCCTAATGGATGATCATCTTAATTCGAATCAGACAGTAGCAGAGAGAACACTGCCAGCGTCTAGCAGGAAACCAACAAACACAGAGAGCACCAGGGGAGAAGAATCAAACTCACCATAGGTCCTTGCTGAAGGATAGAAGAGGAAGCAGAGGTGGCCGATGAACCGTGGCGGCACAGGGAGCACCCAGAGGGGCGCTGCAACCTGCACCTGCCACGGAGGCGGCCATAGCAGCGCACGAGCCCAGTACACCACCGCAGGCGTGATCGCGGCGGCGACGACAGCACCTTTTCCGAACCCTAGGGTTCGGGCATGGGGTGGACCTGACCAGGGGGAAGCCCGGAGTTAAATCCAAGGGAATAGAACGAACAAGCGTCATCGACAACCCCAACTCGCACAACAGTGGTGGCCAGAACGGCCGACGATGGCAGGAATCGACGGTGGCGGCATCGCCGGCCACGGGGTCAAGTCAGAGGAGGAGGGGATAAGGTCGAGGGAGAGAGGGAGGCAAAGTGGGCTGGGTGGGCCAAAACCCTTCGGGGTGATCGTTTGACCCTGCCCTACTGGGCCACGCTGGCCCAATAAGCCCAAGGGGCCAGCCCTAGTTATTTAATAAACGATTTTGATCAATTAAAAAAGACCAAAATGCCCCTGACATCAATAAAAATTATAGAAAATAAAATAAAACTCCAAAAATTATAAATAAAATATTTTTGGATTCACAATAATCCACTCTTTCCAAATAAAATAAGATATAAAATTTTGGACACTTAAATTTTTATAAAAAAATTGTAAGTTATATATAACTTATGGAATTTTACAAAATTATTGAAAGGTGATAAAAATAAATAAAAATCATTTTCATTATTTACTAATATTATAGTATTTTTGAAAAATACTAAATAAATATTTAGTAATAAATTTCATGTATAATTAATAATTCCTAAAAGAATTATTAACTCAATAAAAGTCAAATAAAAAAAGTAATTAAATAAAATAATTCAATATATGCAATAAATATTAAAAAAATATAAATTCTTTATTAAAAAGGGCACCTTATATAAGGAAAATGCATATAGAATTAAAAAATGCATTACGTTACTTGCATAATCATTTTGCTTCTTTAAATATTGTCCTTACCGGGCAATAATGATGTTTTTGTAGAACTAGAAGCTCAAGGTCCAGTGCAAGCATCAGACTTCACTACCTTGCCATCACAAGGCAAGTTCATCACTTGCTCATGTTCTTTGAAGAGTCTTTATCAAAGTATTTGCAAATTGTGTGTTATCATATATGCTATAAAAGAAAGAAAATATTATTTTCACAAATAAAGAAATCATAGATATCATCCTAAGTGATGATATAATGGAGAAATAGAACTTAGAGTTCTAATTGCAACAATGATGATCAAGTAGGGACTTAATAACCCCTGACATCAGTGTTTCTAGCGTCGTATATTACGCGTTAGCCATGAGATTTGTAATGGGACAGAGAAGTCAGTTGTATCTTCTTCCTCCCGCATGAAGCCGGATGTGCAGGTCGTGGCTGTTATCCTCGTAGCGTGCATATTGATTGGTAATTCCTACAGGATATGTAGCATATGGGTGGGAACCCTCATCGTCCCATGATAGTTCTGGCATCAAACGGTTTGTACAAACCATTGCCGTAATTCATTATGTGGGAATGGTGTACACCAAGTAGGCATGCGAGGTCGCGAAGGGGGCAGTGATTGGCTTGGAACAACTACTGGGCCCCACATCATGGAATTGTGGACGGGAAAGTACGCCCGATTGTGCAACAAGGAGTTGATCTCTCATGGGTAAAGTAACGCACCTCTGCAGAGTGTAAGAACTGTAACTTGTTACTCCCTGTTCCGGGAAGGAGCTACGAACGCGGTAGGAAAGGAACTCCATGAAAGTTCTGGTCAACCTGTGAAGGCTGTTTGTCATAGTTTTTCGGAATAAAATCAACCTTTGAAGAAAGATTTACAAAACTGCATAGTGCCAAGGATTAATCGAGGTGGTAGTTAGAGCATCAAACTTCCCACCTTGCATATAATGAACTTGTTGGGTAACGCTGTTACTCATTCTTTCCTTTGATCCCTTGCTTAGACTCTGAGGATCCCGAGGACGTGCCAATGTATGCAGCCGAATGCCAAGAAGACGTGTTCTACGAGGAACCTGATCTATCCGGAGGAGTTGAAGGCGTGGACTACGAGATCCGTTACGGTGTCGATGAGAATGAGTCCACTTAATTGTCTAGTTAATATTAACTAACGGAGCCGAGCATCATGAACTCTATAAAATAAGCTATTGAGCCCCACTCCTAGTCGGAGTTGCTACTTTTAAAATTTCCGTTGAACACTTTATATTTTGGTTTGTAAGTTGGATCTTTTGGAAGTCTTGAACTTCCGGTATTATAATAATAATAATGTGTGTACTTTTGTAATATGGACCCGCAATGTTTCTGTTGTACCACTCTGAGGGATGTGATATTTACGGAACGGTGTTCTGTGGATGTCATGTCAACGACTATAGTGTACTACACATGCAGTGGTATGCTGGGTCACCGCAGTTGGTATCAGAGCAAATTGCTTTGACCTTAGGTTGGAAACCTAGTAAAGGGTATTACCTGTAGGAGATTTGGCAACGATAAAGAATTCTCTAAAAGTAATATAATGGGTATTCAAATGAGAATATTCTGTTATATATTTTAGTGCGATGATTCTTTGTTATGATGCAATATGTCATTGGTTACTAATCAAAATTATTTTTCTGATATACAGAGATATGGCACCAAAGTTTCCAAAACAGACTTTGGTAAGGAAAGAGGAGACTCTTGATGATTATCAAGAATCATTTACAGACCAACTTCGTCAACTTTTAAAGCTCTTTAATTGTCCCACTAGAATTCCAGTGAACACTATCACTTATCTAGATGGCTAAATGTTATCCAAGTATCGTGTGAGTATCAGTGGCAGAGCTTCAGCCCGGCAACCCCAGGCAGCTGCCTGGGCTCTATCAGCGAATGCTTCATTAATTTTGCTACATAAGTATGGTTTTATCATTAGCTTTTTTGGACATTTAACTGCTAACTCTAGAGCCAGCTGACCTTGCCTAGGCTACATGGACGCGCTGGCTCCACCACTGGTGAGTATCCAAATTCCAGATAAGCTTGGATTATATCACGATCTACCCATAGGAGAAGGTAGGAGTCATTTAGCAGCCTATCATGTTGTTGTTGTGGAGGCGATAGCTAATATCCGGGAACAGAAAACTAAGGAGTTAGAAGGTAGCACATTTTCTGTAATACCTCATGATTCTATAGACTCGGAGCCTATACCGGATCATCTTAATTTGGTTAAGAAGCATCCTAAGTTAGCTTCCAAGTTTATGGATAGATACCGAACACTCGTTGCGTCTTTTTATAAGACCCATCAAGTGATTGTCGAAGACAAAAATGACATGTTAGAGGATCTAACTGATCCAGAAAGGAGGAAGCAATTAGCATTCCAGTTAGAGAAAGAATCAAGTAGTAGTGCAACACCTATTTTTAAATATATACCTATAGATCCGGAATCTTTTACACCATATCCTTATTCACCAAGACCTGAACCTACACATGATCCTACTATAGATATGCGGTATGCAGTACCACAGGGCTCAGAGGATGGTTCTGACTCAGAACTTCCTATTGAGAATTCAGATGGTTGGAGGATGGGATCATATAATGGATCTCATGAACATCAGATGTCCATAGATGGTTCTGACAGAAATGTTGGACAATCTAGTTGGATGGGTGCACGGATGAATCCTAATAACAGAAGTAGAAATACCATGTCAATAGATGATCGGGATGAAGAAGATCCTAAAGAGATAGTGTTTGAATCATCAACATCTTCTCAAAGCCCAGGGAATATACATTATCCAATATTTAACTATCTTGCCCACGAGAGCACCTGGGGAGCAGCAGGATCCGTGTATCCTGTTGACAACTCAAGAAATGAAGCTCAGGAGATGCAGGCTAGAGATAATATTGAATATGTTTCTGAAGACTTTTCAGCTGAGCTGGAGGGAGTCGATGCGCTCAGGTTGAGTAATGACTCAATTCCTGACACTTCAGATACAGAGTATGTTCCTTCTGGAAGGCCATATGTTCCACAAACTGTGCGACGGACAACATGTCATCACGGTTGGACAACAGGCATGTATGATGAGCATAGTTATACTAGAAAGAGACAAGTAGTCAATAGTATCAAGCACTGTGTATTGTACTCCAAGGAATAAGGTAGTGAGATGAAAACGGTCGTTTTGTGAATATACCTATACGGTATATGTTGTAAGAACTTTGTATCATTATGATATTATGTAATATATGTGAAATGCATATTTGGATTTTCTTTGGATCTTTATTGTGTGACTAGTTTTGTGCGTAAAGTCGAGCTCAGAACACATGTGCATGATGTAATTATGAGTATTCGCTTTATGTTGCAGGACTAGGGGGTCATGGATACGGGTGTAGAAATGGAAACTGAGCAGCAGCGGATGGAGCGTGAGGCCAAGGAAAAGGCTGATGCCGATACAGCAAATCAAGGAGCATTACCACCACCACCACCAATGAGGACGTTAATGGAGCAGAACTTTATGCAATGCATGCAAATGATGCAAGAGACCCAGAACAAGTTCATGGAAGAGCTGCTAGGGCGAGCAAATCAGAGGGCACCTGAAGGAGGAGGAGTGAGTCTATCTGATTTCCAGAATGCAAGACCGTTACCTTTTGCATCAGCTCCTAAACCAATGGATGCAGAAGATTGGCTAGCAGATACTGAAAGGAAGCTGAAAACTGTAGGTTGCAATGATGAGGAAAAATTAAGGTATGCAACTCATCTGCTGACTGGACCTGCAGCATCTTGGTGGGAAAAGCAGTTAGCCATGCAACAACCAGGAAGGGAGTTTACCTAGGAGGAGTTCAAGCAGAGATTTCGTGAATATAATGTTCCGGAAAGTGTCATGGAGTTGAAGCGGAGAGAATTTGAGGAGCTTCAGCAAGGATATACTAGTGTTATGAAGTACATCTGGGAGTTTAGTCAACTGTCTCGTTATGCTGAGGAGGATGTTAACACTGGAGAGAAGAGGAAGAAGTGATTCTTGCATGGATTAAATCCGTTTGTGAAGATGCAGCTAAGGTTAGCCAATAAGCAAACTTATCAGCAGTTGTTGGATGCAGCCATTACTTTTGAAGATGACTACAAGAATGTCCAAGAGGATCGGAGGAAGAGAGCTAAGAAGGAAACCAAGAGAATTCAGGCAAGCAAACCTAAACCTAACCTGGAGTTCAAACCTCGGAATAGGAATTATGGCAACAACAACAACAATAACAATAACAAGGGCAGTATGGGAAATCAATCTAATCCGAGAAGGAATGTTATATGTAACAACTGTGGAATTCCAGGGCATTTCCAGAGGGAATGCAAAAAGCCTGTAGTGATCTGTTACGGTTGTGGTCAGAAGGGGCATATCAAGCCAGATTGTCCGAGCAAACCACCGGGAGGATGGCCTACCAAGGGAGGAGGACAAGCCAGTGGAGGAAATGGACAACCTAATAAAGGGGGAAATAATGGCAAGAACAACAATGGCAAGAGAAACCGACCTACCGGAAAACTGAACTGTGCAACCCTCAAGGAGGTGGATAATTTGGAGCATGCAGTGATAGGTACGCTCAATATCCTTACCAATCCCGGCAAAGTTCTATTTGATACTGGTGCAACTACTTCATTCATTTTTGAAGAATTTTGTGATAAGTTCGGGATTAGAAGGGCAACGTTAGAACGTCCTATGAACGTAGTTACGGCAGGAGGGAATGTGATTGTACGCCACATAAAACAAGATCAGGTTATCTCGATCTGTGGTTGTACATATTTCGTAGACCTTTATGTGATTCCTTTGAAAGGAATTGCAGTAGTGCTGGGATGGATTGGATGATGGAACACGGAGCTCAGATAAATTGTGAGGAGAAAACTGTCTCAATCAAAACTCCAAGTGGAGCAAGGATAGTTTACTAGGCAGATAAACACAGCCATATCATGGTGGATCTGCAGTTGAATTCAATGAAGGAGGTTAAATTAGAAGAGATTCCTATAGTTAATGAATTCCAAGATGTTTTTCCAACAGAGTTACCGGGAATGCCACCAGACCGGGAGATAGAGTTCACCATTGACTTAATACATGGTACAGCACCAATAGCTCAAGCACCATATAAAATGGGACCCAAAGAGTTGAAATAACTCAAGGAGAAAATTTATGAGTTAGCAGGAAAAGGATTTATACAGGAAAGTGTATCTCCATGGGGAACACCAGTAATCTTTGTAGATAAGAGAGATGGTGGAATACGGATGTGTGGTGATTATAGAAACCTAAACAACATGACTATCAAGAATAAGTATCCTTTACCAAGAATTCAAGATTTGTTTGATCAAGTGAAAGGAGCTGGAGTATTTTCAAAGATTGATTTAAGATCTGGATACCATCAAATAAAAATTAAGCTGGAAGATGTTCCAAAAACAGCATTTGTCTCAAGATATGGACACCATGAGTATCTGGTGGTACCATTTGGTTTGACCAATGCACCGGCAATATTCATGAATCTGATGAACAAGATATTCATGCCATATTTGTGAAGGGAATATGCCCTGAGAGGCAATAATAAAGTGTTTGTTATGTGTATTCCAAGTATATGATAGATGTTTATTTTGCATGCTATAATTGTATTAATACGGAAACATTAATACATGTGTGTTTAATAAACAAACAAAAAGTTCCTAGTTATGCCTCTCTCATAAACTAGCTCGTTGATTAACAAGATGATCAAGGTTTCCTGATCATGGACATTGGATGTTGTTAATAACGGGATCACAACATTAGTGTAATGGTGTGATGAACATTCATCCGAAGTATAGCATTACGATCAAAGTCATTGAGTTTATATTGCTATAACAACTTACAAAGTGATCCTAATCCTTAGACCATGAGATCATGTCAATCACTAACACCGGAAGAGTTTCTTGATAACATCAAACGTCACACCGTAACAGGGTGATTATAAAGATGGATTCAGAACTAATAAAGTGTTATGTTGAGGCTCATGGATCGAGAGTGGAATTTGTTCATCCCGATGACGGATAGATATACTATGGTCCCTCTCCGTGATATCACATTGATTAGCTTGCAAGCAAGTGATTTGATCACTAGAATGTTATATCACAGGAACAAGAAAAGAGTGCATGTCAGTAACGAGATCAAACTAGGTATGGATATACCGATGATCGAATCTCGGACATGTAATATATCGTGAAACAAAGGGATTAAGATACTAGCGTAAAAGGTTCCGACGATCACAAGAAAGTCATCGTTGAATGTGTGGGAGTCAGTATGGGTCTCCAGATCCCGCTTCTGATTATTGATCCGAGAGGGGTCTCGATCATGTCTGCATTATTCACGAACCGTAGGGTGACACACTTAAGAGACACGGACATCCAATTGGAGCAAAAGTTTCATGCCGAAAGAATGAACAAGCGCAGGAATTTATTTCACTAGATACCGAAACAGATTTTCGGGTGAAATTACATAAAGTGGTTATGCATGTGAAATAGAATTCTAGCAAGGGGTTATTTGTGAATGTTTGTCATTAAAGTAATTGACAAAATTCTGAATAAAATAAAATAGTTTTATTTAATGAGAGTTTGCATTAAATTTGGTGGAAGTTTAATGGGAATTTGAGTGGACTTTTGAGTGGAGAAAATTGAAGGGCCATTTTGTGAGTGGAGTGTCCATCCACATGAATGAAGGAGGGGAGGGGGCAGCCCCCATGGCCGGCGGCCACCCCCTTGGGTGCCCCCCTCCTCCTATTAAAGGAGCCCCTCCTCTCACTTGTCTCTTACACCTCCTCGTGAAGGATATCTCTCCCCCTCTAGAATTTATCCCCATGGTCTCGGACTAGCGAGATACATGTTCCCGGTGGCTATTCGGCAAGAAAGAGTTGTGCTTCTGCTGCATCGCTGGAGCGAGGAGGCGGAGGTTGCTCGATGCCTCGAACGTGTGTGCGAGCACGGATGCGCTGCTGATTTGCGGTGCTAGGACTTCCTCTCGATCTTGAGATCGGCAAGAGATCATCTACATCAACCACGAGTTGAACTCGTTAAGCTTTGTTGGTCTTCAAGGGTATGTTCTCTACGGATATACATCCGCCCGTTGTTTGTATCTAATAGATAGATCTTGGTACATAGTTCACATCGTAGGAAAATTTTTGTTTTCTATGCTGCGAACCCTACAGTGGTATCAGAGCCGGATCTATGCGTAGATGCTTTACACGGGTAGTACACATATGAGTATGTGGGCGATGATGATCATGTTGTTGCTCCTTTGTTGTAATTTTGGATATTGGTGGCATAGTGGGATGAAGCGGCCCGGACAAACTTTACATGTCCTCGCACATGAGACCTGTTCCACGCTTGACATGCAACTAGTTTGCATAAGTGGCTAGCAGGTGTCTGTCTCTCCTACTATAGTCAATATCTATTTTGCAAACGAGTTGTCAACAATTTGGTTATCCTCGTTGTGGTTCATGTTCGTAGGTAAGAACGGTTCTATCTCGAAAGCCCTAAGCCACGTAAAACTTGCAATGGATAAATTAGAGGCGTCTAGTTTAGATTGTTGCTGGGCTAGTGTTATGATATGGTAGTGTTGTAAGTAGAAGTATGAGATGATACTCTTACAACACACATAGCGTGTAAACTCCATATACCTTGGATTTACACATATAGGTATGATAGTGATCATACCACGGTGCACATGATAGAGATCATATGCGGGAACCATATCATTTCACTAATAAACATGTGATGTTTGATAGCATCTTATATTGCTTGTTTAGCGCTTTGTTAGCATAATAAGATGATCCCTCATTTAAATATCAAGATAAGAATGTGTTCTTCCTTTAGTATGCACCGATTATGTTTCGTCGCTCCAAGACATCACGTGATGATCGGGTGTTCTTGGATCCACGACCATATTTCGGGTGTAAAACAGTTACACACGCGAATACTAAGGTTCTAACTTGGCGAGCCTAGCATGTACAGACATGGCCTCGGAACACGGAACGAAAGGTTAAGCATGAGTCATATAGTTGATATGATGTCCATTTGATGCTCGCCTTTGAAGCTATACCGACTCACGTGATGATCGGACTTGGTATAGTGGATTTGGTTCATGTAATCACCAAAAAGGCACGAGGGATGTCGTTTTTGAGTGGGAGTTCATTCGTAATATGGATTAGTTGAACTCAATCTATCATACACTTAGTCTAAACTTTACAAATTCTGTTGTAGATGGCACCACCTGCTTTTAATTTCAATGTGTTCATGGAGAAAGAGAAACTAGCAACGAACGGTAGCAACTTTACCAAATGGGCCATGAATTTGAGGATTGTCCTCTCTGCTGCACAAAAGCAATACGTGCTAGAAGCGCCACTAGGCCCCCCACCTCTTGATGTGCCCCTGACGAGGAAAAGAATGTCTATCAGACTCGTCAGGAGGACCACAACTTAGTTCATTGCGGCATATTGTATGGGCTAGAGTCGGAACTTCGAAAGCGTTTCGAAAAAGGCAATGCATTTGATACAATGGGTGAGTTGAAAATGATTTTCAACACACATGCTGCTGTAGAGAGCTACAACGCTTCAGAAAAGTTCTTTAGCTGCATGATGGAAGAGCACAGCTCCGTTAGTGAGCATGTACTCAAGATGTCGGGTTACGCCGATAAGCTTGTGTCCTTGGGAATAACGATTCCCATTGACTTAGGCACCCATCGTGTTCTGCAGTCTCTGCCACCTAGCTATAAGAGCTTTGTGATGAACTATAATATGCAAGGCATGAAGAAGTCTCTCCCCGAGCTTCTGTCAATGCTTAAAACTGCAGAAGTGGAGATCAAAAAGGAACATCAAGTGTTGATGATCAATAGGAACACTGGTTTCAAGAAAGACAAGAAGGAAAAACGGAAGGGAAGTAAGGGCGGCAAGCCTTTTGCTGTGCCTGAAAAGAAACCCCGAGTTGGACCTAAGTCTGATACCGAGTGCTACTATTGTAAGGGGACTAGCCACTGGAAGCGCAACTGCCCCAAGTATCTGGCAGACAAGAAGGCCGGCAAGGCAAATAAAGGTATATATGATATACATGTTATTGATGTGTACTTGACTAGTGCTCGCAGTAGCACCTGGGTATTTGATACCAGTTCAGTTGCTAATATTTGTAACTCGAATCAGGGGTTGCGGAACAAGCGACCGCTAGCAAGGGGTGAGGTCAAGATGCGTGTCGGCAATGGATCAAGCGTTGATGTGATCGCCGTCGGAACGCTGCCTCTCCACTTGCCGTCGGGATTAGTTATAAACTTGAATAATTGTTATCTGGTGCCTGCACTAAGCATGAACATTGTATCTGGATCGTGTTTGATGCGAAGTGGTTATTCATTTAAATCCGAGAACAATGGTTGTTCCATTTATATGAATGAAATATTTTATGGTCATGCACCGAGGATGAATGGTTTATTTCTATTAGATCTCGATGATAATGTTACACATATTCATAATGTTGATGCTAAAAGGATTAAACTTAATGATGATATATCCGCATATATGTGGCACTGCCGTCTAGGTCATATTGGCATTAAACACATGAAGAAGCTCCATTCGGATGGACTTTTGGAATCACTTGATTATGAATCATTTGATACATGTGAGCCATGCCTTATGGGCAAGATGACTAGAACGCTGTTTTCCGGTTCAATGGAACGGGCAACAGATTTATTGGAAATCATACATTCTGATGTATGTGGTCCAATGAGTGTGTCGGCGCGAGGTGGATATCGTTATTTTGTTACTTTCACGGATGATTTGAGTAGATACGGTTATATCTACTTGATGAAACACAAGTCTGAAACCTTTGAAAAGTTCAAGGAATTTCAGAATGAAGTGGAAAATCATCGTAATAGAAAGATCAAATTTCTACGGTCCGCCCGTGGAGGTGAGTATCTAAGTTACGAGTTTAGCACTCACATGAAAGAGTGTGGAATTGTTTCACAACTCACGCCTGCCGGAAACCACAGCGAAATGGTGTGTCAGAACGTCGTAATCGTACTTTATTAGATATGGTTCGATCTATGATGTCTCTGATGGACTTGCCGTTGTCATTTTGGGGTTATGCACTAGAAACTGCTGCATTCACTTTAAATCGGGCACCATCTAAATCCGTTGAAAAGACACCGTATGAATTGTGGTTTGGAAACAAACCTAAGCTGTCATTTCTTAAAGTTTGGGGATGCGATGTTTATGTGAAGAAACTTCAACCGGATAAACTTGAACCCAAAGCGGAAAATTGCGTCTTCATAGGATACCCTAAGGAAACTATTGGGTATTCCTTCTATCACAGATCCGAGGGCAAGGTTTTTGTTGCCAAGAATGGATCCTTTCTAGAGAAAGAGTTTCTCGCGAAAGGTGTGAGTAGTCGGAAGGTAGAACTCGAAGAGGTTATTGAACCTTCTCTTCAAAGTATGGCGAGTAGCACAGCGCCGGAAGTTGTTCCGGAGTTGGCTCCACCTGTTGAAGAGGGAACTAATGATAATGATCATGAAACTCCGAAAGAGAGTACTACCGAACCTCGCAGGTCAAGCAGGACGCGTGCAGCTCCCGAGCTATACGGAAATCCTGTCATGAATTTCATGGTTGATGAAAATGATGACCCTGCGACGTATGAAGAAGCGATGATGAGCCCGGATTCCAACAAATGGTTAGAAGCCATGAAGTCCGATATGGAATCCAAGTATGAAAATCAAGTTTGGAACTTGGTGGAATTACCTCACGACCGAAAGGCCATGGAGAACAAATGGATTTTCAAAAAGAAAACTGATGTTGATGGTAATGTGACCGTCTATAAAGCTCGACTTGTCGCAAAGGGGTTTCGACAAATTCAAGGAGTTGACTACGATGAGACATTCTCTCCCGTAGCGATGCTAAAGTCAGTTAGGATTATGTTAGCAAATGCTGCATATTTTGATTATGAGATATGGCAGATGGATGTCAAAACCGCGTTTCTCAATGGTAATATTGAAGAAGGGTTGTATATGATACAACCAAAGGGTTTTGTTGATCCTAAGGATGCTAACAAGGTGTGCAAGCTTCAGCGATCCATCTATGGATTGAAGCAAGCATCACGAAGTTGGAATCTCCGCTTTGATGAGGTGATCAAAGAGTTTGGATTTGTCCAAACTTATGGAGAAGCTTGTATTTACAAGAAAGTGAGTGGGAGCAATGTGGCATTTCTGATATTATATGTGGATGACATATTATTGATCGGAAATGATATAGATCTTTTAAACAGTGTTAAAAGTTATCTAAACAACAAATTTTCAATGAAGGACCTAGGTGAAGCGTCATACATATTAGGCATAAAGATCTATAGAGATAGATCTAGGCGCCTAATAGGGCTATCACGAAGTACATACCTTGATAAGATTTTAAAGAAGTTTAAAATGGACGGAAGTAAGAAGGGGTTCTTACCTATGTTGCAAGGCAAGACATTGAGTAAGACTCAAAGTCCGGCTTCGGCGGAAGAAAGAGAGATAATGGACAAAGTCCCCTATGCTTCAGCCATAGGCTCTATAATGTACGCCATGCTATGTACAAGACCGGATGTGGCACATGCTATTAGTTTGACTAGTAGGTACCAATCAGATCCAGGTTCAGAACACTGGATAGCGGTCAAGAATATCCTTAAGTACTTACGAAGAACTAAGGATATGTTTCTTGTATACGGAGGTGAAGAAGAGCTCGTCGCTAAGTGTTATGCTGAAGCTAGCTTTGACACCGATCCGGATGACTCTAAGTCTCAATATGGATACGTATTTATCATGAATGGCGGAGCGGTTAGTTGGAGGAGCTCCAAACAACCAGTGGTAGCGGGATCAACAACGGAGGCCGAATATGTTGTTGCTTCAGAAGCGGCTCAGGAAGCAGTTTGGATGAAGGAGTTCATATCCTAACTAGGAGTGGTTGCAAACGCGTTGGACCCAATGGTGATCTATTGTGACAACAATGGTGCCATTGCCAATGCCAAAGAACCAAGGTCTCACAAGCATTCCAAGCATATTAAGCGCCGGTTTCACTCCATCCGCGAGCATGTCAAGGATGGAGATATAAAGATTTGTAAAGTACATACGGATCTCAATGTAGCAGATCCGTTGACTAAAACTCTCCCTAGAGCAAAACATGATTAACACCAGAACTCAATGGGTGTTAGATTTATCACTATGTAACTAGATTATTGTCTCTAGTCCAAGTGGGAGACTGAAGGGAATATGCCCTGAGAGGCAATAATAAAGTGTTTATTATGTGTATTCCAAGTATATGATAGATGTTTATTTTGCATGATATAATTGTATTAATACGGAAACATTAATACATGTGTGTTTAATAAACAAATAGAAAGTTCCAAGTTATGCCTCTCTCATAAACTAGCTCGTTGATTAACAAGATGATCAAGGTTTCCTGATCATGGACATTGGATGTTGTTAATAACGGGATCACAACATTAGTGTAATGGTGTGATGAACATTCATCTGAAGTATAGCATTACGATCAAAGTCATTGAGTTTATATTGCTATAACAACTTACGAAGTGATCCTAATCCTTAGACCATGAGATCATGTCAATCACTAACACCGGAAGAGTTTCTTGATAACATCAAACGTCACACCGTAACAGGGTGATTATAAAGATGGATTCAGAACTAATAAAGTGTTATGTTGAGGCTCATGGATCGAGAGTGGAATTTGTTCATCCCGATGACGGATAGATATACTCTGGGCCCTCTCGGTGATATCACATTGATTAGCTTGCAAGCAAGTGATTTGATCACTAGAATGTTATATCACAGGAACAAGAAAAGAGTGCATGTCAGTAACGAGATCAAACTAGGTATGGATATACCGATGATCGAATCTCGGACATGTAATATATCGTGAAACAAAGGGATTAAGATACTAGCGTAAAAGGTTCTGACGATCACAAGAAAGTCATCGTTGAATGTGTGGGAGTCAGTATGGGTCTCCAGATCCCGCTTCTGATTATTGATCCGAGAGGGGTCTCGATCATGTCCGCATTATTCACGAACCGTAGGGTGACACACTTAAGAGACACGGACATCCAATTGGAGCAAAAGTTTCATGCCGAAAGAATGAACAAGCGCAGGAATTTATTTCACTAGATACCGAAACAGATTTTCGGGTGAAATTGCATAAAGTGGTTATGCATGTGAAATAGAATTCTAGCAAGGGGTTATTTGTGAATGTTTGTCATTAAAGTAATTGACAAAATTCTGAATAAAATAAAAGAGTTTTATTTAATGAGAGTTTGCATTAAATTTGGTGGAAATTTAATGGGAATTTGAGTGGACTTTTGAGTGGAGAAAATTGAAGGGCCATTTTGTGAGTGGAGTGTCCACCCACATGAATGAAGGAGGGGAGGGGCAGCCCCCATGGCCGGCGGCCACCCCCTTGGGTGCCCCCTCCTCCTATTAAAGGAGCCCCTCCTCTCACTTGTCTCTTACACCTCCTTGTGAAGGATATCTCTCCCCCTCTAGAATTTATCCCCATGGTCTCGGACTAGCGAGATACATGTTCCCGGTGGCTATTCGGCAAGAAAGAGTTGTGCTTTTGCTGCATCGCTGGAGCGAGGAGGCGGAGGTTGCTTGGTGCCTCGAACGTGTGTGCGAGCACGGATGCGCTGCTGATTTGCGGCGCTAGGACTTCCTCTCGATCTTGAGATCGGCAAGAGATCGTCTACATCAACCACGAGTTGAACTCGTTAAGCTTTGTCGGTCTTCAAGGGTATGTTCTCTACGGATATACATCCGCCCGTTGTTTGTATCTAATAGATAGATCTTGGTACATAGTTCACATCGTAGGAAATTTTTTGTTTTCTATGCTGCGAACCCTACAAGTTGGACAAGTTTGTCATCGTCTTTATTGACGATACTCTGATATATTCCAAGGATAAGGAAGAGCATGCTGACCATTTGAGAATAGCATTGCAGATTTTAAGGAAACATAAGCTTTATGCTAAGTTCAGTAAGTCTGAGTTCTGGTTAGATGAGGTAGAATTCCTCGGTCATGTGATTAGTAAGGATGTAATTGCTGTGAATCCATCTAAAGTTCAGTCGGTACTAGAGTGGACTGCACCGACCAATCTGAAACAAATTCGAGGTTTCTTAGGAATGGCTGGTTATTATCGGAGATTCATTGAAGGTTTCTCCAAAATAGCCAGACCAGTGACCAAATTATTAAGGAAAAATACACCATTCAAATGGGATGAGAAATGTGAAGCATGTTTCCAAGAGTTGAAGACTAGATTAACCACAGCTCCAATCTTAGCAGTTCCTGAAACAGGAAAGGATTTCACTGTATATTGTGATGCATCTAACGAAGGTCTGGGATGTGTATTAATGCAAGATCAGAAAGTGATTTCTTATGGTTCTAGACAATTGAAACCACATGAAGTCAATTATCCAACTCATGATTTAGAGTTAGCAGCAGTAATTTTTGGACTGAAAGGATGGAGGCATTTTCTTTATGGAGCCAGATGTGAGTTATACACTGACCATAAAAGTCTCAAATATTTCTTTACTCAAAAGGAATTGAATATGAGACAGAAGCGTTGGTTGGAATTAATAAAGGATTATGATTTAACAATCAATTACACCCCAGGGAAAGTAAATGTTGTAGGAGATGCTTTAAGCAGAAAGAGTGCAAATATTCAGCCAAGCAACAAAGAGTTACCAAAAGAGTTACAAATGGACTTGGAAAGGTTGGAACTTCAATTCATCAGAATAGAGGTTCTTGGAGGATTAGCGACTATGCAGGTAGTTGCAGAGCAGAATAGTGATCTTAAGCAAGAAATTTTTAGACATCAAAAAAAAGATCCTTTTATTGCTGAGGAAATTCGGAGGATATCTCAAGGGCAAAAATCAGTTTTTTGCCTTGGAGATTATGGATCTTTATGGTTCCAATATCGTCTATGTGTTCCAAATGTGACTGAGATCAGAAATGTCATACTCAAAGAAGCACATGATACTCCATATTCTATACATCCAAGGAGTACTAAGATGTATATGGATTTGAAAGAACTATTCTGGTGGAATAACATGAAAAGGGATATTGCTAAATATGTATCTGAATTCCATACTTGTCAAAGGGTGAAAGCTGAACATCAAAATCCAGCAGGACCATTACAACCCTTAGAAATTCCTGAATGGAAATGGGAGGAAATAGGTATGGACTTCATCACAGGGTTACCTATGACACCAAAAAGGAAGGATATGATATGTGTAATTGTGGACAGACTTACTAAGAGTGCACATTTTATTCCAGTGAATCAAAAGGATAATGCCGAGAAGTTAGTTGAAGTATATGTTAAAGAGATAGTAAGTAAGCATGGAGTGCCCAAAAATATTGTAACTGATAGGGGATCAGTGTTTACTTCAGCATTTTGGAAGCAATTGCATGAAGCACTTGGTTCAAAATTAGATTTCAGCACGGCATATCATCCTGAGACAGGAGGTCAAACTGAAAGAACAAATCAAATACTAGAAGACACGTTGAGAGCTTGTGCACTAGATTTTGGAGGAACATGGGAACATCACCTACCATTGGCAGAATTTTCTTATAACAATAGCTATCAGAGTAGTCTGAAGGAAGCCCCATATGAGATTCTGTATGGAAGGAAGTGTAGATCACCAATATGTTGGCATGAACCTGGTAGCAGCAAAGAATTTGCACCAGATTATATCAAGGAGAGACAAGACATCATTGATAAGATCAGGGATAGACTGAAAATAGCCCAGAGCAGGCAAAAAAGTTATGCGGATCAAAGTCGAAGATCATGGCATCCAGAAGTAGGAGATATGGTCTATTTGAAAGTAAGTCCAATGAAAGGAGTAAAGATATTTGGAGTTAAAGGGAAATTGAGTCCAAGATACATCGGACCATTCAAGATACTGAGTCAAAACAGAACTATAGCTTATGCTCTTGAGTTACCATCAAGATTGGCTCAAGTGCATAATGTTTTCCATGTGTCACAACTTCACAAATGTTTGAAAGTTCCAGATGATGCAATCACACATCAAGAGATAGAACTACAAGCAGACCTAACTTATATTGAAAAGCCTTGCAAGATTCTGGAAGAAAACTGGAAAAGATTGAGGAATAGAGCAATCAAATATTGCAAAGTGTAATGGGAACATCACCCGAAGAGAGAAGCCACATGGGAGAAGGAAGAGGATTTAAGAAAAGCTTATCCAGAACTATTCAGGTACATCTCCACAAACTTCAGAACGAAGTTTAATTTAAGGGGGGAAGTCTGTATCATCCCAGCATATAGGACCTAACGAAGGGTAGATTTAGGAATATGAACTATTGCATGCATTCATTTGATAAAATGTGAGTAAAATTTTCGCCAAATAAAAAACCTTGAAGTGATCAAAGTTTCTTTCTTACTTTGAGATTAGGTTTAGTCCTAAAGGAGGAATGTTATAAACTTTGATATGATCTTAAAAGAATTATGTGTGTTTTGAAATGAGTTTGGATTTTAAAACCTAAGTGTTTTATAATTTACATGATTTTGATATAAGATTTGAATCTTAAATTAATTAAGAGAAAAGTATTATAACTTAAACCTTATCTAAAAACAATATTGTATATGAAATTCATTTTATATACATAAACAAGTTATCAAGAATGGACTTACTGAAGTTATTCAAAACTTCACAATTTACAAAAAGAATAAAGAATAAGAATATTCTTTATTAATAAATATATAATCTTTATTAAAAATGAATAAAATAAAGATGACAAGAATTATAGAAGAAAAATTACAAAATAATAAAAAAATTACATTTGTAGATTTACTAACTAGCCTACAACTAAATATACACTAAATCTTCATTCTTATCTTTGTACCTGCAAAACAAAGATTAAATAGAAAAAAAATAGGATTAGTGTTAGTATATTTCTCTCAGATATGTCAGTGAAGTGCACTTGAAAAACTCATCATTGAGAAATGTTAAAAAAGGGGCAAGTTTCATCTTTCATAAATTTACAGCCAGAATGCAAATGACAGCCAAAAGGGACCAATTCACCAGCCAGGGCAAAAGTAGTTTGGTAATAGTAAGTTCAAATTTTCCGAACCTATCCACAAGTGCATAGTAGGCACATAGGCTGGACACACACCAGCATGCATGTGGTGTGTTGTCAAGCTCACAAGCATAGTCAATATCACAAAACCATAGCACAGCCATGGGGGAGCACATCAGTGCATCTCTCCACTACACATCACACAAGAGCAGCCAGGGTAGACAACAAGAACAACAACCAAACCAGACCAACCCAGATCAATCAAACCTCACCAGAATGGTGACATAAGGAGGGGAATGGATTAGGTGGATAGCAAGATCAAGTCAGGAGCTAGGAGGAGTAGGGACAGCTCAAGGGCAAGCTCAGGAGCCCAGCAAAAGCAGATGAAAACCAGATCAAGATCATCATCATCAACTTACTACATCAGCACCAGATTTTGTGGTGAGTTTCATAAAACCTTCACATGATCTAATCATCTTATTCAGAGAGAAACATGTGTTGTTTTATAAAACAAAACCTCAGAAAACACCCAAGTGGGGTGAATCCATCATGGGAATTTTCTTTTAAACTCTAAAGGCAAACAACAAAGTACCAAGGTCCAATCAGAGCTCAGAGCAACATCCTTGCTCTGGTTGATAAACTATATCTTACCATTCAATCATGCATATACCTATGATCTATTTCTAGGCACATCCCTAAAGGAAGGGTAGCACCTTAGGACTAAATCCATAAGATTCATAACATGATCAAACTCACTATCAATTTTTCCAAGCTTTGATTCAGTAAAGAATAGCTGGTACCACTACCAGGACTATCTAGATGAACCAATTAGATAAACTTCGAATCCCTAAGCCTCAGACCAACATCATTGGTCTTAGGGAATTCAAATAAGAGAATCTATATTTATCTCTCAAAGCCAAGATTGTCTTAAGCACAAACTAACCAAATCCATAGTTTAGAATCAAACTTGTGTACCATACATGATGGTGTCACAAGAACAATCCAATATGAATCAGGAAAGGCTGGAAATCATCATAGATTCAGAAAATCAACTAACTAATCATTTTCCTGTAACACAGGAATCATAACTAGGAGATTCCTATAATAAACTTTACTGTTTGAGATCATAATTGTGACACCCCCGGGATCAGGGCTAAACAAATCCTAGACCTCCGTCTGACATAAGCTTAACCTTGAGCTCGAGAATATCCAGTGAAGAATCGGTAACACAACAGTGACCCTACGACACAAAATTTATTACAGCAAGCTCATAACTAACTAGAGAACCAAATTATTACAAGCAGAGGTCACTGACCACAAACATCAAACAATGGAAGGAAAATTATGCTATTAAGTATAGCAAACTTAACAAATGGCCTAAGAGGCCTAAAGCATAACGATGACGTCCCAGCCCATAGATTCCAGGCTGCCGGCCGGGAACCCCAAGCTACTCGTCATTGTCGATGTAGTATAGAACTCGTCTTCAGGTGAACACTTACTCTGCCAAAAGTATCAACAAAGCAAGGGTGACTACAGGGTGTACTCCGCAAGACTTATGGCTGGTGGAGTTGTTTTGCATAAAGCCACTTTTGTTTATAAAACAAGAGAGGGAGAAGAAGCTCGTCTAGTCAGAGTATTTTTAAAGGAGATAAGAGAGCGACATCTCCGAAAATATTGATCATCATCTTTTTATATCCACCAAATCATCATCATCTACTAACTAGGATCACCCCCTCGTACCCATGAGGAAGCATCCTTAAGCACACGTTGATCTACCAAGTTTTAAGATTAGGTTCAAGTTCTCTATGATCATCACGTCCGTTCCCAAGTAGTCCATAATCATAGACACGGCTTTCCGAAATATTATTACCCTGCAGGGGTGTACAACTTTACCCACACGTACTTGTAGGGGTTCGTAGCATGGAAAACAAAAATTTTCTATCGCATACAAACAACCAAGCCAAGATCTATCTACTAGATTGTAGCAACGAGTCGATGGAATAACTCACCCTCGAAGATTCCAAAGTGTTTAACGAGAGCAGATTCTCGTGGGTGATGTAGTCGTACTCTTTCCGATCTCAAGATCGCGTAGACGATCCTTCCGGCGCCGCGTTCCCGCAGCGCTCCCGCAGTCGGTCACACGTTCGGTACTCGACGAAGACCTTCCTCTCCCTTGTTCCAGCAGGCAGCGGAGGTTGTAGCACTCTCCTCGCGATTCCGGCAGCACAACGGCGTGGTACCGGAGGTAGAGGGGAGATCCCGCAGGGCTTCGCCTTAAGCCGGTGCGAGTATGGTGGAGCTTATGAGAGAGGCTATTAGTGGTCTAGTAATTAGACACACCAATTAGAGGGCTCTAAACCAATTAGAAGGCTCTAAACCGAAACAGCTCTAAACCGGGGTCTAGGTCTAGTTTCTAGTTTAGAGGATAGGAACTTGTGTGTACTAGGAGGGGAGCCCTGCCCCTCCTTATATAGGTGGGAGGGCTGGCTGCGCCATGGGGAGGAGAGTCCCTCCCCAAGTCGGCTTGGTGGGGCGCCGGCCAAGGGAGGAGTCCTCCCCCAATTCGGCCTCCACCAATCCTCCTCTTTTCCCACTTCCCAAAATTGGCAGTTTGACTTTCAAATTAGCCGTTTGACTTTTCCAATTTAGGAATTAAATAAACCCTTTATTTTGGACAGCGAGAACACCTAGTACATGATGCAATCATTCCAACTTGCAATGACACATTCATGTACCCCTTCCCCCCCGGAGTGCCGGACATTCCGGGACCTTCTAGAATGTTCCCGATGAAAACACCGGAACCATTCCCCAACTCCGAAATGGGACTTTCCTTATATGAATCTTATTCTCCGGACCATTCCGGATCACCTCGTGATATCCCGGATCCCATCCGAGACTCCGAACAACATTCGGTCTCTTTCTCATAATACCATAACTACTCAAACAACGTCGAATCCTTAAGTGTGTCTCCCTACGGTTCGTGAATTATGCGGACATGATCGAGACACTTCTCCGAACAATAACCAATAGAGGAATCTGGAAATTCATATGGCTCCCACATATTTCTACGATTACTTTGCGATCGAATGAACCACTTACATACGATACCAATTTCCCTTTGTCTCACGATATGTTACTTATCCGAGGTCATGATCGTCGGTATCTCTGCATACCTAGTTCAACCTCGTTACTGATAAGTACTCTTTTCTCGTTCCCGTGATATGTGATCCCTTGTGACCAAGTCACATGCTTGCAAGCTAATTGGATGACATCTCACCGAGAGGGCCCAGAGAATATCTATCCGTCATGTGGATGGACAAATCCCACTCTTGATCCATGTGTTTCAACCAATACTTTCCGAACACCCAATGCCACTTTTATAGCCACCCTGTTACGGTGTGGTGTTTGATGACATCAAAGCATCCATCCAGTAAAGGCAATATGCATGATCTCATGGTCGAAGGAATTAGGTTACTATGTATCAGAAAGCATATAGCAATTGAACTATTGAAATGACTTGATCTTTATGCTACGCTTGTCTATAGGAGTATGTCCACCATATCATTCTCCTAACGATATGATCTTGTTGTTGATAACATCTCAATGTTCATGACAAAGAAACCACATCATCAATCAACCAACAAGCTAGTGAAGTATAGAGGCCATACTAGGGACTTCAAATTAAGTTTACAAATCACACAAGTATTAATGGTTTCCTTGTTAATACTATTATAGCATGAATGTAAACATTTATCATAAACACAAAGATATATAATAATAACTACATTTATTATTACCTCTAGGGCATATCTCCAACAGTCTCCCACTTGCACTAGAGTCATCTAATCTAGATTACATGGTAATATACCGAACACCCATGGCAGTTTGGTGTTGGTCATGTTTTGCCCTCGGGAGAGGTTTAGTCAACGGATCCGCCACATTCAGATCTGTGTGTACTTTGCAAATCTTTATATCCCCATCCTGGATATGTTCTCGAATAGCGTGGAAACGCAGCTTGATATGCTTCAGCTTCTTGTGTGACCTTGGTTCTTGCGCATTGGCTATGGCGCCCATGTTATCACAGTAGATAGACATTGGGTCCAGCGCACTTGGAACCACACCCAGCTCTGTAATGAACTCTTTCATCCATATCGCTTCTTGTGAAGCCTCCGAAGCAGCCATGTATTCCGATTCAGTTGAAGATCTCGCCACAACGCTTTGCTTTGCACTCCTCCAGCTAACTGCTGCACCATTCAAAATAAATACGTATCCAGATTGTGATTTAGAATCATCCGGATCGGTGTTCCAACTAGCATCGGTGTAACCATTAACAACGAGCTGTTCATCACCTCCATAAGAAAGAACCATATCCTTAGTTCTTCTCAAGTACTTAAGGATGTTTTTGACCGCTGTCCAATGATCCACTCCTGGATCACTTTGATATCTGCTAGTTAGACTAACAGCATATGCGATGTCGGGTCTAGTACATAGCATGGCATACATTAGAGATCCTATGGCTGAGGCATAGGGAGTCTTACTCATCTTTTCTCTATCTTCTGCCGATGTCGGACTTTGAGTTTTACTCAAGGTCGTATTGGGCAACATGGGCAAGAACCCTTTCTTGCTATCTTCCATTCCAAACCTCTTTAGAACTTTGTCCAAATATGTACTTTGTGACAATGATATTTGGCGTTTCGATCTATCTCTATAAATCTTTATGCCTAATATGTAAGCTGCTTCGCCAAGATCCTTCATTGAAAAACTATTATTCAAATACTCTTTGACACTATTAAGAAGGTCTACATCATTCCCAATCAACAATATGTCATCCACATACAGTATTAAGAATGCTACAGAGCTCCCACTCACTTTCTTGTAAATACAAGCTTCTCCATAAGTTTGTATAAAACCAAAACTTTTGATTACCTTATCAAAACGTTGATTCCAACTTCGGGATGCTTGCTTCAATCCATAGATGGACCGTTGAAGCTTGCATACCTTGTTAGCATCTTTAGGATCGACAAAACCTTTGGGTTGCATCATATACAACTCTTCATCAATGTCTCCATTGAGGAATGCTGTTTTGACATCCATCTGCCATATCTCATAATCATAATATGCAGCGATTGCTAACATAATCCTCACAGACTTTAGCTTCGCTACCGGTGAGAAAGTCTCATCGTAGTCAACTCCTTGAATTTGTCGAAACCCTTTTGCGACAAGTCGAGCTTTATAGACAGTAACATTACCATCAGCATCTGTTTTCTTCTTGAAAATCCATTTGTTCTCGACAGCCTTACGGCCATCCGGTAAGTCCACCAAAGTCCATACTTGGTTTTCGTACATGGATCCAATCTCGGATTTCATGGCTTCTTGCCATTTATTGGAATCTGGGCTCATCATCGCTTCCTCATATGTCTCGGGGTCATCGGTGTTGTCCACCAACATGACATTCATAACGGAATCATACCAATCTGGAGTGGTACGAGTTCTCGTTGACCTCCGAGGTTCTGTAGCAACTTCGACCGAAGTTTCATGATCAACATCATTAGCTTCCTCTCTTATTGGTGCAGGCACCACAGGAACTTCTTCCGGTGCTGCGCTACTCGCAATTTCGAGAGAAGGTTCGACAACCTCGTCGAGTTCTACTTTCCTTCCAGTCACTTCTTTCGAGAGAAATTCCTTCTCTAGAAAGGATCCATTCTTAGCAACGAAGATTTTGCCTTCGGATCTATGATAGAAGGTATACCCAACAGTTTCCTTCGGGTATCCTATGAAGACGCATTTTTCCGCTTTGGGTTCAAGCTTGTCCGGCTGTAACTTCTTTACATAGGCTTCGCATCCCCAAACTTTAAGGAACGACAATTTAGGTTTCTTCCCAAACCATAATTCATACGGTGTCGTTTCAACGGATTTAGACGGTGCCCTATTTAAAGTGAATGCGGCTGTTTCTAATGCATAACCCCAAAATGATAGTGGCAAATCTGTAAGTGACATCATAGAACGAACCATATCTAAGAGAGTTCGATTACGACGTTCAGACACACCATTACGCTGTGGTGTTCCCGGCGGTGTCAACTGCGAAAGTATTCCACATTTCTTCAAATGCTCGCCAAACTCGTAACTTAGATATTCACCTCCACGATCAGATCGTAGAAATTTAATCTTCTTGTTACGTTGATTCTCTACCTCACTTTGAAACTCCTTAAACTTCTCGAAAGTTTCGGACTTATGTTTCATAAAATAGATATACCCATATCTACTCAAGTCATCCGTGAAGGTAAGAACATAACGATAACCACTGCGCGATGCTACACTCATTGGACCACACACATCGGTATGTATGATTTCCAATAAGTCTGTAGCTCGCTCCATTATACCAGAAAATGGAGTCTTAGTCATTTTACCCATCAGACATGCTTCGCATCTTTCAAGTGATTCAAAATCAAGTGATTCAAGAAGTCCATCGGAATGGAGTTTCTTCATACGTTTCACTCCAATGTGACCAAGACGACAGTGCCACATATAGGTCAAATTATCGCTTGATTTCAAACGTTTAGCCTCAATGTTATTAATATGTGTATTTCTACTATCGAGATTCAATATGAATAGACCATCTATCAAAGGTGCATGTGCATAAAACATATTACTCATATAAATCGAACAACCATTATTCTCGGATTTAAACAAGTAACCGTCTCGCAATAAACAAGATCCCGATATAATGTTCATGCTCAACGCAGGCACCAAATAACAATTATTTAAGTATAAAACTAATCCCGATGGTAGATGAAGAGGTAGTGTGCCGACCGCGATCACATCAACCTTTGATCCGTTTCCCACGCGCATCGTCACCTCGTTCTTCACTAGCTTCCGTTTATTCTGCAGCTCCTGTTTCGAGTTACAAATATGAGCAACCGAACCAGTATCAAATACCCAGGCACTACTACGAGTACTAGTGAGATACACATCAATAACATGTATATCAGATATACCTTTCTTCTTGATGTTGCCGTTCTTCAAATCCGCCAAGTACCTTGGGCAATTCCGCTTCCAGTGACCTTCTCCCTTGCAGTAAAAGCACTCAGTATCAGGCTTGGGTCCAGCCTTGGTCCTCTTCGTCGGCGTGGTAACTTTCTTACCACCCTTCTTGAAGTGTCCCTTCTGCTTAGACTTGCCTTTCTTGAATTTGGTGGTCTTATTGACCATCAACACTTGGTGCTCTTTCTTGATCTCCACTTCTGCAGATTTTAACATAGCAAATAGTTCTGGCAACTCTTTGTTCATGTTCTGCATGTTGTAGTTCATCACAAAGTTCTTGTAACTTGGTGGTAGTGATTGGAGGATGCGGTAAACTCCCAAAGTATTAGGAATCACTATACCCAAACTTTGAAGTTTATTTGCGTGCCCAGACATTTTAAGCACATGCTCACTGACGGAGCTACCCTCTTCCATCTTGCAGTTAAAGAACTTTTCAGAAGCTTCATAACTTTCAATTGCCGCATGAGTCTCAAAGATTAATTTGAGATCCTCGACAATATCATATGGATCTGATTCTTCAAACCTTTTCTGAAGCTCCGATTCTAAACCATACAAGATAGCACACTGAACTATGGAGTACTGATTCTTCCGAGCGAGGTAAACATTCTTTACTTCATCGGTAGCATCAGCTGCAGGTGGGTCACCTAGCGGTGCATCCAGCACATAGGTCAAATTACCAGCTGTGAGGACAATCCTCAAATTGCGGAACCAATCCGCGAAGTTGCTTCCATTGTTTTTCAACTTTTCTTTCTCTAGGAACGCATTAAAATTGATGGTAGGGGCTGCCATTGATCTACAACATATTTGCAATAGTTTAGACTAAGTTTATGACAAATTGAGTTCAAATTAATTAATGAAATTAAACTAGGTGAACTCCCACTCAAAACAACATCCCTCACATTGTTTTAGTGATCACACGAACCAAATCCACTACATCAACACCGATCATCACGAGAGCTGATATAGTTTTAATGGCGAACAATCATCATGTTCATCATATCTACTATATGATTCATGCTTTGCCTTTCGGCGATCCGTGTTCCTGAGGCCATGTCTGTACATGCTAGGCTCGTCAAGATCAAACCTTAGCTTCCGCATAAGCAAATCTGGCTTGCTTACGTTGTAGTCACCCGCGGAATCAAAGACACCCGATCATCACGTGGTGCTTCGAAGCAGCAAGCTTTGGCAACGGTGCATACTAAGGGTGAACACTTTTAGAACTTGAAATTTATGTGCATGAGGGATCATCTTATAATGCTACCGTCGTCTACTAAGCAATACAAGATGCATAAAGGATTAACATCACATGCAATTCATAATATGTGATATGATATGGCCTTTCTTCTTTGTGCTTCCGATCTCCATCTTCAAGCACGAACATGATCTCCATCATCACCGGCATAGCATCAAGGTCAATGACGCTTCTTCATGGTTGTCGTCCGCCAACTTCAACTATTACAACTATTTTGAATAGACACGCAGGCCTTAACAGAAATTAAAGACAACCATATGGCTCCTGCCGGTTGCCAACTTACAATAAGGATCATTGCATACATCAAATATAATCACAATCATGGCCATATCACATCACTGCACACCCCTGCAAAACAAAGTTAGACGCTTCTACTTTCTTTGCATATTTTACGTGGTTTGGGGCTTTCCATAAGTGTCGTTCTAACTTACGAACAAGAACCACAACATTGATACTAGCATTGTTGATCACCCGTTGTAAATTGGATCTTTACTATGCTAGGAGAAACAGGCACCCGCAAAGCCACTTATGCAAAACGAGTTGCATGTCAAGCGTGGAGCAAGTCTCATGAACGATGTCATGTAAGGTTAGCCCGGGCCGCTTCATCCCAACATACCGCAAGATGCAAAGTACACAAAAAGCAATCTACAATAAAAGCATCAACGCCCACAATGACCATTGTGTTCTACTCGTGCAACAGATCTACATATAGACACGGCTCTGATACCACTGTAGGGGTTCGTAGCATGGAAAACAAAAATTTTCTATCGCATACAAACAACCAAGCCAAGATCTATCTACTAGATTGTAGCAACGAGTCGATGGAATAACTCACCCTCGAAGATTCCAAAGTGTTTAACGAGAGCAGATTCTCGTGGGTGATGTAGTCGTACTCTTTCCGATCTCAAGATCGCGTAGACGATCCTTCCGGCGCCGCGTTCCCGCAGCGCTCCCGCAGTCGGTCACACGTTCGGTACTCGACGAAGACCTTCCTCTCCCTTGTTCCAGCAGGCAGCGGAGGTTGTAGCACTCTCCTCGCGATTCCGGCAGCACAACGGCGTGGTACCGGAGGTAGAGGGGAGATCCCGCAGGGCTTCGCCTTAAGCCGGTGCGAGTATGGTGGAGCTTATGAGAGAGGCTATTAGTGGTCTAGTAATTAGACACACCAATTAGAGGGCTCTAAACCAATTAGAAGGCTCTAAACCGAAACAGCTCTAAACCGGGGTCTAGGTCTAGTTTCTAGTTTAGAGGATAGGAACTTGTGTGTACTAGGAGGGGAGCCCTGCCCCTCCTTATATAGGTGGGAGGGCTGGCTGCGCCATGGGGAGGAGAGTCCCTCCCCAAGTCGGCTTGGTGGGGCGCCGGCCAAGGGAGGAGTCCTCCCCCAATTCGGCCTCCACCAATCCTCCTCTTTTCCCACTTCCCAAAATTGGCAGTTTGACTTTCAAATTAGCCGTTTGACTTTTCCAATTTAGGAATTAAATAAACCCTTTATTTTGGACAGCGAGAACACCTAGTACATGATGCAATCATTCCAACTTGCAATGACACATTCATGTACCCCTTCCCCCCCGGAGTGCCGGACATTCCGGGACCTTCTAGAATGTTCCCGATGAAAACACCGGAACCATTCCCCAACTCCGAAATGGGACTTTCCTTATATGAATCTTATTCTCCGGACCATTCCGGATCACCTCGTGATATCCCGGATCCCATCCGAGACTCCGAACAACATTCGGTCTCTTTCTCATAATACCATAACTACTCAAACAACGTCGAATCCTTAAGTGTGTCTCCCTACGGTTCGTGAATTATGCGGACATGATCGAGACACTTCTCCGAACAATAACCAATAGAGGAATCTGGAAATTCATATGGCTCCCACATATTTCTACGATTACTTTGCGATCGAATGAACCACTTACATACGATACCAATTTCCCTTTGTCTCACGATATGTTACTTATCCGAGGTCATGATCGTCGGTATCTCTGCATACCTAGTTCAACCTCGTTACTGATAAGTACTCTTTTCTCGTTCCCGTGATATGTGATCCCTTGTGACCAAGTCACATGCTTGCAAGCTAATTGGATGACATCTCACCGAGAGGGCCCAGAGAATATCTATCCGTCATGTGGATGGACAAATCCCACTCTTGATCCATGTGTTTCAACCAATACTTTCCGAACACCCAATGCCACTTTTATAGCCACCCTGTTACGGTGTGGTGTTTGATGACATCAAAGCATCCATCCAGTAAAGGCAATATGCATGATCTCATGGTCGAAGGAATTAGGTTACTATGTATCAGAAAGCATATAGCAATTGAACTATTGAAATGACTTGATCTTTATGCTACGCTTGTCTATAGGAGTATGTCCACCATATCATTCTCCTAACGATATGATCTTGTTGTTGATAACATCTCAATGTTCATGACAAAGAAACCACATCATCAATCAACCAACAAGCTAGTGAAGTATAGAGGCCATACTAGGGACTTCAAATTAAGTTTACAAATCACACAAGTATTAATGGTTTCCTTGTTAATACTATTATAGCATGAATGTAAACATTTATCATAAACACAAAGATATATAATAATAACTACATTTATTATTACCTCTAGGGCATATCTCCAACAGTACTAACCTTCTCTTAATGCCACTTAAGATTAGCCCTCTTCCTTGGAAGGCCGACAGAGGGTGGTTAGACACGACCTTTACCTTGCTTTCGCCGAGACCGTGAGTCACACAATAAGTATGGTTCCGCCGTAACGGGTCAAATCCCGAAGCAGATACTTAAATATGTGAGGCGAGGTTGGTTAACAAGGGTTCCATCGACCCCAAGCAACCCGGTCCATGCTTACCTACCTGTTATGAATGCACCAACTTCACCCGGCAAATCTTTCAAAAGATTTTCTATGCATATGTCGAATGGAACGCCCGAACTATGTGAATCATGAAATCTACTAGGCAAGTTAGTCAATCATGGGGTTTTCTAGGCCCCGTGTGGTTGTACGCTCGTCTTGGTTCAAGAGGCAAGAACATCAGGTCCTAGTGGTGGCGAGCATGGGACTAGAAAAACCACATCCCACCGTGGCCTCCCATACAAGCCTTAGCATGTTTAACTTATAACACTGATATCATCTCATCATGTTATCCTTTCATACTAGATTATCTGCATCTGATACATCATTTGGATGAACCAGACTCAACAGCTATGCATGGCTAAGCAGGACACAGATATAAGCTCTAGCAGTGCACACAAGCCAAACCTAGTTATGCTAGGAGCAGTGGATCAGGTAATATAAGCTCAAAGGGAGTAATGTAATAGATAGGATACTTTATCTATCGATAAAAGACCACAATAGAATCATATGCATTATGGAAGAATTGAAATGCTTTCGAAATCGTAGGATTATATCATAGTGGGGCTATGCTTGCCTTTGCCAGTTGATGACAGATAAACAAATCTTCGGGAGCCTTGAACTTGACTTGGTTAGAGTTGGTCAAGTATTGTTCGTCGATCTTCGATGGTCTTGATCTCGGTCTTCGATCTCGATATCGGTCTTCGATCTCGTATTCTACCGGGAAGAACCAAACACCAGAAATAAGGGGAAACAATCAACACATGGCATGGATGTAATGCTCAAACAAGAATGATGATATGACAAGTTAAATTGTATTGAATTGAAACCCTAAAGCGTGCTCGACAATTTAATCGGGGTTCCGAGGGGTGAAAACCCTAACTCGGGGAAACTCCGGAACATATGAGAGGGGTGCATTTTTTCTTCTAATTAAACTTGCCATTTAAGTTGTTGAACAATGCATGATTATAGCTTAAGGAGGTAGGTTTCATTTTTATGAATACTTTGATATATTATTTGTATTTTTTTGACTTATAAATAATTAGATATTGAATTTAAAATCTTCAAACAATTTCTAAAATTATTTAACTTTTTCTTAATTTAAATAAGTCTGGAATTACTTTTTACACCGAGGGTTGGGCTAGCCCTAGAGACAGACAGTTGGGCCTCTGGCCACCTCAGCAGCCACACACGCGAAAGGGCATTTCCACTCGAGATGGGGCTACCCACTCCCACTGATGCGTGGGGCCGAGGACACGTTGGCATGCCATGCGGGCGCCACACGGGCCTCGTCGGTGAGCACTGCAGGCGGCGGTGGAAACGGCGCAGGAGGGCACGCGGGTGAGCGAGATTAGGCATGTTCGAAGCAGTGGAGCAAGGCAAGCTCAAAAGAGGCGGTGCCGCTTGCTAATGGTCACCGGACCATGCGGTGCGACGACGGCCGACGACAGCGATGGGCGGCGCTCGGCACGAGCTCGATCCAGAGAGAGATGGGAGGATTGGAGAGGTCCTAGAGGACCGCGAGCTCACCCTTGACGCGTGAGTGACATCGGCGAGAGCGCGTGAGGTCGAGGTTGAGCGGATCGATGCTGGCGAGCACAGTCGGAGTCGAGGAAGACGGGGTCGTAGGTGACGACTGGGAGCTCCCCTCCTTGATTCCGTTGGTAGGGAGGGTCATCTCGATGAGGCGGAGCTTCAGGGACGGTCGGTTTGGCGAGGGGAGGCCGGGAACAGTGGGGCGCCAGCAAGGTCAGAGGCTAGGGTTTGCGCACGTGAGAGCCAGAGAGGAAGGAGAGGGAGAGTGGCGTGCTAGGGTTCGTCCTGCGGTGGTGGAGGTAAGTTATAGGCGACCAGGGGTGGCAGCGCGCATCTCAATGGCCGGCTGTGATCGACAGCGGCGGCACAGACATGCAGCTGCTCGTCGTCGTTGACGAAGACGAGGAACATAGGGCGAAGGGGTATGGGCCCTGGCTGGGCCACGGGTGGGCCTAGCTGGGCTGCGGGAGCTGCGGTGAGGAGAGGAAGAAGAAATGGGCTCGGCCCAGGGAGAGGTAGGAGTGGTTTTTAATTTCTAGAAATCTTTTCTTTTTAGTTCCTCTTTTTCTTTTGTATTTTTCATTTGTAATCTGTTTTGATTATTTTCAAAATACAAAAACTTTTCCAAACATTTAAAATACTAGGGAGACCCTTATAACCATTTGGGTTTCCAAACATTTTGGTAGTTTTCAAAATTTCCAAAACCATTTGAATTGAGTTCAAAGAGGAAGAAATTAGGTTTTAGAATTTTTGTGATTATTTTCTTGCATGAATTTTACTAGATGATGCTCATGAATGCACAATCATAACCCTAATATAAGATTAGCTAAACTGGGGTGTTACAGCTCTGTCCCCCTTACGAGAATCTCGACCCGAGATTCCAAAGGTAGGAAAGAGACAGAGAGAGAAAGAAACAAGGTCACTCTAAATATAAGAGGGAAACACACTAACAACACACATAGTATCTCATGGTCAGCTCATGAATGGAGTGTTTAGAAACAACCCTGAGATGACAAACATAAAACACGTCAAGGTAACAGAGGAAACAAGAGGAGATGGTTTCAAGTTGTTAGATAGATGGTCTTCATAAGGATTGAGACCATGGAGCTCACAGAAGAGTTTAAGCTTCTGAAGAGGAAAGTTTTAACAGAAAGAACATAACAAAGGACTTCGATAGGGAACCTCTACTAAACGGCTTAAGTAGAGATTTTAGGTTGCAGAGACATGGATCAACAAAACCAAGCTGCTAAACTACTTTGAAACAGAGAGGTCACTCTTTCATTCAACAGAAGGCCAATACAGAAAGGTGTTTTGCTGGAGAGGACTCATAAGAGCCACAAGAAACATGTAACAAGAGAGGCTTCTGATTACCAAATCATAGTCACTCTTAAAACATGGTTGAGAGAACAAAGGAAACTCTTTATTCATCCAGGTTTATCTGAATCTTTACCAAAGATCATGATATCACTTTACACCACTAGATGAATAGGTAAGAAGATTCCTGATGACACGAGAAGAAAGAAACTGCATTCTCAGACTTCAATTACTTGGCACAGCAAAATGCTTGCCAACGTAAAAGGGTCTGGAGGATCTACCGAGGGACATTTAGCAACACTACTTTAAATGTTCTCCTTGATGTTCGAGAAACGAGGCATCAAGTAAAGGTCGGACTTCAGAGACAAACGGAGCCATGAGCACAACTCCTCTAGTCAAATTATAGAAGAAGCCTCATGAAGAGTGGTTGTTACTACTGATTCAAAAGGATATGACATTAGGTATTTCTGGCTAAGTGTGTTAACCATTACATCAACCTTGCCAGACTTCAAAGAAACCTATGTCAAAACCTTGAGGAACACCAACCATCATTGTGCTTGAGATTCAGCTTTGGTTAGGTGAAATGATACTTCAGACTCGGTATGTCCGAATAGAAAGTTTGCAACATTTACACAGAGGTAAAGTTACTAGATTCTCAAGATATGGACTATAGTGTCAAGCTCAAAAGATGGAGCTAGATTGCTAGACCCATGTATTAGCATCTTGTTGAGGGACAACTGCATACATATAAAGTACTAACAATAAAACACACATGTGTCCTTAAGTAACGGAGATAACTCTTTTCGAATCCACGACGACATCTTTCAGCATTTGCGCGTGAATCGGAGAAGGTTACTTCTAACATCCAGAATACATACTTCGAGATGACTCAAAGACGGTTCTCAATTTTTTTTCCAACATTAATACCAATTGTTCCATATGAATCCAATCTAACATGGAGAAGTTAAGAATATTGTTGATGGGCTCAACAACAAACTTATAGAGACACTCCAAGAAGATGGACTCATATGTTGCTTGAACGAGACAGCAATATTGGTCAGACCAAAGAACATGAAGATGTACTCAAGTGAAACATCACAAGTAGAAACACCATCAAGATAGTCCTTGGAACTGAGTTTGATTTGACGATAACCCAAATCAAATCAAAGGTGGGGAAAATAATATATCCACAAAGGAAATACTATCTTTCTTCAATACAAACAAAACTAGACAACCCTTTAAGAAGGAACAAAGTCGGATAAAACTTTTGTCTTCCAACTCTCTAAGTTGTTGTTTAAGCTCAACCAACTAGTTCAGGGGTATCCAGTACGGATCCTTGGAGAAGGGAATAGTTCGGAGAACTTGCTTGCTCAAGAACTTGACAACACGGTCATGTGGCAACATGGCGATACTTCTAGTAGGCATCTAGAATATCACGGACCACCGATATGTCACTTTGTTCGGGGGGAAACTTGCTTTATAAGGCAAGAAAACATAGTCTTAGAGCTTCGGCAAAAGCCTAACTCTTTGACCGGAGAAAGTGTACCAAAATAACGGACTTGGTAGCACAGTCAATCTTCGCTTAGTGATAGGTTTAACCAATCACGCTAAGAATGACGAAAATGTCCTTAGAGTTCAAAACAATAATAATTGCTAAGAACCTCAGATAGCCTCATTATTACACGCATCACACACGAGCGCGAAAGCTCGAGGGAGGGTGGGTAAATATGTGTAAGGGCATCACTTCATTAAGGGTTCATGAAACTCAGCACAACCTCTTAGCATTAAAGAGTGTGATACTTTAAGGTAGAACAGATAGAAGCTAATCAATACCTCTTAATCTGCGGATTACAACACTTTGACCTGGTCCTAGATATGACGAGGTACTAGAGTTTGTTTCTCCTAACATTCCGAAATGGTTTGTCTCGAGGGACCACAAGAGTATCTTGCTTCGGAAGACACCGATGCACATTTACTACTTGGCTACCAACTGGTAGACAAAGGTCGGAAAACAACAAGGCAAAGGATGAACATACTCACGACAGAATCCCGAGATGTGGATGCATAGATTAACAATCTTCCGAAAACCAATGCATAGAAGGGGTAAGGTGTGGCAGAGTCACGAGTATAGATATGAGACTCTCGAGGAGTACTCTTGTCGTGATCTTTTTGGTTCCATAAAAGAACATCTGCCATAGCATGTGGTAGGGAAGTCCTTAGCTGTCACAATTCAATCGTGACAAAAACCACAAGCTTGAAGTCTAGAATAGTAATACCAGCCATCCTGAGGTAATGTGTGAACATTAACCACATGGTTCAAAGGGATGGATCTTGGGTTAAAGGTCAGCTTCATGTACAAGATTCACAAAACCGGAATCCAGCACAATCGGGGATCTTAAGTTCAAGTCCAAGAGTTAAAACCCAAAGAAAGGAGTAACTACTACTTGAGTGACATAGTGTACACTGCAAGGTAGTAATCACGAGGTAACTTCCAAAAGAAGATAAGACTTCTAAAGTACCCAAACAAATGGAAAGGAGGCACACGAGGCGAAAGGAAACCTCGAAGCCTAGAACAGAAAACTGAAGATCCAACAATATCATATTGTGGGTCCAAAGGATAGAGAGATCATGATAGAAAGGAATCTCTCATATGAACAAGAGCAAGGGGAACAAGGAATTCACAACACACACAACTCTAAAGAATCCAATGCTAGGTCAACTGGCTGAGAAACGGCATGCCAAAAAGGCACCTAAGCTTCGAAAACTAGAAGAGATATCAAAACTTTTCCAAATCAACACAAGATAAGATAACCCAGAGTTAGAGCGAAACTATACAAGGAGAAAAAGAAGCATACTAGAGTTTTCGCAAATACTTTTCATCTTTTAAAATAGTTTTCACAAACACTAGACTCAACATCGACCAATAGCAAGGTTTTCCTACGGTCGGTACTGCTCTGATACCAAGAACTATGACACCCCCGGGATCAGGGCTAAACAAATCCCAGACCTCTGTCTGACATAAGCTTAACCTTGAGCTCGAGAATATCCAGTGAAGAATCGGTAACACAATAGTGACCCTACGACACAAAATTTATTACAGCAAGCTCATAACTGAGCAGAGAACCAAATTATTACAAGCAGAGGCCACTGACCACAAACATCAAACAACGGAAGGCAAATTATGCTATTAAGTATAGCAAACTTAACAAATGGCCTAAGAGGCCTGAAGCATAACGATGACATCCCAGCCCATAGATTCCAGGCTGCCGGCCAGGAACCCCAAGCTACTCGTCGATGTCGATGTAGTATAGAACTCGTCTTCAGGTGAACACTTACTCTGCCAAAAGTATCAACAAAGCAAGGGTGAGTACAGGGTGTACTCCGCAAGACTTATGGTTGGTGGAGTTGTTTTGCATAAAGCCACTTTTGTTTATAAAACAAGAGAGAGAGAGAAGAAGCTCGTCTAGTCAGAGTATTTTTAAAGGATATAAGAGAGCGACATCTCCGAAAATATTGATCATCATCTTTTGATATCCACCGAATCATCATCATCTACTAACTAGGATCACCCCCTCGTACCCATGAGGAAGCATCCTTAAGCACACGTTGATCTACCAAGTTTTAATATTAGGTTCAAGTTCTCTATGATCATCACGTCCGTTCCCAAGTCGTCCATAACCGTGGACACGGTTTTCCGAAAGATTATTACCCTGCAGAGGTGTACAAATTTACCCACACGTACTAACCTTCTCTTAATGCCACTTAAGATTAGCCCTCTTCCTTGGAAGGTCGGCAGAGGGTGGTTAGACACGACCTTTATCTTGCTTTCGCCGAGACCATGAGTCACGCAATAAGTATGGTTCCACGGTAACGGGTCAAATCCCGAAGCCGGTACTTAAAGATGTGAGGCGAGGTTGGTTAACAAGGGCTCCATCGACCCCAAGCAACCTGGTCCATGCTTACCTACCTGTTATGAATGCACCAACTTCACCCGGCAAATCTTTCAAAATATTTTCTATGCATATGTCGAATGGAACGCCCGAACTATGTGACTCGTGGAATCTACTAGGCAAGTTAGTCAATCATGGGGTTTTCCAGGCCCCGTGTGGTTGTACGCTCGTCTTGGTTCAAGAGGCAAGAACATCGGGTCCTAGTGGTGGCGAGCATGGGACTAGAAAAACCACATCCCACCGTGGCCTCCCATACAAGCCTTAGCATGTTTAACTTATAAGACTGATATCATCTCATCACGTTCTCCTGTCATACTAGATTATATGCATCTGATACATCATCTGGATGAACCAGACTCAACAGCTATGCATGGCTAAGCAGGACACAAATATAAGCTCTAGCAGTGCACACAAGCCAAACCTAGTTATGCTAGGAGCAGTGGATCAGGTAATATAAGCTCAAAGGGAGTAATGTAATAGATAGGATACTTTATCTATCGATGAAAGACCACAGTAGAATCATATGCATTATGGAAGAATTGAAATGCTTTCGAAATCGTAGGATTATATCATAGTGGGGCTATGCTTGCCTTTGCCAGTTGATGACAGATAAACAAATCTTCGGGAGCCTTGAACTTGACTTGGTTAGAGTTGGTCAAGTATTGTTCGTCGATCTTCGATGGTCTTCATCTCGGTCTTCGATCTCGATCTCGATCTCGTATTCTATCGGGAAGAACCAAACACCGGATATAAGGGGAAACAATCAACACATGGCATCGATGCAATGATCAAACAAGAAAGATGATATGACAAGTTAAATTGTATTGAATTGAAACCCTAAAGCATGCTCGATAATTTAATCGGGGTTCCGAGGGGTGAAAACCCTAACTCGGGGAAACTCCGGAACATATGAGAGGGGTGCATTTGTTCTTCTAATTAAACTTGCCATTTAAGTTGTTGAACAATGCATGATTATAGCTTAAGGAGGTAGGTTTCATTTTTCTGAATATTTTGATATATTATTTGTATTTTTCTGACTTATAAATAATTAGATATTGAATTTACAATATTCAAACAATTTCTAAAATTATTTAACTTTTTCTTAATTTAAATAAGTCTGGAATTAATTTTTACACCGAGGGCTCGGCTAGCCCTAGAGACAGACAGTTGGGCCTCTGGCTACCTCAGCAGCCACACACGCGAAAGGGCATTTCCACTCGGGATGGGGCTACCCACTCCCACTGACGCGTGGGGCCGAGGCCACATTGGAATGCCACACACGCGCCACGCGGGCCTCGTCGGTGAGCACTACAGGCGGCGGCGGAAACGGCGCAGGAGGGCGCGCGGGTGAGCGGGATTGGGCGTGTTCGAAGCAGTGGAGCAAGGCGAGCTCAAAAGAGGCGGCGCCGCTTGCTAATGGTCACTGGACCATGCGGTGTGATGACGGCCGACAGCAGCGATGGGCGGCGCTCGGTGCGAGCTCGATCCAGAGAGAGATGGGAGGATTGGAGAGGTCCTAGAGGACCACGAGCTCACCCTTGACGCGTGAGTGACATCGGCGAGAGCGCGTGAGGTCGAGGTTGAGCGGATCAATGCCAGCGAGCACAGTCGGAGTCGAGGAAGACGGGGTCGTAGGCGACAACTAGGAGCTCCCCTCCTCGATTCCGTTGGCAGGGAGGGTCATCTCGACGAGGCGGAGCTTTGGGGACGGTCGGTTTGGCGAGAGGAGGCCAGGAACGGTGGGGCGCCAGCGAGGTCAGAGGCTAGGGTTTGCGCGCGTGAGGGCCAAAGAGGAAGGAGAGGGAGAGTGGCGTGCTAGGGTTCGTCCTGCGGTGGCGGAGGCAAGTTATAGGCGACCGGGGGCGGTGGCGCGCATCTCAGCGGCCGGCTGCGATCGACGGCGGCAGCGCAGACACGCAACTGCTCGCCGTCGTTGACGAAGACGAAGAACAGAGGGCGAAGGGGTATGGGCCCTGGCTAGGCCACGGGTGGGCCTAGCTGGGCTGCGGGAGCTGCGGTGAGGAGAGGAAGAAGAAATGGGCTCGGCCTAGGGAGAGGTAGGAGTGGTTTTTAATTTCCAGAAATCTTTTCTTTTTAGTTCCTCTTTTTCTGTTTGTATTTTTCATTTGTAATCTGTTTTGATTATTTTCAAAATACAAAAACTTTTCCAAACATTTAAAATACTATGGAGACCCTTATAACCATTTGGGTTTCCAAACATTTTGGTAGTTTCAAAATTTCCAAAACCATTTGAATAGAGTTCAAAAAGGAAGAAATTAGGGTTTAGAATTTTTGTGATTATTTTCTTGCATGCATTTTACTAGATGATGCTCATGAATGCACAATCATAACCCTAATATAAGATTAGCTAAACTGGGGTGTTACAATAATGCTCCCAAACCACATGCTAATTTCCAAGTTATCAGCACTAAGATAGTAGCTGTATCTTATCATAATCATGACCATGAATCAAATAAACAGTGGAAAGCTATCAGATCATTAGCCTGACCAAGCATGTTTCCCAAACAACAATATCATCTTAATCAGATGCAATTTAAGCATCACATCATCTGGTAAGCCACTAGAAACATCATTTGTCATTTTTAAGCAACGAGTTTCAAGATAGTAAGCATTTAGCATGTATACAAACCATCTAAACATGAATCAAATCATCCAGTACATGAATAAGCACTTAGCAGGAACCCTAATGGATGATCATCTTAATTCGAATCAGATAGTAGTAGAGAGAACACTACCAGCATCTAGCAGGAAACCAGCAAACACAGAGAGCACTAGGGGTGAAGAATCAAACTCACCATAGGTCCTCGCTGAAGGATAGAAGAGGAAGCAGAGATGGCCGACGAACCGCAGCGGCACAGGGAGCACCCAGAGGGGCGCTGCAACCTGCACCTGCCACGGCAGCGCACGAGCCCAGTACACCACCGCAGGCGGGATCGCGGCGGCGGCGACAACACCTTTTCTGAACCCTAGGGTTCGGGAATGGGGTAGACCTGACCAGGGGGAAGCCCGGAGTCAAATCCAAGCGGACAGAACAAACAAGCATCGTCGACAACCCCAACTCGCACCACGGCGGCGGCCAGAACGGCCGACGACGGCAGGAATCGAAGGTGGCGGCATCGCCGGCCACGTGGTCGAGTCAGAGGAGGAGGGGATAAGGTCGAGGAAGAGAGGGAGGCAAAGTGGGTTGGGTGGTCCAAAACCCTTCAGGGTGATCTTTTGACCCTGCCCTATTGGGCCACGCTAGCCCAATAAGCCCAAGGGGCCAGCCCAAGTTATTTAATAAACGATTTTGATCAATTAAAAAAATACCAAAATGCCCCTGACTTCAATAAAAATTATAGATAATAAAATAAAAGTCCAAAAATTATAAATAAAATATTTTTGGATTCACAATAATCCACTCTTTCCAAATAAAATAAGATATAAAATTTTGGACACTTAAATTTTTATAAATTTTTTGTAAGTTATATATTCCTTATGGAATTTTACAAAATTATTAAAAGGTGATAAAAATAAATAAAAGTCACTTTCATTATTTATTAATATTATAGCATTTTTAAAAAATACTAAATAAATATTTAGTAATAAATTTCATGTATAAATAATAATTCCTAAAAGAATTATTAACTCAATAAAAGTCAAATAAAAAAGTAATTAAATAAAATAATTCAATATATGCAATAAATATTTAAAAAATAATATATATATATGCTTTATTAAAAAGGGCACCTTATATAAGGAAAATGCATATAGAATTAAAAAATATTGCTTCTTTAAATATTGTCCTTACCAGGCAATAATGATGTTTTTGTAGAACTATAAGCTCAAGGTCCAGTGCAAGCATCAGACTTCACTACCTTGCCATCACAAGGCAAGTTCATCACTTGCTCATGTCCTTTGAAGAGTCTTTATCAAAGTATTTGCAAATTGTGTGTTATCATATTTGCTATAAAAGAAAGAAAATATTATTTTCACAAATAAAGAAATCATAGATATCATCCTAAGTGATATATAATGGAGCAATAGAACTTAGAGTTCTAATTGCAACAATGATGATCAAGTAGGGACTTAATAACCCCTGGCATCAGTGATTCTAGCGTCGTATATTACGCGTTAGCCATGAGATTTGGAATGGGACAGAGAATTCAGCTGTATCTTCTTCCTCTTGCATGAAGCCGGATGTGCAGGTCGTGGCTGTTATCCTCGTTGCGTGCATATTGATTGGTAATTCGTAGAGGATATGCAGCATATGGGTGGGAACCCTCATTGTCCCACGATAGTTCTGGCATCTAACGGTTTGTACAAACCATTGTCGTATTTCATTATGTGGGCATGGTGTACACCAAGGAGGCATGCGGGGTCGCGAAGGGGGCAGTGATTGGCTTGGACCAACTACTGGGCCCCACATCATGGAATTGTGGACGGGAAAGTATGCCCGGTTGTGCAACAAGGAGTTGATCTCTCATGGGTAAAGTAACGCACCTCTACAGAGTGTAAGAACTGTAACTTGTTACTCCTTGTTCCGGGAAGGAGCTACGAATGCGGCAGGAAAGGAAATCCATGAAAGTTCTGGTCAACCTGTGAAGGCTATTTGTCATAGTTTTTCCGAATAAAATCAACCTTTGAAGAAAGATTTACAAAACTGCATAGTGCCAAGGATTTATAATCCGAGGTGGTAGTTAGAGCATCAAACTTCCCACCTTGCATATAATTAACTTGTTGGGTAACGCTGTTACTCATTCTTTCCTTTGATCCCTTGCTTAGACTCTGAGGATCCCGAGGACGTGCCAATGTATACAGCCGAATGCCAAGAAGACGTGTTCTACGAGGAACGTGATCTATCCGGAGGTGTTGAAGGCGTGGACTACGAGATCCGTTACGGTGTCGATGAGAATGAGTCCACTTAATTGTCTAGTTAATAGTAACTAACGAAGCCGAGCAGCATGAACTCTATAAAATAAGTTGTTGAGCCCTACTCCTAGTCGGAGTTGCTACTTTTAAAATTTCCGCTGAACACTTTATATTTTGGTTTGCAAGTTGGATCTTTTGGAAGTCTTGAACTTCCGATATTGTAATAATAATAATGTGTGTACTTTTGTAATATGGACCCGCAATGTTTCTGTTGTACCACTCTGAGGGATGTGATATTTACGGAACGGTGTTCTATGGATGTCATGTCAACGACTATAGTGTACTACACATGCAGTGGTATGCTGGGTCACGCAGCCTTCATGATAGTTGTAGGGTTTAACGATACGAAGCCACCGCCACCCCGTACGGGCGAGCCGTAGGGGCGGGATGCGCCCGTACCAGTGCTCGTTATGTTGACTAGCGCATGACATTAGCTCCAAAAATACTTGGTCGTCAAAACTTCCTCAAAATCTTCATTTATGACTCCAGATTTCACAAAGTGTGATTTCCTGCACAACATAAATCAAAGTATGGTTTTGGAATCTTTTCAATAATTAGTCATTAGTGGCAAATCAAGAGAGATTAATGTCAATTGCTCAACGAAAAACAATGTTTAAACGCGGAGAAAGATGGTGATTTTTTGAGCCATCAGTGGGTTGCTTCCTCTGTGCTCGGATTGTCCATGGCATGGGTCGGGCGAGAACTTGTGGCAGAGCCTGTGCGATATGGGTGTGTGCTCTTTACGGAGTTTCTCCTTCGTGGCCTGGCTTTTCCGGCGAGGGTGGCTTCCTCCTTTAGTTGTTAGTCTTCTACGACCTTCAGTTCCATCATTTGTTTCTAAATGGCATCCTGTATATCTCTTTCTTGCTTCATTGTTTTCTGCGAGAGATACTTGGGAATTCAACCATTCCTCTAAATTTGTGGTTAGCTCTCTTCTCGGTGAGGGCACAAATCCAGGAATTGGGGGCCGGGGGTCCTTTAGTGGAATGAGGATCTGTCGTCTTCACGACTCAAAAAATGGGGATTATCTTGAGATTCCATTTTCCAAATGACAACATTCTTTCTTTTATTGTCCGGTTGTTCTTCTAGGCTCGGGTTTGCCGAGTCTTGCTCCCTTCTTGAATGCCCCAATATTGTGCCCCAAAGCAATTGTAACCATATGAAAGCGATTAGCAAGGAGCATGACATCTGACAGATGAAGAGCCACATCAAGGACTTAATGGATGTTGACTTGAGGGGAGCAGATTTGATCACTGGGTGGAGAAGCATTAGAGTCCAAGCGCTTCAAGATCATTCCAACAAGCTCTTATTACTCCGAAAGGACGACTCTGCCTTGATTTCCAAAAGACGGCTCTATCCCGCGATTAGAGATAGTTGGAAGGAAATGCTGGTTAAAATCAACATGAAAATAGATTGGGAGATAAATGTTAAGGCTTTTTAGTATGATAAATCAAGCTCCACCAGTAAGCTCCTATGTTTTCTTTACTCCTACCTTTTTACTCTTCTAGCTCCGATTCGGAAGATTTTTTTGTAGATGCCTTCTCTTCAAAGTGAAGAGGATGCTTGAAAGGGTAGACTAAGGATGAATCAGAGTTAGAGGATGAGAGTACGACATGGAAGAATGAAGTGGTCGTTGTCATCGCAGGATCCGGGTCTTCTCTTGATGCTATTTCCAATTATAACGATTTGGAGGATTGTTTGTTAGGATCTCTTTGGATAGGTACTCTCGCTGTTGCGGGGGTAACCTCTAGACTGAGATAAGCTATCTCCTACTCTTCAAATAAGAGGCATGTGAAGATGGTGTTGGAAGAGCTATAAAACCGTTCGAATGAGGACATGTATATGGTTGTTCTGGATCCTTGTCAGGAGAGCCGATTTCCAAACGAGTACTATTAGGGGCTTTCTTACTTGCAAACGCCTGGTCATGATGAGACATGGCTTCCTTCCTATATAAAAATGTGAGTATCTATGAGTTGTTGAATGCACGATATTCGAAATCATGTTGCTTTTTTTTGCGAATCGGAATCATGTTGCTTTAGAGTCAAGGTAACACACAACCATTTTTCATTGGAAATTAGGCATGTATGTCTCAAGACCAAATTACTCCATGAACGTTGCACCACTTGCATCGTATTTACCGTTTCAGCTCGTGTAGCGGTAGTATCTCCCGCCAAAGTCATTGCATAACTAGCATATTATTTTTCTGTGGCGACTCGCATAGTAGTTATATGGTGGCTTGTTAAAAGCACCAAACCAGCAAATTGCAGCACATACTTTTGCATGTCATAATTCGGAAATGATAAGAATGGTACTCTCTTCATACCGGTTTAATGGGCCATCACGTAGTCCAAGAAAAAAGTTTGACCATATATTTAGCCCACTAAACATGAATTGTATGTCACAAAAATTATATCATTAAAAAGATATTTTGAATATGAATACAATGGTATAATTTTTGAAAATTATAATTCATATTTTGTTAATCAAACTTGTGACCAAACTTTTTTATTAAACTATGTGCTACCCTTTAAACCGGTATGGAGAAAGTACAAGTATACTCCCCTCAGTATCACATTAATGCTTCCTTCGAATACTATTAAGTACTAACCTCTATTGTTTGGATAGTTTGCTAGCACAAACTCCTCACACATCAACACCGGTTTTTACATGTTGAGTAGCAACATTACTCCAGCCCTCTTCCTACCATACGTCGGTTCTGTCCTATTGCATGTTATCGCTGCCAATGTTTCATCTCTCTTTTCTCTTGACGTGTCATGACCCTTAAATCTGGTGGACTGTAGTTTACACCACCGTTGTCTAAGGTAGAGTCAAATCATGAAGCCACAATCGTCTCGATCAACACTCTAAGGCCTTCCACAGCGTGAGGGGTGCCCAAATTGTAAAAAGTGGGCCAGCTTGTCGGCGGTGCCCCAAGAAAAAAGATGGGCACCGGTCTTGCAGCGTGGCGGTGCCATAAAATATGAAGTGGGACCCACGTATGGATAAAGAAACTTTGACCAAGCCAACCTCCATTGTTCCTTCCCGCTGAGTTCTATCGATCCCCTCTGGTAAATCCGCCCTTTCCCGCTCGTCTTCCGGATAAATCTGATGTATGTGGGTGATAATGTTATCTCGTGAAGATGATTCAATTCAAATCAAGGAAGCTCCAGCGTTAATTGAAGAGCGCATGTCGTAGTGGTATAGCTGTGCAGATGGAGGAAGCTCCCGTCCATGTCCATTGCCTCCCGCCCGCTATTCCCTAGCCGGCTAGCCACAAATCCTCCTAGCACCGGCGTGAATCAAGCTGCTTCCAGCGCCGCTGCCGCTCCCCAAATCGCGGCGGCGTGAATCGGTCTCTGATAGTGCCTCGTTGGTTGTCCTGCTCGAAGCCCGCGCCCAAGAAGATGATCTACATCGACCTGGCCCTGCTGCACGCGTCAGCGGATGTGCTGGGAAGGGCGCCGCGGTGGCCGTGAGTCGGAGATCCGTGGCAATCGCCGCCGTGCTGCACGAGCTGGTGTTGCCCCTCTATGCCCACCACTTCAGCAAGGAGAAGACCGAGGAGGCTGTTGCAATTCACATCGCCAATTCTAGTAGTAATTTATCGCGTATCGAGTTTGGGCATCCGAGCAAGTAGATGCTCTGGTTCCCTAAAAAATTTTTGAGGCACCGCCCGTGCAGCGTAGGGCACCGGGGCTAGATACCTCGAAAACGTTTTGGGCACCGATTTGGGCTCACGCTGTGGAGGGCCTAATTATCGCCCGTCATTGCCACTTCTATTCTTCCTTCTCATCTTCCTCTTCTTTTTTCTCACTTCAATAAAACTTTTCTCTGCCCTCACTAGTTTCTCCCTATTTTTTTTTCAATAAACGGATATTCCAACAACCAACCGAATGAGCACACGTTTATGCAAATATATCACAATCGCATCAAACCTGGTAATCTTAAAGCCCTCTTTCTTTATGCCTAATAAGCTCAAATGCTCAATGTAGCAGTGTTGACTCAGCACACGTACGCAACCACCTCCAATCCTGGAGTCCACGGTCCGAAACGCCGAAGACGTGCACAGCCAAGGCCGCAGCGGGATCCAAAGGCAGGGGACAGGTGGCCCCACCGTCACCTCGCCAGCCGTCCGATCAACGGCCACCTCCGCCCCCCCTGCGCCCGTATCCTACGGCTCCCACGCCTCGTCCCGCTCCCGGTGGTCTTGCTTGTCGCCTTCCTCCTCTCGCCCGCGTCCTTTTATGGTGCCAGGCGCCAGCACATCTCGGACGGTGGGGCTTTGGCTCTAACACATCGGGGCGGCGGGCGCGCGAGCGCGATGGCGGCGGCGGCGGGAGGAGGAGTTGGGAGGGCGAGGGGCGCGAGCCTGGCCGCGGCGGTGCGGGCCGTGGCGGCGACGGCGCGTCCGGCGTCGAGCGCCGCCGCGGCGGCGGGGGTCAGCGTGGCGGCTCTGATCGTGCAGGGGGATGACACAGCATTCGGGTCGCTGGAGTGGTGGGCCTACGCGGGCATCTCTTGCTTCCTGGTGCTCTTCGCCGGGATCATGTCGGGCCTCACCCTCGGCCTCATGTCGCTCGGCCTCGTCGAGCTGGAGATCCTCCAGCGCAGCGGCACCGACTCCGAGAAGGCGCAGGCTGGTCCGATCCGAACCCCTAATCTTCCCTCATCTTCCCCCCCTGGTGTGCTCGATCTATTTGCGGTCTTATGAGTGATGTTTATGAGGCATCGTGCTATGTTACGTTGGGGATTGAGACATTACTGAATCGTTTACTGTTATTTTGTCCACTGCTGCTGTTTCGTTACGAATCCGGAGGATTTCATGGCTTCAACCATAGCTGTTCACATCTAAAAAAACCCTATAGCTGTTCATGTGCTAAATCATCTAAAAGTTTCCCTTCATGACAGTAACAGTACGGTACCAATGCTTTCATGTTGCTGTAAGCCCATAAGTCTTGTGGAATGGAAGTAGACCGAACAGAAAGTTTGCAAGGAAATGGGAAATGAGAAAAAAGCGGTGTGTCCGGGATTTGGCTTTATGTAAGATTCACCTCTTACGTGGAAAGATATGAAATGATCTAATGATACTTTAGTCCAGTGGGAATTGGAAGTACGTATCCAACGGATATTTCATAAAGATGTCCGCCCTGGGTCTTCCTTGATCTGCCACGTTTGTTTCTGGGGGTGTCATGCAACTATGGCTTTTCAACGCCTAGTGTATTATCTAACTTTTGTTTTTTTTTGTTTATCCGTCTGATATGCTGTCAGTTCATATAATCTGTTGTGAGACATCTTAGACATCCCAGATCTTCATGTGTTAGGAGGTTTCACTTGAAACGGCACTGGCAATACAAGTGTTACTTGTTGTGTCACCTTTTTTAGCATGCCATTTTTTAATTTTTGCCTAATGCTACTATCACTTTTGTGCTTTTGTAAACCTGTAATTTAGGAGTATTTGATTGATGGTTTTGTTGCTGTTCATATTTTGGTTACTTAAGTGTTTTGTTTGCTGCAGCTACTATCCTTCCAGTTGTTCAAAAGCAGCACCAACTTCTTGTCACCCTGCTACTATGTAATGCTGTTGCCATGGAGGTATAAAATTTTCTTGCAACCTTTATAATTTATCGCACTACACTGCACTATACATCAGTACATGTGTAAACACATATTCTTCTGTTAATAAGTGTGTATGTCTGGAAGGATGTTTTCTAGATCTCTTGAGTTTTAAACTATGATTCTGATGATCATACGCTGGTCTGGTAAACATGCTACAGTACGATCTCCATACCAATAGAGAGAAAACTGAACCAGTAGATAGAACTTTAACAAACCATTTTTCTGTCGATTACTTAATCAGTTCTAGAACAGAGGTCATAGGTCGAATAATTTTTACACTGCTGATACACGGTAATTCTGATCTGCACCTGGATGCATCATCAGAACCCACACACCATTTTAAATTGATTGTACCTTTAAAATTCAGAGGAGGTGGCTATAGTTCTATGTTATAGTACCTTGGTGATGTTTAGATGTGATTCACTATCATGCTTATTGCGCCCACTAGAAATATATTCATGAAGCTGTCAGTGATAGCATCGTTTTCCTTTGTGATGGAATTGATATGCTGCCATTCATTTTTTTATTTCATGTGAAAGAGGATTGTTTTTGCAATTTGGAAGCAAATGGTATGATACCAGCAGGTACAATATATTAGGGCTAGCTTCTAAGTGCATCCATGACTTCCTTGCATGTCTCGTGGGTATTTTGTTCTTCCAGTCATACGCAAAGGATCCTTGCATCAACGTTTACAAACTTTCTTCCATAGCTCTCACTCCTAGTGTAGATGACTTGCAGTGCTTTACTTGTTTCCAGCATCCACTTTATTTATGCCTTTTTCTTTATCTTTTGCCGTGTGCTTTTCTTTAGCCAATAATTCTTCCATTTTGTGGCGTTTGCAGGCGCTTCCTCTGTTTCTTGACAGGATGTTTCATCCTGTTGTTGCTGTTGTCTTGTCAGTGACATTTGTTCTTGCTTTTGGAGAGGTACTTTATTCTAAAAGTTATTATTTCCTATACAGTGTCACAGATGGTGAGATTGATTTTTCTAATTTTGACACCAGGTTATACCACAAGCAATTTGTACAAGGTATGGGTTGGCGGTGGGTGCTAACTTTGTATGGCTTGTACGTATCCTCATGATCATCTGCTATCCTATATCATACCCTATTGGGAAGGTAAATCAGCAAATTTACATGTCTCAGTTCAAGTTTGGTGCTCCCGAATTAATCGCATTGAAACTGTGGAACTTGTTCACAATTTTTTCTTCTGAAAAGCTTACCTTGTGAAGCACAGATTGTGAAGATTCTAGCAGATGATTTGTTGGAGTTATTTATAGGGTCTACTTGGACTTTGATTCCCTATTAGAGTCCACTTCCGATTGTATCAAGCACTATAAGTAAAGGGTGTGAGGGTACTGACAGTCCTGTGATACAACACACCATTATTCCTATAAACTCTACACAATAAGCTCTCACAAACTGACCCTTAGTACATGCCATTGATGATTTATGTTTTTACACATCATATCAGCTGAGAGTAGGTTAATCAATGCCCTTTGATGTTGCTGTACCAAGGTTTCTATTCTTAAAGAGCTATGCATGATTAGCTAAAAAAGCATGTATCCTGTGATTTGAAATTCGTTTGTAATACCTTATTCTACAATTAAGTACAGAATTTTGATGCAAGTTTTGATATGTTGATGGGATCGTGGCAAGTTGGTTTTCTTGCAGCTTAATATAGTATGTTCTTAGAACAAACCAACTAGATTGCATATGTACTCTAGAATAATATATGAATTAGTTTTGTTCTTTTGATGCTTTGTTTTTGTTCTGAGATTGATTTTTTAACTGATTTGACTTTTGAATTGGTTATTGAACAAGTTGAGATTTGATTTTATCCCAGCTCCTAGACTGCGCTCTTGGGCATAATGAATCTGCCCTTTTTAGGCGAGCTCAATTGAAAGCCCTTGTTTCCATCCATAGCAAAGAGGTAACATGATCTTAACATGTAACTCCTTAAGAAGCTAACATCTATCTAGATTGCCTCAGTTAAATGCGTGTGCCATGGCAGGCTGGTAAGGGTGGAGAGCTTACCCACGATGAGACTACAATCATAAGTGGAGCATTGGACTTGACTGAAAAGGTGTACATATGTTCGCAATTTTTCTGCTACTTGTATTTTACTGCATATAAAGAACTAAAGATAATCTAAAGGAAACACTAGCTATCACATGAACTTGGTACACAGTTAGATGTTGCTTGACTTATCATTTTCTATATGTGACTGGCTGCCTTCTGCATTTTGGGGAGGTTAAGAATAACTGAGTTATGATTCTTTTGTTCTCTTACATTTAGGCTAGTTTCTCCAGTGATTTTGCCTGTAGGGGACTTTTATCTGTTTTATGCTTTATACCTTTCTTCCTATGTTTGCTAAGTTAGCTAAGGCCTTTCAGCTTCAGAGCATGCTACTCATTTAGAAATAGTTTAATCTTTGCCATAAGTCTCAAGCATTCACCATGGTTCTTCTGTGTTGTATTCAGAACCAGGGGCCTCAATTTCATTATGTACCAGGTACAGACTCGTTGAAGGAAGCAGAGTGGATGGTAGTTTTAGTTTAACAGAACAGTGCCAGGAGAGAAAAGCTTGGTTGAACTGGGAATGTGAAAGCCTAAATAATTTTAATTTGGTTTGGCAGAAATCTCATTATTATATTTGTGTTTGCAGACTGCTGAAGAAGCTATGACACCTATTGAATCAACTTTCTCATTAGATGTGGACTCCAAGCTGGATTGGTAAAAATAACAGCCACCCTTTGTACATGATAACCCGTGCTCATGTTCTCTAGCTATGTTTCATGCTATATATTTTCGTGTCTCTTTGTTATTCTTTTCCTCTTTATTTGCTCTCCTCCTATATGTTGTTCTTGTCATCCTTTTGTGGATTTGTACCATTGTGTATATTATTTTTGTTGCGGTGATAGGGTGCTGTGGCGCATTCATGTTATGTGCATCAACTGCAATGAACAAAGTTAGTTTGAAGCATATCAGATCCAGGTTCACTTAGTGTTTAGTTCCTTCACCTGAAAGGTTGCAATGAGCAGTTTATTATATCTGGTTGTCATTTTGTACTTCCCTTCCTTGTTCCAAGGTTCAAGGCCATGCTATAGCTCCTGATAGAAGCTTCCTGCTTTATTTATTTGTGGATCCAAACTTAGATGACACAACCTTCTGTAGTTCTGCTGTTCTGCTCCTTGCTTATATTTTCGGGTGCAACCTTAGGTTTCATGATGCACAACTTAGTCGAGTTAGAAATGACAAAATCTGTATAATGATCAATCAAAATTTACGGTATATCTAGAGCACTATCTTACTGATAAAAAAAATACTCGTACATATTTTACTTGCAGCAGTTTCTGTAAAGGCGCAATATGTGCCATGCTAATTTTTTTATACATGTATTTGCAGGGAAGCAATTGGTAAAATTCTTGCCAGGGGCCACAGCCGGGTGCCTGTGTACTCAGGAAACCCCAGAAATGTTATTGGGCTCTTGTTGGTAAGTGCCAATGATGCCATGGAGTAGTACAAAGTGATTTATTGTGTATGTACTTTGTAACTCATAACCATTTTGAACTTAACTAGGTGAAAAGTCTTCTGACAGTTCGTGCTGAAACAGAGACACCAGTTAGTGCAGTTTCCATTAGAAGGATTCCCAGGTAAACACCACTTCTATTATTTTCTTCAGAATTTGTCTCAATCTGTGATTCAATTGTTACAGCAGTTGAAATGCAGTTAGTTGAAGTACGATTGTGCTCGAAGTATCTCCTTTGGTGTATTAATGCTTCCTAACTAATTTGACAAACATGAATCATTATATACGTTTTCCAGGGTTCCTGCAGACATGCCCTTGTATGATATATTGAACGAGTTCCAGAAAGGGAGTAGCCATATGGCTGCTGTTGTGAAGGCTAAACCCAAGAACCTTCCATGTCCTGACAAAACTCAACCAAACAGGGAAGTAGATGGGGAAACACAGCTGACTGCACCCTTACTATCCAATGCTGAAGAAAGGATGGAAACTGTGGTTGTTGACATTGAAGCACCACAGAGCAGACAGATTAATGGAAACAAACCCGATAAGCCATCAAATGCTGTGGTACGGTCATCAGAGGATATAGAGGAAGGCGAGGTCATTGGTATCATCACACTAGAAGACGTGTTTGAAGAACTATTGCAGGTAAGCTGTAAGTAGGCTAATTTGTTCTTCTCTGTACTGTACTACTTCTGTTCCAAAATAAGTGTCTCAACTTTGTCTAGGTACGCATGTATCTAGATGAGTTTTAGTGTGTAGATGCATGTGAATCTAGACAAAGTTGAGACACTTATTTTGGAATGGAGGTAGTAGCATTGTCTTCTTTCTGGTGTACCATGGGCAGTTGGATATGTGGTTTATGAGCAGCAAAAACAGTCTGTTCCAGTATTTTGGAAGTATGTACCTGAACGGTTCATGTTTCCTTGAGCATGCATAATCTTGCATTTTCTGCCGTAGTTGTGCTGGAAAGCAGGGACATGTGGCAAATCACAAGATTTAGGAACCATGTCCACTACTCCTAGTTATTTGATTTTTGTAGTCAAATTTTAAATTGCAACAAGTGCCAACTATTTCTGGCTTGCAACAGCCCATCTATGTTATGGCCCTTGTAATATTCTCAGGAAATAGATGTACTACTGTCAAGGAAACTTACATAATCAATTAATCATCTTTGAAATTTGATGATTTTGAGGACCTCTTTGAAGTATCGTGGATTTTGTTTATGTAGTTTCTGAACTGTTGTATACTTTGCATATGGCCAAACACTGACAGACATGTATATGCACTAGATAATACATACCGACACATGGGGATTAGGCAACACACTTAATTCCACAAACAGAGTTGAAGGGTGTCTGAAAGAAAGCAAAGAGCATGAATGATGCGGTTTGGAGCAGGAAAAGGAAAAACTAATCAGATTTATTGTACTACCGTGTACTTGTCTTCTTGACCTCCGTGTTATGAGTTACTACCTCTATTGGAAATAATTGTCAGCACAAAACAATTTTGCCATGCATATACTCTGCATTTTGACCATCTGACCGCCCATTATTCATACTCAGATCGCTTGGTCTGTTTCATTTAATTAAATCCATGGTTTTTAAGGCGTTAAGGCGTCATAAGGCGATGCAGGGGCGCTCTGACGCCTAGGCGGGCGCTTTGGACGCCTAGGCGCCTAAGGCGGCCATTTTTTCAAGGCGGAGGGGGAGCGCCTGGACGCCTAAGCGTCGCCTAGGCGACGCCTTTAAAACCATGATTAAATCCTATCAATTTTCGTTTCTTTCACTGTTCATCAAAAAGTCCTAGTGTCGTATGTTAAATCTATACCTGGCGATAATTATCATGATTGGAGACATTTATGCAGTTCATAATATTGATTCAAACATCTTCTGAATTTCTCACCATTTTGGTTTTTTCGTTCTGTAGGAAGAGATAGTGGATGAGACTGATGAATATGTTGATGTTCATAAAAGGTATGTCTTATCCTTAGAAATTACTTGCTACAAGCTGCATTCTTCACCTTCTGCTGAGTACATCTTATGCATAAAAATGAATTATGTCCCTTGCAGAATCCGGGTAGCTGCTGCTGCTGCCGCATCATCTGTTGCGAGGGCTCCGTCAGTTAGGAGATTAACTGCTCAAAAGGCATCAGTAAGTGCCATTTCTGATACAGTTATGTGTATCATGCATAAAAGTGTGGGATCCTCTCCCTTGTGGATCTACACCCATTTGAGTAGTACATATACATTAAAAAAATCATGATACTAGTACATGGTATTATTTATACGGGAAGACAGTGTGAATTATGATCATATGTGCACTGTAACAAAGGAAAAAAAACTTGTAAAACAACAGATAAATGTACAATTCTCATTCAAAACCGCCTCAGAATCGGTCAAGGGGTAAAGCAGACAATTTTGAGAGTGTAAGTTATGTTTCAGGCGCTTCTCAAGTTTAGGACCAAAAGGGGACTAATGATCCAAAAGTGGATTTATTTTTCATCTTATTAGGTTGTTTTCACTTTTGGGCTCATCTGGTCATAGAGGCTTTTTGCTAGCCTATGAGTTGTGACGATTCTTTGAAAATCTACCTCTATGAAGTACTGCATCTTCTGAACGTAAATATGATAAATCTGAAATGTGATATAAAGTTCTATTGGCATTGTTAGCGTTCTTCCTTCCTTACCTATATTTTATGTTTTGGTTGAATGCATATTTTGTTGGACATTTTTTTCCTTGTTACGTTGGGTGTTTGCTGAGAATGATTTCAGAAGTTTTGTGATATATGAGCTGTTACACATTCTGTTACCAAGTTGGACTTGCCAAATTTTGTTGAAGTCAGTCTTACTTGAACTTATTCTGCCGTGCATAAATAGGCTGCACTTAGCTTTCTTTTTGCTTCTTCTCTTGTTGGGCTTTGTTATTCAAGCTAAGTCTTCTATGGTGTCTGCCTGTGTGCGTATGTGTGGTTTGTGTTGTAAGCTGGCTTCATCACTATGTATCTTTCCGTCGTTTTGGGCATGTCATTAATTAAACGCTGGGCTACGGTCTTTTCTCTAGAAAACTACTGTAATTGTATAACCTGATAGTCCATTAACAGTTTTATGTTTCCTGAAGTTTTATATTGAAGGCCCAGGGATGTTAAATTCACTTTCCTTGCAGGGAGCGCAGAGCCGGCCAGGACAGGCTGGACAGCCTACTGGAATTCTGAAGAAACCTACCGATGGGGATTCAAACCCATCGAAACAGGTGAACCTTGTCGAACCTCTGCTGGAAAATAGGAGGTAAATTGTAGAAGTACCGCATAAATATAGCGGTGAGACACATGGTAGCTTGTGGGGAAAAGAACTGCCGTTCTTGTTATATTCGGTAAGAGTAAATATGAGTGAGTTCCTTGTAAATTTAGACAGTAGCAATTCGAACCTTGTCATGAACGTCAGCTTTCAGTTCTTTTTGGTTATATGGACTATGATAGTGCATATCGACTTTGAGTCCGTTGATCACTGCGACATTAGCAACTACTCACATTTGGGAATCATAGACTTGAAACTAGTGCAAATGGTAATCAGATTGAACACTGCCCCGTTGACTTTTGGAGTGTCGGACACGTGGAATGTGATATGGTGAAATGCTTGCACGGTATAACTAACTTTAAATTGGCTGTTGGTGGCGCTCAACAAAATCCCCGTAGTAACAATTATATACTCTTGTAATGATAATTAGAGGGTACCTCTTCCCTTGCAACGACAGTCAGGTGCCCTATGCTTTGCTATGCTCCATGCAGGGTGAAGAAGAGCATGGGATCATCTTCTTACTTTTGAGTTTGTCATTTTCTTCCTCTTTCCCTTCTCCTTCATCTTGGGTGTTGCCAAATAGGTTAACAACAGAGAAGAAAGCCACGGAGTGAGGGTACCGCCATGCCCTAGGTGCAGCATAGAAAGATGCACAAAGTGCAGCAGAGGATAGCAAAGAGGGGGTGTGTTTGGCAGAGGGTAGCAAGAAGGGGGTGTTGTGGCTTTATTTATAAAGTGGGCGAAAGTCTTTTCGTGGAGGAATGGGAATCGAGGAGAAAAAAGAGAAGGAGATGCATGACTGTCACGAGCATTTTCTGCAACATTTTTTTGGTTGCATTGTAGGTATCGCTCGTATGGCATGTATTTCTGTTTCAACTGAAGTTGACCTGCAGAAATTACTGCACGCATTTTCCATGCATGTTGGAAGCCCAGACCTGCAAGTGAAATCCTAGCCGACCGGCCGACCGAAATGCCTTGCCTCTTTCATACTCCCACCCGCCTTTCTGCTCTTCCTAGATTCCGTGCGGTCTACTCCTCCTATATCATAATCCTTCCAGTTCCAGAGAGTTTGTACACTATGTTTAGGACCCAAGCAAACCCAGGTCTACGGAGTACATACGTCCACGAAGGACGAAGCGCGGGGAAGGGCGAACTTGGCTGCCAAGACACCTGCTGCAGCTAAACCGCGTCCCCGTCTCCGTCTCCTGTCCCGACTCGGTTCCTGGCCTCGCGTACATATATACGCACCATAGTCCAGAAAAGCGGAGACCGAGCGATCGAACACGAACACAACGAACGATGCAGTGACAGAAACACGCGGATCGATTCCCCAGCCAAGCGCAGCCACAGCGCGCGCCTCCGGAATCCGGATGTGAAGAAGATGACGATGTCGGGCGCTTCGAGGCGGTGCGTGGCGACGATGGCCCTGATGGCGTGCGGCCACTGCGGCGGCCTGCGCCGCGTCAGGACGGAGGGCCGGTTCGTCTCCTGCGACTCGTGCGGCAAGGTCCTGCAGGAGCGGGGCGGCCGGAAACAGTATGACGTGGCGGCGGAGGCTAGGCGGCAGCTTCGCCGGCGGCGGTGGCTGGGGAGGAGGAAGAGTAGGGGGGATGCCCGCGCGGCGGATGGTGCAGCTGCAGCTGGTGGTGGGGAAGGCATGGTAGCGTCCGATGCCTGACAGCCTGAGTCCGGCACCGCTGGTGCTCGTTTCGTGGAATCGACCTCCTCATAGTAGCCACTAGCCACCATGGCATCCCCGACTGATTTCGACCGGATGGAGAATTCTGCCTTCGTGCCAATTTTAAATTTTGATCATGAAAGCAGTGTGAATTATGGCAGCAGAAAAATTAGCGGGGGGAAAAGAATCATCATCAGATATGTATACACGTGTCCACGAGTATTCTGAGAAATTAAGTCAAATTGTGCAACTTTAGATTCAGTGTGCTGTGTCCTCTGTTCCGGCGCTGTCGCTGTCTTCCTCCCGTACATCGACCTCGACCCATCTTGGCGTCAGCAAGTGAAGATCAATAGCTAGGGTTCAGAGCTAGTTTAATTTCGTTTTAAATTATGAATATAAATTATGTATGATTTGCGAACTTTGGCAGTTTTTAGCGTGAATACTAGATATTTGAATTTGGAAGAAAAAAATGGTCTTGCTCGGTTTTGCCAGGTACGAATAAATCGATAAAAAAACAACCACGAACTAACCCAAACAGACAAACGGACAGTTTTGATCGGCCATTTGAATCGCCCCGGTAGAGATGCCCTTACTTTTCGCACTCCCTCTCTTTCCAGCGTTGTTGCTGTCTCCCTCCCCCCGGGGCTCGTATGCCCCTTTCGATCCCTCCCTCCTCTACATATAACAAAACTGTCGTCTCAGGACGGCATAAAACCACATGAGGCGGCGCCATACATTACATAGAGAATCCAAGCCAAAGTTTGGCGCATCTTATTACAGGAACAGTATTCATGAGTAGCAAACTTGTTCACAGCATAACACCCTCCATAACGCAGTCTGTTTCTAGCTCATAATAAACAAGAGTGATCCACCAGTAAACGTACTGAAACCAGCAGCCTCAAATGGAAGAGCGAATTATTATTATGCAGGGGAGGGAGCACGCCATGTTCCTTGCTAATTCATCACAGGCAGGGTTTACCATTGCTGCAGCTAATGTATGCCCTGTCCAAACAAAACAAAAAATATTATGTAGGGCTACCATGTAAAACTACTACTCCCTCTGTTTTAGAATATAAGATGTTTTAGGTTTGTGAATAAAATGTATCTAGACTTGTTTTAGTATGTAGATTCACTTCAAACCTGAATGAACCTACCTACTAAAAGAAGTCTAGATACATTTGTTTCATAAAGCTAAAATATCTTATATTTTAAAACGGCGGGAGTAATTTATATGCTCAAGAGGATGAAGAAAATATGCAATGCTCATCAGCTATCATCAGGGAAGTATATCTCTGTTGCTCTCCACACAAGACAGGAGCCGCAAGTCTGATTATATGGACAAGATACACCATGAATGGAGATGCTTCCAGTAAAAAGTAATACTGTAATTCCATTTAAAATTAAGAATCTGATCTTTAAGTTGTAACTACACACAGTTTTATAACAATGAATAATGTTTTTTTTAATTTTGCATCACTATTTTGCAAACCTGAGTTATCGAGGTTTGAGGAGCATGGAGTCAGGCAGCCGTATGCATAAAAAGAGAGTATATTTTGCTAGTTAATACTATAAAATACTTCATCGGTGATGGGTGATGTCTAAGATCGTTGTATTGTGTCATTTGAATTCCTATCAATGACATCTGATACAGGAAAACAGTGGAATTTTGGAAGGAAACTGAAGAAGAAACTGCATATATAAACGCAAAATTGAGAACAATACCTGCTAGTTAAAAAAGCTCTTCAAATTTGGTCCTCACTGGGATCACATCCCATCCCGTCAGTCATTGTACCCCTGCTTCCACCTGATGTGCCGGCCGTTCCGTTTCCAGTAGTGGTCTCCCAGCTAAAAATGCCAGTGAGGTCTCGAGGATGAGACGAGATGCTCTGACCAGCATCTCCACCTCCATGCATTCCACCTAGTGAGGTCATACCTGTTGCTGCAGTGTTCAGCATGACCTCTTTCCCAGCCAGGTAGCTTCTCAGCAGGTCTGCATCACCATCCACAGGCACGTCCCAAGGCGACATCGATATCCCGCCGGTGGCGCTGTTGTAGCTGAGTCGAGATGCCTGTGGAAACTCCTGCTGCCCTGTAGGACTTGGAAACAGGCCAGTAGTAGTGGGCACTGCCTGCTCTACTTGGTGTGCTAGGTTGTAGTAGTACGAAGAAGGAGGTGCACTAACCATGCTTCCATTTGCTGGAACTCCAACATGGTAGAAATTGTTGTTAGCACAATAACCATTGCAATTGCAGTTGCCGTTACCATGAGGATGACCATAAGCATTGCCATATTGTCCACTGAAATTACTATGAATACCATAGCAAGTAGGATTGCCATGGTGATTGCCGGCATTGTTGTGAAGATGCCCAACATGACCAGCTCCGTAGCTCTCATTTCCAAGAGCGCCACCACCAACTGGTGGTGCATCATTAATCAGCAGGCTTGTTTGGTCAATATTTGTAGCTCCCTGAGATCTGATATAGGATCCTGAACCCCCAGGCGTCGGATAGTTCTTCGAATTATTATAATGAGGTGAGATAGCCATGGGCCTGGCTTCCAGATCTTTAGCTAGGCAGTCCCTTTCGTATATCTGAAATTTCGATATATGTGAGAACATCAATAAGTAGATCCTTGGGTAGTTTAGTATCATCTCTGATGATGTCATTAATACTGCACGAAGCTTAGTTAACATCAACTAGCTAGTCAAGATCATACCTCCAGCTGGATTGTGGCTTGCTCTATAGTTATTTCTACATCTTGAGCCACCAAGAGCTCTCGTATCCCTCTTGGACAATAACCTGAATTATAAAACAAAAAATATGTCAAATGGGCAGGGATAAACAATATTAAAAAGTCAATATGGATCAATACATGTCATGTGTTTTTTTGGCCTAACATGCCTAATTAGTCCTAAATTACATGCCCCTTGGCTACACACCCTTATGATAACGGTCAGACGAAAAATTCTATACTACAAGAACAACCTCTCAAGAAAAATACAGGCAAGATAGTGGGCACTATCTTAACACAAGCCTCCTCTAAAAAAAGCGCATGCCTGCACTTTTCTGGACATTCTCTGGCTAAAACAACTCAACCGTTTTCGCAAATCTCGCTCAAAGGTTGCATGCAAAATCTTTCAATTACGAGCACAAACACTAGATGCAAGCACGACTTAACCCCTACTACATAAGCGACTCCTCGATATCTATAAACCACCACACAATCTCTAGCCTCCATGCCTCAGTTTAGCGTATTGATGTATGCTGCCTCTCACTGGTTAGTTGTTCGGGTCATGCCGAAGAGAACATGCTAAATTTGTAAGTTAACTACTTTTGGTGGAAAGGCGATGACTTGTTGGCACAATATGAAGTAAAATGCCATATATAAGAAGCTCTACTCCCATGCCAACAAAGAAACAAGGATAACTAGGATGGTTGCCCTGACAAACCCAAGGATGTCACCATCATTGTCAGCCTAGGGAAGGAAGTGTCATAGAAGCTTTTTATGGTTGACCAAACATGAGAACAAGAGAGGCTTCCTAAGATTTTGTAAACCATAGCACAATTTCATGTGTTATTTTCCTTACTTTGACATAATTAATGATGCATCTAGTCTCTCATGTGTGAAACACTGCCATGTCGAAGCTAATGCATTGAATATTTTTAGGCGAATCCACTTTTTTTGTTAGACATGGTTTGAATGTGGGAATAGCCATGGCCATGCTCTAGGCTAGGCCTAAAAATGCTTGGTGTGCAAAAACTAGGCCCAATCCTAGTTCGACCAATATTTTGAAATTTTGGGCCCGAGCCTAGCTTGGAATTACAAAAAAGAGATGTTGGGCTAGTTCGGGTCAGGCCTCTTCCTAGGCCCAAGCCCAACCTAGGAGGCACAACGGGACAAAATTCTAGGCCTCTAGCCTATCAAGCCCAACCTAGGATTTTCGGGTTAGGCCCCAATCCGGTTTGCCCATGGTCATGTCTACGTGGGAACATTGTGGCAATGAGATAGAGGGGCAAAGTCCATACCAGTTCTTTCTCTATTTGAATCAGTAGCGGATCTTGACGATGTTTCTATTTTATACAAGCGTGTGTTGGACTACTATTTCCTTAGTGTACCACCAATATATGATTGTTCACCACTCTCCCTAGAAAATTTAGAGGGTAGAGATTTGAAGAAGCTTGGATCACATGTCAATGAACAAGTAGGATAAGAGGGGTAACTACCCCAACCAACCTTGAGATTATCAGTGTCATTATATACCTAGGAGAGGAAGAGGTTGTTGAAATTTGAGAAGTTATCGAAAGTGATGCACAGATCTAATTGAGCATCTTCCCAAGATAAGCGAGCCACCGCACGATTATATGTCCTCTCGACAATGCTTTGATGTACCATTGACCGCCGCATATCACTCTCCAACCGATTAAACTTTCTAAAGAAAACTTGTTGAATCTTTTCTATGGACCTTGGTGCATGCTTTGACATAGTCTAAATATCAGAACACGGGTGGTAACCACTAACCAGATCATGGGGAAAGTTCATACAAGTTATCTCTCTGTTCCAACCTATAGTTTTTTTTGCAAGAGGTTCCAACCTATAGTTGGCCTCCATGAGGTACCTTATTTTGGTGATAATGTATTGATTACTGACTACCACTGTTGACCTAGGCAAAGAAGATGTCCCATACACTTTTATAAATTTCTGAACTCGCATAGACATGGAATATAACATGAGGGCTTCTCGATGTGTGCAAACCACCACCCGATCTCGAGCGCTATAAGCATTGGTTCAACATAAGGAGTGTTCATGTATCAGATGAAATCCTTTTGTGTTGAATGCAATAGGTTAATTCCCTTTAAATGATGTTATGTGTTGTCTTTAGACGTGCTTAATTTGATAGTGGGAGCCGTAGGAGGAAAGATATGGTTTAATGTTTATTATTCCACTAATTATTGGATCTTGATGGTATATATTCTTAGTGAGGACAAATTTGTTAACTTTACCTCATGGTAACCACCCAATCATGGTAGAAAATTGCACATTTTCATCTCAGCGCTTTCCATGGAAAGTTGGAGGACAGATAATGAAGGCTCGATGGCCTTGTCAATGAAGAAAGTAGAATAAGCAAGGCAACTCTCCAAATCATGCCCAAGGTTATCACTTTCATCCTTGTGCAAGTGGTTGTAGATTTTTTTACAAGTTACAACACAAGAATGGCCATGGTAACAAAAGAGACTTCTCAAGATTTGTAAAAAAAACACATGATATCTAGTATTTTAGGCCTCCTTACGACATAAGTCGCTTGCCATCTATCATGATCGAGCCTCCCTGGCAAAGACAATGAGTTGAATATTTTAGATGAAATTACTCATATGATTAGACAATGTTTCCATGTGGGAACATAGGGAGATGTGTGGGAAAAGTTCATACCAATTGTTCTTCTATTCAATTCCATAAATGGATCTAGAAGCGGTGTCTTTTTTGCCGAGAAGTTAATTGACTATGAGTACCTCACAGAACCATCCAAATATTGTAGCAAATTGAGCCTTCACCACCTGATAGCATTGCATAGTCGGAGGATGGAGTTTGGATTCCCCGCTCCCCATGGCAATCAACAAAGTATGGTAAGCTGGGCGCAACTCGCCGAGAGAGATCATAACCTTAATTATCCCAGGAGAATTAAGTGGTTAGTGATGCTTTTAGAGTTCATCAAACTTATGTAACCATAGAATCATGAGAAGTTTCTCGAGATATGAGAACCACCAGATGCACATACAATGTCATGCACTCCACGATAACTTCAAGGTACTTCCACTAAATCATTTTAGTGCTTATGAAGACACCATTGTAAGTACTTTTCAAGCAACTTGTGTCTTTTGACGTTGTCCAAATGCATGAACATAGGGGAAACAATATTAAGGGGAAAAAGTGATACCTTTTACCTCTACACCAATCAATGGTGGATCTTGAAGATGCATATGTTTTATGTCACACATTACTCCATGAACTGCTTTAGGCAAGTGAGTGTTTGTTACCCAATGCATCTCTCGACGAATTCAAAGGGCAAAGAATCAATCCTCGACCCACATGGATATTTGAAAAGTAGAAGCTGGTTAGCTATCATTGCTTGACCATTAGGTAACATTATGATTGTCAACCTACGCCAAGAATATGTCGCCGATGTTTTTATAAGTTACCAAACTGCTATAACCCTTGGAATACAAGTGATTTCTCAAGAGCAGTAAAAAACCACACAATATCCCATGATCTTTACCTTTCGTTGACATACTACTCCCACTGCCTTTCATGTGCAAACCATTGGGACCATGTCGAAGCCAACACATTGAGTCTTTTAGATGATGACACCCTTGCGACATGGTCATGACCTATCGGGTTCCAATGATTGGTATACTCGGTACAAATCCAAGGTAAGACTCATAAGGCCCATAAGAAACCAAAGGTCCTAGAAGCATCCGAAGCCCAGGAGCCAGACATGGCGAATAAGGAAAGATCCAAGATGTAGCCGACATAGTCATAGACTTAACTTTTATTTTGTAATCGACCCGGCATGGACTCTGAGACCCATCCTCTCATATAAAGGCTGGGATGAGCCGACGGGGAGGGAACCTTAACCTTCATTCACACCAGATCGCTGTAAGGCCAAATCGCATCTGGCAATCCGGTGACTTTGTACTCTCCATCAATAAAGATCAGGCAAGCAGGAGTAGGTTTCCTCTATGAGGGACTGGATCTGGGTAAATGTTGTCTCCCTTATTTGTCTGATAAGCCGAAGAAATCACCAGCGCACCCCTTTTCTCTGTAACCCAAGTCCATGACTATGGGCATTGCCGAGGTTACCCCTCGCCACCTTGTGTTTAGACATTGTCTAAAAGTGAGAATGACATTGAAGAGATCCTTTATTACAAATTCTTCCTCTATTCTAATCAACCATGGATATTTAAGAGGGTTACATATTTTAAGTGAGAGGATATTAGATGTTTCATGATGGTGCCACCCAAATATGGTAAAAAGTTTTGTGTTCACTGCTAAATGCTCGTGATGGAGAAGTAAGAGCATTGAAATTGAAGGTTCGAGTCCCATGGAAATGAAGAAAGTACAAGGAGCGAGCCATCTTACTAGTCAACCCTATGAATGTCACTGCCATCATCGATGTAGGTGAGGAAGAGGTCATTGAAGCATTTTTGATGTTATTCCACTTGTGTAGCCAACAAAACATGAATTGTTTTCACAATCTGCGAACCAACACACAATCTTCCAAGTTAGCTCTAGGCCTTTCTTAGACACATGGCCACTTCTCACGCTCGAATTGACATATATGCCTGTTCATCCAAGAAGTTGAGTTTTTCGACACTACCACTGCGTATTTGGAAATGGTCTGAAAGTGGAAACATACCTTCTTCAACATTGTTGGGCATTATTTATACTGATGTGGCCTCTATTTCGACAAAAGGAGTATATTTAAGAGGGTAGAGTGCTAGCTCACTCACCAATCTTGGGCAAGGTGTATTTCGATAGTGCCCACATTTACCCAGCAAAGCATCCTTGCTATCCCATATGCTGCCACTGGTGTTTAATGAAGACTCCTCAATTGAGTTTGAGTAGTTGTCCTAGGTCCCAAGAGTTGGCTCAACAACTGTTGCAGAGGTATCTATTTTGGGTGACAAAATATTAGACTAACTAGTAGTCCATACCAGCAATGTAAGAAAACTCAGATAGTTGAACTTTGGATCTTGGACTACTTCATAGAGTTCCCATGCCCTCCAACAACTCATGTCCATGTCTCGACATACAGAAGCTTCTCGACACCAACCAAAGTGCGTTCATCCGTGGATACTGCATCCACGACAACTCCATGCTTGTCCAGCAGTCCGCACGCACCCTCTTCCGGTCCAAGCCGCCGTCACTGCTTTTGAAGTTGGATGTGGCTCATGCGTTTGACAGCGTGGCATGGTCTCCCCTGCTCAGCCTGCTTCACCAGCGACGGTTCGGGCCTCGCTTCATACGGTGGACCGTGTTGCTTGTGTGCACGGCTTCCACCCGCATCCTCGTCAATGGGTGCCCAGCCGCGATCGTCGTTTCTACATGGGTGCAGGCTGTGGCAAAGGGACCCGATCTGTCCCCTGCTATTTATCATCGTCATGAACGTCATCTCGGCCATGTTCCGCTTTGTGGAAGAGCGGGGGATTCTCTTGGACTTGCAGCAGTTAGGCCTCAGGCGTCGTGTATCGCTTTACGCGGATGAACTCGTCGTGTTCGCAAAGCTGGAGCAGGAGGCCGTGCACGCCATACTGGCCTCCTTTGGCGCCGCCTCCGGACTGGTCATCAACTACAACAAGTGTGTTGCTATTCCCATACGCTTCACTCCGCAGGCCATTGAGGACATTTCGCCTTTCGTAGACTTCCCGGTCGGAAAGAATCGCGAACCAGCTTCCATTCCGAAAGGCGCAGATCATCACGAGGGAAACGGTGCGCGGTTTATGTGCAAGCCGTAATGACAGACTCTGGGCGGCCTCGTCTTCCACAACCTAATGTGGCTCAATGTTGCGTTTCGCGCACAGTGGATTTAGTTCCAACAAACCAGTGACTGCAAGCCTTGGTTGGGACTCGACGTGGCCGTGTCCAACGATGCTCCTCAAGCCCTCTTCAGTGCGACGATCCGATCAGGATCGATGTTGGCAAGGGGGACAAGGTGCTCTTTTGGTCCGATCCTTGGGTCGACAGGCAGGCCTTGACCACCATTGTGCCGGCTGTCCTCGTGCTGGTTCGGCCTGGGCCTAAACGCACCAGGACAGTTCAGTAAGGATTGCTCAACAATGGGTGGGTCAAGAACATTGTGCAGAAACTGTCCCCAGCTTCATGCCCTCCACGAGTAGAAGTACCATCTCAAGGCCGCTTGTACAAAGATTATTGTACTCACGGAGCACGGGATATGTCGTATTTTGAGCTATCAGGTATACCAACAAAATGACTGATACAGAAAAAACATGTGCATACTAAGATGGATATTATAGCACCAGCTACATATACTAGACACATACGCTCTTCCTCCATGGTATAGCTAGTGCCTACTAGCGACCATCCTATATGGCTTGCACAAAAAAGAGCAATCACATATAGAGCTTTAGCTAACCATTAGAGATTAAAAGCTTTGGGGGAATTGACCTCACTTGGACCTTTCCATTGCGTGTTAATATGTAGACTATTACACTAGTATATTTCTACCTAATCCTAGCCATAAATGGAAGATCATGATAATAACGATTTTCCTCAATTTAGGGGATTACGAGTATATCACGTCACCGTGATATGTCAGTCTAACACGCCCCACGATCACAACGGGATGAGAGCGGACATTGATAATGGCCCGAAAGTCAGGAACAACAGTGACAAAATACCTTTTGTCAAGAAGTCGGCGAACTGTCGAGACGAGGGAACATGCAACATGGACTTGGCCCATAGCAACACGCGTGAACAAAGTGGAGGTCGATCTTGATATGTTTGGTAAGCTGATGCTGGGCGGGTTCGCGGATATGTAGACGGCACTAACCGTTGTCGCAAAACACAAACATTGTGGGTTCGGACGAGCGATAAAGCTCCTGAAGGAGTTGCCGAATCCAACATGCCTTGGCGATGGAGTTAGCCACAACACAATACTTAGCTTTGGCTAGGGTTGGGAGGGGGCTAGGGAGGGAGGAGAGAGCAACGGAAACGATCAGAATCGATCGCAATCTGATGCCATAAAAGTTTTAAGAAATTGACCATGCTTGGGCTTTCCATTGCGTGTTAATATATAGATAATCACACAAAGATTCTACCCAATCTTGACATGAATAGAAGATCATAATAATAACGATTCTCCTATATTTAGGAAATTGGGAGTATATCACGGTTAACGTGATATATTATTGGTCTAACAGACATATCTTACTTAAGCTCTAAGCTAACCGACCACGGGACAGAACGCTTTTATAACAGAGGTAATAGACCACTACATATAGACCGTCCAAACAAGATCGAACGGCCCAGTCTTGAGCACTCATGGAGTGTACTACTTAAACATTCCAATGCAAGTTGGCCTAATTTGGCAACAAAGTTTTTGTAAAACTAAAGTATATCAATACCTTACTATTTTAGTGCCTAGCAAAGCAATATTTTAGTTTTTCTCTTTTCTCAGTTTTAGAAAAAAAGAGGGTCTAACCTCTTTCTCAAATACTTAAAAAAACCATAGTTTTAGAGGATACTTCAGTTTTAAAACCATATTATTTGTTGGATCCAAACACCTCAAAGTATTTAATAATTCAGCTTTTTTAGAAACTAAAATATTCTCTTAATACTTTAAAAATACTTTGATACCAAATCGGGGCCTAAAATTTTTGCCCTTAACGTGTACAGCACCATTTCATTTACTCCCTCCCTTCCAAAAAAGGGCGTCCATATCTGTCGAAATATGTATGTATCTATACAGTATTTAGTGAATACTAGATATATACAAATCCAGATAAATCCATGTACGATTAATACTAGCACATATATAGACGCTTACAGACGCTACTAGTGCTAAACCCCGTAATAAGCTATAGCACCCAGAAATTGAGCAAGTAAAGAACAAATCATGCATGCATGGATGCAGCTGCACAAAGAGCCAAATTGGCATGCATGGAGATAGAAAGATGGATGGCTCATATGTTGGACCGTCCGTCTGAGATTTCGTATTAGCATGTCTCACGTAGTACGTACCTTCCGTTCCCCTGAGCATTTCGGCCGCCTCGACGAACGACGCGTGCAGCTGTGAGTGTGACGGCAGCGGGTTGGAGTTGGTCTTCTTGGTGGTCCTGCACTGCTTCTGCTTCTTCTTCTGCCGGATGCCGCGGGAGCGGGAGCTCCCCTCGCCGCCGGCGGTGTCCCTCGCCACTCGTGCAGGTCCCCTCGCCCGAGGATCGGAGCTCCCCTCGCCGGCGGAGTCCCTCGCCACTCGTGCAGGTCCCCTCGCCCAAGGATCGGAGCTCCCCTCGCCGGCGGCGGAGTCCCTCGCCACTCGTGCAGGTCCCGTCGCCCGAGGATCGGAGGCGGTGGCGGCGGTGAGCCTCCGCCGGGCGACGTGCGTCCAGATGTTGCACACCTGGTTGTCATCCAGGGGCGTGGCCAGGAAGTCGCAAGCGCCTCCCTGGAAAGCCCTCAACCTCGTCTCGAAAGGCTCGTCCTCGCCGGAGAACACTGCGACGCATATGTGCAGATCTATCAGTACGTACAATCAAGCTCTAGCGAGAACCACCATGCTTCATGGAGAATATATTGCACTTACGGATGACTGGGAGACGGTCGCTGAGGCGCTTGAGGAGGGCGAAGCCGTCCATCCCTGTCCCCTGCGTGTGCGCGGCGGCCAGGACGAGGTCGAACGACCCCTCCGGGGTCTGCCGCACTTCTCTCAGCGCCCCTTCCGGCGACGCCATGGCCGTCACTGCGCACATATATAGATCGATACGCGTGGGAGGAGATCTTATATAGATCACGAAGAACTGAACTGAATCTAGGGGGGATCGAACGTTACCTTCGTAGCCGTAGCGCTGGAGCATCTGGGCGAGGGTGGTGAGGCAGATCGGGTCTTCGTCGACGACGAGGATCCTCACCACGTCTGGGCAGCCCACGAAGGAAGCAGTGGCGGCGCCGGAAGCGGAAGCAGAGGCGACGTTCTCCATGTCCGCAGCCGGTCTCTCGGTCACGCAAGAGAGCACGAGTTCAGAGCGTACAGCCGGCCGGGCGCTTGACTTTGGCTGAAGGTTTATGAATGGGAGAGACGAGTGTATCTCCTGCTTGTGACATGTGAGGAGCTAGAGTGTGGCAACAAGTCACGGTGACGTGGGGGAGATATGGGATTTTTTGTCCAGACTTTTTTCATTTGGACATATATAGGTATAGCTGATGGCCGCACGTTAGAGCATACTAGTTAGCATAATGAAGAGAAAAGGTGTATTTACAACCCTGGTAATTTACAGCGCATGATGCCATCTGTCACCGAGAGTAAGCCGTCTTAATTCAATGAGAAAACGACACATGCGGTTATTACGTGAGCCTTCAATTATGCCAATTTCCAATTGCAAAATAAATAAATCGCATGACCATAATCTGGTGCTAATCCAGGATTAATTCCGTGTGTATAACAAGCATTATACTACAAGAGCACGAAATCCACAATTTCATACGGTCACATAAACAATACTGCCTCCGTTTATGGTAACTTCAAGGAACATGCAAAATACCCCTTCGTTCAAGAGAGAGCAGACACAGATGACTAGGGCTTTGGACGATCTGCTTCCACTCCTGACAAACGATTGTTTTCACGATCCAACATGAGTCTTACTTCCAAAGATCGAAAAACAGATTATCTGGTATACAAACTGTTCGGTCAGCATGTTTGGTTAAAAAAGACATCAATAAAGTAATGGAGTTCCCTCCGACTTTATTCGTCGTGTGATCGAAAGATCATACAAGTGTTTACAAGATGGATCTCAACAGGTTTATAAAGATACTCGACAAGAGTATATGAATCCAAGGTTTATGACTTAGAGACTAGAGCAACATCTAAAGCTACTGCGTGGGCGTAGTTGACGTCTTTAGGTGAATTGTCTTTGGTATATATAGGCTATGTAGGTCTCGTGAGATCTCCATATTCCTTGCTCATTAAGTTGATCTCGGGTCTCCCTTCAATGTATCCTTTGGCATTTGGGATCTTCTAGGGAGCCCTCTTGCAGCATGACAAATTAGGTCGGTTGAGCGCTTCTGGATGTGGGCCTCCAAGTCATGAACGTTGAGGTCGTCGTGGGCAGAAAAGTGGGATAAAACTCAGTGTAATTTTAACTATAGTTATCAGTCCACTTATCACCAAGATACCCTCGATCATTATCTTTAATTAGATGACCTCCCTTCGTGACAAATTGAAGGAGTTGCTCACCTCTTTCGTAGACCCTCGACTGATGAGCTCGATGACTTTGGCAGGTCCGAAGAACATCCGTGGACTAGAAGGAAGGTTGCTGACGGTGCCTTCAACCTGGTGATCCGATCCTTTGGGATCCTTGACCTGACACGTTTGATGATTTTGTCTGTCTCAAATGTCCTGGGATAACAGGCTTACAACAACGTCCTTAAAGGTAAATTAGTGATAGAGGAAAAATACACCTCAAATATAAGTCATAACTTTGCGACCTAAGGAGGTCTGAGGGAAGAGTGATCTCCTGGGATGTGAAGCTTCAACCTGAGAAGCCGCTAGCCTTCGTATCCGCATATTTACTCGGATGAGAATGTTGCATGTAGACCCAGTGCAATGTGAGTAGGTCACACCGAGGTTAAGGTCTAGATCACGATAGGGTAAGTGATGACATTAGTATTTCATCGCATTAACTCTACGACCTGGTTAGGTAGCGGTGGGGATCGAGGTCTTTCTCGCATTGGCCATGAGGACCTGAATCTGGACCATTTCTGTAAGTGTTCTTGACTAATAACTGACGCGACCCGGAGGTCTTTCCTGTGTGGGAATATGTTCTGGCCTGCATAATTGGAGGTGGTGATCATAATTATATTCCTTCCCACTATATCTATTGACGAGATGTTTGAATGGTAGACGTAAAACACTTTTTAGATAGTGGTAGTGGCCACTTCCTCGAACTCCGCCCACGGCCTCATGGGGTTATTAAATCCGCTTCCATCGGATCTGATATTAACGTTCACGATATTCTGATGGGGAGACGAGAGAGGACTGCCTCCCCTATAAGAGGCTGCATCTCCGAGTCATCGACCTTAATATCCTTCCTTTCTTCCTCTCTATTGTATATCTTCCTCGAGAAGTGAGTCTTGTGAAGCATCTCTCCGTTATGTCTTCTCATCCAAAATCTAACTGCAAGCCTCCCCTTGATCCTACTATGGCGCAACACAATCACGACTCAGCCGCAAAGGGCCCCTGGTCGTGCGAGACGACGCCTATTCCGCCTCATACATCACTGAACCAGATATTGGCAGGCTATGGTCCGCCGTACTTTTATCTTCGTCGGTCACCTACCTTGCAGGGATAAGCGCCAGAGTTCCTCACACTACAAGAAAGTTGCTATCCGCAACAGTTTGTTCCATCGAGTGTGCACAAATTTGTTTTTCTCTTGTGGTAGATGGAAATTTTTTCCTGTTTTTGTGGTCCTCTTCTCCACGAAACTGTAAAAAAACATGACAGAAGCTCGGTCGTCGTGTGGTGATGTCATATTTTTGGTTCCTCACACGATTTTGACTATGATCGATGCCACCACGGTCTTTTGAGACTTGTGGGGATACAATGTCAGTGTCTTGGTTGCTCCTTTAGAATCATGGGTTGAAGTTCGATACTAGCTAAGAATCCTTTGCTAACTAGCTCCATTCTAAAATCCTCCAACTCCTTATGCAAACTTGGTTGCTCCTTTAGAATCATGGTGTTTAATCTACACGAAATTCTACTAAGAGCATCCGCTACCATGTTTTCCTTGCCGGGGTGATAGTGAATGTCAAGGTCATAATCCTTGATTAACTCTATCCATCTCCTCTGCCTCATATTCAACTCCTTCTAAGTAAAAATATACTTCAAGCTCTTGTGATCTGAGTAAATCTCACAGCGATTACCCATAAGATAATGACGCCATGTCTTCATGGCTAAAACAACGGCGGCTAACTCTAAATCATGGGTGGGGTAATTCTGCTCATGCTGCTTCATTTGTCGGGATAGATATGATATCACTTTTCCTTCTTGCATCAACACACATCCGAGACCAATCTTGGATGCATCACAATACACACCAAAGGCTTGGTGATATCCGGCATGATCAAAATTGGGATTGAAATAAATCTCTTCTTGAGCTCTTAAAAACTTGCTTCACATTTGTTGATCCATTCAAATTTATAATATTTCTTGAGTAACTGAGTCATCGGCCTAGCGATGCTTGAAAATCCTTGAACAAACTTGTGGTAGTATCCTGCTAATCCAAGAAATGCACGAACTTCAGTTTGACTGGTTGGTTCTCTCCATTCCTCAACATCCTTAATCTTGGCAGGGTCGACAGCAACTCCTTCGGCTGGCAAGATATGTCCTAGGAATCCTACTTCCTTTAACCAAAACTCACATTTGCTGAACTTGGCATACAACTGATGCTCTCTAAGGGTTCCAAGGATGGTTCTTAGGTCCTGTTCATGTTCCTCCTCCGATTTGGAGTAGATTAGGATGTCATCGATGAAAACGACAAACTTATCCAAGAAGTTCATGAAAATATTATTCATGAGATTCATGAAATAAGCGGGGGCATTGGTTAATCCAAAATACATGAACTTGTACTCATACAATCCATATCGGGTCGTGAAAGCAGTCTTTGCAATATCCGTTGCACGATTTTTTAGTTGATGATAACCAGTTCTAAGATCAATCTTAGAGAATACTCTGGCACCGTTCAACTGGTCAAACAAGTCTTCTATTTTTGGCAATGGGTACTTGTTCTTGATGGTGACATCATTCAACTTCTAGTAATCCGTACATAAATGGGTGGCACCATCTTTCTTATCCACAAACAGAACAGGTGATATCCATGGCGATGCACTTGGTTGAATCAGATCTTTGCTAATCATGTCATCCAGTTGCTTCTTGAGATCCACTAACTCTGATGGGTTCATACTATGGGGTCTCTGAGCTATGGGTCCAGTTCCATGGATTAGTTCAATGATAAACTCGATATCCCGATCTGGGGCATACCGAGTAATTGATGTCTACGCACTTCTATTCTTGTAGACAGTTGTTGGGCCTCCAAGTGCAGAGGTTTGTAGAACAGCAGCAATTTTCCCTTAAGTGGATCACCCAAGGTTTATCGAACTCAGGGAAGAAGTGGTCAAAGGTATTCCCTCTCAAGCAATCCTGCAATCAAGATACAAGAAGTCTCTTGTGTCCCCAATACACCCAATACACTTGTCAGGTGTATAGGTGCACTAGTTCGGCGAAGAGATAGTGAAATACAAGTGGTAACGGTGCCACAAAATAGCTTCTGACTTGTTATTGACGTGGGGTAACGGTGCCAGAAAAGAGCCGATGGCGTGGAGGAAAGGTAAAAGCCCAAAACCTCCCCAGCAAACGGAACAAAGATGGAAGCAAGCAAACATGCAACAGATCTAGTAGCAAACGGTGTTTCAATGCTTAGAAACAAGGCCTAGGGATCATACTTTCACTATGAACATTCTCTCATATAAATATATTCTCTTCATGATACTACTCTTAACTAATCTTCGGTTGGACACTCTAATCATTGGTAGGGCTATAACAACACTCCTCAAAGTCCGCCTTCCCCAATCTAGATAACCCCACACTGTCACCTTGAGCGCTAGATGGTTCCAACAAACACCACAATTTCATAGAGACATCCAACTCCAAATATAACTCATAACAAATATTCAATCTAGCCAAAGTGCCACACACAGTATGCACGCTGTCACTTTCACACACGTGGGGAAAATCATTGATCTATTAAAGCACAAAGAGTATTTATGTAGACTCAAACCTAAGTGCCACCATGGCGTGCACGCTGTCACTTTCACACACATGTGGTGAGCAGAGATCTAATGAAGCACTTGAGTAGCAAGGTAGATCTACTTGATTACAAAGCTCATGACCACAATATCATGCATAGAGAGAGATGAACACATAGCTACCGGTAGAGCCCTTAGCCTGAGGAAGAACTACTCCCTCCTCATCACGGGAATCAGCAATGGTGATGAAGATGGCGATGGAGATTGACGGAGATGGCTCCATGTCACTTCCCCGTCCCGGCAGGGTGCTGGAACAGAGACTTTCTATCCCCCGAATCTCCCCTTCGGTGGCGGCAGCGCAGCAGAGGTTTTCATGGATTTATTCTATGCCCTAGGGTTTTTGGGTCGGAGGCTTCTTATAGTCACAGGAATCAAGGTCGGTGGGGGTATAGGGGGCCCACACCCCCTCCAGACGCCTCCAGGGCTTGCCCGCGCCTAGGGGGGTGCGACCACCCTGTGGACCCTCTGGCTCCGCTTCGTGGTTCCGTGTTGCTCCGGGAAAATAGTAACTTTGGCTTTTGTCCCGTCCAATTCCGAGAATATTGATTTTCAGCCTTTTGTTGAACCAAAAATAGAAGAAAACAGGCAACAGACACTATGGCAACTTGTTAATAGGTTAGTTCCAGAAAAGATATAAAAACACCTCAAAGTATAGACAAAGCAAAGCAAAGTAGATACAAAACAAGCACGGAGCATCAAAAATTATAGATACGTTTCCGACGTATCAGTAATTCATCTGGGAATATATCGGGGTATTCACAGACTACTCTGACTTGGTCTAGGGTTGGTTGGGCTAAACTCTTATTGCACTTGAATTGACGGGGCAAGGTCTCAGACACATGCTCAACTGATACTCCGCTGCTACTGGTCATGGTTATGGCTTTATTAGCACAATCTATAAGTCCTTGATGTTTTGACATCCAGTCCATTCCTAGTACTACTTCCAAACCTTTTGTTCCGAGTACTATTAGATTGGCGAAATCTATTCCATGAATTATGATAGGTAGGGCCTTGTAAATTTTTCTAGCTTTGGTAGTTGACCTAGGTATTTGAACTATCATAATATGCTTCAAATTTGTTGGTTGAATCTTACTAGTGCATGCAAATTCTTTCGTATCAAATGAGTGCGATGCTCCAGAATCAAACAACACTCTTGCAAGTACGGAGTTAACAGAAAACATACCCATCACGACATCTGGCGCTTCCTGGGCTTCTTCATCATTCATGTTGAATAGACGGCCAGCACGGTTGTTCAGATTGCCTGGGGCGAATCTATTTCTAGTTTGAACACGATGCTGCTGCTGGGCAGGTGCAGTAACATTGGGTGCTGCCGCAATCTTCTTGGGGCACTCATTGGAGTAGTGACCCGTCACTCCACACTCAAAGCAGGTGATTGTTGACTTGTCCTTTCCGGCAATAGGTATGGCATTACTTCCAGTCCTTGGGGAAGTATTTCTATTGGGATTGGGGGGCCTTGGAAGTGCACGGTTGAAGTTATTGGGGTTACCATGGTTGTAGTGGTTGTTGCCTCCAGGTCTTGGGTTTCCAAAGCTGTGGTTGGGAAAGTTCAGGCGTGACATGGGTGGCCTAGTGTTCCTTGGTGCCAATCCAGCAGACGAACTTGGGCGATACTTTGGGGTATGGTGGGGTCTAGGTTGGTGCACCATACGACGCTTACGGTTTTGAATAGCTTGGTTGATCTTTCCTTCCATCTGGATTGCTGAATCAACTAAAGCTTCTAGATCAGCAAACGGGATATTGACTAACACTGTTTGCATCTCATCATGTAGACCATTCAGAAATCTCTCCTTCTTCTTGGCTTCAGTACCAATCTAATCAGGGGCATACCTAGACAGAGACAAAAATCTATCACGGTACTCTACCACAGTCATCCTTCCCTACTTCAACTCCTTGAATTCATCCCTCATCCACAGAATCAAACCTAGTGGCACATGGGTTCAGCCGAACTTGAGTTTGAATTCATCCCAGGTCATCATCTAACCTCCATTCATGGTACGGGTGCTATTCCACCATGCTCTTGTAGAACCAGCTAGACAGTGGGTGGCAAATAGTACTTTCTTTGCTTCCTCTACTCCGGCAACTTCCAAGTTGTTCTCCATAGTCTGCATCTAGTCATCGGCATCTAAGGGCTCTTCTGATTTGCTAAAGATAGGGTGATTGGTGTTCTGTAAGTTCTTAAGTTTAGATCCATGATGATCCTGATTTCCAGGGCCATGGATGTCATGCGCTAGTTGAGCGATCTGTTGAAGAGTGTCTAGATTGGCTTGACGCTCGGTCCTACCAGATTCTCGGTCGGCTACTAACATTTGCAATATTTGGACCATCGGGTCTTGAGATGAGCTGCTCCCTCCGCGAGGCATCTAAAGATTGAGATAGATCATGAGACAAGAGGGATTTTTTTCTAAGGTTTATGGGTTTGGTTTTTAAAGCTTTTAAAATTTTGAGTACAACTAAGGTTTGAAAGCCAACAACTCATTATCATTCATTCCAAGCACACAATACAAACAACACATTCCATCACAACACAACAACAAACAGATGGTCTTAAGAACCATTCTGGCAAGCTATGATACATTGGGACCGAATACAACTCACACCTATGACAGTGCTCAAGTGCTACTACTCATCAGAACCGGTGGATTCTTCATCATCAATGAAGTCGCGGTCCTCATCATCAATGTGGAACTCCTGGTCCATGTCCTCAAAGTAGTCGTCATCATCACTGAGATATGAGTAGGGATCTCCACGGATATCTCCCCCTTCGTTCTCCCTCTCCTCAAGCTGCATGTCCTGCTCATGGATGGTATCCTCCAATGATGACACCTTGTGACGAAGGCGGACAATGATGCGATCCTTCTTGTCATGCAGATGGCGAAGTGACTTGCACTCCTTCATGAGGATGGCAAAGGTCTGGTCCTTCTTGGCGACGACAAGTTGCTTTTCGTTGGCATCACCACGAGCGTTGTCCAGCTCCTTCTGAGTCTCATGGAGCATGAAGGCAAGATGGTCCACATGTTACTTCATCTCAGGGTGGCTTGGAAGATCCAGGGGTTGTCCATTGGAGTCACTTCTAGCATAGTGAGCAAAGCGGGTGCCGGCGATCTTGTTGATATTCTGCCCACATAGTCGGGCAAGTTCTTCCTGCATTGCTCTGGCCAATCCATCGATCCATTTGTTATCTCTGATGGTGAAATGGATCTTCTCCGATGTAGGTGGATCCATCTTTCCGCGCAGGTCTACAACAATCAGCCATTGCAGCTCCCCTCCGAGGTGATCATGGAGTTGAGCTCCATAGAACTCCAGATGTGGGCGCTCTAGAAATTCCGCAAGATGACTCAGGTCATTCTCAAAGATGAGATTACCTCCATTGCCCAACTAATAAAACTTGCTGTAGGCGTAGTCCATCTATAAGAAATTTGAGAGGAGTAAGTTAGAGAAGTGATCAAGTGTGCCAGATTTTTAGGTAGAGTTGCAAAGATTTTAAGGAACATATGACTCTCTTTTGGAAAGAATTTCAAGGGTAAGAGTGAGAATAGGTTTTCAAAGGTACTCACTTTCTTTGTTTTGGAAACTAAGTTTTTCCGACATCCATGATAACTAGGGTCTCCTATGGTCAGGATGGCTCTGATACCAACTTGTCAACACTCGGATTTTTAATCCCAGATGCCTATTATGCCGTACATCGCAATCCCAGGATTACCCATTTTGTGAGACATAATAGATTGGTACCATAGTTCATCATCCATTACAAACCATAATAGTCTTACAAATAGTTGATCTCATGATCAAGTCTGATTATAATCAAAGCAGCAGAATAATAATAGTAGCATGGTCGGGGCTCCATCTTTAGGGTCATAGGCAATGCTGACGATGGGAGATGATCAAAGTTATCGTAAGTGTCCTGCTGTCCATCCTCCTTATAGTTTCCTTCGTAGTCTGGCCATGGGAATAGCCAGAGACAAAGCCATGAGTACTTTGAGTTACTCACAAACTTTCACTAAAGCAGTAAGGCCATTCTAATAGGAATCCTAAGCTCTAGGCTTGTTTGTCACAAGACAATTTTATTTCAACCAGCATCTAGTAGTAAAACCTAACTTTAGTTGTCTAAGTTACCTATGTGGGAACCTAGATTCAGATCCACAACTAGTGGGGTCAAGTCAAATCGTCATTCAAGTCACGGGTCATTTTGGAAAACGTCTGACAATGGAACAGTATGGCCATCCAACTGTCCATAACTGCGGATGCGGCTATTCGAATAGTTTAACACTCTGCAGAGGTGGTACACTTTCACCACAACATTTGATACATCCATCAGGAACAATCCTGAATCATCATACTTGGTATGCGGATAATCAATCCTAACCTTTCAATTACACAACCTAGTATAGGTACCCCCCCTATGAGTTTGGCCTCCCAACCATGACCATCTGTCATCTTGGGCACTACATAGGTGGACAGTCACATTCACAAGGTAGCCTCAGCTCACCTCATTCCACGAGGAAACCCATACTAAGACATATAAACTTCCAGTCAAGCCCTACCCAAATTTGGGTATTGTGGTTGTACGATAAACGTTGGAAAGGTATCGCATCCGAACCCAACCATCAGTTTTTATCAAATTCAAGTCACATACTTCCTTCACCATCATCTTCAATTCTTTGTGTCCATAACACATGTCAAAACATTTCAGTATCATGACTCATCATTCCAAGGTTTTCATAATCATTTGTTCCCATCTAGTGATCAAGTTTAATTTAGCACTAGCATCTATCAAATGGGGGTGTCACTATTTGAGGGGTATCAACTAGCATTTCTACCTACATCAAGTTCCAAGATCTTGATGGAATCCTTCCTAATCTTCCACGGATCACCAATTAATTACTACTTGAACAACTTTAATAAAAGAAAGAAAGGCAAAGCTCGCAAGTAAAACTGGGAAAATGGTATACTCAACATAGTATCCTAAAGGTATGCATAATAAGGCTTGCATGGTCTAGCATGCTTAGTATAGCTTGCATAACGTAGCTTGCCTTGATTGGTAAGGTGGTCGAAGTTCTCTTCCTCGTCTTCGTAGAATTCTTCCTCATCGTAGCCCGGATTGATACTAGCGTCTATAAATAAATACGAGGTACACAATCACCAAACAATACTTAACTACTTCTATTTATTACACAAGGGTCACACTAGATGATCTAGCATCATCTCTATCATTGCAAGAAAAGGGATGATAAGATTTTATTTATCTTATTTTTAGAAAAGTAATTTCTACTCATTGAAAAGTTACTTAAGATTTAATATCTCCACTTCAAATATGGGATCATCTTGACACATGTCATCACCACATATTCTACTACTTGAGAATGTGATTTAAAGTGGTTGGCCTAATTTATAAAGTTTAACACTATTATTTAATAATATTTAAGTGGCTAAAAATGACTAGAAAGCCATTCTTTCGTTTTGGTCTAGGACTATTGTATGTAAGTATGTAGATTTTTACATATTCATAAAGGTCTTGTCAAATGTGATTTTTGAGAGTTGGAAATAACTCAAAATCATTTGTGGTTGATTTTATAAAAAAAATTTGAAGATGCAAAAGATACTGTCTTGTTATTTTACCAAAGGTGATCCATAATTTCAAACTGGGTGATTAGATATTTTAATCTACTTTCAATCAAAATTGGATTCATTCAATTTGGTGTAGTGAATCTCTCTGAATTAATTTTTAAAATTCACTATAGAATAGGATTTTCAAATAAAAGATAAAACTAAGTTTGAACTGACGGGCTGTGCGCGGGAACGCCAATGGGCTGGCCCAACTATGCAACACGCGCAGCGGGCTGCTCCAGGGTTGGTCCTACCTGTCAGTGGCTCATGTAACGCGAAGCGGTATCGGTGAATCTAGGCCTTACGATTAGAGTGCAATCAACGGCTGAGCATCGTCGTCTCCATCGTAGGGCATGCATGGGTCAGAACCCTAGCGCTACAGCAGGGGTCGTCGGGGGCTTAACAGGGCTTCAGCTAGGTCAGGCGATGGGGGCAAACGAACAAGTCGACAACGGCGGTTCGAACGGTGGTCGCGGCAGCTCCTGGGGTGGCTTCTAGCTTCGGCTCCTTCCTTCCTCTGCAGCGGCGAACTCCGGTGAAATTCCGGCGCGATGGTGCTCTCTTTGTTCCAGGGTTGGGTCAGAGGTTCCTGGGTGAGAGAGGAGTGGAATGGTGTGCGTTTTGGGGTCGGGAAGGGCTCTATTTATACTGCAGAGAAGGGGGCAAGACGACATGGCTCGGGCTCGCCGGCGACACAGTTAGAGTGTGCTAGGGGCATGGACAAGGGCATAGGTCGACGCGGTGCTTCATGGCGAACGTCATACGCACAGTGGCACGACAAGGCGCGATCTAAATCGTTCTAAATCATCCATGCCCTGCGGCTATACCGGCGACATTCGTCAAGGCGTACGGTGGTCACGGTGCTCGTGTGGCCAAACGATCATGTCTGGGAGCTTACTAGAGTCATGGCGGACGTAGTGGACCAAGGTGAGGGCGAGGCGTGGCGTCTACGCGCAGGATTGCTCGGCACTCTGGCTCGAGGACCGCCATGGTTTGGTGTTAAATGGGCGAGGTTGTGCTAGCGTTTCCTTGAGCTTTCTTTGGTCGGGGCATGCACAGGCAGAGGCGGTGAGGTCAGGGCTACCTCCTAGACATCGTGGGAGAGGGCAGCACGGTCTGTGGCACCATGTCCATGTCGAGGTGGCAAGGTGAGCTCGGGTACCACTTTGCACGGGTCAAAGGGCGAGTGAGATGATCTCAATTGCGCAGGCTAGTACTGGAGGAGTTAAGTGCACGATATGTGAGCTCAGTGAGGTCACAATGGTGAGCAAAGGATTGATCAAAACAGTATATAGTTGGTAGAGTTGTACTGTGATCATCAAGTGCTCGATCAAATGGCCACAAGAACTAAACAATCACCAAATTCAATGATTTTTGGTGGGTGTTCTGATACTAATCTTGGTAGTCTCTGGGTGCAATGGTTTTCCAAGTGGTGAAGGTTTGGGTGGTTTTCCAAAAATGGCTATCTTGATACATAAGAGAGATTCAAATTTGAATTGCCTCTCAAATGGGTTTTAAAATGTTTCTGCAAGGGTGCAAAGCTCCATTGGTTTAGTATCACTAGGTCTAGAAAGGGGAGAAAAAAATGGGAAAGTTTTTGTTTGAGATTAGTTGCTAGGGATGCTCAAAGTGAGCTAGTGGTTAACTGGGGCAGAAATGACCATTAGGTCTTAGGCTTCATATTTTAATTTTATTTTGTTTTGATTTGGTTTGATAGTGACATAGATGATATGGTTTTGATCCTTAAACCATTTCTCATCATTTACAACAATCACACAAGGCATTGCAAGCATTCATACACACAAGCATTAAGATTTGAATTTAATTAATAAAATCTTTTCTTAACCCTAATCTTGATTAATTAGAATTTGATCCTCATTAATATTTTTGGGGTGTTATAGTCCTCCCCCAACTCCCTCTCCTTGGACGACGGTGGAAGGAGAGGAGGTTTCCTCTCCTCCCTCCACCAGGTTACCATTGTCCCAATTTGACCTTTTCAAACTACCTTTTTGCCTTTCAAACTTGAGTTTGATTTCTCTCTTCCAAGCATCCAGCCAAGTGACCTAGGACACTATGCAATCATTCCACTTTGTTATGACACATCCATGTACCCTTCCCCTTCCGAATCGGTGAACCTTCTAGACCCTTCTAGAACATTCCGGTGAAAACACCGAAACCATTCCCGAACACCGGAATTGGACTTTCCTTATATGAATCTTATTCTCCGGACCATTCCGGATCTGCTCGTGATATCCTAGATCCCATACGAGACTCCGAACAACATTCGGTCTTCTTACTCACATTCCATATCTACTAAACAACATTGAATCCTTAAGTGTGTCTCCCTACGGTTCGTGAATTATGCAGACATGACCGAGACTCTTCTCCAATCAATAAGCAATAGAGGAATCTGGAAATTCATATGGCTCCCACATATTTCTATGATTACTTCGTGATCAAATGAACCATTTACATACGATACCAATTTCCCTTTGTCTCGTGTTACTTTACTTATCCAAGGTTTGATCATCGGTATCTCTGCATACCTAGTTCAACCTCGTTACCGATAAGTACTCTTTACTCGTTCATGTGATATGTGATCCCTTGTGAGACATTCACATGCTTGCAAGCTAATTGGATGACATTCCACCAAGAGGGCCAGAGTATATCTATCCGTCATATGGATGGACAAATCCCACTCTTGATCCATGTGCCTCAACACATACTTTCCGAACACTCAATGCCATCTTTTAATGACCTAGTTACGAAGAGATGTTTGATGTCATCAAAGCATCCATTCGGTCATGGTGATTAACATGATCTCATGGTCGAAGGATTTATGTTACTATGTATATGAAAGCTTATAGCAAACAAACTAATGAAATGACTTGATCTTTATGCTACACTTATCTATAGGAGTATGTCCATCACAACATTCTCCTAATGATATGATCTTGTTGTTAAAAACATCTCAATGTTCATGATCAGGAAACCATAATCATCTATTAATCAACAATCTAGTATTATAAAGAGGCTTTACTAGAGACTCTAACAAGTTTACAAATCACACAAGTATTAATGTTTCCGGTTAATATAGTTATAGCATGACTGTAAACATTTATCATAAACACAAAGATATAATAATAACTACTTTTTATTATTGCCTCTTGGGCATATCCCCAACAGTCTCCCACTTGCACTAGAGTCAATAATCTATATTACATAGTAATATACTAAACACCCATGGTGGTTTGGTGTTGTTCATGTTTTCCCCTCGGGAGATGCTTAGTCAACGGATCCGCCACATTCAGATCTGTGTGTACTTTGCAAATATTTATGTCACCATCTTGGACATGCTCTCAAATAGCGTGAAAACGTAGCTTGCTATGCTTCAGCTTCTTGTGTGACCTTGGCTCCTGCGCATTGGCTATGGCACTCATGTTATCATAGTAGATAGACATTGGGTCCAGCGCACTGGGAACTACACCAAGCTCCATAATGAACTCCTTCATCCATATCACCTCTTGTGAAGCCTCCGAAGCAGCTATGTATTCTAAGTCAGTTGAAGATATTTCCATAATGCTTTGCTTTGCACTCCTCCACCTCACTGCTGCACCATTCAAAGTATACTTATCCAGATTGAGATTTAGAATCATCCGGATCGGTGTTCCAACTAGCATCGGTGCAACCATTAACAACGAGTTGTTCATCACCTCCATAAGAAAGAACCATATCCTTAGTTCTTCTCAAGTACTTAAGGATATTTTTGACCGCTGTCCAATGATCCACCCCTGGATCACTTTGATATCTGCTAGTCAAACTAATAGCATATGCAATGTCAGGTCTAGTACATAGCATGACATACATGATATATCCTATGGCTGAGGCATAGGGAGTCTTACTCATTCTCTCTCTATCTTCTGCCGTAGAAGGACTTTGACTTTTACTCAAGGTCATATTGGGCAACATGGGCAAGAACCCTTTCTTGCTATCTTCCATTCCAAACCTCTTTAGAACTTTGTCCAAATATGTACTCTGTGAAAGCGATATTAGGCGTCTCGATCTATCTCTATAAATCTTTATGCCTAATATGTAAGCAGCTTCGCCATGATCCTTCATTGAAAAACTATTATTCAAATAATCTTTGACACTTTTAAGAAGGTCTACATCATTCCCAATCAACAATATGTCATCTACATATAGTACTAGGAATGCTACAGAGCTCCCACTCACTTTCTTGTAAATACAAGCTTCTCCATAAGTTTGTATAAAACCAAAACTTTTGATCACCTTATCAAAACATTGATTCCAACTTTGGGATGCTTGCTTCAATCCATAAATGGACTGTTGAAGTTTGCATACCTTGTTAGCATCCTTAGGATCGACAAAACCTTTGGGTTGTACCATATACAACTCTTCATCAATGTCTCCATTGAGGAATGCCGTTTTGACATCTATCTGCCATATCTCATAATCATAATATGCAGTGATTACTAACAAAATCCTCATGGACTTTAGCTTCGCTACCGGTGAGAAAGTCTCATCATAGTCAACTCGAATTTTTCGAAACCCTTTTGCGACAAATCGAGCTTTATAGATGGTTACATTACCATCAGCATCTGTTTTCTTCTTGAAAATGCATTTGTTCTCGACAGCCTTCCAGCCATCCGGTAAGTCCACCAAAGTCCAAACTTGGTTTTCGTACATGGATCCAATCTCGGATTTCATGGCTTCTTGCCATTTATTGGAATCTAGGCTCATCATCGCTTACTCATTTGTCGCAGGATCATCGGTGTTGTTCACCAACATGACACTCATAACGGGATCATACCAAACGGGAGTGGTATGAGTTCTCATCAACCTGCGAGGTTCCATAGTAACTTCGACCGAAGTTTCATGATCATCATCATTTGATTCCTCTCTTATTGGTGTAGGCTCCACAGGAACTTCTTCCGGTGTTGCGCTACTCTCATATCTAAGAGAAGGTTCGACAACCTCGTTGAGTTCTACTTTCCTTCCAGTCACTTCTTTCGAGAGAAATTCCTTCTCTAGAAAGGATCCATTCTTGGCAATGAAGATTTTGCCCTCGGATCTATGATAGAAGGTATACCCAATAGTTTCCTCCGGGTATCCTATGAAGACACATTTTTTCGCTTTGGGTTCAAGCTTGTCGGGCTGTAACTTCTTTACATAAGCTTCTCATCCCCAAACTTGAAGGAACAACAATTTAGTTTTCTTCCCAAACCATAATTCATACAGTGTCGTTTCAACGGATTTAGATGGTGCCCTATTTAAAGTTAATGCGGATGTTTCTAATGCATAACCCCAAAACGATAACGGTAAATCTGTAGGTGACGTCATAGAACGAACCATATGTAAGAGAGTTCGATTACGACGTTCGGACACACCATTATGTTGTGGTATTCCTGGTGGTGTCAACTGTGAAAGTATTCCGCATTTCTTCAAATTCTCGGCAAACTCGTAACTTAGATATTCACCTCCGCGATCAGATCGTAGAAACTTAATCTGCTTGTTACGTTGATTCTCTACTTCTTTTGAAATTCCTTAAACTTCTCGAAAGTTTAGGACTTATGTTTCATGAAATAGATATACCCATATCTACTCAAGTCATCTGTGAAAGTAAGAACATAACGATAACCACTGCGCGATCCTACACTCATTGGGCCACACACATCGGTATGTATGATTTCCAATAAGTCCATAGATTGCTCCATCATACCATAAAATGGAGTATTAGTCATTTTTTCCATCAGACATGCTTCACATCTTTCAAGTTATTCGAAATCAAGTGATTCAAGAAGTCCATCGGAATGGAGTTTCTTCATACGCTTCACTCCAATGTGACGAAGACGACAGTGCCACATGTATGTAGAATTATCATTCAATTTCAAACGTTTAGCATCTATATTATGAACATATGTATCGCTACTATCAAGGTTCAATAAGAATAGACCATCTATCAATGGTGCATGACCATAAAATATATTACTCATATAAATCAAATAAACATTATTCTCGGACTTAAACACGTAACCGTATCGCAATAATCAAGATCCGGATATAATGTTCATGCTCAACGTAGGCACCAAATAACAATTATTTAAGTATAAAACTAATCCTGATGGTAGATGGAGAGGTAGCATGCCGACCGCGATCACATCAACCTTTGATCCATTTCCAATGCGCATCGTCACCTTGTTCTTCGCTAGTCTCCATTTATTCTGCAGCACCTATTTCGAGTTACAAATATGGACAACCAAACCAGTATCAAATACCCAGGCACTACTTTGATTACTAGAAATATACACATCAATAACATGTATATCAGATATACCCTTCTTCTTGATGTTGTCGTTATTCATATCCGCCAAGTACATGGGGCAATTTCGCTTACAGTGACCATCTCCCTTGCAGTAAAAGCACTCAGTATTAGGCTTAGGCCCAGCCTTGGTCTTGTGCGCCGGCGTGGTAGCTTTCTTACCGCTCTTCTTGAAGTTTCCCTTTTTCTTAGGCTTGCCTTGCTTCTTGAAATTGGTGGTCTTATTGACCATCAACACTTGGTGCTCTTTCTTGATCTCCACTTCTGCAGACTTCAACATAGAGAAGAGTTCTGGCAACGTCTTATCCATGCGCTGCATGTTGTAGTTCATCACAAAGTTCTTGTAACTTGGTGGTAGTGATTGGAGGACACGATGAAACCCCAGAGAATTAGGAATTATTATTCCCAAGATCTGGAGCTTATTGGCATGCCTAGACATATTAAACACATGCTCAGTAACGAAGCTGCCCTCCTCCATCTTGCAGTTAAAGAACTTTTCAGAAGCTTCATAACTCTCAACTGCCCTGTGAGCCTCAAATATCATTTTGAGTTCACGGACAATATCATGTGGGTCAAAGTTATCAAACCTCTTTTGAAGCTCCGATTCCAAACCATACAAGATAGCACACTGAACTGTTGAGTACTGATTCTTTTGAGTACGGTAAACATTTTTCACCTCATCGGTAGCATCATCTGCAGGTGGGTCACCCAGTGGTGCATCCAGCACATAAGTCAACTGACCAGCGTTTAGGATAATCCTCAAATTGCGGAACCAATCCGCAAAGTTGCTTCCATTGTTTTTCAACCTTTCTTTCTCTAGGAACGCATTAAAATTGATGGTAGAGGCCGCCATTGATCTACAACATATTTGCAATAGTTTAGACTAAGTTTATGACAAATTGAGTTCTAATTAATACTTAAATTAATCTAGGTGAAATACCACTCAAAATAATATCCCTCACATTGCATTAGTGATCACACGAACCAAATCCACTACATCAAGTCCGATCATCACGAGAGATGATGTAGTTTCAAAGGCGAACAATCAACATGTTCATCATATGTACTATATGACTCATGCTTTACCTTTCGGTGATCCGTGTTCCGAGACCATGTCTGTACATACTAGGATCATCACGATTAACCTTAGTTTCTGCATAAGCAAATCTGGCTTGCTCCCATTGTATGCACATGTTGATTCTAGCACACCCGATCATCACGTGGTGCTTCAAAACAACGAGTCTTGGTAACGGTGCTAACTAAGGATGAACACTATATTACTTAATATTTTGTGAGAGGGATCATCTTATAATGCTACCATCGTGATCTAAGCAATACAAGACAATAAAAAGGATTAACATCACATGCAATTTATAATATGTCATATGATATGGCCTTTATTCTTGTGCTTGATACGCCCAATTTGCATCACCCTTCTAGATCATAATTTACCTCTATTCATTGATATTTGTCTTATTATGAGGTATTACTTATGGATTTTCATCTGTTTATGCATGTTGGATGATTCCTGGAGGATGGACTGTCGGAGTCTGGATTCTGATGGAAAAGAAGGCGTTTCGGTGCAATTTCGCGAAGATTAGAAAAATACCAGAAAAATATTGAAACATATTATTTTACCATAAGACGAAGGAAGACAGAAGGAGGGATGAAGTGGGGCCTTAGGGGGCCCACACCTCCTAGGGGGCGACCACAGATAGATTTCTGTTGCCTCTAGGGGAAGAAAACACCGAGAGAGAAAGATCTCTCCGGCAGACAGATTTCTGCCCGGGGAATTCCTTCTCGGAGAGGGGAGACCGTCGCCATCAACACCATCATCAAGCTAGGCTTCATCGAGATCATGATCATCATCATCCACACCATCATCTCCACCAGCACCATCATCACCACTCCGTCCTGCTGTAACAATTGTGTTGGATATTGCTTTAGTTTATTAGGGGAAACTTTCTCGGTGTTAATTACTATTGTAGTTGATGCTTGTGAGTGGAACCATTGGATTATTGTTTATGTTCAGATTGTTGTCCATTATCATATCATCTTTGATCTTGATCCATATGATGTCTTGTGAGTATTTCGTTTAGTTCTTGAGGACATGGGAGAAGTCATGTTGTCAGTAGTGAATCTGTGATGAGTTATGATTCAATGGTTTAGTATTTAAGTTATGGTTCTATTCTTATAGTGGTGTCATGTGAACGTCGACTATATGATACTTCACCATTTATGGGCCTAGGGGAATGCATTGTGTATTTGGCTACTAATCGTGGGGTTGCCGGAGTGATAGAAACCTGAACCCCCATTAGGAAACCTTTGCACAAGGGAGCGTAGGATCTCAGAGTTTAAGGCTGTGGTTAGATTTATCTCTTAATTACTTTCCTATAGTTACGGATGTTTGCAGGGGGTTTAATCACAAGTATGTATTAGTCCTAGGAAGGGCGGTATGTTAGCACAGGTTCACCCACACAAAATTTACGAACACCAGCGACGAGTACTTAGCTATTTGAAGCGAAAGCACTTGACAGAATTCCCATGTGTCCTCGAGAACGTTTGGTCCTTATAAGTATTTCCACCGGCTTGTCCTTTGCTAAGAAAGGATTGGGCCACTTTATCCATTTGTTCGTTACTACAGTTACTTGCTCTTTGTTTTGTTGCCTTGTTAGAAAACCACTAAAAACCCGTTTGCTAAGTATTCATAGGGATTTCCTGCTCCATACCACTGTTCAGCACCTTCTGCTCCTCGTTGGGATCGACACTCCTATTTATCGAAAGTACTACGATACACCCCCTATACTTGTGGGTCATCAGTGCTTTTGACCTCCATCTTCAAGCACGAACATTATCTCCATCATCACTGGCATGGCGTCAAGGTCAATGGCACCTCTCCATGGTTGTCGTCCACCAACATCAACTATTACAACTACTTCGAATAATAGACACATAGGTCTTAACGAAATTAGAATACAACCATAAGGCTCATGCCGGTTGCCGACTTACAATAAGGATAATTGCATACATCATATATAATCACAATTATGGCCATATCACATCACAACACACCCCTGCAAAACAAAGTTAGATGCCTCTAATTTTCGTTGCATATTTTACGTGGTTTGGGTCTTTCAATAAGTACCATTATAACTTACAAACAAGAACCACAACGTTGATGCATGAACTATCAAGTGCCCATTGTAAATTGAATCTTCACTATGATGGGTGAGACGGAAACCCCACAAATCCACTTATGCAATACAAGTTGCATGTCAAGCGTGGAGCAAGTCTCATGAACGATGTCATGTATGGTTAGCCCGGGCCGCTTTATCCCACCATCCCGCAATATGCAAAGTACATAAGAAGCAATTGATAATAAAATCACCACCGCCCACAATGACCATTGTGTTCTACTCATGCAATAGATATACCTATAGACACGGCTTTGATACCACTGTAGGGGTTCGTAGCATGGAAAACAAAAAATTCTACCGCATGAACACACACAAGCCAAGATCTATCTACTAGATCATAGCAACGAGTCGATTGATTACTCACCCTCGAAGATTCCAAAGCGGTTAACAAGGGCAGATTCTCGTGGGTGATGTAGTCGTTCACTTGCCGATCTCAAGATCGCATAGATGATCCTTCCGGTGCCGCGTTCCGGCAGCGCTCCCGCAGTCGGTCACACGTATGGTACTCGATGAAGACCTTCATCTCCCTTGTTCCAACAGGCAGCGGAGGTTGTAGCTCTCTCCTCGCAATTCTAGCAACATGACGTTGTAGTGTCGGAGTTTAGACGGGAGATCCCACAGGGCTTCGCCTAAGCCGGAGCGAGTATGGTGGAGTAGAAGAGGGGATCCTCGGCAACTAGGTTTAAAGGCCGAGGGGAGGAGGTGGTGGTCGGTGGCGGCTTGGGCTAGGGTTTTTGGTTGAGGGGAGAGGGAAGCCCGCTCTGCTCCTTTTATGAGAGGGAGAGGCGGTTTGGGGAGGGGGAGGCCGAGTCCTCCCCCAACTCCCTCTCCTTGTCCGGCGGTGGAGGGAGAGGAGGTTTCCTCTCCTCCCTCTACCAGGTAACCATTGTCCCAGTTTGACCTTTTCAAACTGCCTTTTTGCCTTCAAACTTGAGTTTGATTTCTCTCTTCCAAGCGTCCAGCCAAGTGGCCTAGGACACGATGCAATCATTCCACTTTGTTATGACACATCCATGTACCCTCCCCCTTCCGAATCGGTGAACCTTCTAGACCCTTCTAGAACATTCTGGTGAAAACACCGGAACAATTCCCGAACTCTAGAATTGGACTTTCCTTATATGAATCTTATTCTTCGGACCATTCCGGATCTACTCGTGATATCCTGGATCCCATCCGAGACTCCGAACAACATTCGGTCTTCTCACTCACATTCCATATCCTGTAAACAACATCGAATCCTTAAGTGTGTCTCCCTACGGTTCGTGAATTATGCAGACATGACCGAGACTCTTCTCCGATCAATAACCAATAGAGGAATCTAGAAATTCATATGGCTCCCACATATTTCTATGATTACTTCATGATCGAATGAACCATTTACATACGATACCAATTTCCCTATGTATCGCGTTACTTTACTTATTCGAGGTTTGATCGTCGTTATCTCTGCATACCTAGTTTAACCTCGTTACCAATAAGTACTCTTTACTCTTTCCTGTGATATGTGATCCCTTGTGAGCCAGTCACATGCTTGTAAGCTAATTGGATGACATTACACCGAGAGGGCCTAGAGTATATCTATCCGTGATATGGATGGACAAATCCCACTCTTGATCCATGTGCCTCAACACATACTTCCCGAACAATCAATGCCATCTTTATAACCATCCAGTTACGAAGTGGTGTTTGATGTCATCAAAGCATCCATCCGATGATGGTGATTAACATGATCTCATGGTCGAAGGATTTAGGTTACTATGTATCTAAAAGCTTATAGCAAACAAACTAATGAAATGACTTGATCTTTATGCTACGCTTATCTATAGGAGTATGTCCATCACACCATTCTCCTAATGATACAATCTTCTTGTTAAAAACTTCTCAATGTTCATAATCAAGAAACCATAATCATCTATGAACCAACAAGCTAGTATTATAAAGAGGCTTTACGAGGGACTCTAACAAGTTTACAAATCACACAAGTATTAATGTTTCCGGTTAATACAGTTATAGCATGAATGTAAATATTTATCATAAACACAAAGATATAATAATAATTACTTTTATTATTGCCTCTTGGGCATATCTCCAACAGATGCTCACACCATGTTTAGAAGTTTCGGTTACATCTTGCCTTGAAATACGTTAACTTCAGCATGTTGGACAAGAATAGAATTAATTTCAATAAATAAAGGGAAAGTAAATGAATGACTCAAAGATGGTCGTTGGATTTTAAATTTGGATTATGTAGGAAATATGAGCTCTTGTAGGATAAATGGCTAGAAAGAGATACTAACAAGTGACATGAGATACTATAATCCATTATTTACCACAATTGGTCAACTAAGTTATTTAAGGATCTTAAAATAGAATTTAAGATAAAAACAAAGAGGAGACAGACAAAAAGAAAGATCCACTGCAAGATCCGTTAATAATAGGCATGGCATTAATGTTGCTAATGATTAGACTGTTAACTTATACCATGTTTAGTGGTGAAAGTGTTTATTTGTTCAAGGAAAATACTTGGGCCTATGGTTAAACTTCGTGTTTATCCTGTTTTCAGCATTCTCCTCTTTTAGTTGGTTATCCTATGAAAGTTTATCTCTTATGCAAAGTCATTTAGTAAATTTTTGAAAAACACAATGATTAATGCTAAAAGTTAATGTGAAAGTAAATATGATCCAATTGTCCAACATACAATGGTTATGCTAGTTCAAAGTAAGATGTAGTTGCTAGAACTTCTATTTATGTTGCCATCATTTGGGTGTCTGGTAGTTTGTAAATATTTCTAGATAATCGAACATGCATAAGTTGATGATACAATGTTTGTATTTATTTTACCAACCATAAGATAATTGATGCATGATATGATCTATTCTATTATTTGCTTAAGGATGAGCAAAGGTTTAAGCTTGGCGATTTGATACTTGTATTTTGTATCATCATAATAGCCACATATATGACTAGTTTATATTATTATTTGCTTTGATATATCACTATTTGTGCCCTTTTAGATGATTTATGGGACTTTCCAAAAAAAAGTATCTTGTTTTGGTATTTAATTTCTAAGGGACAGGAAACCTGCTTTTACGTATTTTAATATTTTAGGGACTTTCCAAAAACCAATTAAATTCAGGGGAAATTATCACGAAAGTTTTTCATTGGAAGAAGGACAATGGGTATTGGAAACACATGCAAGGGCCACGAGGGTCAAATGAGACCTAGAGGCGTGCCCACACCAAGGTCGCACCACGTAGGCTATTCTGTCCTCGTGCATCGTCTTGTCTCATCTCCTATTTTTTACGTATGCCTCTTCTTCTACAGAAAACCCGCGCCCTATTTTTTTCTATGATTTATAGAGGTGGCAGAGGCAAAATTGTTCTCGTACTCAGGGAGACGGCAGATCCTGCTACTACGATGCCACCGGAGAGGGGGAAATCAAATTTATCATCACCACCAACTCCTCCTTGGCTTAGCCAGAGTCATGCATGCATGATTGTGCCTGGTAACTTAACATTATCTCGTGGTGAAGTTATACTTTCCGGTTGTGTTGTAATCCATATGGCAATGATCCGTACCATGTTTCACTGTTGTGAGTAGTTCCCCATATTCCTGAGGGTGTAGAATAAATTTTCTATGATTTTCAGATAGTATGGAATCCGTATTTGGTTAAGTTTTAATATTTTATACGGTTCGATAATGGTAATATGCGAACATCCACTACTATTGCCTGCAGTTTTGAGGAAAATAAAACACTAATGATGACAATTGATAAAACGGCCATAAAACGCCTTGGAAATCCAAAACTGCAGGCAATAGCTCATGAAAACGACCATAAAATACGAAAACGACAAGTTTCTGGTTATAACTCACAAACATGTATCGCGAAAACGACAAGTTTCTGGTCATAACTCATAAACATGTATCGCCCTGGAACCCCAAAACTGTGGGCAATAGCTCATGAAAACGACTATAAAACGCGAAAACGACGACTTTCTGGTTATATCTCTCCAACATGTAAGGGTTCTTACGAGCCATGCAAATCCGCATGAAACCCAAAAACTATGGGTAATAACTCATGAAAACGACGATAAAACACGGAAATGACGAGTTTTTGGTCATAACTCTCAAACATGTATTGGGTCATAACGTTGATGTAAATCGTCCTAGAACCACAAAATTGTGGGCAATAGCTCATGAAAACAGCCATAAAACACGAAAACAGCGAGTTTTGGGTCATATCTCTCCAATATATCAGGTCTTAAGGTCGTTGTAAATCTCCGTGGAACCCCTAAACTGTGGGAAATAGCTCATGAAAACGGCCATAAAACACGAAAACTACGAGTTTTAGTCATATATCTCAAACATGTAACAGGTCTTATTGTAACATCCCAGCATTTAGGAACCAACGAAGGATAGATTTAGAAATCTGTGCAATTGCATGCATTCATCTGTAAAAATGTGGGTAAATTTTTTGCCAAATAAAAACTTAAAGTGATCAAAGTTTCTTTCACTCTTTAATTTTAGGAATAGCCTTGGAGAATGATCGTTATAAACTTTGACATGATCTTTATGGATCAGTGTGTTTTGGGGAAAGGAATTTGAATTCAAACTTGAGAGTTAGATTTATATTTTTAAAAGATTAAGATTAGGTTTGAGTAATATTATTTAACCAAGAAATAATATTTAGTAACTCAAACTTTAAATAACATAACACAATCAAGTAAATGAATATTTATTCCATATATTTATTCAATGAATAAGTTATAAAATATAACTTATGAAGTTGATAAAGAATCTTTACAATAGTAAATTATAAAAGGAGGAATATTTACATATTCAGAAATATTACAATCTTTCTTACAAAAGAATAAAATAAAGATTACACAAGAATAAAATAAACATTACAAAGGAACTATTCTATAAAAAAGAAAACCAATTCTAATCTTGAATCTTCAAGTCTTGTACCTGCAAAACAAAGAACAAACAAAAAGAAAGAAAATAAAGGTTAAGTTATTTTTACTCTCAATAGTGAATAGTGAGATGCACTATTCCACTTATCATCATTGAGTAAATCTTTAGGGGCAAGTTTCAACAATATGAAAGAACTAAATATTTCATAATTAATAAGCCATAAGCCAAATGATTCCAATCAGTAAGAGGGGCAAGTTTCACCAGGCAGATAAATGTAATCAGTTAAAAAGGTAGATCATTCCCCTAAGCATATCCATAAGGATGCAGCAGACACACAAACACCTTACACACATAAATGCATGGTGTGTGCTGTCAACGCAGCCATAGCTGCCCACACAAGCAAAACATCTCAACACAGCCGTGGGAAAGCACCACAGCACCATTTCCTTGCACATACACATCAAGCATCAACAGTCTAGCCACAACAGACCAAACCAAACCAACCATACACCAGATCATCCCAGTACTCACCAAGATGGTGACATAAGGAGGGGGTGGATCAGGTGAATAGCAAGAACAAGGCCAAGCTAACAGGAACCAGAAGGTGGATAGCAAGATCAAGGACAAGCTCCAGGAGATGGAAGTAGTAGGAGCAGCATCATGAGAAGAACCAGATCAGGCCAGCAACACAACCAACAAGATCAAGCCACCAGATCAACCAATTACAACACCAACAACTCAACTGTTGTGGTGAGTAGTATAAAACCATCACATGATCTGTCTATATAAGTTAGATAAGAATTCATGTGTTGTCTTATGTTTAACCTCTCAGAAAGCACCCAAGTGGGGTGAATCCATCATAGAGGATTTTGAATACTAAAGTCATAGCCATAAGAAAACCATACAAGTAAAACCAGGATCTCAGACCAACATCACTGATCCTGGATATAAAGGCAAAATCTTATAATCCAATATAATCATAGTCAAGATTATGAACTCTGGGGACATCTCTTAAAAGAGTAGCACCCCAGAATCCATAAATCTTATGGATCCATGCAAAACCATTAGCACACCAATCATTTTATCAAAGGGATTCCATAATAAGTAACTGGTATCACTACCAGAAAAGATCTATGAGGAACAGCAAGATAGGAACCTAGTTCCTAAGCCTCAGATCAACATCATAGGCACTGATGTTTAAAGAAAGAAGCTTCCAACTTATCTTTGGCATTAATCCAATCTTAAGCTTTAACAGAATCAAGCCAAGTAGTAGAACCTAGACTTGTGTGCCATTTCAAGATGGTGTCACAAGAGCAGATTCTAAACCAAGCAGATTAAGTATCTAGATTTTATTGATAAACTGACAAACAACTAATCATCATTTTCCTGGTATCAATCACCAGGAATCATTTCCAAGTTTATGTATACAGAACATCACTGTAAGTAACTAATTAACCTCAATATGCATATGAATCCATAAGCCAACAATTACAGATAAAGTGAATAAATCACTCACAACATCACTGTAAATAACCAAATCATGACAGTAGTGCACTTCCAAATCACTAGGATCCACAAGTAATGATTCCACAGTAACACTATCATTTGAACCATATCAAATTACCCACTAGAATTAGTCTGGTAAGCCACTATCATCATAAAAATTAGCTATAGACAGTGATCAACATAACCACCATACTCAAGGATCATCACTACTAGATCCAATTCAGCATATATAATATCAACAGAGGGATGAACCCTAATCAGGAAATGAACCCTAATCAAGACATGAACCCTAATCAGGGGTAGCCACTTGAAACACATAGGATAGGGTGGCAGAGTACAGAGAGCAGGAGTGGGAAGAGAAAGCAAACTTACTGGAGGTTCTAGCTATGGTCGAGAAGAGGAAGCAGAAGGAGTCGATGAGCACGGCGGCACGGGGAGCACCCCAAGGGGCGCTGCAACCCGCACCATTCCGAGGCGGCGATCACAACAACACTTGAGGGCGAGCAGCACTACCCCAACAACATCAGAACACCCACAACACCATGGGCGCGGCAGCGGCAGCAGCACCAGCACCACCCCAAACCCTAGGTTTCGGGACGGAGCATGGCCTGGACACAGGAGAGCCCCAAATCCAAATCGAAATGGACTAGATGAAGGAGCGGGGTCAAAAAACCATGCCATGCACCACGGCGGCGGCCGGAGAGGACCACGGCGGCGTGAATTGCCTGGCGATGGTATCGGCGACCACGGGGTCGAGGAAGAAGGAGAGAGGGGAACGAGAGAGAAGGACATGAAGAGTGGGTTGAGAGGGCCAACCCCTTTGGGGAGCCTTTTTAGTTTTGATCACTTGGGCCAAAACGGCCCAATAAGCCCAACAAAGCCAGCCCAACAACCTAAAGAAAGTTTTAATAATTAAGAAAACACCAAAATACCCCTGAACTTAAATAAATTATAGAAAATACAATAAACGTCTAAAAATTATAAATAAAATATTTGTAGATTCACAATAATCCACTCTATCTAAATAAATTAAGAAATAAATTCTTATGCATATAATTTTTATCAAGAATTTTATAATATATGTATTCCTTATGGAATTTTATAAAGTTAAAGAAATAAGATAAAAATAAATAAAAATCACTTTTATTATATATTAATATTTTAGAAAAATACTAAATAAATGTTTAATATCATAAACAAAAATTCTTGTATTTAAATGATAATTCTTAAAAGAATTATTAAATAAATAAAATAAAATAACATAAAAATACAATATTCAATAAATATTAATATTTATAAATCCTTTACTACTTAAAGGAATATTTGTAACTAAAATAATGGGTAGAACACACAAAAATAAATAATGCATTACATTACTTTGCATAATCATTTTGCCTCTTTAAAGATTGTCCTTACTGGGCAATAATGATAATTTGTAGACATAGAAGCTCAAGGTCCAGTGCAAGCATCCGACTTCACTACCTTGCAATCACAAGGCAAGTTCATCACTTGCTTCATGTCCTTTGAAGAGTCTTTATAAAAGTATTTGCAAATTGTGTGTTATCATCTATACTCCAAAGAAAGAAAATATTATTTTCTCAAATAAATAAATCTTAGGTATCATCCTAAGTGATGATATAATGGAGCAATATAAATTAGGTTTCTATTTGCAACAATGATGATCAATTAGGGAATTAATAACCCATGACAGCAGTGATTCTAGCGCCGTATATTACGCGTTAACCATGAGATTTGGAATGGGACAGAGAAGTCAGCTGTATCTTCTTCCTCTCGCATGTAGCCGGATGTGCAGGTCGTGGCTGTTATCACTCGTAGCATGCGTATTAATTGGTAATTCGTAGAGGATATGCAGCATATGGGTGGGAACCCTCAACATCCTACGATAGTTCTGGCATCTAACGGTCTATACAAACCATTGCCGTAATTCAATGTGTGGGAATGGTGTACACCAAGGAGGCATGCGGGGTCACGAAGGGGGAAGTGATTGGCGTAGATCACCAACTAGGCCCCACATCATGGAATTGTGTACGGGAAAGTACGCCCGATTGTGCAACAAGGAGTTGATCTCTCATGGGTAAAGTAACGCACCTCTGCAGAGTGTAAGAACTGTAACTTGTTACTCCCTATTCCGGGAAGGAGCTACGAACGCGGCAGGAAAGGAACTCCATGAAATTTCTGGTCAACCTATGAAGGCTGATGATCATAGATTTTCATAATAAAATCAATCTTTGAAGAAATATTTACAAAAAACTGCATAGTCCGAGGTGGTAGATAGAGCATCAAACTTCCCACCTTGCATATAATGAACTTCCTGGGTAACGCTGTTACTCACCCTTTCCTTTGATCCCTTGCTTAGACTCTGAAGATCCCGAAGACACACCTATGTATGCAGCCGAATGCCAAGAAAATGTGTTCTAAAAGGAGCCTGACCTGTCAGGAGGTGTTGAAGGAGTGGATTACAAAATCCGCTATAGATAGATGGCAACGAGTCAAACTAGTGCTCTAGTTAGTAGTAACGGACAGAGCCGAGCAACATGAACCATATAGAATAAGCTGTTGAGCTCAACTCTTAGTTGGAATTGTTACTTTTAAATTTCACAGAAAAACTTTATATTTTGGTTTGTAAGTTGAATCTTTTCGAAGTCTTGAACTTCTGGTATTGTAATAATAATAATAATGTGTGTATGTTTGTAATATGGACCCGCAATTCTTCTGTTGTACCACTCTGAGGGATGTGATATTTATGGAACGGTGTTCTGTGAATGTCATGTCAACGACTATAGTGTACTACACATGCAGTGGTATGCTAGGTCACCGCACTTATAGGGCTTGCAAATCCAACTGGAACCCAAAAACAGTGGGAAGTAACTCATGAAAATGGCCATCAACACGAAAACGACGAGTTTTTGGTCATAACTCTCAAACATGTATCGGGTCTTAAGGTCGTTGTAAATCACCCTGGAACCCCAAAACTATGGGCAAAAGCTCATGAAAATGGCCATAAGACGCAAAAATGATGATTTTTTGTCATAACTCTCAAACATGTAACAGGTCTTAAGGTTGATGTAAAACGCCCTAGACACCCAAAACTGCGGGCAATAGCTCAAGAAAACGGCCATAAAATGCGAAAACGACGGGTTTTTGTTCATACCTCTAAAACATGTAACATTTCTTACGAGGCATGCAAATCCTCCTAGAACCCCAAAACAATGGGCAATAGCTCATGAAAACGGCCATAAAACTCTAAAACTACGGGGTTTTGTCATAACTCTCAAACATGTATCGGGTCTTACAGGCCTTGCAAATCTAGCTGGAACCCAAAAACTATGGGCAATAACTCATGAAATGGCCATAAAGACGAAAACGACGAGTTTTTGGTCATAACTCTCAAACATGTATCGGGTCTTAAGGTCATTCTAAATCGTCCTGGAACCCCAAAACTATGGGCAATAGCTCATGAAAACGTCTTTAAAACGCGAAAACCACGACTTTTTGGTCATATCTCTCCAACATCTAAGGGTTCTTATGAGCCATACAAATCCGCATGGAACCCCAAAAACTATGGGTAATAACTCATGAAAATGACCATAAAACGCGAAAATGACGAGTTTTTGGTCATAACTCACAAACATGTATCGGGTCATAACGTTGATGTAAATCGACCTAGAACCATAAAACAGTGGGCATTAGCTCATGAAAACAGCCATAAAACGCGAAAAAGCGAGTTTTGGGTCATATCTCTCCAACATGTATTAGGTCTTAAGGTCGTTGTAAATCGCCCTGGAACCCCTAAACTGTGTCCAATAGCTCATGAAAACGGACATAAAATACGAAAACTACGAGTTTTATCATATATCTGTAACATGTAACGACTCTTAAAGGCCTTGCAAATCCAACTAAAACCCCAAAACTATGGGAAATAACTCATGAAAATGGCCATAAACATGAAAATGATGAGTTTTTAGTCATAACTCGCATACATGAACCGGGTCTTAAGGTCGGTGTAAATCGCCCTGGAACCCCAAAACTATGGGCAAAAGCTCATGAAAACGGCCATAAAACGCGAAAAGTGCGATTTTTAGTCATATATCTCAAACATGTAACGGGTCTTACAGGCCTTGCAAATCCAACTGGAACCCAAAAATTGTGGGCAATAACTCATGAAAACGGCCATAAAACATGAAAACGATGAGTTTTAGGTCATAACTCTCAAACATGTATCGGGTCTTAAGGTTGCTGTAAATCGCCCTAGAACCATAAAACTGTGGGAAATAGCTCATGAAAACAGCCACAAAATGTGAAAACATTGAGTTTTTGGTCATAACTCTCAAATATGTATCGCGTCTTAAAGTCGTTGTAAATCACCCTGGAACCCCTAAACAGTGGGCAATAGCTTATGAAAACGGCCATAAAATGTGAAAACAACGAGTTTCTGGTCATATCTCTCAAACATGTAAGAGTTCTTACAAGTCATGCAAATCCAACTAGAACCCAAAAAATATGGTTATTAAGTCATGAAAACGACCATCAAACACGAAAATGACGAGTTTTTGGTCATAACTGTCAAACACGTATTGGGTCTTAAGGTCGATGTAAATCGCCCTGGAACCCCAAAACTATGGGCAATAGCTCATGAAAACATTCATATAACACGAAAACTACGAGTTTTTAGTCATATATCTGAAACATGTAACGGGTCTTACAAGCCTTGCAAATCCAACTGGAACGCAAAAACTATGGGCAATAGCTCATGAAAATAGCCATAAAACACGAAAACGATGAGTTCCTAGTCATAGCTCTTAAACATGTAAGGGTTCTTACGAGCGTCATTGTAAATGGCCTTGGAACCCTAAAACTATCGGCAATAACCCATGAAAACGGCCATAAAACGTGAAAATGACGAGTTTCTGGTTATATCTCACAAACATGTAAGGGTTATTAAGAGGCATGCAAATCCGCCTGGAACCCCAAAACTATGGGAAATAACTCATGAAAATGACCATAAAACACGGAAACGACTAACTTTTGATCATAACTCTCAAATATGTATGGGGTCTTAAGGTTGCTGTTAATCGCCCTAGAACTATAAAACTATGGGCAATAGCTCATGAAAACAGCCATAAAACGCAAAAACTGCGAGTTTTGGGTTTCATGACCAGAAACTCGCTGTTTTCGTGTTTTATGGCCGTTTTCATGAGCTATTGCCCGCATTTTTGGGTTTCCAGGGCATTTTACATCAACCTTAAGACACGATACATGTTTGAGAGTAATGACAAAAAAACTGGTCATTTTCGAGTTTTATGGCCTTTTTCATGAGCTTTTGCCCACAGTTTTGGGGTTTTACGGCGATTTATAACAACCTTAAGACCCTTTACATGTTTGAGAGGTATGAAAAAAAACTCGTCGCTTTCGTGTTTATGGCCATTTTCATGAGTTATTGCCCATAGTTTTTGGGTTCCATTTGGATTTGCAGGGCTTATAAGACATGTTACATGTTTGAGATATATGACTAAAACTCATAGTTTTCGTGTTTTTTGGCCGTTTTCATGAGCTATTGCCCACAATTAAGGGGTTCCGGGGAGATTTACAACGACCTTAAGACCTGATACATGTTGGAGAGATATGACCCAAAACTCGCTGTTTTCGTGTTTTATGGTTATTTTCATGAGCTATTTCCCACAGTTTTATAGTTCTAGGGCGATTTACATCAACGTTAAGACCCGATACATGTTTGAGAGTTATGACCAAAAACTCATCGTTTTCATGTTTTATGTCCGTTTTCATGAGTTATTGCCCACAATTTTTGGGTTCCAGTTGGATTTGCAAGGCCTATAAGACCCGTTACATGTTTGAGAGTTATGACCAAAAACTCGTGGTTTTCGCGTTTATGGCCATTTTCATGAGTTATTGCCCATAATTTTTGGGTTCCAGCTGGATTTGCAAGGCTTGTAAGACCCGCTACATGTTTGAGAGTTATGACTAAAACTCGTCGTTTTCTTGTTTTATGGTCATTTTCATGAGTTATTGCCCATAGTTTTTGGGTTCCAGGCGGATTTTTGTGCCTCGTTAGAACCTTTAATGTTTGAGAGATATGATCAGAAACTCGTCGTTTTCGCGTTTTATGGCCGTTTTCATGAGCTATTGCCCACAGTTTTGGGGTTCCAGGGCGATTTACAATGACCTTAAGACCCGATACCTTTTTGTGAGTTATGACCTGATGGGGATATGCCTACCGGGGTATACCCAGCAGGACGTTTCCGACTGGCCCAGGAACTGGCGAGTGGGCCTGCAAGACGACGACTGGATCAAGACCTGGAAACGATCCAAGCGACTGGAGGCTGAAGGCCCAGGAGAGTAGATAGGCCCAGTCGGATTAGGTTAAACGAGTACCGAAACCTTAATTGATTCGGTTGAGATATGTAAACCCTAAGGGAGAGTGAGTCTATATAAACCTCCCTACAGGGCGTGTAAAGGCACGTTCCATAATCCACCCAAGCGACTCGCCTCCTAGCCGTCGAGCTCGCCCCATTGTATCTCCATCATAATACAATCTAGCAGGAGTAGGTCTTTACCCTCCGGGGGGCCGAACTTGGGTAAAACCCTGTGTCTCCGCCCTCATCTCGCACCGCAGATGGCTGGCCGCCCTTGCCCTTCGTTCTACTACTCGCTGCCGATTGCAGCATCTGTCGTGGTCATTCCCACGACAGTGGCGCCCACCGTGGGGCCTGGCCGGTCTGGCCGGTGTTCTGCGGCGAGATCCAATCTGCCCATCAATGAGTCGGTCGCCACCGACCGCATGATAGCGATCGGCGAGATGCTTCAGATCTTGCCGAGCAGCTACGTCCCGACGCGCGACCCATCACGCACAGCATGATCTTGCCAGTCTGCATGATCAGCTTCTTCGTCGGCCTCACCGACGTCATCGTCTAGGAGGACTCGGCTCGCATCCGCGAGTCGCCGCCACGCGACTGGCTCTCCGAGAGCCAGGTCCGCATGATCCATCGCCTCGCCTCCGAGTACAACTCGACCCATAGCGACGTGGCCGAAAACACCGCGGCCGCGGAAGACGCGGCCCTCAACGACGACGCTCACTCGGCGACCCCGGCATCACTCGCTGGATCCATCACCGCGGCTTCACCCGCGGGCTCCATCACCCAGGTCTCCAACATGGGAGACTTCGAGGATCCTTCCATCCTTGGGATCTTCGACTTCGACTCCGGGTCAGAAAACTCCGCCGATCTCCGCGACGGGACCGGTCGCCACGCCGCGACCTACATGGCGACTGGCACCGATCCGCCGGAGGATCCCTTCTCCACCCCGATCCCTCCTAACTCCACGGCAACGGGGGTCGAGGAACTTCGCCTGAAGCTGGCGGAGGCAGTCCACAAGGAGCAAGCCGAGCACGAAAAATTTCGCCTCGAGCAGGTGACGGCGCAGGAGCTGTCGCGCTACCACCAGCAGCGAATCAGGTCGCGCTTGAACCCCACCGTCCAGGGGCGCGCCCTGAACTTCGACGACGAGAACGACCTGGCCCACGTGGCCGAGCGCGCGATCTGCGAGAACGCGCCACCAGGAGGAAGCGCCCGGCCCCCACCAAGGTCGACGGCGATGGGCGCCCCACCTCCACCCAACCGCGCACCCCCCAGGGACCAGCCGCGGATAGTGGTCTCCTCACGGGAGCGAGACGCGAATGGCCTACCACTGTTCTCCACCCCGATGGACAACCTCGTGGCAGGCCGAGAAGCGGCGGACAACATCACGGCCACCGGCGACGGTGCCCTACAGATCCAGTACGCCAGGGCCCTGCTCCCAAAGGCGGTCGAGCAACAAAACGCAGGCGCCGACTCACAGGGTCGGATGTACTCGCGTTCTTCGGGCAGCAGAGCGGCCTCAAGCGGCCGTCCATTGGCGGCAAACACCCTTAACTTCCTGCCATCCGAACCACTATAGCTCCAACACCGACCCATGAACGCGGCACTCTCCACCAACGACCCCAGGCCAGCGACCAACTTCGTCGCTGCCAACGGTCAGCCCGTCGACGCCCGCGCCCACATCATCAACAACCAAAGTTGGCGCGCACGCCAGCCTGACGACCTGCGACATGCCCTAACCAATCGCCGCGACGGCGAGCCGATGGGGTCGCTAAGCCGACTTGGGCCCAGGTGCTTCGGATCGATGATCCGAGGTGAAAAATACCCGGCGAACTTCAAAGCGCCGAAGGAAATAGAGAAGTACGACCCTTCGTACGACCCCTCCGTGTGGCTGGACACCTACCTCATGGCGATGGGGATCGCTGGCCACACCGACCTGCTAGCCGCCCGCTACCTCCCACTGATGATGGAGGGAACGTGCAGGCAATGGATCAACACCCTTCCCCAGGATAGCATCGACTCCTGGGAAGAGATGTGAGATGCTTTCGTCAGGCACTTCGAGTGCTCCTACGTATGATTTAAATGAGATCCATCTGTGACCGTTAGATGTAAATCCTGTGGCTAGGAATAGATCTAGATGAAGGGGTATGAGCGCATCTGAGCCGTATGATTTAAATGAGATCCAGCGGTCTAGAGAGCTCAATCCACCCGAAGCGGTATCAGCCAATAATATCACGCCGCGTGGCACTAGTTCGATTTAAAACAGAATTAGAATCTGATTGGTATGCAAATTTGAAAAATCCATAACTTTAGTTCTACACGTCCAAATTTTACAAACTTTATATCAATGGATTAAGAAAAACAAGACCTAGCCAACCATGCACTTTTTTTAGTAAAAAGCTTCTAGTAAAATGTTTGTTTTTGCAGAAACTTATGTATGCTTGTTTAGGTTATAAAAATTATTCTAAAATGATTTTGGGGATAAAATCTTTGGCAAATGATTTGTTTTGAACCTACTGACACTAGGAAACAAATTGTGGTTTCAAAAATGTATTTGGTGAAACAAAAGAATGAACTATGGATTTAAAACCATTTCTAGTCAAATAAAAATATTGATTTTGATATGGAAATGATTTTTGAGAAAAATCTTTGGAAAATGTTTTGATTCAAACCTACTGACCCTAAACACCAAGTTTTGTGAAATAACAACTTATTTGGTGAACAACATAAAATTGTTGCTTTGCTAAAAAAACATTTTCCACCACATGAAATAATGATTTGATGTAAAAATGGTTTATAGAAAAAACCCTTTTTGCAAATGGTTTTTCCACTTTAGGAAATGACCACTTTGAACCTTACAATGTCTAGAACCAAGTAGAAACCACCTTTGCAAATAAAACTAGCTTTTGCATGCTTGCATGCATGACCTTGTTTCTATTATTTTATGTGTGTTAAATTGTTTGAATATTGGTTGGAATGCTAGTTGAATCTATGTTTGCTTGATTGATTTGTAGTGAAGTTAGAAGAGTGTGATATTAGCAAGATCAAGAAGTGAACCAACATCCTCTACCAAAAAGGCAAGTGACACTATCATCCAAGTCCTACTATTTTCATTACACTTAGTGGATTTTGAAACATGCATGATGAGGTCTACTATATTTTGCTATGCTAAATCCTAATAGGATACCCTTATATATTCCTTAGTGAAAACAATGTAGTTGTAATATGCTTAGCCCTGCTTTATATATTGAGAAGAGATACATGTTGAGATTACGAGAAGTATTGAAAAGACTTGTGTTTTATAAAATAAAACAAGTACTCAATGAACCACCTGGGTGGACAAGGATACTCAAGTTTTGGACAAGGTGGCAACAAGAGGAACCATGTTTATATGGCAATCTCTTTTTGTTGTGCACTAGAAGAAAACCACCAGGGACTTAGAGATTGAACATGTTTCTCGTACAGTGGCTTCCGTGTATAGCCACATGCTAAATGGGCACTGGCTTAGTCAACTACATAGTGGAAGACCCATGCATTGGCCTCTTCAGGTTAACTGGAATGAGGGAACTAGGAACCCTACATTGGTGCCTCAAGACAAGCTAGCATTGTGTATTGGGAGGACCCTATGGAAAGACTTCGTCACATTCTCAATCTTCCAGTACTCCATCTTGGTGAGTACTTATCCAGCGGCCATTGGTGGCATCAAGATGAGAATGTGTCATGTGGGTAAAGTGTACAACTTGTTGGAGATATGCCCTAGAGGCAATAATAAATATGATTATTATTATATCTTTGTGTTTATGATAAATTTTTACATTCATGCTATAATAGTATTAACAAGGAAACATTAATACTTGTGTGATTTGTAAACTTAATATGAAGTCCCTAGTAAAGCCTGTTTATAATACTAGCTTGTTGGTTAATGAATGATTGTGGTTTCCCTATCATGAACATTGAGATGTTATTAACAACAAGATCATATCGTTAGGAGAATGATATGGTGGACATACTCCTATAGATAAACGTAGCAAAAAGATTAAGTCATTTTAATAGTTCAATTGCTATATGCTTTCTGATACATAGTAACCTAATTCCTTCGACCATGAGATCATGCATATCACCTTTACCAGATGGATGCTTTGATGACATCAAACACCACACCGTAACTGGGTGGTTATAAAGGTGGCATTGAGTGTTCGGAAAGTATTGGTTGAAACACATGGATCAAGTGTGGGATCTGTCCATCCATATGACGGATAGATATACTCTGGGCCCTCTCGGTGAAATGTCATCCAATTAGCTTGCAAGCATGTGACTGGCTCACAAGGGATCACATATCACGGGAACGAGAAAAGAGTACTTATCGGTAACGAGGTTGAACTAGGTATGCAGAGATACCGACGATCATAACCTCGGATAAGTAAACTATCATGAGACAAAGGGAAATTGGTATCGTATGTAAGTTCTTCATTCGATCGCAAAGTAATCGTAGAAATATGTGGGAGCCATATGAATTTCCAGATTCCTCTATTGGTTATTGTTCGGAGAAGTGTCTCGATCATGTCCGCATAATTCACGAACCGTAGGGAGACACACTTAAGGATTCGACGTTGTTTGAGTAGTTATGGAATGATGAGAAAGAGACCAAATGTTGTTCGGAGTCTCGGATGGGATCCAGGATATCACGAGGAGATCCGGAATGGTCCGGAGAATAAGATTCATATAAGGAAATTCCCGTTTCGGAGTTGGGGAATGGTTCCGGTGTTTTCATCGGGAATGTTCTAGAAAGTTCCAGAATGTCCGGCACTCCGGAGGGGAAGGGTACATGGATGTGTTATATCAAGTTGGTATGATTGCATCTTGTACTAAGTGTCATCGCTGAACAAAATAGAGGGATTAATCAAATCCTTGTTTGAAAAGTCAAACGCCAAGTTTGAAAGTCAAACGGCTATTTTTGGGAAGTGGAGAGGGAGGTGGAAACCGACTTGGGGGAGGAGTTCCTCCGCCCACCGCTGGCGCACCACCAAGCCGAGTTGGGGAGGGACTCCCCTCCCCTTGGCCGTCCCCCTCCACCTATATAAGGAGGGGCAGGGCTCCCCTCCTAGACACAAGTTCCTACCTCTAAACCCTAGCCCCAAGCCGCCACCGCCTCCATAGCCGTCGCCGGCCCTAGGGCACTCGCCGCCGCCGCCTAGGTGAAACCCTAGCCGCCGGCCTAGCCCCCTCCTCGGCGTGTCTAAACCCTAGATCGTCGAGGGCTCTCTCATAGTTCACCATACTCTCTCCGGCTTAAGGCGAAGCCCTGCGAGATCTCCCCTCTACTTGCGGTACCACGCCGTTGTGCTGCCGGAATCGCGAGGAGAGTGCTACAACCTTCGCTGCCTGCTGGGACAAGGGAGAGGAAGGTCTTCGTCGAGTACCGAACGTGTGACCGACTGCGGGAGCGCTGCCGGAACGCAGCGCCGGAAGGATCGTCTACGCGATCTTGAGATCGGGAAGAGTACGACTACATCACCCACGAGAATCCGCTCTCGTTAAACACTTTGGAATCTTCGAGGGTGAGTTATTCCATCGACTCGTTGCTACAATCTAGTAGATAGATCTTGGCTTGTTTGTTTGTATGCGATAGAAATTTTTTGTTTTCCATGCTACGAAACCCTACAGTGGTATCAGAGTCGTGTCTATATGTAGATCTGTTGCACGAGTAGAACACAATGGTCATTGTGGGTGTTGATGCTTTTATTGTCGATTGCTTCTTGTGTACTTTGCATCTTGCGGGATGTTGGGATGAAGCGGCCCGGGCTAACCTTACATGACATCGTTCATGGGACTTGCTCAACGCTTGACATGCAACTTGTATTGCATAAGTGGCTTTGCGGGTGCCTGTTTCTCCTAGCATAGTTAAGATTCAATTTACAACGGGTGATTAACAATGCTAGTATCAATGTTGTGGTTCTTGTTCGTAAGTTAGAACGACACTTATAGAAAGCCCCAAACCACGTAAAACATGCAAACAAAGTAGAGACGTCTAACTTTGTTTTGCAGGGGTGTGCAGTGATGTGATATGGCCATGATTGTGATTATATTTGATGTATGCAATGATCCTTATTGTAAGTTGGCAACCGGCAGGAGCCGTATGGTTGCCTTTAATTTATGTTAAGACCTGCGTGTCTATTCAAAGTAGTTGTAATAGTTGAAGCCGGTGGACGACAACCATGAAGAAGCGTCATTGACCTTGATGCAATGCCGGTGATGATGAAGATCATGTTCGTGCTTGAAGATGGAGATCGGAAGCACATAGAAGAAAAGGCCATATCATATCACATATTATGAATTGCATGTGATGTTAATCCTTTATGCATCTTGTGTTGCTTAGTAGACGACGGTAGCATTATAAGATGATCCCTCATGCACATGAATTTCAAGTCATAAAGTGTTCACCCTTAGTTAGCACCGTTGCTAAAGCTTGTTGTTTCGAAGCACCACGTGATGATCGGGTGTGTTAGATTCCACAAGTGTATACAACGTGAGTAAGCCAGATTTGCTCATGCGGAAACTAAGGTTTGATCTTGACGAGCCTAGCATGTACAGACATGGTCTCGGAAAACGGATCACCGAAAGGTAAAGCATGAATCATATAGTAGATATGATGATAATGTCGATTGTTCGCCATTGAAACTATATCAACTCTCGTGATGATCGGTGTTGATGTGGTGGATTTGGTTCGTGTGATCACTAAAACAATGTGAGGGATATTGTTTTGAGTGGGAGTTCACCTAGATTAATTTTATTATTAATTTGAACTCAATTTGTCATAAACTTAGTCTAAACTATTGCAAATATGTTGTAGATCAATGGCAGCCCCTACCATCAATATTAATGCGTTCCTAGAGAAAGAAAAGTTGAAAAACAATGGAAGCAACTTCGCGGATTGGTTCCGCAATTTGAGGATTTTCCTCACAGCTGGTAATTTGACCTATGTGCTGGATGCACCACTGGGTGACCCACCTGCAGCTGATGCTGCCGATGAAGTAAAGAATGTTTACCTCACTCGGAAGACTCAGTACTCCACAGTTAAGTGTGTTATCTTGTATGGTTTAGAATCGGAGCTTCAGAAAAGGTTTGAGAATTCAGACCCATATGATATTGTCGAGCATCTCAAATTGATCTTTGAGACTCATGCGGCAATTGAAAGCTATGAGGCTTCTGAAAAGTTCTTTAACTGCAAGATGGAAGAGGGCAGCTCCGTTAGTGAGCATGTGCTTAAGATGTCTGGGCACGCAAACAAACTTCAAAGCTTGGGTATAGTGATTCCTAAGGCTTTGGGGATTTACCGTGTCCTCCAATCACTACCACCTAGTTACAAGAACTTTTTGATGAACTACAACATGCAGAACATGAACAAGACGTTGCCAGAACTCTTTGCCATGTTGAAATCTGAAGAAGTGGAGATCAAGAAAGAGCACCAAGTGTTGTTGGTCAATAAGACCACCAAATTCAAGAAAGGCAAGTCTAAGCAAAAGGGACACTTCAAGAAGGGTGGTAAGAAAGTTACCACGCCAACGAAGAAGACCAAGGCTGGACCTAAGCCTGATACTGAGTGCTTTTACTGCAAGGGAGAAGGTCACTGGAAGCGGAATTGCCCAAAGTACTTGGCGGATTTGAAGAACGGCAACATCAAGAAGAAAGGTATATCCGATATACATGTTATTGATGCGTATCTCACTAGTACTCGTAGTAGTGCCTGGGTATTTGATACTGGTTCGGTTGCTCATATTTGTAACTCGAAACAGGTGCTGCAGAATAAATGGAAGCTAGCGAAGAACGAGGTGACGATGCGTGTGGGAAACGGATCAAAGGTTGATGTGATCGCGGTCGGCACGCTACCCCTTCATCTACCATCGGGATTAGTTTTATACTTAAATAATTGTTATTTGGTGCCTGCGTTAAGCATGAACATTATATCGGGATCTTGTTTATTGCGAGATGGTTACTTGTTTAAGTCCGAGAATAATGGTTGTTCGATTTATATGAGTAATATGTTTTATGCACATGCACCTTTGATAGATGGTCTATTCTTATTGAATCTCGATAGTGGAAATACACATATTAATAACATTGAGGCTAAACGTTTGAAATCGAGCGATAACTCGACCTATATGTGGCACTGTCGTCTTGGTCACATTGGAGTGAAGCGTATGAAGAAACTCCATTCCGATGGACTTCTTGAATCAATTGATTTCGAATCACTTGAAAGATGCGAAGCATGTCTGATGGGAAAAATGACTAAGACTCCATTTTCTGGTATGATGGAGCGAGCTACGGACTTATTGGAAATCATACATACCGATTTGTGTGGTCCAATGAGTGTAGCATCGCGCGGTGGTTATCGTTATGTTCTTACCTTCATGGATGACTTGAGTAGATATGGATATATCTATTTCATGAAACATAAGTCCGAAACTTTCGAGGAATTTCAAAGTGAGGTAGAGAATCAACGTAACAAGAAGATTAAATTTCTACGTTCTGATCGTGGAGGTGAAGATCTAAGTTACGAGTTTGGCGAGCATTTGAAGAAATGCGGAATACTTTCACAATTGACACCGCCGGGAACACCATAGCGTAATGGTGTGTCCGAACGTCGTAATCGAACTCTCTTAGATATGGTTCGTTCTATGATGTCACTTACAGATTTACCGCTATCATTTTGGGGTTATGCATTAGAAACATCCGCATTCACTTTAAATAGGGCACCATCTAAATCCGTTGAAACGACACCGTATGAATTATGGTTTGGGAAGAAACCTAGATTGTCGTTCCTTAAAGTTTGGGGGTGCGAAGCCTATGTAAAGAAGTTACAGCCGGACAAGCTTGAACCCAAAGCAGAAAAATGCGTCTTCATAGGATACCCGAAGGAAACTATAGGGTATACCTTCTATCATAGATCCGAAGGCAAAATCTTTGTTGCCAAGAATGGATCCTTTCTAGAGAAGGAATTTCTCTCGAAAGAAGTGACTAGAAGGAAAGTAGAACTCGACGAGGTTGTCGAACCTTCTCTCGAAATTGCGAGTAGCGCAACACCGGAAGAAGTTCCTGTGGTGCCTGCACCAATAAGATAGGAATCTAATGATGATGATCATGAAACTTTGGTTGAAGTTGCTACAGATCCTCGCAGGTCAACGAGAACTCGTAGCACTCCTGATTGGTATGATCCCGTTATGAGTGTCATGTTGGTGGACAACACCGATGACCCTGCGACATATGAGGAAGCAATGATGAGCCCAGATTCCAATAAATGGCAAGAAGCCATGAAATCCGAGATTGGATCCATGTACGAAAACCAAGTATGGACTTTGGTGGACTTACCGGATGGCCGGAAGGCCGTCGAGAACAAATGGATTTTCAAGAAGAAAACAGATGCTGATGGTAATGTTACTGTCTATAAAGCTCGACTTGTCGCAAAAGGGTTTCGACAAATTCAAGGAGTTGACTACGATGAGACTTTCTCACCAGTAGCGAAGCTAAAGTCTGTGAGGATTATGTTAGCAATCGCTGCATATTATGATTATAAAATATGGCAGATGGATGTCAAAACAGCATTCCTCAATGGAGACATTGATGAAGAGTTGTATATGATGCAACCCAAAGGTTTTGTCGATCCTAAAGATGCTAACAAGGTATGCAAACTTCAACGGTCCATCTATGGATTGAAGCAAGCATCCTGAAGTTGGAATCAACATTTTGATAAGGTGATCAAAAGTTTTGGTTTTATACAAACTTATGGAGAAGCTTGTATTTACAAGAAAGTGAGTGGGAGCTCTGTAGCATTCTTAATACTATATGTAGATGACATATTGTTGATTGGGAATGATGTAGACCTTCTTAATAGTGTCAAGGAATATTTGAATAATAGTTTTTCAATGAAGGATCTTGGCGAAGCAGCTTACATATTAGGCATAAAGATTTATAAAGATAGATCGAGACGCCTAATATCATTGTCACAAAGTACATATTTGGACAAAGTTCTAAAGAGGTTTGGAATGGAAGATAGCAAGAAAGGGTTCTTGCCCATGTTGCCCAATACGACCTTGAGTAAAACTCAAAGTCCGACATCGGCAGAAGATAGAGAAAGGATGAGTAAGACTCCCTATGCATCAGCCATAGGATCTCTAATGTATGCCATGCTATGTACTAGACCCGACACTGCATATGCTGTTAGTTTAACTAGCAGATATCAAAGTGATCCAGGAGTGGATCATTGGACAGCGGTCAAAAAACATCCTTAAGTACTTGAGAAGGACTAAGGATATGGTTCTTTCTTATGGAGGTGATGAACAACTCGTTGTTAATGGTTACACCCATGCTAGTTGGAACACCGATCTAGATGATTCTAAATCACAATCTAGATACGTATTTATTTTGAATGGTGCAGCAGTTAGCTGGAGGAGTGCAAAGCAAAGCGTTGTGGCGAGATCTTCAACTGAATCGGAATACATGGCTGCTTCGGAGGCTTCACAAGACGTGATATGGATGAAAGAGTTTATTACAGAGCTGGGTGTGGTTCCTAGTGCGCTGGACCCAATGTCTATCTACTGTGATAACATGGGCGCCATAGCCAATGCGCAAGAACCAAGATCACACAAGAAGCTGAAGCATATCAAGCTACGTTTTCACGCTATTCAAGAACATGTCCAAGATGGGGACATAAAGATTTGCAAAGTACACACAGATCTGAATGTGGCGGATCCATTGACTAAACCTCTCCCGAGGGCAAAACATGACCAACACCAAACTGCCATGGGTGTTCGGTACATTACCATGTAATCTAGATTAGATGACTCTAGTGCAAGTGGGAGACTGTTGGAGATATGCCCTAGAGGCAATAATAAATATGATTATTATTATATCTTTGTGTTTATGATAAATGTTTACATTCATGCTATAATAGTATTAACAAGGAAACATTAATACTTGTGTGATTTGTAAACTTAATATGAAGTCCCTAGTAAAGCCTCTTTATAATACTATCTTGTTGGTTAATGAATGATTGTGGTTTCCCTATCATGAACATTGAGATGTTATTAACAACAAGATCATATCGTTAGGAGAATGATATGGTGGACATACTCCTATAGATAAGCGTAGCATAAAGATCAAGTCATTTTAATAGTTCAATTGCTATATGCTTTCTGATACATAGTAACCTAATTCCTTCGACCATGAGATCATGCATATCACCTTTACCAGATGGATGCTTTGATGACATCAAATACCACACCGTAACTGGGTGGTTATAAAGGTGGCATTGAGTGTTCGGAAAGTATTGGTTGAAACACATGGATCAAGAGTGGGATTTGTCCATCCATATGACGGATAGATATACTCTGGGCCCTCTCGGTGAAATGTCATCCAATTAGCTTGCAAGCATGTGACTGGCTCACAAGGGATCACATATCACGGGAACGAGAAAAGAGTACTTATCGGTAACGAGGTTGAACTAGGTATGCAGAGATACCGACGATCATAACCTCGGATAAGTAAACTATCGTGAGACAAAGGGAAATTGGTATCGTATGTAAGTGGTTCATTCGATCGCAAAGTAATCATAGAAATATGTGGGAGCCATATGAATTTCCAGATTCCTCTATTGGTTATTGTTCGGAGAAGTGTCTTGATCATGTCCGCATAATTCACGAACCGTAGGGAGACACACTTAAGGATTCGACGTTGTTTGAGTAGTTATGGAATGATGAGAAAGAGACCGAATGTTGTTCGGAGTCTCGGATGGGATCCAGGATATCACGAGGAGATCCGGAATGGTCCGGAGAATAAGATTCATATAAAGAAATTCCCGTTTCGGAGTTGGGGAATGGTTCCGGTGTTCTCATCGGGAATGTTCTAGAAAGTTCCGAAATGTCCGGCACTCCGGAGGGGAAGGGTACATGGATGTGTTATATCAAGTTGGTATGATTGCATCATGTACTAAGTGTCATCGCTGAACAAAATAGAGGGATTAATCAAATCCTTGTTTGAAAAGTCAAACGCCAAGTTTGAAAGTCAAACGGCTATTTTTGGGAAGTGGAGAGGGAGGTGGAAACCGACTTGGGGGAGGAGTTCCTCCTCCCACCGCCGGCGCACCACCAAGCCGAGTTGGGGAGGGACTCCCCTCCCCTTGGCCGGCCCCCTCCACCTATATAAGGAGGGGCTGGGCTCCCCTCCTAGACACAAGTTCCTACCTCTAAACCCTAGCCCCAAGCCGCCGCCGCCTCCATAGCCGCCGCCGGCCCTAGGGCACTCGCCGCCGCCGCCTAGGTGAAACCCTAGCCACCGGCCTAGCCCCCTCCTCGGCGTGTCTAAACCCTAGATCGTCGAGGGCTCTCTCATAGTCCACGATACTCGCTCCGGCTTAAGGCGAAGCCCTGCGAGATCTCCCCTCTACTTCCGGTACCACGCCGTTGTGCTGCCGGAATCGCGAGGAGAGTGATACAACCTCCGCTGCCTGCTGGAACAAGGGAGAGGAAGGTCTTCGTCGAGTACCGAAAATGTGACCGACTGCGGGAGCACTGCCGGAACGCAGCGCCGGAAGGATCGTCTACGCGATCTTGAGATCGGGAAGAGTACGACTACATCACCCACGAGAATCCGCTCTCGTTAAACACTTTGGAATCTTCGAGGGTGAGTTATTCCATCGACTCGTTGCTACAATCTAGTAGATAGATCTTGGCTTGTTTGTTTGTATGCGATAGAAATTTTTTGTTTTCCATGCTACGAAACCCTACACAACTTCTGCAGAAGATCAAAATTCTAAGTACTTAGCCGTGTCCCCGGTTATGGACAATACTGAGTAACTAAGGCCTGAAGCTATGGGAAATCTCGACATTCCAATTTCTAATAGTATAACTTGAAAGTGACAACAAGAGACTTGAAGCACTTGGAGGTTTCCAAGGAGTTCAGAAAGATTTGACAAAAGATATTCAAAAGAGCAAAACTATTTTGGAAAAGATAGGACAAAACTATACTGCTTTCTGCAAATGAGCCTAAAACCCTACTTAGCCAAATATGCATGTAATGTTAGGATCCATCTATTTCTACATAGTAGTGAAACTTGCCAATACAATTCAAATGTATTGACCCTTGTGGCTGTAACTTGTAATGTTGCAGGTTGGTTTGGTGTTAGTGAAGTTTATTGATTAGGATTACAAGTCTACAACCAACATGTTTGCCTGTGGCACTTTGAAGATGAAGGACCCCATGCTTATAGATATTCTGCTGCAATGTAATGTAATAGCCAAATGATCTATGTAAGATGTAATGAATTATTTTATTCCTGGTTATAAAGTTGTATTATGACCTTTGTTTCCTGATATTACATCTTAAATGTGGATGCTAGCTATTGATCCAGGGACTAGCATTGTAAACACAGGGATCTCTACCTTATTAAAGGTTGGGACCTCTACACACGCACACGACCGCCGACTGCCACTCTCTCAAGGAGATTGAGAAGGCACGGCGAGCACGGGAGGACCCCGACAACAACCTGCCAAACGGCGGAAAATTCGGCAGTGTGGCCGGCTCACTCCACACCTTCACAGGCTTCAACACGAAGCGCGAGAAGCAGGTCATCGCCCGCGCCGTCTCCGTCAACGCGGTGGCCCAGGTGGACGTTCCCCAGTTCCTCAACTGGTCGGAGCAGCCCATCACCTGGAGCCGCCAGGACCACTCGCCACGCATCGAGTACCCAGGTCGAGTCGCCCTAGTGGTCAAGCCTAAGGTGGGAGACTACTGGCTCCCCAAGACATTGATGGACGGCGGCAGCTCCATGAACATCCTGTACCTGGACACCTTTAGGCGACTGCGGCTCCCGCAGTCGATGGTCGAGACGACCTACACCACGTTCCAGGCATCGTCCCCGGTCGGAAGGCTACCCGATCAGCAAGGTCACGCTACCAGTCACCTTCGGCACACCAGCAAACTTCCGCACCGAGCGGATCGTCTTCAAGCTGGTACCCTTCGACAGCCCCTACCACTGCGTCCTGGGGCGCCAGGCGTTTGCCAAGTTCATGGCAGCGCCCCACTACGCGTACAACGCGATGAAGCTCCCTGGGCCGCGCGGCGTCATCACCATCAACGGCGACCCCGACATGTCCGCCGAGTGCGAGGCCAAAGGAGCCGAACTCGCCGAGGCCGTCATCGCGGCAGAGGCCAACCACGCCGACGAGCTCGCCAAGTACGCGAGCGGGGTCAACAACGACGACCCCACCATACTCAAGAAGCCCAATTCGGAGGGCACCAACACCTCAGCCTTTGAGGCAACGACGCACACCCGCACCGTCGAGCTGGTCCCAGGCGACTCCAGCCAGGCGGTGACGATCGGGACAGGCATGAGCCCAGCATAGGAAGGCGCGCTCATCGAGTTCCTCCGTGAGAACAAGGACATTTTCGCATGGAAGCCCTCTGACATGCCTGGTGTCCCTAGGGAACTCGCTGAGCACAAACTCAACGCCGACCCCAAAGTGCGACCCGTCAAGCAGTCGCTGCGGCCCTTCAATGAAGAGCGCCGCCGAGCCATCGCCGAGGAGGTGCATCGTCTACTCGCTGCAGGCTTCATCCGGCCAATCAAATACTCCAAGTGGCTGGCAAACCCAGTCCTGGTCGAGAAGAAAAATGGGACCTGGAGGATGTGTATCGACTACACAAACTTAAACAGCGCCTGCCCGAAGGAGCAATTCGTCCTCCCGCGGATCGACCAAATAATCGACTCCACCGCGGGCTCGGAGTCGCCGTGCTTCCTCGATGCCTACTCTGGGTACAACCAGATCAAGATGGCTGTCGAGGACGAGGAAAATACGGCATTCATCACGCCATTTGGAGCTTTCCGCTACGCCGCCATGACCTTCGGCCTCAAGAACGCCGGTGCGACCTACCAGGGGTGCATGTAGGAATGCCTTGCGAGCCAAATTGGCCGCAATATCCACGTCTACATCGACGACGTGGTAGTGAAGTTCGCTCGCCAGGGCGATCTACTCGCCGACCTGGCGGAAACATTCGCCAACCTGCAGAAATACAAGATAAAGCTAAACCCAGACAAATGCACCTTCGGTGTACCAGCAGGGCAACTACTGGGGTACGTCGTCTCCAAGCGCGGGATTGAGGCGAACCCCACCAAGATCGACACGATCGCTCGACTCGGCAAACCCGAGTGCCTGCGCGACGTCCAGAAGCTGGCCGGGCGAGTCGCGGCTCTCAGCCGCTTCATCCCCCGATTAGGCGAAAAGGCGATGCCCCTATACCGCCTGATGCGAAAGAACCCCATGTTCCAGTGGGACAGGGAGGCGGACGACGCACTCCGCGACCTCAAGAAGGTGCTACTCGCAGCACCGCTACTCGCCGCCCCCATCGACAAAGAACCCATGCTGGTCTACGTCGCGGCTTCCGAGCGCGTCGTCAGCACCGTCATGGTCGTCGAGCGGCCAGAGGAAGGAAAGGAGCGCCCGGTACAACGACCGGTGTACTATATCAGCGAGGTCCTCACCGAGTCGCGCCAGCGGTACCCGCAATACTAGAAACTGGTATACGCAGTCTTCAGAGCACAGCGGCGACTGCCGCACTACTTCCAGGAGCACCCGATCACGGTCGTCTCCTTAGCACCGTTGCAGGACATCATCCGCAACCGTGAAGCGACCGGGCGAGTCGCCAAGTGGGCCGTCGAAATCGGCGTCCACAACATCAAGTATGAGCCACGAAAAGCGATCAAGTCACAAGCTCTCGCGGACTTCATCGCCGACTGGGAAGAGGCCCAGCAGCCGGAAAAGCTACCATACCTCCACTACTGGAGCCTACACTTCGACGGCTCCAAAAACACGGACGATGCAGGAGCAGGGATCGTGTTGACTTCCCCGAAGGGCGACAAGCTCCGCTACGTCCTCTTCCTCGACTTCACTCCCTGCACCAACAACATGGCCGAGTACGAGGCATTACTCCACGGCATGCGAGCTGCCAAGGAGATGAATGTCAACTGCCTACGTTGCTACGGAGACTCTGACCTCGTCGCTGGGCAAGTCGCTCGTACTTGCGACGCCGTCTCTCCCACCATGGCGGCATACCGCCAAGCAGTAGACAAGCTGGGTGGACACTTCGCAGGCTACTCCGTCGAGTGGATCGACAGGCGGAAGAACGAGGAGGCCGACACACTCTCTCACATCAGGTCGGCTCGACTCGCACCACCCGCCTGCGTCTTCCTCGACACGATCACCAAGCCGTCAGTCTCTCCCCCAAGGGAGATCGACATCGGAGTCCCGCTGCAACCAGAGGCAGCCCAGGTCGCACTCATCGCCGAGCCAGACGACTGGACCAAGCCGTACATCGCCTACCTGGAGGCTGGCACCTTGCCGGCAGACGAGACAGACGCCCGGATGGTTGCACGTCGATGCAAATCCTTCACCATCATCGACGTCGAGATCCACAAGCGCAGCGTGACCGGCGTGTTCCAACGCTGCGTCCAACCCGCAGAAGGACGCAAGATCCTCCACGACATCCACTCCGGCGACTGCGGCCACCACGCCGGAGCCCGCTCTCTGGTCGCAAAGGCTATGCAGCACGGCTTCTACTGGCCCACCGCACACGACGATGCCGTCGACATTGTCCAGCGGTGCGTCGGGTGCCAGAAGTACGCCAACCAGACACACGTGCCGAGCTCAGCGCTCAAGACAATCCCCATCACCTGGTCATTCGCCGTGTGGGGTATGGACATGGTAGGCCCTTTCAAAAAGGCCCTCTCCGGCTTCACCCACCTCCTGGTCGCGGTCGACAAATTCACAATGTGGGTGGAGGCCAAGCCAGTCCGGAAATGCAACGGGAAGACCGCTACCAAATTCCTACGCGAGCTCATATATCGCTACGGGTTCCCAAACAGCATCATCACGGACAACGGCACCAACTTCGCCAAAGGAGACATGGCGAGTTCTGCGAGGAACATCACATCCGGCTCGACCTCGCGTCAGTCGCCCACCCGGAGTCCAACGGCCAGGCGGAACGGGCCAACCAGAGCATCCTCCACGGCCTGAAGCCGCGGCTCCAAGTTCCACTCGAGCGCACCGACGGGTGCTGGGTCGGAGAGATACCCTCCGTCATCTGGGGTATCCGCACCTCGGTCAACAGGTCGACAGGGTTCACCCCCTTCTTTATCGTGTACAGCACCGAGGCAGTCATGCCCACCGACCTCGAGCACGACTCGCCAAGGGTCGTCAACTACACGGAGGCTGCGAACGAACTCGCACGTCAGGACGGAGTCGATCAACTCGACGAGGCACGCGACCTAGCTCGCTCTCGCACTGCCATCTACCAGCAAGGACTCCTCCGCTACCATAGCCGGCGGGTGAAAACTCGCACCTTCTAGGAAGGCGACCTGGTGCTACGCCTCATCCAGGACAAGAAGGGAATGCACAAGCTCTCCCCCCCCCCGTGGGAGGGGCCATTCGCCATCGGGCGAGTACTCGGCAACGACGCCTACTACCTCACCGACGTCCGTGGAGATGGAAAACTCGACGTCAAGCGACCATGGAATGTAAACCTCCTACGGAAGTTCTACTCCTAGAACTCCACATATGTATCCTCCAGTCGCTATGAAATAAAACATATTGGTTACCACAAATTGTGTCTACTCTCCGTGTCTTGTGCCACTCGCACTCGTAATAACAGCACCAAGCTAACTGCAGGAGTCAACCTCTGGTACAGCGATCGGCGCGGCCAAGTAGTGCGCTACGAGGGCACTGGGTTACCCCAGGCCTCGCAACGTCCATGAAAAACGCTTACCCGGAGCCCCATTGGAGTCGCCTAGCTCGACTGGCTTAACGAGCCAAGACAAGTGCCTACGCTCCTCACAGCGACCATGATCCTCCGCATCCTCGACACAGCGACTCGAACGGCCAAGTACCACGCTCGGGGACTGACGACCAGTTCAGCGCGAGCAACTAGGGAAAACGCCAAGTATGAGAGCATGCCCAGGACTCGCCATGCGAGTGACCCGACGGGCCAGGCAGGAGTGATGCGCTTACTCTTACGCGCCCAGTCCTCACCCACCCTAGAGTCACGCCTAGAACAACCAAGTACCACGCTCGGGGACTCGGCTACCCGACCTCGTTCGCGCAAGGGAAAACGGTGAAGTATAGAGCACTCATGGGAGTCTCCTTGCGACTGTCTTTCCAAGCCCGGGCGAGTCGACCTCAATAACAAAACGTTCAAAACCACAAACACATAACAAACGAGGTAAACCCCATAAAAAGGGCGGACGCGCTCGGGGACTCGTTCAACCCTCAATCACACACACACGACAATTCACAAAATAACACGATATCCCATTATAGCAGATCATAGTTGTTACAAAGTACAAGGTGCGCCCAATGGCCGAACTGCTACTAACGCCCCAGGGCACAATGTCTTATTCCGCAGGCTTCGATGACGACTCGCCGCCACCCTTGCGGTTGCGAATGAAGGGAGTGTACGGGTTTGACGGGTACGTCGTCAGCTCACCCGCCATCGCCGCACGGAAGGGCTGCTCGATCTTGAAGTCCTGGTGCTGCGGCTCGGGGTCGTTAGGCACAACGATCGTCTCCTGATAAGGAAGGAGGTTGCCCATCGCCCAGACGCGATCGAAGTACACCACGGCGCGGTCCGTCAGCTTCAGCACCTCGGCGATCTCCACCGAGACCGTCGATGACGGGTAGCCACTCGTCACGTCGTCCAGATCGAAATCTTCTGGAAAGTGGGCGAGCCTAAGGCTAAGCGCCGTTGCCGCCCCGCGCCGGAACGCTGACCGCGTCATGAACTCGACGACTGACGGCGCCTTCTCCAAGTACCGCCACACTTAGATGAGGTCGCTGGGAATCACTTCCGTGGGCGACATCTCCTGAAGATACACCCGAATACAAGTCGCGGACAGCGTGGCCGAGTCGACCAGAGTGGCCACACACTGCCGCGCGTCGAACGACTGTGCCTCTTCCGCGCTATCAATAATCCGACCTGTGGACAGAGGGGGTAGTGAGTACGTCAAAGATCACACAATGAAAATATTACAGGCAGAGGCAGGCACACTTACCAATCAAAGGACGGGAGAGATCCGTGATGAAGCTTTGAAGAGAGGAGTAGTAGTCTTGAAGCCCAGCAACAAGGGCGTCAAAAACCTTACGCTCCTCAGCGGCGGCCGTAACAGCATCCTTGGCTCGCCCATCCGCCGAGCTCGCCTCCTCCTTCGTGTCCTTAAGCTCACGCTCAAGGTCGGCGATCCGCTTCTCAGCCAAACTCAACGCAGATTGAGCTGCCGTCAGCTCACTCGCCGGGACAAGGCCCTGGCGAACCTCCTCTGCCTTCACCGCAATCGCCTAGAGTCCCTTGTTCGCTTCTTGGACGGTGACAAGTTCCTTCTCCGCGCGACACTTTGCAGCAAGCCGGTCGGCTGATTCACGCTGCAAACCCTGTACAAAAGTCAAACAGTTAACAAAAACGGAATCCTAAGTGCCCACCTGCTGAAATTCAGCGACTGGACACTCGGGGACTAGAGATCAAAAATCCTAAGTGCCCACCCGCTGAAATTCAGCGACTGGACACTCGGGGACCGGAGATCAAAAATCCTAAGTGCCCACCCGCTGAAATTCAGCGACTGGACACTCAGGGACTGGAGATCAAAAATCATAAGCGCCCACCCGCTGAAATTCAGCGAATGCGCACTCGGGGACTGGGCGCGAGAAATAAAAGAAAAACACCAAAAGAATCTGACCACTGCAACTCAGTGGCCCGATCCTCGGGGACTGGACATACCTGGATGGCTGCGCCAAGCATGCCATAAAGCTGTAGTGCATCCACGGATGCGAGAAGAGCTGAAGTGTGCCCGCGACGCTGCTCGACCTTCGTATCGGCGACCCCAGGTGCGCGGCTCGATGGCGTGGTACCACTCGCCGTAGCCGCTCTGGCCATGAAGCGGGGGAAGGTCGCGATGGATGCGCCGGCACCAAAAGAGGCCGGTTCGGCCATCCCAGGCGAGGAAGCACCCTCCTTGATCATCGAGGCTGCCCCCGCCACAGGATCACTTGGAGCAATCGTCGTGTCATCAGACACCGTGACGACTTTGTCGCTCTTGGCCTTCTTGGCACTGTCTGTGGGGGTAGCGACCTCATCAGCCTTCCTCTTCCGAGAGGGGTCCCCCTCGGCGACGACTGGCGGCACTTTGGCCACAGACGGATGGCCTATCTTTTTAACTCCAGTCCTGCAAATTGATTACATTAGCAAAGTGGTCCGAGTACAGCGAAAAGCAAGGCAAGTGAATAAAACTCACTTGGCGACTGGTATGAACCGCAGCCCCGTGCGGATGCTAGCCGGCTTCTCCAGTTCGGGGCCCAGTTTCCGACTGAGGCCCATCTCCAGGACATCATGTGCCCAAGACACGGACGGACTCTTTGTTGACGAGGCCGCGACAGGAGCCTCCACCATGTTTTTGGCGGGAGCTTTCCTGGGAGGCGAAGCTGCCGCGACCGGAGCAGCCCCCGACCCAGAGACTGGGGCGAACGGGCGGGAATCGAGGCCAGAGGTACCTCACTCAGGGCGGTGGTGGCATCCGGTGCTGCCGTCGTCTGTGGCGCGTCGTCCTTGGCCAGGCCGGTGGCGTCAGAGCTACTCGCCGAACGAGGCGGAGATGCCTGTTTCGCCGGCTTCGTCTTCCTCTTCGGAGGGGCCTTCACTTCCTTCTTCTTCTTCTTTTTCGACAGAGTAGCCTCGCGATGTGAGGTGTGCTCGGGAAGCTCGTCGTCATCGTCATCATGGTGTTCAAGGCTTCTACTCGCGTCGAGTTTGCGCTGACGCTGCCCGCGAGTCTTGCGAACCAGTGGGACGGCTTCTTCCTCGGACTCGTCGTCGTCGTCGCTCCTGTCGCTCTCGATACCGCCCCTGGAAGGAGGCGATTCGCCCTCGTCCTGGACGAACGAGCTCGAATTCTCATCGTCCGCGGGCGGAAGCCACCCTTCCACCACTTGAAATAACTACAATAGGCATGAGACAGTATCAGTATAACCGCGACAACATCAACTGCGACTGCGAATGATAGGAAAATGACTTACCGTCGGGGCTAGATGCTTCGTGGTGTAGGGGGCGACCCCAGCCTTCGCGTCCAGGTACACCACCTGGGTGATCTTCTTCAACGCCGGGATGTAGCCCTCGAGTTTACACTCGGCGAGGCAGGATTTTGTCGAATCTTCCCGGCCCGTGTACTCATACATGTAATGGTCACGGCGGGCCAGGGGAACGAGTCGCCGCCCGAGCCAGCAGTTGTACAAGTTGATGGTCTGAAGACCCTTCTTCTTTAGGCCGCGGATGGTTTGAAGCATCTCATCCACGACCATCCGCGGGTCTGTTGGAAGCTTGCCGACTTGGAGTCGGCGCGGTTCGGGCCAGTCGGCGGAGTATCTTGGAATCGCCACCTCGCCGTCTGGTGTCGCTTCGGTGACGTAAAACCAAGACTTCTTCCACTCGCTCGCCGCCTTGGAAGGTAGCATCAGGTCAAAAAAGGAGGCCTTCGACTTCAACTGAAACGTCAGGCCGCCCGCAGCGAGCATTGGGCCGCCTGCTTCTTCGCGACTGATCCTCCCGTGGAACAGATCTTGCCACAGGGGGAAGTAGGGCATGTAGCCCAGGTAGCACTCGCAGAACGCCACGAAAATGGCGAGCTTCTCGATGCTGTGTGGGCCCAGGTCTGATGGCTGGATCCCGTAGAAGGCGCAGAAGCGCCGGAAGAAGAGAGATGTGGGGAATCCCATCCCCCGTTCCAGGTGGCTGGTGAAGCAGACGAATTCTCCCTTGCGTTGGTCCGGAGTCACCTCTCCGGCCGCGGGGATGCGCCACCTGCCGGCGCGTAGGATCCCGGCCTCCTCGAAAGACGCCAGTTGTGCTCTCGTACACTTGGACCTGCCCCATGGTTCGGTGGAGGGGGCCATTGGCGGAAAGGTTCGTGGAGGTCGGAGGATTTTGGATCGGCTGGATAGCGATGAGTAGGAAAACAGAGGTGTGCGCAATCGGGGGAAATGACGAGGGGGTGGTTCTCCGATCGCCTATCATTCCCTTTATATAGTGGTTGTTACCCGCCAAATCAGGAAGCCGTTACTACGCGGTGATTACGCCAAAAGTTACCGTTGGATTACCCCAACGGCTAGTTTTGACTGTGTTTGACGGTCCAACTTCAGCCACTCGGCTCGCCGACCCGACCACTACAACAGTGACTAAATATTTCGCCGACCCGTTCGCCAAGCTGCGACCAGAATGACTAGTTTTTTCCTTTATTCAGGAGCCCGCCACCGATTCGACTGGATGTTCGCATTGGACCCGTATGCTCCGACTGCCAGCAACCACCTGCGCCCAATCGACGACGGCCTCGGGGACTACTGATGGGGATATGTCTACCGGGGTATACCCAGCAGGACATTTCCGACTGGCCCAGGAACTGGCGAGTGGGCCTGCAAGACGGCGACTGGATCAAGACCTGGCGTGGATCCAAGCGACTGGAGGCTGAAGGCCCAGGAGAGTAGATAGGCCCAGTCGGATTAGGTTAAATGAGTACCGAAACCTTAACTAATTCGGTTGAGATATGTAAACCCTAAGGGAGGGTGAGTCTATATAAACCTCCCTACAGGGCGTGTAAAGGCACGTTCCATCATCCACCCAAGCGACTCACCGCCTCGCCGTCGAGCTCGCCCCATTGTATCTCCATCATAATACAATCTAGCAGGAGTAGGTCTTTACCCTCCGGGGGGCCGAACCTGGGTAAAACCCTGTGTCTCCGCCCTCATCTCGCACCGCAGATGGCTGGCCGCCCTTGCCCTTCGTTCTACTACTCGCTGCCGATTGCAGCATCTGTCGTGGTCATTCCCACGACATGACCCGAAACTCGTCGTTTTTGCGTTTTATGGCCGTTTTGATGAGCTATTGCCCGCAGTTTTGGGCTTCTAGGGCATTTACATCAACCATAAGACACAATACATGTTTGAGAGTTATCACAAAAAAACTTGTCATTTTCGCGTTTTATGGCCTTTTTCATGAGCTTTTGCCCACAGTTTTGGGGTTTCAGGATGATTTTCAACAACCTTAAGACCCGTTACATGTTTGAGAGTTATGACCAAAAACTCGTCGTTTTCGTGTTTGTGGCCATTTTTATGATTTATTGCCCATAGTTTTGGGTTCCAGTTGGATTTGCAAGGCCTATAAGACCTGTTACATGTTTGAGATATATGACTAAAACTCGTAGTTTTCGTGTTTTGTGGATGTTTTCATGAGCTATTGCCCACAGTTTAGGGGTTCCAGGGCAATTTACAACGAGCTTAAGACCTGATACATGTTGGAGAGATATGACCAAAAACTCGCTATTTTTGCGTTTATGGCTGTTTTCATGAGCTATTGCCCACAATTTTGTGGCTCTAGGGCGATTTACATCAACGTTATGACCAGATACATGTTTGAGAGTTATGACCAAAAACTTGTCATTTTCGTATTTTATGGTCGTTTTGATGAGTTATTACCCACATTTTTTGGGTTCCATGCGAATTTGCATGGCTCGTATGAACCCTTACATGTTGTAGAGATATGACCAGAAAGTCGTGGTTTTCGCGTTTTATAGACGTTTTCATGAGCTATTAGCCATAGTTTTGGGGTTCCAGGGTGATTTACAACGACTTTAATACCCGATACATGTTTGTGAGTTATGACCAGAAACTCGCCGTTTTCGCGGTTTATGGCCGTTTTCATGAGCTATTGCCCGCAGTTTTGGGTTTCCAGGGCATTTTACATCAACCTTAAAACACGATACATGTTTGAGAGTTATGACAAAAACATGTCATTTTCGCGTTTTATGGCCTTTTCGATGAGCTTTTGCCCACAATTTTGGGGTTTTACGGCGATTTATAACAACCTTGAGCCCCATTACATGTTTGAGAGTTATGACCAAAAACTCGTCGCTTTCGTGTTTATGGCCATTTTCATGAGTTATTGTCCATAGTTTTTGGGTTCCATTTGGATTTGCAGGGCTTATAAGACATGTTATATGTTTGAGATATATGACTAAAACTCATAGTTTTCATGTTTTTGGCCGTTTTCATGAGTTATTTCCCACAGTTAAGCTGTTCCAGGGAGATTTACAACGACCTTAAGACCTGATACATGTTGGAGAGATATGACCCAAAACTCGCTGTTTTCATGTTTTATGGCTGTTTTCATGAGCTATTGCCCACAGTTTTTGGGTTCCATGCGGATTTGCATGGCTCGTCAGAACCCTTACATGTTTGAGAGTTATGACCAAAAACTCGTGGTTTTCGCGTTGATGTGTGCACCCAGCATTGACGTGGGACACTTCGTTGGAACCCCAAGAGCAAGGTGTGATGAGCACAACACTAAGTTTCCCTCAGTAGAGACAAAGGTTATCGAACCTGAAGGAGGAAGGAAACGTCTCAAAGGTGTTGCTGGCAACATGGAGACCTGCACAACACAAACTCAAGACTTTGCCCCAACGAATCAGTGGATGTCAAGCACACCGGTTTGCTGTAACAAAGGATTAAACGTATGGTGTGGAAGGTAATGGTTTGTAGCAAGTAAACAAGTAACAGTGGAAGATGTATCAATGGTAAAGATTGGACCGGGGTCCATAATTCACTAGAGGTGCTCTCCTTAGATAAACAACATGGCATGAAGGGTAAACAAATTACAGTAGGGCAATTGACAAGAACTGAGCAAGACATAACAATGCAATTACTAGTCAGAAAGATCCTATGAGATTCGATTGGGCAATACAACAAGATACATAGAACGCCATCCAACTGCATCTATGACTATAAGTCCACCTTTAGGTTATCATCCAATCCCCCTCCAGTATTAAGTTGCAAGCAACAGATAACTGCTTTAAGCAAAGTCTGTAAGGTAAAAAGTCCACATGTTCCATGAACAAGAGACCGTTGTTTTCTCCCTAGTAGCAGCAGCACATCTACAACCGAAGAGATTATTGTCACTTCCCTTGGAAACTAGAGGCATGAACCCACTATCGAGCATAAATACTCCCTCTTGGAGTCACTAGCAACTTCTTGGCCAAGATAACCACTAGCAACGGAGAGCATGCAAGATCACAAACAACACAGACATGATATAATCATAAAGATAAAACCGTTAATCAAACCAACATAATAATCTCAATATCCATCAGATCCCCGCAAACACAACATGCATGATTACAAATAGATTAGATCTTGATCATGAACAGAGCTCACAAGATCTATGCATGAAAGCACAAAGGAGGAGATACAACCATCTAGCTACTACATGGACCCATAGTCCAAGGTGGAACTACTCACGAATCATACCGAAGAGAAGGCCTCCGGCAGGGTGCCGGGAAGAGCTTTAGATCCCCCCTCGATCTAGGGACGATGGTGGTAGCGGCTACAGACGGTTTCATGGATTTCTGATCGGGTACTCAGGGTTTCTACATCGGGGGCTTATTATAGGAGAAGGGGCGAGACCGGGAGGCGGCCAGGGTGCCCAAACCCTAGCCAGGCGCAGGCTAGGGCCCACCCATGCCTAGGGTGGGTCTGGCCCCCCTGGCTGGCCTTCCGGGCTCCCCTCTGGACTTCTTGTTCCCCACGAAAAGTTATTGACTTTGTCCTTTGTCCCGTCCAATTCCGAGAATATTTCTTTACTAACTTTTCTGAAACCAAAAACAGCAGAAAACAGGCATCTGACACTGTTGCAACTTGTTAATAGGTTAGTACTAGAAAACATGTAAAAAGCACCTCAAAGTGTGGACAAGTAAAGCAAAGTAGATACTAAACAAGCATGGAGCATAAAAAATTATAGATATGTTTCCAATGTATCAACATCCCCAAGCTTAACTCCTGCTCGTCCCCGAGTAGGTAAGTGATAAAAGAATTATTTTTGAGGTGACATGCATCCTCACAATAAAGATCCAACCATTTGCAAGCATTGAAAGATGGGATCAAAGAACTCTAAACATGTGCATGAAAGATGGAGTTCTGAAAATAGGACATAGTAACTATGAATGCAACAAGGCAAGCTACAAACAAATATCATGAATAACATGCATCGAAAAACGTTTGTTTGTTTCACATGCAGAAAACATAGCATAGTGGCAATCAGCTTGTCCCTCATAGAGTAGCAATATAATGCATAGGACACCTGCAAAGTTCACAAGGGTGACTAGAAACAAATAGCACAAGAACAAGTAATAACACAATATGCATCAATTAATAAGCTTTGGAACACTATACACAGAATGACAACTATGCTCTCTTAATGGTGCCTAAAGGTAGAAGGTGGAGACTCAAATAATGGTGGAAGAAAGGCCTTTTTGTAAAGGAAGCAGGGATTACAAGTTTCAAAAAGTGCTTCCAAAAATTATGGTACTAGTTAGCTTTCAGCCCTCATTGCCCCTATCATAAGCATCTTGAAGTGGTTAAGGTAAAGTGGCAAAGCTGGAGTATATGCTTGACGAAGTATAAGTTGGCAATCTCATGCCCCTTGAATACGAGGGCCACACCTCATGCATACTCAACTTTGGGTCCAGGTAAGTTCTTGTCACTGTAAGTATTTGCATATCATTGAGAACCGCCAACGGGGTACCCCTTGCACATGGCACAGGAGCTTTCCCATAACCAAAATGACAAGGCAAGCAGACAATGAGCATCTCAGCAATTCTTCTTATGTACCATGGGAATATGGTGTTTTTTCTCTCTTTCCTCTTTTCTCGATCTCTCTCTTTTTTTATAAGAAGAATGCTTCATAGATGTCACTATGGTGATGTTGCAAGTTTCCACCATGATTAGGCATGGCTTAGGCTAGCGGCCCAGGCGTTTCTCTAACACAGGATACAAACTCCATGGACTTACAAGTTTTCTCTTTATTTCACACCGGTGACATCCATAGACAAAAGAACATGATATCAACAGAGTACAACAAGGTACATGTGCAACGTTGAAAACATTCCCTATGACAGCACGGTTCTGCTAATTCCAACTTATAAGTGCAAGCATATACAACAAAGTTGTCACAATGGTTCAAGTTTATTAGGGGCAAAGAATAAATTGTGTCGTCAAGTTCGTGAGGGCTTTAATCACTAAGTTTTCACATATCAAAATAGTTTTTAATTGGAAGATAGTTGAAAACAAGAATATACTTGGAATGGTGTAACACACCATGCATAGGAGTTTATAGTGGACACTTTGGAATAACTTGGTTTCTTGGGAGTTGGGAGCATGAGTAGAACTTACTCATACAAGTGGAGGCTAGAAAAAGACTAGGAGTAACCAACTAAGAGAGCAATAATGGCCATAATCATTCAATGCAACAAAGCAAACTAACCAAAGCAAAGAGTGGTACTACAAGTCAAAGACTAAATGATCATAGAGGCTAATGGTGACTTGTCATAGTCATAACATGGTGTGAGCATGTGCCAAGTCAACCCAAGAAGAACATCAAAGGAGAATACCACAATACTATGCTTTTGCATGCTAAAACAACACATAATTTATTCAAGGCACACTAAGCAATTCCAATTGTTTGGAACAAAACATGCTACAACAATAATCACTAAGCATAATTCTAAAACAACACCTAGCATGTCATGCTAAAATCTACGTCACAGTCAATGCAAGCTCCTCTTGCACTTCAAGCAAGAACTTACTCCTTTCCAAACACCAAGCAAACTTATTTGCAAAACAACACAGCGAGAATGGGGTTCCAAACTACTAAACAAACTAAGCAAAGCAAATGAAAACTAAGACGCTCCAAGAACATCACAATTGTGCATGAAATAATAAAAACGAAGTGTCTAGACAGACCTGAGCTTTTTATTGATGAAGAAGGGGATGCCTTGGGCATCCCTAAACTTTGACGCTTGTCCCTTTTGTATATTTCTTGGCGTGACACCATGGTGGCATCCCCAATCTTGATCTTTTGTCCATTCTTCATCTCATTGCATCATTCTCTCTCTACACTTGAAAATTTTCCTTCATACAAAACTTCACACAGTCTTCATTAGCAACATTAGCTTATTCAAAAGATATTAGATCACTGGCAAAGCTTTGGAACAGCAAGTATTTTCACTAAAAACACAAGCTACTATAGTAACTCCTTCAAAGAAAATCAATTTACCTGAAGAGAGCTCAAAAAGGAATCAATAAGAAGCAAATGCAAATAATGGTAGAAATCTGTCAAAACTGACCAGCAGGTAGAAACGAATTTTTTCGAACATCTTTTGTTGCTCAAATAAAAAAGTGTTAAACTAACGAAAGTTATCCAACATACTGGGGGATTTATTCGTCAATTTGGAGCTCAATCTGAGTTACAGAGCCTCCTCACGATTTTTTTTGGTGGAGGACAGAAATCTATTTCGGGACAGCAACTCCCCAAATCTTACTTCCCTCTCATTAGAGGTCATTCTTGGCACAAAAAGAAAACAAAAAGGATAAGGAGAGGTTTTTACAAAAGTAATAACTTCCAAAACTCATGGAAACTCTTGGGTTATCTCCCAACAAGTACTTTTCTTTAACTCCTTTAAGTTAGGCACAAGAAGCAAGAAGAATCAAGTATTTTCAAATGAGGAAGCATTAACATCAAACCTTGCTTTTAAAGGAGGAGCAAAAAGCAATTTCTATCTTATCATAGGGAAGTTTCCAATACCCTTCTTTAGTGGAAAATGATATTTGATGGTGCCTTCTTTCATATCAATGATGGCACCAAATGTTCTAAGAAAAGGTCTTCCCAAAGTAATAGGACAAGAAGCATTGTATTCAACATCCAAAACATAGAAATCAACAAGGACATAAGCATTGTTAACCATAATGAGAACATCATTAATACTCCCCATGAGTTTCTTCTTAGCATTATCATTGAGTGGGACATCCAAATAACAATCTTCTAATGGTGGCAAATCAAGCATTTCATAAATCTTCCTAGGCATAATAGAGACAATAGAACCAAGATCACATGAAGCTTTGAGATCAAAGTCATTCACTTGCATATTAATAATGGGTTCCCAACTATCTTCTACTTTCCTAGGAATAGAAGCTTTGTGTTTTAGCTCCTCTTCCTTAATCTTAACAAGAGCATATGTAATGTGTTTGGTAAAGGCAACATGCATATCACTAGCATCAGGACTTCTAGCAAGCTTTTGCAGGAACATAATCACTTCAGAGATATTGCAACCATCAATATCAAAGTCAAACTTAGCATCACTAGTAGTAGGCTCACTAGGCTTAGGCATAGTAGGAGGAGGAATAGGGGCTACTTGTGGTTTAGTGGTGATAGTGCACACACTATTGTTTCTATCAATTTAAGCTTCCCTTTCCCACCTAGCATGAAGTTGAGCTAACAACCTAACATTTTCATCAATAGTAACTTGTATGGCATGAGCAGTAGCAAAGGTGTTTTCCATAGTTTCAGGTTTAGCAACCATTTTATTAACCAAGGAAGTTTGAGTTTCAGACAAAGAGGATATATTTTCTCAACAGTTAAAAGCTTTTCCTCTATAGTCTTATTGAAAGTGGTTTGTTTACTAATAAAGTCCTTGAGCATTACTTCAAGTTTAGAGGGGGCACTTCTAGCATTATTGTAAGAGCTTCCATAGGAATTGCCATTATTAGGAGGATAAGGCCTATAATTGTTGCTACCAAAATTATTCCTATAGGCATTGTTGTTGAAATTGTTGTTTCTAATGAAGTTCACATCAACTTGCTCTTCTTGAGCAACCAAAGAGGATAAGGGAACACTATTAGGATCTAGAGGAGCTTTCCCATTAACAAGCATAGCCATAATAACATCAATCTTTTCACTCAAAGAGGAAGTTTCCTCAACAGAATTTACCTTCTTACCATGTGGAGCTCTCTCAAAATGCCATTCAGAGTAGTTAACCATCATATTATCAAGGAGCCTTGTTGCAGCTCCCAATGTGAGTCCCATAAAAGTACATCCAGCAGCGGAATCCAACAGGTTTCTTGAGGAGAAGTTCAAACCTGCATAAAAAGTCTGGATAATCATCCAAGTAGTGAGTCCATGAGTAGGGCAATTTTTAACCAAAGATTTCATTCTTTCCCAAGGAGGAGCAACATGTTCACTATCAAGCTATTTAAATTTCATAATGTCACTTCTCATAGCAATAATCTTAGCAGGAGGATAGTACTTTCCAATAAAAGCATCTTTGCACTTAGTCCAAGAATCAATACTATTTTTAGGCAAAGATAGCAACCATTCTTTAGCTTTTCCCCTCAAGGAGAAAGGAAAAAGCCCGAGCTTAATAATAGCTCCATCTACATCCTTATTGAAAGTACAAAGGAAGTCTCCTAGAGGGGGGTTGGATAGGCTTTTAAAATTATTACGGCTTAGGCTCAAGTAAATGCGGGATAAAACTAACGTTTGATTTATTGAGCACAAAACCTAGCCACTAAGTTCACCTAGGTGCACCAACAACCTATGCTAAGCAATACAAGCAACAAGGTGATAGCAAGGTATAAATATTTCAAGCACGATCGCTATCACAATGTAAAGTGCATAAGTAAAGGGCTCGGTTGAGAGATAACCGATGGACGCAGAGACGAAGATTTGTTTCCCGAAGTTCACTTCCAAAGAAGCTACGTCTCTGTTGGAGAGGTGCGATGGCGCAATGCTCTCTGAATGCCACAAATGGCTCACCTCGAGGTGTGGTGGCTCGATGATCACCCAACGCCACACAAGGCCTCACCCCGGATGCGGAAGCACGCAACTCACCGACGCCACAAAAGGCTCACCCTATTCTCCCGAGTGCGCACCACAAAAGGCGGGCACTCGCTCCACTATGGGACGCTTGAGGGCAGTCACCGAACCTGTACAAGATTGGGGCTAACTCCACAACTCAATTGGAGGCTCCCAACAACAAAGCCACAACGGGCTACAATGCCACAAAAGGCCAACAACGCCACAAAAGGCTACAAGACCACAAAAGGTCAACAAGACCACAAAAGGTCAACAACCCAACCACACAACCGTTTAGGGTTCCAAGGAACCCAAGAGAAACAAGCTCACAAGCTTGAACTCGCCGAATCTCCGAGGAGAACTCAAACCTATGCACCAAATGCAAGGGAAAGTCCTTCTCTCAAAAATTCCAACAAAGCTACAAAATCTATTGGGGGAATAAGGGAGGAAGAACACAAGAGGAGAATACAAAACTCTCCAATATATAGATCCCAATGATTCCTTCACAAAGAAGGGATTTGGCTTGGGGGATTGTAGATCTAGATCTCCTCTCTCAAATCCCTCAAAAATATGCAAGAATCATAGGAAGGGAAAGGGAGAGGGAAAGCTTCTTAAAGGTTAACAATAGATGAGAGAGAGAAAGCCAAGAACCAAGAAGAAAAGCTCGTGCCCACGAAGGGGAAGAGGATCCCCTTTTAAAGGGCTCCCAGATCTGCCCGTTATGGGCATTCGCGACTCCTTGCCGGAACTTCCGATGGGAGGCCGGAAGTTCCGGTGGCACATAGCCAACGGTCAAAAACTGCTGAGCGAAAAACTAAAAAAAGGGTCCTAGTCGAAACTTCCGCCGGTTCACTGGAAGTTCCGATGGGAGCGAAACTTCTGGTGGAAGTTCCGATAGAAGTTCCGCCAAATACACAAAACCAACACAGAAGGTTACTGAATCGTGAGCGGAACAAGAGCCGGAAATTCAACCGGAACTTTTGGCGGCAACTAGGCCTGAGTTGAACTTCTGGTCCCTGGCCGGAACTTCCGGTAGGAACGGAACTTCTGGTGAAAATTCCGACTAAAGTTCCGTCAAATAGCACATCCAAAACAGAAGGTTACTAAACAGGAGCGGAAGAAGACTCGGAACTTCCACCAGAACTTTCGGCGGAAAAGATGCCCTAGCAGAACTTCCTGTGGGAAGCCGGAACTTCCGGTCAGGGAATTTCCAGAAACCAGAAAACCAGAAACGCAATAACTTTTGCATCCGAACTCTAAACGGGATGAAACCAATTTTATTGGAAAGATAACGACGAATATAATCATTGGGTATCACCTTGGGAGAAAATACCATGAACTTATATGTGACACCCCTGGGATCAGGGCTAACCAAATCCCGGACCTCCAGGTCTGGCATAAGCTTAACCTTGAGCTCGAGGATATCCAGTGAAGAATCGGTAACACATAGTGACCGTACGACACAAAATTTATTACAGCAAGCTCATAACTGAGCAGAGAACCAAATTATTACAAGTAGAGATCACTGACCACAAACATCAAACAACGAAGGAAAATTATGCTATTAAGTATAGCAAACCTAACAAATGGCCTAAGAGGCATGAAGCATAACGATGACGTCCCAGCCCATAGATTCCAGGCTGCCGGCCGGGAACCCCAAGCTATTCGTCAATGTCGATGTAGTACAGAACTCATCTTCAGGTGAACACTTACTCTGCCAAAAATATCAACAAAGAAAGGGTGAGTACAGGGTGTACTCCGCAAGACTTCTGGCTAGTGGAGTTTTTTTGCGAAAAGCCATATTTCTTTATAAAACAAGAGAGGGAGAAGAATCTCCTCTAATCAGAGTATTTTAAAAGGGGATAAGAGAGCGACATCTCTGAAATATTGATCATCATCATTTGATATCCACCAAGTCGTCATCATCTACCAACTAGGATCACCCCCTCGTACCCATGAGGAAGCATCCTTAACAAACATTAGTTGCCAAGTTTTACGATTAGGTTCATGTTCTCTATGATCTCCCATCCGTTCCCAAGTCGTCCATAACCATGGACATGGCTTTCCCAAAGATTATTACCCTGTAGGGGTGTACAACTTTACCCACACGTACCAATCGACTCTTAATGCCACTTGACACGCTTCCTTGGTGTGCTGACAGAGGGTGTGGTTGGACACGACCTTTACCTGCTTTCGCCGAGCCAATGAGTCACGCAATAAGTACGGTTCCACCGTAACGGGTCAAATCCCGAAGCCGGTACTTAAAGATGTGAGGCGAGGTTGGTTAACGGGGGAGCCATCTACCCCAAGCAACCCGGTCCACGCTTACCTACCTGTCATGAATGCACCAACTTCACCCGGCAAATCTTTCAAAATATTTTCTATGCATATGTCGAATGGAACGCCCGAACTATGTGACTCATGGAATCTACTAGGCAAGTTAGTCAATCATGGGGTCCCCATTTACACCGTGTGGTTGTATGCTCGTCTTGGTTCAAGAGGCAAGAACCTAGGGTCCTAAGGGTGGTGAGCATGGGACTAGAAAAACCACATCCCACCGTGGCCTCCCATACAAGCCTTAGCATGTTTAATCTCATATCACTGATCTCATCTTATCACGTTCTCCTGTCATACTAGATTCTCTGCATCTGATACATCATCTGGATGAACCAGACTCAACAGCTAAGCATGGCTAAGCAAGACATAGATATAAGCTCTAGCAGTGCACACAAGCCGAACCTAGTTATGCTAGGAGCACTAGATCAAGTAATATAAGCTCAAAGGGAGTATGCAACAGATAGGATACTCTATCTATCGATAAAAGACCACAGTAGAATCATATGCATCATGGCAAGAATTGAAATGCTTTCGAAATCATAGGATTATATTATGGTGGGGCTATGCTTGCCTTTGCCAGTTGATAACAGATAAGCAGATCTTCGGGAGCCTTGTACTTGACTTTTTACAATTGTTCAAGTATTGTTTGTCGATCTTCGATGGTGTTGTCCTCGGGCTTTGGTCTCGATCTCGATATCGTATTCTACCAGGAAGAACCAAACACAGGAAATAAAGGGGAAACAATCAACACATGGCATCGATGCAATAATCAAACAAGAATTATGATATGACTTGTTAATTTTCATTGAATTGAAACCCTAAAGCATGCTCGAAAACTTAATCGGGGTTCTGAGGGGTGAAAACCCTAACTCGGGAAAACTCTGGAGTATATGAGAGGGGTTACTAAGTTCTTCTAATTAAACTTGTCTTTAGAGTTGTTTAACAATGCATGATTATAGCTTAGATAGCTAGGTTTCATTTTTCTGAATATTTTGATATATTATTTGTATTTTTCTGAATTACAGATTAAAAGTTATTGAATTTACAATATTTAATCAAATTCTGGAATTGTTAAAAGGGTTATTGCATCATTATGATGTCAGCAGAGGGGTGGGGTCATTTTACACCAAAGCAGAGGTTAGCAAGAGAGGCTGCGGGTGGGGCCAAATCCACGTCGTCAGCCACGCAAGCAGATGGGGCCAGGGGTGGTTGAACTTGCTGACCCGCAGCTGGCGTCACGGTGACGTCACGACGGCGGGGTCTCTCGGATCAGTGACGGGGACGGTGCTAGGGTGCGGACGGGGCTGTGCAGCTATGTGGGTTCGACGCAGGGAAGCAAGGCGAACCAGAAAAGGGCGGCACCGCTAGGTAGAGGTCACTGGAGCAGCTACACGGCGAGGTTCCACTGTGGCGCACAGCGGTGAACGGCGGTAGGGCGAACTAGATAGGTAGGGGACGCGTGGGATGGTGCCTGAGCACCGCTTGCTTACCAGAAGCGTGAAGAGGTGGTCAGCGAGGCGGGGCGCGGTCGGACGTGGCCGGAATCGACGATAGATATGATGGCCGGAGATGGAGAAGGAGGTACCGATTGCGGCGGTTGGAGACTCGCCGGCTTGCGCACTTCAGGGCAAACGAGAGAGGAGGGTGCGGTGGTTCCAGTGGTGTGCTCAGCTGGGTGAGGGGAGGCCGGAGACGGTGACGACGGATGGGGTTCGCACGGGATAGGGTTCGGATTCGCGCGAGAGAGGAGAGAGGGAGGTCGGGGAAGAGAGGGGGAGTGGATGGAGACGGCCAGGGAGTCGCGGCTGTGATCTTATCCATCTGCAGGAGGCGGCGGACGGCGGGATGCAGGCGGCGCGGATCGACGGCGCCGGTGACGATAGGCAGTTGCCTGCCTGTCTGGAGGAAGACGACGACAGGGAGATCGAAGGGGTATGGGCTCTGCGTGGGCCGCGCTTGGGCCGGCTGCGGCTGCTGCGAGCGGCAGGAAGAGAAGAGGGGAGGTGGGCCGGTCTGGGCTGCGGCCTTTTTAGCTAGTCTGACTTGTTTTTATTTTGCAGAATCTTTTTCCTTTTTCTGTAATCTGTTTCTCCTTTGTATTTTGAATTCAAATACTGTTTTGAGTAATTTGAAATTACCAGAGATTTTATGAAATATATAAAATTACTGCAGGGGCCCTTTTAGTCCATTTGGGCTCCAATGTTTTGGTAGTTTTCAAAATTCAAAACATTTGAACAAGTTTCAAAGAGGAAGGGAAAAATAGGGTTTTAGGGTTTTGTTTATTCTTCTTTAATGCAAAGTTTAAAGAGATGATGCTCATGCAATGCACAATCAACCCTAAATAATGATTATCTAAAACTGGGGTGTTATAGCTCTATCCCCCTTACCAGAATCTCGACCCGAGATTCCAAAGGTAGGAAAAGAAACAGAGAGAGAAAGAAACAGGGTCACTCTAAGGTAAGAGGGAAACACACTAAACAACACACATAGTATCTCATGGACAACTCATGGATGGAGTGTTTAGAAACAACTCTGAGATGACAAACATGAAACACAACAAGGTAACAGAGGAAACAAGAGGAGATGGTTCGAAGTTGTTAGATAGATGGTCGTCATGAGGATTGAGACCATGGAGCTTGTAGGAGGTTTTGAAGCTTCTGAAAAAGAAAGCTTCCAACAGAAAGGACATGACCACAAACTTCGGTTTGGAACCTCTGCTAAATGACTTAAGTAGAGATTTTTGGTTCAGAGATATGGACCAACAAAACCAAGCTGTTGAACTTCTTTTGACATAGAAGGGTCATTCTTTCGTTCAACAGAAGGCCAAGTCAGAAAGGTGTTTTGGTGGAGAGGACTCGTAAAAGTCACAAGAAACATGTAGCAAGAGAAACTACAGATTTCCAAAATCATGGTCACTCTTCAAACATGTTTAAGAGAATAAGAAGGAAACTCTTTAATTCATCCAGGCTATCAAAATCTTTGCCAAAGATCGTGATATCACTTTACACCACTAGACGAATTGGTATGAAGATTCCTGATAACACGAGAAGAAAGAAACTTCATTCTTAGACTTCAATTACTTGGCACAAAAAGATGCTTGCCGACATAAATGGTCTAGAGGATCGACCGAGAGACATTTAGCAACACTACCTTAAATGTTCTCCTCGATGTTGGAGAAATTAATCATCAAGTAAAGGTCGGACTTCATATACAAAGGAAACCATAAGCACAACTCCTATAATAAATCATAGAAGATGCCTCATGAAAAGTGGTTGTCATTGCTGAATTCAAGAGAATATGGCAAAGGTATTTCCGGCTAAGTGTGTCAACCAGTACATCAATATTGCCAGATTTACTAAGAGATCTATTTCAAAACCTTGGGGATCACCAACCATCATTGCTGCTTGAGATTCAGCTTTGGTTAAGTGAAATGATACTTCAGACTCAGCATGTCCAAGTAGAAAGTTTGCAACATTTACCACAAAGGTAAAGTTATTAGATTCTCAAGATATGTACTACAGTGTCAAGATCCAAAAGACAGAGCTAGATTGCTAGAACCATGTATTAGCAACTTGTCGAGAGACAACTGCATACGTATAAAGTACTAGTAATAAAACACACATGTGTCCTTAAGGAACTAAGTTAACACTACTCGAATCCACGGCGACATCTTTCAACAATTGCACGTGAACCAAAGAAGGTTACTTCTAGCATCCAGAACACATACTTTGAGATGACTCGAAGATGGTTCTCGAAATTTTCCAACATTAATGCCAAATGTTCCATATGAACCAAATCTATTATGGAGAAGATGAGGATGTCATCGATGGGCTTAACAACAAACTTATCAAGACACTCCAAAAATATGGACTCACATGTTGCTTGAAAATCACAAAAGTATTTGTCAGATCAAGGAACATGAAGATGTACTCAAGTAAAACATCACAAAAAGAAACATCATCAAGATAGTCCTTGGAACTAAGTTTGATTTGACGATAACCCAAATCAAATCAAAGATAGGGGAAGATAACATGTCCACGAAGGAAATACTATCTTTCTTCAAAACGAACAAAACTAGACAACCCCTTAAGAAGGAACAAAGTCGGATATAACTTTTGTCCTACAACTCTCCAAGTTGTTGTTTAAGCTCAACCAACTAGTTCAGGGGTATCCAATTACATATCCTTAGATATAGGAGCAGTTCAGAGAACTTACTTGCTCAAGAACTTGATAACTCGGCCATGTGGCAACATGGCAATACTTCTAGTAAACATCTAGGATATCTCGAACCACCGATATGTCACTTAGTTCCAGAGGAAACTTGCTTGGTAAGGCAAGAAGACATAGTCTCAGAGCTTTGGCACAAACCTAACTCTTTGACCGAGAAGAGTGTAACAGAATAACGGACTTGGTAGCACAATCATCCTTTGCTTAGTGACGGGGTTAACCAAACATGCTAAGAATGACTCAAAATGTCCTTTGAGTGCAAACAATAAGAATTGCTAGAATCTCAGATGGCCACATTATTACGCACACGCATCACTCATGAGCGCGAAAGCTCGAGGGAGGGTGAGTAAAGATGTGTGGAAGTATCACTTCATTAAGGGGTCATGAAACTCAGCACAACCTCTTTAGTATAAAAGGGTGTGATACTTTAAGGTAGAACAGATAGAAGCTAATCAATGCCTCTTAATCTACAGGTTACAACGCTTTGACCTGGTCCTAGATATGACGAGGTACTGGAGTTTGTTTCTCCTAGACATACCGAAATGGTTTGTTTTGATGGACAACAAGAGTATCTTGCTTCATAAGACACCAATGCACAGTACTACTTGGCTACCAACTGGTAGACGTAGGTCGGAAAACAACAAGGGAGGAGCAACATGCTCAGGATAGAGTCCCAAGATGTGGATGCATAAGTCAACAATCTCCCGAAAACCAATGCATAGAGGATATAAAAGTGTGGCAGAGTCACGAATATAGATGCGAGACTCTCGAGGAGTACTCTTGTATGATCTATTTGGTTCCATTAAAGAACATCTGCCATAGCATGTGGTAGGGGAAGTCCTTCGTTGTCACAATTCAATCGTGACAAAGACCACAGCTTCAAGACTGGAATTGCAGTACCAGCCATCCTGAGGTAATTTGGTGAACATTACCAACAAGGGTCAAAGGAACGGATCTTGGGTTAAAGGTCAGCTTCATGTACAAGATTCACTACACCAGAGTCCAGCACAATCAGGGATCTTAGGTTCAAGTCCAAGGGTTAAAACCCAAAGAAAGGAGTAACTACTACTTGAGTGACATGGTGTACACTGCAAGTTAGTAATCACAAGGTAGCTTCTAAGAGAAGAAACGACTTCTGAAGTACCCAACAAACGAAAAGGAGTCACACGAGGCGAAAGGAAACCTCGAAGCCTAGAACAGAAAACTAAAGATCCAACAATATAATATTGTGGGTCCAAAAGATAGAGAGATCATGATGGAAAGGAATCTCTCAACGAACAAGAAAAAAGGGAACAAGGAATTCACAACACACACAACTCTAGAGAACTCAACACTGGGTCAACTGGCTGAGAAACGACATGCCAAGAAGACACCTAAGTTTTGAAAGATTAGAAGAGATATCAAAACTTTTCCAAAATCAACACCAGATAAGATAACCCAGAGTAAGTGCGAAACTGGATAAGGAGAAAAGAAGCATACTAGAGTTTTCGCAAATACTTTTCAGCTTTTAAAATAGTTTTCACAAGTACTAGACTCAACATCGACCAATAGCAAGGTTTTCCTACGGTCGGTACCGCTCTGATTCCAAGAACTGTGACACCCCCGGGATCAGGGCTAAACAAATCCCAGACCTCCAGGTCTGACATAAGCTTAACCTTGAGCTCGAGGATATCCAGTGAAGAATCGGTAACACAATAGTGACCCTACGACACAAAATTTATTACAGCAAGCTCATAACTGAGCAGAGAACCAAATTATTACAAGCAGAGGTCACTGACCACAAACATCAAACAACGGAAGGCAAATTATGCTATTAAGTATAGCAAACTTAACAAATTGCCTAAGAGGCCTGAAGCATAATGATGACGTCCCAGCCCATAGATTCCAGGCTGCCGGCCGGGAACCCCAAGCTATTCGTCGATGTCGATGTAGTACATAACTCGTCTTCAGGTGAACACTTACTCTGCCAAAAGTATCAACAAAGCAAGGGTGAGTACAGGGTGTACTCCGCAAGACTTCTGGCTAGTGGAGTTGTTTTGCGAAAAGCCATCTTTCTTTATAAAACAAGAGAGGGAGAAGAATCTCGTCTAATCAGAGTATTTTAAAAGGGGATAAGAGAGCGACATCTCTGAAATATTGATCATCTTCTTTTGATATCCACCAAGTCATCATCATCTACCAACTAGGATCACCCCCTCGTACCCATGAGGAAGCATCCTTAACAAATATTAGTTGCCAAGTTTTACGATTAGGTTCATGTTCTCTATGATCTACCATCTGTTCCCAAGTCGTCCATAACCGTGGATACGGCCTTCCGAAAGATTATTACCCTGCAGGGGTGTAAAACTTTACCCACACGTACCAATTGACTCTGAATGCCACTTGATACACTTCCTTGGTGTGCTGACAGAGGGTGTGGTTGGACACAACCTTTACCTTGCTTTTGCTGAGACCATGAGTCACGCAATAAGTATGGTTCCGCCGTAACGGGTCAAATCCCAAAGTCGGTACTTAAATATGTGAGGCGAGGTTGGTTAACAGGGGCGCCATCTACCCCAAGCAACCCGGTCCACACTTACCTACCTTTTATGAATGCACCAAGTTCACCCGGCAAATCTTTCAAAAGATTTTCTATGCATATGTCGAATGGAACGCCCGAACTATGTGACTCATGGAATCTACTAGGCAAGTTAGTCAATCATGGGGTCCCCATTTACCCCGTGTGGTTGTACGCTCGTCTTGGTTCAAGAGGCAAGAGCCTAGGGTCCTAAGGGTGGCGAGCATGGGACTAGAAAAACCTCATCCCACTGTGGCCTCCCATACAAGCCTTAGCATGTTTAATCTCATATCACTGACCTCATCTTATCATGTTCTCCTGTCATACTAGATTCTCTGCATCTAATACATCATCTGGATGAACCAGACTCAACAGCTAAGCATGGCTAAGCAAGACATAGATATAAGCTCTAGCAGTGCACACAAGCCGAACCTAGTTATGCTAGGAGCAGTGGATCAAGTAATATAATCTCAAAGGGATTATGCAACAGATAGGATACTCTATCTATCGATAAAATACCATAGTAGAATCGTATGCATCATGGCAAGAATTGAAATGCTTTCGAAATCATAGGATTATATTATGGTAGGGCTATGCTTGCCTTTGCCAGTTGATAACAGATAAGCAGATCTTCGGGAGCCTTGTACTTGACTTTTTACAGTTGGTCAAGTATTGTTTGTCGATCTTCGATGGTGTTGTCCTCGGGCTTCGGTCTCGATCTCGATATCATATTCTACCGGGAAGAACCAAACACCGGAAATAAAGGGGAAACAATCAACACATGGCATCGATGCAATGCTAAAACAAGAATGATGATATGACAAGTTAATTTGCATTGAATTGAAACCCTAAATCATGCTCGACAACTTAATTGGGGTTTCGAGGGGTGAAAACCCTAACTCAGGAAAACTCCGGAGTATATGAGAGGGGTTACTAAGTTCTTCTAATTAAACTTGTCTTGAGAGTTGTTTAACAATGCATGATTATAGCTTATATAGCTAGGTTTCATTTTTCTGAACATTTTGATATATTATTTGTATTTTTCTGAATTACAGATTAAAAGTTATTGAATTTACAATATTTAATCAAATTTTGGAATTATTAAAAGGGTTATTGCATCATTATGACGTCAGCAGAGGGGTGGGGGTCATTTTACACCGAAGTAGAGGTTAGCCAGAGAGGATGACGGGTGGGGACAAAGCCACGTCGTCAGCCACACAAGCAGATGGGGCAAGGGGGTGGTTGACTGGTCTGACCTGCAGCTGGCGTCACGGTGACGTCACGCCGGCGGGGTCTCTCGGATCGGTGACGGGGACGGCGCTAGGGTGCGGGCGGGGCTGTGCAGCTGTGCGGGTTCGACACAGGGGAGCAAGGCGAACCAGAAAAGGGCGGCACCGCTAGGTAGAGGTCACCGGAGCAGCTACACAGTGAGGTTCCACGGCGGCGCATAGCGGTGAACGGCGGCAGGGCAAACTAGATAGGTAGGGGACGCGTGGGATGGTGCCTGAGCACCGCTTGCTTACCAGAAGCGCGAAGAGGTGGTCAGCGAGGCGGGGCGCGGTCGGACGCGGCCAGAATCGACGACGGAGATGATGGCCGGAGACGGAGAAGGAGGTACCGATTGCGGCGGTTGGAGACTCGCCGGCTTGCGCACTTCAGGGCAAACGAGAGAGGAGGGCGCGGCGGTTAGAGTGGTGTGCTCAGCTGGGTGAGGGGAGTCCGGAGACGGCGATGACGGTCGGGGTCCGCACGGGCTAGGGTTCGGCTTCACGTGAGAGAGGAGAGAGGGAGGTCGGGGAACTGTTGGAGATATGCCCTAGAGGCAATATTAAATATAGTTATTATTATATCTTTGTGTTTATGATAAATGTTTACATTCATGCTATAATAGTATTAACAAGGAAACATTAATACTTGTGTGATTTGTAAACTAAAATAGAGTCCCTAGTAAATCCTCTTTATAATACTAGCTTGTTGGTTAATAAATGATTGTGGTTTCCCTTTCATGAACATTGAGATGTTATTAACAACAAGATCATATCGTTAGGAGAATGATATGGTGGACATACTCCTATAGATAAGCGTAGCATAAAGATCAAGTCATTTTAATAGTTCAATTGCTATATGCTTTCTGATACATAGTAACCTAATTCCTTCGACCATGAGATCATGCATATCACCTTTACCGGAAGGATGCTTTGATGACATCAAACACCACACCGTAACTGGGTGGCTGTAAAGGTGGCATTGAGTGTTCGGAAAGTATTGGTTGAGACACATGGATCAAGAGTGGGATTTGTCCATCCATATGACGGATAGATATACTCTGGGCCCTCTCGGTGAAATGTCATCCAATTAGCTTGCAAGCATGTGACTGGCTCACAAGGGATCACATATCACGGGAACGAGAAAAGAGTACTTATCAGTAACGAGGCTGAACTAGGTATGCAAAGATACCGACGATCATAACCTCGGATAAGTAAACTATCGTGAGACAAAGGGAAATTGGTGTCGTATGTAAGTGGTTCATTCGATCGCAAAGTAATCGTAGAAATATGTGGGAGCCATATGAATTTCCAGATTCCTCTATTGGTTATTGTTCGGAGAAGTGTATCAATCATGTCCGCATAATTCACGAACCATAGGGAGACACACTTAAGGATTCGACGTTGTTTGAGTAGTTATGGAATGATGAGTAAGAGACCGAATGTTGTTCGGAGCCTCGGATGGGATCCGGGATATCACGAGGAGATCCAGAATGGTCCGGAGAATAAGATTCATATAAGGAAAGTCCTATTTCGGAGTTGGAGAATGGTTCCGGTGTTTTCATCGGGAATGTTCTAGAAGGTTCCGGAATGTCCGGCACTCCGAAGGGGAAGGGTACATGAGTGTGTCATACCAAGTTGGAATGATTGCATCATCTACTAAGTGTCATCGCTGAACAAAATAAAGGATTTAATCAAATCCTAGTTTGAAAAGTCAAACACCAATTTGAAAAGTCAAACGGCTATTTTGGGAAGTGGAGGGGAAGGTGGAAACCGAGTTGGGGAGGAGTTCCTCCCCTCCACCGCCGGCCCCCTTGGGAAACCGAGTTGGGGAGGGACTCCCCTCCCCTGGCGCGCCCCCTCCACCTATATAAGGAGGGGCAGGGCTGCCCCTCCTAGACACAACTCCACCACCCCGCAAACCCTAGCCCTAGCCGCCGGCCCCTCCTGCAGCCGCCGCCGCCCTAGGGCAAGCCGCCGCCGCCTAGCTAATCCTAGCCGCCGGCCAAGCCTCCTCCTTGGTGTGTCTAAACTCTAGATCGCCGAGGAGCTCTCTCATAGTCCACCATACTCGCTCCGGCTTAAGGCGAAGCCCTGCGAGATCTCCCCTCTACTTCCGGTACCACACCGTTGTGCTGCCGGAATCGCGAGGAGAGTGCTACAACCTCCACTGCCTGCTGGAACAAGGGAGAGGAAGGTCTTCATCGAGTACCAAACGTGTGACCGACTGCGGGAGCGCTGCCGGAACGCAGCGCCGGAAGGATCGTCTACGCGATCTTGAGATCGGGAAGAGTACGACTACATCACCCACGAGAATCCGCTCTCGTTAAACACTTTGGAATCTTCGAGGGTGAGTTATTCCATCGACTCGTTGCTACAATCTAGTAGATAGATCTTGGCTTGTTTGTTTGTATGCGCTAGAAATTTTTTATTTTCCATGCTACGAAACCCTTCAGTGGTATCAGAGCCGTGTCTATATGTAGATATGTTGCACGAGTAGAACACAATGGTCATTGTGGGCGTTGATGCTTTTATTGTCGATTGCTTCTTGTGTACTTTGCATCTTGCGGGATGTTGGGATGAAGCGGCCCGGGCTAACCTTACATGACATCGTTCATGAGACTTGCTCCACGCTTGGCATGCAACTTGTATTGCATAAGTGGCTTTGCGGGTGCATGTTTCTCCCAGCATAGTTAAGATTCAATTTACAACGGGTGATTGTCAATACTAGTATCAATGTTGTGGTTCTTGTTCGTAAGTTAGAACGACACTTATTGAAAAGCCCCAAACCACGTAAAACATGCAAAGAAAGTAGAGGTGTCTAACTTTGTTTTGCAGGGGTGTGCAGTGATGTGATATGGCCATGATTGTGATTATATTTGATGTATGCAATGTTACTTATTGTAAGTTGGCAACCGGCAGGAGCCATATGGTTGTCTTTAATTTTGTTAAGACCCGCGTGTCTATTCAAAGTAGTTGTAATAGTTGAAGCTGGTGGACGACAACCATGGAGAAGCGTCATTGACCTTGATGCAATGTCGGTGATGATGGAGATCATGTTCGTGCTTGAAGATGGAGATCGGAAGCACAAAGAAGAAAGGCCATATCATATCACATATTATGAATTGCATGTGATGTTAATCCTTTATGCATCTTGTATTGCTTAGTTAACAACGATAGCATTATAAGATGATCCCTCATGCACATGAATTTCAAGTCATAAAGTGTTCACCCTTAGTTAGCACCGTTGCTAAAGCTCGTTGTTTCGAAGCACCACGTGATGATCGGGTGTGTTAGATTCCGCAAGTGTATACAACGTGAGCAAGCCAGATTTGCTCATGCGGAAACTAAGGTTTGATCTTGACGAGCCTAGCATGTACAGACATGGTCTCGGAACACGGATCACCAAAAGGTAAAGCATGAATCATATAGTAGATATGATGAACATGTCGATTGTTCGCCATTGAAACTATATCAACTCTCGTGATGATCGGTGTTGATGTGGTGGATTTGGTTCGTGTGATCACTAAAACAATGTGAGGGATATTGTTTTGAGTGGGAGTTCACCTAGATTAATTTAACTATTAATTAGAACCCAATTTGTCATAAACTTAGTCTAAACTATTGCAAATATGTTGTAGATCAATGGCAGCCCCTACCATCAATTTTAATGCGTTCCTAGAGAAAGAAAAGTTGAAAAACAATGGAAGCAACTTCGCGGATTGGTTCCGCAATTTGAGGATTTGACCTATGTGCTGGATGCACCGCTGGGTGACCCACATGCAGCTACTGCTACCGATGAAGTAAAGAATGTTTACCTCGCTCGGAAGACTCAGTACTCCATAGTTCAGTGTGCTATCTTGTATGGTTTAGAATCGGAGCTTCAGAAAAGGTTTGAGAATTCAGACCCACATGATATTGTCCGTGATCTCAAATTGATCTTTGAGACTCACGCGGCGATTGAGAGCTATGAGGCTTCTGAAAAGTTCTTTAACTGCAAGATGGAAGAGGGAAGCTCCGTCAGTGAGCATGTGCTTAAGATGTCTGGGCACGCAAAAAAACTTCAAAGCTTGGGTATAGTGATCCCTAATGCTTTGGGGATTTATCGTGTCCTCCAATCACTACCACCAAGTTACAAGAACTTTGTGGTAAACTACAATATGCAAAACATGAACAAGCAGTTGCCAGAACTCTTCGCCATGTTGAAATCTGCATAAGTGGAGATCAAGAAAGAGCACCAAGTGTTGATGGTCAATAAGACCACCAAATTCAAGAAAGGCAAGTCTAAGCAAAAGGGACACTTCAAGAAGGGTGGTAAGAAAGTTACCGCGCCGACAAAGAAGACCAAGGCTGGACCTAAGCCTGATACTGAGTGCTTTTACTGCAAGGGAGAAGGTCACTGGAAGCGGAATTGCCCAAAGTACTTGGCGGATTTGAAGAACGACAACATCAAGAAGAAAGGTATATCCGATATACATGTTATTGATGTGTATCTCACTAGTACTCGTAGTAGTGCCTGGGTATTTGATACTGGTTCGGTTGCTCATATTTGTAACTCGAAACAGGTGCTGCAGAATAAACGGAAGCTACCGAAGAACGAGGTGACGATGCGCGTGGGAAACGGATCAAAGGTTGATGTGATCGCGGTCGGCACGCTACCCCTTCATCTACCATCGGGATTAGTTTTATACTTAAATAATTGTTATTTGGTGCCTGCGTTAAGCATGAACATTATATCAGGATCTTGTTTATTGCGAGACGGTTACTTGTTTAAGTCCGAGAATAATGGTTGTTCGATTTATATGAGTAATATGTTTTATGCACATGCACCTTTGATAGATGGTCTATTCTTATTGAATCTCGATAGTGGAAATACACATATTAATAACATTGAGGCTAAACGTTTGAAATCGAGCGATAAATCGACCTATATGTGGCATTGTCGTCTTGGTCACATTGGAGTGAAGCGAATGAAGAAACTCCATTCCGATGGACTTCTTGAATCACTTGATTTTGAATCACTTGAAAGATGCGAAGCATGTCTGATGGGTAAAATGACTAAGACTCCATTTTCTGGTATGATGCAGCGAGCTACGGACTTATTGGAAATCGTACATACCGATGTGTGTGGTCCAATGAGTATAGCATCGCGTGGTGGTTATCGTTATGTTCTTACCTTCACGGATGACTTGAGTAGATATGGGTATATCTATTTCATGAAACATAAGTCCAAAACTTTCGAGAAGTTTAAGGAATTTCAAAGTGAGGTAGAGAATCAACGTAACAAGAAGATTAAATTTCTACGTTCTGATCGTGGAGGTGAATATCTAAGTTACGAGTTTGGCGAGCATTTGAAGAAATGCGGAATACTTTCACAATTGACACCGCCGGGAACACCACAGCGTAATGGTGTGTCCGAACGTCATAATTGAACTCTCTTAGATATGGTTCGTTCTATGATGTCACTTACAGATTTACCGCTATCATTTTGGGGTTGTGCATTCACTAGTGCAGAGAGGCCCATTGGTCCCGGTTGGTAAGGGGCTTTAGTCCCGGTTACCCAACCAGGACGGGGCAATCGGGACTAAAGCCCCAACCTTTAGTCCCGGTTGCCCCACCAACCGGGACAAATGGGGGCACGTGTGGCGGCATCAGAGCGCGAGGGGGGTGGAGCATTAGTCCCGGTTCGTAACACGAACCGGGACTAATAACCTGCTGCCGCGGCAGAGATTTGGCCCATTTCTCTGCCGCGGCAGAGAATTCATTTTGGCACATTTTGTTGCCCGCGGCAGCATTTTCGCCACTTTTTGTGCCGCGGCAGAGAATTCATTTAGGTTGTTTTATTTTTTATTTAGTGTTTTGCACTTATCAACGAAGGAACCTTATATTACACAAGATCATCATGACAATATTACATTCAATACACGGATCGAGTTCATGCACTACATACAAAAGTTGCTATTCGATGCTACCGGCCAATTCCTTCAAAGTTGCTATTTTTACAATCCCTATTGTCTATACACAGCAGAATAGTATTCCCCTTTCGGGTTTAGGACTTCTGCATCCAAGAATCCCGCCAATTCCTCCTGAATTGCTCGTACGCGATCCTTTGGCAGAAGACCGTCCCGTAGACGTTCGATCTGATTTAAAAAAGGAGTCAGCCTATATGAATGAAACTAAACACAATTTGTTTGAAATTAAAAACTATATAAATTGTTTACGTACGTGGAGTTGCTCTAAATTTCTGCCCTTCTCATCGCACGTCTGCCGGATGAACTCGCAAACATAGTATCCACAGAGATTGTTACCTGGTCCCTGCGTCAGACACTTTACGAGAACAGAGTTCAATCAAAATAATAATCAAGCATGATAATAACTGTATCAAAACTAGAATCAAAGAGATGCGTGGATATAGATAGTGGTGCTTACATCTAGTGCTTCAAATGTAAGCTCCTCTTTCCAAACACCCCTAGCCTTTTTGGTGAACCTTTTCCAAGCGCTGCCCGGCGAAGAAAACGAATAAAATAAGTTATTAAGTACTTGATATCATAAAATTCACGAACGTTGTCGATATAGTGTCGTAATGATTAGAATTACCGCTGGAGAAGTATCTGCATGTCCTTCCACGTCTCAAGGGGTTTATGTTTCGAGTCCATGACTAGTACACGCCCTTTGTCAAGTTGAATGATTAACAGAATATAGTGGTACCTGCGAATGCATAACTAATAAATTATATACTTAACATCGAGTAAGCGAAATAGAAAGTGTATACAAGACAATAACACTCACTGGAAGTTGTAAGGAAATAGTATTTCCCTTTTGGTTTCTTAAAACCTTAACGCGTGTACTATATTATCCTCCGTATCCTGGGGGCTTATTTTGAGATTAGCTTCATGAACCCAATATGGGTCAATGAAGCCAATGTCATAGATTTGTCCTCTACTGCATTCGAGAATCTTCATTCTGCATATTACAGTATGATTATATACATGCAATAAACAAAATAATATAGCTGGAGACTAAATTAATTACAGAATTAGTACTTACAGACAATAGGCACTGATGATCGATTTGTCCAAGGCGTCTTGATTGAATAATTGAAATAGTTCATCAAATTCAATGGATATCATGTCATCCTTATCTTTCCCATGATGCTTTTTTGTAACCCTCAGCACTATCCAGTTAGCCCCGGCGGATGTGGCATGCATGTACCAGTTATGCAATCTTCGCATTTTTGTTGAAAGATTGTTTACCTCCTCAGGTTTGACGAGAGGTTTGCCGTAGTGGTATTTGTATGCTACTTCACTCACGGGGAAGAACTCTAACTGGGATAAGTACTGGGCAATACTCATACCTTGAGCAGCGGCAGCTTCTCCGTATTGTGCAACTACCTCTGGATCATACTGCTCTTCGGCCCCATATTTGCTCGACCCCACATTGGTTTGAGAAATCACCTTGAGAGGGGCGCAAGTCTGTTTTGCTTGTTCTCCGAGCTGGGCAACAGATTTCCCGCTTGCATCAGTACTGCTCTTCGAGGCTTTTTGTGCCGCATGTGACTTGAGAATAGAACGGTCATAGTCTGATGACAGCTTTGGCTCGGGTTGATGAAGATTCTTTATCATTTTGAACACTTTGGCTTTTTCTTCTTTGGTGCTGGGGAACTCTGGCTCTTTCGGCCGCCTCAGCTTAGCGAAAAACTCTGTCGTTTCCACATCAACGATCGCCGCAGTCTCCTCTTCAGTACAGTCATAAGCTCTCTTGGGAGGAACCTTTGGTACTTTTGGAAGAGGCTCTTGTTTACGTTTCGGCGATCGCTTACGATGCACAGTAGCGGTACGCTTACACTTTTTATCCTGAGGCGCCGGCGATGGCTCCCGCGGCGATGGCTGCACCGGAGATTGGTGAGGCGACGGAGCCGGGTGAGGCGACGGAGCCGGGTGAGGCGACGAAGATGGCTGCCGCGGCGGCGACGACCTTGCTGGAGACGGGTGAGGCGGCGGCGAAGATGGCCTTGGCGTGTGATTTCGAAGCACGATACATTCCTTCGGCCATAGAATGGTGACGTTTTTTGCGTCACCCAGCACAGTCACATCCCCTTCACCAGCAGGGTAGTGAAGATCCAAAACCTCAAAGGTGGGCATGATTTCATCCACGCCGACAACAGCGTAGCCCTCTGGAACCGGACGATAGTGGTAAGTTTGTGTGGGTCCAATTGGTAAGGCATAGCCGACCGCCACCTTCATTGATATGTTCACAACTTTGACATGTAGCTCGTAGTGTGTCATCTCTGTGATATCATCCACTGGGTAGCCAACAGGAGCCATCGTCGGTGCATCATCGTCATCGCCATTGTCATCACCCGGGACCTCGGTGGAAGCCACACTGCTTTTTCGATTATTCGATAGGCCGGTAGCATCGAATGCAGTGTGCTGCTGAGATGGGCCGGTAGTACTTTGATCTTTAAGTGCGTTAATTTCATCTTGTTGTTGCTTTAATCGTTCTTCAATTAAACGCATTCGCTCTTTCTGACTATCTGCTTCAACTGCCGCCCTGTCCTTTCTCCTCTGACGGCTTCTATCAGGATATTTCTTGCTCTCTTCGGGAAACCCAGTCCTCCATGGTTGGGAGCCTCTTGTGCCTCGTGTTCGTCCATCATGTTCCTTATTTCCAAGGGCGAGTGTGAGCTCATCATTCTCTCTATCGGGAATGAAGTCCCCATCTTTAACAGCCTTTACTGCTTTTCTGATCCTCTCGATTGGCAAGGGGTCTTCTTTATGTCGTATGTTATATATACACCTCCCTTCCGAGTCCAACGTGCCCCCATGCCCGTAAAACCAATTCCTTGCACGTTCTACCCAATCGTCTGTCTCTAGGGTGATCTTTTTATCACGCAGTTCCTGCTCAAGTTTCTCCCACTTAGGAATGCCAACCCTGTAGCCACCTTGCCCCATAGTATGGTGATACTTCTTGTTAGCAGCATTCATCTTATTCGTTTCAAACATTTTCTTAGCCTTTTCTGATTTCTTGTATTCCACAAACTCAGCCCAGAATGGTTTTATCTTCTCAAACTGAATATTCTTGAAATCGGGAGTCTTCTTTTTCACGACATAGTCAAGGTGCAATCTTTTCTTCCAGTTGGTGAAACACTGGGCCATCTTCTTCAAAGCCCACTCCCTGACCTTAGCCTCCATGGCTCTCCCATGTTGTAAGGCGTCCTCAACTGGATCCTCCGCATTTGGATCCAGCTCTATCTTCGGTAGTTTGAAATTAACCATGAGCCTCTTCCACAGTAAATCTTTGGCGTGGTTAGGGACAAATAAACATGTTCCCTCTTCATCCGCATTGCAGGCCTATTCCAATTTCTAATGGTGATCGGGATTAAGTCCCTAACGATTACTCCGCATTGTGCCACAAATTTGGTTGCGACAACTTCGGGAGCTGTCGGTTTGCCGTCTTCAGCGACATCTTCGATCCTGAACCTCTCATGGTCTTGCAACTTTTTGGTTGGGCCTCGTCTGCTCTTTTCAGTAGATTCCTTTGATCCGGAGGGTAAAAGAAGAAAGATCGTCGTTACTATTTCTATATAGATAGCAGATGATTAATTAATGAATTGATTTATATTACATGCACCTCGTCGGAGCGGTCGTCTTCTCGATTACACAAGGCATCGCCTTCTCCCTCGCGGAAGGCAACACCTTCAACCTCAAACAAGTTGTCTATTCCGGTAAAAAGAGGATCACCCTCACCGGAGTTGTTCAGAAACGTTGATACGTCTAAATTATCTTCCCCACGGATCACACCTTGGATCAACTCTTCCTTTTCTTCGTCTCTGACGTGTGGGTCCATATTTTCTGCATAGGTGGAAAAACGAATAAGTCAAAGGGGCTAAAGGAGAAAGTTAAGTAGGGTGTTGAGAGATATAAACCCTAATTCAGAGAAACCCTAATATATGCATACACAATAATAAAAATGAAGAGAAACCCTAAACCCTAAACCTAGCTACAAAAAGGAAACCGTGTAGTAGATAGGCACATCGTCGAACCCACATGCACCTAAGTTGCTTGACAATGTGAATCGGGTTTGGGGCTACCCACAGTGACTGACTAGTGGGGCCGAAGACCAATAATACCAAAGTAATTAATAAACCTAATAATACCTAACTAATAATAAACCTAATAATCGAAACACCGAAAAGAAAGGGAAACAATCAACACATGGCATCAATGCAATGCTCAAGCAAGTATGATGATATGACAAGTTAATTTGCATTGGAATGTAACCCTAAGACATGCTCGACGATTTAATCGGGGTTCCGAGGGGTGAAAACCCTAACTCGGGGAAACTCCGGAACATATGAGAGGGGTGCATTTGTTCTTCTAATTATACTTGTCATTTAAGTTGTTGAACAATGCATGATTATAGGTTAAATAGATAGGTTTCATTTTTTTGAACAATTTGATATATTATTTGTATTTTTCTGACTTATAAACAATAAGTTATTGATTTTACAATATTAAATCATTTTCTGGAATTAAAAACAAAAAGGCAAATAGTTTTTACACCGGGGCGACCCCTAGCCAGTGAGACTGACAGATGGGCCCTAGTGCCAACTCAGCCTCCATGCAAGCAAGCAGGCCCACTGAACCCTGGTTATTTTTCACCAGTTCACAGTCTACCCACTGGGGCTGGCCGGTGGGCCAGGGCCATGGCCACCTCGGCGCCCGCTCGGCTTGCCGGTGAGCACTGTGCGGTGGCTGGCGACGTTGCTAGAGGGCTCGGGAGGGGGCGTTCGCGGGTTTGTTCGAAAGAGGGCGTCGAGGCGAACCTAACTAATAGGGCACCGACCGCATTTGGTCACCGGAATAGGGCACGCGACGACATGCAGCGGCGGCGGATGGCGGCGGACGGCGCGGGAGAAGGACAGAGCGCGAGGGGAGGAAAGAAGGTCCCAGAGAGTTATAAGCTCACCCTCGACGCGTGTGTAGCCTTGGCGGGGACGGAGGAGATCGGCAGCAACGGTGATGGCAATGGCGGAGCTCGTCGGTGACGGGGAAGACGCGGTCGATTCCAGTCGCGCGGCTTCGATTCCTTCGGCGAGGAGGATAAGCACAGCGAGGCAGCGCGTGGAGGCCGATGGCGAGACGATGGTTGGGCAGCCTGACGGCGTCCGAGCGGTTGTCCTCGCGGTGGCGGCGATCTCTGTTGCGGGTGAGTGAGAAAGAGGAACGGGGAAGAAGGAGAAGGGGCATGGTTATAAAGGGGAGGGAGTATACATCCCGGTTGGTGGCTCTAACCGGGACTAAAGGGGCATACGTCCTGGTTGGAGCCACCAACCGGGACGTATAGTCCAATTTTCAGCAGCTGAAGGGGCGCGCGCGCAGGGGGCTCTTTAGTCCCGGTTCGTGGCTCCAACCGGGACGTATTCCCCTGTTTTCAAAATTTTTCAGTTATTTTCTCTCTGTTCCCGCCTTATTTTTTATTTTGGGGTTTAAATTTGTAATGTTTTTTAAATGATAATTACTTTGGAATTTAGAAAAACTTTAAACATAAAAAGTGTTTGAATTTGAATAACTAATTCGAAACCATTTTCTGTTTTGAAAAATAATTAATGTAACCATTTAAACTATGAACCATTTAAAATTAATAATGAAATAAATTATATTTTTTAAATATTAATTTGGAATTTAGAAAAACTTTAAACATAAAAAGTGTATGGATTTGAATAAATAATCCAAAACCAATTTCTATTTTTAAAAAATAATTAATGTAACCATTTAAAATTAATAATGAAATAACTTATATTTTTTAAATATTAATTTGGAATTTAGAAAAACTTTAAACATAAAAAGTGTATGGATTTGAATAAATAATCCAAAACCATTTTCTATTTTTAAAAAATAATTAATGTAACCATTTAAAATTAAAATTGAATTAACTTATATTTTTTAAATATTAATTTGGAATCTAGAAAAACTTTAAACATAAAAAGTGTATGGATTTGAATAAATAATCCAAAACCATTTTGTATTTTTAAAAAATAATTAATGTAACCATTTAAAATTAAAAATGAATTAACTTATATTTTTTAAATATTAATTTGGAATTTAGAAAAACTTTAAACATAAAAAGTGTTTGGATTTGAATAAATAATTCAAAACCATTTTCTATTTTTAAAAAATAATTAATGTAACCGTTTAAAATATGAACCATTTACAATTAAAAATGAATTAACTTATAAGTAATTCAAAACCATTTTCTGTTTTTAATGGGCGGAAAAAAGAGGACGGCAAATAATGGGCGGAAATAAAATTTGATTAGGATAGAACTGGAATTAAAGTACATAACACAACTAACACAAAGTTACATAGAAGAACTGAAAATTAAGATACATGGCCAGATTAAGCCACAATCGGCCGAACTTGTTTTGCAATATTGGAATAATTCAGTCATGCTCCTGCCTACACCTGTAATACTCGCCACTGTAGTCGTCGTACTCGCCGCTGCCGTCGTCGTTATCGTCGTCGGGGTCGCCGTAGTTGAACCTTGAAGGTTGAGTACGAGTGGGCTGGACTTGAGGGTAGCGCGGGCGGGGGCTAGAGTCGGCGGCCGTGTCGTAGGCCATGACGCTCTAGAGAGTCCGGCCGCGCCACCACAGCCGCCGGCCGGCCTCGTTGAAGTTCGGAGGAGGTGGGCCCTCCTCCTCGTGCCTGGCGAGTGCCCTCTCACGCCGATCCACGAAGAAGGCTTCCCAAGTTGGGAAATAGTCGGGATGCCATCTGGGATTCCTCCGCTGCTCCAGAGTGAGCTCGAAGTAGTAGTGGTTCATGATGGCCATCCGACGCGCCACACCTAGAGGGATAGGAGGAACCGGCACGCCTCCGGCGCTCAGCATCCAGCCGACAGGGACATAGTAGCCCGGCGGGCAGGGGTAGTTCGAGGCGCAAAGCGCCTCCGCCTCCCTGGGAGTTAGTGCTACGGTGGAAGCCATGGGAAAGAGTGATGAGGTTGCAGATATGAGTCTAGAGATGTGCAATGACAATGGAGGCCAACCCTACATATATATATAGTGAAGAACTGGCGGGAAGAAAAATGGCGGGAAGAACTGGCGGGAAGAACTTCCTCCTGCAACATTGTTCTCCATACCAATGTCCACACACATGCATAATATGGGCACAACATCACAAACTATGCCGTGATTCAGCACATAACATCGGTCATTTGGACCGAAAGCCATGAAACCTCGAACATGATAGGTCATTTTGTGACGGTTTTTTCGAAACATGATCAATATACCAAGTCTGGTATTTTTCCTTTCAACTATGTAACAAAATATGACACCACGCGAAGGATTTTCATTGTTCGGATTTTTTTTGAATTTATTATGCCCGTTTTGAATTATCTGAATTTCTAACTATGGTCGAACCGGTGTGCATGAAGATAGGGGACGAGCATCGTTAGAACTTGCATTGGATCTCTGAAGAAACCACATATTGCGAGTCTAAAAATGATTTTTTTCAAAAAATCACGGGCGATAGATCATGTACCTATAGTACAAACCGGACCCATTTCCTGCCGATTCGGCAGACATTTGTCCTTTTTACCCGGGATGGACGAAAAGGTTTGAGATGTACCGGTTGGGAGATAGTCCATGTAAGGTGGTCTAGTATTTTAGGAAAATGGGACGTTAGCATTCTGAAACGGCATTTTGGTGGTTACTTCACAAAACGACCCGTTTTTTGCGCTCGGAAAATGGAAAAGGGCTTTTCCGTGCGACAAAAAGGAAAACTTCCTCCTGCAACATTGTTCTCCATACCAATGTCCACACACATGCATAATATGGGCACAACATCACAAACTATGCCATGATTCAGCACATAACATCGGTCATTTGGACCGAAAGCCATGAAACCTCGAACATGATAGGTCATTTTGTGAAGGTTTTTTCGAAACATGATCAATATACCAAGTCTGGTATTTTTCCTTTCAACTATGTAACAAAATATGACACCACGCGAAGGATTTTCATTGTTCGGTAGACATTTAGTCCCGGATGTAGTCACAAACCGGGACTAAAAATATTTTCTGCCATTTCCCACCTCTTCCCGCCAAATTTTCCCGCCCTTTCCTTTCTACTAGAGCTTTTAGTCCCGGATGTAGTCACTAACCGGGACTAAAGATATTTCCCGCCATTTCCCAAAGCTTCAGGCCCAGTTTTCCCGCCCTTTCCCTCTATATTTAGGGTGATCGTGTCATGGCTATCCACACATCCACACCTTCCTCTCTTAGAACAATGGACAACGCCTACTGGGCCATTCTGACCCTCGAGGAGACCGAGGCGCTGTGCGCCTCCAACTACCCTTGTCCGCCGGGCTACCGGCCGCCCGCCGGTTGGATGCTGAGCGCTGGAGGGGTTCCTGTCCCTCCTGTCCCTCAAGGTTCCGCATGCCAGGCGGCCATCACAAACCACTTCTACCACGAGCTCACGCCGGAGCAGCGGATGGATCCCCGGTGGGATCTCGACAACTACGACACCTAGAATGCCTTATTCGCTAATAGGCAGGAAAGGGAGCTCGCCAGGTACGAGGGTGATGGCCCGCCACCGGTGAACCACAACGAAGCCGGCCGTCGTCTGTGGTGGGAGAACCGTACTATCATCGGAGTGATGCGCTACATCGCCGGGGGAGACCATCCTCGCCTACGGTGCCCACGAGTCCACCCGCCACAGGCCCCACACTGTCCCGGCGGTAGCGGCATCGTCTTCCAGGAGACCCCTCTCCCGCCCGCCGTGAATCCGAGGCTGGAATGGCCCCTGGTATATGCCATGGATGGGCTGAGGATCCCCGGAGTGGCAGGTGACGATGACGATGATGATGACGACGACGATGAAGACCCTGAAGCTGCGTACTATAGGACTAGGCATGATTATGACTAAAGGGGGCGGCTTTAGTCCTGAGTGTTAGCTAGTCCCGGTTTGTCCCGGTTTTTAATATTAATAAATGTCTTGAGTGTTACCTAATAAATAGAGGGAAATGCCTATATAAAGAGAGGGTTCATATTTAGTCCCCGTTGGAGAAACCAACCGCGACTGAAGGGATTGCGGCAGAGTGGGCCAGGCAACACTAATAATAGGGGTGAGTGTCGACATTATGTTGTGCGGCTTGTACCTTGTCCCGGATGGTGTCACCAACCGGAACTAAAGATGAACCTTTAGTCCCGGTTGGAGACACCAACCGGGACTAAAGATGAGTCAGCACTAATAATAGGGGTGAGTGTCGACATTATGTCGTGAGTGTCGACATTATGCCGAGCTGCTTGTACTATAAATATGCATCCTTGTGAGTCCAGTCCTCCAGCCAGTTTGAGGCATCTCCAAGATGGTTTTAGAGAGCAGGGACACCACTACGGCCAGTTTCAGGGAGATGCCGACGGAGCCCAATCCTCCGGCATCTCTGAGAAACTGGTCATAGAGGCACTCCTTAATATGTGAAATTAGTTATCTCCGAGGCGTATTGATCTACTTAGTGAAGTTACAAGCTGCAAGATGGTTTTCGAGAGCAGGGACACCACTGCGGCCAGTTTCAGGGAGATGCCGACGGAGCCCAGTCCTCCGGCATCTCCGAGAAACTGGTCATAGAGGCACTCCCTAATATGTGAAATTAGTTAGATCCGAGGCGTATTGATCTAGTTAGTGAAGTTACAAGCTGCAAGATGGTTTTCGAGAGCAGGGACACCACTACGACCAGTTTCAGGGAGATGCCGACGGAGCCCAGTCCTCCGGCATCTCCAAGAAACTGGTCATAGAGGCACTCCTAGTCCAGCCACAAAACAGGACTAACACTGAAGACATTTATTAATATTAAAAATTGAGACTACAAAACCGGGACTAAAGGCCACAAACCGCGAAAGATATCCTTCGGTCAAGCCACAAACCGCGAAAGACATGAACTAGAGTTACATAATATGAGCATGAACTTCTTGGCATATGTCATTCCTTATGACCGCTTCAGACGTAACCATGGAGCATCTTCTTTACTTAACGGAATGCTTGGGTCAGTTTTCACTGTGAAGGGCGGAATTTCATCAAACTTATTATAATCTTCTGACATGTCTGTCTTGTCCTCGATTCCCACGATGTTTCTTTTCCCTAAAAGAACTATGTGACGCTTTGGCTCATCATATGATGTATTCGTTTGCATATTTTTTCTTTTTTTCGGTCTGGAGGACATGTCCTTCACATAGAAAACCTGAGACACATCATTGGCTAGGACGAACGGTTCATCTCTATAACCAAGATTGTTGAGATCCACTGTTGTCATTCCGTACAACTGGTCTATCTTTACCCCTTCCCCATTCAGGTTGACCCATTTGCAGCGAAACAAAGGGACCTTAAAAGAGACTCCATAGTCTAGTTCCCATATCTCCTCTATGTAACCATAATATGTGTCCTTTTGTCCATTCTCGTCTATTGCATCAAAGCGTACACCACTATTTTGGTTGGTGCTCTTTTTATCTTCGGCGATCGTGTAGAATGTATTCCCATTTATTTCGTACCCTTGGAAATTCAATACAGTAGCAGATGGTGACGCGGCCAACAAGTATAGCTGATCTCCAAAAGTGGTGTCATTCAAGAGATGTGTCCGCATACAACCACCGAAAGACTTCATGTGTTCATCTGTAATCCATGATTCAGGCTTCCCCGGGTTTTTGGAGCATACAATATTCTTGTGTTCCTCGATATACGGAGCTGCCAAGGTGGAATTATGTAGAACTGTGTAGTGTGCTTTAGTGAAAGAATCCCCGTCCCTACATATCATTGCTTTCTTTCCCAGCGTGCCTTTTCCACTTAGTCTTCCCTCATGCCGCGAGTCAGAAACACCAATCGGCTTAAGGTCAGGAATAAAGTCAACACAAAACTCAATGACCTCCTCTGTTCCATATCCCTTGGAGATGCTTCCTTCTGGTCTAGCACGGTTATGAACATATTTCTTTAAGACTCCCATGAACCTCTCAAAGGGGAACATATTGTGCAGAAATACCGGAACGAGAATGGCAATCTCTTCCACTAGATGAACCAGGAGATGCGTCATAATATTGAAGAAGGATGGTGGGAACACCAATTCAAAACTAACAAGACATTGTACCACATCCTTCTGTAACCTTGGCAGAATATCTGGATTGATTACCTTCTGAGATATTGCATTGAGGAATGCACACAACTTCACAATGGGTACTCGAACATTTTCCGGTAGAAGCCCCATCAATGCAATCGGAAGCAACTGCGTCATAATCACGTGACAGTCATGAGACTTCAGGTTTTGGAACTTTTTCTCTGCCATATTTATTATCCCCTTTATATTAGATGAGAAGCCCGACGGCACCTTGATACTGTAAAGGACTTCAAAAAAGATTTCCTTCTCTGCTTTGGTAAGAGCATAGCTGGCATGACTTAAGTGACGCCCTTTATCCGTCTTGTTATCTGTATGCATGTTCTTTGGGTCTTTCATAATTTGTTGGTCCTCCCGTGCTTCAGGTGTATCTTTTGTCTTCCCATACACGCCTAGGAATCCTAGCAGGTTCACGCAGAGATTCTTCGTCACGTGCATCACGTCGATTGAAGAGCGGACACGCAGGACTTTCAAATATGGCAGCTCCCAAAATATAGATTTCTTCTTCCACATGGGTGCGTGTCCTGTAGCGACGTTGTTCGGAACTGATTGACCGCCGGGACCCTTTCCAAAGATTACTTCTATGTCCTTGACCATACCAAATACATCATCACCAGCAGGGAGTTCAGGCTTCTTCCGGTGATCTGCCTCACCTTTGAAATGCTTGCCTTTCTTTCTTACGGGATGATTGGTCGGAAGAAATCGTCGATTCGCCAGGTACACAACCTTCTTGCATTTATGCAAATATGTACCTTCGATCTTATCTAAACAGTGGGTGCATGCCTTATATCCCTTGTTTGTCTGTCCTGAAAGGTTACTAAGAGCAGGCCAATCATTGATGGTTACGAATAACAACCCTCGTAGATTAAATGGATCCTGTTTGTTCTCATCCCACGCACGTACACCTGGTTTGCCCCACAACTGTAAGAGTTCTTCAACTAATGGCCTAAGGTACACATCAATGTCGTTGCCCGGTTGCTTCGGGCCTTAGATGAGCACTGGCATCATAATGAACTTACGCTTCATGCACAACCAAGGAGGCAGGTTGTAGATACATAGAGTCACGGGCCAGGTGCTGTGACTGCAGCTCTGCTCCCCAAAAGGATTCATGCCATCCGTACTTAGACCAAACCATAAGTTCCTTGCGTCACCTGCAAAGTCTGGGAAGTCTCTCTCGATTTTTCTCCACTGTGACCCATCAACAGGGTGTCTCAACTTCCCGTCTTTCTTACGGTCTTCTTTGTGCCATCGCAACAACCTGGCATGCTCTTTGTTTCTGAACATGCGTTTCAACCTTGGTATTATAGGAGCATACCACATAACCTTAGCAGGAACCCTCTTCCGGAGGGGCTCTCCCTCAACATCACCAGGGTCATCTCGTCTGATCTTATACCGCAACGCGTTGCATACCGGGCATTTATCTAAATTCTCATACTCCTTACCGCGGTAGAGGATGCAGTCATTAATGCATGCATGTATCTTTTGCACATCTAATCCCAGAGGACAGAGAGTCTTCTTTGCTTCGTAGGTACTCTTGGGAAGTTCGTTATGTTTTGGAAACTTCGGCTTCATTATTTTCAGCATCTTTTCAAATGAGGAGTCAGTTAGACCACACTCTGCCTTCCATCGCAACAATTCCAGTGTGGTACCGAGCTTTGTGCTGCCATCTTCACAATTTGGGTACAACAATTTCTTGTGATCTTCTAACATGCCCTCTAACTTCAACTTCTCATTTTCTGTTTCACAGTCTCGCTTTGCATCAGAAATGACCCTACCAAGTTCATCAGCCGGCTCATCTGATGCCCGTTCTTCACCTCTTTCCTCTCCATTGTCTTCCATTGCAGTATCACTGTATTCAGGAAACATATGATGATAGTTGTTATCATCATCTTCTTCTTCACCATCTTCCATCATAACCCCTCTTTCCCCGTGCTTGGTCCAGCAATTATAGTTGGGCATGAAACCTTTCATAATCAGGTGGCCGCGAATGATTTTCGAGGAAGAGTACTCCTTGTTGTTCCGACATTGAACACATGGACAATGTATAAATCCATTCTCTTTGTTTGCCGTAGCCACATCGATAAATTTATCCACGCCTTTGATATACCCGGCTACCCGTCGGTCACCGTACATCCATTCCCGACCGTTCATCTGCATCATATAAGTAAGTTTATCAAAAAACAGGACATCATAAATAGTTTAATAACCAATTCACACCGACACATGAATTGTATCAATGACCTAGAAAAGATAAGATTGCTAACCTCGATCGAGGGAAATAAAGAGGAGAAAGCTCAAGTCGTCTCGGACACCTTCTATATTTTTGTTCTATGAGAAATTCAACGGGATTATTCACTCAAACATTTCAACAAACACCTTCAATGCATGCATGAGAAAAAAACTAGCACACCCCCTCACACCTTCCACCATTCGAAAAAACAGAGTGGAGGCAGAGGGGGCTGGGGCGTTGCATTTATAGAGGGCAGGAGGTCTTTAGTCCCGGTTGGAGCCAGCAACCGGGACTAAAGGTGTGTGCCACGCCACGTGGCTGTGGCCAAAGCTTTAGTCCCGGTTGGTGGCTCCAACCGGGACGCATGCCCCCTTACCAACCGGGACGCATGCCCCTGGCCCCGTGCCCGCTCCAACCGGGACGCGTGCCAGCATTAGTCCCGGTTGGTGGCGCAACCGGGACTAATGCTCTGAGGGGTCGCGAACGGATAGCCCTTTTTCCACTAGTGATTAGAAACAGCCGCATTCACTTTAAATAGGGCACCATCTAAATCCGTTGAAACGACACCATATGAATTATGGTTTGGGAAGAAACCTAAATTGTCGTTCCTTAAAGTTTGGGGTTGCGAAGCCTATGTAAAGAAGTTACAGCCGGACAAGCTTGAACCCAAAGCGGAAAAGTGCGTCTTCATAGGATACCCGAAGGAAACTATTGGGTATACCTTCTATCATAGATCCTAAGGCAAGATCTTTGTTGCCAAGAATGGATCCTTTCTAGAGAAGGAATTTCTCTCGAAAGAAGTGACTGGAAGGAAAGTAGAACTCGACGAGGTTGTCGAACCTTCTCTCGAACTTGCGAGTAGCGCAGCACGGGAAGTAGTTCCTGTGACGCCTACGCCAATAAGAGAGGAAGCTAATGATGATGATCATGAAACTTCGGTTGTAGTTGCTACAGAGCCTCGCAGGTCAATGAGAACTCGTACCACTCCAGATTGGTATGATCCTGTTATGAGTGTCATGTTGGTGGACAACACCGATGACCCTGCGACATATGAGGAAGCGATGATGAGCCCAGATTCCAATAAATGGCAAGAAGCCATGAAATCCGAGATTGGATCCATGTATGAAAACCAAGTATGGACTTTGGTGGACTTACCAGATGGCCGGAAGGTTGTCGAGAACAAATGGATTTTCAAGAAGAAAACAGATGTTGATGGTAATGTTACTGTCTATAAATCTCGACTTGTCGCAAAAGGGTTTCGACAAATTCAAGGAGTTGACTACGATGAGACTTTCTCACCGGTAGCGAAGCTAAAGTCTGTGAGGATTATGTTAGCAATCACTGCATATTATGATTATGAGATATGGCAGATGGATGTCAAAACAGCATTCCTCAATGGAGACATTGATGAAGAGTTGTATATGATGCAACCCAAAGGTTTTGTCGATCCTAAAGATGCTAAGAAGGTATGCAAACTTCAACGGTCCATCTATGGATTGAAGCAAGCATCCCGAAGTTGGAATCAACGTTTTGATAAGGTGATCAAAAGTTTTGGTTTTATACAAACTTATGGAGAAGCTTGTATTTACAAGAAAGTGAGTGGGAGCTCTGTAGCATTCTTAATACTATATGTAGATGACATATTGTTGATTGGGAATGATGTAGACCTTCTTAATAGTGTCAAGGAATATTTGAATAATAGTTTTTCAATGAAGGATCTTGGCGAAGCAGCTTACATATTAGGCATAAAGATTTATAGAGATAGATCGAGACGCCTAATATCATTGTCACAAAGTACATATTTGGACAAAGTTCTAAAGAGGTTTGGAATGGAAGATAGCAATAAAGGGTTCTTGCCCATGTTGCCCAATACGACCTTGAGTAAAACTCAAAGTCCGACAACGGCAGAAGATAGATAAAGGATGAGTAAGACTCACTATGCCTCAGCCATAGGATCTCTAATGTATGCCATGCTATGTACTAGACCCGGCATTCCATATGCTGTTAGTTTAACTAGCAGATATCAAAGTGATCCAGGAGTGGATCATTGGACAGCGGTCAAAAACATCCTTAAGTACTTGAGAAGAACTAAGGATATGGTTCTTTCTTATGGAGGTGATGAACAACTCGTTGTTAATGGTTACACCGATGCTAGTTGGAACACCGATCCGGATGATTCTAAATCACAATCTGGATATGTATTTACTTTGAATGGTGCAACAGTTAGCTGGAGGAGTGCAAAGCAAAGCATTGTGGCGAGATCTTCAACTGAATCGGAATACATGGCTGCTTCGGAGGCTTCACAAGAAGCGATATGGATGAAAGAGTTCATTACAGAGCTGGGTATGGTTCCTAGTGCGCTGGACCCAATGTCTATCTACTGTGATAACATGGGCGCCATAGACAATGCGCAAGAACCAAGGTCACACAAGAAGCTGAAGCACATCAAGCTACGTTTTCATGCTATTCGAGAACATGTCCAAGATGGGGACATAAAGATTTGCAAAGTACACACAGATCTGAATGTGGCGGATCCGTTGACTAAACCTCTCCCGAGGGCAAAACATTACCAGCACCAAACTTCCATGGGTGTTCCGTATATTACCATGTAATCTAGATTAGATGACTCTAGTGCAAGTGGGAGACTGTTGGAGATATGCCCTAGAGGCAATAATAAATATAGTTATTATTATATCTTTGTGTTTATGATAAATGTTTACATTCATGCTATAATAGTATTAACAAGGAAACATTAATACTTGTGTGAATTGTAAACTAAAATAAAGTCCCTAGTAAAGCCTCTTTATAATACTAGCTTGTTGGTTAATAAATGATTGTGGTTTCCCTATCATGAACATTGAGATGTTATTAACAACAAGATCATATCGTTAGGAGAATGATATGGTGGACATACTCCTATAGATAAGCGTAGAATAAAGATCAAGTCATTTTAATAGTTCAATTGCTATATGATTTCTGATACATAGTAACCTAATTCCTTCGACCATGAGATCATGCATATCACCTTTACCGGAAGGATGCTTTCATTACATCAAACACCACACCGTAACTGGGTGGCTATAAAGGTGGCATTGAGTGTTCGGAAAGTATTGGTTCAGACACATGGATCAAGAGTGGGATTTGTCCATCCATATGACGGATAGATATACTTTGGGTCCTCTCGGTGAAATGTCATCCAATTAGCTTGCAAGCATGTGACTGGCTCACAAGGGATCACATATCACGGGAACGAGAAAAGAGTACTTATCAGTAACGAGGTTGAACTAGGTATGCAGAGATACCGACGATCATAACCTCGGATAAGTAAACTATCGTGAGACAAAGGGAAATTGGTGTCGTATGTAAGTGGTTCATTCGATCACAAAGTAATCGTAGAAATATGTGGGAGCCATATGAATTTCCAGATTCCTCTATTGGTTATTGTTCGGAGAAGTGTCTCGATCATGTCCGCATAATTCACGAACCGTAGGGAGACACACTTAAGGATTCGACGTTGTTTGAGTAGTTATGGAATGATGAGTAAGAGACCGAATGTTGTTCGGAGCCTCGGATGGGATCCGTAATATCACGAGGAGATCAGGAATGGTCCGGAGAATAAGATTCATATAAGGAAAGTCCTATTTCGGAGTTGGAGAATGGTTCCGGTGTTTTCATCGGGAATGTTCTAGAAGGTTCCGGAATGTCCGGCACTCCGAAGGGGAAGGGTACATGAGTGTGTCATACCAAGTTGGAATGATTGCATCATGTACTAAGTGTCATCGCTGAACAAAATAAAGGATTTAATCAAATCCTAGTTTGAAAAGTCAAACACCAATTTGAAAAGTCAAACGGCTATTTTGGGAAGTGGAGGGGAAGGTGGAAACCGAGTTGGGGAGGAGTTCCTCCCCTCCACCGCCGGCCCCCTTGGGAAACCGAGTTGGGGAGGGACTCCCCTCCCCTGGCGCGCCCCCTCCACCTATATAAGGAGGGGCAGGGCTGCCCCTCCTAGACACAACTCCACCACCCCGCAAACCCTAGCCCTAGCCGCCGGCCCCTCCTGCAGCCGCCGCCGCCCTAGGGCAAGCCGCCGCTGCCTAGCTAACCCTAGCCGCCGGCCAAGCCTCCTCCTTGGTGTGTCTAAACCCTAGATCGCCGAGGAGCTCTCTCATAGTCCACCATACTCGCTCCGGCTTAAGGCGAAGCCCTGCGAGATCTCCCCTCTACTTCCGGTACCACACCGTTGTGCTGCCGGAATCGCGAGGAGAGTGCTACAACCTCCGCTGCCTGCTGGAACAAGGGAGAGGAAGGTCTTCGTCGAGTACCGAACGTGTGACCGACTGCGGGAGCGCTGCCGGAACGCAGCGCCGGAAGGATCGTCTACGCGATCTTGAGATCGGGAAGAGTACGACTACATCACCCACGAGAATCCGCTCTCGTTAAACACTTTGGAATCTTCGAGGGTGAGTTATTCCATCGACTCGTTGCTACAATCTAGTAGATAGATCTTGGCTTGTTTGTTTGTATGCGGTAGAAATTTTTTGTTTTCCATGCTACAAAACCCTTCAAGAGAGGGGGAGTGGATGCGGACGGCCAGGGAGTCGCGGCGGTGATCTTATCCATCTCCAGGAGGCGGCAAACAGCAGGATGCAGGCGGCACGGACCGATGGCGCCGGCGACGACAGACAGTTGCCTGCCTGTCTGGAGGAAGACGACGGCAGGGAGATCGAACGGGTGTGGGCTCTGCGTGGGCCGCGCTTGGGCCGGCTGCGGCTGCTGCGAGCGGTAGGAAGAGAAGAGGGGATGTGGGACGGTCTGGGCTGCGGCCTTTTTAGCTAGTCTGGCTTGTTTTTATTTTGCAGAATCTTTTTCCTTTTTCTGTAATCTGTTTCTCCTTTGTATTTTGAATTCAAATACTGTTTTGAGTAATTTGAAATTACCAGAGATTTTATGAAATATATAAAATTACTACAGGGTCCCTTTTAGTCCATTTGGGCTCCAATGTTTTGGTAGTTTTCAAAATTCAAAACATTTGAACAAGTTTCAAAGAGGAAGGGAAAAATAGGGTTTTAGGGTTTTATTTATTCTTCTTTAATGCAAAGTTTAAAGAGATGATGCTCATGCAATGCACAATCAACCCTAAATAATGATTATCTAAAATTGGGGTGTTACAATATATGTGAAGTATCCCCCAAGGTGTGGAGCCGGAAAACTCGCAAGATCAAAAACCGCAATAAGATATGCAAGTGAAATCCTTAGATGATGAACTAGATCTTGTTAATATGATGACCACAAGCTCTAGATCCTCTCATGGACAAGAACCAAATAACAACCAAGAAATATGATGCTATGAATGCAAAGGTTTGAGCTTTCTCCGAACGATGCAAACGAGACACCCGCTTGAGAGCCCCTCTTGATAGTACCGCTATCTATCCTAAACCCGGTCTCCCAACTAACAATACGAGACCAGCAAAATAAAAGCCCTATCAAGAACATACCTTTGCCTTGATCATCCCACTTGAACTTGTTGTAGACTGTCTTGTTCTTCTATAGTGGGAACACCTTTCTTGGATGCTCTTGCTTGATGAAGATGAATACTTGCAAATTGCCCCCCTTACTCCATGGGGAAAACTCTTCTTTGAACTTGTCTTCATCATTCCATGAGCACGAGGATGGCAAGCTTCAAGCATGAGATCTTCTAGAGATGGCGCATCTTGAGCTCACCCTTCTTCATCCCTACTTGAGTTTGATCCATCTTGATGCAACTCTTTGAACATGTCTTGATCAACCTACAAGATCCTTCTTTCTTCATGATTCCAATGGCCACAAAGCCATTGGACATTTTTTGTAAGGTTCCCAACCTTTAATAAGGTAGAGTCCCCTATGTTTACAATGCTAGTCCCTGGATCAATAGCTAGCATCCATAGTTAAGATGTAATATCAAGAAACAAAGGTCATAATACAATGTTATAACCAGGAATAACATAATTTTATTACATCTTACATAGCTCATTTGGCTATTACATTACATTGCAGCAGAATATCTATAAGCATGGGGTCCTTCATCTTCAAAGTGCCACAGGCAAACATGTTGGTTGTAGACTTTGTAATCCTAATCAACACACTTCACTAAATCAATCAAACCTGCAACATAACAAGTTACAGCCACAAGGGTCAATACATTTGAATTGTATTGGCAAGTGATACTGTGGTAGTATAGTGGAGTCTATCATCTATATGCATTTGGCAAAGTGCAGTTGAGGCTTACATTGCTCAAAAATAGATTTTTCCTTATCATTTGAAAACACTAAGTTTTTGCTTGACAAAATAATCTTTCCCAAGGCATCTCCAAATCAAAGATTGAAGATCCTTTAACCCTTGTTCAACCACAAGTTTTTAACTTAGAAATTTGGATGATGAGATTCTTGATTGCTTCCATGTCTTGATGCTCAAATTGTCCTTTACCAGGGACATGGCTAAGTACTTAGATTTTACACTCTGCAGAGGTGGTGCACTTTCCCCAGAAGACTTGGTTTCACCAAGACAAGATCTTTCAGAAGCCTTCCCTTAGACCAAAATGGACGCGCTCCAACCTATCAAACCCTACCATCAACTGTCCATATGGCTAAGTTCTTGCAACCTATATGATCCAGGCAGAGCCCATAATGCCAAGTGGTTGCACTTGAAGCTTCTCAACATTTGACATCTCAAATCTCTTTGTTCCTGGGTGGCAATCCACAAGTGTGATACACAAGGTAAACCATAGCCATGGTCCTTGTGTAACCACTCAACCAAAAACCACCAAGCAATTACCATTCCACCCAGGTGATTCATTAACTTAGTTGTTTTATTAAACAAAAACACAAGTCCTCAGACTTAGAAATTTTTCTATAGTGTGAATATATATTCCACCCTTGTTTTCTATTAGCTAAGCTAAGCATGATAGTAGTAGGGATCTTTAACTTAGGAAATTTCTACTAAGGTTTCATCTACTAGGTTTTCCCATAGCATGGTTTATACTTAGCAAAAATTCCATGCAAGTTTTACTTAAAAAAATCACTAATGCATAGTGAAAGTAATGCGACAAAAGTATGAAGCATCACTTGCCTTTTTGGTAGAGTATAAGTTCACTCCTTGCCCTTTCTACAATCACACTCTTCAAGTCACTACAATTCAATCAAGGAAGGCACAAGTTCAATCCACCATTCAAGCAATTCATCACATAAAATCATATAAACAAGATAATGCATGCAAGCATGCAAAAGGGTTGTTTTATTTGTAAAAGTGGTTTATAATGGGTCATAAACATTTGAAAACACCTAATGGTAATTTTATAAAGTGGCAAAGTCATTTGCAAAAGGTTTCACTTCATATACCATTTTCAAAACAAGGTATCATTTTATGTGGTGTAGAAATGTTTTTACTAAGGAATTAATCTATAGGGTTCACAAAATATGTTTTAAAACCATAAAACTTTGTGTTTAGGGTCAGAGAGTTTAAAACAAAACATTTCCCAAAAGTTTTCTTCCAAAACAATTTTTAATAAATAAACTATATTTTTATTTGACTAGAAATGGTTTTAAATCAAAGAATCATTATTTTGCTTCACCAAATATATTTTTGAAACCACAAAGTGATTCCTAGGGTCAGTAGGTTCAAAACACACCATTGGCAAAAGATTTTATCCCCAAAATCATTTTTGAACAATTTTTACATCCTAAACAAGCATACATAAGTTTCTGCAAAAACAAACATTTTACCAGAGGCTTTTTACTAAACAAATGGCATGGTTGGCTAGGGCTTGTCTTGCTGATTCCATTGATATAAAGTTTGTAATTTTTGGACGTGTGGATCAAAAGTTACAAGGTTTACAAATTTGCAAAAAAAATCTGATTTCAAACTCTGTTTAAATCAACTAGTGCCACGCGTCTTATTCTGATTCGTCCATACCGTTTCGTCCGGATCAGCTACTCTGGCACGTTGGATCTAATTAAATCGCACGGATCAGATTGCTTACCCCTTCGCTTTAAGTGGTTCTATCCTATCCACGCGATCCAAATCCGACGGCTGATGCGAGCTTGACCTAGAATGAGCGGCGCTGCGGCGGTGGCTGGCAGCGGAGCGGCTAGATGGTGGCGGTGCTGGTGAAACAGGAAGCGAGATAGAATGGAAAGATGCTCACCGTGTTCGCAACATCGTGGGGAAGCTCAAGGAGGTTGTCATTGCTGAAGGGGCGCACGGAGCTGGTGTCAATCGCTCACCGGAGTTTGGACAGCGTCGGGCACGCTCTGGTCGACGTTGGGGGCGGGGCTACAAGGCACAGGAGAGCGAGATAAGGGGTTCGTTAGACGCGCGAGGGAGAGTAGAATCTGCGTGTGTAAACGAGAGGGAAAGGGGCGGACGGAAGTTACCTGGGGCACTCGCCGGAGTTGAAACAGACGGCGGCGGCGTTCAGTCGAAGACGAAGTCGATGCTGCAGTGCACGCGCGAGCGAGGGGAAGACACTGGCAGGTGCAGGAGATGATGGCGAGCAAGCTCGTGTGCTCTGGAAGCAGTGGGGCTGGCGTTGGTGGCCGGAATTTGAACGTGAGCTCGCCGGAGATAGTGGGGTTCGGGCTTGCGATTCGAGCAGCCTGGTGGCGATGAGGAGTTGGCGTTTGAGGGGAATAATAGAGGGAGGAGAGGCGCTTATGAGGGCGAGGTCGCGGCGAGATTAAGGCGAGGCATTTAGGAGAATTGATAGCGAGAATTTTTCGGCAGTAAACGGCCCGGGCGACGGGGTCGTGCTTGAAGACGATGAACAGGAGGGTGGGGCATGCTTGTCAGTGAGGAAGAGAGGTAGGGAGAGGGGGTCCATGAGTCAGTGACTTAGTGGGTTTCTTTCGTGGTGCGAAGCGTTTTTCTGCGGGGTGAGAGGAACTGGACTGTTGGGCTTAGTGGGCTGGGCTGGTTGGGTCGAGTCCAATTCATATTCTTTTCTTTCTGATTGCTTTTTCCTTTTTCTGTTTGAATTTCCTGTTTTGAATTTCAAACAACAAATCAAACATCCAAAACAATTCAAACCTCCTCCAAACTTGTATTGAGTTTTGGTTCTGTTTAACAACATAATCCAAAGTCCCAAAATAAAATAATATTTTTATTCTTTTTAGGATCTATTTAATAATTAAATAAAATAGACCTTAACCATTAATTCAAATAGGATTTGTTTTATTTAAAAACTCCATTTCAAATCTAAATATTATCAAAACCAAATCAGTAGGATTTATTTGAAAATATAAAATACTTGGAAAACTTGTTTAAAATAAAATAATAAGTTTTGATGTTTAATTAAAATAGTAAAACCTTTTTATTTTTAATAAACTTGGATATTAAATCCTTATTAATTTATTTAAATATACCTTTACTATTTTATCAAATAGAAATATTTTATTTCAAAGGCTTGGCCAAGTTTTAATTTGGCTTATAAAATAACCCTTATTTATAATTCTATCCTTTGCTTTTGAAAACCAAATCTTTTATTAAAAGATCCAAAAATAGTAATTTTAAATATTTTTAAGTTTATTGTTTATTTATCTTTTTAAATCCCTTTAGGATTTATTTGATCAAAAAGGTTTGAAGGTTTCCAATTGGAATCAAAAAGTTTCTTCTCACCCTAAAAATCAACAAAGTTTTATTTTATTCATTTATTTTTCACATTACAATATTTGGAAAATCTTGGGATGTGACATTTTTTCATCTTCCAACCTTAAGACCAACAGATGGCCCAAGCGATGCCAATGGACAAACCTACAAGTGAAACTCAGTTTACACATTAGTCCATAGAGATTGTCATTAATTACCAAAACCACACATGGGGGCATACAAGCCCTTTCACGTATACTTTTGCATCTCACAAAGTTCAACAAAGCTATTAAGATGGACAGCAGGATCATCAGAACCAGCACCAGAAAATTGCTCTCTGATCACAAGATTCAACAAAGCAGGCTTAATTTCATAAAAGATAGCATCAGGAGTAGGTGGAGCAATAGGTGTGCTTAGGAAATCATTGTTGTTGGTGCAAGTGAAGTCACACAACTTGGTGTTCTCAGCAGAGTTCATTTTGGCAAAGGTGGGCAAGCCAAAAATAGCAGCAGCAGCTAGAGCAGGAACTAATTTTTTTGTGTTCTTGAATAAAGAAAGAAAACCAAGCTAGACTAATTTTTTGGGTTTTTTGAAAAGAGTCAAACAAAACCAAGCAAAAGAAACAAAGCAAACTAAAAACAAAGTAAAGAGAAAGGAATTGAAGGACTCCCCTAGTGAAGACGTCCTTAGCCTCCCCAGCAACAACGCCAGTAATCTTAATGCATGCACCCAGCGATGACATGGGACACTTCGTTGGAACCCCAAGAGCAAGGTGTGATGAGCACAGCAGCAAGTTTCCCTCAATAGAGACCGAGGTTATCAAACCTCAAGGAGGAAGGAAACGTCTCAAAGGTGTTGCTGGCAACGTGGAGACCTACACAACACAAACTCAAGACTTTGCCCCAATGAATCAGTGAGGTTGTTAAGCTCACCAGTTTGCTGTAACAAAGGATTAAACATATGGTGTGGAAGGTAATGGTTTGCAACAAGTAAACAATTCACAGTGGAAGATGTATCAATGGTAAAGATTGGACTGGGGTCCATAGTTCACTAGAGGTGCTCTCCTTAGATAAACAACATGGCATGAAGGGTAAACAAATTATAGCGGGGCAATTGACAGGAACTGAGCAAGGCATAACAATGCAATTACTAGCCAGAAAGATCCTATGAGGTTGATTGGGCAATACAACAATATACATAGACCGTCATCCAACTGCATCTATGACTAGAAGTCCACCATCAGGTTATCATTCGAACCCCCTCCAGTATTAAGTTGCAAGCAACAGACAACTGCTTTAAGCAAAGTGTGTAAGGTAAATAGTCCACATGTTCCATGAATAAGAGACCGTTGTTTTCTCCCTAGTAACAACAACACATCTACAACCGAAGATATTATTGTCACTTCCCTTGGAAACTAGAGGCATGAACCCACTATCGAGCATAAATAGTCCCTCTTGGAGTCACTAGCAACTACTTGGCCAAGATAACCAGTAGCAACAGAGAGCATGCAAGATCACAAACAACACAAACATGATAGAATCATAAAGATAAAACCATTAATCAAACCAACGTAATAATCTCAATATCCATCGGATCCCCGCAAACACAACATGCATAATTACAAATAGATTAGATCTTGATCATGAACGGAGCTCACAAGATCTATACATGAAAGCACAAAGGAGGAGATACAACCATCTAGCTACTTCAAGGACCCATAATCCAAGGTGGAACTACTCACGAATCATACCAGAGAGAAGGCCTCCGGGATGATCTCCCCTCCGGCAGGGTGCCGAGAAGAGATTTAGATCCTCCCGATCTAGGGACGATGGTGGCGGCGGCTACAGACGGTTTCTTGGATTTCTGATCGGGTACTCAGGGTTTCTGCATCGGGGGCTTATTATAGGCAAAGGGGCGAGACCGGGAGGCAGCCAGGGTGCCCAAACCCTAGCCAGGCGCAAGCTAGGGCCCACCCGCGCCTAGGGTGGGTCTGGCCCCCCTGGCTGGCCTTCCGGGCTCCCCTTTAGACTTGTTCCCCACGGAAATTTATTGACTTTGTCCTTCGTCCCGTAAAATTCCGAGAATATTTCTTTACTAACTTTTCTAAAAGCAAAAACAGCAGAAAACATGCACCTGGCATTGTTGCAACTTGTTAATAGGTTAGTACCGAAAACATGTAAAACGCACCTCAAAGTGTGGACAAGTAAAGCAAAGTAGATAGTAAACAAGCATGGAGCATCAAAAATTATAGATACGTTTCCAACGTATCACGCGTTTATGGCCATTTTCATGAGTTATTGCCCACAATTTTTGGGTTCCAGATGGATTTGCAAGGCCTGTAAGAACCGCTACATGTTTGAGAGTTATGACCAAAAAGCAGTCGTTTTCTTGGTTTACGGTCATTTTCATGAGTTATTGCCCATAGTTTTTGGGTTCCAGGCGGATTTTCGTGCCTCATAAGAACCTTTAATGTTTGAGAGATATGATCAGAAACTCGTCGTTTTCGTGTTTTATGGTCGTTTTCATGAGCTATTGCCCACATCTTTGGGGTTCCAGGGCGATTTACAACGACCTTAAAACCCGATATATGTTTGTGAGTTATGACCAGAAACTCGTCATTTTCGCGCTTTATGGCTGTTTTCATGAACTATTGCCCGCAGTTCTCGTCATTTTCGCGCTTTATGGCTGTTTTCATGAACTATTGCCCGCAGTTTGGGGTTTCTAGGGCATTTTACATCAACCTTAAGACACGATACATGTTTGAGAGTTATCACCAAAAAACTCATCATTTTCGCGTTTTATGGCCTTTTTCATGAGCTTTTGCCTACAGTTTAGGTGTTTCAGGACCATTTACGACAACCTTCAGACCTGTTACATGTTTGAGAGTTCTGACCAATAACTCGTCGTTTTCGTGTTTATGGCCATTTTCATGAGTTATTGCCCATATTTTTGGGTTCCAATTGGATTTGCAAGGCCTGAAAGACCTGTTACATGTTTGAGATATATGAATAAAACTCGTATTTTTCAGGTTTTGTGGTTGTTTTCATGAGCTATTGCCCACAGTTTAGGGGTTCCAAGGCGATTTACAACAACCTTAAGACCTGATACATGTTGGAGAGATATGACCCAAAACTCGTTGTTTTCGCGTTTATGGTTGTTTTCATGAGCTATTGCCCACAGTTTTGTGGTTCTAGGGCGATTTACATCAACGTTATGACCCGATACATGTTTGAGAGTTATGACCAAAAGCTTGTCATTTTCGTATTTTATGGTCGTTTTCATGAGTTATTACCCACAGTTTTGGGTTTCATCCAGATTTGCATGGCTTGTAAGAACCCTTACATGTTGTAGACATATGACCAGAAAGTCGTGGTTTTCGTGTTTTATAGACGTTTTCATGAGCTACTAGCCACAGTTTTGGGGTTCTAGGGCGATTTACAACGACCTTAAGACCCAATACATGTTTGTGAGTTATGACCAGAAACTCGCCGTTTTCGCGTTTTATGGCCATTTTCATGAGCTATTGCCCACAGTTTTGGGTCAGGGCATTTTACATCAACCTTAAGACACGATACATGTTTGAGAGTAATGACAAAAAACTGGTCATTTTCGTGTTTTATGGCCTTTTTCATGAGCTGTTGCCCATAGTTTTGGGGTTTTACGGCGATTTAAAACAACCTTAAGACCCGTTACATGTTTGAGAGTTACAACCAAAACTCGTCGCTTTCGTGTTTATGGCCATTTTCATAAGTTATTGCCCATAGTTTTTAGGTTCCAGTTGGATTTGCAAGGCTTATTAGACATGTTACATGTTTGAGATATATGACTAAAACTCGTAGTTTCCTTGTTTTTTGGACGTTTTCTTAAGCTATTGCCCACAGTTAAGGGGTTCCAGGGAGATTTCAAACGACCTTAAGACCTGATACACGTTGGAGAGATATGACCCAAAACTCGTTGTTTTCGCGTTTTATGGCCTTTTTTCATGAGCTTTTGCCCATAGTTTTGGGGTTTTAGGACAATTTACAACAACCTTAAGACCCGTTACATGTTTGAGAGTTCTGACCAAAAACTCGTTGTTTTCGTGTTTATGGCAATTTTCTTGATTTATTGCCCATAGTTTTTGGGTTCCAGTTGGATTTGCAAGGCTCGTAAGAACCCTTACATGTTTGAGAGTTATGACCAAAAACTCATGGTTTTCGCGTTTATGGCCATTTTCATGAGTTATTGCCCACAATTTCTAGGTTCCAGCTGGATTTGCAGGGTCTGTAAGACCCGCTACATGTTTGAGAGTTATGACCAAAAACCAGTCGTTTTCTTGTTTTATGGTCATTTTCATGACTTATTACCCATCGTTTTTGGGTTCCACGTGGATTTTCGTGCCTCATAAGAACCTTTAATGTTTGAGAGATATGATTAGAAACTCGTATTTTCGCGTTTTATGGCCGTTTTCATGAGCTATTACCCACAATTTTGGGGTTCCAGGGTGATTTAAAACGACCTTAAGACCCGATATATGTTTGTGAGTTATGACCAGAAACTCGTCATTTTTCACGTTTTATGGCCGTTTTCATTAGCTATTGCCCACAATTTTGGGTTTCTAGGGCATTTTACATCAACCTTTAGACACGATACATGTTAGAGAGTTATCACAAAAAACTCGTCATTTTCCTGTTTTATGGCCTTTTTCATGAGCTTTTGCCCACAGTTTTGGGGTTTCAGGACGATTTACAACAACCTTAAGACCCGTTACATGTTTGAGAGTTATGACCAAAAACTCATTTTTTTCGTGTTTATGGCCATTTTCATGATTTATTGCCCATAGTTTTTGGGTTCCAGTTGGATTTGCAAGGCCTGCAAGACCTGTTACATGTTTGTGATATATGACTAAAACTCATAGTTTTCGTGTTTTGTGGAACTTTTCATGAGCTATTGCCCATAGTTTAGGGGTTCCAGGGCGATTTAAAACAACCTTAAGACCTGATACATGTTGGAGAGATATGACCAAAAACTCGCTGGTTTCGCGTTTTATGGCTGTTTTCATGAGTTATTGCCCACAGCTTTTGTGGTTCTAGGGCGATTTACATCAACGTTATGGACCGATACATGTTTGAGAGTTATGACCAAAAACTTGTCATTTTCGTATTTTATGGTCGCTTTAATGAGTTATTACCCACAGTTTTGGGTTCCATGTGGATTTGCATGGCTCGTAAGAACCCTTACATGTTGTAGACATATGACCAGAAAGTCGTGGTTTTCGCGTTTTATAGACGTTTTCATGAGCTATTAGCCATAGTTTTGGCGTTCCAGGGCGATTTACAATGACCTTAAGACCCGATACATGTTTGTGAGTTATGACCATAAACTCTCCGTTTTCTCGTTTTTTGGCCGTTTTCAAGAGCTATTGCCTGCAGTTTTGGGTGAGGGCATTTTACATCAACCTTAAGACACGATACATGTTTGAGAGTAATGACAAAAAATGGTCATTTTCGCGTTTTATGGCCTTTTTCATGATCTTTTGCCCACAGTTTTGGGGTTTTACGGCGATTTATAACAACCTTAAGACCAGTTACATGTTTGAGAGTTATGACCAAAAACTCGTCGCTTTCGTGTTTATGGCCATTTTCATGAGTTATTGCCCATAGTTTTTTTGTTCCAGTTGGATTTGCAGGGCTTATAAGACATGTTACATGTTTGAGATATATGACTAAAACTCGTAGTTTTCGTGTTTTTTGGCTGTTTTCATGAGCTATTGCCCACAATTAAGGGGTTTAGGGAGATTTACAATGACCTTAAGACCTGATACATGTTGGAGAGATATGACCCTAAAGTCGTTGTTTTTGCATTTTATGGCTGTTTTCATGAGCTATTGCCCACAGTTTTATAGTTCTTGGGCGATTTACATCAACGTTATGACCCAATAAATGTTTGAGAGTTATGACCAAAAACTCATCATTTTCGTGTTTTATGGTCGTTTTCATGAGTTATTACCCACAGTTTTGGGGTTCCATGCGGATTTGCATGGCTCATAAGAACCCTTACATGTTTGAGAGTTATGACCAAGAACTCATGGTTTTCACGTTTATGGCCATTTTCATGAGTTAGTGCCCACATTTTTTTGGTTCCAGCTGGATTTGCAAGGTCTGTAAGACCCGCTACATGTTTCAGAGTTATGACCAAAAACCCGTCGTTTTCTTGTTTTATGGTCATTTTCAGGAGTTATTGCCCATAGTTTTTGGTTTCCAGGCGGATTTTCGTGCCTCGTAAGAACCTTTAATGTTTGAGATATATGATCAGAAACTCGTCATTTTCTCAATTTATGGCCATTTTCATGAGCTATTGCCCATAGTTTTGGGGTTCCAGGGCGATTCACAACGACCTGAAGACCCGATACCTGTTTATGAGTTCTGACCGGAAACTTGTCGTTTTCGCGTTTTATGGCCGTTTTCATGAGCTATTGCCCGCAGTTTTGGGTTTCTAGGGCATTTTACATCAACCTTAAGACACGATACATGTTTGAGAATTATCACAAAAATCTCGTCATTTTCGCGTTTTATGGCCTTTTTCATGAGCCTTTGCCCACAGTTTGGGGTTTCAGGACGATGTACAACAACCTTAAGACCCGTTACAAGTTTGAGAGTTATGACCAAAAACTAATTGTTTTCATGTTTATGGTCATTCTCATGATTTGTTGCCCATAGTTTTTGGGTTCTAGTTGGATTTTCAAGGCCTATAAGACCTGTTACATGTTTGACATGTATGACTAAACTCGTATTTTTCGTGTTTTGTGGATGTTTTCATGAGCTATTGCCCATAGTTTAGGGGTTCTAGGGCAATTTACAACGACCTTAAGACCTGATACATGTTGGAGAGATATGACCAAAAACTCGCTGTTTTTGCGTTTTTTGGGTGTTTTCATGAGCTATTGCCCATAGTTTTGTGGTTCTGGGCGATTTACATCAATGTTATGACCCGATAAATGTTTGAGAGTTATGACCAAAAATTTGTCATTTTCGTATTTTATGGTCGTTTTCATGAGTTATTACCCATAGTTTTTCGGTTCCATGCGTATTTGCATGGCCCGTAAGAACCCTTACATGTTGTAGAGATATGACTAGAAAGTCGTGGTTTTCGCGTTTTATGGACGTTTTCATGAGCTATTAGCCACTGTTTTGGGGTTCCAGGGAGATTTACAATGACCTTAAGACCTGATACATGTTGGAGAGATATGACCAAAAACTCGCTGTTTTCGCGTTTTATGGCTGTTTTCATGAGCTATTGCCCACAATTTTGTGGTTCTAGGGCGATTTACATCAACGTTATGACACGATACATGTTTAAGAGTTATGACCAGAAACTCGTCATTTGCGTGTTTTATGGTCGTTTTCATGAGTTATTACCCACAGTTTTGGGTTTCCAGGGCATTTTACATCAACCTTAAGACACGATATATGTTGGAGAGTTTTGACAAAAAAAACTGGTCATTTTCGCGTTTTATGGCCTTTTTTCATGAGCTTTTGCCCATAGTTTTGGGGTTTACGGCAATTTATAATAACCTTAAGACCCGTTACATGTTTGAGAGTTATGACCAAAAATTCGCCGCTTTGGCGTTTATGGCCATTTTCATGAGTTATTGCCCATAGTTTTTGGGTTCCACTTGGATTTGCAGGGCCTATAAGACATGTTACATGTTTGAGATATATGACTAAAACTCATAGTTTTCGTGTTTTATGGCCGTTTTCATGAGCTATTGCCCACAGTTAAGGGGTTCCAGGGAGATTCACAACGACCTTAAGACATGATACATGTTGGAGAGATATGACCCAAAACTCACCGTTTACGTGTTTTATGGTTGTTTTCATGAGCTATTTCCCACAGTTTTATAGTTCTAGGGTGATGTACATCAACGTTATGACCCGATACATGTTTGAGAGTTATGACCAAAAACTCGTCATTTTCGTGTTTTATGGTCGTTTTCATGAGTTATTACCCACAGTTGTTGGGTTCCATGCGGATTTTCATGGCTCGTAAAAACCCTTACATGGTTGAGAGTTATGACCAAAAACTCGTGGTTTTCACGTTTATGGCCATTTTCATGAGTTATTGCCCACAATTTTTGGGTTCCAGCTGGATTTGCTAGGTCTGTAAGACCCGCTACATGTTTCAGAGTTATAACCAAAAACCCATCGTTTTCTTGTTTTATGGTCATTTTCATGAGTTATTGCCCATAGTTTTTGGGTTCCAGGCGGATTTTCGTGCCTCGTAAGAACCTTTAATGTTTGACAGATATGATCAGAAACTCGTCGTTTTCGCGTTTTATGGCCGTTTTCATGAGCTATTGCCCACAGTTTTGGGGTTCTAGGGCGATTTACAACGACCTTAACACCTGATCCCTGTTTGTGAGGTATGACCAGAAACTCGTCGTTTTCGCGTTTTATGGCCGTTTTCATGACCTATTGCCCGCAGTTTTGTGTTTCTAGGGCATTTTACATCAACCTTAAGACACGATACATGTTTGAGAGTTATCAATAAAAACTCGTCATTTTCGCGTTTTATGGCCTTTTTCATGAGCTTTTGCCCATAGTTTGGGGTGTCAGGACGATTTACAACAACCTTAAGACCCGTTACATGTTTGAGAGTTATGACCAAAAACTCGTTGTTTTCGTGTTTATGGCCATTTTCATGATTTATTGCCCATAGTTTTTGGGTTCAAGTTGGATTTGCAAGGCCTGTAAGACATGTTACATGTTTGACATATATGACTAAAACTCGTAGTTTTCGTGTTTTGTGGATGTTGTCATGAGCCATTGCCCATAGTTTAGGGGTTCCAGGGCGATTTACAACGACCTTAAGACCTGATACATGTTGGAGAGATATGACCAAAAACTCGTTGTTTTCGCGTTTTATGGCTGTTTTCATGAGCTATTGCCCATAGTTTTGTGGTTCTAGGGCGATTTACATCAACGTTATGACCCGATACATGTTTGAGAGTTATGACCAAAAACTTGTCATTTTCGTATTTTATGGTCGTTTTCATGAGTTATTACCCATAGTTTTTGGGTTCCATGCGTATTTGCATGGCTCGGAAGAACCCTTACATGTTGTAGAGATATGACCAGAAAGTCATGGTTTTTGCGTTTTATAGACGTTTTCATGAGCTATTACCCACAGTTTTGGGGTTCCAGGGCGATTTACAACGACCTTAAGACCTGATACATGTTGGAGAGATATGACCAAAAACTCGTCGTTTTCGCGTTTTATGGCTGTTTTCATGAGCTATTGCCCACAATTTTGTGGTTCCAGGGCGATTTACATCAACGTTATGACCCGATACATATTTGTGAGTTATGACCAGAAACTCGTCGTTTTCGCGTTTTATGGCCGTTTTCATGTGCTATTCCCCGCTGTTTTAGGTTTCCAGGGCATTTTACGTCAACCTTAAGACACGATACATGTTTGAGAGTTATGATAAAAAATGGTCATTTTCGCGTTTTATGGCCTTTTTCATGAGCTTTTGCCCACAGTTTTGGGGTTTTACTGCGATTTTCATGAGTTATTGCCCATAGTTTTTTGGTTCCAGTTGGATTTGCAGGGCCTATAAGACATGTTATGTTTGAGATATATGACTAAAACTCGTAGTTTTCATGTTTTATGGCCGTTTTCATGACCTATTGCCCACAGTTAAGGGGTTCCAGGGAGATTTACAACGACCTTAAGACATGATACATGTTGGAGACATATGACCCAAAACTCGCTGTTTTCGTGTTTTATGGATGTTTTCATGAGTTATTGCCCACAGTTTTATAGTTCTAGGGCGACTTACATCAACGTTATGACCTGATACATGTTTGAGCGTTATGACCAAAAACTCGTCATTTTCGTGTTTTATTGTCGTTTTCATGAGTTATTACCCACAGTTTTTGGTTCCATGCGGATTTGCATGGCTCATAAGAACCCTTACATGTTTGAGAGTTTTGACCAAAAACTCGTGGTTTTCACGTTTATGGCCATTTTCATGAGTTATTGCCCACAATTTTTGGGTTCCAGCTGGATTTGCAAGGTCTATAAGACCCGCTACATGTTTGAGAGTTATGACCAAAAACCCGTCGTTTTCTTGTTTTATGGTCATTTTCATCATTTATTGCCCATAGTTTTTGGGTTCCAGGCGGATTTTCGTGCCTCGTAAGAACCTTTAATATTTGAGAGATATGATCAGAAACTCGTCGTTTTCGCGTTTTATGGCCGTTTTCATGAGCTATTGCCCACAGTTTTGCGGTTCTAGGGCGATTTACAACGACCTTAAGACCCGATACCTGTTTGTGAGTTAACACAAAAACTCGTCGTTTTCGCGTCCTATGGACGTTTTCATGAGCTTTTGCCCATAGTTTTGGGGTTTCGGGATGATTTACAACAACCTTAAGACACGTTACATGTTTGAGAGTTATGACCAAAAACTCGTTGTTTTCGTGTTTATGGCCATTTTCATGATTTATTGCCCATAGTTTTTGGGTTCCAGTTGGATTTGCATGACCTGTTACATGTTTGAGATATATGACTAAAACTCCTAGTTTTCGTGTTTGGTGGACGTTTTCATGAGCTATTGACCATAGTTTAGGGGTTCAAGGGCGATCTACAACGACCTTAAGACCTGATACATGTTGGAGAGACATGACCAAAAACTCGTTGTTTTTGCGTTTTATGGCTATTTTCATGAGCTATTGCCCACGGTTTGTGGTTCTAGGACGATTTACATCAACATTATGACCCGATACATGTTTGAGAGTTATGACCAAAAACTCGTCATTTTCGTGTTTTATGGTCGTTTTCATGAGTTATTACCCACCGTTTTTTGGGTTCCATGCGGATTTGCATGGCTCGTAAGAACCCTTACGTGTTATAGAGATATGACCAGAAAGTCATGGTTTTCGCGTTTTATAAACGTTTTCATGAGCTATTGCCCACAGTTTTGGGGTTCCATGGCGATTTACAACGACCTTAAGACCCAATACATGTTTGAGAGTTATGACCAAAAACTCGTCGTTTTCGCGTTTTATGGCCGTTTTCATGAGCTATTGCCCGCATTTTTGGGTTGCCAGGGCATTTTACATCAACCTTAAGACACGATAAATGTTTGAGAGTTATGACAAAAAAACTCGTCATTTTCGCGTTTTATGCCCTTTTTCATGAGGTTTTGCCCACAGTTTTGGGGTTTTACGGCGATTTATAACAACCTTAAGATATGTTACATGTTTGAGAGTTATGACCAAAAACTCATCGCTTTCCTGTTTATGGACATTTTCATGAGTTATTGCCCATAGTTTTTGGGTTCTAGTTGTATTTGCAGGGCCTATAAGACATGTTACATGTGTGAGATATATGACTAAAACTCGTAGTTTTCATGTTTTTGGCCTTTTTCATGAGCTATTGCACACAGTTTAGGGGTTCCGGGCTATTTACAACGACCTTAAGACCCGATAAATTTTAGAGAGATATGACCCAAAACTTGCTGTTTTCGCGTTTTATGGCTGTTTTCATGAGCTATTGCCCACAGTTTTATGGTTCTAGGGCGATTTACATCAATGTTATGACCCGATACATGTTTGAGAGTTATGACCAAAAACTCGTCATTTGCGTGTTTTATTGTCGTTTTCATGAGTTATTACCCAAAGTTTTTGGGTTCCATGCGGATTTGCATGGATCGTAAGAACCCTTGGCTGTTGGAAAGATATGACCAAAAAGTCATGGTTTTCGCTTTTTATAGACTATTTCATGAGTTATTGCCCGCAATTTTTGGGTTCTAGCTTGATTTGCAAGGCCTGTAAGACCCGCTACATGTTTGAGAGTTATGACCAAAAATCTGTCGTTTTCTTGTTTTATGGTCATTTTCATGATTTATTGCCCATACGTTTTGGGTTCCAGGCGGATTTTCGTTCCTCGTAAGAACCTTTAATGTTTGAGAGATATGATCAGAAACTCGTCGTTTTCGCGTTTTATGGCCATTTTCATGAGCTATTGCCCACAGTTTTGGGGTTCTAGGGCGATTTACAATGACCTTAACACCTGATCCCTGTTTGTGAGGTATGACCGAAAACTCGTCGTTTTCGCGTTTTATGGCCGTTTTCATGAGCTATTTCCTGCAGTTTTGTGTTTCTAGGGCATGTTACATCAACCTTAAGACACGATACATGTTTGAGAGTTATCACAAAAAACTCGTCATTGTCCCGTTTTATGGCCTTTTTCGTGAGCTTTTGCCCACAGTTTTGCGGTTTAAGGACGATTTACAACAACCTTAAGACCTGTTACATGTTTGAGAGTTATGACCAAAAACTCGTTGTTTTCATGTTTATGGCCATTTTCATGATTTATTGCCCATAGTTTTTGGGTTCTAGTTGGATTTGCAAGGCCGGTAAGACCTGTTACATGTTTGAGATATATGACTAAAACTCGTAGGTTTCGTGTTTTGTGGACGTTTTCATGAGCTATTGCCCATAGTTTAGGGGTTCCAGGGCGATTTACAACGACCTTAAGACCTGATACATGTTGGAGAGACATGACCAAAAACTCATTGTTTTCGCGTTTTATGGCTATTTTCATGAGGTATTGCCCACGGTTTTGTGGTTCTAGGACGATTTACATCAACGTTATGACGCGATACATGTTTTAGAGTTATGACCAAAATCTCGTCATTTTCGTGTTTTATGGTCGTTTTCATGAGTTATTACCCATAGTTTTTGGGTTCCATGCGGATTTCATTGGCTTGTAAGAACCCTTACGTGTTGTAGACATATGACCAGAAAGTCATGTTTTTTGCGTTTTATAGACGTTTTCATGAGCTATTGCCCACAGTTTTGGGGTTCCAGGGCGATTTACAACGACCTTAAGAACCGATACATGTTTGAGAGTTATGACCAAAAACTCGTCGTTTTCGCATTTTATGGCCGTTTTCATCAGCTATTGCCCGCGGTTTTGGGTTTCCAGGGCATTTTACATCAACCTTAAGACACGATAAATGTTTGAGAGTTATATCAAAAAAAACTCGTCATTTTCGCATTTTATGGCCTTTTTCATGAGCTTTTGCCCACAGTTTTGGGGTTTAACGGCGATTTATAACAACCTTAAGATCTGTTACATGTTTGAGAGTTATGACCAAAAACTCATCGCTTTCCTGTTTATGGCCATTTTCATGAGTTATTGCCCATAGTTTTTGGGTTCTAGTTGTATTTGCAGGGCCTATAAGACATGTTACATGTGTGAGATATATGACTAAAACTCGTAGTTTTCATGTTTTCGGCCTTTTTCATGAGCTATTGTCCACAGTTTAGGGGTTCCAGGCTATTTACAACGACCTTAAGACCTGATACATTTTAGAGAGATATGACCCAAAACTCGCTGTTTTCGCGTTTTATGGTTGTTTTCATGAGCTATTGCCCACAGTTTTATGGTTCTAGGGCGATTTACATCAACGTTATGACCCGATACATGTTTGAGAGTTATGACCAAAAACTCGTCATTTCCGTGTTTTATGGTCGTTTTCATGAGTTATTACCCACAGTTTTTGGGTTCCATGCGGATTTGCATGGATCGTAAGAACCCTTGCATGTTGGAAAGATATGACCAAAAAGTCATGGTTTTCGCGTTTTATAGACTATTTCATGAGTTATTGCCCACAATTTTTGGGTTCCAGCTTGATTTGTAAGGCCTGTAAGACCCGCTACATGTTTGAGAGTTATGACCAAAAATCTATCGTTTTCTTGTTTTATGTTCATTTTCATAATTTATTGCCCATACTTTTGGGGTTCCAGGCGGATTTTCGTGCCTCGTAAGAACCTTTAATGTTTGAGAGATATGATCAGAAACTCGTCGTTTTCGCGTTTTATGGCCGTTTTCATGAGCTATTGCCCAAAGTTTTGGGGTTCTAGGGCGATTTACAACGACCTTAACACCTGATCCCTGTTTGTGAGGTATGACCGGAAACTCGTCGTTTTCGCGTTTTATGGCCGTTTTCATGAGCTATTGCCTGCAGTTTTGTGTTTCTAGGGCATTTTACATCAACCTTAAGACACGATACGTGTTTGAGAGTTATCACAAAAAACTCGCCATTTTCGCGTTTTATGGCCTTTTTCATGAGCTTTTGCCCACAGTTTTGCGGTTTAAGGACGATTTACAACAACCTTAAGACCCGTTACATGTTTGAGAGTTATGACCAAAAACTCGTTGTTTTCATGTGTATGGCCATTTTCATGATTTATTGCCCATAGTTTGTGGGTTCCAGTTGGATTTGCAAGGCCTGTAAGACCTGTTACAAATTTGAGATATATGACTAAAACTCATAGGTTTCGTGTTTTGTGGACGTTTTCATAAGCTATTGCCCATAGTTTAGGGGTTCCAGGGCGATTTACAACGACCTTAAGACCTGATACATGTTGGAGAGACATGACCAAAAACTCGTTGTTTTCGCGTTTTATGGCTATTTTCATGAGGTATTGCCCACGGTTTTGTGGTTCTAGGACGATTTACATCAACGTTATGACGCGATACATGTTTTAGAGTTATGACCAAAATCTCGTCATTTTCGTGTTTTATGGTCGTTTTCATGAGTTATTACCCATAGTTTTTGGGTTCCATGCGGATTTGCATGGCTCGTAAGAACCCTTACGTGTTGTAGACATATGACCAGAAAGTCATGGTTTTTGCGTTTTATAGACGTTTTCATGAGCTATTGCCCACGGTTTTGGGGTTCCAGGGCGATTTACAACGACCTTAAGACCCGATACATGTTTGAGAGTTATGACCAAAAACTCGTCGTTTTCGCGTTTTATGGCCGTTTTCATGAGTTATTGCCCGCAGTTTTGGGTTTCCAGGGCATTTTACATCAACCTTAAGACACGATAAATGTTTGAGAGTTATGACAAAAAACTCGTCATTTTCGCGTTTTATGGCATTTTTCATGAGCTTTTGCCCACAGTTTTGGGGTTTTACGGTGATTTATAACAACCTTTAGATCTATCACATGTTTGAGAGTTATGACCAAAAACTCGTCGCTTTCGTGTTTATGGCCATTTTCATGAGTTATTGCCCATAGTTTTTGGGTTCCAGTTGTATTTGCAGGGCCTATAAGACATGTTACATGTTTGAGATATATGACTAAAACTCGTAGTTTTCGTGTTTTATGGCCGTTCTCATGAGCTATTGCCCATAGTTTAGCGGTCCCAGGGCGATTTACAACAACCTTAAGACCTGATACATGTTGGAGATATATGACCCAAAATTCGCTGTTTTCGCGTTTTATGGCTGTTTTCATGAGCTATTGCCCACAGTTTTATGGTTCTAGGGCGATTTACATCAACGTTATGACCCGTTACATATTTGAGAGTTATGACCAAAAACTCGTCATTTTCGTGTTTTATGGTCGTTTTCATGAGTTATTACCCACAGTTTTTGGGTTCCATGCGGATTTGCATGGCTTGTAAGAACCCTTACATGTTTGAGAATTATGACCAAAAACTCGCCGCTTTCGCGTTTGTGGCCATTTTCATGAGTTATTGCCCACAATTTTTGGGTTCCAGCTGGATTTGCAAGGCTTGTAAGACCCACTACATGTTTGAGAGTTATGACCAAAAACCCGTCGTTTTCTTGTTTTATGGTCATTTTCATGAGTTATTGCCCATAGTTTTTGGGTTCTAGGCGGATTTTCGTGCCTCGTAAGAACCTTTAATGTTTGAGAGATATGATCAGAAACTCGTCGCTTTCACGTTTTGTGGCCGTTTTTATGAGCTATTGCCCACAGTTTTGGGGTTCCAGGGTGATTTACAACGACCTTAAGACTCGATACATGTTTGTGAGTTATGACCAGAAACTCGTCGTTTTCGCGTTTTATGGCCGTTTGCATGAGCTATTGCCCACAGTTTTGGGTTTCCAGGGCATTTTACATCAACCTTAAGACACGATACATGTTTGTGTGTTATCACAAAAAAACTCGTCATTTTCGCGTTTTATGGCATTTTCATGAGCTTTTGCCCCCACAGTTTTGGGGTTTCAGGATGATTTACAACAACCTTAAGACCCGTTACATGTTTGAGAGTTATGGCCAAAAACTCGTCGTTTTTGTGTTTATGGCCATTTTCATGAGTTAATGCCCATAGTTTTTGGGTTGCAGTTGGATTTCCAAGCCCTGTAAGACCTGTTACATGTTTGAGATATATGACTAAAACTCGTAGTTTTCGTGTTTTACGGACGTTTTCATGAGCTATTGCCCATAGTTTAGGTGTTCCAGGGCGATTTACAAGGACCTTAATACCTGATACATGTTGGAGAGATATGACCCAAAACTCGTTGTTTTCGCGTTTTATGGCTGTTTTCATGAGTTATTGCCCACAGTTTTGTGGTTCTAGGGCGATTTACATCAACGTTATGACCCGATACAAGTTTGAGAGTTATGACCAAAAACTCGTCGTTTTCGTGTTCATGGCCATTTCATGAGTTATTGCCCACATTTTTTGGGTTCCATGCGGATTTGCAAGGCCTGTAAGACCCGCTACATGTTTGAGAGTTATGACCAAAAACCCGTCGTTTTCTTGTTTTATGGTCATTTTCATGATTTATTGCCCATAGTTTTGGGGTTCCGGGGCGATTTACAACGACCTTAAGACTCGATACATGTTTGAGAGTTATGACCAAAAACTCGTCGCTTTCATGTTTATGGCCATTTCATGAGTTATTGCCCACAATTTTTGGGTTCCAGCTGGATTTTCAAGGCCTGTAAGACCCTCTACATGTTTGAGAGTTATGACCAAAAACCCGTCGTTTTCTTGCTTTATGGTCATTTTCATGATTTATAGCCCATAGTTTTTTGGTTCCAGGCAGATTTTCATGCCTCGTAGGAACCTTTAGTGTTTGAGAGATATGATCAGAAACTCGTCGTTTTCACGTTTTATAGCCGTTTTCATGAGCTATTGTCCACAGTTTTGTGCTTCCAGGGCGATTTACAATGACCTTAAGACCCGATACATGTTTGTGAGTTATAACCAGAAACTCGTCGTTTTCGTGTTTTATGGCCGTTTTCATGAGCTAATGCCCGCAGTTTTGGGTGTCCTGGGAATTTTACATCAAACTTAAGACACGATACATGTTTGAGAGTTATGACAAAAAAAACTCGTCATTTTCGCGTTTTATGGCCTTTTTCATGAGCTTTTGCCCACAGTTTTGGGGTTTTAGGCGATTTACAACAACCTTCAGACCTGTTACATGTTTGAGAGTTATGACCAGAAACTCATCGCTTTCGTGTTTATGGACATTTTCATGAGTTATTGCCCATAGTTTTGGGGTTCCAGCTGGATTTGCAGGGCCTATAAGACATGTTACATGTTTGAGATATATGACTAAAACTCATAGTTTTCGTGTTTTATGGACTTTTTCATGAGCTATTGCCCACAGTTTAGGGGTTCCAGGGTGATCACCCACAAGTGTAGGGGATCACAACAGTCTTCGCGGGTAGTATTGCCCAATTTATTGATTCAACACAAGGGGAGCCAAAGAATACTTGCAAGCCTTAACAACTGAGTTGTCAATTCAGCTGCACTTGGAAATAGTTCTTGCTCACAGAAGTTTATCAGTAGCAACAGTTTGATTGTAGCAACAGTGAAACAGGAGTAATAGTAACAGTAACGGTAACAGTGGGATTCGAGTGCGGTAGCCATAGGGATGGATGGACGGACGGACGTTGCATGGACGAGTCTAAACATGTAACTTCAAGATCTAATGCATTGCAGATAAATAATAACAAGCATCCAAGAACTAAACAATCCTAGGCATGTGCTCCAAATATAGTCATACATGCTCGCAATGAGAACTTGCAAAACATCTTCTGTCTAGCCAGCCCGTGGCTGCAGGGCCTCTAGGGAACTACTGGCAATTAAGGTGCTCCTTTTAATAGAGCACCAGAGCAAAGCATTAACACTCCGTGAACACATGTGATCCTCACACCATAGCCATCCCCTCCGGTTGTCCCCATTATTGTCACTTTGGGCCCTATGGATCCGGACAATCATATGTGTACACAACTTGCAGATAAGACCACAAACAATACTATCATAATGATTCAATAATAAGTTTAGATCTGAGATCATGGCACTCGGGCCCTAGTGACAAGAATTAAGCACAACAAGTTGCAACAAAGTCAAATAGCACTAATAGAGATACTAGGCACTATGCCCTAACAGATCTTATTCGATTACATGATAGAACTCATCCAATCCCTACCATCCCCAAGCCTACAGCGGGGGATTACTCACTCATGGATGAGCGAAACATTGATGGTTGATGGAGATGTGTTGGTGATGACGATGGTGATGATCCTCTCCAAATTCCCCGTCCCGGCAGGGTGCCAGAATGGAGTTTCTAGATCCGAATCTTGGTTTCTGGTGGCGGCGGCGGAGCGGAACTCTTTCTGGAAAACTATCGAACCTCTCTCGGTTTTTAGGTCGAAAGGCAACTTATAGGCGCAGAGGGAGGCCGAGGGGGTGGCTGCACCCCCCTAGGCGCGGCCAGTGGTGGGCTCGTGCCTGGCAGGGGTGTGGGCCCCCGAGGCCCCTTCTCCGCCTCGTCTTCTAGCTCCGTGGGTCTTCTGGTGAAATATATTTTTTGGCATATTTTCTGGGATTTTTCCTGATAGTTGATTTTCTGCACAAAAACTAGACACCAAGGTAATTCTGCTGAAAACAGCGTTAGTCCGTGTTAGTTGTATCCAAATCACACAAGTTTAGATGAGAAACAATAGCAAAAGTGTTCGGGAAAGTAGATACGTTTTGTAAGTATCAACTCCCCCCAAGATTAGCTTATTGCTTGTCCTCAAGTAATTCAGTTGAAAACTGAGTGCGATAAAAGAACTTTCACGAACACATTTGCTTCATATGATGTATATATTCTCAGCACAGGATTAGATGCTTAAACCATTCATAATAAGAAGTATGCAACTAAGTCTACTCAATAGTCATTGCAAGCTATGAAGAGAAACCAACTCAATAATAATAAGTAGCATGAAACATAAACATAAGCAACATTGAATGCTCATAGTAAGGTATGATAGAGTGGTATATCGCTTGCCTTTGTTTGTAGAGCACAATATAAATGCCAAGGCACCTCTGAAGTTCAAGTGAATACTAGAAGTAAATATATCAAAGATACAAGCATCAAAGTCATGACATAATTAACCAAGTTTTGGAACAAACACAAGAATGATAACTATGCTCTCAAGAAGGTGCTCATAGAATAAGTGGTGATTCAACAAGGGAGTGAAAATGGTTTTGAAAAGTTTGAAAGGCTTCCAAATGCTGAAAGGAAGGTACTCATTAGCTTTGAGCTCTCATTGCCCCTATCATAGGCATATTCATGTGGTTAAGGTGAAAGTGAGGTCCACTCTGAATCATATGCTTGACATACCATAGACTGAAAATCCCAAGTCCCTTGAGTACGAGGATCACACCGCATGCTACTCAACTTTGGTTACCTGTAAGTTCTTGACATTGTAAATACATGCATATCATAGAGAACTGCCAACGGGGTACCCCCCTGCACATGATACAGGAGCTATCCCTGATCAAAATGACAAGGCAAGCAGACAATGAGCATCTCAGCGATCTTTTTATTTACTATATGCATAGATTTTTATTGAGGATGCTTCATAAATGCTCATTATGGTGATGCTGCAAGTTTCCACCATGATTAGGCATGGCTTAGGCTAGCGGCCCAGGCGTTTCTCTAACACAATGTATAGACTCCATGAACTCACAAGCTCCCCTTTTATTTCACATCGTCGACATCCGCAATCAAAAGAGCAAAGTATCAACTGGATAGGATATCCAAAAATTGTTGAAAGCGTTCCCCATGACAACACGGTTCTGCTGACTCCTAGCATATAATTTGAAAGCATATAACTTTCATGGACCAGTCACAATGGTTCAGGATTATTAAGTGCAAGGAATAAAGTGTGCCATCAAGTTCGTGAGAGCTTTACTAACTAACTTTCTCAAAATAGACTAACATTTTATTTTGGAAGAAAACATGGCATATTGAATATGCGCTGAAATAGCAAATGAAGATAATAGGTAGGTATGGTACACACAGTTGGCAATATTGGTTTGGGGGAGTTGGAAACACAGGTAGAGCTAGTACTCAGTGCAAATGAAGGCTAGCAAAGGAGAGGGAGCGACAAACGAGAGAGCAATAATAGTCATATTCATGCTTGCAACAAAACAGGACTAATTATGGCATGAAAGTGATACAAGAACTCTAAGGCAAAATAAATCGTCGAGGCTTACTGACTATTGTTTAGTCATATGCATGCGTGAGCATGTGCCAAGTCGATTAACATGAAACATTCAGAGGAGGATACCACAATATCATACCAAAGTATGAATAAAACAATGTAAGGAAACATTCATATGACATGCTACAACCTATTAGCAAGTTGGAGCTAATCATAGACAAGCTAGAACTACTAAGCATCCATAATGACATACACCTTACACAAACAGGCTAAGCATGCTCAGCATGATGAGTATATGTACAAAAATGAAAACAAATAGAGTTCGTTACCGGCCTCTTACCACACCTCGAGTTGTCTTAATCTTCATTATTTCCCTTCACTTGTGTGAATTGAATAATAACATGAAACCAAAATCCACCGAGGACGGCTGAACCTTGCAAAGAACTCACAAAACCAAAGAGGAACAAGAAATATTTTTAGTGTTTTCGATTTTTTAGAAACAAGCAAACAAAGAAAAACCAAACAAAGAAAAAGCAAACCAAACAAAGCAAAATATTTTTGGATTTTTCTTTTAAGGCAAACCAAAATAAAGGAACAAAGAAACAAACCAAGAGAAACAACAAAAATATTTTTGGTATTTTTGTGTTTTTTGAGAAAGAAGAAACAAAAACCAAAAAGAAAGCGAAACAATGGATATAAAAAGAACTGACCGAACATGATATATAGATGAGTGTGATGTCAGTATACCTCCCCCCAAGCTTAGGCTTTTGGCCTAAGTGGGGCTCAATCCCATGGTGCCCAAGTAGATGCACCTCCGTAGTATGACGAGGAGGCTCCCTCGTCCTGGTACGAGCTCGAGGATTCCCCCGTGTAGTGTACAGCGGGGTCATATGAGGGCGCTTCCTCCTGATAGTGCCCATGGAAGTTAAAAGAGCACAACATCTCATCCATCTCCTCCTTGGAGCATGACAAAGGTTCCTAAGAAATACTAAACAAAGTGGTTTGGAGGATAGGGATCTCTCTCTTCCCCGTCAATAAACAGCATTCTATAAACCAAGTTCTCAAGGGTAGAGCTAGTGGTGACAAAGTGATGTGCCTTCATGGCAGCAACATCAAGCCTCTTAGGAGCCAAGACTGTATCATTTGGATCAACAGCAATGTCCATGGCAGCAGCAACACGTGTAGCAATAATTCCCCCATAAATGGGTCCCTTAGCAGTTAAGCGACGACCAATGAGAGAACCAAGATTGTACTTGGTTTCATTGTTGAGTGCAGCAGCTAAGAAAGCCAAATGATAACTAGAAATATTACTAGTGTTCTCCCTACCAAGAACACTAGTGGCAAGATAGTAAGAGAAGTACCTGATGGCTGGAAGCTGAATGTTTCTTATCTTTCCCCGTTGAGCTCTACGGTTATCATCATTGGTTATTCCGTGATAGAGCTCCAATAAATCAGCGGGTTGAGCTGGAATCTTCTTTGCTGACCCAGCTGTACCAAGTCCTAGAGCTTCACAAAATTTCTACAATGTCATATGGTAAGACCTGCCATAAACTTTGAAAGAAACATCTCGATGCAACAAGATGTTAGTGAAGGAGAAGCTCTCCACAAATGTTTTAGTGAGCGTAGCATATTGCACGCTCTCATCCTGCATAAGACTTGTTAGACCATCCCTCCGAACCAAAGTCATAAAATCATCAAGAATCCCAGCAGCTCGCAAGAAGGTTTGCAAGGAAAGGTGGAGGGATGCGCATCCCCCTCATCTCCCTCGTCACCAAATCGCGGAGTGATGAGATCCTCATTGTATGAGGGACTGACACTGGTGGATGATCTTGGAAGCCTTGCCCTTCTAGGTGCATCACCCTCAAATATTTCACCAAATGTGTGGTGGTCCATGACCTCTCTTTTCTGAAATTTTAGACAAGCATCAAACCAAGTGATTTCTAAGTTGATAAATGATAAGCAACTACTATAGGAACTTGCTAGAGGGCTACACATGCATCAAAATAAAGTTTCTAAGCATAGAACAAGCATGCAAGCTCAAACAACCTGACATCTATCGCAGCAAAATACTCAAGATACAATCTACCAATCACAAATCTAATTGGACAAGTGGAGGAGGCACAAACCAAGGAGCAATCTCTCCAAAAATCAGCAGCAAAGAGGGGCTGAGCAAGGAGATCGAAAATCACGAGCAAGAACAACAAGAACTCGAGCTTGAGCAAGTTTTCTGGTGTTTTTCGGGAGAGAGAAAGAAGATGGTTGTGAGGGGTCACCTTGAAGGGGCCCAAGTGGGCCAGACCCCCCTAGGAGCCAACCACAGGTAGGCCGCGCCTACCATGGGTGTGGTGGCCTGGGGTGGCTCCCGGGTCACTTCAGGTGTCCCTCTTCCCCTTTTTTCGAGGAAAAAATTATTTTGAATTTTTTGGGATTTTTCCGGAAACTTTATTTTTGGCCAATTTTCAGGGTATGAAAATTGATTTTCTCGCAGAAATAGTTTTTTCAGAAGAAGCAAAAGCAAACCAAAATCCAAACTGCAGAAGTTCTAATACAAACTAATAAGCAAACAACTAGCAAAACCAAAGCTAGCAAAAGAAAGGCAAAAGACTAGGAAGGAGAAAAGTAAAAGAAAGAAAGTATAACCATAGTGAAAACGTTATTTTGTTCATTAAAATCCTTTTGTTAACATGGTTGATCAAGTCTTGTTACCAAAACAATCTTATATGATACAAAACTTTGCATTCCACAAGGTGATTAGGTTACCTCATACTTGATAGCCATGGTCCCAATCATAATAGTTTCAAAATTTTCTTGTGGAATGGGACAATATATTTCTCCAACCTTGATGCTCTCAATATTTTCAAAGAATTCAGGCAATAGCTCTTAATGTTGGAGATATGCCCTAGAGGCAATAATAAATGTAGTTATTATTATATCTTTGTGTTTATGATAAATGTTTACATTCATGCTATAACAGTATTAACCGGAAACATTAATACTTGTGTGATTTGTAAACTAAATTAGAGTCCCTAGAAAAGCCTCTTTATAATACTAGCTTGTTGGTTAATAGATGATCATGGTTTCCTGATCATGAACATTGAGATGTTGTTGACAACAAGATCATATCATTAGGAGAATGGTATGATGGACATACTCCTATAGATAAGCGTAGCATAAAGATCAAGTCATTTTAATAGTTCAATTGCTATAAGCTTTCTGATACATAGTAACCTAATTCCTTCGACCATGAGATCATGCTTATCACCATCATCGGAAGGATGCTTTGATGACATCAAACACCACACCGTAACTGGGTGGCTATAAAGGTGGCATTGAGTATTCGAAAAGTATGGGTTGAGACACATGAATCAAGAGTGGGATTTGTTAATCCATATGATGGATAGATATACTCTGGGCCCTCTCGGTGGAATGTCATCCAATTAACTTGCAAGCATGTGACTGGCTCACAAGGGATCACATATCACGGGAACGAGAAAAGAGTACTTATCAGTAACAAGGTTGAACTAGGTATGCAGAGATACCGACGATCAAAACCTCGGATAAGTAAACTATCGTGAGACAAAGGGAAATTGGTATCGTATGTAAGTGGTTCATTCGATCGCAAAGTAATCGTAGAAATATGTGGGAGCTATATGAATTTCCAGATTTCTCTATTGGTTATTGATAGGAGAAGTGTCTCGATCATGTCCGCATAATTCACGAACCATAGGGAGACACGCTACATGTTTGATAGGAGAAGTGTCTCGATTCAGATCTGAGATCCTGGCACTCAGGCCCTAGTGACAAGTATTAAGAACAACAAGTTGCAACAAAGTCAAATAGCACTAATAGAGATACTAGGCATTATGCCCTAATAGATCTTATTCGATTACATGATAGAACTCATCCAATCCCTACCATCCCCAAGACTACAGCGGGGGATTACTCACTCATGGATGAGAGAAACATTGATGGTTGATGGAGATGCGTTGGTGATGACGATGGCGATGTTCCTCTCCAAATTCCTCGTCCCGGCAGGGTGCCAGAACGGAGTTTCTGGATCCGAATCTTGGTTTCTGATGGTGGCGGTGGAGTAGAACTCTTTCTGGAAAACTATCGAACACCCCTCGATTTTTAGGTCAAAAGGCAACTTATAGGCGCAGAGGGAGGCCGAGGAGGTGCTTAGGGTGGCTGCACCCCCCTAGGCGCGACTAGTGGTGGCCTCGCGCCTGGCAGGGGTGTGGGCCCCCATGCCCCTTCTCCGTCTCGTCTTCTGGCTCCGTGGGTATTTTTGTGAAATATAATTTTTGGCATATTTTCCGAGATTTTTCCTGATAGTTGATTTTCTGCACAAAAACTAGACACCAAGGTAATTCTGCTGAAAACAGCGTCAGTCTGTGTTAGTTGTATCCAAATCACACAAGTTTAGAAGAGAAACAATAGAAAAAGTGTTCGAGAAAGTAGATACATTTTGGACATATCACAGGGCGATCTACAACGACCTTAAGACCAAATACATGTTGGAGAGATATGACCCAAAACTCGCTGTTTTCGTGTTTTATGCTGTTTTCATGAGCTATTGCCCACAGTTTTATGGTTCTAGGGCGATTTACATCAATGTTATGACCCGATACATGTTTGAGAGTTATGACCAAAAACTTGTCATTTTCGTGTTTTATGGTCGTTTTCATGAGTTGTTACCCGCTGTTTTTGGGTTCCATGCGGATTTGCATGGCTCTTAAGAACCCTTACATGTTATAGAGATATGACCAGAAAGTCGTGGTTTTCATGTTCTATAGATGTTTTCATGAGCTATTGCCCATACTTTCGGGGTTTCAGGGCGATTTACAACGACCTTAAGACCTGATACATGTTTGAGAGTTATGACCAAAAACTCGTCGTTTTCATGTTTATGGCATTTCATGAGTTATTGCCCACAATTTTTGGGTTCCAGCTAGATTTGCAAGGCCTGTAAGACCCGCTACATGTTTGAGAGTTATGACCAAAAACCCGTTGTTTTCTTGTTTTATGGTCATTTTCATGATTTATTACCCATAGTTTTTGGGTTCCAGACGGATTTCATGCGTCGTAGGAACCTTTAGTGTTTGAGAGATATGATCAGAAACTCATCGTTTTCGCATTTTATGGCCGTTTTCATGAGCTATTGCCCACAGATTTGTGGTTCCATTGCGATTTACAATGACCTTAAGACCAGATACATGTTTGTGAGTTATAACCAGAAACTCGTCATTTTCGCGTTTTATGGCCATTTTCATGAGATATTGCCCGCAGTTTTGGGTTTCCAGGGCATTTTACATCAACCTTAAGACACGATACATGTTTGAGAGTTATGACAAAAAAACTCGTCATTTTCGTGTTTTATGGCCTTTTCATGTGGTTTTGCCTACAGTTTTGGGGTTTTAGGGCGATTTACAACAACCTTAAGACTTGTTACATGTTTGAGAGTGATGACCAAAAACTCGTCGCTTTCGTGTTTATGGCCATTTTCATGAGTTATTGTTGATACGTTGGAAACGTATCTATAATTTTTGATGCTCCGTGCTTGTTTAGTATCTACTTTATTTTACTTTTCCACACTTTGAGGTGCTTTTTACATGTTTTCTGGTACTAACCTATTAACAAGTTGCAACAGTGCCAGATGCCTATTTTCTGCTGTTTTTGGTTTCAGAAAAGTTAGTCAAGAAATATTCTCTGAATTGGACGGGACAAACGTCAAATTCAATTACTTTCCGTGGGGAACAAGAAGTCTAGAGGAGAGCCGGAGGGGCCATCCAGGGGGGCCAGACCCACCCCAGGCGCGGGTGGTCCTAGCCCCGCGCCTGGCTAGGGTTTGGTGGCTCTGGCCACCTTCTCGCTCTCCCCCTTCGTATATAGGAAGCCCTCGATGCAGAAACCCTAAACACCCGATCAAATATACACGAAACCGTCTGTAGCCGCCGCCACCATCATCCCTAGATCGGGGGATCTGAAGTTCTTCCCGGCACCCTGTCGGAGGGGAGATCATCCCGGAGGCCTTCTCTCCGGTATGATGCATGAGTAGTTCCACCTTGGACTATGGGTCCATGTAGTAGCTAGATGGTTGTATCTCCTGCTTTGTGCTTTCATGTATAGATCTTGTGAGCTTCGTTCATGATCAAAATCTAATCTGTTTGTAATCATGCATGTTGTGTTTGCGGGGATCCGATGGATATTGATATTATTATGTTGGTTTGATTAATGGTTTTGTCTTTATGATTCCATCATGTCTGTGTTGTTTGTGATCTTGCATGCTCTCCGTTGTTAGTAGCTATCTTGGCCAAGTAGTTGCTAGTGACTCCAAGAGGGGGTATTTATGCTCGATAGTGGGTTCATGCCTCTAGTTTCCAAGGGAAGTGACAGAAATCTCTTCGTTTGTAGATGTTTTGTTGCCACTAGGGAGAAAACAACGGTCTCTTGTTCATGGAACATGTGTACTGTTTACCTTACACACTTTGCTTAAAGAAGTTGTCTGTTGCTTGCAACTTAATACTGGAGGGGGTTCGGATGATAACCTGAAGGTGGACTTCTAGTCATAGATGCAGTTGCATGGCAGTCTATGTATATTGTAGTATTGCCCAATCAAATCTCATAGGATCTTTCTGACTAGTAATTGCATTGTTATGCCTTGCTCGGTTCCTGTCAATTGCCCTGCTATAATTTGTTTACCCTTCATGCTATGTTGTTTATCTAATGAGAGCACCTCTAGTGAACTATGGACTCCGGTCCAATCTTTACCATTGATACATCTTCAACTATTACTTGTTTACTTGTTGCAAACCATTACCTTCCACACCATACGTTTAAAATTTGTTACAGTAAACCGGTGAGCTTGACAACCTCACTGATTCGTTGGGGCAAAGTCTTGACTTTGTGTTGTGCAGGTCTCCATGTTGATAGCAACACATGTGTGACGTTTCCTTCCTCCTACTGGTTCGATAACCTCGGTTTCTTACTGAGGGAAACTTGATGATGTGCTGCTTCATACCTTCCTCTTGGGGTTTCCAACGAAGCATCCCACGACAAGTGCGGGGCGCCATCAAGCTCTTTCTGGCACCGTTGCCGGGGAGGCCAAGGACGTCTTTAGAAAGGGAGTCCTTCACTTCCTTTCTCTTTACTTTGTTTTTAGTTTCCTTTGTTTCTTTTGCTTGGTTTTGTTTGCCTCTTTTCAAAAAAAACCAAAAAATTAGTCTAGATTGGTTTGCTTGCTTTATTCAAAAACACAAAAAAATTAGTTCTTACTCTAGTTGCCACTTTGCTCTAGCTCACCATGTTGCTCCCAAGTTCGCCCTGAAAGATCTTGCAATAGGTAGTGGCTCCATAATTGGGAAAGATAATATTGAAGAATTCTTTAATTATGTTAGAAAGCATGAGGATATTGAGGATAAATCTATAGCAGAGCTTGCTCCTAATTATGAGATTGCTGCATCTTCTTTAGTTCATGTGTTGGAGGCTAGGTTTGTAAGCATTAACCCCTTCATACAATTCTTGTTCCTAAAACTAAAAGAAGAAAAGAATGCTGAAAAGAGAGAATGCGTCCTTGAAACTTCATCAAAAGAATTTCATGATGTTGCTAGGGAGGCCAAAAAGGTTTTTGAATGTTGTGGGTATTTCTGATAAAACTCAGCCTAGAGATGAATTCAATATACCCAAACCCTTTAACATTGTTGGAATGCATGAAGCCTTTGAAAAGAATTTTGATTGGATTGCCCCTGAAAATATTTTTGATGAAGGTAGTAGACCAAAGAGAGATGAGAAGGGATCCTCCAAAACCCTTTTGGATGAGATACCTTTCATAGTTGAAGATTTTGCAAGTATGAATGTTAATGCTTCTTCATTTGAAAATACTTGATTCTTCTTGCTTCTTGTGCCTAACTTAAAGGCGTTAAAGAAAAGTACTTGTTGGGAGATAACCCAAGAGTTTCCTAGTCTTGGAAGTTATTACTACTGTAATGACCTCTCCTTATCCTTTTTCTTTGCTTTTTGTGCCAAGAATGACCTCTAATGAGAGGGAAGTAAGATTTGGGGAGTTGCTGTCCCAAAATAGATTTCTGTGCTCCACCAAAAAAAATCGTGAGGAGGCTCTGTAACTCGGATTGAGCTCAAAATTTATGACTAAATCCCCCAGTATGTTGGCTAACTTTCATTAGTTCAACATGTTTTTATTTGAGCAACAGAAGATGTTCTAAAAAAATCAGTTTCTACATGCTGGTCTGTTTTGACAGATGTCGGCCATTATTTGCATTTGCTTCTTATTGATTCCTTTTTGAGTTCTCTTTAGGTGAATTGAGATTTTTGAAGGAGTTACTACAGTAGCTTGTGTTTTTAGTGAAAATCCTTGCTGTTCCAAAGCTTTGCCAGAGGTCTAATATCTTTTGAATACACTAATGTTGCTAATGAAGATTGTGTAAAGTTTTGTATGAAGGAAATAATTTCAGGTGTAAAGAGAGAATGATGAAATGAGATGAAGAATGGACAAAAGCTCAAGCTTGGGGATTCCACCATGGTGTCACCCCAAGAAATATCCAAGAGGTACAAGCGTCAAAGCTTGGGGATGCCCAAGGCATCCCCTTCTTCATCAATAAAAAGCTCAAGTCTGTCTAGACACTTCGTTTTATTGTTTCATGCACAGTTGTGTTATTCTTGGAGTGTCTTAGTTTTAGTTTGCTTTGGTTAGTTTGCTTAGTTTTCTAAAGTAGTTTGGACCCCCGTTCTCGTTGTGTTGTTTTGCAAATAAGTTTTCTTGGTGTTTGGAAAGGAGTAGTAAGTTCTTGCTTGAAGTGCAAAAGGAGCTTGCATTGACTGTGACTTAGACTTTAGCATGACATGCTAGGTGTTGTTTTAGCATTATGCTTAGTGATTATTGCTGTAGCATGTCTTGTTCTAAGCAATTGGGATTGCTTAGTGTGCCTTGAAGAAAATATGCGTTTTTTAGCATGCAAAGGCATAGTATTGTGGTATTATCCTTTGATGTTTTGCTTGGGTTGACTTGGCACATTCTCACACCATGTTATGACTATGACAAGTCACCATTAGCCTCTATGATTATTTAGTCCTTGACTTGTAGTACCACTCTTTGCTTTGATTAGTATGCTTTGTTGCACTGCATGATTATGGCCATTATTGCTCTCTGAGTTAGTTGCTCCCAGTCTTTTGCTAGCCTCCACTTGTGTGAGTAAGTTCTACTCATGCCTCCAACTCCCAAAAAACCAAGTTATTCCAAAGTGTCCACTATAAACTCCTATGCATGGTGTGTTACACCATTCCAAGTATATTCTTGTTTTCAACTATCTTCCAATTAAAAACTATTTTGTTATGTGAAAACTTAGTGATTAAAAGCCCTCACGAACTTGATGGCACAATTTATTCTTGCCCCTAATAAACTTGAACCATTGTGACAACTTTGTTGTATATGCTTGCACTTATAAGTTGGAATTAGCAGAACCGTGCTATCACGGGGAACGTTTTCAACATTGCACTTGTACCTTGTTGTACTTAGTTGATATCATGTTCTTTTTTCTATGGATGTCACTGGTGTGAAATAAAGAGGGAACTTGTAAGTCCATGGAGTTTGTATCCTGTGTTAGAGAAAAGTCTGGGCCGCTAGCCTAAGCCATGCCTAATCATGGTGGAAACTTGCAGCATCACCATAGTGACATCTATGAAGCATTCTTCTTATAAAAAAAGACACATTGAGAAAATAGGAAAGAGAGAGAAAAGCACCATATTCCAATGGTACATAAGAAGATTGCTGAGATGCTCATTATCTGCTTGCCTTGTCGCTTTGGCTATGGGAAAGCTCATGTACCATGTGCAAGGGGTACCCCGTTGGCGGTTCTCAATGATATGCAAATACTTATAGTGACAAGAACTTACCTGGACCCAAAGTTGAGTATGCATGAGGTGTGGCCCTCATATTTAAGGGACTTGAGATTGCCAACTTATACTTCGTCAAGCATATACTCCATCTTTGCCACTTTAACGTTAACCACTTCAAGATGCTTATGATAGGGGCAATGAGGGATCAAAGCTAACAAGAATGTGACAAAGTCTTTCCACAGAAGTCCTCCCAATACACAATGCTAGCTTGTCTACCAGGCACCAATGTAAGGATATATTTCCAATACACAATTCTAGTTAACCTGAAGATGCCAATGCAAGGGTCTTCCACTATGTAGTTGACTAAGCCAGAGCCCATATAGCATGTGGCTGTACACGGAAGCCACTGTACGAGAAACATGTTCAATCTCTAAGTCCCTGGGTGGTTTTCTTCTAGTGCACATACAAAAAGATAGCCATGTAAACATGGTTCTCTTTGTTGCCACCTTGTCCAAAATTGAGTATCCTCATTCCACCCAGGTGGTTCATTGAGTAATTGTTTTATTATATAAAATATATATTTTTCCAACACTTCATATAATCATATCATGTATTCCATCCCAAGTCTATAGCATGGCTAAGCATACTACAACTATGAGGTTTTCACTAAGGAAGATGGATTTCCTAATAGGACATAGCATAGCATAGTAATATAGTAGCCCTATCATGCATACTACAAAAATATCACTAAGTGTAGTGAAAATAGTAGGACATGGATGATAGTGTCACTTGCCTTTTTAGTAGAGAATATTGGGTCACTCCTTGATCTTGCAACAATCACACTCTTCAATTTTTTCTACAATTCAATCAAGCAATCACATATTCAAACTAACATTCAAACAATTCACCACATGAAATGATAAAAACAAATCAATGCATGCAAGCATGCAAAAGATTGTTTTATTTGGAAAAGTGGTTTCTAGTAGGCTCTAAACATTTTAAAGCTCATCAAATATGTTTTCAAATCTCAAAACTTGGTGTTTAGGGTCAAAGAGTTTAAAATTCATTTCCCAAAGGTTTTAGTCAAAAAGCATTTTTAAACCTAGATCAATATTTTTATTTAGCTAGAAATGCTTTTATTAAAAGATTTAATTCCTAAGTGTCACAAATATACTTTTAAATCTACAAGTTGGTTTCTATGGTCAGTATGTTCAAAATAATCCATTTACAAAAGATTTTACTCAAAAAACACTTCTAGAATAAATTTTATACTCAAAATAAGCCTAAACAAGTTTATGCATAAACAACCAATTTTACGGAAGCAAAATACTAAACAAAGTGCATGGTTGGAAAGGTTTTGTTTTCCTGATTCCAATGATATAAAATTTGCAAAATTTGGACGTGTGGATTAAAAGTTATGAATTTTGCAAGTTTAAACAATCCAAAATCATTTCTGGAATTTTATTCAAACAGGGCCGACACGTGTCTTAATTTTATTGGACGATACCGTTTCGCTGGGATCGACTGATGCGGTGCGTTGGATCTACTTAAATCGCACGGCACACAGCAATTGATACCGCTTCGATTAAATCTAATCTGAGCCACGCGATTAAAATCTAACGGCTATAGCGCAACTACCAGGATCTAGCGGCGATGGGCGACGGCGCGCGCTCAGGAGGTGACGTTGTCGATGAACTAGGACGCGCAGGAGAGAGTGAAGATGCTCACCAGCCTCGCAGGAGTGTGGCGATGCTCAACGTGGTCTCTGTTCGTCGAGGGGCGCTCAGGAGTAGCGGTGATTGCTCACCAGAGTTCGCGGTGGCGCCAGGTGTCTCTGTTTGTCGACGGGGGCGAGGTTACAGGCCACCAAAAGGCAAAAGGGAGGCGGTGTCATATGCAGGCGAGTGTGGCGAACGTGAGTGCATCATCGAGAGAGAGAGAGGGGTGGACGGAGCTTACGGGGAGGGGTCGCCGGAGAAGTGGCAGACGACGGTGGCGTTCAGAGCTCGTTCTTGCCGACGATTCGGAGCGCGCGCAAGCGTGTGCGGGGTACTGGGAGAATCACAAGAAGATGGGTATCAGGTTCGTGTGTACTGGGAGGCAAGGGGAGGTAGGACGATGGCGGATTTCACCGGAAAGGCTCGTCGGAGCAGAAAGTTTGCAGCAGCCAATTGGGACAGCCCGGTGGCAGAGAGGAGCTGGTGTTTGGGGGGAAACGAGGAGGAGGGCAAGGCGATTATGTACGCATGATTACTGCGAGTTTAACGTTTTAATTTACACGAATTTATTGCCAGAATTTATCGACTGAGAACGGCAGCGATGAATGGGGGGAGCTGGTCGCAGGGTTGAAGACGATGTGCTGGCCAGTGGGTCTCGTTCGTCAGCGAGGTGAGGAGATGTGTGTGGGGTCACCAAGTCAGCGACTGCGCGGGTGTGCTTGCGAGTGAAAAACGGTTCGGGGAGAGAGTGGGAGGTGGGCTATGCTGTTGGGCTTTAGTTGGGCCAGATGGGTTAGGTTGCTTTGTTTCTCTTTTTTTATTCAGAATCTTTTTCTTTTTCCTTTTATGTTTTGATTTTTGTTCAAATAATTTAAACACCACTTGAGTTCAAACCTCTACCAAACTCTGAGTATATTTTTATACTGTTTATTAACATATTCTAAAGTCCATTTTAGAACATTTCTTTTATTCTTTAGGGTATATTAATTATTTAAAATAGGCCCTTGTCTTAATTCAAATAAGATTTTACTAATGTTTTCAAACTCTATTTGAATTCTAAATTTTACCAAACCTCTTTCAGTAGGTTTTATTTATTCTTTAGTGCAAAATAATTCACTTTGAATTATTATTTAAAAATACCTTAATAAGATTTATATTTAAATTGGGAATTGTCTTTATTTAAATAAAATTGGATAAAAATCAATCCTTATGATTTTATTTAAATAATTATTTACTCTTTTAGTTAATCAATAAACTTTCATATTATTTGTTTGGCCAAGATTTAATTTGACTTTTAAATATTCCTTATTTATTTATTTCTTCCTTTGCCTTATAAAGTCCATATCTTTTTATTTAAAGATCCAAAATTGGTGATTCCAATTTGCACAACTTTATTTAATATTTGTTTACCCTTTTAAATCTCTTTAGGATTTATTTTCTCAAGATTTGGCATGAATTTAGATAAGGGCTTTATTAGCTTTGGAAATTAATTCCTTTTATCTTAATAAATTCATAAGTTTTTATCTATGGTTCCAAATTGAGTGAAACCAATTTCTATGATTTTATAATATTTTTCTTTATCATTCTTGATCAATTATAAATGTTTGTTGACAAATTTTTTATATGAATCAAATCCATAGTCTTAGAGAGATCTTGGATATGAATTATTCCATTAGGGTTTTAGGGTTTTGGTTTAACCTTTCCAAGTGTTTAAATTTCAAGATACATTATTGATGAATGCATTTCACTTCTTTGAAATTTTGTTTGATCCCCTTTTCATTCAAAGTTTGTTCAAGATGGGTTTTGATGTTTCCATTTGGAATCAAAAAGTTTCTTTTCACCCTAAATTTCAACATTTATTTATTTTGTTTATTTATTTATTTTTCACATTTCAAAATTTGGAAAATTTTGGGATGTGACAGGCTACCACCCTTAAAAGAAATCTCTTCCCGAGATTTAGGAAGGCTAGAGGTTACAAGTTGGCTTCAAAGCAACTAGGGTACTACCACCCTTAAAAGAAAGTCTTATAGGGTTACATTGATGGTTCACTTGACTATGGGTTCAATAATCCATATCCAAACAAGGAATCCTTATTTGACTCAACTGAGTTAACTAATTCCTAACATCCACATCATTTAATTCTTCAAGGGTACCATACATGTCAATGTGGTTCAGATGTCCTTTCTGGGCCACATTGGAGTTTCTAGCATCCTTTTTCTTTTTCTTCTCTGGACAGTCTGATGCATAGTGTCCAAGTTCCTTACAATTATAGCACTGCAACTAGCTAATGTCTTTCTTCCTGGATTTTCCATGTTGGTTCTGACCAAGGTCATCTCCATTGTCAGTATCATTCCCATTATTATCACTTCCATTGTTGTTGTGGTGATGCTGATGTGGTCCAAAATCACCATTGCTCTTTTTGAATGAACGCTTCTTTTGTGATGATCCTGAGTGATACTTGAGGTTATGCTTCCTATTTCTTTTCTCAACTTGATTCATCTTGTTTTCCAAGATGGTGGCTTTGTCACGGAGTGATTGATAAGTTGGGACATAGGCAACAGAAAGCTGCAGGTTCAACTCATCATTAAGTCCTTCGAGGAATTTCTCCTTCCTCTTAGCATCTATATCAACTTCATCCGGTGCGTAGCGTGCCAGATTGTTGAATTCCTCAATGTACTCAGCCACACTGAGGTGGCGCTGTTTTAGATTGTGGAACTCCTTTTTCTTCAAGTTCATCACTCCAGATGAGATGTGAGCTGTACAGAAACCATCCTCAAAAATAGCCCAAGTCACATCCTCAAGGGGAGTGGTGATCTGAAAGTTGTCCCACCATGTTGCTGCTGGCCCTTCAAGCAGATATGTTGCAAACCTGACTTTTTCCTCGTCGGTGCAGCCAACAGTCACTAAGTCCTTGTTCACCGAACGTAACCAGTCATTGGCTACCATTGGATCAGTTGTTCCAGAGAACCTTGCAGGCCTCAGTTTCAGAAATCTGGTGAGCATGTCAAGTGCTGAGGATTATTCTGATTGTTGTTGTTGTTATTGTTGTTCTGATTTTGCATAAACTGTGTCATCATCTGCGTCAGTTGAGCTTGAGCTATCATCAAATGCTGCATCTCGGGAGTGATGTTGTTGTTATTATTTTGGTTGGGGTTGGCATGACGGGGAGGCATCTGTTGGTTTGATAGGGATAAGTAATGATAGATAGGCCTAAAGAAGTTCTGACACACAACCCAAAACAATCAAGTTCAAACAAACAATCAACAAGCAACTATTCACTTAACAACTTATGATCTTACTCATGAGTTGAAGGAAACAACAAGTTTTCTTGAAACAATCAACCTAGTATAGTCGTACCTCATAGGTCAATATGATCCATACACTAACATGATATCAATGTCTTAGATAGTTGGTAGGCAATCTAATGTTCCCTTGGTTCTCACTTGTAGTCCTTAGTGATGTCTAAGTTGAAGTCCTTGGTGAAACTGAAGTTGAAGTCAATGGTCATGGTGAAGGCTTTGTCCATCAAGTTTGAAAAGGAAGAGATGTAGAATCAAAACCAAAAAGGTTGAGGAAAGAGTTTACAAGATTGTTTGTAAATAAGTTTTGGAACAAATACAACTCCTATTTTTTTCTAAGGGTTTTTTTCCAATCCTAGGGTTACAATCCTACAGGCAACACAGTGCTCTGATACCATCTGTAGAGGTCCCAACCTTTAATAAGGTAGAGATCCCTGTGTTTACAATGCTAGTCCCTGGATCAATAGCTAGCATCCATAGTTAAATGTAATATCAAGAAACAAAGGTCATAATACAACTTTATAACCAGGAATAAAATAATTCATTACATCTTACATAGCTCATTTGGCTATCACATTACAATGCAGCAGAATATCTATATAGCATGGAGTCCTTCATCTTCAAAGTGCCACAGGCAATCATGTTGGTTGTAGACTTGTAATCCTAATCAACACACTTCACTAACATCAAACAAACCTGCAACATAATAAGTTGCAGCCACAAGGGTCAATACATTTGAATTGTATTGGCAAGTTTCACTACTATGTAGAATTAATTGGATCCTATCAATACATGCATATTTGGCTAAGTAGGGTTTAGGCTCATTTGCAGAAAGCAATATAGTTTTTATCCTATCTTTTAAAAATAGTTTTGATCTTTTGACAATCTTTCTAAACTCCTTGGAAAATTCCAAGTGCTTCTAATCCCTTGTTGACACCATCAAGTTTTACTTTGAGAAATTGGAATGTCGAGATCTTACATAGCTTCAGGCCCTAGTTGCTCAGAGTTGTCTGTAACCGGGGACATGGCTAAGTACTTAGAATTTGATCTTCTACAGAAGTTGTACACTTTACCCACATGACACAATCTCATCTTGACACCACCAGTGGCCGCTGGATAAGTACACACCAAATGGAGTACCGGCAGATCAAGAATGTGACAAAGTCTTTCCACAGAAGTCCTCCCAATACACAATGCTAGCTTGTCTACCAGGCACCAATGTAAGGATATATTTCCAATACACAATTCTAGTTAACCTGAATATGCCAATGCAAGGATCTTCCACTATGTAGTTGACTAAGCCAGAGCCCATTTAGCATGTGGCTGTACACGGAAGCCACTGTACGAGAAACATGTTCAATCTCTAAGTCCCTGGGTGGTTTTCTTCTAGTGCACATACAAAAAGATAGCCATGTAAACATGGTTCTCTTTGTTGCCACCTTGTCCAAAATTGAGTATCCCCATTCCACCCAGGTGGTTCATTGAGTAATTGTTTTATTATATAAAATATATATTTTTCCAACACTTCATCTAATCATATCATGTATTCCATCCCAAGTCTATAGCATGGCTAAGCATACTACAACTATCAGGTTTTCACTAAGGAAGATGGATTTCCTAATAGGACATAGCATAGCATAGTAATATAGTAGCCCTATCATGCATACTACAAAAATATCACTAAGTGTAGTGAAAATAGTAGGACATGGATGATAGTGTCACTTGCCTTTTTAGTAGAGAATATTGGGTCACTCCTTGATCTTGCAACAATCACACTCTTCAATTTTTTCTACAATTCAATCAAGCAATCACATATTCAAACTAACATTCAAACAATTCACCACATGAAATGATAAAAACAAATCAATGCATGCAAGCATGCAAAAGATTGTTTTATTTGGAAAAGTGGTTTCTAGTAGGCTCTAAACATTTTAAAGCTCCTATTGGTCATTTACAAAAGTGGTAAAACCATTTAAATTCAAGTTGGTGAAAATGGCCATTTAAATCATTTTTGTTTTGCTAGAAGTGATTTAAATCAAAGTAATATTTTGTAGTCTTAGTCAAATATATTCTTTAAACACAAATGCTAGTGTTTATGGTTAACGGGTTTAATATTAATCCATTTGCAAAAGGTTTCACCTAAATTCTATTTTTAAATCAAACAATATTTTTATTTGCTAGTAATGCCTTTAAGAAAGTAATAATTTACTAAGGTTCATCAAATATGTTTTCAAATCTCCAAACTTGGTGTTTAGGGTCAAAGATTTTAAATCAATTCATTTCCCAAAGGTTTTAGTCAAAAAGCATTTTTAAACCTAGATCAATATTTTTATTTAGCTAGAAATGCTTTTATTAAAAGATTTAATTCCTAAGTGTCACAAATATACTTTTAAATCTACAAGTTAGTTTCTATGGTCAGTATGTTCAAAACAATCCATTTACAAAAGATTTTACTCTAAAAACATTTCTAGAATAAATTTTATACTCAAAATAAGCCTAAACAAGTTTCTGCATAAACAACAAATTTTACGGAAGCAAAATACTAAACAAAGTGCATGGTTGGAAAGGTTTTGTTTTCCTGATTCCAATGATATAAAATTTGCAAAATTTGGACGTGTGGATTAAAAGTTATGAATTTTGCAAGTTTAAACAATCCAAAATTATTTGTGGAATTTTATTCAAACAGGGCAGACATGTGTCTTAATTTTATTGGACGATACCGCTTCGCTGGGATCGACTGATGCGGTGTGTTGGATCTACTTAAATCGCACAGCACCCAGCGTCTGATACCGCTTCGATTAAATCTAATCTGAGCCATGCGATTAAAATCTAACGGCTATAGCGCAACTACCAGGATCTGGCGGCGCTGCGCGACGGCGGATGGCAGCGCGCGCTCAGGAGGTGACATTGCCGATGAACTAGGACGCACGGGAGAGAGTGAAGATGCTCACCAGACTCGCAAGAGTGTGGCGATGCTCAACATGGTCTCTGTTCGTCGAGGGGCGCTCAGGAGTAGCGGTGATTGCTCATCGGAGTTCGCGGCGGCGCCAGGTGTCTCTGTTCGTCGACGGGGGCAAGGTTACAGGACACCATAAGGCAAAAAGGAGGTGGCGTTAGACGCGGGCGAGTGTGGAAAACGCGAGTGCATCATCGAGAGAGAGAGGGTTGGACGGAGCTTACGGGGAGGGGTTGCCGGAGAAGTGGCAGACGACGGTGGCGTTCAGAGGTCGTTCTCGTCGACGATTCGGAGCGCGTGCGAGCATGTGAGGGGTACTAGGAGAAGCACAAGAATATGGGGATCAGGTTCGTGTGTACTGGAAGGCAATGGGAGGTCGAACGATGCCGGATTTTGCTGGAAAGGCTCGTCGGAGCAGAAAGTTTGCAGCGGCCAATTGGGACAGCCCGGTGGCAAAGAGGAGCTGGCGTTTGGGGGGAAACGAGGAGGAGGGTGAGGCGATTATGTACGCGTGATTACTGGCGAGTTTAACGTTGTCATTTACACGAATTTATCGCCGGAATTTATCGACTGAGAACGGCAGCGATGAATGGGGGGAGCTGGTCGCAGGGTTGAAGACGATGTGCTGGCCAGTGGGTCCCGTTCGTCGACGGCGAGGTGAGGAGATGTGCGTGGGCTCACCAAGTCAGGGACTGCGCTGGTGTGCTTGCGAGTGAAAAACGGTTCGGGGAGAGAGTGGGAGGTGGGATGCGCTGTTGGGCTTTAGTTGGGCCAGATGGGTTGGGTTGCTTTGTTTCTCTTTTTTTTATTCAGAATATTTTTCTTTTTCCTTTTCTGTTTTGATTTTTGTTCAAATAATTTAAAAAACACTTGAATTCAAACCTCTACCAAACTTTGAGTATATTTTTATACTGTTTATTAACATATTCTGAAGTCCATTTTAGAACATTTATTTTACTATTATAGGGTATATTAATTATTTAAAATAGGCCCTTGTCTTAATTCAAATAAGATTTTACTAATGTTTTCAAACTCTATTTGAATTCTAAATTTTACCAAACCTCTTTCAGTAGGTTTTATTTATTATTTAGTGCAAAATAATTCACTTTGAATTATTATTTAAAAATACCTTAATAAGATTTATATTTAAATTGGGAATTGTCTTTATTTAAATAAAATTGGATAAAAATCAATCCTTATGATTTTATTTAAATAATTCTTTACTCTTTTAATTAATCAATAAACTTTCATATTATTTGTTTGGCCAAGATTTAATTTGACTTTTAAATATTCCTTATTTATTTATTTCTTCCTTTGCCTTATAAAATCCATATATTTTTATTTAAAGATCCAAAATTGGTGATTCCAATTTGCATAAATTTATTTAATATTTGTTTATCCTTTTAAATCTCTTTAGGATTTATTTGCTCAAGATTTGGCATGAATTTAGATAAGGGCTTTATTAGCTTTGGAAATTAATTCATTTTATCTTAATAAATTCATAAGTTTTTATCTATGGCTCCAAATTGAGTGAAACCAATTTCTATGATTTTATAATACTTTTCTTTATCATTCTTGATCATTTATAAATGTTTGTTGACAAAAAATTTATATGAATCAAATCCATAGTCTTAGAGATCTTGGATACTAATTATTCCATTAGGGTTTTGGTGTAACCTTTCCAAGTGTTTAAATTTCAAGATACATTATTTATGAATGCATTTCACTTGTTTGAAATTTTGTTTGATCCCCATTTCATTCAAAGTTTGTTCAAGATGGGTTTTGATGTTTCCATTTGGAATCAAAAAGTTCCTTTTCACCCTAAATTTCAACATTTTTTTTTCACATTTCAAAATTTGGAAAATTTTGGGATGTGACATGCTTGCAAATGGTTTGATATTTATTGTGAGGGTGCATGTCACCTCAAACATTATTCTTTTATCACTTACCTACTCGAGGAAGAGCTGGAGTTAGGCTTGGGGATGTTCATACGTTGGAAACGTATCTATAATTTTTGATGTTCCATGCTTGTTTAGTATCTACTTTTCTTTACTTGTCCGCACTTTGAGGTGTTTTTTACATGTTTTCTAGTACTAACCTATTAACAGGTTGCAACAGGGCCAGATGTCTATTTTTTGCTGTTTTTGGTTTCAGAAAAGTTAGTAAAGAAATATTCTCGGAATTGGACGGGACAAATGTCAAAGTCAATTACTTTCCGTGGGGAACAAGAAGTCCAGAGGAGAGTCGGAGGAGCCAGCAAGGGGGGCCAGACCCACCCCAGGCCCACCATTGATACACCTTCCACTTTTACTTGTTTACTTTCTTCAAACCATTACCTTCCACACCATACGTTTAATCCTTTGTTAAAGCAAACCGGTGAGCTTGACAACCTCACTGATTCGTTGGGGCAAAGTCTTGAGTTTGTGTTGTGCATCTCTCCACGTTGCTAGCAACACCTGTGTGACGTTTCCTTCCTCCTACTGGTTCGATAACCTCGGTTTCTTATTGAGGGAAACTTGCTGTTGTGCTGCTTCATACCTTGCTCTTGGGGTTTCCAACGAAGCGTCCCACGACAAGTGCGGGGCGCCATCAATTGCCCATAGTTTTTTGGTTACAGTTGGATTTGCAAGGCCTATAAGACATGTTACATGTTTGAGATATATGACTAAAACTCATAGTTTTCGTGTTTTATGGCCGTTTTCATGAGCTATTGCCCACAGTTTAGGGGTTCCAGGGCGATTTACAATGACCTTAAAACCTGATACATGTTGGAGGGATATGACCCAAAACTCGTTGTTTTCATGTTTTATGGCTGTTTTCATGAGCTATTGCCCACATTTTTATGGTTCTAGGGCAATTTACATCAACGTTATGACCCGATACATGTTTGAGAGTTATGACCGAAAACTCATCATTTTTTTGTTTTCTGGTCGTTTTCATGAGTTATTCCACGGTTTTAGGGTTCCATGCGGATTTGCATGGATCGTAAGAACCGTTACATGTTGGAGAGATATGACCAGAAAGTCGTGGTTTTCGCGTTTTATGGGCCTTTTCATGAACTATTTCCCATAGTTTTGGGGTTCCAGGGTGATTTACGACGACCTTAAGATCTGATACATGTTTGTGAGTTATGACCAGAAACTCGTCATTTTCGTGTTTATGGCCATTTTCATGAGTTATTGCCCACAATTTTTTGGTTCCAGCTGGATTTGCAAGGCTTGTAAGACCTGCTACATGTTTGAGAGTTATGACCAAAAACCCGTCGTTTTCTTGTTTTATGGTCATTTTCATGAGTTATTGCCCACATTTTTTGGGTTCCAGGCGGATTTTCGTGCCTCGTAAGAACCTTTAATGTTTTAGAGATATGATCAGAAACTCGTCGTTTTCACGTTTTATGGCCGTTTTCATGAGCTATTGCCCACAGTTTTAGGGTTCGAGGGCGATTTACAACGACCTTAAGACCCGATACATGTTTGTGAGTTATGACCAGAAATTAGTCGTTTTCGCGTTTTATGGCCGTTTTCATGAGCAATTGCCCATGGTTTTGGGGTTTCAGGACGATTTACAACAACCTTAATACCTGTTACATGTTTGAGAGTTATGACCAAAAACTCGTCGCTTTCATATTTATGGCCATTTTCATGAGTTATTGCCCATAGTTTTAGGGTTCCAGTTGGATTTGCAGGGCCTATTAGACATGTTACATGTTTGAGATATTGCCCACAGTTTAGGGGTTCCAGGGCGATTTATAACAACCTTAAGACCTGATACATGTTGGAGAGATATGACCCAAAACTCGTTGTTTTCGCGTTTTATGGCTGTTTTCATGAGCTATTGCCCACAGTTTTATGGTTCTAGGGTGATTTACATCAACGTTATGACCGGATACATCTTTGAGAGTTATGACCAAAAACTTGTCATTTTCGTGTTTTATGGTCGTTTTCATGAGTTATTACCCACAGTTTTTGGGTTTTATGCGTATTTGGAGGGCTCGTAAGAACCCTTACATGTTGGAGAGATATGACCAGAAAGTCGTGGTTTTCACGTTTTATATACGTTTTCATGAGCTATTGCCCACAGTTTTGGGGTTCCAGGGCGATTTACAACGACCTTAAGACCCGATACATGTTTGAGAGTTATGACCAAAAACATATCATTTTTGTGTTTATGGTCGTTTTCATGAGTTATTACCCACAGTATTTGGGTTCCATGCGGATTTGCATGGCTCGTAAGAACCCTTACATGTTATAGACATATGACCAGAAAGTCGTGGTTTTCGCGTTTTATAGACGTTTTCATGAGCTATTGCCCACAGTTTTGGGGTTCCAGGGAGATTTACAATGACCTTGATACTCGATACATGTTTGAGAGTTATGACCAAAAACTCGTCGTTTTCATGTTTTATGGTTGTTTTCATGAGTTATTGCCCACATTTTTATGGTTCTAGGGCGATTTACATCAACGTTATGACCTGATACATGTTTCAGAGTTATGACCAAAAACTCGTCATTTTCGTGTTTTATGGTCGTTTTCATGAGTTATTACCCATAGTTTTTGGGTTCCATGCGGATTTTCATGGATCGTAAGAACCCTTACATGTTGGAGAGATATGACTAGAAAGTCGTGGTTTTCATGTTTTATATTCGTTTTCATGAGCTATTGCTCACAGTTTTGGGGTTGTAGGGCGATTTACAACAACCTTAAGACCCGATACATGTTTGAGAGTTATGACCAAAAACCCGTCGTTTTCTTGTTTTATGGTCATTTTCATGAGTTATTTCCCATAGTTTTGGGGTTCTAGGCGGATTTTCGTGCCTCGTAAGAACCTTTAATGTTTGAGAGATATGATCAGAAACTCATCATTTTCACGTTTTATGGCCGTTTTCATGAGCTTTTGCCCACCGTTTTGGGGTTTTACGGCGATTTACAACAACCTTAAGACTCGTTACATGTTTGAGAGATATGACCAAAAACTCGTCGCTTTCATGTTTATGGAAATTTTCATGAGTTATTGCCCATAGTTTTTGGGTTCCAGTTGGATTTGCAAGGCATATAAGACCTGTTACATGTTTGAGATATATGACTAGAACTCGTAGTTTTGTGTTTTATGGCTGTTTTCATGAGCTATTGCCCATAGTTTAGGGGTTCCAGGGTGATTTACAACGACCTTAAGACCTGGTACATTTTGGAGAGATATGACCCAAATTCGCTGTTTTCGCATTTTATGGCTGTTTTCATGAGCTATTTCCCACATTTTTATGGTTCTAGGGCGATTTAAACCAACATTATGACCCGATACATGTTTGAGAGTTATGACCAAAACTCGTCATTTTCGTGTTTTATGGTCGTTTTCATGAGTTATTACCCACCGTTTTGGGGTTCCATGCGGATTTGCATGGATCGTAAGAATCCTTACATGTTGGAGAGATATGACCAGAAAGTCGTGGTTTTCGCGTTTTATGGCCATTTTCATGAGCTATTGCCCACAGTTTTGGGGTTGTAGGGCGATTTACAACGACCTTAAGACTTGATACATGTTTGTGAGTTATGACCACAAACTCATTGTTTTCGCGTTTTATGGCCGGTTTCATGAGCTATTGCCTGCAGTTTTGGGTTTCCAGGGTGTTTTACATCGACCTTAATACCCGATACACGTTTGAGAGTTATGACAAAAAATCATAATTTTCGCGTTTTATGGCCATTTTCATGAGCTATTGCCCACAGTTTTTGGGTTCCAGGGCGATAAACAAGTGATAAACAAGTAGAAGTCAAAATGCTAAGTGAAACAAAAAAACCTCTACTTCATCTTGATAAATGTAGCTTGCATGAACTCATTAACTTGTTGCAAAAAAAAATCTAATGATCCATCTTTTAATGGTTATTAAGCAGGATTTGGTTCCTACCTAGCAAATTATGTTATAAAAGAAAAGATTGAAAGGTATAATAATGAAGTTATGATAAACCCTAAGCTTGGGGATGTATGGATCCCCCAGGTATTAATCACTATTGGAAAAGAGACACATCATGCTATTCTAAATTTAGATCTAGTGTCTCAGTTTTATCTAAAGATTTATATAATTTATTTGATTTGAAACCTATGGAAAAATGCTCTATAAATCTTTTACTTGTTGATGATTCAAATAAACATGCTCTAGGAAAAGTTGAAGATATTATAGTTGAATTAGATATGACATTTGTACCTAATGATTTTACTGTCGTGGACATGGGAATCAATACCTCAAGTCCTATAAAACTTGGTAGACCTTTTTTGAGAGCCACAGATGCAGTCATTGATACAAAAGAAGGAAATGTGAAGTTTAAATTTCCTCAAAAGAAGTGTATGGAACACTTTCCATGGAATAAGGGGTAGCTAAGAAGCACAATCTATCCCATCAATTTTGTATCACCTAACCAAATAAGTAAAGCCAAGCTATATGGCTATAAAGAAAGCGCTTTGCGGGAGGCAACCCGGTTATTTTATTTTGGACTTTTGTTTTAAACTCTTGATCTAGCAAGAGAGTTTTTGTTTTGGTTTTCTTTCTGTAATTTTTAATAAAGAATTTACAAATTTTCATCCTATGTATGCACAAAAATTGGACGAAATTCCTGACATATCTAAGTGGGCAAACAAATTGTTTTTCTGCTGCCATGTTTTGTTTTAACCATTCCCAAATGTCCTAATGATTTGTATGAGTCATACTGTATGCTAGGGATGTGTAGGAATATTATATGCTTTCTTTAACATTTATAAATAATTTTATATTTGATTTATATGCAACAAATATTATACTCTTGTGCCACTAATGTCACCACTCAAAAAAGATATGGGAGAAAAAATTATGTTGAAGTTTTTTGACAGGGAATAGAGGAACATCACACCAAGAGAAATCCAAGGATGGTGAAACCCATAAGCTTGGGGATTCCCAAGGCACACCACTGTACCTAATCAACTCTCGGGTTGCAAACCTCTAAACTTTGTTTTTTTAGCAACATAGAACTATCATAGAAACTTGGAGCGTCTGTTTTGTCATTTTACTTTTGTTTTGCATTAAAAAGACCACAACCATTATTATAAATGTTTATGATTAGCTACTAAAAATAAAATTCACCTTAATGGGATCAAAACTGAATAAGAATGCCACGGAATAAAAGAAACAGGAGATAAAAGCAAAAGGCTGAAATTCATGTTGTGTCTAGTTCTAAAGCTCAAGTACTTTATATGAAGTATGATCTTTTTTTTACTATTAATTTGTATCCTTTTCTTGTGTATATTTATGTTCAACATTAAGGATTAAGGTGACAAAATAAATGTTGATATTATAAACTAGATGGCACACTCTTTAGATCTCTTTTTGCTAAGCCTTTTCTACACAAGCTAAGACTTGTTCTAAGCCCCATGAAACTAGACTAGGCATATCCACCTATTTGTAGAAAAAGCTACTTTCAAGTATAGTATGTATGTTAATCCTCCAAACATTCTTAAAAACACCTTTTTTATGTATTTTAAAGCTCATAAGGAAGTAAGGTTTAGGGTGATACCACTATGAAAAAAAATATGCTTTACATCTTATTAGTTGTTGTTGGCTAAACCATGTTGGCATGGCACAAGCTTTCAATGTTGAAACTTGATAATTAATCATTTTTAAGTTCTTCCTATGGATTGCATCGATGTGAAATAAAGTGTGCACACTGGAGTAGGCATGTTGAGAGAAAACACTCTTGAACCGCTAGCCAAACTCATGCATGATATGGTGGAAACTTACAGCATGATGATCCTTGTTGATATGATTCATATGTCTATTTTTCTTGTTCTTATGGATTAGAGATACTGCCCCTCCCACCTTGAACATAACCAAGGAATTATATTACTCCCTCCGATCCATATTACTTGTCGATGAAACAGATGTTGAAGGGAATATGCCCTGAGAGGCAATAATAAAGTGGTTATTATGTATATTCCAAGTGTATGATAGATGTTTATTTTGCATGCTATAATTGTATTAATACGGAAACATTAATACATGTGTGTTTAATAAACAAACAGAAAGTTCCTAGTTATGCCTCTCTCATAAACTAGCTCGTTGATTAACAAGATGATCAAGGTTTCCTGATCATGGACATTGGATGTTGTCAATAACGAGGTCACAACATTAGTGTAATGGTGTGATGAACATTCATCCGAAGTATAGCATTACGATCAAAGTCATTGAGTTTATATTTCTATAACAACATACGAAGTAATCCTAATCCTTAGACCATGAGATCATGTCAATCACTAACACCACAAGAGTATCATGATAACATCAAATGTCACACCGTAACAGGGTGATTATAAAGATGGGTTCAGTACTACTAAAGTGTTATGTTGAGGCCCATGGATCGAGAGTGGAATTTGTTCATCCCGATGATGGATAGATATGCTCTGGGCCCTCTCAGTGATATCACATTGATTAGCTTGCAAGCAAGTGATTTGATCACTAGAATGTTATATCACGGGAACAAGAAAAGAGTACATGTCAGTAACGAGATCAAACTAGGTATGGAGATACCAATGATCGAATCTTGGACATGTAATATATCACGAAACAAAAGGATTAAGATACTGGCGTAAAAGGTTCTCGCGATCATAAGAAAGTCATTGTTGAATGTGTGGGAGTCGGTATGGATCTCCAGGTCCCGCTTCTGATTATTGATCTGAGAGGGGTCTCGATCATGTCCGCATTATTCGCGAACCGTAGGGTGACACACTTAAGAGACACTGACACCATTTGGAGCAAAAGTTTCATGCCGGAAAGAATAACAAGCGCAGGAATTTATTTCACTAGATACCGAAACTGGTTTTCGCGTGAAATTGCAGAAAGTGTTTTTGCATGTGAAATGAAATTCTATAAAGGGGTTATATGTGAATTTTTGTCATTAAAGTAATTGACAAAATTCTGAATAAATAAAAGGAGTTTTATTTAATGAGAGTTTGCAATAAATTTGGTGGAAATTTAATGGAAATTTGAGTGGGTTTTTGAGTGGAGGAAAGTGAAAGGCATTTTTGTGGGTGGAGTTTCCACCCACATCAATGGAGGGTGGGCAAGGGGGAATCCCCCATGCGCCATCCACCCTCTTGGGGTGCCCCCCTCCTCCTATAAAAGGAGCCCCCCTCCCTCTCTCTCACTCACATCTCCTCGTGAAGGATCTCTCCCCCTCTAGTATTTATCCCCCATGGTCTCGGACTAGCGAGATACATGTTCCCGGTGGCTATTCGGCAAAAAAGAGTTGTGATTCCGCTGCATCGCTGGAGCGAGGAGGCGGAGGTTGCTCGGTGCCTCGGACTTGTGTGCGAGCACGGATGCGCCGCTGATTTGCAGCGCTAGGACTTCCTCTCGATCTTGAGATCGTCAAGAGATCGTCTACATCAACCAGGAGTTCAACCTCGTTAAGCTTTTTCGATATTCAAGGGTATGTTCTCTACGGATGTATATCCGCCCGTTGCTTGTATCTAGTATATAGATCTTGGTACATAGTTGTTTCCATCGTAGGAAAAAATTTGTTTTCTATGCTGCGAACCCTACAGTGGTATCAGAGTCGGATCTATGTGTAGATGCTTTGCACGGGTAGTACACATATGAGTATGTGGGCGATGATGATCATGTTATTGTTTCTTAGTTGTACTTTGGATATTGGTGGCATAGTGGGATGAAGCGGCCCGGACAAACTTTACATGTCCTCGCACATGAGACATGTTCCATGCTTGACATGCAACTAGTTTTGCATAAGTGGCTAGCGGGTGTCTATCTCTCCTACTATAGTCAATATCTAATTTGCAACGAGTTGTCAACAATTTTGTTATCCTCGTTGTGGTTCATGTTTGTAGGTAAGAACGGTTCTATCTTCGAAATCCCTAAGCCACATAAAACTTGCAATGGATAAATTAGAGGTGTCTAGTTTAGATTGTTGTTGGGCTAGTGTCATGATATGATGATGTTGTAAGTAGAAGTTTAGGTTGATACTCTTACAACACACATAACGTGTAAGTTCCATAGACCTTGGCCTTACACATAGAGGTATGATAGTGATCATACCACGATGCACATGACGAAGATCGAGTGCAAGAACCATATCCTTCCACTTATAAACATGTGATGTTTGATTGCATCATATATTGCTTGTTTGGCATGTTATTAGCATAATAAAATGATCCCTCATTTAGATATCAAGATAAGAATGTGTTCTTCCTTAAGTATGCACCGATTATGTTTTGTCGCTCCAAGACATCACGTGATGATCGGGTGTTCTTGGATCTTACGATCATATTTTGGATGTAAGACAGTTACGCACGCGAATACTAAGGTTCTTACTTGGTGACCCTAGCATGTACATACATGGCCTCGGAACATGGACCGAAAGGTTAAGCATGAGTCATATGTAAGATATGATGCCCATTTGATGCTTGCCTTTGAAGCTACACCGACTCACGTGATGATCGGACTTGGTGTAGTGGATTTGGTTCATGTAATCCCCAAAAAGGCACGAGAGATGTCGTTTTTGAGTGGGAGTTCATTCTTAATTTGGATTAGTTGAACTCAATCTATCATAAACTTAGTCTAAACTTTACAAATTCTGTTGTAGATGGCACCACCTTCTTTTAATTTCAATGTGTTCATGGAGAAAGAGAAACTTGCAACGTTCGGTAGCAACTTTACCGAATGGGCCATGAATTTGAGGATTCTCCTCTCTGCTGCACAAAAGCAATATGTGCTAGAAGCGCCGCTAGGCTCCCCACCGTTCGATGATGCCCCTGACAAGGAGAAGAATGTCCATCATACTCGTCAGGAGGACCACAGTTTAGTTCATTGCGGCATATTGTATGGGCTAGAGCCAGAACTTCGAAAGTGTTTCGAAAACGGCAATGCATTTGATACAATGGGTGAGTTGAAAATGATTTTTGATACACATCCTGCTATAGAGAGCTACAATGCTTCAGAAAAGTTCTTTAGCTGCATGATGGAAGAGAAATCTCTGTAAGTGAGCATGTACTCAAGATGTCGGGTTACGCCGATAAGCTTGTGTCCTTGGGAATAACGATTCCCATTGACTTAGGCATCCATCGTGTTCTACAGTCTCTGCCACCTAGCTATAAGAGCTTCATGATGAACTATAATATGCAAGGCATGAAGAAGTATCTCTCCGAGCTTCTGTCAATGCTTAAAACTGCAGAAGTGGAGATCAAGAAAGAACATCAAGTGTTGACGATTAATAAGACCACTGGTTTCAAGAAAGACAGGAAGGGTAAACAGAAGGGAAAGCAAGGGCGGCAAGCCAGTTGCCGTGCCGGAAAAGAAACACCGAGTTGGCCCTAAGTCTGATACTGAGTGCTATTATTGCAAGGGGACTGGCCACTGGAAGCGCAACTACCCCAAGTATTTGGCAGACAAGAATCCCGGCAAGGCAAATAAAGGTATATATGATATACATGTTATTGATGTGAACTTGACTAGTACTCGCAGTAACACCTGGGTATTTGATACCCATTCAGTTGCTAATATTTGTAACTCGAATCAGGGGCTGCGGAACAAGCGACCACTAGCAAGGGGTGAGGTAAAGATTCGTGTCCGCAATGGATCAAGTGTTGATGTGATCGTCGTCGGAACGCTACCTCTCCACTTACCATCGGGATTAGTTATAAACTTGAATAATTGTTATCTCGTGCCAGCACTGAGCATGAACATTGTATCTGGATCATGTTTGATGCGAAGTGGTTATTCATTTAGATCCGAGAAGAATGTTTGTTTTATTTATATGAATGAAATCTTTTATGGTCATGCACCGATGATGAATGGTTTATTTCTATTGGATCTCGATAATAGTGTTACATATATTCATAATGTTGATGCTAAAAGGATTAAACTTAATGATGATCTATCTGCATATATGTGGCACTGCCATCTAGGTCACATTTGTGTTAAACGCGTGAAGAAGCTCCATTTGAATGGACTTTTGGAATCACTTGATTTTGAATCATTTGATACATGTGAGACATGCCTTATGGGCAAGATGACTAGAACGCAGTTTTCCGGTTCAATGGAACGGACGAAAGATTTATTGGAAATCATACATTCTGATGTATGTGGTCCAATGAGTGTCGGCGCGAGGTGGATATCGTTATTTTGTAACTTTCACAGATGATTTGAGTAGATACGGTTATATTTACTTGATGAAACACAAGTCTGAAACCTTTGAAAAGTTCAAGGTGTTTCAGAGTGAAGTGGAAAATCATCATAATAGAAAGATCAAATTTCTACGGTCCGACCATGGAGGTGAGTATCTAAGTTACGAGTTTAGCACTCATATGAAAGAGTGTGGAATTGTTTCACAACTCACACCTTCCGAAACACCACAGTGAAATGGTGTGTCGGAACATCATAATCATACTTTATTGGATATGGTTCGATCTACGATGTCTCTGATGGACTTGCCACTATAATTTTGGGGTTATGCACTAGAAACTGTTGCATTCACTTTAAATCAGGCACCATATAAATCCGTTGAAAAGACACCGTATGAATTGTGGTTTGGAAACAAACCTAAGCTATCATTTCTTAAAGTTTGGGGATGCAATGTTTATGTGAAGAAACTTCAACCGGATAAACTCGAACCCAAAGCGGAAAAATGCTTATTCATAGGATACCCTAAGGAAACTATTGGGTATTTCTTCTATCACAGATCCGAGGGCAATGTTTTTGTTGCCAAGAATGGATCCTTTCTAGAGAAAGAGTTTATTGCGAAAGGTGTGAGTAGTCGGAAGGTAGAACTCGAAGAGGTGGTAGAACCTTCTCTTCATAGTATGGCGAGTAGCGCAGCACCGGAAGTCTTTCCGGAGTTGGCTTCACCAATTGAAGATGGAACTAATGATAATTATCATGAAGCTCCGAAAGAGAATACTACCAAACCTTGCAGGTCTAGCAGGACGCGTGCAGCGAAATCCTGTTATGAATTTCATGGTTGATGAAATTGATGACCCTGCGACGTATGAAGAAGCAATGATGAGCCCGGATTCCAACAAATGGTTAGAAGCCATGAAATCGAAGATGGAATCCATGTACGAAAACCAAGTTTGTAACTTGCTAGACTTACCTCACGATCGAAAGGACGTGGAGAATAAATGGATTTTAAAAAGGAAAACTGATGTGCTGGTAATGTGACCGTCTATAAAGCTCGACTTGTCGCAAAGGAGTTTCGACAAATTCAAGGAGTTGACTATGATGAGACATTCTCTCCCGTAGCGATGCTAAAGTCAGTTAGGATTATGTTAGCAATTGTTGCATATTTCGACTATGAAATATGGCAGATGGATGTCAAAACTGTGTTCCTCAATGGCAATATTGAAGAAGAGTTGTATATGATACAACCAAAGGGTTTTGTCGATCCTAAGGATGCTAACAAGGTATGCAAGCTTCAGTGATCCATCTATGGACTGAAGCAAGCATCCCAGAGTTGGAATCTTCGCTTTGATGAGGTGATCAAAGAGTTTGGATTTGTCCAAACTTATGGAGAGGCTTGTATTTACAAGAAAGTGAGTGGGAGCAATGTGGCATTTATGATATTATATGTGGATGACATATTATTGATCGGAAATGATATAGATCTTTTAAACAGTGTTAAAAGTTATCTAAACAGCAAATTTTCAATGAAGGACCTAGGTGAAGCGTCATACATATTAGGCATAAAGATCTATAGAGATAGATCTAGGCGCCTAATAGGGCTATCGCAAAGTACATACCTTGATAAGATTTTAAAGAAGTTTAAAATGGACGGAAGTAAGAAGGGGTTCTTACCTATGTTTCAAGGCAAGACATTGAGTAAGACTCAAATTCCGGCTACGGCGGAAGAAAGAGAGATAATGGACAAAGTCCCCTATGCTTCAGCCATAGGCTCTATAATGTACGTCATGCTATGTACAAGACCGGATGTGGCACATGCTATTAGTTTGACTAGTAGGTACCAATCTGATCTAGGATCAGAACACTGGATAGCGGTCAAGAATATCCTTAAGTACTTGCAAAGAACTAAGGATATGTTTATTGTTACGAAGGTGAAGAAGAGTTCGTCGCTAAGTGTTATGTCGGACACCGATCCGAATGACTCTAAGTCTTAATCCGGATACATATTTCTCATGAATGGTGGAGCGGTTAGTTGGAGGAGTTCCAAACAACCTGTGGTGGCGGGATCAACAACGGAGACCGGATATGTTGCTGCTTCCGAAGCGGCTCAGGAAGCGGTTTGGATGAAGGAGTTCATATCCGAACTAGGTGTGGTTGCGAGCACTTTGGACCCAATGGTGATCTATTCTGACAAAAATGGTGCTATAGCCAATGCCAAAGAACCAAGCTCTCACAAGAATTCCAAGCATATTAAGCACCGGTTTCACTCCATCCGCGAGCATGTCAAGGATGGAGATATAAAGATTTGTAAAGTACACACGGATCTCAATGTATCAGATCCGTTGACTAAAATTCTCCCCAGAGCAAAACATGATCAACACCAGAACTCCATGGGTGTTAGATTTATCACTATGTAACTAGATTATTGTCTCTAGTGCATGTGGGAGACTGAAGGGAATATGCCCTGAGAGGCAATAATAAAGTGGTTATTATGTATATATTCCAAGTGTATGATAGATGTTTATTTTGCATGATATAATTGTATTAATACGGAAACGTTAATACATGTGTGTTTAATAAACAAACAGAAAGTTCCTAGTTATGCATCTCTCATAAACTAGCTCGTTGATAACAAGATAATCAAGGTTTCCTGATCATGGACATTGGATGTTGTTAATAACAAGGTCACAATATTAGTGTAATGGTGTGATGAACATTCATCTGAAGTATAGCATTATGATCAAAGTCATTGAGTTTATATTGCTATAACAACATACGAAGTGATCCTAATCCTTAGACCATGAGATCATGTCAATCACTAACACCGGAAGAGTATCTTGATAACATCAAACGTCACACCATAACAGGGTGATTATAAAGATGGGTTCAGTACTACTAAAGTGTTATGTTGAGGCCCATGGATCGAGAGTAGAATTTTTTCATATCGATGACGGATAGATATGCTCTGGGCCCTCTCGGTGATATCACATTGATTAGCTTGCAAGCAAGTGATTTGATCACTAGAATGTTATATCACGGGAACGAGAAAAGACTACATGTCAGTAACGAGATCAAACTAGGTATGGAGATACCGATGATCGAATCTGGGACATGTAATATATCGCGAAACAAAAGGATTAAGATACTGGCGTAAAAGATTCTCACGATCACAAGAAATTCATCGTTGAATGTGTGGGAGTCAGTATGGATATCTAGGTCACGCTTCTAATTATTGATCTGAGAGGGGTCTCGATCATGTCCGCATTATTCGCGAACCGTAGGGTGACACACTTAAGAGACACCGACACCATTTGGAGAAAAAAAATCATGCCGGAAAGAACAACAAGCGCAAGAATTTATTTCACTAGATACCGAAACTGGTTTTAGAGTGAAATTGCAGAAAGTGTTTTTGCATGTGAAATGAAATACTAGCAAGGGGTTATATGTGAATTTTTGTCATTAAAGTAATTGACAAATTTCTGAATAAATAAAAAGAGTTTTATTTAATGAGAGTTTTCATTAAATTTGGTGGAAATTTAATGGGAATTTGAGTGCGTTTTTTAGTGGAGGAAATTGAAAGGCATTTTTGTGAGTGGAGTGTCCACCCACAGCAATGGAGGGAGGGAAAGGGGCAGCCCCCATGCGATGGCCACCCCCTTGGGGTCCCCCCCCTCCTCCTCCTATAAAAGGAGCCCCCTCCCTCTCTCTCTCACTCACACCTCCTCGTGAAGGATCTCTCTCCCCCTCTAGTATTTATCACACATGGTCTCGGACTAGCGAGATACATGTTCTCGGTGGCTATTCAGCGAGAAAGAGTTGTGCTTCTGCTGCATCGCTGGAGCGAGGAGGCGGAGGTTGCACGGTGCCTCGGATGTGTGTACGAGCACGGATGCTCCGCGGATTTGCGGCGCTAGGACTTCCTCTCGATCTTGAGATCGGAAAGAGATCGTCTACATCAACCATGAGTTCAACCTTGTTAAGCTTTGTAGATCTTCAAGGATATGTTCTCTACGGATGTATATATGCTCGTTGCTTGTATCTAGTATATAGATCTTGGTACATGGTTGTTCCCATCATAGGAAAAATTTTGTTTTCTATGTTGCAAACCCTACAGATGTATCTAGCACAAAAACTGTCTAGATAGATCCATTTTAGCGACAAGTAATATGGATCGGAGGGAGTATCTATTTTGCTAAATGAATGAATAAACAAATAAATACAAAAGGGGGGCAGATAGCTACACAGGGGCAAGAGGTACTTCGGTGATGTGGTTTATAATACCAACATGAGCATACAAATGACATGCCTAAGTTGAGTAGCATGAGGAGTGCAAGGTCATAGGTTAGGTGCATGAAACAATCAGCTTGAAAGATGTTTAACACATAAACCATATGAAGCTTTGAAATAAAAGATACTTCGAACCCCATCCTTATTAGAATTGTTGACATGAACTACATAGATAAAAATATTATTTTACATTCTTTATGGAGGACTAACATATGTATTCAATGCTTACTTTCGGTACGGGATGCAAAACATCTCAAGGGAAGACATAAAACTAAGAAGTGAGTCTTCCAGTCAAGGGCAAGAAACTAAGAAGTAGCCCAAAAATAAAGGCATGAAACACCAATGCCAATCATGAAAAGAGTCTCTTATTCTATAGGTTCATCAAAGTGTGCTTGAAGGTTTATTTTGTTAATCATTTGTTTTATCACACCATCACTTATTGTTCAACATATTTATAGATGTGTAAAAGATACAACTTGATAGTACACTTGCATATTATTTTCATTGAAAAGAATTGAGACTATTAACTCTACATGATAATGAAGGAAGCAAAGGAAACAAACTCCAAAGTCCATGTTTAGTTTTATCACCTTCATGCTCTAGGACGAGCATAGGTTAAGCTTGGGGATGTTGATGCATGTAAAATGCATACATGAACTTTGTAGTTTGTTAACATGTTTTCCCACATATTTGCATCATATATAATGTTATATACATGTTTTATATTGATTTTTGGGGATTTACCAATGATCCCCTTTATTTTGGCTATAACCCGACAAGGCAGAAAAACCCTGTTTTCAATAGATGTTTTAGGACCTATACAAAGTCAAATGGGCCTGCACTTTTTGGAATGCCAATATTTATCCACGAGAAGCATCTAGAGCACAAGAATCCCACCATGAGGGCCAGGAGGCCCGAATGAGCCTAGATGGCGCGCCCAGCCTAGGTGGGTGCGCCACCCATGCTCGTTTGCTCCTCGGTCGTCCGATCGCCTCTATTGTTTCGCCCACGGAGTTCTCTTGACCTAAAAATCCCTATATAAGGACCCCCCCCCCCCCAGGAGTCCTCAGCACGGAGCATACCGGAGATGAAAACACCACCAAACAGAGTCAGATTCAGCAAAGATTGGAGGGGGAACTCCGTTGGAGCCACCTCTGGGGAGATCTCCACCCTCTCCAACATCTCCGGCATCATCACCATGATGAAGAGGGAGTAGTCCACCGCTGGGCTATGGGTTTGTGGCAGTATCTTGATCTATTTCTCTAATGTTCTTCATAGATCTAGTACCATATGAGATGTCCTACATGATTATGGTCATATTTGAAATTCCTATGTGCTGGATCTTTGTTCTATGATTTGATATTTGAGATTGGAATCTATTTTATATAAGATGTTTTGATAGATGCATATCATGTGCCCCGTTCTTAATTGCTTGTTTTGATCCAACTTGTATGCAAGAACTTGTATGGGGAGAAGTGTATGTTAGGTGGAGTAGCATGGTGGTAGAGATTAAATTGTGACAAATAATATTCAAGATCTACTTTGGTTTTTACCTTTCTTTTGCTACCTCACTAGGGATAAAATCAAATCATGTGCTATAGTCATCATGTGACAGAGTGATAACCTTGTTAGATCAAGGTAGCATATTTGTATTTCAAACAGCATATAATATTGCTTAAAGCTATACTTTGATTTGTTCATAATTCAAGATTGCATGGAGATGTTCCTTTCTTGAGGAGTATAAGAGAGATGTATTCCATCTGTGTGTTAGAATGTGATGCCCATATTAATTCCTTTATGAAGCACATATAGAATTTCCATGAATCTTTATCATTGATGAATTGTTTTGTGATCACTACAACTTAAAAAGAGAGTAGAAAAGTAAAGCCATAAACCCCGGTACAATTTTTATCATAAGAAACACATTTCCATTCCATCTACTACCTTTTATATTTTCTGTAGTTTATTATTTAGCAAATACAAAAATACTTTCCCTACTTGCAATCACTCATAAAAAACAAAAATAACTCTACTATCTTCCATATCATCTAGTTTGCATTAATTTACTTTGTTTACTTTATTTATTTCAGTTTTCATTATTATTTATTACATATTACTAATACGAAACCTTGTGCTTGACAACCACTTGGTGGAGTTGGGGACACAAGATAAATACCCTTCCAGAATTAATTCCCCGGGAGTTCGATCTAAACCCTCGAGTCACCCTAGTGGGGGAAAAGAAGCTTGCTACAATACTCTACACTTGGAGTCCCAACGAAAAGTGGCCACGTTTGGCGTCATCAATGTTACTCACCTTTATGGGCTCATAGGGCTGTATTTTAGTGTAATAAGGAGAGTAGGGAGGGACAGAATGACAAAAACCGTGTCTTGAGACTTTGAGTTGCATTAGGGCGGTTCTTGATCAGGTACCTTAGAACTTTAAGTTATGGTTGAAATTTTTTGTCTTAATGAATCCATTGCTTGAACTTTTATGACTTGGGATCAATCATTAAGGGTGTACTTTCACATGTATATGGTTGCACCTATTTTAGGCTATGTCTAACAAGAATAAAACTTGACAAGGTACTTACCATACTATTTTAGAAATCTTTATGCTAAGAGAATCCATGTTGCCATCAAGAACGTTTGTCACATATAAGAACACACATTTGAGCTTATCCTCTTGCTACATATAGGATTGAGCTTTCTCTGAAAAGTGCATTTACTTTCTTGAAATTTATTTTAGAGAAAATTTACTTTTATACATACCATAAACCCCAAAAAACAAAACTTCTGCATATTTTACTATTTTACTTGTTAAACTGGCTAACCAATACCTTCAGCTTCACGTGGGTTCGGCAACCTATTGAAAGGTACTACAATAGACCTCCTGCACTTGGGATACATCACTAGGATTTGTATCGATTTAGGATGATACCATGAACGAGTATGAGAATTACCGTAATATGGTGGGTGTATATTGAGCCCCGTGGACGAGTATATATAGGCATACATGGGATAATCATGTTGTACAATTCAAGTTAGGATCATGATACTAACTCTATCATAAACTACCGTGATAACTCCATATGCATATACTAACTATTTTTGCGCTGTGAAACATTTTTTCTATGATTTTGATGCTTCTACCTCTTGCCCCTCATCTTCCATTCCTGGCTATGTCTCTAATAGTAAGTGTTGCTGATTTAGTATACACTAAATCGACGACTCATATTATGAATCAGAGGGAGTACTAGTTTACATGTGTGCAAATTTGCTTCTGAATTTTTATTTGCTTGTGCTAATATGTTTCTCATTTTTATAGATATCAGTCATGAACTTGATTGTGAACAAGGAAATATTACCAGACTTGGTATTAGCATCATGATTCGTGTTGGCTATGAGATGTAAGTGGGTTGCAACTAAGTTTTTTTAGTTACATGTGGTTATAACTAAGAAATATATTTTATCGACCATTATATTAACATCGTGAGTTGTGTTAGATAGGAGTTACAATTTGGTTGCGATCGTGGTTTTCCAGTTGCAAGTGTGCTATGCCTAAGTTTTCTAGTTGTATGTGAGTTGTAACCAAGAAAAATATTCCTAGTATTGTATTATCTTGTGATTCATGTTGGCTAGGAATTGCAAGTGGGTTGCAACTATGATTTTATGGTTGCAAGCGAGTTGTAACTAAATCCTTTGAATTTTGAGTGAGTCATAACTGATAAAAATATTTCCAACCATTGGATTAGCATCATGATTCATGGTAGCTCGGATTTGCAAATGGATCAACTCTAATTTTCCAGTTGCACGTGGGTTGCAACTAAGTTTTTTCCATTGCAAGAAAAAACGTTCTCTCCTATTCTAGTAGCGTCATGATTCGTGTTGGATAGGAGTTGTAGATGAGTTGCAACTGTGATTTTCTAGTTGCCACTAGGTTGCAGCAACTGAAGAAAATATTGTTGAATGTTTGTGTTCACATCATGAGGGGTTGTAAATGAGTTGCAACCATGATTTTCCATTGCAGCAACTGGAAAAAATAAATATTATCAACTATTTGGGTTACCATTATGAGTTCTGGCGGTCGAGAGTTGCAAATGGATTATAAATAAGACTTTTAGATACAAGTAAGTGACACCAAATTTTTCGCAAGTGGGTTGCAAGTGACAAAAATTCACATTCGTTGTATTAACAAATACAGTCGTTATTTGTACATGTTGGAAGTTGCATATAGGCACCATAAATGTAGTAAAACTATATCTCAAAATAAAATTGCGTTGAGAATATTATTTCATTTTTTGTACACCTTTTTCCAAAAGAAAGTAAAAAAAATAGCGCCTGGTCAGCCCAAAATAATGGGCCATGGGCCATGGGAAAGAGCATGTGCAGCATTCCTAGTCCTAAGACAACAAAATCGCTCCAGGTAAGGTTTTGACAAAGAAAAGAATCGCTAAGCTCCAGGCGTGAGACACAGGCGCGCCCTAAAAATAAATGAATATAAGCGCAGGTTGATTTAAGGATGCAAATGGGGAACCTTCAGAGTACACTCTACCCTCTCTGGTAAAAAAAAAATTGAACTAGATTTTTACAAATTATAATACTGTATAACGTTTTAAGAAAACTAGTTCATTTATATTTATACTAGACTAAAATATAGGATACCCTAAAGGTTCCAAACTTGTATGTTTGTTTGTTCTCTCGTTTTCGAAAACGTTTGGTAAACCAATCAACAGACTACATCTACAGCTCATCCTGCTTAACACTACATTCAAAGTTCAACAGCACAGCACCGTGCTATGTTCTGTGTTGCAACAAAGGCGAGAACACGTGCAGAGTCAACCACTCGAACCATGACTTAAAATCCTCAAACAAAAAGGCGAAAAACGCGCAGACCAAGGTCCACTTCCAACCCACCGCGAAGAAAATCGGGCCGTGCGGCGCTGGTGGCTATCGCTGTCGCCGGCGCGGCGTCAGCGTCTCCCTCAACCCCCATGTTGGCTGTCGGCCTAATCGGCACGGCGGATCAAGCAGCAGCAGCGAAGACAGACAACTGTCCGGTCCTGCCTAGTCGGTGACATCCCATCCCTGCTCGCACATCACACCACCACCTGATTACCAGATTTGGATTCGTTCTCCGCACAGCAAGGTCAGGAAAGTAACAGAGAATATATTCTGATTTCGCTTCAGTTTCAGTTTCAGATCTCAGACGGAATGGGCTCTGATTCTCATGTCTGCAAGCTCCGATCTCCCCCCAAGGAAGAGAATGAGAACAACTCCAGCTCGGTCGGGCCTTTTCTGCTACTACTAATTAACTGTTGCTTCACTCAAGAAAATACTGCCAATGGGAATATATGACTGTAGGTTCACCTTGAAGGCACACAACCAGGAACCATGGAAGTGTTTTCCCAGTTTGCACACTCCCTTGCAAGCCACACTAAATAACAAATGTGCAAATTGAGATCACTTACTAGAATACAATCTGACATAGTATACTAGATTTTCTATATATGCATAATTAAGCCTCCTCCAATTGGCATCTACCTACCTCGACATTATTAGATTACCAAAAATATGTAGTGCTACAAACAAAATTAGGAAAAGAGTGGTAGAGGACAGTGACACTAGTTTATGCCAGCACGGGCATGATTCTGATCAAGACAATTCAGCTCTGGGTTGCTTCATGAGGACACCCCCAAGCTCGAGTATCAAGTCAAGTATCTCACTCTTACTTCACTCAAAACACATCAGCTGGGAATATATATATGGAAAGACCTGAAGCTGAAGGCACTCAGCTATCAAGCATTTCCTAGCCTTGCAACACTGCTCCCAAACTACCACAAAAGCAACAACAGACTGAAGCAGTAAAAGAAAAATGGACCTGAATAGTGCAAACAATTGACACAGCATGGCCTACTGAAACTGTATCTGCATTACGCCCCCTCAACGGCATTTGGTATATATATTTACATGTAGTACCTGATTTTCACCCATACCTAGCTCCGATCAAACTGAATCTTCCCCGCCAGCTTAGAGCAAGATCAGACCAGCAACATAGCTGAATGATCACATGTCTCACCGTATAAAATGGTTCAGCTACGCCCCTAATATCGGTAGTATACATGAACTCGTGCCACAGTTTCATCCCCAGCAATCTCCGTTGTTCCGTGGTTATCCTAACTCTAGTTTACACGATTGAACCAGCAGCAGAGTTTCATCCACTGCAGATGGCGTTGAGGAGCACATGCCCCAGCATGAGGTCCACGAAGTACTGGTGGCCGATCTTGCCGTCCCGCCATACCAGCTTCGCCGGCGCACGCCCGTAGTGCACGCCGTCGTTGCAGCGGTTGTCGTAGTGCCACGGGAACGTCATGTCGAAGTTGTCGATCACCCCGCCTGTGAGCACGCCGTGCTGCCTCAGCTTCTCCACCAGCACGCCATTGAACAGCTCCATCTTGTTTGGATTGAATGCCAGGTCCCGAGCATACCCGCCGGTCGCGACCGTCGTCCGGTAGAACACCCTTGGCGCGGCGAGCCCGCGGGACCGCACTTTGGCCATGACGCCGGACCAGAACTGTGCAGCAAACTCGGTGGCCTGTATGTAGGCGCGGAAGCTGCTCCAGTAGCAACCATCGTGAAGGCCGGAGTTCAGAATGGCAACATCCGGGACACGGTCACCGCCCATGAAGTATGACCGGACAAGCTGCCGGAACCCCCTGTGCCGCAGCGATTGCAGGCCGAGATAGTTCATGGTCATGTTCCAGTGGCCGTTGTAGATGTTTGTGATCCGCAGGGTGCCCGGCTCGCCGCTGGGATTCGTGAACACCGCATCAAACCGGCGCGTCACCACGGATGTGTCCTGGACGCCGAGAACGAACGTCAGGAGGTTGCGGATGGTGTCGACATGGTTGGAATCCCCCCAGAAGAAGAGCCACTTGCCGTCGAGGCACCGCCACGCCGCATCGGGCGTGAAGAGCCTGAACGAGCAGTGCGCCGAATAGACCCACCCGTTGCTCTCCAGCGCGCCCAATGGTCCGTCGCACCACGGCGCCTCGCATGGGTGCTCCGGCTCCAGGCACCGGTACCGGCCGACCTCGTCCACATCCTCGCAGTTGTCCTTCCTGGCGAGTCGCGTCCACCGTCCGGACCAGATGTCGCGCCGAAAGTCGGCGGTGCGACAGGTCTCCAGTGCGGGGAGCGACGCGACGCCGGCGCGGAACAGCAGAGGGATGCGGCGGAGCTCGGTGTTGTAACTGAACCTTGCGGAGGAGAACTTGAGGCCCTCGAAGCTGCGGAAGAGGAGGACGATGGTGAGGCGGAACTCCGCCGCGGCGAAGCGGGGCGCGACCTGGAGGCGGAAGGTGTAGGAGCCGTCGCCGTTGTCCACGACAGGGGGCCGCGACTTCCAAGCCTCCCCGGAGAGATCAATCTCGAAGAAGTCCCCGCCGAGGCAGCGGCGCAGGCCGGTGTCGTCCAGCGCCCAGAACCTGAACTCGTGAATCTCGGCGGCGCTGAGCTCGGTGGCAGCGCCCGCGGCCGCGGCGCCGTCGAGAACCGGGACGGAGATGTTGGCCGTGCGGGCGTCGCGGCAGCGGGAACCCCCGGGGGTGAGCCAGCGGGCGAGGAGGTCGTCGGTGAAATTGGTGGGGGTCGGCACGGAGAGCCAGGAAAGCGAGGCGCTCTCGCTGTCAGCGCCCTCGCTCTCGGCGCCGAGGTAATGCTGGTACTGGTGGCCCAGCTGGTGGTCCGCGCCAGCGCCGGTGAAGGACACGTCTACGGCGAAGAGGGCGACGACGAAGAGGAAGGAGGCGAGCACGAGCTTCGCCGCGCAGGGGCCGCCGCCGGGCTTCTTGGGGTGCTGGTGTTCCCCGAAGCCGCCGCAGGAGGAGGAGGTCCTCTTGGGTTCGCCCCCGGTGAGGTCGGTCTTCTTGGCGTCCCCGGCGGCGAGCGGCCCGTGGGGCGGCGGGAGGAGCGCCGACATTGCCGGGCCGGGGGGCTACTTCCGGCTCGTTATGGTGTGGCCACGCATGCGTCCGCGTGTGCGGAGGGAGCTGCTCGCGAGGGGGAAAAGGGGCGCGCCCGGTCTGGGGTTGGGTTGGGTTGGGTTGGTTAGGGTGGTGGTGCGTACTACGACGCGAAAGATTACATTGATTGGTTTTTGCACGGAAACGACACGAGTCAAGGGACTGAACGTGCCATTCGGATCTTCTGTTGCGCTCGGAAATGCAGAGCATACTATGCTTTTGGAGCGAAAGTTCCAGCGCGTGTTTCTTATATTTAGAAAAAGTTATAATTGGACAATGAGGAAATCCCACTAATAAGATAGCCCTAAAACTTAACTTCCTCTCCTGTCTTCTATCCTAGATTCTCAAATTTTCACTTATATAAACGGTGCCTGATTATAGCTGAACCCCTATATTTTAGCCTCCTAAATTTCTTTTTGCTCTCAATTTCCAAATCTTGAACACATCAAATTTAAACATGCATATAGATCATCCAAATGGCACCACATCGATCAATTTTGATCCCAAAAAAAAACACAACATAGCATGTTTATATGTTGTGGACATCACCACCTTACCAAATGGCCACCTCAAACGCCTCCGTACTCGCCACCATCACCAACCCCACGACCACCATTACGGCCACCTTCACCACCACGAGAGGCTATCGATTTTATCATGATCTTGGCACGAGAGAGCTCCCAATATGCCCCAACCATTGCATCAAGTGACACATTCATCCATGCATGACACAAAGTAATATCTTCTTGCTCATTATAATTTTGTGTCCTTGTCTTCTTGACCGAGGCTTGAGTGTCCACGGGATCATCAACCTTCTATACCTCCACTTAGGCCTCTCGATCATCATCCTCTTCGGCCACCTCCTCATCGGCCTCTTCTTCTTCCAAACTCATTTCATCATTGAGATCATCGAGCCCTTCCACTTATGAGAACGTCCAATTGAGACATGAATTCGGCAACGCCAAGCTCGATCCCACAACAATCATAAAAAGGAACATGTTTTCATAGATCCTATGTATCAATGGGATGGACAGTGAGTGGAGGGCTTGCATTTACATCGGTTGTGGCAGACCTGGTATTTCGTCGATCATGTCATGGACGGGGACTCGGACGCGCGGTGTGATGACCACGCGCGACACCATCTGGGGAGTGGAGGCCACATAAGGCGCCTTGCGAGCTACCAGAAGTAAAGGAGTTGTCATTGTTGACGCTGCGGCCTTTCTCTTCTTCTTTTGGTTGACGCCTCGACGAGAGCTTTCATGGCCTTCGTGGGCTTTCGTGATCGTGGACCGGTAAGGACCAGAGCTAGGGCAAGCGGACCCACCTTAACCACGATTGTCGTTAAGGCCTTGTCGGCCTTGCCCGATGCCTCCATCGCCCGTACCACATTGGTGTTCCCCAACCGCTTTCGTAGCATTGGAGGTGTCGCATGGCCGGTTCCAGTGGCGTCGAGCCAGCAGGGAACTCCTACGAGGTTGCGGAATCGTCTTGTGATCCCATTCCTTCTAAGTTAGGGGCCAAATGTGGCGCCAACGAGGATCGATGATATTGGGCGGGAGAGTCGGGTGGCTCTGGGAGAGCAATGGAGGGGGAAGTTTTGCTCGCTCAAAGTGGCGCCGAGTAAAAATGAGAGAGTGGAGGCATGTTTTAGGGGGAGATCCTAAATTTTTAGTGTTAGAGATATGCCCTAGAGGCAATAATAAATGTAGTTATTATTATATCTTTGTGTTTATGATAAATGTTTACATTCATGCTATAATAGTATTAACAAGGAAACATTAATACTTGTGTGATTTGTAAACTTAAATTGAAGTCCCTAGTGTAGCCTCTATACATCACTAGCTTGTTGGTTAATAAATGATTGTGGTTTCCCTATCATGAACATTGAGATGTTATTAACAACAAGATCATGTCATTAGGAGAATGATATGGTGGACATACTCCTATAGATAAGCGTAGCATAAAGATCAAGTCATTTTAATAGTTCAATTGCTATATGCTTTCTGATACATAGTAATCTAATTCCTTCGACCATGAGATCATGCATATCACCTTTACCGGATGGATGCTTTGATGACATCAAACACCACACCGTAACTGGGTGGCTATAAAGGTGGCATTGAGTGTTCGGAAAGTATTGGTTGAGACACATGGATCAAGAGTGGGATTTGTCCATCCATATGACAGATAGATATACTCTGGGCCCTCTCGGTGAAATGTCATCCAATTAGCTTGCAAGCATGTGACTGGCTCACAAGGGATCACATATCACGGGAACGAGAAAAGAGTATTTATCAGTAACGAGGTTGAACTAGGTATGCAGAGATACCGACGATCATAACCTCGGATAAGTAAACTATCGTGAGACAAAGGGAAGTTGGATTCGATCGCAAAGTAATCATAGAAATATGTGGGAGCCATATGAATTTCCAGATTCCTCTATTGGTTATTGATTGGAGAAGTGTCTCGATCATGTCTGCATAATTCATGAACCGTAGGGAGACACACTTAAGGATTCGACGTTGTTTGAGTAGTTATGGAATGATGAGAAAGAGACCGAATGTTGTTCGGAGTCTCAGATGGGATCCGGGATATCACGAGGAGATCCGGAATGGTCCGGAGAATAAGATTCATATAAGGAAAGTCCCGTTTCGGAGTTGGGAAATGGTTCCGGTGTTTTCATCGGGAATGTTCTAGAAGGTTCCGGAATGTCCGGCACTCCGGAGGGGAAGGGTACATGAATGTGTTATATCAAGTTGGTATGATTGCATCATGTACTCGGTGTCATCGCTGAACAAAATAGAGGGTTTATTCAAGTCCTAGTTTGAAAAGTCAAACGCCAAGTTTGAAAGTCAAACGGCTATTTTTGGGAAGTGGAGAGGGAGGTGGAAACCGACTTAGGGGAGGAGTTCCTCCTCCCACCGCCGGCGCACCACCAAGCCGAGTTGGGGAGGGACTCCCCTCCCCTTGGCCGGCCCCCTCCACCTATATAAGGAGGGGCAGGGCTCCCCTCCTAGACACAAGTTCCTACACCTCTAAACCCTAGCCCCAAGCCGCCGCCGCCTCCATAGCCGCCGCCGGCCCTAGGGCAATCGTCGCTGCCGCCTAGATGAAACCCTAGCCGCCGGCCTAGCCCCCTCCTCGGTGTGTCTAAACCCTAGATCGTCTAGGGATCTCTCATAGTCCATCATACTCGCTCCGGCTTAAGGCGAAGCCCTGCGAGATCTCCCCTCTACTTCCGGTACCACGCCGTTGTGCTGCCGGAATCGCGAGGAGAGTGCTACAACCTCCGCTGTCTGCTGGAACAAGGGAGAGGAAGGTCTTCGTCGAGTACCGAACGTGTGACCGACTGCGGGAGCGCTGCCGGGACGCAGCGCCGGAAGGATCGTCTACGCGATCTTGAGATCGGGAAGAGTACGACTACATCACCCACGAGAATCCGCTCTCGTTAAACACTTTGGAATCTTCGAGGGTGAGTTATTCCATCCACTCGTTGCTACTATCTAGTAGATAGATCTTGGCTTGTTTGTTTGTATACGATAGAAAATTTTTGTTTTCCATGCTACGAAACCCTTCAGTGGTATCAGAGCTGTGTCTATATGTAGATCTTTTGCACGAGTAGAACACAATGGTCATTGTGGGCGTTGATGCTTTTATTATCGATTGCTTCTTGTGTACTTTGCATCTTGCGGGATGTTGGGATGAAGCGGCCCGGGCTAACCTTACATGACATCGTTCATGAGACTTGCTCCACGCTTGACATGCAACTTGTATTGCAGAAGTGGCTTTGCGGGTGCCTGTTTCTCCTAGCATAGTTAAGATCCAATTTACAACGGGTGATTAACAATACTAGTATCAATGTTGTGGTTCATGTTCGTAAGTTAGAACGACACTTATTGAAAGCCCCAAACCACGTAAAACATGCAAAGAAAGTAGAGGCGTCTAACTTTGTTTTGCAGGGGTGTGCAGTGATGTGATATGGCCGTGATTGTGATTATATTTGATGTATGCAATGATCCTTATTGTAAGTTGGCAACCGGCAGGAGCCATATGGTTGTCTTTAATTTATGTTAAGACCCGCGTGTCTATTCAAAGTAGTTGTAATAGTTGAAGCCGGTGCACGACAACCATGGAGAAGCGTCATTGACCTTGATGCAATGCCGGTGATGATGGAGATCATGTTCGTGCTTGAAGATGGAGATCGGAAGCACAAAGAAGAAAGGCCATATCATATCACATATTATGAATTGCATGTGATGTTAATCCTTTATGCATCTTTATTGCTTAGTAGACGATGATAGCATTATAAGATGATCCCTCATGCACATGAATTTCAAATCATAAAGTGTTCACCCTTAGTTAGCACCGTTGCTAAAGCTTGTTGTTTCGAAGCACCACGTGATGATCGGGTGTGTTAGATTCCGCAAGTGTATACAACGTGAGCAAGCCAGATTTGCTCATGCGGAAACTAAGGTTTGATCTTGACGAGCCTAGCATGTACAGACATGGTCTCGGAACAAGGATCACCGAAAGGTAAAGCATGAATCATATAGTAGATATGATGAACATGTCGATTGTTCGCCACTGAAACTATATCAGCTCTGGTGATGATCGGTGTTGATGTGGTGGATTTGGTTCGTGTGATTACTAAAACAATGTGAGGGATGTTGTTTTGAGTGGGAGTTCATCTAGATTAATTTTATTATTAATTTGAACTCAATTTATCATAAATTTAGTCTAAACTATTGCAAATATGTTGTAGATCAATGGCAGCCCCTACCATCAATTTTAATGCGTTCCTAGAGAAAGAAAAGTTGAAAAACAATGGAAGTAACTTCGCGGATTGGTTCCGCAATTTGAGGATTGTCCTCACAGCTGGTAATTTGACCTATGTGCTGGATGCACCGCTGGGTGACCCACCTGCAGCTACTACTACCGATGAAGTAAAGAATGTTTACCTCACTCGGAAGACTCAGTACTCCACAGTTCAGTGTGCTATCTTGTATGGTTTAGAATCGGAGCTTCAGAAAAGGTTTGAGAATTCAGACCCACATGATATTGTCCGTGATCTCAAATTGATTTTTGAGACTCATGCGGCAATTGAGAGCTATGAGGCTTCTGAAAAGTTCTTTAACTACAAGATGGAAGAGGGCAGCTCCGTCAGTGAGCATGTGCTTAAAATGTCTGGGCACGCAAACAAACTTCAAAGCTTGGGTATAGTGATTCCTAATGCTTTGGGGATTTACCGTGTCCTCCAATCACTACCACCAAGTTACAAGAACTTTGTGATGAACTACAACATGCAGAACATGAACAAGACGTTGCCAGAACTCTTTGCCATGTTAAAATCTGCAGAAGTGGAGATCAAGAAAGAGCACCAAGTGTTGTTGGTCAATAAGACCACCAAATTCAAGAAAGGCAAGTCTAAGCAAAAGGGACACTTCAAGAAGGGTGGCAAGAAAGTTACCACGCCGACGAAGAAGACCAAGGCTGGACCTAAGCCTGATACTAAGTGCTTTTACTGCAAGGGAGAAGGTCACTGGAAGCGGAATTTCCCAAAGTACTTGGCGGATTTGAAGAACGGCAACATCAAGAAGAAAGGTATATCTGATATACATGTTATTGATGTGTATCTCACTAGTACTCGTAGTAGTGCCTGGGTATTTGATACTGGTTAGGTTGCTCATATTTGTAACTCGAAACAGGTGTTGCAGAATAAACGGAAGCTAGCGAAGAACGAGGTGACGATGCACGTTGGAAACGGATCAAAGGTTGATGTGATCGCGGTCGGCACGCTACCCCTTCATCTACCATCGGGATTAGTTTTATACTTAAATAATTGTTATTTGGTGCCTGCTTTAAGCATGAACATTATATCGGGATCTCGTTTATTGCGAGACGGTTACTTGTTTAAATCCGAGAATAATGGTTGTTCGATTTATATGAGTAATATGTTTTATGCACATGCACCTTTGATAGATGGTCTATTCTTGTTGAATCTCGATAGTGGAAATACACATATTAATAATATTGAGGCTAAACGTTTGAAATCGAGCGATAACTCGACCTATATGTGGCACTGTCGTCTTGGTCACATTGGAGTGAAGCGTATGAAGAAACTCCATTCCGATGGACTTCTTGAATCACTTGATTTCGAATCACTTGAAAGATGCGAAGCATGTCTGATGGGTAAAATGACTAAGACTCCATTTTTAGGTATGATGGAGCGAGCTACGGACTTATTGGAAATCATACATACCGATGTGTGTGGTCCAATGAGTGTAGCATCGCGCGGTAGTTATTGTTATGTTCTTACCTTCACGAATGACTTGAGTAGATATGGGTATATCTATTTCATGAAACATAAGTCTGAAACTTTCGAGAAGTTTAAGGAATTTCAAAGTGAGGTAGAGAATCAACGTAACAAGAAGATTAAATTTCTACGTTCTGATCGTGGAGGTGAATATCTAAGTTATGAGTTTGGCGAGCATTTGAAGAAATGCGGAATACTTTCACAATTGACACCACCGGGAACACCACAGCGTAATGGTGTGTCCGAACATCGTAAACGAACTCTCTTAGATATGGTTCGTTCTATGATGTCACTTACAGATTTACCGCTATCATTTTGGGGTTATGCATTAGAAACAGCCGCATTCACTTTAAATAGGGCACCATACAAATCTGTGGAAACGACACCGTATGAATTATGGTTTGGGAAGAAACCTAAATTGTCGTTCCTTAAAGTTTGGGGTTGCGAAGCCTATGTAAAGAAGTTACAGCCGGACAAGCTAGAACCCAAAGCGGAAAAATGCGTCTTCATAGGATACCCGAAGGAAACTATTGGGTATACCTTCTATCATAGATCCGAAGGCAAAATCTTCGTTGTCAAGAATGGATCCTTTCTAGAGAAGGAATTTCTCTCGAAAGAAGTGACTGGAAGGAAAGTAGAACTCGAAGAGGTTGTCGAACCTTCTCTCGAACTTGCGAGTAGCGCAGCACCGGAAGTAGTTCCTGTGACGCCTGCACCAGTAAGCGAGGAAGCTAATGATGATGATCATGAAACTTCGGTTGTAGTTGCTACAGAGCCTCGCAGGTCAACCAGAACTCGTACCACTCCAGATTGGTATGATCCCGTTATGAATGTCATGTTGGTAGATAACACCGATGACCCTGAGACATATGAGGAAGCGATGATGAGCCTAGATTCCAATAAATGGCAAGAAGCCATGAAATCCGAGATTGGATCCATGTATGAAAACCAAGTATGGACTTTGGTGGACTTACCGGATGGCCGGAAGGCCGTCGAGAATAAATGGATTTTCAAGAAGAAAACAGATGTTGATGGTAATGTTACTGTCTATAAAGCTCGACTTGTCGCAAAAGGGTTTCGACAAATTCAAGGAGTTGACTACGATGATACTTTCTCACCTGTAGCGAAGCTAAAGTCTGTGAGGATTATGTTAGCAATCGCTTCATATTATGATTATGAGATATGGCAGATGGATGTCAAAACAGCATTCCTCAATGGAGACATTGATATATGATGCAACCCAAAGGTTTTGTCGATCCTAAAGATGCTAACAAGGTATGCAAACTTCAACGGTCCATCTATGGATTGAAGCAAGCATCCAGAAGTTGGAATCAACGTTTTGATAAGGTAATCAAAAGTTTTGGTTTTATACAAACTTATGGAGAAGCTTGTATTTACAAGAAAGTGAGTGGGAGCTCTGTAGCATTCTTAATACTATATGTAGATGACATATTGTTGATTGGGAATGATGTAGACCTTCTTAATAGTGTCAAGGAATATTTGAATAATATTTTTTCAATGAAGGATCTTGGCGAAGCAGCTTACATATTAGGCATAAAGATTTATAGAGATAGATCGAGACGCCTAATATCATTGTCACAAAGTACATATTTGGACAAAGTTCTAAAGAGGTTTGGAATGGAAGATAGCAAGAAAGGGTTCTTGCCCATGTTGCCCAATACGACCTTGAGTAAAACTCAAAGTCCGACAACGGCAGAAGATAGAGAAAGGATGAGTAAGACTCCCTATGCCTCAGCCATAGGATCTCTAATGTATGCCATGCTATGTACTAGACCCGACATTGCATATGCTGTTAGTTTAACTAGCAGATATCAAAGTGATCCAGGAGTGGATCATTGGACAGCGGTCAAAAACATCCTTAAGTACTTGAGAAGAACTAAGGATATGGTTCTTTCTTATGGAGGTGATGAACAGCTCGTTGTTAATGGTTACACCGATGCTAGTTGGAACACCGATCCGGATGATTCTAAATCACAATCTGGATACGTATTTACTTTGAATGGTGCAGCAGTTAGCTGGAGGAGTGCAAAGCAAAGCGTTGTGGCGAGATCTTCAACTGAATCGGAATACATGGCTACTTTGGAGGCTTCACAAGAAGCAATATGGATGAAAGAGTTCATTACAGAGCTGGGTGTGGTTCCTAGTGCGCTGGACCCAATGTCTATCTACTGTGATAACATGGGCGCCATAGCCAATGCGCAAGAACCAAGGTCACACAAGAAGCTGAAGCATATCAAGCTACGTTTTCACGCTATTCGAGAGCATGTCCAAGATGGGGACATAAAGATTTGCAAAGTACACATAGATCTGAATGTGGCGGATCCATTGACTAAACCTCTCCCGAGGGCAAAACATGACCAGCACCAAACTGCCATGGGTGTTCGGTATATTACCATGTAATCTAGATTAGATGACTCTAGTGCAAGTGGGAGACTGTTGGAGATATGCCCTAGAGGCAATAATAAATGTAGTTATTATTATATCTTTGTGTTTATGATAAATGTTTACATTCATGTTGTAATAGTATTAACAAGGAAACATTAATACTTGTGTGATTTGTAAACTTAAATTGAAGTCCCTAGTGTAGCCTCTATACATCACTAGCTTGTTGGTTAATAAATGATTGTGGTTTCCCTATCATGAACATTGAGATGTTATTAACAACAAGATCATGTCATTAGGAGAATGATATGGTGGACATACTCCTATAGATAAGCGTAGCATAAAGATCAAGTCATTTTAATAGTTCAATTGCTATATGCTTTCTGATACATAGTAACCTAATTCCTTCGACCATGAGATCATGCATATCACCTTTACCGGATGGATGCTTTGATGACATCAAACACCACACCGTAACTGGGTGTCTATAAAGGTGGCATTGAGTGTTCAGAAAGTATTGGTTGAGACACATGGATCAAGAGTGGGATTTGTCCATCCATATGACGGATAGATATACTCTGGGCCCTCTCGGTGAAATGTCATCCAATTAGCTTGCAAGCATGTGACTGGCTCACAAGGGATCACATATCACAGGAACGAGAAAAGAGTACTTATCAGTAACGAGGTTGAACTAGGTATGCAGAGATACCGACGATCATAACCTCGGATAAGTAAACTATCGTGAGACAAAGGGAAGTTGGTATCGTATGTAAGTGGTTCATTCGATCGCAAAGTAATCGTAGAAATATGTGGGAGCCATATGAATTTCCAGATTCCTCTATTGGTTATTGATTGGAGAAGTGTCTCAATCATGTCTGCATAATTCACAAACCGTAGGGAGACACACTTAAGGATTCGACGTTGTTTGAGTAGTTATGGAATGATGAGAAAGAGACTGAATGTTGTTCAGAGTCTCGGATGGGATCCGGGATATCACGAGGAGATCCGGAATGGTCCGGAGAATAAGATTCATATAAGGAAAGTCCCGTTTCGGAGTTGGGGAATGGTTCCGGTGTTTTCATCGGGAATGTTCTAGAAGGTTCCGGAATGTCTGGCACTCCGGAGGGGAAGGGTACATGAATGTGTTATATCAAGTTGGTATGATTGCATCATGTACTCGGTGTCATCGCTGAACAAAATAGAGGGTTTATTCAAATCCTAGTTTGAAAAGTCAAACGCCAAGTTTGAAAGTCAAACGGCTATTTTTGGGAAGTGGAGAGGGAGGTGGAAACCGACTTAGGGGAGGAGTTCCTCCTCCCACCGCCGACGCACCACCAAGCCGAGTTGGGGAGGGACTCCCCTCCCCTTGGCCGCCCCCCTCCACCTATATAAGGAGGGGCAGGGCTCCCCTCCTAGACACAAGTTCCTACACCTCTAAACCCTAGCCCCAAGCCGCCGCCGCCTCCATAGCCACCGCCGGTCCTAGGGCAATCGCCGCCGCCTAGGTGAAACCCTAGCCGCCGGCCTAGTCCCCTCCTCGGCGTGTCTAAACCCTAGATCGTCGAGGGCTCTCTCATAGTCCACCATACTCGCTCCGGCTTAAGGCGAAGCCCTGCGAGATCTCCCCTCTACTTCCAGTACCACGCCGTTGTGCTGCCGGAATCGCGAGGAGAGTGCTACAACCTCCACTGCCTGCTGGAACAAGGGAGAGGAAGGTCTTCGTCAAGTACCGAACGTGTGACCGACTGCGGGAGCGCTGCCGGAACGCAGCGCCGGAAGGATCGTCTACGCGATCTTGAGATCGGGAAGAGTACGACTACATCACCCACGAGAATCCGCTCTCGTTAAACACTTTGGAATCTTCGAGGGTGAGTTATTCCATCCACTCGTTGCTACTATCTAGTAGATAGATCTTGGCTTGTTTGTTTGTATGCGATAGAATTTTTTTGTTTTCCATGCTACGAAACCCTTCATTTAGTCCTATAACTCTAATATCATTTCGAACAGGTGTGGCATAGATGAGAAAAGAAAACAATTGCACCTCTAACCGATTGTAGGCTTTTGGCTAGATATGCTCTAATAGGTTGTCCGGCAATGGCAACCCGACAAGCCCTAGTGGGGGCGTTGGCAGACATTATCAGCATATCAGGAGAGTTTGTCTGAGGGACGCTCCCAATATGTTTTACCATCTTCTCTTTCTTTGGGATGATAGTGGCAACCGAAAGATGATGCCGGTGGAAGTGTTGACACAATATTGGGTTGTGCTTGCTGCTTGAAGTCTATTGGGACGCCGTTGGGAGCCTATTTTCTGGTCGGTGCCCCAATAGCCCTATTGGGAGAGATATTGGTGGCGCTGATGAATATGTCCTAACATCCCCTGCATGGAATATACATCTGAATGTCTATACAATGGTAGAAAGCCAGATTTCAAACAATATTTTTAAATGGCTCAAAAAAGTGAAATATACTTCAAATCAACATATGTATGTTTATATTTGCTACAAAAACACACATATACAAAGATATAGCGTTCCTGATTCCTTCGAAAGCATCTATGATTCCCTTACATTATACTCCCTCGGTTCTATTAGTTGTCATTGATTTAGTATGAAGTTATACTAATTCAATGGCAACTAATATGGAACAAAGGGAGTGTGAGTTATGATAGTGTTAGGCATCAACCAAACTATTCCAAATCATTTCTACTATTATATCTTTCTTCATGCATAATCTCTCGTTGGAGCGGTAGTGTTGCTACCCTCACACTAGTTAATACACGCACCCTAGTGGCCTAGCTTTGTCATATAGCAAGGTCATGATAATGGCGCAACACTAGATATGTACCAATGGTTCACTCGACTGTGGTATTAGGATTAATCACTTGTATTAGGTATAATCACTGTAAGAATTTCAGGTTAGCCACATGGGTGGAGCTGCATCGATCAAACAATTCCAAAATATTCTAGGCATTATTTCTCTTCATGCTCAACATTTCGGCGAGCGATGGTGGCAACACCTTTGAATGGGTTGATGTACGCACCCTAACCGCCAGGCCATCTTATAGAGCACGATCATGAACATTAGATGGGTGGTCAATGGGGCTATTTAACAAGAGCCATATCTAATAGTTGAGATGTTGTGCCGTGGAGGAGGCCTAAGACCATGTGGCAACTTCTTGTATGTCTAAAAGGGTTTATGTGCACCTTCAGTCCTTCGCATGGCTCCTAGTTCACTATACAAAAAAGGAAAAATGTAAAGAAAAAACAAATTGACACAAAAGTGCTGGTGGGATTATTCTCATAGAAAATAGACTTGTACCAAAAAAATGAGATCGACTTGTACGAATCTTATTTAGATGCGTATGGCTTTTACCGATGAATTAGGTGTGGAATTGGCCTATTTGTTAACAAGCGTAAGCCTATTTTTATCCCTTGCCAAAAAGTGGAAGAAAAAACCGTGCATATGCAGTGAGAGCACAGAAGATCGTGTGCTAGAATATTTTTGACATTCTTTTTCTGCATGTAAATGTTGGTTTTGTACACCTGCAATTGAGAGTAAGGGCTTGTTTGATTCAAAAGAATTAAATAGGATTTTTCAAGATTCCAATATTTTCATTAAAAAAATAGATTAATTCAAAGGATTATAATCCTTAGGAATTTTTTCAAATGATTCGTTTGCATCCTAATTTGGAGAAAACTTTACATTCACTCCAACATTTTTTTAATTCTTTTTGGTTTTTCATGTGCAATCAAACAATACTTGATCCAAAAGCCTTTAGTTTTCTTATCCTGTAGGATTCAAGTGGACATGTCACTCCAATCCTTCGACTTTCCAGTTCCTTTATTATGAGAATCTTACGAACCAAACCAGCCATAGTGTAACTCTTTTGTGGTTGTACTTTTCACCCGGATACATGCAAAAGAATCAATAGAAGTTTATCTTCTCCAAAGTTTTCCATGCGATCTCAAGGATGGAATTTCATTATCGGAGGATAACGAAATACATGGCAGGACAAGCATCCAAGTGCAACAAGAAGAGAAAAGAAAATTAGAGAAGACTATTTTATTAAACTATAGGGTGCCGCATGAAAGCTAACCTCAACTTACCGAAAGAAAACTACGAGTTTTTACTCGAAAGTCTACAAACAGTCGGGAGATCTAACTGGATAACGAAGAGGTCTCCAGCAACCATCACCAACAAAAGTTGAGAACATGAGCACAAGACCCACAAAAGTTTAGGGTTCAGCAAGAGGCACGTCAACCGCCATCATCTCAAACTCTCGGCCCTCTCTGATCTTCTTCTGGTTCTTCCGGCACATCGCCATCTTGATAGGCACGATCCCGAAGAAAAGGAAAACCAGCAACCAGATTGGTTCTTCCGCCGGTGGCTAGGTTAAGCTGAGCAACAACTCCCACCCTCGAAACACTCTGATCTCCTCAAGGGAGTGAGAACCTGCCTAGTATATTTCATAAAAGCAGAGACATAACAAATTAGTTCCACGAGAAAAGAATTCAACTTACCGTCAAAATTATCTTCTCCAAAGTACTTACTAAGTACATAAGAAGGAAATATAAACACTAACAAGAACAACAAAATAAAATGAATGTTCACACAAAAGTAGAGGTAGAATGCCACGCCGAGATCTCAACATAAATTCACATAAATCGACTTTTTTGAATCCCATAAAAAGAATGCTCACACAAAGTAAGTCCAGTCCCCGTACACACATATCTTTATCTTGACCTTTTTATGCTTTCTAGGTGGGTGCCGTGCTGGGCTTGATGCGGGTGCGGTGCGGCTGGGTGGTGCCGTTGAGAAGTGTGCTGGGCGAATGCGATGCCCGCTCTGTGCAGCTGCGCCGCGTGGTCCAGGTTGCACCGTACTACTGCACTGCACGGCCACGGCTCCACTTTCCCGGCTCGATGGGAGTCGATTCATCCGCGCGCTTTCTCTGGTGCTCCTCGTCGCGTCGACGCCGACGGTCCGTGCGTGCGCAGCAATGGATGGAACGGTTTGATATACTAGATCGGATTGGCACTGGGCAAAGAAAATGTCATTTCGGTGGAATTAAGATGTCCTTTTTCTTGTTACTAGGCGTTTCGGTGACGATTGGAGATAGTTATTACAGCTACAGGTTTGTTGAGCTTACCCTGACCGGCATCGCTGGCCGGCGGTGACCATCTTTGCATGCCGCGAGCGCAATGTGTTAGCTAACCAGAGCAGATGGTTCTAGTAAAAAAAAAAAGCTAACCAGAGCAGACGTTTGCTCTCTTTTTTCAGCGCATGTTTTAAACTAGCCACCGCAATTCCATGACGATTGTAATAGGTGTGTGGATCTGTGTTGCCTCTCCTCAGAAAAGGAGTTGGGTTCTTTTATTTGCAGAAAAGTCCGCAAAGTGCCTAGGCATCGTCGTCCACTCTCTCCCGGTGACTCTCCATGACATGATTACGCACTTCTTTTTTTGTTTTTTTCAAACACACACACGGGCATCGAGTCGTGATCGAGAGCATCTCCACTCTGTTTCCACGACCCCGATCTCGGACAATTTTTTATCCGGACGCCGAAAATTGGTTCAGTCGCGGTTTTAGGATTCCGGTTTTATTCGGATTTAGACAACTTTGGTCCTGGGTTCTCAGACCGATCCCGGGGCGCCAAGAACGCCGGATAAAACGGGCGTGGGTCAACCCTGTCGGCGAGACAATCCCATTTTCCCACACTCACTCGCTTCCCCAGCGGCGAAGAGCTCCCCTAGTGGCCCTTGTCACCATGGCTTCGCCGTCAAAGCTCCACCACGCCGAGCCGTATCCACACCTCTAGATAGGCTCGCCGCCGTTGTTTCTCCTCGGCCTAGGCCATCTTTCGCCGCCCAAACTTCGTCGTAACCCGGCTTCGCTGCGAGCTCCCACTATCTCGCCCGCCAAGTGTTTGGCGTTTTGTCGGTTCGTCCATGGACTCCGACGACGAGGAGATGTTCGCCGTGTTGCTGGAGGAGGAGAACGCCGCTGCCGCCGAAGATGCAGAACAAATGTCTTTGCCAAGCTTGTTGAGGGTCACGCTCCCCCTGTGGATCTTGAGATCAACGGGCACCACTACAACAAAGATACTATCTTGCAGATGGCATCTATCCAAGATGGTCAACATTTGTGAAGACTATCTCAAGCCCGATGCTCTCCAAGCATGCTTAGTTTGCCAAGGAACAGGAATCTTGCAGGAAGGACGTGGAGCGAACATTTGGTGAGCTACAACGGAGGTTTGCAGTTGTTCGGTTCCCTGCTATGACCTGGTCGAAAGATCAAATATGGAAAGTGATGAACTGTTGTGTGACCTTACACAACATGATCATTGGGATGAGAGGAAAGACCCAATGAGTTTAGTCGGGCAAAACGAGCCATACTACAGACAGGGACCTTTTGTCGAGTCTGATCACCAGGCGCCTCCAATCTGGATTGTCTTTATCGCCATGCGTCACGAGATTCGAGATCCGGTAGTGTATCAACAGCTCCAAGATGATCTGATTGAGCATCTATGGATACACAGAGGCAACACGTAGATGTCGATCATGAACTGGCAGAACTAGGCCAAAATTTGCTTTATTGTTATTGTATGCGAAACTATGTTTAATTTTACGCCGAACTGTGTTTAAATTTATGTCAAAGTAGGTCGAACATTGCTCTGTATTCATATTATGTCGAATTATGTCAAAAACTGATCGAATTTGAGTCGGACGGAAAATAACGATCTGGAAACTCGGTCTAGGAATATGAGTAAAAAACTCGGCATTTTCATGCCTAAAATTAGTTTCGTTCGAAAGTTTAGTCTGAATTTCGGTTTAACGAGTGGATTGGAGATGCTCTCACGGAACACGAGAGACCGGCACGCTCTGCTTCATTGCACGTCGCTTTTGTCAGCTCGCAGCCTACCCACGTGGACCCCTCCACGGGTTACTAATTTGGGTGGGGTACAGCGTACAGCAGTAGTACTACTCCTTTCTACGGAGTACTGAGTACTCAATACAATGAATACTGACCTGAGTGGTTGTTGATCCGCGGCGACCACATCCAATGCACAATAATTTCCTTGTCTGCGGAGATACCGCGGCGGGGCGTCGTGGATGCACGGTATAGTAGTGCTACGCCCGTATGCTTTGTCAGCGTACAGTACAGTACTTCCTCTCTTTTGGGACTATAGGTCATGCACGGTTAATTAGGTTGTTAATTTAACCAATAAAATAGAAATAAAATAACATAAAAATTATACCATCAGAAATTTTAGATGCTATATTTTCTAATGGTATAATTTTTTTACTATATAACTTATATTTTATTAGTCAAATTAACAACTTAGATATACTCATAGAACCTATAATCCCAAACAAAGGGAGTACGCCGGTATGAATGGATTTACTCCGTACTAGTAATGTTGATAATGGTGGACAGAGAGGAGTCGAGGAATAGTACATATCCTTTCATGATACGTTGTGAAAGGTATCTATATGATATTATAGTTTTTTTACAATTTTTTCTATAAATTTGATCAAACATTTTATAACTTGACTTTTTTTAAAAAATAGGCCTTAATAAGGCTTGAGACAAAAGGAGTTTTTTTGGAAATGGTGAGACGAAGGGAGTACATATAAATAAATTTACTCTCTCCGATTCAAATTAATTACTTTAGATTTGTCTATATTCAAATATATCTAGACATGATTTAGTACTAGATATAGTACCTCCGTTTCAGGGCTTAAGGCGCACACGCTTTCCAAAACAAAGTTTGACCGAAAGAATTGAACAACAAAATCTTGATTATATTGTACATAATTACTATCGTTGGATTCGTATTGAAAAATACTTTTTAGTGGTACTAGTTTTACACCAAAACTCTTTACGTATTTAGAGTAATTTTTGGTTAAAGAAAAAACACGCAAACCGAGGACGCCTTAAGTCCTGGGAGTATTCAAATCTAGACAAACTTGAGTCAATTAATTTGGGTCGGGTTTTAATTTGTACGTAGTAAAATTACTGATTTGGATCAGGTTACAGCCTGGATCGGTGCAAATTCAGATTAGTGTATTGTATCATATAGTAGTATCATAGTAGTGATATATTTATTAATTTGTAGAATCTCTATGTAAAATGTGTGTACACGATTTATTTGTCATTATAATTTCTAGCTTTACGTGCTATGATACGGTATCTACCTATAATATACTAACCACCTCTCTCTTCATTAATTATGGCGTCACATCAGATTTTTGCCAAGTTGGCATGCATGATATAACTTATGATACTACTACTAGAACCAGACTAAAGCAGGCTTTGCTTCATGATTATCCAGGGAGATGTATCACGGACAGGAGTAGGACTCCTACCCAGCTTTTCAGGCTTTGTTTCTTTCTGCTGTTATCTGACAAGAAAAAGACATTACTAGCTTTTTTTTAATCACGCCAGACTTTATTAATCAATACAGGAATATTGAGTGAATAAGGCATGTCTAACCACATGGCGATGAACATCTAGAGTTAAAACATGTTTGACTAGATTGTGTATTTCAAAATTAGAAGATTTTTTTGAAAGAAATTTTGCACCCAGCAAAATAAGTAGACCGCGACTTTGTCTGAGTCAGCATAGATCCATAGAGGCCTAAGCTTTCCTCCTGAATATTGAATACCACCTGTTTGTAGTCGGAGGTGATGAAAATATGAGAAAAAAAAGACATTCGCTGCCGCGTCCGATCTGATCCGGCGGTGCCCCGTCGATGGCCGGAGGACTATACCGTTTATACGGGCCGTTGTACCCAACAGGGCCTCCTTGGGCGAGCTCTTTCCTTTTGCTTGTTATATACTTCCTTCGTTCGAAAAAAAAACGTCATAAATTTATTTAGATTAGTATGTATCTAGCAAGTTTTATTGCATAGATATATATGAATCTAGTCTAGACAAATCTATAACATCCTTTTTTAACCGGAGAGAATACTTCATTGGATCTTGCTCGTCAATGATCTCTTCAATTTCGAGCCTTTTGTTTTTGCATATCATAGAAGCTTCTTGACGACTTCCTCTTTTTTCCCAGCATTTCCTCTCTTCTCTCTTTTTTCACTTACACCTCATTCTCGGCTAACATTCTTTTGATTGTCTCTTGCAATACATATAAGGAAGCCTCGCACTTGCATCCAACTTGGAGTTGATCCTTCCCCTCGGATGTTTTGATTGACCAGACACAACTAGGGTGTCACCATCAATATCGATGACATGTGGTTTGCATCCCTTGGACGGCATTCAGCGTCACCGTTATTGGTCCATAACGCATAGAGATCTTGCCACTTGGGACATTCTTTCATTGCTTGCCAACAATGCACCATGTTGAATGATTTTCCTTGTTGGAATGTCTTGAAGTGTTTCAAAACTTGCCACACCTACACACTTGAGTTTGAAACTAGTAAATATAGAATGGCGTACACGATAGTAAGTTTTTATATATTTTTTACTTCAAAGAAATGTACCATGTCCTTGACGCCAATGTCACTCACAGGTCGCTTCTTTACATGGTGACATGAAGCATCAAACTTGGTGCTTTGCTCTTGAATAAACGACCATCTTTTTGTAAGAGAGATTTCATTATGATCACTCTCAAACAGGTGCTCCCATAAACCTTTTTTTATCATGAAATTACTTTCATTTTTTTCTCTAATTAAAATGCCTCTCTCTTTTGCTCGGCACCACATATTGGATATTGTCCTATTTCCGTTCAAGCCTCACAAAACATCACATCCTCAAGGTATGTGTATGCTCCGGTTCCTTTTGGTCTTTTCTCTTGCTCGTACTTGGCGGGCGAGCTCGTCAACAACGAATCTTCATCCATACAGATCCCTTCATGTAGGTATCCTGTTGGGTATATTGGGCATAGGTGTGGTTGGTCTCTTGTTTTGTCTCATACCCGCCCCCTCATTGATCATGGTAGTCATTGTCACATTCCCATCACGTCGGGTTTCATCGAAGAAGGTTTGCTGCATAATTGCATATGTTCATACGATTTATGGCAAATATGTGAACGCATCTATTAAGTTTAGATTCTTACCGGATTGGATGGCTTTATGGGAGGATTTTTGACAAACAAGTTGCGGGGCATGGGGATGCCGTCATGGGGTCTTGCTTTGCACATCCCTTGATGAGCCAGTCACCGGTGACGTGTTCAGGTCAAGGGTACAAACTACCAGCGTCGAGATAGACTCATCGACCTTCGGTGATGTTGCCCTTGAGATGGAGAACCAGGACAATGCCATAGTGACGAGGTTCGATCTCGTCAATGCTTATTGTTATGGACTTGGGTTTTGGAGAAGATGGGGATGCTGGAAGTCGCGGAACGGTTAACAGACAAGCAACACAGGGACACAAGATTTATCCAGGTTCAGGCCTCCAGAGGGAAAACCCTACTCCTGCTTGTCTGCTCTTGATTACGATGGAACCAAAGATTACAGGGGTGCGCAGATGCAATCTGGCGTGAGGTGTCGGTATGTGGTGTTGATTGTCCTTCTCGTCGTGCCCTCTTGGCCTTTATATAGATAGGCCAGGTCCCGGGGTAGGTCGAGTCGGTTACAGGTTAGGGTTGATACCCTTTGAAATTCTATCTAATCTAGACTTTTCCTCCAAGGAGTCGAAACCGCCATGGGCTTGGGCCACCCGAAATCTTCATGGGCTGCGTGCCCTCTCATGGGCCTTCCTTGGGCCGGACCGGGTATGCCAACATTGTGCACCCGTAGGGTATATCCATGTTAGTAGCCCGCGAGTGTTCAATCGAATCGTAGATTTGGCTGGAGACTCTACAATCTTTCGGGTGCTTTCTAGTTGAACCTGTTTTTCAGGAAAAGACGTTTAGTTCATAGGGATTGTTGATGCGTGTGCCTGGCTCACCCGACGGATCAGGGCCAGTTAACTGTCATAGGACAAAACAACACGATCTTCATCAGACTCGAGTCCCCGGACTCGAATCTAGAACGAATGCTGGCGTAATTCGACCCAGGCTATTGAGGTCTCATAGGAGTCGAATCTCAGTGATTTTCAAGTGATGTACATGCTGACACGGGAATTTACTGGCAGAGCGCAGTCAGGTGCGTTACCAGGCCGTCAAATGATATCTGTAGGGATTATCTTTGCATCGTAGACACAACATCCAAAGTTTTTGGCACCACGGAGGTGTTTCGGGTGACCAAGGAGACTGCATCTCACTTAGCGTTTAATTTGAACAAAGTTGCCAAAAGTTGTTTGTCATATTTGATCCAAAGGATATCAGTCGAATAATTCATAGGGTGCGCGACCAATGCTCCTTATGGGAGTATCCCCCGAGTGTTTGTTCGAGTTGTAGACTCGAGCAGAGAATTTAATTCATCTATTTGTGCTTTATTAGTCCGAAGGACACATTTTTTTGGATCCACGATCATTGCTCCCTATAGGAGTAGCCCCCGAGTCCGTAGTGGAGTCGTAGACTCGACGTAGGACTCGAAGATAATTTCGAGGTGATGTTATCTTTACAATTTCTTAGGTGCGCGGCTAGCGCTCCTGATAGGAGTAGCCCCCGAGTAGTTTCTCGAGCCGTAGATTCGAGTAAGTACTTGTATGATCAGTCGAAATCTTCGATCCATTGTTGGCTTAGTGTTGATGATGTCAGTGCTGACAATTGGTGATCTCAACCGTTTGCGGCGGCAGAGATGATGCGACGGGACGACCATGGGTCCTACCGCCTGACTTGACGTTGACTAGTCAAGCATAGGCGTGGCGGAAGTTACGACGTCTCCTTGGTTTCTGCACGTAGTGGACGGCATGCTGGCAACGGTTTGTTTTGATGCTGACACGTGTATGGTGAGATCTGAGTTGCGCGCTAGGGCTTCTCAATCAAAGGCTCCAGTGCGTCTTCTTCGTCATTCCATACCGCGGGGTAAAACAGTGATTTTACCCGTCGCCATTTGCTCCTGCCTCATCTCCATTGCCACCATTTCCTTGAGCTCTCTGCTTGTCATCGCGCACTTGACGCTCTCCGTACTTTTCCTTCCTCGTTCCTCCGCTCACATCGCTGCACCCGCCACTCCAAGATGGGAAAGCCGAAGAAGACGGCAGCTGCTGCAGCGGGATCGAGCGCCGCCAACGCTAGCAAGAAGGTCAACGCTCCATCCCGCACCACTGACAGCGGGTGGAAGCGCACAGAGATGCGCGAGGCGGATTTGTGCAAGCTACGTGATTCAGCCTTGTCTCCAAGGAGAAGGATGACGTCGTCCTCCCCGGCCAAGAGGTAATTCCTCGCCCACCCGAAGGGTTTTGGGTGATGTTTTATGCGTTTATCGTTCGGGGTCTCTCTTTGCCCGTCAACGAATTCCTTCGTGGACTCCTTTTTTCTACAGGATTCGGTTTCATCATCTGTCTCCCAACTCTCTTCTTCATATTGCTTGTTTAATCACTTTGTGCGAGTGTTGGCTTGGTATCGAGCCACACTTTGACCTCTTCAGGAAACTCTATTCGGTGAAGAGGCAATCCGGCGCCGGCGGTGTTTATCCGCTCGGCGGATGCATCATCTCTATTCGCTCCTCCGTCCAATTCTTCTCCTTTTCCATTTGAAAGTCCGTCCAATACTGGCACCGGAAGTGATTCTACATCCGCGACATCAAGTTGGATGAGCAGCATTTTAGTCTCCCCCTTTCGATTCTACACAAAAGATCACCCGAAAGAGGTCATGGAAGAACAACATATTAGAGGGTGAAACGGCGGAGGTGGATAAGCTCTACAAGTGGGTAGAGGCTCTCCAGCTGGTGGCCGGCAAGGAGGTCAACAGTGTCGACATCATCCGCACCTTCCTCAAGCGTCGGGTGCAGCCGCTCCAAGCGAGGGCGCACCCGATGTTTATGTATGATGGCCGCAACGATCCAACAAGGGTTTCTCCTGAGGAGTTGTCTTCGGATGACCTTGATAGAGCTCTTCGGCCCTTGCTAAAGTTTAAGGCCGACGAGGACCTCCCGGGGAAATCCTTGAACTCCCCATTCAGTGTGAAGAAAGTAGCACCGTAGGTGAAAAACTTATAGTTGCGCATAGCGCTATTTCGAGTGCTAGCTATTTGCTATTTGTACTGACAATTTTTCATCTTCCTGTCTTTGATTTGCAGGACCTCAAGGTAGCGGGGATGACGCCCCCTCTACCTGAGAAGTTCATAGATGCACCGGATAATGAAGTGGCGGAGTCCGAATCCGAGCTTCCCCTGGCGCAGTCTCCTACCACGGAAGCCCCCGAGCCGAGCGAAGGGCAGACCCGAAAATGCTCCCGGAGCGAATCTTTGGATGGGGCGACACCACCAACACCAAGGGGTTTGTCCTTCCTAGAGCAACACACCGAGGATGAGGATGCATCGTTTGCACCTGTTCCTGCCATGCCTACTAGGGCGGTAGCCCCACAGCCGCCGGCCAAGAAGAAGAAGAAAGAGAAGGAGCCTCCTGTCTTCAACTTGTCAGATATCCAATCGTAAGTCATTCTTCTTGAGCCTTGTTACCTTATTCGTGTGCTAAGTATTAGCTTGTGATTGATCTGATAAGTACTTGCAGTAATCACTCGGAGCAGTCCCTTGACGAGGGCACCGAAGAGGTGATCGCGGAATCGAAGCCGACAACTTTGTTTCCCCAAGCGGTGGCCAACTCCGAGGACGAGGATTCAAGATCCGCGAAGTGGGAGGCTCGTGCGCTCGTGACTCGGAAGAGTATATGCAAACCTTTGGAGTCCACACTGGAACACGTAAGTGTTGCTCTTTCTGTTTGCATGGGGGGAGCCCCCGAGCCCTTTATTCATCGGACTTGCTTGCTTCTTTGTAGCCTTTTGTCCGTAGCACCAATCTCCTTATCCAGCAGCATCTGGCGTTGGAGGATGAGCTTAAGCAGCTCCAAGGTGCGTGGGTCTCTTCTTTATTAGTTTTCGAGTGCATTAAGTTGTTGTTGTATTCATCCAATGTTTATCCATGCTACAGATGAGAACAATGCTGCTCTCCGTAGGCTGAACGCTCTCGAAAAGAGCCTTGGCCAAGCGGAGAAGAAGGCGACGGATGCTACTCAGGCCCTTCAACGCCAGCAGAAGGAGGCCGAAGACCGTGAGCAGCAGCTCGCGGCCGTTACAGCCACCCGGGAGAAGGACATGGCTGCTGCCAAGGCCATCTCTAGTTAGTCACTTTGCCATTCTTTGAGTGTTCTGTTTTTTGAGTGCGTTTTCTTCTTTCTCAGTCGAACGTGATTTTCCTTTTCTTGTCGGATGCTTCTGGTGTCGCATTTGATTATGGCGCGCTGGAGCATGGAGATCTCTTGGCCGATGCCGCTGTTTGTAACATCCCAGGATTAGCACCTAGAAATAGAGAGGACACAGGTTTGTGCATTGCATTCATGCATAAGAAAATCTGGGGAATTTTCGCGTGAAATTAAAGAGCTACAAAGGGATCGGGATCTCTCTTGTACTAAAGGAAACTTCAGAGCAAGTGCGATAGATTTCGACATGACCTTTGTAGAATTCTTTGTTTCGAGGAAAATTTGTTCAAACATGTATTTGAATTTAAAATATGAAATTCAAATGAATTTATAAAATTCACAAATAGGAATTGGAAATATTTTAATAACTTGAAATAAAATGATTACATAAATAATAAATAAAATAATTCTTAATTACAACAATATATATATATGACATTGTCTTTACAATGAGGATTTACAAAGGAAGAATTAATAAATAAATAGTTCATTATTTACAATCACAATAATAATACAAAATCTTTACACTTGTGAATAAAAAAAGAAATTACAACAATATTAAAGATAAAACCTAACTAAGCTTCTTTTATTCTTCTTGATCTTCATTCCTGTAAAATAAACAATAAAAAAAGAGAAACATTGTTTTAATGTTAAAATATTTGCCCCACCATAGGTGAGGCAATTTAATATATGAGAATAGCTTAGGGATTTTGGTAAGAACTACCAAAATCCACTAATGACCTAAGAGGGTACCACCCAATCTAGACCATAAGTAGATATTTTGATCTGTGAGCTATACACTTGATTTTGAGAGGAAAACTTAAGGTCCAAAGAAACCAGCACAGATTTGATCATTTGTATCATCAGGCAACAACTAGCATGCTATGGCACCCTCTTAAGCCTAGCTAAAATCAATTAAAAAGAAAGGGGCAACAATAATAAAAAAGAATAACCATCTTTAGCACTAAATCAACTAAATAGATTATGTTTAATCCAATAAGGTCCTCAGCCCAAGATGAGCTATATGGCATTACCAACCCTAGTAATCCACTTGGCAACATCAAATTATTAAACCAATTCAAGATAATACCAAACTTCCAGCCAAAGTGATCCATAGAAAATATCTTCCAACTGTTGTGGTATTGCCGACGAGTACGCCATGGAGGGGTCCTCACAGTGCGTGTTTAGAGACGTGGGGGAAGGAGGACGGTTGACAGGTACGAGGTAACACAGCTTACCCAGGTTCAGATCTCACAATGGTGGCGGAATCCTACTCCTGCTATATATCACTATAAGGGCAATACGCCAAGTACAGAGATAGGTTCGCTGTGCGAGGTGTATGTGAATCGATTCCCTAAAGGCTCCCATAGGGCCGACTTATATAGTCGCCAGGTCCTAGGGTTACAGGGAAAAGTCCTAGCCGGACCGGTTACAAAGTCCTACACCGTCTATTATTAGTCTTGTGTGTCTTGTACTCCAAGGCTCCGGGTACGCTGGTGACTCCACCGTAGCCTTCCTTTATCCGGCATGGGCCTTCCTTTTGGATCCATCTAACTGGGCCGCCCAGCAGGCCATGGGCCAAGCTACCAACTGTGGTCCACCCGGGTTATCTAGATAGGAGACATGCTATGAGGATACCCATATAGCATATCCCCAACACCAACCAAGCTCATCTATAGGCACAAGTTCCACATATGGAAACTTGCACCATATGGGGCCCAGCTGTAAGCAGTTTACACACCACATGCAGTTGATGTGTTGTCAACGCCTCAGGGAGAGCACCAGATATAGAAAAGGAATAATCCAACCGTAGTAGCAAAGCTAGCTACTCCATTTCCACCACACTTAGCCAAGAACAGCACCCAATCACCTCACCAGTTTCATCACATCCACATCCTCACTCAAGAACACCACAAGTAGTTGAAAGAACATGTGGGCCCCCATGTGTGGTTTTGGTAATTAAGGACAATATTTATGGACTAATGTGTGTATTGAGTTATACTTGTAGGAATTGTCCATTGGCATCGCTTGGAGCATGTGTTGGCTTCAAGGTCGATGAAATGAGAATAAGATGTGTTGTACAAGCTCAAAACACGCCATCTATAGAAGATCTCATGTTTGATGCTTGCCATCCTCGGTGATCATGGATCGATGATGAGGAATCAAGAAAGGCATTCCATCTTGAGAAGGTCAAGTCCGTCCACATCGAGCTCAAGTGGAATTCTCAAGTGAAAGCCCTTGTCGTCCTCTATCCAACGCAATTTGAATCGGGTCAATCGGAGCTTCCAGTCAAAAGTTATTGTCGTTTGAATATTGGCTTTTTATTTGGTTTAAAAGAAAAAAGGGAAATCAGGTTTCTGGGCCGAGCGGTAGTACCGCCTGTGCGGGCCGGTACTACCGCCCGCATCTGAGCGCCACGGACTATCCGCTGCCTAGCCCAGTACTGTTTTCAGGTAGTACCGACCGGCCCAGCAGTACCGCCCGGGTGGGCCGGTACTACCGGTCGGCCTAGATTTTTTCCCAGGTGCATCTCACCCAGCTCACTCCATCCTGCCAACGAGCACGCGCCTGCTGCTGCTGCCTGTGCTGCGCTGCTGCTCGCATGCGCTGCTCCGCTGGGTCCCGCTCGCATGCGCTACTGCTCGCGTGCGTTTCTTCTCAGCTCGATTTCCTGGGCACATGCGGTAGTGGTCCGGTAGTACCGGACCGTTCTGAAAAATGCCCCAAACGGCTAGTTTTTATGGGCCACTATTTATAAGCTTTGCCCGTTTTCAGTTTAGTTAGCTTCTTCCTCTTCTATTAGGCTAAGCTTTGTCCACACTTGCTCTAGATCTTGAAGCTTGCCTAATATTTTCCCTCCGATGATTCTTGCCCATATTTGAGTGGATGAGAGAGGAGATCTAGATCCATGTTTTGACCTAATCGATTCATCTCTTTGTGAGTGCATATTTGGGGATCTAGATTTTGGGGGATTTTATGTCTCTCTTTGATTTCTCCTCTCTTGTTCCCCCAATAGCTTTAGTAGCTTTGTTGGAACTTGAGAGTGAGGGATTTGAGCACCTTTGTGGTGTTCTTGCCATTTGCATTCGGTGCATCAGTTTGAGTTCTCCTCGGAGGATTTGGTTTGTGTGACTCATTGAAGCTTGTCCTTCTTGGGTTCTTGGAACCCTAGACGGTTTTGTGGCCTTGGTGGCATTGTGGCCTTTTGTGGCATTTGTTGGGAGCCTCCAGTTATGTTGTGGAGAAGTGCCCCAACCTTGTGAGAGGTTTCGGTTGCCACCGACAAGTGCACCGATAGTGGAAGCGTGGGTCAATCCCATTGGTGTGAGATTCACCGAATAATAAGGGAGGCCTTTTGTGGCATTGGTGGTTTGATACCACCCCCTCTCCAAACGAGACGTACTCCATGTTGGGAGGAACTCGGTAAAATATCAGTGTCCCCACATGCCTCGGTTATCTCTATACCTGAGCTCTTTACTTATGCAACTTTACATTGTGATAGCCTTCGTGCTTGAAGTAATATATATCTTGCTATCACTTGGTTGCTTGTATTGCTTAGCATAAGTTGTTGGTGCACATAGGTGAACCTTAGTTATTCTAGGTTGTGCTTAACAAAGTAAACACTAGTTTTATTCCGCCTTTGTTGAGCCACTCTAGGAAAAGTTTTAATCGCCTATTCACCCCCCTCTAGGCGACATCCGTATCCTTTCAGTAGTCCTAGCTTGTACCAGATCAAAATAGTAGAAAATATATACCACACCATTTCCAGCTCTGGTTGCCCTCTAGAGCCATCCAAGAGCTAGGACAAGGAGGAATTCAAGGCCATGCCACAATTGTATATGGAGCAAAGCTAAGGAGAAGTCTGAACAAGTCTGGGAGCAAGATCAACCACACAAATACCAAGAAATCATCATTTACAGCAGTAGCAACAGCTACCTTTCCAGAGTAGGTTGCAACATTAAGATTCAAGCATCCTATATACTTTCATTTGTTATAAACAACAAACAGTAGTAATAAAGAATAGTTCTCTCAGTCTTGCATAGAGATGCTATGCAAGATCATCATTGAGAAGGTCCCAATCTATTTTAGCATATGTTCTTAATAAATATACACCTCAGACTGAGCATCATAGGTTAGGGACAAATCCACCTTAAACTTTAAAATTATAAAGATGGATGAATCTATATTCAGAGCATCTCATAGTAGCAAATCATACTATGGTGAAAAATGCCACTGTGCACACTCCCAGAGGGAGGTACCATAGTAATAACCCAACAAGTAGTATAATCCACTATACTGTTGACAATAGAAAGAAACTTGCTAAGCAAGATCCTAGTAGATTAGTGGAGCACCAAAACAAGTAACCATCTGCTAGCAAGTAGAACATGTGTCCATAACATTTTCCTAGTAAAGAATTTAGGAATCATATTTGACCACTTTTATCTTATCAAGATTGACTGAAACCAGTCTAGCTATGTCACTGAATCAAAGATTCAGTAAACTAAGCTATGGAGCACTACCAATTATAGCCCAGCCATAAGTTATTAATCCAAGGTCATGCCTTGCATGATATAGCATCATCATTCTATTCTCTAGTTTTTACTAGACAAGCATTACCACAACTGATAGGCTACAGGGCACATTCCCAGAGGGTAGCACCTCTGTACCTAGTAGATTCAGAATATTTTTAGCACAAACCCAGGTCCATTTTAAATAAACCACAATCTCACTTATGAATAAGTTCATATCATCTCCCTAGCTTATACTAGGAATCATCTCAGAGGATTCAGTAAAGACCAACTCTAGCATATTCAGATAACAGCAGAAGTAAACACATTGATGCCACACACAGATAAGTGAATAGCAAGCCAAAACAGAGTACCAGTATCATCTCTAGAGCATAGAAATGTTTTAGTATAAAAGATAAAACATAGCCAACCTCCAAACCAGCAAACCACAACCTCGAGCTCACAATCAGGATATCACCATTCTCCTAGTTTCACCACCAATACAGTTCATCGGCTCGACGGCCGGTCGCAGGAAATAACTCACCGTGGGTGCCGAGCACCTGGAGCGTAGGCGTGAAGAAGCCAAGGCACAGCACATCAGCGAGGTTGCGGGGATGAAATCACCGCCGTCCCATTGGATGAAACGAACACAACACCATCACTCACATACCACACCATCAACCACACCACCCCAATAAACAGTCCAATAGGAACAAATCAAGGTCGTTGGGGTTGCAGATACACTGTCGTCCCACCAAAAATCTAGGTCAAAGATTTGACAACACAAACAGACCAAGCAGCAACAAATATTACTAGAGTTTTAGGGTTCCAAGTAGGAAGGAGTAGAGAGGGAAGAAGGGATACATACCCGAGACGAACTCAAGCTCGCCAAAGAGGGGATCAGGTCGGCGTGGGTAGCAAAACTACGACACGATGGGCACCGAAGCGCCTACACCGCGCCGAGCCGTCTCACCAGCGGCAATAGGTCGCGGAGAACGTCGCGGCGGAGCAACAGCACCGCCAGAATCAACAGCCACCATACCATGGCAGACCTAGGGTTTTCGACGAGTGCGCATCAGAGGGCGCGCAAGCCAAATTAACGGAGGAAGAGAATGGGGAAAAGTTGGCGAAATAGCGCCAGCAGACGGCAGTGGTGGAGAAGGCCGGTGGCGGCCGGGGGTGCAGCGGACGGCGGTGACATCGCACACAGGCGGGGGTTGAGAGGATGAGGTCGGGTGTGGTGTGTGTTGGGTGAGGGAGAGAGTGTGGGTCGAGGGTCAAGATGACCCCAAGCCTAGTTTAGTTGGGCCGAGTCGGCCCATGTGCCCAACTCAAATAGGCTAGCCCATATACCCAAACATATGGCCCAAATTAATTAAAATGAGAAATAAAATAAAAGTAAAACAAATAAACTACCAAAATAACCTTTACAAATTTTCAGCTATTAAAAAATTATAGAAAAATCATAAAAATACATTTAATATGTTAAAATTATCATAAAAATAAGATCTATCTAATAAAAATATAACTTTATTTATTTAAATAAATATAAAGCACATAAATATTAACATCATTAAATCTTGAGTAAAATTTCATAAAACAAGAAAAACTCCTAAAAATAAATAAAAACCATTTTTGTGTATAAAAATAACTCTACTATTTTATAAAAAATACCAACTTAGAGTTTTACAAATAAAATATAAAGCAAATATTTAAAGACACTTAATTCTATAAAGAATTTTATAAAAATAAAGGTTATATTTAAATATAAATAAAATTCATTTTTAAGATCTTTAATAAGTATATTCCACTAGAAAAATACCATGTATATTATTCAAAAACATTTTAAGATAAATAAAACTCATTACTTATTTTACTCAAATGAAATAACCACTTTGTTAATTCTTAAAATTATTTCTTAAGTAAGAAATAATCTCATTTTATTATAAAACACTAAAACCTTTAAAGTTTAATTACTAAGTCTAAATCCATAATCATATTTATCAAAACCCTAAAATTAGATGATATTCTAAAACTCACTATCTCTTAAAAATTCACTTCTATTTTTATAGTTAACTTTGGTCTAAACAATCATAAACATCTCATTTGAAGTTTATTCACTTTTTAAAGTTAACTTTAGTCACTTGTATCATCAATTGAAATATGATAACTCAACATCATTTGTAACCCTCACAAACCCTAATGTAAAACTTAATAACCCTTAAGACAAAGTAACCTTAACTAAATACTAGTTTCTTCAAATGTTATTCTTTTTGCCACTTCACACAAACAAGTCTATAATAGTTCCTTCAGCTCTTAACAACTCAATCTAAGGACTTCTATTCCGAGTCACCAGATAACAATTAATCATAATCACATTACTCTATCAGTACTTGTATATCTTGGATTGTTAACACTTAAGTTCCTTATCAATGTCATTGCTTATGAAATAAACTTAAAAATAAACCCAATCTTAAAGAAGGTACCTAAGATCAACTTATTTAAAATACTAAGGGTCTCATTTTGGGAATTATAAAATTGCATAGCATTATTTATGCATAATGGCATCTTGCTTCTTTAAACATTAGTCCTTACCGGACCAATGATGATGATTTCAGATATTGGATCTTCTATTATCTCGAAGACCGTGAGTGCATAATCTTGCAATCACAAAAGGCAAGTTCACACTTGCTCATGTCCTTGATTATTTTCTGTAAAGTATTTTGCAAGTCCAGTGTTGTCATCACCTGCATTTCAAAAAGGTCAGAAAACACTATTTTCATAATAATATGATTATAGGTTATTTACCATGAGGTAATAACCTACTATGAGAGTTCCGGTGGAAAAGGAACATATTATCTAGGACTTAACAACCAATGTCGCCAGTGATTCTTGCGCCGTATATTACGCATTAACCATGAGATTTGGAATGGGACGGAGAAGTTAGCTGGATCGGCTCTCTCTCGCATGCCAACGGATGACCGGGCCATTGTTGCAACTCCTCTTGTAGAGGGTTAGCGGGTTATGGGTGGGATCCCTCAACAACCCACGGCTTCTGGTATCTATGAGGGTTGTACACCTTAGGCTGATAATGGAAACAAGTTTTATCCTAGGTCTGATGTACAATCCGTCGAGTATGCGAGGTCGCGGAGAAGGACAGTGATTGGCTTGGATCTTAGTCTAGGCCTCACTCCAAGGAAGTGTGAACGATCCTATAACTCAGATGTGCAACAAAACTAAGATCTCTCATGGGTAAAGCAATGCACCTCTGCAGAGTGTAAAAACTGTAACTTGTTACTCCCTGTTCCGGGAAGGGGCCGCGAACGCTGCGGGAAAGGAACTCCATGAAAGTTATGGTAAACCCGTGAAGGCTGATGGACATAGCTTTTTAGAATAAAAGCAACCTTTGAAGAAATGTTTTCGAAAACTTGCATTGCCTACGACCTATGGTATGTGGCTGTAGATAGTGCATCAAACACTTCTCTTTAGTGAACTTGCTGAGTACGCTCGTACTCAACGTATCTTCTTAACCCTTGCTAGATATCGGAGAAACCAATGACGTTTCCAGGAAATAAGTCACTTGAAGAGTTGAACATATCTAAGGGAGATCAACGGAGTCGAAGACCTTACCGGAATCTATCGAAGACAAGCTGAAGCGTAGAATATAAATAAAACTCCTAGAATCTAGAACCTACTTCTGTAGAACAATACTATAGTAGTACTTTCAAGCCTTATACATATATTAATAGTAGTAATTATAAAGTAACTCCGAGTGGATCTTTCTGGTTCTTTCTGTATAATATTCCTCACTGTTCGAGGAAGTTCTCTGGATCTTTTGTAATATGTTATATGTAATCTAAAGTGTTGTCTTGGACCCGCGATGTTTCTGTTGTACCACTCTAAGGGATATAATGTGGATGGAACGATGTTCCATTGGTGTTATGTCAACGACTATAGTGTACTGCATCATGCAGTGGTATGCTGGGTCACCGCAGTTGGTATCAGAGCATATGCTTTGACCTTAGGTTGGAAACCTAGTAAATGGGTAGAACCTGTAGGTTGGATAGTGACAATAGGAAGTCATCTTATCTACACCATATTTTCTTATGCAAGTGATGAATATTCACTTGAGAATAACCTTGTCACACCTTAGTGGAATTTTTGGGTTATTTTCCTTATAGAATGGTTACCTATCTACTATTTGTAGTAGGAAGTACCTATTCAGTATTTTGTAAGTAGGCAATATGTCTTCTAGTAGACTATTATATACTATCACTAAATTAAAGTAGCATATCACCAAGTCAGAGTACCTCATCAGGGAGTAGTAAATCATGGTGTTATCTTACTAAGAGAAGCCATGAAATGAAGTAAAACTTTGTTATTATCTTTATACTAGTGGTAAATACCAGGGGAGTATGCCCCAAAACCTTAAACAACATGTTATTGTAGGAGAAGTAACTAATGTTTTGTGTAACTCAAAGCTATTATATGAAGAATATAATCTTATCAAGAGTAATAAATAGGGTTATGCTTATTTAACCCCATGTAATATACCAAATCCATAATGGAATGAATGACAAGACAGTATTCTTGTAGTACAAGTAGACCTATATAGGTTATGAAACTAGTTAAAACTTGAGAATTATTCGTTGTTATAATAAATATGCTTAGAGAAGTTAAGATTAGAAACAAAGGGTAGAAATGTGAGGATGATTTTTAGTGTGTAACTCCAAGGATAATTAAGTTATAACCAGTTATAGAGTGATTTAACCAACTATCTCTAGAGTCGGATCAAATTTTGCCAAAAGTTATTCCTTTTCAAATAAGCAAATGGTGTAATTTAAAAGGCAAAGAACATTATGAGCCATACAAATAGTATATAATGGTAGAAGTCCATACACTATGTGTATCAAAAATTGTAGTGTATAACATCAAAGCCTAAGTACAAGAGATGTTTTACTCGAAGTACTGTTTTTACAGGCTTTTGATGTATGTTTGCTAGAGGTAATATTTGGATTTGTTGGATTTTATTGGATTTTATTTTGTGACTAGGTCTGTGCATGAAGTTTGAACTTTATGGGCATATGCATGATGTTTCATGGAGTCCTTACTTGATGTACAGGTCTAGAAGGGAGAATGGGTTCGCGTGAGGGAGAGGCGAATTATCACTTTAATATTGGAAAGATGAAGGCTCGTGAGATGTTGGTGATACAACAAAAGGAGGCTAACAAGGCAATTCTGAAGGAAGGATCAAGTCAAAAGCCGTATTTAACCACCAAAGAGGAGGTCTTCAGTATATGAGAAGTATTGAAGAAGGAAGAAAGGTTGAAACAGAGAGGCAGAACCCGTTCTATCAGGAGGCATTAAAGGTTAGGCAAGAGAAGCAGTTCAAGGAATTACATCCAAGGGTTAAACTGGTGGAATTCTTAGAAACCAAACCTTGGAGTTTTCCATGGTTGAAGAACCTATGGAGGCGGAGAATTGGTTAATGGATACATCCCGTAAGCTTAAAAGTGTGGGATGCAAGGATGAAGAAAAGGTGCGCTATGCAACTTATCTATTGACAGGAACCGCAGCCATGTGTTGGGAGAAGTCCAAGTTCGTGATTCCGGAAGAAGGTGTCAATACCTGGGCTGAGTTCAAAAAGAAATTTCGAGAAGAATTTGTTCATAAGAACAATGGAAATAGGAAGGATAATGAAGCTTTAGAGAAAAAGAATCTTACAGTCCTGAAACATGTACGAGAGTTTAACCGTTTATCCAAGTACATTAGTGAGAAAGTAAACATGGAGGTGAAACGACAAAACAAGTTCATGAAAGAACTACAAACAATTATGAAGATGCAGCTCAGGATTGTGCGTGCAAAGGAATTCCAGGAATTGGTGGATAGTGCACATATATCAGGAGAAGATGAGATTGTTGCACCTGAAGGAAAGAAAAAAGAGAATTCAAAAACAGACCACAACATGTCAGGTCCGAGGACATATGACCAATAATTGTCCGGATCCACATATGACATACAAAACAGAGAAGATATGTCACAACTGTGGAATTCGGGGCCACGTTTTGAAGGAGTGTCCAAAACCTAAGATAGTATGTTTCCAATGTGGAGAATCAGGACACATGAAAAAGAACTACTTAGAACCACAGTTAACTCAGGGATCAACAGTAGGAGTAATAGAACCAATAATGGGGTTGTCATCTACTCAAAATATTCAGCCTAAGCCAATTGGAGAAAGGAATACAGGAGCATTTCGGGGGAAATGTAACAAGTGTGGAATCCTAGGACACAAGAAATCATGTTGTCCGAAACATCAGGAGGTTTATGGAACATCAGTGGGAGGAGACACAACATCTACCAAATCACCATCAAAGGAGGGTGTAGGTGAAGAAGGTACATCTTCAGAAAAACGGAAGTATGAAACCATAAATGAAGTCAATAACAGCAACAACCACAACAAAGCAAGTGGTAAGTCAAGGCATTATTAATGATATAAGTTACCTTATACATGCACTTAAGGAGTTAGAGATTTTGCACCACTATTTCCCAAGTATGTGGGTGTGCCATATGTTCCTCATAAGACCATTAGAAAATCTCAAGGGGGAGAGTGAATAATGAAGCATCAAGAGTTGAGATCCGGAGTAAGGTTTAGGGAAAGCCAAAACATTCTTAAAAAGTAAGCCATAAGGACTAAGTATACCATAAATAGATGAATAATAGAGTCAAGATATATTTAGCCAAAGTTTAAACCAGAATCTTACCTTAAGGAGACTTTCTAAATACTTAGACACTTCTTGAATAGATGTCCTAGTCTGAAAACACTCAAAAGGATCTGATCATGGCAGAAGCGCTAGATTCAAAAGAAGTTTATATATCAAATGGGATTAGAAGTTGGCTCATTTCAAATCAGAAGATGATCCAAGGAAAAGCTTGAATGAAGATACAACAATTATCTTCCTCCCAGATTTAAAAGAGTCACCAGGATCTAAAGAAGTTAATCTTATCTTCCGAAACGTAAGAGGGTGCGAACTTCGAGGACGAAGTTTATTGTAAGGGGGAGAGTCTGTAACATCCCAGGATTAGCACCTAGAAATAGAGAGGACATAGGTTTGTGCATTGCATTCATGCATAAGAAAATCTGGTGATTTTTCGCGCAAAACTAAAAGAGCTACAGAGGGATCGGGATCTCTCTTGTACTGAAGGAAACTTCGGAGCAAGTGCGATAGATTTTGACATGACCTTTGTAGAATTCTTTGTTTCAAGAAAAAATTGTTCAAACATGTATTTGAATTTCAAATATGAAATTCAAATGAATTTATAAAATTCGCAAATAGGAATTGGAAATATTTTAATAACTTGAAATAAAATGATTACATAAATAATAAATAAAAGAATTATTAATTACAACAATATATATATATGACATTGTCTTTACAATCAGGATTTACAAAGGAAGAATTAATAAATAAATAGTTCATTATTTACAATCACAAAAATAATACAAAATCTTTACACTTGTGAAAAAAGAAATTACAACAAGATTAAAGATAAAACCTAACTAAGCTTCTTTTATTCCTCTTGATCTTCATTCCTGTAAAATAAACAATAATAAAAAAGAGAAACATTGTTTTAATGTTAAAATATTTGCCCCACCATAGGTGAGGCAATTTAATATATGAGAATAGATTAGGGGTTTTGGTAAGAACTACCAAAATCCACTAATGACCTAAGAGGGTACCACCCAATCTAGACCATAAGTAGATATTTTAATCTATGAGCTATACACTTGATTTTGAGAGGCAAAGTTAAGGTCCAAAGAAACCGGAACAGATTTGATCATTTGTATCATTAGGCAACAACTAGCATGCTATGGCACCCTCTTAAGCCTAGCTAAAATCAATTAAAAAGAAAGGGGCATCGATAATAAAAAATAATAACCATGTTTAGCACTAAATCAACTAAATAGATTATGTTTAAGCCAATAAGGTCCTCAGCTCAAGATGAGATAGATGGCATTACCAACCCTAGTAATCCACTTGGCAACATCAAATTATTAAACCAATTCAAGATAATACCAAACTTCCAGCCAAAGTGATCCATAGAAAATATCTTCCAACCAAGCTCATACATAGGCACAAGTTCCATAGATGGAAACTTGCACCATATGGGGCCCAGTTGTAAGCATCTTACACACCACATGCAGTTGATGTGTTGTCAACACCTCAGGGAGAGCACCAGATATAGAAAAGGAATAAGCCAACCGTAATAGCAAAGCTAGCTACTCCATTTCGACCACACTTAGCCAAGAACACCACCCAAGCACCTCACCAGTTTCATCACATCCACATCCTCACTCAAGAACACCACAAGTAGTCCTAGCTTGTACCAGATCAAAACAGCAGAAAATATATACCACACCATTTCCAGCTCTGGTTGCCCTCTAGAGCCATCCAAGAGCTAGGACAAGGAGGAATTCAAGGCCATGCCATAGCTGTATATGGAGCAAAGCTAAGGAGAAGTCTGAACAAGTCTGGGAGCAAGATCAACCACACAAATACCAAGAAATCATCATTTACAGCAGCAGCAACAGCTACCTTTCCAGAGTAGGTTGCAACATTAAGATTCAAGCATCCTATATACTTTCATTTGTTATAAACAACAAACAGTAGTAATAAAGAATAGTTCTCTCAGTCTTCCATAGAGATGCTATGCAAGATCATCATTGAGAAGGTCCCAATCTATTTTAGCATTTGTTCTTAATAAATATACACCTCAGACTGAGCATCATAGGTTAGGGACAAATCCACCTTAAACTTTAAAATTATAAAGATGGATGAATCTATATTCAGAGCATCTCACGGTAGCAAGTCATACTACATTGGGATCTGCCACTGTGCACACTCCCAGAGGGAGGTACCACAGTAATAACCCAACAAGTAGTAGAAGCCACTATACTGTTGACAATAGAAAGAAACTTGCTAAGCAAGATCCCAGTAGATTAGTGGAGCAGTAAAACAAGTAACCATCTGCTAGCAAGCAGAACATGTGTCCATATCATTTTCCTAGTAAAGAATTTAGGAATCATATTTGACCACTTTTATCTTATCAAGATTGACTGAAACTAGTCTAGCTATGTCACTGAATCAAAGATTTAGTAAACTAAGCTATGGAGCACTACCAATTATAGCACAACCATAAGTTATTAATCCAAGATTATGCCTTGCATGATATAGCATCATCATTCTATTCTCTAGTTTTTACTAGACAAGCATTACCACAACTGCTAGGCTACAGGGCACATTCCCAAAGGGTAGCACCTCTGTACCTAGTAGATTCAGAATATTTTTAGCACAAACCCAAGTCCATTTTAAATAAACCACAATATCACTTATGAATAAGTTCATATCATCTCCCTAGCTTATACTAGGAATCATCTCAGAGGATTCAGTAAAGACCAACTCTAGCATATTCAGATAACAGCAGAAGTAAACACATTGATGCCACACATAGATAAGTGAATAGCAAGCCAAAACAGAGTACCAGTATCATCTCTAGAGCATAGAAATGTTTTAGTATAAAAGATAAAACATAGCCAACCTCCAAACCAGCAAACCACAACCTCGAGCTCACAATCAGGATATCACCATTCTCCTAGTTTCACCACCAATACAGTTCATCGGCTCGACGGCCGGTCGCAGGAAATAACTCACCGTGGGTGCCGAGCACCTGGAGCGTAGGCGTGAAGAAGCCAAGGCACAGCACATCAGCGAGGTTGCGGGGATGAAATCACCGCCGTCCCATTGGATGAAACGAACACAACACCATCACTCACATACCACACCATCAACCACACCACCCCAATAAACAGTCCAATAGGAACAAATCAAGGTCGTTGGGGTTGCAGATACACTGCCGTCCCACCAAAAATCTAGGTCAAATATTTGACAACACAAACAGACCAAGCAGCAACAAATATTACTAGAGTTTTAGGGTTCCAAGTAGGAAGGAGTAGAGAGGGAAGAAGGGATACATACCCGAGACGAACTCAAGCTCGCCAAAGAGGGGATCAGGTCGGCGTGGGTAGCAAAACTATGACACGATGGGCACCGAAGCGCCTACACCGCGCCGAGCCGTCTCACCAGCGGCAGTAGCTCGCGGAGAACATCGCAGCCGAGCAACAGCACCGCCAGAATCAACAGCCACCATACCATGGCAGGGCTAGGGTTTTCGACGAGTGCGCATCAGGGGGCGCGCAAGCCAAATTAACGGAGGAAGAGAAAGGGGAAAAGTTGGCGAAACAGCGCCAGCAGACGGCAGTGGTGGAGAAGGCCGGTGGCGGCCGGGGGTGCAGCGGACGGCGGCAACATTGCACGCAGGCGGGGGTTGAGAGGATGAGGTCGTGTGTGGCATGTGTTGGGTGAGGGAGAGAGTGTGGGTTCAGGGTCAAGATGACCCCAAGCCCAGTTTAGTTGGGCCGAGTCGTCCCATGTTCCCAACTCAAATAGGCCAACCCATATACCTAAACAAATGACCCAAATTAATTAAAATGAGAAATAAAAAAAGTAAAACAAATAAACTACCAAAATAACCTTTAAACATTTTCAGCTATAAATTGTTTATAGAAAAATCATAAAAATACATTTAATATGTTAAAATTGTCATAAAAATAAGATCTATCTAATAAAAATATAACTTTATTTATTTAAAATAAATATAAAGCACATAAATATTAACATCATTAAATCGTGAGTAAAATTTCATAAAATAAGAAAAACTCCTAAAAATAAATAAAAACCATTTTTGTGTATAAAAATAACTCTACTATTTTATAAAAAATACCAACTTAGAGTTTTACAAATAAAATATAAAGCAAATATTTAAAGACACTTAATTCTTTAAAGAATTTTATAAAAATAAAGGTAATATTTAAAAATAAATAAAATTCCTTATATCATAATCATGTTACTCTATCAGTACTTGTATATCTTGGATTGTTAACACTTAAGTTCCTTATCAATGTCATTGCTTATGAAATAAACTTAAAAATAAACCCAATCTTAAAAAGGTACCTAAGATCAACTTATTTAAAATACTAAGGGTCTCACTTTGGGAATTTTAAAATTGCATAGCATTATTTATGCATAATGGCATCTTTCTTCTTTAAACATTAGTCCTTACCGGACCAATGATGATGATTTCAGATATTGGATCTTCTATTATCTCGAAGACCGTGAGTGTATAATCTTGCAATCACAAGAGGCAAGTTCACACTGGCTCATGTCCTTGATTATTTTCTGTAAAGTATTTTGCAAGTCCAGTGTTGTCATCACCTGCATTTCAAAAAGGTCAGAAAACACTATTTTCATAATAATATGATTATAGGTTATTTACCATGAGGTAATAACCTACTATGAGAGTTCCGGTGGAAAAGGAACATATTATCTAGGACTTAACAACCAATGTCGCCAGTGATTCTTGCGCCGTATATTACGCGTTAACCATGAGATTTGGAATGGGACGGAGAAGTTAGCTGGATCGGCTCTCTCTCGCATGCCAACGGATGACCGGGCCGTTGTTGCAACTCCTCTTGTAGAGGGTTAGAAGGTTATGGGTGGGATCCCTCAACGTCCCACGGCTTCTGGTATCTATGAGGGTTGTACACCTTAGGCTGATAATGGAAACAAGTTTTATCCTAGGTCTGATGTACAATCCGTCGGGTATGCGAGGTCGCGGAGAAGGACAGTGATTGGCTTGGATCTTAGTCTAGGCCTCACTCCAAGGAAGTGTGAACGAGCCTATAACTCAGATGTGCAACAAAACTAAGATCTCTCATGGGTAAAGCAATGCACCTCTGCAGAGTGTAAAAACTGTAACTTGTTACTCCCTGTTCCGGGAAGGGGCCGCGAACGCTGCGGGAAAGGAACTCCATGAAAGTTCTGGTAAACCCGTGAAGGCTGATGGACATAGCTTTTCAGAATAAAAGCAACCTTTGAAGAAATGTTTTTGAAAACTTGCATTGCCTACGACCTATGGTATGTGGCTGTAGATAGTGCATCAAACACTTCTCTTTAGTGAACTTGCTGAGTATGCTCGTACTCAACGTATCTTCTTAACCCTTGCTAGATCTCGGAGAAACCAATGACGTTTCCAGGAAATAAGTCACTTGAAGAGTTTAAGATATCTAAGGGATATCAATGGAGTCGAAGACTTTCCGGAATCTATCGAAGACAAGCTGAAGCGTAGAATATAAATAAAACTCCTAGACTCTAGAACCTACTTCTGTAGAACAATACTATAGTAGTAATTTCAAGCGTTATACATATATTAATATTAGTACTTCTAAAGTAACTCCGAGTGGATCTTTCTAGTTCTTTCTGTATAATATTCCTCACTGTTCGAGGAAGTTCTCTGGATCTTTTGTAATATGATATATGTAATCTAAAGTGTTGTCTTGGACCCACGATGTTTCTGTTGTACCACTCTGAGGGATATAATGCGGATGGAACGATGTTCCATTGGTGTTATGTCAACGACTATAGTGTACTACATCATGTAGTGGTATGCTGGGTCACCGCACTGTTGCAATCGAGGATCGCTCCTCTTCTGCTGTCAGCTCCCTTAAGAAGGCCAAGAAAGTGCTCACACACTTCTACAAGGAGGTCACTCCCAAGGGTGTTGCCCTCGAGGACATCGACTCCCTTGTGGATGCTCTTTTCAGGCGACGCTCCTACAGAGTACAAACATAAGAAGAAGGCGGTTGGTGCTGCCATGGGGCTGGCCATGGCAATGGAGTCCGGAGCGGAGTTGGACCTGGCCCAGGTCACATCCAAGATGCCGACGGCAGCGGATGGCTCTAAGGTAGCTTTTGCCACCTTTGCCTCCTGCTGCAAAAATTTCGGGCCTAAGCTCATTGATCTCTCGGCCGACTACTCGGCAGAGCAGCAACGAGCAGCCAAGAGTAGGCAATCTGGCTCCGAAGCTGCTCCGGTTGCTGGCGCTTAGGTCTCCTTGTATTGAGCTAGTATAGCTTTTCTCCTTTTGCTGTCTTTTGTAACACCTTTTGAATGAACAAGTCTCACTTTGCCACGAGGTGGCTTTATTTATGTATATGAGTCTGTCTTTTAACTGCTGTCAAAAGTGTTTGTGATATTCATATTTGCCTGTTTTGCCCCTAGGGTCCTTCGGGTGAGGCTCTAGTGATCACACCTTGTCCTGCGCCTGGTCCTCGCCCATCGTTGAGCGAATCGTCGCAATTGCCCCTCTTGCGGGACCACATCCGAAGTTTGGAGAAGGATACCCTTAGCATCCGTGGTCACGCGGATGTGTGGAAGTACAAAGCTGAGTGTGCCATTGCTAGGGAGGAGTTTCTGATGGAGGAATTGCGGCAGATAGGCGAGCAACTCCAATGTGAGTCCTTGTGAACCGCTGCTTCTTCGAGTTAGCCTTATTTTTATGTTGGCTCTCTTCATGCTTTGTGTAGTTGTGAATCTGTTTCCGAAGGAAGAGAAAGAGCGTGTCGTGATTCGGATGAATTGCTTGATGCAACAAGAATTGGAACCCAGCGGCTTCTTCTGGATGGATCGTGATCGGGCAATCATCCTTGCGACAGTGCAAGATCGGGTACACCAAGTTTTTCGGGTGCTGAGGCGGGCGAGGTCGTCTTTTGCGGCTATTTGGGCCACTATGTTTCCTTTGGATGATGCACCTTCTAGCTTTCTAGGCTTGCTCGGGAAGTTTCGAGATGCGGGTCATGTGAAGGAGTTGGTGCGCCATCAACTGGTTGCGGGCATGAAGGCATCCTTATCTCTTGTTTAACTGCATCGTCGTGATGTTGATCTAGCGGAGATAGCAGCTGGGCCGCCTTCCCCCAAGAAGGCATGGCGTGGGATATGCGTCCCCATTATGCGGCTGTGGCACAATACATCAAAGAAATTGTAGATGTATTTGAGGAGCGAACGAACGTTCTGCTGCGGCGTGGTTAAGTCCTGTAAAGAAAATTGAGATAATGCAAATTCTGTATTTATTCGAGTGGGCTTTTAATGCCCTTTGTAAAGTTTACATGTGTTGGCACGTGGTGTGCTTGTAATGTGCATATCCTTTTCGTTATCCTGACGTGGTCAGCTACTCAGGTTGTATGCATTGTTGTCAGTCGACGAAGTCGTAAGGTGAGGTGCAGCCCCCGAGCGTATTTAGCGATAAATAATGTAAGAAGAAAAAGACATTTGAGCCAAATAACTTAGCTTTTATTCATTGTAAACGAGGAGGTACATTGTTTGGTTGAGTAGCCTGGCTGAATAGCCTTATTGAAAGTAAAGGGTAACAAGGGGTAGAAGCGTCGCAGCCGTGCGACGTTCCAAGGGTTGGAGTATTCGACTCCTGATGCAACGTCCATGAGGTGGTAAGCGCCACCTGGGATGACTTCGGTGACGATGTAGGGTCCTTCCCAGGGTGATTTGAGCTTCTTGTGCCATTCTTGCTTGAGTCGTAGGACGAGGTCTCCTTCGACGAAGGACCTTGGGTGTAGCCAGCGGCTGTGGTAGTTGCGGAGGATCTGTAGGTAGACTGCTAAGCGATCCGCGGATGTCGCGTGCCTCGTTGAGCGTGTTGATAGCGTCTTCGAGTGTGGCCGATGATTTGGCCTTGCTGTAAGCGACGACCCGTGGGGGCCTTGTGGCGTACCTCAGCAGGTAGCACGACTTCGGCTCCGTGCACCATGAAGAAGGGTGTATAGCCGGTTGAGCTGTTTGGAGTTGTGCAAAGTCTCCAGAGGACCGAAGGTAGTTCGTCTTCCCAGGCTCCCACAAGCCTTTAGAGTGGGCATAGTAGGCGCTTCTTGATGCTGTTGCCTATGAGGCCGTTGGCCTTTTCGACTTGCTCGTTGGTTTGCGGGTGTGCCACGGAGGCGTATGATATGTTGATTTTGAGGTTCCCATAGAAGTCTCGGAATTCCTTCGAGATGAAGTTCGAGCCGTTGTCTGTTATGATGCTATGGGGTACATCGAACCTATAGACAATGGACTCGAAAAACTTAACGGCAGTTTTGCCGCTTTGGTTGGTAACAGGCATGGCCTCGATCCACTTGGAGAATTTGTCGACTGCCACAAGGAGGAAGACGTGGCCTCCTGGCGAGGACTTTGGCAACTTGCCGATCATGTCAAGGCCCCACTGGGCGAAGGGCCAGGCCAGTGGTATAGGCCTCAGCTCGGATCCTACCGCATGTGGCTTGTCCGCGTACTTTTGACAGGCATTGCACCTCTGGACTATGTCCTTGGCATCGTTCATTGTGGTTGGCTAGTAGAACCCATCTCGTAGAACTTTGGCTACTAGGGAGCGGCTACCTGCGTGATGACCGCAGATACCCTCATGGATGTCTTGGAGGATGCTTTTGCCTTCACCGATGGTGACACATCGTTGGAGCACACCCGAAATGCCGCGCTTGTACAACTCACCATTGATGATGGTGAAGGCCTTTGACCGACGAGATATGCGACGGGCATCTGTCGGGTCATAAGGCAGCTGGTTGTTTATCCGGTACCGAAGGTACGGTTGCGTCCATGTTTCTTCAACCGCCATGACCTGCATAAGGCTGACCAACTCGACCTTCGTGTCGAGCTTTTTGGGTCCTTCTTGTCCTTTGGGTAGCGCAGCCCACGAGTGCTCTGCTTCTTCGGTTGAGCCTTTTGGGAATTTCCTCTTGATGGAGGGTACACAGATTTGTTCGAGGAACACTCCTGGTGACACCCGTGCGCAGGTGGAGCCAATTTTGGCGAGCCTGTCGGCCTCTTTGTTGCTTTCCCTGCCAATATGCTGAAGCTCGTAACCTTCGAAGTCCCCTTCGAGTGAGTTGTAGAGCGCGTGGTACGCAATCATGTTGGCGCTATGGGCATCACACTCATTCATCGTCTGCTGTACGACAAGGTTCGAGTCGCCGTAGATGACAAGGTGTGTTGCACCACATACCTTGTCCATCCTCATGCCATGGATGAGGGCTTCGTATTCGGCCTCGTTGTTGGAGACGCGGAATTTCATCCGAAGTACATACTTCATCTTTTCGCCTTGAGGGGACATCAGTATGACGCTGGCCCCTGCTCCAGCCTCGCGCTTGGATCCGTCGAAGTGCATCGTCCAGGACTGCGACATGTCCGGAGTATCCAGCAGCTAGAGCTCCATCCAGTGTACGAGGAAGTCAAGGAGGACCTGGAATTTGATGGAGGTGCGTCGCTCGTAGATTATGTCTTGAGGAAACAACTCGATGCCCCACAGGGCTACACGCCTCGTGGCTTCAGGGTTGTTTAGGATGTTCGATAGCGGGGCGTCGTTGACGACCACGATTTGGTGCTCCTGGAAGTAGTGGATCCTGGAATTTTTGATGCTCCATGCTGGTTTAGTATCTACTTTGCTTTACTTGTCCACACTTTGAGGTGATTTTTACATGTTTTCTGGTACTAACCTATTAACAAGTTGCAACAGTGCCAGATGCCTATTTTCTGTTGTTTTCTGGTTTCAGAAAAGTTAGTAAAGAAATATTCTCGGAATTGGACGAGACAAACGTCAAAGTAATTACTTTCCGTGGGGAACAAGAAGTCCAGAGGAGATCCGGAGGGGCCGGCCAGGGGGGCGAGACCCACCCCAGGCGCGGCGGCAGGTGGGCCCGCGTATGGCTAGGGTTTGGTGGCCCTGGTCGCCTCTCGGACTCGCCCCTTCGCCTATAAGAAGCCCCCTATGCAGAAACCCTGGGTACCCGATCAGAAATCCACGAAACCGTATGTAGCCGCCGCCACCATCATCCCTAGATCGGGGGGATCTGAAGTTCTTCCCGGCACCCTGCCGGAGGGGAGATCATCCCGGAGGCCTTCTCTCCGGTATGATTCGTGAGTAGTTCCACCTTGGACTATGGGTCCATGTAGTAGCTAGATGGTTGTAACTCCTCCTTTGTGCTTTCATGTATAGATCTTGTGAGCTCTGTTCATGATCAAGATCTAATCTATTTGTAATCATGCATGTTGTGTTTGCGGGGATCCGATGGATATTGAGATTATTATGTTGGTTTGATTAATGGTTTTATCTTTATGATTCTATCATGTCTATGTTGTTTGTGATCTTGCATGCTCTCCGTTGCTAGTGGTTATCTTGGCCAAGTAGTTGCTAGTGACTCCAAGAGGGAGTATTTATGCTCGATAGTGGGTTCATGCCTCTAGTTTCCAAGGGAAGTGACAGAAATCTCTTCGATTTTAGATGTGTTGTTGCTATTAGGGAGAAAACAACGGTCTCTTGTTCATGGAACATGTGGACTGTTTACCTTACACACTTTGCTTAAAGCAGTTGTCTGTTGCTTGTAACTTAATACTGGAGGGGGTTCGAACCTGAAGGTGGACTTCTAGTCATAGATGCAGTTGGATGACGGTCTATGTATATTGTTGTATTGCCCAATCAACCTCATAGGATCTTTCTGGCTAGTAATTGCATTGTTATTCCTTGCTCAGTTCCTGTCAATTGCCCCGTTGTAATTTGTTTACCCTTCATGCCATGTCGTTTATCTAAGGAGAGCACCTCTAGTGAAGTATGGACCCCGGTCCAATCTTTACCATTGATACATCTTCGACTGTTACTTGTTTACTTGCTGCAAACCATTACCTTCCACACCATATGTTTAATCCTTTGTTACAGCAAACCGGTGAGTTTGACAACCTCACTGATTCGTTGGGGCAAAGTCTTGAGTTTGTGTTGTGCAGGTCTCCACATTGCCAGCAACACCTTTGAGACGTTTCCTTCCTCCTTCAGGTTCGATAACCTCGGTCTCTACTAAGGGAAACTTGTTGTTGTGCTCATCACACCTTGCTCTTGGGGTTCCAACGAAGTGTCCCATGTCAACACTAGGTGCACGCATCATGCCGTCATGAATATGCCATAGGCGCGCTTCTGGTAATGAGGGTACCTCTATTTTGTCGGGGTTAGTACCTCGCTGAGGTAGTAGATGGGGCGTTGGGCCCCATGGGTCTTGCCATCTTCGGGTCATTCGACCACGAGCATGGTGCTGACCACCTGATGTGTAGCTGCAATGTATAGCAGCAAAGGCTCCCGTTCCTTCGGCGTGACTAGGACATGTGATGTGGAGAGTAGCCGCTTGAGGTCCTCGAACGTATCATCTGCTTCGGGTGTCCACTCGAAATTGTCCGTCTTGCGCGGCAGCTGATAAAAGGGGAGGGCCTTCTCACCCATTCGGTTGATGAACCTGCTGAGCGCCCCGATTCGTCCCGCTAGCTACTGGACTCCTTTGAGGTTCTTCGGCTTCTTCATGGCTAGTATGTCCCTGATTTTCTTCGGGTTCGCCTCGATGTCCCGTTGGGAGATGAAGTACCCGAGTAACTGGCCAGACAGGACGCCGAAGGCGCACTTGTCTGGGTTCAGCTTGATCTTGTAGTGATCAAGATTATTGAACGTCTTGCTGAGATCGCCGATTAGCATCCTGGCCTCCTTGGTCTTGATCACTGTGTAGTTGACATAGACCTGGATGTTGTGGCCGATTTGGTTCTTCAGACATGCCTGCATGCACCTCTGGTAAGTGGCGCATGCGTTCTTCAGCCCGAAGGGCATGGTGTTGTAGCAGAACACCCCAAACGGCGTGATGAACGATGTTTTTCCTTATCTTCGACCTTTAGCCGAATTTGGTTGTAGCCTGAGTAGGCGTCGAGGAAGGAGAGTTTCTCGCATCCTGCTGTGGAGTCGATGATTTGATCTACCTGTGGCAGCGGGAAGTGGTCCATGAGATAGTGCTTGTTGAGCGATGTGAAGTCCACGAAATTCCACAGGATGTCCGTGTCCTTCTTGGGGACCAGCACGGTGTTGGCCAGCCATTCGCTTTCTTTGATTTCACTGATGAAGTTGGCATCGAGCAGTATGTTGACTTCGATTCCAACGGCTTCGGCTCTTGGTTCGGACAGTCAACGCATCAACTGCTTGACTGGTTTCACATCTGGAAACACATTGAGTGCATGCTCGGCGAATTCCGTGGGAACTCCTGCCATGTCCGCAGGACAGCAGGAGAAAATTTTCCAGTGCTCACGCAGGAATTCGACGAGCACGCTTTCCTATGCGAGACTCAGGTCATTGGCGATCAACGCCGTCTTGGAGGCGTCCATCGGGTGGACCTGCACCTTCTTTGTGTTGACTGTGGAGTCGAACGACATGTCAGGTGCGTTTTTCATGGTGACTGGGGGTGCCCCGTTGTCTGTCACCTCTCTGAGTCTCGTGAGCTCGTCCTGCATGCCGAACGACTGAGAGATTCTCTTGAAGTCTCTGTCACAGCTGTCTGATCTGGTGAAGCTTCCTTGGATAGTGATGAAGCCCCTAGGTCATGGCATCTTCAGTAGCAGGTACCCATAGTGCGGTACTGTCAAGAATCTTGCGAATGCTACGCGCCCGAGGATGGCGTGGTACTATGATGGCCAGTCCACCACTTCGAACTCTAGACACTCGCGTCTAAAGTTTTTGGGCTGGCCGATGATGACGTCGAGCCATATTTTGCCCAGGGGGTATATGCCCTTCCCTAGGACTATGTCGTGGAATGTCGTGTCTGACTGCTCCAGGCTGCACAGCGGGATCCGCATCGCTGCGAGTGTTCTGGCGAACATCAGGTTGATGTCGCTACCGCCATCCATGAAGACACGACTCATTTCGAATCCTACAATCTGTGCCTCGAGCACCAGGGCAGCGTGACCTGGGCGAGGTATCTGGCACGGGTGATCTGAATGATCGAACGTGATGCAGGACTCCGAGCCCCTGAGGTACTTATGTATGGCTGGTGGGGAGGTCACGGCCAGGCTAACTTGGCGGGTGATCTTATTTTGCACCCTGTTGGTTGGGCACCCCTTCTGGATCATCAGGGCTCCTTTCGGTTGGAGGTACCCGTCTGCACCGTTGTTTGGTGCTGGTGCGACCAACGGCTGCGACGGTCTGCCATGTGGTGGTGGAGGAGCTCCGTGGGCGATGGCACCTGAAGCAGGTGCGAATCCAGGGTTCACGGTCTAGCGCCGCATTGGGGTGAGGTCCTCGCTGAGCTTCTGGAACTCTCGGCAGTCCATGAGCATGTGGTTGGCCTTCTTCTTACCATCGTGTTTGTCTATGTAGAAGTGGATGGTGCAAGGACCAGACAACTTGTCCTATGCCGAAGGCTCGTCGTCGCGCTTGTGATGTTGCCACGTTTGCGTGGGTCATCCGCTGTTGCGGTAGTTGCCGCTGCGGTATCCGCTGTTGCGGTTGCCGTCATCATGTTGATCGGCATATACAGCCGCGACCATGTCGACCCCGTCGCGATCGTCGTAGACGCGCGATCTTCTCTTGCTGTGGCATTCGCGCCTATGGCCGAAGTCGTCTTCGTCATCCGAATGCGTTCAATTGACGGAATCCTCGCTGACTGCCCAGCGGTTGGCGATGTCCATGAGGTGGTCAAGGGTTTTGGGCTTGACACGCCTGGGCTCCTCCTTGAAATCTGGGCGCCTGGCACCATCCTTGAAGGCGTCAATTTCTCTTTATTCGGAGATGTGTGCGGCAGATTTTTTGATGTGGGACCAGCGTAGTATGTACGAGTGGATGGACTCGTTGGTCCACTGGGTGCAGGCCCACAGTTGTTCGATTGAGCTTGGCCTCTTTCTGGTCCCCTTGAAGTTGCGGATGAAGCTGTATGCCAGCTCTTCCCAGCTTCGGATGGAGCCGGAGGATAGGTTGCTGAGCCAGACCCTAGATGTGCCTATCAGCTGCACCTGAAGGCACTATAAGGCGATGCTCGTGTTCCCGCCGTGGAGCTTGACGGACGAAAAGTGATCGTCGAGCCAAGCCTTTGGCTCCTGCGTGCCGTCGAACTTCGGGTTATCCGAAGGAAGCTTGAAATTTTTCGGCATCCATGATTACCAAACGGATCTGTTGAAGCATCTGGCTCCGCACAGCTCTCCGTCGTCCACCTCTTCGGACTCAGTTGAACACGCTTGTTTAGCACGTGATTTGTCGATCTTGCGCTGGGTGAGCTCATTACGAGCATCGTAGTTGCTGCTGCGGCGCTGTGTGCTCCGACGGGGCCAGGGCAGGTCATGCTCCTCCTCGCCGGATGAGGGTGTGCGGCGTCGAGTGAACTTGGCCGCAACCTTTTTCTTTGGCTCCGCGGTAGTTTCATCGTGGAGCACAGCTCCGACGAGTCCAAGGCCTGCTAGCGCGGACTTGTGCATTGCATTCTTTGGGTCACCTGCCGAAGGCGGATTGGACGCGAGGTAGGTGGTGGCCGCCATGATCACGGCCTGCGGCGTTTTTGGCATGACGTTGCCTTGTGAGTCCATCGTCATGAAGGACGTGTCGGGGGCTCTGGTGACCTCGCGTCGCGTGGCAGGGTCCATGCGCTCCATGCGGGAGAGGTACTTGTTGGCGTTATTGCCATGTGAGGTGGAGCCGTCAGCGGCAGAGAGCGCAACTTGTTGTGCGCTTGATTCTGCAGTTGCCTTCTTATGTTTTTCGAGCTCCTCCTGCAGGTTCACCTGCAGATTGTGCTCATCGACCAGGAGCCATTGGTAGGCCATCAACAGGTCACTGGAGGCATCCACGGGTAGGATTTTGTTGCCTTGCACGACTTTGCGTGCTTGGATTCAGCCTTCCTCGTTGAGGTTGATCTGGTCATAGCCGCAATTGCTGCCTTCAGTGGCTTTGTTAGCCAGGTTTCCCCCCATTTCCCCCGTTCTCAATCTGCAGGTTGGGAGGGGGATTGGGTGGCGGTATAGCACCCGAACCTAGCGGTGGATCTGCTCCGTTGTTGATGTTTCCATCGTGGATGGCGGCGCACATGTAGCGCTCACGGAGTGGGTCGCTGCTGCCGCAGCTCTTAGATCCAGAACTGTACGTTCCTTCATCCGAAGGGGGGCCGCACAGATCAAAGTTGCAGCTGCTGCTGTCATCCGAATCGCCTGTCAGCGTTGACGCGTGCAGCGCGTCGATGGGTGGGACCCACAAAGCGGTCCTGATGGATGGTTGTGGCACCCGCTCTGAGAGGTGGAGGGTGCCGGTCTGCCCCACCTGGAAGCAGAATCTCCCGAACAGCATCTCGAGCCCGTCGCCTACGGACTCGAAATCTTTTAGGGTGGTCGGCGAGTGGGCGGTGAAGTCGAAAGCGCCAAAGAGGAGGTGACTCTCCCTCGCTGAGGAATCGTAGATCGCTCCGGATGGAACCGTCACGACCGTACGATCAACGTCCCCGTTTCCCATAGACGACGCCAATTGATAAGGTTCGATCTCGTCAATTCCCATTGATATGGACTTGGGTTTTGGAGATGATGGGGATGCTGAAAGTCGCGGAACGGTAACAGACAAGCAACACATGGAGACGATATTTACGCAGGTTCAGGGCCCGGAGGGAAAACCCTACTCCTGCTTGTATGCTCTTGATTACGGCGGAACCGAAGATTACAGGGGTGCGCAGATGCAATCTGGCATGAGGTGTGTGTATGGGGTGTTGATTGTCCTTCTCGCCTGTCCTCCTGGCCTTTATATAGATAGGCCAGGTCCCGGGGTAGGTCGAGTCGGTTATAGGTTAGGGTTGATACCCTTTGAAATTCTATCTAATCTAGACTTGTCCTCCAAGGAGACAAAACCGCCATGGACTTGGGCCACCCGAAATCTTCAGGGTTGCGTGCCCTCTCATGGGCCTTCCTTGGGCCGGACCGGGTATGCCAACATTGTGCACCAGTAGGGTATGTCCATGTCACATAGTGTGCTAGGTCACACACCCTAAGGCCGATGAAATATGGGGCTTATTCACGAACAAGCCCGAGCTTGCCGCACTTGCCACAGCATTGGTCAGAGCTTGATCCCTGAGCATAAGCACAATGTGGGCGACGAGCATCAGCGTCGATGCAATCGTGAATGGCAGGGCGTATGCCAAGGCCATTGCCCTTTCTTGGGCCATAGCGGTCAGCTGGTTCCTAGCGGCATCTTTGCGGTCCGCAGGGTTCTTCGACCTCCAACATCCTCTGCTCCGGCATCAACTCCATTTTTGGCTTTGGGAGAGCCTGCGATAGCGGGTACGGCGTGGCAATGATACGACGGGGAGGGGCAGCATGGTCTCTTAGAATCGCGCTAGGGCTAGACGGTTGCTAGTGGCAGGCGAGGGAGAGTGGGGAGTGTATAGTTCTGTTTGTTTTGTTCACGTGCCTAGCTGAAACCAGCTTAGCATGTTAGGATGTCAAATAATGTCCTTTTCTAGTTATCGATTTTTTCGTAAAAATGATTTTTTCTGAATAGGACCTGACAATTAAAGAAACATCGAACAATACAAAACACATAAAAACAGAAATTATAGCGATATTTTTTAGAAGCCCTTCATCTTTAACATCCAGACCACCTTAACGGCGCGCCGCCGCTGCCGCTCCTTGCTGAGTCGGCCTGACGTTGTTAGTTGCGGATGAAAGTCGTTGAACGGGTCAAGAACACCACATACATTCCAAAGACGAATACGAAGGATGAACTGCAGATGAAACTCCTTAACGATCCAAAGATCCCACGGCCAGACGAAATCCTCAGAGACCACACCACTCCCACAAGCTTCTCGACGTCACCGTCGAGATGTGGCTGAAGTCGGAGATGCCTTATTGGAAGAGACACCGTCACCATCACCTGAGCTCCTCCCCACCAAACATGAACCCTAGAAATAGGAAAACGAGCCCTCCCGCCGACAGGAGCCGAGATCCACCCTTTCTTCCACGGCCCCAAGGCCACAGAATCGAGGTGGCTTTGCGGCGGGAGACGAGAAAAACCTGATCGCCTTCTGGCCTTCTCAGCCTCTCTCGGGCGAAGGGGCACGCGTGAGGAGATTCGGAAGCCAGGTTTGTCGAAAAGATGTTGTTATTTAAAAAAAAGTATATACCATTGCTGCCAAAATAATTGCCACATCGTGATTTGGAAGAATGCATATCGGAATACATGCAAGATCAGTTTGATGCTGTCCATATTGGAGTATCTTTCAACACTAATAGTCAGTCAATTCGGAAAAAACAAACTACAAATTGCTTGACGGGTTCATTCTAAATTGCACGTATATTAACGCGAAGTGAGTATAATTCAGCATGAGGATGACTTCAATGAAGAAGTGCAAGGTTCCTCCTGTTCCAGGAGCCTCTGTCGCACAACAATCCCCAGGGTCTCGCAGCGCTTGCCGATCGATGTGGCTGACAGACCAGGTTTTGTTTTACCAGAGAAGGAGACGCAAGTACTGCTCCGGGAGACTCCTAACGCTACTTAGGCATTCGTTCTCTCATGTGTCGATCAGTGTCAATGGATAGTACAGCAACCTCCCATCCAGTATCAGTTACGTTGAGATTGGGCCAAGCCTTAACCTGTGGCAGGCGCGGCAGCCTCTCAGCGGTGTCCTCGTTGGTCTGCTCTCCATGTCTGTTTCTGGTTGTGTTACTAGTTCTGTTCAGGAAGAGGGCTTCGCCGATACCTGTCTCCGGCAAGTCCGAACTGATTTGAAGAGTTGTGATCTGATGAAATGGTCATTTAGCTGCCTTCGATTCCTTGGCTGTCAAAATGAAAGATTATGTCGTTCAAGTTTTAGGGGTGGAGTCCTCCTATTCTGGCGGGATGATCTCCAAGCGTCCAACATCATATATAGTCGGTGGTTTTTCCATCACAGCCACGTTCCATGAGCAGGCGATAAACTTGGAGCAATGAGCAAGACAGTCCTACCTTGGTCGTCAGACTTGACCGTGCTTTCTGCAATTCAGAGTGGGACGATCTCTTCCTAGCCGCGTAGCTCCAGCCCCGACCACTGCCCCTGCTTCTTGTGCAAGATCTCATAGTTCGAATTCGTCCACGTTTCCGTTACCAGAGCTACTGGCCTCTGCTCCAGCCTCCAGGGGTACAGCACTGTAGTCGAGCGGTCCTGGAACGCGCCGTGTCATTTGTCAAAATCCTTTGCAATTTTAGACTGCAAGCTATACGTCGGGGAGATTCGGGAACAAATGCTGGCGAGCCAAGAAATCGTTTTTGAGGTTGGACTCGGCACAGAAACAAGGCAGCTGAACGTGAGTTATGCTCATGTCTCAAAGCCAGATCTGCTGGTCTTGCCGTCATCAACAAGATCAAAGCAAGACAGAGGGCCAGAATCAAATGGTTGAAGCTCGGCGACGCAAATAGTACTCCCTCATTCCTAAAATAGATGTCTTAGATTTGTTAAAAATTAGATGAACCTATATATTTAATAGTGTCTAGATTCATGTAAATTTTGATAAATCTGAGACATCTATTTTAGGACAGAAGGGTACATTTTTTTTTCACTGCTGAGTATCTCAGCCCAAACAAAAGAGCAGAATACAATCACTGGAATCAGAGATGAGAACTGCAACTACTCCGAACGAAATAGAGGAGGTCGTAAACAATCGTTGGCACTGACGTCAACTGCACACAAACTCGTCGACTGGGCACACCTTGATCATCCAATCCCAGACCTATCATAGCTTTCTGATTTGGTTTCTTTCTGAGTTATCTGACAAGATAAGAAGACATTAGCTGCCTCGACCTATATTTACTCTTTTTCTCTTCGTTTTTGTTCGTGGGATGGCTGAAACGAGTGCTATTCCCAACAAGCTCAACATGTCAGCAGCACCAAAGAGTGTCGTTTTGTATCAGCGGTCTTTTTCTGTTTTCAAAATAAAAGATTCTCAACATAAATGTATGGGTTTTGCCGATTTTTTTTACGCATTGTGATTCGCGATAGTAATACATTTCAAAATACATCCATGCAAAGATCAATATCCGAATCCGAGTATCTTTCAACACCGATGGTCAGTCAGTTCTTACAAAACAAACCTCAGATGGCCTGACCGTCTCATTCTGAATGGCCCGTACTTTAACGCCAAGAATTCAGGCTTGTTTTGTTGGAGCATGAGAGCATCTATGTATAGTAAATCTTTTTCTTTTCTTTCGTTGAGAATTTCTGTGAATATATCATGACGCGTGCTATGATTAGGCCTGCCACATGAGGGGTTTTCAATCAGTGTGGCAAGGCTTGCCACGAAATGGACAGTCAAGTAGCCCAGGATACATAAGGCACAGCGCGCTGGATAAGCAACCCGGCCCATAAGAATATGACACGCTTTGCAGTCCCGGTCTAATCGTACAATTTGGCAAACCATTCGAGGAGCCCGCCCGAGCAACAGTAAGCCCGAACACAAGGAATTGAAGGTCTCGGTATTACGAGAACATTTCCAAGATCCTTAAAAAAAATAAACCTTTACAAATGGGTAGTAATACGCCCTCACGGGGATAAAACCTTCCGATCCCTATGGTGACATGTGTTTCAGAAAAAGCCCCAATCCCGCTTTTGCTACAAAACTATCCATTTTTGCTATATGTACAAAAACGGTTCATTCACGAGACAAAAGAGTAAAAAGACATATCTCATCGGAGACCTCACCGGAGTTTTGCTGGAGACTATGTAGCAAAAAGGTTGTTTGAATATAGCAAAACTGACCTCGTCGGCGACTTTCGACGAGAGACCTCGTCGGAGATCTTGTAGCAAAAAAATGCGCTATTGTAGCAAAACCAGAGAAAAATTGTTGCAAAAATTGTACTAATATAGCAACAATCGATATCGCTAGAGCTGACTTCATTGGAGACATCGCGGCGGACCTCGTAGCAAAAAAATTGTGCACTTGTAGCGGAACCACAAAAAATTTGTAGCAAAAAATATGTGCGAATGTAACAAAACTGTTTCGCACATAAATCATAGTACCAATCCGAGAATACCAAAAGCATCAAAACAAATATGAGTATGTAGGTAAGAATATATACAAAGGTAGCAAAAAGAACAGGAAAAAAACTACTATCCTAGCAAAGAAGGGCAACAACACATGCCTCGACCGCCATGGCCGCATTCCCACCTTCTCGGACCTCGCTCCCTCTTGGAAGCAGCACCGCCTAACAAGCAGAGGAGAGGACGGGGTGGGATGAGGCATAGGGTGTAGGAGGGCGGGGCATCGGCGGAGACACGTGGTGGCACCGACCATAACCACCATGCCCATGGAGAAGCACGTCAGGAGGCTCGAGGTCGTCCTTGTCTAGGAGTTATCGAAGGTGTCCTGGAGCGGCGAAAGCAATGCCGTGGATAACGCCCGCGAGAAGCAGCTGGCGCATTTGGGATCCAGACCGAGATGAAGTACATGTCGTGCTTAGGGGGTGATTGTTGGAAATAAGCACTCCTAGCACGAAGACGTGCGCTCTATCCATCGTATAGGGCTCAACAAAGAGGACGCAACATTCTCGGTCACCGCCATCGCCGATGATTGGAGATGAAGGAGTTGACTGTTGTGGAGAAAATGGAGCTCAATGAAGAAGGGGGAAATGTATAGTGGAAATAGAGAAAGGGTTTTGATGGGAGGTGACGGGAATCCTTTTCATCCCCTTTTCCCTTTTCATAGCGACACGCGTTATCCCGCCATCTCCATGCGTCACTGTTGCTTCTTTCAAATGCAACACGTTTGATAGGATCAAGCTTATGGACGCGACATACTTTGGGACAATCTACTACTATGTCGCGGAAGGTGGGGTCTTTGATGCAGTTAGGAACATAGTCCATGTCCATGATGTCCTAACAGACACAAAATGGGAATGAAATTGAGTTCAACCGAGGCCAAATCTAAAATCTCCAAATCGGAAACAAACCCTAACCCTACAAACAAATTGGAGGAAATTGAGCTTACCCGTAGATACGACTGGGTCGAACTCTCACCGTTATTCCAGCTTGGCATGGCGACTTTGGCTGCCGCACTGACACCTCAACGAAGAGGACGCAACATTCTCAGTCACCGCCATCGCCATCGCCGATGATCGAAGATGAAGGAGTTGACTGCTATGGAGAAAATGGAGCTGAATGGAGAAAATGAAAATGGATAGTGAAAACAGAGGAAGGGTTTTGGTGGGAGGTGACGAAATCCTTTTCATCCCCTTTTTCGTTTTCATAGCGACACGCGTGATCCCGCCATCTCCATGCGCGAGCCATGGGAATTTTTCCTTTTGCACCTAGAGAGCATACGACAAGGGTTGCTCGGTAGAAATGACTGAATCAGCAGTTTTTAGCATACCTGATCTGGGATATTTCAAAATTCGTGTGGGCCACGACGGAAGAAGGTACGCAACCAATCTCTATACAATATAATATGTCTTACGTCCGTCGTCCTATCTTTGTCTCCACCCGCACGCTAACCAGAGTTCGTACCGAATTTAATCGATTCCTACCGAATAGAGTAAGGGCGTGTTTGGTAGCCTGGGTGGGCTATCTGAGCTCATACAAGCTGAGTCCACCTATGCCCACTCCATACAAGTGTGTTTTATTTGTTGCGTTTCTTAGGTTGTATAAACTGAGATATGCTCAACTGAGATCCTGTTTGGTAGGTTGTGTATGCTGAGCCATGCTAGCTATCTATCAAAAGCAATCAGGTCCCTGGATAAAATTACAAAAAGCAATCGGGTCCCTGGAGGTCATCGGCACCGGTGCCGGCGAGATGAGTCGCCGCCGCCAGGAGACCGACCTCCGAATAGACGAGCGCCGCCAGGAGCCGTGGCTCTGCATCCAGGTGCCGGCGAGACGAGCGCCGCCAGGAGCCGCGGCTCTGCATCCAGCTGCCGGTGAGACGAGCGCCGCCAGGAGCCACGTCTCGGTAGCTCAGACGATGCAGGGAGAGGCCGCGGAGCTTGCTGAGGACGGGGACGGGAGGCCGCGAAGATCGCTGGGGACGGGGACGGGAGGCCGCGAAGCTCGCTGGGGATGGGGACGGGAACGAGAGTGCTCACTGGGGACGGGGATGGGAGCGAGAGCGAGAGCTGGGGCGTGCGGGAGGGGGAAATGAGGGGTGCGGGCCTCGACCCCTATCGGGCTGTCACCCGCGCGGGACGAGCTGGGCAGTGCCGAGCTTCGCAACCGGGCAGGGCTCTGGGGGCTTTTTGGCACGAGGTCGGCATTCCCCGATGGAACCGACCCGAGCTAACAAACAGCGAAACGTCGGACGAGAGGAGAATTTCTGGGTTGCCCCGGGCTACCAAACACGCCCTAAAGATCTTGCCTTCGCCTCACAAAAGGTTCCGTCATTGCCGTCGCGATACCTCGCCATCTCCGCATCGCCCTGCAAACTCACGGACGCCGCCGCCTTGCGAGTTTCTCCGACGCATTTTTTCCTGGACCACCGCGTCGACCGCCCAGTGACCGAGCTCCGCCCTCGGTAGGGAATCTTCTCGATCCCCAGCGCCTCTGCAGCGCGTGGACTCGCTTGCCGGCCCGACCGGGAGAGGACACCCCCTGAAAAGCTGTGTTCCACCGTCGCCGCTGGCGCTGGAGATGGACAGGGTCACGGCGCAGAGTTGATGGAGGCCGACGACAGCCGGCCGAAGCCAGCGAGGGGTTCCGTGGCTGAACGGGTGATGGGATAATGGCCGCCGCATGGTTGTACCCTTCCTTCCACAATCTTCACGCCCGCACGAACCCCGCCTGCAGGTGGGCCACCGACCATATGAGCGGGCACCGGGGATGGAGAGGACGCAGAGGCTCGAGGGCGAGGAGGGGGCGTGTTGGAATTTGGGTGTGGGCCTTGGCCCATAGCCTAATACAAATTCTGAAATTCTCTTGGCCCATTCATGCCTAGCAAGGGGTGGCACCAAAGTTTAGTCCCACCTTGCTAGTTTAGAGGGAGTTGGACCAATATATATAGTGGAGTGTTTCACTATCTCCTAAAGAGAGTGAAGAGGAGTGGCATCCACGCGCGCTCCTCCTCCTCCGCCGCCCGCCTCGCCACGCCACGCCACGCCACGACGCGCGCGCGCGCCGCGGTTTGCGGAATTGTGCCTCGGTGTCGATCTTATCTTTTTGCTGCTCGGGAAAATTATTGTGCGAGTTATTTTTCTGTCAGCCGTTTCCGGTATTTCCGGAAACGTGGGCTGTTACTACTCGGACGTGGGCTACGCCCCACGTCTTATCCGACCGGCGCCTATATATAAACGGCCTTAGGCAAAAACCCTAATACGAGAAAATACACATCTCTCTGCCTCCAGAACCTTGCGCCGCCGCTACACCTTCTTCATCCCCTCTTCCGGCGTGCACCGGACGACGGGACAGTAGGCCTCCGGAACCACCGCCTCTCGTGAACCTGTACGGGTGAGGGGCGATCAGGTTTTTGGGGAGCGCGTCTGCGCGACTACTGACGGCAGCACGTCGACCGACCACTCCTTCCCCGACGAGGACTTCTTCCCGGACATCAGCAGCCTCTACATCGACGCCATGGCTGACGACACTGGTGTCAACCTCAACCCCAACCTGAACGCGAACCCGATTCCTCCTCCAGCACCGTACGTAATCTGTTCCTATCTAGTTCAGTTTCTGTTGCAGTTTCTTGTACTAGCTCTTGGAATAGATGTGATCTGTTTGTTCTGGTTGAATATGATCTGTTCGTTCATTCTGCTAGTATACATGATTAGATTAATTCTAGCACTTATAGTCATGATTTATTATTACTTATTTCGGATTAAATATTATGGTAATTTGCTTATATTTTCAACAATCCAAAAACCTGATTATAGGCAACTGAATTCAACTGGTTTAGCCGCGGCTACAAGGCCGCCTCCTTTTGACGGTGTCAATTATAAGAGATGGCGCACGAGAGCAGTTCTATGGTTGAAAAACCTAGGCTGCTATAGCGTCACTCTTGGCAAACCTGAGGGAGACCTTTCTCCTGTTCAGGAGGAAGCGTTTCAGAAAGTCGACACCATGTTTATGGGGGCTTTGTTCAATATTCTTGGTGACAACATTGTTGACACCTATATGTCATTTGATAATGGCAAGGATGCGTGGGATGCACTGGACGCCAAGTTTGGTGTTTCGGATGCTGGCACTGAACTGTATATCATGGAGCAATTCTATGACTACAAGATGACTGATGACCGTCCCATCGTGGATCAGGCTCATGAGATACAGTCCCTTGCCAAAGAACTCGAGCAGTTCAAGTGTAACTTACCGGACAAGTTCGTGGCCGGAGGCATTATTGCTAAGCTTCCTCCTTCTTGGAGGAACTTTGCTACCTCTCTGAAACATAAGAGACAGGAGTTTTCTGTTTCGGATCTCATCGGATCTCTTCATGTTGAAGAAAAGGCGAGAGCAAAAGATACACGTCCTCGAGGCTTTGATGGAAGTTCTAGCGCACATGTAGTGCGGAAAAACAACTTCCAGTCCCACAAGTTCAAGAATAAGAACAGGTCTGATGGCAAAGGAAAGTTTGATGGCAAAAACAAGGCCGCACAGACTACCAACTTCAAGAAGAAGACTGAGTATAAGAAGAAAGGATCCTGCCATGTCTGTGGTGATCCTAATCATTGGGCTCCTAGCTGCCCCAATCGCTTTGACAAGCGTCCACATGGAAATAGTGGCAAGTCCGCTAATGTTGTTCTTGGTGATATTGAGATGAAGGATGCTGGGTACGGTATATTTCCCACTGTTCTTTCAGTTTGTGATTCACCTGATTGGTGGATAGACACTGGTGCAAATATACATGTATGTGCTGATATTTCCATGTTCTCTTCTTATCAGGTCGAACGGGCTGGCTCCGTGCTGATGGGAAACGGCTCACGTGCTTCTGTTCAAGGTGTTGGTACAGTGGATCTGAAGTTTACTTCGGGGAAGATCGTACAGCTGAAGAATGTGCAGCACGTTCCCTCAATCAATAAGAATCTCGTCAGCGGATCTCTTCTGTGTCGAGATGGTTTTAAGTTAGTCTTTGAGTCCAATAAAGTTGTAATTTCTAAGTGTGGACAATTTGTTGGAAAGGGTTATGAGTGCGGAGGCTTGTTTCGCTTATATTTGTCAGACTTATGTACTCAAGTTATTAATCATGTTTGCAATGATAGTGAATCCAATATTTGGCATTCACGACTTTGTCATATTAATTTTGGGTGCATGACGCGGCTTGCCGATATGAATTTAATTCTGAAATTTACTACTGTCAAAGGTTCCAAGTGTCAAGTATGTGTGCAAGCTAAGCAACCTCGCAAGTCTCACAAGACTGCCGAGGTACGAGATTTGGCACCACTGGAACTAGTACATTCAGATCTTTGTGAGATGAATGGTGAGTTGACAAAAGGTGGAAAGCGATATTTCATGACTTTAATTGATGATTCCACTCGATATTGTTATGTGTATCTTCTGAAATCTAAAGATGAAGCTTTTAATCACTTCAAAATCTATAAAGCTGAATCAGAAAACCAACTTGATCGAAAGATTAAGTGACTTCGGTCTGATCGTGGTGGAGAGTATTTTTCCAACGAATTTGATTCTTTTTGTGCGGAGCATGGTATTATCCATGAGAGGACGCCTCCCTACTCACCTCAGTCAAATGGGGTGGCCGAAAGAAAGAAACGTACTCTAACTGATTTGGTTAACGCCATGTTAGATACATCGGGTCTATCCAAGGAATGGTGGGGGGAGGCGATAAAGACTGTGTGTCATGTCCTAAACCGTGTTCCCAAAAAGAACAAAACCATTACTCCATTTGAGGAATGGGAAAGGAAAAGGCTGAAACTCTCCTACTTACGAACTTGGGGTTGTTTGGCGAAAGTGAATGTGCCGATAACCAAGAAGCGCAAGCTTGGACCAAAAACCGTGGATTGTGTCTTTCTGGGATATGCATTTCATAGCATTGGCTATAGATTTTTGATAGTGAAATCTCAGGTATCTGACATGCATGTTGGTACAATCATGGAGTCGAATGATGCGACTTTCTTTGAAGACATCTTTCCCTTGAAAGATTCGTCTAGTTCATCAAATCAGGAGATGCCTAGTTTATCTAGTCAAGAATTAATCACAATTCCTGAACCCACCATTTCGATAGAACACCCTCATAATCCTGAGGATAACAGTGAAGCTCCTACCAGAAGTAAGAGACAAAGGACTGCGAAGTCCTTTGGTGATGATTTCATTGTATACCTCGTGGATGATACTCCCACTTCTATTTCAGAAGCTTATGCATCTCAAGATGCTGACTACTGGAAAGAAGCCGTTCGCAGTGAGATGGATTCCATCATAGCAAACGGAACTTGGGAAATTACTGATCGTCCTTATGGGTGCAAACCTGTAGGATGTAAGTGGGTGTTTAAGAAGAAGCTTAGACCTGATGGTACTATTGAGAAGTATAAGGCACGCCTTGTTGCCAAGGGTTATACCCAGAAAGAAGGCGAAGACTTCTTTGATACTTATTCACCTGTGGCTAGATTGACCACCATTCGAGTACTGCTATCCTTGGCTGCCTCGCATGATCTTCTCGTTCACCAAATGGACGTTAAGACGGCTTTCCTAAATGGAGAGTTAGATGAGGAAATTTATATGGATCAGCCGGATGGATTCGTGATAGATGGTCAACAAGGCAAGGTGTGCAAGTTACTGAAGTCTCTGTATGGTCTTAAGCAAGCACCTAAGCAGTGGCATGAGAAGTTTGAAAGGACTTTAACTGATGAAGGCTTTATTGTAAACGAAGCTGACAAGTGTGTGTACTATCGCCATGGTGGGGGCGAGGGAGTCATCTTATGTCTGTATGTTGATGATATACTGATATTCGGGACCAATCTTAATGTTATCAATGAGGTCAAAGACTTTCTATCTCGTTGTTTTGAGATGAAAGATCTAGGAGTGGCTGATGTGATATTGAACATCAAGCTGCTGAAAGATGATGATGGTGGGATAACACTGCTTCAGTCTCACTATGTGGAAAAGATCTTGAGTCGTTTTGGGTATAGCGAATGTAGATCTTCTCCTACACCATATGATCCTAGCGTGTTGGTTCGAAAGAATCAGGGAGATCCTAAGGATGCTAAAGATCAGCTGAGATATTCTCAGATTATTGGCTCGCTTATGTATTTAGCCAGCGCTACGAGGCCTGACATCTCCTTTGCTGTAAGCAAGTTAAGTCGATTTGTCTCAAATCCTGGAGATGTTCATTGGCAGGCCCTTGAAAGGGTTTTGCGTTACTTGAAAGGCACCACGAGCTATGGGATTCACTACTCCGGGTATCCAAGGGTACTTGAAGGGTATAGTGACTCAAACTGGATTTCTGATGCTGATGAGACTAAGGCCACGAGTGGTTATGTGTTTACACTTGGTGGTGACGCTGTTTCTTGGAAGTCTTGCAAGCAGACCATCTTAACGAGGTCAACTATGGAAGAAGAACTCACAGCATTAGACACAGCCACTGTTGAAGCAGAGTGGCTTCGTGAACTCTTGATGAACTTACCTGTGGTTGAAAAACCAATACCCGCAATCCTTATGAACTGTGATAACCAAACTGTGATCATAAAAATAAACAGTTCTAAGGACAATATGAAGTCATCAAGACATGTGAAGAGGAGATTGAAATCTGTCAGGAAAATGAGAAACTCCGGAGTTATTGCATTGGATTATATCCAAACATCTAAAAATCTGGCAGATCCCTTCACAAAGGGTCTATCACGTAATGTGATAGATAATGCATCGAGGGAGATGGGTTTGAGACCCACTTTTTGAGTTGCTCACAGTGGTAACCCGCTCTATGTGATCGGAGATCCCGTGAAGTAGAGTTGGGAGACAAGCTGTTGGTCAACTGGGAGGAGAGTATCCTTATAGCATACTACCACTCCGTATAGATGCAATACTCTCCTATTCTGCATGGCAGGTTGGTATTTACCTTAATGTGTTCTGAGTGGCTTGTTTAAGCAAAGATGTTGTCCTGCAGAACATCTTTTGAAGAACACACCTATATGAGTCTGACTGTCAAACGTCGCAGTCCGTGAGAGTTGGGTGCTCTCTAATAAACTCATGAAAGGCCATGGAGTATGACGTATAAGCTCCAAACCGCGGAGAAGCTTCGCGGCAGCCCTGTATCGGTCTAGACCTTATGTGAAACTAGTGCGCACCAAACTTGTAGTCCAAGGCATAGTCCACTATTCAAGTTGCAATCTAGTGTAGCATGAAGTTCTAAGTGGAAGTTCAACTTAACAGTCTCCACCTCGCACCGGTATATAAACAATGCTCTGGAATTGATTGATGTGATGTGATGATATGTGCCTATGAGAATTTGTGGGGGATTGTTGGAATTTGGGTGTGGGCCTTGGCCCATAGCCTAATACAAATTCTGAAATTCTCTTGGCCCATTCATGCCTAGCAAGGGGTGGCACCAAAGTTTAGTCCCACCTTGCTAGTTTAGAGGGAGTTGGACCAATATATATAGTGGAGTGTTTCACTATCTCCTAAAGAGAGTGAAGATGAGTGGCATACACGCGCGCTCCTCCTCCTCCGCCGCCCGCCTCGCCTCGTCACGACGCGCGCGCGCGCCGCGGTTTGCGGAATTGTGCCTCGGTGTCGATCTTATCTTTTTGCTGCTCGGAAAAATTATTGTGCGAGTTATTTTTCTGTCAGCCGTTTCCGGTATTTCCGGAAACGTGGGCTGTTACTACTCGGACGTGGGCTACGCCCCACGTCTTATCCGACCGGCGCCTATATATAAACGGCCTTAGGCAAAAACCCTAATACGAGAAAATACACATCTCTCTGCCTCCAGAACCTTGCGCCGCCGCTACACCTTCTTCATCCCCTCTTCCGGCGTGCACCGGACGACGGGACAGTAGGCCTCCGGAACCACCGCCTCTCGTGAACCTGTACGGGTGAGGGGTGATCAGGTTTTTGGGGAGCGCGTCTGCGCGACTACTGACGGCATCACGTCGACCGACCACTCCTTCCCCGACGAGGACTTCTTTCCGGACATCAGCAGCCTCTACATCGACGCCATGGCTGACGACACTGGTGTCAACCTCAACCCCAACCTGAACGCGAACCCGATTCCTCCTCCAGCACCATACGTAATCTGTTCCTATCTAGTTCAGTTTCTGTTGCAGTTTCTTGTACTAGCTCTTGGAATATATGTGATCTGTTTGTTCTGGTTGAATATGATCTGTTCGTTTATTCTGCAAGTATACATAATTAGATTAATTCTAGCACTTATAGTCATGATTTATTATTACTTATTTCAGATTAAATATTATGGTAATTTGCTTATATTTTCAACAGGGCGAAGGGGATGGCTCCCTATGCCCTCCAGCGCCGCCTCCTCCCCATCTCGGTCCCATTCGATGATATACGAGGCCGCACTGGAGAACCCTTGTCCCGATGCTAGCCGCCAGCCGGGCCCGACCGCGACCCCTGCTCCATCGCTGCTACACCGCATCCTGAGGCCAGCCGCTGGCGGGAAGCCTCGAGGCAAACACACTGCTCTAGGTCGGTGTCGAGGACCGCTTGCTCCAACTGTGACCTCTGCTCGTCGCCCCTGCACGCATCTTGCCGCCTCTTGACCATAGTCTGACGGAGCTCATAGTCCGGGCTTCCTCTGAGGACGAGCGCCAGCGATGCGCTCAGCTGCCCACGGGCGGCGCAGCTAGGATGTTCAACGCGACGCGTGGTGTGGCGTTACCATCGCGCCGCCTCCGTTGGTGGGCAACATGTACAGACAGTGGCTCGACCACTTCCGCTCCCTGTTTCACCTTTGTTGGGAACAGGATTGGAAGAATTCCCCTGATGAGTATTGGCACTCGCTCAGGATTCAGGAACGTCTGGACCAGGTCCTGGTGAGTTGCTAACTTGCACTGGGTTTTTCTGGGCATCATTTTGAGAAGTGAAATTAACTACCGCTGAAACATTTAGAATAGGAGTATCAGTACATTATTAGGTACTCCTGTCAGAAATAAAAAAATTCAGTTTGTTGGTCTTTGCAAGGATTACATATAATCATGCAATTTTTTCTCATGAGCTTGATTTATATATTGCTAAGGCGTGAAGCGGTGGATGTGTAAGTGTAAAACATGCCCATGCTGTTTTTATTTGGATAATCATTGTTCTCTATAAAACATCTTTAATTTCTGAGTGTGTAGATATACGTTGGATAATTAATGATATTTCCTCTGAAGTTAGTTTCTTCTTCAGATTCTAGGTTTTAGTGGATGCTTTGGAACTATCTATACTATTATTCAGTGCATACCGGATGTGATAACCCATGCAACTTCAGTTTCTGAACATAGTTTAAGAAGTTATGGTCTCCCGTCTCCTTGCGGATGAATGCTAATTCAATGGTCGCTGCTCTGTTATATGAAATACCACCCTCTCTTGATACTTTATATTGTTGTTGTTGGCACACGTTGACAAAGATTTTTTTGCACGTGTGTTGTGTGAATATGATTTAACTTATAGCCGCATTTAATCTAAAATTAAGCGGTTGTTGTAATTCTAGCTAAAAGCCTAAGTTATTACTATTGTACTTTTATCTCACACTTGACGAGAATTGGTAGAAGAAAATTGATCTCATTGTTATTTATGCAATACAATTGATGAATCAAGTTACTATCATTGCGCTTTATTTTTTGTCGTTCATTGCTATGCACAGGCACGATACGTCTTTGCTTCTTTTTCTTGATGTTCTCTCCATCGCCAATACCGATCACGCAGTCATCTAAAGGTTGTTGCCACCGTCTTCTTTGAAGCATGTCGTCTACGATGAACACTGTCGTCTCCTACATGCTCCATCTGTCCATTAACTTTCAATTGATGTGAATTTTTTATTGCAAAAAGAAAATGTTCACCATGTCTAAATTTGTGACAAAGAAAAAATTGATAAATAGTTGCAACGCACGGACATTCAGGTAGTATAGACCTAACTTCTTCAAAGGCCTGGCTGACCGTTGGGCACGCTACAAACGCGCCCCTAATGAACGCTTGAGGAGTAAAATGTGGGCAATCGATGAATTTGTGTGTTTTTTTTTGGACGTGGCTAGCCAGCACCCGGAGACTGGTTAATACGAACTAGCCTCCGGCCGAAAATAGAAAGTCCCTCCTGTACGTCAGCCCACTAAGCCGTCAGAATAAACAAGACAGCTGGCGGCTACTCTCTTGCGCTAAAACGTGCATCATTTCTTCTGCCCAGATTGAGGTAGTCTGGCAACACACTTCTTTCTTCCTCCTCCAGATCTCCATCGATCTGTAGTTCTTCACAAGTTGCTGCACAACAAAAAAGATAAACTTCAATTGAAGTTCCTATATGAAATCAAAAAGGTAAATGAAATCACACACGTTTTTACTCCTACTTACCCCTAAAAAATAAGTTTCTTAATTTAGATTCATCAGGATCTGGGTAGCAACTTAATAGATCTCAGGAACAAACAAACCACAATCTTGTTGTAATCCAAATTTATTTAGAACCCCAAATCTAGAAGTACACAACATAAACCAAACCTGCAGTAACTTAGTAGATCCTAGAACAGACAAAAGCACAAATTTGTGCATCCTAGATTTCATTAGAACCCCATGACTAGAAATACACCATAGTCCAAACCTATAGGAACTGAGTAGATCCATGAACAAAGAAAAGCACAACCATGTGCATGCAAAAAATAATAACCAAATTTATAGAACTGAGTAGATCCATGAACTGGGTGCATGATAACCACAAGCCTAGAAACACAATAGTAACCAAATTTGTAGAAATTATGGGATCGAGATAGGTTAGGAACTTTAATGTGGCTTCACAAGGACATGCTAAAAACTAACGTATACTGAGGTAATATGCACATATCAGGAGGGTTCTATTGGTGTTTCCACATATTGATACTTTATTTTTTTCTCTAGTTTCGAATGTTCCGCAAGAAAAGCAATATTGAATCAGTGGAAGCAATAAATTAGAAGCTGCTTACTTGACATGCTGCACTGAACACTAATCTGGTTTGGAGCTTCAGAGTTTATATAATACAAAACAACTAATATCGAATGTAATGTTAATATTCTATAGAATTAGTACTACAATAGGCAACTTAGTTGGTGATGCAGTTCATAGTTAACAACATATTGCTTGGAGACTCATAGCTTAGGCAACTTAAACGTCCTTTGGTAGGAAACTTAGCATCAAAAGTTACGACATTGCTTGAAAAAACTTAATAATGTTGATAAAAACAACTTAAGCATGTTGATAGAACCAACATAATCAAATCACTATACAATTTAGGGCATTTATTATAAAAAATCTTGATTAGTTTATAAAAACAACTTTGTTAGATGATAGAAACAACTTAAACATGTTGATATAAGCAACTTAATCAAATTATTATGCAGTTTAGGCCATTGCTTGTAAAAGAACTTGGTAAGGTTATGAAAACAACTTAGTTAGATGGTCAAACCAACTTAAGCATTTTAATAAAAGCAACTTAATTAAATCACCATCCAAACTTAGGACATTGCTTTGATAATAAGTTTGTTAGGTATAAAAACAACTAAGTTAGAGGGTGGAACCAACTTAAGCATTTTGATAAAAGAAAATTAATTAAATCACTATGCAAACTAACGCCGTTGCTCCGAAAACAAGTTGGTAGGTTATGAAAACAACTTAGTTAGAGGGTGGAACCAACTTAAGCATTTTGATAAAAGCAACTTAATTAAATCACCATGCAAACTTAGAACATTGATTTGAAAACAAGTTGGTTAGGTTCTAAAAACAACTTAGTTAGATGGTGGAACCAACTTAAGCATTTTGATAAAAGAAACTTTAATTAAATCACTATGCAAACTAACGCCATTGCTCCAAAAACAAGTTGGTAGGTTATGAAAACAACTTAGTTAGAGGGTGGAACCAACTTAAGAATTTTGATAAAAGCAACTTAATTAAATCACCATGCAAACTTAGAACATTGATTTGAAAACAAGTTGGTTAGTTCTAAAAACAACTTAGTTAGATGGTGGAACCAACTTAAGCATTTTGATAAAAGACACTTAATTAAATCACTATGCAAACTCACGACATTGCTTTGAGAACAAGTTGGTTAGGTTATAAAAACAACTTAGCTAGATGGTGGAACCAACTTAAGAATTTTGATAAAATAACTTAGTTAAAAAGGAATGAAGCAACTCGCAACCAAGTAATCTAAAATGTAGTCATGATCCCAACATAATCTTCACAAAAGCATGAAAGTAAAACATAGAAGTATCAGAAATGGAAATGCATGCAGAATCCTTATTATGAAGTGGACAACTCAGTGGGGATTCAAGAAGCTTGACACTTATGAAGTGGATAGATCGGCAGGGTATTCAGGAAGCTCAACATTTGATAAAAATGAGTAGCAGGCAACTTACCTAAGGGTATGAGTAACTTGTTCTCATTCTACTAACGTGAAACACATCATGGATACTACAACAAAACAAGGATTGACATTGATGAAAATAATCACTAAACAACTTACTTAACGATATGAGTAACTTAATTACCGGGGATAATCAACTTCACTAAAGTGACTAGCAACTTTACTAAAGAGAGTTGAAGTGATCTCAAAGAAGAGAATGCGGCAAGATGCACCTAGCAGTCATCCGTAGCCGTTTCTTGTCCCTAACGTTGGCGAGCGTCTGTCTTGAACCCACGTTGAATCCTTGCCACCACCCTGCTGCAGTCACTAGAAATCCGAAGCATGTTACGTCAAAAACACTATGTGGATCCTGATATGTAAGCAAATGAGCACAAATGAATTGACATTATTGTAAGTCATCAACCTGTGTCGAGAACACAACAACTCTTTCTGGTTACAACTCTTTCTGGTTTCTAATTGCACGCAACAACGAGAAAATAAAGGTCCTACAATGGGACAAAAAAACAATAATGGGACAGAAAACCAACGTGAACTTACGTCATCTCTGCAACTATACTTTTGCTGACTAGAAATGCTAACGATATGATGGCAATAGTAGTTAAAGCAACAATATATCAATATTTTCCTTGCAGCAATAGTCAATTTGACTGTCCACTTTTTTTTAAAAAAATCAAGCATAAAAGATGCAGATGGGGCTTACATAAGGATTATTGATCATATGCACTTCTCAAGCCAGTAAACATTGTATATACCCAATGGAAATTTGACACAATTTTTCTCAGAATTAATACAAAAATGTTATAATTTGTAACACTGCCTTTTCAACTACATTTCAATCGGTACTTAAAAGGCTCCGTTGTCTACACTATATTTTCCACACTCAGGAAGCAAAATCCATAGTGTAACCACTACTCATGAGAGAAAAACCAAAATCACCAACCTAGAAGGCAGATCATACGTACTGGTCATCTTCGACATCCTAGTCTAGCACCCACCCTGCAAATATCAAAGAAAACAAAAGCCGACTGTTGATGACAATTCACAATCTAAATGGGCGTATGGAAGAAACAACAGCTGAGGAAACACACCAAATTAGCGCACTCCTCGACGAGCTCTGGTCCCCCGCAGCCTGTAATTCGGGGCTACTGTAAGCCTTGTCCAAGCTCTACGGAAACCATTTACGAATCGTTAGCATATCAATGGTGACATATACTGTAATTATGGCACCAGGAGAATAAGGCAGGGGAGAAGGGAATCCTGGCTGACCTAGTTGGTGGAGTTGAGACGGTGTCGACCTCAAGGTTCCACGGGTGGCACCGCCAGAGGTAGTTCTTCGAATTAACCTCGTCGTCAACGGGGAAGCTGGACGCGCTGAGCCCTCTCGCAACGGCGGCCGCATCGAGGGGGTTGGCGAAGGAGAGGAAGGAGGAGGCAGGGGCCTCGTATCTAGCGGCAGTGGTGGAGTAGAAAGGAGGAGCTGGTCAGGGTCGCTCTAGCACGAGACCTGTTCGAGCGTCACGACCGGCTCCACCTGCCGATGTTGGGCACCATTTCCGCCGGGCTGCTGTAGCCACTGCCTCCCCTTCCAGGCAGAGGCCGAGGCGGCCACCGACGAGCAGTGCTGCATGGGGGGCAGCTGGGGGACGGATCCGAGCCGCCGCTAAGGGCACGGAGATGGGAGAGGCGTGTTCACGCCCGACGAGATTGGGGATCGAGGCCAATTGGATGATAGAGAAACATGATCGCGCGGGGCTGTATGTGCCTCTAGGTAGACGCCCACTTTAGCCCGGTGGGAGGTGGAGGACGGTGCGCGGGAGGGAGGTGGAGGGTGGCGCTCGCCGCCGGGTGTGACGGCGCACTGGTGGATCGGGAGGATCACCACTTTATGTACGAGTAGGACGCTCAGGTGCAAAACTGTTGGAACCGATGCGGGATGGAGTGCTATCCACTCGATCCGACGGACATAAAACGGAGGCTCGATCGATCAAACCAGTCTCCGAGCACTTTTTAGCAATTGGTTTTTTTTTAACAGATTGAATTTGTGTTGGTGCAGGATTCTTTTCGAATCGAATACTCCCTCCGTTTTAAAATATAAGATGTTTTAGCTTTATGAAGCAAATGTATCTAGACTAGTTTAGTATATAGGTCCACTCATGTTTGAAGTGAATCTACACACTAAAACAAGTCAAAATTTATAATGCAATTCTGAACCTTCGTGTGCCAGTCCGTTAACTATGCGTGGACGGTGACAACGGAAGCAGCGTTACCCCCGTGATCACAGCTACTAGTCGCCGTTACCAGGCGCGTCAGAGACAGCTCCTTCCACTCCCGGAACCACCGCGGGATCTTGGTAAAAACGTCTCGCCAGCGAAAAAGTCAATCGGAGTCCTCCTCCTACCTTCGCGTCAACTCCGCCGTACGACGCCTTCCTCTCACGCGCCCTAAGCAACCTCCTCTTCTTCCCTCCGCCTCCTGCCCCACGCATCAAATCCAACCCCGTCTCGTCTCTCCTCGCTCGCCTGCTCTTCCTCCTCCCGGACCAGGAGGCCATGGGCGGCTCCTCCTCCAGCCGCCGCCGCCGCGACGAGTACTACCCTCCCCCGCCCCTCCATCACTCCAACTACCCGCCGCCACCGCCTCCGCCGCCGCACCACCACCACCCCCACCACCCGCCGCCTCCACACCACCACCCACACCAACACGGGCCTCCCCCTCCGCCACCGCCGCACCACGGGCCCAACCCCGCCGGGGCGTACTACTACCACCACCCGCCGCCCCCGCACGCGTACCACGGCCCCTGGCACCCCGCGTCCCAGCCGCTGCATACGCCGCCGCTAGCGCTCACGGGACCCCCGCCTGAGTTCGTCGGCCACCAGCAGGCGCTCAAGGTCAAGAACGACGTCAACCTGCGCAAGGACACCATCCGCCTCGTGCCCGACCCCGAAGACCCTGATCGCCGCCTCGTCTCCTTCACCTTCGACGCCGTCACCGACGGCAGGTCAGTCCGGTTGGGATTGGGGATTCTGTCTTGACCAGCTGGGTTATACTAGATTTGTTTCGCTGGCCTAGGCTCTAGATTAGATTGTGTAGCGACTGGCTACTGGCAGTTGTTGACCTGCCTGTAGGCTGAACACTATAATTCTAGCACAAACTCTTCTTAGAATTTGGATGCTATGTGAAGGTGCAACTCGTCTTTGACGATCTAGTGAATTGTGGTATTAGTAGGTTTCAAGCAGTTGTCATTACAGTTGGAGGGTAACTTTTTGATATTGTGAATCACTTGTTACTCACCTTCATATTTAATCTGAATCAGGGAGTTCAAAAGGAGGAGGATATAGGCACTGGTCGGGTGGTATATCCTAAATCTGAAGCAAAACCTTCTAATTGAATAGGTCATTGAAAACTTTAGAAGCTAATCTATGGATGGCTTGTAGAAATTTACAACACCTGCAATTGTGTTTCCTTTTAGATTACTGCAACATAGGTGGAACATAATGCAGTAGTTCACACGAGTGCTTGACCCACTGACTTGCTATAAAATTCATTCCAGTAGGAAAATGATTGGGGTTGTTCAGACCTCTAACCAAGTTCTTCGGTTCGTTTCCAGCTGCCGTTATTGTTTAGCTACCAGCGTTGATCGTATCTTTCTCCATTGCAGTTTATTTATATATTACTTCGCCAAGGAAGGAAAAGACTGCAATTTTTCTTCAGTGTACCCTGACTTACAGACACCAACAAAGATACCTTTCCAGAAAGGATTGGCTCAAAATTATGTCCAGCCCTCTGGATCTGGTATTGATTTGGGATTCTTTTCTCTGGATGAGCTTTCAAATCCTTCAGATGAAGTATTTCCACTGGTAGTCTACGCAGAAGCTTGTCCACCACCCGAGGAAGCTGGTCAGCCACAAAACTCCACTCGGGCACAGATCACTCTTGCTGTTATAGCGAAACATAATGATGACCTTCAAGTCAAAGTTATCAAGCAAATATTGTGGATTGATGGAGTGCGCTATGAGCTAAAAGAAATATTTGGGATTGTCAACTCCACGGAAGCTGATGTTCCTGACACCGATGATGATGGCATGGGGAAAGAGTGCGTCATCTGCTTGACAGAGCCAAGGGACACGGCTGTTTTTCCTTGTAGGCATTTGGTAAGTACACAATTCGTTGTAGCTTGTAGTTCCACTTTTGCTTTTCCATTTCATTTTTTAATGTTGTTGTCTGATTGGTCCTGTTTTGTACAGTGTATGTGCAGTGGATGTGCACAAGCTCTAAGTCTCCAGTCAGATAAATGCCCCATATGCAGACAGCCTATTGAGAAACTAATAGAGATCAAAGTTAGAAGTCCCGAGCCATAAAGAAGACTTTGCTGGTATGGTTGTTGCTGCATTCTGCTGGTTATTTTCCATATCCTTCAAGATATCATCAGCACTCAAAGTGCATAGTAATTTTGATGGCTGTGATCTAAAAATGAATTGTTAACGCTACCATTTGATACTTGAACTATGTGTTAATTTTTCTGCTAGTTATCTAGGCATAGCCATCTAGGACAAAAAATTGAGCGGTAGCTTGGGTGCGACACTCGCTGCTGTAGGATTGACACTCCGTGGCTGAATCCCTGGGTGTGTCTCACCAATTATTAAAACACACTGAGGGGCTTCTTCCCCCTAAACCATTTTTCTAGCTAGGACATGGTTTGTTGAAACCAACCCTTGTAAAAGTTCTGTAGTATGCGTATATTGAGCTAATTTTATCATTGCACATCTTTTCTATGTGGTGTTAACTTTATAATTGTCACGGTACACTAGAGTTTCTTTGGTTAAGTTTTTGTCCAATATATCTGGTACAATAGCCCTAGTAATTCTTTTAGGAGCAGCACACAAATCAAAGCACAGTTTTCTCATTCACAAATCAAAGCACAGTTTTGTCATTTATCATAACACTTGTGCACCATTACTGGGTTCCTTGTTTAAATTCAATGTGACGTACTGCAACCCAAGCGTATAGTGTTCTAATTATCCATAAAACAAAGGCCTACTCTGCTTAGGGTCATGCACCTGCAGAGATTATTATGGTGAAGGATGTATAAAGCTCACTACTGGACCTGAACCAACTTAAATGTTTAATAGTCATTTAATATAAATATATAATACCTGATGCACCAGTAGATTTATCTCCTCGTTAACACAAAAGGTTTCAATCGCCTAGTGGAGGATGATATGCAGTAACTAGATGCAGGTGTAGGTCAGGTGTTGTGTGCATTCCACAATTACATCAAACGGTCAGTACTTCATATAAAAATGTTAACTAGTTAGGTTTAATGTCTATATGAATTTAAGATCCAGTATTGCTCTATTTTTGCTTATATGTTGATGCTATGGATTTAGAGTGTGAAATCTGGAGTGGGTAAATCGCATGAAAGATCTTACCTTAATGAAGTCATAAGGTTTTGCTCACCTCTTTGTACATATGATGTTAATTTACCGAAAGAGGATATACTTTTGTTCCCTTTAATTTGGTTGATCTGAACTCTAGATTGCATAATGGGATTTGTGGATCTTTTATTGTGCCAGTCAGCAGCCAAAACGAATCTTAACAAAGCAAAATACTTGGTACCATGAAAGTTGTGGCATCATTTTAGATTCCCTGCATGGATCATCAAAGTTCCACTCCAAAAACCAAAATGTGTGACTATCTCACATTCTAGTGACATTTAGGGAATTTAAACCGGCTGAAAAAAAAGTTCATCTAATTGTTGTTTGTTTTTGCTTGCCAGTTTGCTCTACATGTTGAGGCTCTGTGAATAAAAAGCTAAAATGGTGGTCTATGGGAAGCTTCATCAGCTGCTGGTGTTTCCCTATGGTATGATCAACGGGGAAGGGACCTACTGCCTTTGTCTTTGGAAAATCACGAAGTGTAACTTGTGAATAGTACAGTCCATGTCCACGCATCCAAACATGTAATGCCATATCGTGCCTGTGAATCCTGTACATATTGAGTGTGGATTTTCGCTACTTTTTGCGTCAGCAACCTGTTTCGGGAGCATGCACTTGTATCCTTGAGACTAGAGATGCTCGGTTTGTTGCTTCAATTTTACTGCGAAATATAGCAAGGGGATTAAATATGCTCAATTCGTTGCGTGTGAATCCGTAATACTTGTTGTCATTTGTACATGATGTACTTCCTTCTGCACCTATTATGATTCTTAATCGCTTTGGAAAAATGCTGATATGTCGGTATGTATTTAAATTTTCTACGGAGTACTTATTCTGCACTGATTTTTCTCCCCCTTTTATTTGATTTGATCACTGTGGGGCTTAGCACTGAATTTGTAAGCTGCAGCAGTACTAGTGTGGAAAATCAGAGCAGACATCCTACCCTTTGGAAAGTATTTATTTGGAACACAAATACATGAAAGTCTATCGAGTTCACCTATATTCAATCATGTATTTTTTTTCCGTGTTCTTTTGTAAAAAGAGGCACCGAGTGGATGTAAATTCTCCTCCAAAACTGTGCAAAATAAGTTCCTAGGAAAATTTCATTCGGAATCAAATCATCTCCATAGGAAAAATGCATTACCTTAGGAATTTTTCCTAAGGCCCACTTTGATTCCTAGGATAGAAAAATTATAGGAATAGAAAACGTGTAGGATTGGGATGTCATGCCTATTTAAATCTTATGAGAAGAGGGATTCTCTTTGATTGTGGGGAAGGAATTTTCCACGAGGCGAAGCCTATTTTTTTTCCTATGAAATTTGCACTACAAGATTCCTAAGGGATACTTTCCTATGGGATGATCCTATGAATCAAACGGCTTCTACGGGAAATTTTCCATACGATCTTAACCGTACACAAGCCGTTTGAAAATCCCATGAATCAAAGGAGGGCCAAGAATTTTGAATCCTACGAATAACTTCCATAGACCAAAACAAATCCTTAGGATTCATGTCCTCTAGTGAAATAAGATTGAATCGAAAGAGCCTTAAGGATTGGAATTGTACAACAGTTTTATTTAAATTCCTACTGTCCAAAGAGGGCCATTAGGATTCAAAATTTTAAATCCTACGAAATTTCTATGAAATTCTATAATCCAAAGAGACCCCGAACATACACGATCTCCACGAAAAAATCCTGTTTTTTTTTGGGGTTTAGCATCTTGTATTACTATTAATTTCTCCGACTCCAATCCATGTACTAGGATTAAATCGTGGCACGATATTATATTCCCGTGTTGTTCCTTTCTCATGTGTTCTTCAAACCGTAAGCAACAGCTAACACGACGGTTATCGATTTACTGATTTGGTAGTACCCGTCGCCGTCAGCCACAGCCGTGCGCCAGACAGCATCACACATTCTGTACTCCAAATACTTCCTCCGTCTGCAAATAAGTGTACTTCTAGCCTTGTCCTAAGTCAAACATAGTAAAGTTTGACTAACTTTTTAGGACAACATATCAACATTTATGACACTTAATTTTTACCATTAGATTTATTTTTAAATCTAATTTCATAATATGTTAATTTGATGTAATATATGTTTTTATATTTTTTATAAAGTTGGTTAAATTTGATTATATTTGACTTAGACAAAAGCTAGATGTATATTTTATTTGAGGGAGGGAGTACACTACTCTGCCCTGCCGACTGACTGCCCATACATGGTTCCGTCCGTGGCAACTTGCGCACGGACGCCAAGCCCGACGTACCGCACAGTTCCCCGCAGCCAAGCCGCCCGCGTCTCGCACCGTCGCACGCGGTGCGCCGGAATCGTCCAAGCTATAGCTGGTCACTCGCTACTGACAGCCTGCGCAACGTGCACAGCCTCTACTTGTCTGTCGTCGGCACCCGCGGCGGCGCGCGGTCACGCAAGCACAAACATCCAATCCGAAGGGCGTGGCCCGGCGCACGCGGTACGTCGGCGTCCAGTCCAGCCAACGGCTTGCGCGCGCCCACGGAGCCCGGAGGACGACGGCGGGCAGCCACACAGGCGCGCGCGGCGCGGCATCACCAGTCGTTCCGTTTCAGATAGACGCAACACGCTCGGTACGCCGTACTACTACATACTGCGCCCGTGGCCCCCCGTACGTACCGAAACCTCAGAGAGCGAAACGTGCACACGGAGAGGTAGTGTGATCCGTGAGTGCTGGAGGATTGGAGCTAGTGGGTGGCCTGGGACGTACGCCCGCTCCCACCCGGTCCAGTGGGGGAGGGAGGAGGACGTGGAGCGCGCGCGCCCTCCCGATGGAGTGAGTAGTCCCAGGCAGCCAGTTCGGTGGCTGGCTGGCTGGCTGGCCGGGTGGTTCGTTCATCCAATCCAATCCACCGCGCGCTCGGCCTCGGCCCTCGGGGGTGTTCTTCCGTATAGGAACCGTGGGGGCAGCGAGCGAGCGGGCCAATCGGGACAGCCAGCCCCCACCCATGACGTGAACCACTGTTGCTGCCCTGTACTGTACCCATGAATGATTAGCGCCACCACCACCTCGATCGGCTGCAAGAATATACAGTACAGACCACCACCAACGCACCTACCTAAATGCGATTTGTAAGCGCTCGATTAACTAGTACTAGTACGACCTCATTTGTTTAGAGAACAGCTCCATGTTGCCGGGTTTAATGAAAGGAACGGCGACCGGTTGCGAGGGAGGGACATGGCCAGCGAGCAGTGCTGTGTTTGTTTTGGATCAGGAGCAGCTCAGCACAGCCTGCTGATGCAGCAGATGCGGTCATGTCGCAGGTGCAGGGTGGGTCCTGGTATCCGGGGACTGAAAGGACGGGCAGAGGGGCGACCCACCCTGGCGGCCGGGCGGGCATGTGGGCAGGCAAAGCCAGCGGACGATGCGGTGCGGCCCCAGCCGATCGCCGATTTCGGAAGATGGCTTCGGTGGCCAACTCGGCGCCGGAGCCTCCTCATCCTCTGCTCTCTTCCGTCTGGCTAGGGATAATGCTGTGCTCACTTAATAATAACCCGTCACTTTCTCTTGCGCGCCCAATTGCAACGGGATTAATCGTGTCTGTCCGGCTCTCTCGCGTCACCCGATCCGACTTAGTAGTTCCTCGAAATCCCAGACTGAGTAATAATTAATCACAAAGGCTGTGCGTGTGTGTGGGTTCGGCGTGTTCGTTGGAACGGCTCGACAGCGAAAGGATTTTTACAGGTCGAATCCACGGCACCATCCATCCATCAATCTATCACGTACATGTCGGACCAGAAACAGATAGAGCGAGCGGCCAGCCTATCGCAACTCGCAGCTACCCTCTTCCCTCTATCTAGTACTATCTGCGCATCCCAGCACTACTGCCAGGCGGGGCCCGCGGTGATGTGGGGGCGCACATCGCGGCGGCACCGCAGAGACCAGATTGCGCGCGCGCGCACGGTCGTGGGACCCACGACCTTTCCTAGTAGGGATTGGCCAACTGCTCCACCGGCCCCACCCCACGAAGCCCCGCAAAGAGAACAGAAGAACATGCAGCGGCGAAAAAATCTTATTAAAGCGCCCTCCAAGGCCCAGCTCGGCTTCAGCCTTCAGCAGACGCGAAACCCCCGGCCCTCTCTCCCTGCTCTGCCCTGTTCTCCGTCTCCTGATCCTTGGGTTCCGCCGCCGCCCTCCGGCTCGCCGCCCTTCGACTCTCCGCGCCCACGCACCACGCGACTGCTACAGAGGAGGAAGGAAGGAACAAGATGGAGGTGGAGATGCAGCTGGACGACGACGTCTTCTTCGCGGAGCTCAGCAAGCGGATTTCCCTCCTCATCACCGACGACGACGAGGCAGACTTCGCCGCCGCCAAGCAGTTCCCCGCAGCCATGCACCTACCGCCGGTGAGCCGCCCCCTTCCCTTTCTCGCTCGATCCTCTTTCTTGCTCTGCTCATTTCTCCCGCCGCGCGCCACATGCATGGCACGGGTGTTGATCGATCGATCAGGTTAGCTCTGCTTCTGTTGGGTTCTTGCTGGAGCCTGGCTGAGCTCCATCTGAACTCGACCGGTAGTTAGTTGGTGCTGCTTGGTAGTTGCGGCTAGCACGACCACATGGTGATGGTTGCACTCGCGCAGGCACGACCAAACCAAACCAAATCAAATCACACCAAACCAAACTATCTTTTCCCCTGATTAAAAGTGGTGGCGGTAGTACAACCCAACAACACAAAGCCATCTTGTACATGAGTCGACCCCGTCTCTGCGTGGTCTCCATGTTAAGAGTTCACCAATTAGCAGAGTATTAGCGACAGTCATATCTCATTAAACAGATGCATCGTCTGCAGAGGCGCCATGTGCTGTTCTTACTACATCGGTGCGAGTTCAATTAGCCTGTTAAACCAACCAATTAATTAATTAATTAATTAATCAAAGGGGCTTGTGATCTATCTATCGAGTGGCGCTACCTGTCGCTAGCCCAGTTGCATACTTGCATGTGCGTACGCGCAGAATTTTTTTGGGGAGGATAAGCATCGGCCGGGCAGCCAGGAGTTTACATAGCGCCGATGTACCTTTCGTGCCCACGTCACCGCCTTGGTAAAGCCGGTGCATCCAACAGGAAACACTAGCACCTTTTGCGTGAGATTGACCATTCGTGCCGAGCGCGCGCAAGTAGCAGCGCTGCTGTTGCCAAATTCCGACTAACCGTGTGGGGCCCCTTCAAAAAATGGTGGTGGACGAAGCACACTGTTTTGGGTCGGAGACATCCCTTGGATTTAATTCTAGTAGTACCAAAATTCCGAAAGAGTTGTACCGCTGTTTCTTGCAAGCTCAATGTGACGAGCTTAGCATTAGCCAGCGGTGCCGATCTCAAAAAAAAAAAAGAGCCAGCGGTGCCTTTCACGGTGAGAGCAGAGGAACGGGAACGGCGACTAAAGAAGAACTCGTCTGCTCTAAGCACAATTAATTGCTTAACTAGGAAAAGGGTCCAGGCACCGTGATGCGTACTGTGCACTAGCACACTCTATTCCATTCATGGTCATGTCCCTCTCATTTGCCATTCCTGAAGTGGAAACTTGCAAGGTACGCCCTCCCTCCCAGACCCACGCCACGCCGTACGTAGTACGTGGCTGCAGACGAACCGCGTCGCAGATAATGTCCCTCTCCTTGCCCCTTCCATCGATCGAGCCAACACGCCGTACGTACGTAGCTGGCTGCCGGTTAATTAACCGATACTGGTAATTTACTTACCGTCGCCCATACGTATACGGTGCTAATTGTGCTTAGTAGTAGTAGTAGTATAGTCACCCATCACCACCTTTCATGACCGCTATAGCTAGAGAATCGATTGTTTTTTAACTAGCATCGAATAAACACTTATCGTGTCGCATGATGCATACGCTCGACGACCGTGTTGTTGCTTGCTTGGACTTTTGCTTAGCCTCCAATCCATGTACTGGTATCATATGTTGCTTGCTTGCACACAAACATCTCATCATGCCACCCGTACCGCGTGTTTCCCTCTCTGTCTTTTTATTTTCCTATGAAAAATGATGTTGATTGTAGCTTTATATTCTTTTTTTCTTTTTTGCTACTAGCTAGCATGCGACAAGATCAGTCGAAATATTTGCATGCGCGCAAGTTGCCCGCCATGGGCTAGCTAGTTGCTCCTACAAACAACAGCTGTTTCAAAAAATCCTTTCAGCAAGCAAATCATGAAGCTCGGGCATGCATGCACGACCGCACCGCATCGCGTCATGTGCAGCAGCAGCAGCAGCAGCAACAGGGCCTCGACACTCACTAACAGCTAGCGATTGTTGTTTTTGCCAGGGTTTCTCTATGTCGTCGCCCCATGTGCCGCAGGGCGCGTCGATGCTGGCGCCACCGGCCTACACGTTGTTCCACCACGCCGCCAGCTACGGCACGAACAACGGCGGCGGTGCCGGCGGCGACGCTGGCAGGGCGTGGCAGCAGCAGGCTCAGCCGCAGCAGCAGTGCGGCAGCAAGGGCACCGGCGTGTTCATCCCGCGGTCCACGCCCGGCTCGGCCCACTCCAAGCGGAAGGGCAGGAACTGGAGCGGCTCCAAGACGCACAAGGCGCGGGCGCAGGCCGAGAGCGTCGTCGCCGCCGGCACGCCCGTCAAGAGACGCGCCTGACCAGGGAAAAAAATCTGGTCTAAGAAAAGCACGCTCTAATAAAATCAAAAAAAGGAGAAAAAAATATGCCAACTAATTGACTAGCTCCAGATCGATGCAGTGCTGAAGCTCTCTACGGGGATTTCATTAATTAAATTAATATGCTTAATTGTGTATTATATTACTACTATATGGGTAAAATAAAATAAGCCATCGCTGCTGCTCCCAGGGCTAAATGTGTAATATGAGCCCTAGGGTGGCACAGGGGAGGAACCGGGTGGCACCACACCAATAAAAAAAAGTTAGAAGTACTTCCCTCCCTGCGATGGAATCTGTATGTACAGTAGGGCTGGCGGACGCGCATGTGGTGCTGCCGTGGTTTTGTTGGCCGATTTTGTAATTTTCTTATATTTTCTTCTGTAAGATCAATGTAATGCTAGTGCTTAAAAAATGGAAGGAGTAATGATTGGCGTCTTGTGCTGCGTGCGTCCCAGTTTCTTTTTCTCTCCGTCGGATTCCGTCCCTGTCCGGTGGAACGGGAATCTGATGCACGCGTCGGAACATGTAGAGGTAGATCTGGAATCTCTGCAGACTGCAGCGCCGCCCGCCGTGTAACCTGGGGATTGGGGAGATTTGCGCTTGGGAGTTCGTGTGGTGGTTGGCGGCTGGTGCCCCTGACACTGTTTTCGGGCTCCGCCTCCAGATCTTGTTCACGCAATTTCGTTGATTGGAACTACTCCCTCCGATTCGCAAATAAGAGCGTCTCCACTCGGCTATCCACGACCTCGATTCAGACACGTTGTAAATAGATCCAAACTCCGAAATTTTGCCTGGTCGCGTATCTAGAAACCTGTTTTTGTCCAGATTTAGGCCAATTTTGGTCCGGACTATTTAGACCATATCCAAGATCCCGGATACGCCCTGGGAACGTCGAACGAAGCGAATTCGGTGAGTGGACCCGTCCAGTCAGCCTATATTTGTCCATATTCATTCAAAGTTCGCCCATATTTGGCCAAAGTTCGCCCATATTCGCCCAAAGTTCGTCTGTATTCGCTCATATTCGTCCAAAGTTCGTTCATAGCATGAAGTTCATCCATATAGACCATATTCGCCCAAAGTTTGCCCAAAATTCGGCCATATTCACCCAAAGTCCGTTTGTATCGCCTATATTCACCCACATTTTGCTCAAAATTCGCCCATAGTTCGTCCATATCGCTCATATTTGTCCAAAGTTCGACCATATCGTCTATATTCGCCCAAAGTTGCCCAAAGTTTACCGAAATTTGTTAAATTTTAACCCCAACACGGGAACTCGCCTGGGTACGCGAGTGGGAAACTCGACGTACCCAGACCGAAAACTTGTTTCGTCCGGCCAAAATTTGGTCCGGATTTTGGCTCAACGAGTGGAGATGCTCTAAATATACTTCTAGTTTTTGGTTAAGTCCGGATTTTGGTTTCAGTTTTCCTTTTTCTCAGTTTTAGAAAAAAGAGGGTCTAGCCTCTTTCTTAAATACTTCAAACAAACATAGTTTTGGAGAATACTTCAGTTTTAAAACTATATTATTCGTTATATCCAAACACCTCAAATTATTAATACTTCAGTTTTTTAAAAACCAAAGTATTCTCTTAATACTTTAAAAATACTTTGATGCCAAATGGGGCCTTACTGCCTTAGTGTCATATATTGCTACGTTTTTCTATAAGTTAGTCAAAGTTTATTAAGTTTGACTTAGAATAAATCTAGAAGAACACTTATTTATAGAATGAGGGAGTACGCCCCCTCTAGCTCGAAACCCAGGGGATTGGTGGAAACCGTGGAATTTTAGGCTGGCACGAACAGGATGGTATGCCCGGCGCTGTGTGGATTCGGGCTGTTGATCTGGGCAGATGGTCAACCGCTGTCGGGGAGGCATGGACAGGCTGGGGTTTACATGCGCGGAATGACGGCAGCGTCGAGGCACGGATGTGCATCGGAGCGTGGCCGGCAGGGAGAATCGCCGCACTGGTGGGCGACCTTCTCCGTATATCAGCGCGGCGGCTATACCTAGCTAGTGTTCAAGAGGGGTGCACGCTGCGTCTTGGCTTGGCGAGTCAGGGCAACTCTAACCGTGTCCCTATTTCTTTCTGAATTGGTACGTTTGTGCTGACCCGTGGACAGAGACCCTTGGACAGACGAGATACTCATGTTCACGATGTATCTGTTTGCGATGACCACCGTATCGAACGGCATCCTGAAAGAAAATATTTGCACAAAATGCCGGAAATATATAAACTTAATTTACATATGCGTTACAAAAGGTATTGTTCAATTAAAAACATAGGATAGGGTGTGCTAGCTAGACGGTAGCGGTAAGGACGGCGGCAGAGGCCCTAGTTGTCGTTGATGCGGATGAAAATTTGCGGCGGCGACGAGACGCTAGCGGCTAGCGGTTGTCCTCCGTTATCTCCTTCTCTTTTGGCTCACCGACTAGTTCTTTGTCTCGTCCTTGACGATGTAGCAACATCCGATGGCAGCATCAGCGGCGGGTCCATGTACCGGGTCTTCACACCGTTGTACCATGACCAATCCGGTCGGCTGTGCTCTAGGGTGGATAATGCCCACCACGCCCACTCCTCATTCGTCTGCTTCTCCGGCGGCTCGTCAAAGCCCTCATCGAAGGGCCTTGTAGTCCTCCTCGTAGTCATCGAGGTCCTCTAGGTGGGCCTCACTGGACTGCCGGCGAGCGTCGTGCTTGGCCTCAATTTTTTGAAAATATGCCCTAGAGACAATAATGAGTTGTATTATTCTATATTTCATGTTCATGATTAAGTTTATTGTCATGTGCGGAATTATAAATGCCATATAGATATACCTAGTCTCGCCTCTTAGACTAATTTATGTATAGTCAAATGTAAAGTTGTTACAAGGTTGTCGATGATATACGAGAATGATATTATTAGTGGAACAATGGCGTTAGATAGACCCCTAGTAATATACCATGTGAAAGGAGCGACTACAGTAGGGTGCATAGGTGCTACCAAAATTTATTTCTATTATAAATTTAGGCTTGATAAAAAGGTAAATTCTCAAGATATGTACCTAACGCTGTGTTTGGATATAGTAATTGGGGCTTGGAATTGCCCTTTTGGAAATGAGCCAACCAAATTCATTAGTTTGGATGGCTAAGGAAATGGACCCTGGAAAGGTGTACAGAATTCCACACCGGCCCGAGGCGCGTGTAACTTCCCGTTGCTCGTTTCCGAGCGGGCGACCTCGGAAAGGCTCGGAAAGTCTCGGACGGACACCGCTTCGTCCAGGTCGAGCGGGTGACTCCAGGGCGACGCCATGCGACTGCAGGGCAGCGGCGATGGTGACACTGGTAAGTTCCTCTGCTTATTCTCTTCTTCCTCGCCCTCCCGTCCAGCCTTGCCCCCTTCCCCGCCCTCCTACGAGCTAGCCCGCGGCGGCCATGGAACCCGTCCCCGTCCACCGTCCCTCCCCAAACCCTAATTCGCGTGTGATGGGGAACAACGACTGTAGGGGAAGCAGAGGGAGGGGATGACGTCTAGGGGCGACTCCAGGGCGGGAGGAGAACGACCTACCGCGAGATGCTCCTTGGCCTGCGCGAGCTGCCCCCTGTCCTCTTCCTAGAAGTGTGGATATGGCCCCTTTTTGATTATTTTTTTGTGAAATTTGCAGATCCTGGAAATAAGTAGGAGGTGGTGAGTCCAGAACTGAGAAGGTATATAATCCATTTATCTACTCTATGATCTAAGATTCGAATTTGTGAAATATACATGTGTTTTTCTTCATGGCTATGGTTATATGTTAGAAAATGGAGGAGAAATGGTAGACTGTTTTATTCATAGTTTGTATGCTCTAAAAATAATTAGATTTCTTCACATATTATGTGTGATGTAGCACCATCATGTATCAACAAGAGTTGGTTTCTTACATTACCGAAGAAAACAAAAGAAGAAAAAGAAAACGGCTATTATTGACAAAAAAGTTTTTCGAGATGTCATGTCTTTCTCTAGCCCATCTTAGTACACAAAGGGCACCGAGAAACTTGACATTTCTATGATGATGAGGAGAAGGTTGCATATAGGAAGTACATCTTAAAAAAACTTATGAGGGGTCTGAGGCAACTTGCTATGACAAGCTACGCTTAACTAAAAGAAACTTTCATGATCTTTATGCTATGTTGCGTGAGAAGTGTGGTCTTAAAGATAACTTGTTTGTGACGGTAGAGGAAAATGTTGCTATGTTCCTACAAATTGTTGGGCATGGACTTAAATTAAGAGTGTTGGGTGGCACGTACCAACGGTCTATAGAGACTATTAGTAGGCATATATCTACCGCGCTTGTTTGATGCTCTCATGGCGCTTCCCGAGAACTTTAGGAAGCGATGGCTCTTGACCTTGCCTTGATGGTTCCTATCACGTGCGACTGTTGGAATGTAGTATAAACTGTTTGTGAACTATCTAGTTATGCTTTATGTATCCGTTCTGTGAAGGACATGAACTACCAACTTGTGCTATTTTGTTAAAGACAATTTCTATCCATGTTGTAATTGGTGTTGCCATTTGAAAATTATTCCATGTCATGCTTTGCGTAAGTACTTAAAAATTATTGAATGTGTGGTGCTGTGTGACTTTATTTGGAATATTTGATGCTACTAGATGTGAATAGTAATATATACATTGAAATATGCATATGTTGTAGATATTACATTGAAATATACATATGTAGTAGTGTGCATATGCTTACAGTTCAAAATTGATAATTCCATGTATCCTACATCCAAACAGGAATTGGAAATGGGTGATTTCCTTCAATTCTAACCAGAAATTCCATGCACATACAAACAACAGAAATGGAATTGCAGTCCATTTTCTTTCCATCTAGGATTTGGAATCTCCAGTTTAATTCAATTCCGAGCTAAAATGCCTACATCCAAACACAATGTAAGTGAATTTATCAAGATGACAGGCAAGCAAACAAGCAAGATAAATAAAAATACAAGTATAAGGATAGAGATTACCGCAAGATGGACATGGGGATGTAGGGTTGTAAAAGAAAAGGATAATTCGCACTGAATCTAACTCCGAATCATATTTAAGTTATCCATATTCGATTTAAAAAAACTAGCGGATAAGGATATCGGATTATACAAAAATGGATTAGGATAATTCTAGTGCTTCAAACCGGATAATCCAATTTTTGAGTCAAAAATCAAGTTCAATCTAACAACTTTAGTAATTACTTGAGTTAATAGCATAAAACCACCACTTTAGTAGCAAAATTTAATGATTGGTACCACTTTGTGACAAGTGTACCAAAATCTACCACAAAATCTGTTAGTTGTCTCAAAAAACACTAAGTCGACGCTAAACCCGAATTGACACCGCTTCTGACCAGTCAGGCCCACCTACACAGATGACGTGGCACCCTTTAGATGGCTCCCGATAGAAAACGAATATGTTTTGTATATTGATTGATCAAAAAGGATTACAAGTGTTTATATAGAAGAGGAGGAGAGGTAAAACCCTAACCCTAACCGAACTGGGCCAAACCGAGCCCGTATAGAATTACAATTCAACCCCCCGTCCCCCCGTGCAATCTAAACATGGCGTGGTACGATGTTGAGACTGGTTCAGAAATACTAAGGTCGGTAATCCTTTGGTGAAAAATGTCAGCATACTGAGAGCTGGTGGGAACATGTAGTACACGAGACTCTCCAAGAGCAGCACGATCCTGAACGAAGTGAAGATCAATCTCAATATGCTTGGTACGTAGATGTTGCACTGGGTTCATGGAGAGGTAAGTAGCCGAGATGTTATCACAATAGACCATTGTAGCCTTGGATGGAGGTTGGTGCAGCTCGGTCAGAAGTTGACGCAACCAAACAGATTCGGCTACACAGTTTGCAACAGCATGGTATTCAGCTTCAGCACTTGATCTTGAGACAGTTTGCTGTCATTTGGAGGACCAGGAGACGAGGTTTTTGCCTAGAAAAACACAAAAACCAGATGTAGATTTTCGTGTGTCAGGACATCCTGCCCAATCGGCGTCAGAGTATGCCACTAACTCGGATGAGGAACCGACATAGAGCTAAAGACCAAGATGAGCAGTACCATGTACGTAGCGTAAGATCCTTTTGACAAGCTGTAGGTGAGTATCACGTGGATCATGCATGAATAAGCAAACCTGGACATCGTAGGAGAGATCCGGCCTGGTCAGTGTCAAATATTCTATGGCACCGATAATACTGTGATAATGCGAGGGATCTGACACCGATGGACCGCCCTGGGTTGACAATTTGCACTTGGTGTCAATAGGAGTAGAAATCAGGTTGCAGTTGAGCATGTTGTCCCTCTCCAAAAGATCCATGGCATACTGTTGTTGAGAGAGAAATAACCCATGATAAGTGCGATGGAAATTCACACCAAGAAAATGGTGAAGAGCTCCAAGATCACTCATAGCAAATTCAAAATTTAGGGAGGCAATTGAAAGAACATTTCTTATCCCTAGAGATTTTGGTGTTTATTACAACACACATAACGGACTAATTATCTGCCAAGTATTCTACAGGTTGCATGCATAGAATTCCCTGTCTAATTGCACACAAAAAGGACTTGCCTACTGCTCCATATTCTGCCTCAGTGATGTCCGGTAGTACCGGATAATTCATCCGATACTACCGCTCAAGTCCGGTAGCACCGGGTTTCACTTCCGGGCCTGGCAGTGTGATGAGTACACTGGCCAAAGGCCTTAGTACTGAGTGGTATCAAAAAGCGGTAGTACCACATTTTGGTACCGCTCATGACTGAAGCGCTTGGCAAGCTCGCCAAACTCCTCAGAACTGAGCGGTATCAAAAAGCGGTAGTACCGCATTTTTATACCGGTCAAGACTGAAGCGATTGGCAAGCTTGCCAATCTTCTCAGAACTGACCGGTACCAAAATGCGGTAGTACCGCATTTTAGTACCGATCACTTCTGAGGAGATTGGCCACTTGACTCACACTGTTGTTCCCCCCTGTATCAAAATGCGGCACTACCGCATGTGTCCGGTAGTATCGCTCTGTAGGGGCGGTACTACCGCCATGCGGTAGCTCCATACTTTGATACCGGTGGAAAATGTGGGCTATGCAACTCGACATTGCATCTCCGGTACCGGTCCGGTTGCGTCCGGTACTACCGCTTGGAAAACCCGGTACTACCGCTGCATTAAATGCTGCAACGGTCAGATTGGAGCTGGGACTATAAATATCACCTCACCTACCTTGAGACAAGGTGCTCATTTGCATTAAATTCAAGACCACCATTGGAGCCACCAAATCCACAAGATCTCTTCAATCCATCACCCAAAGTCCTTGATCTTTGGGGAATCAAAGGAGGAGGCCTTGATCTACTACTTCACTAAAAGAGATCTTCACTTCCCCCTCATTCAATTGAGGGCCCCTTTGCTCTAGTGTTTTCTTGGAAATCCTGGTTCTAGTTTTGGTTCTTACAAGCTTGTCTTTGATTGTTTTGACAGCTTGCTTGTATTTGGGAGCCTCCTATTAAGTTATGGATGTGTGCCCCAAACTTGTAAAGGTGTTAACTTCCACCTTGAAGGTTGCCGATATAGTGGAAGGTGAATCAATCCCGTTGGGGTGAGATTCATCGGAGAACAAGGGAGGCCTCTCGTGGCGTTGGTGGTTTGAAACCACCCCCTCTCCAAACGTAGACGTACTTCCCCTCAAAAGGAAGGAACTACGGGAAACAAACCCTTTGTGTCTTCGCGTCCACCACTTTGGTTACTTCTATCCTTTACCGCACTTTACTTACTAGTTCTTACTTAGTATTGTGTTAGCTCGTGCATATTTGTCATATAGGTAAATTCACCTTAGTTGCATTATCTAGAGAATTTACCTTATTGTCAAACCTTAATTTGAAAAAGAAGAAAATTTGAAGTAGCAACTATTCACCCCCCCCTCTAGGTGCCCATACGATCCTTTTAATTGGTATCAGAGCCTCGGCTCTTTATTTGGGCTTTACCGCCTAAGAGAATATGGGTAGCAACGAAGGGGATGGTGATGGTGAGTCCACCACGGTGACCATGGAAGATCTCAAAAACTTGGAAACAAGATTGATCTCTTCCTTGGTCAACGAAGTCAAGAAGATGCTTGAGCAACTTCTTAAAGACAAAGATGGCTCATCATCCCCCTCTCCTCAAGAGGATCCTCCATCCGTTTTACCTAAAGGGAGTACTCCGGTATCCCCCGAGGATATGATGGTAAGGGGTAAACAAGACAACACTAATTCCTCCACACAAAATGATGGAGGGAAGGGTGAGCACCGTGACTCATGGTACTCTCCCGACCTTCCAATCCCTCACCCTAATGTATACAATAGAGGTGACCCACCTAAGCTTGAAGACTCTTCTACTTTTGTCAATGGCAATCAATAATGAGAACTCATATGCGCAACACTTGCATTGAACTATGGAACATCATCGAGCATGGAATCTTTATTGGGGATCCAAACAACTTGACAAGAAGATAGGTTGTCAATAGTCAACTCAATGTCACTTCCTTGCATATGATTCAACAAGGTTTAGGTACAGAGGATTATCCACACATTGAGCACTTTAGCATTGCCAAGGAAGCTTGGGATGCCCTCACTGTACTGTTTATTGGAAATGAGAGTATGAGGAGGAACCGGTATGATGCTCTAAGCAATGAAGCCAAAGGCTTCTACATGAAGGAAGGTGAAGATCATGAAGACATGTACCGATAGCTCAAGACCACCGCCACCGCTTTTATAAACGTGGGTGCCTCACATGTGTATGATGCGTGGATAAAAAGGAAATATGTGAGTGCACTAATGCCATTTGAGCCCACCAACTTGAAGAGCCTACAAGGAAGACACAACTACCATCTCATGACCTCAAATGAAGTTATGCAAGAGATGGCCGCCTTCAAAGTTGCCGCCAAGAATGCCAAAGATGCTCGTGCCCGTGCCCTTGGTATGAGCAATGTTGTCAATGTTGCGTTGAAGGCCAAAGTTGTGGACCATGGGGATGAAGATGATAGTGATGAAGGCCTCTCCATGGACCACCCCGATGAAGTCAAGATTGCTCATAGTCAATATATGGCCTTCTATGCAAAGAACTTTTAGAAGAACCCTGCCAAGGCCAAGATGGAAATGCAACGAAGAAGCAACCCAAATGGGAAAAGAAAAAATACTACTAGATTGAGAACTTGCTTCAATTGTGGTGACCGCTATCACTTTGTGGCAAGTTGCCCCTATGAGAAGATAGAAGATCATGGGGGTAAGCTTGTGTTGAAGAAGACTCTCAAAGCACCTTACAAGAAACCCTTCATCAAGAAGAATCCCATAACAAGAAGTCGGGAGAAATTGTATTGATCACTCATGAAGAATACTCCTCCGATAATGAAGATGATGAAGATGAGGAAGAGGAAACTTCTAATGGTGTGGCGGCTCTAGCCACTACTTCTACTCCGACATTCTCTCTCTTCGATTCTCCAAATGAGAATTCTCCCATCAAGAACGTCACTTGCCTTATGGAAAGAGGAACGGAGGTATCCTCATCATCTCACTCCATTACCTTAGCTAATGATGATACTGATGATGAGATGTCTCTAGATGTTAAAAAGGAATTAATTGCTTTTGATGAGTTTATGACTAAACTACAAGGGGATGCTAAGATACATTTTGGTAACATCCTACATCAACTTTCCCACACACAAGAGATCCTAGATGTAAGATGTAAACTTGGACATGAACACATGATTGAGCTAGAGGCTTTAAACAATGCTCTATAAGAAGAACAAGAAACTAGGATGTCACTTGAATTAAAACTCGTAGGGCTTGATGAGGCCAATGCCATTATTGTGAATAAAGTCATCAAAGAGTGTGATCATGCTATTGCTAAATATAAAAGGGCTAAAAAAGACAAGATTGAGTTTGGCGTGGTTCATGAAAAACTTGCCGAGGACTTTAGTTTGCTTAACAAGGCCCACAAGGCTTTGGAAAGTGAACTCTTGTCACTCACAAAGTCCCATGAAACGCTTCAAACTCAATTGGCCAATATTCCTTCACCTAGTAACTTCATTCCATCTAGTAGTACAACTATTCTTGAAGAGAATGCTAGGTTGAAGGGGGAGCTTGCTAAGACCACATTTCCACAAGGCAACAAGTACATTGATGATCTTTTGAGTAAGAAAAGGCCTAGTGGTGATAAAGGGGGCATTGGTTTTGTCTCCAAAACTAAGAATAAGAACAACAACAAGAAGAAGAAGGCCAAGCCCACACGAGAGACTAACAAGGCCATTGTGGATAGTAAGACCACAAGTGGTAAAACTATGTCTCATGATGACTTTGCGGGAAGTGCTAACCCTCACTATGTTCTAATGCGTTATTATTATGGCGATGTGTATGCACAATATGTTGGCCCATATGATGGTTATATTGCTTGGTCTATTTGGTTTCCCAAGACCCTTGTTGCTAACAAAAGAGGACCCATTGAAAAATGGGTACCTAAAAAATAGCTTGATCTTTTGTAGACTTATGCTTCCGGAGGGTCAAAGTGGGTGCTTGATAGTGGTTGCACAAGTCATATGACCGGAAGCTCGTCTATTTTAAAGGACTTAAAGCCAAATGATGATCAAATCACCATGACATATGCCGATAAGTCAAAGTCTAAGGTAATGGGTTTCGGCAAGGTAGTGGTTGCTCACGACATTACACTCATGAACGTCATGCTTGTTGAGACCCTTGGATATAATTTACTTTCAGCCCGTGCTCTTGGAAAGATGGGTTTTGTCGTCTTTGTTGATGATGATATTGTGGTCCTCATGTGGAGCAAGTCTCTCAAGGTCGCTTTCGTTGGGTACGTCGAACATGACTTGTATGTGGTGGACTTTTCGAGGCAAGCCACTACAAGTGCGATGTGCTTATTCGGAAAGGCTGATGTGGGTTGGTTATGGAATCGCCGACTAGCCCATGTCAATATGAGAACTTTGCAAAGTATCCACAAGGAGGGCCATATTGTTGGACTAAAAGAAAATGTTTCCTTTGCCAAAGATCGTGTTTGCAGGGCATGTGTTATAGGGAAAATGCATGATGCTCCTCACAAGCCTAAGAACCGCATCAAGTCTACCAAGATCTTGGAGATCCTCCATGTGGACCTTTTTGGTCCTCCATCTCATGCAAGTCTTGGTGGGAAGAAATATTGTTTGGTGATCGTTGATGACTTTTCAAGATACTCGTGGGTATATTTCTTCAAGTTAAAGAGTGAGACCCAAAAGACCTTTATCGACTTCATCAACATGGTCCAACGTCAATACAATCTTCCCGTGTTGATCATAAGAAGTGACAACGGCACCGAGTTCAAGAACTACACCTTGAATGATTTCCTTAGTGATGAGGGGATTAAACATCAATATTCCGCTGCATACACCCCTCAACAAAATGGTGTGGCCGAAAGGAAGAACCGGACTCTTATTGAGATGGCTAGGACCATGTTGGCGGAGTTTAAATCTCCATACAACTTTTGGGCCGAAGCCATCTCCACCGCTTGCCATGCTTCAAACCGGATCTACCTCCGCAAAGAAATCAACAAGACTCCATATGAAATACTTAACGGTAACAAGCCCAACATATCTTACTTCCGGGTGTTCGGTTGTAAGTGTTTCTATCTCATAAAAGGTGTTCGTTTGTCCAAATTCGAGTCTAAAGCATTAGAGGGTATTTTTGTTGGCTATGGTCTCGAATCTCACACTTATAGAATCTATGATAAGCTCTCCGGAGCCGTCATAGAATCTTGTACTATGACCTTCGAAGAATATGATGGTCCCCAAGGGGGGCGTGTTGATGCTTGTGATGCAGATGATGAAATGCCTCAGGAGCCATAGGAAGAATGGGTGTGGGATATATCCGCCCCATTGAGGAACCCCTTATGGCGGATCGAGAAGAACTATGCTCCACTCAAGTGGAGCCCTCATCTTCACAACATGAACAAGCTCCATCCATCGAGGAGGACAATGACTCAAGCCAAAGACAAGATGTGGACCCTCAACATGATGATCATAGTGACAACTCTATTCAAGGGGAGCTTGATTCATTTGCCAGGGTGTCAAGTGGTGCCAAGGAAATTGCTCAAGGAAGATCCGTACAAACTGCTTTGAAACAAGCTCAGATTGATGCCAGAAGAGAACTTGATCAAGACCAAGGTCAATCTTTGCCTCTAGATGAAGAGAATGACTCCAATGATGATCAAGGTCAAGTTGATGGTCAAGACGAGGATCAAAATGATGAAGAGGGTCCCCCAAGAAACAACAGGGAGATCCACGCTCGTCGCGAGGCTAGAAAGGAAAGAATGTTGGAATTAAGAGACCACTCTCTACAAAATGTAGTTGGTGACCTAAGGAAAGGCATTTCCATAAGAGCACAATTGAATAGGTTCAGTGAACATCAAGCTCACATCTCCATGATTGAACCTAAGAAAGTGTGGGAAGCTCTTGAAGATTCGGATTGGTTAGAAGCTATGAACAAAGATCTCAGCAACTTTGAGAGAAACAAAGTATGGAAGTTAGTTGAGAAGCCAAAGGATTGCCGCAATGTTATTGGAACAAAGTGGATATTGAAGAAAAAGCAAGATGAACATGGAATTATAGTAAGGAAGAAGGCTAGATTGGTTGCACAAGGGTATTCTCAAATTGAAGGCATTGACTATGGAGAAACTTATGCACCCGTGGCTCGCCTTGAGTCCATCCGTATCCTCCTTGCTTATGCGGCACATCATAATTTCAAGTTGCAACAAATGGATGTAGAGAGTGCATTTCTTTATGGTCCATTAAATGAGTTGGTATATGTTAAGCAACCCCCAGGATTTGAGGACCCCAACTTCCCAAACCATGTCTACAAACTTGATAAGGCGCTCTATGGGCTCAAGCAAGCCCCACGCACGTGGTATGAGCACCTTAGAGAGTTATTGTTTGACCATGGATTTGAGGTTGGGAAAATCGATCCCACTCTTTTTACTAAGAGAGTCAATGGGGAGCTTTTTGTGTGCAAATATATGTTGATGATATTATCTTTGGCTCATCTAACAAAGCTTTTAATGATGAATTCTCAAAGCTTATGACTAGTAGGTTCCGGATGTCCTTGATGGGGGAGTTGAGAGTATTTCTTGGTTTTGAGATCAAGCAAGTTAGAGGAGGGACATTCTTCAATCAAGCCAAGTATACTCAAGATATGCTCAAGAGATTCAAAATGCAAGATTTAAATGCAGCTCCTACTCCCATGGCTACAAAGACTCATCTAGAACAAAATCCAAATGGTAAAGATGTGGATCAAAAGGTATATCGGTCCATGATTGGTTCTTTGCTTTACCTTTGTGCATCTAGACCCGATATTGTGTTGAGTGTAGGTGTGTGTGCAAGATATCAAGTGGCTCCTAAAGAAAGCCATTTGATGGCGGTCAAGAGAATCTTTTGATATTTAGTTCATACCCCATTTTATGGTCTTTGATATCCTCGAGGCTCAACATTTGCTCTTTGTGGATACAAGGATTTGGATTGGGCGGGTGATAAGGATGATAGAAAATCAACATCCGGGGCTTTCCAATTCCTTGGTAGGTCCTTGGTATGTTGGTCTTCTAAGAAGCAAAATTGTATATCTCTCTCCACCGCCGAAGCCGAGTATGTGGCAGCCACTAGTGCTTGCACTCAATTGCTATGGATGAGGCAAACTTTAAAGGAATACGGTGTCCATGGTGACAAAGTGCCTATTCTATGTGACAATGAAAGTGCCATCAAGATTGCCTACAACCTGGTGGATCACACAAGGACAAAGCATATTGAGATTCGCCATCACTTCATTAGAGATCATGTTGCTCGAGGTGATATTGATCTATCTTATGTGTCAACCAAAGATCAACTTGCCGATATCTTCATGAAGCCACTTGATGAAGCAATGTTTTGCTACTTGAGGAATGAACTAAATATCGTAGATTCAAGGAGCTTGACTTGATTATCTTACATTCTCACCTAATATTCGACCCATATTTGGTTTAGGTGTAGGCATGGACATAGGGAGAGTGCGTTCCTAATTGATTGGACTATCCCTCCCCCATTATGCACAAAGTAAACAAAATCATTCCTCTTAATATCATTTTGTGATATGTGAGCTTAATGATGAGTTTCGGTAATGGACCCAAGATATATCTTCGTGGTTCCAAGCCGAGTATACTCAAATATGGTGGCCTAGTCCACCGCCCTCTCACTCGAGAGGTTGATGTGCTTACTCATGTTTGTCATTTTTGAGTTGGTTTTCCTTCCTCGGTCAATGCACTCTTGTTTGGTTCTCCATATTTGAGGTTGATGTTTTAATTTTTAGAGTGCATAGGTCCATATCAGTATAACTCTCTTAACCCAAGCCTTCCTTATCCTACGACAAAACTCATCTACTCCGCACAAGAACCCTCCAGTTTTCAAACTTGGCTGTCTGTTCTGGTGGTTACGGTACTACCGGTTCAAAAAGTGGTACTACCGTGAGACGGTACTACCGCAAGAAACGAGCGGTACTACCGCATAGGGACCTGTTTCCAGGATGCTTTTCTGGAAACTCCCCAGGTGCGGTACTACCGGCCTTTTCCTACGGTACTACCGCTTCTCGTACCGGTACTACCGCTGCGTGTCTCGGTTAAGGGTGGAGACGCTGGGTGGGGCACCCCTCAGAGCCTCATTTTCTCCCGTCTCCACTCCTAACCACCGCCGCCACCGGAGCCAAGACCGCCGCCGGAGCTTCGCCCCTCCCTCCTTTCCACGGATCCACATCGGATCCGGCTTCCTCGCGGGCTCCTCCTTGTTTTCCACCGACATGGACACCGGTATTATCGTCCTTCCTTTATCCCCACTTGTTTTCCCCCATTGAATCTAGGTAAACTTTGATTCTTGGTCAAAACTTGTGATTTTGAGGTTGTATCGTGTGCACTTACATATCTCCGATGGATTCTCGTTTTACAATAAGTTTTGCTGCCAGTCCTAGATCGATATCACCAGATATGTGCTGTAGTCGCATGACCGGTAGTACCGGACGCGTCGTTCGGTACTACCACAGAGGGACCGGTACTACCGCTCAGTACTGACAGCAATTTTTTTTCTAAAACTTGAAATTCGTCTTCTACTTGTTTCGGGTTCTTGTGCCCTTATCCCTTTTGCTACCTCCCTTATTCTTTCACAGGTGCAGGGGGATCCCAGGGATCATGCAAAAGGTCCAAATCTCGTCATGAGATAGAGTACTTTGAGTCAGAGTCAGAGACACAATCAGAAGAAGAGATCATGTTGCAACCTAGCAGCCGTCTGAAGCTAAAAACCACTCGGGGCCGACGTGGAGGGGGAGTTAAGATAAGTGCTGGTCGAGGTAGTGCTCCTCCTTCTCCTCCTCGCACGGGTCGCTGCAAGAGTCAGAGTTTTGGGCCATCTGGGCTAAAGAAGTTGTCTGACATTCCTGATGCTGAGTTTCTTGCCCTACGGTCTGACAATCCCTATGTTACTACTTGCCATGAGTCTTTTTCACCGACTTCCAAGAGCGGGTCTACTTTGAGGTACTCATGACGGGTGAGAAGATTGTGGTTCCTCAGAAGTGGATTGAGATGAACCATGTGAACAAGAACTTGAACTACTTTGGTGAAGCACTTGAGATTTGCACAAACATTGGCTTGCTTCCCATTATGCAGTTCAAGTGTGACTATGACCCCTTGCTCATTGCGCAGTTCTATGCCACCGTTCACTTTGCCAAGAACCAGACTCGGACTATCACCTGGATGACAGAGGGAGTTGTCAAGACCGCAACATTGGCTGAGTTTGGGGCTATCCTTGGATTTGAGGACCGTGGGAGAGATACTCCGGTTAGCTTTCGCTGTCACAACAACGAGCGTCCCATGAAGAAGGATGTTCTTCTTCCACTTTACATCTGTGGGCGTGGCATTGCTAGAAAGATCAAGGGGCTTCTCCCAACATATGATATCTTGCATCGTGTTTTTCGTGAGACCATCGCTCCCCGTTCTGGCAATGTTGATGAGATGCATGGTTTCATGGTGGATCTCATGATCACAACTCACCACCAACGTGATTCAGGACAACCAATTGATGTGATGGACGTGATTTGGAACGAGATGGTTAATGCTACTTATACTCGGCGGGTTCCTCCTTTTGCCCCGTACATCATGGCAATTATTCTTCACAAGTGCCCATCTCTTGCTTGGAACATTTCCTCCCAACGTCTTGTTACTCACCGGCACAAGAATCTATTGATCAAGACCCATCTTAAACCATGCAACACGGATGGTCAACTTGTTGATGAGAATGGGAACCCACTTGAGGATGGGTCCGGTGATGATGATGATGCCCAAGACGCTGATTTTGTGGCCTCACGCTGCAAGACTGCCCAACCATCATGGGCCAAGAGGATTGAGGCTAAGCTTAAGAAGGTCTTTTGCTTCTAGGTTGACAATCAGAAGCGTATGTATGAGGCCCATGTCTATGCCAAGAAAGCCAGTGCACGTCAGAAAGAAGTAATGCAAGCTCAAGGATTGATCACCTCCGAGGGATCCGAGGACAACATCACTCTGGAAGAGCAATGGGTCTCCAAGCACAGCCACTGGGACGATGATGCCTCTTCCACTTTCCATGCTCTGCCTCCGTATGGGGATGACTCTGATGATGACTACTAGTGATCTCCGGGACGTTAGAGTTGCTCATGTCCCTTTTTGGTGTCTTGATGCCAAAGGGGGAGAAGAGTCACATTAGGCATGCGGGATTTGCATGGGAAAGTCACAAGCTCGCTCTTGCCTTTGATTTTTAATCGCTTGTGAACTTTATTTGCTACTTGCCTCTTATTATGCGTGAAACTTATGAACTAACTATTTGTGCTATGTATGCGAAGACTATGTGGTTATCGTATGGATCCATCATTTGTATGGTATGGTTATTATCATTTTGGATCCATCTTATGTGGTGTGTGATGACATTATCTATTCCTTATCATTGTGGTTCTCATCACACACTTGTGTGCGAAGGTATGTGCACTATGTGTGACTATGCACTCCCATGTACCTTGTAAAATAGTATGGGGCTTGTCTCTACTTATCTAGGGGGAGCCCCATCTCTGTTTTACAAAATCTTATTTGTCATCAATTCTATCATGCAAAATGTGTGTTGTCATCTAACACCAAAAAGGAGGAGATTGAAAGAACATTTATTATCCCTAGAGATTTTGGTGTTAATTACAACACACATAACAGACTAATTATCTTCCAAGTATTCTACAGGTTGCATGCCTAGGATTCCCTGTCTAATTGCACACAAAAGGACTTGCCTGCTGCTCCATATTCTGCCTCAGTGATGTCCAGTAGTACCGGATAATTCATCTGGTACTACCGCTCAAGTCCGGTAGCACCGGGTTTCACTTCCGGGCCTGGCAGTGTGATGAGTACACTGGCCAAATGCCTCAATACTGAGCGGTATCAAAAAGCGGTAGTACCGCATTTTGGTACCGCTCATGACTGAAGCGCTTGGCAAGCTCGCCAAACTCCTCAGAACTGAGCGGTATCAAAAAGCAGTAGTACCGCATTTTGATACCGGTCAAGACTGAAGCGATTGGCAAGCTTGCCAATCTTCTCAGAACTGATCGGTACCAAAATGCGGTAGTACCGCATTTTAGTACCGATCACTTCTGAGGAGATTGGCCACTTGACTCACACTGTTGTTCCCCCCTGTATCAAAATGCGACACTACCGCATGTGTCCGGTAGTACTGCTCTGTAGGGGCGGTACTACCGCCATGCGGTAGCTCCATACTTTGATACCGGTGGAAACTGTGGGCTATGCAACTCGACATTGCATCTCTGGTACTGGTCCGAAAGTACCGGTTGCGTTCGGTACTACCGCTTGGAAACCCGGTACTACCGCTGCATTAAATGCTGCAACGGTCAGATTGGAGCTGGGACTATAAATATCACCTCACCTACCTTGAGACAAGGTGCTCATTTGCATTAAAGTCAAGACCACCATTGGAGCCACCAAATCCACAAGATCTCTTCAATCCACCACCCAAAGTCCTTGATCTTTGGGGAATCGAAGGAGGAGGCCTTGATCTACTACTTCATCAAAAGAGATCTTCACTTCCCCCTCATTCAATTGAGGGCCCCTTTCCTCTAGTGTTTTCTTGTAAACCCTAGTTCTAGTTTTGGTTCTTACAAGCTTGTCTTTGATTGTTTTGACAGCTTGCTTGTATTTGGGAGCCTCCGATTAAGTTGTGGATGTGTGCCCCAAACTTGTAAAGGTGCCGGCTTCCACCTTGAAGGTTGCCGATATAGTGGAAGGTGAATCGATCCCGTTGGGCTGAGATTCATCGGAGAACAAGGGAGGCCTCTCGTGGTGTTGGTGGTTTGAAACCACCCCCTCTCCAAACGTAGACGTACTTACCCTCAAAAGGAAGGAACTACGGGAAACAAACCCTTGTGTCTCCGCGTCCACCACTTTGGTTACTTCTATCCTTTACCGCACTTTACTTACTAGTTCTTACTTAGTATTGTGTTAGCTCGTGCATATTTGTCATATAGGTAAATTCACCTTATTTGCATTATCTAGAGAATTTACCTTATTGTCAAACCTTAATTTGAAAAATAAGAAAATTTGAAGTAGCACCTATTCACCCCCACTCTAGGTGCCATACGATCCTTTCAGCAATGATGCGTTGAAGAAGCAGTGTGGAGCTAGAAGTAAGGATGATATCATCCACATAGAGGAGCAGGTAAGCAGTTTCCTTGGAAGAGTGGTAGATGAAGAGGGAGGAATCACTCTTCGAGCTAATGAACTCAAGACTATGAAGGTAAGCAGCAAACCAAAGGAACCAGGGGCGAGGTGCCTATTTCAGACCATAGAGAGATTTTTTGAGCTTGCAACCGTGTGTAGGGTTAGCAGAATGAACAAATCCAGCTGGTTGAGTGCAGTACATGGTTTCAGCAAGTTCATCGTGCAAAAAGGCATTCTTCACGTCCAGTTGATGAATAGGCCATGAGCTCGTGGTAGCAATGCTAAGGACCACACGAATAGTAGTAGGTTTCACAACCAGACTGAAAGTTTCTCCATAATCAACACCCTCTTATTGATTAAATACTCGTATGACCCAGCGAGCCTTACCAAGAAAGAGAGCCATCGGGGTTCAGTTTGTGACGAAATATCCACTTTCCAGTAACCACCTTGACACTTGCAGGACAAGGAACCAAAGACCAAGTATCATTCCAAATTAGAGCATAAAATTCATCATGCATAGCATCGTGCCAATGGTTGTCCTTAAGTGTTGTACGATATGATGAAGGGATAGGGGAAATATCAGTGGAAGTAGATAAGTTAAAGTGTTGTTTAGGCATAAAATAGCTTGTTTTGGCGCGGGTGTGCATTAGGTGTGCATTATCGGGTGGAGTTACAGGGACAACGCAGGGAGGCGGTACTGGTGGATGTGGCAGACTGTGAGTGGAGGGTGGTGGGGTGGAGGTTGGTGGCGTGGAGGTTAGTGGCGTGGAGCACGAAGCGGATGCAGCTAGTGGTGATGTCGGCAAGCTAGGTGCTGCCAGAGCCTAGGAGGCGGTAGTGGCAGGAGTGGCGGGTGGCAAGGGGGCAGGGGGTAGGTGGTGGATTTTGGTTGGTTGGTAATGATTGGGCATGGGGGTCAAGGAGGATTGCATTGGAATCCGGTGTAGGTGGAGGATTGTCTGCGGAAGCTCGTGGTGTGAGGCTGGTTGTGCCGTATGTGTAGGGAAAATAATTTTCATCGAAAACTATGTGTCGAGAGATGAAAATTTTCTAGTGGTGAGATCAAAGCACCGATACCCTTTTGTAGGGTTCGCAGCATAGAAAATGAAAATTTTCCTACGATGGGAACAACTATGTACTAAGATCTATCTACTAGATACAAGCAACGGGTGGATATACATCCATAGAATACATACCCTCAAAGACCGAATAACGTTAACGAGGTTGTACTCGTGGATGATGTAGACGAATGCTTGTCGATCTCAAGATCGTGATGAAGTCCACCTGGTCCAGCCGGTCCAGCACCATCAAGTCCAGCACCACAAAGCAGTGGTGCATCCATGATCGCACACACGTCCGGGTACCCCGACAACCTCCGTGCCCTCGCTCCAGCGAAGCAGCGGAAGCAACAAATCCTTCCATAAAAAGCCATCGGGAACATGTACCTCGCTGATCCGAGACCATGGGGGAATTTTAAAGGGGGAGAGAGATCCTTCGCGAGGAGGTATGAGAGGAGGGGGTCCTTTTATAAGGGAGGGAGGGCAGCCCAAGGGGTCATGGCCGCCGGCCATGGAGGGTGCCCCCACCTCTCCCTCATTCATGTGGTGGAAGCTCCACTCACATAAAAACACCTCCATTCACATGCATTAATTTTCCACCAAAATTAATGCAAGCTCTAATTTAATAAAACTCTTTTATTTATTTTATTCAGAATTTTGTTAATTACTCTAATTAACAAACATTCACATAAAACCCCTTATAACATTTCAATTTCACATGCAGAACCAGTTTCATCAATTTCAACCGAAACAGTTCTGGTGTCTAGTGAAATAAATTCTTGTGCTTTCTTTTTCTTTCTCTGGCATATCATTTGCTCCTAATGGTGTCGATATCCCTTAAGTGTGTCACCCTACGGTTAGCGAATAATGTAGACATGATCGAGACCCCTCTCCGATCAATAATCAGCAGCAGGACCTAGAGATCCGTACTGACTCCCACACATTCAACGATGACTTCTGTGATCGTGTGAACCTTATACGCATGTAACTCAATCCCTTTGTCTCGCGATATATTACATGTCCGAGATTCGATCATCGGTATCCCCATACCTAGTTTGATCTCGTTACCGACATGTACTCTTTTCTCGTTCCCGTGATATAACATTCTAGTGATCAAATCACTTTCATGCAAGCTAACTAATGTGATATCACCGAGAGGGCCCAGAGTATATCTATCCGTCATCGGGATGGACAAATTCCACTCTTGATCCATGAGCCTCACTGAAACCATCTTTATGATCACCCTGTTACGGTGTGACGTTTGATGTTATCAAGATACTCTTCCGGTGTTAGTGATTGACACGATCTCATGGTCTAAGGACTAAGATTACTTTGTATGATGTTATAGCAATATAAACATAATGAACTTGATAGTAATGCTATACTTCGGATGAATGTTCATCACACCATTCCAATAATGTTGTGACCTCGTTATTAACAACATCCAATGTCCATGATCAGGAAACCTTTGATCATCTTGTTAATCAACGAGCTAGTATATAAGAGAGGCATAACTAGGAACTTCCTTTTTGTTTATTAAACACACATGTATTAACGTTTCCTTATTAATACAATTATAGCAAGCAAAATAAACATTTATCATAAACAAGGAATACGATAATAACCACTTTATTATTGCCTCTCGGGCATATTACCTTCACCTTTGTGTTCCCGTGGATAACCAAGAAGAACCCAACGTGTGGAACGTGGGGATATTTTATGGTCAATGAAGTGTGAGAGATTGGGGAAGCATAAATAGCCGAAGGTACTGTAACACCCTCAGAATCGGCCCTATGCAAGTTTCAGCGATTCCCGCCAAACCCGCATAGAAACGATTCAAAGGTGCCCACCAGTCACTTGCGTGTGGGTGGAAAACAAAGTAATATCATTACACATTAGTCCACGATGGAACCCACAGAACATATATATACAACAATGACTCCATGAGTCAAGAATACATATATACAATACAAAGGTCCAAAACACCTTGAAAACGATACAACGTCCGACTATGGACAAGATGTAAATGGGGCTAAGATCCCTGAAGAATAACCAATGGCGTCCGTAACCCTGCCCAGGCCAAGCCGGAAGGGTAACCCTGCTAACGACGTCGATCTCAAACCTGCTTAACAAAAGGGGTGCCGACAAAGGGCAAAGGAAAAAGAGAGCGGTCAGTACTGAGGCCAGTACACGGCGAGACTAGAATTCGGCGGTCCTCGCCTACATAGTTATGGTGGACTAAAGCGGCAGCGCAGCATGTACTAAACAACCTATAGAGACTCAATACAACTGGCGACTATCAGATAGGGATAAGAAAGACCTATTCGGATCCAACCTGAAACTATCACCAAGCATACCCATCCTGGTATTTCCCCCTCGAGACCAAACGAGGAAGTCAACCAAGGAACTCACATAGTTGGTAGTTTTATTCATTACGTTATAGTTGCGGCAATTACTAGTCAGATATAGATAGCATGAGTCATCCCGATATTATAAACAGTGGGTACTTTTAGTTAACCATTCCGTTGTAGTTGCAATACTTACTAGTCAGATACATATAGCATGAGGCATCCCAAAACCAGCAGTTGTTGGTACTTTTATTTAGCCATTCCGTTGTAGTGAAGTTGATTACTAGTCATTATAAAGTCAAATTTATACCACTACTTTAGTTATAGTTGTCTATGATCGAGATATTGTGCTCCAAGTCATCCATAACCGCGGACATGGCTTTCAGAAAGTTTTACCCTGCAGGGGGGCACAAATAGCAACACATGCACGATCAACCTCGGGAAAAAACAAATGAAAATCTAACGAGGCATCACAACAGAAAATTCGTAAGATTCATATTTGATTTCAGGGGGCCACCCCACTAAGCTACACGCGACGAAGTTGGCCAGCTCCGAGACGGACCCAGAGGTTTGTGACATTGGTTGTAAACAACTAGGAACCCAAAAGTGTGACTAGTCTTGTCGATACCGCGAAAACATTCCACGTTGGTTCCAAAATAGTTCAGGCGCTCCACGCGCAATCGTAAATAAAGCAGTAAAGCATGGCATAAGTACAAGATAGTAATAAAGCCCCAAACTACTTTGTGGCTCCAAGGAATTAAATATGACTCAAGCTACGGTTAGGGGGATTCATGGTCCCACATGCGGATAGTGCAAATATTCAAAGAACAGGTATCAAGTACTCGGGGTCCTACGAGACACAAGTGGATGGTTAAAAACCAAATAACATCTATTGCCCACATGTGCCTCTGCATTATTTACCTACATCAATTTTAGTTATTAAATGGTAATTAAATTCATGATCATCTCCAACATTAAACATGCGGCATTACTCCAACAAGTGTGGTACTTGACGACACACAACAACACTTGAGCAAGCGACTACGACACGCAAGTCCAACTATCTACCAAATAACAGGTAATAGGATGTGTCCAAGGCAATATAAGGCTGCAAGGGATATCACGGTATGAAAACTAGAGCATCGCAACACAGATATCAATAGATCAACAGGAGGAAATAAAGACTATAAAGTAAAATAGGTAGAAAGGGGGAGAATGCTCGCCTGAAAAACATTGCCGAAGGTTCATCCGAAGATCGGGTCGACACTCGCATCCACTCATCGGCCTAATCCGTGAAGAAGCAAAGCACTAGAACAAACACCGGATGCACTATTTAATACTACGGCAGAAGATTAGGCATGATGCATGTATGATGTATGGCATGGAAAATGTGCAATGCAATTAGGTCATATTAAGCGGAACCAGGGTCCTGCCAATTAATTAATAGGTTCATGTTGTTTAGGTACCCCGCATTTTAAATGTTGGCTTAACAAGGCAAAACATGTCACCGGTTCACTACACAAATTTAAATGGAGCCAATATTAGACTAGATTCACCCGCATATAGGCCCCATATTTATTTTAGGTGAACCGTCGAAATACCCCCAAACACCCATAATATGTATGCAAACATGTTCAATTAGTTTGCAACAAATTTTATACCATTTATAAAAATAGAGAACTCGGAATAAAGGCCACACTTTAGGTGGTTCGGGCGATCTTGGTTCGGGGTTCGGGCTCGATGGGGTCTCGACCATCGGATCCGGGGGGGGGTCTTGGGGTTTGACGGGTAGGTCTCGGCTTCGTGGTTCAGTCTTCGGACTTCGGGATCGGGGTCTTCGGATCCTTGTCGAAGATCTTGGCGTTGAGCGGCAGAAGCCACTCCATCCTAGCACAACTGCAGATTCGCACAGTTAGAAACCGATCAAACATCCACAACAACAGGAAACTCCAACTCGGGACTTGGCGCACCGCAGGAAGTAGAGGACATGGCGTGGTGGTGCTGTAGTTTCGTGGACGGGGTGAAGCACTCTGAGATGGTTATTCGGCGGCACCGCAGAGGGTTCCACGACAGACGGCGGTGACCTTGGCGGATCAAGGAGGACGCGCGGTCCTGGGGGGAGCTGGGGAAGGAGGCCGGTGGCGTCCCTGGAGACGCGGCGAGCTCAGGGGTCGACAGGGAGGCGGCGGTTGCTGGGTGGCGGGGCGGTGCAGGCAGAGCTCGGGCCAGAGCCCGCTGGCGGCGGCGCAGGGTTGGTGTGGCGACCGAGCTTGCAGGGATGCTCGGGCGGCAGCACGACAGGGCCTGTGGAGGAGGAAGGCCGGCACGGCAAGGTAGCTTGAGTCCGGGCAGCCGCAGAGATGAGAGGAGAGTCGGCAGGTACAGGGATCCGGGCAGGGTCACCGGTTGTGGCTCTTGCAGCAGGGAGGCGAGATGCTGGGGGAGGGGCGCCGTTGGGGAGAGGAAGTCTGGCGGCGGTTACTGAGGGATCAAGGGAGATTGAGCAGAGGGGCGGCCTCGGTAGGAAGAAGCGAAGCGAGGGCATGCGGGGGGAATCGCGTGGGGAGGACGCTGAGTCGGGGTGGGTCCCGCGGGAAGCGAGGAAGCGGGGTGGGGATCGAGGCCTGGGCGATGGTTGGGTACGGGATCGGTGCATGCCTGTTGGGTGAGTGGGGCCAGGGGAAACGGGCAGGGAGGAAGTTTCCCGTGTCAGTTTCGCGTGCTGGCGCCGCGTCGGTCGCTCGCGTGCAGCGTGCATAGTGTTGTGTGTGTAGGAGCCGGCGGCGGGGAGGGATGTGAGGACTAGGGTTAGGCAAGAAGAGCTCTAGGGTTTTATATATGGGGTAGTAGGTGGTCTGTCTGGTTGGGCCTTCGGGCCCGACCGGATGGACTGCCTCCCCCTAACAAAATATTTATATTATTTATTTTCTTTTATTTTATTTAATACAAAACATTTACAAATATGTTTTAGGCAGATCCGAGAGGAACATGGTTTTATATTTGAATTATAGAAGGGGTATTTGTAGAAAACAAAATAGGGCTTTTAGCAAAATAGTTTTAGGCAAAAAGATGCATGCTAATGTCATGATGATGCACAAAGTATAAACAACAGCGATTTTCTAGTAGTGGTTTTGTCGGGGTGTTACAGGTACGAAGGTGATCATATGTGGGATGGACACCATAAATAAGAAACCAGGGAGTGAAGTTTCCGATGACGCGGGATGGTCTAATGTTAAGGAGATGATTGGCAGTGTTAAGAGCTTCTACCCAGAAGGCTGGTGGTAATTTGGATTAGAAGAGGAGGGTTCGAACAGCGTTGTTGGTGGTGTGGATCATGTGCTCAGCACGACCGTTTTGTGGTGATGTGTAGGGACAGGAGAGGCGAAGTGAGACGCCATGGGAGGATAGGTGCATGATGATTGGATTCCTACACCAATAACAGGGTTATTGCAGTACCTGTAGCAGTACATATTTCAGAGTTTGTCCCGATGGGAGATCGACGAACGGAAACAACATGACCCCGCAGCCACGTTGTCAATGCGGCCATGTTTCGCACCCAAACCGTGGTTTGGAAATAGTCTATTCTATAAGTTACTAGAACAACGATAATTGAGAGAGGTTTAAAGTATCTAATAACAAAGAACTTTTAACAAGAACAAGTAAACAGGAATACAAACTGAATTAAAGAGATTATAGTTGTAGGATTGAATGGAATGAGAGAGGGCTTCTAGGCTTCAGTCTCACTAGTACTAGATGGGCAAATATATGTGTGATCTATAAGAGATTACTCAGACAAATAAACATTCCCCAATTGATTACCGGGCTGTCACTCTGTGTGCACTATGCATGATTCTTGCGCATCACCGCAAGGCAAAAGGCACTTCCGGACCAAAGGATCACATAAACTCATCTTAGATCACAATAAATTCTAACTTAGCGCACTAGATCATACCTCAACCTAGAATTGAATCAATAACTCACACATGGATGAACAACAAAACATATATAAATATAATGATGTCACAACTGTGTTCAATATTGCAATTAATAAACACAAGAGAGAGAGAGAGGGAGAGGGAGAGGGAGAGGGAGAGGGAGATGGAGATCGATGCGTGGTGGTGGTGATGTCTTCCTTATCCTCCTCTTCTTCTTGCTTGGGTGCCTTGATGGTGATGGTGTTGAGGGAGATCTAGATCTCGGAGGTGTGGTTGAGGCAAAGCTCTGATGGTAGCTCAGTTGACTGTAGAGCCTCGTTGGGAGACCCCAAGAGCAAGGTGTGATGAACACATCAGCAAGGTTTCCCTCAGTTATGAAACCAAGGTTATCGAACCAGTAGGAGCAAGGAAACAACTCCAAGGTGTTGATAACAACTTGGAATCTTGCACAACACAAACTCAAGACTTTGCCCCAACTTACAGTGAGGTTGTCAATCTCACTGGTTTGTTGAAAACAAAGGAATAAACATATAGTGTGGAAGGTAATTGTCAACACCCGGATTTTTAATCCCAGATGCCTGTTATGCCATACATCTCAATCCCAGGATTACCATTTTTGCGAGACATAACCGAATTGGATACCACAGTACCTCATCCATTACAAACCATATATATTGTCTTACACAAATAGGGATCTCATGATCTAGTTCTTAATACAACTTCAAGCAGCGGAATACGTAATAATAACGGTAGCTAGGCGAAGCTCCATCTTCGGGGTCACAGGCAATGCTGATGATGGGAGATGATCCTAGTTGTCGTAACCTTCCTGGGTTCCATCTTCCAGGTACTCCTCTTCATATTCTGGCCACGGGAATAGCCAGGGACAAAGCCATGAGTACTCTTTAAGTACTCGCAAACTAATACTAACAAGTGAAGGTGGGTTTTTGATAATAGGACACTAGAATCTAGGGTTGTTTTGCAAAAAGCCAGATTTATCTCTATTAGGTTCAGAAAGAAACTAGTCACAATTTTATAACTCCTAAAATGGGAACTTGTAACTCATGTCACAACTCTGTTGTGGTCAAGTCAAAATCTCAATTCATTTCAATAGTCATTTTGAAAACATCTGACGGGAAACAGTATGGCCACTCCAACTGTCCATAACCGCGGACGTGGCTATTCGAATAGTTTGACACTCTGTAGAGATAGTACACTTTCACCACAACATTCGATACATTCGTCAGGAACAAATCCTGAATTCACCATACTCAGTATGCGGATAATCAATCCTAACCTTTCAATTACACGCCCTAGTATAAGCACCTCTCCTGTGAGTTTGGCCTCCCAACCATGACCAACTGTCATCTTGGGTACTGCACAGGTGGACAATCTTCACAAGGTAGCCTTAGCTCAGACCTTGGCCGTGAGGGAACTAATACTAAGGTATATAAGCTTCTAGTCAAGCCCTACCCAATCTTCGGGTATTGTGGTTGTACGATAAAATTGGAATGGTATCGCATCCAGACAACCATCAGTTTTATAAAGGGCTAAGGCTCATGCCTCAACATTTTCATCACCAAAATCATCTGGTGTTCAGAAACATATGTCAAAACATCTTAGTAGAATGGTCCATCATTCTAAGGTTTTCATAACCATTTTCACCAAGTATTCCCATCTAAAGTTGATCCAGTTTTATGCTTAGCACTAGCATCTATAAGTGGGGGTAGCACTAATGAGGGGTGGTAACTAGTGGAGTTTCAACTAAGTACAACCTTATATCTTAGGATAATATCAAGGTTTCTAACTTAGGCCAAATTTTATGCTCTTTATGCAACCTTCAGTTATATCATTCTAGAATATACAAGTTACTTAAGTCAACTCTAAGCTAAGGCTTTGATAAAGGAATAAAGTAGAAGCTTGCAAGTAAAACTAGGATTGGGTGAACAAGTAGGTATGATCACATATGCTTAAGGCATATGGTTGGCATGGTAGCAAGCCAGCATTAGCTTGCACATTATCAGTATAAGCTTGCTAAATTGCAAGTGTTAGCTTGCAAGTATTGGCTTGCCTTGTGCAGAGCAGTGGTTGAAGTTCTCCTCGGCTTCTTCTTCGTAGAATCCTCCTTCCTCCTCGTATCCTTGGTTGGTACTAGCGTCTATAAATAAATACGATGTACACAATCACCAAGCAATACTTAACTACTTGCAATCATCACACAAAAGGGTCCTATAGATGATCTAGCATCATCACTAACATTACAAGATTTGGGTTTGGTTTAAAATCCCTTTTATTTTTAGAAAAGTAATTTCTACTCATTGAAACACTACTTAAGATTTGATATTCTCCAAACCAAATATGGGATCATGTTGACACATGTCATCACCACATATTTTAGTCCATGGGAATGTGATTTAAAGTGGTGTCACAATTTAATAAGGTTTTACCCTTTTATTTTAATTTAATAATATGTCTAGAAATGCCTATGTGGCATTCTTTTATTACTTGAACAATATTTCTGTAAGTAACCCTATATATTTTTATATATTCTGAAAGGTATAGTTAAATGTGTTTTTGGAGAGTTGGAATCAACTCAAAAGCTATTGTGGTTTAACTTTGAAAAATGTTCGAATGCAGAAAAGCTTCTGCCTTGTTATTTTTACCAAGGATGATCTACAGATCCAAATGACTTGAGTCCAACGGTCTTGGATTCATCATTCCCAGACCTTTCTAACAAAATTGGTTTCATTCAAATTGGTGCACTGAGTCGACCTGGGTTGATTTTTGAAACTGGGTACAGAAGTGTGTTTGAAATAAAATAGAAAAGGTTTAATTCAAATAACTGGGCTGCGCGGCAAACGATACTGGGCTGTCCTACTAAGCGAAGTGCTTCCGCGGGCTGTTTAAGTGGCTGTCCCCACGCGTCAGTGACACAGGGGGGTGCGAAGCGGTATGGGGTGATATGGTGCGTTCGATCTGGTTCTAATCCAACGGCTGAGAGTCATCGTCGACGTTGGGCAACGCCGGCGAGACAGAAACCTAGCGCGACCAGTGGGGGTCGTTGGGGGCTCACCGGGGTGCAGGCGAGGGTCGGCGAGGCGGGCGAACGACAAAGTCGACGACGGCGAATCTCCTGGTACCGGTGGCTCCTCTTGGGGAGGCTCCAATCGCTGGCTCCCTTCTTCTCTAGAGGCGGCGGGCTCCGGTGAAATTCCGACGAGGTGGTGCTCGCCTTGCTTCGGGAACGGTGTGGCATGATCAGTGAGAAGAGGGGATTAGAATGGTGTGAAGAATTCGACTAGGGGTGGCCTCTATTTATAGTCGAGCGAGGGGACCGACGGGGTGCACGGTGAGCTCGTCGGGGGTGGTGGTACAGACGACTATTGGCATGGGCGAAGGTAGGGGACGGTGCGGTGTTCCCTGGCGATGCTCAACGATACGGTGGCGAGACGTGGGGCGGTGCGGGTTGGTCTGGAACACGCGACGCTCTGCGCGGCAGAGGCGGCGTCTTCGACGGCGAGCGGTGGCTGTGCGGCATGGGGCGGCGAACGGGGATGTCTGGCGGTCTCCTGGGTCGGTGGTGATCGTGTATGCACGTGGTGAGAGCGGCGCGTGGTCTGTGGGCTTCGGTCGAGGGTGGCGCTCTGGCGCATGCTCGGCACGGTTGGCAGAGGCACGGGCGCGGCGTTCCGGGGTGCTCTGGTCGGTGTCCTCGAGGCAGGGCTGGTCGAGAGGGGGCGGTTAGGCATGGGTGATCTCCCAGACAAGGTTGGCATGGCTAGTTCTTTCCTAGCCTGTTGTCTACACTGGGGTGGCAAGGATGCACTTGGCTGTTCACCATTGATGATCTTGGCAAGCTCACAGTGGTGCTAGTGTTGGGTTAATCTTGCTAGATGATCTACTGAGATGGTTGTGAGCTAGATAGGGAACCAGTTAGGCTCAAAACACTGCACACTATAGTGTTTTGATTTTGTTTGATTTGTGTCTGCCAAGTGTTTGATGAAATGGCCGCATGAATTCAAGTTTTGAATTTTGAAAAGATTTTTGGTGGGTGTGCTAGGTTGGTGCTGGTGAGTCTGCAGATGCTTGGGTTTTGAAAGTTGAGCTTGTTTGAGTGGTTTTTGAAAAAGTGGGATCTTCCCATATGATATGGATTCAAGTTTGCATTGTCATTTAAACTATGCATCTGAAAGTTTCTGGATGATCACAAGGTGGGCCTTGATACTTGGTTATGAGTACAATCAAGGGGTGCAAATATCCAGAAAGGTTTCTGTTAGGTTCTGAAAGTTTGAGATAGCCAAAGTAGGCATGGGAGTTAAATTGGTCAAAATGACAATTCCCTTAGTTTATTTGTTTTGATTTACTTGTCTTTAGGAAAAGTGTGGGAAATGTTTAGATGATGTTTATTTCACCTAAGCATCCATTTACAAGCAATGGAACACACAAACAAGGTGGTTCAAAAGAATTCAAAATGAAATGCATACTCACATGCATGCTTCCATAATTTTATTTAGAAAAGTTTTTGTTAACCCTAATTTTGATGATTAGTGTTTGATGATCCAAGCTTAGTATTTTTGGGATGTTAAAAACCTTCCCCCATTAAACAAAATCTCGTCCCGAGATTTGAAAAAGGATGAAAAATATTACCTAGGATTTGAAGAGATCGGGAAACTCCGTCCTGATGTGATCTTCGCGCTCCCAGGTAGCTTCCTCTTCTGTGTGGTTGCTCCACTGAATCTTGATAAACTTGCTGCTTCGGATTTGGGTAGTTCTGAAGGCTTCTTCCAAAATACGGATGGGTACTTCGGGATAGGTCAGGTCATCGTTGATCTCTATGGTCTGATGATCGATATTCTTGAAAACTTCCGTCTTCTCTGGAACTTCGAGGCACTTGCGAAGTAACGAGATATGGAACACATTGTGCATGGCTGACATCTCTTCGGGTAGTTCCAATTGATACGACACTTCTCCTCGACGGTTCAGAATCTTGAAGGGTCCGATATATCTGGGGGCTAACTTTCCTTTGAGTTGGAAACGCTGCATTCCCTTCAATGGCGACACTTTCAGATAAACAAAATCTCCTATGTTGAAGGCGAGGTCTCGACGTCTCTTGTCAGCGTAACTCTTCTGTCTGGATTGGGCGGTCTTGAGGTGCTCACGAATCTTGTGAACCTTCTCTTCTGCTTCTCGTAGGATGTCGGGTCCGAAAATCTGACTCTCCCCTACTTCTGACCAGTTCAAAGGGGTGCGACACTTTCTTTCGTACATGAATTCAAATGGGGCCATTTGCAAACTGGCTTGATAACTGTTGTTGTATGAAAATTCTGCAAACGGCAGACAGTCTTCCCACTTGGATCCATATTCTAACACACAGGCTCTCAGCATATCTTCGAGTATTTGATTTACTCGCTCTGTGTGTCCATCGGTCTGAGGGTGATACGCGATACTGATATCTAGGCGGGTTCCTAAACCTTCTTGTACTTTCTTCCAGAATCTCGAGGTAAACTGAGTTCCTCGATCCGATACAATGTTCTTAGGGACTCCATGCAAACTAACTATTCTAGCGATGTACAACTCCGCTAGCTTCGAACTCTGATAGGTGGTCTTGACGGGCAAGAAATGGGCGACTTTGGACAATCTGTCCACTATGACCCAGATAGAGTCATTTCCCCTACTAGAAGTAGGCAATCCAGTGATAAAGTCCATTCCAACGGAATCCTATTTCCATTCTGGAATCTGCAAGGGTTGCAACAATCCAGCGGGTCTTTGATGTCCTGCCTTGACTCGCTGACATATATCACACTTGGCGATATAGCTTCCAATTTCCCGCTTCATCCTATGCCACCAAAATTGCTCTTTCAAATCTTGATACATCTTAGTTCCTCCGGGATGGATAGAATAAAGAGTATCATGAGCTTCCTTCAGAATAACTTCTTTCAACTCAGAATCTGCTGGTACACAAAGGCGTCCTTTGTACCACAGAACTCCTTCTTCGTCTTCGGTGAATCCGGGTAGTTTGCATGTATTGATACGACGCTTGATTCCGTCAATACTAGCATTTCCTTTCTGCGCCTCTTTGATCTGGCTGATCTAAGTGGGCTGAAGTTCTATACTAGCCAAAAATCCTTCGCCCACTAATTCCATTCAAAAATCTTCCATCTCCTTGTGCAAACTTGGTTGCTCCTTCAAGATCATGGAGTTCAAGCGGCACAGCAATCTGCTAAGGGCATCTGCTACCACATTGGCTTTACCAGGGTGATAGTGAATGTCCAGATCGTAATCCTTGAATAGCTCAATCCATCTCCTCTGTCTCATATTCAGCTCCTTCTGAGTGATTATATACTACAGACTCTTGTGATCCGTATAAATCTCACAACGATTTCCCATCAGGTAATGTCTCCATGTCTTCAGGGCTAGAACTACGGCTGCGAGTTCGAGGTCATGGGTTGGGTAATTTTGCTCATGTTGCTTCAATTGTCGAGATAGATAAGATATAACTTTGCCTTCATGCATTAGCACACATCCGAGACCAATCTTGTATGCGTCACAATACACATCGAAGGGCTTCGTGATATCTGGCATGATCAAGATTGGGGCTAAAATCAATCTTCTCTTGAGTTCTTGAAAACTTGCTTCACATTTGTCAGTCCATTCAAACTTCTTGTCCTTCTTCAGCAATTGGGTCATGGGTCGGGCGATACTCGAGAATCCTTCTACGAACTTGCGGTAATATCCCGCCAATCCGAGAAATGCACGAACTTGGGTTTGAGTGGTTGGGGCTTGCCAATCTTCTACATCTTTTACTTTGGCAGGGTCAACGGCAATTCCTCTGGCTGATACAATGTGACCGAGGAATCCTACCTCCTGTAACCAGAATTCACATTTGCTAAACTTGGCATACAGCTGATGCTCTCTAAGGGTTCCAAGAATGGTCCTTAGGTGTAGCTCATGTTCTTCTTCGGATTTGGAGTAAATCAGAATGTCATCGATGAAAACAACGACAAACTTATCCAGGAAGTCCATAAAAATCTTATTCATGAGGTTCATGAAATAAGCGGGGGCATTGGTTAATCCAAAAGACATGACATTATACTCGTATAATCCATATCTGATGGTAAAGGCAGTCTTTGGAATATCCTCTGCACGAATCTTGAGTTGATGATAACCAGTTCTAAGATCAATCTTAGAAAACACTTTGGCACCGGTCAACTGATCAAACAAATCCTCTATTTTGGGCAAGGGGTACTTGTTCTTGATGGTGACATCATTCAACTTCCGATAATCTGTACACAAACGGTTACCTCCATCTTTCTTGTCCACAAACAAGACAGGTGATCTCCATGGTGACGCACTTGGTTGAATCAATCCGATTTCCATCATGGCATCCAATTGCTTCTCCAGTTCTTCTAACTCCGATGGGTTCATACTATAGGGTCTCTGGGCTACGGGTCCTGTTCCGGGGATTAGTTCGATGATAAACTCGATATCCCGATCTGGGGGCATACCGGGAAAAACATCTGGAAATACATCAGGGTATTCACAGACTATCCGGACTTGGTCAATGGTAGGTTGGGCTATACTTTTGTTGCACTTGAATTGACGAGGTAAGGTTTCAGATATATGTTCGACTGATATTCCGGCTGTACTGGTCATGGTGATGGCTTTCTTGGCACAGTCAATCAATCCTTTATGTTTGGACATCCAATCCATTCCTAGTACTACTTCCAAACCTTTAGTTCCGAGTACTATCAGATTAGCATAAAAATCTATGCCATGGATTCAGATAGGGACGGCTTTGTAAATTTGCCTAGCCTTGGTGGTTGATCCGGGAATTTGAACAATCATTACATGCTTCAATTTGGTTGGTTGAATTTTACTAGTGCATGCAAATTCTTCGGTGACAAATGAATGCGATGCACCAGAATTAAACAACACCCTTGCAAGTACTGAATTAACAGAAAACATACCCAGCACGACGTCTGGCGCTTCCTGAGCTTCTTCAGCATGCATGAGAAAAAGACGGGCATTGCGGTTGAGTGAATTCCCTGGGGCAAATCTTCTTTTGGGCTGAACACGACGTTGCTGCTGAGCTGGGGCATTGGCATTGGGTGTTGCGGCAATCTTCTTGTTGGGGCACTCGTTGGAGTAGTGACCCTTATTTCCACAGTCATAACAAGTCACTTGCGACTTGTCCTTTGCCGCTACAGGCACATCATTACTTCCAGTCCTCGGGGCAGTGTTAGTGTTGGTGGCAGCATTGTTGGTGTTGAACTTGGGTGGGGCACGGTTGAAATTGCTAGAGTTGCCGGGGTTGTTGTGATTTCCTCCGGGTCTAGGGTTTCCACGGGTGGGATAGGTGGGACGGTTCATCGGGGGTCTGTTTGTTCTTGGGGCAAATCCTGGAGATGGGTTAGGACGATACTTTGGGGTCTGATGGGTTCCTGGCTGATGCATCATACGACCCTTGTGGTTCTCATTGGCTTGGTTGATCTTTCCTTCCATCTGGATAGCAGAGTCGACAAGGGCTTCAATATCCGCAAAGGGGATATTGACTAACACTGTCTGCATCTCATCATGCAGACCATTCAGGAATTTTTCTTTCTTCTTGGCTTCCGTGTCGATCTCATCCGGGGCATACCTAGCTAATGACAAAAATTTGTCACGGTATTCCACTACAGTCATCCTTCCTTGCTTCAGTTCTCTGAACTCGTCTCTCATCCTCTTGATCAAACCCGGTGGCACATGGGTTCTGCTGAACTTGACCTTGAATTCCTCCCAGGTCATCATCTGTCCTCCGGTCATTGCACGAACACTATTCCACCATGCCCTGGCATCTCCAGCTAGATAGTGGGTGGCAAACAGAACTTTCTCGTTGGCTTCCACTCCGGCGACTTCTAAGTTATTTTCCATGGTTTGCAGCCAATCATCAGCGTCTAGGGGTTCTTCTGACTTAGTGAAAACAGGTGGATTGGTATCCTGGAAATTCTTGAGCTTAGATCCATGGTTATCTTGATTTCCGTGGCCTTGGTTGTTGTGGGCTAGCTGAGCTATCTGTTGCAGAGTGGCTAGGTTGGCTTGACGTTCCGCTCTTTCAGCTTCGCGGTCAGAAGTCAACATTTGCAGGATCTCCAACATCGGGTCCGGGGATGAACCACTTCCTCAGCGTGGCATATGAAGATTGAGGTAGATCATGAGAAAAGAGGGAAATTTCTAAGGTTCTGGGACGTTGAAAAGTTTTTAGAGTTTGACACAGATTTTCCAGAAACTTGCTTTTCATTCATTCATTCACACGATACAACACACACCACAACAAGGACAAACAGATGGTTTTAAGAACCATTCTGTCTACTATGATACAGTGGGACGGAATACTACTCACTACGCTAGTGATCAAGTGCTACTACTCCTCGGAATCTGTGGCTTCATCATCTTCATCATCATCGATGAAGGCGAAATCATCCTCATCGGTGAAGAAGTCCATGGCCTGATCCTCCAGAAAATCATCATCATCGCTGAGATAGGAGTAGGGGTCTCCACGAAGATCTTCTCCGGCATTCTCCCTTTCCTCCAACTGCATGTCTCTCTCGTGGATGGTCTCTTCCAAAGATGAGATGCGGTGGTGGAGACGGGCAATAATGCGCTCCTTCTTGTCGAGCTGACGGCGACAAGACTTGCGATCCTTTGCCAGCATGGCTATGGTCTGATCCTTTGTCTTGATGATGGCAGACTTGTGGTTGGAGTAGTCACGGCAGTTATCCAACTCCTACTGACGATCATACATCATGGAGCTAAGGTGGTCCAATTGAGTCTTCAGCTCGGGGTGGTATGGGGCTTCTAGTGGTTGTCCATTTGCATCATGCCTTGGGCCGAACTCAAAGCGGGTTCCCTTGATCTGATTGATGCTTTGCCCACACAGACGGGCAAGAGCTTCCTGCATGGCCCTGGCAAGTCCATCGAGCCAATTTTTCTCTCTTAAGGTAAACTGAATTCCCTCAGCAGTGGGAGGTTCAATCTTTCCTCGGAGACTTGCAACAATTAGCCACTGCAGATCTTCTCCTCCTTGATCATTGAGCTGAGCTCCGAAGAACTCGGGGTGCGGACGCTCCAGAAGTTCCGTAAGCTGGTCCAAATCCCTCTCAAAGATAAGGTCTCCTCCATTCCCCAACTGATAAAACTTGCTGTACTTCACGTCCATCTATAAGAATATAGGATGAGTAAGTTAGTAGAGTGATCAAGTGTGTCAAAATTTTATGTATTTTGTAAGAGTTTTTGAGGAACATGAATTTTCATGAAAGAATCAAAGAGATAAGAAGGAGAATAAGTTTTTGTAAATATTTGCTTCCTTTGGTTTTGAAACTAAGTTTTTGATTCAAATGTCCAGTCTAACTAGGGTCTCCTATGGTCAGGATGGCTCTGATACCAACTTGTCAACACCCGGATTTTTAATCCCAGATGCCTGTTATGCCATACATCGCAATCCCAGGATTACCATTTTTGTTGAGACATAACAGAATTGGATACCACAGTACCTCATCCATTACAAACCATATATATTGTCTTACACAAATAGGGATCTCATGATCCAGTTCTTAATACAACTTCAAGCAGCGGAATACGTAATAATAACGGTAGCTAGGCGAAGCTCCATCTTCGGGGTCACAGGCAATGCTGACGATGGGAGATGATCCTAGTTGTCGTAACCTTCCTGGGTTCCATCTTCCAGGTACTCCTCTTCATATTCTGGCCACGGGAATAGCCAGGGACAAAGCCATGAGTACTCTTTAAGTACTCGCAAACTAATACTAACAAGTGAAGGTGGGTTTTTGATAATAGGACACTAGAATCTAGGGTTGTTTTGCAAAAAGCCAGATTTATCTCTATTAGGTTCAGAAAGAAACTAGTCACAATTTTATAACTCCTAAAATGGGAACTTGTAACTCATGTCACAACTCTGTTGTGGTCAAGTCAAAATCTCAATTCATTTCAATAGTCATTTTGAAAACATCTGACGGGAAACAGTATGGCCACTCCAACTGTCCATAACCGCGGTTGTGGCTATTCGAATAGTTTGACACTCTGCAGAGATTGTACACTTTCACCACAACATTTGATACATTCGTCAGGAACAAATCCTGAATTCACCATACTCAGTATGCGGATAATCAATCCTAACCTTTCAATTACACGCCCTAGTATAAGCACCTCTCCTGTGAGTTTGGCCTCCCAACCATGACCAACTGTCATCTTGGGTACTGCACAGGTGGACAATCTTCACAAGGTAGCCTTAGCTCAGACCTTGGCCGTGAGGGAACTAATACTAAGGTATATAAGCTTCTAGTCAAGCCCTACCCAATCTTCGGGTATTGTGGTTGTACGATAAAATTGGAATGGTATCGCATCCAGACAACCATCAGTTTTATAAAGGGCTAAGGCTCATGCCTCAACATTTTCATCACCAAAATCATCTGGTGTTCAGAAACATATGTCAAAACATCTCAGTAGAATGATCCATCATTCTAAGGTTTTCATAACCATTTTCACCAAGTATTCCCATTTAAAGTTGATCCAGTTTTATGCTTAGCACTAGCATCTATAAGTGGGGGTAGCACTAATGAGGGGTGGTAACTAGTGGAGTTTCAACTAAGTACAACCTTATATCTTAGGATGATATCAAGGTTTCTAACTTAGGCCAAATTTTATGCTCTTTATGCAACCTTCAGTTATATCATTCTAGAATATACAAGTCACTTAAGTCAACTCTAAGCTAAGGCTTTGATAAAGGAATAAAGTAGAAGCTTGCAAGTAAAACTAGGATTGGGTTAACAAGTAGGTATGATCACATATGCTTAAGGCATATGGTTGGCATGGTAGCAAGCCAGTATTAGCTTGCACATTATCAGTATAAGCTTGCTAAATTGCAAGTGTTAGCTTGCAAGTATGATCACTTATGCACGTTAACAAGTAGGTATGATCACTTATGCAAGGGATACCACAACACAAAGTAGTGACAAGTAAGTAAGGTGCGGTAAAGGATAGAAGTAACCGAAAAGTGGACGCGGAGACACAAGGATTTGTTTCCCGTAGTTCCTTCCTTTTGAGGGGAAGTACGTCTATGTTTGGAGAGGGGGTGGTTTCAAACCACCAACGCCACGAGAGGCCTCCCTTGTTCTCCGATGAATCTCACCCCAACGGGATCGATTCACCTTCCACTATATCGGCAACCTTCAAGGTGGAAGCCGACACCATTACAAGTTTGGGGCACACATCCACAACTTAATCGGAGGATCCCAAATACAAGCAAGCTGTCAAAGCAATCAAAGACAAGCTTGTAAGAACAAAAACAAGAACTAGGGTTTCCAAGAAAACACTAGAGCAAAGGGGCCCTCAATGAAATGAGGGGGAAATGAAGATCTCTTTTGGTGAAGTAGTAGATCGGGGCCTCCTCCTTCGATTCCCCAAAGATCAAAGACTTTGGGTGGTGGGATGAGGAGATCTTGAGGATTTGGGTGGCTCCAATGGTCTCCAATGGTGTTCTTTGACTTTAATGCACTGAGCAACTTGTCCCAAGGTAGGTGGAGGGGTATTTATACCCCTCCACAAAATCTGACCGTTGATGCATTTATTGCAGCGGTAGTACCGGAAGTTCAAGCGGTACTACCGGAGAACTCCGGTACTACCGGACCTGGTACTAGACCACCTTTCTTTCAAACTGCATCAAGTCCTTCCCCCAGCGGTACTACTGTTGCTGCTACCGGAAAGCGGTAGTACCGCTTGTGGCAACCGGTTCTACCGGACATAGAGAAAACAGCAGCTTTCAAACAAAGAAGAACTCTCTGTCACGCCAGGTAGTAAAATGTGGTACTACCGCATTTTTCTACCGGCGCAGACAGAGGCTTTTTGCAACGTACAAAAAGTCTCTGCCTTGAGCGGTACTAAAATGCGGTAGGCAGAAGCTTTTTGCAACGTGCAAAAAGTCTCTGCCCCGAGCGGTACTAAAATGCGGTACTACCGCATTTTAGTACCGGAGCAGGCAGAAGCTTTTGACAAACTGTAAAAAGCTTCTGTCTGGTCCGGTATACCGCTCCAGGCAGACAGTTTTTGAACGTTCGCAGATATTTTTAATGTACCTGTGACACACTTAGCAAATCATTAGTCCGATATGTGTGTTGTTATCAAACACCAAAATCACTAGGGATAGCAAATGCTCTTTCAACAGGGGGTGCGAAGAAGTATGGGGTGATGTGGTGCGTTCGATCTGGTTCTAATCCAACGGCTGAGAGTCATCTTCGATGTTGGGCAACGCCGGCGAGACAGAAACCTAGCGCGGCCAGTGGGGGTCATTGGGGGCTCACCGGGGTGCAGGCGAGGGTCGGCGAGGCGGGCGAACAACGAAGTCGACGACGACGAATCTCCTGGTACCGGTGGCTCCTCTTAGGGCGGCTCCAATCGCTGGCTCCCTTCTTCTCCAGAGGCGGCGGGCTCCGGTGAAATTTCGACGAGGTGGTGCTCGCGTTGCTCCGGGAACGGTGTGGCACGATCAGTGACAAGAGGGGAGTAGAATGGTGTGAAGAATTCGACTGGGGCTGGCCTCTATTTATAGTCGAGCGAGGGGGCCGACGGGGTGCACGGTGAGCTCGTCGGGGGTGGTGGTACAGACGGCTATTGGCATGGGCGAAGGTAGGGGACGATGCGGTATTCCCTGGCGATGCTCAACGATACGGTGGCGAGACGTGGGGCGGTGCGGGTTGGTATGGAACACGCGACGCTCTGCGCGACAGAGGCGGCGTCTTCGACGGCGAGCGGTGGCTGTGCGGCATGGGGCGGCGAACGGGGATGTTTGGCGGTCTCCTGGGTCGGTGGTGATCGTGTATGCACGCGGTGAGAGCGGCGCGCGGTCTGTGGGCTTCGGTCGAGGGTGGCGCTCTGGCGCATGCTCGGCACGGTTGGCAGAGGCATGGGCGCGGCGTTCCGGGGTGCTCTGGTCAGTGTCCTCGAGGCAGGGCTGGTCGAGAGGGGGCGGTTAGGCATGGGTGATCTCCCAGACAAGGTTGGCATGGCTAGTTCTTTCCTATCCTGCTGTCTACACTAGGGTGGCAAGGATGCACTTGGCTGTTCACCATTGATGATCTTGGCAAGCTCACAGTGGTGCTAGTGTTGGGTTAATCTTGCTAGATGATCTACTGAGATGGTTGTGAGCTAGATAGGGAACCAGTTAGGCTCAAAACACTACACACTATAGTGTTTTGATTTTGTTTGATTTGTGTCTGCCAAGTGTTTGATGAAATGGCCGCATGAATTCAAGTTTTGAATTTTGAAAAGATTTTTGGTGGGTGTGCTAGGTTGGTGCTGGTGAGTCTGCAGATGCTTGGGTTTTGAAAGTTGAGCTTGTTTGAGTGGTTTTTGAAAAAGTGGGATCTTCCCATATGATATGGATTCAATTTTGCATTGTCATTTAAACTATGCATTTGAAAGTTTCTGGATGATCACAAGGAGGGCCTTGATACTTGGTTATGAGTACAATCAAGGGGTGCAAAGATCCAGAAAGGTTTCTGTTAGGTTCTGAAAGTTTGAGACAGCCAAAGTAGGCATGGGAGTTAAATTGGTCAAAATGACCATTCCCTTATTTTATTTGTTTTGATTTACTTGTCTTTAGGAAAAGTGTGGGAAATGTTTAGATGATGTTTTTCACCTAAGCATCCATTTACAAGCAATGGAACACACAAACAAGGTGGTTCAAAAGAATTCAAAATGAAATGCATACTCACATGCATGCTTCCATAATTTTATTTAGAAAAGTTTTTGTTAACCCTAATTTTGATGATTAGTGTTTGATGATCCAAGCTTAGTATTTTTGGGATGTTACAGTAATACTTGCTTGTAGAAAGTAAACGGTAATAGTAGATGATGTATCAATGGTAAAGATTGGACCGGGGTCCACAGTTCACTATGTTCTCCTTAAGATAGATAACATGTTGGGTGAACAAATTATAGCGGGGCAATTGACAGGTTGAGAAAGCATAACAATGCAAATACTAGACATCATGACTTCTATGAGATTTGATTGGGCATTACAACAATATACATAGACCATAATCCAACTGCATCTATGACTAATAATCCACCTTCAGGTTATCATTCGAACTCCTTCCAGTATTAAGTTGCAAGCAACAGATAATTGCATTAATCAATGTGTGTAAAGTAAATAATACAATTGTTCCATGAACAAAAGATTGTTGTTTTCTTCCTAGTAGCAACAGCACATCTACAACCTTAGAGATTTCTTTCACTTCCCCATATTACTAGAGGCACGAACCTACTATCGAGCATAAATACTCCCTCTTGGAGTCACAAGCATCTACTTAGCCAAGATAGCTACTAGCAACGGAGAGCATGCAAGATCACAAATAACATAGACATGATAGAATCAATAATCAATCTGACATGATAGAATCAATAAACAATCTGACATAGTATCTCAATATCCATCGGATCCCCGCAAACACAACATGTATGATTACAAATAGATGATCTTGATCATGAACGGAGCTCACAGGATCAAAACATGATAGCACAAAGGAGGAGAAACAACCATCTAGGTACTGTATGGACCCATAGTCCAAAGGTGAACTTCTCATGCATCATACCGGAGGCTGGCATGGTGATGAAGAAGGCCTCTGGGATGATCTCTCCCCTCCGGCAGGGTTCCAGGAAGAGCTTCAGATCCCCCCGATCTAGGGACGATGGTGGCGGCGGCTACGGACTGTTTCGTGGAGATCTGATCAGGTGCTTAGGGATTCTGCATCGGGGTGACTTTATAGGCGAAGAGGCAAGGTAGGGGGCCGCCCGAGGGGCCCACACCAGGTGGCGGTGCGCCCTAGGGGTGCATGTGCGTCCCTAGGGAGTGGCCACCTCGTGGCCCCTCTTCGGCTGCCCTTTGGTCTCTGTGTTCTCTCCGGTAAAATATTGACTTTGGCTTTTGTCCCGTCCAATTCCGAGAATATTTCTTTACTAGCTTTTCTAAAACCAAAAATAGCAGAAAACAGGCAACTGGCACAACGACATCTTGTTAATAGGTTAGTCCTAGAAAATGTATAAACATACCTTAAAGTGTAGACAAAGCATAGCAAAGTTGATACTAAACAAGCATGAAACATCAAAAATTATAGATATGTTTACGACATATCAAGCATCCCCAAGTTTAATTCCTTCTCGTCCTCGAGTAGGTAAGTGATAAAAATAATAATATTTGAGGTGACATGCACCATCACAATCTTGATCAAACCATTTGCAAAGCACTGAAAGCTGGGATCAAAGTACTGGAAACATGAGCATGAAAAATGTAGTTCTAACAATAAGGCATAGCAACTATGTTGCAACATGAAAAGATACAAACAAAGATCATGAATAACAATGCGTTCAAAGACGTTTGTTTGTTTCACATATAGAAAACATAGCATAGTGGTATTCAGCTTGTCCCTCATGGAGTAGCAAAACATAAATGCATAGGACACCTTCAAATTTCATAAGGGTGACTAGATACGAATAGTTCAAGAACAAGTAATATCAACATTATGAATCAATCAATGAGTTTTTGGGACAATGCACATAAAACTAAGAATGAAAACTATGCTCTCTTAATTGGTGCATAAAGAAAGAATGTGGAGACTCAATATAAAAGTAAGAAGAAAGGCCCTTCACAGGGAAGCAGGGATTTCAAGTTTCATAAAGAGCTTCCAAAAATTATGGTACTTATTAGCTTTCAGCTCTCATTGCCCCTATCATAAGCATCTTGAAGTGATTAAGGTTAAAGTGAAGAAAATATGGAGTATATGCTTGACAAATCATAAGTTGGCAATCTCATGTCCCTTGAGTACGAGGGCCGTTCCTCATGCTACTCAACTTTAATCACAAGAAAGTTCTTGTCATTGTAAGTATATGTGTATCATAGGGAACAGCCAACGGGGTATCCCTTGCCCCATGACACATGAGTTATCCCATATCAAAATGACAAGGCAATAGACAGTGAGCATCTCCGCGATCCTTTTATTTACCATGAGCATGGTGCATATATTTTTTTTCTCCCTTTTTATATATATATTTTCTGAGGATGCTTCATGGATTTCTCACTATGGTGATGCTGCAAGTTTTCACCATGATTAGGCATGGCTTAGGCTAGCCACCCAGGCATTTCTCTAACACATATATAATAATCCATGAACTTACAAGCTTCCCTTTTATTTCACACCGCCGACATCCATAAACAAAAGATCATGATATCAACTCGGTAATATGTACAGGTGTCGAAAGCGTTCCCCATGACAACATGGTTCTACTAATTCCCAACTTATAAGTGCAAGCATATACAATGTAGATGACACAATGGTTCAAGTTTATTAGGGGCAAGAAAATAAAGTGTGCCATCAAGTTAGTGAGAGCTTTAATCACTAATTTTCACATAACAAGTTTAATTTGGAAGATGGATAAAACAAGAATATACTTGGAATGGTGTAAATCATCATACATAGGAATTTATAGTGGACTCTTTGGAATAACTTGGTTTCTTGGGAGTTGTATGCATGAGTAGAGCTTACTCAATACAAGTGGAGGCTAGCAAAAGACTTGGACCGACCAACTAAGAGAGCAAAAAGGGCCATAATCATGCAGATCGACAAAACGTTATCAATCAAAGCATAAAGTGGTATCACAAGTCAAAAACTAAATGACCATAGAGGCTAAGGTGGCTGGTTCATAGTCGTAACATGGTGTTAGCATGTGCCAAGTCAACCCAAACAAAGCATCAAAGGAGAATACCACAATATTATGCTTTTGTATGCTAAAACAACGCATGATTCTTTCAAGGCACATTAAGCAATCTCAATTCTTTGGAACAATTCATGCTATAGCAATAATCACTAAGCATAAGGTCAAAACAATAACTAGCATGACATGATAAAGTCTAAGCCACGGTCAAAACAAGCTCCCTTTTGTACCACTTAAGCATGAAACTTTATACTCTTTTCAACACCAATCAACTACTTTATTCAAGCAAACTAAGCAAACGAAAACTAAGACGCTCCAAGAACAACACAACAGTGCATGAAACAATAAAAATGAAGTGTCTAGAAAGAGACTTGAGATTTTTATTGATGAAGAAGGGGATGCCTTAGGCATCCCCAAGCTTTGACGCGTGTACCTATTGAATATTTCTTGGGGTGACACGGGGTGGCATCCCAATCTTGAGATTTTGTCCATTCTTCATCTCATTATATCATTCTTCCCCTACACTTAAAAATTTCCTTCATACAAAACTTCACACAATCTTCATTAGCAACATTAGTGTATTCAAAAGAATAGGCCTCTGGTTTAGTTTCAACACAAGTAAAACTTTCATTAAGACACAAGGTACTGTAGCAATTCTTTTTAAAAGCTCAAGTGATCAAGAAGAACTCAAAAAGAAACCGAGGCAAATGCAAATAATGGCAGAAATCTGTCAAAACAGACCAGCAGGTAAAAACCGATTTTTTTGAAGACCTTCTGTTGCTCAAATAGAAAAGTGTTGAACTAACAAAAGTTAGATAACAAACTGGGGCATTTACTCATAAAATTATAGCTCAATCCGACATACAGATTTTTTTCACTAATTGTTACAGTGAAGCACAAAAATCTGTTTCGGGACAGCAACTTCCCCAAATCTTACTTATCTCTCATTAGAGGTTATTCTTGGCACAATAAAATCACACAAAAGGATAAGAAGAGGTTATTACAGAAGTAATAACTTCCAAGACTCAATAAAACTACTGGGTTATCTCCCAAGAAGTACTTTCTTTAACGCCTTTAAGTTAGGCATAAGAAGCAAGAATCAAGTATTTTTAAGTGAAGAAGCATTAACATAAAATTTTGCTTTAATAGGAGGAGCAAAAGGTAACTTCTCTATCCTTATAGGGAAGTGTTATATACCTTTATTGAATGGGAATTGATATTTAATGGTGCCTTCTTTCATAACAATAATGGCACCAACAGTTCTAAGAAAAGGTCTTCCCAAAGTAATAGGACAAGAAGCATTGCATTCAACATCCAAAACATAGAAATCAATAGAGACATAGGCATTGTTAACCATAATAACAATATCATTAACACTCCCCATAAGTTTCTTTTTAGCATTATCATCAAGTGGAACATCTAAATGGCAATCTTCCAAAGGTGGCAAATCAACCATTTCATAAATCTTTCTAGGCATAATAGAGACACTAGAACCAAGGTCACATAAAGATTTGAGATCAAAGTCATTCACTTGCATATTAATGATGGGTTCCCAACCATATTCTAACTTCCCAGGAATAGAAGCTTTATGTTTCAATTTTTCCTCTTTAATTTTAATGAGAACATCTGTAATGTGTTTTGTGAAAGCCATATTCATAGCACTAGCATTAGGACTTCTAGCAAGCTTTTGTAGGAACATAATCACTTTGGAAACATTGCAGCCAGCAAGATCAAAATCAAACTTAGCATCATAGGTAGTAGACTTATTGTTTCCCATAGTTCAAAAAATTTCAGCATTCTTATTAGGTCGAGGCATTGTTTTAGAAGGAATGGGGGCTTCTTGTGGTTTGCTAACATTAGCATTAGTGGTAGTAATAGTACAAATACTATTGTTTCTAGCAATTTCATCTTCTCTTTCCCACTTAGCATGCAATTTAGCTAACAGTCTAACATTTTCATCAATAGTAAATGTAGGGGTTCGTAGCATGGAAAACAAAAAAATCTACCGCATGAACACACACAAGACAAGATCTATCTACTAGATTGTAGCAACGAGTCGATTAGAGTACTCACCCTTGAATATTCCAAAGCGGATAACGAGAGCAGATTCTCGTGGGTGATGTAGTCGTACACTTGTCGATCTCAATATCGCGTAGACGATCCTTCTAGCGCTGCGCTCCGGCAGCGCTTACATAGTTGGTCACACGTTACGGAGTTTGAATACTTCCCCAACTCCCTCTCCTACTAGGCTTGTGGTGGAGGGAGAGAAGAATTCTCTTCTTCCTCCACTAGGAAACATTGTCCCAGTTTGACTTTTCAAACTTGCCTTTTGACTTCCAATTTTGGAGTTTGATTTTACTCTTTATTTGCACATCCCTTTGACCTAGGACATGATGCAACCATTCCACTTAGTCATGACACATTCATGCACCCTTACCCTTCTAGTACGGTGAACCTTCTAGACCATGTAGATCATTCCGGTGAAAACACCGGAATCATTCCCGAACTCCGAAATTGGACTTTCCTTATATGAATCTTATTCTCTGGACCAATCCGGATCTCCTCGTGATATCATGGATCCCATATAAGACTCCAAACAACATTCGGTTTCCCTACTTACATTCCATGTCTACTAAACAACATTGAATCCTTAAGTGTGTCTCCCTACGGTTCGTGAATTATGCAGACATGACCGAGATTCTTCTCCGATCAATAACTAATAGAGGAATCTGGAAATTCATATGGTTCCCACATATTTCTGTGATTACTTTGTGATCGAATGAACCATTTACATACGATACCAATTTCCCTTTGTCTCGCGCTATTTTACTTATCCGAGGTCTGATCGTCGGTATCTCTGCATACATAGTTCAACCTTGTTACCGATAAGTACTCTTTTCTCGTTCCCATGATATGTGATCCCTTGTGAGCCAGTCACATGCTTGCAAGCTAATAGGATGACATTCCACCAAGAGGGACCAGAATATATCTATCTGTCATATGGATGGACAAATCCCACTCTTGATCCATGTGCCTCAACACATACTTTCCGAACACTCAATGCCACCTTTATAGCCACCTAGTTATGGTGTGGTGTTTGATATCATCAAAGGATCCTTCCGGTGATGGTGATTAACATGATCTCATGGTCGAAGGAATTAGGTTACTATGTATAAGAAAGCTTATAGCAAACGAACTATTGAAATGACTTGATCTTTATGCTACCCTTATCTATAGGAGTATGTCCATCATACCATTCTCCTAATGATATGATATTGTGGTTAACAACATCTCAATGTTCATGATCCAGAAACCATGATCATCTATTAACCAACAAGCTAGTATTATAAAGAGGCTTTACTAGGGACTCTAATTAGTTTACAAATCACACAAGTATTAATGTTTCTGGTTAATACTATTATAGCATGAATGTAAACATTTATCATAAACACAAAGATATAATAATAACTACTTTTATTATTGCCTCTAGGGCATATGTCCAACAGTCTCCCACTTTTACTAGAGTCAACTAATCTATATTACATGGTAATATACCGAACACCCATGGCGGTTTGGTGCTGGTCATGTTTTGCCCTCGGGGGAGGTTTAGTCAATGGATCCGCCACATTCAGATATGTGTGTACTTTGCAAATCTTTATGTCACCATCTTGGACATGCTCTTGAATAGCGTGAAAATGCAACTTGATATGCTTCGGCTTCTTGTGTGACATTGGTTCTTGCACATTGGCTATGGCACCCATGTTATCACAGTAAATAGAATTGGGTCCAGCGCACTTGGAACCACACTGAGCTCTGTAATGAACTACTTCATCCATATCGCCTCTTGTGAAGTGTAACATCCCAGTATTAGAGCTCAGAAATAAGATGAACCCAGATGTGTGCATTGCATTCATGCATAGAAAATCTGAATAATTTTAGCGCTTTTGAACAAAACTTGTCAAAGTGATTGAAGCTTCTCTTAACTTGATAGAATGGAAGTAGATCATCAAGTTGACTGCGATAAGTTTCAATATAACCTTTGCTAAAACCTTATTTGGGTAAACATGATTTGATCTAAGGGTAGATCAGATAGAATAAATGCTACTCATAATACATTGCTTAAAAAGTAATATTTGATCCTTAAGGGATTCTATCATCATATTCAACACAACAATTCATAAGTGCCAAGTTAAGATTACAAACTAAAGTAATATAAATGTAATGACTAATCCTGACCTATCTTATTCTTATCTATTCTTACTATGAGTATCATAGTAATACTTAGCTTTAACTCTTTAATGAGTTTGAGTGGGAAAGATACTAAGTCAAGATCATTCACTATATATCTTTCTTTCCATATCAATTTTTATGGAACTTATCATTATATCTGTTGTTCATCAATGTTCAGTAATCCACCATTGATTTACAAATTCTTTAACTATCAATCCTTGATCTACTATTTCTTGATCTTATCATAACATCTACTTAAATCTTTTAAAGAAGGCATAGTCCATGAATAACCTTAATCCAATGAGATACTAAGAAGATAATTTCAATACAATTGAAACATAGTATTGATAAAGCCTTGTTTAGACAACTAAGAACTTAAGCTATAAATGATTAAAGGATTATATTGATCATGCCTTACTCACCAGGATGGTCTACCTATATCTTGTATAAAAGATATTGGTGGGTAGAACATGATTGAAACCCTAGTAGAGATAAGTTATCCTAGAGTAGTCATTACAAGCCACATAAATATAATGTAGGGTTGGAGTGTGAGTTATTAGAGTAAAGTAAATGTAGGATGATATTATTCAATTAAAGATAGTTTAGCATAGGGTTATGGAAGAAGTGTTATTCATCTTAAAGGATAGTAAGCCTTAGAGAAAGGTAGTTGGATACATAAATACATCTGATGAAGAAATATTAGTGATGGATGATTAAGGAAGATTATGAGTGGAGTTTGAAAGAACTACTTGTTGGATTGATGTTTATCAACAGTAGAGTAGTGGGTATAACCAAACAAAGATATGAGAAAACTATGAAATACTTTAGTATCAAACTCATTGGATTCATCCATGAGTTTAGAAGAATAAAAAGTGAATAAGAACATTCTTGTGAAGTAAAGCTCATCATACTAACTATGATGATGGATAGGAAGAAGTATTATATCTAGGAAAGGAATTCTTTAATTAAAGGTCAAGGATGGTGAAGAATGGAAAGATAGACATTCTTATTAAACAACCAACTCTAAATCTTAAACCAAGTATAATGTCCATTCAGGGAATTGATTCATCATCTTATGTTAATATCACTTTATAGGAATATTTTCCTATAACAAATCACATAAGCACATCCCTGCCAATTCTAACCATCATAATTATATGTGCTTAGGAGTATCTTTATCATTTTATTTCTATAAAACATTCTAGATATAACTTTCCATTTTAAAATATGATGTCATTAAATATCCCAAACAGAAAACAATATGCTTAGTTATTAAATCTTTACTCACATCCATAAAGGAATCTAAGTATATTAAAAAAACCTAAACCCTAGGGTAAATATTCATAATTCAAAACCCTAAACTTCTTTGTTTATCATAATAGAATATATACATTTCCATTTTCCAAATTAATGGAAGTAGCAATAACCATATTAATTTCTTTTATATTTCATGCATCAAATAATGATATAGGATTATTATACATATAAAATTTCTATTCAAACTATGAGCCAACTAGAGTTAAGTTTTATAAACAAATAAGAATATATCATTTAATAAATCCATGATTAAAAGAGGAAAGAAAAATAATAAGAAAAGCTTCTACAAAATATTAAAAGGGGTTTATATTAAGAAAATAAAAGAAATATAAAACATTATATAATAAAAGTTTACAAATGATACTAAATATATTTTAGTATTACTACAATTATCCAGCAAATAAATTCTACAAAGAAAAGTTCAGATTAAAAATTATATAAAAATCTGAAAAGGAAAACAGAAAATAAAAAATAAAAAATAAAAAAACAAGACCTGGTCGTGGCCCAACTCCTACCTACTTACCTGTCGCCCAGGTGCAGCCCACAAAGGCCCAGTAACCAGCCCAGCCCATTCTCTCCTCTGACTGACGAGTGGGGCAAGGGGAAGGACCGCGGGTTGAGAAGAAAGAAACGCCAGGGGGGTTTATGCAAAATTGACTTCATCGTCTACCTCGCCTACCGAAAGCAGCTCACTGGCCGGAGCTCCGCTGTCGATCGACCGTCGCGCTATGATGCGTGCCGCCATCTCTGGGGGAGTAGATAAGATCGTCGCGTCCTCCTCTATCTTCCCATACCTATCTCATCTTCTATCTCGCTCTCCAGACCCATTTTCCTTCCTCACCTGAAACCCTAGTTCGTCGGAGTTCATCGTTCCGGTCAAGTCCGACCACCCGTCGCCTCGTGGTAGCCACCGTTGGATGCTCGTCGTGAACTTACTCACCTAGGACCAAGAACGGAAGCCCGCTCGCCGGGAATCATGTGAAATCGAGCATTCCTTTTCTTTGGCCGCCATGGCCATTATCGTCGATTCGTCGTCGTCACGCCTCCCCAAGCCTCCTCGACCTCTCTATCGTCATCAGGGTAAGCTTACGCATCTCTGGACCCTATTTTCGCTTGCTAATTCTCACCGTAGGCCTAGTTTTGTTGAGCCCGCCGTTGGCCGCCGCAGAAGCTCGTCGCCGATGCATTTCCGGTGACCATTAGGTAGCGGCGCCACCACCAATAGATTCACCTTGATATCCTCTGTCCAACGCACCTAGCCACAGCCCCGCGCGCGCACCAGATCGATCGATTCTCAACCAGTAAGGATCAACTCGAGTGACATCATGCCTACGTCGAGTTCTAGCCACGTCAGCTAGTTTGACTAGTCTCTGTCTCGTGTGGCTGATGACATGGCCTTGGGCCCATATGTCATTGTCTAGGGGTAGAGACAGGGTCAGTAACAAACACATTTATTAAACCTGAGAACTGAGGTGGACATAGGCCCACTGGTCAGTGACTGAGGCTAGGTTTGGGTACGGTGTAAAAAAGTTAATTCCTGTTTAAAAAATAAATAAAATGTTATAAACTTAATTATTAATATGAAATCAAACAAATGATTAAATCTTGTTTAATTAATAACTTTTGATTTATAATTCAGAAAATTGTGTATAATATATGAAAATTTGTAGAAAAATAAAATATACAACTTAAAATTATTATCAAATATTATTATGATGATTATTTAAATAAATATTATTTAATAAAGGTTTTATAAGTAATAAAACTTTGATAATTCAAATTTTAATAATGGTAATTGTTAAAAATATGAATAAAATACCAAAAAGCTTAGAAAAATAAAAACTATAACTTAAAACTATAATCATGCATTATTATTTCACTTACTTAAATATTTATTATTTATTAAGTATTTTTAAAGTGTAAAATCTTATAAAAGTCATATCTTAATATTTATAAATCACAAAAACAAATATAATATACCAAAATGATCACAAAAAGAATATCTACATGTTAAAAATATAATATTCCACTTTTGAGTTAATTAAAAATTCAAATATTTTAATAACTCAAATTTTAAACTTATTTACTTAATTAATAATTCATATAAGGATAAATAAAATTTGTTAATATTCCTAAAATGATTCAATTAAGTCTAATAAATAGTATTAATTTTAAATGTTAATGATATGAAGCCATAATGGTTTAAAACATTATTAATACCTTTTTATTAAATTATCTTCAACCTTAAGTGAAGATTATATTCTAAAAGGATTCCTATTCATAATAAAAAAACTTAAAGAACAATTTGTAAATAAATCAAATCCTTTCTATCTACTTTAACCACCAGATTACAAAAACTAACACGAGACTATAATAAATCCATAAGTAGTTAAGTAATATTATAGTTTGGTTTATAAACTATAACCACTCATCTATAAAAGGTAAATGATACTACTCCATTATAAAATCAAGAAACCACTACACCAAGTAAAAGAATAACCATTCTTAAGTAACCTTAAGGAAACATTACCAGGTACACAAGACACAAATATCATAAGCATTATACTTTCAAACTACCCTTGTTTTAAAGTTAACTTTAGTCTACAAGAATCTAAATATAACACTATAAGCATTATTATATGTTTTATAGTTAACTTTGGTCTGAAATATTTAAGTTATAAAGCATCTCAAGCCAAAACTATTCAAGCAAACACAAATAACATCGACCACCACTAACTAACCACAAAGATTGTTTAAACCTTAGAAAAGGAATCTTTTCTTCAAAAGTTATTCGTTTTGCCACTTCAGACAATATATGACAAATAATCAAGATCACATTACTTCATACTTCACTCGTATACCTAGGAGCAATAACACTTAAGCTATTTATAAGTGACTCTACTTGTAAAGTAAAGTTTGGAGATAAACTATTAAAGTGTAAACAATTTTGAATAGCATTTCATAGATATATATTTTATTGCTGCATAAATATGTGTTGTTCACATACACTCACAAGCCCTAATAAGAAGCACAAGTATAAAACTCATCTAAAAGTACAACACATTTCAAAGACATCATTTCTAGTATCTAAACCCTAGAACAACGTTATTCCCGGGATTCGCGTTTATAAAAGTACATCTCATTACTTATGCATAAAGCATACTGCCTATTTAAACATTAGTCCTTACCAGACCAATGATGCTGATTTCAGATTTTGGATCTTATACTAACTCGAAGACCATGAGTGCATAATCTTGCAATCACAAAAGGCAAGTTCACACTTGCTCATGTCCTTTGATTATTTTCTGTAAAGTATTTTGCAAATCCAGTGTTATCATCACCTCCATTTGAAAAAGATCAGAAAACACTATTTTGATAATAATGTGAACTATTGGTTACTGATCCAGGGTGATCAGCTAATCTATTAAATCTGACAGTTGGGAATACCACTGTTCAGAACTATATCACCTAGGACTTAACAACCAATGTCGCCAGTGATTCTTGTGCCGTATATTACACGTTGACCATGAGATTTGGAAGGACGGAGAAGTCAGCTGCATCTTCTTCCTCTCGCATGAAGCCGGATGTGCAGGTCGTGGTTGTTATCCTCGTAGCATGCATATTAATTGGTAATTCGTAGAGGATATGCAGCATATGGGTGGGAACCCGCAACGTCCCACGATAGTTCTGGCATCTAACGGTTTGTACAAACCATTGCCATAATCCAATATGTGGGCATGGTGTACACCAAGGAGGCATGCGAGGTCGCGAAGGGGGCAGTGATTGGCTTGGATCATCTTCTGGGCCCCACATCATGGAATTTTGGATGGGAATAAGCTGCCCGGTTGTGCAACAAAGAGTTGATCTCTCATGGGTAAAGTAACGCACCTCTGCAGAGTGTAAGAACTGTAACTTGTTACTCCCTATTCCGGGAAGGAGCTGCGAACGCGGCGGGAAAGGAACTCCATGAAAGTTTTGGTAAACCCATGAAGGCTGACGGACATAGCTTTTCAGAATAAAAGCAACCTTTGAAGAAATGTTTATGAAAACTTGCATTTCCTTCAACCTATGGTCTGTGGCTGTAGTTATAGTGCATCAAACACTCCTTTTCTAGTGAATTTGCTGAGTACGCTCGTACTCAAAGTATCTTCTTAACCCTTGCTAGATTCTGAAGCCGGAATAGACAACCTCCACATCAAGATATGCTCCAGGACTCGTCATCCAAAGTCAAAGCTCTTCAATGAAGTCAACATATACATCAACTCAAGTGAAGACGGAATTACTGATTAGATAGAAATATAATCTCTAGTCAAGAACCTAATTCTATATAGTATTGCGATAGCAGCAATGCCAACCCTTTTAGTTAAAATACTAGTCTTAATAGTATACTAGTTCTTGCGTTGTTAATCTTTGATTCTTCTCTGTAAGAAGTTCTTTCTCTCTCTTTAACCTAGAGTGTTCTCTGGATCTTGTGTAAAGAGTGAGTTGTAACCTTTAGCCATGTATTGGACCCGTTGTGTTTCTGTTGTGCCATTCTGAGGGATGTAATACTAGTTAACGGTGTTTCATTGGTGTTATGTCCATGACTATAGTATACTACATCATGCAGTGGTATGCTGGGTCACCGCATGAAGCCTCCAAAGCAACTATGTATTCTGATTCAGTTGAAGATCTCACCACAGTGCTTTGCTTTGCACTCCTCCAGCTCACTGTTGCACCATTCAAAGTAAATATGTATCCAGATTGAGATTTAGAATCATCTGGATCGGTGTTCCAACTGGCATCGGTGTAACCATTAACAATGAGTTGTTCATCACCTCCATAAGAAAGAACCATATCCTTAGTTCTTCTCAAGTACTTAAGGATGTTTTTGACCGTTGTCCAATGATCCACTCCTGGATCACTTTGATATTTGCTAGTTAAACTAATAGCATATGCAATGTCGGGTCTAGTACATAGCATGGCATACATGATAGATCATATGGCTGAGGCATAGGGAGTCTTACTCATCCTTTCTCTATCTTCTGTCGTAGCTGGACTTTGAGTTTTACTCAAGGTCGTATTGGGCAACATGGGCAAGAACCCTTTCTTGCTATCTTCCATTCCAAACCTCTTTAGAACTTTGTCCAAATATGTACTCTGTGACAATGATATTAGGCGTCTCGATCTATATCTATAAATCTTTATGCCTAATATGTAAGCTGCTTCGCCAAGATCCTTCATTGAAAAACTATTATTCAAATAATCTTTGACACTATTAAGAAGGTCTACATCATTCCCAATCAACAATATGTCGTCCATATATAATACTAGGAATGCTACAGAGCTCCCACTCACTTTCTTGTAAATACAAGCTTATCCATAAGTTTGTATAAAACCAAAACTTTTGATTACCTTATCAAAACGTTGATTCCAACTTCGGGATGCTTGCTTCAATCCATAAATGGACTGTTGAAGTTTGCACACCTTGTTAGCATCTTTAGGATTGACAAAACCTTTGGGTTGTACCATATACAACTCTTCATCAATGTCTCCATTGAGGAACGCTGTTTTGACATCCATCTGCCATATCTCATAATCATAATATGCAGCAATTGCTAACAAAATCCTCACAGACTTTAGCTTCGCTACCGGTGACAAAGTCTCATCGTAGTCAACTCCTTGAATTTTTCGAAACCCTTTTTCCACAAGTCAAGCTTTATAGACAGTAATATTACCATCAGCATCTATTTTCTTCTTGAAAATCCATTTGTTCTCGATAGCCTTTCGGCCATCCGGTAAGTCCACCAAAGTCCATACTTGGTTTTCGTACATGGATCCAATCTCGGATTTCATGGCTTCTTGCCATTTATTGGAATCTGGGCTCATCATCGCTTCCTCATATGTCGCAGTGTCGTCGGTATTGTCCACCAACATGACACTCATAACAGGATCATACCAATCGGGAGTGGTACGAGTTCTCGTTGACCTGCAGGTTCCGTAGTAACTTCAACCGAAGTTTCATGATCAACATCATTAGCTTCCTCTCTTATTGGTGTAGGCGCCATAGGAACTTATTCCGGTGTTGTGCTACTCTCAAATCGGAGAGAAGGTTAGACAACCTCGTCGAGTTCTACTTTTCTTCCAGTCACTTCTTTCGAGAGAAACTCCTTCTCTACAAAGGATCCATTCTTGGCAACAAAGATTTTGCCCTCGGATCTATGATAGAAGGTACACCCAATAGTTTCCTTCGGGTATCCTATGAAGATGCATTTTTCCGCTTTGAGTTCAAGCTTGTCAGGCTATAACTTATTTACATAAGCTTCGCAACGCCAAACTTTAAGGAACGACAATTTAGGTTTCTTCCCAAACCATAATTCATACGGGTGTTGTTTCAACGGATTTAGATGGTGCCCTATTTAAAGTGAATGCGGTTGTTTCTAATGCATAACCCCAAAATGATAGCGGTAAATCTATAAGTGACATCATAGAACGAACCATATCTAAGAGAGTTTGATTATGATGTTCGGACACACCATTATGTTATGGTGTTCCCGGCGGTGTCAATTGTGAAAGTATTTTGCATTTCTTAAAATGCTTGCCAAACTCGTAACTTAGATATTCACCTCCACGATCAGATCGTAGAAATTTAATATTCTTATTACGTTGATTCTATACTTCACTTTGAAATTCTTTAAACTTCTCGAAAGTTTTGGAGTTATGTTTCATGAAATAGATATACCCATATCTACTCAAGTCATCCATGAAAGTAAGAACATAATGATAACCACCACACGATGCTACACTCATCGGGCCACACACACCGGTATGTATGATTTCTAATAAGTCCCTAGCTCACTCCATCATACCAGAAAATGGAGTCTTAGTCATTTTACCCATCAGACATCCTTCACATCTTCCAAGTGATTCGAAATCAAGTGATTCAAGAAGTCCATCGGAATGGAGTTTCTTCATATGCTTCACTCCAATGTGACCAAGACGATAGTGCCACATATAGGTTGAGTTATCGCTTAATTTCAAACGTTTAGCTTCAATGTTATTAATGTGTGTACTACTACAATCGAGGTTCAACAAGAATAGACCATCTATCAAAGGTGCATGTTCATAAACCATATTACTCATATAAATCGAACAACCATTATTCTCTTACTTAAACAAGTAACCGTCTCGCAATAAACATGATTCGGATATAATGTTCATGCTCAACGCAGGCACCAAATAACAATTATTTAAGTATAAAACTAATCCCGATGGTAGATGAAGAGGTAGCGTGCCGACCGCGATCACATCAACCTTTGATCCATTTCCAACGCGCATCGGCACCTCGTTCTTCGCTAGTTTCCGTCTATTCTGTAGCACATGTTTTGAGTTACAGATATGAGCAACCGAACCAGTATCAAATACCTAGGCACTACTACGACTACTAGTGAGATACACATCAATAACATGTATATCAGATATACCTTTCTTCTTGATGTTGCCGTTCTTCAGATCTGCCAAGTACTTAGGGCAATTCTGCTTCCAGTGACCTTCTCCCTCGCAGTAAAAGCACTCAGTATCAGGCTTAGGCCCATCCTTGGTCTTCTTCGCCAGCGCGGTAACTTTCTTACCGCCCTTATTGAAGTTTCCCTTGAGTTCTCCCTTTGCCTTTATGTATACTTCTGCATCAAACAAAGTGGCAGCAAGTTCAGTGAGTGATCCAATCGCACCACTTATCTTGTAATTCAGCAGAAACTCTTTGTAACTAGGTGAGAGCGACTGTACAATTCTATCCATCACAAGATCAACTAGAATTACATATCCAAGTGTTTTGAGACGTTTAACATCGTTCATCATCATCATGATGTGATCTTTCATAGAGTTGTGTTCATCCATGTGAACACTAAAGAACTCACTAGATATCATATATCTCTCAGCATGAAATTGGCCCTCGAACATGGTTTTGAGTTCCTTCACCATGGCAGAAGCGCTGCTAAGTTCAAAGTGTTCTTGAAGTTGAGGCTCCATCGATAGGAGGATCGTGTATTTCATAAGATTGTAGTCACTAAGGTTCGTGTCATACATATTGTGCTCATCCCGAGACGCAGTATTTGCAGGTGGGTCACCTAGCGGTGCATCCAGCACATAGGTCAAATTTGCAGCATCGAGGATAATCCTCATGTTACTGAACCATTCCGTGAAGTTTCTTCCATTGTGTTTCAGCTTTTCTTTCTCTAGGAACGCATTAAAAATGATGGTAGGGCCTGGCATTGATCTACAACGTATTTGCAATAGTTTAGACTAAGTTTATGACAATTTGAGTTCTAATTAATAGTTAAATTAATTTAGGTGAACTCCCACTCAAAGCAATATCCCTCACATTGTTTAGTGATCACATGAACCACATCCACTACATCAAAACCGATCATCACGAGAGATGATGTAGCTTCAAAGGCGAACTATCAACATATTCATCATATCTACTATATGACTCATGCTTTATCTTTCGATGATCCGTGTTCCGAGACCATGTCTGTACATGCTAGGCTCGTCAAGATCAAACCTTAGCTTCCGCATGAGCAAATCTGGATTGCTCCCATTGTATACACTGGCAGAATCTAACACACTCGATCATCACGTGGTGCTTCGAAACAACGAGCTTTGGCAACGGTGCCTACTAAGGATGAACATTTTATAACTTGATATTTTGTGAGAGGGATCATCTTATAATTATACCATCACGAACTAAGCAATACAAGATGCATAAAAGGATTAACATCAATTCAAAATATATGTGATATGATATGGACTTTCTTCTTGTGTCGTCGATCTCCATCTTCAAGCATGAAAATGATCTCCATCATCACCGGCGTGGCGTCAAGGTCAATGGCACTGCTCCATGGTTGTCGTCCACCAGCATAAACTATTACAACTACTTTGAATAATAGACACGCATGTCTTAACGAAATTAAAAGACGAGCATATGGCTCCTTCCGGTTGCCGACTTACAATAAGGAACATTGCATACATCATATATAATCACAATCATGGCCATATCACATCATAGAATATCCCTGCAAAACAAAGTTAGACGCCTCTAATTTTCTTTGCATGTTTTACGTGGTTTGGGGCTTTCAATAAGTGTCGTTCTAACTTACGAACAAGAACCACAACATTGATACTAGTATTGTCAATCACCCGTTGTAAATTGAATCTTCACTATGTTGGGAGAAACATGCACCCACAAAGCCACTTATGCAATACAAGTTGCATGTCAAGCGTGGAGCAAGTCTCATGACCGATGTCATGTAAGGTTAGCCTGGGCCGCTTCATCCCACCATCCTGCAAGATGCAAAGTACACAAGAAGCAATCGACAACAAAATCATCAACGCCCACAATTGCCATTGTGTTCTACTCGTGCAATAGATCTACATATAAACACGGATCTGATACCACTGTAGGGGTTCGTAGAATGGAAAACAAAAAATTCTACCGCATGAACACACACAAGCCAAGATCTTTCTACTAGATTGTAGCAACGAGTTAATTAGAGTACTCACCCTCAAAGATTCCAAAGCGGTTAACGAGAGCAGATTCTCGTGGGTGATGTAGTCGTAAACTTGCCGATCTCAAGATCGCGTAGACGATCCTTCTGGTGCTGCATTCCGACAGTGCTTCCATAGTCGGTCACACGTTCGGTACTTGATGAAGACCCTCCTCGCCCTTGTTCCAGCAGGCAGCGAAGGTTGTAGTTCTCTCCTCGCAATCCTGGCAGCATGACAGCATGGTGTCGGAAGTAGAGGGAAGATACCCCAGGGCTTCGCCTAAGCCGGAGCGAGTTATGGTGGAGAAATATGGTTTCCCTGGCGATCTAGGGTTTAGAAGCCGGAGAGGAGGAGGCATGGCCGGCGGCGGGCGGCGGCGGTAGCTTGGGTGGTGGTGGTGTGTGGAGGGGGTAGCCCCCTCCCCTGTATTTATGAGAGGGAGGGGCAGCTTGGGAGAGGGGAGTTTGAATCCTTCCCCAACTCCCTCTCCTACTAGGCTTGTGGTGGAGGGAGAGTAGAATTCTCTTCTTCTTCCACTAGGAAGCATTGTCCCAGTTTGACTTTTCAAACTTGCCTTTTGACTTTCAATTTTAGAGTTTGATTTTACTCTTTATTTGCACAACCCTTTGACCTAGGACATGATGCAACGATTCCACTTAGTCATGACACATTCATGCACCCTTACCCTTCTAGTCCAGTGAACCTTCTAGACCCTTCTAGATCATTCCAGTGAAAACACCGGAATCGTTCCCGAACTCCGGAATTGGACTTTCCTTATATGAATCTTATTCTTCGGACCAATCCAAATCTCCTCGTGATATCCTGGATCCCATCCGAGACTCCGAACAACATTCGGTTTTCCTACTTACATTCCATATCTACTAAACAACATCGAATCCTTAAGTGTGTCTCCCTACGGTTCGTGAATTATGCAGACATGACCGAGACTCTTCTCTGATCAATAACCAATAGAGGAATCTGGAAATTCATATGGTTCCCACATATTTCTAAGATTACTTTGCGATTGAATGAACCATTTACATGTGATACCAATTACCCTTTGTCTTGCAATATTTTACTTATCCGAGGTTTGATCGTCGGTATCTCTGCATACCTAGTTCAACCTTGTTACCGATAAGTACTCTTTTCTCGTTCCTGTGATATGTGATCCCTTGTGAGCCAGTCAAATGCTTGCAAGATAATTGGATGACATTCCACCGAGAGGGCCTAGAATATATCTATCTGTCATATGGATGTACAAATCCCACTCTTTATCCATGTGCCTCAACACATACTTTCCGAACACTCAATGCCACCTTTATAGCCACCCTGTTACGGTGTGGTGTTTGATGTCATCAAAGTATCCATCCGGTGATGGTGATTAACATGATCTCATGGTCGAAGTAATTAGGTTACTATGTATTAGAAAGCTTATAGCAAACAAACTATTGAAATGACTTGATCTTTATGCTACTGATACATCGGAAACGTATATATAATTTTTTATGTTTCATGCTTCTTTAGTATCTACTCTGCTTTGCTTTGTCTACACTTTGAGGTGTTTTTATATATTTTCTGGAACTAACCTATTAACAAGTTGCCATAGTGCCAGTTGCCTGTTTTCTTCAGTTTTTGGTTCCAGAAAGGCAGAAAATCAATATTCTCGGAATTGGACGGGACAAAATTCAAAGTCAATATTTTACCGTGGGCGACACGAATCCAGAAGACGAGACGGAGAGGCGAGGCAGGGCGGCCAGACCCCTCCTAGGCGCGGCCAGGGTGGGCCCGTGCCTGGGCAGGGTGTGCCCCCCTGGTCGCCTCCCAGCCTCGCCTATAAGAAGCCCCCGATGCAGAAACCCTAGACACCCGATCAAAACTCCACAAAACCATCTATAGCCTCCACCACCATTGTCCCTAGATCGGGGGATCTGAAGTTCTTCCTGGCACCCTGTCGGAGGGGAGATCATCCCAGAGGCCTTCTTCTCCGGTATGATGCGTGAGTAGTTTCACCTTGGACTACGGGTCCATGTATTAGCTAGATGGTTGTATCTCCTCGTGCTTTCATGCATAGATCTTGTGAGCTCCGTTCATGATCAAGATCTAATCTATTTGTAATCATGCATGTTGTGTTTGCGGGGATCCGATGGATATTGAGATTATTATGTTGGTTTGATTAATGGTTTTGTCTTTATGATTCTATCATGTCTGTGTTGTTTGTGATCTTGCATGCTCTCTGTTGTTAGTAGCTATCTTGGCCAAGTAGTTGCTAGTGACTCCAAGAGGGGGTATTTATGCTCGATAGTGGGTTCATGCCTCTAGTTTCCAAGGGAAGTGACAGAAGTCTCTTCGGTTGTAGACGTGATGTTGCCACTAGGGAGAAAACAACGGTCTCTTGTTCATAGAACAAGTGGATTGTTTACCTTACACACTTTTCTTAAAGCAGTTGTCTGTTGCTTGAAACTTAATACTGGAGGGGGTTCGGATGATAACCCAAAGCTGGACTTCTAGTCATAGATGCAGTTGGATGGAGGTCTATGTATATTGTTGCATTGCCCAATCGAATCTCATATGATCTTTTTGTCTGGTATTGCATTGTTATGCCTTTCTTAGGTCCTGTCAATTGCCCTGCTGTAATTTGTTTACCCTTCATGCCATGTTGTTTATCTAAGGAGAGCACCTCTAGTGAACTATGGAACCCGGTCCAATCTTTACCATTGATACATCTTCCATTGTTACCTGTTTACTTGTTGCAAACCACAATTACCTTCCGCACCATATGTTTAATCCTTTGTTACAGCAAACCGGTGAGCTTGACAACCTCACCGATTCGTTGGGGCAAAGTCTTGAGTTTGTGTTATGCAGGTCTCTGCGTTTCTTGCAACACCTGTGTGACGTTTCCTTCCTCCTATTGGTTCGATAACCTTGGTTTATTACTGAGAGAAAACTTGCTGTTGTGCTGCTTCACACCTTGCTCTTGGGGTATCCAACGAAGTGCTCCTACATCAACTCAGCTCTGCATCAGCTACGCTTATCTATAGGAGTATGTCCATCATACCATTCTCCTAATGATATGATCTTGTTGTTAAGAACATCTCAATGTTCATGATCTAGAAACCATGATCATCTATTAACCAACAAGCCAGTATTTTAAAGAGGCTTTACTAGGGACTCTAATTAGTTTACAAATCAAACAAGTATTAATGTTTCTAGTTAATACTATTATAGCATGAATATAAACATTTATCATAAACACAAAGATATAATAATAACTACTTTTATTATTGCCTCTAGGGCATATCTCCAACAGTAACTTGTATAGCATGAGTAGCAGCAAATGTATTTTCCAAGGTTTCAGGTTAGGAGCCATTTTATTAATCAAGGAGGATTGTGCTTCAAACAAAGATGAAATATTTTTCTCAACATTCAAAAGCTTTTCCTCCACGTTCTTGTTGAAAGTAGTTTGTTTACTAATAAATTCTTTAAGCATGACTTCAAGTTCCGAGGGAGCACTTCTATTGTTTTTGTAGGAATTTCCATAAGCATTACCATTATTGGGAGGATATGGCCTATAATTATTATTACCAAAATTATTCCTATAGGCATTGTTGCTGAAATTGTTATTTCTAATGAAGTTCACATCAACTTGCTCTTCTTGAGCAACCAAAGAGGCTAAAGGAACATTATTTGGATCAATATGAGCTTTTCCATTAACAAGCATAGACATGATAACATCAATTTTATCACTCAAGGAGGAGGTTTCTTCAACAGAATTTACCCTCTTACCATGTGGAGCTCTCTCAGTGTGCCATTCAGAATAATTAACCATCATATTATCAAGGAGCTTTATTGTAGCACCCAAATTAATGGTCATAAAGGTACCTCCAGCAGCAGAATCCAATAGATTTTATGAAGAGAAATTCAATCCTGCATAAAAAGTTTGGATAATCATCCAAGCAGTCACTCCATGAGAAGGACAATTCTTTACCAAAGATTTCATTCTTTCCCAAGCTTGAGCAACATGTTCATTATCAAGTTGTTTAAATTTCATTATTTCACTTCTCATAGATATAATCTTAGCAGGAGGATAGTATTTTCCAATAAAAGCATCTTTGCATTTAATCCAAGAATCAATATTATTTCTAGGCAAGGATAGCAACCATTCTTTAGCTTTTCCTCTCAAAGAGAAAGGAAACAATTTGAGCTTAATAATATCTCCATATACATCCTTATATTTTTTCATCTCACAAAGTTCAACAAAGGTATTAAGGTGAGCAGCAGCATCATCAGAACTAGCACCAGAAAATTGCTCTTTCATAACAAGATTCAGCAAAGCAGGTTTAATTTCATAAAAGGAAGCATTAGGAGCAGGTGGAGCAATGGGTGTGCAAAGGAAATCATTATTGTTTGTGCTAGTGAAGTCACACAACTTGGTGTTCTCAGCAGTGTTCATTTTTGCAAAAGTGGAGCAAACCAACAGAAGTAGCAACTAGAGTAGGAACTAATTTTTTTTTGTGTTTTTGATAAGAAAAAGCAAACCAAACAAAACTATTTTTTATTTTTGAAAGAAAGAAACAAGCAAAACAAAGCAAAGTAAACTAAGCAAAACAAAAACAAAGTAAATAGAGTGGTTGTGAAAGACTCCCCTTGTGAAGCTGTCCTTAACTCCCCGGCAACGGCGCCAAAAAATCTTGATGGTGGCTCAGTTGACTGTAGAGCCTCGTTGGGAGACCCCAAGAGCAAGGTGTGATGAACACAGCAGCAAGTTTTTACTCAGTTATGAAACCAAGGTTATCGAACCAGTAGGAGCAAGGAAACAACTCCAAGGTGTTGCTAACAACTTGGAATCCTGCACAACACAAACTCAAGACTTTGCCCCAACTTACAGTGAGGTTGTCAATCTCACTGGTTTGCTAAAAACAAAGATTAAATGTATAGTGTGGAAGGTAATAGTTGCTTGTAGAAAGTAAACTATAACAGTAGATGATGTATCAATGGTAAAGATTGGACCAGGTCCACAGTTCACTAGAGATGTTCTCCTTAAGATAGATAACATGCTGGGTGAACAAATTATAGTGAGGCAATTGACAGGTTGAGAAAGCATAACAATGCGAAACTAGGCATCATGACTCCTATGAGATTTGATTGGGCATCATAACAATATACATAAACTGTAATCCAACTGCATCTATGACTAATAATCCACCTTCAGGTTATCATCTGAACCCCTTCTAGTATTAAGTTGCAAGCAACAAATAATTGCATTAAGCAATGTGTGTAAAGTAAACAATAAAATTGTTCCATGAACAAAAGATTGTTGTTTTCTCCCTAGTAGCAATAGCACATCTACAATCTTAGAGATTTCTTTCACTTCCCCAGATTACTAGAGGCATGAACCTACTATCGAGCATAAATGCTCCCTCTTGGAGTCACAAGCATCTACTTGGCCAAGATAGCTACTAGCAACGGAGAGCATGCAAGATCACAAATAACACAGACATGATAGAATCAATAATCAATCTGACATAGTATCTCAATATCCATCGGATCCCCGCAAACACAACATGTATGATTAAAAATAGATGATCTTGATCATGAACAGAGCTCACAAGATCTAAACATGATAGCACAAAGGAGGATAAACAACCATCGAGCTACTGTATGGACCCATAGTACAAAGGTAAACTACTCATGCATCATACCGGAGGCTGGCATGGTGATGAAGAAGGCCTCCGGAATGATCTCTCCCCTCCGGTGGTGAGTCGAGAAGAGCTTCAGATCCCCCCCCCCCCCGATCTAGGGACGATGGTGGCGATGGCTACAAACTGTTCCGTGGAGATCTGATCGGGTGCTTAGGATTTCTGCATCTGGGTGACTTTATAGGCGAAGAGGCAAGGCAGGGGCCTGCCCGAGGGGCCCACACCAGGTGGCGGTGCACCCTAGGGGGTGCCCGCGCAGACCTAGGGTGTGGCCACCTCGTGGCCCCCCTCGGCTGCCCTTCGGTCTCTATGTTCTCTCCGGTAAAATATTGACTTTGGCTTTTGTCCCGTCCAATTCCGAGAATATTTCCTTACTAGCTTTTCTGAAACCAAAAACAGCAGAAAACAGGCAACTAGTACTACGGCATCTTGTTAATAGGTTATTCCCAGAAAATGTATAAAAATACCTCAAAGTGTAGACAAAGCATAGAAAAGTCAATACTAAACAAGCATGGAACATAAAAAATTATACATACGTTTACGACATATCAAGCTCTGCTGCTATGGAGATTGGATGGGCGGCGGCGACGGCAAAGCTCCACCCCTGGAGGGCTATGGTGTTATGTCCTTGTTTCTTGACCCCTCCCTCCTTTATATAGGCCTTGGGGGTGCCCTAGGGTTCCCCAATGCCGTCATATGACTTAGGAAAGGCTCTGGAGCTTCCGGGGGGCAAAATCCCATCGTTTGCGACCTTTTTTGTAGCTATACTACCGGAGCTATATGGCCAAAAAAATTGCTCCGGCCGTATAGATGGTCATTGAACTTGTAGACTCTTCCGTATTTTGGTCGTCATTTCTTCATACGAACTCCGTTTTGGGTGTTCTTGGGCTCATTGGATTAGTCTCGACGAGGCTACAACACCATGGTCTTGAATCTTTATTTTGAGAAGTTGGAAAAAATCACTTTTTCCAACACCTCAAATGGCTAAGTCTGGTCCTGCAGTTCCTCCATATTATACTTTCTTTGTTCCTTTTTCCTTTTTTATCCATAATCATCATCAACACCTACACACATGTCAAAGACAAGGAAGAGGGATAAAATTCTACCTAAACTACTAAATGTGCATAGATCATATTGAATTTAATGAAAACAAGTAATCATGCATATCAAGCATAGCAATAGTTAGATGGAGCATGATATGATAGACAAATGACACAATTTATATAGCTAAAAAGTGTTGTATTATCACAGCCATCAACTTCCCCAAGCTAGATCTTGCTAGTCCTCGAGCAAAAGGGATCGATAACTTAATGGATGTGATCTTGCTTATCATTGAAAATCGATGCACCGTATTCTTGTTTTTCCTGCAAGCTCAAAGCAAGAGTGCACATAATAATACAAGGCAAAATAATCTTAGTTATATTATTCCAAACCACTAGAGATTAGTCAAAAACTTCTATGCCCCATGTCAAAGTTAAATCTAGCTTGCAAGTAAACTTGTGATCCTTCTATATGCACTTTATTGTATTTTTGTATTTTTATTTGTATAAGGCAAAGTTGAACACGGTTAGTTGTCAATCATAAATAGAGATAGAGTTTTCCAATACTGACCACTCATGCCATCTATTAAAGTCTCTCAAGTGCAAACTTCGATTGTTGAGCTTATAGAAAATCTATTTGTTAGTAAAGAGACCATGCCAAAAGAGTGGTGTATGTTCAATCGAGACTGTGTGGGCTAGGAAGGACACTCGTGACCATTACCAAGGTTTCCCTTTTAGGTATAATGATTTCTCATAATGGTCAGGGGAGTATTCCGACTTTTGATTTTAATGCAGGCCCATGAGAATACCAATCCATACCCCAAATATAGCATTTTTGCTACATATGTTGGGCAACTCATAGCCAAACTCCAAGAGTTTCCTATTTTTGGATTGTCCAAAGGTCGGCGGAGTAGTTAGCATCCCACGTTGTGCGATAGTGGGGCAATATATCACTTTGATTTCCAAGACAAAATTTTGGCATATGTAATCTCAAAACTTTGAAACATCATTTCTTATTTGACAACTCACTTAGTAAGCATCTATTAAGACCATCATTTCCAACACTATGCGGTTGTGATACTCCATAACCATTCACTTTAAGACAATTCTGAATAGTGACAACTAGCAAGTTTCAAAGAACTTCTTTATTATATTTTTTCAGAATGTAGAGAACATGGCAATGTATATTTAGAGTATCACAATATTTTTCACAAGCTAGATAAAAGTTGGACAAGGTGCATCAAAGCTATGACTTGTCTCCTATGGGGCCTAACATGTTGGTTTGATTAATGGTTTTGTCTAAATATGAACAAGTTGGACAAGGTGCATCAAAGCTATGACTTGCTTAGGTGAGCATGCATCAAAGTATATCCCTTATTAAATATGAACAAAAACTCACCTAAGCAAGCATTCAAAAATAGAGGGATACACAATAGTATGAAAACTTTTTAAGATAAAGAACATTGCACAAGACTCTATGCATGCAAAATAACCTCCCCAAGCTAAGAAATTTTCAAATACCGACTTGATAAGATCATGAAAACAAAAGAGAAAATGCAGTTATCAAAAGAGAAGTTGTTACCTCCCCGAGATTAAGTTAAAGAAAGGGTGACACTTTTTACCGTTGACGTAATAGTAACCTCTCTTTCGATGGACAAAGAACCTTTGCTTCAACATGTGTTTCTTGATATGGTCTGGCGTGCCTTCCTTGAGAACCTGCTTAGAAACTGATGGTTAGGAATAAAGCTCCAGGACCTGATGGCATGCCTATTGAATTTTTTCAAACTTGTTGGCCTATTATTAAATTTGATATATTGGCTATGTTTGATGATTTGCATGTTGGTGTGCTTGATTTATTCAGATTGAATTTTTGTATGATTATCCTTGAAAGAACATGTGGGCCCCGATGTGTGGTTTTGGTAATTAATGACAATCTCTATGTACTAATGCTTGTATCAAGTTGTACTTGTAGGAATTGTCCATAGGCAATGCTTGAACCATATGTTGGCTTCAAGGTTTGGAGAAGAAGAAAGTGAATAAGATCAAGAGATGACCAAGGTGTTCAAGGAGTGATCCACATATTGGTCATGTGAGAGTTGATCCCATTGCAAGGGTGTCTTGAAGAAGAAGATAGAGTTCATCATATGTTTCTTCAAGACATAATCCAAATGGTGTTAGAAGAAATGTTGTGCAAGCTAAAAGATGTGCCATATCTAGAAGATCTCATTCTTGAAGGTTTCCATCCTCGGTGATCATGGATCGATGAAGACAAGGTCAAAGTAAAGGTTTCCCCATGTTGTATGGGGGAGCAACTTGAAAGTCTTCATCAAGCGAGTGGGTACAAGAGAGATCAAGAAAGGTGTTCCATCTTGAGAAGGACAAGACCGTCTACATCAAGATCAAGTGTAATATGTGCAAGGCAAAGGTATGATACTGATAGGGTTTGCTTCTTACCGGTCTCATGGTGTTAGTTGGGGAGACCGGTTTATAGGATAGATAACCGTACTATCAAGAGGGGCTCTCAAGTGAGTAACTCGATCATATATTTCCGAGAAAGCTCAAACCTTTGCATACTTAGGATCATCCTTTATTGGTTGTTATTTGGATCTTATCCATGTGAGGTTCTAGAGCTTGTGGTAATATTCATAACAAGCTCTAGTTCATCAAAAACGGATTTCCTTTTTATATCTTATTGTGTTTTTGATCCTTGAGGTTTTTTGGTTTCTCACCAAGGGAGGTATCTCACATTATAATACATTAAATTTTCTCACTTGGTGGTATCCAATATTTTGGTTGCTCTACAGTCAACTGAGCCACCATCAACTTCTTGTCGTCCCCTTTCCAACAAAATTGGTTTTAGGTCAATCGGAGTTTCCAAACTCTAGATATCGCCATTTGAATTTTGCCTCTTATTTGGTTCAGATCGGAATCTCCGGTGTGCAAACAACGGAGTCTCCGGTGCGGACTGAAGTATCCCCAAGGGTATCCGGAGGGGCCTCCAGAAATCAGCATGGGACCTTCTCTATGGGGGTCCGGAGATCGACCGGAGACGGACCAGAGTCTCCGGTGCAACTCAGACCGGAGTCTTCGGTGTTGCTAGACCGGAGTCTCCGATGTATAGAGTCTGGAGTCTTTGAAGAGTCTCCGGAGGGTTTTTTCCTAGGGCGGTCCGGAGTCTCCGGTCTGACAAGTCCCCAATGGGCAGAAAACGGTCAGAAATCTGTGGGCCTATAGAAAGGGGCCCTTCTTCCCCAATGTCCCTGCTCGAGTTTTACAAGCTTTCTCATCCATTCTTGACCCTCTTGAGCTTTCTCCCCTTCAATCTCTCCTTTGATTCTTGCATATACTTTAGGGATTTGAAAGAGGAGATCTAGATCTACAATCCCACCAATCAATCTCTCCTCTAAGTGAGGGGAAGATATTGGGATCTAGATCTTGGAGTCTTTTGTGGATTTCCTCCATTGTTCTTCCCCTCTTATTCCTTAATGTCTACGCACTTCTATTCTTGTAGACAGTTGTTGGGCCTCCAAGTGCAGAGGTTTGTAGAACAGCAACAAGTTTCCCTTAAGTGGATTACCCAAGGTTTATCGAACTCAGGGAGGAAGTGGTCAAAGGTATCCCTCTCAAGCAACCCTGCAATTAAGATACAAGAAGTCTCTTGTGTCCCCAACACAATTAATACACTTGTCAGGTGTATAGGTGCACTAGTTCAGCGAAGAGATAGTCAAATACAAGTGGTAACGGTGCCATAAAAGAGCTTCTGACTTATTGTTGACGTGGGAAAGACTAAAGGCAAACTAAAATAAAGATGGAAGCAAGCAAACATGCAATAGATCTAGATGCAAACGGTGTTTCAATGCTTAGAAACAAGTCCTAGCGATCATACTTTCACTAGTTAACACTCTCTCATATAAATATCCTCTCTTCATGATACTACTCTTAACTACTCTCCGATTGGACACTCTAATCCATGGTAGGCCTACAAAAGCACACCTCAAAGTCTGCCTTCCCCATATAGATAACCCCACACTATCACCTTGAGCGCTAGATGGTTCCAACAAACACCACAATTTCATAGAGACAACCAACTCAAAATAAAACTCATGAATATATATGTAATCTCGCTTAAGTGCCACACACGGCGCGCACGCTGTCACTATCACACACGTGGGGAAAAGCATAGATCTATTAAAGCATGATGAGTATTTATGTAACCTCTAGCCTAAGTGCCACCATGGTATGCACGCTGAAACTTTCATACACGTGGGGAGAGCAGAGATCTATTAAAGCACTTGAGTGGCAAGGTACATCTACTTGATTACAAAGCTCATGACCACAACAAGATCATGCATAGAGAGAGAGATGAACACATAGCTACCGGTAGAGCCCTTAGCCTCGAGGAATAACTACTCCCTCCTCATCATGGTAATAAGCAACAGCGATGGAGATGGTGATGATGATCGATGGAGATGGCTTCGGGGGCACTTCTCTGTCCAGGCAGGGTGCTGGAACAGAGACTTTCTTTCCCCTGAATCTCCCATTCGGCAGCGGCGGCGCTGTGGAGGTTTTCGTGGATTTCCGCCAGATTCTTTAGGGTTTTTGGGTCGGAGGCTTCTTATAGGCGAAGGGGGCAAGGTCGATGGAGGGCCAGGGGGACCACACCCCCTATGGGCGCGGCCAGGGTGGGCCCCGCTCACACCTAGGGTGTGGCCACCCTGGTGTCCTCCTCCGTCTCGTCTTCGATTTTCCGTATCATTCGGGGGGAAATATGAACTTTGGCTTTTGTCCCGTCCAATTCCGAGAATATTCATTTTTTAGCTTTCTGAAACCAAAAACAACAGAAAACAGGCAACTAGCACTATGGCATCTTGTCAATAGGTTAGTTCCAGAAAGTGTATAAAAATACCTCAAAGTGTAGTCAAAACAAAGCAAAGTAGATACTAAACATGTGCATGAAAGATGGAGTTCTAACAATAAGACAAAGTAACTATGCATGCAACATGAAAGGCTACAAACAAAGATCATGAATAACATGCATTGAAAAACGTTTGTTTGTTTCACATACAGAAAACATGGCATAGTGGCATTCAGCTTGTCCCTCATGGAGTAGCAAATAGATGCATAGGACACCTTCAAAGTTCATAATAGTGACTAGATACAAATAGCACAAGAACAAGTAATACAACAATATGCATCAATCAATAAGTTTTGGGACAATGCACATAGAACTAAGAATGGCAACTATGCTCTCTTAACTGGTGCCTAAAGGTAGAAGGTGGAGACTCAATAAAATGGTGGAAGAAAGGCCATTCATAAAGGGAAGCAGGGATTTCAAGTCTCAAAAAGAGCTTCCAAAAATTATGGTACTTGCTAGCTTTGAGCCCTCATTGCCCTATGATAAGCATCTTGAAGTGATTAAGGTTAAAGTGAACAAACTATGGAGTATATGCTTGACAGTTGGCAATCTCATGTCCCTTGAACACGAGGGCCGCACCGCATGCTACTCAACTTTAGTCACCTGTAAGTTCTTGTCATAGTAAGTATATGTGTATCATAGAGAACCGCCAACGGGGTACCCCTTTCACATGGTACAGGAGCTATCCCATAACCAAAATGACAAGGCAAGCAGACAATGAGCATCTCAGCGATCTTTTTATTTGCTATTTTCATAGGTTTTTATTGAGGATGCTTCACGGATTGCTCATTATGGTGATGCTCCACCATGATTAGCAATGGCTTAGGAAAACGGCCTAGGAATGCTCTAACACAAAATACATAACTCCATGGACTTACAAGCTCCCTTTTTATTTCACACCGGCAACATCCATAGACAAAAGAGCATGATATCAACTTTATACAAAGTACAAGTGCAATGTTGAAAACATTCCCCATGAGAACATGGTTCTGCTAATTCTAACGTATAAGTGCAAGCATATACAACATAGATGACACAATGGTTCAAGTTTATTAGGGGCAAGAAATATAAAGTGTGCCATCAAGTTCGTGAGAGCTTTAATCACTAAGTTTTCACATGACAAAATACTTTTTAATTGGAAAATAGATGAAAACAAGAATATAGTTGGAATGGTGTAACACACCATGCATAGGAGTTTATAGTGGACACTTTGTAATAACTTGGTTTCTTGGGAGTTGTAAGCATGAGTAGAGCTTACTCATACAAGTGGAGGCTAGCAAAAGACTGGGAGCGACCAACTAAGAGAGCAATAATGGCCATAATCATGCAGAGCGACAAAACAATACTAATCAAAGCATAAATTGGTAATACAAGTCAAGAACTAAATTATCATAGAGGCTATGGTGAATTGTTCATAGTCATAACATGGTGTGAGCATGTGCCAAGTCAACCCAAACAAAGCATCAAAGGAGAATACCATAATACTATGCTTTTGTATGCTAAAACAACGCATGATTCCTTCAAGGCACATTAAGCAATCCTAATTGTTTGGAACAAGTCATGCTACAGAAATAATCATTAAGAATAATGTCAAAACAACATCTAGCATGACATGATAAAGTCTAAGTCACAGTCAAAGCAAGCTCATATTATACTATTCAAGCAAGAACTTTCTACTCCTCTCCAACACCAATCAACTTATTTGAAACAACACAGCGAGAACGGGGATCCACACTAATTTATTCAAGCAAACTAAACAAAAACTAAGATGCTCCAAGAACAACACAACAGTACATGAAACAATAAAAACGAAGTGTCTAGAAAGACCTGAGCTTTTTATTGATGAAGAAGGGGATGCCTTGGGCATTCCCAAGCTTTAACGCTTGTACCTCTTGAATATTTCTTGCGGTGACATGGGGTGGCATCCCCAAGCTTGAGATTTTCTCCATTCTTCATCTCATTACATCATTCTCTCTCTATACCTGAAATTTTTCCTTCATACAAAACTTCACACAATCTTCATTAGCAACATTAGTGTATTCAAAAGATAATAGACCCTTGGGTTTAGCTTTAGAACAGCAAAAAAACTTTCACTAAAAACACACGCTACTATAGAAATTCCTTCAAAAATCTTAATTTCCCAAAAAGAAGCCAAAAAGGAATCAATAAGAAGCAAATGCAAATAATGGCAGAAATCTGTCAAAACAGACCAATAGGTAGAAACCGATTTTTTAGAAGACCTTCTGTTGCTAAAATAAAAAAAAGTGTTGAACTAACAAAAGTTATCTAACATACTGGGGGATTTATTAACAAAATATCATCTCAATCCTACTTACAGAGATTCCTCATGATTTTTTATGGTGGAGCACAAAAATCTGTTTCGGGACAACAACTCCCCAAATCTTACTTCCCTCTCATTAGAGGTTATTCTTGGCACAAAAAGCAAACAAAAAGGATAAGGAGAGGTCATTACTGAAGTAATAACTTCCAAGACTCAAGAAAACTCTTGGTTTATCTCCCAATAGGTACTTTTCTTTAAAGCCTTTAAGTTAGGCTTCATAGTTTGAGAAGATGCTCACATCAGAAATATGAATTGAAGTAAAAGAGAGCATCAAGAAGCAAATTCAAAACACATTTAAGTCTAACCCACTTCCTATGCATAGGAATCTTGTAAAGAAACAAGTCATGAAAGCACAAAGCAACAAGCATTGGAAAGCAAAACAAGTGCAACTTCAAAAATTTCAACATAAAGAGGGGAAACCTAATATTGTTGAGATGCATAAAACCATGTTTACCTCTCTCATAATAACTTTCAGTAGCATCATGAATAAAGTTAACAATATAACTATCACATAAAACATTCTTATCATGAGCCACATGCAAAAAATGATTATTACTCTCCACATAAGCATAGTCATTCTTATTAATTGTAGTGGGAGCAAATTCAACAAAATAGCTATCATTATTATTCTCATCACCATAGTCATCAAATATAGGAGGCATATTCTAATCACAATCAATTTTCTCCTCAATAGTAGGTGGACTGAAAATATCATACTCATCATTGTAATCATCATAAATTGGAGGTTTGGTATCATCATAAGCAATAGAATAGTTATCTTCCAAAGTTGGGGAACTAAAAAGATCATTTTCATAAAAACTAGCTTCCCCAATCTTAGACTTTTCCATAACATTAGCAATAATAGTGTCCAAAGAATTCATAATAATAACATTGCTATTAGCATGCAAATAAAGCTCCATAGGTTTTTTAATTTTCTCTTCAAACACTTCATGTCCTAACTCAAGATAAATACTATAAAGCTCTCTAATTTTGTTGTTGTTTTCCATTAAGCCTAACTAGTGAAAACAAGAAACAAAAAGACAAAATTGCAGAATCTAAAGGAAATAACTTTGAGCACTCACACCAGAGGATGTGAGTACCTTTTACCTTACCTCCCCGGCAACGGCGCCAGAAAATAGCTTGATGTCTACGCACTTCTATTCTTGTAGACAATTGTTGGGCCTCCAAATGTAGAGGTTTGTAGAAGAGCAGCAAGTTTCCCTTAAGTGGATTACCCAAGGTTTATCGAACTCGGGGAGGAAGTGGTCAAAGGTATCCCTATCAAGCAACCCTGCAATCAAGATACAAGAAGTCTCGTGTGTCCCCAACACACCTAATACACTTGTCAGGTGTATAGGTGCACTAGTTCAGCGAAGAGATAGTGAAATACAAGTGGTAACGGTGCCAGAAAAGAGCTTCTGACTTGTTGTTGACGTGGGAAATACTAAAGGCAAACTGAAATAAAGATGGAAGCAAGCAAATATGCAACAGATCTAGATGCAAACGATGTTTCAATGCTTAGAAAAAAGGCCTAGGGATCATACTTTCACTAGTGAACACTCTCTCATATAAATATCCTCTCTTCATGATACTACTCTTAACTACTCTCCGGTTGGACACTCTAATCCACGGTAGGCCTACAAAAGCACACCTCAAAGTCCGCCTTCCCCATCTAGATAACCGAACACTATCACCTTGAGCGCTAGATGGTTCCAACAAACACCACAATTTCATAGAGACAACCAACTCAAAATAAAACTCATGAATATATATATGTAATCTAGCTTAAGTGACACACACGGCGCGCACGCTGTCACTGTCACACACGTGGGAAAAAACATAGATCTATTAAAGCACGATGAGTATTTATGTAACCTCTAGCCTAAGTGCCACCACAGTATACACGCTATCACTTTCATACACGTGGGGAGAGCAGAGATCTATTAAAGCACTTGAGTAGCAAGGTAGATCTACTTGATTACAAAGCTCATGACCACAACAAGGTCATGCATAGAGAGAGAGAGAGAGAGAGATGAACACATAGCTATCGGTACAGACCTTAGCCTCGAGGAAGAACTACTCCCTCCTCAACATGGGAATCAGCAACGGCGATGGAGATGGCGATGGAGATGGCTCCGGGGGCACTTCCCTGTCCTGGCAGGGTACCGAAACAGAGACTTTCTGTCCCCCAAATCTTCCCTTTGGTGGCGGCAGCACTATGGAGGTTTTCGTGCATTTCCGCCAGATTCTTTAGGGTTTTTGGGTCGGAGGCTTCTTATAGGCGAAGGGGGCAAGGTCGGTGGAGGGCCAGGGGGACCACACCCCTTGTGGGCACGGCCAGGGTGGGCCCCGCTCCCACCTAGGGTGTGGCCACCCTGGTGTCCTCCTCCGTCTCGTCTTCGATTTTCCGTATCGTTCAGGGAAAATATGAACTTTGGCTTTTGTCCCGTTCAATTCCGAGAATATTCATTTTTTAGCTTTCTGAAACCAAAAACAGCAGAAAACAGGCAACTGGCACTGTGGCATCTTGTCAATAGGTTAGTTCCAGAATGTTTATAAAAATACCTCAAAGTGTAGACAAAACAAAGCAAAGTAGATACTAAACAAGCATGGAACATCAAAAATTATAGATACGTTTACGACGTATCATTCCCCCACAAGCTTTTGTAGCTTTGGTGGAATTTGGGAGAGAAGGATTTGAGCACTTCTTGTGTTCTTGCCATTGCATTTGGTGCATCGGTTTGAGTTCTCGGTGAGGATTCGTTTGAGTGAAAGGTGAGAAGCTTTTTACTCTTGGGTTCTTGGAACCCTAGACGGCTTGGTGGTTTTGCAGGTTCTTGGATTACTTGGGGCCTCCAATTAAGTTGTGGAGCTTTCCCCCAAGCTTGTTTGTTGGGAGCCTCCAATTGAGTTGTGGATAAGTGCCCCAACCTTGTGAGAGGTTCCGGATTGCCACTGACAAGTGCACCGATAGTGGAAGTGTGGATCGATCCCGTTGGGGTGAGATTCATAGGAGAATAAGGGAGGCCTTTTCTGGCGTTGGTGGTTTGATACCACCCCCTCTCCAAACGAGACATACTCCATGTTGGAAGGAACTCGGTAAAATATCATCGTCTCCGCATGCCTCGGTTATCTCTATATCCAAGATCTTACTTATGCACTTTACTTTGTGATAGCCTTCGTGCTTGAAGTACATATCTTGCTATCACATAGTTGTTTGTCTTGCTTAGCATAAGTTGTTGGTGCAAATAGGTGAACCCTAGTTGTTCTAGGTTTTTTGCTTAACGAAGTAAACACTAGTTTAATTCCGCTTTTGTTGAGCCACTCTCAGAAAAGTTTTAAACCGCCTATTCACCCCCCCCCCCTCTAGGCGGCATCTGTATCCTTTCAATCCTTCTCCAAAAAACTCCTCATGCTGACGTGCTTTCCTAATTCAGACCCATTTGTTTGATTCAAGTTATTTACAAATTAATTACCAAAGTTATTACTGTTAGGCTGGAACCATTTATGGGTAAGCTCATCTCTAATTGTTAGACTGCCTTCATTAAAGGGAGAAATATTATGGACGGAGTTATGTCTCTCCATAAAATTTTACATGAATCTAGGAGGGTAAAATGTCAAGGGTTGTTTTAAAAATTGATTTTGAAAAAGCTTATGATAAGGTTTATTGGGACTACTTGCTAAAATGTGTTGAGCAAAAAGGTTTTAGTAAATTCTAGTGTGACCTGGTGGATAAGGTGGTTAGAAATGGCACTTTGTGTGTTAAAATCAATAAGAAAAGGGGGAAGGATTTTGGTAGACACATAGGTGTGAGGCAAGGAGATCCTTTCTCTCCCTTCCTGTTTAATTTGGCTATGGAGGGTCTAGACAAGATGATTTTTCAAGCACAAAGCGCTGGTTTGTTGACTAGTTTAATATCTCATTTAGTTGACAAAGGTGTGGCTATTCTGCAATTGACACTGTGCTTCTAATTCAGAATGATATAGATCAATTGATACATGTTAAGCTGATTTTGTATATGTTTGAAGCAATGTCAGGTCTGAAAATAAATTTTAATAAGAGTGAAATTATGTTGGTTCTAGATGATGGGGAAAAAGGTCTGAGATATGCTGATTTATTTGGTTGCCAGCTTAGTTCTTGGCCGATGAAATACCTTGGTGTCCCTGTTTGTGGCACCAAGCTTCATGTGTCGGATTTGCGACCTCTTTATGATAAACTTAAAAAGAAGTTTGATGGGTGGGTTGGTAATTCTACTTAGATTGGTGGGCGGCCCACTCTTATCCAATCTTCTTTAAGTAGCCTACTGATATATCATATGTCTATGTATTTGGTTGCGGATACAAATCTAGAAGATTTTACTAAGATCATTCAGATGTTTTTTGGGAGGGGGCTAATAATAAGAAGTATTATATGGTTCGTTGGTCCTTGATTTGTAGACCTAGGAAAAAAGGTGGGCTTGGTATAAAGAATTTTAAATTGTTTAATATTTGTTTGTTGTGCAAATGGTGGTGGAGGTTGGAATCTAAGGATGGTTTCTCGCAAAAAAAATGTTACAACAAAGTACAAAATAACTCATGGGATTTGGAGGTTGGTTATGAAACAGGGGGATTATGCAGCTTGGAAGGACTTAATTAGACTTAAACATGTTTACTTATCTGGGAGGAGGATGGAGATTGGGAATGGCAGGGCAACTGACTTCTGGTATGACCAATGGCTTAGGGATCTCCCCCTTTGTGAGAGGTTCCTAGATCTGTTTGATATTTGTAATCAGAAAATTGGTACTGTTAGAGAAATGTCGGATGGGCTGGTTGTTTACCTTTAGAAGATGGATGTCACCTGTCTTGGCATCGCAGTGGGGGGACTTGAGAAATCTACTAGCTTACGTTTCCCTTAATGATAAAAAAGATAAGCCTAAATGGAAATACACCGAATCTAGGGTGTTTACTATCAAATCCTTATATAACAAACTTGCTGATGTAGGTCCGGATAGATCATTTAGGCATCTATGGAAAGCTCATCTACCACTCAAAATTAAAATTTGGCTTTGGTTGATTTGGCATAATGCTATTGCTACTAAGGATAATATGAAAAGGAGGAAATGGGTGGGAAGCTATATTTGTCAGTTCTGTCCTGGAGAGGAAACGATTAACCATTTGTTCTTTAGTTGCCTAGCTGCAATATATATATGGAGTGACATTGCCTCTTGTTCAGGTGCCCCCTCTTTTCCATCTTGTTTTACCCAGTATTTTTGGTGGATTGGGCGGTTTCTTCCTTTTGGATACAATATTCACATTGTTTGTGTTGCTGCCTTATGTTGGGCCTTATGGAAAACTAGGAACAATGCTTGTTTTGAAGGAAAGCTGGTATCTTCCCCTTTGGGATTGATTTGTTACATGTGTAATTTTCTTCGATATTGGGCAGGCCTTCAAGATGAGCGAGACAAGAATGTGTTGGTTGAGGGTATGGATCGTCTGCAGAAGATGGCGACTCAAGTCCACGAGATGGCCAGGCCAGTCTCGTCCCGAAGGATTGAGGAAGATCATGTGGAGGATGACAGTAGCTCCTCTAAAATTTGATGGGGTTTGGCTCAAACAATGTCTTCTCGTGCTGGCTGCTGGTAGCAAGTGTGGCAGGAAAAAAGCAAAAAGTAGCTTCAATCCTTTCTTCTCTATGATCAGGCGATCGCCTTGATACTACTATTGTGTTTATGTCTAGATGAACCTTGTTTTCTCTTTATCTAGGTAGTATTGTTATTTTGGTTTAAGACAATTGTTCTATTATCTGATGGTAATGAAACCCGGCTCATTGGAGTCATATGGAAAAAAAACACGAAGAGAAGGAAAATTTACACCTTATGTGAAATGGCGAGATTAAGCTAATCCTAAAAGAAATTTCAAACAAACGATCATGTGAGATCAATTTGAATAAATTCATTAAAATAAATTCAAAACTTGGACATAAAATTAAAGATTTATGGACAGTTAAATTAGGAACCTATTATCAGAATGGAATCACATCGTCGAGCTATGGAGCCAAACAACTCTCTGCATGCTCACGTATGGAGCCACCGACGCCTGGCCCTGGAAACTGTCAATCTGAACATTCACGCTCGCTGGCCACAACACGGAGGCAAATCAACCGGTTTTTGGCTCCGCTCTTTTGAAGTGATGCAGCCTATCAATTCCGCCCTAAGCGATCAACTATCTATACTGTTGTGAAACAGCGTGTGACTAAGCGAGGCAAATGTAGCTGACAATGAGGTCCAAGTTTCCCAGGAGGTTACTTCTTTCACAAAGCCTCTCACGCTCTCATGATGGTCTTTACTGGGAGCAGGAATATGACCGAATGGAAGGGGAAACCGAGTGCACAACTTAAATCCAGACTCTTCCACAAACCATGTATCAACCCACGAATCCACTCAACATCTTTCTCAGAACTTGAAAATAGAATTAAAACTCATAGATGGTTGGGTAGCATCCCAAGTTCAAACCGCACTGTATTTCCGCATCCTTAGCAACCAGTTGAAATCTCGGTTGCAGTTCACCTGCCAATCCACGAGACCAAGCCTAACTATATGCATGTCATCATCTTCGCAGCAAGTTAAGATACGAATTACTGGTCGTTCTACCGAAGTAAGCCCAGGGTGGCACAAAAATGGCCTGTCTTGTCTTTTGATCTATACACATGGCACTGCTATGGAGTACTGAGATAACAGGTTGTCCCGCTTAACATGCAAAAAACTCTTCCAACGCATTTCCAACTAATGCCTTGTTTCTTCTTCATCTTCATTGTTTTCCTCTGTTTGAGACCCCAGCTTCATGATGTCTTCCACACGGATCTTTCCTTCTGCATACACAGAAAAATATGGTCAGAGGAAACGTGGGGAAAACTGGCATGCATTATCAAGAACAGAGTGGGATGTACCTTTGTCTTTAGAAAGGTTGCTGATAAGCTCTTGGACGCCTTCCTTCCCTATGGTGTCCTTGAGATAAGCCGCTGCCGCTGCTACTTCCTCAGGAGTCACTTTGCCATCATGATCCCTTTGAAGGTACAAACAGGATCAGCATATATGTTGACGAAAACATGCTCCAAGTGCAACCCAATATATCTTAATAGAATAACATATACTGCATTGCATAAATTGAAGAATTGAGTCTGAGCTAGCAATATTTCCCATGTACTCCCTCTGTTTCATAATATAAGATGTTTTAGCTTTGTGAACATAATGTAACTAAACGCCTTTTAGTGTGTACGTTCGGGGAGGTTCACTCCAAATCTACACACCAAAAGGTGTCTAGATACATTACCTTCACAAACCTAAAACATCTTATATTTTGAAACGGAGGGAGTATCTTGCTCTAGTCAAACCATAAGAAATAGCTCAACTAATGCTTTAACTTTGACTTCCACATAAACAATGAATGTGAATCATAGTAATACTGATATTTACCAGTAGCACAATGCACTAGATGAATAGCATCCAATATGAAACGACTTGAAAATTATGCAATTTACATACCTATCAAGCAGTTGCCAGCGGTTCCCGATTTGTGCATCCACATCATCAATCTCCTTTTCTAGTTCCTGAAGCATAGCATCAACCTAGTCCAGACCAAAAATATATGTCAACAACAATTGCATAAAGTATATCAAAACTGAACTAACACGGTAAACTAAAGTTCAAAACTGAAATTTCAGAATGTGAATGCTGATATCTTAGACTTCAATCTGAACTAACACGGTAGCCAGCTGGTATAGTATAACTCTGTTGATGTTAGTTCGGCGTTTTGATCCCAAACGAACATGTAAAGATGGAAATGCAATCAAGCAGATGTCAACAGTATATGCATGCTAGGACCCGATCAAAGTTGACAGATTTAAGATACAGTTATGATGAAGAGATATGTTTGTTCCGCCTATGATGTCCAACTAACAAGGCAATGGAACCAGGTCTACTAGGCCGTATACTGGAATTATGTACCAACGCCGACCAAAAAAAACAAGCAAAAGGCCAAGATGCAAGGCTGATCACCACCATGTAATCGTTTCAAGGTGAGAAGCATTTCAATACCTTGCAAACTAGTACTACCTCCATTTCGGGGGTAGTAGCAAGCAAGCAAATAATAACAATTTCTGTAAATGCTAATCAATAGAATAGGCAAAGCTTTTGCCTCATTCAAAAAAAAAAGGAAAACGACTTAGATCATTAGATGTGTCCATACCCCATTAGCTGACAAATCCTCAAGTGATGAAACAGTTTCAACTCCCTCCATTCCAAACTAAAAAATCTATATAGTATGAAAGTATATTTGCATGATGAATCTAATAAAACTAAATTGGTTTTGTACAGGTTGATATACTTTTCTTATATATCAACTTGGTCAAACTTAGAAGTAGTTCAACTTAGGACAAACCCACAAATTCAATTATTTTGGAACAGATGGAGTACTTAAGCTTCTCAGAAGTAGGGCAAGAAGCGAGTAAACAGCAGACTAAAGCAAATATATGGCGTACCAATATATCCAGAGAGTTATGCGCTTTGGCTTTACATGCATCGAAGAACACGTACCTTGTCAATCAGCGCTGAAGAGACCTTTTCTTCTGCAGCAACCTCTTCAGTGTCATCTGACTCCTCTCTAGCAGCCTTATATGCCTTCTTAGCTTCTTCTTCACCCTCTGTGCCTTCTCTTTCAAGCATGGAGTTATACAGTTTTATCTGCATTCCACAAAAATAAGACCTACTAAGTCTCCACAGTACAGCACTAGCGTATAGGCAACAAGTAAAGATTGCTGTATGGATAATTGTCCCTCTGACTCCACTTTGCAGTTTCACTTTTAAATCATACCTCCTTGTTGACAAGGCTCAGGAACTCTTGACGCTCCTTGCTGACAGACTGCAATATAAGTAGTTATGGCATTATTACTGTGAATATGGTATTAATTGAAATTATAGACGACTAGGATCATACCGATGCAGATGCTAGCACAGCCAATGCTCGACTAATATTACAGAGCTGTTCCTTGTCATGTTTTGCTTCTCTCAGTTCTTGTTCTTCTCTAGCAGTAGGCTCGGCCATTTCCTTTAAAGCTAAATCTTCTTCAGCAGCCTCCTTTTCTTTGAAATCTGATTTCTCTTCCTTCTTTTGTTTTGCCTTCTCTTCTTTCTCTTTCTTCTTCTCTTCCTCCTGAATATTTTCATAAACAAAGCATTAAAATAACTTGATATCAGTTTAGTGTTATCAGCATCATGCTAAAGTTGAAGTAAACAAGTAACAGTTCAGTGTTTAGGCAGCAATTCAGGACTATACAGAATTAATAAAAATGGGTAAGAGCATTAAACTTAGAACCAAACAATTGGGAACAGTTCAATGTTATGTGGCTGCTATAAGCCAACTCCCCGCCAGCCGCCGATGTATCACAGAAGCTGGTCAGGGAATGCCACACAATCCAGAGTTTTCCATACACAACTTTCTAATGCTTTGAACTGCTCCATCTCTACCAGATGAATTGCTCAAAAGGTCATTTGGCTATTTAGATAAAAAAAAACTAGTGATAATTATTATAGGCTAAATCAGCAGAAACTTATGTGATTATCGTGAAATCAGTACAATTATAATCATCACAAATTAGGAATGGACATTAGATCAACATATAAACAGGCTCTCATAACCATAGGAGCATTGATACAATTCCACTCTAGCCAGACTACGGATCCTTTCAGATAAGCCTAGCCCAAACAAACAGGACTAATACACTTTTCCTCATTAGGTGTGAATCTTGAAGTGGTACAAATAAGATGATATGTTGATAGCTGAGAAGTAACTAATACAGACATATCACATCAAGAGTTCAGACAAAAATTTATTTTCAGAGCAACATTTCAGCTTTATGCTGTTTCTACTAGATATCTTCCAGTTTTACCATGGAATAGCACAATCCATATGTGCATGAGTGGACATGATAGCTTCCATACCCATGTGTACAAGCACAAATGTATTTCCACTTCTTAATACATCTATTGCATGAGAGAGCAGGTGAGACTATCAAGGTCAAATCATGAGAACAATGGCATCACAGGATATTAAGTTTTACCATGGAATAGCACAAACCATATATAACTTTTCTTAATATGTCTATTGCATGAGAGAGCATTAACATTGATAGGCAAGACTATCAAGGTCAAATCATGAGAACAATGGCATCGCAGGATATTAAACTACCATTCATACATTCCAAGATCTGAGGCAATGTAGAGTGCATACGTGCCATGGGGTATCAGGAAAAAAACAAAGTACATCAGACGAATGTGTTTCTGTAATAACAAGAGATGGAAGTTCATGAAATCAAGAGCAGATGCCCCACTCCACTAAAAATGTAAATACAAGCACGGGACACATAATACAACATACAAATTCTTAATATCAATGGTACCTCTATATAGTACGTCTATATAGTGAACCATCCAATTGATGTGTAAATACCTTGATAAGTTCTTCCTGCATCTCAAGGAACTCCAGTTTTCTCCTCCTCTCAGAAACTGAATCTTCAGATGGCAATACCGTCCCAACTGTATCCACAACTTCATCTGGCAAAGAAGACAATGTTGCTACAACAGCGTCCTCGGGTTTCATTCTCCCAGACAGGGTAAAAGCCCTGACAGCATTAGCAGATATGAATAAGGACATAAGCGCAAACAGAGAGATGTTTTAGCTAGTAATAATATATCAAAAAACTACCTTGAAAGTATGAGAAGGGAAGATGGCACCGCATGATTAAGTGAGAGATCCAACCAGTCCCGTAGCTGGACAGAAAAATGAAGTTGTAAGGAATTACTAGCACAGTTTAATATCCATTTAGAAGGTAGCAGTAAAAAAATTGAACACGAAGAAGTTATGACAAAAGGCAATGTAATCCAACTTAAGCTGTATTTAGTTCCAATTGGAAGCTAAGTAATGAATATTCCTTTCCTTAAACAGTGCTTCGGGATAAACTAATATAATGGGAGCACACGAAACTAAGAACTAACAAATAAACTGTAATACACCAAGAACAAGCAACTACTAGGACAGGTATTAGGGGACAATGGCACTGAATAGCAGATAGATGTACTTACAGTCAGCAAAAGCAACAAAACAAACAGGTATTCCCCTGAAATTGTGTGTGTATCATCGCAATAATGTTAGCAAACCTGTTGACGCATTTCTTCTGTTGACCGCAGACCAAGGTGACCACGTTCACGGCAGGCTTGCCGTAGCTCCTCTTCAGAAAGGGACTCGACACCCTCCGCTTGAATCATTTTATCATCATTCTTAATGCTGCATAGATTATAGTATCAATACAAAGAAAAGGAGTAATATTTTACACTACGAATAAAAAATTAATGTCACATTGCATTGAAGAATCAAGACTGGAAGTGAATGTCAAAAGCAGCAAGCCAAAGGGCAAATGTACTTGCAAATCCAATAAACAAAGAGTTATATAGGTCTTATAAATACAGTAAATAAACATAGATGCTAAATGTTAAGTACTGTCTGACTCAAGCATATGTTAAATCTATTCAAATGTAGATACAATTGACACGATTTCTGACGTCTAATAAGCTGCAGGTCCAGCAAACTACTATGTGTTTCCTCTTCGTGTATGGATTAACAGTTAACTGTTGCAAACTATTGCTCAAATTACTTCATTTGCTTTACTAGTACTCCCTCCGTTTCAAAATATAAGATGTTTTAGCTTTGTGAAGCAAATGTATCTAGACTACTTTTAGTATATAGGTTCACTCATGTTTGGAGTGAATCTACACACTAAAACAGGTCTAGATACATTCTTTTCACAAACCTAAAACATCTTATATTTTGAAACGGAGGGAGTAGAAGCATACACACAAATTATAATAAGGACGATTGTCCGATGAGATCTGAAAAATGGTAAAAAAGAACTGGTCCCCGTCATGGGTTTATCACCAACATTGGCTGTTCCACTGATATATACGCGTCACAGAATAATGCTTAGCTGCAACAGATGCAAGCTAATTAACACTCTAAGTTTCAAATTTCCATACATGTCGCTTCTACTTCAGCAATTGCAAAGTGTATTTTTGACTTCTCACAACTAAGTACTTACTCTCGTAGTTTTTTGCGAAGCATGAACCTCAAGTAATGATCTGTACCAAAAGGCCGAATACCCATATACTTGCACATATTTACCAAGCGAGCTCTGCAAAAAATAATGATAAGCTCTGGTATAATTTTTTACCTAAATTTACAAGAATATTCAAGGTTGAAGTAATGAGTAACCTGTTCATGTTATCCAAAGTCAACTCATCATTAAACAACTTCGCAAAGCCCAAGATCTCATCATTAGATACACGTTCACCTTTCCTAACCTGATTGGAATTATGTAGATTATCCAAAGAATTAATAGAAGAGAGAAGTTCCTAATAGACATTTCAAAACATATTGACACATTGAATTGTATAGAGAGAGCTGATAGCGATACCTTGTTTAAAAATTCGTCCAGATCTTCAGCTGTCTGTTTTGTTTCTCCACTACGTGATGTTTGAACTTCCTTAGCCATTTCTTTTGCTGTATCTTGCAAGAACTTTGCATACTCCATCCTTGCTTTCAGTTTCCTTTTCAATGCTTCCTGCACAGGAAAGTGAGCTACATTCTTTAGACAATCAATCAATCTTCAAAGTAATAATATTGGTGCATTCATACAAATAAAACTAGGAGGCTGATTCAAACATGCTACACAAAAATCTGTAGTATCAGCAGACACAGAAGACAACAGGGTAAACAGGCCATGGAATCATAATGATACTGCAGTGCACATATAACAGTGAGAGATCAGGCAAATAACCTGTGTCATATGTTCTGACATGCATACACACCATCAGTGGCATAACAGCATGCTAAGGAATACAATGCCAGTATAATGATACTAACGCATTTAGTAATTCAAGTGGTTACATCACAAACCTCCTCTTTCATCTTGTCTTGGAAAGTCGATGGCAGCATATTTGGAAACAACTTGAGAAACACTGGCAGTAGGAATTCCATGAATGGGACAACAATGAACACAGCAACAGGTACCAGCCTGAAGATATCTGCTGTTGTACGGGTGAGCTGTTGCCTCTCTCTTCTTGAAAGACTCTTTCCGCTAGCAAGTTTCACCAGCAGTCTTGATGAAATCCTAACATCTGCCCAGAGCAGCTTTGTTCCTAGCCAGTAATGCTGCAGTGTGGAAATGAATTCATCTTTCCCATGCTTCAGTTTTGTAGCCCAGTCAGCTCTACACAAATAAACAGAATAGATAAGTTTTATATGTTTAAAAGTTACAGGAAATGGGGCAAAAAACTAAGTCTTAAGATCAAAAGGTTTGAGCACAAAGGAAAAGAATTTTAACCTGCTCATTGAAGCAACAGCTCGAAGAGCCGGGCCAATACCCAGAAGCCTTGCCCAGAATTTTTTTATGATTGACTGGTCAGATTTCAGCAAATCTTGTACCTGCTTGGCTTTGGCTTTAGCTTTTGCCGTGCTTAGGCCTTCCACAGCCTGATCACATTCTTCTGGGGATGCCTCTTTTTTCCTTTTTTCCTGATTTTGGTCATCACTCTGCTCTTCATTATCCAACTTAGGTTGCCCAGCAGTAGCAGTTGATAATCTGCGAACTGACTGCAACAAACCTCTAGCTCCCAAAGGCAGTGCAAATTCATTCCTTCCAGTTCCATAACCATAGAGAGAAATCACATGAGTTGGACGTCGCAAAAGCCCATTATCAGAACCTAGCAGACCCCCCTTCGCCAAATTGACACTATACTGCTCCTTCTCAGACTCTGAGTCCCCTAAGCTTTGCTCAAGAAATTGCTGTGCAATTCTTGACTCAGGCTTGAAACCAAATGTTCCATGCTGAAACGAAGAGGAGGAAGACGAGAGGATAGGTGTGTTGACATGATCAAAGAGATACTTTCTTCTCCTAATGATCGCCCTTGAAGCCATGCTTGGTTGCTGCTCACTTTCCCAATGGGAAGGCAAAGCTCATGTCTTGTCAGGCAGAACCCTGAAGAGATCAGACTAAACCATAAGCACAAACTCACATTCACATGTAAAAGGGGCATAAAGGACAAATTACAAAAGAAAAAAAGTAGTATATATTAAGACTACCACTCAACCACCACCATAGAAACACACATCATACTACCAGACACAATAGTCAATTCATTTCAAGGCATCCTAGGTCATTGCGCTGATCTAACAAAAGAATAGTCAGGTCTCCAGGATTTCCTCAGATATGATGGTCAAGAAATTCCAGCACAGTGAGTTCCAGGACAAGATTCTGAAGCAATCATGAATTAACAGTAAATCCGATTGAGACACGGTTGCACTAAGGAAACAAACTATGTTCTTTTAACTCCCAACTCTACTAATAAACATAGAATTAGAGAAATAGCAGATAGACTATTTTCAGCAGCAGATCATTTCCCCCTTTGAACTAATTTTGCTGCAAAATGGTCCGTGAATTGAACAAAACGAACATGAGGGCTACCAAGAGATAAAAGCAAACTGTACATAAATATAAGGCGGTGATAGTTTAGTTCAACAACCAGCAGCAGTTCACTTCAAAGCAACTGAGATTAGGTAAGCTCCACAGTATAATAGCAATACGTGCAGTTCATTTTGTATATGTGGCTCGCAATGCCCAAACCTACAATTGTGCCAAACAATAGGAAGGATCAATGCAACTTATTCCTCGATGGAGCTATGAAGGTTGTCTGCAGCAATAGTCTCTTGAGGAAAAATTTAAAAGCTAAGAAAGGAGGCTCTCCGCATCCTAAGCTGGTTCAAGCAATTTGTATCCTGACTTCATTGGAGTGGTAGACGAAGTGTAAGTTTCAAATACTAGACATGTTTCTCCCAACCATTGGACCATAGGTGATTGAAATGTCAAGGTTCCTAGTCATGGTACTCCTAAACATACAATTGCCACAACACACATAACCCATGTTATCAGCATTTTTTGGGTCCAGCCAAAGGCATCCATCTATCTAAACTGAGATATGAGTTATAAGTGATGCTGCCACTATCGAAATGGCTGCATTCATAGAAATGAACCCAACCCATTAAACATGATACCACAGTCATATTATAACGATGATCCGCCAGTGTCATGTGACCAGTGACCATTTGACCTGCACCTAAAGCTCCATAATAGATGTTGCATTACCATATTTGACCCTACAGCCAAAACAGCATCAAATGCTTCATCTTCACATTAGCATGTTAAATTCAACATGTCATGACATGTTTCAACCAATAAAACAAATCATAGGCCAATGACAACCTAGTAAGGTACATCAGATGTAGCATGCCATCCAATTCCACTTCTTTTACCAACAAAACCACTATAGGACAACAACTAAGGGAGTGCATTAGGTTTAACATGTCATCATACATAGCGCACAACTGAAAATACCAACAAAACGTGGCAGGATTTTTCTCATAGCATCATTTTGAACGTGGCCTGAGCATAAATAAGGCACACGCGCGCACTTACCACATGGCAAGAGTGGTAAGAAATCTCAAACCCCTTATTCCGAACAAAAAGTTGCACAAGCACTTGGGGCCGAAACAGGATCCATCACGAGAAAATAATCATGGACAAACAGAGCAAGCGAGTAGTTAGAATGGACAAACCAAGCCACAAGCGTCACAACAAATAGGCATCTGCGACAAACTACCCGCACGAGCAAGTTCACGAACACCGCCAAAACCCTAAACATCGAACAGTCGATGTCTCATGGAGTTTACCCGCACAAGCATGAGTACGAACATGGCCCGAACCCTAGCTTCTGACCCCACGCCGATGTAACTCTGGCGTCTCAGATTGGTCACACGAAATGGAAGGAAACAGAAGCAAAAGGCGGCCATAAGCAGAACCATGGAGAGGATGGAGGAAAGGGGAGGAGGGGAAGGGGGGGGGGTCTTCACCTCCACGGACTAAGAGGCGCGCCGGAACGCCGTCCGCCGGTCGTCGTTGGGGGAGAGGAAAGGAAGGAAGGGCCGGGAGCTCGCAGGAACAGTCGAGGCCTCGAGGGGAAAAGAAAGGGAGCGGCGGCGTAAATGGGGGTGGAAATGGGAGTCTGGGCGAATGCGCCGTACAGGCCAGGTTGCGCCGTCCGGACCGGGCTGTGTAGAAACGAGTGGTTTTCCTATGGGCCTGGTCCTGGCCCAGGTAGTAGTGGAGTATCCCGAACAAAGCAAAGCCCTTTTTCAAATTGCCATCGCATTTAGAAAAAACTAGCCGCGCGTACTCCCCCTCTCCTCACGCGCCTCCAGCCTAGCACATGGGTCGGAACACCGTCACCGACACCGACAACGGAGAGGAAGATGAAGGCGACGGGCAGACCTCACCAACGACGTGGACAATACGGCTAGTCGTGGTGTTGACGACACATGCGATGAAGAATCTGAACTTGGTGGTGGGGTAGGGGTTTAGAGGGATGGACGGCCAGCGGGGACCTCATTGGAGATGAGGATGACGTTGTTGGTCGCGCCGTCACCGGCGGAGGCAAGGAATATGAAGGGTTTCGTAGCATAGTAAATCAAAATTTTCTACGGATGCGAACGGGGAAAGCCAAAATCTAATCTAGGAGATGCAAACAACAAGGGGGAATAGATGAGATCTTCATACCCTTGAAGATTCGCACAGCGAAACGTTCGACGGAACATGGATGATATAGTCGTACTCGCTTCTCCTCCTCGCGATCTGATCCGATCTAACACCGCAAGTGGCGATGCCTCTGAGAGATGCACACGTGCGGCACCTCGACGTCTCCTTCTTCCTCGGTCCAGCAAGTGGGGTGGAGAGATGGATTGGATCTACAATGCGACGGCGCGGTGCAAGCGGTGGAGAGTTTCTGCGGCAGGGCTTCGCCTACGCGTAGTCGGGAGGGAGAGAGAGAGGAGGGGCAGTAGGGCGGCTAGGGTTGAGGAGGAGGTGTGGGAGGGGTGCACCCCCAGCCCTTTTTATATAGAGGGGTGGGCGGCTAGCCCTTGCCCCTCCCCCAAGCCCTAGGCTGGTGGCCAAAAGAGGGAGGAGTGGGGGCAAGTTCCCCCCCCTTCTAGAAGCTCCCCTAGGGTTTCCCTAGGGTTTGGCCGGCTGGGCCCTATGGGGCCTTGTGCCCCTGGCCCAATGCGGCCAGGGCACTCCCTCATAGGCCCGTGCCCCCTCCCGACAAGTGGGGCCACGTTGGTCCCACTCCAGAAGGTTCTAGAAGCTTTCGGTACAATACCGATTAACCCGAAACAATTTCGAACTCCAAAATCTGCTTTGCCTTATATGAATTTTATTCTCCGGACCATTCCGGAACCTCTCGTGATGTCCTGGATCTCATCCGAGACTCCGAACAAAAACTCATAAAACAATTATCCAATCTATCCTAGCGTCGACACACGTTAAGTGTGTGACCCTTCGGGTTCGAGAATATGCAGACATGATCTTCTATCAATAATCAACAACGGGGTCTGGAAACCCATATTTACTCCCACACATCCATCGATGATCATATCGGATGAACCACGATGCCAGGATTCAATCAATCCCATATATATATTCCCTTCGTCGCGCGATATTTTACTTGCCCGAGATTCGATCGTCGGTACCGTTATACCTAGTTCAATCTCGTTCGCAGCAAGTACTTTACTCGTTCCGTAATCCGATATCACTTTGTGATTAACTCCTTAACCACGTGCTTGCAAGCGGTGTTGATATCGATTACCGAGTGGGCCCGAAGTATATCTCTCCGACTTGGGAGGGACAAATCCCATCTCGATACATACAACCCAACAGGTACTTTCCGATCACCTGAGAGACACCTTTATGATCATCCTCTCATAGGATGACGTTTGATGACCTCAAAGCTTTCATCTGATACCAGGGAGTTGCATTATCTCATGGTCTAAGGAATACAATATTTGACATAAGAAAAGCTTCGCAAAGACGAACACGATGACACGATCTAATTGCTCCGCTTAGTTTGGGTCTGTCCATCATATCATTCTCCCAATGATATGATCTCATTATTAATCGACAACTCATGTATATGGTTAGGAAACCTTAACCATCATTAATCAATGAGCCAGTCCATAGAGGCGTACTAGGGACACGGTGTTGTTCACAAACCACACAAGTATTAAAGTTTTCGCTTAATACAATTCTATCATGGAATATAAACTTTATCATGGACAAGAATTATAATAATAACATCCTTATTATTGCCTCTAGGGCATAATTCCAACAGTCTTCCACTTGCACTAGAGTCAATAATCTAGTTTATATCTAGCAACAATCTAACACCCATGGCACTAAGGTGTTGATCATGTTTTGCACGTGGAAGAGGTTTAGTCAATGGATCTGCGACATTCAGATATGTATGTACTTTGCTAATCTTCAGATCTCCATCTGCTATATAATCTCGGATTATATGAAACTTGCGGTTGATATGCTTGGTCTTTGGATGATATCTTGGTTCCTTAGCCAGTGCTATGGCGCCAGTGTTGTCACACAATATCTCTAGTGGGTCCAAAGCGCTTGGAACCACGCCAAGCTTAGTGTTGAAGTTCTTGATCCAAACTCCTTCACTTGACGCTTCTGCAGCAGCCATGTATTCCGCTTCTACTGTAGATCCCGCAATAACGCTTTGCTTGCAGCTTCTCCAGCTCACAGCTCCTCCATTCAAAATACAAACGTATCCTGTCTGAGATTTAGAATCATCCTTGTCGGTGTCGAAATGAGCGTCGACGTAACCTTTTACGACGAGTTGTTCATCACCTCCATAGACCAAGAACATTTCTTTAGTCCTATTCAAGTACTTTAGGATGTTCTTCACGGTTGTCCAGTGTTCCACTCTTGGATCACTTTGGTACCTGCTCGTCAAACTAAGAGCATTGGACACATCCGGTCTAGTACACAGCATGACATACATGATAGAACCTATGGCCGAGGCATAAGGCACTTTGCTCATAGCTTCCCTATCATTTACCATAGCTGGACACTGAGCCCTGCTCAATATCTTACCTGACAACATAGGCGCTGAACCTTTCTTTGCCTTATCCATTCTAAACCTTTTCAGAACTTTGTCTAGGTATGTACTTTGGCTTAAAGCTATCAGGCGTCTTTGTCTATCTCTATAGATTTTGATGCCCAATATATAAGCAGCTTTCCCTAGGTCTTTCATTGAAAAACATTTGTTCAAATAACTCTTCACGTCGTTAAGCATGTCAATGTCATTTCCAATAATCAATATGTCATCCACATATAGTACCAGAAATGTCACTGAGCTCCCACTCACTTTCTTGTAGATACAAGCTTCATAGCAATTTGGAACAAATCCAAAGCTCTTGATCACTTGATCAAAACGAAGGTTCCAACTCCGAGATGCCTGTTTCAGTCCATAAATGGAACGCTGAAGTTTGCATACTTTATCAGCAACCTTAGGATCGACAGAACCTTCGGGTTGCATCATATACAACTCTTCATCAATGTTGCCATTGAGGAACGCGGTCTAGACATCCATATGCCATATTTCATAATCATGAAACGCAGCAATTGCTAATAAAATTCGAATGGACTTAAACATCGCTACAGGAGAGAAAGTCTCATCGTAGTCAACACCTTGAACTTGTCGAAAACCTTTCGCGACAAGTTGTGCTTTATAGACGATAACATTACCATCCGCGTCCGTTTTCTTCTTGAAAATCCATTTGCACTCAACGGCCTTTCGGTCGTTAGGAGGGTCCACCAAAGTCCATACTTGGTTTTCGCTCATGGATCCCAATTCGGATTTCATGGCCTCTAGCCATTTCTCAGAGTCTGGGCTCATCATTGCTTCCTCATAGTTCACAGGTTCACTGTCTTCTACTAACAAGACAGTCAAGACAGGGTTGCCATACCACTCAGGAGGGGCACGCGACCTTGTCGACCTGCGACGTTCAGTAGTAGACCGAAGCTTCATGATCCTTGTCATTAGCTTTCTCTATTGTCAGTGCAGGCGGCACTGGAACAATTTTAGGTGTTGCGCTACTCTCCAACTCAAGAGAAGGTTCAACAACCTCATCTAGCTCTACTTTCCTTCCACTCACTTCTGTCGAGAGAAACTCCTTCTCAAGAAAGGATCCGTTCTTAGCGACAAACACTTTGTCTTCGGTTCTGTGATAGAAGGTATACCCAATAGTTTCCTTAGGGTATCCTATGAATACGCTTTCTCCGCTTTGGGTTCGAGCTTGTCCGGCATCAACTTCTTGATGTAAGCTTCGCATCCCCAAACTTTAAAAAACGACAACTTAGGTTTAGCACCAAACCACAGTTCATACGGTGTCGTCTCAACGGATTTAGATGGTGCCCTATTTAAAGTGAATGCAGCGGTTTCTAATGCATAACCCCAAAATGATAACGGCAAATCAGTAAGAGACATCATTGATCGGACCATATCTAATAGAGTTCGATTCCGGCGTTCATACACACCATTGCACTGTGGTGTTCCGGGTTGCGTGAGTTGCGAAACGATTCTGCTTGCTTTAAGATGCGTGAGAAAATCATAACTCAAATATTCACCTCCATGATCGGATCGTAGAAACTTAATTTTTCTGTTACGATGGTTCTCCACTTCATTCTGAAATTCCTTGAACTTTTCAAATGTTTCAGATTTATGTTTCATCAAATAGATATACCCATATCTACCTAAGTCATCGGTAAAAGTGAGAAAATAGCGATATCCACCGCGCGTCGAAACACTCATTGGTCCGCATACATCGGTATGTATGATTTCCAACAAGTCCGTTGCTCGCTCTATCATACCGGAGGACGGGGTTTTGATCATCTTGCCCATGAGGCATGGTTCGCATGTGTCAAATGATTCAAAATCAAGAGACTCCAAAAGTCCATCAGAATGGAGCTTCTTCATACGTTTTACACCAATATGACCTAGACGACAGTGCCATAAATAAGTAGTATTATCACTATCTACCTTGCATCTCTTAGCCTCAATGTTATGGATGTGTGTTTCATCCCTTTCGAGATTCAGAAGAAATAAACCATTCATAGCAGGTGCATGACCATAAAAGATGTTACTCATATAAATAGAACAACCATTATTCTCAGATTTAAATGAATAACCGTCTTGCAATAAACACGACCCAGATATGATGTTCATGCTCAACGCAGGCACATAATAACACTTATTGAGGTTTAAAACTAATCTCGAAGGTAAAACTAAGGAGAGCGTGCCGACGGCCATCACATCAACTCTTGATTCGTTGCCAACGCGCATCATCACCTCATCTCTCGCTAGCCGTCGTCTAGTCCGTAGTTCCTGTTTCGAGTTGCAAATATTAGCAACTGAACCAGTATCAAATACCCAGGCACTACAACGAGGGCTAGTAAGGAAAACATCAATAACATGTATATCAAATATACCTTTGATGGTGTCAGCCTTCTTGTCCGCTAAGTACTTCGGACAATTGCGCTTCCAGTGACCCTTGTCCTTGCAATAGAAGCACTCAGTGTCCGGCTTAGGTCCAGACTTGAGCTTCTTCTCAGCAGGGGCAACACGCTTGCCGCTGCCCTTTTTGAAGGGCTTCTTTGCACCCTTACCTTTCTTAAAGCTGGGGGGCTTGTTGACCATCAACACATGATTATCCTTCTTGATGTCCACCTCCGCAGCTTTCAGCTTAGCGAAGAGCTCGGTGATCGTATCAGTGGAACCAATCTGATTATGAGTAACTACAAAACTTTTGTAGCTAGGAGGGAGTGATTGCAGAACCCTGTCAATCTTGAGCTCCTCTGGAATCTTGCAGTCCAGTTGCTCAAGGCGTTGAGTGTAGCCCGACATCTTTATGGCGTGCTCACTAACGGAACTCCCTTCCTCCATCTTGCAGTTAAAGAATTTCTCAGAGATTTCATATCTCTCAGAACGGGCCTGAGTCTGAAACATAGTTTTCAGTTCCTCAAGAATCTCAAAGGGCCCGGGGTAATCTTCGAAACGATTTTGAAGGTCCGATTCCATAGCAAACAACATGGTGCTCTTAATCACGCCATAATCATCTTTATGCGACTGATAAACAACTTTTATCATCAGCCGACGCATCTACAGCAGGGGCGTCACCTAGCGCATTCTCAAGGACGTAGTCCTTTTGTCCGCCAGCGAGAATGATTCTCAGATTGTGGAACCAGTTGGTGAAGTTAGACCCATTGTTCCTAAACTTTTCTTTCTCAGCAAAAACATTGAAGTTGAAGTTGGACTTAGCCATTTGATCTACAATATTTGCAAGTACAAATTAGACTATGTTCATGATAACTAGTTCAACTTAATCAAATTACTAGATGAACTCCCACTAAATTCAACATCCCTCAAGTTGTTTAGTGAACATGATCCAAATTCACCATACCTAATCCGATGTTCACGAGAAGAGATGTGGTTTCAATGGTGGACAACGAAGTGTCGATCATATCATTCATATGACTCATGCTTAACCTTTCGGTTCATGTGTTCCGAGGCCATGTCTTTACATGCTAGGCTCGTCAAGTCAAACCCAAGTATTTCCGCGTGTGCAAAAACTGGCTTGCACCCGTTGTATGTGAACGTAGAGTTTATAGCACCTGATCATCACGTGATGCCTGAACACGACGAACTTTCGCAACAGTGCATACATGGGGAGAACACAGTTTTACCTTGATCTTTAAGTGAGGAATCACCTTATAATGCTACCGTCGCGATCTAAGCATAATAAGATACATAAAAGGATAAACATCACATGCATATAACTTTATGTGACATGGTATAGCCAATCTTCGCACAATGATCTCCATCTTGTGCGTGTCGGCATGATCTCCATCACTCCACCATGATTGCCTCCACCACGAATAGCAACTACAACTATTGCTAACTACTTAGCGATAAAGTAAAGCTATTACATGGCGTATAAGAAGTTGACACATAGGTCATATACAATTATAAAGACAACCATATGGATCCTGCCGGTTGTGTACTCATCGACATGCAAGGCGTGAAACATTACAAAACATTTTCATTGCATACAACATACACATCACATCTTGGGCCATACCATATCACAGAAAACACTCCATGCAAAAACAAGTTAGACGCCTCTACTTTGTTGTTGCATGTTTTACGTGGCTTATGGGAGTAACAAGCTAAGAACGATTCTTACCTACGGAAAGCCACAACGGTGATATTATGGTTGTCAAACTCCGGTGTAAATCCCATGACAATTATAGTGAGAGAAACTGGCATCCACCAGCCGCATGTGTGGAACAAGCCACATGTCAAGTGCAGAGCCGGTCTCGCGAACGACGTCGCGTAAAGTTGGCCTGGACCGCTTCGATCTCACTATCCCATGTCATAAGAAGTACACAAAAAGAGGCTTGAACCAGAAAACATCAACGCCCGCAACAAGCATGCTGTGTTCTACTCGTGAAACACATCTATGCATAGATCTAGCTCTGATACCACTTAAGGGTTTCGTAGCATAGTAAATCAAAATTTTCTACGGATGCGAACAGGGAAAGCCAAGATCTAATCTAGGAGATGCAAACAACGAGGGGGAATAGATGAGATCTTCATACCCTTGAAGATTCGCATAGCAGAACGTTCGACGGAACGTGGGTGATGTAGTCGTACTCGCTTCTCCTCCTCGCGATTTGATCCGATCTAACACCACAAGTGGCGATGCCTCTAAGAGATGCACACATGCGGCACCTCGACGTCTCCTCCTTCCTCGGTCTAGAAAGTGGGGTGGAGAGATGGATTGGATCTACAACGCGAGGGCGCGGTGCAAGCGATGGAGAGTTTCTGCGGCAGGGCTTCGCCTACGCGCAGTCGGGAGGGAGAGAGAGAGGAGGGGCAGCAGGGCGGCTAGGGTTGAGGAGGAGTTGTGGGAGGGGTGCGCCCCCAGACCTCTTTATATAGAGGGGTGGGCGGTTGGCCCTTGCCCCTCCCCCAAGCCCTAGGCCGGCGGCCAAAGGAGGGAGGAGTGGGGGGCAAGTTTCCCCCCTTCTAGAAGCTCCCCTAGGGTTTCCCTAGGGTTTGGCCGGCTGGGCCCTATGGGGCCTTGTGCCCCTGGCCCAATGCAGACAGGGCACTCCCTCATAGGCCCATGCCCCCTCCCGACAAGTGGGGCCACGTTGGTCCCACTCCGGAAGGTTCTAGAAGCTTCCGGTACAATACCGATTAACCCGAAACAATTCCGAACTCCAAAATCTGCTTTGCCTTATATGAATCTTATTCTCCGGACCATTTCGGAACCTCTCGTGATGTCCTGGATCTCATCCGAGACTCTGAACAAAAACTCATAAACCAATTATCCAATCTATCCTAGCGTCGAGACACGTTAAGTGTGTGACCTTTCGGGTTCGAGAATATGCAGACATGATCTTCTATCAATAATCAACAACGGGGTCTGGAAACCCATATTGACTCCCGCACATTCATCGATGATCATATCGGATGAACCATGATGCCAGGATTCAATCAATCCCATATATATTCCTTTCGTCGCGCGATATTTTACTTGCCCGAGATTCGATCGTCGGTACCGTCGTACCTAGTTCAATCTCGTTCACAACAAGTACTTTACTCGTTCTGTAATACGATATCACTTTGTGATTAACTCCTTAACCACGTGCTTGCAAGCGGTGTTGATATCGATTACCGAGTGGGCCTGAAGTATATCTCTCCGACTTGGGAGGGACAAATCCCATCTCGATACATACAACCCAACAGGTACTTTCCGATCACCTGAGAGACACCTTTATGATCACCCTCTCATAGGATGACGTTTGATGACCTCAAAGCTTTCATCCGATACCAGGGAGTTGCATTATCTCATGGTCTAAGGAATACAATATTTGACATAAGAAAAGCTTCGCAAAGACGAACACGATGACACGATCTAATTGCTCCGCTTAGTTTGGGTCTGTCCATCATATCATTCTCCCAATGATATGATCTCATTATTAATCGACAACTCATGTCTATGGTTAGGAAACCTTAACCATCATTAATCAATGAGCTAGTCCATAGAGGCGTACTAGGGACACGGTGTTGTTCACAAACCACACAAGTATTAAAGTTTCCGCTTAATACAATTCTAGCATGGAATATAAACTTTATCATGAACAAGAATTATAATAATAACATCTTTATTATTGCCTCTAGGGCATAATTCCAACAGAATAGACTAGAATTAACTAGGACCTTTAATGTCTTATATTTCGATATAGAGGGAGTACAAAGGATAAAACTAGGGATGCCAGATCAATAGCACACCTACAATAAATCGTCCCTTCCTAGGAAGTGGGATTAGTGGCAGTAGTACATGGTAAGGGCATCCGTAACCGATCTCCTAAAGTTTAGAGGAGTATACCTCCGGAGAAAACATAGAGTAGTAAAAATACTCCTCTAACAGATATCCGTTTCTAACCGAAGTACAAAACTTAGAGGAGTAAATCAGATGATCACCGCAAAATTTGATCAAATTTGACCGAACTTTGTTCGATTCAAACCGAATTTGAAACCTACTTTTTCATTTACTTTAATTTGTACATATTACACCTATCGGTCGAGTTTCGCTAAATTCAACCGGATTTCAAATAAACCTAACCTAATCATCATCCCACTTGAAGGAGGAGGAGTCGTTGTCGAGCTCGATGACCGTCAGCGTTGTTGACGGGCCAGCAGAGCTGCCGACGTCCTTCTTCCTCACCCTGGATGACACCGGAGCTGTCGACGGCCCCGCAGCATCGGCGACCCCCTTCTTCTTCGCCACGTCCGCCTTCCGCTTGGCCTCGATGAATTCGTCGAGCCACTCCTCCTCGACGAGCTCCGGGTTGAGACCGATGAGCGTTGCCACCACCGCCGCGTCGTGGCGCTCCGCCTCAAGGCGCTCGCGGGCCTCCGTGTCCTCCTAGCGCTCGCGGTCATAGACGAGTCGAAGGTCGGTCGGCTCCATGTCCGACACCGTGCAGCACCCTAGCGGGAAGTTGAGCTTGTCACAGTCAGAGCCATGGAGCTCGACTTTCTTCATGTCGTACGCTAGCGCCGCCTGCTCTGGCGACTGGAAGCCGCTGATCCATACCTTCCACTGGGTGTTGCGGTCGGCGGCACCGGCAAGTCGAGGGTGCCGACGGAGCGCCGGGGCTGCCGCCACTGTTTCAGGGGCGGTAATCGAAGAGGAGATTGGGGCGGGGAGAGGGAGCGACCCGGGCCTACGCCAGCGACGCACGCTGGGGATGGGTGGAGGGGATGGCCGGCGAGAGGATCCGGCCATCCGTGGTCTCTGGTGGTGGCTAGGGTGGAGGTGGTCGCCGGAGGTGGAGGAGAGGGTGAGGCGGAGTAGGTGTGAACACATAATCGATGAAGAAATCTTTTACTCATCCGCCACTCGGATGAGTAAATGTAGGAGTTGGCGGATCCAATAAGTAAAGAAAATTCTCCACTAAAGCATTTTGGGCTTCGGTTAGATCCGGTTAAAGGAGTAAAAGGGCATCCTTTACTTCTCCAACCGATTTTTTCGTCGGTTAGAGATGCCCTAAGCAGTTAAGAACTGCAAATCACACCCAGCGTACATTTTTTGGGAAAGGAGCATATATTAATATTAAAAGAAACCAATTATACTCAGCCTCTGCAATAACGCACTGCCCTAGCAGCCATACAGATGCACACGGACAAAAAAAAGAATTACAAAAAATGAAAAGTCCCGCTACAGTCTCTCATTCATTGAAACAGCAGTACTACCACCACCAAGATAGCATCATAAGTCCAACTTCTCCAAAAATGACGCCTCCAAGACGGGAACAGTGCACAAACACCGTCATCGCCTGATCAAAGACATAGGTTTTCATCCTGAAGAAAGTCCACGCTCTTAAAACAATACCTTCAACAAGGTCATTGTCAGGCACAACCAATTAAGGTCACACCCTGGGATTTCACCCTAAAATATAGGACCATGAACTTCTCTTGTACTGTCGCCCCCCGCTTGCATACCACTGCTCCTAGTCATGAGTCACCAAGCCAATTCATCATCACCACCCAGACTCAAACTACCATTGTCAGTCCTCGGATCTCGGCCTTCATGACATTCTCCGTCGGCACCATGGGACAAGAACATGCCCCATTATATTAACAGCCAACAGAGCTTCGAAGTGCTCCCTCTGAAACCAAACGGCCAGAGTAAAAACATGGGTGCGCATGACCAAATCCTAGTCGATCCAGCGATCTCTCGGCATATGCGCATTATGGAGTTCGCCGGCGAAGCCTTCTGGAACACGACGCTCCAGCCAGATCGATGACGACAGGCAACTGATAGATCTTCACCTAGGCGATGAGTAGGAACCCTAGGACCACCACCTTTTATTAAAGCCGAGCATGTAGAGAAGAAGACAAACCAGAAAGCCATCGCAGAACGTCATTGGCGTATCCATAACAAATCCTGGCCTAGATCTAAGGTCGAACTCGCGATCAGCGCTTCGACCCGATCCTTGTTGGAGATATGCCTAAGAGGCAATGATAAAGTGGTTATTATCATATCTTTATGTTTATGATAAATGTTTACATCCCATGCTATAATTGTATTAATCGGAAACATTAATACTTGTGTGTTTTGTAAACATGAAAGAGTCCCTAGTAAAGTCTCTTGTTAAACTAGCTTGTTGATTAATTGATGATCATGGTTTCTTGATCATGAACATTGGATGTTATTAATAACAAGGTCATATCATTAGGAGATTGATGTGATGTAGTTAAGCATAGTGATACGTCATAAACGTATCTATAATTTTTTATGCTCCATGCTTGTTTAGTATCAACTTTGTTATGTTTTGTCTACACTTTGAGGTATTTTTATACATTTTTTAGGACTAACCTATTAACAAGATGCCGCAGTGTCAGTTATCTGTTTTCTTCTGTTTTTGGTTTCAGGAAAGCTAGTAAGGAAATATTCTTGGAATTAGACGGGACAAAAGCCAAAATCAATATTTTACCGGAGCGAAGACGGAGTCAGAAGGGCAACCGAAGGGGGCCACGAGGTGGCCACACCCTAGGGCCGCATGGCCCAGGGGGCGCCGCCACCAGCTGTGGGCCCCTCGGGCGCCCACCGACCTTGCCCCTTCGCCTATAAAATCACCCCGATGCAAAAACCCTAAGCACCCGATCAAATCTCCACGAAACAGTCTGTAGTCGTCGCCACCATCGTCCCTAGATCAGGGGGATCTGAAGCTCTTCCCGGCATCCTGTCGAAGGGGAGAGATCATACTGGAGGCCTTCTTCATCACCATGCCAGCCTCTAGAGTAATGCGTGAGTAGTTCATCCTTGGACTATGGGTCCATACAGTAGCTAGATGGTTGTTTCTCCTCCTTTGTGCTATCATGTTTAGATCATGTGAGCTACATTCATGATCAAGATCATCTATTTGTAATAATACATCTTATGTTTGCGGGGATCCGACGGATATTGAGATACTATGTCAGATTGATTATTGATTCTATCATGTCTATGTTATTTGTGATCTTGCATGCTCTTCGTTGTTCGTAGATGCTTTGGCCAAGTAGATGATTGCAACTCCAAGAGGGAGTATTTATGCTCGATAGTAGGTTCATGCCTCTATTAATCTGGGGAAGTGATAGAAATCTCTAAGGTTGTAGATGTGCTAGATGATGGTCCTATATTGGTTGATAATATTAATTGTACTACTATTGAAAATAAGATTGGAGGGGTCTTGACTTTATCTTAGAAACTCATACCTCTTGAGAATGATCAATCATATTGTTATAAAATTGTTAAAAGTGGGTTTGAAGGTTTTAGTCTCACTATTTTTTAGCTTGATAAAAATTATGTGTTTGTAGATCATGAAAAAACATACTTTATGTGATAGTTATATTGTTGAGTTTATTCATCAGGCTACTGAAAATTATTATCAAAGATAAAAATATGGTTGTAGAAGTTTTCATGGTACTGAAACACCTTTCTATGTGCTGAAAGTTTTGAAGTTACTCTTGTTTTATCTTCCTATACCTATCACTTTGTTCTTCGTGAATTTATTTGCGTACAAGATTCCTATGCATAGGAAGTGAGTTAGACTTAAATGTGTTTTAAATTTTCTTCTTGTTGAGTCTTGGAAGTTGTTACCTCTGTAATAACCTCTTCTTATCATGTTTGTGTGTTTTTTGTGCCAAGAATAACCTCTAATGAGAGAGAAGTAAGATTTGGGGAAGTTGATGTCGTGAAACAGATTTTTGTGCTTCACTGTAAAAAATCGTAAAAAAACCAAGTACGTCGGATTGAGCTGTAATTTTCTGAGAATTTTCCTCGGGTTGTTTTCTAACTTTCATTAGTTCAATACTTTTCGATTTGAGCAATAGAAGGTCTTCGAAAAAAATCAGTTTTTACCTGCTGGTTTGTTTTGACAGATTTGTGCCATTATTTGCATTTGCCTCTTATCGGGTTTTTTTAGTTCTTTTTTATCACTTTAGATTTTAAAATGAATTGATATAGTAGCTTGTGTTCTAATGAAAGTTTTACTTGTGTTGAAACTAAACCCAAAGGCTTATTATCTTGAATTCACTAATGTTGCTAATGAAGATTGTGTGAGGTTTTGTATGAAGGAAATTTTCAAGTGTAGGGGAAGAACGATGTGATGAGATGAAGAATGGACAAAAGATCAAGCTTGGGGATGCCACCCGTGTCACCCCAAGAAATATTCAAGAGGTACAAGCGTCAAAGCTTGGGGATACCCAAGGCATCCCCTTCTTCCTCAATAAAATCTCATGTCTCTTTTTAGACACTTCATTTTTATTTTTTCATGCACTTTTGTGTTGTTCTTGGAGTGTCTTTTTTTGTTTTTTGTTTTATTTTGTTTGGTTTGCTTGAATAAATAAGTTGCCCCCCCCGCATTCATATTTTGTTTCAAATAAGTTGATTGGTGTTCGAAAGGAGTAGAAAGTTTCATCCTTAAGTGGTACAAAAGTGAGCTTGTTTTGACTGTGGCTTAGACTTTATCATGTCATACTAGATGTTGCTTTGACCTTATGCTTAGTGATTATTGTTGTAGCATGACTTGTTCCAAACAATTGAGATTGTTTAATGTGCCTTGAAAGAATCATGCTTTGTTTTAGCATACAAAAGCATAATATTATGGTATTCTCCTTTGATGCTTTGTATGGGTTGACTTGGCACATGCTTACACCATGTTAATACTATGAACCAGTCACCTTAGCCTCTATGATCATTTAGTTTTTGACTTGTGATACCACTTTATGCTTTAATTGATAATGTTTTGTCGCTTTGCATGATTATGACCATTATTGCTCTCTTAGTTGGTCGCTCCCAGTCTTTTGCTAGCCTCCACTTGTACTGAGTAAGCTCTACACATGCATTCAACTCCCAAAAAACCAAGTTATTTCAAAGAGTCCACTATAAATTCCTATGCATGGTGTGTTACACCGTTTCAAGTATATTCATGTTTTTATCTATCTTCCAAATTAAACTTGTTATGTGAAAATTAGTGATTAAAGCTCTCACAAACTTGATGGCACACTTTACTTTCGTGCACCTAATAAACTTGAACCATTGTGTCATCTATGTTGTTATATGCTTGCACTTATAAGTTGGGAATTAGCAGAACCATGTTGTCACGAGGAACGCTTTTAACACCTGTACATATTACCCAGTTGATATCATAATCTTTTGTTTATGGATGTCGGCGGTGTGAAATAAAAGGGAAGCTTGTAAGTTCATGGATTATTATATATGTGTTAGAGAAATTCCTGGGTGGCTAGCCTAAGCCATGCCTAATCATGGTGAAAACTTGCAGTATAACAATTTGTGAAGCATCCTCAATAAAAACCTATGCAAATAGCAAATAAAAAGATCACTAAGATGCTCATTGTCTGTTGCCTTGTCATTTTGATATGGGATAGCTCCTGTGTCATGTGGCAAGGGCTACCCCGTTGGCGGTTCTCTATGATATACATATACTTACAATGATAAGAACTTGCTTGTGACTAAAGTTAAGTAGCATGAGGAACGATCCTCATACTCAAGGGACATGAGATTGCCAACTTATGATTTGTCAAGCATATACTTCATATTTGTTTCACTTTAACCTTAATCACTTCAAGATGCTTATGTTAGGGGCAATGAGAGCTGAAAGCTAATAAGTACCATAATTTTTTGGAAGCTCTTTATGAAACTTAAAATCTCTGCTTCCCTCTGTGAAGGGCCTTTCTTTTTACCTTTATGTTGAGTATCCATCTTCTATCCTTAGGCACAAATTAAGAAAGCATAGTTGTCATTCTTAGTTTAATGTGCATTGTCCCAAAACTTATTGATTGATTCATAATGTTGATATTTCTTGTTCTTAAATTATTTGTATCTAGTCACCCTTATGAACTTCGAAGGTGTCCTATGCATTTAAGTTTTTCTATACCATGAAGGACAAGCTGAATACCACTCTTACTATGTTTTCTATATCTGAAACAAACAAACGTCTTTCGATGCATTGTTATTCATGATCTTTTTTTGTACCTTTTTTTCATGTTACAACATAGTTGCTATGTATTATTGTTAGAGCTACATATTTCATGCTCATGTTTAGAAATATTTTGATCAAAATTGTGATAGCATGTTACCTCAAAAATTATTCTTTTTATCACTTACCTACTCGAGGACGAGCAGGAGTTAAGCTTGGGGATGCTTGATACATCATAAACGTATCTATAATTTTTGATGCTCCATGCTTGTTTTGTATCGACTTTCTTATGTTTTGTCTACACTTTGAGGTATTTTTATACATTTTCCGGAACTAACCTATTGACAAGATGCCACAATGCCAGTTGCCTGTTTTCTGCTGTTTTTGGTTTTAGAAAATCTAGTAAGGAAATATTCTCGGAATTGGATGGATAGAAGCCAAATTCAATATTTTACCAGAAGGAACACGGAGTCCGGAGGGCAGCCGAAGGGGGGCCACGAGGTAGCCACACCCTAGGGCGGCGCGGCCTGGGGGTGCGCTAGCCCTAGGTGTGGGCCCCTCGGGCACCCACCGACCTTGCCCCTTTGCCTATAAAAGCACCCTGATGCAAAAACCCTAAGCACCCGATCAAATCTCCACGAAACAGTCTGTAGCCGCTGCCACCATTGTCCCTAGATCAGGGGGATCTGAAGCTCTTCCCGGCACCCTGCCGGAGGGGAGAGATCATATCGGAGGCCTTCTTCATCACCATGCCAGCCTCCGGAGTGATGTGTGAGTAGTTCACCCTTGGACTATGGGTCCATACAGTAGCTAGATGGTTGTTTCTCCTCCTTTGTGCTATCATGTTTAGACCTTGTGAGCTTCGTTCATGATCAAGATCATCTTTTTGTAATCATACATGTATTGTAATCATACATGTGTTTTTGTAATCCCTGGTGGCCGCGCGGCCCTAGGGTGTGGCCACCTCGTGGCCCCCTTCGGCTGTCGTTTTGACTCTGTCTTCGCTCCGATAAAATATTGACTTTGGCTTTTGTCTTGTCCAATTCCGAGAATATTTCCTTACTAGCTTTTCTAAAATAAAAAACAGCAGAAAACAGACAACTGGCACCGCGACATCTTGTTAATAGGTTAGTCCTAGAAAATGTATAAAAATACCTCAAAGTGTAGACAAAACATAACAAAGTTGATACTAAACAAGCATGGAGCATAAAAAATTATAGATACGTTTACGACGTATCAAGCATCCCTAAGCTTAACTCCTGCTTGTCCTCGAGTAGGTAATTGATAAAAAGAATAATTTTTGAGGTGACATGCACCATCACAATCTTGATCAAACTATTTATAAAGCATTGATAGCTGGGATCAAAGTACTCTAAACATGAGCAAGAAAGATGTAGTTCTAACAATAGGACATAGCAACTATGTTGTAACATGAAAAGGTACAAACAAAGATCATGAATAACAATGCATTGAAAGACGTTTGTTGATTTCACATACAGAAAACATAGCAAGAGTGGTATTCAGCTTGTCCCTCATGGAATGGCAAAACATAAATTCATAGGACACCTTCAAAGTTCATAAGGGTGACTAGATACACATAGTTCGAGAACAAGCAATATCAACATTATTAATCAATCAATAAGTTTTGAGACAATGCACATAAAACTAAGAATGACAACTATGATCTCTTAATTGGTGCATAAAGATAGAATATGGAGACTCAACATAAAAGTAAGAAGAAAGGCCCTTCACAGAGGGAAGCATGGATTTCAAGTTTCATAAAGAGCTTCAAAAATTATAATACTTATTAGCTTCAGCTCTCATTTCCCCTATCATAAGCATCTTGAAGTGATTAAGGTTAAAGTGAAACAAGTATGGAGTATATGCTTGACAGATCATAAGTTGGCAATCTCATGTCCCTTGAGTACGAGGGCCGTTCCTCATGCTACTCAACTTTAGTCACAAGCAAGTTCTTGTCATTGTAAGTGTATGTGTATCATAGAGAACTGCCAATGGGGTACCCATTACCCCATGACACAGGAGCTATCCCATATCAAAATGACAAGGCAACAGATAGTGAGCATCTCAGCAATCTTCTTATTTACCATGGGTATGATGCTATTTATCTCTCTCTCTCTCTCTCTCTCTCTCTCTCTCTCTCTCTTTTTCTTCTATATTTTTTCTGAAGATGCTTCATGGATTGCTCATTATGGTGATGCTGCAAGTTTCCATCATGATTAGGCATGGCTTAGGCTAGCCACCTAGGCGTTTCTCTAACACATATATAATACTCCATGGACTTATAAGCTCCCCTTTTATTTCACAACGCCAACATCCATAAACAAAAGATCATGATATCAACTTGGTAATATGTACAGATGTTGAAAGCGTTCTCCAAGACAACATGGTTCTGCTAATTCTCAACTTATAAGTGCAAGCATATACTGTTGGAGATATGCCCTAGAGGCAATAATAAAAGTGGTTATTATTATATCTTTGTGTTTATGATAAATGTTTACATTCATGCTGTAATAGTATTAACCGGAAACTTTAATACTTGTGTGATTTGTAAACTAAATTAGAGTCCCTGGTAAAGCCTCTTTATAATACTAGCTTGTTGGTTAACGGATGATCGTGGTTTCTCGATCATGAACATTGAGATGTTATTAACAACAAGATCTTTGTTGGAGATATGCCCTAGAGGCAATAATAAATGTAGTTATTATTATATCTTTGTGTTTATGATAAATGTTTATATTCATGCTATAATAGTATTAACAAGGAAACACTAATACTTGTGTGAATTGTAAACTTAAATTGAAGTCCCTAGTATAGCCTCTATACTTCACTAGCTTGTTGGTTGATTAAATGATTATGGTTTCCATATCATGAACATTGAGATGTTATCAACAACAAGATCATATCGTTAGGAGAATGATATGGTGGACATACTCCTATTGATAAGCGTAGCATAAAGATCAAGTCATTTCAATAGTTCAATTGCTATATGCTTTCTGATACATAGTAACCTAATTCCTTCGACCATGAGATCATGCATATCACCTTTACTGGATGGATGCTTTGATGACATCAAACACCACACCGTAACTGGGTGGCTATAAAGGTGGCATTAAGTGTTCGGAAAGTATTGGTTGAAACACATGGATCAAGAGTGGGATTTGTCCATCCACATGACGGATAGATATACTCTGGGCCCTCTCGGTGGAATGTCATCCAATTAGCTTGCAAGCATGTGACTTGGTCACAAGGGATCACATATCACGGGAACGAGAAAAGAGTACTTATCAGTAACGAGGTTGAACTAGGTATACAGAGATACCGACGATCATAACCTCGGATAAGTAACATATCGTGAGACAAAGGGAAATTGGTATCGTATGTAAGTGGTTCATTCGATCGCAAAGTAATCGTAGAAATATGTGGGAGCCATATGAATTTCCAGATTCCTCTATTGGTTATTGTTCGGAGAAGTGTCTCGATCATGTCCGCATAATTCACGAACCGTAGGGAGACACACTTAAGGATTCGACGTTGTTTTGAGTAGTTATGGTGTTATGAGAAAGAGACCGAATGTTGTTCGGAGTCTCGGATGGGATCCGGGATATCACGAGGTGATCCGGAATGGTCCGGAGAATAAGATTCATATAAGGAAAGTCCCATTTCGGAGTTCGGGAATGATTCCGGTGTTTTCATCGGGGATATTCTAGAAGGTTCCGGATTGTCCGGCACTCCGGGGGGGGAGGGGTACATGAATGTGTCATTACATATTGGAATGATTGCATCATGTACTAAGTGTTCTTGCTGTCCCAAATATAGGATTAAATTGAATCCTAAAACAGAAAAGTCAAATGTCCAGTTTGAAAGTCAAACGGCTAAAACAAGAAACTGTGGGAAACAAGCAAGAGGAGTTGGAACCGACTTGGAGGAGGAGTTTCTCTCCTCCAAGCCGGCGGCCAGCCTAGGCCGAGTTGGGGAGGGACTCCCTCCCTCCCCTGGCGCGCCAGCCCCCTCCCACCTATATAAGGAGGGGCAGGGCTCCCCTCCTAGACACACAAGTTTCCACCTCTAAAATCTCAGGTTTAGAGCCGTTTTGGTTTAGAGCTTCTAATTGCTTTAGCCAGCGGTTTAGAGCCTTCTAATTGGTTTAGAGCCTTCTAATTGGTGTGTCTAATTACTAGACCACTAATAGCCTCTATCATAAGCTCCACCATACTCGCACCGGCTTAAGGCGAAGCCCTGCGGGATTTCCCCTCTACTTCCGGTACCACGCCGTTGTGCTGCCGGAATCGCGAGGAGAGTGCTACAACCTCCGCTGCCTGCTGGAACAAGGGAGAGGAAGGTCTTCGTCGAGTACCGAACGTGTGACCGACTGCGGGAGCGCTGCCGGAACGTGGCGCCGGAAGGATCGTCTACGCGATCTTGAGATCGGAAAGAGTACGACTACATCACCCACGAGAATCCGCTCTCGTTAAACGCTTTGGAATCTTCGAGGGTAAGTTATACCATCGACTCGTTGCTACAATCTAGTAGATAGATCTTGGCTTGTTTGTTTGTATGCGATAGAAATTTTTTGTTTTCCATGCTACGAACCCCTACAGTGGTATCAGAGCCGTGTCTATATGTAGATCTGTTGCACGAGTAGAACACAATGGTCATTGTGGGCGTTGATGCTTTTATTGTAGATTGCTTTTTGTGTACTTTGCATCTTGCGGTATGTTGGGATGAAGCGGCCCGGGCTAACCTTACATGACATCGTTCATGAGACTTGCTCCACGCTTGACATGCAACTTGTATTGCATAAGTGGCTTTGCAGGTGCCTGTTTCTCCTAGCATAGTTAAGATCCAATTTACAACGGGTAATCAACAATGCTAGTATCAATGTTGTGGTTCTTGTTCGTAAGTTAGAACGACACTTATTGAAAGCCCCAAACCACGTAAAATATGCAAAGAAAGTAGAAGCGTCTAACTTTGTTTTGCAGGGGTGTGCAGTGATGTGATATGGCCATGATTGTGATTATATTTGATGTATGCAATGTTCCTTATTGTAAGTTGGCAACCGGCAGGAGCCATATGGTTGTCTTTAATTTATGTTAAAGACCCGCGTGTCTATTCAAAGTAGTTGTAATAGTTGAAGCCGGTGGACGACAACCATGGTGAAGCGTCATTGACCTTGATGCAATGCCGGTGATGATGGAGATCATGTTCGTGTTTGAAGATGGAGATCGGAAGCACAAAGAAGAAAGGCCATATCATATCACATATTATGAATTGCATGTGATGTTAATCCTTTATGCATCTTGTATTGCTTAGTAGACGGCGGTAGCATTATAAGATGATCCCTCATGCACATGAATTTCAAATCATAAAGTGTTCGCCCTTAGTTAGCACCGTTGCTAAAGCTTGTTGTTTCGAAGCACCACGTGATGATCGGGTGTGTTAGATTCCGCAAGTGTATACAACGTAAGCAAGCCAGATTTGCTTATGCGGTGGCTAAGGTTTGATCTTGACGAGCCTAGCATGTACAGACATGGTCTCAGGAACACGGATTACCGAAAGGTAAAGCATGAATCATATAGTAGATATGATGAACATGATGATTGTTCGCCATTGAAACTATATCAACTCTCGTGATGATCGGTGTTGATGTAGTGGATTTGGTTCGTGTGATCACTAAAACAATGTGAGGGATGTTGTTTTGAGTGGGAGTTCACCTAGTTTAATTTCATTAATTAATTTGAACTCAATTTGTCATAAACTTAGTCTAAACTATTGCAAATATGTTGTAGATCAATGGCAGCCCCTACCATCAATTTTAATGCGTTCCTAGAGAAAGAAAAGTTGAAAAACAATGGAAGCAACTTCGCGGATTGGTTCCGCAATTTGAGGATTGTCCTCACAGCTGGTAATTTGACCTATGTGCTGGATGCACCGCTGGGTGACCCACCTGCAGCTGATGCTCCCGATGAAGTAAAGAATGTTTACCTCGCTCGGAAGAATCAGTACTCCATAGTTCAGTGTGCTATCTTGTATGGTTTAGAATCGGAGCTTCAGAAAAGGTTTGAAGAGTCAGACCCATATGATATTGTCGAGGATCTCAAATTAATTTTTGAGACTCATGCGGCAATTGAAAGTTATGAAGCTTCTGAAAAGTTCTTTAACTGCAAGATGGAAGAGGGCAGCTCCGTCAGTGAGCATGTGCTTAAGATGTCTGGACACGCAAACAAACTTCAAAGCTTGGGTATAGTGATTCCTAATGCTTTGGGGGTTTACCGCGTCCTCCAGTCATTGCCACCAAGTTACAGGAACTTTGTGATGAACTACAACATGCAGAACATGAACAAAGAGTTGCCAGAACTATTTGCCATATTAAAATCTGCAGAAGTGGAGATCAAGAAAGAGCACCAAGTGTTGATGGTCAATAAGACCACCAAATTCAAGAAGGGCAAGTCTAAGCAAAAGGGACACTTCAAGAAGGGTGGTAAGAAAGTTACCACGCCGACGAAGAAAACCAAGGCTGGACCAAAGCCTGAAACTGAGTGCTTTTACTGCAAGGGAGTAGGTCACTGGAAGCGGAATTGCCCAAAGTACTTGGCGGATTTGAAGAACGGCAACATCAAGAAGAAAGGTATATCTGATATACATGTTATTGATGTGTATCTCACTAGTATTCGTAGTAGTGCCTGGGTATTTGATACTGGTTCGGTTGCTCATATTTGTAACTCGAAACAGGTGCTGCAGAATAAACGGAAGCTAGCGAAGAACGAGGTGACGATGCGCGTGGGAAACGGATCAAAGGTTGATGTGATCGCGGTCGGCACGCTACCTCTTCATCTACCATCGGGATTAGATTTATATTTAAATAATTGTTATTTAGTGCCTGCGTTGAGCATGAACATTATATCAGGATCTTGTTTATTGCGAGACGGTTACTTGTTTAAATCAGAGAATAATGGTTGTTCGATTTATATGAGTAATATGTTTTACGCACATGCACCTTTGATAGATGGTCTATTCTTATTGAATCTCGATGGTGGAAATACACATATCAACAATATTGAGGCTAAACGTTTGAAATCAAGCGATAATTCGACCTATATGTGGCACTGTCGTCTTGGTCACATCGGAGTGAAACGTATGAAGAAACTCCATTCCGATGGACTTCTTGAATCACTTGATTTTGAATCACTTGATAGATGCGAAGCATGTCTGATGGGCAAAATGACTAAGACTCCATTTTCTGGTATCATGGAGCGAGCTACGGACTTATTGGAAATCATACATACCGATGTGTGTGGTCCAATGAGTGTAGCATCGCGCGGTGGTTATCGTTATGTTCTTACCTTCACAGATGACTTGAGTAGATATGGGTATATCTATTTCATGAAACACAAGTCCGAAACTTTCGAGAAGTTTAAGGAGTTTCAAAGTGAGGTAGAGAATCAACGTAACAAGAAGATTAAGTTTCTACGTTCTGATCGTGGAGGTGAATATCTAAGTTACGAGTTTGGCGAGCATTTAAAGAAGTGCGGAATACTTTCACAATTGACACCGCCGGGAACACCACAGCGTAATGGTGTGTCCGAACGTCGTAATCGAACTCTCTTAGATATGGTTCGTTCTATGATGTCACTTACAGATTTACCGCTATCATTTTGGGGTTATGCATTAGAAACAGCCGCATTCACTTTAAATAGGGCACCATCTAAATCCGTTGAAACGACACCGTATGAATTATGGTTTGGGAAGAAACCTAAATTGTCGTTCCTTAAAGTTTGGGGATGCGAAGCCTATGTAAAGAAGTTACAGCCGGACAAGCTTGAACCCAAAGCGGAAAAATGCGTCTTCATAGGATACCCGAAGGAAACTATTGGGTATACCTTCTATCATAGATCCGAAGGCAAAATCTTTGTTGCCAAGAATGGATCCTTTCTAGAGAAGGAATTTCTCTCGAAAGAAGTGACTGGAAGGAAAGTAGAACTCGACGAGGTTGTTGAACCTTCTCTCGAAATTGCAAGTAGCGCAGCACCGGAAGAAGTTCCTGTGGTGCCTGCACCAATAAGAGAGGAAGCTAATGATGGTGATCATGAAACTTCGGTTGAAGTTACTACAGAGCCTCGGAGGTCAACGAGAACTCGTACCACTCCACATTGGTATGATTCCGTTATGAATGTCATGGTGGTGGACAACACCGATGACCCCGAGACATATGAGGAAGCGATGATGAGCCCAGATTCCAATAAATGGCAAGAAGCCATGAAATCCGAGATTGGATCCATGTACGAAAACCAAGTATGGACTTTGGTGGACTTACCGGATGGCCGGAAGGCTGTCGAGAACAAATGGATTTTCAAGAAGAAAACAGATGCTGATGGTAATGTTACTGTCTATAAAGCTCGACTTGTCGCAAAAGGGTTTCGACAAATTCAAGGAGTTGACTACGATGAGACTTTCTCACCTGTAGCGAAGCTAAAGTCTGTGAGGATTATGTTAGCAATCGCTGCATATTATGATTATGAGATATGGCAGATGGATGTCAAAACAGCATTCCTCAATGGAGACATTGATGAAGAGTTGTATATGATGCAACCCAAAGGTTTTGTCGATCCTAAAGATGCTAACAAGGTATGCAAGCTTCAACGGTCCATCTATGGATTGAAGCAAGCATCCCGAAGTTGGAATCAACGTTTTGATAAGGTAATCAAAAGTTTTGGTTTTATACAAACTTATGGAGAAGCTTGTATTTACAAGAAAGTGAGTGGGAGCTCTGTAGCATTCTTAATACTGTATGTGGATGACATATTGTTGATTGGGAATGATGTAGACCTTCTTAATAGTGTCAAGGAATATTTGAATAATAGTTTTTCAATGAAGGATCTTGGCGAAGCAGCTTACATATTAGGCATAAAGATTTATAGAGATAGATCGAAACGCCAAATATCATTGTCACAGAGTACATATTTGGACAAAGTTCTAAAGAAGTTTGGAATGGAAGAAAGCAAGAAAGGGTTCTTGCCCATGTTGCCCAATACGACCTTGAGTAAAACTCAAAGTCCAACATCGGCAGAAGATAGAGAAAGGATGAGTAAGACTCCCTATGCCTCAGCCATAGGATCTCTAATGTATGCCATGCTATGTACTAGACCCGACATTGCATATGCTGTTAGTTTAACTAGCAGATATCAAAGTGATCCAGGAGTGGATCATTGGACAGCGGTCAAAAACATCCTTAAGTACTTGAGAAGAACTAAGGATATGGTTCTTTCTTATGGAGGTGATGAACAGCTCGTTGTTAATGGTTACACCGATGCTAGTTGGAACACCGATCCAGATGATTCTAAATCACAATCTGGGTACGTATTTATTTTGAATGGTGCAGCAGTTAGCTGGAGGAGTGCAAAGCAAAGCGTTGTGGCAAGATCTTCAACTGAATCGGAATACATGGCTGCTTCGGAGGCTTCACAAGAAGCGATATGGATGAAAGAGTTCATTACAGAGCTGGGTGTGGTTCCAAGTGCGCTGGACCCAATGTCTATCTACTGTGATAACATGGGCGCCATAGTCAATGCGCAAGAACCAAGGTCACACAAGAAGCTGAAGCATATCAAGCTGTGTTTTCACGCTATTCGAGAACATATCCAGGATGGGGATATAAAGATTTGCAAAGTACACACAGATCTGAATGTGGCGGATCCGTTGACTAAACCTCTCCCGAGGGCAAAACATGACCAACACCAAACTGCCATGGGTGTTCGGTATATTACCATGTAATCTAGATTAGATGACTCTAGTGCAAGTGGGAGACTGTTGGAGATATGCCCTAGAGGCAATAATAAATGTAGTTATTATTATATCTTTGTGTTTATGATAAATGTTTATATTCATGCTATAATAGTATTAACAAGGAAACACTAATACTTGTGTGAATTGTAAACTTAAATTGAAGTCCCTAGTATAGCCTCTATACTTCACTAGCTTGTTGGTTGATTAAATGATTATGGTTTCCATATCATGAACATTGAGATGTTATCAACAACAAGATCATATCGTTAGGAGAATGATATGGTGGACATACTCCTATTGATAAGCGTAGCATAAAGATCAAGTCATTTCAATAGTTCAATTGCTATATGCTTTCTGATACATAGTAACCTAATTCCTTCGACCATGAGATCATGCATATCACCTTTACCGGATGGATGCTTTGATGACATCAAACACCACACCGTAACTGGGTGGCTATAAAGGTGGCATTAAGTGTTCGGAAAGTATTGGTTGAAACACATGGATCAAGAGTGGGATTTGTCCATCCACATGACGGATAGATATACTCTGGGCCCTCTCGGTGGAATGTCATCCAATTAGCTTGCAAGCATGTGACTTGGTCACAAGGGATCACATATCACGGGAACGAGAAAAGAGTACTTATCAGTAACGAGGTTGAACTAGGTATACAGAGATACCGACGATCATAACCTCGGATAAGTAACATATCGTGAGACAAAGGGAAATTGGTATCGTATGTAAGTGGTTCATTCGATCGCAAAGTAATCGTAGAAATATGTGGGAGCCATATGAATTTCCAGATTCCTCTATTGGTTATTGTTCGGAGAAGTGTCTCGATCATGTCCGCATAATTCACGAACCGTAGGGAGACACACTTAAGGATTCGACGTTGTTTTGAGTAGTTATGGTGTTATGAGAAAGAGACCGAATGTTGTTCGGAGTCTCGGATGGGATCCGGGATATCACGAGGTGATCCGGAATGGTCCGGAGAATAAGATTCATATAAGGAAAGTCCCATTTCGGAGTTCGGGAATGATTCCGGTGTTTTCATCGGGGATATTCTAGAAGGTTCCGGATTGTCCGGCACTCCGGGGGAGGGAGGGGTACATGAATGTGTCATTACATATTGGAATGATTGCATCATGTACTAAGTGTTCTTGCTGTCCCAAATATAGGATTAAATTGAATCCTAAAACAGAAAAGTCAAATGTCCAGTTTGAAAGTCAAACGGCTAAAACAAGAAACTGTGGGAAACAAGCAAGAGGAGTTGGAACCGACTTGGAGGAGGAGTTTCTCTCCTCCAAGCCGGCGGCCAGCCTAGGCCGAGTTGGGGAGGGACTCCCTCCCTCCCCTGGCGCGCCAGCCCCCTCCCACCTATATAAGGAGGGGCAGGGCTCCCCTCCTAGACACACAAGTTTCCACCTCTAAAATCTCAGGTTTAGAGCCGTTTTGGTTTAGAGCTTCTAATTGCTTTAGCCAGCGGTTTAGAGCCTTCTAATTGGTTTAGAGCCTTCTAATTGGTGTGTCTAATTACTAGACCACTAATAGCCTCTCTCATAAGCTCCACCATACTCGCACCGGCTTAAGGCGAAGCCCTGCGGGATTTCCCCTCTACTTCCGGTACCACGCCGTTGTGCTGCCGGAATCGCGAGGAGAGTGCTACAACCTCCGCTGCCTGCTGGAACAAGGGAGAGGAAGGTCTTCGTCGAGTACCGAACGTGTGACCGACTGCGGGAGCGCTGCCGGAACGTGGCGCCGGAAGGATCGTCTACGCGATCTTGAGATCGGAAAGAGTACGACTACATCACTCACGAGAATCCGCTCTCGTTAAACGCTTTGGAATCTTCGAGGGTAAGTTATACCATCGACTCGTTGCTACAATCTAGTAGATAGATCTTGGCTTGTTTGTTTGTATGCGATAGAAATTTTTTGTTTTCCATGCTACGAACCCCTACAATCTTATCATTAGGAGAATGGTATGATGGACATACTCCTATAGATAAGCGTAGCATAAAGATCAAGTCATTTCAATAGTTCATTTGCTATAAGCTTTCTGATACATAGTAACCTAATTCCTTCGACCATGAGATCATGCTAATCACCATCACCGGAAGGATGCTTTGATGACATCAAACATCACACCGTAACTGGGTGGCTATAAAGGTGGCATTGAGTGTTCGGAAAGTATGTGTTGAGGCACATGGATCAAGAGTGGGATTTGTCCATCCATATGACGGATAGATATACTCTGGGCCCTCTCGGTGTAATGTCATCCAATTAGCTTGCAAGCATGTGACTGGCTCACGAGGGATCACATATCACGGGAACGAGAAAAGAGTACTTATCGGTAACGAGGTTGAACTAGGTATGCAGAGATACCGACGATCAAACCTCGGATAAGTAAACTGTCGCGAGACAAAAGGAAATTGGTATCGTATGTAAGTGGTTCATTCGATCTCAAAGTAATCGTAGAAATATGTGGGAGCCATATGAATTTCCAGATTCCTATATTGGTTATTGATCGGAGAAGTGTCTCGGTCATGCCCGCATAATTCACGAACCGTAGGGAGACACACTTAAGGATTTAATGTTGTTTAGTAGATATGGAATGTAAGTAGGGAAACTGAATGTTGTTCGAAGTCTCGTATGGGATCCAGGATATCACGAGGAGATCCTGAATGGTCCGAAGAATAAGATTCATATAAGGAAAGTCTGATTCCAGAGTTCGGGAATGATTTTGATGTTTTCATCGGAGAGGTTTTAGAAGGTTCACCGGACCAGAAGGGGAATGGTCCATGAATGTGTCATGGGTAAGTGGAATGATTGGATCATATCCTAGGTCACTTGATTGGGCATTTGCGAGAGAGAATTAAAGCTCTAAATTGAAAGTCAAAAGGGAGGTTTGAAAAGTCAAACTGGAACAATAGTTTCCTAGTGGAAGAAGGAAAGAGTCCTTCCTTCTATCCAACTTGGGTTTCGGTATGGATTCAAACTCCCTTCTCCCAAGGCTGCCCCCTCTCATAAATAGAGGGGAGGGCTGCCCCAAAGACCACAACGCCAAGCCCTCCCCACCCGCGCAACACCGCCGCCCACGCCGCCGCCACCGCCTGTCTGTCGGCGTCGCCCTAGACGCCACCAACACCTCCTCCTCCTCTCCGTCCTTCTAAACCTAGATCGTCGGAAACCCTAGATCCACCATTACTCGCACCGGCTTAGGCGAAGCCCTGCGGGATCTTACCTCTACTTCCGACACCACGCCGTCGTGCTGCTGGAATTGCAAGGGGAGAACTACAACCTCCGCTGCCTGCTGGAACAAGGGAGAGGAAGGTCTTCATCGAGTACTGAACGTGTGACTGACTGCGGAAGCGCTGCCTGAACGCAGCGCCGGAAGGATCGTCTACGCGATCTTGAGATCGGCAAGTGTACAACTACATCACCCACGAGAATATGCTCTCGTTAACCGCTTTGGAATCTTTGAGGGTGAGTACTCTAATCGACTCGTTGCTTCAATCTAGTATATAGATCTTGGCTTGTTTGTATGCATGCGGTAGAAATTTTTTGTTTTCCATGCTACGACCCCCTACAGTGGTATCAGAGTCGTGTCTATATGTAGATCTATTGCATGAGTAGAACACAATGGTCATTGTGGGCGTTGATGCCTTTTGTTGTCGATTGCTTCTTGTGTACTTTGCATCTTGCGGGATGGTGGGATGAAGCGGCCTGGGCTAACCTTACATGACATCATTCATGAGACTTGCTCCACGCTTGACATGCAACTTGTATTGCATAAGTGGCTTTGCGGGTGCCTGTTTCTCCCAACATAGTGAAGATTCAATTTACAACGAGTAATTGACAATACTAGTATCAATGTTGTGGTTCTTTTTCGTAAGTTAGAACGACACTTATTGAAACCCAAACCACGTAAAACATGCAAAGAAAATTAGAGGTGTCTAACTTTGTTTTGCAGGGGTGTGCTATGATGTGATATGGCCATGATTGTGATTATATATGATGTATGCAATGTTCCTTATTGTAAGTCGGCAACCGGTAGCAGCCATATGGTTGTCCTTTAATCCCGTTAAGACCTGCGTGTCTATTATTCAAGTAGTTGTAATAGTTGATGCTGGTGGACGAAAACCATGAAGCGGCGCCATTGACCTTGACGCCATGCCGGTGATGATGGAGATCATGTTCGTGCTTGAAGATGGAGATCGGAAGCACAAGAAGAAAGGCCATATCATATCACAAATTTTGAATTGCATGTGATGTTAATCCTTTTATGCACCTTGTATTGCTTAGTTTGCGACGGTAGCATTATAAGATGACCCCTCTAGCACAAAATTTCAAATTATAAAGTGTTCATCCTTAGTAAGCACCGTTGCTAAAGCTCGTTGTTTCGAAGCACCACATGATGATCGGGTATGTTAGATTCTGCGAGTGTATACAACGGGAGAAAGCCCGATTTGCTCATGCGGAAACTAAGGTTTGATCTTGACGAGCCTAGCATGTAAAGACATGGTCTCGGAACACGGATCACCGAAAGGTAAAGCATGAGTCATATAGTAGGTATGATGAACATGTTGATTGTTCGCCATTGAAGTTACACCAACTCTCGTGATGATCGATTTTGATGTGGTGGATTTGGTTCATGTGATCACTAAAACAATGTGAGGGATATTGTTTTGAGTGGGAGTTCACCTAGATTAATTTAACTATTAATTAGAACTCAATTTGTCATAAACTTAGTCTAAACTATTGCAAATATGTTGTAGATCAATGGTGGCCCCTACCATGAATTTTAATGCGTTCCTAGAGAAAGAAAAGTTGAAAAACAATGGAAGCAACTTCGCGGATTGGTTCCACAATTTGATGATTGTCCTCAATGCTGGTAATTTGACCTATGTGTTGGATGCACCGTTGGGTGACCCACCTACAGCTGATGCTACCGATGAGGTAAAGAATGTTTTCCTCGCTCGGAAGAATCAGTACTCCATAGTTCAATGTGCTATCTTATATGGTTTGGAATCGGAGCTTCAAAAAAGGTTTGAGAACCATGACCCACATGATATTGTCCGTGAACTCAAAATGATATTTGAGGCTCACGCGGCAGTTGAGAGTTATGAGTTTTCTGAAAAGTTCTTTAACTGCAAGATGGAAGAGGGCAGCTCCGTCAGTGAGCACATGCTTAAGATGTCTGGGCACGCAAGCAAACTTCAAAGCTTGGGTATAGTGATTCCTAATGCTTTGGGGATTCACCGTGTCCTCCAATCACTACCACCAAGTTACAAGAACTTTGTGATGAACTACAATATGCAAAACATGGACAAGTCGTTGCCCGAACTCTTCTCCATGTTTAAGTCTCCAGAAGTGGAGATTAAGAAAGAGCACCAAGTGTTGTTGGTCAATAAGACCACCAAATTCAAGAATCAAGGCAAGTCTAAGAAAAAGGGAAACTTCAAGAAGGTCGGTAAGAAAGTTACCGCGCCAGCGAAGAAGACCAAGGCTGGGTCTAAGCCTGATACTGAGTGCTTTTACTGCAAGGGAGAGGGTCACTGGAAGCGGAATTTCCCTAAGTACTTGGCGGATTTGAAGAACGGCAACATCAAGAAGAAAGGTATATCCGATATACATGTTATTGATGTGTATCTCACTAGTATTCGTAGTAGTGCCTGGGTATTTGATACCGGTTCGGTTGCTCATATTTGTAACTCGAAACAGGTGCTGCAGAATAGACGGAAACTAGCGAAGAACGAGGTGAAAATGCGCGTTGGAAATGGATCAAAGGTTGATGTGATCGCGGTCGGCACGCTACCTCTTCATCTACCATCGGGATTAGTTGTATACTTAAATAATTGTTATTTGGTGCCTGCGTTGAGCATGAACATTATATCAGGATCATGTTTATTGCAAGATGGTTACTTGTTTAAGTCCGATAATAATGGTTGTTCGATTTATATGAGTAATATGTTTTATGCACATGCACCTTTGATAGATGGTCTATTCTTATTGAATCTCGATTGTAGAAATATACACATTAATAACATTAAAGCTAAACGTTTGAAATTGAGCGATAACTCGACCTATATGTGGCACTATCGTCTTGGTCATATTGGAGTGAAGCGTATGAAGAAACTCCATTCCGATGGACTTCTTGAATCACTTGATTTCTAATCACTTGAAAAGATGCGAAGCATGTCTGATGGGTAAAATGACTAAGACTCCATTTTCTGGTATGATGGAGCGAGCTATGGACTTATTGGAAATCATACATACCTATGTGTGTGGCCCAATGAGTGTAGCATCGCGTGATGGTTATCATTATGTTCTTACCTTCACAGATGACTTGAGTAGATATGGGTATATCTATTTCATGAAACATAAGTCCGAAACTTTCGAGAAGTTTAAGGAATTTCAAAGTGAGGTAGAGAATCAACGTAACAAGAAGGTTAAATTTTTACGATCTAATCGTGGAGGTGAATATCTAAGTTACGAGTTTGGCGATGAAAGGATCGTATGGGCACCTAGAGGGGGGGTGAATAGGTGCTACTTCAAATTTTCTTCTGTTTCAAATTAGGGTTTGACAATAAGGTAAATTCTCTAGATAATGCAACTAAGGTGAATATACCTATATGACAAACAAGCACTAGCTAACACAACACTAAGCAAGAACAAGTAAGTAAAGTGCGGTAAAGGATAGAAGTAACCAAAGTGGTGGACACGGAGACACAAGGATTTGTTTCCCATAGTTCCTTCCTTTTGAGGGGAAGTACATCTATGTTTGGAGAGGGGGTGGTTTCAAACCACCAACGCCACGAGAGGCCTCCCTTGTTCTCTGATGAATCTCACCCCAACGGGATCGATCCACCTTCCACTATATCGTCAACCTTCAAGGTGGAAGCCGGCACCTTTACAAGTTTGGGACACACATCCACAACTTAATTGGAGGCTCCCAAATACAAGCAAGTTGTCAAGACAATCAAAGACAAGCTTGTAAGAACCAAATCAAGAACTAGGGTTTCCAAGAAAACACTAGATCAAGGGGCCCTCAGGTGAATAGGGGGAAATGAAGATCTCTTTTGGTGAAGTAGTAGATCAAGGCCTCCTCCTTCGATTCCGCAAAGATCAAAGACTTTGGGTGGTGGATTGAAGAGATCTTGGCGATTTGGTGGCTCTAATGGAGGTAGTATTTCAATGCAAATGGGTACTTTGTCCCAAGGTAGGTGGAGGGGTATTTATAGCTCCAGATCCAATCTGACCGTTGGAGCATTTAATGCAGCGGGAGTATCGGAAGTTCAAGCGGTACTACCTGTCACATCCCAAAATTTTCCAAATTTTGAAATGTTAAAAATAAATAAACAAAATAAATAATTGATGAAATTTAGGGTGAAAAGAAAACTTTTGTTTCCAAATAGAATCAACAAAGACCCATCTTGGACAAACTTTGAATGAAAAGGGATTTAAAAAGATAAACAAATTTTAAATAAAATTTTAAAATTTGGAATCACCATTTTTGGATCTTAAATAAAAAGATATGGATTTTATAAACAGAGGAAGAAATAAATAAATAAGGACTATTTTAAAAATCCAAATTAAAACTTGGCCAAGCAAATAAAATAAAATATTTTTGTTTAATAAAAAGAGTAAAGGATTATTTAAATAAAATCATAAGGATTTATTAATATCCAATTTTATTTAAGTAAAGACATTTCCCATTTTAAATGAACATTAAAACATAATAAAGTATTTTAAATAATAATTCAAAGTGAATTATTTTTAAATAAAACCTACTGAAAAGATTTGGTAAAATTTAGGATTCAAATAGAGTTTGAAAACATTAATTAAATCTTATTTGAATTAAGACAAGGGCCTAGTTTAAATAATTAATATACCCTAAAGGAATAAAAGAAATATTCTAATATGGACTTTGGAATATGTTAATAAACAGTATTAAAATCTACTCAAAGTTTGGTAGAGGTTTGAATTCAAATAGTGTTTGAATTATTTGAATAAAAATCAAAAAAGAAAATAGAAAAGGTAAAAGAAAAAGATTCAGAATAAAAAAATGGAAAGGAAGCCAACTAGCCCATCTGGTCCAGCCCAGCCCAACTCGCAGCCCATATTCTTTTCCTTCCCCGAATCGTTTTTCACCAGAAACCCTACTCGCTTCCTCACTGACGACGGACCCTACCTAACTTTCCCCACCTCGCTGACGAACGGGACCCACTGCCACCTCATCGTCGTCCTCCCCACGCGCTGACCTCACCCTCTCCCCTGTTGTTTCTGCCGGCGATGAATGCGATTAAATTGACGTAAATGCGCGAGTTAATTCCTCCCCTGACCTGACCTTCTTAATCGCCTGTCACTCCTCTCCATTTCCCCTCTCTCGCTCGCACCAGATCGCCACCGGGATGTCTAAATTAGCCGCTGCAAACGTTTTGCTCCAACGAGCTACTCCGGCGAAATCCTGGCAACTCCGGCCACCTCCCACTCCCTGGCACCCACTAGATTACTCCTCATCGCCAGGCGCACCTACCCATAGCCTCAGCTCACCCGCGCGCGTGCTAGAAGCTCGGCTTCGACATCACCCGAGCACCACCGAGAACGTCTTCAACTCCGATGAACTCTCCAGGTAGTTTCCGTCTGCCCCTGTCCCTCTCGATGATACTCCCATGATCTCCACACTCGCCCGCGTCTAACACCCCTTTCCGTTTGCCTCGACATGATCTATAGCCTCGCCTCCGATAACGACCAGACGAACCCAACGGTGAGCACAACTCCGGCGAGCAATCAGCAACGCGTCCGTGCGCCCCTTGGCCAACTGAGGCAACTTTGAGCATCGCTACACTCCTGCGAGTCTGGTGAGAATCCTCTCTCTCTCCCGCGTGACCTAGTTCGTCGGCAACCTCATCGCCTGAGCGCGCGCCGCCGTTAGCCGCCGCCAGCGCCGCCAGTTCTTGGCATGTGCGCTGTAGCCGTTAGATCTTCATCGCATGGCTCAGATTAGATTTAAGCGAAGCGGTATCAGACGCTGTGTGCCGTGCGATTTAAGTAGATCCAACGCACCCCGTAGCTTGATCCGCATGAACCGTTTTCAGCCAATAAGAACGTGACGCGTGGCCTGTGTTTCGATTTAAAACCAGAAAATGTTCTATTAGATATTCAAACTTGCAAAATTCATAACTTTTAATCCACACGTCCAAATTTTGCAAACTTTATATCATTGGAATCAGGAAAACAAATACTTTCCAACCATGCACTTTGTTTAATGAAAATCTTCTATAAAATTGGTTATTTTTTGCAGAAACTTGTTTAGGAATATTTTGAATATAAAATTTATTCTAAAATTGTTTTTAGGGTAAAATCTTTTGTAAATGGATTGCTTTGAACCTACTGACCCTAAGAACTAACTTTTAGATTTAAAAATTATATTTGGTGACACTCAGGAATTAAATCTTTGAATAAAAGCATTTCTAGCTAAATAAAAATATTGAATATGGTTTAAAAATGTTTTTTGACTAAAACCTTTGGGAAATGAATTGATTTAAACTCTCTGACCCTAAACACCAAGTTTTGAGACTTGAAAACATATTTGATGAACCTTAGTAAAATTATTACCTTGTTAAAGGCATTTATATCAAATAAAAATATTGATTGATTTAAAAATGGGATTTAAATGAAACCTTTTGCAAATGGGTTTAAATTAAACACTTTGACCATAAACACTAACATTTGTGTTTAAAGAATATATTTGGCTAACCCTACAAATTATTACTTTGATTTAAACCATTTCTAGCAAAACAAAATGATTTAAATGGCCATTTTCACCAACTTGAATTTAAATGGTTTTACCACTTTTGTAAATGACCAATATGAGCTTTAAAATGTTTAGAGCCTAATAGAAACCACTTTTCCAAATAAAACCATCTTTTGCATGCTTACATGCATTGCCATGTTTTTGTTATTTTATGTGGTGAATTGTTTGAATGCTATTTGAATATATGTTTGCTTGATTGAATTGTAGTGAAGTTAGAAGAGTGTGATATTTGCAAGATCAAGGAGTGAACCAATATTCCCTACTAAAAAGGAAAGTGACACTATCATCCATGTCCTACTATTTTCATTACATTTAGTGGATTTTTGTAGCATGCATGATAGGACTACTATATTTCTATGCTATGCTATATCCTATTAGGATATCCTTATATCTTCCTTAGTGAAAACATTGTAGTTGTAGCATGCTTAGCCCTGCTATATATTTGGGATGGGATACATGATATGATTATATAAAGTGTTGGAAAAATACATGTTTTATATAATAAAACAAGTACTCAATGAACCACCTGGGTGGAAAGAGGATACTCAATTTTGGACAAGGTGGCAACAAAGGGAACCATGTTTATATGGCTATATTTTTGTATGTGCACTAGAAGAAAACCACCCAGGGACTTAGAGATTGAACATGTTTCTCATACAGTGGCTTCCGTGTACAGCCACATGCTAAATGGGCTCTGGCTTAGTTAACTACATAGTGGAAGACCCTTGCATTGGCATCTTCAGGTTAACTAGAATTGTGTATTGGAAATATATCCTTACATTGGTGCCTGGTAGACAAGCTAGCATTGTGTATTAGGAGGACTTCTATGGAAAGACTTTGTCATATTCTCGATCTGCCGGTACTCCATTTGGTGTGTACTTATCCAGCGGCCGCTGGTGGCGTCAAGACGAGATTGTGTCATGTGGGTAAAGTGTACAACTTCTGCAGAAGATCAAATTCTAAGTACTTAGCCGTGTCCCCGGTTACGGACAAATCTGAGCAACTAAGGCCTGAAGCTATGGAAGATCTCGACATTCCAATTTCTCAAAGTAAAACTTGATGGCGTAAACAAGGGAATAGAAGCACTTGGAGGTTTTCCAAGGAGTTCAGAGAATTGTCAAAAGATCAAAACTATTTTGAAAAGATAGGATAAAACTATATTGCTTTCTACAAATGAGCCTAAACCCTACTTAGCCAGATATGCATGTATTGATAGGATCCACTTATTTCTACATAATAGTGAAACTTGCCAATATAATTTAAATGTATTGACCCTTGTGGCTGCAACTTATTATGTTGCAGGTTTTAGTGAAGTGTGTGTTGAATAGGATTACAAGTCTACAACCAACATGATTGCCTGTGGCACTTTGAAGATGAAGGACTCCATGCTATAGTTATTTCTGCTGCATTGTAATGAGATAGCCAAATGAGCTATGTAAGATGTAATGAATTATTTTATTCCTGGTTATAAAGTTGTATTAAGACCTTTGTTTCTTGATATTACATCTTAACGGTGGATGCTAGCTATTGATCCAGGGACTAGCATTGTAAACACAGGGATCTCTACCTGATTAAAGGTTGGGACCTTTACACTACCGGAAAACTCCGGTACTACCGGACCTGGTACCGGAAGAGCAAACTTCAAATCACATATTCCCCAGCCACAACAGTATCAATTTGTGGTGCTACCGCAAAGAGGTAGTATCTCCCCTGAGATACGGTACTACCGGATGCATGCGGTAGTGCCGCATTTTGATACCGCAAAGGGCAGTGGCATTTGCAACTTTTCCAAAAAACTCTCTGCCGCGCTAGGTACTAAAATGCGGTACCTAGGCAGGCAGTAGCTTTTGACAACTTGTAAAAAGCTTCTGCCATGCTAGGTACTAAAATGCGGTACTGTACCGGGTCGGGCAGTGGCTTTTGACAAGTTTCAAAAAGCTTCTGCCGTGCTAGGTACTAAAATGCGGTACTACCGAAAGCCACAGGAGTGTCCTTGCCATGATCCTCGTACCCAAGAATAGCCGCAAACTCAGCCAAGGTTGCTTGCTTGACAACGCCCTCGGTCATCCAGGTGAGAGTCCGAGCCTGGTTCTTGGCAAAGTTGACGGTTGCATAAAACTGAGTAATGAGCATTGGGTCATAGTTGCACCGGAACTGCATAATGGGAAGCAAGCTAATGTTTGTGCAAATCTCAAGGGCTTCACCAAAATACTGCGGGTTTTTCTTCACATGATTCATCTCGATCCACTTTTGACGAACCACAAGCTTATCATCCTTCATGAGTACCTCATGAAACACACGCTCCTGGAAATCCGTATAGAAGAGGCTATCTTTACGAGCATGAGAGCGAGCAAAAACATATGGATTAATAGTCCTTAGTTCATGAAAGTCAACCTCAGACAAATCAGATAGTAGCTTTGGCCTAGATGGCCCTGAACTTTGGCTCTTGTGAGGACCCGAGGGAGGAGGAGGTGGAGGAGCCTTACCACGGCCAGCACTTTGCTTAACTCCCCCACCATGTCGACCACGAGTGGTTTTTAGCTTCAGACGGGTGCTAGGTTGAGGCATGATCTCTTCTTCTGACTCAGTCTCAGTCGCGGAATCTGACTCGGACTCATAGTCCTCAATCTCATGATGAGCTTTGGAGCGTTTGCGTGAACCCCGGGAACCCCCTGCACCTGTGAAAGAACAAGGGAGATAGCATAGGGGTAAGGGCACAAGAACCCGAGACAAACAGATGACGGAACTCAAGGTTTAGAGAAAATTTTGCTACCAGTATTGGGCGGTAGTACCGGATCTTCACAGGCGGTAGTACCGCACAGCAGTAGTACCGGAAAAAGATTTCTGGTACTACCGGTCAGGTGACCACAGTGCAGATCTGGGATTATCGATCCATGTACGGGCAGTAAAATTGACATAAAACAAGAATCCCATCGGTCTAAGAGTAATATCTGGTAGCAAGCACACGGTACAACCTCAAGAACACTTATTTTGGCCAAGAATCAAAGTTACCCTAGATTCAATGGAGAAAACATGTGAGAAGAAGAGGAGCGCGGTAGTACCGGTGTCCATGGCGGTGGAGAATGAGGAGGAGCCCGTGAGGAGGTCGGATCCGGTGTGGAATCGAGAAAAGGAGAAGGGGGGTGGGGCTCCGGTAGTGTTCTCCTGCTCCGGTGGCGGCGGTGGTGAGGAGTGGAGACGGGGGATAATGAGGCATTGAGAGGTGCCCCTCCACGCATCTCCAATCTTAACCGATACACAGAGCGGTAGTACCGGAGGAACTAGCGGTAGTACCGCTAGGCGGTAGTACCGTAGAAAACTACTGGTAGTACCGCACCTGGGAAGTTTCCAGACAAGGTACTGGAAACTGACCCCGAAGCGGTAGTACCGCTAGTTATTTACGTTAGTATCGTTTGGCGGTAGTACCGCTGGTTAGCACCGGTAGTACCGTAACCACCAGAACAGAGAGCCTGGATATATAAAGTGGAAGGTTCTTGTGCAGAGTAGATGAGTTTTACCGAGGGATAAGAAAGGCTTGGGTTAAGAGAGTCACACTGATATGGGCCAATGCACTCTAAAAATAATAAAAACATATGAAGAGCCAAATGAGAGTGCATGACCATAATAACAAACCCAACTTGAGGATGACAAACACGAGTAAGCACCAACCTCTCGAATGAGAGAGGGCGGTGGCCTAGGCCACCATATTTGAGTATACTCAGCTTGGCACCACGAAGATATATCTTGGGCCCATTACCGAAACTCATCATTAAGCTCACATATCACAAAATGATATTAAGAGGAATGCTTTTGATTGCTTTGGGCATAATGGGGGGGAGGGATAGTCCAATCAATTAGGACCGCACTCCCCTATATCCATGCCTACACCTAAACCAAATATGGGTCGAATCATAGGTGAGAATGCAAGATCATCAAGTCAAGATCCTTGAATCTACGATATTTAGTTCATTCCTCAAATAGCAAAACCTTGCTTCATCAAGTGACTTCGTGAAGATATCGGCAAGTTGATCTTTGGTTGACACATATTATAGATCAATATCACCTCGAGCAACATGATCTCTAATGAAGTGATGGCGAATCTTATGCTTTGTCCTTGTGTGATCCACCGGGTTGTAGGCAATCTTGATGGCACTTTCATTGTCACATAGAAGAGGCACTTTGTCACAATGGACACCGTATTCCTTTAAAGTTTGCCTCATCCATAGCAATTGGGTGCAAGAACTAGCAGCTGCCACATACTCGGCTTCGGCGGTGGAGAGAGATATACCATTTTGCTTCTTAGAAGACCAACATACCAAGGACCTACTAAGGAATTGGCAAGCCTCGAGGATACCAAAGACCATAAAATGGGGTATGAACTAAATATCGAAAGATTCTCTTGACCGTCATAAATGGCTTTCTTTAGGAGCCGCTTGATATCTTGAACACACACCTACACTCAACACAATATCGGGTCTAGATGCACAAAGGTAAAGCAAAGAACCAATCATAGACCGGTATACCTTTTGATCCACATCTTTACCATTTGGATTTTGTTCTAGATGAGTCTTTGTAGCCATGGGAGTAGGAGCTCCATTTAAATCTTGCATTTTGAATCTCTTGAGCATATCTTGGGTATACTTGGCAATCTTGTAAGAACCAAATAAAGAACTAGGGTTTCCAAGAAAACACTAGAGCAAGGGGCCCTCAAGTGAATGAAGGGGAAATGAAGATCTCTTTTGGCGAAGTAGTAGATCAAGGCCTCCTTTTTCGATTCCCTAAAGATCAAAGACTTTGGGTGGTGGATTGAAGAGATCTTGGCGATTTGGTGGCTCTAATGTAGGTAGTGGTATTCAATGCAAATGAGCACTTTGTCCCAAGGTAGGTGGAGGGGTATTTATAGCTCCAGATCCAATCTGACCGTTGAAGCATTTAATGCAGCGGTAGTACCGGAAGTTCAAGCGGTACTACCAGACCTGGTACCAGAAGAGAAAACTTCAAATCACATATGCTCCAGCCACAACGGTATCAATTTGTGGTGCTACCGCAAAGCGGTAGTATCGCCCCTGAGATACGGTACTACCGGATGCATGCGGTAGTGCCGCATTTTGATACCGCAAAGGGCAGTGGCATTTGCAACTTTACCAAAAACTCTCTGCCGTACTAGGTACTAAAATGCGGTACTACCGCATTTTGGTACCTAGGCAGGCAATAGCTTTTGACAACTTGTAAAAAGCTTCTGCCACGCTAGGTACTAACGAGACGGGCATTGGCTTTTGACAAGTTGCAAAAAGCTTCTGCCGTGCTAGGTAATAAAATGCGGTACTACCGCATTTTAGTACCGGGGCGGGCAGTAGCTTTTGACAAGTTATCAAAAAGCTTCTGGCACGCTAGGTACTAAAATGCGGTACTACCGCTTTTTAGTACCTAGCCTGGCAGAGGCTTTTTGAAAACTAGCCAAAACCTACTGCCGCGTCCGGTAGCAAAAAGTGGTACTACCGCTTTTTGGTACCGCTCCAGGCAGAAAGTTTTGGACAGTTTGTCTAGCCACGCTGCCACACTCAGTAGCAACTGCCAATACACCCGGTACACCGCAAAACCCTTCTTAATACAACCTGTGGTACACTTGGCAAATAACTAGTCAGATATGTGTGTTGTTAGAAAACACCAAAATCACTAGGGATAGGAAATGCTCTTTCAGGCGAGAATTTGAAGAAATGTGGAATACTTTCACAATTGACACCGCCGGGAACACCACAACGTAATGGTGTGTTCGAACGTCGTAATCGAACTCTCTTAGATATGCTTTATTCTATGATGTCACTTACAGATTTACCGCTATTGTTTTGGGGTTATGCATTAGAAACAGCCGCATTCACTTTAAATAGGGCACCATCTAAATCCATTGAAACGACACCGTATGAATTATGGTTTGGGAAGAAACCTAAATTGTCGTTCCTTAAAGTTTGGGGTTGCGAAGCTTATGTAAAGAAGTTACAGCCCGACAAGCTTGAACCCAAAGCGGAAAAATGCGTCTTCATAGGATACCCAAAGGAGACTATTGGGTATTCCTTCTATCATAGATCCGAGGGCAAAATCTTCGTTGCCAAGAATGGATACTTTCTAGAGAAGGAGTTTCTCTCGAAAGAAGTGACTGGAAGGAAAGTAGAACTCGACGAGGTTGTTGAACCTTCTCTTGAACTTGAGAGTAGCGCAGCACCGGAAGTGGTTCCTATGGCGCCTACACCAATAAGAGAGGAAGCTAATGATGTTGATCATAAAACTTCGGTTGAAGTAACTACAGAACCTCGCAGGTCAACAAGAACTCATACCGCTCCTGATTGGTATGATCCCATTATGAGTGTCATGTTGGTGGACAACACCGATGACCCTGCGACATATGAGGAAGCGATGATGAGCCCAGATTCCAATAAATGGCAAGATGACATGAAATCCGAGATTGGATCCATGTACGAAAACCAAGTATGGACTTTGGTAGTCTTACCGGATGGCCGGAAGGCTGTCGAGAACAAATGGATTTTCAAGAAGAAAACAGATGCTGATGGTAATGTTACTGTCTATAAAGCTCGATGTGTCGCAAAAGGGTTTCGACAAATTCAAGGAGTTGACTACGATGAGACTTTCTCACCAGTAGCGAAGCTAAAGTCTGTGAGGATTTTGTTAGCAATCGCTGCATATTATGATTATGAGATATGGCAGATGGATGTCAAAACGGCGTTCCTCAATGGAGACATTGATGAAGAGTCGTATATGGTACAACCCAAAGGTTTTGTCGATCCTAAAGATGCTAACAAGGTATGCAAACTTCATCGGTCCATTTATGGATTGAAGCAAGCATCCCGGAGTTGGAATCAACATTTTGATCAGGTAATCAAAAGTTTTGGTTTTATACAAACTTATGGATAAACTTTATTTACAATAAAGTGAGTGGGAGCTCTGTAGCATTCTTAATACTGTATGTAGATGACATATTATTGATTGGGAATGATGTATACCTTCTTAATAGTGTTAAGGATTATTTGAATAATAGTGTTTCAATGAAAGATCTTGGCGAAGCAGCTTACATATTAGGCATAAAGATTTATAGATATAGATCGAGATGCCTAATATCATTGTCACAGAGTACATATTTGGACAAAGTTCTAAAGAGGTTTGGAATGGAAGATAGCAAGAAGGGTTCTTGCCCATGTTGCCCAATACGACCTTGAGTAAAACTCAAAGTCCTGCAACGGCAAAAGATAGAGAAAGGATGAGTAAGACTCCCTATGTCTCAGCCATAGGATCTCTTATGTATGCCATGCTATGTAATAGACCCGACATTGCATATGCTGTTAGTTTGACTAGCAGATATCAAAGTGATCCAGGAGTGGATCATTGGACAACGATCAAAAACATCCTTAAGTACTTGAGAAGAACTAAGGATATGGTTCTTTCTTGTGGAGGTGATGAACAACTCGTTATTAATGGTTACACCGATGCTAGTTGGAACACCGATCCGGATGATTCTAAATCTCAATCTGGATACGTATTTACTTTGAATGGTGCAACAGTTAGTTGGAGGAGTGCAAAGCAAAGCGTTGTGGCGAGATCTTCAACTGAATCGGAATACATAGCTGCTTCGGAGGCTTCCCAAGAGGTGATATGGATGAAGGAGTTTATTACAGAGCTTGTTGTGGTTTCAAGTGCGCTGGACCCATTGTCTATCTATTGTGATAACATGGGCGCCATAGCCAATGCGCAAGAACCAAGGTCACACAAGAAGCTGAAGCACATCAAGCTATGTTTTCACTCTATTTGAGAGCATGTCCAAGATGGTGACATGAAGATTTGCAAAGTACACATAGATCTGAATGTGGCGGATCCATTGACTAAACCTCTCCCGAGGGCAAAACATGACCAACACCAAACCGCCATGGGTGTTCGGTATATTACCATGTAATATGGATTAGTTGACTCTAGTGCAAGTGGGAGACTGTTGGAGATATGCCCTAGAGGCAATAATAAAAGTGGTTATTATTATATCTTTGTGTTTATGATAAATGTTTACATTCATGTTGTAATAGTATTAACCAGAAACTTTAATACTTATGTGATTTGTAAACTAAATTAGAGTCCCTGGTAAAGCCTCTTTATAATACTAGCTTGTTGGTTAATGGATGATCGTGGTTTCTCGATCATGAACATTGAGATGTTATTAACAACAAGATCATATCATTAAGAGAATGGTATGATGGAATACTCCTATAGATAAGCGTAGCATAAAGATCAAGTCATTTCAATAGTTCATTTGCTATAAGCTTTCTGATACATAGTAACCTAATTCCTTCGACCATGAGATCATGCTAATCACCATCACCGGAAGGATGCTTTGATAACATCAAACACCACACTGTAACTGGGTGGCTATAAAGGTGGCATTGAGTGTTCGAAAAACACCACACTGCACATGGATCAAGAGTGGTATTTGTCCATCCATATGACGGATAGATATACTCTGGGCCCTCTCGGTGGAATGTCATCCAATTAGCTTGCAAGCATGTGACTGGCTCATGAGGGATCACATATCATGGTAACAAGAAAAGAGTACTTATCGGTAACGAGGTTGAACTAGGTATGCAGAGATAGCGACGATGAAACCTCGGATAAGTAAACTATCGCGAGACAAAAGGAAATTGGTATCGTATGTAAGTGGTTCATTTGATCTCAAAGTAATCGTAGAAATATGTGGGAGCCATATGAATTTCCAGATTCCTCTATTGGTTATTGATCGGAGAAGTGTCTCGGTCATGTCCGCATAATTCACGAACCGTAGGGAGACACACTTAAGGATTTAATGTTGTTTAGTAGATATGGAATGTAAGTAGGGAAACCGAATGTTGTTCGGATTCTCGGATGGGATCCGGGATATCACGAGGATATTTGGAATGGTCCGGAGAATAAGATTCATATAAGGAAAGTCCGATTCCGGAGTTCGAGAATGATTTCAATGTTTTCATCGGAGAGGTTCTAGAAGGTTCACCGGACCGGAAGGGGAATGGTCCATGAATGTGTCATGGGTAAGTGGAATGATTGGATCATATCCTAGGTCACTTGGTTGGGCATTTGCGAGAGAGAATTAAAGCTCTAAATTGAAAGTCAAAAGGTAGGTTTGAAAAGTCAAACTGGAACAATAGTTTCTTAGTGGAAGAAGGAAAGAGTCCTTCCTTCTATCCAGCTTGGGTTTGGGTATGGATTCAAACTCCCCTCTCCCAAGGCTGCCCCCTCTCATAAATAGAGGGGGGATGCCCCAAAGACCACAACGCCAAGCCCTCCCCACCCGCGCGCCGACGCCGCCCTGCTCCGCCGTGCCACCGCCGCCTAGCGCCGCCGACAGTCTGTCGCCGTCGCCCTAGCCACCGCCGATACCTCCTCCTCCTCCTCTCTAGTCTTCTAAACCTAGATTGCTGGAAACCCTAGATCCACCATAACTCGCACTGGCTTAGGCGAAGCCCTACGGGATCTTCCATCTACTTCCGACACCACACTGTCATGCTGCCGAAATCGCAAGGGGAGAACTACAACCTCCGCTGCCTGCTGGAACAAGGGAGAGGAAGGTCTTCATCGAGTACCGAACGTGTGACCGACTGCGGAAGCGCTGCCGGAACGCAGCGCCGGAAGGATCATCTACGTGATCTCGAGATCGGCCAGTGTACGACTACATCACCCACGAGAATCTGCTCTCGTTAACTGCTTTGGAATCTTCGAGGGTGAGTACTCTAATCGACTCGTTGCTTCAATCTAGTAGATAGATCTTGGCTTGTTTGTATGCATGCGGTATAAGTTTTTTTTTGTTTTCCATGCTACGAACCCCTACATATACAACATATATGACACAATGGTTCAAGTTTATTAGGTGCAAGAAATAAAGTGTGCCATCAAGTTTGTGAGAGCTTTAATCACTAATTTTCACATAACAAGTTTAATTTGGAAGATAGATAAAACATGAATATACTTGGAATGGTGTAACACACCATGCATAGGAATTTATAGTGGACTCTTTGTAATAACTTGGTTTCTTGGGATTTGGATGCATGAGTAGAGATTACTCAGTACAAGTGGAGGCTAGCAAAAGACTGGGAGCGAACAACTAAGAGAGCAATAATGGCCATAATCATGCAGAGCAACAAAACATTATTAATCAAAGCATAAAGTGGTATCACAAGTCAAAAACTAAATGATCATAGAGGCTAGGGTGACTGATTCATAGTCATAATATGGTGTAAGCATGTGCCAAGTCAACCCAAACAAAGCATCAAAGGAGAATACCACAATATTATGCTTTTGTATGCTAAAACAACGCATGATTCTTTCAAGGCACATTAAGCAATCTCAATTCTTGGAACAAGTCACGCTACAACAATAAACACTAAGCATAAGTTCAAAGCAACATCTAGCATGACATGATAAACTCTAAGCCATAGTCAAAACAAGCTCCCTTTTGTACCACTTAAGCATGAAACTTTCTACTCCTTTCCAACATCAATCAACTTATTTGAAAAAAATATGAATGCAGGGGTACAACTAATTTATTCAAGCAAACCAAAAAAAATAATACTAAAAACAAAAAAAAAGACTCTCCAAGAACAACACAAAAGTGCATGAAACAATAAAAATGAAGTGTCTAGAAAGAGACCTGAGATTTTATTTAGGAAGAAGGGGATGCCTTGGGCATCCCCAAGCTTTGACGCTTGTACCTCTTGAATATTTCTTGGGGTGACACGGGTGGAATCCCCAAGCTTGAAATTTTGTCCATTCTTCATCTCATCACATCGTTCTTCCTCTACACTTGAAAATTTCCTTCATACAAAACTTCACACAATCATCATTAGCAACATTAGTGTATTCAAGATAATAAGCCTTTGGGTTTAGTTTCAACACAAGTAAAACTTTCATGAAAACACAATCTACTGTAGAAATTCCTTTTGAAAGCTCAAGTGATCAAAGAGAACTCAAAAAGAAACCGATTAAGAGGCAAATGAAAATAATGGCAGAAATCTGTCAAAACAGACCAGCAGGTAAAAACCGATTTTTTCGAAGACCTTCTATTGCTCAAATAGAAAAGTGTTGAACTAACAAAAGTTAAATAACCTGGGGCATAAGCTCAGAAAATTACAGCTCAATCCGATATACAGGGAAATTTAACGAATTTTTACAGTGAAGCACAAAAAATCTGTTTTGAGACAACAACTTCCCCAAATCTTACTTCTCTCTCATTAGAGGTTATTCTTGGCACAAAAACCACACAAAAAGGATAAGGAGAGGTTATTACAGAGGCAATAACTTCCAAGACTCAACAAAAGAAAAAATTACAGAAATAAAACAATTGGTTGTCTCCCATAAGCGCTTTTCTTTAATGCCTTTTAGCTAGGCTTGATAGTTTGAGAAGATGCCCACATAAGAAATATGAATTGAAGTAAAAGAGAGCATCAAGAAGCAAATTCAAAACACATTTAAGTATAACCCACTTCCGATGCATAGGAATCTTGTATGCAAATAAATTCACAAAGAACAAAGTAACATGCATAGGAAGATAAAGCAAGAGTAACTTCAAAACTTCCAGGACATAGAGAGGTGTTTCAGTACCATGAAAACTTCTATAACCATATTTTCCTCTCTCATGATAATTTTCAGTAGCCTCATGAATAAACTCAACAATACAACTATCACATAAAGCATGCTTTTCATGATCTTTAAACACATAATTTTTATCAAGCTCAAAAATAGTGGGATTAAAACCTTCAAACCCACTTTTAACAATTTTATTACAAGATGACTGATCATTCTAAAGAGGTATGGGGTTCCAAGATAAAGTCAAGACCCCTCCAATCTCATTTTCAATAGCAGTACTATTAATATTATAAACCAATATAGGACCATCATCTAGAGCTTTATCGTAAACATTTTCTAAGCAAAACTCTTTAGTACCATGCATAACAGGAGCATAATTATTATCACAAGTTTTACCCATAGTAGATATTTCAAAAGAATCCACATGAACATAACATTCATCCTCCTTTGGTAAGCATGGGGGACAATCAAATAATGTAAGGGATAAAGAGTTACTCTCATTAGAAGGTAGGCATGGGTAGCTAATCCATTCTTCCTCCTTTTGTTCATCACTCTCCTCCTCTTTTTCATCTAATGAGCTTCCACTTTCAACAATTTATTCTTCCATAGGCTCTTGTAAGGCATTAGTCTCTTCCGTTGGTGGAAAGCATCTAAATATTCAAGATAGCCATTTTCTTCCTTGTAATTATCAAAGCAAAATTTAAGTATATCATAAACCTCATATTTATAAGGTGCATCATCGGTATTTTCAAGCAAATAAGCAAGTTCGAATGCACCCTTCGAAGCAATAAATTCTTCAATTTGTTCCACATCATAGAAGTCATAATTTCCCTTAACATAAGAAGATATGGTAACATTATCATTATACTCACATTGAAAAGAGAGGTGTTTATACCTCCTACAGCAACAAGATTTATGAAAGCAATAAGTAACATTATAAGTAGAGCACACGTTTCTAGCAATGGTATGCAATTTATTAATTTGTTCCCATAAGTGTTTCCCTTTTTGTGACAAGCGGTGTTCCTCATAATAATATTTTTATTCTTTCGTGAACCTACCTTGCCAATAAGATCTAGTTTCAAAGAAACCAACCATTGATAGAAAGTATGATAAAGCAAGACAATAACAAACCAATAAAAATAAAAACTATAGTAGGAACTAAATTTTTTTGTGTTTTTGATAAAAAGAAACAAACCAACAAAGCAATGTTTTTTGGTATTTTTGATAAAAAGAAACAAGAAGAACAAATCAAAATAACTAAGCAAAACAAAAACAAAGTAAAGAGATTGGTTGTGAGAGACTCCCCTTGCAAGAATCTTCTTTCTCCCTGAAACATGACTGACGAGGAGGAAGAGATTGAAGCTGTCCTTAACCCCCCGGCAACGGCACCAGAAAATCTTGATGCGGCTCAGTTGACTGTAGAGCCTCGTTGGGAGACCCCAAGAGCAAGGTGCGATGAACACAACAACAAGTTTCCCTCAGTTATGAAACCAAGGTTATCGAACTAGTAGGAGTAAGGAAACAACTCCAAGGTGTTGCTAACAACTTGGAACCTACACAACACAAACTCAAAACTTTGCCCCAACTTAAAGTGAGGTTGTTAATCTCACTGGTTTGCTGAAAACAAAGGATTAAACATATAGTGTGGAAGATAGTGATTTGCTTGTAGAAAGTAAACAGTAAAGGGTAAACAGTAGATGGTATATCAATGATAAAGGAATGGACCGGGGTCCACAGTTCACTAGAGGTGTTCTACTTGAGATAGATAGCATGTTGGGTGAACAAATTACAGCGGGGCAATTGACAGATTGAGAAAGCATAACAATGCATATACTAGACATCTTGACTCCTACGAGATTTGATTGGGCATTACAACATAATATATTGACCGTAATCCAACTACATCTATGACTAATAATCCACCTTCAGGTTATCATCCGAACCCCTTCCAGTATTAAGTTGCAAGCAACAGATAATTGCATTAAGCAATGTGTGTAAAGTAAACAATACAATTGCCCCATGGACAAAGGATTGTTGTTTTCTCCCTAGTAGCAACAACACATCTACAACCTTAGAGATTTCTGTCACTTCCCTAGATTACTAGAGGAATGAACCTACTATCGAGCATAAATACTCCCTCTTGGAGTTGCAAGCATCTACTTGGCCAAAGCATCTACGAACAACGGAGAGCATGCAAGATCAAAAATAACATAGACATGATAGAATCAATAATGAATCTGACATAGTATCTCAATATCCATCGGATCCCTACAAACACAACATGTATGATTACAAATAGATGATCTTGATCATGAACATAACTCACAAGATCTAAACATGACAACACAAAGGAGGAGAAACAACCATCTAGCTACTGCATGGACCCATAGTCCAAGGGTTAACTACTCATGCATCACTCCGGAGGCTGGCATGGTGATGAAGAAGGCCTTCGAGATGATCTCTCCCCTCTGTCAGGGTGCCGGGAAGAGCTTAGACGCCCCGATCTAGGGACGATGGTGGCGGCGGCTACAAACTGTTTCGTGGAGATTTGATTGAGTACTTAGGGTTTCTGCATCGGGGTGCTTTTATAGGCGAAGGGGCAAGGTCGGTGGGCGCCCGAGGGGCCCACACCTAGGGCTGGTGCCTCCCAGGCCACGCCGCCCTAGGGTGTGGCCACCTCGTGGCTCCCCTTCGGCTGCCCTCCGGACTGCGTGTTCCTTCTGGTAAAATATTGACTTTGGCTTTTGTCCCGTCCAATTCCGAGAATAATTCCTTACTAGCTTTTCTGAAACCTAAAACAGTAGAAAATAGGCAACTGGCATTGCGGCATCTTGTCAATAGGTTAGTTCCGGAAAATTGATAAAAATACCTCAAAGTGTAGACAAAAAATAAGAAAGTCGATACAAAACAAGCATGGAGCATCAAAAATTATAGATACGTTTATTATGTATCAATATACAACCTCCGCTGCCCGCTGGAACAAGGGAGAGGAAAGTCTTCATCGAGTACCATATGTGTGACCGACTGTGGGAGCGCTGCCGGAACACGGTGCCAGAAGGATTGTCTACACGATCTTGAGATCGTCAAGTGATCGACTACATCAACCACGAGAATCCAATCTCGTTAAACGCTCTCGATCTACGAGGGTTAGTACTTTAAAAACTCGTTGCACTGATCTCGTAGATTAGATCTTGGCTTGTGTGTGTTCATGCAATAGATTTTTTTTGTTTTCCATGCTACGAACCCCTACAGTGGTATCAAAGCCGTGTATATGTGTAGATCTGTTGCATGAGTAGAACACACTGGTTGTGGTGGGCGTTGATGCTTTTGTTGTCGATTGATTTTTGTGTACTTTGCATCTTGCGGGATGGTTGGATGAAGTGGCTGATACCTTTGATCCGGATTATGGATGTAATATAGCTCTTTTTCCCTAGTAGACCTAGGTTTATCGAATCCTCGGGAAGCAGAAAGCAAAGTGAGGTTACCTAAATGGAGCTTCGAGAGTTTTAGAATTCATACTGCGTTTTCACTGGACCAAGAGTTTGTGATCTTTTTGTTGTTGTTGACGATGGAGAGAGAGAGGGCCTAGGGTATTCGGTTTTCACCAGTAGCTATGCAAAACATTTGACGGGAATAATAGATAATAATAAAGTATCCATGTAATTGTTAGAGCAAGATAATTATATGTGGGCAGTGCATTCATAAATGTTATCGCCCCCGCAAAGGCTTATAGCAATAATGTAACATCCCAATTTCAGCAACCCTGATTTGTTGTCCAAAAGGCAAAAAATAGGGGGAACAAAAACTTTCTCTTATTAAGTGTTGCAATATCTGCTTACTTGTTTACTTGAGTGCATGCAACTGATTGTGCATTAGGTACTCTAATTCTTATCTCAACTCTATTTGGCAAGGCCTATCTTACAATGGAAATGTCTTGGCTCATCTTTCATATTCTCAAATGTTCTGGCATTTCAAAACCCGAGACAAGATGACTTTGACACAACAAATTTCTCTACTAGTTTATATTAACAAAACTATGGATACCTATATATTATCTCCTTATGTTTTCAAGATAGAACTTCAACTACTCTTATCCCTAGGTTTTTCCAAAACCTTTATTAAAACCTTTTCATTCCAATCTTGGTAGAAATACCAAGATGATCCTTATATTACTTCAAAGCACAACCAATTCAAAATACCCATCATTACACCAATCTAGGCTTGATGGTAACCTTAGTAGTAGTTGGATAAGTTGATAAGATGAATTGCCTTGATCTGTTGTGTGATGAATTGCCTTGATCTGCTGATTACCTTGTTTGCTTAGGAACTAGAGTGAGATAATCTAGTAGCTCATCCCTTAGGACCCAATCTATGTTTGTGATCATCAATCTCAGACCAAACATCCAAATCTGGATCTACCCTAAGCCACCAAAGTGGCCATCTCATCTCCTAATTAGATCAATCCGGGGATAATCCCTTTCAATGGTTCCCAACTTAGTGAAGGACCAATCTAAGCATGGATCATGTCTACCTAGTTAACCCATAAACATCATCCCTTTGATCATGACATTGGAACCTAGCATCCACTCAAAATCATCTACACTATACTCTAGTCTAAAACCCTAAATCTGCCAAAATGGCTGTCTGGATTTCTTATCTAGATTCAATCTTTGGAGCTCTACTTTTACCAACCTATATGCACTCTTGAGAATGTACCTGAACCATCTTGTAGTACATCATTAGTACTACCAAAGCTCACTCCTGCCCTGGGATTAACCCTTCTGGTTCCCACTCATCCATGATGGTTTTGTAGTCAAGATAATAATCTTTTCTGGAAATCTTATCATCTTGCCTACTTTCACAGAAGATCACATCTATTTGCTACCTCCCCTTTACCAAATATTTGCATGGTTATGATCTACTAACCATGGCTTATCAAACCCTACTTCACTTGTTCCCATTGGAACCTTGTGCATCTTAAACCCACCTGGTTTAGATGGCATCATGACAATCCTGTTATGGCAGCATTATTTTCATCAAAGTTTGCCATCACCCCTACACCACCTCAAATCCAACCAAGCCCAAATCTTGATTCCCTGATCATCTATATAAATTGGTCTAGATATACATATATCCCTTGTACCAAGGTGAGCTATGAGCTCACTAATCCAACCATGTTTTGGTGGCATGAAAATAACAAAACCCTAGATTCCCAAAAATCTAGTTTCTTCCCATTTCACCAAAACCCTTCAGAACCCAAGTGAATAATGATGTATGAATCAAGTTTACATCATCTACTTTGGATATAATCTTTTTCTAAATAATTTCCATAATTATTTTGAGCCTAAAACTATTTAAATTCTTTTTCTGGCAAAATCCTCCAAACCTTGTCCTTAGTGACAAGTTTGTTTTTCTCCAAATCACCTGGCCAACTCAAGGCACATCTGATGCCTATATATCATATCCCATCTTTCCAACTCAAAAATAAATATTTTTGAGATTCTTTATTATTTCTTTTTGCCTTTTTTTCTTAAATGGCAGAAACAAGAAATAATTGATTAAAAATACTTTTCCATCTCAATAAATCCCAATAAAATTCTCCAATGTGTAATATGGTATTTAGGACCATATCACATCAAAAACCCATCTTGTACAATGTAAAAATATCAAAGGAGCTTCTAAAAACTACTTCTGCACTTTTTGATTAAATGAATTTAAGTGCACCAAAAATCATTAGAAAAATACCAAATAAATCCAGGAGTGTCCTCTTGACCATATCTTTCAACCAGTACCTTTGTATCATATTGTCTAACTTAAAAACCTAGAGTTGATTCACAAGTCTCTAGTTGGTCAATATTTGAAATCTCTCAAACTCATGAACTAAAACAAAACCAACCATCCCCAAACTTTGTCCAGCATTTCTCAATAGCACCCATTACTTCCATGGTCATGTGCTACAGTGGGGCCATTGTAGCAAAACCCTAGCACCCACCTTTATCTTCACATGCTAGGAGGGAGAGAGAGACATGCCCTTTTTAACAAAAGCCAAACTAGCAGCCACCACCCCTCCCCTCCACTCAGTGGGTTGAGCACCAGGCCCACACCCCACCCGGCACCACCCAGCTCGACCAATCCATGGCCAGCACCCTCCCCTTGGCTCTCCTAAGCTTGGTTCACCATGAACCCACTCCCTCCCTGTTAAATAGACCAAGGCCACCCCAGAGTCTCCCTTCGCCCTCATTCTCCCCCTCTGCTCCCCACTCACCTTCCCAGACCACCCTCTCCCTCCCCTTGCCCTGCACTGCTCGATGGAGAAGAAGAAGGAGGCCTCCCCCACAAAACTGAGCGAGGCACTGTCCCCTTTCGTTTACCTCCCCTGCATATTTACTCCTTGATCTCCCCTCCTCTCACTTATGCTATTGGTGCCTTTCTTGTTGACATGCAGAGGCCACCGAAGAAACTCCGGCGAGCCTCGACGAGCCCCTCTTCGGCCTGACGCGGGAACCTATAGATCTGGACCAAGGCGGGCTTTTCCGCCCATCACCGAGACCGCCGTCAACCGCCGTGTCGCCCTGCACCCTCCCCTCCGCCTCCTGGCCCTCTGGTAAGCGTTGTCGCCGCGCTTTGACCCCTTCCCTAGGGTTTCCTTGCCGTTTCCCCTTTCCCGCTAGGGAAGATGCGCAAGGGCCGTCAATTTCGTTCTAATCGGACGTCCCCAACTCCCCCATACCCCTTCAGTTGCCAGGGTCGCTGACCAGCGGGCCCAGCTCCGCGGGTTCAAACCCACTCGGCGCGCGCAGCCGCGATGCGTTGGGCTGAATCTGTGGCCCGGCGGCCCGCAAACGCCAGATTCCTAGCCCGCGGACTCTCCCTTTAATCTTTTTCTCCAGATCTGTATTATGCCTGTATAATTTAAATCCAAATAAAAATGGAAACAACCTCATTTTTTACATATACAAATATTACCTTATGCCCACATGTTCTGTGCAACATGGAACACTGAGGTTTCTCCAAGAATAAATTTCCTTATTTACTGGCATTTAATCTACTAACCTGCATCTATTGCACTAAATAAATCACTCAGTAAATTACACATATCCAAATGGAATGAATCTAAGCTCATATGTTAGAGAAATTAAATACCCAACATTTGGACTTGGTCCATGTCAAGGTGAACTAGGATTTGCCAGTAATAAAAACAACAAAAACATCCCTTATCTGCTTTTAAGATATTCTCTAGGTCAAACCAAATAAGGTTTTGATCTAATTCCAACTCCCAGTAGACACACATAACTATATATTTCAAATCCCATAATATCATAATTTATTAACTATTTGATGAACTTTGGTGAATTAAACTATTATGTGTATAGTTTATTCACCAATAAATTCATAAAAGTAGCTCTGTAAATCCAAAAAGTGTGGTTCCAATTTCTACGGAAAGGTATTCCACATACCTAACAAGTGTACTTGGAATCACATAAAAATATTCTGTAGATTAAATATGATGAAAAAGACAAATCCATTCCTATACTGTCTTTGGGAATTTCTCAAGGGAATTCTGGTAATTTTTTTGAGGTGATTCCAACACCTCTTGAATCAGTCCATTGAATACTAACTAATCACCCAAGGAAATAATTTTTGGAGCTCTAGAATTTGTTTGGTGAATTATTTCCTAAAACTAGAGTTTTATCCACTATAAAAATCATTATAAATCAATGGAAATTGATAAAATAGTGAAACCACTTTGGTTAAATTCATTTTATCAATACCTATCTGGTGGTATCATTTTTATACAGTGGTATCATACAGATCAAGCCCTTGGTCAAAACCCCTCTCTTAGATAGTCCCTATATCATAAATCCAATCGGATCATCTCCCAATGCCTCCAAATCTTTTACTAATCTTATCCAACCAATCATCCAGCATCCTACTGTCTTATACATTGTAATTATATGTTTATTAATGTATGTATTGATGCTTGTATGCCTTGAATTGATTGGTGTGTTGTTTGGTTGCATGTATACTCGATAACGGCGATATTTGCGATTGTGTGACGCCGAGAAGAAGGAAGCATCGGGTTTTCTCTTATTATTATTATACTCGGTATTCTGGTTTTCTAACGCTGTCAAGGAACATCTCGTTGGACATAGGCAAGCCACCATTCCTGAACTCCTATATTGACCTACTCCTTTTTATCAATTGTTTTATATCTCGTTTATGAACTTCATGATTAAATGCATTGTTTGCTTCAAATAAAAGGCGTGAGTAACTTGGATCCTCCAAGTTATGGATGAGTGTCCATTAGGACACCTACACTATTGACACCCATCTTTATCCTTTAGATCGAGGCTAAGATTCTTAGCATCTCCCCTCTTGGAAACTATGGATTTTCAATGATAAAACTATTTTGGGTTTTACCCTACTACGAAGTTTTCAAAATAAAACACTTGGAAGGAGGCATCGTTTCCGAGTGGAGGTTTTACTAAACAAGAATGAGGAGGATAAAGAGAAGGTTGAGCAAGAGAAAGAGAAAGGGATGTTCTACGCCTTTACCAAAACAATGTATCCGTGCAACCACACTACCCCAGTCGCTGGGGCTTAGCTCGTAGTTTGTTGTCTTTAGACGGGGCTGCTCATACTCGCTAAAGGGGAGAAATCCCCTGAAATCCGGACTGTCGTGGACAAGGTACCGGTGCAACAATTGGGTCTCTCGCGGACGGTATGCCTTATTGTATGTATGGAAGGAAGTGGAGTCAAATTACTATATGCCAAGCTACGGTTTGGGGAATAGGCTTGTACGAAAGGGAGGACTATGGCCGTCGTGCCACATACTCGTGCCAGAGAGAACAACCCAAAAGGAAAAGCCGCCTTTGCTAGGGATGGACAAATGAAAAGTTAGGTTTGATTATCCGAACCCCTGTCTACCGTGTGTAGCGGGCCGTGGTTGTATCCCGACGGATGTATTGATTCTTGTGGGTAAAGGGCAAAAACTCTGCAGAGTCTAATCTATTCGAATAGCCGTGTCCACGGTCAAGGACGGTTGGAAAGGTGATTGCTAGGAGTACCCTTGGGATGTGTTTGAGTTGAATGAAAATAATGTGACTTGGTCACGAGGAAAGATAAGGACGAGTTTGGTTTTAACCAGAGATGGTCGAATATGTTTTAAAAAAGGGTTTTGCTCTAAAAACAGTTTTCAAAAAGGTTCTTAACAAGGATATGGAGATATCCAGACTTTCTAAAAGGAGGCATATTTTCCAAAAACTCCTTTTTCAACAAAATATAGAGATGCCAATATTAGGCTTTTCAGAAACAACTGTAGTGTAGAGCTATCTCGCCACATCCCAATATGCATGATCCTTGTTACCTTGTCTCGGTGGTTTGCGAGAACATTCAAAGTACTCATGGCTTTGTCCCTGGCTATTTACTTGGCCAGTTTGCAGATGTTAAGAAGTGATGAAGGTGCTGACGTCTATGCGAGCTAGGCCGTCTTCCCAGTGAGTTGACTGTAGGTTAAGGCATGACATGGGCTCTGCGCTTGAATACTTCCGCTACTTGTGTTGTAACTGCCATAATGGCCACATTGTAAGTTTTGTAATCGTTACTTTCGGGATGATGTAATGATACTGGTCGGTTATGCTCACGGCTCACTAATCATGAGAACATGAATTGTACGCATAACGGGTATTCTCGGACCGTAAATCCAGGGTGCCACAAATAACCTACTAGTATCATCCATAGAAGAAAGAGAACTAATGATATGCATTGATGAGATCAGATCACTATGGAGCTTCATTGGGAAACCCCAAGAGGAAGGTGTGATGAGCACAACAGTAAATTTTCCCTCAGTTATGAAACCAAGGTTATCGAACCAGCAGGAGGAAGGAAACAACTCCAAGGTGTTGCTAGAAACTTGGAATCCTACACAACACAAACTCAAGACTTTGCCCCAACTTACAGTGAGGTTTTCAATCTCACCGGTTTGCTAAAAACAAAGGATTAAACATATAGTGTGGAAGGTAATGGTTGCTTGCAGAAAGTAAACGGTAACAGTAGAAGATGTATCAATGGTAAAGATTAGACCAGGGTCCACAGTTCACTAGAGGTGTTCTCCTTAAGATAAATAACATAACATGTTGGGTGAACAAATTACAGTGGGGCAATTAACATGACTGAGCAAGGCATAACAATGCAAATACTAGACATCATGATTCCTATGAGATTTGATTGGGCATTACAACAATATACATAGACCGCCATCCAACTGCATCTATGACTAGTAATCCACCTTCAGGTTATCATCTGAACCCCCTCCAGTATTAAGTTGCAAGCAACGGATAACTACATTAAGCAATGTGTGTAAAGTAAACAATACAATTGTTCAATGAACAAAAGATTGTTGTTTTCTCCCTAGTAGCAACAACACATCTATAACCTTAGAGATTCCTATCACTTCCCCAGATTTAATAGAGGCAGGAACCCACTATCGAGTATAAATACTCCCTCTTGGAGTCACTAGAATCTACTTGGCCAAGATAGCTACTAGAAACGGAGAGCATGCAAGATCACAAACAACAAAGACATGATAGAATCAATAATCTATAAGACATGATAGAATCAATAATGAATCTGACATAGCAATCTCAAAATCCATCGGATCCCCGCAAACACAACATGTATGATTACAAATATATGATCTTGATCATGACCAGAGCTACAAGATCTAAACATGATAGCACAAAGGAGGAGAAACAACCATATAGCTACTGTATGGACCCATAGTCCAAGGGTGAACTACTCACACATCATATCGGAGGCTGGCATGGTGATGAAGAAGGCCTCCGGGATGATCTCTCCCCTCTGGCATGGTGCCGGGAAGATCTTCAGATTCCCCCGATCTAGGGACGATGGTGGCGGCGGCTACGGACTGTTTCGCAGAGATCTGATTGGGTACTTAGGGTTTTGTAACATCCCTAAAAATCATGTTTCAAAACTCATTCATATCATCTTTGCATCATTCATCCATTTAGGGTTTTTCTCAAAATCATTTAGAGGCAGAAGTTTGAGCTATGATTTCATGTGGGCAATTTATCTCAATTGGCCATCACCCTTTGAGATTTGATTGTCTATGATCTTGTTTGTTTGCCTCCATGGTAGGAAAGACTAGATGAAGCTTTTTACCCAAGATTCAAAATTTAGAAATATTTTCTAAACCCTATTTCAAACTAGGGACTAAGAGACAAAGTCTCTGTTTATTTCAAAGACCCAAGCTTGACCAAGCCTTGCAAGGTAACCACTAGGATATTTGATTGTTTGTGAACCCACAGAACCCTGCAAAAATCCCCAAAGCAGTTTGAATTCAAAAGGATTTGAATTCATATCAAATTCTATCCAGAAAATAGAATTAGAAAAAGAAAAGGCTTAAAGAAAGAAAAAGGGCCGAGCGGCCAGAATCTGGCCCAGCAGCGGATGAAGCCCAGCAAGCCCACCCGGGGTTCTCCTTTTTCTTCTCACACGCGCGAGCACACGCAGACAGACGCTGACAGCCCGACCCCACCAACACCTCGCACTCTTCGCTGACGAGCGGGCCCAGTCCACGTCGCCCTCGTCTTCCCCAGACCGCGCCTGCGACCACGTCGCCGCAGCAGTGAAGGCCGGTAATGGCGCGGCGTAAATGGGCATTTATCCTCGAGCGTTTCCTGTCGATTCCCCGGCTATAAGATCCTCTCTGCCTCGCAATCTTTTTCCCCCAAACACCTCGCTCACTCCGCCACCAGGCTGTCCTCAATCAGCTTCGCACCGCCGTAGACAGAGCCTCTCCGGCGATCGATTCCGGTGAGTCCAGAGCTCCCCTCTGCCTCTCGTTCTTACTATCTGACTCAGCGTGTCTGGGCGCACCTCCTGACCTCACTAGTCCGTCTTGTACTGCCCCAGGTCGCCGGTTCCACTTGACACCGCGAGCACCGACAGCGACATCAACTCCGACGAGTTTTCCCGGTAGGTACAGACCGCCCCTCACCTTTCCGTTCATGCTCACTACTTCGCCTCGACTCTGTGAATCTAACCGTGTCCTCGCCTTGCCTTGGGGTGATCCACAACGACGTCCACGACGACCACCCGACGCACCCGACGCCGCCACGAACTCCGGTGAGAAATCGCAGCCGTGCCCGAGCGCCCCTTGACCAACCGCGAGTACGACGAGCATCGCCGTGACCTCCTGAGCCCGGTGAGCTACTCCTCCTTCTCCCTCGCCGTCTGCATCATCGGCAACGTCATCGACCGACAGTTTCGCCGCCGGTAGCCGCCGCTCCGCCGCCAGTTCTTGGCCAGAGAAATAGCAGCCATTAGATCTGTATCGTAGCGCTAGGATAGATCCACTTAACCCCGAAGCGGTACGCGATCTGAGCCGCCAGATTTCATTTAAATCCTACGGCTGTGGAGCTCGATCCAGCGTGAAACGGTACGGGCGAATAAGAACATGACGCGTGGCTAGGTTAGATCTGAAAATAGAATTTAAAAACAGATTTTGATCCAGATTTCAAATACCAATATCTTTTGATTTCCACGTTGGATTTTTGCAAACTTTATACCGTTGGAATCAGAAAAACAAGACCTTTCTGCCTATCCTTTTTGTTTAGCAAATAGTAACCATTAGATGTGCTAAAATTACAGAAACTTGTTTGAGGCCTTTTTGAGTATAGATTTAGTTTAGTATTTTGTTTAGGGTTAAATTTTGTTTAGTTGGTAAACTAGTGGCTTGCTAAGTTTCTGTATTCATGCACTTGCTTGGTTGAGTTTTCAAAAATCATCACTTGGTAGATTCATGCATGCATGCATTCATATTATTTCTTGTTTGTATATATTTGTGTGTAATTGTGTGCTACAACTTTGTGTGTAGATTTTGCTAGTAATTGTGATTGTGACGAGTGCTACTCTCCACACTACCAAGGCAAGTGATATCATCATGAATATTCCATTCCTATATTTTATTTATGCATTAGTAATATTTTTCTAAGTATAGGACTTGCATGGTTATTGCTATAGAACAAGCTATACTTTGGGAAAACCTATTAGGTGAAGCCTTAGTGAAAACTACCTAAGTCAAGATTCCTATTACTATCATGCTTAGCCTAGCTACTAGAAAACAAGGGTGGTTTATATATTCACTATGGAAAATTTCTAAGTCTAAGGACTTATGTTTTTGTAAAATAAAACAGCTAAGTTAATGAACCACCTGGGTGGAATGGAAGGAATGGCTTATGTTGAGTGGTTCACAAGGCCATGGACTTGGCTTGTGTATCTCACTTGTGGATGGCCACCCAGGAAACAAAGAGATTTGAGATGTCAAATGTTGAGAAGCTTCAAGTGCAACCACTTGGCATTATGGGCTCTGCCATGATCTTAGGATGCTGGAACTTAGTCTTTTGGACAGTGGGTGGTAGATGGGTTGATAGGTTGGAACGCGTCCATTTGACTAAGGAAAGGCTACTGAAGGATCATTCTTGGGAAACCAAGGCTTGTGGGGAAAGTGCACCACCTCTGCAGAGTGTAAAACCTAAGTACTTAGCCATGTCCCTGGTAAAGGACAATTTGAGCATCAAGACATGGAAACTTCAAGAATCTCATCACTCCAATTTCAAAAAAAATAAAACTTGTGGGTGAACAAGGGTAAAAGGATCTTCAGTCATTGATTGGTAGATGCCCTGAGTGGATCTAGAGTCTTTGATTGATAGATGCCTTGGGTGTTTTGTTTCAAGCAAAAACTTAGTATTTTCAAAAGTTAAGGAAAAATCTATTTTGAGCAATGCAAGCCTAAGCTCCACCAGCCAAATGCATATAGTATTATAGTCCACTTAAAATATACTAAGGTATCACTTGCCAATACTATTCCAAAGTATTGACCCTTGTGGCTGTAACTTATGATGTTGCAGGTTACTCTGATGATGATTAGGAGTCATGAGTCTACACTCAACATGCTTGCCTGTGGCACATGAAGATGAAGACTTAAGTTTATTTACTTATTCCATAAACTCTTGTATTAGGCCTTGGCCATGAGTTGTAAAAGACTATGTTTATTCTCTGGAATAACTGTAATAAACGACCTTTGTATCTGTGTACTTCATCTTAAACTGTGGATGCTAGCATTGATCCAGGGACTAGCATTGCAATCATAGGGATCTTTTCCTTTACAAAGGAGGGATCTTACAGATGGTATCAGAGCACTGTGTTGCCTGTAGGATTATGACCCTAGGATTGGAAACCACTAAGGAAAATTTTTACTTCTTCTACACTTGTCTATTCTTCTCGTAAAATTTTCTAATCTTCTTCTTCTCATCTCTATTTGTAGATGAACTCCGTCAACGAAGCCGTGAAGAAAGGACCACTCATGACTATGACCTTGGAGTGTGAGACTGAGTTTCCCAAGATTCTCAAGGACCTCATGGAGACCATGGGAGTACATGGTGCAGCAGTGTATAAGGGCTTTCCAGTGATGGAGGATGGAGTGGAGTATTGGTGGGTTCAACTTCAATTGTACAAGAATAAGGAAGACAACCACAAAGAAAAAGGCTTCTGCATGTACACCAACACTTTTATGCACACCACATTCTTTGAGTCAGCAAAAGAAGCAGCTTGGAAGACCATCAAAGAGCTAAGTGCTAGAGTCAAGTGCAGGATGCTCAACCTCCAAAAAGACTTAGAGAAAGAGAAGGAACATACCCAAGAGTTGGAAATCACCAACCAATCCTTAAGAGGAGATATTATAGACTTAGTGATAGAAGCATGTGAACAAGATAGGGTGATTGCCACTAGGAACATTGTGTTAGCCACCAGATCCAATGAGATAGGATTGTAAGCGCACTTCGTTAGTTGGACCACCACCTATCACCTTATTTTCCAAAATGATACCCTAAAAGTTTGAGCCTTGGTTGATGTAATGGATTCTTGTATGCATGATTTGTATGATTTTTGTGTGTCCCAAGAATGTGTTTGAATGTTTGTCTTGTTTATTTTAAATTTGTGTTCTAACTTTTCAATCTTATAAATAGATGCCTATTGCCATCAGCACTGTTGAGGAGTTCCAGGCTACCCGTTTTGGTCCTCGTAATCGTAGAGCTTACTACTTTACTCGATCTCCCTCTTCCTATCATTACGGTGCACCCACTCACCAAGTTTGAGAGGAAGGACCTTTGGGGCTTCAAGGTGAACCAGCCAGGACGCCTGACTGAGCCTACTACGGAGGCCATCGTTTTCAAGCTTATGCACGATGACAGGGAGAGAGGCATGGAGGTTGTCATGCAGGATCTGATAGGACGTCTGTTAGGCCGTCACTCCCGACAGGTTAGAGGTACTCACTTCCACGCCTTCGGAAGGCGAGATGATGACGGAGAGTCCATCGACTTTGAGGACGACTCGAGGGTCACAGCAGAGCCGATACGCCTGTACCTCCAGGACTTAGAGACTCTTATTAGGCACGTGGATACTGATAGGACCAACATCATGCTTAGTAATGACGAGCTCCAGGTGCAGCTTCGCAAGAAGGACAAGCTCTTCGCGCAGCAGGACGAGATAGTCAAAGAGATGGAGGCAAAGTTCGAGACCCAAGACCGTAAGTTCAAGAGTCAAGAGAAGCGTGTCCAGGATAGGAACAAGAGGATTCGTGATATGACCGAGGAACTGCAGTCCAAGGACTTCGAGTTAGAGCAGCAGCAGACAGTGATTGAGAGGCTTCGTTCCCAGAAGAGGGCTCTCAAGGCCAAGATCGACTCTTTGACCACTACCATCGAGGAGAACAAGACCGCAATGGAGAACGCAGGTCTTACCTTTGTCGAGGAGGAGATTGATGCCGACGAGTAGATTTGACTACTCAGTTATCTTTATTTACCACACTTGTTATTTGTGAACTTGATGTTTGGACCATCCGACATGTGGATGGCTTTCCACTTGTGTGTTTGTACCTTGAGACTTTTTGTTATCTTGTTGTTGAGCTTTTATCTTTGTGTTGCATGCTATGTGTTTGTTTGAGTAATGTATTGTGCATAAATCATGTAAGGGTATCTCATTCTTATCTCTATATGAATAAACCACAGATGCCTCCCCGTCGCGCAAACACCAACCCCAACCCCAACATTACCCCGGAAATGCAACAAATGATGAATGCACAAACACAGCTCATGCAAATGATGACGACGTTCATCCAGAACCAGAACAACAACAACCCCAACAACAACAACAACCCCAACAACAACAACAATAACAACAACAACAACAACCCTCCAGGTTTTGATATGCTCACCAGATTTCTGCGTCTGAGGCCAGCTAAGTTTTCAGGAACGACTGATCCCATGGTGGCCAATGATTGGCTACGTTCTGTGAACAAGGACTTAGTGACCGTAGGATGCACAGATGCTGAAAAGGTCAGGTTTGCAGCACACCTGTTGGAAGGACCAGCCGCAGCATGGTGGGACAATTTCCAGATTACCACACCTATTGATGAGGTGACTTGGGCTATATTTGAAGATGGTTTTCGCACCACTCATATCTCACCAGGTATGATGAGCCTGAAAAAGAAGGAATTTCACAACCTGAAGCAGCGCCACCACAGCGTGGCTGAATACATCGAAGAGTTCAACAATCTGGCGCGCTATGCACCGGATGAGGTTGACACTGATGCCAAAAGGAAGGAGAAGTTTCTAGAAGGCTTGAATGATGAGCTAAATCTGCAGCTGTCTGTGGCGTATGTTCCAACTTATCAGTCACTGTGTGACAAGGCTGTTATTGTGGAGAGTAAAATGAAGCAAGTCGAGAGTAGGAAGAGGAAACACTCCGACAAGCACAGCTCGGGATCGTCTCATAAACGATCTCACTATGATGATAGTGTCAGCTCAGGATCCCACAAGCATGAGAAGTTTAACAAACACCACAACCACAACCGTCATGACAACAAGCATCATCGCAGTCATGAAAATGATAAGTACAAGAACCACAAGAGTGGATATAAGAGCCACCATAGTGGAGGTGGAAGTGGAAGTGGTAGTGGAAGTCAGCCTAAGACGGACATCAGCCAGGTCGAATGCTACAAATGCAAGAAGCTGGGGCATTATGCTAATAAGTGCCCTGAAAAGAAAGTTGAAGGACCTAACAAGCCAAATCCTTTTCAGAAAGGACAGGTTAACCACATCAATGTGGAGGAGGTCTTTGAAGAGCCTGATGCTGTTGCTGGTAAGTTCAGACTCAATTCTATCTCAGCATTTGTACTCTTTGACACTGGTGCATCTCATTCATTCATATCTAAAGCATTTGTCGAAAGAAATGAACTACCGGTAGAAACCATTGGGTGTCCTATAAGAGTAAGTTCTCCTGGTGGAGAAATGATAGTAAACTCAGGATGTCATGATCTAGTCATAGAGATCGGAAAACATAAGTTTCCAGTAAACCTAATAATCCTAAATTCCCAAGGATTGGATGTAATTTTGGGAATGGATTGGATGGCTAAGTATGAGGGAGTACTAGATTGTGCCAATCGTACAATTTCACTCACAACCCCTGAAGGTAAGAGGATAATATTCAAGTCCAACTTTAGATCTAAAGGGAGTAAGCTGAATTCTCTTAAGGGGGTTAGCATGGACACAGTGCCAATTGTGTGTGAGTATCCGGATGTGTTCCTGGAAGAGTTACCAGGAATGCCACCAGATAGAGATGTGGAGTTTATAATAGATTTGGTACCAGGTTCTGGACCAAGGGCAAAGAGGCCTTATAAAATGTCAGTTGACGAACTTAAGGAACTCAAGAAACAACTTGGAGAACAATTGCAGAAAGGATTCATCCAGCCAAGTTCTTCATCTTGGGGAGCTCCAGTTTTGTTCGTAGAAAAGAGAGACAGAACTCAAAGATTATGCATAGATTACCGTTCTCTCAACGAGGTAACCATCAAGAACAAATATCCTTTGCCAAGAATAAATGACTTGTTTGATCAGCTAGAAGGAGCATGTGTGTTCTCGAAGATTGATCTTCGGTCAGGCTATTTTCAACTCAAGATAAGAGAGCAAGACATACCTAAAACAACCTTCACTACAAGGTATGGATTGTATGAGTACACGGTGATGCCTTTTGGATTAACCAACGCTCCAGCCTACTTCATGAATATGATGAACAAAGTGTTCATGGAATTTCTCGACAAGTTCATTGTCGTTTTCATCGATGACATCTTAGTCTACTCCAAGAGTAAGGAAGAGCATGAAAGACATCTACGCTTGATACTTGAGAAACTAAGGGAACATAAGCTTTATGCCAAGTTCAGCAAATGTGAGTTTTGGTTAGAGGAAGTTGGATTTCTTGGTCATGTTATGACAAAGGATGGTGTAGCAGTTGACCCTGCTAAAGTTTCAGCTGTGACAGAATGGGAATCACCTAAGAACGTAAAAGAGGTTCGTAGTTTCCTTGGTTTAGCGGGTTACTACAGAAGATTCATTGAAATTTTTTCAAAGGTTGCTAAACCAATGACAGAATTGTTAAAGAAAGATAAGAAATTTGCTTGGTCTGAAGGATGTGAACTCAGCTTTCAAGAATTAAAGAAGAGACTTGTGTCAGCACCAGTACTGTGCCTACCAGATTTGGAAAAGGATTTCCAGGTATATTGTGATGCTTCTCATCAAGGTTTAGGTGCCGTACTTATGCAAGGCGGAAAAGTTGTGGCTTATGCCTCGAGACAACTCAAAACTCATGAAGTAAATTATCCTACTCATGATTTAGAATTAGCCGCTGTTGTCCATGCACTCAAAACATGGAGACATTACCTTTTGGGAAAACATTGTGAAGTATTCACCGATCATAAGAGTTTGAAGTATATCTTCACCCAGAAGGAAATCAATATGAGACAACGGAGATGGCTAGAACTTATCAAGGATTACGACTTGAGTTTGCAATACCACCCCGGTAAAGCAAATGTAGTAGTAGATGCTCTAAGTCGTAAAGCGTTTGTAAATGGCCTTACCAAAGGAAAATTGCCAGATGACTTGTGTAAGCAATTCAAGGAACTCCGGTTGGAGATTGTGCCAGAAGGACATCTTATGTCTTTGGATGTTCAACCCACTCTGTTGGATAAGATAAAAGAAGCCCAAAAGACGGATAAAGAAATCGAAGAGATTAAGGAAAGGATTAGCCAAGGGAAAGCTGAAAGTTTCCATATGGACGAACAAGGTACTTTATGGCACGGGAAACGTATTTGTGTACCACAAGATCCGGAATTGCGGAAACTGATTTTACAAGAAGCCCATAACTCTCCGTATTCTATTCACCCGGGAAACACCAAAATGTACATGGATATGAAAGAAAGATTTTGGTGGAACAATCTCAAAAGGGACATCGCCGAACACATTGCCTTGTGTGATGTGTGTAGTAGAGTGAAAGCGGAACATCAGAAACCAGCAGGATTGCTTCAACCAATGCCTATTCCTGAATGGAAGTGGGAAAATATTGGTATGGATTTCATTACCGGATTACCAAGGACTAGGACAGGGTATGATTCCATATGGGTAGTAGTGGATCGCCTAACTAAAGTGGCTCATTTTATACCCGTAAAGACAACTTATACTAGTGACAAGTTAGCCAAAATCTACATGAGCAAAATTGTATGCCTTCACGGTGTACCTAAGAGTATTGTGTCTGATAGAGGAACTCAGTTCACTTCTCACTTTTGGAGACAGCTTCATGAATCTTTAGGAACGAGATTGGAATTCAGCACTGCTTTTCATCCTGAAACTGATGGACAAACAGAAAGGACTAATCAAATTCTTGAAGACATGTTGAGGGCATGTGCCCTAGACTATGGAGCAAGTTGGGATGAAAGTCTGCCTTACGCAGAGTTCTCTTACAACAACAGTCACCAATCTAGCATTGGGATGGCACCATTCGAGTTTCTATACGGAAGAAAGTGTACCACCCCATTGCTATGGAATGGTGTAGGAGAAAGAAGTTTGTTTGGACCAGATCTTATCAAAGACGCCGAAGAAAAGGTCAAATTGGTTAGAGATAGATTGAAGATAGCACAGTCTCGACAGAAAAGCTACGCAGATGCTAAGCGTAGAGAAGTCACTTACGAAGTTGGGGATAGAGCTTATCTTAGAGTATCACCACTTCGTGGAGTGAAAAGATTTGGAGTCAAAGGAAAGTTGGCACCAAGATATGTTGGACCATTTAACATTCTAAGTCACAAGGGAGAAGTTGCATATGAAATTGAATTGCCAGCATCCCTATCAGCAGTCCATAATGTTTTTCATGTGAGCCAACTTAAGAAATGTCACCCAGAAATGGAAGAAACATCTTTGAAGGATACCATACCTTTGGAGGAAGTTCAACTAGAAAGTGATCTCACCTATGAAGAAAAGCCTGTCAAGATTCTTGAGACCACAGAAAGAGTCACAAGAACAAAGACTATCAAGTTTTGCAAAGTGCAATGGAATCATCATTCCGAAGAAGAAGCAACATGGGAAAGAGAAGATGATCTTCGGAAAGACCACCCACACCTATTTGCTAGCCAATCCGAATCTCGAGGGTGAGATTCATCTTAAGGGGGTTAGATTGTAACATCCCTAAAAATCATGTTTCAAAACTCATTCATATCATCTTTGCATCATTCATCCATTTAGGGTTTTTCTCAAAATCATTTAGAGGCAGAAGTTTGAGCTATGATTTCATGTGGGCAATTTATCTCAATTGGCCATCACCCTTTGAGATTTGATTGTCTATGATCTTGTTTGTTTGCCTCCATGGTAGGAAAGACTAGGTGAAGCTTTTTACCCAAGATTCAAAATTTAGAAATATTTTCTAAACCCTATTTCAAACTAGGGACTAAGAGACAAAGTCTCTGTTTATTTCAAAGACCCAAGCTTGACCAAGCCTTGCAAGGTAACCACTAGGATATTTGATTGTTTGTGAACCCACAGAACCCTGCAAAAATCCCCAAAGCAGTTTGAATTCAAAAGGATTTGAATTCATATCAAATTCTATCCAGAAAATAGAATTAGAAAAAGAAAAGGCTTAAAGAAAGAAAAAGGGCCGAGCGGCCAGAATCTGGCCCAGCAGCGGATGAAGCCCAACAAGCCCACCCGGGGTTCTCCTTTTTCTTCTCACACGCGCGAGCACACGCAGACAGACGCTGACAGCCCGACCCCACCAACACCTCGCACTCTTCGCTGACGAGCGGGCCCAGTCCACGTCGCCCTCGTCTTCCCCAGACCGCGCCTGCGACCACGTCGCCGCAGCAGTGAAGGCCGGTAATGGCGCGGCGTAAATGGGCATTTATCCTCGAGCGTTTCCTGTCGATTCCCCAGCTATAAGATCCTCTCTGCCTCGCGATCTTTTTCCCCCAAACACCTCGCTCACTCCGCCACCAGGCTGTCCTCAATCAGCTTTGCACCGCCGTAGACAGAGCCTCTCCGGCGATCGATTCCGGTGAGTCCAGAGCTCCCCTCTGCCTCTCGTTCTTACTATCTGACTCAGCGTGTCTGGGCGCACCTCCTGACCTCACTAGTCCGTCTTGTACTGCCCCAGGTCGCCGGTTCCACTTGACACCGCGAGCACCGACAGCGACATCAACTCCGACGAGTTTTCCTGGTAGGTACAGACCGCCCCTCGCCTTTCCGTTCATGCTCACTACTTCGCCTCGACTCTGTGAATCTAACCGTGTCCTCGCCTTGCCTTGGGGTGATCCACAGCGACGTCCACGACGACCACCCGACGCACCCGACGCCGCCACGAACTCCGGTGAGAAATCGCAGCCGTGCCCGAGCGCCCCTTGACCAACCGCGAGTACGACGAGCATCGCCGTGACCTCCTGAGCCCGGTGAGCTACTCCTCCTTCTCCCTCGCCGTCTGCATCATCAGCAACGTCATCGACCGACAGTTTCGCCGCCGGTAGCCGCCGCTCCGCCGCCAGTTCTTGGCCAGAGAAATAGCAGCCGTTAGATCTGTATCGTAGCGCTAGGATAGATCCACTTAACCCCGAAGCGGTACGCGATCTGAGCCGCCAGATTTCATTTAAATCCTACGGCTGTGGAGCTCGATCCAGCGCGAAACAGTACGGGCGAATAAGAACATGACGCGTGGCTAGGTCAGATCTGAAAATAGAATTTAAAAACAGATTTTGATCCAGATTTCAAATACCAATATCTTTTGATTTCCACGTTGGATTTTTGCAAACTTTATACCGTTGGAATCAGAAAAACAAGACCTTTCTGCCTATCCTTTTTGTTTAGCAAATAGTAACCATTAGATGTGCTAAAATTACAGAAACTTGTTTGAGGCCTTTTTGAGTATAGATTTAGTTTAGTATTTTGTTTAGGGTTAAATTTTGTTTAGTTGGTAAACTAGTGGCTTGCTAAGTTTCTGTATTCATGCACTTGCTTGGTTGAGTTTTCAAAAATCATCACTTGGTAGATTCATGCATGCATGCATTCATATTATTTCTTGTTTGTATATATTTGTGTGTAATTGTGTGCTACAACTTTGTGTGTAGATTTTGCTAGTAATTGTGATTGTGACGAGTGCTACTCTCCACACTACCAAGGCAAGTGATATCATCATGAATATTCCATTCCTATATTTTATTTATGCATTAGTAATATTTTTCTAAGTATAGGACTTGCATGGTTATTGCTATAGAACAAGCTATACTTTGGGAAAACCTATTAGGTGAAGCCTTAGTGAAAACTACCTAAGTCAAGATTCCTATTACTATCATGCTTAGCCTAGCTACTAGAAAACAAGGGTAGTTTATATATTCACTATGGAAAATTTCTAAGTCTAAGGACTTATGTTTTTGTAAAATAAAACAGCTAAGTCAATGAACCACCTGGGTGGAATGGAAGGAATGGCTTATGTTGAGTGGTTCACAAGGCCATGGACTTGGCTTGTGTATCTCACTTGTGGATGGCCACCCAGGAAACAAAGAGATTTGAGATGTCAAATGTTGAGAAGCTTCAAGTGCAACCACTTGGCATTATGGGCTCTGCCATGATCTTAGGATGCTGGAACTTAGTCTTTTGGACAGTGGGTGGTAGATGGGTTGATAGGTTGGAACGCGTCCATTTGACTAAGGAAAGGCTACTGAAGGATCATTCTTGGGAAACCAAGGCTTGTGGGGAAAGTGCACCACCTCTGCAGAGTGTAAAACCTAAGTACTTAGCCATGTCCCTGGTAAAGGACAATTTGAGCATCAAGACATGGAAACTTCAAGAATCTCATCACTCCAATTTCAAAAAAAATAAAACTTGTGGGTGAACAAGGGTAAAAGGATCTTCAGTCATTGATTGGTAGATGCCTTGAGTGGATCTAGAGTCTTTGATTGATAGATGCCTTGGGTGTTTTGTTTCAAGCAAAAACTTAGTATTTTCAAAAGTTAAGGAAAAATCTATTTTGAGCAATGCAAGCCTAAGCTCCACCAGCCAAATGCATATAGTATTATAGTCCACTTAAAATATACTAAGGTATCACTTGCCAATACTATTCCAAAGTATTGACCCTTGTGGCTGTAACTTATGATGTTGCAGGTTACTCTGATGATGATTAGGAGTCATGAGTCTACACTCAACATGCTTGCCTGTGGCACATGAAGATGAAGACTTAAGTTTATTTACTTATTCCATAAACTCTTGTATTAGGCCTTGGCCATGAGTTGTAAAAGACTATGTTTATTCTCTGGAATAACTGTAATAAACGACCTTTGTATCTGTGTACTTCATCTTAAACTGTGGATGCTAGCATTAATCCAGGGACTAGCATTGCAATCACAGGGATCTTTTCCTTTACAAAGGAGGGATCTTACAGGTTTTGGCATCGGAGGGCTTTTATAGGCGAAAAGGCAAGGCAGGGGGGCACCCGAGGCGCCCACACCGGGTGGCGGCGTGCCCTAGGGGCCCGTGCCACCCTAGGGTGTGGCGTCCTCGTGGCCCTCCTTCGGCCGCCCTTCGGTCTCTATGTTCCTTCCGGTAAAATATTGACTTCGACTTTTGTCCCGTTCAATTCCGAGAATATTTCCTTACTAGCTTTTCTGAAATGAAAAACAGCAGAAAATGTATAAAAATACCTCAAAGTGTAGACAAAGAATAGCAAAGTTGATACTAAACAAGCATGGAACATCAAAAATTATAGATACGTTTACAACATATCAAGCATCCCCAAGCTTAACTCCTGCTTGTCCTCGAGTAGCTAAGTGATAAAAAGAATAATTTTTGAGGTGACATGCACCATCACAATCTTGATCAAACCATTTGTAAAGCATTGAAAGCTGGGATCAAAGTACTCTGAACATGAGCATGAAAATGAAGTTCTAAACATGAGCATGAAAGATGAAGTTCTAACAGTAAGACATAGCAACTATGTTGCAACATGCGAGAATACAAACAAAGATCATGAATAAGAATGCATTGAAAGACGTTTGTTTGTTTCACATATAGAAAACATAGCATAGTGGCATTCAGCTTGTCCCTCATGGAGTAGGAAAACATAAATGCATAGGACACCTTCAAAGTTCATAAGGGTGACTAGATACAAATAGTTCAAGAATAAGCAATATCAACATTATGAATCAATCAATAAGTTTTGGGACAATGCACATAGAAATAAGAATGACAACTATGCTCTCTTAATTTGTGCCTAAGGATAGAAGGTGGAGACTCAATATAAAAGTGGGAAGAAAGGCCCTTCACAGGGAAGCAGGGATTTCAAGTTTCATAAAGAGCTTCCAAAAATTATGGTACTTGTTAGCTTTCAGCTCTCATTGCCCCTATCATAATCATGTTGAAGTGATTAAGGTTAAAGTGAACAAAGTATGGAGTATATGCTTAAAAAATCATAAGTTGGAAATCTCATGTCCCTTGAGTACGAGGGTCGTTCCTCATGCTACTCAACTTTAGTTATTGGTAAGTTCTTGTCATTGTAAGTATATGTGTATCATAGAGAACCGCCAACGGGGTACCCCTTGCCCCATAACACAGGAGCTATCCCATATCAAAATTACAAGGCAATAGATAGTGATTATCTCAGCAATCCTATTATTTACCATGAGAATGGTGCATATATTTTTTCTTTCTCTTTTTTCTGTATATTTTTTTTCTTCTAAGGATGCTTCATGGATTGCTCACTATGGTGATACTGCAAGTTTCCACCATGATTAGGCATGGCTTAGGCTAGCGGCCTAGGCGTTTCTCTAACACATATACATAACTCCATGGACTTACAAGCTCCCCTTTTATTTCACACCGCCGACATCCATAAACAAAAGAGCATGATATCAACTCGATAGATATTTACAGATGTTAAAAGCATTCCCCATGAAAGCACAGTTTTGCTAATTCCCAACTTATAAGTGCAAGCATATACAACATAGATGACACAATAGTTCAAGTTTATTAGGGGCAATAAAAATAAAGTGTGCCATCAAGTTTGTGAGAGCTTTAATCACTAATTTTCACATAACAAGTTTAATTTGAAAGATAGATAAAACAAGAATATACTTGGAATGGTGTAACACACCATGCATAGGAATTTATAGTGGACTCTTTGGAATAACTTGGTTTCTTGGGAGTTGTATGCATGAGTAGAGCTTACTCAATACAAGTGGAGGCTAGCAAAAGACCGAGAGCGACCAACTAAGAGAGCAATAATGGCCATAATCATGCAGAGCGACAAAAGATTACTAATCAAAGCATAAAGTGGTACTACAAGTCAAGGACTAAATTATCATAGAGGCTATGGTGACTTGTTCATAGTCATAACATGGTTTGAACATGTGCCAAGTCAACCCAAACAAAGCATCAAAGGAGAATACCATAATACTATGCTTTTGTATGCTAAAACAACGCATGATTCTTTCAAGGCACATTAAGCAATCTCAATTATTTGGAAAAGTCATGCTACAACAATAATCACTAAGCATAAGGTCAAAACAACATCTAGCCTGACATGATAAAGTCTAAGTCACAGTCAAAACAAGCTCCCTTTTGTATCACTATGAGCATGAAACTTTCTACTCTTTTTCAACACCAATCAACTTATTTGAAACAACACAGTGAAAGCGGGGGTCCAACTGCTTTATTCAAGCAAACTAAGCGAACGAAAAACAAAAACAAAAACTAAGACGCTCCAAGAACAACACAACAGTGCATGAAACAATAAAAATGAAGTGTCTAGAAAGAGACCTGCGGTTTTTATTGATAAAGAAGGGGATGCCATGGGCATCCACAAGCTTTGACGCCTGTACCTCTTGAATATTTCTTGGGGTGATACGGGGTGGCATCCACAAGCTTGAGATTTTGTCCATTCTTCATCTCATCACATCATTCTTCCCCTACACCTAAAAATTTCCTTCATACAAAACTTCACACAATCTTCATTAGCAACATTAGTGCATTCAAGATAATAAACCTTTGGGTTTAGTTTCAACACAGCAAAACTTTCTTTAAAAACACAAGCTACTCTAGCAATTCCCTTAAAAATATCAATTCACCAAAAAGAACTCAAAAAGAAATCGATAAGAGGCAAATGCAAATAATGGCAGATCTATCAAAACAGACCAGCAGGTAAAACCGATTTTTTCGAAGATCTTCTGTTGCTCAAATCGAGAAGTGTTGAACTAACAAAAGTTATCTAACAACCTGGGGGATTTACTCAGATAATTACAGCTAAATCTGACGTACAGATATTTTTCATGAATTTTTACAGTGAAGCACAAAAATCTATTTTGGGACACCAACTTCCCCAAATCTTCTCTCTCATTAAAGGTTATTCTTGGCACAAAAAATCACACAAAAAGGATAAGGAGAGGTTATTACAGAAGTAATAAATTCTAAGACTCAATAGAACTTTTGGGTTATCTCCCAAGAAGTACTTTTCTTTAACGCCTTTAAGTTAGGCATGAAAGTTTGAGAAGATGCTCATATAAAAAATATGAATTGAAGTAAAAGAGAGCATCAAGAAGCAAATTTAAAACACACTAAGTCTAACCCACTTCCTATGCATAGGAATCTTGTAAGAAAATAAATCAAAGAAGCACATAGTAACAAGAATGGGTAGATAACACAAGAGCAACTTCAAAACTTTCAGCACATTGAGAGGTGTTTCAGTACCATGAAAACTTCTACAACCATATTTTCCTCTCTCATAATAATTTTCAGTAGCCTCATGAATAAATTCAACAATATAACTATCACATAAAGTATGTTTTTCATGATCTACAAACATATAATTTTTATCAAGCTCAAAAATAGCAGGATTAAAACCTTCAATCCCACCTTTAACAATTTTATAACAAGATGATTGATCATTCTCAAGAGGTATGGGGTTCCGAGATAAAGTCAAGACCTCTCCAATCTCATTTTCAATATTAGTACTATTAATATTATCAACCAATATAGGACCATCATCTAGAGCTTTATCATAAACATTTTCTAAGCAAAACTCTTTAGTACCATGCATTTCGAAGTTAGGCGCAAATAAAGGATTATCATAGATAACAGGAGCACAATTATTATCACAGGTTTTACCCAAAGTAGATATTTCAAAAGAATCCACAGGAACATAACATTCATACTCCTTTGGTAGGCATGGGGGATAATCAAACAATGTAAGGGATAAAGAGTTACTCTCATTTGAAGGTAGGCATGGGTAGCTAATCCATTCTTCCTCCTTTTGTTCATCACTCTCCTCCTATTTTTCATCTAATGAGCTTCCAGTTTCAGAAATTTATTCTTCCATAGGCTCCTACAAGGCATTAGTCTCTTCTGTTTGTGGAAAGCATCTATTAATATATTCAAGAATATATCCATTTTCTTCCTTGTAATTATCAAAGGAAAATTTAAGTATATCATAAACCTCATATTTATAAGGTGAATCATCAGTATTTTCAAGCAAACTAGCAAGTTCAAATGCACCCTTCCAAGCAATAAATTCTTCAATTTGTTCCACATCATAAAAGTCATAATTTAGTTTAACATAAGAAGATATGGTAACATTATCATTATACTCACATTGTAAAGGGAGGTGTTTATACCTCCTACAGCAACAAGATTTATCAAAGCAATAAGTAACATTATAAGTAGAGCACACGTCTCTAGCAATAGTATTTAATTTATCAATTTGTTCGCAAAAGTGTTTCCCTTTTTGTGACAAGCGGTGTTCCTTATAATAATATTTTTGTTCTTCTATGAACCCACCTTGCCAATAAGAACTAGATTCAAAGAAACCAACCATTGATAGAAAGCATGACAAAGCAAGGCAATAACAGACCAACAACTATAGTAGGAAATAATTTTTTTGTGTTTTTGATAAGAAAAGGCAAACCAAACGAAACTATTTTTTTAATTTTTGATAAAAGAAGCAAGGAAAACAAAGCAAAAGGAACTAAGCAAAAGAAAAACAAAGTAAAGAGAGTGGTTGTGAAGGACTCCCCTTGTGAAGCTGTCTTTACTCCCCGACAACGGCGCCAGAAAAAGTCTTGGTGAGCTCAGATCACTTTAGAGCTTTGTTGGGAAACCCCAAGAGGAAGGTGTGATGAGCACAACAGTAAGTTTTCCCTCAGTTATGAAACCAAGGTTATCGAACCAGTAGGAGGAAGGAAACAACTCCAAGGTGTTGCTAGAAACTTGGAATCCTACACAACACAAACTCAAGACTTTGCCCCAACTTACAGTGAGGTTGTCAATCTCACTAGTTTGCTGAAAACAAAGGATTAAACGTATAGTGTGGAAGATAATGGTTGCTTGCAGAAAGTAAGCGATAATAGTAGAAGATGTATCAATGTTAAAGATTGGACCGGGGTCCACAGTTCACTAGAGGTGTTCTCCTTAAGATAAATAACATAACATGCTGGGTGAACAAATTACAGCGGGGAAATTGACATGACTGAGCAAGGCATAACAATGCAAATACTAGACATCATGATTCCTATGAGATTTGTTTGGGCATTACAACAATATACATAGACCGCCATCCAACTGCATCTATGACTAGTAATCCACCTCCAGTTTATCATCCGAACCCCCTCCAATATTAAGTTGCAAGCAACGGATAACTGCATTCAACAATGTGTGTAAAGTAAATAATACAATTGTTCCATGAACAAAAGATTGTTGTTTTCTCCCTAGTAGCAACAACACATCTATAACCTTAGAGATTCATGTCACTTCCCCAGATTTAATAGAGGCATGGACCCACTATCGAGCATAAATACTCCCTCTTGGAGTCACTAGCATCTACTTGGCCAAGAGAGCTACTAGAGATGGAGATCATGCAAGATCACAAACAACACATACATGATAGAATCAATAATCAATAAGACACGATAGAATCAATAATCAATTTGACATAGCAATCTCAATATCCATCGGATCCCTGCAAACACAACATGCATGGTTACAAATAGATGATCTTGATCATGAACGGAGCTCACAAGATCTAAACATGATAGCACAAAGGAGGAGAAATAACCATCTAGCTACGGTATGGACCCATAGTCCAAGGGTGAACTACTCACGCATCATATCGGAGGCTGGCATGGTGATGAAGAAGGCCTCCGGGATGATCTCTCCCCTCCGGCAGGGTGCCAAGAAGAGTTTCATATCCCCCCAATCTAGGGATGATGGTGGCAGCAACTACATACTGTTTCATGGAGATCTAATCAGGTACTTAGGGTTTTGGCATCGGGAGGCTTTTATAGGCGAAGAGGCGAGGCAGGGGGCACCCGAGGCGCTCACACCAGGTGGCGGCGCGCCCTAGGGGTGCCCGCGCCACCCTAGGGTGTGGCGGCCTCGTGGCCCTCCTTCGGTCGCCCTTCGGTCTCTGTGTTCGTTCCAGTAAAATATTGACTTCGGCTTTTGTCCCGTCCAATTCCGAGAATATTTCCTTAAGAGCTTTTCTAAAACCAAAAATAGCAGCAAACAGGCAATTGGCACTGCGGCATCTTGTTAATAGGTTAGTCCCATAAAATGTATAAAAATACCTCAAAGTGTAGACAAAGCATAGCAAAGTTGATACTAAACAAGCATGGAACATAAAAAATTATAGATACGTTTATGACGTATCATGCATCGTGATGTCACCATTAATCCCATGTAAATTTCTCACATACAGTTGTACTACCCCTTCTATCACTGGGGTTCCCATCCTATAGATTAGTCATTACTCACACTCCATTTACCTGGATCAATCCTCGGGGTCTTGGGTACCTGACAAGTCCTTAGATTGAGGCAAGAGAGGGTACTACAATCATCATGTCATACAAACTAATACATGATCCCATCTATGATAAATAACATGTACAAAAGCTACATGGCTAGGCCGAAGCCCTTAGCCCAAGGAACACTCACACATAGAGATGAAATTGACAATCATAAACATTGTAATAGATATCATAAGGTTGATAGCAAATTGAAGAAGAGATCTACTATTACAAGTGGTGGAAGATGGCTATGGTGGTGGAGAAGGGTTTAGAGGTTTAGATCTAGATCTATTCCTCCGGCGTGGCAGCTTCTGGTGGCAGGGAGAGTTGAGGTAAAAAAGAAGTGCTTGTTTCTCGAGCCTCTTTATAGAGGGGTCCCTTCACGAAAGTTGTTCTGTTTGACCTAATAAGGTCGGTGCCAACTATACGGCCAGAACTATATGGCCGAAATAAAATTCCCGCCATATAGTTGGTCGCTAAAGCTTCAGCATTAACTTCACAGCTCCTGGTTTCTTCGACGTGTTGGATATCTCGTATATTTGGCATTTATGTAGTGATTCCCATCATCATACGTCATTATCTGCGTAGGAAAAAATAGCAAGAAAGGATTGCATACCCCTTTGATAATTAGGCATTGGTGGTAGGATTTAGAGAGATATTTCATCAATTATATGAATAATATATAGTTGAAATACGGACGTGGATGGCTATATTACACAGCCATCAACCTCCCCAAGCTTAAACTTGATTGTCCTCGAGCAATAAAACCAAAATCACAAGGGAACTCAACATTTAAACTGAAATAACGAGATGATGATCTTACTCATGATTGGTAGTCTCATGTTTCCTCCGCTTTATTAATCTGAAAAGCTTCAGCATAAATAGAGTAATGGCAAGCATATCATACGGGTTTCATGAATCCTTATAGCGCAACAAATTTATTGTAAGCATGGATGATTCAAAAGAGTAAAATTTATTTCATGTCATGTAATCAACTCATAAGCTTGCCTTTGAACAATAAAGTATGATTATATAAAATTGAGGGTGTGAGAGTTTGTCATAAAAAGCATATACACTAAAGTATCTCAATTCTCCCACATCAATAAATCAAGACTTTTCAAGCACTACCTTTCTATTCATTGTCCTTCAAGAATTTCGGTTCTTAAGTAATTTAGAGCATGCCAAAAAAATCATTAGTCTATCCGGTTGTGATGGACACTCGTGGCATCACTAAGGTTTCGTTTCTTTTGCACAATGATTACTCATATTAGTCAAAGGAGCGATTCCATCATGTTACAGCTACCCGGGAGTGCCAAGAATCTTACCCATTATAGCATTGCTGCTACATATGTTTAATCAACTCATAGCTGAAATCTAGGATTTTCCTCCATGAAGATCGTTCGCAATCTAGCGGAGTTGTTGGCATCCCATGAAGTTTGACACGCATAAAGCTATATCATTCTTATATTTACAAGTCAAACTTTGGCATGCTCACAAAAATTGCTAAACATTAATTCAATTAAACAAATTCCTTCAAAGAGAGCTATCAAGTCAATCATTATTTTTTGTGGTGTTGAGTGTCTCTAGGAATAAGCTTTCAAGACTAAACACTAAAACACCCAAGTCTTCAATTGTAAGACTTTTTCTTATTTTAATTGTTTAGCAAATTTTTAAGCAAGACTTGGTTAACTATAAGAGCTAGAACAAAAAGTACGCAATAAATACCCATGCAAACAAAATTTTACTACAATATAGAGACTCACTCCACCAATATAACATCTCAACATTACTAATAACTAGCATGGGTTTCTCAAACTTCAAAAGTGGGGAGTCATAAGTCATACCTCTCATGTTTGGTTCCACTTCTCTCTTCCCTTTTTATTTGTTCCTTGTAAACTCGAAGTTAATCACTCTCCTGCAAATTTATGAGAACTTTGAAGCGAAGATAAAAAGAGAGATGGAAAATAAAGATAAACGTAGAAATCTTTTTGTGGTTTTTGAGAAGGGGAATTAAAAGAATATAAAATTGGTGGCAAAGCTTGATGTCTACGCACTTTTATTCTTGTAGACACTTGTTGGACCTCCAAGTGCAGAGGTTTGTAGAACAGCAGCAAGTTTCCCTTAAGTGGATTATCCAAGGTTTATCGCACTCAGGGAGGAAGTGGTCAAAGGTACCCTCTCAAGCGACCCTGCAATCAAGATACAAGAAGTCTTTTGTGTCCCCAACACACCTAATACACTTGTCAGGTGTATAGGTGCACTAGTTCGGCGAAGAGGTAGTGAAATATAAGTGGTAATGGTGCTAGAAAAGAGCTTCTGACTTGTTGTTGACGTGGAAGAGACTAAATGCAAACTGAAATAAAGATAGAAGCAAGCAAACATGCAATAGATCTAGATGCAAATGGTGTTTCAATGCTTAGAAACAAGGCCTAGGGATCATACTTTCACTAGTGAACACTCTCAATAAATATATTCTCTTCATGATACTACCCTAAACTACTCTCTGGTTGGACACTCTAATCCATGGTAGGGCTACAAAAGCACTTCTCAAAGTCCGCCTTCCCCATCTAGATAACCCCACACTATCACCTTGAGTGCTAGATGGTTCCAACAAACACCACAATTTCATAGAGACGTCCAACTCCAAATATACTTATGATAAATATTTATGAACTCTAGCCTAAGTGCCACCACGGCGTGCATGCTGTCACTTTCACACACGTCGGGAGAGCAGAGATCTATTGAAGCACTTGAGTATTTATGTAAACTCTAGCCTAAGTGCCACCACAGTATGCACGCTGTCACGTTCACACACATGGGGAGAGCCGGAGATCTATTAAAGCACTTGAGTAGCAGAGTAGATCCACTTGATTACAAAGCTCATGACCACAATATGATCATGCATAGAGAGAGAGATGAACACATAGCTACCGGTAAAGCCCTTAGCCTCGAGGAAGAAATACTCCCTCATCATCATGGGAATCAGCAACGACGATGGAGATGGTGGTGGATGATACGTCCAATTTGCATCACCATTCTATATCATAATTTGCCTCTATTCATTGATATATGTCTTATTATGAGGTGTTACTTATGTCGTTTCCTCTGTATTTGCATGTTGGATGATTCTTGTAGGATGGACTGCTGGAGTCTGGATTCTGATGGAAAAAGAGGTGTTTTAATGCAATTTCGCGAAGATCAGAAAAATACCATAAAAATATTGGAAAATTATATTTCCCAAAAGACGGAGGAAGCCAGAAGGGGAGGCGTAGAAGGGCCACAGGAGGCCCACACCCCCTAGGCAAGCGTCCCCCTAGGTCGCGCCTAGGGAAGGTGTGGCCCACCTGCTCGGCTCCCGACTCCGCCCTCTCGCCTATATCTTCCTCATGGAACCCTAATACCAGGGGAGCAACCATAGATAGATTTCTGCCGCCTTTGCGGGGCAGAAAACACACAGAGAGAAAGATCTCTCCGGCAGACAGATTTCTACTGGGGAATTCCTTCCCGGAGAGGGGAGATCGTCGCCATCAACACTGTCATCAAGCTGTTGGAGATATGCCCTAGAGGCAATAATAAATATAGTATTATTATATCTTTGTGATTATGATAAATGTTTACATTCATGCTATAATAGTATTAACAAGGAAACATTAATACTTGTGTGATTTGTAAACTAAAATAGAGTCCCTAGTAAAGCCTCTTTATAATACTCGCTTGTTGGTTAATAAATGATTGTGGTTTCCCTATCATGAACATTGAGATGTTATTAACAACAAGATCATATCGTTAGGAGAATGATATGGTGGACATACTCCTATAGATAAGCGTAGCATAAAGATCAAGTCATTTTAATAGTTCAATTGCTATATGCTTTCTGATACATAGTAACCTAATTCCTTCGACCATGAGATCATGCATATCACCTTCACCGGAAGGATGCTTTGATGACATCAAACACCACACCGTAACTGGGTGGCTATAAAGGTGGCATTGAGTGTTCGGAAAGTATTGGTTGAGACACATGGATCAAGAGTGGGATTTGTCCATCCATATGACAGATAGATATACTCTGGGCCCTCTCGGTGGAATGTCATCCAATTAGCTTGCAAGCATGTGACTGGCTCACAAGGGATCACATATCATGGGAACGAGAAAAGAGTACTTATCGGTAACGAGGTTGAACTAGGTATGCAGAGATACCAACGATCATAACCTCGGATAAGTAAACTATCGTGAGACAAAGGGAAATTGGTATCGTATGTAAGTGTTTCATTCGATCGCAAAGTAATCGTAGAAATATGTGGGAGCCATATTAATTTCCAGATTCCTCTATTGGTTATTGTTCGGAGAAGCGTCTCGATCATGTCCGCATAATTCACGAACCGTAGGGAGACACACTTAAGGATTCGACGTTGTTGAGTAGTTATGGAATGATGAGTAAGAGACCGAATGTTGTTCAGAGTCTTGGATGGGATCCGGGATATCACGAGGAGATACGTAATGGTCCGGAGAATAAGATTCATATAAGTAAAGTCCCGTTTCGGGGTTGGAGAATGGTTCCGGTGTTTTCATCGGAAATGTTCTAGAAGGTTCCGGAATGTCCGGCACTCCGGAGGGGAAGGGTACATGAATGTGTCATAACAAGTTGGAATGATTGCATCATGTACTAGGTGTCATAGCTGAACAAAATAAAGGGTTAAATCAAATCCTAGTTTGAAAAGTCAAACGGCTATTTTGTGAGGTGGAGGGAGAGTAGGAAACCTACTTGGGGAGGAGTTCCCTCCCTCCACCGCCGGCCTTGGAAGCCAAGTTGGGGAGGGACTCCCCTACCCTGGCACGCCCCCTCCACCTATATAAGGAGGGGCAGGGCTGCCCCTCCAAGCACACAACACCATGCCCCGCAAACCCTAGCTCCTAGCCGCCGGCGCCGCCACCTCCTGCTGCCGCCGCCGCCTAGGGAAACCCTAGCCGCCGACTTGGGCTGCTCCAAGCCCTAGCCGCCGGCCCTAGCCCCTCATCCTTGGTGCATCTAAACCCTAGATCACCGAGGCTCTCTCATAGTCCACCATACTCGCTCCGGCTTAAGGCGAAGCCCTGAGAGATCTCCCCTCTACTTCCGGTACCACGCCGTTATGCTGCCGGAATCGCGAAGAGAGTGCTACAACCTCCGCTGCCTGCTGGAACAAGGGAGAGGAAGGTCTTTGTCGAGTACCGAATGTGTGACCGACTGTGGGAGCGCTGCCGGAACGCAACACCGGAAGGATCGTCTACGTGATCTTGAGATCGGCAAGAGTACGACTACATCACCCATGAGAATCTGCTCTCGTTAAACACTTTGGAATCTTCGAGGTTTAGTTATTCCATCGCCTCGTTGCTACAATCTAGTAGATAGATCTTGGCTTGTTTGTTTGTATGCGGTAGAAAAATTTTGTTTTCCATGCTACGAACCCCTACAGTGGTATCAGAGCCGTGTCTATATGTAGATCTGTTGCACGAGTAGAACACAATGGTCATTGTGGGCGTTGATGCTTTTGTTGTCGATTTCTTCTTGTGTACTTTGCATCTTGCGGGATGGTGGGATGAAGCGGACCGGGCTAACCTTACATGACATCGTTCATGAGACTTGCTCCACGCTTGACATGCAACTTGTATTGCATAAGTGGCTTTGCGGGTGCCTGTTTCTCCCAACATAGTTAAGATTCAATTTACAACGGGTGATTGACAATACTAGTATCAATGTTGTGGTTCTTGTTCGTAAGTTAGAACGACACTTATTGAAAGCCCCAAACCACGTAAAACATGCAAAGAAAGTAGAGGCGTCTAACTTTGTTTTGCAGGGGTGTGCTGTGATGTGATATGGTCATGATTGTGATTATATTTGATGTATGCAATGTTCCTTATTGTAAGTTGGCAACCGACAGGAGCTATATGGTTGTCTTTAATTTATGTTAAGACCCGCGTGTCTATTCAAAGTAGTTGTAATAGTTGAACCAAACATTTCACTCAACAACAATGTTCAAGCACACATTTAGGCAACAAAATATTTTTGTTACACCACATAAGTTGGTGTGTTTGACTTAACTAAAATATGGTGGTCCATCTATATGGTTCACTTGTGATCCTTCCATCCTTCTTGGTTGCTTCTTCTTACATGAGATCATGGTTCCTTGAGAAAAACTCCTTGGTCTCAAAGCTTCAAGTGATGTGGTCTCCTTCTAATTTTTGCATTCCCTCAGTCTCTAAATCTTGAGCAAGACTTCCTTGTTTCACTTGTAGTCCTTAGTGGTATCCAAGTTGGAAGTCCTTGGTGATCATGCTGAAGATGTTGAAGTCATTAGAGTTGAAGAAGTTGAAGTCATTAGAGCTGAAAGTGTTGATGAAGTCCTTTGCACATGGTGTAGTCTTTGGTCATGGGTAGGTTTTTCCATCAAGTTGAATTAGAAGAGATGTAGAGTTAAACCAAAAATGTTTGAGGAAAGAGTTTACAAGTGTTTTGTAAATAAGTTTTTGAACAAGTACAACTCCTATTTTCTAAGGGTTTTTGTCCAATCCTAGGTTTACAAATCCTACAGGCAACACAATGCTCTGATACCATCTGTAGAGGGAGTGACCTTCCAAAAAGGCAGAGTCCCCTGTGTTTACAATGCTAGTCCCTGGATCAATAGCTAGCATCCATAGTTAAGATGTAATATCAAGAAACAAAGGTCATAATACAACTTTATAACCAGGAATAACATAATTTTATTACATCTTACATAGCTCATTTGGCTACTACAATACATTGCAGCAGAATAACTATAAGCATGGGGTCCTTCATCTTCAAAGTGCCACAGGCAGATGTTGGTTGTAGACTTTGTAATCCTAATCAATAAATCTTCACTAAAAATCAATCAAACCTGCAACTTACAAGTTACAGCCACAAGGGTCAATACATTTGAATTGTATTGGCAAGTGATACTAAGGTAGTATAGTGGAGTCTATCATCTATATGCATCTGGCTAAGTGGATCTTAGGCTTGCATTGCTCAAAATAGATTTTCCTTATCATTTGAAAACACTAAGTTTTTGTTTTGACAAAATCTTTTCCAAGACAACTCTCAATCAAAGATTGAAGATTTCAAAACCCTTGTTCAATCCACAAGATTTTAACTTAGAAATTTGAATGATGAGATTCTTGATTGCTTCCATGTCTTGATGCTCAAATTGTCCTTTACCAGGGACATGGCTAAGTACTTAGATTCTACACTATGCAGAGGTGGTGCACTTTCCCCACAAGACTTGGTTTCCCAAGACAAGATCTTTTAGAAGCCTTCCCTTAGACCAAAATGGACGCGCTCCATATGGCTAAGTTCTTGCAACCTATATGATCATGGCAGAGCCCATAATGCCAAGTGGTTGCACTTGAAGCTTCTCAACATTTGACATCTCAAATCTCTTTGTTCCTGGGTGGCCATCCAACTAGACCTGGACCAGGAAGCCCACCAACCAGCCCAGCTTCTTTCCCCCAAAGAAAACGTTTGGCACCAACTTACTAACCCGCGCAGACAATGACTGGTGGACCCCTTTCCCTTTTCCTCTCTCTCACTGCCCGTGGACCCCACCGACAGCTGTTCATCGTCTTCAACCGCGCTAACTCCTCCTCGCCGTTTCCTGCTCATTACGCCGACGATCAATTCACGCTGTTAACGGCCAATACTCCCCCAGCGACCACGCTCCCTTAAAAGCCTCTCCCTCCTCGTCATTTTCCCCTAGACAACTACTCCTCTCTGCCCCTAGGCTGTCGCCAATCTCTTCTGCACCGCCGCCGTCTCCGACGAGCTTATCTCTTAATGCCGGCCATACCCTGCCTTCCCATGCCTCATTGACCAAGCACGCACACTCCCCATTCCCTGGCTCTTCTGTCCGTGCCATCCGTTCAACCGCGGGTGCCCCAGAACCTCGACTCCGACAAGCTCCGAGCGCCGCCGCGTCTGCAACTATCTCCGGCGATGTTTCCTGGTAAGAACTGACCACCCCGAGCCCTCTCTTTCACGCGAGAAGCTTCGCCTTGATCTTGTGCGACTAACTGCGTCTTCATTTTCCCTCGGGGCGAGCCACAGCTCCACCCTCGACGAGCTCCAGGACCATCTGACGCCGACCATGTCTCCGGCGAGCAATTAACCGCAACCTTGCGCGCCCCTCGTCGAACCATCAGCACGTTGAGCATCGCCGTGACCCCCTGAGCCCGGTGAGCATCTCCCCTTTCCCCCTCACCTCCTGTAGCATCGGCACCATCGTCGACCGACAGCTCCGCCGCCAGTAGCCACCGCAACGCCGCCCATCTGTGGCTGGTGTGCCTAGCACCGTTAGATCATAATCGTATGGCCACGATAGAACTTAACTGAAGCGGTAAGTAGCCTCTGCACGCCGCACGATTTAACTTAAATCCAACGGCTGTCGTCGCGTTATCCAACCGAAACGGTACCGACGAATAGGAAGTCGCCACGTGTCCAGCTGATGATTTAAAAACATAGTTGAAAACAGATTTGTATGCAGATTTGAAAACCCTATAACTTTTGATCCACACGTCCAAAAATTGCAAATTTGGTATCATTGGAATAAGTGGAACAAGCCCTAGCCAACCATGCCCTTGGTTTAGCAAATAGTATATGTTAGAGTGTTTGTTTTTGCAGAAACATTTGTATGCTTGTTAAGGATGTAAAAATTGTTTAAAAATGAATTTGGGGTTAAAATCTTTTGCAATTGGATTTCTTTGAACCTACTGACCATAGGAAACACTTTGTGGACTCAAAAATGTATTTGATGAAACAAAATAATGATTCTTTGATTTAAAACCATTTCCAGTCAAATAGAAATGTGATTTATTTATTAAAAATGGTTTTGGAAGAAAACTTTTGGGGAATGTTTTGTTTTAAACCCTCTGACCCTAAACACCAAGTTTTATGGTTGGAAAACATATTGGGTGAACCCTATAGGTTAATGCCCTAGTAAAAATATTTCTACACTACATAAAATGATACTTTGTTTTGAAAATGGCTTATGAAGTGAAACCTTTTTGCAAATGACTTTGCCACCTTACAAAATGACCAATAGGTGTTTTCAAATGTTTTATGACTCATTAGGAACCACTTTTCCAAACAAAACAAAGCTTGGCATGCTTGCATGCATTACTTTGACTTTGTCATTTTATGTGTTGTTTTGCTTGATTGGTAGATTGAGTTTGTGCCTTGATTGATTGATTTGTAGTGACTTTAAGAGTGTGATTGTTGCAAGGACAAGGAGTGAGCTTATACCCTCTACCAAAAAGGCAAGTGATGCTTCATACTTTTTGTCCCATTACTTTCTCTATGCATTAGTGTTTTTTTCCTAAGTAAAACTTGCATGGAACTTTTGCTAATATAAACTTTGCTATAGAAAATCCTAGTAGATGAAACCTTAGTGGAAATCTTCCTAAGTTAAGATTCCTATTACTATCAAGCTTAGCCTAGCTAATAGAAAACATGGGTGGACTATATATTCACACTATGGAAAAATTCCTAAGTCTGAGGACTTGTGTTTTGTTTAATAAAACAACTAAGTTAATGAATCACCTGGGTGGAATGGGACTTGCTTGGTGGTTTTTGGTTGAGTGGTTACACAAGGCCAGGGGACTGGTGAACCTTGTGTATCTCACTTGTGGATGGCCACCCAGGAACAAAGAGATTTGAGATGTCAAATGTTGAGAAGCTTCAAGTGCAGCCACTTGGCATTATGGGCTCTGCCTGGATCATATAGGTTGCAAGAACTTAGCCATATGGACAGTGGGTGGTAGTGTTTGATAGGTTGGAATGCGTCCATTTTGGTCTAAGGGAAAGCTTCTGAAAGATCTTGTCTTGGGAAACCAAGTCTTGTGGGGAAAGTGCACCACCTCTGCAGAGTGTAAAAATCTAAGTACTTAGCCATGTCCCTGGTAAAGGACAATTTGAGCATCAAGACATGGAAGCAATCAAGAATCTCATCATTCAAATTTCTAAGTTAAAACTTGTGGTTTAAACAAGGGTTGTTTGAAATCTTCAATCTTTGATTGAGAGATGCCTTGGTTAAAGGATCTTCAATCTTTGATTGAGAAAAATGATTTTGACAAAGCAAAAACTTAGTATTTTCAAAATGATAAGGGAAATCTATTTTGAGCAACGCAAGCCTCAACTCCACTTAGCCAAATGTATATAGATGTTAGACTCCACTATATTATCATAGTATCACTTGCCAATACAATTTCAAATGTATTGACCCTTGTGGCTGTAACTTGTAATGTTGCAGGTTTGATTGGTTTTAGTGAAGATTGATTGATTAGGATTACAAAGTCTACAACCAACATCTGCCTGTGGCACTTTGAAGATGAAGGACCCATGCTTATAGTTATTCCGCTGCAATGTAATGTAATAGCCAAATGATCTATGTAAGATGTAATAAATTATGTTATTCCTGGTTATAAAGTTATATTATGACCTTTGTTTCTTGATATTACATCTTAACTGTGGATGCAAGCTATTGATCTAGGGACTAGCATTGTAAACACAGGAGGAATCTACCTTATTAGGTTGAGATCTCTACAGATGGTATCAGAGCATTGTGTTGCCTGTAGGATTTTCAGGGCCAGAAGAAACTTTTTGAATTTAATTGGAACTTCAAACCAATTTGAATCAAATAAATCCTAAAGGGATTTATAAAGATAAACATTTATTAAAGGAAATTAAATTTTTTTGGAATTACTATTTTGGATCTTTTAATAAAAGATTTGGTTTTCAAAAGAAAAGGTGGATTTATAAATAAAGATTATTTTATAAAGCCAAATTAAACCTTGGCCAAGCTTTTGAAATAAAATATTTCTATTTTGATAAAAATAGTAAAGGCTTAATTAAATAAATTAATAAGGATTTAATATCCAATTTTATCTAAATAAAAGGTCTTACCGTTTTAATTAAAACATCAAAAATTTATTAAATTATTTTAAATAAGTTTTCCAAATATTTTATATTTTCAAATAAAACCTACTGAAGTGTTTTGGTTTTATTTTAGATTTCAAAATAAATATTTTAATAAAACAAAACCTATTTGATTTAATAATGAAGGTCTATTGTATTTAATTATTAATGGACCCTAAAATAAAAATGTTATTTTGTTTTAAACAAGTTTTCCAAGTATTCTTTATTTCCAAATAAAACCTACTGATTTGGTTTTGAAAATATTTGGGTTCAAATGGAAATTTTATTAATTAAATCAAACCCTATTTGATTAAATAACTAAAGGTCCATTTTATTTAATTAATGAATGGATCCTAAAAAGAATAAAAATATTATTTTATTTTGGGATTGGTTTATGTTGATAAACAGAACCAAAAACTCATCACAAGTGTGGTGATTGTTTGAAATGTTTGAATGTTTGAATGGTTGAGTGAATTTCAAAACAGGAAACAGTTTCAGAAAAAGAAAAAGTTTCAGAACTGGAAAAAAATAGAATCTGGCCGACCCAACTAGACCTGGCCCAGGAAGCCCACCAACCAGCCCAGCTTCTTTCTCCCGAAGAAAACGTTTGGCACCAACTTACTAACCCGCGCAGACAATGACCGGTGGACCCCTTTCCCTTTTCCTCTCTCTCACTGCCCGTGGACCCCACCGACAGCTGTTCATCGTCTTCAACCGCGCTAACTCCTCCTCGCCGTTTCCTGCTCATTACGCCGACGATCAATTCGCGCTGTTAACGGCCAATACTCCCCCAGCGACCACGCTCCCTTAAAAGCCTCTCCCTCCTCGTCATTTCCCCCCAGACAACTCCTCCTCTCTGCCCCTAGGCTGTCGCCAATCTCTTCTGCACCGTTGCCGTCTCCGACGAGCTTATCTCTCAATTCCGGCCATACCCTGCCTCCCCATGCCTCATTGACCAAGCACGCACACTCCCCATTCCCTGGCTCTTCTGTCCGTGCCATCCGTTCAACCGCGGGTGCCCCAGAACCTCGACTCCGACAAGCTCCGAGCGCCGCCGCTTCTGCAACTATCTCCGGTGACGTTTCCTGGTAAGAACTGACCACCCCGAGCCCTCTCTTTCACGCGAGAAGCTTCGCCTTGATCTTGTGCGACTAACTGCGTCTTCATTTTCCCTCGGGGCGAGCCACAGCTCCACCCTCGACGAGCTCCAGGACCATCTGACGCCGACCATGTCTCCGGCGAGCAATTAACCGCAACCTTGCGCGCCCCTCGTCGAACCATCAGCACGTTGAGCATCGCCGTGACCCCCTGAGCCCGGTGAGCATATCCCCTTTCTCCCTCACCTCCTGTAGCATCGGCACCATCGTCGACCGACAGCTCCGCCGCCAGTAGCCACCGCAGCGCCGCCCATCTGTGGCTGGTGTGCCTAGCACTGTTAGATCGTAATCGTATGGCCACGATAGAACTTAACTGAAGCGGTAAGTAGCCTCTGCATGCCGCACGATTTAACTTAAATCCAACGGCTGTCGTCGCGTGATCCAACCGAAACGGTACCGACGAATAGGAAGTCGCCGCGTGTCCAGCTGATGATTTAAAAACAGAGTTGAAAACAGATTTGTATGCAGATTGAAAACCCTATAACTTTTGATCCACACGTCCAAAAATTGCAAATTTGGTATCATTGGAATAAGTGGAACAATCCCTAGCCAACCATGCCCTTGGTTTAGCAAATAGTATATGTTAGAGTGTTTGTTTTTGCAGAAACATTTGTATGCTTGTTAAGGATGTAAAAATTGTTTAAAAATGAATTTGGGGTTAAAATCTTTTGCAATTGGATTGCTTTGAACCTACTGACCATAGGAAACACTTTGTGGACTCAAAAATGTATTTGATGAAACAAAATAATGATTCTTTGATTTAAAACCATTTCTGGTCAAATAGAAATGTGATTTATTTATTAAAAATGGTTTTGGAAGAAAACTTTTGGGGAATGTTTTGTTTTGAACCCTCTGACCCTAAACACCAAGTTTTATGGTTGGAAAACATATTGGGTGAACCCTATAGGTTAATGCCCTAGTAAAAATATTTCTACACTACATAAAATGATACTTTGTTTTGAAAATGGCTTATGAAGTCAAACCTTTTTGCAAATGACTTTGCCACCTTACAAAATGACCAATAGGTGTTTTCAAATGTTTTATGACTCATTAGGAACCACTTTTCCAAACAAAACAAAGCTTGGCATGCTTGCATGCATTACTTTGACTTTGTCATTTTATGTGTTGTTTTGCTTGATTGGTAGATTGAGTTTGTGCCTTGATTGATTGATTTGTAGTGACTTGAAGAGTGTGATTGTTGCAAGGACAAGGAGTGAGCTTATACCCTCTACCAAAAAGGCAAGTGATGCTTCATACTTTTTGTCCCATTACTTTCTCTATGCATTAGTGTTATTTTTCTAAGTAAAACTTGCATGGAACTTTTGCTATAAACCTTGCTATAGAAAATCCTAGTAGATGAAACCTTAGTGGAAATCTTCCTAAGTTAAGATTACTATTACTATCAAGCTTAGCCTAGCTAATAGAAAACATGGGTGGACTATATATTCACACTATGGAAAAATTCCTAAGTCTGAGGACTTGTGTTTTGTTTAATAAAACAACTAAGTTAATGAATCACCTGGGTGGAATGGGACTTGCTTGGTGGTTTTTGGTTGAGTGGTTACACAAGGCCAGGGGACTGGTGAACCTTGTGTATCTCACTTGTGGATGGCCACCCAGGAACAAAGAGATTTGAGATGTCAAATGTTGAGAAGCTTCAAGTGCAGCCACTTGGCATTATGGGCTCTGCCTGGATCATATAGGTTGCAAGAACTTAGCCATATGGACAGTGGGTGGTAGTGTTTGATAGGTTGGAACGCGTCCATTTTGGTCTAAGGGAAAGCTTCTGAAAGATCTTGTCTTGGGAAACCAAGTCTTGTGGGGAAAGTGCACCACCTCTGCAGAGTGTAAAAATCTAAGTACTTAGCCATGTCCCTGGTAAAGGACAATTTGAGCATCAAGACATGGAAGCAATCAAGAATCTCATCATTCAAATTTCTAAGTTAAAACTTGTGGTTTAAACAAGGGTTGTTTGAAATCTTCAATCTTTGATTGAGAGATGCCTTGGTTAAAGGATCTTCAATCTTTGATTGAGAAAAATGATTTTGACAAAGCAAAAACTTAGTATTTTCAAAATGATAAGGGAAATCTATTTTGAGCAACGCAAGCCTCAACTCCACTTAGCCAAATGCATATAGATGTTAGACTCCACTATATTATCATAGTATCACTTGCCAATACAATTTCAAATGTATTGACCCTTGTGGCTGTAACTTGTAATGTTGCAGGTTTGATTGATTTTAGTGAAGATTGATTGATTAGGATTACAAAGTCTACAACCAACATCTGCCTGTGGCACTTTGAAGATGAAGGACCCATGCTTATAGTTATTCCGCTGCAATGTAATGTAATAGCCAAATGAGCTATGTAAGATGTAATAAATTATGTTATTCCTGGTTATAAAGTTATATTATGACCTTTGTTTCTTGATATTACATCTTAACTGTGAATGCTAGCTATTGATCCAGGGACTAGCATTGTAAACACAGGAGGAATCTACCTTATTATGTTGAGACCTCTACAATTAGCTAGGCTAAGCTTGATAGTAATAGGAATCTTAACTTAGGAAGATTTCCACTAAGGTTTCATCTACTAGGTTTTTCTATAGCAGGGTTTATACTTAGCAAAATTCCATGCAATGTTTACTTAGCAAAATCACTAATGCATAGTGAAAGTAATGGGACAAAGAGTATGAAGCATCACTTGCCTTTTTGGTAGAGGGTATAGGTTCACTCCTTGTCCTTGCAATAATCACACTCTTCAAGTCACTACAATTCAATCAAGCAAGGCACAAACTCAGTCTACCAATCAAGCAAAACAACACACATAAAATCATAAAGTCAAAGTAATGCATGCAGACATGCCAAGCTTTGTTTTGTTTGAAAAAGTGGTTCCTAATGGGTCATAAACATTTGAAAACACCTAATGGTCATTTTGTAAAGTGGCAAAGTCATTTGCAAAAGGTTTCACTTTAAATACCATTTTCAAAACAAGGTATCATTTTATGTGGTGTAGAAATATTTTTACTAAGACATTAACCTATAGGGTTCACCAAATATGTTTTCAAATCACAAAACTTGGGGTTTGGGTCAGTGAGTTTAAAACAAAACATTTTCTAAAGGTTTTCTTCCAAAACCATTTTTAATAAATAAACCACATTTCTATTTGACTAGAAATGGTTTTAAATCAAAGAATCATTATTTTGTTTCACCAAATTCATTTTTGAATCCACAAAGTGGTTTCCAATGTTAGTAGGTTCAAATCACACCATTTTCCCAAGATTTCATCCCCAAATTCATTTTTAAACAATTTTCACATCCTTAACAAGCATACAATTGTTTCTGTAAAAACAACCAATCTAACAGATACTATTTGCTAAACAAATTCGATGGTTGGCTAGGGCTTGTTCCACTGATTCCAATGATATCAAATTTGTGAATTTTGGACGTGTGGATCAAAAGTTACAAGGGTTTGAAATTGCAACTTAAATCTGATTTCCAAATTCTGTTTTAAACAGACCTGGCCACGCGTCGCATTCTGGTTGGACGGTACCGGTTCGGCCGGATCGGTGTTGCGGTGCGTTGGATCTAGTTAGATCGTGTGGTCCAGAGAACGTACCCCTTCGCGGCTTAAGTGATCTATCGCAAGCGTCGGATCAAGATCCTACGGTGCTAGCGTGTTTGACCATATGCGAGCGGCGCCGGTGGTGGCTAGCGGCGGCGACGGTCAGACAGTGGCGGCGCTGGCAAAATAGGAAGCGAGAGAGGGAGGGAGTAGGCTCACCAGATTCGCAGGAGGCTGGGGAAGCTCGTCGTGTGGTCGACGGGGCAAGGGGCGCTCTGGTACAGCTGCGATTGCTCGCCGGAGTAGAGAACAACGTTGGGTGGTCCTGGTCGTGGTCGGAGTCGTCGCTACAGGTCACGAGAAGAACAACCGAGGGCATGGTTAGACGCAGGAGATCACGAAGATGCTGTGTGCGTGAACGAGAAGAAGAGGGGCGGCCAGAAACTACCTGTGGGGTTCGTCGGAGTTGGAGCGGACGACGGCGTCGTTCAGAGCTTGTTGCAGACGTTGCTCTGGGGCGCCCGCGGTGGAATGAAAAGCACAGGGAGATGTGTCTGGGAGTGGAGAATCTGCTAGCGTGCTCAGGGAGTCAAGGGGCGGCGAAGCTCGACTGGAATTCGACGAGGAGGGTCGTCGGAGACAGAGGAGCTTGGGGAAGAATTGGGGCGTCTAGGAGCGCGTTGAGATGGGGCGACAGAGGGGAAGTGGGGAGGAGACATGAGCGTTTAAGCCTGCATGATCAAAGCGGGTAACGGTGGTCGCGTTAAGGTGAATTAAGGCCGCGAATTCATCGGCAGGAACGGTGTCGAGGGGAGGGAGAAGGAGTCACGCGGGTGAGAAGGAAGAACAGGAGGAGAGTGGGGTCTACCTGGTAGTGAGAAAAGAAATGAGGGGAGGGTCCATCAGTCAGTCTCTCTGTGGGTTTGCGTTTAGGTAGAAAAACGTTTCGCGCGAGAGGGAGTGCTGGGCTGGTTCTGGGCCTTGCTGGGCTGTTGGGTTGGGTCAGACTATTCTCACATTTTTTTTCTGTCTGATTGTTTTATCCTTTTCTGTTTTCTATTTACTGATTTGAAATTCAAACAAACAATTCAATCAACCAAATCATTTCAAACAAACACCACACTTCACAACTTTGAACTTGGTTCTGTTCAGTAACATGAACCAAAATCCAAAATCAAAATAATAATTTTAATAATAGGGTCCCTTATTAATTAAATAAATGGACCATTGTTATTAAATCAAAATAGGATTTGATTTATTTCAAAGCTCCATTTAAATCCAAATATTTTCCAAAACCAAATCAGTAGGTTTTATTTGGGAATATAAAACATTTGGAAAACTTATTTAAATTGAATAAACAAGTTTTGATGGTTAAATAAAATAATAGAACATTTATTAATAAGCCTTGGATATTAAATCCTTATTATTTTATTTAAATAAACCTTTACCATTTTTATCAAACAAAATGTTTTATTTCACAAGCTTGGCAAAGGTTAAGTTTTGGCTCTATAATATAATTTCTTATTTCAATCCTTCCTTTTATTTTGAAAACCAAAACCTTTTATTTGAAAGATTCAAAAATAGTAATTCCAAAATAATTTATTCTCCTTTAATAAATGCTTAACCTTTTTAAATCCCTTTAGGATTTAATCCAAATAGGTTTGAAGTTCTATTTGAATTCAAAAAGTTTCTTCTGGCCTTGAAAATCAAACAAAGTTTTTATTTTATTCATTTATTTTCACATTACAAGATTTGGAAAATCTTGGGATGTGACAGTTTACCTCGCTCGGAAGACTCAGTACTCCACAGTTCAGTGTGCTATCTTGTATGGTTTAGAATCGGAGCTTCAAAAAAGGTTTGAGAATTCAGACCCACATGATATTGTCCGTGATCTCAAATTGATCTTTGAGACTCACGCGGCAATTGAGAGCTATGAGGCTTCTGAAAAGTTCTTTAACTGCAAGATGGAAGAGGGCAGCTCCGTCAGTGAGCATGTGCTTAAGATGTCTGGGCACGCAAACAAACTTCAAAGCTTGGGTATAGTGATTCCTAATGCTTTGGGGATTTATCGTGTCCTCCAGTCACTACCACCAAGTTACAAGAACTTTGTGATGAACTACAATATGAAAAACATGAACAAGCAGTTGCCAGAACTCTTCGCCATGTTAAAATCTGCAGAAGTGGAGATCAAGAAAGAGCACCAAGTGTTGATGGTCAATAAGACCACCAAATTCAAGAAAGGCAAGTCTAAGCAAAAGGGACACTTCAAGAAGGGTGGTAAGAAAGTTACCGCACCGACGAAGAAGACCAGGGCTGGACCTAAGCCTGATACTGTGTGCTTTTACTACAAGGGAGAAGGTCACTGGAAGCGGAATTGCCCAACGTACTTGGCGGATTTGAAGAACGGCAACATCAAGAAGAAAGGTATATCCGATATACATGTTATTGATGTGTATCTCACTAGTACTCGTAGTAGTGCCTGGGTATTTGATACTGGTTCAGTTGCTCATATTTATAACTCGAAACAGGTGCTGCAGAATAAACGGAAGCTAGCGAAGAACGAGGTGACGATGCGCGTGGGAAATGGATCAAAAGTTGATGTGATCGCGGTCGGCACGCTACCTCTTCATCTACCATCGGGATTAGTTTTATACTTAAATAATTGTTATTTGATGCCTGCGTTGAGCATGAACATTATATCGGGATCTTGTTTATTGCGAGACGGTTACTTGTTTAAGTCCGAGAATAATGGTTGTTCGATTTATATGAGTAATATGTTTTATGCACATGCACCTTTGATAGATGGTCTATTCTTATTGAATCTCGATAGTGGAAATACACATATTAATAACATTGAGGCTAAACGTTTGAAATCGAGCGATAACTCGACCTATATGTGGCATTGTCGTCTTGGTCACATTGGAGTGAAGCGTATGAAGAAACTCCATTCCGATGGACTTCTTGAATCATTTGATTTCGAATCACTTGAAAGATGCGAAGCATGTCTGATGGGTAAAATGACTAAGACTCCATTTTATGGTATGATGGAGCGAGCTACGGACTTATTGGAAATCATACATACCGATGTGTGTGGTCCAATGAGTGTAGCATCGCGCGGTGGTTATCGTTATGTTCTTACCTTCACGGATGACTTGAGTAGATATGGGTATATCTATTTCATGAAACATAAGTCCGAAACTTTCGAGAAGTTTAAGGAATTTCAAAGTGAGGTAGAGAATCAACATAACAAGAAGATTAAATTTCTATGTTCTGATCGTGGAGGTGAATATCTAAGTTACGAGTTTGGCGAGCATTTGAAGAAATGCGGGATACTTTCACAATTGACACCGCCGGGAACACCACAACGTAATGGTGTGTCCGAACGTCGTAATCGAACTCTCTTAGATATGGTTCGTTCTATGATGTCACTTACAGATTTACCGCTATCGTTTTGGGGTTATGCATTAGAAACAGCCGCATTCACTTTAAATAGGGCACCATCTAAATCCGTTGAAACGACACCGTATGAATTATGGTTTGGGAATAAACCTAAATTGCGTTCCTTAAAGTTTGGGGTTGCGAAGCCTATGTAAAGAAGTTACAGCCGGACAAGCTTGAACCCAAAGCGGAAAAATGCGTCTTCATAGGATACCCGAAGGAAACTATCGGGTATACCTTCTATCATAGATCCGAGGGCAAAATCTTCGTTGCCAAGAATGGATCCTTTCTAGAGAAGGAATTTCTCTCGAAAGAAGTGACCGGAAGGAAAGTAGAACTCGACGAGGTTGTTGAACCTTCTCTCGAACTTGCGAGTAGCGCAGCACCGGAAGAAGTTCATGTGGTGCCTGCACCAATAAGAGAGGCATCTAATGATGATGATCATGAAACTTTGGTTGTAGTTGCTACAGAGCCTCGCAGGTCAACGAGAACTCGTACCACGCCTGATTGGTATGATCCCGTTATGAATGTCATGTTGGTGGACAACACCGATGACCCTGTGACATATGAGGAAGCGATGATGAGCCCAGATTCCAATAAATGGCAAGAAGCCATGAAATCCGAGATTGGATCCATGTACGAAAACAAAGTATGGACTTTGGTGGACTTACCGGATGGCCGGAAGGCTGTCGAGAACAAATGGATTTTCAAGAAGAAAACAGATGCTGATGGTAATGTTACTGTCTATAAAGCTCGACTTGTCGCAAAAGGGTTTCGACAAATTCAAGGAGTTGACTACGATGAGACTTTCTCACCTGTAGCGAAGCTAAAGTCTGTGAGGATTATGTTAGCAATCGCTGCATATTATGATTATGAGATATGGCAGATGGATGTCAAAACAGCATTCCTCAATGGAGACATTGATGAAGAGTTGTATATGATGCAACCCAAAGGTTTTGTCGGTCCTAAAGATGCTAACAAGGTATGCAAACTTCAACGGTCCATCTATGGATTGAAGCAAGCATCCCGAAGTTGGAATCAACGTTTTGATAAGGTAATCAAAAGTTTTGGTTTTATACAAACTTATGGAGAAGCTTGTATTTACAAGAAAGTGAGTGGGAGCTCTGTAACATTCTTAATACTATATGTAGATGACATATTGTTGATTGGGAATGATGTAGACCTTCTTAATAGTGTCGAGGAATATTTGAATAATAGTGTTTCAATGAAAGATCTTGGCGAAGAAGCTTACATATTAGGCATAAAGATTTATAGAGATAGATCGAGACGCTTAATATCATTGTCCCAAAGTACATATTTGGACAAAGTTCTAAAGAGGTTTGGAATGGAAGATAGCAAGAAAGGGTTCTTGCCCATGTTGCCCAATACGACCTTGAGTAAAACTCAAAGTCCGACAACGGCAGAAGATAGAGAAAGGATGAGTAAAACTCCCTATGCCTCAGCCATAGGATCTCTAATGTATTCCATGCTATGTACTAGACCCGACATTGCATATGTTGTTAGTTTAACTAGCAGATATCAAAGTGATCTAGGAGTGGATCATTGGACAGCGGTCAAAAACATCCTTAAGTACTTGAGAAGAACTAAGGATATGGTTCTTTCTTATGGAGGTGATGAACAACTCGTTGTTAATGGTTACACTGATGCTAGTTGGAACACCGATCCGGATGATTCTAAATCACAATCTGGATACGTATTTACTTTGAATGGTGCAGCAGTTAGCTGGAGGAGTGCAAAGCAAAGCGTTGTGGTGAGATCTTCAACTGAATCGGAATACATGGCTGCTTCGGAGGCTTCACAAGAAGCGATATGGATGAAAGAGTTCACTACAGAGCTCGGTGTGGTTCCTAGTGTGCTGGACCCAATGTCAATCTACTGTGATTATGATAAATGTTTACATTCATGCTATAATAGTATTAACAAGGAAACATTAATACTTGTGTGATTTGTAAACTAAAATAGAGTCCCTAGTAAAGCCTCTTTATAATACTAGCTTGTTGGTTAATAAATGATTGTGGTTTACCTATCATGAACATTGAGATGTTATTAACAACAAGATCATATCGTTAGGAGAATGATATGGTGGACATACTCCTATAGATAAGCGTAGCATAAAGATCAAGTCATTTTAATAGTTCAATTGCTATATGCTTTCTAATACATAGTAACCTAATTCCTTCAACCATGAGATCATGCATATCACCTTCACCGGAAGGATGCTTTGATGACATCAAACACCACACCGTAACTAGGTGGCTATAAAGGTGGCATTGAGTGTTCGGAAAGTATTGGTTGAGACACATGGATCAAGAGTGGGATTTGTCCATCCATATGACGGATAGATATACTCTGGGCCCTCTCGGTGGAATGTCATCCAATTAGCTTGCAAGCATGTGACTGGCTCACAAGGGATCACATATCACGGGAACAAGAAAAGAGTACTTATCGGTAACGAGGTTGAACTAGGTATGCAGAGATACCGACGATCATAACCTCGGATAAGTAAACTATCGTGAGACAAAGGGAAATTGGTATCGTATGTAAGTGGTTCATTCGATCGCAAAGTAATCGTATAAATATGTGGGAGCCATATGAATTTCCAGATTCCTCTATTGGTTATTGTTCGGAGAAGCGTCTCGATCATGTCCGCATAATTCACGAACCGTAGGGAGACACTTAAGGATTCGACGTTGTTGAGTAGTTATGGAATGATGAGTAAGAGACCGAATGTTGTTCGGAGTCTCGGATGGGATCCGGGATATCACGAGGAGATCCGGAATGGTCCGGAGAATAAGATTCATATAAGGAAAGTCCCGTTTCGGGGTTGGAGAATGGTTCCGGTGTTTTCATCGGGAATGTTCTAGAAGGTTCCGGAATGTCCGGCACTCCGAAGGGGAAGGGTACATGAATGTGTCATAACAAGTTGGAATGATTGCATCATGTACTAGGTGTCATCGCTGAACAAAATAAAGGGTTAAATCAAATCCTAGTTTGAAAAGTCAAACGCCAATTTGAAAAGTCAAACGGATATTTTGTGAGGTGGAGGGAGAGTAGGAAACCTACTTGGGGAGGAGTTCCCTCCCTCCACCGCCGGCCTTGGAAGCCGAGTTGGGGAGGGACTCCCCTACCTTGGCGCGCCCCCTCCACCTATATAAGGAGGGGCAGGCCTGCCCCTCCAAGCACACAACACCACGCCCCGCAAACCCTAGCTCCTAGCCGTCGGCGCCGCCACCTCCTGCTGCCGCCGCCGCCTAAGGAAACCCTAGCCGCCGACTTGGGATGCTCCAAGCCCTAGCCGCTGGCCCTGGCCCCTCCTCCTTGGTGCGTCTAAACCCTAGATCACCGAGGCTCTCTCATAGTCCACCATACTCGCTCCGGCTTAAGGCGAAGCCCTGCAAGATCTCCCCTCTACTTCCGGTACCACGCCGTTGTGCTGCCGGAATCGCGAAGAGAGTGCTACAACCTCCGCTGCCTGCTGGAACAAGGGAGAGGAAGGTTCCAGCAGGCAGTGGAGGTTGTAGCACTCTCCTCGCGATTCCGGTAGCACAACGGCGTGGTACCGGAAGTAGAGGGGAGATATAGCAGGGCTTCGCCTTAAGCCGGAGCGAGTATGGTGGACTATGAGAGAGCCTCGGTGATCTAGGGTTTGGACGCACCAAGGATGAGGGGCTAGGGACGGCGGCTAGGGCTTGGAGCAGCCAAATTCGGCGTCTAGGGTTTCCCTAGGCGGCGGCAGCAGGAGGTGGCGGCGCCGACGGCTAGGAGCTAGGGTTTGCGGGGTGTGGTGTTGTGTGCTTGGAGGGGCAGCCCTGCCCCTCCTTATATAGGTGGAGGGGGCGCGCCAGGGGAGGGGAGTCCCTCCCCAACTCGGCTTCCAAGGCCGGCGGTGGAGGGAGGGAACTCCTCCCCAAGTAGGTTTCCTACTCTCCCTCCACCTCACAAATAGCCGTTTGACTTTTCAAATTGGCGTTTGACTTTTCAAAATAGGATTTGATTTAACCCTTTATTTTGTTCAGCGATGACACCTAGTACATGATGCAATCATTCCAACTTGTTATGACACATTCATGTACCCTTCCCCTCCGGAGTGCCGGACATTCCGAAACCTTCTAGAACATTCCCGATGAAAACACCGGAACCATTCTCCAACCCCGAAATAGGACTTTCCTTATATGAATCCTATTCTCCGGACCATTCCGGATCTCCTCGTGATATCCCGGATCCCATCCGAGACTCTGAACAACATTCGGTCTCTTACTCATCATTCCATAACTACTCAAACAACGTCGAATCCTTAAGTGTGTCTCCCTACGGTTCGTGAATTATGCGGACATGATCGAGACGCTTCTCCGAACAATAACCAATAGAGGAATCTGGAAATTCATATGGCTCCCACATATTTCTACGATTACTTTGCGATCGAATGAACCACTTACATACGGTACCAATTTCCCTTTGTCTCACGATAGTTTACTTATCCGAGGTTATGATCGTCGGTATCTCTGCATACCTAGTTCAACCTCGTTACCGATAAGTACTCTTTTCTCGTTCCCGTGATATGTGATCCCTTGTGAGCCAGTCACATGCTTGCAAGCTAATTGGATGACATTGAGGGCCCAGAGCATATCTATCTGTCATATGGATGGACAAATCCCACTCTTGATCCATGTGTCTCAACCAATACTTTCCGAACACTCAATGCCACCTTTATAGCCACCCAGTTACGGTGTGGTGTTTGATGTCATCAAAGCATCCTTCCGGTGAAGGTGATATGCATGATCTCATGGTCGAAGGAATTAGGTTAATATGTATCAGAAAGCATATAGCAATTGAACTATTAAAATGACTTGATCTTTATGCTACGCTTATCTATAGGAGTATGTCCATCATATCATTCTCCTAATGATATGATCTTGTTGTTAATAACATCTCAATGTTCATGATGGGGAAACCACAATCATTTATTAACCAACAAGCTAGTATCAAAAAGAGGCTTTACTAGGGACTCTATTTTAGTTTACAAATCACACAAGTATCAATGTTTCCTTGTTAATACTATTATAGCATGAATATAAACATTTATCATAAACACAAAGATATAATAATAACTATATTTATTATTGCCTCTAGGGCATATCTCCAACACGAACGTGTGACCGACTGCGGGAGCGCTGCTGGAACCCAGCGCCGGAAGGATCGTCTACGTGATCTTGAGATCGGCAAGAGTACGACTACATCACCCACGAGAATATGCTCTCGTTAAACACTTTGGAATCTTCGAGGGTGAGTTATTCCATCGACTCGTTGCTACAATCTAGTAGATAGATCTTGGCTTGTTTGTTTGTATGCGGTAGAAATTTTTTGTTTTCCATGCTACGAACCCCTACACAAGCTAGGCTTCATCGGGATCATCATCATCCACACCATCATCTCCACCAGCACCATCATCACCACTCCATCCCGCTATAAAAATTGTGTTGGATCTTGCATTAGTTCTTAGGGGAAACTTTCCCGGTGTTAATTACTATTGTAGTTGATGCTTGTGAGTGGAACCATTGGATTATTGTTTATGTTTGGATCATTGTTTATGTTTGCAGATGTCGACGGTGTAAAATAAAGAGGGAACTTGTGTAACATCCCTAATATCATGATTTCAAAGATTGCATATCATTCATGCATGCATATAGTTTTGAGATCAATTTCAAACCAATTCCAAGAAAACAGAAGCACATAGTGCTATCATTTTATGTGAGCAAACTTAAATAAAATGACCATCCCCATTTGAGAGCTTAAGTGTTTGAACCAAGTTTGTTTGATTCCTTATTGATTGGATTGAGTGTGGAGTTTGAACAAAGTTATACAAAATAAAAATGGTTTCAAAACCATTTTCAAAACATTTGCAAATCAAGTGCTATGGCACTGTTTATTTTGTTTATTCAAAAGAACCAAGCTTGAACAGAGAGACCACTTGATTTATGCCCCGAAATGTGAATGTTGCATCCTACAAAATCCTGGAAAAAGTTTGAATTCAAAATCTTTTGAAATCATTTGAAAATCAATCCAGAAAATCAAAACAGAAAAAGAAAAAGAGAAAGGAAATAGAAAAGGGTCGGCGCCAGACTTTGAGCCCATCAGCAGATCCAGCCCAGCTAGCCCACCCGGGTCCTCTCTCTCTCTCACGCGCAGAAGCACCCCCAGAGTCCCTGACACTCGGACCCTACTCCCTCTCTGTTCTATTCGCTGACATGCGGGCCCTGTCCACGTCATCGTCGTCTTCCTCCAAATTTCGCGAGGAGCACGTCGCCGCTGGCCGTTGCTGCGTTGATTCCGCGACGTAATTGGCATTGATTCTCCAGGCGTTTCTGGTCGAGCTTCTACCTACTTAATCCCCTCCCTCTCGCGGCCATTTCCCCTCACCCAATTTCCTCTCCACGCCACCAGGTTGCTCGCAACTCGCCCGACACTGCCGCTGTTCCGACGACCTCGCCGACGAATTCCGGTGAGCACCGTGCCCCCCTCTGTCCATGGTTCATACTAGCATGCTCTGCAACTCCGTGCGCATCTACTGACACCTCCCTTTTGCTCGCACATGGTCTGTAGCCTCGACAACGACAACGACTGAACGCCGCCGCTCTCTGCTCGAACTCCGGCGACCTCTCCCCGTAAGTACCAGCCGCCCCTTTCCCTCTGTCTGATACGCCTAAGATCCCCAGCGTCTTGCGCGTCTAACGGTGTCCTCCTCTTGTCTTAGCGCGACGCAGAACCTCGCCAACGTCGACCAGCAGCCGTACCCGACGCGTTCGCGAACTCCGGCGAGGAATCCCCGACGACTCCGAGCGCCCCTTCGCCAACCAGAGACACGTTGAGCTTCACCTCGACACGGCGGTTCTGGTGAACATCCTCTCCCCTCCCCGGGCGACCTAGAACGCCGGCACCGCCACTGACAGACACGCCGCCGCCAGTCGCCGCCGCTAGCGCCGCTAGGCTATGGTCAAAGCAACAGCAGCCGTTAGATGTAGATCTTGCGGTTTAAATTAGATCTGAGCGAAACGTTTTCTTTTGATCTAGTGTGTTGGATCTGACTTGATCTGACGGCGCGGAAGGGTGATCCTGAGTGAAACGGTATCGGCCAATAGGAAACAGACGCGTGGCTAGGGTTTGGTTTTAAAATAGAATTTGAATCTGATTTATATCCAAATTTGAATTAGCTATAACTTTTGATCCCCACGTTAGAATTTGACAAATTTTATACCGTTGGAATCAGGAGAGAAAGCCCTTTCCATTTATGCAATGTTTTTAAACTTTTGCTTCTGTTAAAATAGCTTTATTTGCAGAAACATGTGTAGGGCTTATTTGAGTATATGAAATGTTTAGGAATTGTTTTTTTGTGTCAAATAAGCTTGGTTTGGCAAGTTTTTGACTTGTTTAAGATTCAGTACTATGCACTTGCTTGGTTGAGTTCCAAAAATCATCACTTAGCATCTTGCATGCATGCATATATATTTTTGGTTGAATGTATCTTGTATGTGATTGTGGCTATATTCTATGTGTAGATTTTGGTGCTAGTGATTGTGATTGTGAAGAGTGCTACTCTCCCAACTACCAAGGCAAGTGGTACATCATGAATATTTCTATCCCTATATTTTATACTAAGCATTAGAAATATTTTGCTAAGTCTTGCATGTTATTATTTTGCCTATATGCCATGTTGGGAAATCCTAAGTAGTTGTAGAAATGCTAGGGAATTTCTAAGTTAAGTTACTATATATGCCATGCTTAGCCTAGCTAGTAGTAAACAAGGGTTGGTAAAATATACATGCTATGATGAAAATATTTCTAAGTCTTTGGACTTTTGTTTTGCTTAATAAAACAACTAAGTCAATGAATCACCTGGGTGGAAAGGGACTTGAATGGTGGTTTTGGTTGAGTGGTTACACAAGGCCCATGGCTATGGTTTACCTTGTGTATCTCACTTGTGGAAAGCCACCCAGGAACAAAGGGATTTTAGAGGCCAAGTGTTGAGAAGCTTCTAGTGCAGCCACTTGGCAATATGGGCTCTGTCTGGACCACATAGGTTGCTAGAACTTAGCCATTTGGACAGTTGGTGGTAGTGGGACTGATAGGTTGGAGCGCGTCCATTTGGTCTAAGGGAAGGCTTCTGAAAGGTCCTGTCTTGGGGAAAGTGCACAACCTCTGCAGATGGAAAAATCTAAGTACTTAGCCAAGTCCATGGTAATGGACAACTTGAGAATCAAGACATGGAAGCTATCAAGAATCTCATCATCCCAATTTCTAAGTAAAAATTTGTGGGTGAACAAGGGTGAAGGACCTCAATGTCTATTGGTGGTTCCTTGGGAAAATTTTTGACAAAGAAAAACTTAGTGTTTTCAACTAATAGGAAAAACTTATTTTGAGCAAAGCAAGCCAAGCTACACTTAGCCAAATTGCATATAGTAATATAGTCCACCTAAATTTTACTAAGGTATCACTTGCCAATACTATTCCAAAGTATTGACCCACTGTGGATGTAACTTGTGATGTTGCAGGTTACTCTGATGAGGATTAGGTGTCATGAGTCTACACTCAACATGTTTGCCTGTGGCACATGAAGATGAAGACTTATATTTATTTACTTATTCAAACTCTTGTATTAGGCATGTGGCCTTGAGTTGTAAAGACTATGTTTATCTCTGGAATGGATGTAATAAATGACCTTTGTATCTGTGTACTTCATCTTAAACTGTGGATGCTAGCAATGATCCAGGGACTAGCATTACAATCATAGGGATCCTTTTCCTTTATAAAGGAGGGATCTTACAGATGGTATCAGAGCACTGTGTTGCCTGTAGGATTATGACCCTAGGATTGGAAACCACTAAGGAAAATTTTCAACTACTTTTACACTTGTCTATTCTTCTCGTAAACTTTTCTAATCTTCTCTCTCATCTCTATTTGTAGATGAACTCCATCAACGAAGCCGTGAGGAAAGGACCACTCATGACAATGACTTTGGAGTGTGAGACAGAATTCCCCAAGGCTCTCAAGGACCTCATGGTTGCATTAGAGATACAAGGTGCAGCTGTGTACAAAGGTTTTCCTGTGATGGATGAAGGAGTGGAATACTGGTGGGTGCAACTTCACTTGTATAAAAACAAGGAAGACAACCATCAGGAAAAAGGATTCTGCATGTTCACCAATTCAGTGGTGCACCCTACATTCTTTGAATCAGCAAGGGATGCAGCTTGGAAGACCATCAAAGAACTTGGTGATAGAGTCAAGTGCAGAATGCTCAACCTCCAAAATGATCTAAGGAAAGAAAAGGAACATACCCAAGAGTTGGAAGCTACCAACCAAACCTTAAGAGGAGACATTATAGACTTAGTGATGGAATCATGTGAGCAAGATAGGCTGATTGCTTCTAGGAACATTGTGTTAGCCAACAGATCCAGTGAGATAGGATTGTAAACGTACTTCGTTAGTTGGACCACCACCTATCACCTTATTTTCCAAAATGTTGCTTTAAAATAAGATTGAACCTTGGTTGTTGTAATGGTTTCATGTATGCATGACTTGTGTGTTTTGCTTCCCAAAGGATATGTATGTGATGTTTTGTCTTTTGTTTTATCTTGATTGTGTTGTTCTAACTTTTATATCTTATAAATAGATGCCTATTACCATCAGCACTGTTGAGGAGTTCCAGGTTACCCGCTTTGGTCCTCGTATCGTTGAGCTTACTACCTTTCTCAATATCCCTCTTCGCACCATCATGGTGCATCCCCTCACCAAGTTTGAGAGGAAGGACCTCTGGGGCTTCAAGGTCAACCAGCCCGGACGCCAGACAGAGCCTACCACGGAGGCCATTGTCTTCAATCTCATGCACGATGACAGGGACAGAGGTCTTGAGGTAGTTATGCAGGATCTGATAGGACGTCTGCTAGGGCGACACTCCCGACAGGTTAGAGGCACCCACTTCCACGTCTTCGGAAGACATGATGAGGATGGAGAGTCCATCGACTTCGAGGACGATTCGAGGGACGCAGCAGAGCCGATATGCCTATACCTCCAGGACTTAGAGTCTCTCATTAGGCACGTGGACACTGACAGGACCAATGTCATGCTCAGCAATGATGAGCTCCAGGTGCAGCTTCGCGAGAAGGACAAGCTCTTCACGCAGCAAGACGAGATAGTCAAGGAAATGGAGGCGAAGTTCGAGACCCAGGACAGGAAGTTCAAGAGTCAGGAGAAGCGTGTCCAGGATAGGAACAAGAAGATCCGGGACATGACTGAAGAACTGCAGTCCAAGGACTTCGAGCTCGAGCAGCAGCAGACGGTGATAGAGAGACTTCGTTCCTAGAAGAGGGATCTCAAGGCCAAGATAGAGACCTTGACCACTAGCATCGAGGAATACAAGACCGCGATGGAGAACGCAGGTCTTACCATTGTCGAGGAGGAGATTGATGCCGAGGAGTAGATTTGACTACTCGTTTATCTTTTATTATCGTACTTGTTATTTGAGAACTTGTTATTGGACCATCCGACATGTGGATGGCTTGCTACTTGTGTGTTTTACTTTGTGAACTTGTTATCTTGTTGTTGAGCCTTTATCTTTGTGTTGCATGCTATATGTTTGCTTATGTGATGTAATGTGCATGAAAGCATCTATGGGTATCTCATTCTTATCTCTATTTGAACAAACCACAGATGCCTCCCCGTCGTGCAAACCCCAACCCCAACAACGACAACAACAACATCACTCCAGAAATGCAACAAATGATGACTGCTCAAACTCAGCTAATGCAGATGATGACGACGTTCATCCAAAACCAAAACAACAACAACAACAACAATAACAACAACAACAACCCACCGGGCTTTGATATGCTTACCAGATTCTTGAGATTGAGGCCAGCAAAGTTCTCAGGAACGACTGATCCCATGGTGGCCAATGACTGGCTACGCTCAGTAAACAAGGACTTGGTAACAGTGGGCTGTACCGATGCTGAAAAGGTCAGATTTGCAGCACATCTGTTGGAAGGACCAGCCGCCACTTGGTGGGACAACTTCCAGATCACCACTCCCATAGATGAGGTGACATGGGCTATCTTTGAGGATGGCTTTCGCACTGCTCATATCTCATCTGGAGTGATGAGTCTGAAAAAGAAAGAGTTCCACAATCTGAAGCAGCGCCACCGCAGCGTGGCTGAATATATTGAGGAGTTCAACAATCTGGCGCGTTATGCACCGGATGAAGTTGACACCGATGCCAAGAGAAAGGAAAAATTTCTTAAAGGCTTGAATGATGAGCTGAATCTGCAGTTGGCTGTGGCATATGTTCCCACTTATCAGTCGCTCTGTGACAAGGCTGCTATTTTGGAGAACAAAATGAAGCAAGTTGAGAGTAGAAAGAGGAAGCACTCCGATAAGCACAGATCGGGATCGTCTCACAAACGATCTCATTATAATGACAGCGGAAGCTCAGGATCCCACAAGCATGGGAAATTCAACAAGCACCACAACCACAACCGTCATGACAACAAGCATCACCGTAGTCATGACAATGACAAGTACAAGAACCACAAGAGTGGACATAAGAGCCACCACAGTGGTAATGGAAGTGGAAGTGGAACTCAGCCTGTTAAGAGAGACATCAGTCAGGTTGAATGCTTCAAATGCAAGAAGATGGGGCATTATGCAAATGACTGCCCAGAAAAGAAAGTTGAAGGACCCAACAAGCCCAATCCTTTCCAGAAGGGACAGGTGAACCACATCAGTGTGGAGGAGGTCTATGAGGAGCCTGATGCTGTTGCTGGTAAGTTCAGACTCAATTCTATTCCAACATTTGTTCTTTTTGATACTGGAGCATCGCATTCATTCATATCAAAAGCATTTGTTGATAGAAATGGGTTTCCAACTGAAAACATTGGGTGTCCAATAAAGTTAGTTCTCCGGGTGGAGATATGATAGTAAGTCTTGGATGTCGGGATCTAGTAATAGAGTTTGGAAAACATAAATTTCCAGTGAGCCTGATAATCCTAGATTCCCAAGGACTGGACGTAATATTGGGAATGGATTGGATGGCTAAATATGAAGGAGTACTAGATTGTGCTAATCGTACTGTTGCACTCACAACCCCGGAAAGAAAGCGTATTAAGTTCAAGTCCAACTTTGAATCTAAAGGAAGTAAGCTAAATTATCTTAAGGGGGTTAGCATGGACAGTGTGCCAATTGTGAGTGAGTATCCAGATGTGTTTCCGGAAGAATTGCCGGGAATGCCACCAGATAGAGATGTGGAGTTTCTAATAGATTTGGTACCAGGGTCTGGACCAATAGCAAAGAGACCTTATAAAATGTCAGTTGATGAACTGAAAGAACTCAAGAAACAACTTGGAGAACAGTTGCAGAAAGGATTTATTCAACCAAGTTCTTCATCTTGGGGAGCCCTAGTTTTGTTTGTGGAGAAGAAAGATAGAAGTCAAAGGTTATGCATAGATTACCGTTCACTCAACGAGGTGACTATCAAGAACAAATACCCTTTGCCTAGAATCAATGACTTGTTTGATCAGCTAGAAGGAGCATGTGTGTTCTAAAAGATTGATCTCCGGTCAGGCTATTTTCAACTCAAGATAAGAGAGCAAGACATACCTAAAACAACGTTCACTACAAGGTATGGATTGTATGAGTATACCGTAATGCCTTTTGGTTTGACCAATGCTCCAGCATACTTCATGAATATGATGAACAAGGTGTTCATGGAATTCCTCGACAAGTTTGTTGTCGTTTTCATCGACGACATCTTAGTCTACTCCAAGAGCAAAGAAGAGCATGCAGGACATTTGCGTTTGATAATTGAGAAGTTAAGAGAGCATAAACTTTATGCCAAATTCAGCAAGTGTGAGTTCTGGTTGGATGAAGTGGGATTTCTTGGTCATGTTATGACAAAGGATGGTGTAGTAGTTGATCCTGCTAAAGTTTCAGCTGTGACTGAATGGGAATCTCCCAAGTCCGTGAAAGAAGTTCGTAGTTTCCTTGGCTTAGCAGGTTACTACAGAAGGTTCATTGAGAATTTCTCAAAGGTTGCTAAGCCTATGACAGAATTGTTAAAGAAAGACAAGAAGTTTGCTTGGTCTGAAGGTTGTGAACTCAGCTTTCAGGAATTGAAGAAGAGACTTGTGACAGCACCAGTCTTGTGTCTGCCAGATTTGGAAAAAGATTTCCAAGTATATTGTGATGCATCTCATCAAGGCTTGGGTGCAGTACTTATGCAAGACGGTAAAGTAGTGGCTTATGCCTCGAGACAACTCAAAACTCATGAGGTGAACTATCCTACTCATGATTTAGAGTTAGCCTCTGTTGTCCATGCACTCAAAACATGGAGACACTATCTTTTGGGAAAGCGTTGTGAAGTGTTCACAGATCACAAAAGTTTGAAGTATATCTTTACTCGGAAGGAAATTAATATGAGACAAAGAAGATGGCTAGAACTTATCAAGGACTATGACTTAAGTTTGCAATACCACCCCGGTAAAGCAAATGTTGTAGCAGATGCTCTAAGTCGTAAGGTTTTTGTGAATGGCCTTACCAAAGGAGAATTGCCAGATGAATTGTGTGCCCAATTCAGAAAACTCAGGTTGGAGATTGTGCCTGAAGGACATCTCATGTCTTTGGATGTTCAACCCACTTTGTTGGACAAGAACAAAGAAGCCCAGAAGATGGATAAGGAAATCGAAGAGATTAAAGAAAAGATTGGCAAAGGAAAAGCCAAAGAGTTCCATGAAGACGAACATGGTACTTTATGGCATGGGAAACGTATCTATGTTCCACAAAATCCGGAGCTGCGGAAACTGATTTTGCAAGAAGCACACAACTCACCATATTCCATTCATCCGGGTAACACCAAAATGTACATGGACATGAAGGAAAGATTTTGGTGGAATAATCTCAAGAAGGACATCGCCGAACATATTGCTTTGTGTGATGTGTGTAGTAGAGTGAAAGCGGAACATCAGAAACCAGCAGGTTTGCTTCAACCACTACCTATTCCTGATTGGAAGTGGGACAAGATTGGTATGGATTTCATTACCGGATTACCAAGGACCAGGTCAGGATACGACTCTGTTTGGGTAGTAGTGGATCGCCTAACTAAAGTGGCTCATTTCATACCCGTGAAGATAACCTATACAAGTGCAAAGTTAGCCAGAATCTACATGAGTAGAATTGTATGTCTACATGGAGTGCCCAAGAGTATTGTGTCTGATAGGGGAACTCAATTCACTTACCATTTTTTGAGACAGTTACATGAGTCATTAGGAACGAGGTTGGAATTCAGTACTGCTTTTCATCCTCAAACAGATGGACAAACAGAAAGGACTGATTAGATTCTCGAAGACATGTTGAGGGCATGTGCCCTAGACTATGGAGCCAGTTGGGATGAAAGTCTGCCTTACGTAGAATTTTCTTATAACAACAGCTATCAAGCCACCATTGAGATGGCACCGTTTGAGTTTCTCTACGGAAGAAAGTGTACCACCCCATTGTTATGGAATGGTGTGGGAGAAAGAAGTTTATTCGGGCCAGATCTTATCAAAGAAGCCGAAGAGAAGGTCAAATTGGTTAAGGACAGGTTGAAGATAGCACAGTCCCGACAGAAAAGCTATGCAGATCCTAAGCGTAGAGAAGTCACCTATGAAGTTGGTGATAGAGCTTATCTTAGAGTGTCACCACTTCGTGGAGTGAAGAGATTCGGAGTCAAAGGAAAATTGGCACCAAGATATGTTGGGCCATTCAAGATTCTGAGTCGCAAAGGAGAAGTTGCCTATGAAATTGAACTGCCAGAATCTCTGTCAGCTGTCCATAATGTGTTTCATGTGAGTCAGCTTAAGAAATGTCATCCAGAAATGGAAGAAACTTCTTTGAAGGATACTATACCTTTGGAGGAGGTTCAATTGGAAAGTGATCTCACCTATGAGGAGAAACCTATCAAGATTCTTGAGACTGCAGAAAGAGTCACAAGGACTAAGACTATCAAGTTTTGCAAAGTGCAGTGGAATCATCATTCCGAAGAGGAAGCAACATGGGAAAGAGAAGATGATCTTCGGAAAGACCACCCTCACCTATTTGCTAGCCAAACCGAATCTCGAGGGCGAGATTCACCTTAAGGGGGTTAGATTTGTAACATCCCTAAAATCATGATTTCAAAGATTGCATATCATTCATGCATGCATATAGTTTTGAGATCAATTTCAAACCAATTCCAAGAAAACAGAAGCACATAGTGCTATCATTTTATGTGAGCAAACTTAAATAAAATGACCATCCCCATTTGAGAGCTTAAGTGTTTGAACCAAGTTTGTTTGATTCCTTGTTGATTGGATTGAGTGTGGAGTTTGAACAAAGTTATACAAAATAAAAATGGTTTCAAAACCATTTTCAAAACATTTGCAAATCAAGTGCTATGGCACTGTTTATTTTGTTTATTCAAAAGAACCAAGCTTGAACAGAGAGACCACTTGATTTTATGCCCTGAAATGTGAATGTTGCATCCTACAAAATCCTGGAAAAAGTTTGAATTCAAAATCTTTTGAAATCATTTGAAAATCAATCCAGAAAATCAAAACAGAAAAAGAAAAAGAGAAAGGAAATAGAAAAGGGCCGGCGCCAGACTTTGAGCCCATCAGCAGATCCAGCACAGCTAGCCCACCCGGGTCCTCTCTCTCTCTCACGTGCAGAAGCACCCCTAGAGTCGCTGACACTCGGACCCCACTCCCTCTTTGTTCTATTCGCTGACAAGCGGGCCCTGTCCACGTCATCGTCGTCTTCCCCCAAATTTCGCGAGGAGCACGTCGCCGCTGGCAGTTGCTGCGTTGATTCCGTGGCGTAATTGGCATTGATTCTCCAGGCATTTCTGGTCGAGCTCCTGCCTACTTAAGCCCCTCCCTCTCGCGGCCATTTCCCCTCACCCAATTTCCTCTCCACGCCACCAGGCTGCTCGCAACTCGCCCGACACTACCGCTGTTCCGACGACCTCGCCGACGAATTCCGGTGAGCACCGTGCCCCCTCTGTCCATGGTTCATACTAGCATGCTCTGCAACTCCGTGCGCATCTACTGACACCTCCCTTTTGCTCGCGCATGGTCTGTAGCCTCGGCAACGACAACGACTAAACGCCGCCGCTCTCTGCTCGAACTCCGGCGACCTCTCCCCGTAAGTACCAGCCGCCCCTTGCCCTCTGTCTGATACGCCTAAGATCCCCAGCGTCTTGCGCGTCTAACGTGTCCTCCTCTTGTCTTAGCGCGACGCAGAACCTCGCCAACATCGACCAGCAGCCGTACCCGACGCGTTCGCGAACTCCGGCGAGGAATCCCCGATGACTCCAAGCGCCCCTTCGCCAACCAGAGACACGTTGAGCTTCACCTCGACACGGCGGTTCTGGTGAGCATCCTCTCCCCTCCCCGGGCGACCTAGAACGCCGGCACCGCCACTGACAGACACGCCGCTGCTAGTCGCCGCCGCTAGCGCCGCTAGGCTATGGTCAAAGCAACAGCAGTCGTTAGATGTAGATCTTGCGGTTTAAATTAGATCTGAGCGAAACGTTTTCTTTTGATCTGGTGCGTTGGATCTGACTTGATCTGACGGCGCGGAAGGGTGATCCTGAGTGAAACGGTATCGGCCAATAGGAAACAGACGCGTGGCTAGGGTTTGGTTTTAAAATAGAATTTGAATCTGATTTATATCCAAATTTGAATTAGCTATAACTTTTGATCCCCACGTTAGAATTTGACAAATTTTATACCGTTGGAATCAGGAGAGCAAGCCCTTTACATTTATGCAATGTGTTTAAACTTTTGCTTCTGTTAAAATAGCTTTATTTGCAGAAACATGTGTAGGGCTTATTTGAGTATATGAAATGTTTAGGAATTGTTTTTTTGTGTGTCAAATAAGCTTGGTTTGGCAAGTTTTTGACTTGTTTAAGATTCAGTACTATTCACTTGCTTGGTTGAGTTCCAAAAATCATCACTTAGCATCTTGCATGCATGCATATATATTTTTGGTTGAATGTATCTTGTATGTGATTGTGGATATATTCTATGTGTAGATTTTGGTGCTAGTGATTGTGATTGTGAAGAGTGCTACTCTCCGAACTACCAAGGCAAGTGGTACATCATGAATATTTCTATCCCTATATTTTATACTAAGCATTAGAAATATTTTGCTAAGTCTTGCATGTTATTATTTTTCCTATATGCCATGTTGGGAAATCCTAAGTAGTTGTAGGAATGCTAGGGAATTTCTAAGTTAAGTTACTATATATGCCATGCTTAGCCTAGCTAGTAGTAAACAAGGGTTGGTAAAATATACATGCTATGATGAAAATATTTCTAAGTCTTTGGACTTTTGTTTTGCTTAATAAAACAACTAAGTCAATGAATCACCTGGGTGGAAAGGGACTTGATTGGTGGTTTTGGTTGAGTGGTTACACAAGGCCCATGGCTATGGTTTAACTTGTGTATCTCACTTGTGGAAAGCCACCCAGGAACAAAGGGATTTTAGAGGCCAAGTGTTGAGAAGCTTATAGTGCATCCACTTGGCAATATGGGCTCTGCCTGGACCACATAGGTTGCTAGAACTTAGCCATTTGGACAGTTGGTGGTAGTGGGACTGATAGGTTGGAGCGCGTCCATTTGGTCTAAGGGAAGGCTTCTAAAAGGTCTTGTCTTGGTGAAACCAAGTCTTGTGGGGAAAGTGCACAACCTCTGTAGATGGAAAAATCTAAGTACTTAGCCAAGTCCATGGTAATGGACAACTTGAGCATCAAGACATGGAAGCTATCAAGAATCTCATCATCCCAATTTCTAAGTAAAAATTTGTGGGTGAACAAGGGTGAAGGACCTCAATGTCTATTGGTGGTTCCTTGGGAAATTTTTTGACAAAGAAAAACTTAGTGTTTTCAACTAATAGGAAAAACTTATTTTGAGCAAAGCAAGCCAAGCTACACTTAGCCAAATTGCATATAGTAATATAGTCCACCTAAATTTTACTAAGGTATCACTTGCCAATACTATTCCAAAGTATTGACCCACTATGGCTGTAACTTGTGATGTTGCAGGTTACTCTGATGAGGAATAGGTGTCATGAGTCTACACTCAACATGTTTGCCTGTGGCACATGAAGATGAAGACTTATATTTATTTACTTATTCAAACTCTTGTATTAGGCCTGTGGCCTTGAGTTGTAAAGACTATGTTTATCTCTGGAATGGATGTAATAAATGACCTTTGTATCTGTGTACTTCATCTTAAACTGTGGACGCTAGCAATGATCCAGGGACTAGCATTGCAATCACAGGGATCCTTTTCCTTTATAAAGGAGGGATATTACAACTTGTAAGTCCATGGAGTGATGTATGTGTGTTAGAGAAACGCCTGGGCCGCTATCCTAAGCCATGCCTAATCATGGTGGAAACTTGCAGCATCACCATAGTGAGAATTCTGTGAAGCATCCTCAATAAAAAGCTATGCACATAGTAAATAAAAAGATCGCTGAGATGCTCATTGTCTGCTTGCCTTGTCATTTTGGTTATGGGATAGCTCCTGTACCATGTGCAAGGGGTACCCCGTTGGCGGTCCTTTGTGATACATATGTACTTAAAATGACAAGAACTTACCGATAACCAAAGTTGAGTAGCATGAGGAGCGGCCCTCGTACTCAAGGGACATGAGATTGCCAACTTATATTTCGTCAAGCATATACTCCATCTTTGTGCACTTTAACCTTAATCATCCCAAGATGCCTATGATAGGGGCAATGAGGGCTCAAAGCTAGTAAGTACCATAATCTTTTGAAAGCTCTTTATGACTTGAAATCCCTGCTTCCCTCTATGAAGGGGCCTTTCTCCTATTTTCTAAGTTGAGTCAGTAAACCTACATCCTCTCTATCTCCAGCGAGCATTTGAGTTGTTGTGTTGCAAGCATTCATATGGTGATTTATTCAATCGTGTTCTTTATCTTCCTTGTTTGCACAAACCTCTTATCTATTGAGTATTACTTTGAAAGCCTTCATTGTGAAAAAACCTTTTTGAGCAAAGAGTACTCCTGTTTTAAAACCTCTTCAGAAGCTTTATTTGTGAAACTGTTTGCCAGCTATTCTCTGACCAAGAACAAGAGTTTTCCAATTCCAATTATGATTTATCTTTATGCATCTCTATTGTGACTCATGTACTTGTTGCAAGCTAAGTTATATAATGTTGAGTTGCTTTCTTCTATGAGTTGTGTAATGGTAAGTGTGATTCTTCTTGTCCGTATTCTTTTTATCGACACTTCACTCCATAAACCTGTGGACATGTTTACTGAGCTCAGTTTTCGCTTGGGGACAAGCGAAGGTCTAAGCTTGGGGGAGTTGATACGTCCAATTTGCATCACCATTCTATATCATAATTTGCCTCAATTCATTGATATATGTCTTATTATGAGGTGTTACTTATGTCTTTTCCTCTGTATTTGCATGTTGGATGATTCTTGGAGGATGGACTGCCGGAGTCTGGATTCTGATGGAAAAAGAGGTGTTTTGGTGCAATTTCGCAAAGATCATAAAAATACCAAAAAAATATTGGAAAATTATATTTTCCCAGAAGACGAAGGAAGCCAGAAGGGGAGGCGTAGAAGGGCCACAGGGGGGCCACCCCCCTAGGCATGGGTCCTGCTGGGCCACGCCTAGGGCAGGTGTGGCCCACCTGCTCGGCTCCCGACTCCGCCCTCTCGCCCCCTATACTTGTGGGTCATCAGTGGAGATCGATGGAGATGGCTCCGGGGGCACTTCCCCATCCCGGTAGGGTGCCGGAATAGAGACTTCTGTCCCCCGAATCTCCCCTTCGGTGGTGGCGATGCTGCGGAACTTTTCGTGGGTGTATGATTGATGATCTAGGGTTTTCTCCCTGGGGGCTTCTTATAAGCGAAGGTCGATGGAGGCCTAGGGGGCCCACACCTCCTAGTGGCGCGCCCAGGGTGGGCCCGCGCCACCCTGGGGTGTGGCCACCCTAGTGCCCTACTACGTATCTTCTTCGATTTTCCATATCGTTCCAGGAAAAATATGAAGTTTGGCTTTTGTCCCGTCCAATTCAGAGAATATTCATTTTTAGCTTTTCTGAAACCAAAAATAGCAAAAAACGGGCAGCTAGCACTGTGGCATCTTGTCAATAGGTTAGTTCTAGAAAGTTTATAAAAATACATCAAAGTGTATACAAAACATAAGACAAATGATATAAAACAAGCATGGAGCATCAAAAATTATAAATACGTTTACAACGTATCAAGCATCCCCAAGCTTAACTCCTGCTCGTCCTCGAGTAGGTAAGTGATAAAAAGAATAATTTTTGAGGTGACAGGCACCATCACAATCATGATCAAACCATTTGCAAAGCATTGAAAGCTGGGATCAAAGTACTCTAAACATTAGCATGAAAGATGAAGTTCTAACAATAAGACATAGTAATTATGCTGCAACATGAAAGGATACAAACAAAGATCATGAATAATAATGCATTGAAAGACGTTTGTTTTTTCACATATAGAAAACATAGCATAGTGGCATTCAGCTTGTCCCTCATGGAGTAGCAAAGCATAAATGCATACGACACCTTCAAAGTTCATAAGGGTGACTAGATACAAATAGTTCAAGAACAAGCAATATCAACATTATGAATCAATCAATAAGTTTTGGGAGAATGCACATAGAACTAAGAATGGAAACTATGCTCTCTTAATTGGTACCTAAGGATAGAAGGTGGAGACTCAATATAAAAGTGGAAGAAAGTCCCTTCAAAGGGAAGCAAGGATTTCAAGTTTCATAAAGAGCTTTCAAAAATTATGGTACTTGTTAGCTTTCAGCTCTCATTGCCCCTATCATAAGCATCTTGAAGTGATTAAGGTTAAAGTGAACAAACTATGGAGTATATGTTTGACAAAGTATAAGTTGGCAATCCCATGTCCCTTGAGTACGAGGGTCGCTCCTCATGCTACTCAACTTTAGTCACCGGTAAGTTCTTGTCATAGTAAGTACATGTATACCATAGAAAACGGCCAACGGGTACCCCTTTCCCAATGATACATGATCTATCCCGTATGAAAATGACAAGGCAAGCTGACAATGAGCATCTCAACAATCTTCTTATTTACCATGGGAAAATGGTTCTTTTTTTCTCTTTCCTCTTTTCTCATCTTTTTTTCCTTTCCTCAATCTCTTTTTTCTATCTATCTTTTTTATAAGAAGAATGCTTCATAGATTGCTCACTATGGTGATGTTGCAAGTTTCCACCATGATTAGGCATGGCTTAGGCTATCGGCCCAGGCATTTCTCTAACACATATACATAACTTCATGGACTTACAAGCTCCCCTTTCATTTCACACCAATGACATCCATAAACAAAAGAGCATGGTATCAACTGAGTACAATGTACAAGTGCAATGTTGAAAGCGTTCCCCATGACAGCATGGTTTTGCTAATTCCAACGTATAAGTGCAAGCATATACAACATAGACGAAACAATGGTTCAAGTTTATTTAGGGGCAAGAAAAATAAAGTGTGCCATTAAGTTTGTGAGAGCTTTAATCACTAAGTTTTCACATAACAAAGAGACTTCTTAATTGGAAGGTAGATGAAACAAGAATATACTTGGAATGGTGTAACACACCATGCATAGGAATTTATAGTGGACACTTTGGAATAACTTGGTTTCTTGGGAGTTGGATGCATGAGTAGAGCTTACTCATACAAGTGGAGGCTAGCAAAAGACTGGGAGCGACCAACTAAGAGAGCAATAATAGCCATAATCAGGCAGACCGACAAAAGATTACTAATCAAAGCATAAAGTGGTACTACAAGTCAAGGACTAAATGATCATAGAGGCTATGGTGACTTGTTCATAGTCATAACATGGTGTGAGCATGTGCCAAGTCAACCCAAACAAAGCATCAAAGGAGAATACCATAATACTATGCTTTTGTATGCTAAAACAACGCATGATTCTTTCAAGGCACATTAAGCAATCCTAATTGTTTGGAACAAGTCATGCTATAGCAATAATCACTAAGCATAAGGTCAAAACAACATCTATCATGACATGCTAAAGTCTAAGTCACAGTCAAAGCAAGCTCCTCTTGTACTACTAAGCAAGAACTTCCTAGTCCTTTCCAACATCAATCAACTTATTTGAAACAACACAGGGAGAACGGGGGTCCAAAATACTTTATTCAAGCAAACTAAGCAAACAAAAACCAAAAACTAAGATGCTCCAATAACAACACAACTGTGCATGAAACAATAAAAACGAAGTGTCTAGAAAGACCTGAGATTTTTATTGATGAAGAAGGGGATGCCTTGGGCATCCCCAAGCTTTGACGCTTGTATCTCTTAAATATTTCTTGGGGTGACACGGGGTGGCATCATCAATCTTGAGCTTTTGTCCATTCTTCATCTCATTACATCATTCTTCCTCTACACCTGCAAATTTTCCTTCATACAAAACTTCACACAATCTTCAAAAGATAATATACCCTTGGGGTTTAGCTTTAAAACAACAACACTTTCAATAAAAACACAATCTACTTTATCAACTTATTTAAAAAGCTCAATTTCTCAAAAATAAATCAAAACGAACTCAAAAAGAAATCAATAAGAAGCAAATGCAAATAATGGCAGAAATCTGTCAAAATAGACCAGCAGGTAGAAGCCAATTTTTTAGAAGACCTTCTGTTGCTCAAATAAAAAAGTGTTGAACTAACTAAAGTTAGATAACAACCTGAGGGATTTATTCAGAAAATTACAGCTCAATACGAATTATAGAGATTTTACAAGAATTTTTACAGTAGAGCATAAAAATCTGTTTCGGGACAGCAACTCCCCAAATCTTACTTCCCTCTTGTTAGAGGTTATTCTTGGCACAAAAAGAAAATAAGAAGGATAAGGAGAGGTCATTACAGAAGTAATAACTTCCAAGACTCAAAAAAACTATTGAGTTATCTACCAAGAAGTACTTTTCTTTAACGCCTTTAAGTTAGGCATAGAAAGTTTGAAAAGATGCTCACATAAGAAATATGAGTTGAAGTAAAAGAGAGCATCAAGAAGCAAATTTAAAACACATTTAAGTCTAACCCACTTCCTATGCATAGGAATCTTGTAAGAAAATAAATCAAAGAAGCACATAGTAACAAGAATGGGTAGATAAAACAAGAGCAACTTCAAAACTTTTAGCACATAGAGAGGTGTTTTAGTACCATGAAAACTTCTACAACAATATTTTACTCTCTCATAATAATTTTCAGTAGCCTCATGAATAAACTCAACAATATAACTATCACATAAAGTATGCTTTTCATGATCTACAAACACATAATTTTTATCAAGCTCAAAAATAGTGGGATTAAAACCTTCAAACCCACTTTTAACAATTTTATAACAAGATGACTTATCATTCAATATAGGACCATCATTTAGAGCTTTATCATAAACATTTCTCAGCAAAACTCTTTAGTACCATGCATTTTGAAGTTAGGCAAAAATATAGTATTATCATAGATAATAGGAGCATAACTATTATCACAAGTTTTACCCACATCAGATATTTCAAAAAAATCCATAGGAACATAACATTCATCCTCCTCTGGTAAGCATGGGGGACAATCAAATAATGTAAGAGGTGAAGAGTTACTCTCATTAGAAGGTAGGCATGGGTAGATCCATTATTCCTCCTTTTGTTCGTCACTCTCCTCCTCTTTTCATCTAATGAGCTTTCAGGTTCAACAATTTCTTCTTCCATAGGCTCCTGCAAATTGTGGACACATTCTTGTGCATGACTGAGTCTTTCTTTATAATCAATGATATAACAATTATTGCTGAAATTTTCTATGCAATGATCAAGGATAGAAGAGACCATATCTTTGAGGTCTTTACAAGCAACACAGGTTTCATAGTTTTTAGACATGAAGGATTCTATTTCAGAAGCTCCCATAAACAAAACAAATTGTTCTACTTCTTCAAATCCAAGATAAATATAGTTATTCCAATGATAGTTCATAATTACAAATTCTTTACTAATGCCACATTGGAATTTAAGATGTTTAGTATCCTGTTTAGAGCAACAATTTATATCATGGCATTTAAGCAAAATTTTAGCAATTAGATCCAAACTTTTTAACACGGCTCTCATGACTTTACCCTTATAAGATTCTTTATACCTTATAAATGAAGGGTTTCGCAGCATAGTAAATCAAAATTTTCTACGGAGCGAACAAAGGGAAAGCCAAGATCTAATCTAGGAGATGCAAACAACGAGAGAGATTGGATTAGATCTTCATACCCTTGAAGATTCGCACAGCGGAACGTTCGTCGGAACGTGGGTGATGTAGTCGTACTCGCTTCTCCTCCTCGCGATCCGATCCAATCTAGCACCATAAGTGGCGGTGCCTCCGTGAGATGCACACGTGCGGCACCTCGACGTCTCCTCCTTCCTCGGACCAGCAAGTATGGTGGAGAGATAGATTGGATCTACAACGCGACGGCGCGGTGTATATGGTGGAGAATTTCTGCAGCAGGGCTTCGCCTACAAACAGTCGGGAGGGAGAGAGGAAGGCAGCAGGGCTACTAGGGTTTGGAGGAAGGTGTAGGGAGGAGGGGGGCGCACCAGCCCTCTATTTATAGAGGGGAGGGGGCGGCCAGCCCTAGCCCCTCCTCCAAGCCTATCTCCAGTTTAAACAATTTAAACTCTCCCTTATCTAGAAATCCTATCTTATCTCTAGTTTAAACGATTTAAACTTATCTAGGATCGGCTGGGCCCTATGGGGCCTTGTGCCCCTGGCCCAATGCGGCCAGGACACTCCCTCATAGGCCCATGCCCCCTTCCGGAAGGTGGGACCACGTTGGCCCCCTTCCGGAAGGTTCTAGAAGCTTCCGGTACAATACCGATTAATCCGGAACAATTCCGAACTCCAAAAACTGCACTGCTGTCACATCCCAAGATTTTCCAAATCTTGTAATGTGAAAAATAAATTAAATAAAAATAAATTTTTGTTGAAAATCAGGGTGAAAAGAAACTTTTGTTTCTAAAAGGAAAAACTTTAGCCAAAGTTTGTTAAAGATGGGATTCTAAAGTTTGAATTCAACAAAAACCCAAATCAAGGGAATTGCATTCCTCAATGAATGTATCTGGAATTTAAACACTTGGAAAGTAAATCCAAAATCCAAATCCTAATCCCTAATGGAAGGAAATCAATTTCCAAAGTATCTCCAAATCTATGGATTTGATCCATACCAAAGTTGATCAACAAATATTCACAAAGGATCAAGAAAGACCTTAGAAGTTGGTTTCACTCAATTTGGAACCATAAGCAAAATCTTAGAAGTATAATAAGATAAGGAAATTGAATTTCCAAAGCCTTTAAAACCCTTACCAAAAGCCCACACAAATTGGTGATCAAGAAATCCTAAAGGGATTAAAAAGATAAACCTTTAATAAAGGAAAAATAAATTGTTTTGGAAACACTGTTTTAGATCTTTTAATAAAATACTTTGGTTTCAAATGAAAAGATAAGCCAAATTAATTTTGGCCAAACTTTTGAAATAAAATATTTTGTTTTGACAAAATGAGTAAAGGTTTATTTAAATAAAATAAAGGATTTAAATATCCAATTTTATTTAAGTAAAAGCTTTTCCCATTTTAAATGAACACCAAGTATTTTATTACTACTTTGAAATCTTTTATTAAAAGGTTTTTCTTTGATTAAAATGAGTAAAGGATTATTTAAATAAAATAATAAGGATTTAAATATCCAATTTTATTTAAGTAAAGGCTTTCCCATTTTAATTAAAACACCAAAACTTATTTATTTATTTAAATAAGTTTCCAAGTAATCTTTTATTTCTCAAATAAAACCTTCTGGTTTGGTTTTGAAAATAATTGGAATTCAAATGGAAATTTTATTTAAATAAATCAAACACTATTAAACAACTAAAGATCCATTTCATTTAAATTATTAAATGGATCCTAAAATAAATAAAAATATTATTTCATTTTGAGATTTGGATTATGTTTCTAAACAGAACCAAATTCAAATGAAAAAGTTTGCTGTTTGAATTGATTGAGTGTTGTTTGAAATTGTTTGAATTGTTTGAATTTGAAAACAGAAAAAGAATTAGAAAAAGGAAAAAGATTTAGACAGAAAAAAATAGAGCAGCCAGCTTTGGCCCAACAGCAGCCCACCAGCCCAGTCTTCTCCCTCTCCCCCGAAGAAATCCCTTCTCACTAAGAAATCTACCCACACAGAGACAGACAACCAGGACCCACTTCTCTCTCTCACTCACTCGCTGACGAGACGGTCCCACCTCTTTCACTCACGCTCCCCGAACCGTTTTTCTGTACCGAGAAAGAAACCCGCAGAGTGACTGAACCGTGGACCCCCTTCTCTCTCCCTTTCCCACTGACCAGAGGACCCCACCGACAGCTGTTCATCGTTCTCCCCGCGGACCAGTTCTTCCCCCCCCCCTCGTCGCCGTTTTCTGCCGTTGATCTCTCGCGCTTAATTCGTCTTAATTCCGCGCCATTACCTCGCCTTGATCACGCAGATTGAAACGCCTGTGTCTCCTCTATAAATCCCCTCTGACACCCCGCGCTAGCACGCCTTAGACTGCCCCTAATTTCTTCCCGAGCTCCTCTGTCTCCGGTGAGCTCCGCGAGCGATTCCGGCCAGCCAACGCCGCCCCTTGCCTCCTCGACCATCCTCTCGTGATCCACACCTCCTGGCGATCATCCCCGTAGCACCAGCTTGCCCCCGAGCGACCCAGAGCGTCGACAACCACGACGACCACCGTCGCCACCGTCTGCCTCCGCTCCGGCGAACTCCACAGGTAGCTTCCAGCCGCCCCTCTTCTTTTCGATGATGCGCCTAAGACCAGTGACTTCTTCCGCAACTAACGCCGTCGTTCTCGTGTCCTAGCTCGCACCGTAGCGTCGCCTCCGTCGTCGACAGTGAGCACCGCCGTCTGTCTCGACTCCGGCAAGCTCCCTCGGTAAGCACAGACCTCCCCAGCACCTCTCAATGATGCTCCCTTACTCGCGACCCTCGTGCGCACCTGACCCTGCCTCTCCTTTGCCTTAGCGTGATCTACAGCGATGTCCACGACAACCACCCGACGCTCCCGACGCCGTCCTCCACTCCGGCGAGCAATTACACCTAAACCAGAGCGCCCCTTGTCGAACCGACCGCAAGTTGAGCTTCGTCGTGACCTCCTGAGCCCGGTGAGCAACCCCTCCTTCTCCCTCACCTCCTGTAGCGCCGCCTCCGCCGTCGACCGATCGCTCCGCCGCCAGTCGCCGCTGCCCGCGCTGCTGCTTAGTGGTCAAACGCCTAGCTACCGTTAGATGCAGATCCATCGGCTATGATAGTTTCACTTAACGCCGAAGAGGTACGCTACCTAAGCCGCACGATCTAACTTAGATCTAACGCACCGCAGCACTCGATCCGACCGAACCGGTATCGACCAGTAAGAATACGCCGCGTGTCACCTATCTGTTTAAAAAACAGATTTGAAAACAGAAACTTTTGCCAATTTCAAACCCATGTATCTTTTGATCCACACGTCCAAATTTTACAAATTTGATGTCGTTGGAATCAGCAAGACAAGCTCTAACCAACCCTACCCTTAGTTTAGCAAATAGTATCTGTTAACTTGTTTAACTTTGCAGATTCTTTTGTGTGCTTGCTAACATTAGGAAAATCATTTAAAAATGATTTTTAGGTTAAAACCTTTGCAATTTAGTTTGTTGTGACCTTACTGACCCAAGGAACCAACCCATAGTTTGGAAAGTGATTTTGGAAAAGAATAGAATGGATTAATTAGTTTAGTCCATTTCTAGCTAACTAAAACTATTTGTTTTGTTTATGAAAATGCTTTCATAAAGAAAACTTTGAGAAAATGTTTGGACCAAACCTACTGACCCAAAAGCACCAAGTTTTGCAATAGCAACTCATTTGGTGAACCCTATAGACTAAAACCCTAGTAGACATATTTCTTCACCACATAAAATGACCAAAAAGGTGCCTTGTTTTGAAAATGGTTTTGAGGTGAAACCTTTTGCTAACAACTTTGCCACTTTGGTAAATGACCAATTTGGATCTTACAAAGTTTAGGAATCTAATAGAGACCCTCTTTGCAAATGACTTTGCCATTTTGGTAAATGACCAATTTGGAACTTACAAAGTTAGAAGCCTAGTGAAGACCATCCCTACATTAGAACCAACCTTTGCATGCCTATGCATGACTTTACCACTTTACAAAAATGACCATTAGGTGTACCCAAATGTCTATGAACCACTAGGAACCACTTTTGCAAACAAAGCAAAGCTTGGCATGCTTGCATGCATTTCTTTGACTTTGTTATTTTATGTGTGTTGATTTGCTTGATTGGTAGATTGAGTTTGTGCCTTGCTTGATTGATTGTAGTGACTTGAAGAGTGTGAGTGTTGCAAGGACAAGGAGTGAACTTATACCCTCTACCAAAAAGGCAAGTGATGCTTCATATCTTATGTCCCATTATTTTCACTATGCATTAGTGTTTTTGCTAAGTAAAACTTGCATGGTATTCTTCTTGCTAAGTATAGATCTTACTATAGGAAAAACTAGTAGAAAGAATCCTTAGTAGGATTTTCCTAAGTTAAGAATCCCACTACTCTCAAGCTTAGCCTAGCTAATAGTAAACTTGGGTGGGATATATATATTCACACTATGGAAAATATTCTAAGTTTGTGTACTTATGTTTTGTTTAATAAAAACAACTAAAAGTTAATGAATCACCTGGGTGGAAATGGAAGGAATGGCTTATGTTGAGTGGTTCACAAGGCCATGGACTTGGCTTGTGTATCTCACTTGTGGATGGCCACCCAGGAAACAAAGAGATTTGAGATGTCAAATGTTGAGAAGCTTCAAGTGCAACCACTTGGCAATATGGGCTCTGCCATGATCATATAGGTTGCAAGAACTTAGCCACATGGACAGTGGGTGGTAGTGATTGATAGGTTGGAGCGCGTCCATGTTGGTCTAAGGGAAGGCTTCTGAAAGATTTTGTCTTGGGAAACCAAGGCTTGTGGGTAAAGTGCACCACCTCTGCAGAGTGTAAAACCTAAGTACTTAGCCATGTCCCTGGTAAAGGACAATTTGAGCATCAAGACATGGAAGCAATCAAGAATCTCATCATTCCAATTTCTAAAATAAAAATTTGTGGGTCAACAAGGGTTGTGTGAAATTCTTAAGTATTTGATTGGTAGATGCCTTGAGAGGATCTTCAATCATTGATTGAGAAATTGTTTTGCCAAGAAAATCTTCAGTCTTTGATTGGTAGATGCCCTGAGTGGATCTTCAGTCTCTGATTGATAGATGCCTTGGAATTTGTTTTTGCCAAACAAAACTTATTTTCAAAATGTTAGGGAAAAATCTATTTTGAGCAATGCAAAGCCTCAACTCCACTTAGCCAAATGCATATAGATGATAGACTCCACCATACTACCAAAGTATCACTTGCCAATACAATTCAAATGTATTGACCCCTGTGGCTGTAACTTATTATGTTGCAGGTTTGATTGTTTTAGTGAAGATTGATTGATTAGGATTACAAAGTCTACAACCAACATCTGCCTGTGGCACTTTGAAGATGAAGGACCCATGACTATAGTTATTCCGCTGCAATGTAATGTAAATAGCCAATGAGCTATGTTTGATGTAATAAAACTATTTTATTCCTGGTTATAAAGTTGTATTATGACCTTTGTTTCTCGATATTACATCTGAACTGTGGATGCTAGCTATTGATCCAGGGACTAGCATTGTAAACACAGGGAACTCAATCTTAATAAAAGTTGGGGATCCTACAACTGCCTTATATGAATCTTATTCTCCGGACCATTCCGGAACCTCTCGTGATGTCCCGGATCCCATCCGAGACTCCGAACAAAAATTCATAAACCAATTATCCAATCTATCCTAGCGTCGAGACACGTTAAGTGTGTGACCCTGCGGGTTCGAGAATATGCAGACATGATCTTCTATCAATAATCAACAGCGGGGTCTGGGCACCCATATTGACTCCCACACATTCATCGATGATCATATCGGATGAACCACGATGCCAGGATTCAATCAATCCCATATATATATTCCCTTCGTCTCGCGATATTTTACTTGCCCGAGATTCGATCGTCGGTATCGTCATACCTAGTTCAATCTCGTTCACAGCAAGTACTTTACTCGTTCTATAATCCGATATCACTTTGTGATTAACTCCTTAACCACATGCTTGCAAGCGGTGTTGATATCGATTACCGAGTGGGCCTGAAGTATATCTCTCCGACTTGGGAGGGACAAATTCCATCTCGATACATACAACCCAACAGATACTTTCCGATCACCTGAGAGACACCTTTATGATCACCCTCTCATAGGATGACGTTTGATGACCTCAAAGCTTTCTTCCGATACCAGGGAGTTGTATTATCTCATGGTCTAAGGAATACAATATTTGACATGAGAAAAGCTTCGCAAAGACGAACACGATGAAACGATCTAATTGCTCTGCTTAGTTTGGGTCTGTCCACCATATCATTCTCCCAATGATATGATCTCATTATCAATTGACAACTCATGTCTATGGTTAGGAAACCTTAACCATCATTGATCAATGAGCTAGTCCATAGAGGCGTACTAGGGACACAGTGTTGTTCACAAACCACACAAGTATTAATGTTTCCGCTTAATACAATTCTAGCATGGAATATAAACTTTATCATGAACAAGAATTATAATAATAACATCTTTATTATTGCCTCTAGGGCATAATTCCAACAGTCTCCCACTTGCACTAGAGTCAATAATCTAGTTTACATTTGGCAACAATCTCACACCCATGGCACTGAGGTGCTGATCATGTTTTACACGTGGAAGAGGTTTAGTCAATGGATCTGCGACATTCAAATCTGTATGTACTTTGCTGATCTTCAGATCTCCATCTGCTATATAATCTCGGATTATATGAAACTTGCGGTTGATATGCTTGGTCTTTGGATGATATCTTGGTTCCTTAGCGAGTGCTATGGCGCCAGTGTTGTCACACAATATCTCCAGTGGGTCCAATGCACTTGGAACCACGCCAAGCTCAGTGATGAAGTTTCTGATCCAAACTCCTTCACTTGACGCTTCTGCAGCAGCCATGTATTCCGCTTCTACTGTAGATCCCGCGATCACGCTTTGCTTGCAGCTTCTCCAGCTCACAGCTCCTCCATTCAAAATATACACGTATCCTGTCTGAGATTTATGATCATCCTTGTCGGTGTCGAAACTAGCATCGACGTAACCTTTTACGATGAGCTGTTCATCACCCCCATAGACTAAGAACATTTCTTTAGTCCTATTTAGGTACCTTAGGATGTTCTTCACGGCTGTCCAGTGTTCCACTCCTGGATCACTTTGATATCTGCTCGTCAAACTAAGAGCATTGGACACATCCGGTCTAGTACACAGCATGGCATACATGATGGAACCTATGGCCGAGGCATAAGGCACTTTGCTCATAGCTTCCCTATCATTTACCGTAGCTGGACACTGAGCCTTGCTCATTATCTTACCTGACAACATAGGCACTGAACCTTTCAATGCCTTATCCATTCTGAACCTTTTCAGAACTTTGTCTAGGTATGTACTCTAGCTTAAAGCTATCAGGCGTCTTTGTCTATCTCTATAGATTTTGATGCCCAATATATAAGCAGCTTCACCTAGGTCTTTCATTGAAAAACACTTGTTCAAATAACTCTTCACATCGTTAAGCATGTTGATGTCATTTCCAATAATCAATATGTCATCCACATATAGTACCAGAAACGTCACCGAGCTCCCACTCACTTTCTTGTAGATGCAAGCTTCGTAGCAATTTGGAACAAATCCAAAGCTCTTGATCATTTGATCAAAACGAAGGTTCCAACTCCGAGATGCTTGCTTCAGTCCATAAATGGAACGCTGAAGTTTGCATACTTTATCAGCATCCTTAGGATCGACAAAACCTTCGGGTTGCATCATATACAACTCTTCATCAATGTTGCCATTGAGGAACGCAGTCTTGACATCCATCTGCCATATTTCATAATCATGAAACGCAGCAATTGCTAATAAAATCCGAATGGACTTAAACATCGCTACGGGAGAGAAAGTCTCATCGTAGTCAACACCTTGAACTTGTCGAAAACCTTTCGCAACAAGCCGTGCTTTATAGACGGTAACATTACCATCTGCGTCCGTTTTCTTCTTGAAGATCCATTTGCACTCAACGACCTTTCGGTCGCTAGGAGGGTCCACCAAAGTCCATACTTGGTTTTCGCTCATGGATCCCAATTCGGATTTCATGGCTTCTAGCCATTTCTCAGAGTCTGGGCTCATCATCGCTTCCTCATAGTTCGTAGGTTCACTGTCTTCTACTAACAAGACAGTCAAGACAGGGTTGCCGTACCACTCAGGAGGGGCACGCGACCTTGTCGACCTGCGACGTTCAGTAGCAGCATCGTCTGAAGCTTCATGATCCTTATCATTAGCTTCCTCTATTGTTGGTGCAGGCGGCACTGGAACAATTTCAGGTGCTGCGCTACTCTCCAATTCAAGAGAAGGTTCAATAACCTTGTCTAGCTCTACTTTCCTCCCACTCACTTCTTTCGAGAGAAACTCCTTCTCAAGAAAGGAACCGTTCTTTGCGACAAACACTTTGCCTTCGGTTCTGTGATAGAAGGTATACCCAATAGTTTCCTTAGGGTATCCTATGAAGACGCATTTCTCCGCTTTGGGTTCGAGCTTGTCTGGCATCAACTTCTTGACGTAAGCTTCGCATCCCCAAACTTTAAGAAACGACAACTTAGGTTTAGCACCAAACCACAGTTCATACGGTGTCGTCTCAATGGATTTAGATGGAGCCCTATTTAAAGTGAATGCAGCGGTTTCTAATGCATAACCCCAAAATGATAACGGCAAATCAGTAAGAGACATCATCGATCGGACCATATCTAATAGGGTTCGATTCCGGCGTTCATACACACCATTGCGCTGTGGTGTTCCGGGTGGCGTGAGTTGTGAAACGATTCCACTTGCTTTGAGATGCGTGAGAAAATCATAACTCAAATATTCGCCCCCACGATCGGATCGTAGAAACTTAATCTTTCTGTTACGATGGTTCTCCACTTCATTCTGAAATTCTTTGAACTTTTCAAACGTTTCAGATTTATGTTTCATTAAATAGATATACCCATATCTACTTAAGTCATCGGTAAAAGTGAGAAAATAGCGATATCCACCGCGCGTCGAAACACTCATCGGTCCGCATACATCGGTATGTATGATTTCCAACAAGTCCGTTGCTCGCTCCATCATACCGGAGAACGGGGTTTTGATCATCTTGCCCATGAGGCATGGTTCGCATGTGTCAAATGATTCAAAATCAAGAGACTCCAAAAGTCCATCAGAATGGAGTTTCTTCATGCGCTTTACACCAATATGACCTAGACGACAGTGCCACAAATAAGTAGTATTATCACTATCTACTTTGCATCTCTTAGCCTCAATGTTATGGATGTGTGTTTCATCCCTTTCGAGATTTAGAAGAAATAAACCATTCACAAGAGGTGCATGACCATAAAAGATGTTACTCATATAAACAGAACAACCATTATTCTCTGATTTAAATGAATAACCGTCTTGCAATAAACACGATCCAGAAATAATGTTCATGCTCAACGCAGGCACATAATAACATTTATTAAGGTTTAAAACTAATCCCGAAGGTAAAACTAAGGAGAGCATGCCGACGGCCATCACATCAACTCTTGATCCGTTGCCAACGCGCATCGTCACCTCATCCCTCGCAAGCCGCCGTCTATTCCGTAGCTCCTGTTTCGAGTTACAAATATTAGCAACTGAACCAGTATCAAATACCCAGGCACTACAACGAGGGCTAGTAAGGAAAACATCAATAACATGTATATCAAATATACCTTTGATGGTGCCAGCCTTCTTGTCCGCTAAGTACTTCAGACAGTTGCGCTTCCAGTGACCCTTGTCCTTGCAATAGAAGCACTCAGTGTCCGGCTTGGGACCAGACCTGAGCTTCTTCTCAGCAGGGGCATTGTGCTTGCCGCCGCCCTTCTTGAAGGGCTTCTTTGCACCTTTACCTTTCTTAAAGGAGGGCTTGTTGACCATCAACACATGATTATCCTTCTTGATGTCCACCTCCGCAGCCTTCAGCTTTGCGAAGAGCTCGGTGATCGTATTAGTGGAACCAATCTGATTATGAGTCACTACAAAACTTTTGTAGCTGGGAGGGAGTGATTGCAGAACCCTGTCAATCTTGAGCTCCTCTGGAATCTTGCAGTCTAGTTGCTCAAGGCGTTGAGTGTAGCCCGACATCTTAATGGCGTGCTCACTAACGGAACTCCCTTCCTCCATCTTGCAGTTAAAGAACTTCTCAGAGATCTCATATCTCTCAGAACGGGCCTGAGTCTGAAACATGGTTTTCAGCTCCTCGAGAATCTCAAAGGGCCCGGGATAGTTTTCAAAACGATTTTGAAGTTCCGGTTCCATAGCAAACAACATGGTGCTCTTAATCACACCATAATCATCTTTGTGCGACTGATAGACAGCTTTCTCATCAGCCGGCGCAGTTGCAGCAGGGGGGTCACCTAACGCTTTCCCAAGGACATAGTCCTTTTGTCCGCCAGACAGAATGATTCTTAGATTGCGGAACCAGTTGGTGAAGTTAGACCCATTGTTTCTAAGCTTTTCTTTCTCAGCAAAAACGTTGAAATTGAAGTTGGACTTGGCCATTGGATCTACAGTATTTGCAAGTACAATTTAGACTATGTTCATGATAAATAGTTCAACTTAATCAAATTACTAGATGAACTCCCACTAAATTCAACATCCCTCAAGTTGTTTAGTGAACACGATCCAAATTCACCACACCTAATCCGATCATCACGAGAAGAGATGTGGTTTCAATGGTGGACAACGAAGTGTCGATCATATCATTCATATGACTCATGCTTAACCTTTCGGTTCTTGTGTTCCGAGGCCATGTCTGTACATGCTAGGCTCGTCAAGCTAGACCCAAGTATTTCCGCGTGTGCAAAACTGGCTTGCACCCATTGTATGTGAGCGTAGAGTCTATAGCACCCGATCATCACGTGATGCTTGGACACGACGAACTTTCGCAACGGTGCATACTTGGGGAGAACACAGTTTTTATCTTGATCTTTAAGTGAGGAATCATCTTATAATGCTACCGTCGCGATCTAAGCATAATAAGATACATAAAAGGATAAACATCACATGCATATAACTTTATGTGACATGGTATAGCCAATCTTCGCGCAATGATCTCCATCTTGTGCGTTCCGGCATGATCTCCATCACTCCACCATGATTGCCTCCACCATGAATAGCAACTACAACTATTGCTAACTACTTAGCGATAAAGTAAAGCTATTACATGGCGTATAATAAGTTGACTCGCAGGTCATACACAATTATAAAGACAACCATATGGCTCCTGCCGGTTGTGTACTCATCGACATGCAAGTCGTGAAACATTACAAAACATGGTCATCGCATACATTATACACATCACATCTTGGGCCATACCATATCACAGAAAACACTCCCTGCAAAAAACAAGTTAGACGCCTCTACTTTGTTGTTGCATGTTTTACGTGGCTTATGGGAGTAGATGCTAAGAACGATTCTTACCTACGGAAAGCCACAACGGTGATATTATGGTTGCCAAACTCCGGTGTTAATCCCATGACAACTATAGTGAGAGAAACTGACATCCACCAGCCGCATGTGTGGTACAAGCCACACGTCAAGTGCGGAGCCGGTCTCGCGAACGACGTCGCGTAAGGTTGGCCTGGACCGCTTCAATCTCACTATCCCGCGTTATAAGAAGAACACAAACAAGAGGCTTGCAACAGAAAACATCAACGCCCGCAACAACCATGTTGTGTTCTACTCGTGAAACACATCTACGCATAGATCTAGCTCTGATACCACTGAAGGGTTTTGCAGCATAGTAAATCAAAAATTTCTACGGAGCGAACAGAGGGAAAGCCAAGATCTAATCTAGGAGATGCAAACAACGAGAGAGATTGGATTAGATCTTCATACCCTTGAAGATTCGCACAGCGGAACGTTCGTCGGAATGTGGGTGATGTAGTCGTACTCGCTTCTCCTCCTCGCGATCCGATCCGATCTAGCACCACAAGTGGCGGTGCCTCCGTGAGATGCACACGTGCAGCACCTCGACGTCTCCTCCTTCCTCGGACCAGCAAGTATGGTGGAGAGATGGATTGGATCTACAACACGACGGCGCGGTGTATATGGTGGAGAATTTCTGCAGCAGGGCTTCGCCTACAAACAGTCGGGAGGGAGAGAGGAAGGCAGCAGGGCTACTAGGGTTTGGAGAAAGGTGTAGGGAGGAGGGGGGCGCACCAGCCCTCTATTTATAGAGGGGGAGGGGGCGGCCAGCCCTAGCCCCTCCTCCAAGCCTATCTCTAGTTTAAACAATTTAAACTCTCCCTTATCTAGAAATCCTATCTTATCTCTAGTTTAAACGATTTAAACTTATCTAGGATCGGCTGGGCCCTATGGGGCCTTGTGCCCCTGGCCCAACGCGGCCAGGACACTCCCTCATAGGCCCATGCCCCCTTCCGGAAGGTGGTACCACGTTGGCCCCCTTCCGGAAGGTTCTAGAAGCTTCCGGTACAATACCGATTAATCCGGAACAATTCCGAACTCCAAAAACTGCACTGCCTTATATGAATCTTATTCTCCGGACCATTCCGGAACCTCTCGTGATGTCCCGGATCCCATCCGAGACTCCGAACAAAAACTCATAAACCAATTATCCAATCTATCCTAGCGTCGAGACACATTAAGTGTGTGACCCTACGGGTTCGAGAATATGCAGACATGATCTTCTATCAATAATCAACAGCGGGGTCTGGGCACCCATATTGACTCCCACACATTCATCGATGATCATATCGGATGAACCACGATGCCAGGATTCAATCAATCCCATATATATATTCCCTTCGTCTCGCGATATTTTACTTGCCCGAGATTCGATCGTCGGTATCGTCATACCTAGTTCAATCTCGTTCACAGCAAGTACTTTACTCGTTCCGTAATCCGATATCACTTTGTGATTAACTCCTTAACCACATGCTTGCAAGCGGTGTTGATATCGATTACCGAGTGGGCCCGAAGTATATCTCTCCGACTTGGGAGGGACAAATTCCATCTCGATACATACAACCCAACAGATACTTTCCGATCACCTGAGAGACACCTTTATGATCACCCTCTCATAGGATGACGTTTGATGACCTCAAAGCTTTCTTCTGATACCAGGGAGTTGTATTATCTCATGGTCTAAGGAATACAATATTTGACATGAGAAAAGCTTCGCAAAGACGAACACGATGAAATGATCTAATTGCTCTGCTTAGTTTGGGTCTGTCCACCATATCATTCTCCCAATGATATGATCTCATTATCAATTGACAACTCATGTCTATGGTTAGGAAACCTTAACCATCATTGATCAATGAGCTAGTCCATAGAGGCGTACTAGGGACACGGTGTTGTTCACAAACCACACAAGTATTAATGTTTCCGCTTAATACAATTCTAGCATGGAATATAAACTTTATCATGAACAAGAATTATAATAATAACATCTTTATTATTGCCTCTAGGGCATAATTCCAACAATAAAATCTTCCATGGAGGTTCTAGCAGGCGGTGGTTTATCTACTACCTTAGCAGTGATAATAGTTTTCCCAAATAGGAAACCGAGTGGGTTATCCATAATGAAATAGTGATTTGAGCAGAACTAGACATAAAAACAACTTGAAGTAGGAACTAATTTTTGTGTGTGTTTTTTATAAGAAAATGCAAACCAAACGGAACTATTTTTTTGGAATTTTTGATAAAAAGGCAAACAATACCAAGCAAAAGAAACTAAGCAAAACAAAAAAAGTAAAGAGAAAGGTTGTGAAGGATTCTCCTTGTGAAGCCGTCCTTAGCCTCATCGGCAACGGCGCCAGAAAACATCTTGATGGCGCGTTGTTAACGTGGGAGCTTCTTCTTATTTATTCCCTAGCAACGGCGCCAGAAAACAGCTTGATGCGCTCAGATGAATGTAGAGCTTCGTTGGGAGACCCCAAGAGGAAGGTATGATGAGCACAGCAGTAAGTCTTCCCTCAGAAAGAAACCAAGGTTATCGAACTAGTAGGAGGAAGGAAAAGACTAAAAGGTGTTTCTAGCAACTTGGAAACCTACACAACACAAACTCAATACTTTGCCCCAACCAATAGTGAGGTTGTCAATCTCACCGGTTTGCTGAAAACAAAGGATTAACTGTATGGTGTGGAAGGTAATAATGGTGTTCAGAAAGGTAAACAGTAACAGTGGAAGATGTGTCAATGGTAAAGATTGGACCGGGGTCCATAGTTCACTAGAGGTGTTCTCCTTAAGATAAACAAACATGGCATGCTGGGTAAAAAAATTACAGCAGGGCAATTGATAGGACTGAGCAAGGCATAACAATGCAATACTAGACATTCATGATCCTATGAGATTCGATTGGGCAATACAACAAGATACATAGACCGCCATCCAACTGCATATATGACTAGAAATCCACCTTCAGGTTATCATCCGAACCCCCTCCAGTATTAAGTTGCAAACAACGGATAACCGCTTTAAGCAAAGTGTGTAAGGTAAACAATCCACTTGTTCCATGAACAAGAGACCGTTGTTTTCTCCCTAGTGGCAACAACAGATCTACAACCTTAGAGATTTATGTCACTTCCCTTAGATTAAATAGAGGCATGAACCCACTATCGGGCATAAATACCCCCTCTTGGAGTCACTAACATCTACTTGGCCAAGATAGCTACTAGAAACAGAGAGCATGCAATATCACAAACAACACAGACATGATAGAATCAATAAGACAAAACCATTAATCAATTTGACATAGTAATCTCAATATCCATCCGATCCCTGCAAACACAACATGCATGATTACAAATAGATGATCTTGATCATGAACGGAGCTCACGAGATCTAAACATGGTAGTACAAAGGAGGAGATACAACCATCTAGCTACTACATGGACCCGTAGTCCAAGGTGGAACTACTCACACTTCATACCGGGGGCTGGCATGATGAAGAAGAAGGCCTCCAGGATGATCTCCCCTCCAGCAGGGTGCCAGGAAGAGCTTCAGATCCACCCCAATCTAGGGACGATGGTGGCGGCGGCTACAGACGGTTTTATGGAATATTGATCGGGTGCTTAGGATTTCTGTATCGGGGGGTCTTTATAGGCGAAGAGGCGAGGCAGGGGGCAGCCAGGGCGGCTGCACCCCCCAGGCACGGCAAGCCCTAGCTTGTGCCGCTAGGAGGTGTGGCCCCTGGTGCCTCCCCTTCGTCTCATACTCTGGCTCCGTGTTCCCCACAGTAAAATATTGACCTTGGCTTTTGTCACGTCCAATTCTGAGAATATTGATTTTTTGCCTTTCTGGAACCAAAACAGAAGAAAACAGGCAACTGGCACTGTGGCATCTTGTTAATAGGTTAGTACCAGAAAACATATAAAAACACCTCAAAGTGTAGACAAAGAAAAGAAAAGTAGATACTAAACAAGCATGGAACATCAAAAATTATAGATACGTTTCCAACGTATCAGAAGGCTATTTCTTCAATAGTTGTTTCGGGAGTACCTCTTACCTGGGTTTCCTTACCTTTAACGGCTAATATGAGCTCATGCAACTTAGCATTGAGTTCTTCATTTTCTTGAGGTGCAACGGAGTTCACCTTCTTCGTGTTTGATCTTTCCACATTCCATTGGGCATGGTTGTCTTGCATATTGTCTAGCAGCTCCTTTGCTTCGGTAATTTGCTTACCCATAAATGTTCCTGTAGCTACAATATCTAGCATAGACTTAGAAATAGGGTTAAGAGCATTATAAAATAAATGGAGAATTAACCAATCTTCCATCCCATGGTTGGGACAGTTTCTCATGCATTCTTTCATTCTCTCACATGTAAGCGCTAGTGGATCACACTCTTCCTGTCTAAAACCAGTAATATTAGAATCTTAGTTGCATAGTCTTTGTAGGTGGAAAGAATTTAGTAATAAATAAATAAATACATTCCACCCATGATGCAATAGTATTTCTAGGAAAAGATAGCAACCATTCTTTTGCTCTTCCTCTTAGAGAGAAAGGAAATAAGCGTAACTTGATCGCATCGGGGTCAACATGTTTAATGCGCATCATATCACATATTTCAGCAAAAGTATTTAAATGCATACATGCATCTTCAACAGCAGAGCCTCCAAATTGATTCTGTTGAACCATACTTAAATAGTGGGGCTTAATTTCATAGTCCTCGGCAGCAATTGCTGGCTGAGTAATAGGAGTACGCAAATAATCATTGTTGGGAGTTGCAAACTCCCCTAGATTATTTTCAGCCATACTTCCTATGTTTTTTGTATTTTCTTAAACAAGTACTAATGACGATAAAAACAAGAATTAAAAGACTAACTATTTTTTTGTTTTTTCAAATAAAAACTGAAAGCAAACTAACAAAATTAAAAACGGGAATTAAAACTAGCAAGGTTCCTACTAACCTCACCAGGATAGCTATTGCTTCCCCGGCAACGGCGCCGGAAAAAGGGTTGATACCTTCGATCCGGATTACGGATGTAGTATGGCTCTTTTTCCCTAGTATACCTAGGTTTATCAAATCCTCGGGAAGCAGAAAGCAAAGTGAGGTTACTTAAACGGACCTTCAAGAGTTTTAGAATTTCTATTGCATTTTCACCGGACCAAGAGTTTGCGATCTTTTTGTTGTTGTTGACGATGGAGAGAGAGAGAGAGGGGGGCCTAGGGTCTTCGGTTTTCACCAGTAGCTATGCATAACACCTGATGGGAATAATAGATAATAATAAAGTATGCATGTAATTGTTAGAGCAAGATAATTATACGTGGGCAGTGCATCCATAAGTGTTATCGCCCCCGCAACCGCTTATAGCAATAACCTACTAGTATCATCCATATAAGAAAGAGAACTAATGATATGCATCGTGATGTCATCGTTAATCCCAAGTAAATTCCTCACATACAGCCGTACTCCCCTTCTGTCACTGGGGTTCCCATCCTGCAGATTAGTCATTACTCACACTCCCTTTACCTGGATCAATCCTCGAGGTCTTGGGTACCTGAAAAGTCCTTAGATTGAGGCAAGAGAGGGTACTACAATCATCATGTCATACAAACTAATACATGATCCCATCTATGATAAATAACATGCACAAAAGCTACATGGATAGGATGAAGCCCTTATCCCAAGGAGAATCACTCACACATAGAGATGAAATCAACAATCATAAACATTGTAATAGAGATCATAAGGTTGATAGAAAATAGTCTTACAATGTCGCCAATTGGAGAAGAGATCTACTATTACAAGTGGTGGAAGATGGCTATGGTGGTGGAGAAGGGTTTAGAGGTTTAAATCTAGATATATTCCTCTAGCATGGTGGCTTCTGGTGGCAGGGAGAGTTGAGGTCGAAAAGAAGCGTTTGTTTCCTGTCGCCTGAAGCCTCTTTATATAGGGGTCCCTTTACAAAAGTTGTTCTGTTTAACCTAATGAGGTCGGTGTTAACTATACGGCCGGAACTATACAGCCGGAATAAAATTCCCGCTGTATAGTTGGTCGTTAAAGCTTTAGCATTAACTTCACGGCCCATGGTTTCTTTGACGTGTTGGAAATCTCGTATCTTTGGCATTTATGTAGTGATTCCCATCATCATATGTCATTATCTGCGCAGGGAAAAATAGCAAGAAATGAAGTTTAAATGCGGACATGGATGGCTATATTTCATAGCCATCAGCGGCCCGGGCTAACCTTACATGACATCGTTCATGAGACTTGCTCCACGCTCGACGTGCAACTTGTATTGCACAAGTGGCTTTGCGGGTGTCTGTCTCTCCCACCATAGTGAGGATTCAATTTACAAGGTCACTTGAAAATACTTATATCAATGTTGTGGTTCATGTTCGTAAGTTAGAACGGTTCTTACGCGAAAGCCCTATCCATGTAAAACATGCAAAGAAAGATTAGAGGCGTCTAACTTGTTTTTGCAGGGATTGTATTGTGATGTGATATGGCCATGATTGTGATTATATATGATGTATGCAATGATCCTTATTGTAAGTTGGCAACCGACAGGAGCCTTATGGTTGTCTTTAAATTCCGTTTAAGACTAGCGTGTCTATTCATCAAGTAGTTGTAGTAGTTGCTATTGGTGGAGGACAACCATGAAGCGGTGCCATTGACCTTGACGCCACACCGGTGATGATGGAGATCATGTTCGTGCTTGGAGATAGAGATCGAAGGCACAAGAAGACATGCCATATCATATCACATATTATGAATTTCATGTGATGTTAATCCTTTTTATGCATCTTGTATTCCTTAGATCACGATGGTAGCATTATAAGATGATCCCTCTCACTAAATATCAAGTAATAAAGTGTTCGTCCTTAGTAGGCACTGTTGCTAAGACTCGTCATTTCGAAGCATCACGTGATGATCGGGTGTGATAGATTCTACGTGTGCATACAATGGGTGCAAGCCAGATTTGCACATGCAGATACTAAGGTTAACCTTGACGAGCCTAGCATGTACAGACATGGTCTCAGAACACAGAATACCGAAAGTTAAAGCATGAGTCATATAGATGATATGATGAACATGTTGATTATTCGCCTTTGAAGCTACATTATCTCTCGTGATGACCGGAATTGGTGTAGTGGATTTGGTTCATGTGATCACTAAAACAATGTGAGGGATGTTGTTTTGAGTGGGAGTTCAATAGTAATATGATTAAAAGTTGAACACTATTTATCATAAATTAAATCAGAGCGAATTTGCATAGTTGTTGTAGCCATTGGCATCCGTTTACCACCTTATGCTTAGTTATAATTGAGATAATAGAACTATAGAATTCTGGATAGTTACTTTACGAACTGGTATCGTATTGTTTTGAAGTGTTAATCTAAAGTTTAAAAGTCCTATTGCAAACTTTCAGCAAACTCCGTATTACTCCGTGAAGTTTAATAATTGGTATTAAATCAAGAGTAACAACTCCAATGCTAGTATCTAAACATCATGTTTGTCTCCATGATTCTTGATATTCAAAAGATTGTTTTAATATCAAGTTTATCTAGGAGCTAAAAGAATTTTCCAGAAACCATCATGTGTGGAATATATTGTGATATATGAAACAATGTTTTGGTTGAAACATGATAGAATATTAATATGGCAAAATATATGTTCTCATATTTGATGAGAATTTGCAAAAGGTTGGAGGCACTAGTTGTCCTAATCCTCCAAAAGGTTTTGAAGAGCAACATTATACTCACAAATCACCGTTATAAGCTAAAGTATCTTGATCATGAAAATTTCCATGATAAGGATGAATATAAGATGTAGGTAAAATGTTTACTACACTAAAAGATTACTAAAGAATGGAATTTGAAAGAACACCAAACATTTGATGATGGTGATCTACTTCAAAGTGCAAGTCCAAAGGCATTGGTATTTAACTATACACGCTTTGGACTATGTGTCATGTGTATGGCTCCACTATTGATGTTGATAGATTCTTTTAAAAGGAATAGGAAATGCTGAAAGAGAAATCTAAGAAATATTTGGCAGAAAATAAAAGACTAGAATTGTTTAGCTTAGGTATATAGATGATATACATGTTATGGTTGTATTCCTTGCTTGTTAAACAATGTGGTTCTTAAGTATTGGATATTGAATTTGTTGGTGTGAATTATCATACGAAACAACACAATTCATGAACTGCAATGGCCTAAGTAACTAGCAAGATAATATGTGATGATGTTCATCGAAAACAAATAAAGTGTTGTTTTGTTTCTGTTGACATCAAAGCTTGCCTTCAAGATTTGTTTTAATCAGGTATTATGAGAACAAAAGGTTGTTCAAATAATTTTTGTATTCCATAACAGATGGATGATATACAAATCTAGTTGGAGAAATCACATCCATAAAACTAATGCTAAAAATGTCGAAAGACAATTAATTGAAAGATCACTTATAAAGTGACATCGCCATTTAAATTATAATGGAAAGAAAACATGAAGAAACTCCATGTTGATGGAATTTTGGAGTCTTTTGATTTCGATCAAATGACGCTTGTGAAACTTTCCTAGAAATAATTAAAAATCCGGTCATAGGCCAAAAGGGAACGAATGACTAGCTTATTGGAATTTGTACATATTGATATATGAAGTCCATTATGTGTAGTCAAGAGCGATGGATTTCAACTTCATATGTTTTCTCCGAAAATTTGAGTGAATATATGAATATTTACTTAATGAGGATGAAGTGTGAAACATTTGAAAATGTTCGAAGACTTTCAAGATGAAGTGGAAAATCAATGTAATAAGAAAATAAAGAATTTATGATAGGATCATAAAGGAAGATTTTTGAGTTACAAGTTTAGCAAAACACCTAAGATTTGAGAAATCGTTTCATAGATTTACGTTTCCCGAAAAACACCATAGTAGCATGGAGTGTTCGAGATATGTAATGAAACCTTGTTTGACATGGTAAGATCAAAGGTGTAATTTATAAAACTGTCAATATATTTTAAAGAGAGACTATCGCTTTTTCACTGAAAAGAGCTCTACCATGATCCGTTGAAATGACACCATATAAAGTTATGGTTTGGGGGTAAAACCCAAGTTGTCCTTTCTTAAACATTAGTATGTTATGCATAAGTAAATATTTACAACCAAAGTCGGATGAGCATATATTTGTAGGTTATTTTGGATAATCATTGGATACTGCTTCATAACACAAAAGACAAAAGTGTTTGTTGCTTAAAACGTCAAGTTTCTTTTAGAAGAAATTTTTTCGTGAAGAGTTAAGTGGGAGGACAATAGAACTTTCATAAGGTTAAAAGAACCTTAGCTATATGTGTTGAGTTGCGCATAACCAGAAGTGTTCCGGAGGCAGCAACAATACTCATGGCTCACGTGCCTCAAAGGTTATGGTCACGGAGATCTAAGTTTCTATTAAACCAAGTAGGTCGGGTAAACAATCAAATACTAAGATTTGAGTGTATATCATTATTGTTTTACAATGATAAACTGACTGCATGCAAAGAAGCGATGATGGGCCCTAACTCCGTCAAATGGCTTGAAGCCATAAAATCCGTGATATTTCCATACACGAAAAATCAAGTTTTTTGAACTTGGAAGACCCTCCGGAAAGGTGTAAAACCTATCGGTCGTATTTGGATCTATAAATAGACATGGATGTTTCACATCTATGAAATAGTCGATATATCGTGAAAAGAGTTTACGACAATGTTCAAAAGATTGACTATGACAATATTTAATCTTTCATAACAATATTTAGTCTGACATATTAACGTAGCAACCACTACATATATTGGTATATGATAGTTGAACAAACAAAACAAATTCTTCTAATAGAATGGTTACCTAGGATGTGTACCTGACACGATCCAAAGAGTTTTGTTAATTCAAAGAATGCTAAAAGAGCATGCAAACTTCAATGGTTGAAGTAAGCATCACGGAGTTGGAATCTTTACTATGATGAAACAGTTAAAAAATTTAATTTCATCAAAGACAATGAAGATGCTTGCATGTGCAAGAAATTAAGTGGGAGCGCTAAGACATATTTCTAATACATTATGTGAAAGACATATTGTTGACTGAAAATGATGTATCTTTTATTGACATAAGTTAAGAATTTCATCTCGATGAAAGACTTAGGAAAAACCCGAATATTTGGCATCAATGTCTATATGGATAGATTGAGGCGCTAATATGGTTGTGCCAAATATACATAGATGAGATATTGAATTAGTTCAATATGAAAATTACAATAAAGGTTCTTGCCACACAGAAAGGATTAAATCGAAATTCAAGTGTATTGACACTTGATAAGTGAAACAAAGATTCAAGTATTTTTGATACTTGGTGAATGAAATCACAAAGAGTATATTTCAATCATACTGTGATATGTACACATTCAGATATGTCCTATACTCTAAATGTTATGAGCATATACCAGAATGATTCATAAGATGATCATTGGATGATAGTAAGGATATTCTTATGATCTTTTGGAAGAACTAAGAATATGTTATTTTTATAGAGGTGGCAAATAGATGGATAGTTCATTGTAAAGTATTACATTGATACTAGTTTTGTCACAAAGTACAAATTAATTTTATCTCAATTTAAACTATGGGTGGCACAATGTAATGGAAAGGAGATTTCATAACGAATTTGGATGAGTTCCAAAGTTAAATACGATGTGACAGATACTACAACAAAAGGCTAAGTATATGACTATTATTATAGCAGCAAAAGAGGGCATTTGTGTCAAATAGTTTATTATCAAACTAGGTGTGGTTCATAGCGGGCTGGTACTATGAAGATCTATTGTACAACAATTATCGACATAGTTTAATCCTAAAGGAACTAAAGGTCTCACCAAAGGACCAAATTTATACAAATTCATCTCATTAGAGAATGAGTGATGCGTAGAGACACAAAGACATGAAATTACACACGGAACTGAAAGTGTCGGATCTAAAGATTAAGTTAACCACTAGCAATCGTGTATATACAACACCAGAAAACCATAGGTGTTGAATGCACAAGTTTTTTTTAAAACTAGATTATTGACTCTACTGCAAGTGGGAGACTATTGGAGATATGCCCAAGAGGCAATAATAAAGTGGTTATTATCATATTTTTATGTTTATGATAAATGTTTACATCCCATGCTATAATTGTATTAACCGGAAACATTAATACTTGTGTGTTTTGTAAACATAAAAGAGTCCCTAGAAAAGTCTCTTGTTAAACTAGCTTGTTGATTAATTGATGATCATGGTTTCCTGATCATGAACATTGAATGTTATTAATAACAAGATCATATCATTAGGAGAATGATGTGATGGACACACTCCTATAGTTAAGTGTAGCATAAGATCAAGTCATTTAAATAGTTCATTTGCCAAAGCTTTCAAATACATAGTAACTTAAATCCGTCGACCATGAGATCATGTTAATCACCATCACCGGATGGATACTTTGATGACATCAAACATCACTTCATAACTGGGTGGTTATAAAGATGGCATTGAGTATTCTGAAAGTATGTGTTGAGGCACACATGGATCAAGAGTGAGATTTGTCCATCCATATGACGGATAGATATACTCTGGGTCCTCTCGATGGAATGTCATCCAATTGGCTTGCAAGCATATGACTACCTCACAAGGGATCACATATCATAGGAACGAGTAAAGAGTACTTATCAGTAACAAGGTTGAACTAGGTATGCAGACATACCGACGATCAAACCTCGAATAAGTAAAGTATCACGAGACAAAGGGAAATTGGTATCGTATGTAAATGGTTCTTTCGATCACAAAGTAATAGTAGAAATATGTGGGAGCCATATGAATTTTCAGATTCCTCTATTGGTTATTGATCAGAGAAGAGTCTCTATCATGTCTGCATAATTCACGAACCGTAGGGAGACACACTTAAGGATTCAATATTGTTTAGTAGATATGGAATGTAAGTAAGAGACCGAATATTGCTCGGAGTCTCGGATAGGATCCAGGATATCATGAGGAGATCCAGAATGATCCAGAGAATAAGATTTATATAAGGAAAGTCCAATTCCGGGGTTCGGAAATGTTTTCGGTGTTTTCACCGGAGGCTTCTAGAAGGTTTTGGAAGGTCCACCACCCCGGGGGGAACGGGTACTTGGAATGTGCCATGACATTGTATAATGCTTGCATCATACCCTAGGTCACTTGGCTAGGCAATGGGAAGAGAGAAATCAAACTCTAGTTTGAATAGTCAAACGTCAGTCTGAAAAAGTCAAATCCCAACATGATTGCCTAGTGGAGGGAGGAGAGGAAACCTAGTGGGGGAAGGTTTCCCCTCCCTCCCTGGGGAAGGACTCCCCTTCCCCAACCGCCTCTCCCCACCTATATAAGGAGAGGTAGGGCGCCCCCTACCCCTCACCTCAAAACCCTAGGCCGGCCGCCGCCCCCTCCCAAGCCGCCATCTAGCTAAACCCTAGCCGCCGGTCACCTCCACCCCTCGGCCTCTAAACCCTAGTTGTCGAGGCTCTCTCTACTCCACCATACCTGCTCTGGCTTAGGCGAAGCCCTGCGGGTTCTCTCCTCTACTTCCACCACCACACCGTCATGCTGTTGGAATCGCGAGGAGGATCTACAACCTCCACTGCCTGCTGGAACAAGGGAGAGGAAAGTCTTCATCGAGTACCGTATGTGTGACCAACTGCGGGAGCGTTGCCGGAACGCGGCACCGGAGGGATCGTCTACATGATCTTGAGATCGGCAAGTGATCGACTAAATCAAGCACGAGAATCCGATCTCGTTAAACGCTTTGGATCTACGAGGGTTAGTACTTTACAAACTCGTTGCACCGAACGCATAGATTAGATCTTGGCTTATGTGTGTTCATGCGATAGAATTTTTTTGTTTTCCATGCTATGAACCCCTGTAATCCCCTCGCCCTCCACGTGCTCACTCAGGGAACCATCCGTCCAGCAACCGGCTCCCTGAGTCCCACCGCGCCGCCATGAGGACGGCGGGTCTAGGAGGAACCCTAGACCCACAGCCACAACACCATCACCCACAACCTCCTAGGAAGGAAAGTTCAGCTGCAGCAGCCGCCTGGCCAGGAAGCGTCGTCCCGACCACAGTCGAGGCCTCCTTGAAACGGCGCAGCCCTAGCCACCCTATTAAAGAAGACCGCCACAGCCGTCACCCCTAACACATTAGGTACTAGGGGGCCTTCGCCCCCGCGACCGACGTCGATGGCAGCGGTGGAGGGAGGCGATCTGGAGGAAAGGGAAGGTCAGCGACGCCGGGATCTGGAGGCCCTCGGGGGACTGCTAGGGTCACCACGGGAGGGTTATGTACGGGAGGGAGGTTAGGTACGTATGGTGAATGAGCACCTAAACGTACAATGCTCTACATGTTAGGAGTACTTTCTCCGTTAGGGATTATAAGGCCCGAGAGGTTTTTAAAAATGTTAGAAATTATAAGTCCTCTCGTATTTATTAGTCTCTCTCCTCCAATGCATATTCTCATTTTTCTTTATCTTCTCTCATGCATGTATAACTATTGGTATATATAGTAATCACGAGGATGAGTTATTAATTTTCTTAATCTATCAAAATAGTCCACCTTATAATATGCTAAGCAGTAGTAGTCTGCAATCCAGGTGACCGAGCATGGATTGCAAGAAGGTATGTACTGCGTAGACTACCTCTGCCAGGGCCAAACGCGGCAGGAGCTCGTGCAAAAGGACCCATTATCGTTCGCCAATCCTTGCGGGTCTGGCGATGGGTGTCCTTGTGGTTCTGTGCCTACTTTGGGCAGCCGCGGGCATGGGCATGGGCATGGCGCAGCCATCACCGCCCACGCCACCGGCGCCGCAGCCGAAGCCGCCGCCTCTGGGGCACGCCATGTCGATGGCCATCGTGTCGGCCATCGGCGTCGTCTTCTTCCTGGTCTTCCTCTGCCTGTACATCACCCAGTTCCGCTCCCGCCTCGCTAATGACGACGGCGCGCCGCGTGCGGGCAACGCCGCGGCGTCCAGGCACGGCCGCGGGCTGGACCCGGCGGTGCTGGCGACATTCCCGATCGTGCCGTACGCGGAGATCATGGAGCACAAGATCGGCGGCGGGGCGCTGGAGTGCGCCGTGTGCCTGACGACGTTCGAGGAGGCCGACGACCTCCGGCTGCTGCCGCACTGCTCCCACGCGTTCCACCCGGAGTGCATCGACCCCTGGCTCGAGGCGCGCACCACGTGCCCGCTCTGCCGCGCCAACCTCGAGAAGCCTGCGCCGCCGCCGCACGCCGCCGTGGCGATCGGGGTGCCGGCGCAGGAGAAGGAGGACAGCGTCGTCGACGACGACGGTGTCAGGAAGGAGGAGGCCGTGGAGCTGGAAAAGCTGCGGGGCGAGCGGCGGGCGGCGAGGCTGCGGAGGTCGCACTCGACGGTGCACTCGCTGGTCTCCGGGGCGCTGGCGGAGCAGGAGGAGCAGTGCGAGTGCGACGACCAGGAGAAGTTCACGCTGCGGCTGCCGGAGCACGTGAGGGAGCAGGTCCTCAGCAGGTGCTGCGCGACTAGTCCCGCCTTGCGCGGAGGAGCAGGGTGCGTCGGAGGCAGCTTCCGCGACGCCGGGGGCGACGGCGCCGATTGCAGACGTGGCCGACGCCGATGGCATGCGTTTATGCCGTGGGCCCGAGGGGGAGGCAGCGGCGGCGCCGCGGCGGCCGTGACGGCGCCGACACCGGCAGCGCAACCGGGGCCGCGAAGGTCGGTTTGACGGCTGTGAAAACCGCGTGTCGTCGTGTAACTCCGCTTCGTCTGTTTTTCCCTTTTGATTGACTTGTGTGAAATGTTTGTTTCATCGTGTAAAATTTGTTTGGATGTGGGATTTTAATTGGGAAGAATCGGGAAGGCAGTGTAAAAATACGGTCAGCCATTCGTTTGAAAGATTCATGTGCGCACGGATACGAGTGTAAACATTTCGCAAAAGAAAAAAAAAGGATACGAGTGTAAACAACACCGGATGTTCATGGTACTTGGATCAGAACGTGCAAGAACGTCGCGTCAGCCAAGTGCAAGTGCGACTTTTGCTTTGCTTATCTAAATGTACTACTGTATGTCTTTGTTTTCCCAAATGAAATGGGTCAGCAACTCTTTCTATTTCTTCTACTAAGAAAAAAAAAAGGAATAAAGGCCGGTGAAAGCGAGAGAACTCTTTCCTTTTTGTTCTTCTTATGTTTCTTCCTCACAGCCTGCATAGTTCATCCAGCCGTCATGTCGTTTTCACATCACAACTACTGAGACAAGGTCTTCGAACAAAATGGCACGTCCGTGTGTGCGTCCTTCTCTAGAGCGGCTCCGGCAAGGAACCCGAGCTACTAGAACCTTCCAGGCGTGATCACGTCAGGATTAATGGCGAATGCAGTCAACCCGTGCATCGGATCTCCTGTTCAGCATTCCCAAAATATATCAAGAAACGCGTTACATTCACCAAACTGATCCTCTATTTGTCATCCAACTTTCAAATCAAAAATTCAATAGACACAGCAAGGAACATAATTGCCTCATCTCAGAAAGATCAGCTTCATCTTACCGACAACTCGCTCTGATCAGTTTCATGATAAAAGTAACGCAACAGATACCAATTTCGTGGAGAGGACTTGTGTGGACTAAAAAAACATTGTTGGCAGAACCAGGTTTGCAAATGTTCTGCTTGTACACTTGCAGTTCGAGAAGGAATCAGAAAATCTCAATACATCGCAGACAAACTTGTCATGAATTGCAAAGGAATAAGCTTCAGACTACATATGTTTTAGACAAAAGGCGCACATATGCCATCCTTTTTCATTAAAGCATGTGTTCAAAAATAGAGATATGATGCTACCAGCTTACAATACAATACCAAACAGCAACGGAGCAACCAATATCATCTAAACATAGTAGCAGCTTAAACTAGCATCCGGTTGGCGGCTTAAGATTTCCAGGTTTGGAATTGAAGCCTGAGCTTACACACTAGTTACACCACACCTCCTCGATCCTGGTTTAATCCTGAGTTGGCCATAAAACATATCATAGAGCAAATGAAGGGTGGACAACGTTAGATTACAGACGGAGAGAGATACATAAAATTGTGCTTTTGACAGAACAACACAATCTTGGGCATGGGCACCAACTAAAAGGACATGTTGTCAAAGGGATCAGCCATACGCAAATCATGGGTACGAATGGCGTAGTTGATAGATTTCTTAGTAGCGATTTTCAGTTCAATACGAGCATCTCGAGAAGCTCTATTTTCCACACATAGCTGCTTGTACTGATTAGCCATCCATTCATTGTTCTGTTCGGAAAGAATTTCGATTTCCATTTCTTTTAGCAATTTAGTATTCAAGACAAAGAACTTGGCAAAGTCAACCGATGGCCTCATGCGGCCATCGTAACCCACTAACACCACTTTTTCTAGATGCAGCTCAAGGCACTCAATTGGATCCAAAGGGTCATACTTCCTCGCATTATTCATATTCATATCCATTGTTGGTCGTGACTGGAGGGAAGACTGGAGAGAGAAGGCAGTTGGTAACAGGTTAGCAGCATCATAATTGGCTAGATCATAAGTACCATAATGACATTTAAATAAAGCAAGCAAATATGTATACTCACAATGACATACAGCCTGACCAAGCAGGGGAAGCACTTGAGGAAGTCAACAACTGCATCCAGATTAGGGCCAATAGACTGAAGAACCAAAATCTTCATGGTGTGAATTTTGGTTGTTAAGTTGACAGCAATCATTTTCTGCAGGAAAAAAATGTAAACGTGAATAATAGGCTACGTATAGGAGTGCCAATGAGCATTGGATGAAGGCTGCTGCTACCTGAAAAATTGTTGTTCCAAACTGGATTAAGGATATGCTTTCAGATAGCACACCCCATATCTCCAGTTTAGGTGCCTGAATTACACGGATGGTCGCTGGACCTTTGTATCGATATAGTGGTAGCAATCTTTCAAGGGAAGGGGCATCCTTGATGACTAGTTGCAAAATAAAACCTTTCTTGTTTTCCCCAAAAATAAAACCTTGGTTTTTATGATGACCGGAGAAGGCTAAGCTCCTAAGAGTTTGCGAACTGATGCAGATGACACCTATGACATAAATTTCCCTCAGCTCAAGACTTTCCAATGCAGTGCAGCCAGAGAGCATGCTGTGGAGGCTGTCCTCCGTAATGGTGACCATGAACAGGGAGAGCTGCTTGAGGCATGGGAAATTCAGATGAAGCGTTGAAATCGATTCGGGGAAATCACAGTAGCTGAATCTGGCAAAGCAGAGCGTGGGAGCGAAGCGGAACACAGACAGCGGCATGCCGCTTCTATAGGTGAAATCGAGCTCCTGTAGGCTGTCGAGGGCTCGAGACCGAAGCCAGCCATCGATCTTGCGCTCCCCGCCGCGCACGGGGACATCGTTGGGGCTGAACAAGTCAAGCGATAAGCGGCGGGCATCGCCACGGTGCTCAGAGAGGATCTTCGACACCGAGGCGACAAGCTTGGTGTTCTTGATGCCCTGTTTAAATATAACCACGAGATTAAGTGGCGCGGAGCGCCAGAGGGGAAGCCAACGGCGAGATATGGCCTGCGTGCGGGCGCCATCTATGGTGGGGAGGCGGGAGATGATGGCGCCGAGGACGTCGTCAGGGAGTGCACTAATAAGATCGAGGCTGCCGCCATCATCGCGGTGACTGCCGCCCCTCCCTCCGTCGTCGATCTGATGGAATCTATGCTTCTTAGAATAGCGCACCGCCGCCAGCTCCTCCTTCGTGGTCGCCGCTGCAGCAGCTGCCGACTCCTTCGTGAAGGAGGGAGATGATGCTGCCGAAGACCTTGTCGGAGAGGCGCTGACGAGATTGAGGTTTCCCCTGCCATCGCGGTTGCCGACGCGACTCCCTCCGTCGCCGATCTGATGGATTCTACGCTTCTTAGAATAGCGCATCACAGGCGCCAGCTCCTTCGCGGTGGCAGTTGCAGCAGCTGCCGACTCCTTCGCGGCAGCCTCTGCCGCCATCGCGGCCTCTTTCGCTGTCAACGATGTCGCCGCCGCCTGCTTTGCAGTAGCCAAGGCCACCACCACAGCCTCGTTCGCGGCCGTGGCCGCCCCTGCAGCCTCCGTAGCAGCAGCCGCCGCCGCCATCAAGGCCTCTTTCGCTGTCAACGATGCCGCCGCCGTCTGCTTTGCAATAGCCAAGGCCGCCGCTGCGGCCTCCTTCGCGGCTGTGGCCGCCCCTGCAGCCTCCGTCGCAGCAGCCGAGGCCGCCACCGCAGCCTCTTTCGCAGCCGAGGCCACTCCAGCGGTCTTCTCCGTGGCCGCCTTCAATGCCGCCACCGCGGCCTCCATGGCTGGCGAGGGGCTGGAGGAGGGTTTCGTGATGGTGTTGGTGTGGTGTGCGAATTGGGGAACGGGGGCAAAAATCACTGTTTTGACCTAATTAACGTTTGATCTCACAAATTAACCTACTTTTTCGAAGATATCCCGATTTGACCTGTTTTCATGGCGCTTTACCAGAAGGCGCCATGGTTAGTAGCACGGCGCCCTCCGCAAAAGCGCCATGATACCATGACGCTTTCTAAGAAAGCGCCATGGCCTCGTCCGACGTGGCGGCCGTCGTGACACAGGCGGGCCCGTTTTAATGTTTGGCGCTTTGCGCGAGGGCGCCATGCTACTAGGCATGACACTTTGCGAAAAGCGCCATGGTCCTTAACCTAGAAAACGGCTCGGGCGCCCTCCCCCCACCCCTCCCAGCGCCATACCCCCCGCGCCATACCCTCCCAGCAGACAGACGCGGCGGCGGCGGCTCCTCCCCCAATCCCCCTCAAATCCACATGCTCCCCCCTCATATCTGAGGCAATTTCTTGGTGGAATTTCTTCCTCTCCCCCCACTTGAGGTATTCTCCTTCTATTCTCCTTGTTGTATTGGTTGAAATCATCACATTGTCCTCTTCCTCCTAACCCTAGTTCTTGTGTAATGATGCATGTATATTGTGCAATGTGTAATTTGTTTGAAGAAATTAGTGTGGTAGAATGATATTGTGGTAGAATGTCTAATCCTAACCCTAAAAATCATCACATGATCCTCTTCCTCCTAACCCTAGAAATTAGTGTGGTAGAATGTCTAATTTGTTTGAAAAAATTAGATGGGCTATTGTTGGCATATATGGCTTTGTGTAGATGATATGGAATGAATGTATTAATACATGGATTATTGTTGGCATATATGGCTTATAGGATAATATGTTGTTGGGCTATTGTTGGATAATATATAGTTTGGCTATTGTTGATATGGAATGCATGGTGTATTCATGAATGTAGTCATATATGTATTCATATATGCATATTGTGGTGGATGGTGTATTTACTTGGATTTTTGCAACCACTTATAGGATGGAAGGACAATCTATTTTGCATGGACATTATGATCAACGGCACCGTGGGCGGTACATCGCGGAGAATAAGCATGTCTTCAAGTGGTTGCACCTAAGGTCCAAGGAGGTGCATAGCAAGAAGATGCCATATGATGAGCGCTACACTCCATATGTTGAGCGGACTGGACTTCTCCCTTTCATCCAGCTTGTCTCGCGTTCGACGCTGCATATGAACCCTTGTTTGATCACAACGCTTGTTGATAGATGGAGACCGGAGACACACAGTTTCCACCTCCCTTGTGGTGAGATGACGGTCACTCTGCAGGACGTCTCCATGATTTTTGCGCTTCCCATCAAAGGACAGCCTGTGTGTATGAGCTCAGATTCGGGTAAGTGGCGTGAAGTGATGATTGGCTTAATTGGTAAGGCGCCAACGCAAGAGAAGATGTCTGCCGGTGCTACTTACAAATGGATACAACAAAATTTCAGCAAGTGCCCCGAGGACGCCGATGAGGAGGTGATCCAGATGTATGCCCGTGCATACTTATGGTATGCCATTAGTAGGACACTTTTCTCAGATGGCACGGGAAGGAATGCTTCATTCATGTGGCTCACTCTATTTGCGGAATGGGGCTATATGCACAGCTGGGGTTCGGCGGCACTTGCTTACTTGTATCGAGAGGTAATAAACTATATATATTGCATGGTAGTAGTACATATGCTTGATCGACCGGATACTTATGTATGCTTGTTGTATGTGCAGCTGGACGAGGCGTGTTGTAGAACTGGAAAAGGAGCAAGTATTGGTGGACCTATGGTGCTACTGACCATATGGTCCTGGTTGCGCATACCAGTTGGTCGACCCATTCCGATGAAGGAAAAACGGTGGGATGATCATGGCAATAGCCGTCTCCGCGGTCCTACATGGGCGTACTTGTGGGATAATACCGAAGTATTCCACGGTGAATCTGAGGAATGCTACTTGCGTTACACTAACCAAATTGACTTGCTAACCCCGAAGAAGGTAATAATTTGATTATTCTTAAGAACTCATCTTTTCCACCATACATACTTCGAGTCGACATGCTAATATTGTGTTCCTCGCTCAGGTGGAATGGGAGCCATACGAAACTAGAGGGAATGTGGGTACGGGTGTTTGGTTCCAGGCGGACTTAAATCGCAAATGTATGCAAGAAGCACATCTCTGGAGGATTCGTGCCCCGTTGATTTGTGTCTACGCTGTTGAGTTCCACCTTCCACAACGGGTGATGAGGCAATTTGGATTATTTCAGGAGACCCCGCCGCCATACAAGGACACTAGCATAGCTCTTCACGGGTGAGTGATCCTTATACACCCAGTATCTAATTTTCTTGGGCGTCTCATGATACTTGCTAAGTCAATGAATTTGATTGTAGATTGGACAAGATCAAGCAGAAGAGGGAAAAAGATTGGGCTGCATATCATCACAAGTATGTTCAGAAGTTCTATGCAAGGATTGAGGAGATCGAAAACCCGAATGCGGTCTCTCATCCTGAGGCGCCGCATGATGCTGCAGCGTTTAATCGGTACCTTGTGTGGCTTGGGAAGGTGTCTCGTTTGTACCTGCAGTCGGCTTCGTTTGCATCTCATGACATAGTGGAGGATCCTTATCCTGCTTTTGATGATCTGAGCCAGCTAGAGTACAACAGACTTGTCCGAGGCGGCAGGGGTGCAAATTCAGCGGGGGTTGTCCGCTTTATGGTAAGCATTGTCAGGGGAGTACGTATATGCGATTATAGCGACATAAAATTGACTTTTTGTTCTTTTGCTAGCGCGAGGAGATCTCGAAACACGTGGACGAGGCCGAGGAAGCACTTAAACATCCTCCTGGCAAGGAGTCTGAGTCGGCCCTTCAAGCATTTGTGGAGGTATGTGTTCATACCGTTCCTAATTGTATTGTATTTTTATGGGTGTTGAAATGTTCTAACATATTCGTCAATATCATAGCGTACCAAGCGTTGGGGCCGTGGATTAGGTGTCTTGCTTGGTTGCCGCACCGTCGATGCCGCATCGCCAGTTAGGTCTTCCAGCCTAGAAGATGATGCAGAAGATGAACGGGAGGAAGAGGGCGAGTACGAGGAGGAGGAAGTTGGCCATGATGAGGATGAGGAGGAAGATGGTGAGGACGAGGATGAACAGGAGGAGATAGGCATGTCTCAATTACACGACGCCCTGCGGTCTAGTCAACGGTCGCGGGTGAGGAAGAGGAGGCTACCGAGGAATCCATACACGCCAAGTGAATGGGAGAACAAGCGTCGGGCACATGTGTCACGCCGTGAGGAGTAGGATGAGGGGGAAGACTCCGATCCTCCACGGAGGGTTAGGAGGCAGGAGGGACGGAGCAAGGCGAATGAGGATCGAGTGGCCAAAAGGGGGAAAGGGAGAAAGTGAACTCGTAGCTTGAACTAGTGCTTGTGGTCATTATGAACTTGTAAGTTAAACTTGTTGTTTGGTGTCGTCGTTTTGAACTTGTTGGTGTGTTGATGTACTAAAAAACTGGATGCTTGTTGATGTTTGAATCTGTTGTTGTGAGGAAAACTTGATCTGTTGATGTTGATGTTTGTATCTGTTGAATGTGCTAAAAACTTGATGTTTGAATGTGCTAAAAACTGGATGTTGATGTTTGTATCTGTGCTTCCTAGGATGGCGCTTTTGGCGAGGGCGCCATGCGCCTGACTTAGCAGTTTTCCTGGTCCAGTTTTCCTTCGAGCGTGCGCGGTCACTGTGTCCCAGCGCGCTATAGTTTGCTCAAAGCGCCATGGAAGCATGGCGCCCTCCAGGAAAACGCCATGGAAAACACCTTGGTCCTCAATATATGGAAAAACCACTCCCAGTTGTCGTTGTTCTCCACCGAAACCAAGGCAAAAGCCAAAGGTAAAACCCGGTTGTTTGCGTTGTGGCATATGGCAGTTAATAGTGTGCCCTTGAACTTGCCGGTCAAAAAGGTGCCATCCACGGACATAACAGGCCGACAATGTTTGAATCCCCTGATGCATGGTCCAAATGTCCAAAATGCACAGCCAAATACCCGGACAGTGGCACCATTGTACAACCTAGTCACCGACCTAAGAGGCTCCACCACATAATGCATTCCTGGGTTCCTTGCGGCCATTGCTCCCAACAACCTAGGGAGGCGGTTGTATGCTTCTTCCCAATCACCATACAACATCTTAAATGCGGCTTGTTTGGCCTTCCACGCCTTACCATACTTCACTTTATAACCGAATACTTCTTTAACCAAATCTATGACACCCTTAATAGTATATGTTGGGAGAGACCTTATGTTATTTGCAACTCTATACGCGATGAAATCGGAGGTGAGCTGCCGATGGTCCTCCTTCACAACTTTGGCATCCTTGATAAACTTGTCATCACACATATGAATGGACTGACAACTTACAATGATCCATTGTGGCCCGCCCCTCAGTGGTCATACGCGAACAACCCATGGACATCCTTGCTTCTCACACTTGACTGTGTAACGCACCTTAGTGTCCGAGTGAGTCACCTTGTACGGTCGGTGGTACTTCATCGCATAGTCCTTGATCCACATCTGAAATTCCAACAAGCTATCAGACTTCACCCCGGGATTTATCCCGTATTTTTTCGGCTTCAGGTCCTTTTTAGAAGGTGCTCGTGCCTCGAGCACTCGACTAATTCCACCGTCAACTTGGGCCTCATCCGCAAGACTAACATCACGGAACAATGAAGGTCGATGATCCCGACCTACTACTTTTTTGTGAGCTTCGGCGAATTTAACCGTTAGACCATCCTCATCCACATCTTCATCCGGTCCTTCATCCTCGGAGCCCGATGCATGACACCTCAAATAAGGGAGATCATGGTCCATGTCCTCCTCATGGCAATTTGCCTCCACATCTCCTACTTCATTGTCACGAAGCCCATATTCAACCTCATCACCCTCAAAGTCATCATCCTCCATTTGAGGTGCTTCATAGTTGTCATTGCGAAAAGGGCTCATGGAAGGTTGCCTCGTTGTTGTATCGTCGTAGGTTGGCTCTACGCGAACCGGGCTCAATGGAGGTTGGCTCATTGTTGTGTCATACACATGTGGCTCACCTCGAGCCGGGCTCATGGAAGCATGCCGGTTCAAGTCAATGTGCAACCGAGCTGCAACCTTTCTTGTGGCAAATATCTCAAGAGACTTATCTTCAGATTCCGCCACCATCTCCTTATACGCACTCCAATTCAACTCGGAGTTAATAGGCATTATCTTCAATCTATTGTGATGGCCAAACCCGGCGTTATACCTTCCAACCAACTCATACACATCACTAGGTTCCATCCATTTCAAATCATTCCTCACTCTTTCCACAACCTCGGCATATGTAGGACTTGTGCCAAACACCATGACTACCTCCTCCGGGTCACACTCGGTATTGCCTTTCAAGAATGCGGCCTTGTCCACATGATGAACATTAACGATTCTTGCCATCTAAAAAACAATGACACCAACCATTACGCTTCAAAGACAACTATATTACCACCACCAACCGTAGCTACCAACTAAAACAAGTCATGCCACTTTGCTAATTCTAACATACAAATCCTAGCCATAAACTACCAATCTAATAACTAGAAGCAACAACATCAAGCCAAGATATAGCTAGGGTTAGGGTTAGGGTTAGGGTTAGGGTTCTACATTCTTTACCAACATAGAACCAAATTTCACAAATCTATTTGGACAAAACCAAGGGGTTAGGGGGAGATTACCTCTTGAAGCAAGGGGAAGTCCAAATCCACGGAGAAAAGCAACCGATTCGAAGGGATTCGAGTAGGGGAAGAACTTGGGGCGAGAGAGAGAGAGGAGAGCTGGGAGAAATGAAGAGGTATGGCCTGGGAGGGCGCCCGAGCCGTTTTCTAGGTTAAGGACCATGGCGCTTTTCGCAAAAGCGTCATGCCTAGTAGCATGGCGCCCCCGCGGAAAGCGCCAAACATTAAAACGGGTCTGCCTGTGCCACGGCGGCCGCCACGTCGGACGAGGCCATGGCGCTTTCTTAGAAAGCGTCATGGTATCATGGCGCTTTTGCGGAGGGCGCCGTGCTACTGACCATGGCGCCTTCTGGTAAAGCGCCATGAAAACAGGTCAAATCGGGATATCTTCGAAAAAGTAGGTCAATTTGTGAGATCAAACGTTAATTAGGTCAAACCAGTGATTTTTGCCGGGAACGGGGAACGAAGGAATGGAGCGGGAGTTTTGGCAGAGACCTAGGGTTTCGGTGATCTGCGACCGTCCAAATAAATTCACGGCTTGGATCCTCCTCTGGTCTCCCCTTCCCTTCGTTTTTTTTAGATTCCCTTGATCGTTGTGGAGTTAAATTCATTATTAATCATTGAACCTTGCTTAGCGAAGTTAATACAGTCATTATATAACAGGAATACGAGTTTACGGTCACTAAAGACGTATCGAAGCATCACTCGTGGTCACCGCTCGCGTCGTAGAGATGTATTTGACGAAGTGGCGAGCCGAGGACCCACTGTCAGCCTCTAGTTATGTTTCATTTGCAAAAACACCCATAAAATCTACTTTTCTATGCCAGTCAAAAGACTAAAGGTTTGAGCCAGTGGTCAGACTGAGTAGTGGAACCCACTTGTCAGTCTCACCCACACAATCCTATCAGCCTCTCATATCTTTCCCGTCCTTGTTCACCTGATCGGCGCCTCCTTCGCCTCATCCGCCGCCCTCGCCTACATCCACGGGCTGCGGGGTTGCCCTCTCCTCCCACCTTTCCATTTGTGTGATCTGCCCTTGCCATGGCTCGTGCGCGCGGCCGTGCCGCTTTCCTCATATGTCCCTGAATTAGACCGCATCCCGGTCGACACCCTCCTTGCGATCAAGATCTCTGCCCTCAACCAGCAGTGTCTCTCGTGGCGAAGGCTGGTGAAGCTGCGGCAAGCATCGAGCTGAGCGCGGCACGGTGAGCGTCCGCCCGGTGCATCACTGCGTCCCACGAGAGCGGCTGGCCGCTTAATTCCCCTTTAGCTGCGACACCCGCTTACTTGGGATGTTAACTTGTTAAGCTAGTTGTCTCTTGCTCTGGCATTTTTAGATCGATTTGGCCATCAGCTCATGCAAGCACTCACTCTTGCTTTTTAGATCGAGTCAGCCATAAAGGAGTGGCCATGCTCCACGCCGCCTCGTGCATGCCGGCACCAGCGCTGCTCGGTCGGCCACGCCTCCAAATCAGATTTTGCTTCTGGAGATGGCCTGCTCCGCACGACGTTCCTTGCCGACGAAGACTTCCGACGCGCAGGCGTATCCCAGTATGGCGGTGTCTCCCAGGAACACCAGCACGAGGGAGCGACGACAGCTGACGCGGTTCCCGCTCACATCCGAGCGATCCTTTGCCTCGCAAGGTCCACCTCTTGCTCTGCCACACGCACACACTGGAGGAACATCGACCGCTGCGGTGAGCTAGTGAGATCGTACCGCAACGCGGCATCGCGCTGGAGTGTGGAGATGGGGGGCACGCGGTGGCGTCGGGTGGTGGGAGAGCGCTTGCCGGCGTGCTCCGTCGTCGGCGGCGACCGCGTCTGGGCGCCTTCTGAAGGGTTTCGTAGCATAGTAAATCAAAATTTTCTACGGAAGCGAACAGAGGGAAAGCCAAGATCTAATCTAGGAGATGCAAATAACGAGAGAGATTGGATTAGATCTTCATACCCTTGAAGATTCGCACAGCGGAACGTTCGTCGGAACGTGGGTGATGTAGTCGTACTCGCTTCTCCTCCTCGCGATCCGATCCAATCTAGCACCATAAGTGGCGGTGCCTCCGTGAGATGCACACGTGCGGCACCTCGACGTCTCCTCCTTCCTCGGACCAGCAAGTATGGTGGAGAGATAGATTGGATCTACAACGCGACGGCGCGGTGTATATGGTGGAGAATTTCTGCAGCAGGGCTTCGCCTACAAACAGTCGGGAGGGAGAGAGGAAGGCAGCAGGGCTACTAGGGCTTGGAGGGAGGTGTGTGTTGGGAGGAGGGGGCGCACCAGCCCTCTATATATAGAGGGGGTGGCGGCGGCCAGCCCTAGCCCCTCCTCCAAGCCTATCTCTAGTTTAAACGATTTAAACTCTCCCCTTATCTAGAAATTCTATCCCTAGATTTAAACGAGTTAAATCTATCTAGAATCGGCTGGGCCCTATGGGGCCTTGTGCCCCTGGCCCAATGCGGCCAGGACACTCCCTCATAGGCCCATGCCCCCTACCGGAAGGTGGGACCACGTTGGCCCCCTTCCGGAAGGTTCTAGAAGCTTCCGGTACAATACCGATTAATCCGGAACAATTCCGAACTCCAAAAACTACACTGCCTTATATGAATCTTATTCTCCGGACCATTCCGGAACCTCTCGTGATATCCCGGATCCCATCCGAAACTCCGAACAAAAATTCATAAACCAATTGTCCAATCTATCCTAGCGTCGAGACACGTTAAGTGTGTGACCCTGCGGGTTCGAGAATATGCAGACATGATCTTCTATCAATAATCAACAGCGGGGTCTGGGCACCCATATTGACTCCCACACATTCATCGATGATCATATCGGATGAACCACGATGCCAGGATTCAATCAATCCCATATATATATTCCCTTCGTCTCGCGATATTTTACTTGCCCGAGATTCGATCGTCGGTATCGTCATACCTAGTTCAATCTCGTTCACAGCAAGTACTTTACTCGTTCCGTAATCCAATATCACTTTGTGATTAACTCCTTAACCACATGCTTGCAAGCGGTGTTGATATCGATTACCGAGTGGGCCCGAAGTATATCTCTCCGACTTGGGAGGGACAAATCCCATCTCGATACATACAACCCAACAGATATTTTCCGATCACCTGAGAGACACCTTTATGATCACCCTCTCATAGGATGACGTTTGATGACCTCAAAGCTTTCTTCCGATACCAGGGAGTTGCATTATCTCATGGTCTAAGGAATACAATATTTGACATAAGAAAAGCTTCGCAAAGACGAACACGATGAAACGATCTAATTGTTTCGCTTAGTTTGGGTATGTCCACCATATCATTCTCCCAATGATATGATCTCATTATCAATTGACAACTCATGTCTATGGTTAGGAAACCTTAACCATTATTGATCAATGAGCTAGTCCATAGAGGCGTACTAGGGACACGGTGTTGTTCACAAACCACACAAGTATTAATGTTTCCGCTTAATACAATTCTAGCATGGAATATAAACTTTATCATGAACAAGAATTAAAATAATAACATCTTTATTATTGCCTCTAGGGCATAATTCCAACACCTTCCGTGCACGAACTCCGCCATCTTTTTTATGCTGCAGGATGCGCTGGTATGCTCCATAGCCGGTGACGTAGATTTTGTCTAGGTCAGGGATAGGTCAGGGCAGGGATCGAGTAGATAGGGATGAGGGAGAGCTCACGACGGTGTGGGGAGGTGAGGGAGAAATCGCCGGCGTGCTCAATCGGCGGCGGCGGACTTTTTTTGGGGCTAGGCACATGTCAAGGTGTTGGGGACAAGTCAGCGGGGGATCGAGGAGAGTGACAGGAAGGAACGGGAGATCGCGTCGCCGTGGGGAGGTGGGGTACTGTTTGGCTGCGTGGGAGGTGGGGTAGCACATGCCGGTGTGTTCCATCGGCAGTGTTTTGGGGCCAGACATGAGGCAGGATCAGGGAAGGGATGGCAATTTTGCAAAAAAAAGCCCTTGTACAAGTTTTTATTCTTTACGTATATAATAAGTTACCTGACAGTGGGTCCTCAGATTGCCACATCTTCAAATACATCTCTACGGCGCGAGCGGTGACCGCATGTGACGCTTCGATGTGTCTTTAGTGATCATAAAATCGTATTCCTGTTGTACAATGACCGTATTAACTTCGCTAAGCAAGTTCAATGACTAATGGTGGATTTAACTCATCGTTGTGGCCAAACAAGTTTGAGATGGAGGGATTAGAGCAATGGCAATAACATAGTCGGTCACCGGCTACAAATCCTCGCCAACTTAAGAGTTATCACAAAAGTCTATTCATATACTCCCTCCATCCCAAGGCTTAAGGTCTATAATTTTTTTTAAAAGTCAAACCAACTAAACTTTGATTAAACTTTTAGAAAAAACTATCAATAAACATGATATTTTGTAGCATATGAAAATATATTTCATTATCTATCTAATGATATTGATTATGTATTTTGCATATTAAAAGTTTTTGATAAAAACTTGACATAATTTGACTTTTTTAAAAAAAATAGGCCTTAAGCCTTGAAACGGAGGTAGTAATATGTTGGCTCTTAGACTGTTCTAGTTTAATATTTAAGTATTTAATGTTTACATGTATGGAGATGAGCCAGCTATACAAAAAGCATGCATGCGCCTCCTCTAGTGTCGGTGGCAGGCTGCAAGTCGGCGTTAGTTGCTTGGATTTAAGTGTGCAGCCGGACGCTTAGTATATTGACCGCTCTCTTCTCTCACTTGCTTTTTCTCACCTTCACCTAAGAATTTGCTGACCTATACTAGCTTATAGCGTGCTGACTAAGCTTTATTGTACTTGCTCTTAGCGAGAGCCGACGTTTGCATTCCTCGTTTATTCGTTCGGATGTGCACACCAAATAGTTTGAGATGCTCTTGAATTCTTGGTTCATTCGTTCGGATGTGCACACCAAATAGTTTCTTTGTTCTGTACTCCTTCATCGTCTACCATTAACTGAAGTTCTAGCCCGTTCAAAAAAACTAAAGTTCTAAGTTTTGTCTTTTTTTTTGAGAATTTCCTACCTTTGTCTCATGTGTGAAAGTTTTATCGAATTCATAGAAAACTATGGTACTCTCTCGATCCATAATAACTGTCGTTGTATTAAATCAATGACACTTATTATGGTTCGAAGGAAGTAATATTTATAACACCAGATCTATAGTATGGATATATATTTTACGATGAATGCAATGAAAAATTAATTGGTGCTACCAGTGTTGAGTATATTTTTTAGATACTCGAAGTAGTCTGACTTAGGACAATCATAAAACTTCAATTAAGCATATAGTCAAGTGGGCAAAAAGCAAAAGTTTAACACAAGCGGGAGCTTACCTTATGAATTTTATTTGAAGTAAGAGAGAGGTGTAAAATATGCATTTTTTTCTATTTCCTGAGACTTCGATTCTTTCAAATGCATATGGCTCATAAAGCAATTTTTTTTAAAAAAAATAGCCTCAACAACGTTAGGACTTGGCACTTTATAAAAAAAAGTGAATAAACCATCTCTAAAGTACCAAGTTGATTCCTAGCGATATAACCAACCATGGGGGTACTCATATCATCATCGGTATCCCGAATGGATCTCACAACTAATCACAATAAATAAAAATATTAACCATAAGAGGGAGCACCAAAAAGATTTTAAAAAATAGAACTTCCTACCCATAGGCACGTTTAACCCCCCCCCCCCCCCCCCCCCCCAAAATGGAAGGATAGGGTATCTGAAATAATTGAAGTGATATTACAACTAGATTACTTAAAGTTTTTAATCCAAGAGAGGAATTTCATGAACACATAGAACCATGTTTTCCTCTCATAATAATTATTGGTTGCCACAGGAGCAATTTTAACAATATAGTTATCACCAAGAATATCACTATCGCCAAACAAAGTCAGTAGTAGAAACATAATCTCAACAAAAGCAGTATCCTCCTTTATGGCATGGCTAGGAAAACTCAAGAATACAACATAAATATGAGGACAATCACAGGTAGAACATAATCAGTACTACCTCCATTCCATATTAGTTGCCCTGAATTAGGGCAACTAAACCATTAACAACTAATATGGAACAGAGGGAGTAGCATTTTTTTATAGCAAGATCATCAAGCACTCGATATGCAATACTTATAGCCAGTTCCTTCATGTGGAATATAATATTTACACATTTAGACTAGGTTTGTATTGCCTCAACAATTTCATCAAGAGCATAGCTATCATATTCATAGCAATATCATAAAGCATACAATTATCACTAGTGATAGTATTTTCCTCAAAGCTAAAATTCTCACAAATATTAGTAGTGCCCAAAGTAAGTTCATAAGCATCCTCATTCAAAGTACTTCCTCCGTCCTGAAAAGGATTTTGCAAATTTGTTTAAATTCGGATGTATCTATATACTAAATGGTGCCTAGATACATTCAAATTTGGCAAATCTACGACATCCTTTTTAGGACGGAGGGAGTAGTAGTAAGCAACAATAGTATTAGTTCCCATTCATCTATCATAGGACTCTCCATGGAAATTCTCTATCAAATACATCATGAAAGTCCATCTTCACTAAAGTAGTAGGCAGGTGAATTATCACAAATCTGCGTATAAAAGTGCGGGTCATTCTTCGTCAGCTTCACATGTTCGAACAATCAATGTCAGCCTTTCACAGGTAGTTTGATTTGACTGCCCCTCCAGGCAATTAATACCTAACTTTCAGTTAGCTGTTTGGCAACATGATCCGCTAGAACTTTATACAATAGGATGGACCTGGTATCCTTTCTTTTGTCTACTAAACATCAAGCCATCAGCGATAAAACCCGAAGGCACAATGGCACAGCTCCTTCTGCTGTACAAAACAACTGGATATCCTCATTGGCTCTTTAGTTGAACTCGTGTCCTCGAAGAACGGTCCAGAACCAACTCCCTTTCATTCCAATCCAAACCTGACAGCAGCTTGTGAGGTACTGCAAGATGTTGACAACAATATTTACTCAAAGGTTGCAACAGAGAGAACTCGTAAACCTGTACCCCCTGATTTTTCTCCGAAGGATGCTCATCTTCTAGAAACTACGTTTAAGTTGGAATGTCGATAAAGAATAGCAACAAAGTACAGAAGAGTACCTTCTGGATGGCAACAACATGTTTACATAACCTTATGCACCATATCTCTTCAACACTTTGCTTAGTGCTGGCATCACATTATATGCTTGATATGACCTTCTCAGTTCAATAATTGAGCCCACCTGAATGATCATTATAGTATAAACCAAAATTAGTATCCAACACCCATTAGTAAATGAAAGCACAATTCTACAATCTAATGTAGCAGTTCATAATCAGAAGCTCAACAACACATAATTTTGCAAGGCTTAGCTTGACCAAACGCAATGTTTGAAGGTTATGACATTGTTAGGTCTAACAGACTATATGGCTTCAACACCTGTCAGCTATAAACCCATTTTTTGTGAGTTTCCTATATTATTTAGAAACTAATCATTCTATACTATTCGCTACCAAAATCTCTTCATGGTTTTCTTTCAATGTTAGCTGGGTGTTAGTGAGATCCGTCAAGTAGGTGAAGTGACCATTTTACCCTGGTTTAGCAGTGCTAATGATATGTGCACATGCCACATATGCAGTGCTAGTGCTACTGATGCTATGGGTACTTTACAGGGGTGCAGCCTCTCGTTGCAGGTAGCTGCAAGAGCACCGAACCAGACAAAGCCAGTTCATGTATTTACCACTTAATGGAAGCACACCAACAGCGCACTAATGGAGGTGGGAAATAGTGAAGTTTTGGAAGCGAATGGTACAGAATGAATTGGGGGGCCTTTCAGCAGTATATGATTGTTAGTTGTTCAGTAGCATATAAGCAATTATCTCATTTCAGAAAATAAGCTAGGATACAGCAGAAGTGTTTCAATTGCTACAAGATGAAAAGTTGATAAACCGTTGATGAATAGAATTAGGCTCATTTGCCAAAACACCTCAACCATTTAAATATTGTTATTTATAACTTTAGGAGAGACGAACATGAAAAAGATCCCTTTCAAAAGCTCCAAAGGCAGCAAAACAAACAGCAAAATCAGTCAGTGATCTTCATTTCTAGAGTTATATAGAATAACACACAAATATACCATCATTAGGGTGGTAAAAAAAGCTGAAATCACTTGAGCTACTTTGGTTTCTTTTATAACTGGAAGTCCTTCACAATTTAGAGACAGGTACCTATATCTAAACGATCAATGTTAGTATACAGTATACACAATAGCTGATGAAATCAGTATAAAGTTGGAATTCCACAACTATATTTTATATCAAATCATAATGAAGAATATACTTGAGATGCACTCACAATAATCAAGACTGATGTGAACCCTATGGAAAACCCCTCATTTATTTGTCTAAGATATCTGTCAAGTAATAACGAGGAAGTTGCCAGCAAGCTCAGCAGTAGACCTCCTGAAATAGAACAGAGATATAAAACTGAATGACAAATGTGCAGGAGGTAAAATAAAAGAAATTTTTCACCATTTGAACCTACCCCAGAAACGTGTCGATGTTTGTATCTTTGTGAGATAATCTACTGTTGCTCTTCCAGGCTTTATCTTTGGTACTCTGGCACTCATTTTATTTAGGTAATCAGATATCTCTTTCGGTAAGTTGGCCTGCAGAGTATAGTTTGTAGATTAAGATATATTTCGGTAGCGCATGTACAAATAGAAGTGTGACTCGGAAGTAAGAATCTAAAAAAGCATAATGTGTTCCACGAAAATGTTAAGAACACACATCCCACTGTCAAATTATAAGAGAAGATCATAAGTTGATGTCCTGTTTGTGAAAAATTATAAAAGCAATGTCCTACACGTTACCTAATGTGGTAGCACTTGGTTCAGTAATTAGATTATATACAACTACAATAGTACTAAACACCATGGTGACAAGATAATAAAGGTATACTATGCTTATCATGAGAGAAAAAATGCACTATAGTCAATCCTTGCAGGCACTAAACATTTTGAAGAGGGTAGGCCTACTTTCATGGTGCATGCAGAGCAGGCAAATCTAAATGTTTAGCATACATTGAACTATATAAAGGCCTTTATAGCAGCCAAACGAAAAAGAATTCTTGCTGTGTGACTGACTCAATAGGGTGCACATTGACTTCCTCAAAAAGCTATATAGACAGAAACATGAGACCTGTTGCGGGTGACGGAGATAAATAGTTCTACATTTTGGTTTAGAAGTCCATACCAATACAATAGTTTGATCAGGATACAGTATTATATCGTACTTCCTCCATTCCAAAATAATCGCAGATTTGTCTACATACGCATGTATGTACACACTAAAAATCTGCCACACTTATTTCCGAACAGAGGGAGTTTAATGTTAGTTGCTTAGTTCCTTCCATCATTTGAAAGTTCAAGCCAGTAGTGACAAAACCTTTCCCATACAAACAGAATATGATAATTTTAGGACAGACTGTTTAAAAATGGCGTACCCAGTGCCAAAAGCTCCCACACATTGTGGGATATGGGGAAGAAAATTTCTAGGCAGCTTTTCCCTTGCTTTTATGCAAAGAGGCTGATTAGAACCCAGGACCTTCAGCACAGACTCTTTAGTTACGTGTTTTTCTACAATACATAGTTCACATGAATGTACATTAAAACCTAAAAGGCCACTTTCTGCAGTTGCACTTCAAGGTAGGGTGGTCGCTCGTAACTGCTTACAGATATTCAAAATGTTTGTTAAAACGGAGTTATGAAGATGAAAGCAAACTTACAATGTCAAAAATGTTGAAGACGAAGACGAAAAACGCATAGGTCAAATAATAAACCCAAGGACTACCACCAATTGAAGTCCTTGGATTCAAAATTTCCTTCAAGTTCTCCCAAAATGGCGAACCAAAAATGCTGAAGAAATTCCACATCAGAATGGTCAGAAAAGCAAACACACACGCACACACAAATACATAAACAATGGATTACCTGGCCATAATACTTGGAAAAGCGAGTAGGTATGAGGTTGTGAGCAAAGGCTGCATCCCTGTTGGGTTTATATTGAAGGGGATATATGGCTCAACCTCTGTAACTGGGGAGTTTTCATTCCTACAAAGATGGATGAAATAGAGAGTAAACTGTAATGTTTCTAAAAATGTAAACCTATTAACCTAATAACAGGAAATTTTAACCTAATATCAAGAAATTTTGGATTAGATGAAATGGTGATGGTAACTAGCAAGTAATATCTGTTGGGTCAAAATGCATCCAGTCATCTCATCATGACATACCAGGATGGAGCTAAAGTGTTGGTAGAAGAGTATCACAAAAATGTTTAGAAGCTAAAAGACTAAAAACACACGAAAGAAGCAAAGTGTGGTTTTCTGAGTGATGTGAAATATATTTCACTAAGAAAAATGCTTGTATGGGAAGTAGTTTTCCTGCTTCAGTAAATAACCTACAGCGAACAAAAATAGTTTGGCCCCTGGCAAAACATTTCTTTGACTGGTACCATGGTACAGTAGAGACCAACTCAGGAATTCTTGGAGCCTAGCCAAATACATGATGAAAGGTGACGGTATAAAAGGTATTCATGAGCTAAATGCCATGTATTCTACAACATGAGCACATCACAACATGTTAAGTAATGCAACCCTTTTTGAAGAGATACAATGTTAAGCAAATCATAAGAATTAGGAGTTAACCATTTCCATTTTGCGCAGGTAACGTCCTAGTGTGACATGATAATTTTTGCAAGGTTGGAAGAAGAGTAACGATAAATTTCCTCAGAAATATAACGTCAAGGAACATAAAGAAGAACTAACAGGGAACCATTTTGCGGATGTGTTTTAGAGTTAAAATGACAGTTTTTTATAATGATTGAGGAAGAAAAAATATAAAGCCATCCCTGCAAATAACAACATGCAAAATTATGTTGCAACAAAAAAAAATGCAAAATCAAACTATATTATTACCTTGCACCAGAAGCCAATTTAAATCCATAGTACTGAAGTTTTATCTTCCTAGACCCTTCAGTCACCAGCACTGCCCCCATGGTAAGCATCATAAAAATTCCAGCTATTCCCAAGATGTAGGGCCAACACATGCGCACATTTCCTGCTCCGAAAGGCAAGTTGAAATAAGATAATATAATATGAAGTAGAACTGTCACACTATCAGTTGCCTGCATATTATACAGTATAAAACTCTGAAAATTTAAGGTGTTTTTGTTATCGAAAGAACAGAAGAGTAGGGAATATATCAAGTAACGTGGTCAAACGAAAAGTAGTAAGCAGGGAGTGTGTAGGGCAGCCTTATGGCGATGGTCGTTGAACATGTTGGAAGTATATGTGGATTTGCCCAGCCTTCTCCACCAGTCCGGACTTTTGGTTTTACTGGTTGGTGAATGAAACTTAATATGGTATCATTGCAGAGGTCATGGGTTCAAATCTCAGCTTTCGCAAAAAATTGCTTTCCTTCTTTCTATCCACGTTTAGGCCTTATTAGCCCCACACTTGAGAGGGGTGTTGAAGTATATGTGGATTGTCCAACCATCATCAGTTTGGACTTCTGGTTTACTGGTTGGTGCATGAAACTTGATACTCCCTCCGATCCAAATTAATTGTCAAAGATTTAGGCAAAATGTTGCCTAAAATCTGTATAGATTCAATGAACCTTCGACAACTAATTTGGATCAGAGGTAGTAGTATACTTTGCGAGTATTGACACGGCAATGTTTTTAAAATAGGTTTGGACGCCTCGATGGAGCGCGACCTACACATATCTTTAGCTTGGGCCTTAAGCCAATTGGAGATTAGATCTAACATTTGTTACTTAGATTGGATTATAAGGCACAAATATGAGGATTAACTCTTATATCTTGCCCCAGGGGTGAGAGCCCTTCCCCTACCTCCCTAAACCTTAGTACACAACACAAAGGCTGTTTGATCCATCTAACAAAGTTAAATAGTAATATATTCTACTATACATAAACTGTCGCCAGTGTTAGACTGAAGGACTTTGCGTCGTAAACACGATACTGACATAAAACATATCAAGATCAAATTGGCACTACTGTATTAACTGTTCACAGCCCACATGATGCTGGAGGGAGCTATAATACATAACATTATCTTATGTCCAGCTGTAGGATAGAGCTCCAGGAGATCTGATAGCATGGTTAAAAAAGATAATGACATTGCTAAGATATCACGAAAGAGGCAATATTTCCTTGAACATCAATTGCCAATTTCCACATAAGATTTAACAAGTCTTAAAATCTTAATTAATTGAAACACAACAGAAAAATAACTACAAGGGTATTGTTTTATTCATTCCAATAAACTTGGCAGAATGTGAGGATAAATTGATTTACCAGGGAAGACTAAGATTTAAGAATTTAACCATGACTTTCCGTTAACATGAAAGATAGCCCACAAATAAGCAAGTAAAAATGGCAGGCAAAAGTAAGAAAAGAAAGAAAGGAAGGAAGAAGGATAACAAAATACAGTTCAGATATATATAAATCACCGTTGCTAGATTTAAAGGTTGCATGACAGGGCCGATCAGAAACACTTAGTAACATGACAAGCTAAAGTTAAGAGAGATTACCTGAAAATTGAGTTAGCATCTTGTGTAGTGTATTTGTGTAACCAGTCAATATTCCAACACAAATAATCAAAGATGAGCCATGCCCTGGATGACACAATACACAAGCAGCAGTAAGCATGAAGTGCTAGCTAAGAACAAGAAGATATGCACTACTATTGATGACAACAAACATGGTAAAGTTTTACTTCACCACATAAAAATATTTTGCATACATTATTTTTTTAAACCATGCAGGACAACTGCATGGGTATACATTAGTAAGGAAAGGAGTCTGGTTTACTAAACTGTGCAATTACTCGTTGCACAGTTTAGTAATTAGGGGATGAACTAGATAGAATAAAAGACCCAAATTCAAATCACTCTCTTATTTTTCTAAAGAGCAGCAATACCAGCAGTCACATTAGCTAGGACACACACCAGTTAGTAAAAACAAAACAAAGTGGGGAATTTTTTCTGTGAGGAAATAGATGCTACCATACACAGATGAATTACCAAATCAGGAAGCTATTCCACAACATGGTTTGCATTTTTTTCCTTGGAAATAATGTTAGGGACAAACAGCACAAAAAGTAGACCAGTTGTGACGGTTTGAAGAACGACAATTACATGAAACAGCGCCTGCTAGAGTGGATACAAAGTAGATTAGAGAGAGGGATTTGAGAACTGATACCAACTGATTATTCTTACTTCCTCCAACTTGCAGGACTTTTCATACCTACGTAGGAAGATACCTAGCAAGTAATCTATTTGAACATCTACTGGATAACAGATGGCATATCAACACAATCATTTCCCATCTAGAATGTATTTATCTCAAGGATAACAGCCTACGATAAGAACTAGTTTTTGCCAACATACTGTGCCGAACAGCCAGAGGGACTCATAACATGCTGACTGCAGTTCCCAGCTTGACACACCTAAACTGCTGCTGCTGTTGCACATGAAACGTACAGCAGCCCAAACGAATGCATTTATTCAGATAGGTTCAGTTTATTTAGTACAATCAGTATGCAGAATAAAAATACATCATTCAGACAAAATTAACAATCAAACGGTCACAAGTTACGGATATGATGTGTAGACATGCACTATACTAGTACTATGAAACAAAGTGACTCAAAACACTCTTCTTATGAACAACCATTCAAGACTTCAAGTACAACATGAATATGACAAAATGTTTCATAGTACATCACATACACAGAATAGTCAACGCATGGAATAGATAGTGCTAAAAAAAGGTAAGCACCAGACAGGAGTACTACCAAATCCAGATTCCGATATGGTGTCACAGATCCATGTCGTTGACATTGCACCGAGGACAAGCAGAAAGCTTGTTAATATGACATGCTTAACCCTGAGACAGAGGAAAGCAAAATAATAGAGCAACAGGTATAGTAGTAGTAATAATAATAATAATGCATCCCTCCAGTTGACTCAAATTAGGAGGACTAGTAACGTCTAAATAGGCCATGGCATGGCATAAATTAAGTGATAAATTTACGTGTAAACTCTGGTAACAGCAAACAATCGTGATGGTTCTAATCTTAAGGTGCAAAAACCAAAGGATCAGGCATGGTGTAGCCACTGATGGAGCACTTCAGCAAGCTTGCCACATAAGTGCAGAATAGAAGTCAAACTACCAAATCAAATACGCAAAAAGGTAATTTACCTGTAACTTGCTGCATATATGGAATACTGCAGCGAATAGCATGACACAGTACAAGCAGCCACAATTGCAAAACCCAGTGACAGCCACCATCTAAACAGCAAGATGAAGGAGCTCAGACTAGATGAAATGGCTTGCAGAAAAATGGAGCAGTTACCAAAAAACATCAATCTCACTGTTAAAGATAGACAACTAAACACACATATAGCCTTTGATCTTCTCATGCCCGTCTAATCCTTCCTTGCGTATCTTTTCAAGTGATGGCAGAACATGGCAAAGAACCTAAAATAGACACAGTTGTTATTATAATAATGGCGGGGTTATCATTTCTTGGAATAAAACTATCTTGAGCGGAATTATTAAGTATAGTCAAAGGCACTCTATTCAGCTATACTTTCAAGTGACTTTTGTTGTTTGATGGCCATACTTAAGAAGGTACAGCTGGATATTTGTAAGAATTCTGATTTTCTGTAAACATATAACTAGGGTCAAGGAGGCGTTCCAGCCTCCTTCGTCTCCCAAGAGAAGGAATATATCTTATTTGTGTCGCTATCTACACCCAATTTAAAATATATCCTTTTCTTTTCAGAATTTTTACTATTGCTATCACACCGTTGCTTGAGTTTACATGCATGACATCCTGGTCTTGCACCCCCCAACTGTATGACAACAAACTCCATTTTCTTGAGTCACTTACACCTGCACCCCGCCCCCAGCAGCTTCTCCTAGGTCCTAGCCTAATCCTCTTCCCTGATCAAAAACCTCAAACGCAGCTTCGCTCTCCAAAATGAGCTAATCTTATGTGCAGCTGTAATGGTCCTTAATAATAAAAGCTTTGACAAAACTTGAGGTTATGTTCACTAGGGAGAAATAGCCTAATAGACAAAAACCTGAACTTATATTATGTCTGGAATTTCAAGTGTGGATTTGGTTAGTCCATGTCCTGTTGAGGTCAGGTGAATAAAATCCTTTCATCGCGATCATTTTAGTTCTGATAATCGACTATTTTGCAGCTAAATAACATATGTAACAAATTGTGTATGACTGAGGTTAATAGGATCTAAATCTAACTGAACCCAAAATATGTCAGGTTCTAAAGCAAATACAATAAAACCAGCTATAACAATACAGTAAACTCAAGCAACGGTGTAACAGAAACAATGAGAATCATTGATAAATCAAAAAAGAAAAGGAGAAGGGTGAGATTTTCGGCTGTGGCAAGTGGCACGAGCAAGATACTCCAATAGAATATATACAATCAAGTATTGCCATTGGAAAACAGAAGTACATGACAGTACAAATGAAAAGAACACCGAACCTGCATTACGATAGATGCTGATATCTGGTGACTGATTCCCAGCTGGAAGAATGACAGCTTCAGTTCAGAAGCAAAATCAACGAGGTCGTCTACATAGATGAAGGCGCGTTGCAAATTACAATATGTAATAAGTTCGCAGAAATTGCATAGCATGCCTGCACGCTTCCTTACATGAATATCACAAGTAGCAGTCTAGCACGAACGAGTAATCTGGAGGACGAACCTGCAGGGAGCGGGGCGAAGCTGAGATAGGAGTCGGGGATGAGGCGGCGGTCGAACCCCGGGAGCGGGACGAAGTAGCCGACGCGGCTGAGCACGATGAGCACGGCCGTGACGGCCAGCCGGCGGCGTATCTCGCTGCGGAAGAACGCCTCCGCCGCGCCCTCCACCACGGCCCCCAGCCGCGCCAGGTCCAGGAACCTGTTCCGGTACCCGGGCACCTTTCCTCCCTCCGCGCTGCCGTCACGCGCCGGCTGGGCAGGGGAAGTAGCAGACGAAGAGGCCCTAGGGGCGAGGAGGAGGAGGCGGCGAGGCGGGGGGAGCGGGCGCTTGGGCGTGCGGACAAAGAGGAGGTGGCACTGGTGGGCGCGAAGGGACGGATGCTTGGGGCTGAGGCGAAGGGGCGGGAGGGGGAGCGCCAACTGGAGCGAGAGCGGGAGCACGACGGAGGAGGACATGGCGAAGGTGGCCGACGAACGGAGGAGTCGCGGCCGGCCGCCTCCGTGTCGTCGGGCGGCCGCAGTTCGCTGGGACGGGAGGTTTGCTGGCTTGGCAAACAGAAACTAGTACAGTTTTTTTTTTTTTTTGAAAGCCAACAAACAGAAACTAGTAGGAGTACATAAATCCTACTACCGGGCTTGGCATTCGAGATTTAGCTGCTACTAGCACAATACTGCCAACGAATTCCCATCAAATTCAACCGACGTCAATATTGATTTAGAAAGAGGGCGACTAATGTTAAAGATGAATGGATCTTCCTCCCTCTCAGCCTCTCATACTCACCATCATGGTTCTCCACCCCGAACTAAGAGGCTCACCTTTCATCAGTTTGACACATTATAATTCCCATAGTGATAGGATACACAGTTACTTATTCATGTTCATCTAGATGAACGTTGCAAGCTACCTGATAAATGAAATAATGTGATTAATCTAGGAACACAACTTAGACCTTATCTAATAGGTATATATAAAGAAACAATTAATGCCTAGCAATAGTGCAATACCAATAAATCTATTTTTTTATCTCTTTAGCAATTAGCTAACCCACTCGATCTAATCTTTCTACCTAAAATAAAATGCAAAAGAGCAGCACAGTGCCACAACCCCTTCCTTATATCGATGAAAGAAAATTTATATTGAATTGAATATATAAAAGTACACCTCTTTTCATGTAAAAGGTGCCCGAAATCGAATGGTAGACAACATAAACTTCTACACTCACAGTAAATCACCCCTCGATCATCAATTCATGCACTAATATGCTCCGTGTCCTTTTAATCCTGCACACCATGCAAAGTTAACCTTTTTTTTAAGGAAACCATGCAAAGTTAATCATCACCCCTCTTCCAATTCATGCACCAATGTGCGCCCACAATCAGGCAATCAGCACTTCCCTTATTAGCTCATCCCACGTTTATATAGATCAATTAGGCAACATATCTTTCCTTTCTTAAACCAAACAACGGTGTGGCTACTTGTTGATTTCCAAGTCATGTTGCTAATACTTCAGGTAAACTCGAACGTTTATAAATTGGTAGAGCTTAGTTTAAGGGAGCAGTGTGGGACTAAAAACTATGAGCCACATTTTGTTTTAAGCAACGGGGCCTTTTTTTGATGGCGCACCGGGCTTGAACGTGCATGCGGCCAGCCCATGGACCGGATAACTCCTACTTGGCATGTAACTGGCTCAGCTCTCCACCTCTCGTGTCTCCCAATTCTAAAGAAAAATATTTCTCCACCCAAGATCTCTGGGTCTAGGCGAAGCCGGGCCAACGGGTTTGGAGCCCGAGGATGCCCATGATTGGAGACTTTTTTTTTCGGTCGATATATACTCAACCGGTACGTCTCAGCGGTGAAAAAACAAGGTAATACGTAGTTTAGTGGGAGGGTAAATCTGTCTAAAAAAATGTTGGCTACTTGGCATGTAACTGGCTCAGCTCTCCACCTCTCGTGTCTCCCAATTCTAAAGAAAAATATTTCTCCACCCAAGATCTCTGGGTCTAGGCGAAGCCGGGCCAACGGGTTTGGAGCCCGAGGATGCCCATGATTGGAGACTTTTTTTTTTCGGTCGATATATACTCAACCGGTACGTCTCAGCGGTGGAAAAACAAGGTAATACGTGGTTTAGTGGGAGGGTAAATCTGTCTAAAAAAATGTTGGACCGAGAGAAACACTTCGTGCTTTATTATTAGGTATAGATGAGGATGCAGGCGGATGTCCACTAAAGGGTCTAGTTTACCAATAAAGTTTTTTTTTTAAATTAAAATATTATGAACCAAAGTATTTCAGTGTACAGGGGAGGAATGTTGCAGTTCCTTCATACTTTAGTATTTCTTAGTTTTGGCAAAAATTACAATATGTTTGGGTAGTTCTATTTTGCAAGGGGAAAGAGAGAGTGTTTTTCTCTGTTTTGCAGGAAATAAGTGGTCGGATCGTAGTTTTCAAAATGTCGAAAAAACAGTAGCTTTTGCCATACTTCGGTTTTCAAAACCACTGTATTTCTTGGAGCCAAACTCTTTAAAGTATTCGACACTTTATTATTTCTAAAAACTGAGGCCTAGTTTGGTAATAAAGTTTTTTTTAAACTGAAGTATTTCAATATAGCAAAGCAATACTTTATTTTTTTATCTTTTCTCAATTTTAGAAAAAAGAGGATAGTTCAAAAAATACTTCAAAAAAATCATAGTTTTGGAGGATACTTCAGTTTTAAAACCATATTATTTTTTGGATCCAAACACCTCAAAATATTTAATACTTTAGCTTTTTCAAAAACCAAAATATTCTCTTAATACTTTAAAAATACTTTGATACCAAATGGGGCTGAAGTATTTTCGAATTACTTCAAAAAAAATAGAGCTACCAAATGGGGCCTAAGTCGACAAATCATGTCCGCTATGTCTAACCTAGGGGAGCTAGACCAATCTATTGAAATAATTTGTTTCAGAATATTTGCATGCACTGAATTTTAGTGGACAGTCCGCCAGACTAGCGGCTGGCATCTCATTGAGCATGTGTCTGTCTTGGTTTAGAAAATATCAATTAGGGATAATAAGTTATGGAAACAGATCATTGATTTTAAATATAATCTTGAAAAATGTACTTTTTCTTATTCTGAAATTGGTGCCTCACCTTTTTGGAAAGGAGGTTTGTAGGAAGCTAGAGCTAGAAAAATGGGATATCAATGAAAAGTTGGTAATGGGAAGAAAGTAAAATTTTGGGAGGATCTGTGGTTTGGGTCCTATAGCTTTGTTGTGCAGTTCTGGAATGTGTATGTTATTGCAAATGAGCAGAATTGTTGTATTAATGAGGTGTGGGATGGTGTGGATCTTAAGTTAACCTTTAGAAGGTGTTTTGATCATAAACTATTTTTTTTTTGGAAATGGAGGATGTCCTCGGGTCTCTGCATCAAAGAGATGACCATAAACTGATGTTGCAATGGTATGAGCTCCTGAAGATTGTACAATCTATGAAGATTAGTGTTGAGGAGGATACAATGCTATGAAAACTAGAGAGTAATGGGGTGTACAGTGTGAAGTCCTTCTATGCGGTTATTAATTTTAGAAGGGTTTTACTTGTTCATGTTCATGAGGTGTGGGATATTAAAGTTCCACCAAAAAATTAGTTCTTTATGTGGCTTGTTACTCATAATAAGGTCCTCACTAGAGATAATCTTATTAAAAGGCAAAGTGTGGATGACCTGACCTGTGTTTTCTGTAGTGAGCTAGAAATAAGTATGCACCCCTTCTTTGAATGTGTGGTGGCTAAAGTTATGTGGGTGTAAGTAGGAAAAATATCTGGGTTGGGTGTCTCCTCTATTAATTTTAAAACCATTGCTAATTTGTGGCATGGTAAAAAATGTAAATGTTTTACGTGTTGTAGTTATATGGTCTATTTGGCTAGGGAGAAATGATATTTGCTTCAATCGTTCTCCTTGGTCTGGTTTGCAGGAGATGTGGAGGAAAACTACTTACAGTCTTGCATAATGGGGCATTTTGCTCGTAGAAGGTTTGAAAGGGAGGTTGAACACATTAGTGCTCGCCCTGGTGGCCTTGCAGCGTGCTCCACATTTGCCGTTGTGGCTGGAGCTTGGTGAGGCCCAAGAAGAAAGCCAAAACTCAATCAAAGATTGAGCTGCTGAGCATGAGGCGCATAGATAGGGAGCACTAGAGAATCTCATCAATGGATATGTTACGTACTTTGTAAGCCAATTCTCTCATGTTGGTGGGAGATGACGAGAAGTTCAAGGTGGTGCCAAAATGAAAGAAAGTATCTTATATGTCAGTTGCCCGGTGCGGGAGAAACAAAGTTTTTATGGGTCGTCCATTGTTGAGTACCTAGTCTGACATCTTTTGTGTGTGTTAGATGGATTCTTTCTAGCTAGTTGAGTTTTGTCAAGGGTGGCGTTTGGGATATGTGTGTGGTGTCTTTCCCGAGTGCTGTAAAATTGGCAGTTGACTTTGGTGGTTTAAGTAATGGAAACTGGGGTAAAACACTTTTCCTACTAGCTTTGGGTCTCTCTCTTTTTACATGAGTCTTTTTTTTTCATATATTAGTACTTGAAGTATATAAAATTATGAAAATCAACTTTTGCTTAGACAAAATAATAGTGAATATCTCGTTACAGAGATAATTGCTCCCTCCATTCCAAACTACTCTGCACATTAGATTTGGTAAAAGTCAGACTGTCGGTGGCGGCGAGGCCCTTCTTCTCCCCCTGGTTCGCCAGATCTAGGCGCAGGCCAAGATCGACGACCGGCGGCGGCGCGCGTGCGGCGGGCGCGCCGGCGTCCGGCTAGGTGGCGCGACTCGGCGTGGTGGCGTCACCCTGTTGTGGCGAGGAGGGCTGCGTGGAGCGGTGGTTTCGTGCTCGTGGTCGGCGGCTGCTGGACCGGGGCGGCAAGGGCCGTGGACGGCGTTGGACGGGATCTGGGGGAAGCGGCGGACGTGGTGCTGCAAGATGGAGGCGATGGCGCGCCCTTAGTGGCGGTGCTAAGCCTACGTGCTCATCGGCACCGATGGTCGGCTTGCTCGATCCGTTCTTCGAAAGCTGGCCGACGGTGTGGGGATCGTTGTGTCAGATCTAATAAAGGAGGTGGTCCTTTGGTTTCTTTCGCACGAAGACGAAGATCTGCTTGATGTCTGCCCTTGTTGATCTGGTCTGGAGAGGCGGGTTCCGGAAGGCTCCGTCAACGAACTCACATGGGCGTATCATGCCTGGAGATTGCTGGATCGGAAGGTATTCGATCGTGCGAACCTTGTTTTTCTGGCCGTTTGGTTTTAGCGGGAGCGTTGCGAAGCTCTGTTGTTTGTTCCCACCAAGTGCCATTCTTAGAGCCATGGTGAAGTCAGAAACGGAGAATGTCAGGAAAGCGGAAATATGAGGGTAGCGATGGTGATTTTTGTTCTTGTGGTGACGAAGAACTGGCTGCGTGATCTGGGACTCGTTGCAGCGACTGTTGATGCAGGAAGACAACACAGGGAGAGTTTCCAGTCTTACCTTGCAGGGTGAAAATCCAAGGTCTGGTCTTAACTAGTTGTGTTTGGCAATGACCTTGTTGAAGGCATTATTTTGTGAGCGAGGACTTTCTCCAGGGTGAAAACCTATGATCTTTGATCGGGCAACGACGGCGCTTGGGCATTGTTTCCTTCTTGAAGGCGTTGTTATTGGAGTGGAGGACTACTGGTGTTGTTCTGATGGTGTCAGTGTCGTTGCTTTGAGGATTAGTTCTCTGTAGCGGGACTTTTTTTTGTAATTCTTCTTTCTTTTTTTCTGAGCTGTGTGCATCCGTAGGACCGCTAGGGCATGCATTGTTGCAGAGGCTGGGTGTAATTGGTATCGCTGTGATATTAATATATACTCTTTTCCAAAAAAATAGTATAAAATGAATATACAATATTAATACATAATATGAAAGTATATCTCAATAGATTTCTAACAATATTAGTTTGATATTGTATATGTTTGAAGATTTTTGTATATAGTGAGGCAAACTCTGCAAAGTTTAACTTTGACTAAACGTAATATGCGGAGTAATAAACCAGGGGAGTATATGAGAATAGAAACATATACACTATGGAATAATCATATAAATGTACTTCCACATTGTTCAATATCGCCTTCCTATTACACTTTAGACGGAGGGAAAAAACGACGAAATGTCCTTAAAAGAACAAGAAAAGAAATACATGAGAAGGAAAAGATGTCCCATAAATAGCGACGATAGCCAAGACCTAACAAAAGGAAACATATCTGAGGCACGAGAAATGGATGCTGAAGCACAAAACAATCATAATAGAAGTATCAAATAGTTTTGGACACTAAAGTGGTTGTTGTGTATTCAGTGTCTATTCCTTGATGATGGTGATAAATGTGATGCCACTGCCAACAATGATGAGGTCTAACAACGCAGGATGCCAACCCCCCCCCCCCCCCCCGAGCGGCAGGGTCTTCGTACTTGTTTTTGTTATGCTGACATCACGGGTCGCCACAACAGTGAAAAAACTCAGGGTAGACGTGGTCTTCCATCAAGACGCCCATGACCACCTATTGGGAAACATTCTACGCAAAATAAAAAAATCTATCGCGCATGAAAATATGGGCACTAACGAGTTGCAAGCAACGAGATCATATGCTTGACGAACACATCACTGCGATGGAGTTGAGGATGATGTTGATCACTATCTTCTACCCATCAACTAGGTTATACCTCCCAGACGCGAGAGTTATCTCCTCGTGAAGATTTGCATGATCGAGGCCACGTCTTAGTGGCGGCGGCATGTAGCTAGGGCAGGGTGACTTGGGTCTTAGGGTGTCCCTCCTGTTTCCCCTCTCCTCCTTATATAGGAGGACAAGAGGGGCAACCTATGGCCTAGGGGGAGTCCTACCTCCTCCCCAATCTGGCCAAAGGGGGAGTTTGAAACCAACTAGGTTTCCTCCCCCTTGCCAAGTCAGCTAGAGGGGTTTGTTGATACGTCGTGAATATATCTATAATTTTTGATGCTCCATTCTTGTTTTATATCATTTGTCTTATGTTTTGTCTATACTTTGAGGTATTTTTATACACTTTCTGGAACTAACTTATTGACAAGATGCCACAGTTCTAGTTGCCTGTTTTCTGCTATTTTTGGTTTCAGAAAAGCTAAAAAATGAATATTCTCGGAATTGGACGGGACAAAAGCCAATCTTCATATTTTCCCGGAACGATACAAAAAATCGAAGCAGAGACGGAGTAGGGAACCAGGGTGTGCACACCCTAGGGTGGTGCGGGCCCACCCTGGTCGTGCCGCCAGGGGTGTGGGGCCCCTGGGCCTCCACCGACCTTGCCTCCTTCGCCTATAAGAAGCCCCCGACTCAAAAACCCTAAAGAATCCATCATACATCCACGAAAAGTTCCGCAGCGCCGCCACCACCAAAGGGGAGATTCAGGGGATAGAAGTATCTGTTCCGGCACCCTGCCGGGACGGGGAAGTGCCCCCGGATTCATATCCACCACCATTTCCATCACTATTGTTGTTTCCCATGATGAGGAGGGAGTAGTTCCTCCTCGAGGCTAAGGGCTCTACCGGTAGCTATGTGTTCATCTCTCTCTATGCATGATCATATTGTGGTCGTGAGCTTTGTAATCAAGTAGATCTACCTTGCTACTCAAGTGCTTTAATAGATCTCCGGCTCTCCCCATGTGTGTGAAAGTGACAGCGTGCACACCGTGGTGGCACTTAGGCTAGAGTCTACATAAATACTTAAGTGCTTTAATAGATCTCCGGCTCTCCCCACGTGTGTGAAAGTGATAACGTGCACGCCGTGGTGGCACTTAGGCTAGAGTTCATAAATCTTATCATGAGTATATTTTGAGTTGGTTGTGTCTATAGAATTGTGGTGTTTGTTGGAACCATCTAGCGCTCAAGGTGATAGTGTGGGATTATCTAGATGGGGACGGCGGACTTTGAGGTGTGCTGCTATAGCCCTACCATGGATTAGAGTGTCCAACCGGAGAGTAGTTCGGGGTAGTATCATGAAGAGAATATATTTATTAAGAGTGTTCACTAGTGAAAGTATGATCCCTAGGCCTTATTTCTAAGCATTGAAACATCATTTGCATCTAGATATGTTGCATGTTTTCTTGCTTCCATCTTTTTGCCTTTAGTCTTTTCCTCCCCGTCAAGCTCTTTTCTGGCACCGCCGTATTATATCCATACCACTTGTATTTCACTATCTCTTCGCCGAACTAGTGCACCTATACACCTGACAAGTGTATTGGGTGTGTTGGGGACACAAGAGACTTCTTGTATCTTGATTGCAGGGTTGCTTGAGAGGGATACCTTTGACCACTTCCTCCCTGAGTTCGATAAAACTTGGGTAATCCACTTAAGGGAAACTTGCCGCTGTTCTACAAACCTCTGCACTTGGAGGCCCAACAACTATCTACAACAATAGAAGTGCGTAGACATCATCTGCCTTGCCCCCCCCATGCCAATGTGGCACACACTAAAGTGGAACCTTCTAGGTATTTCCAAAGTATTCTAGAATGTGACCCTTACAGAACCGTCCTTGAACTTTCGCAATTTTCCCATACCTTCCACCATATGTCCAGGACCATTCTGAACACTCCTGAGACCATTCAATACCTCTCAAAACCATTTCGAGATCATTTGAGACACTATAAACCCTTCTCTCTTATCTTCACATAGAACTAGCATTTATAAATGTCACTAGGTCTTTAAGTGTGTGACCCTATAGTTTTGGGCGTATGTGGACATGTCGGGAACACCTTCCGACAATAGTCAATAGTGAGCTTTTGATAGCCATAACTTTTTCGTATACTCATGAAGATCTTTATCATGTGAATCTCATGTATTATGTGTGTTAACATTTTCATATTGATCCACAATATTTTACATAACTCCAGGCAAAACTGTTATGTTATCCCCGTTACCCAACCTGTATTATTTACTTGTCTTGTGTCACCGATGTCCTTGTGACTATATATTTTAATCACCATGTCTGGAAATACGATGATAGACATTGTAACATTGATAGTGCCCAGATGGTATTTATCCATTGCCGGAGGAGAAATTCTCAATCTTCACACATCTAGATCACTAGCAAACTTTGTACTATACATGAATTTCCACTTTTATAGTTACGCAATTACATAATAATGTTTGGTGTCATCATGCAAACCATCTGGTATCCATGTCTATGATATTCTCATGGTCGAAGGAAACTAGTAAACGATAATACTTATATCATTGAGAAAATACCAACAACATATTGGTGAATTCTCTCATGGTATATCAACAGAGTCTATCCAATAACATTATTCACCTAACAAAATTTATTCCTAAATACTATTGGCAACCTCGTAACACTTTACTTATGTCCATAGTCAGAAAATTATGACTACCAATAATATATAAGCTAGTCTTAGAGGCAAGATTGTATCATTTAGTGTTTATTATTCCACTTGTTATTAGGTTTTCCTCTAAATCTCACATTCAGAAGTTAATACAATTACGTGATAAAAAATAAACTTAATCATAATAAAAAATATAAATAACAGATTTATTATTGCCTCTAAGTCATATTCCCAGCATGATCATGACGGGCCACCAGTGTGTTGTCTTGACGACGCCTCTAAGGAAGTTGCAGGTTGTTGTTAGGATCCTAAAAATGTCATCGCCCTTACAAGTGTGTCCTTTTTATAGAACAAGATAAAAGTAATGATTTTTTATGTTTTCTATGTCTCGCCAAAATAATTTACTATCCTCTTAGTGATCTCAACTGACAACCTCGTTAATGCCAATGGTCTTCAAGAACTAGTGGTATGAATGTGTGTTCTTTAATTTATAGCTATAATGCTTAGGGAATCCACTATATTTGAAAAAACCACACCATAAACCAAAAAGGTACACCTTGAGTGCTACTCATGATACATAGTGTGAGTTGTCCATAAGCCAAAAAGATTAAAAGCAACCCTTATGGTTATGGGTAGTTCACAAACACTATAATAATACAATATAATACACACAATAGAAAAAGTTTTTCAATAGCAAAAACCGTGACTTGGTATCTCTTGGATGTAGGCCCTAGCTTATGGAAAATTTTAGCTATATACATATATATGTTGTGGTGTAACTAGTTGGCTTATGGTATAGTAAGTAGGTCACATCTTAAAGATATCTTTTGCCATATATATATAGGTGATGTCCTAACCCAACCTATAAAATTCACACCATAAAAACACACAAGAGCCAAACACGTTCTATGTTCTCTGGTAATGTTTTAATTTTTGTAATAAGGAAGCAAATTGTGTGGCTGATTTGAGAGAGAGGGAGAGATACGATTCATTTTCGTGTGCTTGGGTAGATGATATGTGAGTTTCATTCTTTCTCTATTTTTTCTAAAAGGATACATGGTAGCACTTTATTGATGAGAAAGGGTTGTTACGTCATGTATTATGAATGGCATAATGAAACTAGGAGGATCGAAATCGCAAGCTAAAAAATCTTTCGATATAGGAACTCTTCGCTAATTGATGTGCGACATGGTTTGCATCCCTTGGACAATATTGTTGGAAGGATATATCAATCATGGTACTAGCCATCAAGAAACATTCTACCATAATGTTGAGTATGGACTCCAAACTTCCATAACACCATTGAAAGATTGATCGAATAAGTTTAGATGAATCTGATTTTACAATCACCAACATGCACCTTAGCTATCCAATAAATTCCAAACCCGTCAAGAGAGATAGACCTTCAGCTATAGATGCACTTAGAACACATTATGATTATGCAATACAACCACCACAACAACTGGACCATCAACACAAAAGGATGCATCTTTGTTCAACTTGTAAGTTGAGACAGAGTTTCAACTGCAGTTGCATTGGTTTTGCGGCTCCAAAAATTCATAGTTAATGCGTTTATAACAAATTCCAAACTATAAGGAAAGGCAACATTGAACACCCTTCACCATCTCAAGCCTCTGCCACTAGATACACCATGAGTCCACTGCCACACTGACTCTTGTAGCTCTAACTGACCATGAACCGATTATTTCCTTTTTGGGTTGTAGATGATGGTTTCTAGCACCACAGACCCTGATCAATCGACCACCACGACTTCTTCAATAACTTAACTAAAGCCATGCTTCATACACACTTTCAGGATCCCTTGCATAAGTAAAAAAGAAGATGTTTAATGTCTTCCATCCATAACTTACACACATAACATTTGGCGGGAACCTTGATATGCCTCGATGCTAAGATTTCCATCCCCGATACCACACCATGGAGGGCATTCCACAAGAAAATTTTCACTTTACTTGGGACTTGGCGCTTCCAAAGTTTGTCCCATATAGGGTTCACTGTCGAAGAACCTTGGTCGTGGCTTCTCCAAATTTTTGTGCCAAATTGGTGCTCCCATTCAACATAAAGAGAAGTGTAGGTCATCCTTTTGTGCCATGCGATAAATGATGGGGTTGCGCACCAAAAACAATATTTTTTCTATGCAAACAACCCTAATGCTAAGATCTATCTATTAGTAATGCAGTAACGAGAGGTGTTTTCACGAACTTACCAAGTTGAAGACCGAAAAGCTTTATCAACGTTCAAGAGAACGTGGGTGACGTAGTCGTACCGATGCCGACCTCAGGGTCGTTCTGAACTCCAACCTCCGGCGGCTCCGACAACTCCAGGCGCCACATATGCAGCACCCTCGAGGGAGTCGCACATGTCCAGTGCTTGATGATGACTCCCGCTCCTCTGATCTAGCAGATACCCGCAAAAGTAGATCTTTTGGATCTGAACCCCGCAACGCGACGGTGCTCTGCGGTGAAGAAGTCCCCCATTCGCATAGTCCAAACTTGGTACCACGGTCTCAAGGGAGAGAGGGGAGGGAGAGAGGCGGCTAGAATCTTTTCCAAAGCCAGGAAGCTTTTTATCTATTTTTTGATTATTTAATTGCCTCTTCTTATATAGGGGGAAGGGGTCCCCAAAACTCATTGGCTAAGCCATGTGGGACTAAACAAAGGAGAGGAGGGGGGGTTGGCCGGCCAGCCAAGGCTCCCATGTGCCCCCCGCGGGTCCCTAGGGCCCAGCCGACCACCTCCTCCCTTTTGGCTTTCCCCTCATGGGCCCTTTCCATAGGGAATTTAACCATTTTAATTACTTTTATTTTGTTAAATAATTAATTAATTCAATATTTAATATCTATTTACATATTATTTAATTCGTGTGGCTATGGAACTCGTTCCATCCCACTTCGGACCTTCTCGGAACCCTTTCGGGTTCTCCCTCTCTTTTCTTTGGTGATTCCGATGATACCAAAACAATCTCCGAGCTTCATCAAACCCTTAAGCGTGTTACTCTACGGTTTGGAAACACTTCAGACATGGTCGAGACCCCTCTCAAACCAATGACCATAAGCGGGACCTGGATGTCCATAATGAACCATGTAAGTTCCACGAAACTTTGTCGTTGAACCATCAAGGATGTGTCCTTGATGGCGCTGCGTAAACGTGGAGCGCTTTGTTGGGAAACCCCAAGAGCAAGGTATGATGCAGCACAACAACAAGTTTTCCGTCAGTAAGAAACCGAGGTTATCGAACTAGTAGGAGGAACGAAATGTCCCAAAGGTGTTGCAAGCAACATGGAAACCTGCACAACACAAACTCAAGACTTTGCCCCAACTAACAGTGATGTTGTCAATCTCACCGGTTACTGTAACAAAGGATTAACTGTATGGTGTGGAAGGTGATGATGGTTTGCAGCAAGTAAACAGTAAAAGTGGAAGATGTATCAATGGTAAAGATTGGACCGGGGTCCATAGTTCACTAGAGGTGTTCTCCTTAGATAAACAAACATGACATGCTGGGTAAACAAATTACAACAGGGCAATTGACAGGACTGAGCAAGGCATAACAATGCAATACTAGACATAAAGATCCTATGAGATTCGATTGGGCAATACAACAAGATACATAAACCGCCATCCAACTGCATCTATGACTAGAAGTCCACCTTTGGGTTATCATCCGAACCCCCTCCAGTATTAAGTTGCAAGCAACAGACAACTGCTTTAAGCAAAGTGTGTAAGGTAAATAATCCACTTGTTCCATGAACAAGAGACCTTTGTTTTCCCCCTAGTGGCAACAGCACATCTACAACCTTAAAGATTTCTGTCACTTCCCTTGATTAAATAGAGGCATGAACCCACTATCGAGCATAAATACCCCCTCTTGGAGTCACTAGCAACTACTTGGCCAAGATAGCTACTAACAACAGAGAGCATGCAAGATCACAAACAACACAAACATGATATAATCAATAAGACAAAACCATTAATCAGTCTGACATAGTAATCTCAATATCCATCGGATCCCCGCAAACAAAACATGCATGATTAGAAATAGATGAGATCTTGATCATGAACGGAGCTCACAAGATCTAGACATGAAAGCACAAGGAGGAGATACAACCATCTAGCTACTACATGGACCCGTAGTCCAAGGTGGAACTACTCACGCTTCATACCGGAGGCTGACATGATGAAGAAGAAGGCCTCCGAGATGATCTCCCCTCCAGTAGGGTGACGGAAGAGCTTCAAATCCCCCCGATCTAGGGACGCTGATGGCGGCGTAGAATATTGATCGGGTGCTTAGGGTTTAGGCATCGGGGGCTTCTTATAGGCGAAGAGGCGAGACAGGGGGGCACCAGGGCGGCTACACCCCCCAGGCGTGGGGTGGTCCCACCCGCGTGGCTAGGGGGTGTGGCCCCTTGGTGAGTCTCCTCCGTCTCGTATTCCGGCTTCGTGTTCTCCATGGTAAAATATTGACTTTGGCTTTTGTCCCGTCCAATTTCGAGAATATTTTTGCCTTTCTGGAACCAAAAACAGAAGAAAATAGGCAACTGGCACTGTGGCAACTTGTTAATAGGTTAGTACCAGAAAACATATGAAAAGCACCTCAAAGTGTGGACAAAGCAAAGCAAAGTAGATACTAAACAAGCATGGAACATCAAAAATTATAAATATGTTTCCGAAGTATCAAGCATCCCCAAGCTTAACTCCTGCTTGTCCTCGAGTAGGTAAGTGATAAAAGAATAATTTTTGAGGTGACATGCACCATCAAAACCAAGATCAAACCATTTCCAAGCATTGAAAGCTGGGATCAAAGAACTCTAAACATGTGCATGAAAGATGGAGTTCTAACAATAAGACAAAGTAACTATGCATGCAACATGAAAGGCTACAAACAAAGATCATGAATAACATGCATTGAAAAACGTTTGTTTGTTTCACATATAGAAAACATGGCATAGTGGCATTCAGCTTGTCCCTCATGGAGTAGCAAATAGATGCATAGGACACCTTCAAAGTTAATAAGAGTGACTAGATACAAATAGCACAAGAACAAGCAATATCAACAATATGCATCAATCAATAAGTTTTGGGACACTGCACATAGAACTAAGAATGACAATTATGCTCTCTTAACTGGTGCCTAAAGGTAGAAGGTGGAGACTCAAAATAATAGTGGAAGAAAGGCCCTTCATAAAGGGAACCAGGGATTCAAGTTTCAAAAAGAGCTTCCAAAAATTATGGTACTTGTTAGCTTTCCGCCCTCATTGCCCCTATCATAAGCATCTTGAAGTGATTAAGGTTAAAGTGAACAAACTATGGAGTATATGCTTGACAAAGTATAAGTTGGCAATCTCATGTCCCTTGAATACGAGGGCCGCACCTCATGCTACTCAACTTTGATCACCTGTAAGTTCTTGTCATAGTAAGTACATGTGTATCATAGAGAACCGCCAACGGGGTACCCCTTGCACATGGTACAGGAGCTTTCCCATAACCAAAATGACAAGGCAAGCAAACAATGAGCATCACAACGATCTTTTTATTTGCTATTTGCATATGTTTTTATTGAGGATGCTTCACAGATTGCTCATTATGGTGATACTGCAAGTTTCCACCATGATTAGGCATGACTTAGGCTAGCGGCCCAGGCATTTATCTAACACAAAATACGTAACTCCATGGAGTTACAAGATCTCTTTTTATTTCACACCGTCAACATCCATAGACAAAAGAGCATGATATCAACTGTGTACAAAGTACAAGTGCAATGTTGAAAATGTTACCCATGAAAACATGGTTCTGCTAATTCCAACGTATAAGTGCAAGCATATACAACATAGATGACGCAATGGTTCAAGTTTATTAGGGGCAAGGAATATAAAGTGTGCCATCAAGTTCGTGAGAGCTTTAATCACTATGTTTTCACATAACAAAATACTTTTAAATTGGAAGATAGCTGAAAATAAGAATATACTTAGAATGGTGTAACACACCATTCATAGGAATTGATAGTGGACACTTTGGAATAACTTGGTTTCTTAGGAGTTGGAAGCACGAGTAGAGCTTACTCATACAAGTGGAGGCTAGCAAATGACTGGGAGCAACCAACTAAGAGAGAAATAATGGCCATAATCATGCAGAGCGACAAAACATTACTAATCAAAGCATAGAGTGGTACTACAAGTCAAGGACTAAATGATCATATAGGCTATGGTGACTTGTTCATAGTCATAACATGGTGTGAGCATGTGCCAAGTCAACCCAAACAAAACATCAAAGAGAAAACCACAATACTATGCTTTTGTATGCTAAAACAACGCATGATTCCTTCAAGGCACACTAAGCAATCCCAATTGTTTGAAACAAGTGATGCTACAGAAATAGTCACTAAGCATAAGGTCAAAACAACACCTAGCGTGACATGCTAAAGTCTAAGTCACAGTCAATGCAAGCTCCTCTTGCACTTTCAAGCAAGAACTTTCTACTCCTTTCCAACACCAATCAACTTATTTGAAACAACACAACGAGAACGGGGGTCCAAACTACTTTATTCAAGCAAACTAAACAAACTAAGCAAAGCAAACGAAAACTAATACACTCCAAGAACAACACAATAGTGCATGAAACAATAAAAACGAAGTGTCTAGAAAGACCTGAGCTTTTTATTGATGAAGAAGGGGGTGCCTTGGGCATCCCCAAGCTTTGACGCTTGTACCTCTTGGATATTTCTTGGGGTGACACCTGGGTGGCATCCCCAAGCTTGAGATTATGTCCATTCTTTATCTCATTATATCATTCTCTCTCCACACGTGAAAATTTCCCTTCATACAAAACTTCACACAATCTTCATTAGCAACATTAGTGTATTCAAAAGATAATAGACCCTTGGCTTTAGCTTTAGAACAACAAAACTTTCACTAAAAACACAAGATACTGTAGAAAATCCTTAAAAAAGCTCAATTTCCCAAAAATAACCCAAAAAAGGAATCAATAAGAAGCAAATGCAAATAATGGCAGAAATCTGTCAAAACAGACCAGTAGGTAGAAACCGATTTTTTCGAAGACCTTCTGTTGCTAAAATCAAAAAGTGTTGAACTAAAGAAAGTTATCTAACATATTGGGGGATTTATTATTTAAATTTCAGCTCAACCCGACTTACAGAGACTCCTCACCAATTTTTATGGTGGAGGATAGAAATCTATTTCGGGACAACAACTCCCCAAATCTTACTTCCCTCTCATTAGAGGTCATTCTTGGCACAAAAATAAAAAAAAGGATAATGAGAGGTCACTAGTGAAGTAATAACTTTCAATACTCAATAAAACTCTTGGGTTATCTCCCAACAAGTACTTTTCTTTAACGCCTTTAAGTTAGGCATGATAGTTTGAGAAGATGCTCACATAATAAATATGAATTGAAGTAAAAATGAGCATCAAGAAGCAAATTCAAAACACATTTAAGTCTAACACACTTCCTATGCATAGGAATCTTGTAAAGAAACAAGTCATGAAAGCATAAAGCAACAAGCATAGGAAAGCAAAACAAGTGCAACTTCAAAATTTTCATCATAAAGAGAGGTGTTTTAGTACCATGAAAACTTCTACAACCATATTTTCCTCTCTCATAATAATTTTCAGTAGCCTCATGAATAAACTCAACAATATAGCTATCACATAAAGCATGATTTTCATGACCTACAAACACATAATTTCTATCAGGCTCAAAAATGGTGGGATTAAAACCTTCACAGGTTTTACCCAAAGTAGATATTTCAAAAGGATCCACAGGAACATAACATTCATCCTCCTTTGGTAAGCATGGGGGACAATAAAATAATGTAAGGGATAAAGAGTTGCTCTCACTAGAAGGTAGGCATGGGTATATAATCCATTCTTCCTCCTTTTGCTCATTACTCTCCTCCTCTTTTTCATCTAATGAGCTTCCAGTTTTAGCAATTTCTTCTTCCATAGGCTCCTGCAAGGCATTAGTCTCTTCCATGTGTGGAAAGCATTTGTTAAAATATTCAAGAATATATCCATTTGCTTCCTTGTAATTATCAAATCAAAATTTAAGTATCTCATAAACCTCATATTCATAAGGTGCATCATCAGTATTTTCAAGCAAACTAGCAAGTTCAAATGCACCCTTGAAAGCAATAAATTCTTCAATTTGTTCCACATCATAAAAGTCATAATTTCCCTTAACATAAGAAGATATGGTAACATTATCATTATACTCACATTGAAAAGGAAGGTGTTTATACCTCCTACAGCAGCAAGATTTATCAAAGCAATAAGTAACATTATAAGTAGAGCACACGTCTCTAAGAATAGTATTCAACTTATCAATTTGTTCCCATAAGTGTTTCCCTTTTTGTGACAAACGGTGTTCCTTATAATAATTCCTTTATTCTTCCGTGAAACCACCTTGCCAATAAGAACTAGTTTCAAAGAAACCATCCATTGATAGAAAGCATGACAAAGCAAGGCAAGAATAGACCAACAACTAGAGTAGGAACTATTTTTTTGTGTTTTTGATAAGAGAAAGCAAACCAAACTAAACTTTTTTTTTGAGTTTTTAATAAAAAGAGGCAAACAAAACCAAGCAAAAGAAACTAAGAAGACCAAAAGCAAAGTAAAGAGAAAGATTGAGGAGGACTCCCCTTGTGAAGACGTCCTCAGCCTCCCCGGCAACGGCGCTAGAAAAGTCTTGATGGCGCTGCGTCAACGTGGAGCGCTTCGTTGGGAAACCCCAAGAGCAAGGTATGATGCAACACAACAGTAAGTTTTCCCTCGGTAAGAAACCGAGGTTATCGAACCAGTAGGAGGAAGGAAACGTCCCAAAGGTGTTGTAAGCAACATGGAAACCTACACAACACAAACTCAAGACTTTGCCCCAACTAATAGTGAGGTTGTCAATCTCACCGGTTTCTGTAACAAAGGATTAACTGTATGGCATGGAAGGTGATGATAGTTTGCAGCAAGTAAACAATAACAGTGGAAGATGTATCGATGGTAAAGATTGGACCGGGCTCCATAGTTCACTAGAGGTTTTCTCCTTAGATAAACAAACATGGCATGCTGGGTAAACAAATTACAACAGGGCAATTGACAGGACTGAGCAAGGCATAACAATGCAATACTAGACATAAAGATCCGATGAGATTCGATTGGGCAATACAACAAGATACATAGACCACCATCCAACTGCATCTATGACTAGAAGTCCACCTTTGGGTTATCATCCGAACCCCCTCCAGTATTAAGTTGCAAGCAACAGACAACTACTTTAAGCAAAATGTGTAAGGTAAACAATCCACTTGTTCCATGAACAAGAGACCATTGTTTTCCCCCTAGTGGCAACAACACATCTACAACCTTAGAGATTTCTGTCACTTCCCTTGATTAAATAGAGGCATGAACCCACTATCGAGCATAAATACCCCCTCTTGGAGTCACTAGCAACTACTTGGCCAAGTTAGCTACTAACAACAAAGAGCATGCAAGATCACAAACAACACAAACATGATGGAATCAATAAGACAAAACCATTAATCAATCTGACATAGTAATCTCAATATCCATCGGATCCCCTCAAATACAACATGCATGATTAGAAATAGATGAGGTCTTGATCATGAACGGAGCTCATAAGATCTAGACATGAAAGCACAAGGAGGAGATACAACCATCTAGCTACTACATGGACCCGTAGTCCAAGGTGGAACTACTCACGCTTCATACCGGAGGCTAGCATGATGAAGAAGAAGGCCTCCAGGATGATCTCCCCTCCAGCAGGGTGCCGGGAAGAGCTTCAGATCCCCCCGATCTAGGGACGATGCTGGCGGCGGCTATAGACGGTTTCGTGGAATATTGATCGGGTTCTTAGGGTTTAGGCATCGGGGGCTTCTTATAGGCGAAGAGGCAAGGCAGGGGGCCACCAGGATGGCTACATCCCCAGGCGTGAGGTGGGCCCACCCGCGTGGCCAGGGGGTGTGGCCCCCTGGTGAGTCTCCTTCTTCTCATATTCCGGCTTCGTGTTCCCCACGGTAAAATATTGACTTTGGATTTTGTCCCGTCCAATTCCGAGAATATTGATTTTCTGCCTTTCTGGAACCAAAAACGGAAGAAAACAGGCTTCCTTTTATCTCACGATACTTACATTGTCCAATATTTGATTAGCGACATCACCATGTCAGGTTCAAACTTGTTACCGACAATTGCTACTTTAATCATTCCAATAAGTGATATCCCCGGGACATGGGCATGGCCTATCGGGTCCCTGTGATTAGTTACCCTAGGCGCATAAAACTTATGGCCCACAAAGGCCCAACAAAGTCCAAGAAGCACCCGATGAATAAAGACTTCCCTTACTTACCAAGGAGTAATCGGGAATCGACATAGAGTTCGCGTTGTAAATATAAACTTGTAACCTCTCTGGCTATGGATCCAGGACCCAACCTCTCATATAAAGGCCGGGAGAACCCGGCGGAGAGGGCACCTTAGTTTTCTAGCAAACCGCCATGAGCTAGATTGCAACTAGCGAACCAGTGACTTTGTAACTGAGCTTTTCCAATAATCAGACTACATCGACTTCCTTGTTTGTCGAATCAGCCGACGAAATTCCTAACACTCTCTTTTCCATAAAACCCTAAGTCCATAACAATGGGCATTGCCGAGGTTACCCCTCGTCACCCCGTGATCTAGTCACATTCTGCGCAACTCATGGATATAACTTATTCGAGTGGGCCAGAGTAATTTCCGTCACACGGATGTACAAATATCGCTCTTGACACATACGCCTCAACTTGCCCCTCTAATGTACCTGCACACACCTTGATGATCACCGTTTTACCGAGTGACGGTTGATGCGAACAAGGCATTCTTGGGTGACAGTGATTAAATATGGTCTCACGGTCTGAGGAACAGGTCACCACGTTTCCTAATTATCGCAACTTGAATTTTGTGACATGATCATGTTACGATGCTTAGATTGGGCATGTTCACCATCTCATTCTCCCAATGAGGTGACTCCATTATCAACTGGCATAGATGTCACATGATCAGGAAACCTTGATTATCTGTTGACCAATGAATCAGTGAATAGAGATTCACTGAGAACTCCTCGTTGTTTACATATCACATGTGTATTGACGTTTTCCTCTCAATACAGTTATAGCATGATATAAAACCTAATTAAAAATTTCATGAAATATGATAATAATACATATTATTATTTGTCTCTAGGACATTTTTCCAACAATAAATTCATCCGTTAAGCCGTTGGCTCAGCTGAGCCATAAGTATCCATTCAACATGAACTTATAAGAAATCTCCCCGAATCAAATTCTTATCCCAATAACAAGTGTGAGGACCAATAATATCATTCACCGTTTGTGATAGAATTTGACCACACCTCATAAGCACCTTCCTTGTCAAGTTGGTAGTAATCCAATGATTCTCCCATGTATATCAACTTTTTTCATGGAGCCAATTCTCCATATATATTTCCATGTTTAAAAGTTTGTAAACACACCACAGTATGTTGCCATGCAAACAATGATTCATTCTTTGGACCCTCTTTCAACAAGTTTCTAGCAGAGTAGCACTTGTCCCTCACTAGACCCGGAATGCGCGCGTTGCCACGCCCGTCCATTCTGAATAGTAGATCAAGCTATATCTAAGAAATATAAAAAGATAAAAATTTCCGAGAAAAAATTGAACAGTTTGAGTTGTCTGATATTAGGGCCAAATGATAGAGATTTTGCATGTTTACCTAATTTATTGGGAATGCCAACTTTGTTACAGATTGTATGAACATAACAAAAGTATTATAGATATCTAAACAATATGCTATTGTTAAGAATAAGCATGCAACCACATCTCTAGTTTTAATTCCAACCATCGAAATGAAATTTAAAGAGCATCTTGTTATATACTGAGCTTTTTCATACAACAAACATAATTTAGAAAACATGCTTACCTTAGTTACAAAGTTTCTTTTAGGGAAGATATTTCTTTCTGTCAAATACAACCGCGTGGATGCCCATAAATTTTCTTTGGGAGGGCATGCTACCATACCAAAGAATACGAATTCAACCTATTGTTTTCTTTTGTACCAATGACACTAAAAGGTACATAGATTAGCACATATGGAAGAAACCAACATAATGAAATAATTGGCATACCTTGGACTTGGAGTAGCATGAGAGTAATATGTTGTACTGACCATCGTCTATTAATGGAATTGTAGTCATCAAAATACCAGGTCTCTTTTGATTAACTATTACTACATTAGCTAAACATGCATTTTTATTTTTGAGAAATCTAAACATATGTAAATTAAATATAGATAGATTAGTACTGGCAGATATTAATTTAACATATGGATTAGTTCATTATCACCTTCACTATCTTTCAATCACCTCATGTTCTCATCCTGATACTCGTTCCTATCTTCCAACCTGTATAAGACATGAAAAGAAAATAAGTACCCAATTTCTTAATAGTAAACAGAAATTGTGGGAGCATATCTTAGGACTAATTTTGATTATAGATACAACTTGCGAATGAAAAGCAATATATACATGCAAGTATATGACCGATTATCCACATGATCACAGACATAGATCTAAAAACATGAGGGGTAAGAAAAGGTACTCACTGACTACATAGAAAAGAACAGAACGATTGATTCATGTCGTCTTCATTAAGTGATCGATCTAGTGCTCTGACTCGCGGCTGATTGCATCAAAAGAGAACCAGTCAACAGAAGTTGTGGGAACCTATCGCTGGAAAGGCTAACAGTACAAACATGAGTTTTACGAACTGTTTCGGGGCCGAATAGTTATCCTGGCCGTCCATGCTGTTTGAGATCTGAGTCGATGGGTTCCATGTATGTCCCACCTAAAAAAGGATTTTGTACCACCATTTATCACATGACTTCATATATAAGGTGTTGGTACTACATGTTTAAGGTGTTGGAACTTTACAGATCCAGGATAATTTAACAAAGAACTTTATAGATCTAGGTCATGAAAAAGTTTAAAATAATTTTACATATATTGAATATTAGACTCTATTTGAAGAGTACGTCGCGAGAAAGTCAAATATGCACACAAAATTAAATTTGTATTTTTTATGTGGAAGTTATATTAGATTTTAATTTTTAGTATATTTGAATAAGGAAATCTAATGAAGTATGTGGCAGGTTGGTGGTCCTCCTGCTCCAGATCCCAACAACAAGCAACGGCCCGGATAAGTATGCCGCCCCGAAATAGTTTGTAAGATACATTATCGCGAGGATCGAAATAGTAACGTCTCTAAGCCATGATTGCATCAGAAGCATACCATCAGTAGCATATAATTTTGGAATGGTTAACTCCTTGATTCAGGTAGCATAGGTGGAAGCAACTACCATTCAGGCTTGTGGGTTTGAATAGGTCAAAATCAACCCCGATCTACGAGCGGGGACTGGGTAAGAATTTGGCTATTGGCGTGTATGGAGACGTGATACGTTGTAAACGTATCTATAATTTTTGATGTTTCATGCTTGTTTAGTATCCACTTTTCTATGCTTTGTCTATACTTTGAGGTATTTTTATATATTTTTTTGGACTAACTTATTAACAAGATGCTAGTTGACTATTTTCTGTTGTTTTTAGTTTCAGAAAAGCTAGTAAGGAAATATTCTCGAAATTTGACGGGACAAAAGCCAAAGTCAATATTTCACCGAGGAGAACACAAAGACCGAAGGGCGACCGGAGGGGAGCCACAGGGTGGCCACATCCCCCCACACGCGGGCCCATCCTGGGCCGCGCCTAGGCAGGGTGTGGGCCCCCTGGTCGCCCTCCTGCCTTGCCTCTTCGCCTATATAAGCCACCCGATGCCAAAACCCGAAGTACCCAATCAGATCTCCATGAAACTCCGTAGCCGCCGCCACCATCGTCCCTAGATCGGGGGGATCTATAGCTCTTCCCGGTACCCTGCCGGAGGGGAGAGATCATCTCGGAGGCCTTCTTCATCACCATGCCAGCCTCCGGTATGACGCATGAGTAGTTCCACCTTGGACTATGGGTCCATATAGTAGCTATATGGTTGTTTCTCCTCCTTTGTTCTACCATGTTTAGATCTCGTGAGCTCCGTTCATGATCAAGATCATCTCTTTGTTATCATGCATGTTTTTCTTTGTGGGGATCCGATAGATATTGAGATTACTATGTCAGATTGATTATGGTTTTATCTTATTGATTCTATCATGTCTGTGTTGTTTGAGATCTTGCATGCTCTCCGTTTCTAGTAGCTATCTTGGCCAAGTAGATACTAGTGACTCCAAGAGGGAGTATTTATGCTCGATAGTGGGTTCATGCTTATATTGAATCTGGGGAAGTGACAGAAATCTCTAAGGTTGTAGATGTGTTGTTGCTACTAGGGAGAAAACAACAATCTCTTATTCGTGGAACAATTGTATTGTTTACTTTACACATATTGCTTAAATCAGTTATCCGTTGCTTGCAACTTAATACTGGAGGGGGTTCGGATGATAACCTGAAGGTGGATTACTAGTCATAGATGTAGTTGGATGGCGGTCTACGTATATTGTTTTAATGCCCAATCGAATCTCATAGGATCATGAATGTCTAGTATTGCATTGTTATGCCTTGCTCTGTCCTGTCAATTGCCCCGCTGTAATTTGTTTACCCAGCATGTTATGTTGTTTATCTTAAGGAGAACACCTCTAGTGAACTGTGGACCCCGGTCCAATCTTTACCATTGATACATCTTCCACTGTTACTGTTTACTTCCTGCAAGCTACCATTACCTTCCATACCATATGTTTAACACTTTGTTTTTAGCAAACAAGTGAGATTGACAACCTCACTGTTCATTGGGGCAAAGTCTTGAGTTTGTGTTGTGCAGGTTCCAAGTTATTAGCAACATCTTGGGGTCGTTTCCTTCCTCTTACTGGTTCGATAACCTTGGTATTTACTGAGGGAAGAGTTACTGCTATGCTCATCATACCTTCCTCTTGGGGTTTCCCAAAGAAGCTCTACAGTGATCTGAGTCGCATCAAGACGTTTTCTGGCGCTGTTGCCGGGGAGTTAAGGACAGCTTCACAAGGGGAGTCCTTCACAACCTTTCTCTTTACTTTGTTTTTGTTTTTCTTAGTTTCTTTTCTTTGTTTTGCTTGCTTCTTTTTATCAAAAAATACAAAAAAATTAGTTTCGTTTGGTTTGCTTTTTCTGATTAAAAACACACAAAAATAGTTCCTACTATAGTTGTTGGTCTGTCATTGCCTTGCTTTGTCATGCTTTCTATCAATGGTTGGTTTCTTTGAAACTGGTTATTATTGTCAAGGTGGGTTCATGTAATAAAAAAATATTATTATAAGGAACATCGCTTGTCAAAAAAAGAGAAACACTTATGGGAACAAATTGATAAATTGAATACCATTGCTAGAAACATGTGCTCTACTTATAATGTTACTTATTGCTTTGATAAATCTTGTTGCTGTAGGAGGTATAAACACCCCCTTTTTAATGTGAGTATAATAATAATGTTACCATATCTTCTTATGTTAAGGGAAAATATGGCTTTTATGATGTGGAACAAATTGAAGAATTTATTGCTTTCAAGGGTGCATTTGAACTTGCTAGTTTGCTTGAAAATACTGATGATGCACCTTATGAATATGAGGTTTATGAGATACTTAAATTTTGATTTGATAATTACAAGGAAGCAAATGGATATATTCTTGAATATTTTAACAAATGCTTTCCACACATGGAAGAGACTAAAGCCTTGCAGGAGCCTATGGAAGAAGAAATTGCTGAAACTGGAAGCTCATTAGATGAAAAAGAGGAGGAGAGTAATGAGCAAAAGGAGGAAGAATGGATTATATACCCATGCCTACCTTCTAGTTAGAGCAACTCTTTATCCCTTACATTATTTTATTGTCCTCTGATGTATATGCACTTCTATTCTTGTAGGCAGTTGTTGGGCCTCCAAGTGCAGAGGCTTGTAGAACAACAACAAGTTTCCCTTAAATGGATTACCCAAGGTTTATCGAACTCAGGTAGGAAGTGGTCAAAGCTATTCCCTCTCAAGCAACCCTGCAATCAAGATACAAGAAGTCTCTTGTGTCCCCAACACACCCAATACACTTGTCAGGTGTATAGGTGCACTAGTTCGGTGAAGAGATAGTGAAATATCAGTGGTAATGGTGCCATAAAAGAGCTTGACGGTGAAGTAAAGACTAAATGCAACAAGAAGGAAGCAAGCAAACATGCAACAGATCTAGTAGCAAAGGGTGTTTCAATGTTTAGAAACAAGGCCTAGGGATCATACTTTCACTAGTGAACACTCTCTCATATAAATATCCTCTCTTCATGATACTACTCTTAACTACTCTCCGGTTGGACACTCTAATCCATGGTAGGGCTATAACATCACACCTCAAAGTCTGCCTTCCCCAATCTAGATAACCCCACACTGTCACCTTGAGCGCTAGATGGTTCCAACAAACACCACAATTTCATAGAGACATCCAACTCCAAATATAACTCATAACAAATATTCAATCAAGCCAAAGTGCCACACACGGTATGCACGCTGTCACTTTCACACACGTGGGTAAAAGTATAGATCTATTAAAGCACAAAGAGTATTTACGTAGACTCAAACCTAAGTGCCACCATGGCGTGCACGCTGTCACTTTCACACACATGGGGAGAGCAGAGATCTATTGAATCACTTAAGTAGCAAGGTAGATCTACTTGATTACAAAGCTCATGACCATAACAAGATCATGCATACAGAGAGAGATGAACACATAGCTACCGGTAGAGCCCTTAGCCTCAAGGAAGAACTACTCCCTCCTCATCATGGGAATCAGCAACGGTGATGGAGATGGCGGTGGAGATCGATGGAGATGGCTCCGTGGGCACTTCCCCGTACCGGCAGGGTGCTGAAACAGGGACTTTCTGTCCCCCGAATCTCCCCTTCGATGGCGGCGGCGCTACAGAGGTTTTCGTGGATTTCTTCTGGATGCCCTAGGGTTTTTGGGTCGGAGGCTTCTTATAGGCGCAGGAATCAAGGTCGGTGGGGGTCCAGGGGGCCTACACCCCCTATGGGCGCCTCCAGGGCTTGCCCGCGCCTAGGGGGTGCGGCCACCCTGTGGCCCCCCTCCGGCTTTGCTTCGTGGTTCTATGTTGCTCCGGGAAAAATAATGACTTTGGCTTTTGTCCCTTCCAATTCCGAGAATATTGATTTTCTGCCTTTCTGGAACCAAAAACAGAAGAAAACAGGCAACTGCCACTGTGGCATCTTGTTAATAGGTTAGTTCCAGAAAAGATATAAAAACACCTCAAAGTGTAGACAAAGCAAAGCAAAGTAGATACAAAACAAGAATGGAGCATAAAAAATTATAGATATGTTTCTGACGTATCATCCTCCATGCTTACCAAAGGAGGATGAATGTTATGTTTCTCTGGGTCCTTTTGAAATATCTTCTATGGGTAAAACATGTGATAATAATTATGCTCCTGTTATCTATGATAATCCTTTATTTGTGCCTGACTTTGAAATGCATGGTACTAAAGAATTTTGCTTAGAAAATGTTTATGATAAAGCTCTAGATGATGATCCTATATTGAATGATCATTATTAAATTGTTAAAAGTGGGTTTGAAGGTTTTAATCCCACTATTTTTGAGCTTGATAAAAATTATGTGTTTGTAGATCATGAAAAGCATGCTTTATGTGATAGTTACATTGTTGAGTTTATTCATGAGGCTACTGAAAATTATTATGAGAGAGGAAAATATGGTTGTAGAAGTTTTCATGGTACTGAAACACCTCCGTATGTGCTGAAAGTTTTGAAGTTGCTCTTGTTTTATCTACCCATTCTTGTTACTATGTGCTTCTTTGATTTATTTTCTTACAAGATTCCTATGCATAGAAGTGGGTTAGACTTAAATGTGTTCTGAATTTGCTTCTTGATGCTCTCTTTTACTTTAATTCATATTTCTTATGTGAGCATCTTCTCAAACTATCATGCATAACTTAAAGGCGTTAAAGAAAAGTACTTCTTGGGAGATAACCCAATAGTTTTCTTGAGTCTTGGAAGTTATTACTTATGTAATAACCTCTCCTTATCCTTTTTGTTTGATTTTTGTGCCAAGAATAACCTCTAATGAGAGGGAAGTAAGATTTGGGGAAGTTGCTGTCCCAAAACAGATTTTTGTTCTCTACTGTAAAAATTTGTGAGAAATCTTTGTATGTCGGCTTGAGCTGTAATTTTCTGAATGATTCCCCCAGGTTGTTAGCTAACTTTTGTTAGTTCAACACTTTTTTATTTGAGAACCAGAAGGTATTCGAAAAAAATCGGTTTCTACCTTATGGTCTGTTTTGACAGATTTCTGCCATTATTTGCATTTGCCTCTTTATTGATTTCCTTTTGAGTTCTCTTGGGCAAATTGAACTTTTTGAGGGAATTGCTACAGTAGCTTGTGTCTTTAATTAAAGTTTTGCTGTTTTGAAACTAAACCCAAAGGTTTATTATCTTTTGAATGCATTGATGTTGCTAATGAAGATTGTGTGAAGTTTTGTATGAAGGAAAATTTTCAGGTGTAAGGGAAGAATGATGTAATGAGATGAAGAATTGATAAAATCCCAAGCTTGGGGATTCCACCCTGTGTCACCCCAAGAAATATTCAAGAGGTACAAGCGTCAAAGCTTGGGGATGCCCAAGGCATCTCCTTCTTCATCAATAAAAATCTCAGGTCTTTCTAGACACTTCATTTTTATTGTTTCATGCACAGTTGTGTTGTTCTTGGAGCGTATTAGTTTTATTTTTTGGTTTTTGTTTGCTTAGTTTGCTTGAATAAAGTATTTTGGGCCCCCGCTTTCGCTGTGCTGTTTTCAAATAAGTTGATTGGTGTTGGAAAGGAGTAGAAAGTTCTTGCTTTAGTAGTACAAAAGGGAGCTTTCTTTGACTGTGGCTTAGACTTTATCATGTCATGCTAGATGTTGTTTTGACCTTCTGCTTAGTGATTATTGTTGTAGCATGAGTTGTTCCAAAAAATTGAGATTGCTTAATGTGCCTTGCAAGAATCATGCGTTGTTTTAGCATACAAAAGCATAATATTGTGGTATTCTCCTTTGATGCTTTGTTTGGGTTGACTTGACACATGCTCACACCATGTTATGACTATGAACCAGTCACCTTAGCCTCTATGATCATTTATTTTTTGACTTGTGGTACCACTTTATGCTTTGATCAGTAATGTTTTGTCGCTCTGCATGATTATGACCATTATTGCTCTCTTAGTTGGCCGCTCCCAGTCTTTTGCTAGCCTCCTCTTGTATTGAGTAAGTTCTACTCATGCATCCAACTCCCAAGAAACCAAGTTATTCTAAAGAGTCCACTACAAATTCCTATGCATGGTGTGTTACACCATTCCAAGTATATTCTTGTTTTATCTATCTTCCAAATTAAACTTGTTATGTGAAAATTAGTGATTAAAGCTCTCACAAACTTGATGGCACACTTTATTTTTCTTGCCCCTAATAAACTTGAACCATTGTGTCATCTATGTTATATATGCTTGCACTTATAAGTTGGGAATTAGAAGAATCATGCTTTCACGGGGAACACTTTCAATACCTGTAAATATCTACCTAGTTGATATCATGCTCTTTTGTTCATGGATGTCGGCGGTGTGAAATAAAAGGGGAGCTTGTAAGTCCATGGAGTTATATATATGTGTTAGATAAATGCCTGAGCCGCTATCCTAAGCCATGCCTAATCATGGTGGAAACTTGCCGCATCACCATAGCGAGCAATCTATGAAGCATTCTTCTTATAAAAAAAGAGAGAGATAGAAAAGAGGAAAGAAGAGAAAAAAGCACCATTTTCCCATGGTAAATAAGAAGATTGTTGAGATGCTCATTGTCTGTTGCCTTGTCATTTTGATATGGGATAGCTTGTAGAGGTCCCAACCTTTAATAAGGTAGAGATCCCTGTGTTTACAATGCTAGTCCCTGGATCAATAGCTAGCATCCATAGTTAAGATGTAATATTAAGAAACAAAGGTCATATTACAACTTTATAACCAGGAATAAAATAATTCATTACATCTTACATAGCTCATTTGGCTATCTCATTACAATGCAGCAGAAATAAATATAGCATGAAGTCCTTCATCTTCAAAGTGCCACAGACAATCATGTTGGTTGTAGACTTGTAATCCTAATCAACACACTTCACTAACATCAAACAAACCTGTAACATAATAAGTTACAGCCACAAGGGTCAATACATTTGAATTGTATTGGCAAGTGATACTATGGTAGTATAGTGGAGTCTATCATCTATATGCATTTGGCTAAGTGGAGCTTAGGCTTGCTTTGCTCAAAATAGATTTTCCTTATCATTTGAAAACACTAAGTTTTTATTTGTCAAAATCACCCAAGGCATCAACCAATAGACATTGGTGATCCTTTAATCCCTTGTTCAACCACAAGTTTTTAACTTAGAAATTGGGATAAGGAGATTCTTGATAGCTTCCATGTCTTGATGCTCAAATTGTCCATTGCCGGGGACACGTCTAAGTACTTAGATTTTACTCTCTCGAGAGGTGGTGCACTTTCCCCACAAGACTCAACATGCATTGAGACAAGATCTTTCAGAAGCCTTGCCTTAGACCAGAATGGACGCGTTCCAACCTATCATCCCCTACCACCAACTGTCCATTTGGCTAAGTTATTGCAACCTATATGATCCAGGCAGAGCCCATAATGCCAAATGGCTGCACTTGAAGCTTCTCAACATTTGACATCTCAAATCTCTTTGTTCCTGGGTGGCATTCCACAAGTGAGATACACAAGTTTCACCAGTCCCCTGGCCTTGTGTAACCACTCAACCAAAATCCTTCCAAGCAATACCATTCCACCCAGGTGATTCATTCACTTAGTTGTTTTATTAAACAAAACACAAGTCCTTGACTTTGAAATATTCCATAGCATGAATATAATCCACCCTTGTTTTCTACTAGATAAGCTAAGCATGATGGTAGTAGGAATATTAACTTAGGAAAATTCTACTAAGGCATAAACTAATAGGATTTCTCATGGCATAACATACTTAGTAAAAATTCCATGCAGGTCTTACTTAGAAATATCACTAATGCATAGTGAAAATAATGGGACAAAAGTATGAAGCACCACTTGCCTTATTGGTAGAGAATATAAGTTCACTCCTTGATCTTGCAATAGTCACACTCTTCAAATTTCACTACAATTCAATCAAGGCACAAATTCAATCTACCATTCAAGCAATTCATCACATAGAATAATAAAAACAAAGCAATGCATGCAAGAATGCCAAAGATTGTTTTATTTGGAAAAGTGGTTTCTAATAGGTTATAAACATTATAAAACACCTATTTGTCATTTATAAAGGTGGCAAAACCATTTGATATTAAATTAGTGAAAATGGCCATTTGAATCATTCTTGTTTTGCTAGAAATGAGTTAAATCAAAAGGAATATTTTCTAGTGTTTGCCAAATATATTTTTAAACACAAATGTTAGTGTTTTATGGTCAAGTGTTTATTATTAAAATCATTTCCAAAAGGTTTTACCTATAAACCATTTTTAAATCAAACAACATTTTATTTCATTAGAAATGCCTTTAAACAAAGTAATAATTTTCTAGAGTTCACCAAATATATTTTTAAATCCTAAAACTTGGTGTTTAGGGTCAGGGAGTTTAAATCAAATCATTTTTCAAAAGTTTTACTCATAAAGCATTTTTAAAACATATTCAACATTTTTATTTAGCTAGAAATGCTTTAAGTCAAAGGAATAATTCCTAAGTGTCACAAAATATATTTTTAAACACAAAAGTTTGTTTCCATGGTTAGCAGGTTCAAAACAATCTATTTACAAAAGATTTTACCCTAAAGACATTTCTAGAATAATTTTATACACAAAACATGCCTACACAAGTTTCTGCAAAAACAACTAATTTTACAGAAGCAAATCACTAAAAAAAAGTACATGGTTGGGAAGTATTTGTTTTGCTGATTCCATTGATATAAAATTTGCAAAATTTGGACGTGCGGATCAAAAGTTATGAATTTTACAAATTCCAACATCTAATAGTTTCAATTCTATTTTTAAAACAAATACTGAGCTACGTGTAGTGTTTTCATTGGTCGGTACCTTTTCGCACAGATCAAGTGACATGGTGCGTTGGACCTAACTGAATTGCACGACCCTGATCTATGCATACCCCTTCGATTAGTCAATCTATCTAAGCCACCAGATGAAGATCTAACGTCTCACAGATGATTGACCAAAGTCTGGCGGCGGCACGGTCAGACCAGGACGGTGCCGGCGATACAGGAAGTGAGAGAGCAAGGGAAGATGCTCACCGAGTTCGTCGTGGCGTGGGGATGCTTGAGGAGTCCTTGGTTGGCGAAGGGGCGCACGGGATCGAAGGGGATTCCTCGCCGGAGTTGTCGTGGCGTCGGGCACGTACTATTTATTGACGGGGACGAGCTCCTGGGGCGCAAGAAGGCAAGGCAGCAGGTCAGGGAGGTGCGCACAGTCTCGAGGGTTGCGGGAATGCTCACCAGAACACGAGGAGCGCTCGGGGTCGACGTCAGTAGCTTGCCGGAGTGGAGGCAGACGACGACGGTGTATTGTCGATGTCGTAGTCGAGGCTATGGTGCTCGCGCAGGCAATACAAGGATACTGAGAGGTGCAGGGGGCAATGGGGAGCACGCACGTGTGGTCGAGGGGTAAAGGTGTGGCTGATGCTACCAGAATTTGGTCGGAGAGCTCGTCGGAGCCGAAGGTGTTCAAACAGGAATTCGAGGCAGCCTGGAGGCGATCTGGTGCGAGTGAGAGATGGGAAATGGAGAGGGGAGACATGCGTTTAGTAGGGAGTGATCACATCGAGTAATGGTCGCGGCGTTAAGGAGAATTAAACAGTGGATTCAAACCAGAAACGACGACGTGGTTTGGGAGAGAAAGGGTCGCGGCGGGTGAGAACGAAGACTGACAGGTGGGGTCTGGCATTCAGCGAGAGAGAGGGAAGAACGGTGGGGTCCAGGCGTCAGCGTCTGCGCGGGTTGGAATTAGGGTGGAAAAACGCTTTGTGCGGGGGAGGGAGGAAATGGGCTCGCTCGGCCAGTTGGGCTAGGTTAGATGGGCTTGGTTGTTTCCCCTTTTTTTATTCTGAAACCTTTTTCTTTTTCTATTTAGATTTTCTATTTTGAATTTTGTTCAAATAATTTCAAACCCCTTTCTTTTCAAATCCTTTAGTAATTTTCTATTCTGTTCAAACATGTATTTTAAAGATCATTTTGGGATATTTCTTTTATTCCCACATGGTTTAATTATTTATTTAAAATGGACCTTTGTCTTTATTTAAATAGGATTTTAATTATGTTTTCCAACTTCTATTTAATCTCCAAATTTTACCCAAATTCTTTTCAGTAGGTTTTATTTATTTATTAGGGTGTCAAATAATTCACTTTGAATTATTTAAAATATTTTTAATATGATTTATTAATCATTTAAACGAAGCATTTGTCTTTATTCAAATAGAATCCAATATGGTTTTAAAACCATATAAATTTTGTTTAAATGATTCTTTTATTCCATTTAAGTTAATTAAATAACTTATATATCCACCTTGGGAAATTCCACTTTATTATTTTCCCATGATTTAATTATTTATTTTTGTTTGGGATTTTGTCTTTATTCAAATGGAATAGAATTTGGTTAATGCCAGATAATTTTATTTGAATATTATTTATCCCTTTATTTTAGTTGGAATATCTTTATTTCATTTGCTTATGGATTTAACTCAAGATTTAAATTATCTTCCAATTAATTTTCTTGGGATTTATTATTTAGGCAAATTGTCTTTATTTAAATAAAATTGGATATTGTTCAATCTTTATGATTTTATTTAAATAATCTTTTATTTCATTCAATAAACCTTCATTTCATTTGTTTAGCCAAGATTTAATTTGGCTTTTAAATATTCCTTATTTCTTTCTTTCTTTCTTTATCTTATAAAATCCATATCTTTTCATTTATAGATCCAAAATTGGTGATTCCAATTTGTATAATTTATTATTTATTATTTGTTTATCCATTTAAATCCTTTTAGGATTAATTACTCACAATTTGGTATGAATTTTAGATAGGAGCTTTATTAGCTTTGAAAATTAATTCATTTTAACTTATTAAATTCATAAGTTTTTATCCATGGTTCCAAATTGAATGAAATCAATTTCTATGGTTTTATAATATTTTATTTATCATTCTTGATCATTTATAAATGTTTGTTGACAAATTTTTATATGGATCAAATCCATAGTCTTAGAGAGATCTTGGAAATGATTTATTCCATTAGGGTTTGGGGTTTTAGTTTACTTCTCCAAATGTTTAAATTTTAAGATACATTCATTTGATGAATGCATTTCACTTGATTTGAAGTTTGTTGGTTTCCCTTTTATTCAAAGTTTGTTCAATATGTTTCCATTTGGAATTCAAAAGTTTCTTTTCACCCTAAATTTCAACAATTATTTATTTTGTTTATTTATTTTTCACATTACAAAAATTGGAAAATTTTGGGATGTGACAGGCTACCACCCTTAAAAGAAATCTCGTCCCGAGATTTGGGAAAGCTAGAGGTTACAAGTTGGCTCAAGGCAACTAGGGTACTACCACCCTTAAAAAGGTTTTCCACTAGATTACATCTTGGCTTGCTTGGGATCTTGATGAATCTTCTCTGGACAGACATCTGCATAGAGTCCTTTGTTTCCACACTTGAAACATGTGACAAGGCCGAGATCCCTCATAGGCTTGCTTGTCTTATACTTCATCTTTTCTAGACAATTGCTTGCATAATGTCCTTGATCACCACAATTGTAACATGTGACAAGGTTGAGTTCTTCACGTATCTTCTGTGGACAAGTTGATATATAATGGCCTAGCTCTTTGAAGTTGTTGCACCACACTTGGCTAATTTCCTTATTCTTCTTTTTCTTGGGGTTCTCCAAAGCTAGGAGTTCTTCTAGTTCATGCTCTTCATATCTCACCTCAAAGGTGGGAAAGTCTCCTCGGTTCCTTAATCGATTCCTTGGATAATACCTATGTTTCCTCTTTTGTCCATCAAGGTGATTCTTAATGTATGGAGGTGCAATCTGAGATTTTCCTTTGTCTTCATCCTTCTTGATAGAAGTTGTTTCCTCATGGGGTTTTCCATACTTTTGATGCAATCCACCTTGTTTCACTTGTTGAATTATAGGATATATGGGGCACTAGATAGGGACATGATTATTTCCTTCACATAGGAAACAAGCAACTTGAGATGCGAGGCATTGTTTAGTTGGATGTTTCTCTTCACAATTAGGGCATTGATCTTCATGCTCTTTGGAAGTGTGATCCATGTCTCCACAAATATTGCAAGCTTGAGTTCCTTCTATAATATCATCCTTGACATCATTGTTGTCACAAACTCCTTGGGAAAGGTTGTCTTTCATGTTGATCAATTGGGTGGTCATCCCTTGCAACAATTGGGATTGAATTTCCAAAAACTTTTGCGTGGTTGGATCTAACTCATTATTGTTGGCTAAAAACTGAGTTGTCATTTGATTCAACTGGGCTTGGGTTGCTAGAAGCATCTCTTGGTTGTTGTTGTCACCATTCTTGATGTTGGAGCTTCTTGGAGTAGTCATCTGTTTGGGTTGGATTGGGATTAGAATAGGCTAAAGATTTCTAAGGAAGAAGTCGAATCACACACAAAAATTCACACAAACAATGTGCAAGCAATCACAAACAAGCATTCCACTTAAACAACAAGGTTCAAGCACATTTTTTTAGGCAACAAAATATTTTTGCTACACCACATAAGTTGGTGGGTTTAACTAATCAATAGTATGGTGGTCCAACTATGGAATTTTCTTGAGGTCATTTCCTTCTTCTTAGTTGTTTCTTCATGAACAAAATCATTGTATCCTTGGAGAAATTCTTGTATCTTGGTCACAAAACTTCAAAGGTGATGATGGTTCCTTCTAAGTTGTTTTTCTTTAGTCTTCAAGTCTTGAGTAATATTTCTTGTCTCACTTGTAGTACTTAGTGATGTCCAAGTTGAAGTCCTTGTTGAAACTAAAGTTGAAGTCATTGGTGATGTTGAAGTCTTTGCTCAAGTTGAAGTCTTTGCTCATGTTGAGGTCTTGTCCATCAAGTTTGAAAAGGGAGAGATGTAGAATCAAAACAAAAAGGTTGAGGAAAGAGTTTACAAGAATGTTTGTAAATAAGTTTTGGAACAAATACAACTCCTATTTTTCTAAGGGGTTTTGTCCAATCCTAGGGTTACAATCCTACAGGCAACACAGTGCTCTGATACCATCTATAGAGGTGCCAACCTTTAATAAGGTAGAGATACCTGTGTTTACAATGCTAGTCCCTGGATCAATAGCTAGCATCCACAGTTAAGATGTAATATCAAGAAACAAAGGTCATATTACAACTTTATAACTAGGAATAAAATAATTCATTACATCTTACATAGCTCATTTGGCTATCTCATTACAATGCAGCAGAAATAACTATAGCATGGAGTCCTTCATCTTCAAAGTGCCACATGCAATAATGTTGGTTATAGACTTGTAATCCTAATCAACACACTTCACTAACATCAAACAAACCTGTAACATAATAAGTTACAGCCACAAGGGTCAATACATTTGAATTGTATTGGCAAGTGATACTATGGTAGTATAGTGGAGTCTATCATCTATATGCATTTGGCTAAGTGGAGCTTAGGCTTGATTTGCTCAAAATAGATTTTCCTTATCATTTGAAAAAACTAAGTTTTTGTTTGTCAAAATCACCCAAGGCATCAACCAATAGACATTGGTGATCCTTTAATCCCTTGTTCAACCACAAGTTTTTAACTTAGAAATTGGGATGAGGAGATTCTTGATAGCTTCCATGTCTTGATGCTCAAATTGTCCATTGCCGGGGACACGGCTAAGTACTTAGATTTTACTCTCTCGAGAGGTGGTGCACTTTCCCCACAAGACTCAACATGCATAGAGACAAGATCTTTCAGAAGCCTTCCCTTAGACCAGAATGGACACATTCCAACCTATCATCCTCTACCACCAGCTGTCCATTTGGCTAAGTTATTGCAACCTATATGATCCAGGCAGAGCCCATAATGCCAAGTGGCTGCACTTGAAGCTTCTCAACATTTGACATCTCAAATCTCTTTGTTCCTGGGTGGCATTCCACAAGTGAGATACACAAGTTTCACCAGTCCCCTGGCCTTGTGTAACCACTCAACAAAAATCCTTCCAAGCAATACCATTCCACCCAGGTGATTCATTCACTTAGTTGTTTTATTAAACAAAACACAAGTCCTTGACTTTGAAATATTCCATAGCATGAATATAATCCACCCTTGTTTTCTACTAGGTAAGCTAAGCATGATGGTAGTAGGAATCTTAACTTAGGAAAATTCTACTAAGGCATCATCTAATAGGATTTCTCATGTCATAACATACGTAGTAAAAATTCCATGCAGGTCTTACTTAGAAATATCACTAATGCATAGTGAAAATAATGGGACAAAAGTATGAAGCATCACTTGCCTTATTGGTATAGAATATAAGTTCACTCCTTGATCTTGCAATAGTCACACTCTTCAAATTTCACTACAATTCAATCAAGGCACAAATTCAATCTACCATTCAAGCAATTCATCACATAGAATAATAAAAACAAAGCAATGAATGCAAGCATGCCAAAGATTGTTTTATTTGGAAAAGTGGTTTCTAATAGGTTATAAACATTATAAAACACCTATTGGTCATTTATAAAGGTGGCAAAACCATTTGATATTAAATTAGTGAAAATGGCCATTTGAATCATTCTTGTTTTGCTAGAAATGATTTAAATCAAAAGGAATATTTTCTAGTGTTTTCCAAATATATTTTTAAACACAAATGTTAGTGTTTTATGGTCAAGTGTTTATTATTAAAACCATTTGCAAAAGGTTTTACCTATAAACCATTTTTAAATCAAACAACATTTTATTTCATTAGAAATGCCTTTAAACAAAGTAATAATTTTCTAGAGTTCACCAAATATATTTTTAAATCCTAAAACTTGGTGTTTAGGGTCAGGGAGTTTAAATCAAATCATTTTCCAAAGGTTTTACTCATAAAGCATTTTTAAAACATATTTAACATTTTTATTTAGCTAGAAATGCTTTAATTCAAAGGAATAATTTCTAAGTGTCATAAAATATATTTTTAAACACAAAAGTTGGTTTCCATGGTCAGTAGGTTCAAAACAATCTATTTACAAAAGATTTTACCCTAAAAACATTTCTAGAATAATTTTATACACAAAACATGCCTACACAAGTTTTTGCAAAACAACTAATTCTACAGAAGCAAATCACTAAACAAAGTACATGGTTGGAAAGTATTTGTTTTGCTGATTGCATTGATATGAAATTTGCAAAATTTGGACGTGTGGATCAAAAGTTATGAATTTTACAAATTCTAACATCTAATAGTTTCAATTCTGTTTTTAAAACTAATCCTGAGCTACGTGTCGTGTTTTCATTGGTCGGTACCGGTTTGCACGGATTGAGTGACATGGTGCATTGGATCTAACTGAATTGCACGGCCCTGATCTATGCATACCCCTTCGATTAGTCAATCTATCTAAGCCACCAGATGAAGATCTAACGGCTCACAGACGATTGACCAGAGTCTAGCGGCGCTGCGACGGCGGCTGGTGGCGACACGGTCAGACGAGGACGGTGCCAGTGATACAGGAAGCGAGAGAGCAAGGTAAGATGCTCATCGAGTTCGTCGTGGCGTGGAGATGCTCGAGGAGTCCTTGGTTGGCGAAGGGGCGCACGGGGTCGAAGGGGATTCCTCGCCAGAGTTGTCGCGGCGTCGGGCATGTACTGTTTGTTGACGAGGACGAGCTCCTGGGGCGCAATAAGGCAAGGCAGCCGGTCAGGGAGGTGCGCATAGTCTCGAGGGTTGCAGGAATGCTCACCAGAACACGAGGGGCGCTCGGGGTCGACGTCAGTAGCTCGCCGAAGTGGAGGCAGACGACGACGGTGTATTGTCGATGTCGTAGTCGAGGCTATGGTGCTCGCGCGGGCAAGCCAAGGATACTGAGAGGTGCAGGGGGCGATGGGGAGCACGCACGTGTGGTCGAGGGGTAAAGGGGTGGCTGATGCTGCCGAAATTTGGTCGGAGAGCTCGTCGGAGCTGAAGGTGTTCAAGCGGGAATTCAAGGCAGCCTGGAGGCGATCTGGTGCGAGCGAGAGAGGGGAAATGGAGAAGGGAGACATGCGTTTAGTAGGGAGTGATCACAACGAGTAATGGTCGCGGCGTTAAGGAGAATTAAATGATGGATTCAAACCAGAAACGGCGACGTGGTTTGGGGGAGAAAGGGTCACGGCGGGTGAGAACGAAGACTGACAGGTGGGGTCTGGCGTTCAGCGAGAGAGAGGAAAGAACGGTGGGGTCCAGGCGACATCGTCTGCGCCGGTTGGAATTAGAGTGGAAAAACACTTCGTGCGGGTGAGGGAGGAAATGGACTCGCTGGGCCAGTTGGGCTAGGTTAGATGGGCTGGGTTGTTTCCCTTTTTTTTATTCTGAAACCTTTTTGTTTTTCTATTTAGATTTTCTGTTTTGAATTTTGTTCAAATAATTTCAAACCCTTTTCTTTTCAAATCTTTTAAAATCCTTCAGTAATTTTCTATTCTGTTCAAACATGTATTTTAAAGATCATTTTGGGATATTTCTTTTATTCCCACATGGTTTAATTATTTATTTAAAATGGACCTTTGTCTTTATTTAAATAGGATTTTAATTATGTTTTCCAACTTCTATTTAATCTCAAAATTTTACCCAAATTCTTTTCAGTAGGTTTTATTTATTTATTAGGGTGTCAAATAATTCACTTTGAATTATTTAAAATATTTTTAATATGATTTATTAATCATTTAAATTAAGCATTTGTCTTTATTCAAATAGAATCCAATATGGTTTTAAATCCATATAAATTTTATTTAAATGATTCTTTTATTCCATTTAAGTTAATTAAATAACTTTATATCCACCTTGGTTTTTCCCATGATTTAATTATTTATTTCTATTAGGGATTTTGTCTTTATTAAAATGGAATAGAATTTGGTTAATGCCATATAATTTTATTTGAATATTCTTTATCCCTTTATTTTAGTTGGAATATCTTTATTTCATTTGCTTATGGATTTAACTCAAGATTTAAATTATCTTCCAATTAATTTTCTTGGGATTTATTATTTAGGCAAATTGTCTTTATTTAAATAAAATTGGATATTGTTCAATCTTTATGATTTTATTTAAATAATCTTTTATTTCATTCAATAAACCTTCATTTCATTTGTTTGGCCAAGATTTAATTTGGATTTTAAATAAACCTTATTTATTTATTTCTTTCTTTATCTTATAAAATCCATATTTTTTATTTATAGATCCAAAATTGGTGATTCCAATTTGTATAATTTTTATTTATTATTTGTTTATCCTTTTAAATCCTTTTAGGATTAATTACTCACAATTTGGTATGAATTTTAGATATGAGCTTTATTAGCTTTGAAAATTAATTCCTTTCAACTTATTAAATTCATAAGTTTTTATCCATGGTTCCAAATTGAATGAAATCAATTTCTATGGTTTTATAATATTTTATTTATCATTCTTGATCATTTATAAATGTTTGTTGACAAATTTTTATATGGATCAAATCCATAGTCTTAGAGAGATCTTGGAAATGATTTATTCCATTAGGGTTTTGGGTTTTGGTTTACTTTTCCAAATGTTTAAATTTTAAGATACATTCATTTGATGAATGCATTTCACTTGATTTGAAGTTTGTTGGTTTCCCTTTTATTCAAAGTTTGTTCAAGATAGGGTTTTGATGTTTCCATTTGGAATCAAAAAGTTCCTTTTCACCCTAAATTTCAACAATTATTTATTTTTCACATTAAAAAATTTGGAAAATTTTGGGATGTGACAGGCTACCACCCTTAAAAGAAATCTCGTCCCGAGATTTGGGAAATCTAGAGGTTACAAGTTGGCTCAAGGCAACTAGGGTACTACCACCCTTAAAAAGGTTTTCCACTAGATTACATCTTGGCTTGCTTGGGATCTTGATGAATCTTCTCTGGACAGACATCTGCATAGTGTCCTTTGTTTCCACACTTGAAACATGTGACAAGGCTGAGATCCCTCATAGGCTTGCTTGTCTTGTACTTAATCTTTTCTAGACAATTGCTTGCATAATGTCCTTGTTCACCACAATTGTAACATGTGACAAGGTTGAGTTCTTCACATATCTTCTGTGGACAAGTTGATATATAATGGCCTAGCTCTTTGAAGTTGTTGCACCACACTTGGCTAATTTCCTTATTCTTCTTTTTCTTGGGCTTCTCCAAAGCTAGGAGTTCTTCTAGTTCAAGCTCTTCATATCTCACCTCAAGGTGGGAAAGTCTCCTCGGTTCCTTAATCGATTCCTTGGATAATACCTATGTTTCCTCTTTTGTCTATCAAGGTGATTCTTAATGTATGGAGGTGCAATCTGAGATTTGCCTTTGTCTTCATCCTTCTTGATAGAAGTTGTTTCCTCATGGGGTTATCCATACTTTTGATGCAATCCACCTTGTTTCACTTGTTGAACTATAGGATAGATGGGGCACTGGATAGGGACATGATTATTTCTTTCACATAGGAAACAAGCAACTTGAGATGTGGGGCATTGTTTGGTTGGATATTTCTCTTCACAATTAGGGCATTGATATTCATGCTCTTTGGAAGTGTGATCCATGTCTCCACAAATATTTCAAGCTTGAGTTCCTTCTATAATATCATCCTTGACATCATTGTTGTCACAAACTCTTGGGAAAGGTTGTCTTTCATGTTGATCATTTGAGTGGTTATCCCTTGCAACAATTGGGATTGAATTTCCAAAAACTTTTGCATGGTTGGGTCTAACTCGTTGTTGTTGGTAAAAACTGAGTTATCATTTGATTCAACTAGGCTTGGGTTGCTAGAAGGATCTCTTGGTTGTTGTTTTCACCATTCTTGATGTTGGAGCTTCTTGGAGTAGTCATCTGTTTGGGTTTTATTGGGATTAGAATAGGCTAAAGATTTCTAAGGAAGAAGTCTAATCACACACAACAATTCACACAAACAATGTGCAAGTAATCACAAACAAGCATTCCACTTAAACAACAAGGTTCAAGCACATTTTTTAGGCAACAAAATATTTTTGCTACACCACATAAGTTGGTGGGTTTAACTAATCACTAGTATGGTGGTCCAACTATGGAATTTTCTTGAGGTCATTTCCTTCTTATTAGTTGTTTCTTCATGAACAAAATCATTGTATCCTTTGAGAAATTCTTGTATCTTGGTCACAAAACTTCAAAGGTGATGATGGTTCCATCTAAGTTGTTTTTCTTTAGTCTTCAAGTCTTGAGTAATATTTCTTGTCTCACTTGTATTCCTTAGTGATGTCCAAGTTGAAGTCCTTGTTGAAACTAAAGTTGAAGTCCTTGTTGAAACTAAAGTTGAAGTCATTGGTGATGTTGAAGTCTTTGCTCAAGTTCAAGTCTTTGCTCATGTTGAGGTATTGTCCATCAACTTTGAAAAGGGAGAGATGTAGAATCAAAACAAAAAGGTTGAGGAAAGATTTTACAAGATTGTTTGTAAATAAGTTTTGGAACAAATACAACTCCTATTTTTCTAAGGGGTTTTGTCCAATCCTAGGGTTACAATCCTACAGGCAACACAAAGACCAAAGGGCGACCGCAGGGGAGCCACGGGGTGGCCACACGCCCACGCGCGGGCCCACCCTGGGCCACGCCTGGGTAGGGTGTGGGCCCCCTGGCCGCCCTCCTGCCTTGCCGATTCGCCTATAAAGTCACCCCGATGCCAAAACCCTAAGTACCCGATCATATCTCCACGAAACAATCTGTAGCCTCCGCCACCATCGTCCCTAGATCAGGGGGATCTAAAGCTCTTCCCGGCACCCTGTCGGAGGGGAGAGATCACCTCGGAGGCCTTCTTCATCACCATGCCAGCCTCCGGTATGACGTGTGAGTAGTTCCACCTTGGACTATGGGTCCATACAGTAGCGAGATGGTTGTTTCTTCTCCTTTGTGCTACCATGTTTAGATCTTGTGAGCTCCGTTCATGATCAAGATCATCTCTTAGTAATCATGCATGTTGTGTTTGCGGGGATCCGATGGATATTGAGATTACTATGTCAGATTGATTATGGTTTTATCTTATTGATTCTATCATGTCTGTGTTGTTTGAGATCTTGCATGCTCTGCGTTTCTAGTAGCTAGGCCAAGTAGATGCTAGTGACTCCAAGAGGGAGTATTTATGCTCGATAGTGGGTTCATGCCTCTATTGAATCTGGGGAAGTGACAGAAATGTCTAAGGTTTTAGATGTGCCATTGCTACTAGGGAGAAAACAACAATCTCTTGTCCATGGAACAATTGTATTGTTTACTTTACACACATTGTTTAAAGCAGTTATCCGTTGCTTGCAACTTAATACTAGAGGGGGTTCAGATGATAACCTAAAGGTGGATTACTAGTCAGAGATGCAGTTGGATGGCGGTCTATGTATATTGTTGTAATGCCCAATCGAATCTCATAGGATCATGAATGGCTAGTATTGCATTGTTATGCCTTGCTCTGTCCTGTCAATTGCCCCACTGTAATTTGTTTACCCAGCATGTTATGTTGTTTATCTTAAGGAGAACACCTCTAGTGAACTGTGGACCCCGGTCCAATATTTACCATTGATACATCTTCCACTGTTATTGTTTACTTTCTGCAAGCTACCATTAACTTCCACACCATATGTTTAACCCTTTGTTTTCAGCAAGCCGGTGAGATTGACAACCTCACTGTTCATTGGGGCAAAGTTTTGAGTTTGTCGTGTGCAGGTTCCAAGTTGTTAGCAACACCTTGGGGTCGTTTCCTTCCTCCTACTGGTTCGATAACGTTGGTTTCTTACTGAGGGGAGACTTACTTCTGTGCTCGTTATACCTTCCTCTTGGGATTTCCCAACGAAGTTCTACAGTGATATGAGCCGCATCAATGCTCTCCGTTTCTAGTAGCTATCTTGGCCAAGTAGATGCTAGTGACTCCAAGAGGGAGTATTTATGCTTGATAGTGGGTTCATGCCTCTATTGAATCTGGGGAAGTGAAAGAAATCTCTAAGGTTGTAGATGTGCTGTTGCCACTAGGGAGAAAACAACAATCTTTTGTTTTCATGAAACAATTGTATTGTTTACTTTACACACATTGCTTAATGCAGTTATCCGTTGCTTGCAACTTAATACTGGAGGGGGTTCGGATGATAACCTGAAGGTGGATTACTAGTCATAGATGCAGTTGGATGGCGGTCTATGTATATTATTATAATGCCCAATCAAATCTCATAGGATCATGAATATCTAGTATTTGCATTGTTATGCCTTGCTTATTTCTTGTCAATTGCCCCACTGTAATTTTTTTACCCAACATGTTATGTTATCTTTCTTAAGGATAACACCTCCAGTGAACTATGGACCCCGATCCAATCTTTACCATTGATACATCATCTACTATTACCGTTTACTCTCTACAAGCAACCATTACCTTCCATACTATACGTTTAATCCTTTATTTTCAGCAAATCAGTGAGATTGACAACCTCACTGTAAGTTGGGGCAAAGTCTTGAGTTTGTATTGTGCAGGATTCCAAGTTGCTGGCAACACTTTGGAAGTTGTTTCCTTCCTCCTACTGGTTCGATAACCTTGTTTTCATAACTGAGGGAAAACTTACTGCTGTGCTCATCACACCTTCCTCTTGGGGTTTTCCAATGAAGCTCTACAGTGATCTGAGCTCATCAAGATACGACGCTAGGGACAAAGAAACGAGAAGGTAACGGCAGCGAGGAGGACATGGGGTGAGACCGTGAGAGTCTGAGAGATATTACCCAGAAGGTAGGCACGACAGGCGGAAGGGCTCCATGTTAGGGATGACGGTAGTGCATAGAAGGAGCCGAGAGCAGGTCTGGGACGCCGCCAGGAGCCGAGCCATCTCCACACGCATTGTATGAACTATCACTAAGCAAAAAACCATGGGAAACAAGGATTGAACCGCAATGGAAAATTCAACAATATAGACCTTATATAGAAACTGGAGTAAATTAAGAGGACCATACTAAACTCCATCTCTACGTCTTCTCCGCCGGGATCGATTCAACACACAACTCGATCGCCTTGCCTATAGCGCAATGCCTAGAGTAGGCCTGCAGAACAAAATCCACCCTCGAGGTCGCGCAACCCATGGAGTGTTGGCCCAATCCACGAGGATAAGACGAGATCGATCTGCAGAGTAGCATCCCAGTCACGTTGGCCGAGTAGCAGAGAGTTTCGAGGTTAACAAGGCCCAATCGAATGCTTCAGCACGTCAAGAGGATCTAGATCATTCAGAAGTAGTATCCAACGGTTGCAACCTTAGTTCGTTGGGAGGGCTCCTAGTTAGGCAAGTTATATTGTTTCTTAATAAGAAGGGAACATAAAGACTCGGGCTTAAAATCAATATCATACTTTGTTTTGCCAGCATAATAAGAATAAAAGAGCGAGGATCATCGAAACCCATATCTTCCATTTTATTGGTATACACATCCTACACAAGGCGAACCAATGTCATCAATGTCTCCTCACCAAAAACTTGCCATTGCATCATTTATTTCATCACAAAGGTATTTGCCTATTATATCCTTTGTTACATAATATAATATGTTTGGGTAAACTAAAAAAACAGAGGGAGATTATACTACTATTTTTTATAGGGGTAACCGGTAGGAGCTCTACTTATTCATTAATATAGAGGAAAAACCAAACACGAGAGTACAATTACAGGCATGTTTTTATTAAGATAGAAACATGCCTAAAAAGCACCAAAACACAAAAACCGATGCAATTCTATCTTTACATATTTTATCACGCCAATCGATGCAATTCTATCTCACAAGAACAAGCAAAGTGCTAATGTAAGACCCCACCTTTTAAAGGTAAAGGCCCCTGTGATTGCAATGCTAGTCCCTGGATCAAATGCTAGCATCCACAGTTTAAGATGAAGTACATAGATATAAAGGTCATTATTACATTGTCATTCCAGAGATAACATAGTCTTTACAACTCAATAGCCAAGGCTAGTACATAGAGTTCATAACATAAAGTAAATAACTATAAGTCTTCATCTTCATGTGCCACATCAGAGTAACCTGCAACATCATAGGTTACAGCCATAGTGGGTCAATACATTTGGAATTGTATTGGCAAGTTATACCATAGTAGAATAGTAGTATCTAACATCTATATGAATTTGGCTAAGTTTAGCTTAGGCTTGCTTTACTCAAAATAAGGTTTTCCTTATTAGTTGAAAACACTAAGTTTTTGTTTGATAAAATCACCCAAGGAACCACCAATAGACATTGGTGAACCTTTACCCTTGTTCAACCACAAGTTTTAACTTAGAGAAATTGGGATGAGGAGATCCTTGATTGCTTCAATGTCTTTGATGCTCAAATTGTCCGTTGTCGAGGACACAGCTAAGTACTTAGGTTTTACCCTCTCAAAAGGTGGTGCACTTTCCCCACAAGCCTCGACATGCATCGAGATGAGACTTTTCAGAAGCATTCCCTTAGACCACCATGGACGTGTTCCAACCTATCACCCTAGCACCAACTGTCCATCTGGCTAAGTTCTTGTAACCTAGTTGGTCAAGGAAGAGCCCATATGCCATGTGGTTGCACTAGAAGCTTCTCAACACTAAACATCTCAAATCCCTTTGTTCCTGGGTGGCAATCCACAAGTGTAATACACAAGGTAAACCATAGACATGGGCCTTGTGTAACCACTCAACATAAACCAACCATACCATTCCACCCAGGTGATTCATTCACATAGTTGTTTTATTTAATAAAAAACACAATTCATAGACTTAGCAAAATTTCATAGCATGAATATTCCACCCTTGTTTTCTACTAGCTAAGCTAAGCATGATAACATAATAAGGTTTCTTAACTTAGGATAAATCTACTAAGACTATTACTACTAGGATTTCCCAAGGCATAGCATAGTGTATACTTAGCAAAATCTCCATGCAAGTCCTACTCAAAATAACACTAGTGCATAATCAAAATAATAGGACAAAAATATATGAACCACCACTTGCCTTGATAGTTGGGAGAGTAGCAATAGTCCTCACAATCACAATCACCACAATCACCAAAATCTACACATAAAATCATAACACCAAATTCACATTTCAATATTCAAACAAAAATACATATGAATGCATGCAAATGCAATGAAATGATTTTTCTACACAAACAGGTCAAACTAAACAGTAATAAACACAAAGTAAACTTTCTAAAGTCTAAACAAACTCAAATTTACTTTATAAACAATTTCTAAATAATTTTTATATGCAAAATAGGCCTACAAATGCTTCTGCAAATAATACTATTTTTCTAGAAGAAAATTATCAATTCAAGGCCATAGATGTGTAGGGTTTAATTTTCTGAATCCATTGATATATTATTTGCAAATTTTGGACAAACAAAACTAAAGTTATGAATTTTACAAGTTAAATCAACTAATAGATTCAAAATAGATTTTAAATCAAATAGCCAGACACACGACGCGTTCCTATTGGCTGATATCGTCTCGCTCAGGATCACCCTTACGCACCGTTGGATCAATTTAGATCCAACATGCAAAATCTAAACAAAACGGTTTGGTAAGTGATCTATTCTACGCCGCAGGATCTAGATCTAACGCCTCTTGATCAAGCGACCAAAACCTAGCGACACTGATGGCGCTTGGCGGCGGCGGCGCTACTGCCGGCAATGTTCCGGTGGGTCTAGAGGGGGATGGGGGTGGTGCTGATGCTTACCAGCGTTACGTGGGTGTGAGGAAGCACGAGGTGGTCATGGTTTGGACATGGGCATGCTGTTGCGGCCGTGGGAGCTCGTTGGAGTTCGGCCGCGCTACGGTTTCTTGCAGACGACAACATGGGCGATGACCTGGGGCGTGATTGGTCAAACGGCAGGTGTTATAATATGCGCAAGAAGCAGGTGAATGTGCCCGTTTGAATTAGAGGCAAAGGCGAACACGGTGCGCACCTGAATGGCTCGCCGAAGTTCGGTTGTGCGACAGATGCTCACGGTCGGAGACGAATATGGTGCTCTGGTGCAAGAGAAGAGGAGTGGCAAGTGCCAGGAGGTGCGCAATAACAAGGCGAGCACAACTATGTGAATGAGAGGCAGAGGAGCGCACAAGGTTTACCAGGATGGCTCGCCGGAGCTGCTCGGTGCTACGATGGTGTGAGGTGAAATTGAACCAGCCTGGCGGCGCTCTGTTCTTGCAATGTTGGGGGGAAATGTTGCGGAGGGATAGGGGTATTAGTAGCTGGAGCGGGGAGGGTAATATGCACGCACTCATCAGTAATTAATCTCGAATAAAACGGCAGTGACAATGGCAGCGGCACGGTCGTCGCGCGAGATTTGGGGAAGAAAGGTTGACGTGGCTGCGAGGTCTGCTTGTCAGTGGGAGGGGTGCGCGCGTGGGTGAGAAAAGAGAGAGGGGGAGGGTGGCCCGAGTGGGCTTGCTAGGCCGAAAGTGGCTGTGGGCTAGTTAGGCAGCACAAGTTTTTTTTCTTTTGCTCTTTTTCTTTTTCAATTTGATTTTCAGGAATGGTTTGAAAACCCTAATTCAAATCTTTTGAATTCAAACCTTTTCCAAATTTTTGTACTGTGATCCTAGCATTCAAAAGTGTGTCAAACACAACTATTCACTCATAAACACTTTGGTCCTTTGAAAATAAAACTAAAACCATGCCTCATATGTATATAATAGGAAGTCATAAAAATGGTTTTATTTGATTTCAAACTTTTGAAATTTTTTATGCAAGCTCTAAATGCTTTGATGATGTGAATGTAATACATGATTTTGCATTTGATGAAATTTGGGATGTTACAAATATAACCCACTTAAGATGAATCTCGCCCTCGAGATTCGGATTGGCTAGCAAATAGGTGACGGTGATCTTTCCGAAGGTCATCTTCTCTTTTCCAAGTTGCTTCTTCTTCAGTATGATGGTTCCACTGTACTTTGCAGAATTTGATAGCCTTGGTACGAGTAACTCTTTCTGCAGTCTCAAGAATCTTGATAGGTTTCTCTTCATAGGCGAGATCACTCTCTAACTGAACCTCTTCCAAAGGTATAGTGTCCTTCAATGAAGTTTCTTCCATCTCCGGATGACACTTCTTCAACTGACTCACATGAAACACATTGTGAACTGCTGACAGTGATTCGGGTAATTCAATCTCATAAGCCACTTCTCCTTTGCAGCTCAAAATCTATCACCTACCTCATAGGTGACTTCTCTACGCTTTGGATCTGCGTAGCTCTTATGTCGGGACTGGGCTATCTTCAATCTATCCTTTACCAATTTAACTGTCTCTTTAGCCTCTTTGATAAGTTCTGGTCTGAAAAAATTTCTTTCTCCTACTCCACTCCATAACAATGGCGTAGTACATTTCCTTCCATAAAGAAATTCAAACGGAGCCATATCTATGTTGCTTGATAGCTGTTATTGTAAGAGAATTCTACGTAAGGCAGACTTTCATCCCAACTAGCACCATAGTCTAGGGCACATGCCCTCAACATATCCTCCAAAATCTGATTGGTCCTTTCTATCTGTCCATCAGTCTGGGGGTGAAAAGCTGTGCTGAACTCTAATATTGTTCCCAATGATTCATGAAGTTGTCGCCAAAAATGCAAAGTGAACCGAGTTCCTCTATCAGACACAATACTCTTAGGTACTCCATGCAGACATACAATCTTGTTCATATACATCTTAGCTAATTTAGCACCTGTATAGGTAGTCTTCACGGGTATGAAATGAGCCACTTTAGTTAGGCGATCCACAACAACCCATATGGAATCATATCCAGACCTAGTCCTTGGCAATCCGGTGATAAAATCATACCAATCTTATCCCACTTCCAATCCGGTATAGGTAGTGGTTGCAATAATCCTGCTAGTTTCTGATGTTCCGCTTTCACTCGACTACACACATCACACAATGCAATATGTTCCACAATATCTTTCTTGAGATTGTTCCACCAAAATCTTTCCTTCACATCCATGTACATTTTGGTGTTACCTGGATGAATGAAATATGGTGAGTTGTGTGCTTCTTGCAGAATCAATTTCTGAAGCTTCGAATCTTGCAGAATGCAGATACGTTTTCCATACCATAAAGTACCTTGTTAATCTTCATGAATCCTTTAGCCTTCCCTTCACTAAATTTTCTCTTAATTTCCTCTATTTCCCTATCCAACTTTTGGGCTTCTTTAATCTTGTCCAACAATGTTGGTTGAACATCCAATGACATGAGATATCCTTCAGGCACTATCTCCAATCTGAGATATTTGAATTGGGCACATAGATCATCTGGTAATTCTCCTTTAGTAAGGTCATTCACATAAACCTTACGGCTTAAAGCATCTGCTACAACATTTGCTTTACCGGGATGATATTGCAAACTCAAGTCATAGTCCTTGATGATCTCTAGCCACCTTCTTTGTCTCATATGGAGTTCCTTCTGGGTGAAGATATAGTTCAAACTCTTGTGATCCGTGAATACTTCACAATGTTTTCCCAAAAGATAGTGTCTCCATGTTTTGAGTGCATGGACAACAGAGGCTAACTCTAAATCATGAGTAGGATAATTCACTTCATGAGTTTTGAGTTGTCTCGAGGCATAAGCCACAAATTTCCCCTCTTGCATCAACACTCCACCTAATCCTTGGTGAGATGCATCACAATAGACTTGGAAATCCTTCTCCAAATCTGGTAGACATAAGACTGGTGCTGACACTAGTCTCTTCTTCAATTCTTGGAAACTGATTTCACAACCTTCAGTCCAATCAAATTTCTTTTCTTTCTTAAGTAACTCCGTCATTGGCATTGCTACCTTTGATAAATTCTCAATAAACCTTCTATAGTATCCTGCCAAGCCTAGGAAACTACAAACTTCCTTAACTGACTTGGGAGATTCCCATTCAGTTACAGCTGACACCTTTGCGGGATCGACGGCTATACCATTGTAACATCTCAGCATTAGAGCTTAGAAATAAGCTGAACCCAGATGTGTGCATTGCATTCATGCATAGAAAATCCGAATAATTTTCGCGCTTTTGAACAAAACTGGTCAAAGTGGTTGAAGCTTCTCTCAACTTGATGGAATTGAAGTAGATCATCAAGTTGACTGCGATAAGTTTCAATATGACGTTTGCTAAAACTTTAATTAGGGTAAACATGATTTGATCTAAGGGTAGATCAAATGAAATAAAACTAAGCCATTGCATATTGTTTAATGATTAATATCTAATCCTTAAGAGATCATATCACAGAATTCATTACAGTAACCCATGAATACCAAGCTATGGATATAAGTCAAGTAACAAGAATGTAATAACTAATTCTTGACCTATTTTATCCTTATCTATTTTTACCATGAGTATCATGGTAATACTTAACCTTAACTCTTTAATTATATGGAGTAGGAAGGAAACCAATTCAAGATCATTCACCACATATCTTTCTTTCCATATCAATCTTTATCATCTTTATTGAACCACATCCTTATATCTGTTATTAATCAATGTTGAGTGATCAACTATTGTCTTATCAATTCTTAGCTTATTAACTCTTGATCACCAATTCTTAGCCTATCAATTCTTGATCTACCAACTCTTGTCCTTATCATAACCATCACTTTAAGCCTATAAGGAAAGAAGTAATAAGAGGTAAATAGTAATGCTAGTTTAGATATCATCTATAGGATGGGAGTGATTGAAGGGAATCAAATCAATATGGTAACTGATGGAGTTAACTCACTCCTGAATGGATAAAAGAGTCATCTGGAAGATATAATTATATGGTAACAAAGAATATTGCAAGAATGAAATCTGAAAATAGTTACAAGGAGTAATCTTGTTGGATTAAGTAGTTATAGTCAATGAATAATATCTCCTACTTAGTAAGAGATATTGAGAAGATAATTATAATACAATTGTAATGTTGTATTGACGAAGGCCTTGATTAGCCAACTGGAAACCTAAGCCATAAATGATCAAAGGATTGTAATGATCATGCTCAAGTCACTAAGAGTGAATGATTATATCCTGTATAAGTGACATTAATGGATATAATATGATTAAACCCTAGTATAGATATGTTATCTTAGGTTAGCCATGACAAGTCACCATGATAGAATGTGAAGTTTGAATATAAGATACTGGAGTTAAGTAAATATAAGATAGTATGATTAAGCTAAAGCTAGTGTAGCATGGAGTTATTGAAGAAGTGTTAGTCCTCTTAAAGGATAGTAAGATTTTGAGGAGAGTAGTTTCATATATACATCTACTGGAGTAATATTGGTGATGAGTAAAGAGGAAGTGTTGATAAGGTTATTCTTGTGAAGCAAAACTCATCATGTGAACACATGGTGATGGATATAAAGAAGTATAATATCTAGGAAAGGAATTATTAGAAGTCCAAAATTATGAAGTATGGAAGATAGGAATTTTGGATAAACCCTAAACCCTAAATCTATGACCTAACATAATATCCATTTCATATGATTGATCCATCATCATTTTTCCACAATGGATCGTAGTAATATTTTCCTATAGCAAATCACTTAAGCATATCTTGCCACTACAAAAACATTAAAATTATATGTGTCTAGAAACTATAATTATCAATATCATCTCTTAAGCCATCTTAGTGAATAACCCAACTATTTTACCTTGATGGTGATATTATTTATGATCACAAACATGAGGGAATATGTCTTCAACCATAATGTTCATTCACATATACGAAATAATACAAGTATATTAAATCTCTTAAAAACTTATGGTAAACATCTATAGTTTCAAACCATAACTCCCATGTTAATTATAACAAAACATATACCTTGTTATTCCCTAGGATTATGTTATTAATGTTAATCATAGTAATTCATAGGAAATTATGTACCAGGTAGTAATGTAGGATCACCGTTAGGAACTTTCCTTAAAACATATTAGTCTAATGAGAATTTAGTTTCATGAATAAATAGGGGTATAACCTATAATAAATTCATAGTATGTTATGTAAATAAAATTCATAAAAAAGGTTCCTATGAAATATTAAAAGGAAAAGTATATATATAAAGAAAATAAAGAAATAATAACATTATACAATAAAAGTTCACAAATGGTACTAAATACATTTTAGTATGGCTGCAATTATCTAGCAGATAAATTCTATAAAGAAAATTCAAATCAAATATGCAAATTTAAACCTGAAAACAAAACAGGAAATATTAAACAGATTATAAAAATGTAAAAGAAAAAAAAGACAGACCTGGCCGACACAGCAGGCCGTCCCAGATCCTCTCCTTTGCTTACTTACCGCTCACGTGCAGCTGTAGTAGCCCAGCTCATTTACTTTCTCGCAGCCCAGCAACGGTCCAATAGCAGCCCAACCTAGGATACCTCTTCGTTGTCTCACTGTCAACACCTGGATTTTTAATCCCAGATGCCTGTTATGCCATACATCGCAATCCCAGGATTACCATTTTTGTGAGACATAACAGAATTGACACCACAGTATATCATCCATTACAAACCATACATAAGGTCTTACACAAATAAGGATCTCATGATCCAGTTCTTAATACACTCAAGCAGCGGAATAACGTAATAATAACGGTAGCGTAGGTGAAGCTCCATATTTGGGTTCACAGGCAATACTGACGATGGGAGATGATCCTAGTTGTCGTAACCTTCCTAGGGTCCATACTCTTGGTACTCCTCTTCATAGTCTGGCCACGGGAATATCCAGGGACAAAGCCATGAGTACTCTTTAAGTACTCGCAAACTAATACTAACAAGTGAAGGTTTTTTTGTAGTAGGACACTAAGCTCTAGGGTTGTTTTGCAAAAAGCCAGATTTACATCTACTAAGTTTAGAAACGAAGAAAGCTAGTTGAGGTGTGATAACACCTAAGTGGGAACTTGTATTTCATCTCACAACTCTGTTGTGGTCAAGTCAAAGTCTCAATTCCTTTCATAAGTCATTTGAAAAACATCTGACGGGGGAACAGTATGGCCACTCCAACTGTCCATAACCGCGGACGCGGCTATTCGAATAGTTTGACACTCTGCAGAGATTGTACACTTTCACCACAACATTTGATACATCCGTCAGGAACAAATCCTGAATTCACCATACTCAGTATGTGGATAATCAATCCTAACCTTTCAATTACATGCCCTAGTATAGGCACCTCTCCTGTGAGTTTGGCCTCCCAACCATGACCAACTGTCATCTTGGGTACTACACAGGTGGGCAATCTTCACAAGGTAGCCTCAACTCAGACCTTGGCCGTGAGGGAACTAATAATAAGGTATATAAGTTTCCAGTCAAGCCCTACCCAATTCTCGGGTATTGTGGTTGTACGGTAAAATTGGAATGGTATTGCATCTAGACAACCATCAGTTTTATAAAGGGCTAAGGCTCATGCCTCAACATTTTCATCATCCAAATCATCTAGTGTTCGGAAACACATGTCAAAACATCTCAGTAGAATGATCCATCATTCCAAGGTTTTCATAACCATTTTTCCACCAAGTATTCCCATCTAAAGTTGATCAAGTTTTATGCTTAGCACTAGCATCTACAAGTGGGGGTAAGTACTAATGAGGGGTGGTAAACAAGTGGAGTTTTAACTAAGTTCAATCTCATGCCTTAAGATGACATAAGGCTTATCTAGATTAGGCCAAGTTTTATGCTCTTTATGCAACCTTCAATGATCTTTCTAGTATCTACAAATCATTTAAGTAAGCTCTAAGTAATAGCTTCGATAAAGAAAGAAAGTAGAAAGTTTGCAAGTAAAACTAGGATTGGGTATCATCATATGTGTCTAACCAAGCATTCTTAGGGCATTGCATAGGTTATCTAACTTTCATAATTGCAAGTGTTAGCTTGCCTTGTGCAGAGCAGTGGTTGAAGTTCTCCTCGGCTTCTTCTTCGTAGTATCCTCCTTCCTCCTCGTATCCTTGGTCGGTACTAGCGTCTATAAATAAATACGAGGTACACAATCACCAAACAATACTTAACTACTTTCAATCATCACATAAAGGGGTTCTATAGATGATCTAGCATCATCACTAACATTACAAGATTAAAGCTTGGTTTAATTTCTTTTATTTTTGGAAAAGTATTTTCTACTCATTGAAAAACTACTTAAGATTTAATATTCTCCAAACCAAACATGGGATCATGTTGACACATGTCATCACCACATATTTCAGTATATGGGAATGTGATTTAAAGTGGTGTCACAATTTAATAAGATTTAACCTTTTATTTCAATTAAAAATAAATGACTAGAAATGCCTATGTGGCATTCTTTTATTACTTGAACATTATTTCTATCAGTAAACCCATATGTTTTTGTATATTCTGAAAGGTATGATCAAGTATGATTTTTGAGAGTTGGAATCAACTCAAAATCTATTATGGTTTAAATTTGAAAAATGTTTGAATGCAGAAAAGCTTCTGCCTTGTTATTTTTACCAAGGTTGATCTATAGATCCAAATGATTTGAATCCAACGGGCTTGGATTAAGCATTTCAAAACCTTTCTAAAAAATTTGTTTCATTCAATTTGGTTCACTGAATTGATCTGGGTTGATTTTTGAAACTAGGTACAAAACTAGGTTTGAATTAAAATGGAAAAAGTTAAATTCAAACGAGTGGGCTGCATGGGAAGAGAAAATGGGTCGGCCTGCTACGCACAGCGCTTACGCGGGCTGGTTAAGTTGTTGTCCCCACGCGTCAGTGAGACGGGGGGTGCGAAGTTGTACGGGGCAACGTGGTGCATTGGATCTAGTTCTAATCCAACGGCTCTGGTTCATCGTCCACGTCAGGCAGCGCCGGCGAGACAGAACCCTAACGTGGCAGGTGGGGGTCGTGGGAGGCTCACCGGGGCTCAGGCGAGGGTCGGCGAGGAGGGCGAACGACGAATTCGACGACGGCGAACCTCCTGGTACCGGCAGCTTCTCCTAGGGCGGCTCCAATCGCTGGCTTCCTTCTTCTCCAGCAGCGGCAGGCTCCGGCCAAATTCCGACGATACGCTGCTCGCCTTGCTCTGATAACGGGGTGGAACGATCAGTGAGGAGAGGGGAGTGAGATGGTGTGCTGAATTCGGCTGGGGGTCGTCTCCTTTTATAGGCCCGACGGTGAGACCGAACGGGATGGGCAGGCGACGGTGGCGACATGGCTACGGGCTGCTAGAGGCATGGCCGAGGGTGGCGATCGATCGGTGGTCTCCTGGCGATGCTCTATGGCTTTAATGCGTGTGTAGGGGCGGTGGCAAACGGTCTAGAACGCTCGACGTTCTGCGAGGCAGAGGCGGCGAACTCTACGGCGAGCGGTGGCTATGGTGCACGGGCGGTGACATGGGCATGTCTGGCGGTCTCCTGGGATGGTGGGGAGCATGTTGGCGGGCGGCGAGGGATTGAGGTGGTCGTGTTGCGTGGGAACGGTGCGTGCTCTGCGGTGCACGTCGGCATGGTCGACAGCGGCACGGGCGTGGCGTTCCTAGCAGTTCTAGGCATTATCTGCGAGGCAGGGCTGGTCGAGAGGGGGCGGTGAGGCATGGGCTACCTCCTAGACATGCTGGCTAGGCTTGGTGCTTCTCCTAGCTCGCTGTCGACATGTGGGTGGCAAGGGTGCACTCGGCCTGCTCACCATTGATGACAATGGCTAGCCTACAGTGGTGCTAGAGATTAGTTAAGGTTGTTAGATGATCTACTAAGGCTAGTGGTGTCCAGAGAGGGAACAAGTTAAGCCAGAATCACTGCTCACTATAGTGTTTTGATTTTGTTTGATTTGAATCAGCAAGGTGTTTGATGAAATGGCCGCATGAATTCAAGTTTTGAATTTTGAAATTAATTTTGGTGGGTGTGCTAGGCATGTGCTGGTGAGTCTGTAGATGATTGGGTTTTGAAAATTGAGTTGGTTTAATTGGTTTTTGAAAAAGTGGGATCTTCCCATATGAACTAGATTCAATTTTAAACTATTATTTAAACTATGCATTTGAATGTTTCTGGATGATCACAAGGTGGGCCTTGGTACTTTGTTATGAGTACTATCAAGGGGTGCAAAGATCCAAACAAGTTTCTATTAAGTTCTGAAAGTTAGAGATAGCCAAAGTAGGCATGGGAGTTAAATTGGCCAAAGTGACCATTCACTTAATTTCTTTGTCTTTGGGAAAAGTTTGGGGATTGTTTAGATGATTTTTATTTCACCTAAGAATCATTTTACAACCAAAGAAACACATAATCATGGCAATTCAAAAGAATCCAAATTGTAATGCACACTCATATGAATGCTTTCCTATTTTAATTGGAAAAGTTTTTTGTTAATCCTAAATTTGGTGATTAGAGTTTGATGATTCTAGTTTAATATTTTTGGGATGTTACAAACCTTCCCCCCTTAAACAAAATCTCGTCCCAAGATTTGAAAAAGGACGAAAAGATTACCTAGGATTTGAAGAGATCGGGAAACTCCGTTCTGATGTGATCTTCGCGTTCCCAGGTAGCTTCCTCTTCCGTGTGGTTGCTCCACTGAATCTTGAGAAACTTGATGCTCCGGGTTCTGGTGGTTCTAAAAGCTTCTTCCAAAATACGGATGGGTACTTCAGGATAGGTCCGGTCATCGTTGATCTCTATGGTCTGTTATCTATATTCTTGAACACTTCAGTATTCTCCGGGACTTCGAGACACTTGCGAAGTAATGAGATATGGAACACATTGTGCACGGCTGACATCTCTTTGGGTAGTTCCAATTGATACGACACTTCTCCTCGACGGTTCAAAATTTTGAAGGGTCTGATATATCTGGGGGCTAACTTTCCTTTGAGTTGGAAACACTGCATTCCCTTTAATGGCGACACTTTCAGATACACAAAATCTCCTATGTTGAAGGCGAGGTCTCGACGTCTCTTGTCGGCGTAACTCTTCTGTCTGGACTGGGCAGTCTTGAGGTGCTCATGAATCTTGTGAACCTTCTCTTCTGCTTCTCGTAGGATATCGGGTCCGAAAATCTGACTCTCTCCTACTTCCGACCAGTTCAAAGGGGTGGGACACTTTATTCCATAAATGAATTCAAATGGGGCCATTTGCAAACTGGCTTGATAACTATTGTTGTAAGAAAATTCTGCGAATGGCAGACAGTCTTCCCACTTAGATCCATACTCTAACACACATGCTCTCAACATATCTTCGAGTATTTGATTTACTCGCTCCGTTTGTCCATCGGTCTGAGAGTGATAAGCGGTGCTGAAATCTAGGCGGGTTCCTAAACCTTCTTGGACTTTCTTCCAGAATCTCGAGGTAAACTGAGTTCCTCGATCCGATACGATGTTCTTGGGGACTCCATGCAAACTGACGATTCTAGCGATGTATAACTCCGCTAGCTTCGAACTCTGATATGTGGTCTTGATGGGTAAGAAATGGGCTACTTTGGATAATCGGTCAACTATGACCCAGATAGAGTCATTTCCCCTACTAAAATAGGCAATCCGGTGATAAAGTCCATTCCAACGGAATCCCATTTCCATTCTGGAATCTGCAATGGTTGCAACAATCCAGCGGGTCTTTGATGTCCTGCCTTGACTCGCTGACATATATCACACTTGGCGATATAGCTTCCGATTTCTCCCTTCATCTTATGCCACCAAAATTGCTCTTTCAAATCTTGATACATCTTAGTTCCTCCGGGATGGATAGAATAAAGAGTATCATGAGCTTCCTTCAAAATAACTTCTTTCAACTCAGAATCTGTTGGTACACAAAGGCGTCCTTTGTACCACACAACTCCTTCTTCGTCTTCGGTAAATCCAGGTACTTTTCCTGTACCGATACGACGCTTGATTCCGTCAATACTAGCATTTCCTTTCTGTGCCTCTTTGATCTGGCTGATCAAAGTGGGTTGAAGTTCTATGCTAGCCAAAAATCCTTCACTCACTAATTCCATTCGAAAATCTTCCATCTCTTTGTGCAGACTTGGTTGCTCCTTAAAAATCATGGAGTTCAAGCGGCACGGCAATCTGCTAAGGGCATCTGCTACCACATTGGCTTTACCGGGGTGATAGTGAATGTCCAGGTCGTAATCCTTGATTAGCTCAATCCATCTTATCTATCTCATATTCGGCTCCTTCTGAGTGAATATATACTTTAGGCTCTTGTGATCCGAATAAATCTCACAACGATTTCCCATCAGGTAATGCCTCCATGTCTTTAGGGCTAGAACTAAGGCTACGAGTTCGAGGTCATGGGTTGGATAGTTCTGCTCATGTTGTTTCAGTTGTCGAGATAGATAAGATATAACTTTGCCTTGTTGCATTAACACACATCCGAGACCGATCTTGGATGCGTCACAATACTCGTCAAATGGCTTCGTGATATCCGACATGATTAAGGTTGGGGCTGAAATCAATCTCCTCTTGAGTTCTTGAAAACTCGATTCACATTTGTCGGTCCATTCAAACTTCTTTTCCTTCTTCAGCAATTGGGTCATGGGTCTGGCGATACTCGAGAATCCTTCTACGAACTTGCGGTAATATCCCGCCAATCCGAGAAATGCACGAACTTGGGTTTGGGTGGTTGGGGCTTGCCAATCTTCAACATCTTTCACTTTTGCGGGGTCAACGGCAATTCCTCCGGCTGATACAATGTGGCCGAGAAATCCTACCTCCTGTAACCAGAATTCACATTTGCTAAACTTGGCATACAACTTATGCTCTCTAAGGGTTCCAAGAATGGTCCTTAGGTGTAGCTCATGTTCTTCTTCCGATTTGGAATAAATTAGGATGTCGTCGATGAAAACAACGACAAACTTATCTAGGAAGTCCATAAAAATCTTATTCATGAGATTCATGAAATAAGCGGGGGCATTGGTTAGTCCAAAATACATGACGGTATACTCGTACAATCCATATCTGGTGGTAAAGGCAGTCTTTGGAATATCCTCTGCGCGAATCTTGAGTTGATGATAGCATGTTCTAAGATCAATCTTAGAAAACACTTTGGCACCGGTCAACTGATCAAACAAATCTTCTATCTTGGGCAATGGGTATTTGTTCTTGATGGTGACATCATTCAACTTCCGATAATCCGTACACAAACGGTTACCTCCATCCTTCTTGTCCACAAACAAGACATGTGATCTCCATGGTGACGCACTGGGTTGAATTTAATCCTATTTCCAACATGGAATCCAGTTGCTTCTTCAGTTCTGCTAGTTCAGACGGGTTCATACTATAGGGTCTCTGGGCTATGGGTCCTGTTTCGGGGATTAGTTCAATGATAAACTCGATATCCCGATCTAGGGGTATACCGGGCAAAACATCTGGAAATACATCGGGGTATTCACAGACTATTCGGACTTGGTCAATGGTAGGTTGGGCTATACTCTTGTTGCACTTGAATTGACGAGGTAAGGTTTCCGATATATGCTCGACTGATATTCCGCCTGTACTGGTCATGGTTATGGCTTTCTTGGCACAACCAATTAATCCTTTATGTTTGGCCATCCAATGCATTCCTAGTACTACTTCCAAACCCTTAGTTCCGAGTACTATAAGATTAGCATAAAAATCTATGCCATGGATTCGGATAGGGACGGCTTTGGAAATTTGCCTAGCTTTGGTGGTTGAACCGAGGATTTGAACAATCATAACATGCTTCAGTTTGGTTGGTTGACTCTTACTAGTGCAGGCAAATTCTTCGGTGACAAATGAATGCGATACACCCGAATCAAACAACACTCTTGCAAGTACTGAATTAACAGAAAACATACCCAGCACGACGTCTGGCGCATCCTGAGCTTCTTCAGCATGCATGAGAAAAAGACGGCTGTTGCGGTTGAGCGAGTTCCCTGGGGCAAATCTTCTTCCAGGCTGAACACAACGTTACTGCTGAGCTGGGGCATTTGCATTGGGGGCTGTGGTATTCTTCTTGTTGGGGCACTCGTTGGAATAGTGTCCTTTATTTCCACAGTCATAACAAGTCACTTGCGACTTGTCCTTGGCTGCAATAGGCACCGCATTGCTTCCCGTCCTTGGGGCAGTGTTGGTGTTGGTGGCAGCATTGTTGTTGTTGAACTTGGGTGGTGCACAGTTGAAATTGTTAGAGTTGCCGGGATTGTTGTGATTTCCTCCGGGCCTTGGGTTTCCACGGTTGGGATAGGTCGGACGGTTCATCGGGGGTCTGTTGGTTCTCGGTGCAAATCCTGGAGATGGGTTAGGGCGATACGTTGGGGTCTGATGGGTTCCTGGCTGATGCATCACGCGACACTTGTGGTTCTCGTTGGCTTGGTTGATCTTTCCTTCCATCTGGATAGCAGAGTCGATAGGGCTTCAATATCAGCAAAAGGGATATTGACTAACACCGTCTGCATCTCATCGTGTAGACCATTCAAGAATCTTTCTTTCTTCTTGGCTTCGGTGTCGATCTCATCTGGGGCATACCTAGCTAATGACAAAAATTTGTCACGGTATTCCACTACGGTCATCCTTCCTTGCTTCAGTTCTCTGAACTCATCTCTCATTCTCTTGATCAAACCCGGTGGCACATGGGTTCTTCTAAACTTGACCTTGAATTCTTCCCAGGTCATCATCTCTCCTCCGGTCATTGCACGAACACTGTTACACCATGCTCTGGCGTCTCCGGCTAGATAGTGGGTGGCGAACAGAACTTTCTCGTTAGCTTCCACTCCTGTGACTTCTAGGTTATTTTCCATGGTTTGCAGCCAATCGTCGGCGTCTAAGGGCTCTTCTGACCTAGTGAAAACAGGTGGGTTGGTGTTCTGGAAATTCTTGAGCTTAGATCCATGGTTGTCCTGATTTCCGTGGCCTTGGTTGTTGTGGGATAGCTGAGCTATCTGCTGAAGGGTGGCTAAGTTGGCTTGACGTTTGGCTCTTTCAGCTTCGCAGTCAGAAACCAACATTTGCAGGATCTGCAACATCGGGTCCGGGGATGAACCACTTCCTCCGCGTGGCATTTGAAGATTGAGATAGATCATGAGAAAAGAGGGAAATTTCTAAGGTTCCGGGACTTTGAGAAGTTTTTAAAGTTTGTCTCAGATTTTCTAGCAACTTGCTTTTCATTCATTCATAGCACACGATATAAACACACAGCACAACAAAGGAAAGCAGATGGTTTTAAGAACCATTCTGGAAACTATGATACAGTGGGACCGAATACAACTCACTACGCTAGTGCTCAAGTGCTACTACTCCTCGGAATCGGTGTAGTCGTCATCCTCATCGTCATCGATGAATGCGAAATCATCCTCATCGGTGAAGAAATCCATAGCCTGATCCTCAAAAAAATCATCATCATCGCTGAGATAGGAGTAGGGGTCTCCACGAAGGTCTTCTCCGGCATTCTCCCTTTCCTCCAACTTCATATCTCTCTCGTGGATGGTCTCCTCCAAAGACGAGATACGGTGGCGAAGACGAGCAATGATGCGCTCCTTCTTGTCAAGCTGACGGCAGCGAGACTTGCGGTCCTTTGCTAGCATGGCGATGGTCTGATCCTTGGTCTTGATGATGGCAGACTTGTGGTTGGAGTAGTCACGGCAATTGTCCAATTACTGCTGACAATCGTACATCATGAAGCTAAGGTGGTCTAACCGAGTCTTCAGCTCGGGGTGGTATGGGGCTTCCAGTGGATGTCCCATAGCATCACGCCTTGGACAAACTCAAAGCGGTTACCCTTGATCTGGTTGATACTCTGCCCAAATAGATGGGCAAGAGCTTCCTGCATGGCCCTGGCAAGTCCATCGAGCCAGTTGTTCTCTCTTAAGGTAAACTGAATTCCCTCAGCAGTGGGAGGTTCAATCTTTCCTTAGAGACTTGCAACAATTAGCCACTGCAGATCTTCTCCTCCTTGATCATTGACCTGATCTCCGAAGAACTCGGGGTGCGGACGCTCCAGAAGTTCCGAAAGCTGGTCCAAATCCCTCTCAAAGATAAGGCCCCCTCCATTCCCCGACTGATAAAACTTGATGTACTTCACATCCATCTATAAGAATATAGGATGAGTAAGTTAGTAGAGTGATCAAGTGTGTCAAATTTTATGTATTTTGTAAGAGTTTTTGAGGAACATGAATTTTCATGAAAGAATCAAAGTGATAAGAATGGGAATAAGTTTTTGTAAATATTTGCTTCCTTTGGTTTTGAAAATAAGGTTTTGATTCAAACGTCCAGTCTAACTAGGGTCTCCTATGGTCAGGATGGATCTGATACCAACTTGTCAACACCCGGATTTTTAATCCCAGATGCTTGTTATGCCATACATCGCAATCCCAGGATTACCATTTTTGCGAGACATAACAGAATTGGATACCACAGTACATCATCCATTACAAACCATACATAAGGTCTTACACAAATAAGGATCTCATGATCTAGTTCTTAATACACTCAAGCAGCGGAATAACGTAATAATAACGGTAGCATAGGCGAAGCTCCATCTTCGGGTTCACAGGAAATGCTGACGATGGGAGATGATCCTAGTTGTCCTAACCTTCCTGGGGTCCATCCTCCTGGTACTCCTCTTCATAGTCTGGCCACGAGAATAGCCAGAGACAAAGCCATGAGTACTCTTTAAGTACTCGCAAACTAATACTAACAAGTGAAGGGGGTTTTTGTAGTAGGACACTAAGCTCTAGGGTTATTTTGCAAAAAACCAGATTTACATCTACTAAGTTTAGAAACGAAGAAAGCTAGTTGAGGTTTGACAACACCTAAGTGGGAACTTGTATTTCATCTCACAACTCTGTTGTGGTCAAGTCAAAGTCTCAATTCCTTTCATAAGTCATTTGAAAAACATCTGACGGGGGAACAGTATGGCCACTCCAACTGTCCATAACCGCGGACAAGGCTATTCGAATAGTTTGACACTCTGCAAAGATTGTACACTTTCGCCACAACATTCGATACATCCATCAGGAACAAATCCTGAATTCACCATACTCATTATGCGGATAATCAATCCTAACCTTTCAATTACATGCCCTAGTATAGGCACCTCTCCTGTGAGTTCGGCCTCCCAACCATGACCAACTGTCATCTTGGGTACTACACAGGTGGGCAATCTTCACAAGGTAGCCTCAGCTCAGACCTTGGCCGTGAGGGAACTAATACTAAGGTATATAAGTTTCTAGTCAAGCCCTACCCAATTCTCGGGTATTGTGGTTGTACGGTAAAATTGGAAGGGTATCGCATCTAGACAACCATCAGTTTTATAAAGGGCTAAGGCTCATGCCTCAACATTTTCATCATCCAAATCATCTAGTGTTCGGAAAAACATGTCAAAACATCTCAGTAGAATGATCCATCATTCCAAGGTTTTCATAACCATTTTTCCACCAAGTATTCCCATCTAAAGTTTATCAAGTTTTATGCTTAGCACTAGCATCTACAAGTGGGGGTAAGTACTAATGAGGGGTGGTAAACAAGTGGAGTTTTAACTAAGTTCAATCTCATGCCTTAAGATGACATAAGGCTTATCTAGCTTAGGCCAAGTTTTATGCTCTTTATGCAACCTTCAATGATCTTTCTAGTATCTACAAATCATTTAAGTAAGCTCTAAGTAATAGCTTCGATAAAGAAAGAAAGTAGAAAGCTTGCAAGTAAAACTAGGATTGGGTATCATAATATGTGTCTAACCAAGCATTCTTAGGGCATTGCATAGGTTATCTAACTTTCATAATTGCAAGTGTTAGCTTGCCTTGTGCAGAGCAGTGATTGAAGTTCTCCTCGACTTCTTCTTCGTAGTATCCTCCTTCGTCCTCGTATCCTTGGTCGGTACTAGCGTCTATAAATAAATACGAGGTACAAAATCACCAAACAATACTTAACTACTTTCAATCATCACACAAATGGGTTCTATAGATGATCTAGCATCATCACTAACATTACAAGATTAAAGCTTGGTTTAATTTCTTTTATTTTTGGAAAAGTAATTTCTACTCATTGAAAAACTACTTAAGATTTAATATTCTCCAAACCAAACATGGGATCATGTTGACACATGTCATCACCACATATTTCAGTACATGGGAATGTGATTTAAAGTGGTGTTACAATTTAATAAGATTTAACCTTTTATTTCAAATAAAAATAAATGACTAGAAATGCCTATGTGGCATTCTTTTATTACTTGAACATTATTTCTGTCAGTAAACCCATATGTTTTTGTATATTCTGAAAGGTATGATCAAGTATGATTTTTGAGAGTTGGAATCAACTCAAAATCTATTATGGTTTAAATTTGAAAAATGTTTGAATGCAGAAAAGCTTCTGCCTTGTTATTTTTACCAAGGTTGATCTATAGATCCAAATGATTTGAATCCAACGGGCTTGGATTAAGCATTTCAAGAACTTTCTAAAAAATTTGTTTCATTCAATTTGGTTCACTGAATTGAGCTGGGTTGATTTTTGAAACTAGGTACAGAACTAGGTTTGAATTAAAATGGAAAAAGTTAAATTCAAACGAGTGGGCTGCACGGGAAGAGAAAATGGGTCGGCCTGCTATGCACAGCGCTTACGCGGGCTGGTTAAGTTGTTGTCCCCACGCGTCAGTGAGACGGTGGGTGCGAAGCGGTACGGGGCAACGTGGTGCATTGGATCTAGTTCTAATCCAACGGCTCTGGTTCATCGTCCACGTCAGGCAGCGCCGGCGAGACAGAACCCTAATGCGGCAGGTGGGGGTCGTAGGAGGCTCACCGGGGCTCAGGCGAGGGTCGGCGAGGCGGGCGAACGACGAAGTCGACGATGGCGAACCTCCTGGTACCGGCAGCTTCTCTTGGGGTGGCTCTAATCGATGGCTTCCTTCTTCTCCAGCAGCGGCGGGCTCCGGCCAAATTCCGGCGATGCGCTGCTCGCCTTGCTCTGGGAACGGGGTGGAACGATCAGTGAGGAGAGGGGACTGAGATGGTGTGCTCAATTTGGCTGGGGGTCGTCTCCTTTTATAGGCCCGACGGTGAGACCGAACGGGATGGGTAGGCGACGGTGGCGACATGGCTATGGGCTGCTAGAGGCATGGCCGAGGGTGGCGATCGATCGGTGATCTCCTGGCGATGCTCTATGGCTTCAATGCGTGTGTAGGGGCGGTGGAAAACGGTCTGGAACGCTCAACGTTCTGCGAGGCTGAGGCGGCGAACTCTGCGGCGAGCGGTGGCTACGGGGCACGGGCGGTGACATGGGCATGTCTGGCGGTCTCCTGGGATGGTGGGGAGCATGTTGGCGAGCGGTGAGGGCTTGAGGTGGTCGGGTTGCGTGGGAACGGTGCGTGCTCTGCGGCGCACGTCGGCATGGTCGACAGCGGCACGGGCGTGGCGTTCCTGGTGGTTCTGGGCATTGTCTGCGAGGCAGGTCTGGTCGAGAGGGGGCGCTGAGGCATGGGCTACCTCCTAGACATGCTGGCTAGGCTTGGTGCTTCTCCTAGCTCGCTGTCGACATGTGGGTGGCAAGGGTGCACTCGGCCTGCTGACCATTGATGACAATGGCCAGCCTACAGTGGTGCTAGAGATTAGTTAAGGTTGTTAGATGATCTACTAAGGCTAGTGGTGTCCAGAGAGGGAACACGTTAGGCCAGAATCACTACTCACTATAGTGTTTTGATTTTGTTTGATTTGAATCAACAAGGTGTTTGATGAAATGGCCGCATGAATTCAAGTTTTGAATTTTGAAATTAATTTTGGTGGGTGTGCTAGGCATGTGCTGGTGAGTCTGTAGATGCTTGGGTTTTGAAAATTGAGTTGGTTTGATTGGTTTTTGAAAAAGTGGGATCTTCCCATATGAACTAGATTCAATTTTAAACTATTATTTAAACTATGCATTTGAATGTTTCTGGATGATCACAAGGTGGGCCTTGGTACTTTGTTATGAGTACTATCAAGGGGTGCAAATATCCAAACAAGTTTCTGTTAAGTTCTGAAAGTTAGAGATAGCCAAAGTAGGAATGGTTGTTAAATTGGCCAAAGTGACCATTCACTTAGTTTGTTTGTTTTGATTTGTTTGTCTTTGGGAAAAGTTTGGGGATTGTTTAGATGATGTTTATTTCACCTAAGAATCATTTTACAATCAAAGAAACACATAATCATGGCAATTCAAAAGAATCCAAATTGTAATGCACACTCATATGAATGCTTTCCTATTTTAATTGGAAAAGTTTTTTGTTAATCCTAAATTTGGTGATTAGAGTTTGATGATTCTAGTTTAATATTTTTGGGATGTTACACTCACTAGCAAGCGGGACCCACGCGAAAGGAGCACCATCGTATTCGTCTTCCTCTGCCTGCTCGACACGCCGCTGATGAGCCATGTTGTCTCCGCAATTCTGGATCGTCCGGACGCGGTTGACCATCTCAGAGCCTCGCCTCAACTTGTTTGGTGTCCGCCAAGTGGATTCGCGTAGTGATTCGCGCCCACCTTAAGCTTCAGTAGCGCCGCCGCATCTCGACCGTTGTTGCCACTTTGCCACCGTGTCTGAGCTTGCCTTATCATATAAAAGGCGGGATAAGGATCGCCCGAGCCTTCGCTACCTTCCTCTCTCCTCAATTTCCCCTCAAACTCTCTCTGTTTTCCCCAATAGCACCAAAGCCGCCGCCAACGAGCTTTGGCTAGCCGTCGTTGTATTCCACCTTGACATGTGTGGAGGGGTGGAGGAGAAGCACCACCACATGTTGATAATCTGAGTGCATCATGGAATCAAGTGGAGTATGGAGTCGAGCGAATTTCATCAATTTCCTCCATAGCCGTCAGCCAGAATCGGCAACCATGTGCTTGCCTCCGGTCATCATTTACATCGTCGACCACTTCATCATGTCGAGGGTGAGTTTCTGCATTGAACAACCCTAACTACGCTTCCTATCATAGCTTGTAGCCTGAGTTCATCGAAGAGCCGATGAGCGCCGCCCTAGTAGGTCATCACCGGAGCAACTCCGACGACTAAAACATGCCGTTGACACCACCCCTAGGATCGTCTTGCCTCACGATTCTAGTACAACCATCTGCAGTTACTAGGGAGCCCCGGTTCACCGTCGGTGACCATTTTCCGGCGGTGGTGGCCATGCTGATGTCACAACGACGTCATGCATGTGTCAAGGGTTGAACCGGTCCACTATTTGACTCGTCAAAGCCTAAGTGGCACCTCACTTAACCCTGGCCCACAAGTCAATGACTTGGGCTAGTTAGAGTCGCGGTATGAAAATATTTAGAGGCATAGCTGACATCAGCAGTGACGCAGAAATCATTTAGTTAGTTGTTTTTAATTCCAGAAAATGAATAAAACTTATAAAATCAATACCTTTAGTTTTATAATTCAGAAAAATATGTTTAATATATGAATTTTTTCAGAAAAATAAAATCTATAAATTAATTGTATTACCAAATATTTTTATGTTAACTATTTAAATAAATATTATTTAGTAAAGGTTTTATAAGTAATAAAACTTTAATAAGTCATATTCTAGTATTGATAAATGATAAAAAATATAAATAATATACAAAAAATTCTTAGAAAAATAGGAACTATAATTTAATACTATAATCATGTATTATTATTTCACTTAATTAAATATCTATTATTTATTAAGTGATTATAAAGTAATAAATCTTATAAAAATCATATCTTAATATTTATAAATCACAAAAATAAATGTAATATATCAAAATGATCACAAAAATAATAGTTACATGTTAAAAATATAACATTCCACTTTTGAGGTAAATAAAAACTTAATACCCTAATAACTTGAATTTAAACCTAATTTCCTTAATTAATAATTCATATAAGGTAAATAAAATTTGCTAATATTTCTAAAATTAGCTAAACAAAGTCTAATAAATAGTATTAGTCTTAAATATTGATAATATTAAGTCAAAATGTTTCAACACATTTTGAATACAATTTTATTGAATTATCATTCAACCATAAGTGTAGATCATTTTCTAAAAAAGGTCCTTATCAATTATAAAATCTGCAAGAATGATATTTTCAACCAAATAAAATCCTTTACCATTGTTTCACTCACAACTTTATAATGGACTAAATCCAAAGATAATTCATAAATAGTAAATAATATTGTTTACTTATTCACAAACCATAACCACACCTTTATAAGGAGATAAATGATTCCACTCCAGTATAATGATAAGAAATCACTACTTAAATAGAAGTACTACCACTCTTAATTAGATTTAAGGAAACATTATGAGGTGAACAAAGTACAAATACCATTAGCATTACATCTTAAGTCCATTTATGTTCTTAAAGTTAACTTTAAGTCTACAAGCCTTTAAATATAATGCTAAGACCTTGTTATGTGTTTTATAGTTAACTTTGGTCTGTTATAGTTAAGTCGTAAAGCATCTCAATTCGAAAATATTTAAGCAAGCACAAACAACATCGACCACCTTTGATTAACCACAAATATTATTTAGACTTTAGAAAAGAAATATTTTCTTCAAATGTTATTCTTTTTGCCACTTCCAACAACAACTCTTAAAAACTAAACTCAAGTACTTTCATCATAGTCAATAGATAACAATTAATCATAATCACATTGCTTTAAAATTTATTTGTATACTTAGGATTGTTAACACTTAACCTCCTTACAAATGTCCTTACTTGTAAAGTAAAATGTGAAGATAGAAAAATTCTTATATAATCAGTCTTTGAATAACATTCCATATTTGTGTATCTTATTGTTGTATGATATTATAAATACATGTTGTTTCACACACACAGTCACAAGCCCTAATAGGAAGCACAAATTTGAAACTTATCTAAAAGTACAACACATTCGAAAGGAACCATTTCTAGCATCGAAACTCTAGATCAACGCTTATTCCAGGGATTCGAGTTTATCAAATTGCATTACATTACTATGCACAATAGCGTCTTGCTTCTTTAAACATTAGTCCTTATAGGACCAATGTTGTTGTTGTTGTTGTTGTTGTTGTTGTTTGTTGTTGTTGTTGTTGTTTTGATTATGATTCGCCATGAACTGAGTCATCATCTCCATCAACTGAGTTTGGGCTGTCATCAGCTGCTGCATCTCATTACCATTGTTGTTATTGTTGTTTGTGTTGGGGTTGGCACGACGGGGAGGCATATGTGGTTTCAATAAGGATAAGTAATGAGATATAACCCATAGATGTTAACATGCACAATACATCACATAGCAACAAACATCAATAAACAAGCATAAGATAAACATAGAGTTTAAACAACGTAAACAACAAGTTTTGGAAAGATAAACACACTAGCAAAGCCATCCACATGTTGGATGATCATTGCAACTCGATAAATGAAAGGATGATAGATTAATGGATAGCCGAGTAATCAACACTCCTCCTCCATGTCGACCTCCTCGTCCACTAGAGTAAGTCCGGCTGTCTCCATGGCTGTCTTGTACTCTTCCACATTGGTGGTTAAGGCATCGATCTTTGCACAAATGGATCTCTTCTGTGGGTGCAGCCTCTCTATCACTCCCTACTGAGTCTCTAGCCCAAGGTCCTTGAGCTCTAACTCGGCCCTCATGTCCTTGATTTTCTTGTTCCTATCATGTACTCTATTCTCTTAATTCTTGAACCTCTTGTCTTGGCTCTCGAATATAGTTTCCATCTCCTTGATGATCTCGTCCTGCTCCGCGAAGAGCTTGTCCTTCTCCCTCAACTGAACCTGAAGCTCGTCTGCTAAGCATGACGTTGGTCCTATCAGTGTCGAGGTGTCTAACGAGGCTCTCTAGGTCCTAGAGATACAGACGCACTGGATCGATGGTCTCTCTAGTAGCGTCATCATACACTACTTCCTCTCCCTCCTTGTCAGGTCTCCCAAATGGGTGGAAGTAGAGGCCTCTGAGCTCGGTGGAGTGACGTCCAACAAGGCGTCCAAGTAGCTCCTGCATGACGATGTCGAGTCCCTTCTCCTTGTCATCGTGCATCAACTTGAAGGCAATATCCTCGGTGGGTGGCTCCGACTGGCGTCCAGGCTGTGAGACTCTAAAGCCCCAAAGGTCCTTCCTCTCGAACTTCGTAAGCTGAAGTCCCTTAGTACTAGGAAGTGGGAGATTGAGCACACTAGTGAGCTCCACAATACGAGAACCAAAACGAGTTCCTTTGAACTCCTCGGCGGTGCTGATAACAAAGCTAAGATAGAGAAAAATTAGAAACAACACAAGTAAAGAGAAAAACTTAAGGTAGTGAAACAAAAGCCAAAAGCATGCATTCAACAATAAAACATACAAGTCATGGCATACAATAATCTATCACACACACTAAGGTTCAATCATAACTTAGACAAAAACTTGCCATACCACATAGGTTGGTATGATCAAATTATTAACGCGAAAAAAACGACAAGTGTGGTGGTCCAACTATTGGTGTATGTCACAATTCTCACTCATATGCTAAGTCTATGATATCTTCCCTTAGACGTTTTATGACGGTCTCTAAGTCTTGGGTATACTTTTTATCCTCACTAAGGTTACTTTGAGTGTTGAGCATTCTATACTTGAGTCTTTCACCAAGCTCCTTGATAGCATTCCAAGCTGCATTTCTTGCAGAGTCAAAGAATGACATATACATTTCCGAGTTGGTGACCATGCAGAATCCCGACTCTTTGTGGTTGTCTCCCTTGTTTTTGTACAAGTGGAGTTGCACCCACCAATATTCTTCTCCTTCATCCATCACTGGAAATCCTTTGTATACGGCCTCACCATGTATTCCCAAGCTAACCATGAGGTTTTTGAGTGCCTTGGGAAACTCCGTCTCACATTCTAAGGTCATGGTCCCAAGTGGTCCCTTCTTGACGACTTCGTTGATGGCTGCCATCTACAAATAGAGATGAGAAAGAAGATTAGGAAGAATTTACGAGAAGAAAAGGACGAGTGTGGAATTTGCAAAGAGTTGAAATTTTCCTAGTGGTTTCCTTAGTCTAATCCATCTTAGGGTCATAATCCTACATGCAACACAGTGCTCTGATACCATCTATAAGACCCACCTTTTAAAGGTAAAGGCCCCTGTGATTGCAATGCTAGTCCCTGGATCAAATGCTAACATCCATAGTTTAAGATGAAGTACACAGATACAAAGGTCATTATTACATCATCATTCCAGAGATAACATAGTCTTTACAACTCAATAGCCCAAGGCTAGTACATAGAGTTCATAACGTAAAGTAAATAACTATAAGTCTTCATCTTCATGTGCCACAGGCAAACATGTTGAGTGTAGACTCACAACCCTAATCTCCATCAGAGTAACCTGCAACATCATAAGTTACAGCCACAGTGGGTCAATACATTTGGAATTGTATTGGCAAGTTATACCATAGTAGAATAGTAGTATCTAACATCTATATGAATTTGGCTAAGTTTAGCTTAGGCTTGCTTTACTCAAAATAAGGTTTTCCTTATTAGTTGAAAACACTAAGTTTTTGTTTGATAAAATCACCCAAGGAACCACCAATAGACATTGGTGAACCTTTACCCTTGTTCAACCACAAGTTTTAACTTAGAGAAATTGGGATGAGGAGATCCTTGATTGCTTCAATGTCTTTGATGCTCAAATTGTCCGTTGTCGGGGACACGGCTAAGTACTTAGGTTTTACCATCTCGAAAGGTGGTGCAATTTCCCCACAAGACTCGACATGCATTGAGACGAGACTTTTCAGAAGCATTCCCTTAGACCACCATGGACGCGTTCCAACCTATCATCCTACCACCAACTATCCATCTGGCTAAGTTCTTGCAACCTAGTTGGTCAAGGTAGAGCCCATATGCCACGTGGTTGCACTAGAAGCTTCTCAACACTAAACATCTCAAATCCCTTTGTTCCTGGATAGAAATCCACAAGTGTGATACACAAGGTAAACCATATACATGGGCCTTGTGTAACCACTCAATATAAACCAACCATACCATTCCACCCAGGTGATTCATTCACATAGTTGTTTTATTTAATAAAAAACACAAGTCATGGACTTAGCAAAATTTCATAGCATGAATATTCCACCCTTGTTTTCTACTAGCTAAGATAAGCATGATAACATAACAAGGTTTCTTAACTTAGGATAAATCTACTAAGACTATAACTACTAGGATTTCCCAAGGCATATCATAGTGTATACTTAGCAAAATCTCCATGCAAGTCCTACTCAGAATAACACTAGTGCATAATCAAAATAATAGGACAAAAATATATGAAGCACCACTTGCCTTGATAGCTGGTAGAGTAGCAACAGTTCTCACAATCACAATCACCACAATCACCAAAATCTACACATAAAATCATAACACCAAATTCACATTTCAATATTCAAACAAAAATACATATGAATGCATGCAAATGCAATGAAATGATTTTTCTACACTAACAGGTCAAACTAAACAGTACTGAACACAAAGTAAACTTTCTAAAGTCTAAACAAACTCAAATTTACTTTATAAACAATTTCGAAATAATTTTTATATGCAAAATAGGCCTACAAATTCTTCTGCAAATAATCCTATTTTTCCAGAAGCAAATGATCAATTCAAGGCCATAGATGTGTAGGGTTTAATTTTCTGAATCCATTGATATATTATTTGCAAATTTTGAACAAACAGAACTAAAGTTATGAATTTTACAAGTTAAATCAACTAAAAGATTCAAAACAGATTTTAAATCAAATAGCCAGACATGCGACGCGTTTCTATTGGCTGATACCGTTTCGCTCAGGATCACCCTTTCGCACCGTTGGATCAAGTTAGATCCAACGCGCCAAATCTAAACAAAGCGGTTTGGTAAGTGATCTATTCTATGCCGCAGGATCTAGATCTAACGCCTCTGGATCAAGCGACCAAAACCTAGCGGCGCTGGTGGTGCTTGGCGACGGAGGCGCTACTGTTGGCGATGTTCCGGTGGGTCTAGAGGGGGATGGGGGTGGTGCCGATGCTTACCAGCGTCGCGTGGGTGCGAGGAAGCTCGAGGTGGTCGTGGTTTGGACAGGGGCATGTTGTTGCGGCCGTGGGAGCTCGTCGGAGTTCGGCCGCGCTACAGTTACTTGCAGACGACGACGGGGCGACGACCTGGGGCATGATTGGTCAAACGGAAGGTGTTAGAAGATGCGCAAGAAGCAGGCGAACGTGCCCGTTTGAATTAGAGGCAGAGGCAAACACGGTGCTCACCTAAATGGCTCGCCGAAGTTCGGCTGTGCGACAAATGCTCATGGTCGGAGACGAAGACGACGCTCTGGTGCAATAGAAGAGGAGTGGCAAGTGTCAGGAGGTGCGCAAGAACAAGGCGAGCAAAACTGCGTGAACGAGAGGCAAAAGGGCGCACGAGGTTTACCAGGATGGATCACCGGAGCTGCTCGGTGCTGCGACGGTGTGAGGTGAAATTCAACCAGCCTGGCAGCGCTCTGTGCTTGCAATGTTGGGGGAAATTTTGCGGAGGGAGAGGGGTTTATGTATCCGGAGTGGGGAGGGGAATTATGCACGCATCCATCGGCAATTAAGCTCGAATCAAACGGCAGTGACAACGGAGGAAACAGCAGCGATGCGGTCGTCGCGCGAGATTTGGGGAAGAAAGGTTGACGTGGCTGCGGGGTCTGCTTGTCAGTAGGAGGGGTGCGCGCGCGGGTAAGAAAAGAGAGGAGGGGAGGGTGGCCCGGGTGGGCTTGCTGGGCCGAAAGTGGCTGTGGGCTAGTTAGGCAGCACAAGTTTTTTTCTTTTGCTCTTTTTCTTTTTCAATTTGATTTTCAGGAATGGTTTTAAAACCCTAATTCAAATCTGTTTGAATTCAAACCTTTTTCAAATTTTTGTACCGTGATCCTAACATTCAAAAGCGTGTCAAACACAACTGTTCACTCAAAAACACTTTGGTCCTTTGAAAATAAAAATAAAACCATGCCTCATATGTATATAATAGAAAGGCATAAAAATGGTTTTATTTGATTTCAAATTTTGAATTTTTTTATGCAAGCTCTAAATGCTTTGATGATATGAATGCAATACATGATTTTGCATTTGATGAAATTTGGGATGTTACAGCTAACTAGAATAAAATTATGTTTATAAACTCTCCTAAATATGATACTACCTCCGATTCTAAATAAGTGTTCGCCATTTTAAACTAGAGTTAGTTCAAAACCGTGACACTTATTTAGAATCGGAGGGAGTACTTATTTTGTTAGAAGTTCAACAAAATGAGATAATATGTGTCACAAATTCATAACAATGGGTAAAAAATGAAATTCAAAAAGAAAATGCTAGCACTCCATGTTTATCAAAAAAAAAAAACTCCACCTGATCCTCAAACAACACACAAGAGCCGAGCACGTTCGGCTCGCGCGCGATGCCGGAAGGCCCGGAACGACGACCGCCACACGCACACAGCCGCGAACACCAGGAGAAACGAGAACAAAAAAGTGTGATGACGTGATGGCAGCTCCGGTGGCTTCCCCACCCTCCTTCCCGCCGCGGAGCCACGCGGCCCCCTTCGGCCGGATCGTGCCGTCGGCGTCGGCGCGGCGCCGCTCGGCCCGCCGCACACTCCCCGTCTCGGCGCACGGCGGCGGCGCAGGCGAGGGAGGCGCGGCGAGGATACTGGACCCGCTCGCCACGCCCTTCCAGATTCTCGGCCTCGACGCCTCGGCTGGCTACTCCTACTCCGCCGCGCAGCTGAAGGCCGCCTTCCGCGCCCGGGTAGTGCACCGCTCCCACGCCCTGCAACCTCTTACAGCCTCGCTTATGGCTCAGTTCAGCCGCTTAAAGCGCTCATTTAATTTTTAATTAATGGTGCCTCGGAAGATTTTAGACTGTTTGCAAGTCGGTAACTCGCAACAAATCATCGCCTCTGCAAGAAAAAAAGTTTCCATAAATCATAGAACTGAATGTTTGTTATTACAGTGCCAATTCACATGTGTTCTGTTTGTGCTAGTCGTTTTACACAGAAAATGTAGCGTTTAACTCAACTGTAGCTGTAGGCATGGTACATTCGGACACCTAAGCCACGAGTCCCGTAATATGTTGTGCTCCACCATCCGAACTTTATCCTCCAGTAGTTTAAGATTACGAGTTCTTGTTACAGGTAAAGGAATTCCATCCTGATGTTTGCAAAGACACAGAGAATGCAGATTTAGTAATGAGACGAGTACTCGAGGCTTATGAGGTAATTGTGCTCAGCTGCTCGCAAGATGCGCAAACTTCATATAAGTTTCTTTGAGTGCTGCCATAACGATTACATTTGCAGTAATAATCAAACCGAACCATCAGAACCAACAGCGCTGGTGTGGTCTTAAGGCTTTCTGAAATTGCTACTTCTGAATTTGTTAGGGTACACTCTTTATTTGTAATCCTGAGTTGTCATAAAATACCACATTGTATTATATTTTAGTGAGCATTTTATCCTTGAAAGAACTAGCTCAATGATGTAGAGGAGGGGCATACAGGTACAAACAAAACTAGAATATATGTAGAGGTGTATGTATTCAGCTCTTCTTGTTTCATCATTTTCACCCTGCTGCATCTAAAATCAAAGTTATGTTAAATCATGTTGTTAGCAAATAACTTTACATTATACTTTTTGGTGATTATTCCTAATTTCCATCTTCTCTTTACATATCGCTGTTAGTTACACTGCTTCATTTTACACAGATATTATCCGGTAACCAAGGAATGATGGTCGAAAGGTAGCGAATACTTCCATCATCTTATACTTCACATAGAGTAAATTACTATTTGGACCCGTTATCATGTCACCAGTTGCAGTTTGCACCATGTATATTCAAATCATGCTTACATCATTCTCCCTAAGTGGAAAACTGGCATGTTCATTTAGGATTTGTGAGGGCAAGTAAGGGTGAGCTGAGAACTGCCCCCAATTGGATTTATGAGGGGCTTTGCAGATGATACAGAATGAAAGGCTGATTACCCAAGTCATGGTTTGCAGTAGATATGCCCCCATTAATGTTGATGAGGTTTAAGGTACATCAATCAGTAAATCAACTCAATATGATCTGGCTGTGTTTTGTGGACTTAGCTGGCAGCTGATATCTTAATCCTAGTTCCGAAGTCCAAACAAAATGAGACCCTTACATTCTCTCTACACTTCTAAATTTAGTAAGAAACAATGGTTAGGAAAATCCAACTTATGCTTATGTATTGCAATTTTGTGTAGGAACAATATTGACCCATTTGATGAACCTGAGTGTGAAGCTTGTGACATATTTGTCAATGAACTTCTATGCATTGGCAGTGGTACCAAATTTTGTTTCTCTGTCTGTACCAATTTTGTGCTATACTGCAGTTGGCTGGAAGGATGAGATAGGTGTTTGTTGGCACAGATAAACTGAATATTTACTGAATCACATTGTTTTTCTAGTAGTCCTAACTTTAAGATATTGATATCATGCTAATCGATCTGCTAGTACTGTATACGATATGCTTATATTTGAACATTTCATTAGAATCTGTACATGTTAGCCATTAGGTATGATATACTTAGCGTTTATCTGTTGAAGCAAGTGAATTCAGTTTGTTTCCTTGTTTTTACAGTTATAGCATGCATGTTCATGGAGTACAATACAAACCGCGTGCACACCTTGATATGTTTTGGCAATGTTATCTGATCATCCGTAATTACGGATATCTTCTGCAGGATGCCCATATTCCTGTGTTAAAAGGGCACCTCATGCATTTGCATATGCAGATGACATCGGTACAGCTCGTGCAATATCTCAAGGTAAATTGAACATCGCCATTTTCCGTCCGTCTGATGACAAAGCTGCACAGTATTTGCCAGTGTGCTTGTGAATTTCGTAAAGCTGCCAATCCTTTTTTTCCCCAATAATGTAACCTTTTGTTTCTCAGGTAATGGTGACAATTACCTTGTTCAACTTGCTGTTGGGCAGTGTCCGAGGAAGTGCATATACTATGTGACACCTTGCCAACGGACTATCCTGGAGGAAGTGCTTGCTAGGTAAATATTACCCTCTGTGAACTGAGAGCTATATGGATCACCAAGGGGAATGTCTACCTACTTACCGCTTCTACTCTTTGATGGGTTTATTTTAATTACAGCTTCTGTTTTATCTATCATTTTCGTCACTTAATATGCGAAAAGAGGGACGTCTTAGCCTGTCTTGTGAGTCATTCCAGTCGTTCAAGAATGACATAGAAGAAGTGAAACATGTTATATTTAGTTGATCACACTTTTTATTGGAAAGGCCTTAGCCTATGCGGTATCCTAGGTACTTGTCCGAGATTCGATTGTCGGTATTATTATACCTAGTTCAATCTCGTTACTGGCAAGTTCTCTTTACTCGCACCATGGTATAGGATCTCTGTGACCAATCACATTAGTCATTGAGCTCTTGGAAGCTATACTACTCAGAGATATTTTACACTCCGTCGCACTAAAGAGCAAATCCCAATCTTGAAGCGGAGCCACGGCTGTGTGATGCTAGGCCTGTTTTACAAGATGCGGACGTTTTCCCAGTCTTAACTGTTTTTGCCCAGTTTTCACGTTTTAGCTGTTCGATCGATGTTAGTTTTCAGCGTAAGGGCATCTCCACCGGAGAGACCCAAACGGGCAACCCAACCGGTCCGTTTTTGTCCGTTTGGATCGAGCCACCGGCGCTTTTGGGTCGTGGTCCGGCTGTTCGGCCAGCCGCGCCCAACAGCGTGACCCAAATTGTCTTATTTTGATGGCTGGATGGGTCGGTCCGGCCTACATCTGTCCGGATGGGTCATCCCGCTGGGATGCCGGGCACGTCCCGCGCGTCTGCGCTGACCGATTAGGACGTGCTCAGACGGGTTGGGTCTCCCCGGTGGAGATGCCCTAACCCACACCGGTGTGACGCTAGGCCTGTTTTACACGATGTTGGACATTTTTCCCAACTTGGTCGTTTTTGCGTAGTTTTCACGTTTTGGCCGTTTAGTCCGTGTTTTCGTCCTCCTTTGTCTTGTTTTCAGTGTAATGCACATCCATGCCACGCTAGGATTTTACTAGTTTCTTTTAGACTTTATATTTTGTAATCGCTGGAGACGGCCTATGTATTTCTACCATGTACTATATACTACTATGAATATGTCATGGTATTGATTGTAAAAAAAATACCTCGTGGAATATTATTCTTTTTGCATTAGTGTCACTTATGCTAATCTCTTTCTCTCTTTGTTTCCCCCATGCGGGTGTATGCTCACAGCGTGCTGATGACACCACACGACCTCTCTGAAGCAGAAGTTCTGTACTCGCTCACATCGAAAGCAACGTTCGTGAACAACAGGTACACGAGGCCCAAAGGAGAAACAAAATCTTCCTTTGACTACGTTGATTGGATGTGATCTGCTCCTGAAGAACCACCAAGCGCTGGCATATATGCTAGGATGAGAATGCTAGGATGAGAATGCTGTTATCGCGTAGTCGACAGCTGTATATTTGTATATATGTATATTATTACTGTAGAATCTACCCTGTAGAGCACACGCAATATTTTATTTTTAGAAGAAAATATTCTGTGCGTAGCAAATAAATACTCCACTACATGCCAAGAGGCGTGCTGTAAATTTGTAATTAACCGCTTCCAAAGTTGAGGCTGTAGGTTACCACTCGGCCAATTACTCAGTACACTCTCCTCTTCATTGCGCTGCCCTGATTTTTGGAAGAGACTCATCCATCGACCCATCTCTCTCACGTTTGAAAACCCACCCTCACATTTTGTTTTTTGAAAACCCCGACATCTTCTCACTCGCCCTCTAGCCCCAGGCTCACGGGTGAATAGCTCACATGCAACACCTTTGCAACGAATTGGACATTGAGCTACAAAATTGCCCAGGACCACGCGGGTGATAAAACGGTCATCAACGATGTTGTTTAGGTTAGGGTACCGTTTAAGTTAAGCCAAATTGGACCCATTTGCAATCAGTTGCAAGTGCCGGATCGAGTCAAACCTGCAACCGTTTTCGACCGTGCCCGCGTGTCACCCCCATGTAGCTTAGTTCTTCCCCTTCTTCTCGGGCGGCGGCAGAGCTCACCCTTCCTTCTCAACGGCGGTGGCGGCGCTTTCGTTCTACGGCGAACGTGGTGATGAGTGGCATTAGAAACCCTAATTCCCTTTCCATCCTTCTCAATTTAGATCTGAGCGTATTTTTCAATCCTAGATTGTGGAGGACGGGTGTGCTGAATGAGAGGAACAAGATGGAGCCGCGATAGAGAACTTCTAATCGGTACTTCCCGCATCTCTACACCTTATTTTTGGGTTGATTTGAGCATCGTCTACTTCCGCTAGCTCACAGTGCCCGCTACCATAAAAAAACAGGGGAGACGATGATGTTGCACGCACCTTCGAATTTTCTATCAAATTCTTCCCCTCTAAAGCAATGTTAGGTCATGCTACCATGCACCACATTGAGAGAGACATAATTGTGAGATTGGAGGTCGATTTTGATGATATTGATCCCCAAGACCTACAAAGCATGGAAGAGAAGGTGGTGAAAAAATTGGGGAGAGTGTTCTTTATGGGACAGAGCAAGAAGTAAGGCTGTTACGATTCGATGATTGGAAAGGAGAGTATGTTAGGATTGATAATGGGGAAGAAATGGTTAATAAAATCGATCGACAAGATGTCTGGACAAGCAAACAACTATGTTTTCAGCAGACCTCATAGACCTGAAATGTGTTTCAGTGGTTGGATAAACCCTCTAAGTTGGCTTCTTAGATGGCAGATGATGATTGGACTGCATAAAGGGAAATTATGCCCATAATTACTGAATTGACAGTGTTGACAAGGGAGGCTGCTGCAGGTGCAAAAGAGAGGGGTAGTGGTGCTGAAAATGTTGTAACCGTTGATTGGAATACAATTGAGATAAGTGCCCTAAATGATTTGGTCATTGCACCAATGTCTCACATTTCAAATGGCAAAACTTTTTGGCATTTCCTGTATATGACATAGAAAATAAGAAGGGGAGGGATGAAGCTATAGATGATGGTAACAGTCATCCAAGACACAATGATGAAGATATAGATCCAAAGTTGATGGGAAATGTTGCAGTTGATATAGATGATGAGCTAGTAAATGTTTATGACAAAAAAAACAGCTATTGAAGTAGGGAGATTGTTTCCAAGCATGGATGAGTTTAGGACGTGTTTCAGGACTTATGCAGTCAACCATGAGTTTGAAACCAAGACTTTGTGAACTGATAAAAATAAGTTCTATTCAAAGTGCAAAGGTTTTGATGGAGGTGCCAAGCCTTGCAAGTGGTATCTATCTGCTAGACGCCAACCTGATAGAAGGACAATAAGGGTGAACCAAATTCCAAAAGCACATACTTGTATTACAAGTTCACAGAAAATTTCAACCATGACATCACAACTTTGGTTGCAGAAAAAAGCAAGCCTATTTTAGCCAAGACACCAAAGAGCACCGCAAAAAAATGAAAATGGACATGGAAAAGCAGTACCCCATTAAGCGAAGTATACTACGGTGTATAAGGCAAAGCAAATGGCAATGAAAGAGTTATATGGTGTTTGGGAAAGTACCTTTAGAATGCTTTATAACTTCAAAACAGAAGTGAAGAAGAGGTCACCTAGCAGTGTTGTGAAGATAGATGCCGAGGTAACACCAAATGTGAACGTCTTTTTCTCCAAATTTTTCATGGCTTTAAAGCCTTGCATCAATGGCTTAAAGGCTGGGTGTCGTCCATATTTAAGCATAGACTCATCATTTTTGACTCGCAAGCTAAGTGGAATGGTCAAATGACATCATGCAATGCGTTACATGGACACAATTGGATGTTCCCTGTAGCTATTGACATGTTTTAGTCTAAGACAGAGGTTTAATGGAAATGGTTCATGATGCAGTTGAAAAGATGCACAGGGCTAGTGTCACCTTTGGCAGTTCACACTGATGCATCTAAAGGGCTAGAAAATGCAGTCAAGAATGTTTTTCACATGCTAAGCAGAGGGAGTGCTTTGGTCATATGTGGATGAATGTGATAAAAAATTCAAAGGAGATGATTTTGGCCGTCTATGGCCAACAACAAGATCTTACACTCAACATACATATGCATATCATCTTGGTAAGATAATGGCAGCAAATAGTGATTTTGTCCCTTGGATGAACACCTACCATTCTCTATTGTGGTACAAATCAGGATTTAACACTACCATCAAGTGTGATCATATCAACAACAACTTGGCAAAAAGTTTTAACAATAGGGTGAAGGAGTTAAAATACTTTTCCATCCATGACATGGTTGACCAAATCAGGATCATGATCATGCGGTTGTGGGAATCGAGAAGAAGGTTTGGTGATGTTCTGCAAAGGGATAAGCTGCCCGATGTAGTGCAGCAGGGTATTCAATAGGAGCAGAAATCTTGTACATTTCCGTGTTGAGAAATCCTCATTATGGGGTTCCTAGGTTATGATGTCTACCTCATTTTTTCTATTTGGGAAATCTTACACATTTGTGTGTTGAAAAATCCTTATTGCGGCAAGGCACAGGCAAGTCCACTTTCGCCGCAGCGATGGCGAGGTCCCTAGGTTATGATATCTACCTGTGCCTTTGCACCGTGCGCCTGGACACCACAGTAGCTGATCCTAGTCGAGGGGTGACAAAGAGACGTCGTCGGCGATGGCCGCGAGGGTACTCGGATTCCTGGATGAGCTGTCCTCATGTTGCGGCGAGGAGGACGTGATCAACACAGTGTGGCACCTGGCGGCGCCGCCGCCTGGACCGCCAAGGTTCAGCGCGGGAATTCTTGTACCATCTACCTAGTACCATGTAGAGCAAAGCAATACAGTATTTTAATTTATTTTTAGAACAAAATTTCTGTGCGTGGCAAATAAATACTCCACTACATGCCAAGGGGCGTGGTGTAAATTTGTAATCAACCGTTTCCAAAGTTTAGGGCTGTAGCCTGTAGGTTACCATTGGGCCAATTACTCAGTACACTTTTCTCTTCATTGCGCTGCCCTGCTTTTTGGAAGGGACTCATCCATCGACCCATCTCTCACGTGGTCAGCGAGCGACCTCCAAAAATTCGAAAACCCACCCTCAGATTATTATTTTTGAAAACCCCGACGTCCCTCACCATCCAGCAGCCCCCTGCAGGGCTCACATGTCAGTCACGAGGCCTCTCCCCACTTATATGCCATCGGTGGGCCGCGCGCGCCCGGCCGGGTTATCTTTGGAAGCTCTCTCGACAGTTACTCGCGGGAGCACGAGGTACCCAGCTACGGGCGTGTGAGTCGTGAGTCGTGAGTCGTCGTGACCCAGACCAGCAGCCTCTCAGCGCGCGGAGACGATGGAGAACGCCGCCGCCTTCGCTGCTTCCGGCGTCGCCGTCGGCTTGGCCATGTTTCCCGTGCAGGGTTACCCCGGCGGCGGGATGAGGGTCCTCGTCGTGGAGGAAGACCCCGCCTACCTCGCCACCCTCACGCAGACGCTCCAGAGCCAGGGCTACCAAGGTACGCCCGTCCGGTCCGGCCGGCCATCTTCGATCGATCCTCGCCGCAGTTTTGTTCCCCTCCCATATATGCATGGTACGTCTGTGTGTGCAGTGACGGCCAAGACATCGCCGGGTGAAGGGCTGAGAACGTTGCAGGAGAACCCGGAGGGGTTCGACCTGGTGATGACCGTCGTGCGCACGCAGATGCCAGGCGTCGACGGCTTCGAACTCCTCAGGCACGCCGCTGAGCGTTGCCCGGTCGTCAGTAAGTCCTCTATCTCTCTGAGTAATCGTAATCTGCATAGATCTCGATACATCCGCAGGGTTCTAGCTAGTAGCTAGCTTGTTTGTACGTGTACTGAATAATACTGATAGATAGATCTGCATGCGTCCTTGCGTGCGTCCTTGTGTGTGTGTGTGTGTGTACGCATCCAGTGTTCTCCAACTTCGAGCCCACGGCGACGATGATGAAGGTGCGCGACGTCGTCTTCCTGACCAAACCCATGCGCGAGGAGGAGGTGCGCGACGTCTGGCAGCGCGTCATCCGGCGGGGGCTCAGCGCTGACTCCGGCGCCTCCGTGGCTGTTCCTGTCCCCGACACTCGAAGCAGCGACGTCGTCGTCCGTCAGGATGGCACGGCGGCGAGGAAGAGAGGAGCTGCGCGACTGGACGACTCCGGCGAGGGGGCCTCCGGCGGCAGCAGCCAGCGGCGCCGGAACCGGGGCAGGACCACCAAGAGGACCAGGTCCAACTCGCCGTTAGACCCGGACGTGCACGCGGCAGTCGTCACGGCGGCCGAACAGCTCAGGGGAACGGAAGGTAATTAACCGCATCATCGTCCGTCCATCCATGCATGTTTTGGCTCTGCGTCAAGTGTTTAATTACTGCATGCACGCTTTTGTCTTACATGCGTAATCTTATTTCTGGGTGTGCTAGCTAGCTTACAGGTTTTAATAGTAGTAACGTACGCAACCGTCGGGTAGTAGTAATTGTGCTATATAGATGAAAACGTACATGCTATATATATTTTTGCACTGTACCGAGTGTTCACGTCTCGGCCCTTCGATCTTTGTTTTTGGATCGTCGTTCTGTGGTTGTTGGCCGTGCGGCGGCGGCGGGACTTCTTCTCCCTGCTGCTGGGGTGCCACCGCGGGGTGGTGCTGCTGGTGGCGGTGCGGCATGGCGGCAGCGACGGGCTCGTCTGGGGTGGGGGGGGGGGGGGGGGGGGGGGCAGGGGCTTGGTCCCAGCGCGGCACGGCGGCAGGGAAGCTTCTGGTGGGGTCGCTCGGGTGGCCGGCGCCCGGCTGAGGCAGACGCGGTTGCGGCGGCGCGGCCGAGGCCCTCCGGTGGCGGGGCATGTCGGCATGGCCTGCGCAGTGGCGGCGAGGGGAGGGCAGCTCGGGAAGCAGGACGGCGGCGACGGGGCTGCCTGGCTGCTGCAGTGCTGCGGTGGAACCGACGGGCCAGATCTGGGCCTGGCCGGCGGGCCGGGCCTGATCCGGGCTTGGTTGGCACTGCTGCGGCGTCCGGACGGCTATCGTCGTAGGTGATGAAGGGCGGTTCCCCTTCCCTAGGTGGTCATGTGGCCTGCTTCCGGCTTCCCTGATGCCGCCTTACCTTGTCTGACCCGGCGGCTTTGCGATGTGTTGTCTGTCGGAGCCTTGGCACGAGTTTGAGAATGCCGGGGCGGCGGCCCCGGAAGGTGGTCTGCACGAGCGTCTTGACGGCGGGGCGGCGTTGCGGTGGTGATGGTTTTGCTCTTTGGTCCATGCGGGTGGCAAGGAGCTAACTTCGGGGGCTCCTAGTGGTGGCAGCACCCAGATCGCGGTTGGAAGCTCAGCTCGAAGACTGGTGGTGGTCTGAGGGATCGTCTATGGTGAGAGTTTTTCTAGGCGAAAGCCTAGCGCTTCAGCGCCGACAACGGCGACGCCCGTGGGTGTCGTTTCCCTCTTGGGGGCGTTGTTGTGGCTACTCTCACCACATTAGGGCTCCGGGTGAAAACCTTTGACCTCTGTAGTCTCGGCGGCGACGACGCTTGCGGCTTCGTAACCTTCTTGGAGGCGTTGTCGTGGAGTTCCGGTCTCCTTAGCTTCGTCGTCTTCGGTGGCAAGCTAGTTGCTTCTTAGGCTTCCGTGTTTATCTTTTGATCTGCTTGTAAGAGGTTCCCCTCATCACCTTGTATCGGTTTGGCCGTTGAGCTTTATCTATAAAGCGAGGCGAAAGCCTATTTCGAGAGAGTTCCGTGGTCGTTTAGAGTCTATCTTGGGGTTCGTCTAGTATGAACTACTAGGAGTACTTCAGTTCTCAATAGGGGCTACCCCTACCAAAGGACAACTTGATCAACACTAGACATGGGCGACGCAGCTGTGGGCTGGATCTCTGGCGGAAGACTATGTGACCAATTCTTCGCTTCCTACTCATGGTGCTCCATCCCCCGTTACCCCATAGCAGGGCACCATTCCCTAGTGGGAAGGGGAGGGGGGGGGGGGGGGTAGACGCTCGCAGGGGAGGACGAGGAGGCAACGAAGACAACTGGGCATGTGGCCGATGGTCTTTCTTCCCATTTCTCGCTAATGAGGTGTCCTCAAGGAGGCAGCAGGGAGGATGGTTCAACTGGCTAGGGGGGTTCCTATTGCCTCCCTCGATGTTGGAGGTGACCGCCGTCACCATCTATGACATCTCATATCTCGGGCTATTAGACAAAGGGTTTTGCATTGAGTGGAAGAAGATATGGGTTTTAGCCATGATCTCTAGGGGAGATATTGGTCTCTAGAGCCTTGCTTCGTTCTACATGCACGCCAGGAGGTCTCATAGGTAGCGGTTTCCTTGTTTAGGGATCCAACACTACGGTTTTGTGGTCGTCTGTCTTTGGAACGACCAAGTGACTTGCCCCATCCTTCACTCCTTTGGTGCCTTGCTCAATGCCCATTTAGATGAGCTCGGCATGTGTCTCGCTAGTGGCCACATGCTCAGTCACACCGCCACCATATATCTGGGGAAGGGGAAATTCATGTGCCTAGGGTCGGGCACGGGTTGGATGGTCTTGTCCATGGTTGGATTGGGCCTCTCCCAAAGGCAGTTGGACCTAATAGGTCAAACCCAAAGATTGTCGAACCATCTAGATACAGACCTCATGGGCCTTAGTCCCCGTTGCAGTAGTCCACATGCTGGTTTTGCTGACCAATTATGAAAGGTCATGGTCCTTAGTATTCAACATAGGAGGCTTGATGCAATCAACACAGGTGGCCCATCCCACCTACATAGCATGTCCATGCCCAAACATGTCAATATTAGGCAGTGATGGGGCACAGGGCGCTCACCGCAATTCTAAAGTTTCTAGTTGCCACTTATGAGACCAAGAAAGGGATGCACACAACCAGCTATCCATTACCGTGTCAGGTGGAAGGCGACTAGGACAAGTGCCTACGAGATCTTCACAAAAATGACTAGTGTCGCAGCGAGGAGTTCCTCCATTGTCTCTCTCGTGAAAGGTCAACAACGCCCGACGTGAGGGGGGAGGGTGGGCAGCTAGCCAGAGGAAGGTTTCTCCTCCTTCCAACCACCATGTGTCATTGGATTCATGTTCTTCCTACACCACCTCCTCCCTCATCTAGATATAGTGGTGTAAATGGAAAGGGATGGGGAGGAGCATCTTGGAAGGAGACAACTCTTCACACGATGCCATAGGGGGGGGGGGTAGTTGGCTCTCCTACCACTACTAGTCATGAGGGCTAGAGGTGATTTTGAGATCTTTCATTGCAATGAATTTTTTGTTATGAGGGTTGGACTAGAGTTAGTTGGGCTGCTCATGTTCGAAGAGGGGGAGACCAACCTCATCCTCCCCTCCTACTCTATCGGTGGGGCATGATGACAAAACAACTTTATAGAGGACAGTGGAACAAAAAACAGCAGATGAGCAAGCTTCTCCCCGATCAAAGAGTGGCATATGTGGCTAGGTAGGGAAGCATGTATGCTTGGGAATCACCTTTTATCCAATGATCCATGGTGGACCTCTAGTTTATTCATTGTCCCCTCCTTAGACGCTGCCAATTCTACCAAGAGTAGATGCCCCAAGATGTCATAGAAGGCCCCCCAAGTTTCATATCTCTCTCCCGCTCAATAAACACAACTCCAATTTTCTCGAAGATGGGCCTTCCATGTCCGCCTCATGGCAGAATCTCTCTTCTTCTCTAAATTGGGCCAAGTGAGCAGGGAGGACATCATAGTGGGACAAGGCTTTATATTTAATAAAAAGTCTTCCTAGGCACTAGGAAGCCATGCTCATAGCAGTGGCTAAAACATATGAGTTGAGTAATCGTCCATAACTCTCCTTTATCTGTCCAAGTGCTTACTTGTACAAGGTATCTTTGGATACCTCTCATAGAAGTCTCCATGCAAGGCTCAACCCATGGTGGAAACATATCATGTAGACATGGCCTCTTGACCTGCATCGGGTGGACCTGGATACGTTTAGTTCCAACAAGGCCTTCGTCGACAACATGATGTGTATTAGGAGTGCTTAGAGGTCTTCCAAGTGTTAGGGGATCCAAAAGTGTAGGTAAGGAAAATAAAAAGTGTCGGTGTTGACAACCTATAGAAGAAACATAATCAAACACACCTCCTCCATGATGTAGCAGGCGATGAATATCACCATCGATTTTTTTTGACATGTGGATCCTCTTCCCTAGTGATTGATAATCCCCTTGTCTATCATTTTATTAAAGTAACTAGTGATTTCCATTTCATTTTACATATGAAGAATGGCTCTCCTATTAAGCATATATCAACCTTTAGGGCTCATGAACGAGTGTAATCAGTGCTCGCTGAAAATGAGGCTTTCAAGGAGTTGGCCCACACACATGCCCAAGAAGCTTAGTATTGCTTGGCTCTTTTAGAGGATGCATCAGAGTTAGTAGCATCTTCGATTCCATTTATTGAGCTAAGGAAGCGGCCTGCTAATAACAACCTGCATGGCAGGAAGGGTTCTAGTCTTGGGGTGACTAGGAAACACAAAATGAGGAGAGACCCGATCCCTCGTTTACCATGAATTTCCAAATGTGAAATATTCGCAGGTTTGGAAAATTAGGGTAGTGATGCCAATTGACCGATTTATTGCACAAATAGAGGATTTATATTATAGGCCTACATGAAAAAGTGAAACCCTAGTCATGGGTTGCAATCCTTGGATGGTAACTCAAGTTTCATCTAGAGTTGGATCCACACATCAAGATACTATATGGGATGTATGTTGGTGCAAATGAGGAATCTTTGGCATGGTGAAAACTGGTGTTGGGACCTTTTTTGATAGCCTGGTAATCCATCTTTAGGACCCAAAATTCTTGTGGGAGGCGAGTGTAGTCTACAACCTTGTTGACGATTCATGATCAATGGGAGTCCTTGCAGCACTCGATACCAAGGTGTACTCCTCCCCTCTAGTGGTGGTGGTTTGTGTGTGGGCTGGGGACAGGTAAATAGATTTCAACCTCATCTAGGGATCTCAAGATAATAGAAACACCAATATTAATTTAAAGCTAGTCCCCCGCTAAACATAAGAATCTTTCCGTGGAAACTAACGCAATCAGGTGCAAAAACAATATGACTTTGGAGTTGGTATTTGACTCATGTGCCAAAACCAAGAAGATCTAAACCACATTGTTTTTTCATGTGTTCTTGCTCATTTCTTATGGGAATGCATCAAGGAACTGCTAGATTGAACATGGGAACTCACCTACTTTCCCGAGTTCATTGTTGTTCTTTAGAGCACCTCAAGCCAAACATGCTACCATTTGTGGATAGGCTTCAAAGATCTTGCCTAGGCCCTATGGAAGATCTTAAATGGAGTTATGCATGAATATTTTCTATTCAAGAATCTTTATTGATGATTTGTATAAACTCATTGTCTATTTGTAGCTATGGAGACCGTTGAGCTGAAGGAAGGATCAGGGGAGCATATCCCTCATGATTGGGAATATGAAAGCACAAGCGACCAGGCTTAAATCTAGGGCTAGAAAATAAAATCAATAACCTTGTTGGGGTTACTTCTGCTAGTTCCCCTAGCTTTTCTTTTATTTCATCCGCGGAATTGTGTCCTTCTGTATTTGTTTTGCTACTGGCTTGCCAGGCAACTCCAAACCTTGTACCGCACTATGGCCATATGGGATTTATTTATAAAGCTAGGATGATAATCCTCTTAGCTACAAAGAATTTCTCAAAAGGCATTCTACAAGATTCATCTTGTCTTGGAAGCAACATGATACTATACTCTTTATGAAGCAAATAAAGTGTCTTGAGGCATGCATAGATGGAGGAAGGGCATTCTCTACGGCATTCCAAGATCCAGAGTTCAACTATCCAATTTTGGTTGAACAACAATAATTTTATTAGTACTCGGTATGAATCAAGAGCTTTCCTACCGTATTTGGGTGATATCTTGAGGTACCCGTAGTTCGGTAATTTCTCACCTAAAAAAATATATACCTCTTCAATAGGGTCAAACCCATCTCCCGACGATCGTAGGAAGCTTCCTAAACTCAATGGAAGTGTATCCATTAAGAACTATTTTTACCATATGGGTTATACATGTTAGTAAAACTGCGACGAACAAACCATTCACAAGATTGGTGAGTGTCTAACTCTACCACTGCGTGCTCTCAAGATCCATCATTTATGGAAACATAGTACTACTCAGTATGAACATTAATCCATGTTTCCATACATGGTATGTATCCATCTTCAATCCACCTATAGACAAAAAATTGTAGTTTCAAAGGGTTCAACATATTTGATCCGACAGAGACACGACAATTTGGCTGTGAGAGATTGCAGTGGTGGTGTGTTAAAGGAAATGCCTATATCTAGCATGGAAGAGAGTGTATTAGTTCATGGAGCATTAAAACCACTCATGTTGCATTGTCTACACAAGTGCAATAACAACTAAAAGCTCCAAGGACATATTCTAGACCTAGTTCGACAACAGAATGTTGTATTTTTAGGGTCATCAAGGGAATAAACCTTCTGTCTTGTAATTTTTTTATGGGTGTCTAGCATCTAAATCTCTATCCTCCGCTTTTTCTATCATGAGCATTGAGCGAGGATAACAACATTTTTACCCTATTTGGGTGGCACCATCATGAACCATTTGATATGTTATGACATCTAATATGTACCTCTTAAAGATCGATTGTTGATCAGAGTAGATAAAGAACTGGAATGTAAAATTCCCCCTTAACGTTGTTCCCAATTTTAGACCATGTGTAAACACATTGAGTGTCTTCGTCTAAAAAGATCCATTATGCTGTCACCAACAAGGCCCCAAAGGCTTGGGCATGAAAAACGGTGGGAGGCAATATGTCAGAAAAATATCCATAGCATGGGGATTGGGCAATCATTTAATATTCTTGAGAAAACTTTTGTGTCTAAATAGGTACACAGGTTTGCTAACTTGTAAAAGAATAAAAAGCACATTCCTAGCCTAGGTCAACAATCTCAATGATACCCAACAACTAGGCTAGAATGGATAACCAAATTCTCCTACTATCTAAATTGCCAGTGCATCAAGACCCATTATTTGTCCTCCCATTTTGACATGGATTTCATTGAGTGGCAAACACACACTTTTCTAACAATCATTCATCAAGTAACATATCAACCAAAACATTCCAACATCAATTGGAGTATAGGTAGAACTTAGTATCACATTTCCCTTAATATTGTTGCCCCTATGTTCATACGTTTGGACCATGACGAAACACCCAAGCATCTTCATAAGGATATACAATATTACCTTCATAAGGAATCCAATGATTAGTTGGAAGTACATTGAAGCGAGCCAAAAGTACATGGTATTATTTTCGTTGATATTCTCATATCTCGAGAAACTTCTCGTGTTTCCAGGGTTGCATAAGTTTGGTCAACTTCAAGAGAATTAACGACCACCTATTTGCCTATGTCAATAATGGTTATGATCTTCTTGGGCAAGCTGAGCCACCTACCCCGCTTACCATACTTTCATTGCATTGGACCAAGAATACATACTCTATCATATATATTTTTCTTTCTATAAAGTGGTGAATCCTATGAGGTACAAGTATTCAAGAGAAATAGAAAATGCATACATATCCACCATTGAATCGAGTTAAGGAGCAATTTTATATATTTGTACATCTATCACAACTCTACTATGTTCACATGTTCAAAACTTATCTAATCACACAAGGAGATCATACAAAAAGTTAAAAACACATTGGATTTGACAAGGAGTCTTGAGCATAATAGATGATGAGTGGCATTAAGTCGACAAAAATGCCTAAACGGCTGTTGATCATGTTTTGGTTGAGAATGGAAGTGACAACCTTGGGTCAAAAATGGAAGGAACACCTTGGTGGTCATGTTTGTGATGTAACTAATAAACACATTTAAGACTCTTGCTCACCTAGGTAGAGAAAATAAGTGACTACCATTGGTTGTGATCTAGGGCAGGTGCTGACATGGGTATGACTTATCGCGTTCCTGTGATTGGTATACCTGGTATCTACCTAAGTTATGGCCCATAAAGCCCACAAGAAACCACGAGTCCTGGAAGCACCCAAAGCCCCAAAACTAGACATGGAGATCAAGTTATACGTACAAACTGACATAGTTGTTAAGTCATGATTCCAACTTGTAACCGACCCGAACTTGGCTCTGAGATCCAGCCTTCCATATAAAGGTTGGGAGGAGCCGAGGGAGAGGTCACCTTAGCTTTTAGCAACCCACAACCCGCTGTGAGTTAGATTGCATCTAGCGAATCGGTGACTATGTAATCATCTTTGCCATTAATCAAACTTTCAACGACTCTCTTGTTTATCTGATAAGCCGACGAAATCACCAACGCTCCTTTTTCCTCGAAACCATCAGTCCATAATAATGGGCATTGTTGAGGTTACCCCTCAATAGGTGCCTTGCTTCTTTCTTTATTGACAAGTCCATCGAGCCTCCCTTATTTATACTCTAGCTTTTTCGTGAATAACAATGAGATAAAAATGTGAAACTTTATACCATAGTTGGGTGGTTACCATGAGATAATTTTAACCGGGTACCTTTTTTCACTAAAATATAATACCTATTTAAGATCCAACATTTATTGGAATATTTAACATGAAATCCATGTATCTTACTTCCCAGTGTGTTCCTTTGTCAAACCACATCCAAAGACACAAGTATCTTCATATAAAAATATTGAACTCATTGTCTTAGCAGAAAGGCTTTGATATAAAAGCATTCATAAGTCAAACCATGGCAATTATCAAGAAGATCTCGTGTTACCATGGCTATGCATGTTTAGAAACTTATAAAACACTTTTGTTTCGGTACACCACACTATCCAAATTTAAACATAACAACGGCTGAGATCGCTCTGTACCCTTTCATAGCTAAGGGTATGATAGTCTTTAACTAATTATAAATTCATCATTAATGGATAGTTAACTCTTATATAGCCCTGTATACACATTCGTAAACATATGGAATATGTATATCATGGTAGACCTGTTCTTGTGGCACATGATTCATGGTGGCTTCGTCCTCACCGATGAAGAGCGATGTCAGGCCTCGACTATACGGCCGGTGATGTGCCCTAGGCAATGACATCAAGGCATATAGGCAGCGGCTGGTAGAGAAGTGGTGCACACTCGGCAACTGCTTTTAGGCACAACGATATCAAGACGTGTACCAGCTTCGCCTTTACTATATACCCGACGACGACATGGGTTGTTCGTCACCGCGCTAAAATCTCTGTGGGGTCTAGTTAAGGTACCTGTAATCAGGACCATCACCATTAGCTCCTGGTGCATTGCAGCATTTGCACTAGAGAGCCCATGATTAATGGCTCCAGCTAGCTTCCAAGTATTATCGTAATGATTAGCTTGGGCCGCCGTTTAACTAGGGTTGTTTTTGTGAATGGGTGCTAAGATTTAAACTTGCCACACGACCATAAGATGTTTGCTTGTACTTTGCTCCTAACAGTAGTGGCCTCCTATATAAGTATCGGGTGTCGTCGTCACTATAGGCATCGATCGACGAGATTACTAATTTGATCCTCTCATTGCACGCACACTAGCTTATAATTGAGTTAGCAAAGGATGAAAAGTTCGATGCAAGGTGTAAGGGAGGAGTGAGGAAAGAGGAAATGGCAATGCTGCCTCTACCTCCGTGTCTCGTGGCGGCCATGTTCTCACCCTCACATGCATTCATCGGGGCATTTATATCGAAGACAGCTGGCAATTAGACCGATCCCCATACATGAGTACCATGTGAGTATACACATGGGTAATATGAGTTTACATTTTGATCTAAGCACTCAATATAACTAATAGGTATTTAGCGACTAATTAATAGCAAAAGATCAGATTGTCTCTTTATGTTTAGGGAGGGGAGCACTGAAGCATGCCTCCTTACAAAATCATCTGTGATGTCCCCCTCGCATCGTTCAATAGTTGCAGTGCCACCCTTGGGGTGAGCTAGGATAGCACCCTTGCTTCTCTTACTTTGTTCATTGCAAGTCCATCAAGCCTCCAAATTTGTCATCCGACTTTTCCATGGTAGCAATTAGCGATGACTGACTAATTTTCTATATTTGGGTGTTACTAGTAATCCATGCATTCTCACTAAAAGTAGGTAGCCTACCACACGTTTGTTTAGATTTTACTGCTTTTTCCACTTAAAAGCCACAAAAAGCCCAAACAAACACCCCCAAAGAATTGGTATGAACTTTTACACTCAATCTCGTTGTCCACATGTTTCAACATGTAGATCACATAAAAGCACAATATTAGGTTCTTAAAAAAGTTTCTTTTTGAAATGGGAAACGAAGCCCTTTATTTATTATTAAAACAACAAAGTGTGGCAAAAGCCATTACAAAGATCAAACAAACCAAAACCGCCAAAACAACACAACCGAGCGTAACGATAGAAGTCCATCCCCAGCGTCTAACGAGATGAAAAACAATCAACCGCCTGATGCAAAGCTAGGATCCTAGATCCGCCTAACATATCCACGAAACGGCGCCCACTCGCTCCGGATGTTGCCGCTTGGGACCATTTGATTTTTCAACCAATGGCGGGATGGCAACTTCCATCCTGACATTGCCACGTGGCGTTGCCAGTGGGTCGTGCCCTGGATTACCACACGCGATTAGGGTCCAAAAAAGTTATAGGCATGTTTTAAGGTAGTACGTATTGCGCTTGTATGTTTTACTTACTCACTTCTGATAATTTGGAGGTTTTCTTCTTATAATTATCTTGGATGTGTAGCCAAAGGGCATGTAATTTAGGACGAATTAATAATGTTAGGACTGGATTACAAATCACATATATGGATGGATATTGATTTTATCGGTCTTTCTAGTTGCCCATTTGACACATCTGTGTATTTCTAATGCAGATTATTGTGCAAGAGGGATACGAGGTCTTTTGGAGGTTCAAGGTGTACAGCTAACTATGGATAAAGTCGAACGACATATGGAGGTATGATTTGACTAGCTAGTTGATGTTTCTAGCTTGGATCTGAAACTAAGCTTTAAATTTGTGCCGTATTTATATGATTATGATATTATCAGATATGACACTCACCTACCCAAGCACCTACCTTTTGTTGTTTTCTACGTTTTGATGTCTTTACATATATTGAAATTTCAGAAATACAGAGGTGAGTGTCTGACTGATGATCTATTAGCCATGCCCATGGCTAGCCCATCTCATTCTGATATTTGGAAGAAGAACTATTCGACGTCTGAAAGTTCGGGATTATATATGGGACCTCAGGTAGCTGCAAATATTAACCAAACAAACCTGCTAAGTAATGGTGCATCACCACTTGGAAATGAGAGCTACAGAGCTAGTCATGTTGGACATCTCTACAACAATGGCAACCACCATGGCGATGCTAATGGTAATTGTAGAGGAAAATATGGGAATGGTTATGATTATCAGTATGGTAATGGTAATTTCAATGATAATGCTACTGCAAATGGTTATGATTGTCAGAATGGCAATGGTCTTCTTGCAACTGGAAGCATGGTCAATGCATCACTGCCGTCCAACCCAGCACGACAAGTACATCAGGCTACGCCTGAAGGTTATGGTAATGGTCTGGGTGGACTTTCAGCCAGTGGAAACATGGTGCCGTCCAACTATCTAGCACAACCAGTTCAGCATGCAATGCCCACTAATAGCATGACTCATACCATGGATAACCCAAACCCTACAGAGCAACAAGAATTTCCAAGGATATCTCAACTCAGGTACGACAGCATCACCGGTGGGATATCGATGTCGCCTTGGCCTGCAGTGACTGTGGATGATGGTGAAGGTGAAGAGCTGCTGAGAAGCTACCTGCAGGGCCAGGGTGACAACGAGGTCATGGTCATCCAAAGCACAGCACCAGCAGATATGACCAAGGGAATTCATGGAGATGCTGCTGCTGGTCAGATCAGTCCACCGCAGCCTCAGAACCTCACTGACCCTTTGAGCCCGGTGAGCACCGATGAAAGTGGAACAGCCGACACATCAGGTGGAAGTGACGTAGCGACTGAGGGGAATGGGGACTGTGAGATCAGTTTTGATGAACTAGAGAAGTTTTTAGCTAGCAGGTATTGTTCTAAATATTTACATGCAGTCATCTTCTTGTTTCATTTAACCTTTTCAGAATTTCACCATTTTTTCTGTAAAAGATGTCACCTGATAGAAACTCACATTACACAATAAAACGATCAACACTTCATTCCATCGCATCTGCTTGACTTCACGCTCTTCAAAAATTGAAGTTTGTAAAATGGTGATGTAAATCAAGTTCTTAGTTTCATTTGTGTAGTTGCAGCTTACAAATCAAGTTCTTAGTTTCATTTGGAAGTCCTAAATAACTTTTGTTGGTAGCATTTCCTTGCATGATGTATCTTGTCACAGCTCATGTCTTGTGTGGAGAGAAACAAACCCTTCCCGCTGATAGCTGATGAGCATAGCATATTTTCTCCATTTAATTGACCATCGTCTAAAGCAGTTTTGCGTGGAAACCCTACATAATCTTTTTTTGTTTGTACAGGGAATACCTTGAGTTGGACAATGGAACAGCCGGCACATTAGGTGGAAGTGGCGTAGTGACTGACGGGATTGTGGACCGTGAGCTCAGTGCTGATGAACTAGAGAAGTTTTTAGCTAGCAGGTATTGTTCTAAATATTTACATGCAGACATCTTCTTGTTCCATTTAACCTTTTCATAATTTCACCATTTTTTTTAAAAGATGTCACCTGATAGAAACTCACAACACACAATACAACGATCAACACCCTCATTCCATCGCAACTGCTTAACTTCACGCTCTTCAAACATTGAAGTTTGTAAAATGGTGATGAAAGATTATTTTTCAGTACTATATTTTTGTGTAGTTGCAGCTTACAAATCAAGTTCTTTGTTTTATTTGGAAGTCCTAAATAACTTTTGTTGGTAGCATCTCCTCGCATGATGTATCTTGTCACAGCTCATGTGTCTTGTGTGGAGAGAAGCAAACCCTTCCCGCTGATAGCTGATGAGCATAGTGTTTTTTTCCATTTTATTGATCATCCAAAGCAGTTTTGCGTGGAAACCCTACATAATATTTTTTTGTTTGTACAGGGAATACCTTGAGTTGGACAATGGAACAGCCGGCACATTAGGTGGAAGTGGCGTAGTGACTGACGGGATTGTGGACCGTGGGCTCAGTGCTGATGAACTAGAGAAGTTATTAGCTAGCAGGTATTGTTCTAAATATTTACATGAAGTCATCTTCTTGTTTCATTTAACATTTTCAGAATTTCACCATTTTTTCCGTAAAAGATCTCACCTGATAGAAACTCACAACACACAATACAACGATCAACGCCTCATTCCATCGCAACTGCTTGACTTCACGCTGTTCAAAAATTAAAGTTTGTAAAATGGTGATGTAAGTTTATTTTTCAGTACTATATTTTTGTGTAGTTGCAGCTTACAAATCAAGTTCTTAATTTTATTTGGGAGTCCTAAAATCATATAAAGCAGTTTTATGTGGACACCCTACATAATCTGTTTTTTTTTGTTTGTACAGGGAATACATGGACTGGGTACAATGGTGACGCTGCCGACCAGGATATGATAAATTAGCTAGGAACATGATGTGCTCTCCCCTGCATGGACGTCTATTCGGTCCTGCTGGTTTCAGTACCTTACATGAACACTTTGTATTTGAATTGTGCCTGGATTAGTTTAATAATGGACTGATATGTCTTTTCTGTGACAATGTAAAATATGTTAACATTGTCTTTGATATACTAGTCGTCTCATGCACGTGCTAGAATACTTTACATATTTTACTATTTATTTTTTAAATATAATTTAATAAGTTTAATATTGAAAAAAGTGAGTGTGTGCTTCAGTGGTTTTATACAAAAGGAAGATATAAGTTAAACCTGAAATATTTAAACAAGTCGACGGACATGAATTTTTACATAGCAAGAATTATAAGATGAGAAACCGATGTGTAGAGCATAGGCTCCTTTGGTTCAAATGAATACTATATGATTTTTTTTAGGATCTCATTAATTGGAAATTTTCCTATGTCGTTTGATCCATAGATTTGGAATCCATATATTCTCTTTTCCTAAGAATTGCATTGCATTATTTTTTGAGGAAAATTTCATCTACTCAAATCTCTTGTTACACCATTCCTTTTTTCCCTGTGGTGTCAAATAATTCCTATAGTTTTTTAATCTTGAAGGTTCAATAGGACATGACTACAATCCAGCGATTTTACTATTATTATCAATGAAGTTACTTTGGCTCGATTAGCATCCATAAAAATCTAACTGATAGCTAATGTAAAAGAACCATGTATGCTTATCTATGTCATTGCAGATAGTAAATATCAGGGAAATAACTTGTAGGAAGAAGTGGTATTCAAGTAATTATACGCTCATTTCCTCAATGGACGAACATTTTAATAGAGAGAAATATAAAACATAAGCTATTTAAGAACCTTCATTCACAAAACAAAAGAATCTTAAGCTATTTTATTATTATATCAATGATATCACCCATGGAACATCACGTTTATCACCTCATGCATGCGTTTTAGACATTGTTTGGTCTTAGCAACAACAAATCACTCTCTTTAATTTTATGCACTTCTACTTTTAGTTTTAAATCTCAATCATCCTAGTTTATTTAGTTTGTTTAGTGCATAGAGAAACTCTAGTTAGAAAGAATAAAATACTTTACCTTCTTACTCCTGCCCATCAATATTTATGCTTACACATTGATAGGTGTTAAACAATCCAGTGCATTTGTCGGTTATCATTGTCCCTGTTCTATCATTATCTAAAGGGTTAATTATTTGTTTACTACTAGAGGCGTATATGTGCTCAATTTTACCACTAGGCTAAAATCGTGCTCAGTTTTACCACTGCTTTGAGCACACCAACTCGTTCCGTCCATATTGTCGTTTCTGCCAGGTCAACGTTCTTGACTCGGCCCTTTCAGGTGGGGCTGGGGAGAGACGTATATCCTTTCAAAATCGGACTGTTGCTGCTTGTGGGACCATGGAGACGCATACCCTATACAGATCCGTTGGCCACGCGTTCGTTTAAACCAGCGGAACACACCCCAGGAGCTCGCAGCGTTGAGAAGGAATTGGAGGCGGGGGACGGGGTTGGAGCTGGCAACAGTGAGCAAGAATTGAGCTCCATGTCTTCTGCAAGCTCCTGTGCCACCTGGTGGTTCGAGAATTCGATGTGCATGGAGATGCCGATCTTCCTCTATCCGAGGTGCCGTGCGGGCAATGATCGGAGGCTTTTGCACACCCCGAAGAACACCAATCATTCGTTCTACGCGTGAAGCTTGAATGGGGTAAGCGACGCGCATTTTCACTATTTTTGTGGTCAGGTCCTTGAGAAATACGGGCGTTGATCTGTTTGGCATGCTTGCAGGTGAAATGCTTTTTTCCTTTGGGTTGATGATCTAGCCCAGACGCTCATAAGTGATCTTGTAGAAGAGCATGAAGAATGGTTGCCTATCCTGTCACAGACGGTAGTGGCCACAGTGGGAGCTCCGGCAGAAGAGACGAAGGGCGGAGCACTCATTGACAGAGAGGTAGTTGTGGAGCTAAGTAGGGTGAACCAGAAGATTAAAAAGCTCGAAGATCAATCACAAATTTGCAATTACATTTGTGTATTTATAGGTGGTATGGTAATTGCACCGGGTGTAATGTTGAAATTGTATGAGAAGACATGAATTTGGGACGAATTTCTAAGCTTGAAATTGTATGAAAAATCATTTAAATGATAAATGGCTTGTTATCATTTGTAGGGGAAAAGAAATGGAAAAAAGGTTCCTGTAAAAGAAGTGTCTAGAGTCCAGAGCCGAGTGTCGGCTTGACTAATTAATGGGCCAACTCCATTCAATTAGGCCTATTTGGGGCATTCCGAGTAGGCCATGGTTGAAAAATGAACAAAAAAGGTGGGGTGCGGCTTGTAATCGAACCCACGACCGTGTGGTTTGGTAGCGTGAATGGTTGCGCTGGTAACCGATGGAGCGGATGGAAAGATATTGAGAAGAAAAGGACAGAACGCTAGCTATGGTGAGTTTGTGATTTGGTTCAGGGTTTAAACAAATCTCATTTTTGTGATTTACACGAGCATGTCGTATTTATACATAGATAAATGATCTTTGGCCACGAACAATTTTCAACACACATAAAGATCATTTGGGCATGAACTTTTTTAACACACAACTTATTTATCTTGAGTACCCATTTATATTTGGGCACTTTAACACACCATGCATTTGAATAACTTGATGATGAGAATGTACTACTTGTTACTCTTAGTTTTTATTTGTAGATTAGCTTGCTATAAACACGTAACACATAAAGGTTTTTATCATGTTTATTTGTAGACTAGCTTATTCTTTAGCCTCTAATAAAGACTAGTTTTATCATGTTTATTTGTAGACTAGTTTTAGTGTTTATTTGTAGACTAGCTTAGTAATAAACACGTCCACTGCTTGTTACCCTTTTTATAGACTAGTTTAGTAGTCACGTGAAAAAATTTAACATATAATGAACACTTTTGAACACACAAATGGTTACAATAGATAAATAAGATGCAAATAAGTACCACTGTTACATAGATGAGTCCACGGACACAACACAATATGACATAGAAAAGTAAGGGAAACACAATAGACAAGGTAAAACTAAAAACTAGAGGGTAAACTAAATGCATGACAAGCTTGACGAACAACTTGACTCCAGGACCACCGCCTTCGACTTCAACCTTGTCGCGCCCCTTGACCACCGCCTTCGACTTCAGTCCAGGTCATAGGGGAGGCAGTGCATCTGGAACAGCGGTGGGGAAGATACACTCACAGTTGAAGATATTGTAGGTCGTGAAGAATATCGACTTGCAGCTGCAACAGAACACCTAGCCTAGGAGGGCGTACGCGTCGTATGGGTTGGAGAAGGTGACCATGAGAAACTTGAGGGTGGTGCCATCACGAACCTCCTCGAGGTGAAATATCACCGGCGAGCCCGGTGGGAGGTGGGCAAGGTCGGCGGTGAGGAAGGCGCGGGCTAAGTTGACGGGTCCCCTCCACCTAGATTACGCCCAGACATGGAGCGTGCTGTCGACGATGACCCCCGCTGGGTAGCGCCGCTCCGGCATGGTGGGCGGCTGATACGTCGTAAACGTATCTATAATTTTTGATGCTCCATGCTTGTTTTGTACCAACTATCTTATATTTTGTCTACACTTTGAGATATTTTTATATATTTTCTGGAACTAACCTATTAACAGGATGCCACAATGTCAGTTGCATGTTTTCTGCTGTTTTTGGTTTTAGAAAAGCTAGTAAAGAAATATTCTCGGAATTGGACGGAACAAAAGCAGAAGTTCCTATTTTTTCCGACACAAGACGGAGTCCAAAGCGGAGATGGAGGAGAGGGCCCACGCCTAGGCATGGTGTGGGTGAAGGGATACGGGTAGACTACACTAGCGCAAAATAAAGTTTTCTACCGCATAAACCAGGATTACTGTTGTCATAGATCACGGGATTACCACTAGACGCGCAGTTGCGGAACTTGATGAAGCGCGTCGAGGCAGTGCATACGATCTACGTCTCCTCCTCGTTCTCGTCCCACGAGCAGCTCCCCTTGCGCGGCTCGTCCAAACGCTACAGATGCGGCGCCTCCGAGGTATCCACACGTATATGATGGAAGCGTCAGACGCCGGACTGCTAGGTCCGCGCGTGCAACACATGCGTGAGGGGTGGCGGCTGGGTGGAATGGTCTAACCCTGGTCAGCTAGCCCCACCCTCTCTTATATAGGCGTCCCTAGTGAGCTTCTACATTAGCAACCCATTAGAACCCTAAGGCTGGTCCAATTCCGATCTAATCCTCATTAGTCTTCCAGCCCCTTAAGTGTGTGACCCTATAGGTTCATATACGTATAGACATGACACAAATACACTTATTCTGTCAATAGTTGGTAGCGGCCTCTAGCAAGACGTGCCAACTCCTAAACGCATACAAAGATCATATCGGACGAACCATCACAAGGTTTAGTACATGTCTTTCCCTTTGCCTGACGATATTTGGTCTAGCTCCAAGCTGACCTCCCTTTCTCGATACTGTGATTCGGAATCCCTTTACTAGGTTAGCTCTTAACCATATGTATCACGACCATGCATTTCTGGATCCGATCACTCGAGGGGTCTAGAGATATCTCTCTCAAGTAGAATGGGGCAAATCTCATCTTGATTGACCATGCCTTGCAGCATGTTTCAGGACAAACCCGAAAGCTACCTTTATAACTACCCAATTACGGAGTAGCGTTTGATAGCCCCAAAGTAGGTCGATCCACATCTCAAGTACATGCGACAATCTCAGGTCTAAGGACAAAACGTACACGATGTATAGAGAGAGAGAGCTGCAACTAATTGTCAGTCTCAAGTTGGGTCAGTCCAACCTCATGTTCATAATATGTGTCTACATCATTGGTTTGACATCTCCATGTCTATGACTTGCGCAACATAGTCATCAACCAAACGATGTGCTAGTCTAATATTCACATGTGTACTCACATGAACTCCGACTAGGGACAACTCTTAAATAACCATACAAGTAAAGAGTTTCACAAATAATTCACATAATTGTCAATCAATACAAGTTGCCTGATATGGATATTCAAAGAACATTACAATAACTCATGGATACATAAGAAATATAATCATCTCTATGCTCTAGGGCATATTTCCTTCAGTGGGCCCCTCGGGCGGCCACGGACCTTGCCCCTTCGCCTATATAAGCCCCTCGAGGCAGAAACCCTAAGTACCCGATCAGAAATCCACGAAAAAGTCTATAGTCGCCGCCACCATCGTCCCTAGACCAGGAGGGATCCGAAGCTCTTCCCGGCACCCTGTCAGAGAGGGGAGATCACCCTAGAGGCCTTCTTCATCACCATGCTAGCCTCCGGAGTGATGCGTGAGTAGTTCATCCTTGGACTATGGGTCCATAGAAGTAGCTAGATGGTAGTTTCTCCTCTTTGTGCTATCATGTTTAGATCTTGTGAGCTGCCTATCATGATCAAGATCATCTATCTATAATCCTATATGTTATGTTTGTTGGGATCCGATGGATATTAAGTACTACGTCAAGATTTATTATTGATTCTATCATGTCTATGTTGTTTGTGATCTTGCATGCTCTTCGTTGCTAGTAGCTACTCTGGCCAAGTACTTGCTTGTGACTCCAAGAGGTAGTATTTATGCTCGATAGTAGGTTCATGCCTCTAGTAATCTGGGAGAGTGACAAAAACTTCTAAGGTTGTAGATGTGTTGTTGCTACTAGGGAGAAAACAACAATACTTTGTCCATGGGGCAATTGTATTATTTACTTTACACACTTTGCTTAACGCAATTATCTGTTGCTTGCAACTTAATACTGGAGGGGATTCAGATGATAACCTGGAGGTGGATTATTAGTCATAGATGCAGTTGGATTACGGTCTATGTATTATGTTGTAATGCCCAAACGAATCTCATAGCGATCATCATGACATGTATATGCATTGTTATGCTTTCTCTATCCTATCAATTGGCCAACTGTAATTTGTTCACCCAACATGCTATTTATCTTATGGAGAAACAAATCTAGTGAACTGTGGACCCTGGTCCATTCTTCCCACTGATATTCCATCTACTGCATACTGTTTACTTTTTGCAATTCCTACAAAGCAACTACTTTCTTCCACACTATACGTTTAATTCTTTATTTTCAGCAAACCGGTGAGATTGACAACCTCACTGTAAATTGGGGCAAAGTATTGTGGTTGTGTTGTGTAGGTTCCAAGTTGCTGGCAACACCTTGGGAGTTGGTTCCTTCTACTACTGGTTCGATAACCTTGGTTTCATAACTGAGGGAAACTTGTTGTTATGCTCATCATACCTTCCACTTGGGGTTCCCAACGAGCTCTACATCATTTGAGCCATCAGCAGCCGATAGAACGTGGGTCCGTAGTACTGCATCTTGGGGTTTTCTCAGAGAGGATGAAGGGCTCGCTTGGGTGTGGTCTTTGAAGTGGAGATACTGGATCTGGCTGGTGGCGTGTGAGAGAGGAAGAGAGGCTTCGTATAAATAGGCTAGAACGGTTAGGGTTTGCTAATGAAACGACGGGCTGCGCATGCGTATCCGGGGCGTGTAGTCGTTGTCGTTTCACACTGAAACGAGGGGGTGGCGCGTGCGTGCCTGAGTCACTGCGACGAGGCATCTGAATCGAGCATGCATGCCGACGTCTTTGTTTCCCGCGCGACGCTGAATCAAGCATGAATGTCTGGCGACATAACTGCGGCGAGGCGCACATGCATCTACATGGCGGCGTCGTGGATTCCCACACATCCATGGCACAAAGCTAAAACGGGTGCATGCATGGAAAAGGTGATACATGCTATTGCACAATGCATAAGACCCCGTACATTAAAACGTCCCGACGGTCTACCTAGCGTGCCCGCTCGGAACCCCCATATGTGTTGAAAAAAAAGTCCAACCAATCAGAGAGCAGGAGGAGCTTCTCGCGGATCGCCTAGAGCATGCCCGCAGATTCTTTCTCGAAGAACGATCAGACGGCTGCAATTCAACGGTAGGGTTGCGTCCAACCAATCAGAGAGCAGAATAAGCTTCTCGCAAATATCCTAGAGCCTGCCCGCAGATTTCTTCTAGAAGGATGATCGGACGGCTGCAGTTTAGCGGTAGGGTTACATTGACGGTCATTATTCAGCGCTAGGGTTAGATCGTTCAGGTTTTGACCAAATACTCAAATGAGCATAAAAAATTCAAATGATCATAAAATATTCACACCAAAGCTTTATTTTGGAGTGACTAAGATGGATCCAGGCTTAGTTTTTCATTTTCATGTTTCAAACTTGTTTAAATGTTGGTCGAAGTTGAGTTTGACCAAATACTCAAATGAGCATAAAAAATTCAAAAAAAATCATAAAAATGGAAAACCTACCCACATAGTCTTGTTATGTCATATACTAATGATTCAAGTCGAGAAACAAGGTCTACATACATTCAAACAGACATTTCATGTACATTATGTGATATCTCGAACTCTGTCGTACGAAGTCAAGGGTGTAGAGAAGTGGTTTAGGTTTGGAACATGAAAAGTTACAAAAACCACACCAAAGCTTCATTTTGGAGTGAATAAGAAGGATCCAAGTTTAGTTTTTCATTTTCATATTTCAAACTTGTTTAAATGTTGGTCAAAGTTCGGTTTGACCTACTCAAATTAGCATAAAAGTTCAAAAAATCAAAAAAATGGAAAACCTGCGCACATAGTCTTATTATACTAACGATTCAAGTCAAGAAACAAGGTATACATATATTCAAACAAACAGTTCATGTACATTATATGATATCTCGAGCTCTGTCGTATGAAGTCAAGGGTATAGTGAAGTGGTTTATGTTTGGAACATGAAAAGTTACAAAAACCACACCAAAGCTTCATTTTGGAGTGACTAAGAAGAATCCAAGCTTATCTTTACATTTTCATGTTTCATACTTGTTTAAAAGTTGGTCAAAGTTAGGTTTGACCAAATACTCAAATGAGCATAAAAATTCAAAAAAAATAAAAAAAATGGAAAACCAACGCACATAGTCTTATTATGTCATATACTAATGATTCAAGTCAAGAAACAAGGTCTACATATATTCAAACAAACAGTTCATGTATTATGTGATATCTTGAACTCTGTTGTACGAAGTCAAGGGTGTAGAGAAGTGGTTTAGGTTTGGAAAAAACCACACCAAAGCTTCATTTGGAGTGACTAAGAAGGATCCAAGCTTAGATTTTCATTTTCATGTTTCAAACTTGTTTAAATGTTTGTTAAAGTTAGGTTTGACCAAATACTCAAATGAGCATAAAAAATTCAAAAAAACCAAAAAAATGGAAAACCTGCGCACATAGTCTTATTATGTCATATACTAAGTGCATGAAAGTTATTTGGGTGATTTAGGACAAGGTCGAAAAAACCTTGCTTAGAAATGGGGTGTTTCCCTACCTTTGGAGCTCTTTTTAGCACATATTTCATGAATGTGAGTGTACTTCACAAAATGGGCTTGGATTGATGAACAAGTTAGAACAAACAAGTTCACCATAGTTTGGAAAGCATTGCAACATCCAAATAGCATCTCAAACTTGGTTCAAATTTGATTTTTGGTTTAATTTTAAATTTCGGTACCCATTTGGAGAGCATTTTAACATAACTTGCTCATATATCTACCATCATCAATCCAACATCATTCAACAATAATACAACAAAATTCATAATGTTTCATACATTCTACTTGGTTCCCACTCAATCATCTACAAAGCGTAGGGGCTTCTTTTTAATCCCCGTGCTTCTTGCCACCACTTTGCTCTTTGTGATCCTTGTGCTCATTGCCACCACTTTCCTCCTTATGCTCCTTGTGCTCTTCTCTTCTACTCTTCTCCTCTTGGTTGTCGGTACATCAAGTACCTTAGAGTTGACTGCCACCACTTTGTTTGAACCTACCACAAAGCTGTATAATCCAAACATAAAGGGTTATGAGATCATATCAAGTGATAAATGTAAAATAGTATTGGAAAGATTTACATACGAAGCAGAACTCTCAACCACAGAAGGTTGGTCACATAGTATTGGAGTATCAGTTGGCGAATTATTTCGCTCATCATTGGAGCCTCAAATTGATCATAATTTTGATCATTAATTGGAGCATCATTTCGAGCCTCATTTTGATTATGAATTGAAGCATCATTTGGATCCTCAAATTGATCATCAATTGGAGCATAATTTTGATCATCATCTGGATCGACATTTTGATCATTACTTTGATCATCACTTTGATGATCATTTTGATCATCATTTGGACCCTCACTTTGATCGTTGTTTGCAACCGGCTGCTAACCATCATTTTCATCATCAAAACACTCTCCAAATGCTGGATCTAATGCGTTATCACAATACTTTGCGAAATGACCAGACCCACCACACCTTGTGCACTTACGCTTCCTCGCTCCAAGTCCAGCTCCTTCGTTGCAAGGTCGTATTCGACTCTTCCTCGGTCTACCTGCTGCTCTCTTCAGAACTGGAGCACAAAGCTTGAAACCAGGGTCCACTATGTCCCATTGTTGTTTTCCCTCCAGAGCAGGTAAGGCATGTGCATATGTGGCTTTGAACTTTGCAACAGAGTAGTATTCATGCACATACTGTTGTATGTTCCTTGCTTGACCTGAGATAATAGTGATGAAAAACAAGGAATGAATGCATGGCAACCCAGTTATCTGCCATTGCCTACAACTACAAGTTCTAGCTTCTAAATCCACTGGCCGAGCAAAGAGTCATGTCCATTTCCAAGCCTCTTGTTTTCTGCTTCAATTCATCCATCACGGAAGGGATGATAATGTGGCACATGAATTTTGTCGTGGCTATTCCTTCATGAACATGAAATTTCTTAATGTATTCTATACTTATATTGTCAGGCAAATCCACCACATAAAGACCCTTTATTTTTTAGATCATTGAGTTGAAAGACTCTGCAAGATTATTGTGCACATAGTCAACTTTTCTCAGTTGACTGAATTGGCTTCTGGCCAAGAACTTGGAGTGGTGTATTCCAAGTATTCATTCACTTTGTCATTATTGTATAACTGCCTCATGTGGTAGTTGTGCTTCTTCACACTTCAAGTCAAAGATGCTGGCCACAAATTGTCGGCATACACCTTTTCTTTGAATTTCTTCCCAAAATTTGCAGCAAGGTGATGCATGCATTCCCTATGCTCTACTCTAGGGAACACATTGTCCACGACCACTTCTAAACCCTTACAGACATCTGTATGAATTACCAACCCATTGGGATGTGCAATAGCCCGACGCAGATTCTGCAAAAACCAAAAACGAGCTCTCCTCAGACTCTATCTCCAGCACACCGTACACAACTAGAAATACAAAATTGTGTCCATCAACTACACAAGCTGCTACTAACTGTCCTTTAAACCTTCCTGTGAGGAAAGTTGCATCAATAGCTAAATAGGGCCTACAACCTTCCCAAAAAAAACCGCGACAAGCCTCAAAGCAGACAAAAAACCTCCTGAATCATTCCTTGGTCATTGTCACTCCCCTCAATGTGTACTCCACTAAGTGGTGGTCAATATCTAAAATATTACATGGGCTCGTCCTCTCCACTTCACCTTTGAATGCATATAACAATTTAAAACTATCCTGCCAATTACCATAAATAGATTCCATAGCATGTTGCTTACCATTGAACACCCTCATGTATGGTAAATCTATCTGGAACTCTTCTTTGAGTTTCTTCTACAAATCCTTTGTACCCACTTGATGGTTTTATGTCACCCACCGCTTTACTTCTTCAGCCAGCCATCTTGACTTGGCTCTACTGATTGTTTCCTTTCTAAGGGTTGATTCTAGGCATGTGTGCCTAAAAGGGTTCACTGTGACCTGAATATTCGTGTTATTTCGCATTTTAGATGCGTGCATCCTCCATGGACAATCATCAGTCGGACGGTGCACTCTGTTACAAACAGTGTCGCTATGGTCAAGTTCGAATGTATGTTTTGCCTTGATGCAGTATGTCACAAGTGCATTTCTACACCCATTCATGGATGCAAAGATGGAACCTTCTTCCATCTGAGGGTTCTTAGGGTCCCATTCAATAGGTGGAAGGTCTTTGTCCTCAGCCTCCTTGTCATCAATCACAGAAGCATCATTTTCAGCCTCATCTTGGTTTTCATCATGACATGCCCGTCGTAAATTCCGAACAACATCAGAGTATAGCCTCTCTCATCATCTACGTAGTCAGGCTCCACTTCTCGGGGGACCCTAATGCCGGTGCCCGCGCTTTTCGAGCCACCATGTCACTATGCACTAACTGAAGGTCCCCTAACTGAATTGTTCTGGCTAGATCTTCCATTACAACGACATGATTCTGCCTGAGAAGGTCCAAGTGCCAGCACAACCACGTCATTTTGCAGCCTCATATGAAATTTTCCTTTCTCCTTATGCTTAGAAAACATGGTAGAGAGCTCTGCATCATTACTAACTTTCACCCATTCAATTCCTCCATCATAGTATCTAAATTCCACTTCATCATGCAAACCCAAGGATATGGACTACAAATTATCTCCATAAATAGTCTAAAACTCCAATTAGAATCCATTGGCAAGGGATAATCGAACCCTCCTTGGAATTTCTTGTTATTCTTTCCATCCATGATGTATCGGTCCCTTCTAATGTTTACCAAGAAAGCAAACCGCAACTCCATCCTAACAAATGAAAAATAGAAATGCAATTAGCAAAACTAATTACGCCATGTGGAATCGGCTGTTGAAATGCACAAAACCGCTCAACTGTAACAATACTTACCCGCCGGGAACCCAGTCATGGACGCGGAGGGTCTCCAACCCAACGCCTGCCTCTCCAAGGTCGTCGCTTCCGCTCGCCATTTCGTCGAGCAGGTGGCGGGCGCACTGGCGGAAAGAGTGCTCCACCGGTTGCGTCTCAATACGGTGGTGGCGGCGGAGGGGGCGGTGGAGCAGGTGGTATCAGAGGAGGGGGCGGTGGAGCAGGTGGACACGCGGGACGGCCGCAGTGGCGCAGGTGGTGGCGGCGTAGGGAAGAAAATGGTTACATGCAGGTCGGGAGCAAGAATGGGGGAAGAGACTGTGTCTGATTTGGCAAAGTCGCATGGTCCCAACTATAAGATCCGAACCCACCTACCACTAACGGCACGGGATGGAATTGGGCCAAACCTGGACGTTTGGCCTCGGCATAGCAGTTGCACTCGAAGCAGTGCTAAAATTGAGCATGATTTTAATCTAGTGTCTCTGTGTTGCTTGCCTGTTAACCGTCTCGCGATTTCCAGCATCCCCATCTTCTCCAAAACCCAAGTCCATAACAATGGGCATTGACGAGTCGAACCCTTGTCAATTGGTGCCATCTGTGGGAAGCGGGGACGCTGATCGTGCGGTCATGAAGGTCCCATCCGGAGTGATCTATGATTTCTCGACGACAGAGAATCACCTCCTCTTCGGCGCTTTCGAATTCACCGCCCACTCACAGGCCACCTGCAAAGATTTTGAGTCCGTAGGCGACGGAATCGAGATGCTTTTCAGGAGCTTCTGCTTTCAGATATGGGGCAGACCGACACCCTTTGCCTCCCATAGTGGATGCCACTTCCATTAATCAGGACCACTTCATGGGTCCCACCTATTGATGCCCTGCGTACGTCGACACTTATGGGCGATTCAGATGATAGCAACAGCTGCAACTCCGATCTGTGTGATCCCCCTTCGTATGAAGGAACCTACGGTTCTGGATCTGAGAGCTGCGGAAGCAGCGACCCTCTTCGTGAGAGCTATCTATGCGTCGTCATCCATGATGGCGACGTCAACAACGAAGCCGATCCACCGCTGGATGAAACCATATGCTACGCCCACTCGAAAGGCTAGCGGGAGTCTAGACGGACGAGCTATCCTCTGTTCTCTGGAGCCTGCACACAATGCCAAACAGCTCAACTGGCTACACGCCCTTCTTCATGGTTGTAACATCCCAACATTTAGGAACCAACAAAGGGTATATTTAGGAATCTATGAAATTGCATGCATTCATCTGTAAAAATGTGGGTAATTTTTCGCCAAATAAAAAACCTAAAGTGATCAAAGTTTCTTTCACTCTTTGAGATTAGGTATAGTCTTGGAGAGGGATTGTTATAAACTTTGATATGATCTTTGTGGATAAGTGTGTTTTGGGAAATGAAATTTGAATTTAAACTTGAGTGTTGGATCTATAATTCAAAAGGATTTAGAATTATGTTTGAGTAGTTTGATTTAGTCAAGAGTTGATAATTAGTAGCTCAAACTTTAAATAAATAACATAATCAATAAAAGAGTATTTATTTCATAACTTTATTCAATAAATGAGTTACAAAATGTAACTTATTAAGAATCTTTACAAAAGCTAAATGAAACAAAAGAAGAATCTTTATATATATTGAATAATATTACAATCTTTATTACAAAGGATAAAATAAAGATTAAAAAAGAATAAAAAAAATATTACAAGTGACTATTCTATAAAGAAAAAGAAAACCTAATCTAAAGTCTTGAATCTTTAAGTCTGGTACCTGCAAAAAAAACACAAACTAAAAGAAGAAAGTTAAAGATTAAAATATGTTACTCTCAGTATTGACAGTGAGTTGCACTGTTCAAACTTTACATCATAGAGTAAACTTTAAGGGGAAAGTTTCACCAATATGAAAGAACTAAAATCTTTCATAATTTTAAGCCACAAGTCAAATAACCCCAAACAGCAAGAAGGGGCAAGTTTCACCAGACAGGTAAAAGTAACCAGATAGAAGTAACTTTCATTCCCTAAGCATATCCACAAGGTGCAGCAGGCACACAAGCAGCACACACACCTAACTGCATGGTGTGTGCTATCAGCACAGCATCAATAGCTCCAACAAACAAAGCTGCGTAGCACAGCCGTGGGGAAGCAACCCCAACACCATTCCCTGGTTCATACACATCAAGAATAGCGGCCAAACTAAAACCAAACCAGATCACACCAACCACACCTTTGATCATCTCATCAAGATGGTGACCTAAGGAGGGGTAGATCAGGAGGATAGCAAGAACAAGGTCAAGCCACCAGGACCAGGAGGTGGAGAGCTAGATCAAGGACAAGTCTAGGAGCTGGAAGCATCAGGATAAGCACCATATCAAGCTAGCCACACAACCAGCAAGATCAAGCCACAGGATCCACAAGTTGCAGCCCCAACAATTCCACTGTTGTGGTGAGTAGAAAAAGACCATCACATGATTTATCTGTCTAAGTTAGACAAGCATCCATGAGTTGTCTCATAATCAAATTCTCAGAAAATCACCCAAGTGGGGTGAGTCCATCATTGAAGTTTTTTTCGAAAATCAAAAGCAATCAGAAAACTATATAGATCCAACTAGGATCTCAGGACAACATCATTGATCCTAGCTATCAAGCTATATTTTAAATTCCAGGAATGAATATAGCTAAGATGTGAACTTCTAGGCACATCTCTTAAACATGAGTAGCACCTTAGAATTTCATCTTATGGACCTATATAACTTATCAAGCCTACAAAATCATTTTTCTCAACTTTGACTCAGGAATCAGTAGCTGGTATCACTACCAGAACAAATCCATGAGAAACAACAAGATAAGGACCTAGTCCCTAAGCCTCAGACCAGCATCATAGGCTTTAGGGATTCAAGGAAAGAAGTTCCACTTATCTCTGCTACCAAAAAAATCTTAAGCTTGAACAAAACCAAGCCAAGTAATAGAACCTAATCTTGTGTGCCATATTAGAACGGTGTCACAAGAACAGTTTCTAAACTAAGTAGGTTAAGCATCCAACTTTCACAGATACACTCACAACCAACTATAAATCATTTTCCTGATACTAATCACATGAATCATTTCCAGGAATATTCACATACATAACATCACTATAAGAGACAAGTTAATCTCAAACTGTATATGAATCCATAAGCCAACAGTACAGATATAGTGACTTCATCACTCATAAATCACTGTTAGTAACCAAGTAATGACAGTGGTGAGCTCTCAAACCACTAGAATCTCCAAGTAATGATTCTAGATTAACATTACCATCTGAACCATACCAAATTCACTAGTGGAATCAATCTGGTAAGCCACTAGCCTCACCAAAGCTAACCATAAGTAGTAATCCACAGCAAATAACCACTCATCATGCTTAGGGATCACCCCAAGGGGGCACTGCGACCCACACCACGCCGAGGCGGCGACCACAGCCACGCCTGAAGGCGAGGAACACCACCACAGCACACGGGAGCAGCGGCGGCGACAGCACCAGCACCACCCCAAACTCTAGGGTTCGGGACGGAGTTGGTCTGGCCACAAGAGGGCTCCAGGTCCAAATCGAGTTGGACGGGAAGGTGGAGCGGGGTCAACAACCACCCTATACATCACGGCGGTGGCCAGGGAGGTCCACGGTGGCGTGAATCGCTGGCGGTGGCATCGCCGACCACGGGGTTGGGGGAGAAGATGAAGGGACATGAGAACAAGCGAGTGATAGAGAGTGTAGGTCGGTTGGGCCAAGAACCCTTCGGGGGAGTCGTTTTGGTTCTGTCCAATTGGGCCAAAAGGGCCCAATAAAACCAACACAGTCAGCCCAATCACCTAAACCCAGTTTTTAATAAATAAGAAAAGACCAAAAGGCCCCTGAGTTTAAATAAATTCTAGAAAGTAAAATAAAAATCCAAAAATTATAAATAAATTTTTTTTGGATTCACAATAGTCCAATATATCTAAATAAAATAAGAAATAACATTTTAGGTATATAATTTTTATCAAGAATTTTCCAATAAATATATTTTTTATGGAATATTATAAAATTAAAGAAAGAGGATAAAAATAAATAAAAATCACTTTTATTATATACCAAAATTGTACTTTTTGAGAAAAATACTAAATAAATATTTAATATCAATTTTTGGTATTTAAATGATAATTCTTAAAGGAATTATTAAATAAATAAAATTCAAATAAAATAAAATTAAAAGAACACAATATTCAATAAATATTAAAAAATTAAAATTTATAAATTCTTTATTATTAAAAAGAATTTTTATCATTTAAAATAATTGGGGAAAATACACACCAAATTAAATGATGCATTATATTATTTTGCATAATCATTTTTCTTCTTTAAATATTGTCCTTACCTGGCAATAATGATGGTTTTGTAGACATAGAAGCTCAAGGTCCAGTGCAAGCATCCGACTTCACTACCTTGCAATCACAAGGCAAGTTCATAACTTGCTCATGTCCTTTGAAGAGTCTTTATCAAAGTATTTGCAAATTGTGTGTTATCATATATACTCCAAAGAAAGAAAATATTATTTTCACAAAAAAAACTTAGATATCATCCTAAGTGATGATATAATGGAGCAATAGAACTTAGTGTTCTATTTGCAATAGTGATGATCAATTAGGGACTTAATAACCCATGACATCAATGATTCTAGCGCTGTATATCACGCGTTAGCCATGAGATTTGGAATGGGACAGAGAAGTCAGCTGTATCTTCTTCCCCTCGCATGTAGCCGGATGTGCAGGTCATGGCTGTTATCACTCATAGCATGCATATTAATTGGTAACTCATAGAGGATATGCAGCATATGGGTGGGAACCCTCAACGTCCCACGATAGTTCTGGCATCTAACGGTTTGTATAAACCATTGTCGTAATTCAATATGTGGGCATGGTGTACACCAAGGAGGTATGAGAGGTCGTGAAGGGGGCAGTGATTGGCTTGGATCACCTACTGGGCCCCACATCAAGGAATTGTGGACGGGAAAGTATGCCCGGTTGTGCAACAAGGAGTTGATCTCTCATGGGTAAAGTAACGCACATCTGCAGAGTGTAAGAATTGTAACTTGTTACTCCCTGTTCCGGGAAGGAGCTGCGAACGCGGCAGGAAAGGAACTCCATGAAAGTTCTGGTCAACCTGTGAAGGCTGATGGTCATAGATTTTTATAATAAAATCAATCTTTGAAGAAAGATTTACAAAAACTGCATAGTACCAAAGACTTATAGTCTGAGGTGGTATTTAGAGCATCAAACTTCCCACCTTGCATATAATGAACTTGTTGGGTAACGTTGTTACTCATCCTTTCCTTTGATCCCTTGCTTAGACTTTGAGGATCCCGAAGATACTCCAATGTATGCAGCCGATTGCCAAGAAGATGTGTTCTACGAGGAGCCTGACCTGTCAGGAGGTGTTGAAGGAGTGGATTACGAAATCCGCTATGGTGTCGATGACAACGAGTCCAACTAAGTATCCTAGTTAGTAGTAACCGACAGAGCCTGGCAGCATGAACCATATAGAATAAGCTGCTGAGCTCAACTCCTAGTTGGAGTTGCTACTTTTGAATTTCGCTGAAACACTATATATTTTGGTTTGTAAGTTGAATCCTTTTGAAGTCTTGAACTTATGGTATTGTAATAATAATAATATGTGAATGTTTGTAATATGGACCCGCAATGTTTCTGTCGTACCACTCTGAGGGATGCGATATTTTTACAGAACGGTGTTCTATGGATGTCATGTCAACGACTATAGTGTACTACACATGCAGTGGTATGCTGGGTCACCACAGTTGCTATCAGAGCAAATTGCTTTGACCTTAGGTTGTAAACCTAGTAAAGAGTATTACCTGTAGGATTATGTAGCAACGATAAAGAATTCTCTAAAAGAAATATAATGGGTATTCAAATGGGAATATTCCGTTATATGTTTTAGTGCGATAATTCTTTGTTATGATGCAATATATTATTGGTTACTAATAAAATATTTTTCTTATTTACAGAGCTATGGCACCAAAGTTTCCAAAACAGACTTTGGTAAGGAAAGAGGAGACTCTTGATGATTATCAAGGATCATTTACAGATCATCTTCGTCAACTTTTAAAGATTTTTAGTTGTCCAACTAGAATTCCAGTGAACACCATAACCTATTATGATGGCCTGATGTTATTCAAGTATAGTGTGAGTATCCAACTCCCAGAGGAGCTTGGATTATATCACGATCTACCTATAGGTGAAGGTAGGAGTCACTTAGCAACATATCATGTTGTTTTTGTGGAGGTGATAGCTAATATCCGGGAGCATAAAGCCAAGGAGTTGGAGCGTAGCACATTTTCTGTCATACCTCATGATTCTATGGAATCGGAGCCTGTACCGGATCATCTTACTTTGGTTAAGAAGCATCCTAAGTTAGCTTCCAAGTTTATGGATCGATACCGAACACTCGTTGCATCTTTTTATAAGACACAGCAAGTGATTGTCAAAAATAAAAATGACATATCTGGAAAGGAGGAAGCAGTTAGCATTCTAGTTGGAGAAGGAAGCAAGTAGTAGTGCAAAACCTATCTTTAAGGATATACCTATAGATCCTAAATCTTTTATACCATATCCTTATTCACCAAGGCCTGAACCTATAAATGATTCTACTGTGGATATGAGGTATGCAGTACCACAGAGTTCATAGGATGGTTCTGATTCAGAACTTCCTATTGAGAATTCTGATGGTTGGAGAATGGGATCATATGAAGGATCTCATGAACACCAGATGTCCATAGATGGTTCTAACAGAAATATTGGACAATCTAGCTGGATGGGTGCAAGAATTAACCCTAGTAACAGTAGTAGAAATACCATGTCCATAGATAACCAGGATGAAGAAGAAGATCATGAGGAGAGAGTGTTTGAATCATCAACATCTTCTCAAAGCCTAGGGAATCTAGACCTGCCGCCAAACCTGTTCTGATGACTAGCAAGGGTGAGAGAACTCCTAAAAATAGGATCGGCGATCTCATGGCGATCTAGGCCCCCTTGGGCCTCACACCTCGCCGGCAGCCATCTTGGCTGCCGGACTCCACCTCCCTCCCATCCACATACATTTCTAGCCTCCATTTTCCCTACCCCACCATGCCTTCTTCTTTGATCCTTGATCGTTCCTCTTGGCGTTGGAAGGCTCTATACTCTGGGGTTTTAGAGCGTCGCCAAGATTTAATGTCTTGGGGTTTCATTGTGGTTAATCCCAAACCAAGGAGAATTCAGCTTGTGGCCGCCAATGGGGTTGTGATTAATAGTAAATCTCTCAAGGTACGAGAATTCATATCCTCTGGATCTGAGATTAAATTTCCGTGTCATCGTGCCTTGGTTAGAGTTAGACTTGTTCTTCGTAAGGGGGCTCTCCTAGATAATGGTGTCCCCTTGGTTTTTCCAATGGCCAATGCATCTAGAAACATCTTGGATAATAACCCTATCGATCCCTCGTCTATGGCTATACATGTTGTCACCACTCTTGGCATGGATTTCTCTCATGGTATTAATTTTGCCAAAGAAGTGTGTACGTTATTTCAATCCTTAGTGCACCCTTTTATTGGTTCGGACCACTTTACTATGGTGGTATCTTTTGGACGGGCTTCATTTAAATTAGATGATGATTCTGCCAGTCTTTCTCTTGAGGCAGCCATTGGAGGATATTGTGGTGAATTAAATGTGTCTGAAATTAGAGGAAGGGTCTTCTCTTTTAATGTTTCCTCCAAGAGAGTGGGTCTAATAATCTTGGCTCTTATGAATGTTTCCACTTCAAATGTTTCTTCCATCTCTGGGGTTTTGGAGGACCAAATTGGAAGAATGAATTTTCACTTTGGAAGAAGGAACTGGATGCCAAATGGACTCTTGTGGGTGGTCCCACCTCTAAGAAATCTTTGTTGTCTCAAAACCAGGCCAAACTTGTTCTGATGACTAGCACTTGGAAGCCAAAAGTATGCACTAAGCGAATTATTAACTTGGATATTTCTTTGCCTGATGTGGTTAATGTTCAAGTTGGCGGTTTTATTTTGCACAAAGGCAAAGATGTGTCTGTGGCCTCTCCAATTGATTTTGGAAATTCTGTACTGTCTGATGAACCTCCAAAGGTTGTATCTAAACAGATTAATTCTTCTCTGAATGTTGACAATTCTGTATCTTTGGATAATGATTTTGAGACTATGATTGATGATATGGTGCACAAAGTTTGGACATGCACAAGATGTCTTAGTTTCAAACATGTTACGCGTCAGTGTATAGACATTATCCGTTGCTTAGCATGTGTCAGAAAGGGTCACATTAAGAAAGATTGTCCTGGTAAGTCAGGGGCATCTTCATCTTTTCGCTGGGTCGCCAAGCAGTCAAATCAAGTCAAGTTGGACTCTGCCCCTGTCCCTGCCTCCGACAAAACAGTTCTATCTCCAGGCGTTTATGTTTCTCCTTGAAAATCTTGCTCTCCTCCCCTGCGTTCTCTGCCGCCTGCTCTTCCTCCACAAACCCTAGTAATGGCAAACTTTCCAGTGCAGCCGGAGAGGTTTACTCCAACAGGGATGCATGTCTTGGAGCCTTGGGATGCTGATCAGAGGCCTCTAAGGATTTGTGTCACTGCTTCTTCAACTCCTCCTAGACGTCACGAGAACTGGGCAATGGCGGTTGTGCTTCCTCGGCCGATCGGTGATGAGATTGATGAGGTATTGCCGCAAGTTACTGATCGCATTGTCAATGATCTACAGTGGGAAGTTTTAAGTTTTGCTGAAAGTGCAGTTGGCATTGGGTTATTTAGGATGCGTGATTCTGTTATAGAGATTTACTTGTTGCGCAACCTGAGGTGCCTTTTGGTAATGGAAGGTTCTTATCTTTTACTAAGCATGATGAGGGTCCCAATTTTAGAGCCACTATTTATACCAGGACTGGTTGGATTGTGTTGCTTAACTTGCCTATGGATTATCGTAATGAGGAATTTCTCACTGAAACTATAGCTAAATTTGGAAAACTAAGAGTTTGGTTTAGAGAGGATCCTTCTCCAACTAGGACTTTGATCAAGTGCAGCTATGGTGGGGCTAGGGATATTCCCAGGTCCATTGTTGTCAGGGAGCCTCAGAAATATGGTGGCACTATGGTCTCCTGGACAGTTCCTTGCTATATTTTGATGAGTGTGCAAGGAGATTCTCTGCCTGGGGATGAGTCTCCTGTTCCTCATAATGGTAACCCACACCCTTTACCTGGACAGAATCATGGTTTCTAGCCTAATGTGGAAGAGCGGGGTGGGATACCTAATGATATTCAGCCTGATGTTCCTAGATGGGGTGAATGGCCACAACAGGGGGTTGAAGGAGAGAATGATGGGGTTGATGTGAAGCAGAATGAGATGCCTCCTCAAGATCAATCCTCTGTCACCTTTTCTTTCTCCTCTGAGTTGGGATCTTCAGTGCAGTTTATTCCTAGAGAAGGAGCTGATCGGTTGGTTCATGTTCCTGATGATTTTGTTATGCAGGATGCCGTTATGCAGGATGTCCCCCAAGTTAACTTGGATATTATTGAGGAAAACCCCCTAGCCATCATTCTTTTTCATCAACAGCCTCCTTTGGATGAGAATGTGAATTTAAATCTTTTCGCAGTTCTACTGCCTGATCACCTAAGGATGGGCAATATAAATGTTCTGAATGAGTTGTCCATGGAGAAGTTCCTTTGTCTGCAGCTTTCTAGGGTGGGGTCTTTACCTCATAATTTTGAATACAGTGCGATTATGGGAAACTTTTGGCTGCCATCCTCTCCTCTGTTGCCTGAGGTGCCTTCTGACAAGGAGCAGATTTTCCATGTGTTTCCACAGAGGGTCAATTCAATACTATTGTCCAGGAGACAGTTCAGGAGGTTGCTGTTGAGTGCTCTACTAAGAAGAGGACCAGAAAACAAAAGCAGAAGGAGCCTTTGCTATTCAACACCTCTGAAAGACGCAGTACAAGGAGCTCAACAAGGAATGTTGGATTCAGACTTGAGCCCATGTCAGATCAGCCTGAGCCAAGGAAGAAGCCAAGATCTTCCAAGCCAAGAAAGGTGGAGGAGATCCCTCCCTGCACTGACATCTCTGTTTTGCAGCAGGCTGGAGCTATGCTGGAGATACCTGGATCTGAACTCACAGTGGAGAAGCTAATGGCCAACTCCACAGATGATGTTGCTGCTAAGAAGTCCAATGAGTAGCTGGTCTGAGTTGTTATGTTGCTTGAAATCTATTGACAGGCAAGGTAACCTTTATATTGTAATTATTATGGAACTTGGCTTTTGTTTTCTGGCCTATCTGAACCTGTTGGCATATTGGTATTGGCACACTTTTGGAAACTTTATTGCAATCCATGTTGTCCTTCATACTCTGTATTGTGTCCTATGGGGCTGGATTTTTATTGTTGCTATGTGTCTCTTTTAATGAGTAATTCATTGGGAAATTTGGATTGGCTGATTTTGGATTGGAACATAAGGGGGCTTAATGATAAAGATAAAAGGACAGCAGTCTATAATAAAATTGAAGAGATCAGGGCCTCTGTTGTTTATCTTTAGGAAACTAAATGTGATTCCTTTGATCACTCCTTTATTAGGAGTTTCTGTCCAAAAAGGTTTGATCGTTTTGTTTTCTCACCTGCAATTGGGGCATTTGGTGGAATTATTGTGCTTTGGAATAGTGCTGTGTTTGACGGGCAAGTCATTGAAATTCATAGATCTGCTATTCATGTGACTTTCTCTTCCTTACATAATGGGAAGAAGTGGAATTTAGTAAATGTTTATGGACCTTGTAAGGGAATTGAAAGAGACAACTTTGTCACCTGGCTATATAATTTAAACATAAACATGCATGAGCACTGGCTACTCCTAGGGGATTTTAACTTTATCCGATCATTGGAAAATAGAAACAAGCCAGGGGCTGATATGAATGATATCATTATGTTTAATGACTTAATTAGTCACTTGGGCCTATTGGAATTACCTTTAAAGGGCAGATCTTTCACCTGGTCAAATATGCAAGCACAACCTCTTTTGGAGCAGCTTGAATGGTTTTTTTACTTCTTCTCAATGGACCATTGAGTTCCCAAACACACTGGTATTTCCATTGGCAAAAACTACCTCTGACCATGTCCCATGTGTTGTTCAAGTAGCCACCAAAATCCCTAAGTCAAGGATTTTTCGATTTGAGAATTTCTGGGTTGAGCAACCAGGATTTATGGAGTTAGTTGATAGAGTTTGGAAACAGCCCGTGGTTAGATCTTCTTCTGCCTCTTCTATTTCAAAGTTCAAATTGCTTCGGTATGAATTAAAAAAGTGGGGAAAAAATCTGTCCCATCTAAAAAAATTGATTGCAAGGTGCAATTATGTTATTATTATGCTGGATCAGTTGGAGGATGCTAGGCCTCTGTTCACTCCTGAATTTAACTTCAGAAATATTGTAAAATGCCATCTGGAAAAATTGTTGAAGTTGCAGTCAGATTATTGGAAGCAAAGGTGTACTATTAGATGGGTCAAATTAAATGGTGAGAATACAAAATATTTCCTGCAAAGTCAACTGAAAGGTATAGGCATAATGTGATTACAAGTATTCAGGATGAATCTGGAAATGATTTGACTGACCATTCTCATAAGGTATGTGCATTTTGGAGATTTTATAAGAACATGATGGGAGTTTCTTATCCAACCAATAATCACATGGATTTATCCTTTCTACTCAGTCAAGTGCAGGGTTTACACAGTCTGTCTGAGGAAATTACTTTGAAGGAAATTGAGGGGGTTGTTTAATTTTTGAAATCTAACAAAGCTCCTGGACCTGATGGTTTTAATGGTTTCTTTGTGAAAAAATGTGGGCACATCATCAAAAAGGATTTCATTAAATTGTCTCAGGAATTCCATGATGAAAGAATCTCCTTGGAGAGTATAAATGGCTCTTACATTACTTTAGTGCCAAAAAAAGCTACACCTCAATCGGTCAATGACTTCAGGCCTATCTCTTTGACTAATACCTGTTTAAAATTCATCACTAAAATCTATGCAAACAGACTGCAAGATGAGATCAAAAGGTGTATCCATGCTAATCAGTATGGTTTCATTCGGGACAGAACTATACGGGATTATCTGGGTTGGTGTTTTGAATATCCTTTTCAATGTCAGAAGTTAAGAAGGAAAATTGTGGTTTTCAAGATTTACTTTGAAAAGTTCTTTGACACAATTGAGCATCATGCTATTCTCCAAGTACTGAGATATAAAGGTTTCCCAAAAAAGTTCACTGCTTTAGTCAAGAATATTCTTGGCAGTGGTACATCTTTTGTACTCTTAAATGGTGTGCATGGACAAAGTTTTGCTTGTAAAAGGGGTGTTGGGCAGGGTGACCCTTTGTCACCCTTACTTTATGTCCTGGGAGGTGATTTATTACAGACCATGGTAAATAAAGCTTTTTCTGATGGAACTCTGAAACTGCCTATCCCAATAGAAGGAGACTATCCAATTGTACAATATGCCGATGATACCCTAATCATTTTGCCTGCTGATGAGGATCAACTATTAGTCTTCAAGGACTTGCTGATTCAATATGCTGAATTTACTGGTCTAAAAGTCAATTTTCACAAATCCTCCATGATTCCAATAAATTTGTCTGATGAAGAAACTGCACATTTGGCCTCTGTCTTTCAATGTCAGCTTGCTGCTATGCCTTTCACATACCTTGGATTACCAATGGGCACAACTAAACCCACAATCAAGGATTTCTCACCTTTGATTGACAGGGTTGAGAGAAGGTTAAATGCAACAGTGTCTTTTCTGTCTTATGGAGACAACCTTATTTTGGTGAACTCTGTGCTATCTTCACTACCCACTTATATTATGTTCACATTGCAAATTCCTCAAGGGGTCATTGATATTATGGATAAGGCAAGGAGGAGATGCCTTTGGAGGAAAACAAAGAACCAGGAGAAAGTTAACTCTTTGGCTGCTTGGCCTATGATCTGTAAGCCTAAAGACAAAGGAGGACTTGGAATTATTGATCTCAAGACTCAGAATAAAGCACTATTGATTAAGCATTTGGATAAATTTTATAATAATGCTGACTTGCCCTGGGTTAGATTGGTCAGGAACTCATATTATCATGAGTATGTCCCCCATGCTGTTACTGTTTGTGGCTCTTTTTGGTGGAGAGGGATCCTAAAGCTAGTTGATGAGTGGAGATCCATTTCCAAATCCATTGTGGGGTCTGGATTTACTATTTTGTTCTGGAATGATCTTTGGTATACAGAATTACTTGCAACCAAATTCCCAAGGTTATACTCTTTTGCAAGAGACAAGATGGTTTCTATCAGAGATATGGGTACACTGAGCAACCTGCATGATGCATTTCATCTGCCTTTTTCTATTGAGGCATTTCAGGAATATGATAAACTGCAAGATGTCTTTAGCTCAGTATGCCTATCTCAGGAGGAAGACAAATGGATATGTAAATTGAGTAATGAAGGCTACAGGTCTCAATTATTCTATAATCATTGTTTCTCAATGATGCCCACTGATTTAATCTCAAAGAGTATTTGGGGATGCAAATGCATGTCCAAACATAGGTTCTTTGCCTGGCTTTTGTTCCATGACAGATTAAATACAAAGGACATGCTGCTTAGGAGGAACTGGAAGGTAACTGACAATCATGGTTGTGTGCTTTGTCCTACTGGAGTCATTGAGGAATGGAAACATCTCTTTTTCCAGTGCAACTTCAGCACTAGAGTGTGGAATTATGTTCAGATCCAATGGACAGATGTGGCTCATAGAGAAAGTTTTTGTCGTGCCTCTAAATCTTTCAAAGGGCACTGTTTCTTAGAGGTTACAATCCTGGCGTGCTGGAATATCTGGAAGCAAAGGAATGATTGGGTTTTCAAGAATACAAAACCGACTTTCAGAGGCTGGAAGGCTGGCTTTGTCTATGATATTACTATGCTTCTTCATAGGCTAAAAGATAAACAAAAGGATTTATTGTCATTATGGATTGACAGTCTATCCTAGTTCTGTTTTTCCTTTCTTTATGTACATATGTTGTAAGTAAAACTCTGGACTGTTTTTTTGATGAATAAAGAACTGTGGGGGACTCCCCTGCAGTAGAAGATTTCAAAAAAAGCCTAGGGAATATACATTATCCGGTGTTTAACTATCTTGCCCAAAGGAGCACCTAGGGATCAGCAGGATCTGCGTATTTTGTTGACAACTCAAGGAATGAAGCTCAGGAGATGCAAGGGGGAGATAATGTTGAATATGTTTCTAAAGACTTTTCAGCTGAGCTGGAGGGAGTCAATGCGCTCAGGTTGAGTAATGACTCAAGTCCTGACACTTCAGATACTGAGTATGTTCCTTCTAGAAGGCCATTTGTTCCACAAACTGTGCGATAAATGTCACGTCATCACGGTTGGACATCAGGCATGTATGATGAGCGTAGTTACTACTAGAAGTAGGAAACTATTTAGAGGTATCGAGTATCATGTATTGTAATCCGATAAATAAGATAGTTAGATAAATAAGCAGTGTTGTGATTATACCTATATGGTATATGTTGTAATGACTGTATTATTATGATATTGTAATGTATAATATGTGAAATGCATATTTGGATTTTATTTGGATTTTCATTGTGTGACTAGTTATGTGCGTAAAGTCGAGCTCAGAACACATGTGCATGATGTAATTATGAGTATTCGCTTTATGTGCAGGACTAGGGGGTCATAGATACGGGTGTAGAGACCGAATCTGAACAGCAGCGGATGGAACGTGAGGCCAATGAGAAGGCCGATGCAGATGCAGCAAATCAGCGAACATTACCACCACCAATGAGGTCGTTAATGGAGCAGAACTTTATGCAATGTATGCAAATGATGCAAGAGACTCAGAACAAGTTCATGGAGGAGCTGCTGGGACGAGCTGGAAATCAGAAGGCACCTGAAGGTGGAGGAGTGAGTCTTTCTGACTTCTAGAATGCAAGGCCGTTACCTTTTGCATTAGCACTTGAACCAATGGATGCAGAAGATTGGCTAGCAGATACAGAAAGAAAGCTGAAGACTGTAGGTTGCAATGATGAGGAGAAATTGAGGTATGCAACTCATCTTCTGACTGGACCTGCAGCATCATGGTGGGAAAATTAGTTAGCCATGCAACATCCAGGAAGGGAGTACACCTAGGAGGAGTTCAAGCAGAGATTCCGTGAATATCATGTTCCGGAAAGTGTTATGGAGTTGAAGCGGAGAGAGTTTGAGGAGCTTCAGAAGGGATATACTAGTGTCATGAAGTATATCCGGGAGTTTAGTCAACTGTCTCGATATGCTGAGGAAGATGTTAACACAGAAGTGAAGTGTAAGAAGCGTTTCCTGCGTGGGTTAAATCCATTTGTGAGGATGCAGTTAAGGTTGGCTAATAAGCAAACTTATTGCGGTTGCTGGATGCAGCTATCACTTTTGAAGATGACTACAAGAATGTCCAGGAGGATAGGAGGAAGAGAGCCAATAAGGAAACCAAAAGAATTCAGGCAAGCAAACCGGAACCCAATATGGAGTTCAAACCCCGGAACAAGGCCTACGGTAACAATAACAATAACAAGGGCAATGATGGAAATCAATCCAATCCTAGGAGGAATGTTATTTGTAACAACTATGGAATTCCAGGGCATTTCCAGAGGGAATGTAAAAAGTCTGTAGTGATCTGTTACGGTTGTGGTCAGAAGGGGCATATCAAGCCCAACTGTCCGAGCAAACCACCAGGTGGTTGGCCTACCAAGGGAGGAGGACAAGCCAGTGGAGGAAATGGACAACCCAATCGAGGAGGAAATAATGTCAAGAACAACAATGATAAGAGGAACAGACCTACCGGGAAGCTGAATTGTGCAACCCTGGAGGAGGTGGATAATTCGGAGCATGCAGTGATAGGTATGCTCAATATCCTTACCAATCCCGGCAAAGTTCTATTTGATACTGGTGCAACTACTTCATTCATTTCTGAAGAATTCTGTGATAAGTTCGGGATTAGAAGGGCAACGTTAGAAAACCCTATGACTGTAGTTACGACAGGGGGAAATGTGACTGTACACCACATTAAACAAGATTAGGTTATTTTTATCTATGGTTGTACATACTTTGCAGACCTTTACGTGATTCCTTTGAAGGGAATTGCAGTAGTGCTAGGAATGGACTAGATGATGGAGCATGGGGCTCAGATAAATTGTGAGGAGAAAACTGTTTCAATCAAAACTCCAAGTGGAGCAAGGATAGTTTATCAAGAAGATAAGCATAGTCATATCATGGTGGATCTGCAGTTGAACTCAATGAAAGAGGTCAAATTGGAAGATATTCGTATAGTAAATGAGTTTCAAGATGTTTTTCCAGCAGAGCTACCTGGGATGTCACCAGATCGGGAAATAGAGTTCACTATTGATCTAATTCCAGGTACAACACCAATAGCTCAAGCACCCTATAAGATGGTACCAAAAGAATTAAAAGAACTCAAAGAGAAAATTGATGAGTTAGTCAGAAAAGGGTTTATTTAGGAAAGTGTATCCCCATGGGGAACACCAGTAATATCTGTGGATAAAAGGGATGGTGGAAGAAGGATGTGTGGAGACTACAGCAATCTGAACAATGTTACCATCAAGAATAAGTATCCTTTACCAAGGATTCAAGATTTGTTTGATCAAGTGAAAGGAGCCGGAGTATTTTCAAAGATCGACCTAAGATCTGGATACCATCAAATAAAAATCAAGCCTAAGGATGTTCCAAAGACAACATTTGTCTCAAGATATGGACACCATGAGTATCTAGCAGTACCATTTGGTTTGACCAATGCACTAGCAATATTCATGAATCTGATGAACAAAATCTTCATGCCATATTTGAATAAGTTCGTCATAGTCTTGATTGATGATATTCTGATCTATTCCAAAGATAAGCAAGAGCATGCTGATCATTTGAGAATCACATTGCAGACTCTAAGAGAACATAAACTTTATGCTAAGTTCAGTAAGTGTGAATTTTGGCTAGATGAGGTAGAATTCCTCGGCCATGTGATCAGTAAAGATGGAATTGTTGTAAATCCATCCAAAGTTCAATCAGTACTGGAGTGGACTGCACCAACCAATGTGAAACAAATTCGAGGTTTCTTGGGGATGGCTGGTTACTATCGGAGATTCATTGAAGGTTTCTCCAAAATAGCTGGACCAATGACCAAGTTGTTAAGAAAGAATACACCATTCAAGTGGGATGAGAAGTGTGAAGCGAGTTTTCAGGAGTTGAAGACCAGGTTAACCACAGCTCCAATCTTAGCAGTTCCAGAAATAGGGAAAGACTTTACAGTATACTGTGATGCATCTAAAGAAGGTTTGGGTTGTGTGTTAATGCAAGATCGGAAAGTGATTGCTTATGGTTCAAGACAACTGAAACCGGATGAAGTCAACTATCCAACTAATGATTTAGAGTTAGCAGCAGTAGTCTTTGCGCTGAAAGGATGGAGGCATTTTCTTTATGGAGCCAGATGTGAGTTATACACTGACCATAAAAGTCTTAAATATTTCTTCACCCAAAAGGAGTTGAATATGAGACAGAAGCGTTGGTTGGAACTAATCAAAGATCATGATTTAACAATCAACTATACTCCAGGAAAAGAAAATGTTGTAGTAGATGCTTTAAGTCGTAAAAGTGCAGATATTCAACCTAGCAATCGGGAGCTACCAAAAGAGTTACAAATGGACTTGGAAAGATTAGAGCTTCAATTCATTAGAACAGAGGTTCTTGGAGGATTAGCTACTATGCAAGTAGTTGCATAGCAGGACAGTGATCTTAAGCACGAAATTTTTAGACATCAAGCAGAAGATCCTTTCATTGCCGAGGAAATTCGGAGGATATCTCAAGGGCAAACATCAGTTTTTCGCCTTGGATATTATGAGTCCTTATGGTTTCAAGACCGTGTTTGTGTTCCAGATGTGACTGAGATTCGTGATTTCATACTCAGAGAAGCACATGAAACACCATATTCTATACATCCAGGAAGTACTAAGATGTATATGGATTTGAAAGAACTATTCTGGTGGAATAACATGAAAAGGGACATTGCTAAATATGTATCAAAATGCCATACTTGCCAAAGGGTGAAGGCTGAACATAAAACTCCAGCAGGACCATTGCAACCCTTGGAAATTCCCGAATGGAAGTGGGAGGAAATAGGTATGGATTTCATCAGAGGATTTCCCATGACACCTAAACGAAAGGATATGATATGGGTAATTGTGGATAGACTCACTAAAAGTGCACATTTTATTCCGGTAAATTAGAAGGATAATGCCAAAAAGTTAGTAGAAGTTTACATCAAAGAAATAGTAAGCAAGCACGGAGTGCCCAAAAAGATCGTAACTGATAGCGGATCAGTGTTTACTTCCGCATTTTGGAAGCAATTACATGAAGCACTTGTTTCAAAGTTAGACTTTAGCACAACTTATCATCCAGAGACACGGGGTCTAACAGAAAGAACAAATCAGATATTATAAGACATGTTAAGGGCTTGTGCATTAGATTTTGGAGGTACATGGGAAGATCATCTACCATTGGCAGAATTTTCCTACAATAATAGCTATCAGAGTAGTCTGAAGGAAGCTCCATATCAGGTTCTGTATGGAAGGAAATGTAGATCACCAATATATTGGTATGAGCCTGGAAGCAGCAAAGAATTTGCGCCAGACTATATCCAGGAAAAACAAGATATCATTGATAAGATCAAGAATAGACTGAAAATAGCTCAAAGTAGGCAGAAAAGTTATGCTGATCAAATTCGAAGATCATGGCATCCAGAAGTGGGAGACATGGTATATTTGAAGCTAGGTCCAATGAAAGGAGTTAAAAGGTTCGGAGTTAAATGAAAATTGAGTCCAAGATATATCGGACCATTCAAGATACTGAGTCAGAACAGAACTATAGCTTATGCTCTAGAGTTACCCTCAAGATTGGCTCAAGTTCACAATGTTTTCCATGTGTCACAACTTCGTAAATGTTTGAAAGTTCCGGATGATGCAATCACACACCAAGAGATATAATTACAAGCAGACTTGACCTATGTTGAAAAACCCTGCAATTTTGGAAGAAAGCTAGAAAAGGTTGAGGAACAGGGCAATCAAATACTGCAAGGTACAGTGGGAACATCACCCCGAAATGGAAGGCACTTGGGAGAAAGAAGAGGATTTATGAAAAGCATGTCCAGAACTATTCAGGTACACTTCAACAAACTTCGGGATGAAGTTTAATTTAAGGGGGGAAGACTGTAACATCCCAACATTTAGGAACCAACGAAGGGTAGATTTAGGAATCTGTGAAATTACATGCATTCATCTGTAAAAATGTGGGTAAATTTTTCGCCAAATAAAAAACCTAAAGTGATCAAAGTTTCTTTCACTCTTTGATATTAGGTATAGTCTTGGAGAGGGATTGCTATAAACTTTGATATGATCTTTGTGGATTAGTGTGTTTTGGGAAATGAAATTTGAATTTAAACTTGAGTGTTGGATCTATAATTCAAAAGGATTAGTAGTTTGATTTAGTCAAGAGTTTATAATTAGTAGCTCAAAATTTAAATAAATAACATAATCAAGAAAAGAGTATTTATTTCACAACTTTATTCAATAAATGAGTTACAAAATGTAACTTATTAAGAATCTTTACAATAGTAAATGAAACAAAAGAAGAATCTTTATATATATTGAATAATATTACAATCTTTATTACAAAGGATAAAATAAAGATTAAAAAGAATAAAATAAATATTACAAGTGAATATTATATAAAGAAAAAGAAAACCTAATCTAAAGTCTTGAATCTTTAAGTCTGGTACCTGCAAAACAAAACACAAACTAAAAGAAAGAAAGTTAAAGATTAAAATATGTTACTCTCAGTATTGATAGTGAGTTGCACTGTTCAAACTTTACATCACAGAGTAAACTTTAAGGGGAAAGTTTCACCAATATGAAAGAACTAAAATCTTTCATAATTTTAAGCCACAAGTCAAATAACCCCAAACAGCAAGAAGGGGCAAGTTTCACCAGACATGTAAAAGTAACCAGATAGAAGTAACTTTCATTCCCTGAGCATGTCACATCCCAAAATTTTCCAAATTTTGAAATGTGAAAAATAAATAAACAAAATAAATAATTATTGAAATTTAGGGTAAAAAGAAACTTTTTGATACAAAATGGAAACATCAAACCCTTACTGAATAAAAATTTAAATGAAAAGGGAATCCAACAAAAATTCAAATCAAGTGAAATGCATTCACCAATAAATGTATCTTGAAATTTAAACACTTGGAAAAGTTAAACCAAAACCCTAAAAACCTAATGAAAGAAATCATTTCCAAGATTACTCTAAGACTATGGATTTGTTCCATATAAAAATTTAGCAACAAACATTTATAAATGATTAAAAATGATAAATAAAAAATATTATAAAACCATATAAATTGGTTTCACTTAATTTGGAGCCATGGATAAAAACTTATGAATATAATAAGATAAAAAGAAAAATTTCCAAAGCTAATAAAGCTCCTATCTAAACTCCATACCAAATTGTGAGAAAATAATCCTAAAGAGATTTAAAAGGATAAACATATATTAAATAAAATCATACAAATTGGAATTACCAATTTTGGATCTATAAATAAAAATATATGGATTTTATAAGGCAAAGGAAGAAAATAAATAAATAAGGAATATTTAAAAGCCAAATTAAATCTTGGCCAAATCCTTAACAAATGGAAGTTTATTGAATAATAAAAGGAGTATAATATTATTAAAATAAAATCATAAGGATTGAACAATATTCAATTTTATTTAAATAAGGACAATTTTCCTAAATAATAAATCCCAATAAAATTATTTAGAAGTCCATTTAAAACTTAAATTAAATCCATAAGAAAATGGAATTAAGATAATACAAATAAAATAAAGGGATAAAGATTATCTAAATAGAATTATATGGCATTAACCCATATTCTAATTATATTTGAATAAAAATAAAATCCCTAATATAAAGGATTATTTAAATCATGAGAAAATAATAAATAGAAATTTCCCAAGGTGGATATAAAGTTATTTAATTAACTTAAATGGAATAAAAGAATCATTTAAATAAAATTTATATGGAATTAAAACCATATTTGATTTTATTGGAATAAATACAAATGCCCAATTTAAATGATTAATAAACCATATTAAAATATTCTAAATAATTGAAAATGAATTATTTAACATACTAATGAATAAATAAAACCTACTGAAAAAGGTTTTATGAAAATTAGAATTCAAATAACAATTTGAAATTAGAATTAAAATCTTATTTTAATAAAGGCAAGTGACTATTATAAATAAATAATAAACCATGAATGAATAAAATAATTATTCCAAAAATGGTCTTTAAAATACATGTTTAAACAGAATAGACACTTACTGAAAGTTTAGTAAAGATTTGAATTCAAATGGTGTTTGAATTGTTTGAACAAATTCAAAACAAAAAATGAAAACAGAAAAAGAAAAAGAAAATAGAGAAGAAAAATAGAGAAGAAGCAGCCGAGACCAGCTAACCCAATCTGGCCCAACTCGCAGCCCACCTCACTCTACCCCACGGCCCCTTTCTCACTCAAACGCGCACCCGCTCTGTCACTGGCAACCAGACCCCACGCGTGACTGCCTTACCTCGCTGACGCCCAGGTCCCACCTGCCAGTCGTCTTCTCCACCCCGCGGACCCGTTCTTTCCCAAATTACCGTCCGTTTCTGCTGTTGTTTACTCGCGTTCAATTCACCTTAATGTCGCGATAATTTATCGCCGCGACCACGCACGTTAAAGCGCCTGTTCCCCCTCTACCTTTCCCCTCAAACCTCACTCGACCGGAGCCACCAGGCTGCGTGAATTGCTTCTCGCAACGCCACTGACCCCGACGAGTTTTTCGGCGAATTCCGGCCAGTCCTCGCCTCCACTTGCTCCCTGGCATCCACAAGCCTACTCCCCATCGTCTTCTGCACCCGTCAGTACCCTCGGCTCGCCCGCGCATGATCCACAGCGTCGGCAACAACTTTGAAAGAATGCCACCGTGAACTCCTCCAACTCCGGCGATGCCCCTAGTAAAATTCTGACCACCCCTCTTCCTCTCGATGATACACGTGTGACCAGTGACCTCGTACGCATCTAATGTCGCTGTTTCCGTGTCCTAGCTCGCACCGTAGCATCGCCTCCGTCTTCAACAGAGAGCACCCGTCGCTAGAAGGAACTTCGGCGAGGAATTACCATCGTCTCCGAGCGCCCTTCACCTGCAACGACGACCTTGAGCATCAGCACTTCGCGGCGAACCCAGTGAGCATTTTCTCCCTCTGTCGCGCTTCTTAAATTGTCGGCAACGCCACCACCAGAGTGCTCTGCCGGTCGCCACCGTCACATCGCCGCCCATCTGTGGTCGCCACCATTTGAGCCATTCGATTTAGATCTGATGGATACGATAGATCCACTTAATCGAAGGGGTATGATTCTATCTGATCCGCACAGATCTCTTTAAATTCAGAGGTTGTAGCTGCACAATCCACGTGAACCGGTATCAGCGAATCAGAAACAGCCACGTAGCCCCTGCCTGGTGATTTGAATAGAAATTTGATCTATTAGATTTTTTAGATTTGAAAAAATCATAACTTTAAATCTACACGTCCAAATTTTTAAAACTTTATATCAATTAAATCAGCAAAAAGAATACTTTCCAACCATGAAATTTGATTAGTTTTTTGCTTCTATAAAATTGGTTGTTTTTGCAAAAACATGTGTAGGCCTATTTTGATTATAAAATTTATTCTAAAAATGTTTTTAGAGTAAAATCTTTTGTAAATGTTTTGTTTTGAACCTACTGACCATAAAACCCAACTTGTAGATTTAAAAATATATTTTGTGATACTAAGGAATAAATCTTTGAATAAAAGCATTTCTAGTTAAATAAAATATTGATTATGGTGAAAAAATGCTTCTTGAGTAAAACCTGTTGAAAATGGTTTGAATTAAAATCTCTGACCCTAAACACAAAGTTTTGGATTTAAAAATATATTTGGTGAACCCTAGAAAATTATTACTTTTTGTTTAAAGGCATTTCCAACAAAATAAAATATTGCTTTGATTTAAAAATGGTTTTAGGTGAAACCTTTTGCAAACGGTTTAATATTAAACACTTGACCTTAAAACACTAACATTTGTGTTTAAAAATATATTTGTCGAACACTAGAAATTATTACTTGGATTTAAATCATTTCTGGCAAAACAAAAATGATTTAAATGGCCATTTTCACTAACTTGTTTTCAAATGACCTTGCCACTTTTATAAATGACAAATAGGTGTTTTTATAATGTTTATAGCCTATTAGAAACCACCTTTCCAAATAAAATAATCTTTTGCATGCTTGCATGCATTGTTTTGTTTTCTTTATTTTATGTGGTGAATTGTTTGAATGCTAGATTGAATTTGTGCCTTGATTGAATTGTAGTGAAATTTGAAGAGTGTGACTATTGGAAGATCAAGGAGTGAACTTATATTCTCTACCAAAAAGGAAAGTGGTGCTTCATACTTTTGTCCCATTATTTTCACTATGCATTAGTGATATTTCTAAGTAGGACTTGCATGGAATTTTCTATGTGCTAACTATGCCATGGGAAATCCTAGTAGATGAAGCCTTAGTAGAATTTTCCCTAAGTTAAGATTCCTACTACCATCATTCTTAGCTTAGCTAGTAGAAAACAAGGGTGGATTATATTCATGCTATGAAATATTTCCAAGTCATTGACTTGTGTTTTGTTTAATAAAACAACTATGTGAATGAATCACCTGGGTGGAATGGTTATGAATGGATTATGTTGAGTGGTTACACAGGGCCCCATATTTATGGCCTACCCTAGTGTATCTCACTTGTGGAAAGCCACCCAGGAACAAAGAGATTTGAGATGTCAAATGTTGAGAAGCTTCAAGTGCAGCCACTTGGCATTATGGGCTCTGCATGGATCATATAGGTTGCAATAACTTAGCCAAATGGACAGTTGGTGGTAGGGGTGATAGGTTTGGAGCGCGTCCATTTTGGCCTAAGGGAAGGCTTCTGAAAGATCTTGTCTCGATGCATGTCGAGTCTTGTGGGGAAAGTGTACCACCTCTCTCGAGAGTAAAATCTAAGTACTTAGCCGTGTCCCCGGCAATGGACAATTTGAGAATCAAGACATGGAAGCTATCAAGGATCTCCTCATCCCAATTTCTAAGTTAAAAACTTGTGGTTGAACAAGGGTAAATGTTCACCAATGTCTATTGGTGGTTCCTTGGGAGTTTTTGCCAAACAAAAACTTAGTGTTTTCAACTAATAGGCAAAACCTATTTTGAGCAAAGCAAGCCTAAGCTCCACTTAGCCAAATGCATATAGATGATAGATTCCACTATTCTACCATAGTATCACTTGCCAATACAATTCAAATGTATTGACCCTTGTGGCTGTAACTTATTATGTTGCAGGTTTTGTTTGATGTTAGTGAAGTGTGTTGAATAGGATTACAAGTCTACAACCAACATGATTGCGTGTGGCACTTTGAAGATGAAGGACTCCATGCTATATAGATATTTCTGCTGCATTGTAATGAGATAGCCAAATGAGCTATGTAAGATGTAATGAATTATTTTATTTCTGGTAATAAAGTTGTATTATGACCTTTGTTTCTTGATATTACATCTTAAACTGTGGATGCTAGCTATTGATCCAGGGACTAGCATTGTAAACACAGGGATCTCTAACTTACTAAAGGTTGGGACCTCTACAGAGCATATCCACAAGGTGCAGCAGGCACACAAGCAGCACACACACCTAACTGCATGGTGTGTGCTGTCAGCACAACATCAACAGCTCCAACAAACAAAACTGCTCAGCACAGCCGTGGGGAAGCAACCCCGACACCATTCCCTGGTTCATACACATCAAGAACAGCAGCCAAATTAAACCAAACCAGATCACACCAACCAGACCTTTGATCATCTCATCAAGATGGTGACCTAAGGAGGGGGTAGATCAGGAGGATAGAAAGAACAAGGTCAAGCCACCAGGACCAGGAGGTGGAGAGCTAGATCAAGGACAAGTCCAGGAGCTGGAAGCATCAGGAGAAGCACCAGATCAATCTAGCCACACAACCATCAAGATCAAGCCACAGGATCCACAAGTTGCAGCCCCAACAATTCCAATGTTGTGGTGAGTAGAAAAAGACCATCACATGATTTATCTATCTAATAGACAAGCATCCATGAGTTGTCTCATACTCAAATTCTCAGAAAATCACCCAACTGGGGTGAGTAAATCATTGAAGTTTTTTTCAAAAATCAAAAGCAATCAGAAAACTATATAGATCCAACTAGGATCTCAGGACAACATCATTGATCCTAGCTATCAAGCTATATTTTAAATTCCAGGAATGAATATAGCTAAGATCTAAACTTCTAGGCACATCTCTTCAACAAGAGTAGCACCTTAGAATTTCATCTTATGGATCTATATAACTTATCAAGCCTACAAAATCATTTTTCTCAACTTTGACTCAGGAATCAGTAGCTGGTATCACTACCAGAACAAATCCATGAGAAACAACAAGATAAGGACCTAGTCCCTAAACCTCAGACCAGCATCATATGCTTTAGGGATTCAAGGAAAGAAGTTCCACTTGCCACTTATCTCTGCTGCCAAACTAATCTTAAGCTTGAACAAAACCAAGCCAAGTAATAGAACCTAATCTTGTGTGCCATATTAGAATGGTGTCACAAGAAAAGTTCCTAAACTAAGAAGGTTAAGCATCCAACTTTCACAAATACACTCACAGCCAACTATAAATCATTTTCCTGATACTAATCACAGGAATCATTTCTAGGAATATTCACATACATAACATCACTATAAGCGACAAGTTAATCTCAAATTGTATATGAATCCATAAGCCAACAGTACAGATATAGTGACTTCATCACTCAAAAATCACTGTCAGTAACTAAATAATGACAGTGGTGAGCTCTCAAACCACTAGAATCTCCAAGTAATGATTCTATATTAACATTACCATCTGAACCATACCAAATTCACTAGTGGAATCAATCTGGTAAGCCACTAGCCTCACCAAAGCTAACCATAAGCAGTAATCCATAGCAAATAACCACTCATCATGCTTAGGGATCATCAATACATGATCCAAATCATCAGATATCTAATCAACAGAGGGATATGAACCCTAAGCAGAACAAACAACCCTAATCAGGACATGACCACTAGCCAGGAGTATCCACTACAAACACATAGCATAGGGTGGCTTAGCACAGAGGACACAAGGGGAAGATAGGATGACTTACTGATGATTGTCTCCGGGGTGAGAAGAGGAAGCAAATGATGTCGACGAACACGGCGGCACGGGGAGCACCCCAAGGGGGCGCTGCGACCCACACCATGCCGAGGCGGCGACCACAACCATGCCTGAAGGCGAGAAACACCACCACAACACACGGGAGCAGCGGCGGTGACAGCACCAGCACCACCCTAAACCCTAGGGTTTGGGACGGAGTCGGTCTGGCCACAGGAGGGCTCCAGGTCCAAATCGAGTTGGACAGGAAGGTGGAGCAGGGTCAACAACCACCCTATACATCACGGCGGCGGCCAGGGAGGTCCACGATGGCGTGAATCGCTGGCGGTGGCATCACCGACCACGGGGTTGGGGGAGAAGATGAAGGGACATGAGAACAAGCGAGTGACAGAGAGTGTGGGTCGGTTGGGCCAAGAACCCTTCGGGTAAGTCGTTTTGGTTCTATCCAATTGGGCCAAAAGGGCCCAATAAAACCAACACAGTCAGCCCAATCACCTAAACCCAGTTTTTAATAAATAAGAAAAGACCAAAATGCCCCTGCATTTAAATAAATTCTAGAATGTAAAATAAAAATCCAAAAATTATAAATAAAATATTTTTGGATTCACAATAATCCAATCTATCTAAATAAAATAAGAAATAACATTTTAGGTATATAATTTTTATCAAGAATTTTATAATAAATATATTCCTTATGGAATATTATAAAATTAAAGAAAGAGGATAAAAATAAATAAAAATCACTTTTATTATATACCAATATTGTAATATTTTAGAAAAATACTAAATAAATATTTAATATCAATTTTTGGTATTTAAATGATAACTCTTAAAGGAATTATTAAATAAATAAAATTCAAATAAAATAAAATTAAAAGTATACAATATTCAATAAATATTAAAAAAATAATATTTATAAATTATTTATTATTAAATAGAATTTTTATGATTTAAAATAATGGGGGAAAATACACACCAAATTAAATGATGCATTACATTATTTTGCATAATCATTTTGCTTCTTTAAATATTATCCTTACCGGGCAATAATGATGGTTTTGTAGACATAGAAGCTCAAGGTCCAGTGCAAGCATCCGACTTCACTACCTTGCAATCACAAGGCAAGTTCATCACTTGCTCATGTCCTTTGAAGAGTCTTTATCAAAGTATTTGCAAATTGTTATCATATATACTCCAAAGAAAGAAAATATTATTTTCACAAAAAAAAGAAATCTTAGATATCATCCTAAGTGATGATATAATGGAGCAATAGAACTTAGGGTTCTATTTGCAACAGTGATGATCAACTAGGGACTTAATAACCCATGACATCAGTGATTCTAGCGTCGTATATCACGTGTTAGCCATGAGATTTGGAATGGGACAGATAAGTCGGCTGTATCTTCTTCCTCTCGCATGTAGCCGGATGTGCAGGTCATGGCTGTTATCACTCGTAGCGTGCATATTAATTGGTAATTCGTAGAGGATATGCAACATATGGGTGGGAACCCTCAACGTCCCACGATAGTTCTGGCATCTAACGGTCTGTATAAACCATTGCCGTAATTCAATATGTGGGCATGGTGTACACCAAGGAGATATGCAAGGTCGCAAAGGGGGCAGTGATTGGCTTAGATCACCTACTGGGCCCCACATCAAGGAATTGTGGACGGGAAAGTATGCCCGGTTGTGCAACAAGGAGTTGATCTCTCATGGGTAAAGTAACGCACCTCTGCAGAGTGTAAGAATTATAACTTGTTACTCCCTATTCTGGGAAGGAGCTGCGGACGCGGCAGGAAAGGAACTCCATGAAAGTTCTGGTCAACCTGTGAAGGCTGATGGTCATAGATTTTTATAATAAAATCAATCTCTGAAGAAAGATTTACAAAAACTGCATAGTACCAAAGACGTATAGTCTGAGGTGCTAGTTAGAGCATCAAACTTCCCACCTTGCATATAATGAACTTGTTGGGTAACGCTGTTACTCATCCTTTCCTCTGATCCCTTGCTTAGACTCTGAGGATCCCGAAGATACTCCAATGTATGCAGCCGATTGCCAAGAAGATGTGTTCTATGAGGAGCCTGACCTGTCAGGAGGTGTTGAAGGAGTGGATTACGAAATCCGTTATGGTGTTGATGACAATGAGTCCAACTAAGTATCCTAGTTAGTAGTAACCGATGGAGCCAAGCAGCATGAACCATATAGAATAAGCTGCTGAGATCAACTCCTAGTTGGAGTTGCTACTTTTGAATTCCGCTGAAACACTATATATTTTGGTTTGTAAGTTGAATCCTTTTGAAGTCTTGAACTTCTGGTATTGTAATAATAATAATGTGTGAATGTTTGTAATATGGACCTGCAATGTTTCTATTATACCACTCTGAGGGATGTGATATTTTTATAGAACTGTGTTCTGTGGATGTCATGTCAACGACTATAATGTACTACACATGCAGTGGTATGCTGGGTCACCACAAAGGTGCACGAAGTAGAAGCTATGCTACCTGCTGAGGTACACTACAAGGCCCCACGGGTCGTAGCTTAGAGCGAAGCCGAATCATCGGCCGCACTCGAAGACATCGTCGACACGCTGGATGAGGCACGTGTCATTGCCGCGGCTCGCTCAGCGGTGTATCAGCAGATCCTCCGCAACTACCACAGCCGTCGACTGTGTCCAAGGTCCTTCGTCGAAGGAGACCTCGTCCTGCGACTCAAGCAAGAAGGGCACAAGAAGCTCGAGTCACCCTGGGAAGGACCCTACATCATCACCGAAGTCATCCCAAGTGGCGCTTATCGCATCATGGACGTTGAATCAGGAGTCGAATACTCCAACCCCTGAAACGTCGCATGACTACGACGCTTCTACCCCTAGTTACCCTTTACTTTCAATAAGGCTATTCAGCCAGGCTATTCAGCAGAACAATGTACTTCCCCACTTACGATGAATAAAAGCTAAGTTCCTTTGCCCAAATCTTTCTCCCTTATATTACTTATCGCTAAAATATTCTCGGGAGCTGCGCCTCACCTTACGACTTCATCGATTGAAAACAACGCATATAACCTGAGTAGCTGACCACGTCAGGCTAACAAAAAGGACATGCATACTCTATAATCATACAATGCACTACGTGCCAATACATACAAACTTTACAAGGCCATTAAAAGCCCACTCGAATAAATACAGACTTTACATTATCTCGTTTTTTGTTTACATGACTTAACTATGCTGGAGAAGAACATTTGTTCGTTCCTCAAACACATCTACAATTTCTTCGGCATCCTGTGCTACTGCCGCATAGTGCGGACGCATATCCCATGCCATGCCATCTGGAGGTGGAGGCGGCCCAGCCGCTATGTCCGCAATATTGACATCACAGCGATGCAGTCGAACAAGAGACAGGGCTGCCTTCATGCCTGCCACCAGTTGATGGTGCATCAGCTCCTTCACGTGACCTGCATCTCAAAACTTCCCAAGCAAGCCCAGAAAGCTAGAAGGTGTAGAATCTAGAGGGAACATGGTGGCCCAAATCGCTGCAAGTGACGCCCTCGCTCGCTTCAGCACTCGAAGAACTTGATGGACGCGATCTTGCACCGTCGCAAGGACGATGGCTCGATCGCGGTCCATCCAGAAAAACCACCAGCCTCAGCTCTTGTTGCGTCAAGAAATTCATTCGAATCGCCACATGCTCCTTCTCTTCCTTCGGAAGAAGATTCACAACTGAACAATGCAACGGGTGAGCTAACATAAAAGCTAGCACACTCGAGGAGGCAACGGTTCAAGAGGACTCACACTGGATTTGCTCGCCTATATGCCGAAATTCTTCAAGCAAAAACTCTTCTCTGGCAATGGATCGCTCGGCCTTGGACTTCCACACATCCGCGTGACCACAGATGCTGAGGATGTCCTTCTCCAAGCTTCGGACGCGATCATGAAAAAATGGCAAATGCGACAACTCGCTCAACGACGGGCGAGTGCTAGGCGCAGGAGAAGGTGTAACCACCGGAACCGCACTCGAAGGACCATAGGGGTGCATAGGCAAACATCAATATCACAAACATTTGACAATAGTCAAAATATGCATTTATATATATAAATAGGGCCACTACATGGCAGAGTGACACTTGTTCATCCAAAAGACATTACATATCCAAAAGAGAGAAGCTAAAACTAGGCAAGCTACAAGGCAGAAGGGCCTAAGCGCCAGCACCCGGAGCAGCTTGGGAGCCAGACTGCCTACTCTTGGCCGCTCGTTGCTATTCTATCGCATAGTCGGCCAGAAGATCTATCAGCTTAGGCCCAAAATTCTTACAGCGGGAGGCAAATGTGGCCAACGCCACCTCAGCACCATCTGCCACTGTTGGCATCCTGGACGTGACCTGTGCAGGTCCAGCTGGGCTCCGGATGCCATCGCCATCGCCAGCCCTATTGCAGCGCCGACCCCCTTCTGCGCCCACTTGTACTTCGCTGGAGCATCATCCGCCAGAGCATCTGCAAGGGAGTCGACGTCCTCGAGGGCAACGCCCTTGGGGTTGATCTCCTTATAGAAGCGAGCAAGCGCCTTCTTGGCCTTATCAAGCGGCTACACGGATGAGGTGTAGCGATCTTCGATCGCTGCAACAGAATCCGCCAGAGGATCACCATGCTCCAATGCATCATGATCAAACGCAACACCCAAAGCATCTGTAAAAGACAAACTTCGAATGAGGATCAAGGAATTGCAATCGAAGCATCTAACACTCAAAAGAAGGGCAAAGTGAATTACCGGATATCGCTTTGGCAGCAGACATAAGCTTTTTAGCCATGTCTTTCTCTCGGGTCGCTGCGACTGCCGCGAGCTGCTGCTCACGGTCTTCAGCCTCCTTCTGCTGACGCTGGAGGGCCTCTGCAGCATCCTTGGCCTGCTTCTTCGCTTTGCCGAGACTCTTTTTGAGTGCGTTCAGCTTGCGGAGAACATCGTTGTTCTCATATGCAGCATTGGGCAATAAAGGGTGAACACAAGGAAAATTCTGAAGCACTCGAAATCAAGCGAAAAGAAACCTACGCACCTCGGAGCTGCTTGAGCTCGTCTTCCAACAAAAGGTGCTGCTCGATCAGGCGGTTGGCATCGCGCACAAAGGGCTACGAAGAAAACAACAAACTCGATGAATAAAAGGGCTCGGGGGCTCCTCCCCTAGGCAAAAGAAGAAAACTACTTACGTGGTCAGACGTGGACTCCGAAGGTTTTGATTGAATCTTCTGAGTGATGAGTGCATGAGCCCCTTAGCATAGGGAGCTCGAACGATCGTCGTCGGAGTTGGCCACCAACTGCGGAGGTGAAGACACTGGCTTCAACTCGCGACAATTTCTTTAGGGTCCTCATCAAGGAACTCCTCTGAATGTTTGCTACTAGTACTTATGAAAATCCAAATCAAACAAGCTAATACTTAGCATATCTGAAAAACAACAAGACTCGGTCAAAAGCAACTTACGACGGTATGTCTGACAAGTTGAAGACATGAGTCTCCTTCTTCTCCTCCTTCTTCTTCTTGGCCTGCGGCTGTGGGGCCATCACTCAAATAGGCACAGCGGGAATGGGTTCAGAGGTCGCACCCTCATCCCCGCCGTGCTGCTCGAAGAAGGAGCGACCCTTCGGCATTGGTGGCATCGCCCCATCCGAAGTTTTGCTCCGGGACTTCTTTCGGGTCTGCCCTTCGCTCGGCTTGGGGGCTTCCAGGGAAGGAGACTGCACCGGGGGAGCTCGGAGTCAGATTCCGCCTCCTTGTTGTCTGGCGCATCTATATACTTTTCAGGTAGAGGGGGCATCATTCTCGCTACCTTGAAGTCCTACAAATTGAAGACAAAATAAGAGATAAGTACTGATACTCAAACAATCAATCACTCGAAAAGCGTTACGTGCAACTACAAGTATCACCTGGGGAACTGCTTTCTTGGTGCTGAAAGGGGCAGTCAAGGACTTTCCCGTGAGATCCTTGTCGGCCTTGTACTTTAGCAGCGGCCGAAGCGCCCTATCAATGTCAGCCAAAGACATCTCCTTCGGCAGTACCCTTGTCGGGTCGTTGGGGCCAGCATACAGGAACATTGGGTGCGCCCTCGCTTGGAGAGGCTGCACCCGACGTTTGAGGAAGGTGTGAATGATGTTGACACCGTTGACTGATACGTTGGAAACGTATCTATAATTTTTTATGCTCCATGCTTGTTTAGTATCTACTTTGCTTTACTTGTCCACACTTTGAGGTGCTTTTTACATGTTTTCTGGTACTAACCTACTAACAAGTTGCAACAGTGCCAGGTGCCTGTTTTCTGCTATTTTTTGGTTTCAGAAAAGTTAGTAAAGAAATATTCTCGGAATTGGACGGGACAAACATCAAAGTCAATTACTTTCTGTGGGGAACAAGAAGTCCAGAGGGGAGACGAGGAGGCATGTTAGGGCGGCTAAACCACCCCCCCTAGGCGAGGGTGGGCCCTACCCCGCGCCTGGGTAGGGTTTGCCCCCTCTGGCCGCTGCCTCAGCCTCCCCTTTCGCCTATAAGAAGCCACCAATGCAGAAACCCTAAGCACCCGATAAAATATCCATGAAACCATATGTAGCCGCCGTCACCATCGTCCCTAGATCGGGGGATCTGAAGTTCTTCCCGGCACCCTGCCGGAGAGGAGATCATCCTGGAGGCCTTCTCTCCGGTATGATGCGTGAGTAGTTCCACCTTGGACTATGGGTCCATGTAGTAGCTAGATGGTTGTATCTCCTCCTTTGTGCTTTCATGTATAGATCTTGTGAGCTCCATTCATGATCAAGATCTAATCTATTTGTAATCATGCATGTTGTGTTTGAAGGGATCCGATGGATATTGAGATTATTATGTTGTTTGATTAATGGTTTTGTCTTTATGATTCTATCATGTTTGTGTTGTTTGTGATCTTGCATGCTCTCCGGTAGCTATCTTTGCCAAGTAGTTGCTAGTGACTCCAAGAGGGGGTATTTATGCTCAATAGTGGGTTCATGCCTCTAGTTTCCAAGAGAAGTAACAATAATCTATTCGGTTGTAGATGTGCTATTGCTACTAGGGAGAAAACAACGGTCTCTTGTTCATGGAACATGTGGACTGTTTACATTACACACTTTGATTAAAGAAGTTGTCTGTTGCTTGCAACTTAATACTGGAGGGGGTTCAGATGATAACCTGAAGGTGGACTTCTAGTCATAGATGCAGTTGGATGGAGGTCTATGTATCTTGTTGTATTGCCCAATCGAATCTCATAGGATCCTTCTGACTAGTAATTGCATTGTTATGCCTTGCTCAGTTCCTGTCAATTGCCCTGCTGTAATTTGTTTACCCTTCATGCCATGTTGTTTATCTAAGGAGAGCACCTCTAGTGAACTATGGACCCCGGTCCAATCTTTACCATTGATAAATCTTCCACTATTACTTGTTTACTTGCTGCAAGCCATTACCTTCCACACCATATGTTTAATCCTTTGTTACAGCAAACTGTTGAGCTTGACAACCTCACTGATTCGTTGGGACAAAGTCTTGAGTTTGTGTTGTGCAGGTCTCCATGTTGCTTGCAACACCTTTGAGACATTTCCTTCCTCTTTCAGTTTCGATAACCTTGGTGTCTACTAAGGAAAACTTGCTGCTGTGCTCATGACACCTTGCTCTTGGGGTTCCAACGAAGTGTCCCACGTCAACACTGGGTGCACGCATCATTGACCTCCTTGCCTGCCACCAGCTGAAGAGCCTCCACCCGCTGGTAGAGCTTCTCCACTTCTTCCAACTCACCCTCCAAAATGTCATTCGACCATGAACGCTTTCGAGTGATATTCTGGGTGGAGTCGAAGGGGGCGATCCCGTAGTGCTGACCGTCCAGCTTGATGTCACGGACGTAGAACCACTTCCTCTGCCACTATTGGACGGACTCGCAAAGGTAGAAAGAAAAGAATTGGACAGAGGAGCGGATAGAAATTCCGTAGCCTCCCAGTGGATAAACACCACCAGTGCCAGATTGCCTCTTCACGGAGTAATGTCTCTAGAAGAGGCCAAAGTGCGGCTCGATACCGAGCTAGCACTTGCAAAGGGTAATGAAGCAGGCGATGTGGAGAAGAGAATTGGGAGACAGATGATGCAACTGAATCCCGTAAAGAAAATAAGCCCACAAAGAAATTTGTGGGCGGGCAAAGAAAGGTCGCCGATGAAAAAGGCGTAGAACATAACCTGAAACCCTTCGGGTGGGCGCGGGATTACCTCTTGACCTGGGAGGATGGCGTCGCCCTTCTCCTTGGAGATCAGGCCGGCATCACGAAATTTGCGCAAGTCCGAATCGCGAACCTCCGTGTGCCGCCACCCTCCATTGGTGGTGCGGCTCGGAGCAGCGGCCTTCTTCCCGGTGCCGGCGGCGCTTGAACCCGCTGCAGCGGATGAAGCTTTCTTGGACTTGCCCATCATGGAGCGGCGAGTGCGGCGATGCGAATGAAGAAAGGCCGAGGGAAATACATGGAGGACGTCCAGTGCGCGATGAGAGCACGAGCTCAAGAAATGGTGGCAATGGAGAAAAAGAAAAAGCAAATGGCGAAGGGGTAAAACTTCTTTGTTTTCCCCACGGTATAAAAGGGGCAAGGACGATGAAGCAGATCCATTGATTCAGAAGCCCTAACGTGTGCCCCAGATCTTACCGTCCATGTGTCAGCACCAAACTGAACCGTCACAATCACGCCGTCCACTACGCGCGAAAAACAAGGAGACGCCGTAAGTTTCCTCACGTTACGCATGACTAGTCAAATTCAAGGCAGATGGTGGGACCCACGATTGTCCCATCGCATCGTCTCTGCTGCCGCAGACGGTTGAGCTCACCGATCATCAGCAATGACGTTATCAAAACAAAGCCAGCAATGGCTCAAAGATTTCGACTAAGCAGAAAGTACTTACTTGAGTCTACGACTCAACCAACTACTTAGAGGCTACTCCTATCAGGAGCGCTGGCTGCGCACCTGAGAAATTACAAAGGTAACAGCACCTCGAAAATATCTTCGAGTCCTACGTTGAGTCTGCGACTCCACTACGGACTTGGGGGATACTCCCAAAGGGAGCGCTGGTTGCGCATTCAAAAAAATGCGTCCTTCGGACATATAATGGAAGCAAGCGTGAATGACTAAACTAAAGTCTCTACTCGAGTCTACGACTCGAACCGACACTCGGGGGCTACTCCCATAGGGAGCGCTGGTTGCGCACCCTAAGAACTATTCGAGTGAGATCCTTCGGATCAAATACGACAAAAATCTTTTTGGCAACTTTGCTCGAATTAACGCTAAGTGAGAAGCAGTCTCCTTGGTTACCCAAAACACCTCCGTGGTGATAAAACTTAGGATGTTGTGTCTGCGACACAAAGATAAGCCCTATAGATATCATCTCATGGCCTGGTAACGCACCAGACTTCGCTCTGCCAGTAAATTTCCGTGTCAACAGGCATGATGAAAATCCCGAAGCACGCATTGGGTACATCACTTGAAAAACACTAGGATTTGACTCCTATAAGACCTCAACAGCCTGAGTCAAATTACACTAGCATTCGTTCTGGATTCGAGTCTGGGGACTCGAGTCTGATGAAGATCGTGTTGTTCTGTCCTATGACATTTAACTGGCCCTGATCCATCGGGTGAGAGGCACACGTATCAGCAATCCCTATGAATTAATATGTTTATTCCTAAAGATAGGTTCATGTGAGGAGCACCCGAAAGATTGTAGGGTCTCCAGTCAAATCTATGATTCGACTGAACACTCGGGGGTTACTGACATGGATATACCCTACGGGTGCATAACGTTGGTATACCCGGTCTAGCCCAAGGACGGCCCATGTGAAGACCTATAGACCAGGAAGATTTCGGGTGGCCCAAGCCCATGGCGATTTCGACTCCTTGGAGGACAAGTCTAGATATAGATAGAATTTCAAAGGGTTCAACCCTAATCTGTAACTGACTCGACCTATCCCCAGGACCTGGCCTATATATATAAAGGCCAGGAGGGCACAACAAGAAGGATCAACTCACCCCATACACACACCTCACGCCAGATCACATATGCGCACCCCTGTAACCTTCGGTTCCGCTATAATCAAGAACAGACAAGTAGGAGTAGGGTTTTCCCTCTGGGGGCCTGAACCTGGGTAAACCTCATTTCCCCGTGTCTCTTGCCTGTTAACCGTCTCGCGACTTATAGAATCCCCATCTTCTCCAAAAGCCAAGTCAATAACAATGGGCATTGTCGAGTCGAACCCTCGTCAGCTAGGATTGTATTGGAGCAATTGATGGTACTCATGTGATGGCTAGAGTGCTGAAATCTGAGGAGGCTGCATATAGGGGGAGGAAGTTTTACCCCAGTCAAAATGTGCTTGCCATCATTGATTTCAACATGAAGTTCACATATGTGCTTTGCTGGGTGGGAAGGATCTGACCATGATGCAACGATTCTAGCTGACAGCCTTAGCAGACCTGATGGCCTCAAGCTCCCTGACAGCAAATTCTACCTTTGCAGATGTCAGGTATTCATGCCCGCCTGGAATTCTGCCACCCTTCAGGTCAACAAGGTACCATCTCAACAAGTTCTCTGCTAGGAACTACCCAAAGACTCTGAAAGGACTTTTCAATCTTAGCCACTCTAGCCTTAGAGTCACAGTTGATAGGGTTTTCACTGATCTAAAAAAAGGTTTAAGATCCTTGATCAGAAGCCTTTCCACTCTTTCCCCACCCAAGTTAAGCTTGTTCTTGCATGTTGCATTTTGTACAACTGCATCTTGCAATTTGGCGCCGATGAGTACTTCCCGGCTGAGGAAGATGTAATTCCTGATGACAACGACATTGACGGTGGCCATGGTGTTGCCCATAATTATTGTGTTGTCTGGAAGAGCAGGAGACAACAGTGGGCGCTCGACATCTTGGCAACGAGAGGCAACTACAGGATCTGAAGAAGACGAAGAATATGGTTTGTTGATGAAGTGTCGCCCTTGTGTTCGATGAACAACCCCTGATGTGGGTGTAAAACATTCATTCACAGTAGCTAGGTAATTTTGTGGTGAACTGTCATTTTCTAGTACCTAGGTAACATTATCGTGAACTCATATTTGCTAGTAGCTAGGGTGGTAATTTGGTACTACGAGTTTAATTTGCCGCTTGTTTGAAACTTCTAGTTCAGTTTGTTGCCTATTTGGTATTACGTGGTAACAGCACCAGCTGAGAGAAGTGGTGAGCACATCACTATGGCATGAGCAACCAAACATGCAGGTTTTTGCATCAACTGAGACAAAATCAGTTTTCTTGGCAGCAAACAACTTGCCAAAATTACAGGAAAACTAGATATGGGCAACCAAACGAACTGCCAAACTTGGCCCAAGCCCAATCTCCCCCCCCCCCATGCAACACCCACCAGGCCAAGTAGGAAAAAACAAGAAATTTGGGCCAAACCAACCAAACATGCCCTTAGGCCAACTCCAACGGCCCCCCGCATTTCGAACGTCGGTTTCGTTCGAATCGGTCCATTTGCGGGGGGTGGAAGAAAGGCCATCTGGGCTCAGCCTAGTTGCGGTGGCCTGTGCACGCAACCGGCTACCCCATATGTGTTGGGGTTCCGATGCAGAAAATCGAAATTTTACTATGATGGATCGCCCCGATGCCCAAGATCTATCTACTAGTAATACAGTAACGGCCGAGAGGTTTCAGATACATACCCTTGTAGTATGAAAGCGGTTAACATTCCAAGGGGAACGTGGTTCAGGTAGTCATGCTCGTAGTCGACATCAAGGTCGTGAAGCTCCTCGCAGGTCACCCCTTGCTCCATCACCCTGCAGCAGTCCGGATCACGACATCCAAAGTGCCCCAAGTGTTGCACCTCGTGGCTTCATACACATATGGTGTATGACATGACCTTCGTCTCCCTGATCTTGCCGGGAATGCGAAAGTAGATCTCCGTCTCTTGCAATCCCCGCAACGCGACGACGTCCTATAAGTGTGTCGTCTCTTGCGCGAACGGCCCTGGGTCGTGCCAACACGTGGAGACAACTAGAGAGAGAGAGATTGGAGAAGAGGAGGAGGAGAGCTCCCAACTCATGGGATCCAGTTTTATTGGTGTGTTCCTCCAAGGGTAGAGGGGCCTCTTTATATAGGGTAGGTGTTGGGGATATGCTATATGGGTATCCTCATAGCATGTCTCCTATCCGGATAACCCGGGTGGCCCACAGTTGGTAGCATGGCCCATGGCCTGCTGGGCGGCCCAGTTAGATGGATCCAGAAGGGAGGCCCATGCCGGATAAAGGAAGGCTACGGAGGAGTCACCGACGTATCCGGAGCCTTGGAGTGCAAGACACGCTAGACTAGTTGTAAGCAGTGTAGGACTCTGTAACCTGTTCGGCTAGGACTTTTCCCTGTAACCCTAGGACCTGGTGACTATATAAGTCGGGCCTATGGGAGACTTTAGGGCACATCCTAGTATTGATTAGCATACACCTCGCACAGTGAACCGATCCCTGTAAGTCGGTGTATTGCCATTATAGTGATTTATAGCAGGAGTAGGATTCCGCCACCGTTGTGGGATCTGAACTTGGGTAAGCTATGTAACCTCGTACCCGTCAACCGTACGCCTTCCCCCACGTCTCTAAAAACGCAATGTGAGGACCCCTCCATGGCGTACTCGTCGGTAATACCACGACATTTGGCGCCCACTGTGGGGCAAGAGGCGCTTCAGGATCTTCAGCGGGCGAGGACCGAGATCTTCACGGGAATCGGCAAAACCGTAGCCATCGGTCGCGTTCTCTTCTCTGGCAATGTTCCGATCATCCCTCCCGATGAATTCTGGATCCCGGCAAAGATGAACCCTACGCGGTGCTCGGTCGTTCCCATCGGAGATATCCACCTCTTCATTGGCGAAACCGACTCGGGCACTAGTTCCCTGGGAGTCAGAGGAGCATAAAGACCCGCACGGACCGCCTACGGGCAGGATACGTTCGCGAAAGGATCGATGTCGGATCTCTCCTCAGAGTTTGTCGGCAAAGATCAGAAAAATTCAAGGCCCACCCAAACCGCCCCTGTGCAGGATATAACGGTGGAAGATCGCTGCAAGTCCGCCAGCTTCACCCGTGCATCTAGACAGTAGAGATCCAAGTTCGTCGGAGTGGTGACCATCTTCGATCTGGCGCGTTGCGTTCAAAGAGAGGGAGAAAACCCCCGCGATTACCTTGCCAGGTGGCTCCGTATACGGGCCGACCTGGCCCATTACCCCAATGATGATGCCCTATATCACTTTGTGGAAGGACTGGACCAAGGTACGCTCCTCCGGCATACGCTAAGGCGGCGGTAGGCTTTAGGACGCCTCACCTTCGAAAGCATGGTGAACACCGTCAACAGCTATGCAGAGGCTGACGAGGAAGCTCAGATGGAAATCGTGCTCGTTGGCGGAGCTCCTCCGCCTCAGCCACCGCCACCGCCGCCCCCGGTCGTTGTTGTCATGGCTGCGCCACCACCTCCAGTCGTCGTCGTTGTTGTTGCACCTCCACCCCCCGTCATGGAGGAAGCCCCGACACCCTCCGACTACGCGCTCTACGCTGACATCAGTGCAGATTCAGAGGAGATAGACTCCATCCCAGAGGAGCTAGACTCTGCCATGCAGGAGATGGAGGAGGATTACAAGCGCGACGAGCAGGCCAACAACGTCGTCATGTCTCGAGAGGTGTTTGTCGCCATTGGGACGGCGATGGATGAAGATCAACCCGGACGAGCTCCGCCTACAGCGCTGGACAAAGGGAAGGGACCACCTATTGCTGCTGACAATGATCGCGCAAAGGTCATGCCCCCTCCGCCTAACCCAGTGTAGCAGCCGCAGGAACTCAGCACCGGTCCGAGCAATAACAACACCGCAAACCCGCTGCCTCCGGCATCTACGTCTGCTGCGGCCCAAGTCACTCCAGCTCATAGAGTGATGTACGGCAATCTCCTCGTCGAGCCTATGACCGTGGCTCATATTCGCAATGTAGTCCAGCTTGACGAGAAGCGCCAGCAGCTGCTGGAGGAAGCGTAGGCCAGCGGGGAGCTAGGCGCTAAGCTAGATCGAGATCTGGACAACGCACAGAAGTCAATAGAGAAATCTAGAGCAATGGAGGCCGAGCACAAGACTCTGCTACAGCAACAGAAGGCTAAGAAAGCTCCGTCTCGCGTCATCAACGATCCTGGCGTATGACGAAACCTAGGATGGGCTCCCTCTAAGCCGACACAGGCCAAGCCATACATTGACAGTGAAGGCAGGAAGGTGATGCCCACTCCTCTTCTCAACCTCGTCGTCGCCAAGACCCTTGTAGAGCAGGATAGATCACCCGAAGCGGTAAACCAGGTCTATGACCTAGTGGACAAGGCGGTGAAGCAGCAGTAAAAGGTCACCTCATGGAGGCTTGAGTCTGACCCAGCGTTTTGCCAGTCTAGCCAGCATAAGCCGCCAAGGGACATATCTCCTCATGATGTCGGGTCCTAGATGGGTTCATCAGAACAAAGACGGAGGGATGCACGCAACAGGAAGGACGCTATCCCCATATCCTCCAATCATGGAGGCAAGGCTCAACCATGTCGCCCATCTCCACCGCCCCGCTCTCCCCGACATCACGAAGATACCAAGGCTCACCGTCGTACGGATATGCCTCCGCCAAGGAAGAGCGGCATCGTCATCCGCGACAACATGGAGCAGACCCGTCACAACGGAGAACGCAACCAAGGACACAAGAGCAGGTCACACCATGACCCTTTGCGTTCGACAAGAAACCACGACAAGTGTGAGGCATCGCAGGAGGGTAACAGCAAGAAGGCTAACCCACCGCCACCTCCGCCTCCGTCACCACCTAGCAGTCACCATGGCAGTGGAGGCCCGCATCGTTCACGCAGCCCATCCCTTGATGGCAAGAAGAAGAAAAGAAGACCAGAGCCATACGATCCACATTCACGTCTGGACAAGATCCACGAGGCCCGGGAAGGACCATACTTGGGACCATGTTGCTTTGGACCTGTGATACGGTCCGCAACTTACCCCAAAGTTTTTCGGATTGACAAGACCATCAATCCCTATGACGGCACCGCCAAGACAGCTACATGGTTGCAGGATTATGGTAAAGTGGTGGAGATCGCTGGGGGTAACCCCAATGTCGCCGTCAAATACCTCCCATTGATGTTGGCGGGCACGACCCGTCAATGGATTGGTGACTTACCGGAAAGATCCATCTGCAATTGGTTGGACATGCAAGAAGCGTTCACCAAGAACTTCGAGGGTACGTACAAACGTCCTTGCACTGTTGGCGATCTACAGCGGTGCGTACAAGAGAAAGACGAGACGTCTCGCGCCTACCTCTCTCGCTGGCTGGATATGAAGAATTCCTGCGTAGGAGTGCATGCTCAGACCGCCATGGCCGCCTTCATCGATGGGTTGGAAAGGGGCACGTTGCTCCAACATAAGCTGAAGCGCCTGCAGGACAATCACCAGCTAGATCTGAACCAGATGATTCAGTTGGCCAGTGAGTTTGCAGCTGCCGACAATGATGCTCGTGGCTCCCTGCCGGCAACGGCTGTTCCAACTCAAGCTCCAAGGAACAACAACACCAAGCATAAGACTCCGCCAGAAGAAAAGCAAACCTCTGACATGGTCGCTATGACTTTTGTAGGACGAGGTGATGGCGGACAGCATGGCCGAGGACGGTATCATGGTATTGCCGACGAGTACGCCATGGAGGGGTCCTCACAGTGCGTGTTTAGAGAAGTGGGGGAAGGCGGGCGGTTGATGGGTACGAGGTTACACAGCTTACCCAGGTTCAGATCCCACGACGGTGGCGGAATCCTACTCTTGCTATAAATCACTATAAGGGTGATACGCCGAGTTACAGGGATTGGTTAGCTGTGCGAGGTGCGTCGTAGTCGACACTAGATTGTCTGAGATTGTGCCCTAAAGGCTCCCATAGGCCCGACTTATATAGTCGTCAGGTCCTAGGGTTACAGGCAAAGTCCTTGCCGGACAGGTTACAGAGTCCTACACTGCCTACAACTAGTCTAGCGTGTCTTGTACTCCAAGGCTCCGGGTACGTCGGTGACTCCTCCGTAGCCTTCCTTTATCCGGCATGGGCCTCCCTTCTGGATCCATCTAACTGGGCCGCCCATCAGGCCATGGGCCATGCTACCAACTGTGGGCCACCCGGGTTAGCCGGATAAGAGACATGATATGAGGATACCCATATAGCATATCCCCAACAGTAGCCCCCGGAGAACTCCGAGATCTTGCGATGTCTTGCCTCTTCACGTTGAATGCTCCGTCTAGATGGATGTCGGCAAATTGTCAAGCAATATCTTGTAGTCCTCCCAAAGAACCCTGCAAGGTTTTCTCCGTCTTCAACTTGTAAGTCGGAGAATTGCTGAATCTTACATCGTACTCTTCCGTAGCCAAATTGGATCCGTCCATGCCGGAATCTTCCGATGTGATGGTTCATCTGCCAGTGATAGCTAGGGTGATGTAGACGTAGGTCAGCAACGCCTCGTAACTCACACATGCAGAGAGCGCAATCATGTCCGTTTTTCCCGCGCGAGCAATATGAACCGTTGGTGGTGACGGTTGGCAACGTGGCGAAATTTCCGCGCACGCTTCCGCACACGTCTTCCACGCGTCAACCATTCGATCTCCTTGCATGAATTTTACTTTTCACCTCATTCTCCTCTGCATCATCTTCTTCCTCCAGCGAGCGCCTCCTCGAGCTCTCCGCGCAATCTACGGAAAAACCCTAGCTCCTCGACCTTTCCCAATCACCATCGTAACCTCCCAATGGCCAGCAGCAGTTCTGTCCCTTCCATGGCAGTGTCAGGCGATGCCGCGGTGAAGCCGGCGAGCACCTTCATCGTGCCCCCAGAGGGCCTGGTGATCCCCAAATCCACGGTGGTTAAAACCACCGGCGGCGACCATAACCCGGCGGCGCTGGAGCTGCTGGAGGAGGAATACGACACCCACAAGGGCGACTGGCGCGGTTCAGATATTACGGACCGCGGCATCAAGGAGCTAATCATCGAGGGCTACCTCCCTGTGATGGAGGGGCTCGCCTGGGGGGTGGCGCCGGCCGGCGAGGTCACTCCTTCTCCCCAAGCCGGAGAAAAGGTGTACCTCAAAGCCCAACTGGTACGTGGCGTCTCCCTGCCCATCTCCAATTTCTTCCTAGCTTTTCTCAACCATTACCGAGTACAGCCCTAGAACCTCTCCCCCAATAGCATCCTCGCGCTTAGCAACTACGCGGCGCTTTGTGAGGGTTACTTAGGGATTAGGCCTAGGCTAGATCTCTTTATCTACTTCTTTACCGTCAAGCGGGAAGCCGGAGCCGGCGAGGACAAGCTCAGGAACTGTGGCACCATTATTTTTAAGATCCGGCCTGGCCGGCACTTCCCCGACATCGTCGGCCATGAGTCCTGCAAGAACTGGCAACGGACATACTTCTACAGCCCAGATATCCCTCTGGCTGGCCGAGAAGTGACATACCCGGACTTCGTCGATGGAGCTGCCGCCGAAGCCTCGACATGGAGATCCTAGGCCCCCCTTCCCTCCGATATCGACGCTTCCCGTGCTATAAGGCGGATAGAGTGGTTCGTAGAGACGAGTTTGACCGGATTGGACTGCTCGAAGCTGATGCACGAGTATACCAACGAGAGGAAGGATAGCCTCCGCATCTCTGAGGACAACTTCTCGAGCGACTCCATCAAGCTTCGTCTCAAGGACATCGTCAAGGTGAAGGATAAGAAGCATGGCTTCACCATCACCTACGACATGTTTGTAGAAAGCAATGCCCAAAGGTACATGTTTATCTTCCGTGTATGACATATACTCCAGTTCTTCCGTCTAGCCATTAACATCTCATCTAACACTATGTGTTTTCACTTAACAGCTCAGCGATCTAGAGGAGGATAGCATGGTTGTCCAAATCTATGATCCAAAGATGAAGGAAGTCACGGTCGTTTCCGATGACGAGGTCCTATTGGCGCGAAAGCGGAAGAGCTCCACCTCTGACGCTGCCGACGGAGGCAAGAAGAAGAAGACGGAGGGTGGAGCCTCCAAGAAGACTACCGCCGCCCTGGAGGCAGAGAAAAGAAAGGTTACCGGGATCCCCTTTGCAAAGCACCCCCTGTCGTGTAAGCTTCTTTCTCTCCGACATTGTCTATCGCTTGTCTTGTTCCTGTACTTATACTTTTTTGCACGTTTCAGGAAGAAAGCCACCACCAGTTTGAAGAAGACCTCTAAAACTTTGGGGGCTTCTAGAAATATCAAGGATATGTTGCATCGTGACGCCCACCACGCATCTACCGCCATCGCCCCTGTCACTCCCAGTGTCCAGCCTACGCCAGCTCCAACAAGCTCACAGGCCAAAGACGCATCTGGCCCTTCTACCATGGAAGCGGACTCAGGTGCCTCTGTGGATCATGCTGTTGTCGGCGAATAGGCAACACAGGAGAGTTTCGCAACCCATATGGCTGAAGCTCCGGCTAAGGATGCCATAGGTAGTGGTAAGGCGGTGGTAGAGGGTGGTACTTCTGCCGAAGGCGGCGCCTCCGCACCCAAGACAACCATAGAGTTTCCGAAGATAGTCCACCCGGTACTTACACCGGGTAGCTCCGCTGTGGTTCCTGGTGCAGCACCGACATCTCCGACATGCGGTCTTGAGGAGCTTCTTCGACAAGCAGACATCTTGCGAGGAAACAGCCTCTCCTTTGGCAAGTTGCTTGCTGAGAGCGCTGCAAACCTCAAGATCATCACACTTGTAAGTTTTATATGCCTTGTGCATTTCATATGAGTATCCCACTATAGCCCCCGAGGATTTAGACGGAAAACCATAGGTCTTTGTATCTAAATGCTCTAAGAGTGACTAAGCTAGAAAACCTCTCACTGTAGCCCCCAAGCATGTAGTTTGAATGAATTATTCCGACTAGATGCTTCTAAGAGTAGCATACGCAGTGTTTGTAAATTTCAATACTGTAGCCTCCAAGCTTCTAGTTGTAACTGAATTAGTTCCAACTAGATGCTTAAAGAAAGACTAAGCATATGACTGAGTTAAAACTTTATACTGTAGCCCCCAAGCTTCTAGTTGAAAACTGAATCAGTTCTGACTAGATGCTTAAAGAAAGACCGAGCATATTGCTAAGTTAAAAAAACTCTCACTGCAGCCCCCAAGCTTCTAGGTGGATATTTATCTGGCTAGATGCTCCAAGTAGACTAAACAGAGTTAAACCTTTCCTTTCCACAGAATGAGAATGCTCGGAGGGGCGTGGCCAACGAGAAGTACCAGAAGATGCACGTGGACTTGGAAGCTGAAAAGGGTAAAACTGCCTTCTTGAAGGAACAGATCATCAAGAGCAAGCGTCTGTTTTTCCTTTCTTTTTTCGTATTCCGACTTGGTCTTTCTACCAATCATTCTTCGAGTACTCACTATGTACTGTTCTTTCTCCGACTTGCAGAAACCATTGCCAAAGTTAAGGATATTGTTGAGCAATCCAAGCATATTGAGCAGCTGGACAGCAAAAACAAGATCCTTAAGCAGGAGAGGAAGGATATGCTGAAGATACATGAAGACTCCATGAAAGTCCTACGGGATTCCGCCAACGAGGAGATGAACCGCTTGAAGGAGGAAATTGCAATCCTGAAAGATCAGAAGAAAGCTGCCGACGAGCAAAATCAGCGCCATCTTGAAGCGTACATGATCCTCCGACAAGAACGGGACTCCATGGCGGAAACTCTCCAGCAGGCTGAACTTAGCATCTTCAGTAAGTGATTCTCCGCCTTGTACTTCTGTAAGCTAGATACTCTGAACTTTGTGTTATTGAAATCATGCGTTCTCTTATCAGAAACTCGCAGCTCCTATTGGCTTAACCCAGTCGCCTCCTCCGCCAAAAGAATGCATGGTCCTTGCGGGCAATTTTATCAAGACCGCCATCACGCAAGCCAAGGAGATAGCCAAGCAAATCCAGATCAACATCAAGGCGGTGGATTCCATGGCAAAGTTCTCGGAGATCTTGCGCCGAGCCCCCGAGCGTATTGTAAGCTGGAAAGCTTCATGTACCCGGGATGGCGCAAGGATGGCGTTGTCAATGGTTAAGGCACAGTACGAAACTGCCGACCTCGACGCGGCGACCTCTAGCATCCCCGACGTAGACGACGATGGACAAAAGATTGATCATGAAGCTATCTTAGCGTCGCTCGCGGGTTTTGACACCAGAGTCGCCGAGTTGGTCAACCAGAACGTCTTTGTGCCGATGAAAACCATCGATGGCGACAGCCAAAGCTCCTCTGAGCCCCTCAACACCGCTGACTTTGAGGAAGATGATTCTCCTGTTGCGGATGATGCTACGTCCAAGTCGCATGCGCCAGAGGAATGAAAAATAATATGTAATATTTGTTTCCTCTAGAAATTGTATGCGGAAAAAACAATGTGTTAACTTAAGGTGGAAAACAATGATTGCTATATCCTGCTACTTAAGAACTGGTTCCAGCATGTATATATTTTTTAAGCAAGTGCTGGCTTATCCATTACTCTGGTTTTTATGCTTGACTTTTCGTGAGTCGGAAGACTCGTTGTCGCAACCATGCGCTCAGGTGATGATGCCCAATGGCACCGTCAATAACCTAAGCACAAAATTGCCGACAATAAGTGCCAAAGGTCACTACTCCAGAATCCACATAAAAATGACAAAGAACGTGTAGACCAGAAAACTTAAGCTAACGCCCATAGGCGGAATTTTCACAAGTGCAATCGCAAAGCTTGTGCATAAAGGTCTTATACGATCCAAAAATGAACACTAAAGGAGGTAATAGACTCAGAAATATGAGTGAACCAGAGAGCTTTATTTCATTGATCATATAAGAGGTACACAATAGATAAAAAATGCTAAGTGTAGAAAGGACGTAGCTGTGCTATGTTCCATGGTCGATCAAGATCCGGGTAGTCATCATCCGGGTCACGTCGCTTACGCTTATGATCGTCGTTGGGCCTATCCTCTAGTTCATGATTGTCAACGAGGTAGTAAGACCCATTGAGTAGCACCTTACTTATGATGAACGGTCCTTCCCATGGCAGGGATAATTTGTGTGACTTCCTCTGCTTAAGTCGAAGCACCAGGTCTCCCTCTTTAAACGAGTGATGCTGAACGCGGCGACTATGGTAGTTGCGTATCTTATGCTGGTAGATGGTGGATCTTTGGCATGCCAATACGCGCTCCTCCTCGAGAAGGTCCACATCTAGGCGTCTGGATTCTTCAGCGTCATCTTCGCCATAGGCGGCAACTCTTGGTGAATCGTGAAGGATGTCGGAAGGTAGGATGGCTTCTGCTCCATATACCATGAAACAAGGGGTGTAGCCAGTGGATCTGTTGGGTGTAGTTCGTAAACTCCACAACACAGATGGCAATTCTTCCACCCAGGCTCCAGCTGCTCTATGGAGCGGTGCTTCCGGACGTGGCTTGATTCCCTGCAGAATTAATCCATTGGCTCGCTCAACCTGACCATTGGACTGTGGATGTGCCACAGATGTGAGGTCAAGTCGGATGCCCTTCTCCCAACAATAAGCTTCTACTTCTTCGAGTGACAAGTTGTTGCCGTTATCGGTGATAATGTTGTGTGGGAGACCAAATCTCACCACTAGATCTCGGACAAACCTAAGGGCAGTTGCCCCATCAAGATTTCTAATGGGTTTAGCTTCTATCCATTTGGTGAATTTATCAACTGCTACTAGCAGATGCATAAACCCACATGGTTCTGTCTGCAACGGACCAACCATGTCCAGCCCCCAGACTGCAAACGGCCAAGTTATTGGTATTGTTCGCAATTCTTCAGCTGGAACATGTGGTTGTCGGGCATAATACTGGCATCCCATGCATGTCTTAACCAGCTTGTCAGTGTTCGATTTTGCGGTCAGCCAGTAGAATCCTTGCCGAAAAGCTTTAGCAACCAACGATCGGGGAGTGGAGTGATGCCTGCAATCTCCGAGATGGATTTTACGGAGGATTTCAATACCTTCTTGCTGGGAAACACACTTAAGGTATACACCAGTAGTGCTTCTTTTGTAGAGCTGTCCATTGATTATGGTATAGCCCTTTGCTCGACGTACTATTTGCCGTCTTTCGACTTCGTCGTTGGGCAAAGTTCCGTCTTCTAGATACTCCATGAACGGTTTTGTCCAAGCCGGAGGGACCTTTGTCACCATGTGAACGAAATAGTCGACTCTGTCCGGGTTGTTGATGTCTGCTCCCTTCATGGATGGTGTCCGTAGATGCTCCAAGAAAACGCCAGGCGGAATGCACCCTGATCCAAGCTTAGACAGTAGATCAGCCGCTTCGTTTTGCTCCCTAGGTACATACTTGACTTCGTAGCCCAAGAAGCTCTTGGCTATCTCGTCTACTTCGTCTCGATATGCCGCCATCGTAGGGTTCCACGCGTTCCAGGTGCCAGCCACCTGCTGGGCAACCAAGTCGGAATCTCCACAGCAAACTATGCGCTTGATGCCAATATCCTTGGCTACACGTAGTCTGTGAATGAGTGCTTCATACTCCGCCATGTTATTCGTAGCCTTGAAGTGGATTTGCAGAACGTAGTGTAGCTTTTCCCCGGTTGGTGACTGTACCAGTACACTAGCCCCCGAGCCGTTGAGTAGCTTTGATCCGTCAAAATGCATTGCCCAGTATTCTGGCTCTAGTATAGGGGTAGCATCAGGCATCTCCATCCAGTCTGCGATGAAATCCGCCAAGGCTTGTGACTTGATAGCGCCGCGTCTCTTGTAAGTGATCTCGAAGGCGGCAAGTTCAATGCCCCACTTCGTGACCCTTCCTATAGAGTCGATGTTGTTGATGATGTCGGACAGTGGGGTCTTGCTCACCACTGTGATGGGGTGCTCCTGGAAATAGTGCCTCAGCTTCCGAGAAGCAAGGAATACTCCATAAGCTATCTTTTGGTAGTGCGGGTAACGCTGCTTGGACTCCGTCAAGACCTCGCTTATATAGTAAACTAGTCGTTGAACTCCATACTCATGCCCTGGTTCCTTCCGCTCTACCACGACGATGATGCTGATTACCCGGTTGGTGGCCGCCATGTAAATCAACATAGGCTCCCTAGGCTCAGGTGCTACAAGGATAGGCGATGAGGAAAGTATCTCCTTGAGCTGCTTCAGTGTCGCATCTTGCTCGTCCGTCCATGTGAATCTGTCCGCCTTCTTCAGCAACCTGTACAGCGGCAGAGCCATCTCTCCAAGTCGGCTGATGAACCGACTAACTACTGCAACGCAACCTGTTAGCCGTTGTATGTCCTTTAGGCATGTCGGATGGTTTATGTTTAAGATGGCCTTGATTTTCTCCGGTTGACCTCGATTCCTCGCTGGGAAACGATAAAGCCCAACAATTTGCAGGCTGGAACCCCGAAGACGCACTTCTTAGGGTTAAGCATCATGTTGTATTTCCGGAGATTGTCAAAGGTTTCTTTTAAATCGTAGATTAAGTCATTTGACTTTTTAGACATCACCGCTATATCGTCCACATAGGCGTGAACGTTCCGACCAATTTGGTCGTGTAGGCAACGTTGCATTGTCCGCTAGTATGTAGCACCTACGTTTTTTAGCCCAAAGGGCATCGTGACATAGAAAAACGTGTCGTAGGGTGTAGTGAACGAAGTGGCCAATTGGTCCAACTTCCTCATCTTGATCTGGTGGTATCATGAGTATGCATCGAGAAAACACAAAATCTCCGAGCCAGCCGTCGAGTCAATGACTTGGTCAATGCAAGGCAAAGCAAACAGATCTTTGGGACATGATTTGTTCAAGCCGGTGTAACCAACGCACATTCTTAATTCTTTGGTTCCCTTTTTGGAGACAAGTACAGGATTGGCCACCCATCGGGTGTGAAGGACTTCTCGGATAAAACTAGCCTTAAGTAACCTAGCTATATCTTTGCCTATGGCGCGTCTCTTGTCGTCTCCGAAGCGTCGTAGAGGTTGTTTCACTGGTTTACATTTTGGATCAATATTCAAGCTGTGCTCGGCAAGTTCCCTAGGTACGCCTTTCATGTCGGCAGGTTGCCAGGCAAAGATGTCCCTGTTCTCACGGAGGAACTCGATGAGCGCGCTTTCCTATTTAGGGTCCAGGTTCGTCCCAATGGCAGTGGTCTTAGAGGCATCGCCTACCACAAGTTCCACAGGCTTGGTCTTGATGGCGGCCTTGAATGCTGGGGCGGAGTCAGAAATCTGTTTCTTCAACGCGGGCATCTCTGAGGCATCGACCTTGCTCTGGATCTCCTTAAATTCTTCGTTGTAGAGGACAGCTTCTACATAGGCTGCTTCTCCAATCTCGCAGTCCCGTGCTTTGGTAAAGCTTCCGGATACGATGATGACATCGTTTGGTCCGGGTATCTTGAGTTTGTTGTAGACGAAGCATGGCTTGGCCATGAAGGTGTGGAATATGTCGCGACCGAATATGACGTGGTACATGCTCTTGAAGGGGACCATATCAAAGGTCATGCGTTCTTGGCGGTAATTATTAACATCACCAAAAGCGACCTGAAGTGTGATGCACCCAAGGGACCAAGCCTCCCGACCAGGAACTACGCCGTGGAAGATGGTGTTGGTCCGCCTTAGGTTTGCCTCCGATAAGGTTCATCTTCTGCAGTGTATCTAGGTACATGATGTTGATGCTGCTTCCACTATCCACCATACATTTGGTGAACTCGTAGCCGTCAATCAAGGGGTTGATGACCATGGCATATTGGTTCTCTGTAGGGATGAGGTCGGGGTGATCCTTCATGTCCCAAGTAATTGGAATCTCCGACCAGCGCAGGAACTGGGGAACTGGGGGGAGAGTGTTCATCAGTATCCCCATGGAGGTATTTTGTTGTCGGACGGTGGGGGTGCCAAGGAAAGTGTGGAAAACTGCCGCCTTCTTCTCGAAGGGGTTCTTGCCCTTGGCGTCGTTCTTGGGGTCAACATCCTCGTCCATGTCACTTGAATCCTTGGACTCCTCCTCCTTCTTCTTCCCCTTGCCCTTGCCTCGCGGTCTGTTCTTCCGACTTCGCTTGTAGCTGGACTCCGGGTCCTCCTTGAGATCATTGACGAACTTGCAATGGCGATTGGTGTGTGGCTTTGCTGTTGGCATCGAGGTGTACGAGGCACGACATATCGCGACACTCCTCGTAGGTCTGGGGAACGCGGAGCGCTGCCGAGGTAGTTTCACTTCCTTGCTGCTGCCCACGACCAGCCCCCATCCTCGGCCACGCTGTCCGCCATCACCTCGTCCTGCAAAAGTCATGGCGACCATGTCGGAGGCTTGCTTTTCTTCTGGCGAGTTCTTCCACTTTGTGTTGCTGTTCCTCTTAGCTTGGGCTGGAGTTGCTATTGCCAGCAACGATCCGCGAGCGTCGTTGTCGGCTGTCGCAAATTCACTAGCCAGCTGGATCATCTGATTGAGGTCGAGCTGGTGGTTGTCCTGCAGGCGCTTCAACGTATGTCGGAGCAATGTACCTCTTTCCAACCCGTTGATGAAGGCGGACATGGCAGTTTGGGAGTGCACACCTGCGCAGGAATTCTTCATGTCCAGCCAGCGGGAGAGGTAGGCACGAGATGACTCGTCTTTCTCCTACACACACCGCTGTAGGTTGCCAACAGTACAAGGACGCTTGTACGTACCCTCGAAATTCTTGGTGAACGCTTCTTTCATGTCCAACCAATTGCAGATAGATTTCTCCGGCAAGTTATCGATCCATTGCCGGGTTGTGCCCGCCAGCATCAATGGGAGGTACTTGACGGCGACGTTGGGGTTTCCCCCAGCGATCTCCACTGCATTGTCGTAGTCCTACAACCATGTAGCTGGCTTGGCGGTGCCATCATAGGGCTTGATGGTCTTGTCAATCCGGAAGCCCTTGGGGTAAACTGCGGTCCGTATTACAGGTCCAAAGCAGCGGGCTCCCAGGTATGCTCCATCCCGAGCCTCATGGATCTTGTCCAGACGTGATCTTGCGTCATATGGCTCTGGGCATCTTTTCTTCTTTTTTCCATCAGAGGATGGGCTGCGTGAACGACACGTGCCTCCTCCTCCATGGTGGCTGCTAGGTGGCGACGGAGGTGGAGGTGGTGGTGAGTTAGCTTTCTTGCTGTTACCCTCTAGCGATGTCTCATGCTTGTCGCGGTTGCTTGTCGGACGCGGAGGGTCATGGCGTGACCTGCTCTTATGTCCTTGGTTGCGCTCTCCGTCATGACGGGTCTGCTCCGCGTTGTCACGGATGACGATGTCGCTCTGCCTTGGTGGCGGCATATCCGTACGACAATGAGCCTTGGTTTCTTCATGATGTCGGGGGGAGCGGGGCGGTGGCAATGGGCGACGAGGTTGGGCCTTACCTCCATGGTCAGAGGATATGGCGATAGCGTCCTTCCTGTTGCGCGCATCCCTCCGTCTTTGTTCTGACTGTCGTGGTATTGCCGACGAGTACGCCATGGAGGGGTCCTCACAGTGCGTGTTTAGAGACGTGGGGAAAGGCGGACGGTTGAGGGTTACGAGGTAACACAGCTTACCCAGGTTCAGATCCCACGATGGTGGCAGAATCCTACTCCTACTATTAATCACTATAATGGCAATACGCCGAGGTACAAGGATTGGCTCACTGTCCGAGGTTATGTGAAGTTGTGCCCTAAAGGCTCCCATAGGCCCGACTTATATAGTCGCCAGGTCCTAGTGTTACAGGGAAAAGTCCTAGCCGGACAGGCTACAGAGTCCTACACTGTCTATAACTAGTCTAGCGTGTCTTGCACTCCAAGGCCCGGGTACGTCGGTGACTCCTCCGTAGCCTTCCTTTATCCGGCATGGGACTCCCTTCTGGATCCATCTAACTGGGCCACCCAGCAGGCCATAGGCCATGCTAGCAACTGTGGGCCACCCAGGTTATCTGGATAGAGGACATGCTATGAGGATACCCATATAGCATATCCCCAACAGTAGCCCCCGGAGAACTCCGAGATCTTGCGCCGTCTTGCCTCTTCACGTTGAATGCTCCATATCGTCAAGCAACATCTTGTAGTCCTCCCAAAGAACCCTGCAAGGTTTTCTCCGTCTTCAACTTGTAACTCGGAGAAAATTGTTGAATCTTCTATCGTACTCTTCCGTAGCCGGATTGGATCCATCCATGCCGGAATCTTCCGATGTGATGGTTCACCTGCTAGTGACAGCTAGGGCGACGTAGACATAGGTCAGCAACGCCTCGTAGCTCACACATGCAGAAAACGCAATCATGTCCGATTTTCCCGCGCGAGTGATACGAACCGTTGACAGCGACAGTTGGCAATGTGGCAAAATTTTCGCGCCCGCACACGTCGTCCACGCGTCAACCGTTCGATCATTCCGCACGAATCTTGATGCCGGAGGTTATAAATTATAACGGCGATGGAAATTTTACTTTTCACCTCATTCCCTCTGCATCATCTTCTTCCTCCAGCGAGCGCCTCCTCGAGCTCTCCGCGCACCTGTGCGAAAAACCCTAGCTCCTTAATCTCTCCCAGTCACCACCGAAAAACTCCCAATGGCCAGCAGTAGCTCCCACCCTCCATGGCGGCGTCAGGCGATGCTGCGGAGAAGCCGGCCAGCACCGTCATCGTGCCACCAGAGGGATTGGTTATTCCCAAATCCGCGGTGGTCGAAACCACCGGCGGCGACCATAACCCAGCGGCGCTGGAGCTGCTGGAGGAGTAGTATGACTCCCACAAGGGCGATTGGCGCGGTTCGGATATTATGGACCGCGATATCAAAGAACTGATCAACGAGGGCTACCTCCCCGTGATGGAGGGGCTCGTCTGGCGGGCGGTGCCGGCCGGCGAGGTCACCCCTTCTCCCCAAGCCGGAGAGAAGGTCTACCTCAAAGCTCAAATGGTACGCGGCGTCTCCCTGCCCATCTCCAACTTTTTCCTTGTTGTCCACAACCATTACCGAGTACAGCCTTAGAACCTCTCGCCCAATAGCATCTTAGCGCTTAGCAACTACGCGGCACTTTGAGAGGGTTATTTAGGGATTAGGCCTAGGTTAGATATCTTCATCTATTTCTTCACCGTCAAGCGCGAAGCCGGAGCCGGCAAGGATGAGCTCAGGAATTGTGGCACCATTAGGTTTAAGATCTGGCCTAGCCAGCGGTTCCCCGATATCGTCGGCCACGAGTCTTGCAAGAACTGGCAGCGGACGTACTTCTACGGCCCAGATATCCCTCTAGCCAGCTGAGAAGTAATGTATCCGGACTTCGTCGATGGAGCTGTTGCTGAAGCCCCGACATGGAGATCCTAGGCCTCCCTTCCCTCCGACATCGACGCTTCCCGCGCTATAAGGCGGATAGAGTGGTTCGTAGAGACGGGTCTGACCGGATTGGATCTAGCCATGTGCTGGTTCGTTAGGTGGATCCAGCCTCTGCAGCACCACTTGAAGTTGATGCACGAGTATACCAACGAGAGGAAGGATAGCCTCCACATCTCCGAGGACAACTTTTCGAGCAACTCCGTCAAGCTCTGCCTCAAGGACATCGTCAAGGCGAAGGATAGGAAGTGTGGCTTCACCATCACCTATGACATGTTCGTAGAGAACAAGTGCCCAAAGGTACCTGTTTATTTTCCGTGTATGACATATACTCCAGTTTTTTCATCTAGCCATTACCATATTATATAACACGGTGGTTCTTCACTTAACATCTCAGCGACATAGATGAGGATAGCATGGCTCCCTAAATGTATGATCCGAAGATGAAGGAAGTCACCGTCGTGTCCGTCGATGATGCCCCGTTGGCGCGAAAGCGGAAGAGCTCCACCTCTGATGCTGCCGACGGAGGCAAGAAAAAGAAGACGGAGGGTGGAGCCTCCAAGAAGACTACCGCCGCCCTGGAGGCGGAGAAAATAAAGGTTACAGGGATCCCCTTTCCCAAAGCACCCCCTCTTGTGTAAGCTTCTTTCTCTCCGACATTGTCCATTGTTTGTCTTATTCCTGTACTTATATTTTTTGTACGTTTCAGGAAGAAAGCCACTACTAGTCTAAAGAAGACCTCCAAAACTTTGGGGGCTTCTAGAAACATTAAGGATATGTTGCATCATGACGTTTCTCCCCACACATCTCCCGCCATCGCCCCTGTCACTCCTAGCGTCCAGCCTTTGTCCGCTCTGACAAGCTCCCAAGCCAAGGAAACATCTGGCCCTTCCGCCATGGAAGTGGACTCAGGTGCCTCAACTGAGCTTGTTGTTGTCGGCCAACAGGCGATGCAGGAAAGTGCCACAAACCAAATGGTTGAAGCTCCAGCTAAGGATGCCATCGGTAGCGGTAAGACGGTGGTGGTAGGTGGTATGTCTGTCGAAGGCGGTACCTCCGCACCCAAGAAGACCATAGAGTTTCTGAAGATAGTCTATCCGGTACTTACGCCGGGTAGCACTGCTCTGGTTCCTGGTGTGGCACCGACACCTCCAACGTGCGGCCTCAAGGAGCTTCTTCGGCAAGCAGAAATCTTGCAAGGAAACAGTTTGTCCTTTGGCAAGTTGCTTGCTGAGAGTGCTACAAACCCCAAGATCATTGCGCTTGTAAGCTCTATTTGCCTTTTGCATTTCATATGAGTATCCCACTGTAGCCCCCGAGGATTTAGACGGAAAACCATAGTTCTTTGCATCTAAATGCTCTAAAAGTGACTAAGCTAGAAAACTTCTCACTGTAGCCCCCAAGCATATAGTTTGAATGAATTATTTCGACTAGATGCTTTCAGAGTAGCATACACAGTATTTGTAAATTTCAATACCGTAGCCCCCAAGCTTCTAGTTATAACTGAATTAGTTCTGACTAGATGCTTTAAAGAGAAACTAAGCATATGACTGAGTTAAAAACTTTATACTGTAGCCCCCAAGCTTCTAATCGAACACTGAATTAGTTCCGACTAGATGCTTAAAGAAAGACTAAGCATATTGCTAAGTTAAAAACTCTCGTTGTAGCCCCCGAGCTTCTAGGTGGAAATTCTCCGGCTAGATGCTCCAAGTAGACCAAGAAACGTTTAATTCTTCTTCTTCCACAGAGTGAGAATGCTTAGAGGGGTGTCGCCAACAACAAGTACCAGAAGATGCACGCAAACTTGGAAGCTGAAAAGGGTAAAACTGCCTTCTTTAAGGAACAAATCACCAAGAGCAAGCGTCTGTTTTTTCCTTTCTTTTTCGCATTCCGGCTTGGTATTGTGCCAACATTCTCCAAGTACTCACTGTGTACTTGTTTTTTCCTCCGACTTGCAGAAATCATTTCCAAGTCTAAGGACATTGTTGAGCAATCCAAGCATATTCAGTAGCTGGATAGCAAAAACAATATCCTTAAACAGGAGAGGAAGGACATGCTGAAGATGCATGAAGACTCAATGAAAGCCCTGCAAGACTCCGCCAGTGAGGAGATGAACCGCTTGAAGGAGGAAATCACGATCTTGAAAGAGCAGAAGATAGATGCTGATGAGAAAAATCAACGGCATCATGAAGCGTACAAGATCCTCCGACAAGAACGGGACTCCATGGCAGAGACTCTCCAGCAAGCTGAAATAAGCATCTTCAGTAAGTGATTCTCCGCCTTAGATTTCTGTAAGCTGAATACTCTGAATTTTTGAACTCATGCCCTCTTTTGTCGGAAATTCGTAGCTCCTATGGGTTTAACCCGATCACCTCCTCCGCCAAAGGAATGCATGGTCCTTGCCAGCAACTTTATCAACACCGCCATTAAGCAGGCCAAGGAGATAGCCAAACCCCTCCAAATTAATATCAAGGCATCGGACTCTGTGGCGAAGTTCTTAGAGATCCTGCGCCGAGCCCCCGAGCATATCGCAAGCTAGAAAGCTTCATGTGCACGGGCCGGTGCAAGGATGGTGATGTCCATGGTTAAGGCACATTACGAAAATGCTAACATCGACACGGTGACCTCCGGTATCCCCGACTTAGATGACGAAGGCCAAAAGATAAACCATGAATCTATCTTGGCGTCGCTCGCGGGTTATGACACCACAGTCGCCGAGTTGGTCGACGTTAATGTCTTTGTGCCCATGAAAACTATCGACGACGGCAACCAAAGCTCCTCCGAGTCCCTCAACACTGCCGACTTTGAGGAAAGTGACTCTCCTGCTGCCGATGATGCTGCTTCCAAGTCGCCTGTGCCAGAGGAATAAAAAACAATTTGTAATATTTGTGTATGCGGAAAAACTATGTGTTAACTTAAGGAAGAAAACAATGGTTGTTATTTTCTGCTACTTAAGAATTTGTTCCAGCATGTATATATTTTTTAAGCAAGTGTTGGCTTATCCATTACTTTGGTTTTTATGCTTGACTTTTCATGAGTCAGAAGACTCATTGTCGGAACCATGTGCTCAGGTGATGATGCCCAATGGCACCGTCAAGAACCTAAGCACAAAATTGCCGACAATAAGTGCCGAAAGTCACTACTCCAACTGTAACATCCCAGCATTAGAGCCTAAAAATAAGTTGAACCCAGATGTGTGCATTGCATTCATGCATAGAAAATCCGAATAATTTTCGCGCTTTTAAATAAAAACTTGTCAAAGTGATTGAAGCTTCTCTTACCTTGATGGAATTGAAGTAGATCATCAAGTTTACTGCGATAAGTTTCAATAAGACCTTTGTTAAAATCTCATTTTGGGTAAGAGAGATTTGATCTAAGAGTAGATCAAATGTACTATAAGTTAAACCCTAATATAATGTGAATTATATTGATCATTAGGTGATCATATTATAGTATTCATTATAATCACTCATAAGTACAAGTTAGGGATATAGAACAAATAATAAGAATGTAACCACGACATCTTAAATCCCATCTGCATACATTCTAAGTATCATAGTCATACCTAACCTTAAAAACTCTTTTGATGAGTTGGAGTTGGAAAGACATTAAGTCAAGATCATCCACTATATATATATATATCTTTCTATACAATATTTATGGAACTTATCTCAATATCTGTTGTTCATCAATGTTGGATAATTTCCCATTGATTCACAACTTCTTTAACTATTAGTCTTTGATCTATTATTCGATCTTATCAAAACATCTACTCAAATCTTCTAATGAGGGCATAGTCCATTAATAACCTTAATCCAATATAAGATACTAAGAAGTTAATTTCCAGACATTAAAAGATAGGATTGGAAAAGCCCTGCTTAGCCAACTAAAAACTTCAGTAATAAATGATTAAAGTATTATAATGGTAATGTTTTGGCCACCAACATGGAATGCTTATGTTTAGTATAGGTAATACTGGTGGGTAGAACATGATTGGAACCTTAGTAAAGATAAGTGATCCTAGAGAAGTCTTTGCAAACCACATAAATATAATTCAGATATTGAAGTGTAAGTCATGAGGGTTAAGTACTTATAAGATGGTGTTATTCAACTAAAGCTAGTGTGGCATAGAGTCATAAAATTGGTGTTATTCATCCTTAAGGATAGTTTACTTTAGAGAAAGATTAGTGATTAAGGAAGTTTGGGAGTAGACTTTGAAGGAATTACTGGTTGGATGGAAGATTATCAACAGTAAAATAGTAAATACAACCAAGCAAGGATATGAGAAAGATATGAAGTGCCTTTGTATCAAACTCATTGAATTCATCCATAAGTTAGAAGAATGATATATTGAATAATAAGATTTTAATAAGTAAGTCCATCAAACTAACCATGGTGATGGATAGAAAGAGGTATTATATCTAGGAAAGGAATTCCTTAATTAGAGATCCAAGATTGTGAAATATAGTTATATGTTATAAATCATTTTCCTATTTAATCTTGGTAAGCAATCAACTCTAAATCTCAACTCGAACATAATATCCATCTTATACCATTGATCCATCATCTGATGTCTATAACACTTTATAGAAGTATTTTCCTATAACAAATTACATAAGCATATCTCTGTTAATTCCAAACATCCTAACTATATGTGCTTAAGTATACTCACTTCTATAAAACACTCTAATTACAACTTCCTATTAAAAAAGGAATATTTCATCAAATACTATATACATAAGGCAATATGCTCAGCCATTAAATCTTAACTCTTAAAAAGAAACCGAAGCTTATACAAAAACCTAAAGCCAAGGGTAGTACTCATAATTCAAAACCCTAAACTTCTTTGTTTATCACATACATTGCTATTTTCCAAATTAATGGGAGTAATAATCACCATATCAATGTCTTTATATTTCATGCATCAAATAATGGTATAAAATCATTATACTTATATATAAAGTTTCTATTCAAACTATGAGCTCACTAAAATTAAGTTGATAAGCAAGTAAGAATATATCATTCAATAAATATCTAACTAAAATAAGTAGAGAAAAATAATAAAAAAAGTTATATAAAATATTACCAAGGGGGTTCACATTAAGTAAATACAAGAAATACAAAAAGAGGATATAATAAGAATTCACAAATGAGACCAGGTATATTTTTGTATTGTTGTACATATCCAGGAAACAATTATACAAAGAAAGATTCAAAATGTAAATCAAATTCAAATCTGAATAAGAAAACAGAAAATAGAAAAAGGATAAAACAAATAAAAACCAAACCTGGCCGCAGCCCAACACCCTACACCTATCTGACGCCTATGTGCAGCCCATAACAGCCTAGTAACCAGCTCTGTCCTTTTCCATCTGAGACTGACAAGTGGGGCCAGGAGAGGACCGCGGGTTGAGCTAAAGAAATCGCCAGGGGGTTATCCGCAAAACGACCATCGTCGTCATTGCCACGCACACAAACAGCTCGCTGGCGGATCTCGCCGCCGCCCGATGTCGTCATCGCCGTCATTGCGCCAAGATACTTGCCGCCGTTTCTAGGAGGGGATAAGAAGGCCACCGCGACGCATTGCTTCCATCCCTATCCCCAATCCCTCCTTATCCTCTCAGATACGAACAAGACCGAAACCCTAGCTCACCGGAGCCACCTCTCGCCATCGAACCATGTCCCCCCACACCATTCTGAGCCGTCATGAAGAAGCGCCTACCTCCGTAGATCCTCTGGGTAGAAGCTTGCGTCAAGGGGAGCACTGGAGCGGGTGAATTTGGTCGTTCCCCTTCGCAGCAGTTCGTCGGAATCCTTGTCGGGGAGCTCGATTCCGACCGCGCCTGTCCTCGTCGACCACTCTATCGTCATCAGGGTAAGCACACGCATCTCTGGACCCTAGTTTCGTTTGCAGATTCGCACCATAGGTCTAGTTTTGTTGAGCACCGCCGCTGGCCGCCGCAATAGCTCGTCGTAGATGACCCTCCGATGACCATTTCCGAGCGGCGCTGCCACTATTAGGTTCAGTAGGTTGCGCTTGTTCGAACTAGTCGTATCTCGCTTGCTAGGGCACCGTAGATCGTCGTCGATGACCACTCACCGACGGCGGTGGTGATGCTAGCACCATGCTTACCTCATGATCGAGCCACGTCATCTCATTTGACTGGTATTTGCCTCGCGTGGTGGATGACATGGCCCAGGGCCCACATGTCATCGACAGTGAGTAGAAAGGAGGTCAGTAGCAAAAGCATTTCTAGACCTGAGAGCTGAGGTGGACAATGGCCCACAGGTCAGTGACTGGGGCTAGCTCTTAGTGTGGTATAAAAAGTAATTTTCTGTTTAGAAATAAATAAAATGTTATAATTCAATTAATAATATTCTAGAAATCAAATAAATGATTAAATCTTGTTTAATTAATAACTTTTGATTTATAATTTAGAAAAATATGTATAATATATGAAAATTTGTAGAAAAATAAAATCTACAACTTAAACTTATTATCAAATATTATTATGATGATTATTTAAATAAATATTATTTAATAAAAGTTTTATAAGTAATAGAACTTTGATAATTCATATTTTTATAATAATAAAAATTAATATTCCCTCCGATCCATAATAAGTGTTGTTTATTTTGTACTAAGCTAATACAAACTTTATACTAGATAAGCGACACTTATTATGGATCAGAGGGAGTAATAGAAATAAAATACCAAAAATCTTAGAAAAATAAGAATTCCAATTTAAAACTATAATCATGTATTATTATTTCACTTAATTAAATATTTATTATTATTAAGTAATTATAAAGTAATAAGAATTATAAAAATCATATCTTATTATTTATTAATCACAAAAATAAATGTGATATACTAAAATGATCACAAAAATAATGTCTACATGATAAAAATCTAATATTATACTTTTGAGTTAAGTAAAAATTCAAATATTTTAATAACTCAAATATAAACTTATTTACTTCATTAATAATTCATATAAAGATAAATAAAATTTATTAATATTTCTAAAATAAATCAATTAAGTCTAATAAATAATATTAGTCTTAAATATTAATAATATCAAACCATAATGGATTAAAACATTATAAGCATATTTGTATTAAATTATCTTCAACTCTAAGTGAAGATTAGGTTCTCAAAGGATTCCAATTCATGATAAAACCCTTAAAGAACAACTTATGAATCCAGCAAACCTTTTATATCTATATTAACTACCTAATTGCAAAAACTACCACAACATTATATAAAACCATAAGTAGTTAAGTAATAGTATGTTTTAGATTATCAACTATACTCACTTATCTATAAAAGATAAATGACATTACTCCATAATCAAATCAAGAAACCATTATCCAAGTAAAAAGAATAACCATTCTTTAGTAACCTAAAGAAAACATTTTAGATACACTAGATACAAATGCTATAAATAATATACTCTCAAAATCATCTTTGTTTTAAAGATAACTTTAGTCTATAGAATCTTAATACAACACTATAAGCATTACTATATGTTTTATAGTTAACTTTGATCTGAAGTAGTTAAACTATAAATCCACTCAAGCCAAACCATTTGAGCAAACAAATAACATCAACCACCACTAACTAACCCCAAAGTTTGTTTAGACCTCAGAAGAGAAACCTTTATTTCGAAGGTTATCCTTTTTGCCACTTTAAATAAGTACTCTTGTATAAGAAATCCTAACTAGTATGTCATAAGTATTTATACTTTACTCCTACATATGTGCTGTCTACAACCACTAATAAACTCTAATAAAACTACAATTATGAAGCTTATCTAAAAGGACCACACATTTCAAAGTAATCATTTCCAGAATCCAAACCCTAGGACAACGTTATTCCCAGGATTTGTGTGTAGAACGTGCATCACATTACTTATGCATAAAGGAATATTGCTTCTTTAAACATTAGTCCTTACCGGACCAATGATGCCGATTTCAGATTTTGGATCTTATACACTGACTCGAAGATCGTGAGTGCATAATCTTGCAATCACAAAAGGCAAGTTCACACTTGCTCATGTACTTTGTTTATTTTCTGTAAAGTATTTTACAAATCTAGTGTTGTCTTCACCTGCATTTGAAAAAGGTCCAAAAACACTATTTTCAATAATAATGAGGACTATTGATTACTGATCCAGGGTGACCAGCTAATCTATTAAACCTGACAGTTGGAATACCACTATTCAGAACTATATCACCTAGGACTTAACAACCAATGTCGCCAGTGATTCTTGCGCCGTATATTACGCGTTGACCATGATATTTGGAATGGGATGGAGAAGTCAGCTGTATCTTCTTCCTCTCGCATGAAGCCGGATGTGCAGGTCGTGGCTGTTATCCTCGTAGCGTGCATATTAATTGGTAATTCGTAGAGGATATGCAGCATATGGGTGGGAACCCTCATCGTCCCACGATAGTTATGGCATCTAACGGTTTGTACAAACCATTGCTGTAATTCATTATGTGGGCATGGTGTACACCAAGGAGGCATGCGGGGTCGCGAAGGGGGCAGTGATTGGCTTGGATCATCTTCTGGGCCCCACATCATGAAATTGTGGATGGGAATAAGCTACCCGGTTGTGCAACAAAGAGTTGATCTCTCATGGGTAAAGTAACGCACCTCTGCAGAGTGTAAGAACTATAACTTGTTACTCCCTGTTCCGGGAAGGAGCTGCGAACCCGGCGGGAAAGGAACTCCATGAAAGTTCTGGTAAACCCGTGAAGGCTGACGGACATAGCTTTTCAGAATAAAAGCAACCTTTGAAGAAATGTTTATGAAAACTTGCATTGCCTATGACCTACGGTCTGTGGCTGTAGTTATAGTGCACCAAACACTCCTTTTATAGTGAATTTGCTGAGTACGCTCGTACTCAAAGTATCTTCTTAACCCTTGCTAGATTCTGAAGCCATTAAAACGATGTCTGCATCAAGATATGCTCCAGGACCTATCAAGACCAGCTAAAGCTCTTCAATGAAGACAAGTCAACATATACCTCAACTCAAGTGAAGACGAAGTTACTAATTAGATAGGAATACAATCTCTAACCAAAGAACCTATTTCTGTAGTGCGTTGCAATAGTAGCAGTGCCAACCTCTTAGCCGGAATACTAGACTTAATAGTATAATCGTTCTTGCGTTATTTATCTTTGATTCCTCTTTGTAAGAAGTTCTATCTCTCTCTTTAACCTAGAGTGTTCTCTGGATCTTATGTAAAAGAGTGAGTTGTAACCTTTAAGACATGTATTGGACCCGCTGTGTTTCTGTTGTGCCATTCTGAGGGATGTAATACTAGTGAACGGTGCTTCATTGGTGTTATGTCAACGACTATAGTATACTACATCATGCAGTGGTATGTTGGGTCACCGCATCCAGAATCCACATAGAAACGACAAAGAACGTGTAGACCAGAAAACTTAAGCTAACGCCCGTAGGCGGAATTTTCACAAGTGCAAGTGCAAAGCTTGTGCATAAAGGTTTTATATGATCCAAAAATGAACACTAAAGGAGGTAAAAGACTCAGAAATATGAGTGAACCAGAGAGCTTTATTTCATTGATCATATAAGAGGTACAAAATAGATAAAAATGATAAGTGTAGAAAGGACGTAGTTGTGCTATGTTCCATGGCTGATCAAGCTCCGGGTAGTCATTATCTGGGTCACGTCGCTTATGCTTATGATCCTCGCTGGATCTATCCTTCAGTTCACGATTGTCAATGAGGTAGTAAGACCCATTGAGCAGCGCCTTGCTTATGATGAACGGTCCTTCCCATGGCAGGGATAATTTGTGTGACTTCTTCTGCTTAAGTCGGAGCACCAAATCCCCCTCTTTGAACGAACGATGACGGACGCGATGACTATGGTAGCTGCGTAGCTTCTGCTGGTAGATGACGGATCTTTGGCATGCCAAAATACGCTCCTCCTCGAGAAGGTCCACATCTAGGCGTCTGGATTCTTCAGCGTCATCTTCGTCGTAGGCGGCAACTCTTGGTGCATCATGAAGGATGTCAGAAGGCAGGATGGCTTCTGCTCCATATACCATGAAATAAGGGGTGTAGCCGGTGGATCTGTTGGGTGTAGTTCGTAAACTCCACAGCACAGATGGCAATTCTTCTGCCCAGACTCCAGCTGCTCTATGTAGAGGTGCCTCAAGACGTGGCTTGATTCCCTACAAAATTAATCCATTGGCTCGCTCAACCTGACCATTGGACTGTGGGTGTGCCACAGATGCAAGGTCAAGTCGGATGTCCTTCTCCCAACAATAAGCTTCCACTTCTCCAAGTGACAAGTTGTTGCTGTTGTCGGTGATAATGCTATGTGGGAGACCAAATCTCACCACTAGATCCCGGACAAACCTAAGGGTAGTTGCCCCATCGAGCTTTCTAATGGGTTTAGCTTCTATCCATTTAGTGAATTTATCAACCGCTACTAGCAGATGCGTAAATCCACATGGTGTCATTTGTAACGGTCCCACCATGTCTAGCCCCTAGACTGCAAACGGCCAAGTTATTGGTATTGTTCGCAATTCTTCAGCTGGAACATGTAGTTGTCGGGAATAATACTGGCATCCCATGCACGTCTCCACCAGCTTGTCGGTGTCCGCCTTCACGGTCAGCCAGTAGAATCTTTGCCAGAAGGCTTTCGCAACCAAAGATCAGGGAGCGGCATGATGCCCGCATTCTCCAAGATGGATTTTGCGTAGGATTTCAATACCTTCTTTCTTGGAAACACACTTAAGGTATACACCAGTAGTGATTCTTTTGTAGAGCTGTCCATTGATTATGGTATAGCCCTTTGCTCGACGTACTATTTGCCGTCTTTCTACTTCGTCATCGGGCAAAGTTTTGTGTTCGAGATACTTCATGAACAGTTTTGTCCAAGCCGGAGGGACCTTTGCCACCATGTGGACGAAAGAGTCAACTCTGTCCGGGTTGTCGATGTCTGCTCCTTTCACGGATGGTGTCCGTAGATGCTCTAGGAAAACTCCAGGTGGAATTCGTTTGCGCCCTGATCCAAGCTTAGACAGCAGATCAGCCGCCTCGTTTTGCTCCCTAGGTACATACTTGACCTCGTAGCCCAAGAAGCTCTTGGCTATCTCGTCCACTTCGTCTTGATATGTCGCCATCGTAGGGTTCCGCGCATTCCAGGTGCCAGCCACCTGCTGGGCAACCAAGTCGGACAAACTATGCGCTTGATGCCAATATCCTTGGCTACGCGTAATCCGTGAATGAGTGCTTCATACTCCGCCATTTTGTTTGTAGCCTCGAAGTTGATCTGCAGAACGTAGTGTAGCTTGTCCCCAGTTGGTGACTGTAGCAGTACACCAGCCCCCGAGCCGTTGAGCAGCTTTGATCCGTCAAAGTGCATCACCCAGTATTATGGTTCCGGCAATGGGGTAGCATCTGGCATCTCCGTCCAATCTGCAATAAAATCCGCCAAGGGTTGTGACTTGATAGTGTCGCGTCTCTTATAGGTGATCTTGAAGGCGGAAAGTTCAATGCCCCACTTGGCGACCCTTCCTGTAGCGTCACTGTTGTTGATGATGTCGGACAGTGGAGTCTTGCTCACCACTGTGACGGGGTGCTCCTGGAAATAGTGCCTCAGCTTCCGAGAAGCAAGGAATACTCCATAAGCTATCTTTTGGTAGTGCGGGTAACGTTGCTTGGACTCTGTCAAGACCTCGCTTACATACTAAACTGGTCGTTGAACTCCATGCTCATAGTCTGGTTCCTTCCGCTCTACCACGACGACGATGTTGATTACCCGGTTGGTGGACGCCATGTAAATTAACATGGGTTCTCCAGGCTCGGGTGCTGCAAGGATAGGCGCTGAGGAAAGAATCTCCTTGAGCTGCTTCAATGTTGCATCTTCTTCGTCCGTCCACGTGAATTTGTCTGCCTTCTTCAGCAACTTGTATAGCGGAAGAGCTTTCTCTCCAAGTCGGCCGACGAACCGACGAACTGCTGCAACACAGCCTGTCAGTCGTTGTATGTCCTTTAGGCATGTCAGACGGTTTATGTTTAATATGGCCTTGATTTTCTCCGAGTTGACCTCGATTCCACGCTGGGAAACGATGAAGCCCAACAATTTTCTGGCTAGAACCTCGAAGACGCACTTCTTAGGGTTAAGCATCATGTTGTATTTCCGGAGATTATCAAAGGTTTCTTTTAAGTCGGAGATTAAATCGTTTGATTTTTTAGACATCACCGCTAAACCCTAAACTGACGAACCCGTCTGGGACCCGACATCCTGAGGAGATCTATCCGTTGGCGGCTTATGGTGGCTAGACTGGCAGAACGATGGGTCAGACTCAAGCCTCTAGGAGGTGGCCTTTTCCTGCTGTTTTACCGCCTTGGCCACAAGGTCATAGACCTGCTCCACTGCTTCAGGTGATCTATCCTGCTCCAGAAGGGTCTTGGCGACGGCGAGATTAAGGAGAGGAGTGGGCATCACCTGCCTGCCTTCACTGTCAATATATGGCTTGGCCTTTGCCGGCTTCGAGGGAGCCCATCCTAGGTTTCTTCGTACACCAGGATCGTTGATAACGCGAGCCATAGCTTTCTTAGCCTTCTGCTGCTGGAGCAGAGTCTTGTACTCGGCCTCCATGGCTCTAGCTTTCTCTATTGACTTCTGCGCGTTGGCCAGATCTCGATCTAGCTTAGCGCCTTGCTCCGCGATGGCCTGCACTTCCTCCAGCAGCTGCTGGCGCTTCTCATCAAGCTGGGTTACGTTCCGTATATGAGCTACGGTCAAGGGCTCGACGAGGAGATTGTCGTACATCACTTTATCAGTGGAGTAACTTGGGCAGCAGTAGACGTGGATGCCGGAGGCGGCGGGTTTGCGGTGTTGCTGTTGCTCGGGCCGGTGCCGAGTTCCTGCGGCTGTTGCACTGGGTTAGGCGGAGAGGGCATGACCTTTGCACGATCCTTGTCGGCAGCAACAGGTGTTCCCTTCCCCTTGTCCAGCGCTGTAGGCGGAGCTCGTCCGGGTTGGTATTCTTCCATCACTGCCCCAATGGCGACAAACACCTCTCGGGATGTGATGGCCGTGTTAGCTTTCTCGTCGCACTGATAATCCTCCTCCATCTCCTACATAGCTAAATCTAGCTCGTCCAGGCTGAGGTCTATCTCCTCCGAGTAAGCGTTGATGTCGGTGTAGAGCGCGTCGAGCACAAAGTTGTAGGGTGCCGGGGCTTCATCAACAATGGGTGATGGCGGGGCGGCGACGTTGATGATGACTGGAGGTGGTGTGGCATCCCGCAAAACCACTACTAGAAAATCGCGTTGAATTTGTGCATTGCATCGTCATCATCATGCATTGTTTGCATAAAACTATTTACGCAAAGCCCGATTTGTTTTCCAAACGCCCCGTCTTTTATTCAAACGCCAAACCCCGGGTCTCCGGATTATTTTGTTTGCCTGCTACTGGGTTGCAGGAGCCGTGTTTAAAACAAATAAAATAACAAAGTATTTTTAGTGGGGCAGTCGAACGGGCCAAGTCGACCCAAACGACCACCCCCGTATAAAACAGATCGGCCCGCCTAAAATCCTAAAGCTACCAACTAACCTACCCATCCCTCTGGCCACATCACCCCGGCCAACCCCGTCGCGCCACCTCACCCCTCCCTCTCCCTCACCCAATCCTATCCTGCCACCTAGACACACACCACACAACACACACCACACAGCCCCACCAGACTCACCCCACACCACGCACCCAGCAGCCCTCCACACCCGATCCGGTCCACCCTGGCCCCGCCCTTGGCCCCACCGGCACGCACGCCCACCCCGCCTGTCTCTCCCTCTCTCTCCTCTCCTCTTCCTCGCACGACACCGCCCCACCGCGCTCACCGCCGCTCGCGCCTCGCGCCTCCGCTCCTCCGCGCTCGCCGCCGCTCCGCGCGGTCCCGCCTCGCCCTCACCTGGCCGTCTCCGCCGCTCCTCCGCCCGCGGCCTCTCCCTCTGCAGCCGGCCGCGACGCCCCTGTGCCGCCGTTGCCGCCTGGCCGGAGCTCCGCCCCGCCTCGCCCCAGGCAGAGCCCGCCGCTCCCAGCACCGAGCCCGCTGCCTCCCTGCTCCGCCGCCTCCGGCCGCGTTGCTCGCCGGAGCCGCCGCCTCCCCGTGGTCCTCCCCGCGGGCCCGCCTCACCGCCGTCGCCCGGCGCCGGTGGTCCCCGCAGCCGCCCCTGCCTCGAGCTCACCCCAGGCGCCCGTCCGCGTCGGCCCCGCAACCACCCCTCGCCTCGCTGGCCCGAGCCGCCCCGCCCTCTGCCTGCTCCGGCCCGTCCGCCGGCCGCCTCGTGTCGTCCCCGTCGGCGCCGATGCCATCCGCCTCCACCCGTGCAGGATCCCGGTGTAGTACCAAGTTGGTGCCAAGTGTTGGGTGTGGAAACAACAAGATCGACACCGGCAATCGAACCCCGGGGCGTCAAGCTCTCCTTCCCGGCCGTCAGGGTCCACGACATGGAATCGCGAAGATCTCCTTCATGGAAATCAAAGCCGAACCCGAAGACCTCCGTCATGGATCGTCGAGCACTTCTACACGGACCCACGGGATGACATGTTCTTCACCCAAGGGCGACAAGGCTCTCTTCATGGATTTCGGGACCCCGACATCGAACGACAAGATCATCGTCATAGAACCCGAAGGCCACATGTGCGACAAGTACTCCGACCCGGAACCAAGTTCGCCACCGACTAAAGACGGACTACGAGTTCTACTTCACGGATGCCAAGCGACAAGATCTACTACCCCGGAGCCGAGAACGTTCCGTCGAACCCTGAGACCGACCCCGAACCCCGAACCCCCGGACCAAGACCGTCGAGACCCCTCAATGTGTGAATCCCTTCCCGAAACCCTATTTTATAACATAATATAACTTGTCGCATAATAATTGTCTTGCATGCATACATTCATGTGGTTTGGGGGCCTTATGCCGATTCACCTAATAATTAAATATGGGGCCCATATGCGGGCAAATCTAGTCTCATATTGGCCTCATTTAAATTGATGTAGCGAACCGGTACCATATTTTGGCCATGTTAATACAACATTTAAATTGCGGGGTAGGTAAACAATTTGAACCGTTTAACTAATTGTCGGGACCCCGGTTCCGCTTAATATGACCTAATTGCATCGCACCTTTGCCATGCCATACATCATACATGCATCATGTCTGATCTTTTGCCGTAGCATTAAATATTGCATCCGGTGTTTCTTCTAGTGTTTTGCTTCTTCGCGGATTGGGCCGTTGAATTGATGCGAGTGTCGACCCGATCTTCGGTTGAACCTTCGGCAATGTTTTCAGGCGAGCATCTCCCCCTTTCTACCTATCTTACTTTTCTAGTATTTATTCCCTCCTGTTGATCTTTGCTATCTGTGTTGCGATGCTCTAGATTCGTACCCGTGATATCCCTTGCAGCCATATATAGCCTTGGACACATCCTATTACCTGTTGTTTGGTAGATAGTTGGACCCGCGTGTCGTAGTCGCTTGCCCAAGTGTTTTGCTTGTCGTCAAGTACCACAATTGTTGGAGGATTGCCGCATGTTGACGTTGGAGATGATCATGGCTTTAATTATTGTTTCACTTTAATTCCTGTTTAACAACTAAAATTGAATTAAGCAGAGGCATCGGTGGGTGATAGGTAAGATTTGGTTTCCGACCGCCCACTTGTGTCCCGTAGGACCCGAGTTCTTGACACCTGTTCCGAGATCGAGCGCGCTAACCACAGGTGGGGAGATATGGGCCCCCCATTGATTATTACCTGATTTCAAAGTATTGTACTGGGGGCCACAAACTAGTTTGAGGTTTTATTTACTATCCTGTACTTATGCCATGCTACTTATGTATTTACGATTGTGCGAGGAGCACACTGTACTGTTTAGGAATTGTGACCCGTTTACGTGGTATCGACAGTCCCTGTTTGGGGATCTGCTGTCGTTTACCGCCGGCCCCACAAACCCTAAGTCCGTCTCGGAGACCGGCCGACTTCGTTGCGGGTGTACTTAGTGGGGTGGCCCCCCCCGTGCTTGCTTTGGGTCTGGGAACGTCGTGACTTAGGCCCCGCCGACATACCGATGGGTGTATGTTAATTGATCTGGCAAAAAGGGTCGAAGTGCCTGTGGATACTTTGGTGCACCCCTGCAGGGTTAAATCTTTTCGAGAAGCCGTGTCCGCGGTTATGGACGACTTGGAGCACCGTGCTTGATCATAGACAACTATAACTAAAGTTTATTTGTTATAAATTGACTTGTATCCGATATGATTAGTAATCAGCTTCACTACAACGGAATGGCTGCCTAAAAGTACCAACAACTGCTGGGTTTTGGGGTTCTCTCATGCTAATTGTATCTGACTAGTAAGTGTTGCAACTATCATGGAATGGTTAACTAAAAGTGCCCACTGCTTACTTTATCAGGATGATTATCTAAACCTGACTAGTAATTGCTGCAACGATAACTGAATAAGTAAAACTGCCAACTGTGTGAGTTCCTCGGTTGACTTCCTCGTTTGGTCTCGAGGGGAAACGCCGGGATGGGTTTGATTGATGATAGTATCAGGTTGGATCCGAATAGGTCTTTCTCACCCCTCTCTGATAGCCGCCAGTTGTATCGAGCTCTATAGGTTGTTTAGCGCATGCTGCCGCTGCCGCTTCAGTCCACCATACCTATGTAGGCGAGGACCGCCGAATTCTAGCCTCGCCGTGTACTGGCCTCAGTACTGACGCTCCTTCTTTTTCCTTTGCCCTTTGTCGGCACCCCTTTTGTTTAAGCAGGTTTTGAGATCGACGCCGTTAGCAGTGTTACCCTTCCGGCTTGGCCTGGGCAGGGTTATGGACGCCATTGGTTATTCTTCAGGGCTCTTAGCCCCATTTGCATCTTGTCCGTAGCTGGACGCACTATCGTTTTCTAGGTGATTTGGATCTTTGTATATTATATTTGTATTCTTGACTCATGGAGTCGTGTTGTATCTATATCTGTTCTGTGGGTCCCATCGAGGACTGTTGTGCAATGTTATTACTTTGTTTTCCACCCGCACGAAAGTGCCTGGTGGGCACCTTCGAATCGTTTCTATGCGGGTTTGGCGGGTTTCGCTAAAACTTGCATAGGGCCGATTCTGAGGGTGTTACAGAGTGGTATCAGAGCTCAGCAGTTGCGATACCCCACAAGTCCAGCCTGTAGGATAACCTAGCTAACGGCCGAAGTAGAGTGTCAAAACTATTTTTGAAAATCGGTTGGATAGTTCTGGTTAGGTCTGATTTTACTCCTTACCCTCTGCTATTCTCCTCTCATCTCCACGCGTTTTAAATCCGCTCTCTTCTCTCTCTTCGAGTCCAGGATTTCCCGTGGTTGGGTTCCGTCGTACCTTCAGGGTTTCGCTTCCTTCTCTGATAACGGTGTTCTACCGTCCGGTGTTCAAGCTGCCTGATGAATCCGTCTACGGTGTTACCATTCTTTGTTCCTTGTTTGAGCCTTCCGGTGTTTTCCGACGCGACGACATCATCTACGCCAGATCCGATGCAGAGTCTGCATCACTCCTTTGTTTCCGAACCTCGCTTGTCGAGATCTTCAGTCTGAATCCTGAGGGTTGGTTGCATAATCTGTCTCTTCGTGTACATAGTAATGCTTTGAGTGCGGGATGGAGTCGCGACCATACCACTACTCTGATCATTCGCTTATGTACATTGAATGGTGGATCGATGCAATTTACTCCTTCCGCTGAAGTTCGAGGTGGCCTTACCTTTCACTTCGTCCGTTGTTTATCCGGAGTGTTCTCTTGACGAACGTGAACAAGAACCTTGTTAGTGGTGTCGCGAAGATCTACACGAAGCGAGAAGACGCAGATCGCCGACCTTCTTTTCCGGTACCATGAGGCGGATCTCGAGGGCGAGATCCATTGTTAGTGGTGTCGAATTGTGGCATCCCGCAAAACCACTACTAGAAAATCGCGTTGAATTTGTGCATTGCATCGTCATCATCATGCATTGTTTGCATAAAACTATTTACGCAAAGCCCGATTTGTTTTCCAAACGCCCCGTCTTTTATTCAAACGCCAAACCCCGGGTCTCCGGATTATTTTGTTTGCCTGCTACTGGGTTGCAGGAGCCGTGTTTAAAACAAATAAAATAACAAAGTATTTTTAGTGGGGCAGTCGAACGGGCCAAGTCGACCCAAACGACCACCCCCGTATAAAACAGATCGGCCCGCCTAAAATCCTAAAGCTACCAACTAACCTACCCATCCCTCTGGCCACATCACCCCGGCCAACCCCGTCGCGCCACCTCACCCCTCCCTCTCCCTCACCCAATCCTATCCTGCCACCTAGACACACACCACACAACACACACCACACAGCCCCACCAGACTCACCCCACACCACGCACCCAGCAGCCCTCCACACCCGATCCGGTCCACCCTGGCCCCGCCCTTGGCCCCACCGGCACGCACGCCCACCCCGCCTGTCTCTCCCTCTCTCTCCTCTCCTCTTCCTCGCACGACACCGCCCCAGCGCGCTCGCCGCCGCTCGGACCCTCCCCAACCTCGCCAGCGCTCGCGCCTCTCCTCGCTGCTCGCCCGTCGCGCCCCGTCCTCCGCGCCCCGCCGCGCCTCCTTCCTCTTCGAGCTCGCCCCGCCAACCACCGCCTCGCCTGGACGCCTCCGGCCGCGCCGCTCTCGCGCGCTCCCTGCCCAGCTCCGGCCGCCCTCTGCTCGCCCGCTCGCGCCTCGCGCCTCCCCGCAGCGCCGCTCCTCCCACCCGCCAACCACCGCGCTCACCGCCGCTCGCGCCTCGCGCCTCCGCTCCTCCGCGCTCGCCGCCGCTCCGCGCGGTCCCGCCTCGCCCTCACCTGGCCGTCTCCGCCGCTCCTCCGCCCACGGCCTCTCCCTCTGCAGCCGGCCGCGACGCCCCTGTGCCGCCGTTGCCGCCTGGCCGGAGCTCCGCCCCGCCTCGCCCCAGGCAGAGCCCGCCGCTCCTAGCACCGAGCCCGCTGCCTCCCTGCTCCGCCGCCTCCGGCCGCGTTGCTCGCCGGAGCCGCCGCCTCCCCGTGTTCCTCCCCGCGGGCCCGCCTCACCTCTGTCGCCCGGCGCCGGTGGTCCCCGCAGCCGCCCCTGCCTCGAGCTCACCCCAGGCGCCCGTCCGCGTCGGCCCCGCAACCGCCCCTCGCCTCGCTGGCCCGAGCCGCCCCGCCCTCTGCCTGCTCCGGCCCGTCCGCCGGCCGCCTCGTGTCGTCCCCGTCGGCGCCGATGCCATCCGCCTCCACCCGTGCAGGATCCCGGTGTAGTACCAAGTTGGTGCCAAGTGTTGGGTGTGGAAACAACAAGATCGACACCGGCAATCGAACCCCGGGGCGTCAAGCTCTCCTTCCCGGCCGTCAGGGTCCACGACATGGAATCGTGAAGATCTCCTTCATGGAAATCAAAGCCGAACCCGAAGACCTCCGTCATGGATCGTCGAGCACTTCTACACGGACCCACGGGATGACATGTTCTTCACCCAAGGGCGACAAGGCTCTCTTCATGGATTTCGGGACCCCGACATCGAACGACAAGATCATCGTCATAGAACCCGAAGGCCACATGTGCGACAAGTACTCCGACCCGGAACCAAGTTCGCCACCGACTAAAGACGGACTACGAGTTCTACTTCACGGATGCCAAGCGACAAGATCTACTACCCCGGAGCCGAGAACGTTCCGTCGAACCCTGAGACCGACCCCGAACCCCGAACCCCCGGACCAAGACCGTCGAGACCCCTCAATGTGTGAATCCCTTCCCGAAACCCTATTTTATAACATAATATAACTTGTCGCATAATAATTGTCTTGCATGCATACATTCATGTGGTTTGGGGGCCTTATGCCGATTCACCTAATAATTAAATATGGGGCCCATATGCGGGCAAATCTAGTCTCATATTGGCCTCATTTAAATTGATGTAGCGAACCGGTACCATATTTTGGCCATGTTAATACAACATTTAAATTGCGGGGTAGGTAAACAACTTGAACCGTTTAACTAATTGTCGGGACCCCGGTTCCGCTTAATATGACCTAATTGCATCGCACCTTTGCCATGCCATACATCATACATGCATCATGTCCGATCTTTTGCCGTAGCATTAAATATTGCATCCGGTGTTTCTTCTAGTGTTTTGCTTCTTCGCGGATTGGGCCGTTGAGTTGATGCGAGTGTCGACCCGATCTTCGGTTGAACCTTCGGCAATGTTTTCAGGCGAGCATCTCCCCCTTTCTACCTATCTTACTTTTCTAGTATTTATTCCCTCCTGTTGATCTTTGCTATCTGTGTTGCGATGCTCTAGATTCGTACCCGTGATATCCCTTGCAGCCATATATAGCCTTGGACACATCCTATTACCTGTTGTTTGGTAGATAGTTGGACCCGCGTGTCGTAGTCGCTTGCCCAAGTGTTTTGCTTGTCGTCAAGTACCACAATTGTTGGAGGATTGCCGCATGTTGACGTTGGAGATGATCATGGCTTTAATTATTGTTTCACTTTAATTCCTGTTTAACAACTAAAATTGAATTAAGCAGAGGCATCGGTGGGTGATAGGTAAGATTTGGTTTCCGACCGCCCACTTGTGTCCCGTAGGACCCGAGTTCTTGACACCTGTTCCGAGATCGAGCGCGCTAACCACAGGTGGGGAGATATGGCCCCCCATTGATTATTACCTGATTTCAAAGTATTGTACTGGGGGCCACAAACTAGTTTGAGGTTTTATTTACTATCCTGTACTTATGCCATGCTACTTATGTATTTACGATTGTGCGAGGAGCACACTGTACTGTTTAGGAATTGTGACCCGTTTACGTGGTATCGACAGTCCCTGTTTGGGGATCTGCTGTCGTTTACCGCCGGCCCCACAAACCCTAAGTCCGTCTCGGAGACCGGCCGACTTCGTTGCGGGTGTACTTAGTGGGGTGGCCCCCCCGTGCTTGCTTTGGGTCTGGGAACGTCGTGACTTAGGCCCCGCCGACATACCGATGGGTGTATGTTAATTGATCTGGCAAAAAGGGTCGAAGTGCCTGTGGATACTTTGGTGCACCCCTGCAGGGTTAAATCTTTTCGAGAAGCCGTGTCCGCGGTTATGGACGACTTGGAGCACCGTGCTTGATCATAGACAACTATAACTAAAGTTTATTTGTTATAAATTGACTTGTATCCGATATGATTAGTAATCAGCTTCACTACAACGGAATGGCTGCCTAAAAGTACCAACAACTGCTGGGTTTTGGGGTTCTCTCATGCTAATTGTATCTGACTAGTAAGTGTTGCAACTATCATGGAATGGTTAACTAAAAGTGCCCACTGCTTACTTTATCAGGATGATTATCTAAACCTGACTAGTAATTGCTGCAACGATAACTGAATAAGTAAAACTGCCAACTGTGTGAGTTCCTCGGTTGACTCCCTCGTTTGGTCTCGAGGGGAAACGCCAGGATGGGTTTGATTGATGATAGTATCAGGTTGGATCCGAATAGGTCTTTCTCACCCCTCTCTGATAGCCGCCAGTTGTATCGAGTCTCTATAGGTTGTTTAGCGCATGCTGCCGCTGCCGCTTCAGTCCACCATACCTATGTAGGCGAGGACCGCCGAATTCTAGCCTCGCCGTGTACTGGCCTCAGTACTGACGCTCCTTCTTTTTCCTTTGCCCTTTGTCGGCACCCCTTTTGTTTAAGCAGGTTTTGAGATCGACGCCGTTAGCAGTGTTACCCTTCCGGCTTGGCCTGGGCAGGGTTATGGACGCCATTGGTTATTCTTCAGGGCTCTTAGCCCCATTTGCATCTTGTCCGTAGCTGGACGCACTATCGTTTTCTAGGTGATTTGGATCTTTGTATATTATATTTGTATTCTTGACTCATGGAGTCGTGTTGTATCTATATCTGTTCTGTGGGTCCCATCGAGGACTATTGTGTAATGTTATTACTTTGTTTTCCACCCGCACGAAAGTGCCTGGTGGGCACCTTCGAATCGTTTCTATGCGGGTTTGGCGGGTTTCGCTAAAACTTGCATAGGGCCGATTCTAAGGGTGTTACAGGTGGTGGTGGTGCTATTGCAGCGATAACGACCGGAGGCGGCGATGGTGGTGCGGCGACGACCGCCGGAGGAGTGGTTGCTGAGGCAGGGGTGCGCCGCCAATGAGCACGGGCGCTGCATCGGGTGCCACCTCGACCTCTGCGTAGCTATTGACGGTGTTCACCATGCTCTCGAAGGTGAGATGTCCCACGGCCTACTGCCGCCTTAGCAAATGCCGGAGAAGCGTACCCTGGTCCAGTCCTTCCACAAAGTGATACATAGCATCATCATTGGGGTAATGCGCCAGATCGGCCCGTATACGGAGCCACCTAGCAAGGTAATCGCGGGGGTTTTCTCCCTCTCTCTGAACGCAACGCGCCAGATCGAAGATGGTTACCACTCCGACAAACTTGGATCTCTATTGTCTAGACGCATAGACGAAGCTGGCGGACTTGCAGCGATCTTCCACCGTTATATCCTACACAGGGGCGGTTTGGGTGGGCCTTGAATTTTTCCGATCTTTGCCGGCAAACTCCAAGGAGAGATCCGACATTGATCCTTCCGCGAATGTGTCATGCCCGTAGGCGGTCCGTGTGGGTCTTGATGCTCCTCTGACTCCTAGGGAACTAGTGCCCGAGTCGGTTTCGCCGATGAAGAGGTGGATGTCTCTGATAGGAACGATCGAGCACCGCGTAGGGTTCGTATTCGCCGGGATCCAAAACTCATCGGGAGGGACGATCGGAACGTTGCCGGAGAAGAGAACGCGACCGATGGCTATGGTTTCGCCGATTCCCGCGAAGATCTTGGTCCTCGCCCGTTGAAGAGCCTGAAGCGCCTCTTGCCCCATGGTGGGCACCAACTATCGTGGTATTGCCGACGAGTACGCCATGGAGGGTCCTCACAGTGCGTGTTCAGAGACGTGGGGGAAGGCGGATGGTTGACGGGTATGAGGTTACACAACTTACCCAGGTTTAGATCCCATGACGGTGGTGGAATCCTACTCCTTCTATAAATCACTATAAGGGCGATACGCCGAGTTATAGGGATTGGTTCGTTGTGCAAGGTGTGTCGTAGTCGACACTAGATTGTTTGAGATTGTGCCCTAAAGGCTCCCATAGGCCCGACTTATATAGTCGTTAGGTTCTAGGGTTACAGGCAAAGTCTTTGTCGGACAGGTTACAGAGTCCTACACTGCCTACAACTAGTCTAGTGTGTCTTGTACTCCAAGGCTCCGCGTACGTCGGTGACTCCTCCGTAGCCTTCCTTTATCCGGCATGGGCCTCCCTTCTAGATCCATCTAACTAGGCCTCCCAGCAGGCCATGGGCCATGCTACCAACTGTGGGCCACCCGAGTTAGCTGGATAAGAGACATGATATGAGGATACCCATATAGCATATCCCCAACAGACGGGGAGCTGGTCGTGGGCAACAGCGAGGTAGTGAAACAACCTCGGTAGCGCTCCGCGTTCCCCAGACCTACAAGGAGTAATGCGATATGCCGTGCCCCTTACACCTCGATGCCAACGGCAAGGCCACACACACCAATCGCCATTGCAAGTTCGTCAACAACCTCAAGGAGGACCCGGAGTCCGGCTACAAGCAAAGTCGGAATAACAGACCGCGAGGCAAGGGCAAGGGGAAGAATTAGGAGGAGTCCAAGGATTCAAGTGACATGGACGAGGACGTTGACCCCAAGCACGCCGCCAAGAGCGATGGCAAGGGCAAAAAAACTTCGAGAAGAAGGCGGCAGTTTTCCGCACTTTCCTTGGCACCCCCACCATCCGACAACATAAGACCTCCATGAGGATACTGATGGCCACACTACCCCCAGTTCCCCAATACCTGCGCTGGTCGGAGATTCCAATTACTTGGGATAGGAAGGATCACCCAGACCTCATCCCTACGGAGAACCAATACGCCATGATCATCAACCCCCTGATTGACGGCAACGAGTTCACATAATGTATGGTGGATAGTGGAAGCAGCATCAACATCATGTACCTGGATACACCGCACAAGATGAACTTGACGGAGGCAAACCTAAGGCGGACCAGCTCCATCTTCCACGGCATAGTTCCTGGTTGGGAGGCTCGGTCCCTTGGGTGCATCACACTTCGGGTCGCTTTTAGCGATGTCAATAATTACCGCCAAGAACGCATGACCTTTGAGGTGGTCCCCTTCAAGAGCATGTACGATGTCATATTCAGCCACGACATCTTCCACACCTTCATGGCCAAGCCATGATTCATCTATAACAATCTCAAGATACCCGGACCAAACGGTGTCATCACCGTATCCGGAAGCTTTACCAAGGCAAGGGACTGCGAGATTGGAGAAGCAGCCTTTGCGGAAGCTGTCCTCTATAGCAAAGAATTCAAGGAGATCCAGAGCAAGGTCGATGCCTCGGATATGCCCGCGTTGAAGAAACAGATTTCTGACTCCGCACTAGCATTCAAGGCCGCCATCGAGACCAAGCTGGTGGAACTTGTGGTAGGCGATGCCTCCAAGACCACCGCCATTGGGACGAACCTGGACCCTAAATAGGAAAGCACGCTCATCGAGTTCCTCCGTGAGAACAGGGACATCTTTGCCTGGCAACCTGCCGACATGAATGGCGTACCTAGGGAACTTGCCGAGCACAGCTTGAATATTGATCCAAAATGTAAACCAGTGAAACAACCTCTACGACGCTTCGGAGACGAAAAGAGACGCGCCATAGGCAAAGAGATATCTAGGTTACTTAAGGCTAGTTTTATCCGAGAAGTCCTTCACACCCGATGGGTGGCCAATCCTGTACTTGTCCCCAAAAAGGGAACCAAAGAATTAAGAATGTGTGTTGATTACACCGGCTTGAACAAAGCATATCACAAAGATCCGTTTGCTTTGCCTCGCATTGACCAAGTCATTGACTCGACAGCTGGCTCAGAGCTTTTGTGTTTTTTCGATGCATACTCAGGATACCACCAGATCAAGATGAGGAAGTCGGACCAATTGGCCACTTCGTTAGTCGAATCTTCAGCCGACTTGGAGAGAAGGCTCTGCTGCTGTACAAGTTTCTCAAGAAGGAAGACAAATTCACGTGGACGGACGAGGTAGATGCAACATTGAAGCTGCTCAAGGAGATACTTCCCTCATCGCCTATCCTTGCAGCACCCGAGCCTGGGGAGCCTATGTTGATTTACATGGCGGCCACCAACCGGGTAATCAGCATCGTCGTCGTGGTAGAGCGAAAGGAACCAGGGCATGAGTATGGAGTTCAACGACCAATTTACTATGTAAGCGAGGTCTTGACGGAGTCCAGGCAGCGTTACCCGCACTACCGGAAGCTAGCTTATGGAGTGTTCCTTGCTTCTCGGAAGCTGAGACACTACTTCCAGGAGCACCCTATCACAGTTGTGAGCAAGGCTCCACTGTCCGACATCATCAATAACAGCGACGCTACGGGAAGAGTCACGAAGTGGGGAATTAAACTTGTCGCCTTCGAGATCACCTACAAGAGACGCGGCGCTATCAAGTCACAAGCCTTGGCGGATTTTATCGCAGATTGGACGGAGATGACGGATGCTACCCCAATACCGGAGCCAGAATACTGGGTGATGCACTTTGACGGATCAAAACTACTCAATGGCTCGAGGGCTGGTGTACTGCTACAGTCACCAACTGGGGAGAAGCTACACTATGTTCTGCAGATCCACTTCGAGGCTACGAACAACATGGCGGAGTATGAAGAACTCATTCATGGACTACGCATAGCCAAAGATATTGGCATCAAGCGCATAGTTTGTTGTGGAGAGTCCGACTTGGTTGCCCAGCAGGTAGCTAGCACTTGTAATACGCGGAACCCTATGATGGTGGCATATCGAGACGAAGTGGACGAGATAGCCAAGAGCTTCTTGGGCTACGAGTTCAAGTATGTACCTAGGGAGCAAAACGATGCGGCTGATCTACTGTCTAAGCTTGGATCAGGGCGCAAACGAATTCCGCCCGGAGTTTTCATGGAGCATCTATGGACACCATCCATGAAAGGGGCAGACATAGACAACCCGGACAAAGTTGACTCTTTCGTTCACACAGTGAAAAAGGTCCCTCCGGCTTGGACCAAACCGTTCATGGAATATCTCGTACACGGAACTTTGCCCGATGACGAAGTCGAAAGACGACAAATAGTACGTCGAGCAAAGGGCTATACCATAATCAATGGACAGCTCTATAAAAGAAGCACCACTGGTGTATACCTTAAGTGTGTTTCCCAGCAAGAAGGTATTGAAATCCTAAGTGAAATCCATCTCAGAGATTGCGGGCATCACGTCGCTCCCTGATCGTTGGTCGCTAAAGCCTTCCGGCAAGGATTCTACTTGCTAACCGCGAAGGCGGACGCCGACAAGCTGGTTGAGACATGCATGGGATGCCAGTATTATGCCCGAAAACCACATGTTCCAGCTGAAGAATTGCAAACAATACCAATAACTTGGTTGTTTGCAGTTTGGGGGCTGGACATGGTTGGTCCGTTGCAAACGGCACCATGTGGGTTTACGCATCTGCTAGTAGTAGTTGATAAATTCACCAAATGGATAGAAGCTAAATCCATTAGAAAGCTCGATGGGGCAACTTCCCTTAGGTTTGTCCGGGATCTAGTGGTGAGTTTTGGTATCCCACATAGCATTATTAGTGACAACGGCAGCAACTTGTCACTTGGGGAAGTGGAAGCTTACTGTTGGGAGAAGGGCATCCGACTTGACCTTGCATTTGTGGCTCATCCACAGTCCAATGGTTAGGTTGAGCGAGCCAATGGATTAATTCTACAGGGAATCAAGCCACGTCTGGAAGCACCATTGCATAGAGCAGTTGGAGCCTAGGCGGAAGAATTACTGTATGTGCTGTGGAGTTTACGAACTACACCCAACAGATCTACCGGCTACACCCCTTATTTCATGGTATATGGAGCACAAGCTATCCTGCCTTCCGACATCCTTCACGATTCACTAAGAGTTTCCGTCTACGATGAAGATGACGCTGAAGAATCCAAACGCCTAGATGTGTACCTTCTCGAGGAGGAGCGCGTATTGGCATGCCAAAGATCTGCCATCTACCAGCAGAAGCTACGCAGCTACCACAGTCGCCGCGTTTGACATCGCTCGTTTAAAGAGGGGGACCTCGTGCTCCGACTTAAGTAGAAGAAGTCACACAAATTATCCCTGCCATGGGAAGGACCGTTCATCATAAGCAAGGCGCTACTCAATGGGTCTTACTGCCTCGTTGACAATCGTGAACTGGAGTATAGACCCAATGAGGATCATAAGCGTAAGCGACGTGACCCGGATGATGACTACCCGGATCTTGATCGGCCATGGAACATAGCACAGCTACATCCTTTCTACACTTAGCATTTTTTATCTATTGTGTACCTATTATATGATCAATGAAATAAAGCTCTTTGGTTCACTCATATTTCTGAGTCTTTTACCTCCTTTAGTGTTCATTTTTGGATCGTATAAAACCTTTATGCACAAGCTTTGCGATTGCACTTGTGAAAATTCTGCCTACGGGCGTTAGCTTAAGTTTTCTGGTCTACACGTTCTTTGTTGTTTTTATGTGGATTCTGGAGTAGTGACTTTCGGCACTTATTGTTGGTGATTTTATGCTTAGGTTATTGATAGTGCCATTGGGCATCATCGCCTAAGCGCATAGTTCTGACAACGGGTCTTCCGACTCACGAAAAGTCAAGCATAAAAACCAGAGTAATGGATAAGCCAGCACTTGCTTAAAAATATATACATGTTGGAACCAGTTCTTGAGTAGCAGGAAATAACAACCATTGTTTTTCCGCCTTAAGTTAAACAAGTAGTTATTCCACATACAAATTCCAGAGGAAACAAACATTACATATTATTTTTTCATTCCTCTGGCACAGGCAACTTGGATGCAGCGTCATCAGCAGTAGGAGAGCCATCCTCCTCGAAGTCGGTGGTTTTGAGGGACTTGGAGGAGCTTTGGTTATCACCGTCAATGATCTCCATGGGCACGAAGACGTTAGGGTCGACCAACTCGGTGATTCTGGTATCAAAACCCGCGACTGACGCCAAGATAGCTTTGTGATCTATTTTCTGGCCATCGTCGTCCACGTCGGGGATACCGGAGGTCACCGTGTCGATGTCAGCATTTTTGTAGTGCGCCTTGACCATTGACAGCGTCATCCTCGCGCCAGCCCGGGTACATGAAGCTTTCCAACTTACAATACGCTTGGGGGCTTGGCGCAAGATCTCCAAGAACTTCATCACAGAATCCACCGCTTTGATATTGATATGGAGGGGCTTGGCTATCTGTTTGGCCTGCTTGATGGCGGTATTGATAAAGTTGCCGGCAAGGACCATGCATTCTTTTGGCGAAGGAGGCGACTAGGTCAATCCAATAGGAGTTGCAAGTTTCCGACAAAGAAACGCATGAGTTCAATAACACAAAAAGTTCAGAGTATCTAACTTACAGAAGTACAAGACGGAGAATCACTTACTGAAGATGCTAATCTCAGCCTGTTGGAGGGTTTCCGCCATGGAGTCCCTTTCTTGTCAGAGGAGCTTGTATGCTTCAAGATTTTGCTGATTTTGCTCATCGACGGCTTTCTTCTGCTCTTTCAGCATCGCGATCTCCTCCTTCAAACGGTTCATCTCTACGTTGGCGGACTCCTGCAGAACTTTCATGGATTCCTCGTGCATCTTAAGCATATCCTTCCTCTCTTGCTTAAGGATCTTGTTTTCGTTATCCAGCTGCTAAATGTGCTTGGATTGCTCTACAATATCCTTGGCCTTGGCAATGGTTTCTGCAAGTCGTACAAAGAACGGTACACAGTGAGAACTCGGAGAATGATTGGCACAAGACCAAGTCGGAATACGAAAAAGAAAGGAAAAACAGATGCTTGCTCTTGATGATTTGTTCCTTCAAGAAGGCAGGTTTACCCTTTTCGGCTTCCAAATCCGTGCACATCTTTTGGAACTTCTCGTTGGCCACGCCTCTCCGAGCATTCTCATTCCGTGGAAAGAAAATTTAACGCTGTTTAGTCTACTTGGAGCATCTAGCCAGATAAATATCCACCTAGAGGCTTGGGGGCTACAGTGAGAGTTTTTTAACTTGGCAATATACTTAGTCTTTCTTTAAGCATCTAGTCGGAACTGATTCAGTTTTCAACTAGAAGCTTGGGTCTATAGTACAAAGTTTTTTAACTCAGTCATATGCTTAGTCTTTCTTTAAGTATCTAGTCGGAACTAATTTAGTTACAACTAGAGACTTGGGGGCTACAGTATCGAAATTTACAAACACTGCGTATGCTATTCTGAAAGTATCTAGTCGGAATAATCCATTCAAACTAAATACTTGGGGGGTACAGTGAGAAGTTTTCTAGCTTAGTCACTCTTAGAGCATTTAGATGCAAAGACCTATGGTTTTCCGTATAAATCCTCGGGGGCTACAGTGGGATACTCATATGAAATGCAAAAGGCAAATAAAACTTACATGTGCGATGATCTTGAGGTTGGTAGCGCTCTCAGCAAGCAACTTGCCAAAGGAAAGGCTGTTTCCTCACAAGATATCTGCTTGTCGGAGAAGCTCCTCAAGACCGCAGGTTGGAGATGTCGGCGCTATACCAGGAACCAAAGCGGAGCTACTCGGCGTAAGTGTAGGGTATACTATATTCTAGAATTCTACGGTTGTCCTGGGTGCGGAGACGCCGCCTTCAGCAGTCGTTCCACCCATCACCATCGCCTTATCGCTACCGATGGCATCCTTAGCTGGAGCTTCAGCCATTTGGGTTGCGGTACTTTCTTCCGTTGCCTGTTCGCCGACAACGGCAAGCTCCGCGGAGGCACCTGAGTCCACTTCCATGGCGGAAGGGCCAGATACATCCTTGGCCTGCGAGCTTGTCGGGGCAGACGTAGGCTGGACGCTGGGAGTGACGGGGGCGATGGCGGGAGATGCGTGGGGAGACACGTCATGATGCAACATATCCTTAATATTTCTAGAAGCCCCCAAAGTTTTGGAGGTCTTCTTCAAACTAGTAGTGGCCTTTTTCCTGAAACGTGCAAAAAGTATAAGTACAGGAATAAGATAAGGAATGGACAATGTCGGAGAGAAAGAAGCTTACAGAACAGGGGGTGCTTTGGCAAAAGGGATCCCGGTAACCTTTCTTTTCTCTGCCTCCAAGGCGGCAGTGGACTTCTTGGAGGCTCTACCCTCCGTCTTCTTCTTCTTGCCTCCGTCGGCAGCGTCGGAGGTGGAGCTCTTCCGCTTTCGTGCCAGCGGGACATCATCGTCAGACACGACGGTGACTTCCTTAAACTCGGGGTCATAGATTTGGACAGCCATGCTATCCTCATCTAGACTGCTAAGCTGTTAAGTGAAATCCCAAAGTGTTAGATGAGATGATAATGGTTAGACGGGAGAACTGGAGTATATGTCATACACGGAAAATAAACATCCTACCTCTGGGCACGAGCCATCAACGAACATGTCGTAGGTGATGGTGAAACCACGCTTCCTATCCTTCACCTTGACGATGTCCTTGATGCGGAGCTTAACAGAGTCACTCGAGAAGTTGTCCTCGGAGATGCGGAGGCTATCCTTCCTATCCTTGGTGTACTCATGCATCAGCTTCGAGCGGTGCTGCAGAGGCTGGATCCGCCTGATGAACTAGCACATGGCTAGGTCCAACCCGGTCATACCCGTATCTACAAACCACTCTATCCGCCTTATGGCGCGGGAAGCATCGTTGTCGGAGGGAAGGGTGGCCTGGGATCTCCATGTCGGGGCTTCAATGGCGGCTCCATCGACGAAGTCCAGATACATCTCTTCTCAGCCAGCCAGAGGGATATCTGGGCCGTAGAAATACGTCTGTTGCTAGTTCTTGCAAGACTCATGGCCGACGATGTCGGGGAACCGCCGGCCAGGCCGAATCTTAAAGCTAATGGTCCCACAATTCCTGAGCTTGTCCTTGCCAGCTCCGGCTTCCCTCTTGACAGTGAAGAAATAGATAAAGAGATTTAGCCTAGGCCTAATCCCTAAGTAACCCTTACAGAGCGCCGTGTAGTTGCTAAGCGCGAGGATGCTATTGGGGGAGAGGTTCTGAGGCTATACTCGATAATGGCTAAGGACAGCTAGAAAGAAGTTGGATATGGGCAGGGAGACGTCGCGTACCAGTTGAGCTTTGAGGTACACCTTCTCTCCGGCTTGGGGAGAAGGGGTGACCTCGCTGTCCGGCACCGCTCGCCAGACGAGCCCCTCCATCGCAAGGAGGTAGCCATCGACGAGCAGTTCCTTGATAACACGGTCCGTGATGTCCGAGCCGCGCCAATCCCCTTCGTAGGAATCGCTCTCCTCTTCCAGCAGCTCTAGCGCCGCTAGATTGTGGTTGCCGCCAGTGGATTCGACCACCGCAGACTTAGGCAGTACCAGGCCCTCTGGGGGAACATGGACGGTGCTCGTCGGCTTCGCCGCGGTGTCGCCTGACGCCGCCATGGAGGGAGCGGAGCTACTGCTTGCCATTGGAAGGGGAGAGGTGGTGACTGGAAGGATTGAAGGGCTAGGGTTTTTTGCAAAACGCGCGGAGAGCTCGAGGAGGTGCTCGCTTGAGGAAGAAGACGACGAAGGAGGAGAATGAGGTGAAAAGTAAAAATCCACCACTTACAATTTATAACCCCTGGCGTCAAGATTCGTGCAAGATGATCGACTGGTTGACGTGTGGGCGACGTGTGCGGGCGCATGCGCAGAAATTTCACCACGTTCCCAACCGTCGCCGCCAACGGTTCGTATCTCTAGCGTGGGAAAAACGGACATGATTATGTTCTCTGCATGTGCGAGTTACGAGGCATCGATGACCTATGTCTACGTTGTCATAGTTGTCACTGGCAGATGAACCATCACATCGGAATATTCCGGCATGGACGGATCTAGTCCAGCTACGGAAGATTACGATAGAAGATTCAGCAATTCTCCGACTTACAAGTTGAAGACGGAGAAGGCCTTATAGGGTTCTTGGGAGGACTACACGATATTGCTTGACGATTTGCCGATAGTAGGGGCATGCTTCCCCCTGTCCCAAGCCAACCAGGCGGCAACCAAGGTGGGGGGAGAGGCGGCCAAGGGTGGGAGGCAGCCCTAGGGCGCCCCCAAACCCTAACCCTAGACGCCGGCCAGGGGGCATCCCTAGGCGCCAAGGCCCTTCTCCCTTTCGATTTCCCTCATGGGCCCTTTTTCCCTATGAAACTTGGCCCATTAGTAGAATAACCTTTCAAATTATATTTTAATATTAGATTTAATATTAATTACATTAATTAATATGTAAATACATATTACAAAATCCGATTCGATCCTAAACACCTTTCGGTTCCCCTTCTATATCCGCCGAGCAACTTCGGAACTTCCCGTAATAATCCGGTGCTCTCATCGGAACTTTTCTGGTTTCCTTTCTTTCTCCGAACAACTTCGGATCTCTCTTTGCGGAACAATTCTGGCTTTCTATTTCTCTAATATGATTCCAACTTATGGAATATCTCCATCTCATTGTACCGTTAAGTGGATCCCCTCACGGCTCAGGAATGACACATACATGATCTCCATCAATGATCAACAGCGGGACTGGGATGCCCATGATGATCCCTGTGCATTCCAGATGACGATGTGGTTTGAACCATAAAAGTCAAGTCCAATTCCCTTTGTTTCTTCAATACTACTTGTCCAAGATCCGATCGTTAGGTATCTTCATACCTTATTCAATCTCGTTACCTACAAGTACTATTTACTTGTTATCGTGATATTACATCCCCGTGACCTAGTCGCACGTTGCAACATTATGGATGTAATCTCACCAAGTCAGCCTAACTATATCTTACCCATCACTGGGTGAACAAATCCTGGTCTTGATGCATAGGCCTCAACCTATTCCTCCGGATACACAACATACACCTTTATAATCACCATTTCACTGAGTGACGTTTGATACAGTCAAAAGCTGCCTCGGGAGACAGTGATTAATATGATATCACGGTCTAAGGAGAAGGAGACTACATTTCTATCTAATGGCAATGATGAACTTTGTGACTTGATCGTGTCGCAATCTTTAAGGAATGTCCATCACATCATTCACCAATGATATGATCTCGTTGTCAACCATCTCTATCACTCATGATCGGGAAAACTTGATCATTTGTAGCCCAATGAACTAGTATCAATAGAGGCTACTAGGGACTTATGTTTCATATCACACCTATATCAATGTTTCCACTTGATACAGTTATAGCACAATATGAAACTATTACGAACTTATTAGGATATGACAATAATAAACCTTTTATTATTTTCCTCTAGGGCATATTCTCTTTAGTCTCCCACTTGCACTAGAGTACAAATAATATAGCTTACATTTACTAATAATAAACCATATCCCATATGTGTTTATTGATCTCCCTGTTCTGTTTTACCAGATCAGTATGTCTTTTGCAAATCGCTAATGTTCTCCTAATTTTGAAATTCCCTCCATTATCTCATAATGGGTTGAAGTATTTGTTTTGGAGAGTGAGACTTTGTTTATATTGTTTACAATGACGGTCGTTGAGTCAATTTAACCTTCACAGTTATCATGTAAACTCTGGAAAACACACTTAGAGAAGTCGAACTTTTATCTTTATGTAGATCCTAGTGCATAACATGCAACTATGTGCCTAACTTCGCTTCTTGCCATTTAAGAACAAACTCAGCTCTGGTTAAGTGATTAACTTAGGAATCACCTCAAGACATTTTCTTCCAACTAGATCCTTGGGTCAAATTACATCGAATATACAATATAGTTCCATGGAAGAACCTATGAATGAGGCATAGGAGATGCAACACATCTCTTTCTTTCTTTTAACCATATTTTTAATACTAAGACTAACTCAATGCTACATACAAGCAAGAACCTCTTTATTATCTCGTTCCATTCTAAACTCCTTCGGAATCTTACCTAGGACACTCTGAACACCTTCAGAATCAAGTCCAGAAAGCATTCGACAATATTTTTTATTAAACTTGCCAATCTATCTCGATAGATTCTGCTGTTTAATAACTTCTTCAACTTCATCCATATTTACTAGCTTACTTATTATTAATACCAATCACATCATTCATATATGTCATTCACATATTTCAGAATGATGACACGCTCCCACTCAAATATGGCATCCATATATGAGATCCAGGGATTTCACTTATCTCCCACTCAAAAATATGTCTCCTACATATACAGTCTTAGCCAAGCCATTAAACTCCCACTCAAATGAAAGTCCTCTCAACAATCTTGGACATTCCAAAATTCTTTGATCATCATCAGATTGAGAATTCCATATGCGAGTTCCCAATATCCATATATTGCTAATGTAAATCCAATAGACTCAAGCATCGCTACATCTGTAGTCAACTTCTTAAATTTTTCCAAACACACTTTGCGACAAATCGAGCTTTATGTATTTTCATTAAGTCTCATTTCCTTCTCATGACTTTGCAGTCATTTAGAAATATTAAGTAAACATCTTTACTTAATAATATCAAGTAACATATTACTTTTCAAACTTAAATATAACTTAATATAGGATTTTATGACTCCTAGTTATTTCTCGCACTTAGGTCCATCACGCTTCTTTGTAATTCGTAGGTATGTCTTGTTCAAAAACATGACAAGTGAATCAAAATATAATTCTGTTGACTTGCAGAATATATATACTTGAATCCTACTTTATTTTGTAAAAGTATTTTTTGAAACGTTATGATCATTATCATTAGTTTCTCCTCTATTTGTAGAGTTTGGTTTTACGAAACAAATTTTGTTGCGCCACTCAATAATCAGGAGGTAAGGTCAAATACTTTGTTTTGAACTTTTACTTTCTTCCACTTGTATCTTCATCAAGACACATAAACTTAGGACAACAACAGGTTTTCCCTCGATGGAACATGTATTCATAGTTTCCTAGGAATATGCTACAAGACTTGTTTATTCGCTACAATTTCGAATCATCGAAATCTTTAGAAACTCGAACATGCCATAACTCTTATGGTGTTGTTTCCATGAATCTTTAGATGTTCCTTTGTATTTCAAATGAGTGTTTTCTTATTTTGATCTTTAAATCTAAACGATAACTGTAACGCTGATAAGAGATAATATTAGACCATATGTATCTAATGCAAAATGATTATGATATCTAGACATATCAACGCCTTGAATTTGACAATTATCATATTTGTGAAACATCTTTCACAAGTCCTTTTATGCCAATATTTAACTTAAATACTTTAGTCATATCAATCAAATCAAACAGACTTTGTATTCATGTTAATTCCATATCCCACTTTGTTTTGAACTCATTTGAACAATTCAAATCATTTCAAAACTTCTGTTTCATTAAGTAAATACACCTATTCACTTAAATCCACTATGAAATAATGATTTCCACTATTTTTTGAAAATATGATACATCACTATGTATAAAATTTAACAATTCTTTGCATATTAGCATTTTACCAGAATGCAGAGTTTTATTCATTTCGTCAAATGAGGCATGGTTTTGCAAAGTCTTTAGATCACATATCCAAGACCCCGATTTTCATCTAAGTGAAAAACATGCAATAAACATCATGACTTAGACAATAGTGTCACGTCATTATTAAACTTTGGATATCTTTTAGCATTCTAATCCTTTATAAATGCTTAACCTATTATCATTAGCATAGTGATGAGAATAACTCATTTATAATCATAATGTGACCATAAAGGTATTACTCATAAGAATAGTACAACTGCTTTGTAACTTATTCATATGAATAATCGTCTTGCCAAAAGCAAGACACACCAACAAGAATTATAAAATGTAGGGTTCGCAGCATAGAAAACAACAAAATTCCTACGATGGGAACAACTATGTACCAAGATCTATCTACTAGATACAAACAACGGGCGGATGTATATCCGTAGAGAACATACCCTTGAAAACCGACAAAGCTTAACGAGTCCAAACTCGTGGTTGATGTAGACGATCTCTTGCCGATGTCAAGATCGAGAGGAAGTCCTAGCACCGCAAAACAGCAGCGCATCCATGCTCGCACACACGTTCGAGGCACCGAGCAACCTCCGCCTCCTTGCTCCAGCGATGCAGCGAAAGCACAACTCTTTCTTGCCGAAGAGCCACCGGGAACATGTATCTCGCTAGTCCGAGACCATGGGGAATAAATTCTAGAGGGGGAGAGAGATCCTTCACGAGGAGGTGTGAGTGAGAGAGAGGGAGGGGGGCTCCTTTTATAGGGAGAGGGGGGCACCCAAGGGGCCATGCGCCCAGCCATGGGGCTGCCCCCACATCTTCCACATTCATGTGGGTGGACACTCCACTCACTCAAATGCCTTTCAATTCCCTCCACTCAAAAACCGACTCAAATTCCCATTAAATGTCCACCAAATTTAATGCAAACTCTCATTAAATAAAAATCTTTTATTTTATTCAGAATTTTGTCAATTACTTTAATGACAAACATTCACAAATAACCCCTTGCTAGAATTCTATTTCACATGCATAACCACTTTATGCAATTTCACCCGAAAACCTGTTTCGGTATCTAGTGAAATAAATTCCTGCGCTTGTTATTCTTTTCGGCATGAAACTTTTGCTCCAAATGGATGTCGGTGTCTCTTAAGTGTGTCACCCTATGGTTCGCGAATAATGCGGACATGATCGAGACCCCTCTCGGATCAATAATCAGAAGCGGGATCTGGAGACCCATACTGACTCCCGCACATTCAACGATGACTTTCTTGTGATCATCGGAACCTTTTACGCTAGTATCTTAATCCTTTTGTTTCGCGATATATTACATGTCCGAGATTCGATCATCGGTATCTCCATACCTAGTTTGATCTCGTTACTGACATGAACTCTTTTCTCGTTCCCGTGATATAACATTCTAGTGATCAAATCACTTGCTTGCAAGCTAACCAATGTGATATCACCGAGAGGGCCTAGAGTATATCTATCCGTCATCAGGATGAACAAATTCCACTCTCGATCCATGGGCCTCAACATAACACTTTATTAGTTCTGAATCCATCTTTATAATCACCCTGTTATGGTGTGACGTTTGATGTTATCAAGAAACTCTTCCGGTGTTAGTGATTGACATGATCTCATGGTCTAAGGATTAGGATCACTTCGTAAGTTGTTATAGCAATATAAACTCAATGACTTTGATCGTAATTTTATACTTCGGATGAATGTTCATCATACCATTACACTAATGTTGTGACCCCGTTATTAACAACATCCAATGTCCATGATCAGGAAACCTTGATCATCTTGTTAATTAACGAGCTAGTTTATGAGAGAGGCATAACTAGGAACTTTCTGTTTGTTTATTAAACACACATGTATTAACATTTCCGTATTAATACAATTATAGCATGCAAAATAAACATTTATCATAAACAAGGAATACGATAATAACCACTTTATTATTGCCTCTCGGGCATATTCCCTTCGGTCTCCCACTTGCACTAGAGACAATAATCTAGTTTGAGAACTTTGCGTATTGAACACTTATGGCTTTCCGGTGTTCCATATACGCAATTGCAAGTGGTTAACATAATCTACGGATCTGACGCTTCAGGTCCGTGTGTATTTGCATGTCTTTGCGTCTTCACGCATCACTCATTCTCCAATGAGATGGCATTGTATAAATTTGGTCTTTCGGTGAGACCTTTAGTTCCTTGGGGTTAAATCATGTCGATACTATTGTCATGCAATATATCTTTAGTGTTAGCCCGTTGAGAACCACACCTTAGTTTGATAACAAACTACTTGACACAAATTCCCTCCTTTGCTGCTACTATAGCAGTCATATACTTAGCCTTTTATTGTAGTATCCGTCACAATGTCTTAACTTTGGAATTCATCCAAATCCATCATGGAATCTCCTTTCCATTACATTGTGCCACCCATAGTTTAAATTGAGATAAACTTAATTTGTATCTTGTGACAAAACTAGTATCAATGTAACGCTTTACAATGAACTATTTGTAATTGTTTGTCACCTCTACACAAATATATTCTTAGTTCTTCCAAAAGATCATAAGAATATTCTCACTATCGTCCAATGATCATTTTATGATTCATTCTGGTATATGCTCATAACACTTAGAGCATAGGACATATCTGGATGTGTACATATCATGGTATGATTGATGAAAAACATCCTTGTGATTTCACTCATCAAGTGTCAAAGCACTTGAATCTTGTTTCACTTATCAAGTGTCAATACACTTGAATCTTGATTCAATTCCTTTCCATGCGACAAGAACCGTTTCTTGTCGTTTCTATATTGAACTCCTTCAATATCTCATATATGTACGTTTGGCACAACCATATTAGCATCACAGTCTATCCACTATAGACATTCATGCTAAATATTCGGGTTTTGCCTAAGTCTTTCATCAAAATGAAATTCTTAACCTTTGTCAATAAAAGATACATCATTTATAATCAACAAGATGTCTTACACATAATGTATTAGAAATATGTCTTAGCGCTCCCACTTAATTTCTTGCAAATGCAAGCATCTTCATCGTCTCCTGATGAAAAACTCATTTTTCATCATGGTGAAGATTCCAACTCCGCGATGCTTACTTCAACAATTGAAGTTTGCATGTCCCTTTTAGCATCCTTTGAATTAACAAAACCCTTTGGATCGTGTCATGTACACGTCCTAGGTAACCATTCTATTAAAAGAACTTTGTTTTGTTTACTCATCTACCATATAACAAATTATATGTAGTGGTTGCTATTTTAATCCGTCCAGACTAAATATCGCTATGAAAGATCAAATCTTGTCATAGTCAACTCCTTGAACATTGTCGTAAAATATTTTAACGACATGTCGACTATTTCATAGATGTGAAACATCCATGTCTGTTTCTTTATAGATCCAAATACGACCGATAGGTTTTTACACCTTTCCGGAGGGTCTTCCAAGTTCAAAACTTGATTTCTCGTGTATGGAACTATCACGGATTTTATGGCTTCAAGCCATTTGACGGAGTCAGGGCCCATCATCGCTTCTTTGCATATAGTCGGTTCATCATTGTCAAACAATAATGATTTACTCTCAAATCTTAATCATTTGATTGTTTATCCGACCTTCTTGGTTCAATAGGAACTTTAGACCTCCGTGACCGCAACCTTTGAAGCACGTAATCCGTGAGCATTCTGGCTGCCTCCGGAACATTTTCCGGCGCTGTGCAACTCAGCACATATAGCTAAGGTTCGTTAACCTTATCAAAGTTCTATTGTCCTCCCACTTAACATTTATGAAGAATTCCTTCTTCAAGAAACTTCATATTTCAAGCGACAAACCCCTTTGTCCTTGGTGTTATGGAGGAATAACCAATTGTTATTCGAAATAACCTACAAAGACATGCTTCATCCGACTTTGGTTGTAAACATCTTACTTATGTTTAGCATACCAAAATTTAAGAAATGACAACTTGGGTTTTACCCCAAACCATAACTTCCATGGTGTCATTTCAACGGATCAATATGGAACTCTTTTCAGTGTAAAAGCGGTAGTCTCTAAAGCTTTAATCTTTTAAAACATAATGGCAGTTTTATGAATAACACCTTTGATCCAACCATGTCAAACAAGGTTTCATTACAAATCTCAAACACTCCATACTCCTATGGTGTTTCGGGAGATGTAAATCTAGGTGTTTTGCTAAACTTGTAACTCAAATAAATCCCTTTATGATAAAATCATAATTCATTTATTTTTCTTGTTACACTTGTAACTCAAATAAATCCCTTATGATAAAATCATAAACCATTTATTTTCTTGTCACAATGATTTTCACTTCATCTTGAAAGTCTTTGAACATTTTCAAATATTTCACACTTCTTTCTCATTAAGTGAATATTCACTCAAATTTCCAGAGAAAGTATATGAAGTTGAAACCCATCGCTTACGACTACACATAATGGAATACATACATCAATATGTATAAATTCCAATAATTTAGTCGTTCGTTCTTCTTTGGCCTTTGAACGAAGTTTTAATTATCACGTGGAAAGTCTCACAAGCGTCACTTGATCAAATCAAAGACTCCAAAAATCCATGAATATGGAGATTCTTCATGTTTTCTTTCCGATATAATTTAAACAGCGATGTCACTTCGTAAGTGATCTTTCAATCATTTGTCTTGCAACATTTTAGCATTAGGTTTTATGGATGTGATTTCTCCAACTAGATTTGTAAATCATCCATCTTATATGGAATACGGTAATTATTTGAACAACCTTTGTTTTCATAATACCTGATTCAAATAACAATTATTAAAACAAATCTTGAAGTCAAGCTTTGATGTCAATAAGAAATACAAACAACGGTTTGTTTGTTTTCGATGAACATCATCACATATTCTCTTGCTAGTTACTTAGGCCATTGTGGTTCATGAATTGCGTTGTTCCGTATGAAATTTCATACCAACCAATTCGGTATCCAATACCCAAGAACCACATTGTTTAACAAGCAAAGAATACAACCATAACATGTATATCATATATATACTTAAATTGGATATTTCCAATCTTTTCTTTTCTGCCAAATATATTTTATAGATTCTCTTTCAGCATTTCCTTTTCCTTTTTAAAAGAATCTATCAACATCAAAAGTGGCGCCATATACATGACACATAGTCCAAAGCATGTATATTCAAATAATAATACCTTTGGATTTGCACTTTGAAGTAGATCACCATCATCAAAATGATCGGTATTCTTTCAAAATCCATTCTTTAGTAATCTTTTAGTGTAGTAAACACTTTACATACATCTTCCATTTATCCTTATCATGACGAATTTCATGATCAAGCTATTGTAGCTTATAAAGGCGAATCGTGAGTATAACATTACTTTCCAAAACACTTTTGGATGATTAGGATGTCTAGCATCTCCAACCTTCGTAAATTCTCATCCAATATGAGAACATATATTATACTCTATCATATTGCAACCAAAACATTGTTTCAGATATCGTTATATCTATCACACATGATGGTTTCTGAAACAATTCTTTCAGCTCCTAGATAAACTTGATACTAAAACAATCAAGAATTGTGGAGGCAAACATGATACTTAAGATACTAACACTGGAATTGTTACTCTCGATTTAATACCAACTATTAAATTTCACGGAGTAAATAGAGTTTGCTAAAAGTTTGCAATAGGACTTTAAACTTTTATTGACACTCAACACAATACGATACCAGTTCGTAAAGTATATATCCAGGATTCTATAGTTCTATTATCTCAATTACGACTATGTATAAGGTGGTGAACGAATGCCAATGACTACAACAAATTATGCAAATTCACTTTTATTTAATTTATGATAAATTGAGTTCTACTAATCCAAATTAGAAATAAACTCCCACTCAAAAACGACATCCCTCGTGTCTTTTTGGTGATTACATGAACCAAATCCACTACACCAAGTCCGATCATCACGTGAGTCGGTATAGCTTCAAAGGCGAGCATCCTTATGGTCATCATATCAAAACATATGACTCATGCTTAACCTTTCGGTCCGTGTTCCGAGGCCATGTCTGTACATGCTAGGCTCGTCAAGTAAGAACCTTAGTATTCGCGTGTGTAACTGTCTTACACCCGAGATATGCTCGTGGATTCAAGTACACCCGATCATCACGTGATGTCTTGAAGCGACGAAACATTGTCGGTGCTACTTAAGGAAGAACACATTCTTATCTTGATATCTAAATGAGGGATCATCTTATTATGCTAATAAAACGCCAAACAAGCAATATAAGATGCAATCAAAACATCACATGTTTATTAGTGAAATGATATGGTTCCCGCATATGATCTCCATCATGTGCATCGTGGTATGATCACTATCATACCTATATGTGTAAGTCCAAGGTCTATGGATATTACACGTTATGTGTGTTGTAAGAGTATCATCTCATACTTCTACTTACAACATCACCATATCATAACACTAGCCCAACAACAATCTAAACTAGACGCCTCTAATTTATCCATTGCAAATTTTACGTGGCTTAGGGCTTTCGTAGATAGAACCGTTCTTACCTACGAACATGAACCACAACGAGGATAACCAAATTGTTGACAACTCGTTGTAAATTAGATATTGACTATAGTAGGAGAGACAGACACCCGCTAGCCACTTATGCAAAACTAGTTGCATGTCAAGCGTGGAACAGGTCTCATGTGCGAGGACATGTAAAGTTTGTCCGGACCGCTTCATCCCACTATGCCACCAATATCCAAAGTACAACTAAGAAGCAATAAAATGATCATCATCGTCCACATACTCATATGTGTACTACCCGTGCAAAGCATCTACGCATAGATCTGGCTCTGATACCACTGTAGGGTTCGCAGCATAGAAAACAAAAAATTTCCTACGATGGGAACAACTATGTACCAAGATCTATCTACTAGATACAAACAACGGGCGGATGTATATCCGTATAGAACATACCCTTGAAGACCGACAAAGCTTAACGAGTCCAAACTCGTGGTTGATGTAGACGATCTCTTGCCGATCTCAAGATCGAGAGGAAGTCCTAGCGCCGCAAAACAGCAGCGCATCCGTGCTCGCACACACGTTCGAGGCACCGAGCAACCTCCGCCTCCTCGCTCCAGCGATGCAGCGGAAGCACAACTCTTTCTTGCCGAATAGCCACCGGGAACATGTATCTCGCTAGTCCGAGACCATGGGGAATAAATTCTAGAGGGGGAGAGAGATCCTTCACGAGGAGGTGTGAGTGAGAGAGAGGGAGGGGGCTCCTTTTATAGGGAGAGGGGGGCACCCAGGGGCCATGCGCCCAGCCATGGGGATGCCCCCACCTCTTCCACATTCATGTGGGTGCACACTCCACTCACTCAAATGCCTTTCAATTCCCTCCACTCAAAAACCCACTCAAATTCCCATTAAATTTCCACCAAATTTAATGCAAACTCTCATTAAATAAAACTCTTTTATTTTATTCAGAATTTTGTCAATTACTTTAATGTCAAACATTCACAAATAACCCCTTGCTAGAATTCTATTTCACATGCATAACCACTTTATGCAATTTCACCCAAAAACCTGTTTCGGTATCTAGTGAAATAAATTCCTGCGCTTGTTATTCTTTTCGGCATGAAACTTTTGCTCCAAATGGATGTCCGTGTCTCTTAAGTGTGTCACCCTACGGTTCGCGAATAATGCGGACATGATCGAGACCCCTCTCGGATCAATAATCAGAAGCGGGATCTGGAGACCCATACTGACTCCCACACATTCAACGATGACTTTCTTGTGATCGTTAGAACCTTTTACGCTAGTATCTTAATCCTTTTGTTTCGTGATATATTACATGTCCGAGATTCGATCATCGGTATCTCCATACCTAGTTTGATCTCGTTACTGACATGCACTCTTTTCTTGTTTCCGTGATATAACATTCTAGTGATCAAATCACTTGCTTGCAAGCTAACCAATGTGATATCACCGAGAGGGCCCAGAGTATATCTATCCGTCATCGGGATGAACAAATTCCACTCTCGATCCATGGGCCTCAACATAACACTTTATTAGTTCTGAATCCATCTTTATAATCATCCTATTACGGTGTGACGTTTGATGTTATCAAGAAACTCTTCCGGTGTTAGTGATTGACATGATCTCATGGTCTAAGGATTAGGATCACTTCGTAAGTTGTTATAGCAATATAAACTCAATGACTTTGATCGTAATGCTATACTTCGGATGAATGTTCATCACACCATTACACTAATGTTGTGACCCCGTTATTAACAACATCCAATGTCCATGATCAGAAAACCTTGATCATCTTGTTAATCAACGAGCTAGTTTATGAGAGAGGCATAACTAGGAACTTTCTGTTTGTTTATTAAACACACAGGTATTAACGTTTCCGTATTAATACAATTATAGCATGCAAAATAAACATTTATCATAAACAAGGAATACGATAATAACCACTTTATTATTGCCTCTCGGGCATATTCCCTTCATAAAATTATATTCAAGTCCACTAATCTAAATGATAATCTTTGGGGGAAGGAGTGATATCGGCCATTAACTAGTTTGCTTGCCGTCATCAAGCCATATTGCCTCAATTCTAGCAATTCTTAAACAGACCATCTGTTTTCACAAAATGGGACAAGTATCCTATACTTTGTAAACTGGAACGAGTTTTGCATGAATTACATTTATAACTTTATATATCTGACATATACCGTTTTCATCCATGACCTCCATTACAATCAAGCCCTTCTGAGAATTCTCAACTCTAATGCAAGATTGCTGAGTGATTCTCTAAATATTCCGTTTTCATCCATCATGGAGGAAAACTCATCCAACGGCTCATAGTTTATGTGCCTGATCTTTCAGAATGAAAAATTGTAGTCCAACTCTCCATCAAATGGATAATGGCCCCTTTTGGATGATTTGTGGAGAAAACACAAATTTTGTAGAGTCATCGGATTATCTCCTAATGGTTATTGTATCAAGAAGAGAAGATCAACTTATTACGAGGATATCCCTCGGGAGTTGGTATTAATCTATGAAGTTGGACCCTTCTGCTAAGTTCCAAATCAAGCAGGAAATTTCTCATGGTCGCAAAGGATCTCAATGAGATAGGCCATGATCTACTAAGATATTTGCAAACAGACATCTAGACTTAGTTCATAATATGAGTTCAATTCATAATTGAGCTCCCACTGAAATCGACATCCCCTGGACAACTTCAGTGATCACACGATCCCAATTCACTATGAAACCCCCGATCGTCACGGCCAGTAACATAGCTTCGATGGTAGACATTCTCCAATGTCAATCACATCATCCATGTGACTCTGCTCGATCTTTCGATCTCTTTTGTTCCGAGGCCATGTTTATACATGCTAGGCTTGCCAATTCTAACTTGTGTGGATTTTAGTGTAACCTTTCTTACACCCACTATATGCGAACATAGATATGTCTAGCCCCCCATCATCACGGTCGGCTTCATAATGAAGAACTTTCTTGGTGGTGCACACACAAGGGGAACACTATTATTGGAATTAATTTAGGAATCATCTTATCTAATATGATATCGTTGAATATCTAATACTAGCACCCAATAAGATGTAAAACAAGTATCACAATCACATGTATATTTGTGATATGATATGGTCCTTCTTGTGCCTTGATCTCCATCGAGCGCTCCGGCATGATCTCCATCGTTCCACGTCCATGATATTCATCGTCTCACCGATTTTGATGCCAAGTCCACAACGCCACTAGTAGGTCGTCCATCATAATGATGACATATTACTACACAACTTAGTAATATAAAAGTAACCTACTTTACCTTCGTAATGACTATGACCATATCAAATCACATGCCCCTCTTGCAAAATAAAGTTAGACGCCTCAATTTATCTATTGCAAGTTTTACGCGGTTGTTAGGGATTTCGTAATAGAATCATTTCTAATCTACAAACTTTCCAACCACAACATGGATCCATATAGTTGGCTCTACTACACCCCTTTCGAGGCCCTCCGTTGTAAATGCTATATCAACTATTGTAAGAGAGACATACACCCGCTAGCCACTTATATGGAATAAGACGTATGTTGAGCGTGAAACCAGTCTCGTCTAAGATTACACGTAAGGTCAGTCCAGGATGCTTCATCAAACAATCCCGTGATATAAACAAGTACATATGGGAGGGTGACAACTGTAGCATCAATGCCCGCACAACACATGTGCTACTGGTTGTACAACACTACTATGCATAATTCGGCTCTTATACCACTGTTCGGTTTCCGGTGCAGAAAATAAATTTTTTACTATGATGAATCGACCCGATGCCCAAGATATATCTACTAGTAATATAGTAATGGCCGAGAGGGTTTTGGATACATACCCTTGTAGTCCGAAAGCGGTTAACCTTCCGAGGGTAACATGGTTAAGGTAGTCGTGCTCGTAGCCGACCTCAAGGTCACGAAGCTCCTCGCAGTTCACCCCTTGCTCCATCACCGTGCAGCAGTCTGGCTCACAACATCCAAAGTGGCCCAAGTGTTGCACCTTATGGCTTCATACACATACAGTGTATGACGACCTCCGTCTCCCCGATCCCGCCAGGAGTGCGGAAGTAGATCTCTGGCTCATGGAATCCCCGCAATGCAACATCGTGCTGCAGGTGCGTCGTCTCTTATGCGAAAGTCCATGGGCCGTGCCAACGAGTGGAGACAACTAGAGAGAGAGAGAGATTGGGAAGGAGGAGAGATCCCAACTCATGGGATCCAATTGTATTGGTGTGTTCCTCCAAGGGGAGAGGGGGCCTCTTTATATAGGGGAGGAGGGGACAGGCTTGCCCCTCCCCGAAGCCAACCAGGCGGCGGCCAAGGAGGGGAGAGGCGGCCAAGGGTGGGAGGCATCCCTAGGGCGCCCCAAACCCTAAACCTAGCCGCCGGCCAGGGGGCATCCCTAGGCGCCTTAAACCTAGCCGCCAAGGCCCTTCTCCCTTTCGGTTTCCCTCATGGGCCCTTTTTCCCTAGGAAACTTGGCCCATTAGTGGAATAACCTTTCAAATTAGATTTAATATTAATTACATTAATTAATATGTAAATACATATTACAAAATCTGATTCGACCCAAAACAACTTTTGGTTCCCCTTCTATATCCTCCGAACAACTTCGAAACTTCCCAGAACAATTCAGTTCTCTCACCAAAACATTTTCGGTTTCCTTTCTTTCTCCGAACAACTTCGGATCTCTCTCCATAGAACAATTCCGTCTTTATATTTCTCTAATATGATTCTAACTGACGAAAGATCTCTAGCTCATTGTACCCTTAAGTGGATCCCCTCACAGCTCGGGAATGGTATCGACATGATCTCCATAAATGATCAATAGCAGGACCAGGATGCCCATGATGATCCCTATGCATTCCAGATGATGATGTTGTTTGAACCGTAAATGTTGAGTCCAATTCCCTCTGTTTCTTTGATACTACTTGTCCAAGATCCGATCATAAGGTATCTCCATACCTTGTTCAATCTCGTTACCGACAAGTACTATTTACTTGTTACCGCGATATTACATCCCCGTGACCAAGTCACATGTTGCAACATTATGGATGTAATCTCACCAAGTCGGCCTAACTGTATCTTCCCCGTCACTGGGTACCCAACATATTCCTCTGGATACCCAACATACACCTTTATGATCACCATTTCACTGAGTGACGTTTGATGCAGTCAAAGCAGCCTCGGGAGACAGTGATTAATATGATCTCACGGTCTAAGGAGAAGGAGACTATGTTTCTAACTATTGCAACAATGAACTTTGTGACTTGATCATGTCGCAATCTTTGAGGAATGTCCATCACATCATTCACCAATGATATGATCTTGTTGTCAACCAGCTCTATCACTCATGATCAAGAAACCTTGAGCATCTGTTGCGCAACGAACTAGTATCAATAGAGGCTACTAGGGACTTATGTTTCATATCACACATATATCAATGTTTCCACTTGATATAGTTATAGCACAATATGAAACTATTACGAACTTATTGGGATATGACAATAAGAAACCTTTTATTATTTTCCTCTAGGGCATATTCCCTTCAATATGCGGGCCCCCTTGTCTGCCGGGAGCCATCAAGATCGAGCTGACAGAAGTATTAGTGCTAATGGTGGCTGACGATTGTCCCGCCAGAACTCTAGTTCCTGCCCGCTTGCCCCCGCTATTTCCCGCCTAGGCCGCGCCATTTCCCGCCTTCCCGCTCGTTGTTCCCGCCGAGCTCTATGAATATAAATAGGGGCCGGCCGCTGGGACGGAGCACCAGCACCAACCTCTCCCTCGCCGTTCTACCCCTCATTGTTCCCTTCCTCTCTCGCCATGGACAGCCTCATGTGACCTAGGCCGAGCTTAGCAAGTTTGCCCTTGCTGCGTACCCCCTTCTCCCCCTTCCCCTTCCCCTCCAGAGGGCAACAAGGACATGGGAGAGTTGGTGATGAGCGAGACGGAGTTGGTGGCACAGGCCGATGCGGATGCGAAAGGAGGCGCAGGCGGAGGCTGCGGAGGGCAAAGTTGATAGCAACGACGTCGCGCACTACCTTCTAGAGAAGTACGTCTGTGAGTTGTACACGGCCTTCAAGGCAAGGTAGGCTGACGGTCGGCAACCCGCCGAGTGGCTTCGGCTGGAGGCTGAGGAGGTGGTAGCGGCCATCGAGGACCGTGACAAGCGAGAAGCGTAGCAATCGCTGGTGGCCAGAAGACCGCATGGCTCGCCATTGAAGCCATGATGGAGGAGGCGCGGTAGCGGCATGACGCGCAGGAGATGGCGGATGCCGCGGCCTTGGACAACGTCTTGTCTAAGACCGTCGCCAAACGGGACGAGTTGGCGGATGCGGTCAAATGGGAGGTACTGGCGGAGGCCGCGACCTTATCCAAGAACGCCGCCGCCCAACAGAAGGACATGGCGGAGGTGCGTGGGGCAGTTCAACGGGAGGTGCTGGTGGAGGTGGTGGAGGATGCGGCCACCTTGCGTGCTACGGTGGTGGCGGCCCAACGGGAGGTGCTCCTGGCTGCCGCCAATCGGGAGGCGAGAGCGGTGCACAACCGCGCATGCGCAACGACGGCCATGCTGAGGGAGGTGGAGACCCTGGCGCTCCACCGCCGTAGGCAGGCAACAAAGGCCAAGACCATAGCTTGGCGGCCCAGCAAGCGCAGGCGTCCAAGCATGCAACCTCCATTCATGACGAGGTCGATGCTTAGTTTGTTTAATTAATGCTATTAGTAATTTTGTATGTATGACGTGCATGCCCAGAAGTTTATGCAATGACAATTAGTTATTTAGCGATTTTGTGTGTATGACGCGCGGGCCTAGCTGGGGACTGTCCGAACGAGGCCGGCGTCCGAGCCCCGCAAAACAGTCCCAGGTTTCGGCCTGGTTTGCGCCTAATCGGATCGCATTGCGATGTCCAATCCGTTTGTGGGTACGTGTTGGAACTTGGCCTCGATCCGGAAAGACGCGATCGGATGCTCGAAGTCCTTTTGCACGGGGCGTTGGAGTTGGCCTTAGAGTCAGTGGCGGATGCAGGAATAAATTGAAGGGTGAGTAGACTCCAACTTTTTTCTGCGCTGACCCTGAAAAGTAATGTAAACTTTTGCGCTGACCCATGTGGAATAGTTCTTTACTATGTTGCATTTTCAGGTCAATAATACATTTTAATTATGCTTTTTAGCTACTAGATCAGTAGAGTTTATCCCTTGCTAGAGATTTTTTTTGTAATAACCTATCTAGGACACGAAATCTGTCTAAAAATGATAATTGAAAGAATAAAACTTGTACTGATTGATAAGGGACTACAAAGTTTATATACTCCCTTCGATCCAAATTAATGTACTTAGATTCATTTAGATATGGATGGACCTAGAACTAAAATATGTGTTTCGATCGCTGCTCTTGCTTCAGTGTCCCCCCTTCTCTTCAAACTTTGACAAACAAAAACTCGATACTGATTCATTTCGAAGACCGCACGAACCCACCCGAAACTTGTATGGTTTTATTAGATGTATGCTCACTCTACATGTATACTCATGTGTTCGCGGGAGACGAAAATCAAAAGGTATATAGCAGTAGCAAGACAAATTCAAAACATAACATGCAAAGACGTAGATCAGATGATGGGAGGTGAGATCAGCCGGTGAGAACATGGAGTATGCCCATCTCGACCGAGTACACCTATATGGAGTTATAGATGACATGCATATGAGTTTCAACGGGTCAAAACAAAACTAGCCCATACAAACTTAAGTTTGAGGGGGGGCGGGGGGCACCGAAGCACACATTTTCGATCGGAGGGAGTAGTATATGCCGACCGTCTAAAAAGTGATATTTGCTACAATACTCCGGATATATAGGATGTATGGTTTGTACGTTTACTAAAAGCTACTGGCCCTGACTTTTATCCTTCTTACCCCACGTATTATTTATAGGAAAATGATCCTAATCCTCAGGGATCCCGTGACTTCTATCATCCGGGTCCCTCGCGCGAGTGGACATTTTCATCCGTATTGGCCTCCTGGAACCTCATCTCCTCCACGACTCATTCCCAATAACCTCTACCACTGTCTGGTTGCACGCCTCGGCCATCGGCAGTGCATCGCTGCCCTAGCCGCCATGCCTCCTAGTCGCGCTTCGTCGCCGCCCTACAGTGGAGCTTGAGGCATGCCGGGGACGTGTCCATTGATGAGGTTGGAGCTCGTGGGTTGGAGCTTTTTTCTAGTGTAGCTAATTTTTTTCTACGAGTTCTACTGTGAGGTTTCTTCGGCGAAATTCTCTGGCGAGTCTCCAACAAAACCGGGTTCGCTACAATTGTCCGATTTTTTGGTTACAAAGACTCCGACGAGGTAGCCGGCGAGATCTATCTTTTAATTTTTTCCGATGGGCGAACCGTGTTTTGCTATGTAACAAAAACCAAAATTTTATAGCAAAAATGAGACATTTTATAACGAAAACGAATTTAATAAAAAGTATAGGACACGTGTCAGCAAGAGCAGGGAACATGCCATCGTTTAGAGACGCTTAGTATTGTTCCTATTTTTTGCAATCAACTACTCCTACGACAGGAAAATGAGTACTCCAACGACTGGAGAAATATCAAAATGTCTGTGACCTGACATCAGATTAGTTGTTTTAGATAATAAACATTAGATTAATGGTAGTCCATTTTTTCTCTAAAATTCTGGGTGGGCCGCGGCCCACCCGGCCCAACCCCTGCGTACGCCTATGCTTAGAGTTGGCGTGAGCCCGCAAAGACTCGCCGAAACCGTGAGGCCAGAACGGGGAAGAAAACCGCAATAAATCGCAAGCCCTCGCCTCGCCAACGTTCGTCTCCTCAGCAAGCCAAAAGCCCCCGACTGGTTTGAAAATCGAATCCGCTCCTCACATCACATCTAACATTTCTCTTCCTCCCACTATTCCCCATCTCGTCTCCTCCTCGCTCCGGCCGCCGCTCCCGGAACCCTCAGTTCGCCGACTCGAAGCCTGCGCCATCTCCAACGCTCGCCGCTCTCCCGAAACCCCCAATTCCCGTCCCGGGACCACAGATCTCGGCGATGGGAGCGGATCCGGGCACCTCCTCCCCCTCGCCGCAGTCCCCGCCGACGGCCGCGTCTCCGCCACGGGAGCCGCTACGAGGTACGCAGCGCGCGGTTCTGGTGTTCCGTCGGAAGGGCCCAGGGTTTTCGATTTTCTCCTTCGTTGTCTCACGGCAATTTTTTCTTGGCAGGCGAGGAGGAGCGCGCCGCCGTGAAGCCCGCGGACCACCCGAGCCCGAGTCGCCACGCGTTGGCCGCCGATACGAGCCCTGCTCCGGCCCCGCCGTCGCCCGCGTCGCTGGCGCCGATGCCCCAGCATCCCAAAGGTACGGTTCTCGGCCATGTAACGACCAACTGAGCGGCGGTAGGGTTTTGTTGGCATCCGTTTCACGGTGAGGGATTTGTCCGCAGTGCCGGGCGAGGAAGCAGTGCTGACAAGCGAGGAGGTGGAAGAAGGACACGCGGCGGTTGAGGAGGAGGATGCGTCAGTTGCAGGAGAAGGCGAGGCTCTCCGCAGTTTCTTGGAGGTGGGGAGCTTTGGGCTCTTACGCTCAGATCTCATGAGTTTCATAGCTCATATTCATCTTTATTTATCTCCATACTCTGCTATTTGCTGATAGTGTCTAGATTTCATGTTCTTGCAGGAGTTTGGGGATCAAGCAGATGGTTGCCTTATCCCGTCGCCACGGCTGAAGGCCATCGCAACTCCTGACTGCCCTGCCGCCCTCCGGTTCCTAGGTACACACTGCACACACAAGCATGCCCATAAGGATGGGTGTAAAGCCTATTTGCTTCCTTGCTTGCAGAATTATTGATATTTGGTCTTGTTTGCTGTACTTGTAGGAGATAGGTATAACAAGCAGGTGGCTAAGTGTGCTGAAGAGTGCGCACCAAGGTTTGATGGCTTGAAGAAGAAGTACACGGCGGAGTGTGCAGAGCGGCGTCGTCTGTACAATGAGCTCATTGAGCTGAGGGGAAACATCAGGGTGTTCTGCCGCTGCCGGCCTCTAAGTGCCGATGAGATCTCCCGTGGGTGCTCATCAGTGGTTGAGGTTGATCCATCCCAGGAGACTGACCTTCAGTATGCTCCCACAGAGAAAGAGAGGAAGGGTTTTAAATTTGATCATGTTTTTGGACCGGCTGATGATCAAGGTATTTACTGTTCCTGCTCTGTTTGACATACCCTAACTTCTGTTTTAAATCCATGGTTTTGTGATGGAAATAGGGGCTAAATAGGGTGCCCGAGGCAATAATTTGCAGTAATAAACTAATAGTTCCATTGAACTAGTGGCATATGCATTCCTTTCCTGAATACATTTTAGCTATGATAATATTGTTGAAGGATATGGATTATAATGCGGTGTATTCTAATTATTTCCTTCAGAGGCTGTATTTGCTGAGAGCTTGCCAGTTGTGAGGTCCGTAATGGATGGTTTCAACGTGTGCATCTTTGCATATGGGCAAACCGGAACAGGGAAAACCTTCACTATGGAAGGTGTTCCAGAGAATAGGGGTGTTAATTACAGGGCTCTCGAAGAACTGTTCAGGATCTCCGAGGATAGAAGCTCATCTGTTGCTTACACATTCTGTGTGAGTATATTGGAAGTCTATAATGAAAAAATCAGGGACCTTCTTGATGACAACTCTGAACAAACATCAAAAAGGTATATCTCCTTTATTTCTTCTTTTAGATTCACGTTATTTCTTATTTATTCTGACATTATAGTAAAGAATGGGACATAATACCTTGTTGCATCTGAAGGTTGGACATAAAGCAAAGTGCTGATGGGGCACAAGAGGTGCCTGGTTTGGTTGAAGCTCCAATTTATACAATAGATGGTGTGTGGGAGAAACTGAAAGCTGGCGCTAGAAATAGATCGGTTGGATCAACTAGTGTGAATGAACTCAGCAGTCGCTCCCATAGGTAATTTTGGCACTTTTATCACACCTGTTTTGATGAATTCAGTCATATATTATCAGCTGCCAGATCTCGATATCCTTATTGACCATTAGCAACTAGAGTTACGTTAGTACACTTGACATACTAATGACATTATTTCAGCATTTGGATAATGATATCTGTTCTTCTGTTGTACTTGCAGCTTGGTTAGGGTCACTGTTACAAGTAAGCATTTGGTGACCGGGGAAAGGAGCAGAAGTCACATGTGGCTGGTTGACCTTGCTGGAAGTGAGCGGTTGGCTAGAACTGAAGTAGAAGGAGAGAGGCTGAAGGAGGCAAAGTTCATCAACAAATCACTCTCTGCACTTGGGGATGTTATAGCTGCCCTTGCCTCCAAAAATACCCACATCCCCTATAGGTCAGTTTTATTCAGTATTCACGTGCTTTCAACATCTACCTTGCTCAGCTACTTAAAGCAGCATAGCCTAATTCAAATTTTGTTTTTTCTGTCAAATATAGGAATTCCAAGCTAACTCATCTGCTCCAAAGCTCATTAGGTAAGTGACATTATAGAAGAGTTATGCAAGAAGGGCACTGTAGCTAAATGATTGATTATAAATTCTCAGCACTCGTATATTGAAACACTAAAATGAAGAGATTGGAGTACTTATGTTCACACCATGAATTAACTGTTACAGGTGGAGATTGCAAGACACTTATGTTTGTGCAGATAAGTCCAAGCTCTACAGACTCGGGAGAAACCCTCTGCTCGCTTAATTTTGCTAGTAGGGTTCGTGCTATCGAACATGGACCTGCTCGCAAACAAGTGGACCCAGCTGAAAATTTCAAGCTGAAGCAGATGGTAGCTCAATTTTTACCTTGCGTAATAATTATAACATGGTTTTGCCATTATGTTGACTGGTACTTTTATTCCAGACCGAAAAACTCTGTCATCAGGAAAAGGAAAATGCGAAGTTGAACGAAAGCTTGCAGCTGATGCAGCTCAAATATGCTTCTCGTGAAAATGTCTTCAGAACACTTCAGGATAAGGTATGTTGTGTCAACTACCATCTCTATCTGACAGGCTAAAAACCAGTTCACATGTGGAACTAATTTCTAACATAAGGTATGTTGTTGCAACAGATAAGGGAGACCGAGCAAGCGTGCAGAACTCATCAGCAGCGGGTAAATAAGAGATTCAGTTCTGTTTAATTCACCGAGGACTGAATCTTGTGTGTATTTTTCTATTCTATTGTGTTCAAGTCATTTCTTTTGTACAGGTTAGAGAGCTAGAGAATGAATTGGCTAATCAGAAGAAGGCTGCGAGGGATACAGGCAGATCCACGAAGCCATCACTTGCCGCTCCTGTGAGGCAGAGACCACCACTTGCTCCTATGAGGCAGCTGCAGCCGCTGCCAGGCCCTTCCAGAGTGAGGTTTGCCGGTAAGGGATCAGCTCAGGACAAAGAGAACAACATCCCTGTAGACAAGGCATGTGGCAAAGCAAGGCGTGTCTCTCTAGTTCCCATGGTGCGTCAGATCCCTCTCCAGCCTAAGAGGCGATCGTCCATTGCAATCCTACCAAGCGAGAGAGAACGGATCTCTGTATATCCAGAGAAAAGGCCAATGTCTCGACTGTCCCATATCCAGATGCCAACAAGAGCACAGGCTACGTATCAACAAGCAGCAGTCGATGCAACTCCTGATGTCAGAGGAAACTTCAAAAGACTCGAGTTCGGCAGCAGCAGCAGCAGTAAGTTCTCAAGCCCTCCAATGCGGAAGCCGACAGGTTCTGGAAATGCGAGCAAGCTATGCTTCAGCATCCAGAAAAGAGTAGCTGTTGGTTCACCTGCTCTGTCTGGTGCTGGCGGCATCTTTGATCCAGCTGTGCGCGACCAAATACTGGGTGGGAGACTATTGGCTGGGAGACTGGGGAATGCGCAGCGGGTTTTCAACCCCAAGAGGAGAATGTCTGTCCTCTAAGCACTTGTGGAACCGGGACGTTGCTTGGAGAAGGCCTGGGAGCTTGTGTTGACAAGAGAACTTGAGTTAGGTTCTTTTCGTGATGATATATGTTCTACTTTTAGGGTTGTGTATAATTATACCCTGATGGGGTGGTTGAACTAGATTTTGGCATCTGTCTGGATGCTTTCATTTCCTCCTAGAAGCTGCTTGCTTTGTGCTATTTTTATAAGAAAACTAGAGTAGCATGGCATCACTCAATTATTCTGACTTGAATCTACATCCGATTATTATTATTATGTTGCATGTTCTGTTTACATGCTTTGAGAATGTCTCAGTGTTCACTGAAGTAAGTTGCTTTTGTAAATTCTTTCGGGCCTGTTAAGAAGAGAGGATTGCTTCGTGCACTTTAGTTTTTTTCAGTTCAATTTTGACCCAGATACCAAAGCTTCACCGAGAACCTGGTGGCCACCAAGGTAGGAGAATTCCTTTGGCTCGTTTCATCATTTTATGCCAGTAAAATCACCACACATGCACAGAGAAACAACAAAACAAGATCATGGAAAAGTCAGATCCAATTACACTGCGGCACTGGTTATCATAGATAGGACTGAATAATGTCCAGACCTTGTGAAGAAAGATCGAACAAAGTGGTTTGCACAAATGAACTACTCATCAAACACTCCAGAACGAATTGTCGTAATCTTAATAATGCACAAATGTCAGATCTAAAAGAATAATCAGTAATCTGCAAAACCGTAGGCCACAAGTAACTTGGTCAGCTACATCCTTGGAGAGCCTGACTGCTGTAACTATGGCGCACAAGCTTGCTCTGGCAAAACTCATCGGTGCTACCACCGTTATATACCAAATCTTTAGATCCCTTGACACAATGAAGCTGAACGGGCAGTCTCTCTGGTGAAGCCGTTGTATGTTTCTCCAGCTGCAAACAGTAGCTCCCAAACGTCTCTAGGCTCACTTTCAGCCTGAAGTCCAGGTTAAATAACAAATCCAGCTCGAGCCGATTCATCTCGATCGTGCTGATTCCTCCTACTCTAGCGTAGAATGCGTTGTTGAAAAACCTGCAAGACATGTATTGAGAAAGTTACTGGGAAACCTGCGTGCATGTTTGTCATTGTTTTGCAGACATGGAACCAAGCATTATTTAGAAAAATTGGAGCAGACAACATCTAAGCTAACAACTATCTAGCTCACTTTAAGAGTCATATGCTAACCACTGCTCCTTAAATCAGAATAATTGGGAAAATTATTTAGATATACAGGCCACGGGGATAGAAATGCTTATATTATATAAAAAAAGCTAACCATGTAAAGTGGTTCTACACTTCTACTTACTAGCATATCTAGTAAGGAACTAGTGAAGTTGGTTTATTACTTTTATTAACTAATCTAAACCTGAGTTTCTATCTCTTGTCAGCACTCTCACTGACCAAACAAGGCATGGTTAAATTACCAACCATCAGATTGCACCAAACTACAGTCATTGATTCCGAAAAGAGATGTCCAGCACTGCTGTAAGGCAATCTAAAAAAAACCAATGGTGGCATTTTTCTTCAGTAAATTACTAGGGTTATCTACTATTTGGAGGCATTGACTTGACAATCAGTCCAACTAAACTCGCATGATGATTTCAAATATTTTCAAGCAATTCACGGGCTCCTAGCTAGTAGAAGACCTGAGATGAATGAAAAGCTTACTATGCTATAACATATTTCTATATATGAAGCTACCCAAGAAACAACTTCCATGCAAGCAACATATCAATAACATAACGAATAGCAGTTGCCGTGAGTACTTACGCATCATCTGTGAATTTGGCAGCAACCACCACACTTGTAATTAGCAAGCGATGAACACTAAAGGGCGTCATGTATACATGTGGCTGCTGTAGATATCTCTCCATGTAGACAAGTGCCAACACAAAGCAGGACGGACTGCACTCAGCATACTTGAAAATGCGTTCTGCATAGAGCTGTATACTAAGTTCTGGTACCCTTTGGCCATGAAAAATAGTGGTCGACTCCTTTATACTTTTAGTATCTAGTAACTCTTCATTCTTCTGAACAGCTCTGCCAAGATATGTTGCAAGAAGCGACAGGACCTTTGGAAATTTAGTATCTCTTTTCTTTGACTGTGATACTGTCAAACCCAATGTAAGGTAGCTCTCCAAATGCTTATCACTCACATCAGTTGTAGATGACTCCATAGGTAGACATAAGTACTGCAAAAAAGATAAAAGAGTTGTGAATGAACCCAATGTATAGCAGAAAGTAGATACTTCGAAGGGTGGCAAAAAAAGTTTATCCTAGTTTACTTATTACCGTGCATAAATTTAAGAAAGCATATCAGACAATGAAATGAAATGAAATGAAATGAAATGAAATGAAATGAAATGAAGAATGAAGAATGAAGCTATTTTCCCAGGCTTATAGCATTGCACAAAAACTCATAGCTCCATTTATTCTCGTAAGATGCGTAGCCAAATGAAGGATCCCTGAGGCAGCAACGTGCTACCTCCACACATTGTTTTTAAGTTGCTCTCGTATTGCCCAACATAATCCAGATTCTTGGACTCTCTAAGGAATGTGCCAAAATACACACAAGAATATAACAAGAGTACAACACACGGGACGGTCCATGAATTCAGCAAGGATGTCCGCATTAGTCGTTATACTTGAAAAATGTGGCGGGCTGGGAAAAAAACTTGGCAAGTTGTGCATGCGTGGTCAAAATCTGACGGGTATGATAAGCTGAGCATCCATCGGGCCAACATGGCTATCTTGGCTTCACGCGAGCCTGCCACATGTGCAACTTAACGTATGTTCAACTCGCATTAACATGAATCTGCTTCTATCCTTCCTTTTCTTTTCATGAGAGTACGAAGTTGCTTCGCTTCAGAATATAAGCACTTCCGACTAGTTTGTGTGTTCTCCCATATCGGCATATTATGGGTGTGCTTGGTTTTCGACAAGGATTGCTCTACCAAAGTTTTTTTTTTTTTGAGAAAACGCAAAAGGTTTGCGTTTCATTATATTGAAAAGATAGATTTGTTACACGCCTCCAAAGAGGAAAACATCCAGATTACAAATGACACTACTAGTGTACATCCCACGTCGTTGGGGCTATGTCTCTCAATACTCTAGCGCCTGCGAGAATCCACGCTGAGGCTTCCTCTTTGATTTTGATGACCAGGGCTTGAAAAGACGGTTGCGCCCGCTCAAACACGCAGTCATTGCGCACCTTCCAGATCATCCAGGGGATCAGCAAAGTCGCGGAGGCCAGCCCCTTATGCATTGGTTTGGGCATGCAGCGCTGGGCCTTCGTCCACCAGTCGAAGAGGGTAGCTTCGTCAGAAGGCGGCGGGCAAGAGAGGCGCAGCCAAGCCAGGACCTCGTGTCAAACCTGCCTAGAGAAGGGGCAGGCGATCATCAGGTGTTGCATAGTCTCCATGTCCTGATCACAGAGAACGCAGCGGGGGTGGTGCTGAAGGTTTCTCCTAGCAAGCCTCTCCGCGGTCCAGCACCGGTCAAGATTGGCTAGCCAATGAAAGAATCTGACACGGTTGGGCGCCCAGCTCTTCCAAATAAGCTTCTAGGCGGCGCAGCGCTTTGACCCAAGGAATGCTGCTAGGTAGGCCGATCTTGCGGTGTAGATGCCGTCAGCAGACCACTTCCAGATCAGTCTATCTTCGCCCTCAGATAGGACAGTGGGTGTGGCCGCGAGCCACAGGAGTAAGTACTGCCCCACCTCCGGAATGCCAAGGACCCCCTGGATGTCGCGTGCCCAGCTGTTGGCCGCGAGCCCTTCTGCAACGGTTTGTGCCTTGCGCTGGCGCTTAGGGATGCAGTCGTAGAGGAGGGGTGCGATCTCGCGGACAGAGTGTCCATCGATCCACCTATCTTCCCAGAACAGCGCAGACTGGCCGTTTCCCAGCACCATATGGGTGGAAGCGAAGAAAAGCTGACGCTCCGTGGAGGAGTGCTGAATGCCCAAACCACTCCAGGCGTGGGAGTCTTCCGTTCGGTCCAGCCACAAGCAGCGGAGCCATAGTGCAAGGCCGGTGAGCTCCAGGTCTTGGACGCCGAGCCCTCCGAGGTCAGTGGGGGCGACAGACCAGCCGCCAGTTTACATGGCAGCTCCCACCAACATTTTGTTTGACCATGAACTGGCCAACATTTTGCTAGAAAAATGAACCAGGGTTGGTAAAGGAGCAATGGCATGCCAAAAAGCTCGCAACTATATCCAAACAATGACCAATATTTTTCGCCATGACCGAAAAACAGGTAGGGTGCGATTTGGTTACAATGCAAACATGCTCTAGTATCCCCTCTCCCATCCAAAAAGGTCATTTTTCTTCTATTTTTGGTATATATTCCGCACCTTCTCTTTTATAAATAAATAAATCCTATATATATATATATAAACCTCCACAAGCGGAAAAACAAAGAGGGGATAAAAAAAAGTTGGTAAAGAAACACTCCTAATAGCCCCGTAAGTAATGCATGCGCGCCCAAATCTGGCCACCCATCAGATCAAGCGGGCAAGTAAGAATCTCTGCTTCCCCAACCCTACTGGACACCTGCTCGGAAATCGGAATCGACTCCAGACGCGATTAACTCACCCGCAACGGATCATCAGAACAAGAAAAGAAAAAGCGCAGCGGATTGGGAGAGCCGCCCAGGGTCGGAATCTACGCCACTGAACCCAAATGCCGCAAGATTCGAGCGAGCGAGCGCACGCACTTTGCCCCGACGAGCTAGGTAGGTTAGGTAGGCAGGATATCAGCATGCTCTGTAAGTTGAGATCTAACTAGCAGGGATATGAAGGAGGGGGAAGAGAGACTCCATGGATAGTTGGGAAGAGTGTGAGAGATTCTTACGGATTTCTGTAGGCTTGCGCTCGGGGAAGGAGGCCAGGGGCTTCGCGCGCGCTTGAGCTCGCGGCCTCGCGCTCCTCCCCTCCGGCGCCGTCTCCTTTCTTTTGGAAGCAGTAGCTAGCTAGCTACTCCTTGGATGCTGAGAAGGAGAGAGAGAGAGGAGTATCTGTAATGTCATTATCTGAGACATGTCATTATCTGCTGACAGTAATGGTGTGTGTGTGTCTGGCTCTTCTTCGTCTTGCGTAGAAGCGCTCTTAATTAAGCAAATGGTATGGCTAATCTTTCGAGGAAACCAACCAACCAACAAACAAACAAAAATCTTTCGAGGACACGAGATGTAGTCCAGAGAGCATTTCACCCCTTCGTGAAACAAGAAAACAAATATAGTCGGTGCTCCTTACCTTTCGTTAGTATTTCTTTTTTTTTTCCGAGATGTGGATCTGTCGGTGAGCGAGAGCGCTACTTGTCGGTAGCCTATCGGGCTGTTTCCTTTCTCTACTGTAGCAGCAGCAGCAGTGGGAGACCGATGCGTTCTCCACTTGGGATGAAGCTTTGGCTTCCTAGTCGGCAAGATTATCCAAGTTGAGGCGTGACGGAGACCGGGGTCCACGTCGACACCGCACTAGTTTAAAGGATGATGATGACAAGTCACGCCACCGGGGGCAGCAAGTTTTGCTCCGTTTCAATCACCCCAAGTTTTCAGGAAACACTCACGATTACCCGATGATACGGAACTGAACGAATCTAAAAGCTTCAGATAGACGTTGGAGACATACGTACGTACACGTGACCTAGCGTGCATGCTAGATTTGACGGATTCGAGTGAGGGCGCCACCGGAGCAAGAAGACTGAATAAGGTGGCGCCATGTGTGCGGTACAAGCACATTATTCCGTCGAGTGGCCATGTGTGTCATGTGTGTGTGAGTTTGTTTGTTAAGCGAAGTATCCGGACAAAAATCGCTATATTTTAGGAAATAAAATTTCTTCTCATCTTGCTTCTTTCATGTGTTGCTCTTCGCTCGTCACGATGTGGATTTCACGCTACTAACTATACTAGTTAGGGGATAGTACATTCAGATTCTTCTGATCCTCGCCAGCTACTCCCCGCGTTGCCTATCTATCTCGCGGCTTGATTCTAGGACAAGTTCATGAATGGGTAGGGGCCAACTCGCTCGATTCGCCTCTCTTGATCTTAGTAAACCTTGCATTGATTGCTACGATCTTTGGTTGGAGCACCACGACACTCGTCGAGTCCTCTACGCAGACGCAATCCGTCATGAGATTCCTTTGAAGCCATAGTTTGCAACCTTTAAGTTCAAAGCACGTCCATACGGGATACTCTCCAACACACAAGGATGAGAAAGAGAAGCAAATCAAAGACATGCTTGACTCCAGGATGATTGCCGCGAGCATGTCAACGTATGCTTGCCAATAGTACAGAAAAGGACGCTCACTGTCATGACATTTTTCACGTATCGATGATCGATAAGTTACTCAATGAGTTAGCAAGGGCTTGCATCTTTTCCAAGTTGGATTTAGGGGCATGATATCGTCAAATCCGGATGCTTCCCCGACGAGCACAAGACGCATCAAGGGCATTACCAGTTCAGGGGTATTATTGTTTGGACTATGATGTGGGTATAGCCCATCGGATACCCACTGTTAGTATACCTAATTCCGTCCGACTGGAGGCCCACATGATGGTTTGCTAGGGACCACGAAGCCCAAGATAAGCTAGCAGCTATGGAGCATCAGAAGTTCGGATTCCTGCCGTATGGAACAGGGACAAGCCCAAGATTAGGAAACCCTAGGGTTCGCCTCTAACTTGTAACCGACTCGGTCACGATACCTGAGACCTAGCCTCCTATATAAAGGTTAGGAGGGGTCGCCGGGGAGGACTCTCCAACTCAGCATAATCTGCCCTAGGCAAGATTTGATCTACACCACCATAGCAATTTTGGCGACATTGTAATCTCCATCAATAGTCAAGATCAAACAAGTAGGAGTAGAGTATTACCGTCCTAGGGTAAACCTCGCTTTCTCCATTGTTTGTTAGCCTACGAATCTACCAGCACACCTATTTCCCTAAACCCAAGTCTATCATCAATGTGCATTGCCGTGGATACCCCACGTCAATTGGCGTCATCCGGGGACTACGAAATGCGCCAGCCAATTTTCAATGTTTTATAACTATCTTTATCGGTCCATGTTTTCGCCCATCAATATTGGTCTTCATGGATGACATCTTTTTTATATCTCCTCAATTAGAGAACGCATGTTACACACATCTGACTGAAGTATTGTCTCTTCTATGAACAATTGTATTTTAAACAAGGAGAGAAAGAGGAGAAAAGGAGATCCCAGGTGGCTAGGGTTTTGTAACCTCTGTCGGCACTACCTCCAGCCCACCCCGCCTCCGAGGCCACTTAGGCCTTGGAGGTGTGGTGGTCCCTAGCCTCTCACCGACGAAAGGATTCCCGTTTCTCGTTTTGGTTTTCTTCTATGTCTTTTTTTAGGATGATGAGGCAGTGTTGACATCTTGAAGTCAGACTGATATCCTCCCTGCCCTATCCACGCTCTGGTGGTGTGCCTAATATCGGCGAAGGCGCGTGGAGTTGAGTGTCTGGTGGATCTCCTAGGATTCGCCCGATTTTCTTGTTCATCGGTGTGGTTTCAGATTTGGTTCTTCCAATCTACGGGTTAGCGATGAATGCTACTTGGATGTACTAGTCCTTTGGGGTCTTAGCTCGAGAACTTTTCATCTGTCTACTATAACAAACTCTACTAAAACAAGTTTTGTCCGGTTTAGTGATGGAGGGGCAAGGACAGCAACATGCCTTCGGCTCGCTCTAGTGCTTGTAATCGTCGCTGTGTGAAAGACCTGTTTATTTTCTTATTACTTTTAGAGTATTTTATACCGCTGTTAATGATATTAATAAATTGGTGGACCTTTTTGTAAAAATACTGTATTTGAAACAAAGCAAGTGTTTCTTCCCACGCAGCAGTTTGACTACATCCCATAAAAAAAATTGGACTACATGGGCCACATAATCTGAGCTGCTTTTGTTGCCACAGATCCGAAGAAAACTCATGTCATGGTCGATTGGCTTCATCAGACCATGGTTGATTATCCTCAAAAAAAATGGTGGATTGTCTATTTTCACGTTTCCTTCGTGCACGCACGATCTTATTTTCAACGCCAGTCGATGAAATAGACAATCTTTGATTATCAATCGGACATATCATAATAATCTAGCTTAATGGCAAACACAACTGTAGTCTAAAGTCTAAACGCATGCATAGTGAGGAATTCGGAATTTAATATCATGTCAAGATTGAAGAAGACGACAAAAACCAACCTGAGCAAAGACTATAACCTGGGAATTTCACATGAAACAGCACAGTTCTGTTGAAACTGAGACAAACCCACAAGTTCTAAACATGAAGACTTGAACATCTGCACGGCTGCTACCATGAAGAACACAGATTGCTGCTACAACATTACATTGCTGGAGCTTATCGTCTCCACACCTCATAGACGGACATAATCAGAAGTATGGATTGGAAGTGACCCTAAGAACTCGATAACTATGCCAAGACCGACAAATCTGGTCAGGGCCAACCAACTAAACCTATCACAGACTAGGCCGGTCTGACTGAATCTAGACAAAACCAACATATCTCTCTATAACCATACACTTGCTCTTAGTATGATGGCCACTGTTCAATTGAATGAAAGGATGTTACATTGTTGCTGGTGTTAATTGAGGACCTGGCCATCATGCGATGCGCCCGCAATAGATTGAATAACCTTACCACCGAGTGCCAATGCCCATAACCAGAAACTTTAGCTGTACAAGATATCCAGCAGCATCTGTCAGATGGTGGTGGTGTTGTCAACGAATGTGGGCGGGGCTCATGGCTGCGCACTCCGGTGGCTTGGTCTTAGTGCCTTAGCGAAGAAGTTGCGGAGCTCAGGGATGACACGCTGGATTAGCTGAGAGAAACTGCATTTCAAGATGGCAAGTTAAGACAGATTTTGTAGTTTAAGTGTTTAAGATTATATACAAAATGTGGTGGCCCTAAGTTAAGATACCCAGGTCTTATGCAGATCTTGTCAAACTGCTCCAGAATAAACAAGACGCATGTATGTCTCAGTGACATGGCATGGAAGGCTTCTGATAGGTCATACATATCAGACACGTTCTCCAAATTAACATCCTGCAAGGTATTAAATATTATAGATCAGACTTAATCAGCTGTTCAAGCATAGAACTCAGGTGTAATGTTCCTAATCACCTGCGCAATTGTATATTCACAGAGACGTTTGAGGCCTTCTAACAGATACTGATCGGCAGCTCTAAGAAGATCCTGAGCAAGATCATTTTTCACTAACACTGACCCTGTATAGATAAATCTGCATAAAACAAATAAGATGTTTTCAATTTTGCAGGACTTTTGTAAGCAAAAATAACCAATAAAGATTCCCCACAACCAAGGAACAAGTAATAAAACCTAGTGATTTACTGACCTCATCATGAGTTCGAACACATCCCACCTGATATTTGGAATTTCTATGTCTCTTGCATCTTTTTCCTGGATAACAAAACAGTGAGGTTCTTGTAAGCATAATTTTCAACTAAGAAACAAGATACACTCTCCAAGGAATATTATGTTATGTCGAGGCTAACCCTATATCCACCATCGAACATTGCACGGAATGCATCTGAAGAAGCTAGCAAAGCAATTCTGTGTGCATAAAAGCGCTTTCCTGTGAATCACAAGGAACATGATCGTCATGGTCCTAATGAAAAAACAGCAATTATTTTAAGTAGCTTCTGTGATGACAGGGCCCAGAAATGCCACCAACCTTCCACCAAAAAAGTGACATCTGAAAGTGTCGAACTGTTCACATATTGCTCGCCAAGATAAATCTGCAATTAAAAATATATTTGTTAACAGCAAGAGCCAGAATTATGGATTGACTGGTCCATCAGTATTATGCCTTTTTGTTATCCTGAACCTGATATACCGGAAAACCATATTAAAAATATCCAGGATAGGGCAAGGTAGAGCCTGCCAACTACTAATAACAGACTACCAAACAGTATATACTCTCTCTGTTGCAAAATATAAGACATTTTAGCAAGCTATTTTAGCTTGCTAATATATTTTGCAACTGAGGGAGTAGATGGCAGAAGATCTGTACCCAACAGGTTGCACACTGTAGGATATAATAGTTCAGGGAAGTTCATCCACACATACCCTTGATTAAATTCAAATATGTTAATAATTATCACGTCACATACCCAGGAAGAATTCAGTTATTTTTTGTAGGACAGCTTTGTTAGACACGCCTCTTTTTTAGTAGTGCTAAGATAGAATGTTCACAATTGAACTATAATCTGGACTCTACTTAGACCTGGACATTAATACTCCAAAAAGAAACTGATTATCACGCAGCATTTGGCTGGCTTGGTTGTGTTAAAAATTGAAACCATGGCTATTGAAACAAGACTGGCGATCAACCTGGATAGTCTCTCTTTCACCTATCAGTGGTCTGACAGCCGTTGATTCAATGAAACAGATAAGATAATAGTTTCTACTAGTCTGATATAGAATGCACATGTAAAGTAGGCTTATTTCCCAACAGAGGAGAAAAAAAACATCAATTGTTCAGCTGATCATGGTCATTCGGTGCGCGCACTCACGGACCCCATGATGTAAAGTAGGCTTATTTCCCAACAGAGGAGAAAAAAAAACATCAATTGTTCAGCTGATCATGGTCATTCGGTGCGCGCACTCACGGACCCCATGATGTGTGATCTAATACTAGCAGTCGCCTATTATATTTAGCAGTGTGGAAAGGACCTGATCAGACTGCTACCCAGTTTAACCGCATGTCATCTGGTTCCAAGTGGTTTGACTGCAGAAACGGTCTTTCTGGCAAACCAGACCAGCCAGAGCCCTGGTTCTGAGTTTTCCAGTTGAACCTGGTCTGGCTCAATTTCAATAACTAAGGTTGAACTTGAAACCAGGCAGGGGTTAAATGTATGCTTTTGAGGGCCTTCCATTTGACTAATAGCCCTTTCCCACATTGATTATAGAATAGGAACTTTTGCATAATGCACCACATTGAGCCCCCACTACATTCACTACAGTAACAAATCACCCTTTTTCTGCTAACCTGTGGTGTAGGAGATGGAGGTGCCGCATCCATCGGCAAGAGTGATGCAGCTTTGTTAGCCAATTTGTATAGTGCTACCGAACCATCCTGTTGATGTTTTGGGCTCACCGAAACCAGAAGATCAAGAAGCAAGTCGAGACCTGAATTAAACCAGAATTTAATCCATGGAGAACAAAAAGACGAGAAGCAGGCACACTTAGGTGGATGTCAAATTGTTTATACCGTTATTATCAATAAAAATTGTTCTTTGATCTTCAGGAGCACAGAGGTGTGCAAGAGCCAGAGCAACACGCCTCTGAACAGATTTTTCTCCTACTCTCATGAGATAAACCAAGTGTTTTAACACCTGCAAGAGATCACATGGGAGTCAGCTGGAGAAGATACCAAAGCATAGCAAATAAACGAAAAAATAGTAGTGAACAGAGCTTACTCGTCCATTTATCTTCTCCTCTAGCCTCTTCAATGTCTTAGCTACACAGTCCTTTGTAGCCTGAAATTAAAGTGCTTAACCAAACTCAGCTATAAACTTAAAAGGAAAGTAAACAATCTAAGCTACAATGGTTGACAACTTGACGCACCTGTACGATAAATTCTCCATCCTGCAATTTTTGAACACCTCCAACTTTAACGAAGTCAGAGACATAATCCTATAATACGAAAATTATTGTGAATACATTAAAGTAAGAAGCTTACACAAAATAGAAATGGAACATAACTACATGAGCTCATTCCTTTTCAGCAAAGAAAAAACGAGATAATAAGTACAAACCCAATATTTTAAAAAACTGGGATACTTTCTGGTTTGAACAATCATGATTTACCTCATTGTCCGCAACTCCATAGAGAGCAAATGCAGCATTATGTTGCAGAGACCCATTTTTTGAGTCAAGAAGCTTTAGTAGAGGCAACAATCCACCATTGTATGCAATACCTGCTTGGTTATGCGTGTCCTGAGAAACAAAAGATTTTCTCTCAAATTGGCTATACAGGTTAATTAAGGCAAAGAGGTAATAAAACCTGCAAGCACACTCTAAAAAGGAGATAACACATTAAAACTAATCTACTTGAGTTTTGTTTCCCAATCCCATTATTAAAATGTTTGCAGCTTAGGAGGAGCATGAGAAGGGAATAGCTTGGTATATTTACAGCATTATTACTGCTGTTTCTCTGTCACTGCTAAAATACCTCCCAACAATACACAGTATAATCCGATGATAAACATAAGCAACCAGATTACAATTGTTGAGTACAACAGGAGAACAGAATTAGAAATATAACCTGTGCAAGCCTCCCAAGGGCAAATGCAGCCATCTCCCTGAGTTGAAAGTCAGCTGACTGTAGCATATCAATTAGTGGTCGGACTGCACCCCGTTGCACAATATGGACCTGTTAAACCACATATATGCATATATTTAAATGAATAACTCAAAACAACATTCTGTATTCTTTTGATTCACCATTTCCAACTCTTTATTGTCTGAAATATTTAGTAAGTAAAATTCACATAACAATGGGTTGCATTTGTAACACATAGTCCATCAATTATGTCTCACAGAGTATTATATTAGCAAAAAAGTAGTTTGTTTTATTTCGTGCTCTTTACTTCATCACTCATCATTCATCATAAAAAAATTATAACAAGGAGAATGAAGCATCCTTAAGCACCTTGCAATCAGACTCGGCCGAAGCAAACTGCCCTAGCAACAAAGCAGCTTCTCTTTGGCTTTCCGTACAGCAGGAACTGCAAAAGAAAGATGAAGCACAGGTTGTTCGAATGAGCAGGAGAGCAGACATGGGGCAATATAATGCCTTCATATACAAAGACTGAGAATGATACAATAGAACATGTTTTCATGTTAGAATATGAATAAGGATATAAATCAGGGTTAGAAGATAAATTGATGTGCGCAATTTACACTTCATAATCTCTTAAGATTATAACATTATAATCAACTTATTATTCTCACCTTGACTTATTCTTCTCACCTTAAAGCAAAAAAGTTAATCGGCATTCAGAAACACATGTGTGATGGTGTCTTCACTACATCAGTACGAAGGTGTGTATTTTCATGCATAACTAGAAGCATATAGAATTCGAACTTTAGGCAGTACTTTAGCAGATACAGTTATATACAAACGAATATCACAAGTTATATGCATTCTATTTACAGATACAGTTCAAAACTATCATTCTAAGCTGCATGTGACGATCATACCTTAATAGCCCAATTACAGGTTGCAACGCTCCTGCGTTAAGAACCTCTTTCTTGATATTTGGGGATGAATGAACCAAATTCCCAATGACACCAACCTAGCACGCCAACAGAACGTATTTAGTACTTACTGGCATGAACTGCAATAAAGATATCATATATATGGCTAGTTCCACATAAGTGTGGCTTCATGCAAGATTATCATGATATAGGTTGGATCCTAAAAACAACTTTACAAGGACAGGGAAAAAGTACACTGGTTACAAATATAGAGGCAAATGATGGGGCCATTTTATTTATGTAAATTTCTCAGGATTATCTAACCTAACACTATCGTACGGTTTGCAATGAATATGCCGATAATTTCAATTATTATTTGATGGAGTTGACCATCTAGCCTTGTTAACACACAGAAAAGCATAACTATTGTTTAGCAAGTAGTAACATAATTTCACCAAGCATATAAACTGCAGAACAAGTTCTCAAAAATTACCTAGTTGTGGCATTAAGGTTCTTAACCTCAATTTTAGCCTGGCATGCTTCCTCGAGACCTAAGCTTACTCAGTTGTACTACATAGGTAGGGTGTCAAGTGGGATCCCACCAAAATCCCACTTCTAGTTTATTTGTCAAAATCTAGTGTAAATTTTTCCTCAAAATTTGAACTAGATTTTGACAAATGAACTAAAGGTGGGACTTTGGTGGGATCCCACTTGACACCCTATACATAGGCCCAGATTCGGTAATTTGACAGAAAAGTGAGGTCTTCAAACTTGCCTAGTTGTGACATTAAGGTTCCTAAGCTTTACTTCAGCCTCTCAGGCTCCTTCAAGGCCTCAGCTTGATGATTTGTACTAATTAGGCCCATCTTCAGTATGTACTAATTTGACAGAAAAATGGTGTGGCAGACCACAGGAGGGACCATAAAGATACTTGACTCTACTAATTATGAGCCTCAAACTTGTTATAACAATTAAGCACCTTCCATGTCAAATTAAGTTTCCATCAATTTAGCTACTGATGGACCTAGCGACCTCAATTAAGCAAGTTCCCCATAGGCTAATGTTTAGTTCAAACACCTAAATACACACAGCAAGCCTGACAACCTCCAATGCAATTCATCCTTCTGATAACCAGCATAGTTAGACAAATATAATATGTGTAGCTTTATTGCTTGTTCTGCACTTCAGGTGGTATGAGTTGCTATCACTTTGAATGAGCTCATCACACATTTTTCAAGAAATTCCATTGTGCCTTGCCCGTATGCTTGCTGCCATTCATGCACCAGGTACATTTTTCCCAATCAAGTATACCAACTCTCTATTTCAAACAAATAAAACCACATTTACATGCGTATTGGACCGATTAAAATCACTTTCCAAGAAACAGTTCAATTTACTTCAGAAATTGGACTCTAATCATATCAATATCGATATGGTGCACCATAATTGTTTATCAAAAGTTAGTTCTAGCATATACATCGGTAGAACTGTGCAGCTTATCAGTGTTCACACGTCCATTTTAAGACCATTGTCATGGATAAAGCACTTCCATATGCTTTCAAGGGAAACATTAATAGTTCAAGTCTTACATGCCAGGAAACATTTTGTATGCATTGCTCCTAATGTAACTGGTGTATAATGACAAAGAAGTTACGACAGTGCCATTCTTCCAACCAACGTAAGTTCCATTGCAACTTGAACAAAAAAATAGATCTGGAAGTTTCCCAAGCAACACATAGTACTACATTAAGCTGTTCAAACACTGCAGTACTGCACTTTGAAGTCAACATTCCATGAGGCCTTATGATAACTGATTAACTGTTGATTCAAGATTGTAGAAAACTAGAGAAACAACATGGTGTGAAATCATGACTGTGTTCTTCTGTAACCGCATTAACTGCATAAGTAATAGATGTATGGCATCCTAAAAATGAAAATGGTATCTGCCAGGGAAGTGCAATTGATAAGAATATCTGAATACTCGGTGTCTTACTGCTTCATAGTGAATTGCAGCATCCTCTGAACGCAGCATTAAGATCAACGTTGGCAATGCATTGCAATCAACAATCTGCATTAAAGGTTTAGTGGAAATTTTATCATCTAGTAGTAAGGAAATAATATATATGAGCGAAGGTGGATGCAAGTTTGATGTTAAAATATAAATCAATGTTGGTTTCATTTATTTAAACTTGTTAATGTTCTCACCAAGGTTTTGTTTTCATCGTTTTTAAAAGCCAAAGTCCTCAGCGCCCCTGCAGCTGCCCTCTGCACTTTAATATCCTGTGATTCTAGCAATTCAACAAGAGGTGGGATTCCGCCTTCAATTCTGCAGTAAATCACAAAGATCAGCAAGCACAGAACTCCCAAGGAAAAGCAGCGTCGAATGGTCAGCAGTCAATCGAACAAACCTGATACAAGTTTTGATGCTGCTATTTTCATGAGCTAGATTAGTAATTGCATCAGCTGCTCTCCTGATAAGGCTGTTAACTGCCCTCTTATTCGTAGCATTTTTATGCCTTCTTAGGAGATTCACCAGCAAAGGTAGGGCACCAGCATCAACTATAAGTTGTTGGTGTTCAGGCTGTTAAAGCAACACACCAAGTAATAAATTACTACAGCTCAGAGTAATATAGCTAAAATCAAAATAATGAGATAGTCATGTCGAAGAACAGTAATACTAATACTCATGGATTCCTTGAAGGGAACTAGCAAAACTGAAGCATATTTCACTTGAAGCCAAATTCTAGATTCTTATACTCCCTCCGATCCAAATTAATGAACTCAACTTTGTCTAGATACACATGTACCTAGCCTAAATACTTAACTAGATACATACGAATCTAGACAAAGTTGAGTTCATTAATATGGATCGGAGGGAGTAAAAGGAGTGCCAGGTTACATTTACAAACAGACAAAAACATAAGAGAAAAGGGAAGAGAGTGGTATTTTTCCTCTTGCATTTTGCTATGGAAATGGGATATTTGATAAGGCCATGGGGGTAGGGCACCAGTATCAACTATAAGTTGTTGGTGTTCAGGCTGTTAAACCAACACGCCAAGTAATAAATTACTACAATTCTGAGAGTAATATAGCTAAAATCAAAATAACAAAATAGTCATGTCGAAGAACAGTAATACTAATATTCATGGATTCCTTAAAAGGGAACTAGCAAAAACGAAGCATATTCCACTTGAAGCCAAGATTCTTATGAAAGGAGTACCAGGTTACATTTACAGACATACGAAAGATAAGGGGAAATGGAAGGGAGTGGTATTTTTCTCTTCATTTTGCTAGCAAAATCTCATCAACTAACAGTGCAGAGAAAATTAGATTATACGAGCAATACAAGCAATTGCAACGGGACGGAAGCAAAATCTCATCAACTATAGTGCAAAGAGTAAATTAATCGAATGAACCTTCACGGCTAGAAGTCCAAGCGCGAAGGCAGCGCCCTTCTCGACCTCGTGCTCGAACGGCCGGGGCTGCTGCTCCTCCCCCACCGCCGCCTCCGCAGGGGGCACCTTCAGGTGGCACACCAGCGCCGGCACGGCTCCGCCCTCTACGATTACGTTCACAACATCCTCTGCATCATGAGCAGCAAGCAGATCCGCCTCAGTAACGGCGCCGGAACGGGTGCGGGGAAGAGCACGGATCGGTACGGTTGGCGCGGGGCTGGGGAATTACCGTTTTTCGCGAGCTCCGCGAGGACGCTGGTGGCGCGCTTGCCGGTGGCGCGGTCGGCGTGGAGCCAGGAGAAGCAGTGTTGGAGGGCGTCGACCTGCGTGCGGACCTCGCGGGCGACCGCCGCCTGGGAGTGGCGGCAGCAGATCTCGGGGCCGGCGGAGCCCTCGTCGTCCTCGTTCTCGTCGTCTGCGTCGGCGCTGCCCAGCGGCGACGAGACGGCGGAGGCGGCGGCAGCAGCGACGGCGGCGGCTGCGGCGGCGGCGGCCGAGGCAGCGGCCTCGTCGTCGAGCCTGCGCTTCTGCGCCTTGCGGCGCGGGCGCTGCGGCTTCTGCTGCTTCTCCGCCTCCATCAGAGCGGGTCGACGGCGAGGATGGGGGGGAAACTTGTCGGAGGCCGAGGGGGGAGGGAAGGGCGGAAGCAAAAGAGTATGCGCCCCCAGCGCAATAGGGATTTATTTGGGCTGTTAAAATTGGGCACTTTTTATACTTTGATTTGAGAATCGTACACTTTCCTCGCTGTTGTTTGTATAAAATAAAAAGTATTTTGAGCTAGTTCAGTCTGAAGAAGAAGGGGAACGGGTAAAAATACCATAAAACGCATAAAATAATTCTTTATTTAACATTTACTTTATTTCCCTTTTTATTTTGATTATCCCTTGTCTGGAGAGAGAGAGAGAGTCGTGCTTCGGTAGTATTTTAAACGTGACAGGAAACAGCAAAACATGAAATGAAGCAAAAAAAGAAGGTGGCCCATTTAGAGCCTAATACAGACCCTACTGCTTGCTTGAGCCCTAGTCTATGGCCATTTGTGCATGATCATTTGGCGTTTAGGACTTTTGTTATGGGCCTGCTTGGACTTGGAGTGCCGTCGTAATTGTGTCAAAGCCTTTGTTTTGCCAATGACAAAACTAGTCAAAGTTTGTCAAAAAAGTTGTGGGTTTGTTCTCCGTTACCAATATTGTTTCAGAGAATGTCAAAACTTATCAAAAATCATGTTTGGCATTTTCATGAACCTGATGCTCTCTAGGTTCGAGGCCTTTCTTTTATCGCCGGCATACCGACTTTGTAAAACTACCAAAATCAATTGGATGGGTCATATTTGTACTCTTTTGGACTATGAACACTTGAAAATATACGAAAATTATCTTTGGAGCAACTGACATGAGTTTGACTTCCATTTAGAAGAATGCAAATAACAACTGCAGACCCTGGGCCGTGACTTTAGGCAGGTGGGTGTGCGGGTAGGGGTTGAGGGGCTCGGTGATGTGAAAAACCCAACATAAACACACTGGTCGGGTTGGTCATGTACAATTGCAAAGCATGTCATGCCAAGGCATTTGGGCAACTCCAACGATGACCCGTGTTTAGACATAAAAAGTGTCTGAATAAGGACGTTTGCTGTTATCGGACAGGCCAAAGACCTATGTCCTCGTTATGTCCGTTTGGGGTGAGAGGTACATCCAACGGCAACCCTTAAAAAATTCCACAAAAATTAAAATGGAAATAGAAATCTAATTATACGTACGCATTGAAAACTATATAGTTTAGCTAAAAAGAAAAAGACATGATAACAAAACACCCTAATCTAGAGTAGGGTGAGCTAGCGCTAGCTAGGCGGTGGGGTCGAGGGTGTGGGCGTCGCCAACGGGGCCTAGTGTCGATCTCAATGAAGATCTAGGTCTACGACCATATCATCGGCTCCGGCGAAGAGGCGGGAGCTTGAGGTGGAGCGGGCGGTGGCACCACCATCATCGTCGACTTGTGGAGAGCCACGTTGGTGCCCTCCCACTTTGCCTCCTCCATCAAGGAAACATCGATGGAGGCTTGGATCTCATCCTCATCGTTCATTGGCCGCTCCTCCATCGGCTAGTCCTTGACGACCAACAACGGCATCTGGGGCGGCGACAGTTGTTGGTCCAACGTAGGCACTATGGTGACATGGTACTGAGACCAGTCCCCCATGCCGCGTTGTGGCGGGTGAAACACCCAGGAATAATTTATTAATGTAGTGCCACTACACAATTACCATGCACAACCGCAATAATTACATCACCCCATCTTCATCGCGGACACGACCGGCGACAGTACCTCCCTTCTTGCGGTGACCCAGTACACCAATGCATGTTGTAGTGTACAAGTCGTTGGTATAACACTCATGAAACACCATTTCACAAATATTACATCCCACAGAGTGGTACAACAGAACCGTTGCGGGTCCAAATTCTTGTTTATTTCCTACCAACAACCAAAGAGAAATACATAGTTCGACATCCACCTTGGTCCAATAAGAATTCACGGATAAAAACCAATTCAAAAGCACTAACTTGAAAGAGAATGGTACTACTAGGCTTAGTACCAACGGAGCTTCGCAACTTTATTTAGTAAAGGATATATGTTGTTCCACCCGACTATCCTATGTGTGTGATCCTCGTTCTCTATATCTATGTCTTTGTCTTTATTGCCAAATTCTATTCTGTAATCTACACCCTCCATGCCTCCTAAGACTTCTGGTTCCTCGTAGTAGATCTCTTCCTCTTCAATATCTTCTAATGTAGTTCCGTCAATCTTTTTGGTACCTAAGCAAGGTTTAAGAAGGTACGATTGAATACTAGAGTAAACAACAAGCTCTTAGGGATAGAGGTGTTTTATGCACTATCTGTAGTTTTATAGACGTTTCTCATTTAATTTCTATTTAGCATTGTTTTCTAATATTTGATTAAACCTGGGTCTATTAGAGAAAAAACTACTATACTGCATCTAAATTTAGATCAAAGGTATCAACCGGCAAGAAGTAAAGGTATCTCCAGGTAAAATAGAGAAAAGCCGTCGGATGGACACTTGGACAGTGTTGTTCCTAACTTAGCAAAGGAGCCGGCTCCGTATATGGAGGTGTCCATGGGCCATGCATGGTAACGGGAGTGCATGCATGGCTACACACACACAACTTCAACCATTTACCAAAAAATGTGCAAGCCTAGTTGAAGCAAAAAATAGGTATTCACCCTATTAAGAAAGATTGTTTTGATCATTCATCGCCATCATGAGTTTGGTTGCTCAATCCAGCAAACAAGCTCACAAATGCTCACAACCGACAAGGGCTTGGATTCTCGTGGCGACGACAGCAAAGATGCTCAGGGTAATTGTGGAGGGTGCAACTACTGGTCGAGGCGAATGAGCCCGCGACAGGTGGTGGTTGAGAGGAGGAAGCAAGGCGGTGCGGGAAGAAGCACCATCACCTCCTCTATTGCTGATGGATCTTCGTCCACCTAGATGCAACGACGACTGTCGAGGTGGAGCTGATAAGACACTAAATACCGCATGTCCCTGACCGCCTTGACCTCCTGTTCCTTCTTTAGATCCGTAGTAAGTTGTACAATGAGGGTAGTGGTAACCCTGTAATCGACAAAAAAAGGAAGATGTGCATTTGGAGACATTCGAGACGGGATTTTGAGGCGATGGTTGTGGGTATCACATAAGACTAGACGTTTGTGGTCTAGGAGACTTTTTTGCCCGGCTTGCCTGTGGCCGACACCTGCACTCATCCTTGCGCCTGATGTACATGGCGTCCATACAACGATTAACCCCATACTCGGTCCCTGTAGGTGATTTCTGTTGGAAATATGCCCTAGAGGTAATAATAAAGTTGTTATTATTCATATTTGCTTGTCCATGCTATAATGTATGCATTGGAAACTAAATACATATGTGGATTAGTAAACAGCATAGACTCTCTAGTAAGTCTCTTCTACTAGTTCGTTAGTCAAGCGATGATTAAGATTTCCTAACCATGGATATGATTCTCATAATAATGTGATGGACATGCATAAATAATAAGCATAGCTTCTAATCGCATCGTCTAGTTTGATTGCTATCGCTTTTCTAAATATGTCAAATATAGTTTTCTCAGACCATGAGATCATGTTACTCCCGGGGATCGGAAAAATACCTTGTAGACATCAAATGCCACCTAGTTACTGAGTGATTATAAAGGTGGCTTTCATGTATCTCCGCGTGTCTATTGGGTTGCGTGAATAAAGACTGGAATTTGTTTCTTTGTGTGACGAAGTGTAAGATATCTGTAGGCCCTCTAGGTAGTATATCATCCAAGAGCTCAGTGACTAATGTGATTGGTCACAAGGATCATATACCATGGTGCGAGTAAATAGAACTTGCCGGTAATGAGATTGAACTATGTATAGTGATATCAATGATCAAATCTCGGGCAAGTAATATATTGTGATAAAAAAGAATCGTATACCAGATTGATTTAATCTTTGACATTGTGGTTCAAATGAAAATAACTTCGTTGAATGTCTAGAAACTACTGTAGACATCCTGATCCCGCTAGTGGTTATTGATCAGAGAGGTGTCTTGATCATGTCTGCATTTCTTGAACCCGTCGGGTCAGACACTTAACATTTTGATGTCGGTAGTATTCGTTGAGAATATTTATGGTGTGATAAATTGTTGTTTTGGAGTTTATGATGAGATCCTTGATATCACGAGGAGCTTCAGAATGTTCCGAAGGTAGATAAAAGTATATGTCACTTGCTATTTAGGGTTTCGGGACATATAATGGAATATTCTAGAAGGTTCCCAAAGGGTTCGTGGGTGGTCTCATCTGCGAGGTGGGGCCACATGGACCCAAGTGGAGGCACCTCGGCCCTAGTGGGCCAAGGTACCATGGCCACTAGGACCATGCGGCCAGGGTGTCATAGTATTGCCGACGAGTACGCCATGGAGGGGTCCTCAAGTGCGTGTTTAGAGACATGGGGTAAGGCGGAAGGTTGGCGGATACGAGGTAACACGGCTTACCCAAGTTTAGATCTCACAACGGTGGCGGAATCCTACTTCTACTATAAATCACTATAATGGCAATACGCCGAGTTACAGGGATCGATTCGCTGTGCGAGGTGTGAGTTAATTGTTGCCCTAAAGGCTCCCATAGGTCCGGCTTATATAGTCGCCAGGTCCTAGGGTTACAGGCAAAGTCCTAGACGGACAGGTTATAGAGTCCTACACAATATAGAACTAGTCTAACGTTTCTTGCACTCCAAGGCTCCGGGTACGTCGGTGACTCCTTCGTAGCTTTCCTTTATCTGGCATGGGCCTCCCTTCTGGATCTATCTAACTGGGCCGTCCAGCAGGCCATAGGCCTTGCTACCAACTATGGGCCACCCGGGTTATCCGGATTAGAGACATGCTATGAGGATACCCATATAGCATATCCCCAACAGTAGCCCCCGAAGAACTCCGAGATCTTGCGTCGTCTTGCCTCTTCAAGTTGAATATTCCGTCTATGTGAATGTCGGCAAATCGTCAAGCAATATCTTGTAGTCCTCCCAAGAACCCTGCAATGTTCTTCGTCTTCAACTTGTAAGTCGAAGAACTGTTGAATCTTCCATCGTACTCTTCTCGTAGACGGACTGGATCCGTCCATGCCGGAATCTTCCGATGGGATGGTTCATCTGACCATGTCAGTTAGAGCAACGTAGACCATAGGTCAGCGATGCCTCGTAACTCACACATGCAGAGAACACAATCATGTCCGTTTTTCTCGCGTGAAGGATACGAACCGTTGGCAACGGCGGTTAGGAACATGGCGAAATTTCCGCGCACGTACGCACATGCGCTGTCCACGCAGCAACCATTCGATCGACTTGCACGAATTTTGACGCTGGGGGTTATAAATTACAATCGTGGTGATTTTTTATCTTTTCACCTCATTCTCCCCCGCATCATCGTCTTACTCCTACGAACATCTCCTCGAGCTCTCCGCGCGTACGCGAAAAACCCTAACTTCTCCCCAATCTCCCAGTCACCTCTCCTCTACTCCAATGGCGAGCAGCAGCTCCACCCCTTCCATGGCGGCGACAAACGAGGGCGCGGCCAAGCCGGCAGGTTGATACGTCCAATTTGCATCACCATTCTATATTATAAATTGCCTCTATTCATTGATATGTGTCTTATTATGAGGTGTTACTTATGTCTTTTCCTCTGTTTTTGCATGTTGGATGATTCTTGGAGGATGGACTGTCGGAGTCAGATTTCTGATGGAAAAAGAGGTGTTTTGATGCAATTTCACGAAGATCAGAAAAATACCAGAAAAATATTGGAAAATTATATTTTCCCAGAAGACGAAGGAAGCCACAAGGGGAGGCGTAGCTGGGCCATAGGGGAGTGTAGGATCTCAGAGTTTAAGGTTGTGGTTAGGTTTATATCTTATGTAGTTGCGGATGCTTGTAGGGGGTTTAATCACAAGTATGCATTAGTCCAAGTAAGGTCGGTACATTAGCATAGGTTCACCCACACAACACTTACAACACCAAAGAAGAGTACTTAGCTATTTGAAGAGAAAGCACTTGATAAAATTCCCATGTGTCCTCGAGAACGTTTGGTCCTTATAAGTGTTGGAGATATGCCCTAGAGGCAATAATAAAAGTGGTTATTATTATATCTTTGTGTTTATGATAAATGTTTACATTCATGCTATAATAGTATTAACCGGAAACATTAATACATGTGTGATTTGTAAACTAAATTAGAGTCCCTAGTAAAGCCTCTTTATAATACTAGCTTGTTGGTTAATAGATGATCGTGGTTTGTCGATCATGAACATTGAGATGTTATTAACAACGAGATCATATCATTAGGGGAATGGTGTGATGGACATACTCCTATAGATAAGCGTAGCATAAAGATCAAATCATTTTAATAGTTTGTTTGCTATAAGCTTTCTGATACATAGTAACCTAATCCCTTCGACCATGAGATCATGCTAATCACCATCACAGGAAGGATGCTTTGATGACATCAAACACCACACCGTAAATGGGTGGCTATAAAGGTGGCATTGAGTGTTCGGAAAGTATGGGTTGAGGCACATGGATCAAGAGTGGGATTTTTCCATCCATATGACGGATAGATATACTCTGGGCCCTCTCGGTGGAATTTCATCCAATTAGCTTGCAAGCATGTGACTGACTCACAAGGGATCACATATCACGGGAATGAGAAAAGAGTACTTATCGGTAACAAGGTTGAACTAGGTATGCAGAGATACCGACGATCAAAACCTCGGATAAGTAAACTATCATGAGACAAAGGGAGATTGGTATCATATGTAAGTGGTTCATTCGATCGCAAAGTAATCGTAGAAATATGTGGGAGCCATATGAATTTCCAGATTCCTCTATTGGTTATTGATTGGCGAAGTGTCTCGGTCATGTCCGCATAATTCACGAACCATAGGGAGACACACTTGAGGATTCGATGTTGTTTAGTAGATATGGAATGTTAGTAGGGATACCGAATGTTGTTCGGAGTCTCGGATGGGATCCGGGATATTACGAGGATATCCGGAATGGTCCGGAGAATAAGATTCATATAAGGAAAGTCTGATTCCGGAGTTCAGGAAAGATTCTGCTGTTTTCATCGGAGAGGTTCTAGAAGGTTCACCGGTCCGGAAGGGGAATGGTCCATGAATGTGTCATGGGTAAGTGGAATGATTGGATCATATCCTAGGTCGCTTGGTTTGGGCATTTGCAAGAGAGAATTAAAGCTCTAAAGTGAAAGTTAAACGGGAGTTTGAAAAGTCAAACTAGAACAATGGTTTCCTAGTGGAAGAAGGAACAAGTCCTTCTCTCACTCCAACTTGGGTTTGGGTTTGGATTCAAACCCACCCCTCCCAAGGCTGCTCCCCCTCTCATAAATAGAGGGGGCTGCCCCAAAGCACAAGCCCTAGCCCCTCTACACCCGCGCCGCTGCTGCCGGTTAGTCGCCGTCGCCCTAGACACCGCCGACACCTCCTCCTCCTCCCGGTCTTCTAAACCCTAGATCATCGGGAAACCCTAATTCCACCATAACTCGCACCGGCTTAGGCGAAGCCCTGCGGGATATTCCCTCTACTTCCGACACCACGTCGTCGTGCTGCCGGAATCGCGAGGGGAGAACTACAACCTCCGTTGCCTGCTGGAACAAGAGAGAGGAAGGTCTTCATCGAGTACCGAACGTGTGACCGACTGCGGAAGCGCTGCCGGAATGCAGCACCGAACGGATCGTCTACGCGATCTTGAGATCGGCAAGTGTACGACTACATCACCCACGAGAATCTGCTCTCGTTAACCGCTTTGGAATCTTTGAGGGTGAGTGCTTCTATCGACTCGTTGCTACAATATAGTAGATAGATCTTGGCTTGTTTGTGTGCATGCGGTAGAATTTTTTTGTTTTCCATGCTACGAACCCCTACAGTGGTATCAGAGCCGTGTCTATATGTAGATCTGTTGCACGAGTAGAATACAATGGTCATTATGGGCGGTGGTGCTTTTATTATCAATTGCTTTTTGTGTACTTTGCATCTTGCGGTATGATGGGATGAAGCGGCCCGGGCTAACCTTACATGACATCGTTCATGAGACTTGCTCCGCGCTTAACATGCAACTTGTATTGCATAAGTGGCTTTGCGGGTGTCTGTCTCTCCCATCATAGTATAGATTCAATTTACAACGGGCACTTGATAGTTCAAGCATCAACGTTGTGGTTCTTGTTCGTAAGTTAGAACGACACTTATTGAAAGCTCCAAACCACGTAAAACATGCAAATAAAATTAGAGGCATCTAACTTTGTTTTGCAAGGGTGTGCTGTGATGTGATATGGCCATGATTGTGATTATATATGATGTATGCAATGTTCCTTATTGTAAGTTGGCAACCGACAGGAGCCATATGGTTGTCTTTTAAAATTCCGTTAAGACCTGCGTGTCTATTCAAAGTAGTTGTAATAGTTGATGCTGGTGGACGATAACCATGAAGCGGCGCCATTGACCTTGACTCCATACCGGTGATGATGGAGATCATGTTCATGCTTGAAGATGGAGATCGGAAGCACAAAAAGAAAGGCCATATCATATCACGTATTATGAATTGCATGTGATGTTAATCCTTTTATGCATCTTGTATTGCTTAGTTCACGATGGTAGCATTATAAGATGATCCCTCAAGCACACAATTTCAAGTTTTAAAGTGTTCATCCTTAGTAAGCACCGTTGCTAAAGCTCGTTGTTTCGAAGCACCACGTGATGATCGGGTGTGTTAGATTTTGCGAGTGTATACAACATGAGCAAGCCAGATTTGCTCATGCGGAAGCTAATGTTTGATCTTGACGAGCCTAGCATGTACAGACATGGTCTCGGAACACGGATCACCGAAAGGTAAAACATGAGTCATATAGAAGATATGATGAACATGTTGATTGTTCACCATTGAAGCTACATCAATTCTCGTGATGATCGGTTTTGATGTGGTGGATTTGGTTCGTGTGATCACTAAAACAATGTGAGGGATATTGTTTTGAGTGGGAGTTCACCTAGATTAATTTAACTATTAATTAGAACTCAATTTGTCATAAACTTAGTCTAAACTATTGCAAATATGTTGTAGATCAATGGCGGCCCCTACCATCAATTTTAATGCGTTCCTAGAGAAAGAAAAGTTGAAAAAAATGGAAGAAACTTCGCGGATTGGTTCCGCAATTTGAGGATTATCCTCAATGCTGGTAATTTAAACTATGTGTTGGACGCACCGCTGGGTAACCCGCCTACGACTGATGCTACCGATGAGGTAAAGAATGTTTTCCTCGCTCGAAAGAATCAATACTCCACAGTTCAGTGTGCTATCTTGTATGGTTTGGAATCGGAGCTTCAGAAAAGGTTTGATAACCATGACCCACATGATATTGTCCATGAACTCAAAATGATATTTGAGGCTCACGCGATAGTTGAGAGTTAGGAGGCTTCTGAAAAGTTCTTTAACTACAAGATGGAAGAGGGCAGCTCCGTCAGTGAGCACGTGCTTAAGATGTCTGGGCACGCAAGAAAGCTTCAAAGCTTAGGTATAGTGATTCCTAATGCTTTGGGTATTCACCGTGTCCTCCAATCACTACCACCAAGTTACAAGAACTTTGTGATGAACTACAATATGCAAAACATGGATAAGTCGTTGCCCGAACTCTTCTCCATGTTAAAGTATGCAGAAGTGGAGATCAAGAAAGAGCACCAAGTGTTGTTGGTCAATAAGACCACCAAATTCAAGAAGCAAGGCAAGTCCAAGAAAAAGGGAAACTTCAAGAAGGGCGGTAAGAAAGTTACCGCGCCGGCGAAGAAGACCAAGGCTGGGCCTAAGCCTTATATTGAGTGCTTTTACTGCAAGGGAGAGGGTCACTGGAAGCGGAATTTCCCAAAGTACTTGGCGGATTTGTAGAACGGAAACATCAAGAAGAAAGGTATATCCGATATACATGTTATTGATGTGTATCTCACTAGTACTCATAGTAGTGCCTGGGTATTTGATACTGGTTCAGTTTCTCATATTTGTAACTCGAAACAGGTGCTGCAGAATAAACGGAAGCTAGCGAATAACGAGGTGATGATCCGCGTTGGAAATGGATCAAAGGTTGATGTGATCGCGGTCGGCACGCTACCTCTTCATCTACCATTGGGATTAGTTTTATACTTAAATAATTGTTATTTGGTGCCTGCGTTGAGCATGAACATTATATCAAGATCATGTTTATTGCGAGACGGTTACTTGTTTAAGTCCGGGAATAATGGTTGTTCGATTTATATGAGTAATATGTTTTATGCACATGCACCTTTGATAGATGGTCTATTCTTATTGAATCTCGATTGTGGTAATACACACATTAATAACATTGAAGCTAAACGTTGGAAATTGAGTGATAACTCGACCTATATGTGGCACTGTCGTCTTGGTCATATTGGAGTGAAGCATATGAAGAAAATCCATTCCGATGGACTTCTTGAATCACTTGATTTCGAATCACTTGAAAGATGCGAAGCATGTCTGATGGGTAAAATGACTAAGACTCCATTTTCTGGTATGATGGAGCGAGCTACGGACTTATTAGAAATCATACATACCGATGTATGTGGTCCAATGAGTGTAGCATCGTGCGGTGGTTATCGCTATGTTCTTACCTTCACGGATGACTTGAGTAGATATGGGTATATCTATTTCATGAAACATAAGTCCGAAACTTTCGAGAAGTTTAAGGAATTTCAAAGTAAGGTAGAGAATCAACGTAACAAGAAGATAAAATTTCTACGATCTGATCGTGGAGGTGAATATCTAAGTTACGAGTTTGGCGAGCATTTGAAGAAATGAGGAATACTTTCACAATTGACACCGTCGGGAACACCACAACGTAATGGTGTGTCCGAACGTCGTAATCAAACTCTCTTAGATATGGTTCATTCTATGATGTCACTTACAGATTTACCGCTATCATTTTGGGGTTATGCATTAGAAACAACCGCATTCACTTTAAATAGGGCACCATCTAAATTCGTTGAAACGACACCATATGAATTGTGGTTTGGGAAGGAACCTAAATTGTCGTTCCTTAAAGTTTGGGGTTGCGAAGCTTATGTAAAGAAGTTACAGCCAGACAAGCTTGAACCCAAAGCGGAAAAATGTGTCTTCATAGGATACCCGAAGGAAACTATTGGGTATACCTTCTATCATAGATCCGAGGGCAAAATCTTCGTTGCCAAGAATGGATCCTTTCTAGAGAAGGAGTTTCTCTCAAAAGAAGTGACTGGAAGGAAAGTAGAACTCGACGAGGTTGTTGAACCTTCTCTCGAACTTGCGAGTAGCGCAGCACCGGAAGCAGCCATGTGGCGCCTACACCAATAAGAGAGGAAGCTAATGATGTTGATCATGAAACTTCGGTTGAAGTTACTACAGAACCTCGCAGGTCAATGAGAACTCGTACCACTCCTGATTGGTATGATCCCGTTATGAATGTCATGTTGGTGGATAACACTGATGACCCTGCGACATATGAGGAAGCAATGATGAGCCCAGATTCCAATAAATGGCAAGAATCCATGAAATCCGAGATTGGATCCATGTACGAAAACCAAGTATGGACTTTGGTGGACTTACCGGATGGCCGGAAGGCTGTCAAGAACAAATGGATTTTCAAGAAGAAAACAAATTTTGATGGTAATGTTACTGTCTATAAAGCTAGACTTGTCGTAAAAGGGTTTCGAAAAATTCAAGGAGTTGACTACGATGAGACTTTCTGTCAACACCCGAATTTTTAATCCCAGATGCCTGTTATGCCATACATCGCAATCCCAGGATTACCATTTTTGCGAGACATAACAGATTTGGATATCACAGTACATCATCCATTACAAACCATACATAAGGTCTTACACAAATAAGGATCTCATGGTCAAGTTCTTAATACAATTCAAGCAGCGGAAATACATAATAATAAAGGTAGCGTAGGCGAAGCTCCATCTTCGGGGTCACGGGCAATGCTGACGATGGGAGATGATCCTAGTTGTCGTAACCTTCCCGCGGTCCATCATCCTGGTACTCCTCTTCATAGTCTGGCCACGGGAATAGCCAGGGACAAAGCCATGAGTACTCTTTAAGTACTCGCAATCTAATACTAACATGTTAAGGGGGTTTTTGTAGTAGGACACTAAGCTCTAGGGTTGTTTTGCAAAAAGCCAGATTTACCTCTACTAAGTTCAGAGGCGAGAAACTAGTTGAAGTTTTATAACACCTAAGTGGGAACTTCAATTTCATATCACAACTTTGTTGTGGTCAAGTCAAAGTCTCAATTCATTTCACAAGTCATTTTGAAAACATCTGACGGGGGAACAGTATGGCCACTCCAACTGTCCATAACCACGGATGTGGCTATTCGAATAGTTTGACACTACAGAGATTGTACACTTTCACCACAACATTCGATACATCCATTAGGAACAAATTCTGAATTCACCATACTCAGTATGCGGATAATCAATCCTAACCTTTCCATTACACGCCCTAGTATAGGCACCTCTTCTGTGAGTTTGGCCTCCCAACCATGACCAACTGTCATCTTGGGTACTGCACAGGTGGACAATCTTCACAAGGTAGCCTCAGCTCAGACCTGAGCCATGAGGGAACCCATACTAAGGTATATAAGTTTCCAGTCAAGCCCTACCCAATTTTCGGGTATTGTGGTTGTACGGTAAAATTGGAATGGTAACGCATACAGACAACCATCAGTTTTATAAAGGGCTAAGGCTCATGCCTCAACATTTTCATCATCAAAATCATCTGGTGTTCGAAACACACATGTCAAAACATTTCAGTAGAATGACTCATCATTCCAAGGTTTTCATAACCATTTTCACCAATTGTTCCCATCTAAAGTTGATCAAGTTTTATGCTTAGCACTAGCATCTATAGATGGGGATAAGTACTAATGAGGGGTGGTAAACAAGTGAAGTTTAACTAAGTTCAATCCCATGCCTTAGGATTACATCAAGATTATCTAGCTTAGGCCAAATTTAATGCTCTTTATGCAACCTTCAAATTATCTTCCTAGAATCTACAAGTTACTTAAGTAAACTCTAAGAGAAAGCTTTGAGAAAGAAATAGAGTATAAAGCTTGCAAGTAAAACTAGGATTGGGTTATCAAGTGGGTATGATCACATATGCTTAAGGCATATAGTTGGCATGGTAACAAGCAGGTATTAGCTTGCATAAGTAAGGTATCTTGCAAGTGTTAGCTTGCTCAATCAATTAGTAGTATTAGGCTTGCCTTGTGCAGAGCAGTGGTTGAAGTTCTCCTCGGCTACTTCTTCGTAGTATCCTCCTTCCTCCTCGTATCCTTGGTCAGTACTAGCGTCTATAAATAAGTACGAGGTACACAATCACCAAACAATACTTAACTATTTGCAATCATCACACAAAAGGGTACTATAGATGATCTAGCATCATCACTAACATTACAAGATTAAAGCCTTTGCCTTATTTATTTTATTTTTAGAAAAGTAATTTCTACTCATTGAAAAACTACTTAAGATTTAATATTCTCCAAACCAAACATGGGATCATGTTGACACATGTCATCACCACACATTTCAGTACATGAGAATGTGATTTAAAGCGGTGTCACAATTTAATAAGGTTTAACCTTTTATTTTAAATAAATAGAGTGACTAGAAATGCCTATGTGGCATTCTTTTGTTGCTTGAACATTATTTCTTTAAGTAAACCCAACGGTTTTTATATATTCTGAAAGGTATGATCAAATGTGATTTTTGAGAGTTGGAATCAACTCAAAGGCTATTATGGTTGAAATTTGAAAAATGTTTGTTTGCAGAAAAGCTTCTGACTTGATATTTTTACCAAGGTCGATCTACAGATCCAAATGATTTGAATCCAACGGGCTTGGATTAAGCATTTTAGTACCTTTCTAATAAAATTGGTTTCATGAAATTTGGTTCACTGAATCGAGCTGGGTTGATTTTTGAAACTAGGTACAGAACTGAGTTTGAATGAAAATAGAAAAATCTAAATTCAAATGGTTGGGCTGCGCGGGAGATGCTAATGGGACGGCCCAATGTCACTAAGTAGCGAAGGGCTCAGCTGACAGGGGGGTTCCACCTGTCAGTGGCTCATAACACGCGAAGCGGTACGGGGCGATGTGGTTCGTTGGATTAGAAGGGTGATCAACGGCCGAGGGTCGTCGTCGACGATGAACATGTCACCGGCGAGTTCGAACCCTAGCGGCTTAGTGGGGGTCGTGGGAGGCTCACCGGGGCTCAGGCGAGGGTCGGCGATGGGGGTGAACGACGAAGTCGACGATGGCGATTCTCCTGGCACCGGTGGCTCCTCCTGGGGCGGTTCCAATCGACGGCTCCTTTCTTCTCCAGCAGCGGCGGGCTCCGGCCAAATTCCGGCGATGCTGCTCGCCTTGCTCCAGGAAGAACTGAGAATTCTCAGTGAGAGGTGGGGAGTGAGATGGTGTGAAGAAATCGAGCGGGGGTTGCCTTCTTTTATAGGCTCGACGGCGAGAACGAGAGGGATGGGCAGGCAACAGTGGAGACACGGCTACGGGCGGCTAGAGGCATGGCTACGGTTGTCGATCGACAGTTGGTCTCCTGGCGATGCTCTAGAACTTGAATGCGAGCTTAGGGCGATGGCAATTGGTCGGAAACATGCGGTGCTCTGCGAGGCAGAGGCGGCAAACTCCGCGACGAGCAGTGGCTACGGGGTACGGGCGATGAAACGAGCATGTCTGGTGGTCTCCTGGGACGGTGGGGTGCATGCTGGCGGGCGGCAAGGGCTCGAGGTGGTCGGGTTGCGTGGGAACGGCGCGTGCACTGGGGTGCACGTCGGCATGGCCTATAGCAGCACGGGCATGGCGTTCCTGGCAGTTCTGGTCTCTATCTTCGAGCTAGGGCTGGTCGAGAGGGGGCGGTGAGGCATGGGCTACCTCCCAGACAAGGTTGGCACAGCTAGTTCTTCCTCTAGCTTGTTGTCCACACTGGGGTGATATGGTGAGGCTCGGTCTGCTCACCATTGATGGCAATGGCAAGCTCACAGTGATGCTAGAGGTTACTAACTAAGCTAGATGATCTACTAGATGTTTGCTGTGAGCTAGAGAGGGGACAAGGTTGGCCAAAACACTGCTCAAAATAGTGTTTGTGATTTGTTTGATTTGAATCTGCAACCTGTTTGATGAAATGGCCGCAAGAACTTGAGTTTTTAATTTTGAAAAGATTTTTGGTGGGTGTGCTAGGCATGTGTTGAGGATTCTGTGGGTGCTTGGGTTTTGAAAATTGAGCTTGTTTGAGTGGTTTTTGAAATAGTGGGATCTTCCCATATGAGATAGATTCAAATTTAAACTGTCATTTGAACTTAGCATTTGAATTTTTTTGGATGATCACAAAGTGGGACTTGGTACCTTATTATGAGTACTATCAAGGGGTGCAAAGATTCATATGCTTCTGTTGAGTTTTGAAAATTAGAGATAGCCAAAGTAGGCATGGGAGTTAATTTGGCCAAAGTGACCATTCACTTAATTTATTTATTTTGAGTTGTTTGTCTTTGGGAAAAGTTTTGGGATTGTTTAGATGATGTTTATTTCACCTAAGAATCATTTTACAAGCAAAGAAACACAGAATCATGGCAATTCAAAAGAATCCAAATTTTGAATACACACACATATGAATGCTTTCATATTTTTAGTTGGGAAAGTTATTGTTAACCCTAATTTTGATGATTAGAGTTTGATGATCCAAGTTTAATATTTTTGGGATGTTACAAACCTTCCCCCCTTAAACAAAATCTCGTCCCGAGATTTGAAAAAGGACGAAAAAGATTACCTAGGATTTGAAGAGATCGATAAACTCCGTCCTGATGTGATCTTCGCGCTCCCAGGTAGCTTCCTCTTCTGTGTGGTTGCTCCACTAGATCTTGAGAAACTTGATGCTTCGGGTTCTAGTAGTTCTGAACGCTTCTTCCAAAATACGGATGGGTACTTCGGGATAGATCAGGTCATTGTTGATCTCTATGGTCTGGTGATCAATGTTCTTGAACACTTCAGTCTTCTCCGGGACCTCGAGGCACTCGCGAAGTAATGAGATATGGAACACATTGTGCACGGCTGACATCTCGTCGGGTAGTTCCAATTGATACGACACTTCTCCTCGACGGTTCAAAATCTTGAAGGGAGCGATATATCTAGGGGCTAACTTTCCTTTTAGTTGGAAACACTGCATTCCCTTTAATGGCGACACTTTCAGATACACAAACTCTCCGATGTTAAAAGCGAGGTCTAGATGTCTCTTGTCGGTGTAACTCTTCTGTCTGGATTGGGCGGTCTTGAGGTGCTCACGAATCTTGTGAACCTTCTCTTCTGCTTCTCGTAGGATGTCGGGTCCGAAGATCTGACTCTCTCCTACTTCCGACCAATTCAAAGGGGTGCGACACTTCCTTCCATACATGAATTCAAATGGGGTCATTTGCAAACTAGCTTGACAACTATTGTTGTATGAAAATTCTACGAACGGTGGACAGTCTTCCCATTTAGATCCATACTCTAACACACATGCTCTCAACATGTCTTCGAGTATCTGATTTACTCGCTCCGTTTGTCCGTCGGTCTGAGGGTGATAAGCGGTGCTGAAATCTAGTCGGGTTCCTAAACCTTCTTGGACTTTCTTCCAGAATATCAAGGTAAACTGAGTTCCTCAATCCGATACGATGTTCTTGGGGACTCCGTGCAAACTGGCGATTCTAGTGATGTATAACTCCGCTAGCTTCGAACTCTGATATGTGGTCTTGACTGGTAAGAAATGGGCGACTTTGGACAATCTGTCAACTATGACCTAGATAGAGTCATTTCCCCTACCAGAAGTAGGCAATCCGGTGATAAATTCCATTCCAACAGAATCCCATTTCCATTCCGGAATCTGCAATGGTTGCAATAATCCAGCGGGTCTTTGATATCCCGCCTTGACTCGCTGACATATATCACACTTGGCAATATAGCTTCCGATTTATCTCTTCATCTTATGCCACCAAAATTGCTCTTTCAAATCCTGATACATCTTCGTTCCTTTGGGATGGATAGAATAAAGAGTATCATGAGCTTCCCTCAGAATAACTTCTTTCAACTCAGAATCTGCGGGTACACAAAGGCGTCCTTTGTACCACAGAACTCCTTCTTCGTCTTCCGTGAATCTGGGTACTTTGCATGTATCGATACGACGCTTGATTCCTTCGATACTAGCATTTCCTTTCTGCGCCTCCTTGATCTGGCTGATCAAAGTGGGTTGAAGTTCTATGCTAGCCAAAAATCCTTCACTCACTAATTCTATGCGGAAATCTTCCATCTCTTTGTGCAGACTTGGTTGCTCCTTCAGAATCATGGAGTTCAAGCGGCACGACAATCTGCTAAGGGCATCTGCTACCACGTTGGCTTTACCGGGGTGATAGTGAATGTCCAGATCATAATCCTTGATTAGCTCAATCCATCTTCTCTGCCTCATATTCAGCTCCTTCTAGGTGAATATATACTTCAGGCTCTTGTGATCCGAATAAATCTCACAACGGTTTACCATCAGGTAATGCCTCCATGTCTTCAGGGCTAGAACTACGGCTGCGAGCTCGAGGTCATGGGTTGGGTAATTCTGCTCATGTTGTTTCAGTTGTCGAGATAGGTAAGATATAACTTTGCCCTCTTGCATTAGCACACATCTGAGACCGATCTTGGATGTGTCACAATACACGTCAAAGGGCTTCGTGATATCCGGCATGATTAAGATTGGGGCTGAAATCAATCTTCTCTTGAGTTCTTGAAAACTCGCTTCATATTTGTCCGTCCATTCAAACTTCTTGTCCTTCTTCAGCAATTGGGTCATGGGTCTGGCGATAATCGAGAATCCTTCTACGAACTTGCGGTAGTATCCCGCCAATCCGAGAAATGCACGAACTTGGGTTTGAGTGGTTGGGGCTTGCCAATCTTCGACATCTTTCACCTTTGCAGGGTCAACGACAATTCCTCCGGCTGATACAATGTGGCCGAGGAATCCTACCTCCTGTAACCAGAATTCACACTTGCTAAACTTGGCATACAACTGATGCTCTCTAAGGGTTACAAGAATGGTCCTTAGGTGTAGCTCATGTTCTTCTTCTGATTTGGAATAAATCAGAATGTCATCAATGAAAACAACGACAAACTTATCCAGGAAGTCCATAAAAATCTTATTCATGAGATTCATGAAATAAGCGGGGGCATTGGTTAATCCAAAAGACATAACAGTATACTCGTATAATCCATATCTGGTGGTAAAGGCAGTCTTTGGAATATCCTCTGCACGAATCTTGAGTCGATGATAGCCCATTCTAAGATCAATCTTAGAAAATACTTTGGCACCGGTCAACTGATCAAACAAATCTTCTATCTTGGGCAATGGGTACTTGTTCTTGATAATGACATCATTCAACTTCCGATAATCCGTACACAAATGATTACCTCCATCCTTCTTATCCATAAACAAGACAAGTGATCTCCATGGTGACGCACTTGGTTGAATCAATCCAATTTCCAACATGGAATCTAGTTGCTTCTTCAGTTCTGCTAGTTCAAACGGGTTCATACTATATGGTCTCTGGGCTATGGGTCCTATTCCGGGGATTAGTTCAATGATAAACTCGATATCCTGATCTAGGGGCATACCGGGCAAAACATCTAGAAATACATCGGGGTATTCACAGACTATCCGGACTTGGTCAATGGTAGGTTGGGCTATACTCTTATTGCACTTGAACTGACGAGGTAGGGTTTCAGATATATGCTCGACTGATATTCCGGTTGTACTGGTCATGGTTATGGATTTCTTGGCACAGTCAATTAATCCTTTATGTTTGGACATCCAATCCATTCCTAGTACTACTTCCAAACCTTTAGTTCCGAGTACTATCAGACTAGCATAAAAATCTATGCCATGGATTCGGATAGGGACGGCTTTGCAAATTTGTCTAGCTTTGGTGGTTGAACCGGGAATTTGAACAATCATAACATGCTTCAGTTTGGTTGGTTGAATCTTACTAGTGCATGCAAATTCTTCGGTGAAAAATGAGTGCGATGCACGAGAATCAAACAACACTCTAGCAAGTACCAAATTAACAGAAAACATACCCAGCACGACGTCTGGCGCTTCCTGGGCTTCTTCAGCATGCATGAGAAAAAGACGGCCGTTGCGGTTGAGAGAGTTCCCTGGGGCAAACCTCCTTCCGGGCTGAACACGACGCTGCTGCTGAGCTGGGGCATTTGCATTGGGGGCTGCGGCATTCTTCTTGGGGAACTCGTTGGAGTAGTGACCCTTATTTCCACAGTCATAACAAGTCACTTGCGACTTGTCCTTTGCTGCAACAGGCACAACATTGCTTCCAGTCCTCGGGGTAGTGTTGGTGTTGGCGGCAGCATTGTTGTTGTTGAACTTGGGTGGTGCACGGTTGAAATTGCCAGAGTTGCCGGGGTTGTTGTGATTTCCCCCGGGCCTCGGGTTTCCACGGTTGGGATAGGTCGGACGGTTTATCGGGGGTCTGTTGGTTCTCGGGGCAAATCCTGGAGATGGGTTGGGGCGATACTTTGGGGTATGATGGGTTCCTGGCTGATGCATCATGTGGTGCTTGCAGTTCTCATAGGCTTGGTTGATCTTTCCTTCCATCTGAATGGCAGAGTCAGCTAGGGCTTCAATATCTGCTAAAGGGATATTGACCAACATCGTCTGCATGTCATCGTGCAGACCATTCAAGAATCTCTCTTTCTTCTTGGCTTCAGTGTCTATCTCATCTGGAGCATACCTAGCTAATGACAAGAATTTGTCATGGTATTCCACCACGGTCATCCTTCCTTGCTTCAGTTCTTTGAACTCATCTCTCATTCTATTGATCAAACCCAGTGGCACATGAGTTCTGCTAAACTTGACCTTAAATTCTTCCCAGGTCATCATCTGTCCTCCAGTCATTGCACGAACGTTGTTCCACCATGCTCTTGCATCTCCGGCTAGATAGTGGGTGGTGAACAGAACTTTCTCGTTAGCTTCCACTCCGACGACTTCCAGGTTGTTTTCCATGGTTTGCAGCCAATCATCTGTGTCTAAGGGCTCTTCCGACTTAGTGAAAACAGGTGGGTTGGTGTTCTGGAAATTCTTGAGCTTAGATCCATGGTTGTCCTGATTTCCTTGGCCTTGATTGTTGTGGGCCAGCTGAGCTAGCTGCTGAAGGGTGTCTAGGTTGGCTTGATGTTCTGCTCTTTCAGCTTCGCGGTCAGAAACCAACATTTGCAGAATCTGCAACATCGGGTCCGGGGATGAACCACTTCCTCCGCGTGGCATCTGAAGATTGAGATAGATCATGAGAAAAGAGGGAAATTTCTAAGGTTCAGGGACTTTGAAAAGCTTTTAAAGTTTGACTAAGATTTTCTAGCAACTTGCTTTTCATTCATTCATCCATAGCACACGATACAACACACACCACAACAAAGGGAAACAGATGGTTTTAAGAACCATTCTGGAAACTACGATACAGTGGGACCGAATAAAGCTCACTGCATAAGATGAACTTGACGGAGTCAAACCTAAGGCGGACCAACACCATCTTCCACGGCGTAGTTCCTGGTCGGGAGGCTCGGTCCCTTGGGTGCATTACACTTCAGGTTGCCTTTGGCGATGTTAACAATTACCGCCAAGAGCGCATGACCTCGAGGTGGTCCCCTTCAAGAGCGTGTACCACGTCATATTCGGCCGCGACATATTCCACACGTTCATGGCCAAGCCATGCTTCGTCTACAACAAACTCAAGATACCCGGACCAAACGGTGTCATCACCGTATCCGGAAGCTTTACCAAGGCAAGGGACTGCGAGATCAATGAAGCAGCCATTGCAGAAGCTGTCCTCTACAGCGAAGAATTCAAGGAGATCCAGAGCAAGGTCAATGACTCAGAGATGCCCGCGTGGAAGAAGCAGATCTCTGACTCCGCTCCTGCGTTCAAGGCCGCCATCGAGACCAAGCCGGTGGAACTTGTGGTAGGCGATGCCTCCAAGACCATAGCCATTGGGACGAACCTGGATCCCAAATAGGAAAGCGCGCTCGCCGAGTTCCTCCGTGAGAATAGGGACATCTTTGCCTGGCAACCTGCCGACATGAAAGGTGTACCTAGGGAACTTGTCGAGCACAGCTTAAACATTGATCCAAAATGCAAACCAGTGAAACAACCTCTACGACGCTTTGGAGATGAGAAGAGACGCGCCATTGGCAAAGAGATAGCTAGGTTACTTAAGGCTAGATTTATCCGAGAAGTCCTTCACACCCAATGGGTGGCCAATCATGTACTTGTCCCCAAAAAGGGAACCAATGAATTAAGAATGTGCGTTGATTACACCAGCTTGAACAAAGCATGTCCCAAAGATCTGTTTGCTTTGCCTCGCATTGACCAAGTCATTGACTCGACGGCTTTTGTGTTTTCTCGATGCATACTCAGGATACCACCAGATCAAGATGAGGAAGTCAAACCAATTGGCCACTTCGTTCACTACCCCATACGGCACGTTTTGCTATGTCACGATGCCCTTTGGGCTGAAAAACGCAGGTGCTACCTACCAGCGGACAATGCAACGTTGCCTTCATGACCAAATTGGTCGGAACGTTCACGCCTATGTGGACGATATCGCGGTGATGTCTAAAAAGTCAAACGACTTAATCTCCGACTTAAAAGAAACCTTTGATAATCTCCAGAAATACAACATGATGCTCAACCCTAAGAAGTGCGTCTTCGGGGTTCCAGCCGGCAAATTGTCGGGCTTCATCGTTTCCCAACGTGGAATCGAGGTTAACCCGGAGAAAATCAAGGCCATCTTAAACATAAACCGTCCGACATGCCTAAAGGACATTCAACGACTAACAGGTTGTGTTGCAGCAGTTAGTCGGTTCGTCAACCGACTTGGAGAGAAGGCTCTGCCGCTGTACAAGTTGCTGAAGAAGGCGGACAAATTCACGTGGACGGACGAAGCAGATGCAACATTGAAGCAGCTCAAGGAGATTCTTTCCTCAACGCCCATCCTTACAGCAGCCGATCCTAGAGAGCCCCTGTTAATTTACATGGCGGCAACCAACCGGGTTATCAGCATCGTCGTCGTGGTAGAGAGGAAGGAACCATGCTATGAGAACGGAGTTCAACGACCAGTTTACTATGTGAGCGAGGTCTTGATGGAGTCCAAGCAGCGTTACCCGCACTACCAAAAGATAGCTTATGGAGTATTCCTTGCTTCTCGGAAGCTGAGGCATTACTTTCAGGAGCACCCAATCACAATGGTGAGCAAGATTCCACTGTCTGGCATTATCAATAACAGCGACGCTACAGGAAGGGTCGCGAAGTGGGGCATTGAACTTGCCGCCTTCGAGATCACCTACAAGAGACGTGACCCTATCAAGTCACAAGCCTTGGCGGATTTTGTTGCAGATTGGACGGAGATGCCAGACGCTACTCCGTTGCCAGAACCAGAGTACTGGGTGATGCACTTTGACGGATCAAAGCTGCGCAACGGCTCAGGAGCTGGTGTATTGCTACAGTCACCAACAGGAGACAAGCTACACTACGTTCTGCAGATCCACTTCGAGGCTACAAACAACATGGCGGAGTATGAAGCACTCATTCACGGACTACGTGTAGCCAAGGATATTGGCATCAAGCGCATAGTTTGCTGTGGAGATTCCGACTTGGTTGCCCAGCAGGTGGCTGGCACCTGGAATGCGCGGAACCCTATGATGGCGGCATATCGAGACGAAGTGGACGAGATAGCCAAGAGCTTCTTGGGCTACGAAGTCAAGTATGTACCTAGGGAACAAAACAAGGGCTGATCTGCTGTCTAAGCTTGGATCAGGGCACAAGCGAATTCCGCCAGGAGTTTTCCTAGAGCACCTGCGCACACCATCCGTGAAGGGAGCCGACATCGACAACCCGGATAGAGCTGACTATTTCGTCAACATGGTGACTAAGGTCCCTCCGGCTTGGACAAAACCGTTCATGGAATACCTCGAACACGGAACTTTGCTCGACGACAAAGTCGAAAGACGGCAAATAGTACGATGAGCAAAGGGTTATACCATAATCAATGGGCAACTCTATAAAAGGAGCACTACTGGTGTATACCTAAAGTGATGTTTCCCAGCTAGAAGGTATGGAAATCCTGTGCGAAATCCATCTCGGAGATTGCGGGCATCACACCGCTCCCTGATCGTTGGTTGCGAAAGCCTTCCGGCAAGGATTCTACTGGCTGACCGCGAAGGCAGACACCGACAAGCTGGTTGAGACATGCATGGGATGCCAGTATTATGCCCGACAACCACATGTTCCTGCTGAAGAATTGCGAACAATACCAATAACTTGGCCGTTTGCAGTCTGGGGGCTGGACATGGTGGGACCGTTACAGACGGCACCTTGTGGGTTTACGCATCTGCTTGTAGCAGTTGACAAATTCACCAAATCGATAGAAGCTAAACCCATTAGAAAGCTTGATGGGGCAACTGCCCTCTGGTTTGTCCAGGATCTAGTGGTGAGATTTGGTCTCCCACATAGCATTATCACTGACAACGGAAGCAACTTGTCACTCGGAGAAGTGGAGGCTTATTGCTGGGAGAAAGGCATCCGACTTGACCTTGCATCTGTGGCACACCCACAATCCAATGGTCATGTCGACCGAGCCAATGGATTAATTCTGCAGGGAATCAAGCCACGTCTTGAGGCACCGCTACATAGAGCAGCTGGAGCCTGGGCGGAAGAATTGCCATCTATGCTATGGAGTTTACGAACTACACCCAACAGATCCACTGGCTACACCCCTTACTTCATGGTATATGGAGCAGAAGCCATCTTGCCTTCCGACATCCTCCACGATGCACCAAGAGTTGTTGCCTACGACGAGGATGACGCTGAAGAATCTAGACACCTAGATGTGGACCTTCTCGAGGAGGTGCGTGTTTTGGCATGCCAAAGATCCGCCATCTACCAGCAGAAGCTACGCAGCTACCATAGTCGCCGCGTTCGGCATCGCTCGTTTAAAGAGGGGGATTTGGTGCTCCAACTTAAGCAAAAGAAGTCACACAAATTATCCCCGCCATGGGAAGGACCGTTCATCATAAGCAAGGCACTGCTCGATGGGTCTTACTACCTTGTTGACAATCGTGAACTAAAGGATAGACCCAACGAGGATCATAAGCGTAAGCGACGTGACCCGGATGATGACTACCCGGAGCTTGATCGGCCATGGAACATAGCACAGCTACGTCCTTTTTACACTTAGCATTTTTTATCTAATTGTGTATCTCTTATATGATCAATTAAATAAAGCTCTCTGGTTCACTCATATTTCTGAGTCTTTTACCTCCTTTAGTGTTCATTTTTGGATCATGTAAAACCTTTATGCACAAGTATTGCGTTTGCACTTGTGAAAATTCCGCCTACGGGCGCTAGCTTAAGTTTTCTGGTCTACACGTTCTTTGTTGTTTTTATGTGGATTCTGGAGTAGTGAATTTTGGCACTTATTGTCGGCGATTTTGTGCTCAGGTTATTGACGGTGCCATTGGGCATCATCACCTAAGCGCATGGTTCCGACAATGATTCTTCCGACTCACGAAAAGTCAAGCATAAGAACCAAAGTAATGGATAAGCCAGCACTTGCTAAAAAATATATACATGCTGGAAATTAGTTCTTAAGTAGCAGGACATAACAACCATTGTTTTCCGCCTTAAGTTACATCACCAAGTTTTTTCCACGCATACACCAAAGGTGAAACAAATATTACAAAGTTGTTTTTCATTCCTTTGGCGCAGGAGACTTGGAAGCAGCATCGTCACCAGCCGGAGAGTCACCCTCAACGTCGGCACTGTGGTGGGACTCGGAGGAATCTTGGTTGACGTTGTCGATGGTGTTCATGGGCACAAAGACATCAATGTCCACCAACTCGGCAACTCTGGTGTCATAACCTGCGAGTGACGACAGGATGGCTTCATGATCAATCTCTTTGCCGTCATCATCAACGTCGAGGATACCAGAGGTCACCGTGTCGATGTCGGCACCTTCGTAGTGTGCCTTCACCATTGACAACACCATCCTTGCGCCAACCCGTGCACATGAAGCTTTCCAGCTTGTGACACGCTCGGGGGCTCGGCGCAGAATCTCCGAGTACTTCGCCACAGATTCCGAGGCCTTGATGTGTATATGAAGGGGCTTGGCAATATCTTTGGCTTGGGTGATGGCGGTGTTGATGAAATTGCCGGCGAGAACCATGCATTCCTTGTCCGAAGGAGGCGATCGGGTTAAACCCATAGGAGCTGCAATTTCTGACAAAGAAGCGCATGAGTTCAATAAATCCTAAGTATCCAGACTACAGAAATACAAGGCAGAGGAAACTTACTGAAGATGCTGGCCTTAGCCTGCCAGAGGGTGTCCGCCAGGGATTCTTTCTCTTGTTGGAGGAGCTTAAACGCCTCGCTGTGGCGTTGGTTTTTCTCATCAGCAGCTTGCTTATGATATTTTAAGATCGCAAGCTCCTCCTTCAAGCGATTGATTTCCGTGGAGGCGGAGTCCTGCAGGGCCTTCATGGAATCCTCATGCATTTTCAGCATTTCTTTCCTCTCCTCCTTAAGGATCTTGTTCTCGCTGTCCAGCTGCTGGATGTGCTTGGACTGCTCGACAATGTCCTTGGCCTTGGCAACATGTTCTGCAAAGTCGGAGAAAACAAAGTACACAGTGAGTACTCGGAGAATGAAGGCACAAAATCAAGATGGAATGCGCAAATAGAAAACCGACTCTTGTTTTTGCTGATCTATTCCTTCAAGATGGCAGTTTTACCCTTTTCGGCTTCAAGATCTGCGCGCATCTTCTGGTACTTGTCATTGGCCATACCCCTCCTAGCATTCTCGTTCTGTGGAAAAAAGAAAAAAGTTAAACCGTTGTTTAGTCTGCTTGGAGCATCTAGTCGAAAATTTTCCAACTAGACGCTCGGGGGCTACAGCGAGAGTTTTTTACTTAGCAATATGCTTAGCTTTTCTTTAAGCATCTAGTTGGAACTAATTCAGTTCTCGATTAGAAGCTTGGGGGCTACAATATAAAGTTTTTAACTCAGAATCTGCTTAGCTTTTCTTTAAGCATCTAGTCGGAACTAATTCAGTTACAACTAGAGGCTTGGGGGCTACAGTATTGAAAATTATAAACACTGCGTATACTACTCTTAAAGCATGTAGTCGGAATAGTTCATTCCATCTAAATGCTTGGGGGCTACAGTGAGAGTTTTTTCTAACTTAGTCACTCTTAGAGCATATAGATGCAAAACCTATGGTTTTCCGTCTACATCCTCGGGGGCTACAGTGGGATACTCATATGAAATGCAAAAGGCAAAGTAAAACTTACAAGTGCAATGATCTTGAGGTTTGTAGCGCTCTCGGCTAGCAGCTTGCCAAAGGAGATGCTATTTCCTCGCAAGATATCCGCTTGTCAGAGGAGCTCCTCAAGACCGCACGTCGGAGATGTCGGTACTCCTCTAGGAACCAGAGTTGTGTTACTCGGCGTGAGCGCCGGGTAGACTATCTTTGGGAACTCAAAGGGTTTCTGGGGAGCAAGGGCGCCGCCTTCGGCAGAAGTACCAGCTTCCACTACCGCCTTGCCTCCACCGATGGCATCCTTATCCGGAGCTTCAGCCATTTGTTGAGCGGTGCTCTCCTAAATCGCCTGCTCACCGACAACAACAAGTTCGGTAGAGGCGCCAGAATCCACTTCCATGGCGGAAGGGCCTGGTGCCTCCTTAGCTTGTGAGCTTGTCAGGGAAGACGAGGGCTTGACGGTAGGGGTAGCAGGGGCGATGGCGGGGGAGGCGTCGCGATGCAGCATGTCTTTGATATTTCGAGAAGCCCCCAAAGTTTTGGAGGTCTTCTTGAGGCTGGTCGTGGCTTTCTTCCTGAAACGTGCAAAATGCATAAGTAAAGGAACAAGATAGACAAATAGACAATGTCGGAGAATGAGAAGCTTACACTATGGGGGTGCTTTGGCAAAGATCCCGGTGGCTCTTCTCTTTTCCGCCTCCAGGGCGGCGGTAGTCTTCTTGGAGGCTCCACCCTCTGTCTTCTTCTTGCCTCCGTCGATAGCATCAGAGGTGGAGCTCTTCCGCTTTCGCGCTAACAGGACATCGTCGTCGGACACGACCATGAATTCCTTCATCTTTGGATCGTAGATTTGGGCAGCCAGGTTGCCCTCATCTAGATCGCTAAGCTGTTAAGTAAGAAATCACCGTGTTAGATAAGATGGTAGTGAAAAGACGGAAAAACTGGAGCATATGTCGTATACGGAAAATAAATACCTACCTTTGGGCACTTGCCATCTACGAATATGTCATAGGTGATGGTGAAGCCACGCTTCTTATCCTTCACCTTGACGATGTCCTTAAGGAGGAGCTTGACGGAGTCGCTCGAGAAGTTATCCACGGAGATGCGGAGGCTACCCCTTCTGTCACTGGTATACTCGTGCATGTACTTCGCACGGTGTTGCAGAGGTTGGATTCGCCTGATGAACCAGCACATGGCTAGGTCCAAGCCGGTCAAACCCGTCTCTACAAACCATTCGATCCGCCTTATAGCGCGAGAAGCGTCGAGGTCGGAGGGAAGGGAGGCTTGGGATCTCCACGTGGAAACTTCAGCGGCGGCTCCATCCACGAAGTCCGGGTACGTTACTTCTCGGACCGCCAGAGGAATGTCGGGGCCGTAAAAGTATGTCCTTTGCCAATTCTTGCAGGACTCGTGGCCGACGATGTCGGAGAACCGCAGGCCAGGTCGAATCTTGAAGCTTATGGTGCCGCAGTTCCTAAGCTCCTCCTTACTATGTCCGGCTTCACGTTTGACGGTGAAGAAGTACACAAAAAGGTCTAACCTAGGCCTTATCCCTAGATATCCCTTGCAAAGTGCCACGAAGTTGCTAAGCACTAAGATACTATTGGGGGAAAGGTTATGAGGCTGGACCCTATAGTGGTTTAAGACGGAGAGGAAGAAGTGGAAGATGGGCAGGGAAACGCCGCGTACCAGCTGAGCTTTGAGGTACACCTTTTCTCTGGCTTGTGGAGAAGGTGTCACCTCACCGGCCGGCGCCGCCCGCCAGGCGAGCCCCTCCGTCGCGGGGAGGTAGCCTTCGGCGACCATCTCTTGGATGTCGCGGTCGGTGATGTTCGAGTCGTGCCAGTCGCCCTTGTGCGAGTCTGGCTCCTCCTCCAGCGGATCTAGCGCCGCCAAATTTGGGTTGCCGCTGGTGGACTCGATCACCACCGATGCGGGGATGACCAAACCCTTTGGGGGCACGACGACGGAGCTCGCCGGCTTCGCCGCGGCTTTGCTCGACGCCGCCATTGATGGGGAGGTGCTGTTGCTAGCCATGGAGTGAAGGTTGGGTGCGACTGGTGCAGATGAGAGCTAGGTTTTTTCGAGGTTTCTCGTGGAGAGCTCGAGGAGACGCGCGGCTGGAGGAAGAAGATGACGCGAGAAGAATGAGGTAAAAAGTGGAAATTTCCCCACGGTTACTATTTATCATCCTCGGCGTCAAGATTCGTGCAGCTTGATCGAACGGTTGCCGCGTAGACGACATGTTCGCGAACGTGCGCGGAAATTTCGCCACGTCTCCAACCGTCGCCGCCAACGGTTCGTATCGCTCGTGCGGGGAAATCGAATATGATTGCGTTCTCTGCATGTGTGATTTACGAGGCGTCACTGACCTAAGCCTACGTCGTCCTAGCTGACATGGGTAGATGAGCCATCACATCGAAGATTCCGACATGGACGGATTCAATCTGACTACGGAAGAGTACGATGGAAGATTCAGCATTTCTCTGGCTTACAAGTTGAAGACGGAGAAATCCTTGCAGGGTTCTTTGGGAGGACTACAAGATGTTGCTTGACGATTTGCCGACATCCATCTAGACGGAGCATTCCACGTGAAGAGGCAAGACGGCGCAAGATCTCAGAGTTCTCCGGGGGCTACTATTGGGGTTATGCTATATGGGTATCCTTATAGCATGTCTCTTATCCGGCTAACCCGGGTGGCCCACAGATGGTAGCATGGCCTATGGCCTGCTGGGCAGCCCAGTTAGATGGATCCAGAAGGGAGGCCCATGCCGGATAAAGGAAGGCTACGGTGGAGTCACCAACGTACCCGGAGCCTTGGAGTACAAGATACACAAGACTAGTAATAAACAGTGTAGGACTCTGTAACCTGTCCGGCTAGGACTTTTCCCTGTAACCCTAGGACCTGGCGACTATATAAGTCGGGCCTATGGGATCCTTTAGGGGACAACTTCATACAACCTCGCACATCGAACCTATCTCTGTAACTCGGCGTATTGCCCTTACAGTGGTTTATAACAGGAGTAGGATTCCGCCACCGTTGTGGGATCTGAACCTGGGTAAGCTGTGTTACCTCGTACCCGTCAACCGTCCGCCTTACCCCACGTCTCTAAACACGCACTGTGAGGACCCCTCCATGGCGTACTTGTCGACAATACCATGACACTAACGCTAGTGCTCAAGTGCTACTACTTCTCGGAGTCGGTGTAGTCGTCATCCTCATCATCATCATCGATGAAGGCGAAGTCATCCTCATCGGTGAAGAAGTCCATGGCATGATCCTCCAGAAAATCATCATCATCGCTGAGATAGGAGTAGGGTTCTCCACGAAGATCTTCTCCAGCATTCTCCCTTTCCTCCAACTGCATGTCTCTCTCGTGGATGGTCTCCTCCAAATCCGAGATACGGTGGCGAAGACGGGCAATGATGCGCTCCTTCTTGTCAAGCTGACGGTGGCGAGACTGTGGTCCTTCGCTAGCATGGTGATGGTCTGATCCTTCGTCTTGATGATGGCGGACTTGTGGTTGGAGTAATCACGGGCATTGTCCAACTCCTGCTGACGATCATACATCATGAAGCTAAGGTGGTCCAACTGAGTCTTCAACTCGTGGTGGTATGGGGCTTCCAGTGGCTGTCCCATAGCATCACGCCTTGGAAAGAACTCAAAGCGGGTACCCTTGATGTGGTTGATACTCTGCCCACACAGACGGGCAAGAGCTTCCTGCATGGCCCTGGCAAGTCCATCTAGCCAGTTGTTTTCTCTTAAGGTGAACTGAATTCCCTCGACAGTGGGAGGTTCAATCTTTCCTCGGAGACTTGCAACAATTAGCCACTGCAGATCTTCTCCTCCTTGATCATTGAGCTGAGCTCCGAAGCACTCGGGGTGTGGACACTCCAGAAGTTCCGAAAGCTGGTCCAAATCCCGCTCAAAGATGAGGTCTCCTCCATTCCCCAACTGATAAAACTTGCTGTACTTCACGTCCATCTATAAGAATATAGGATGAGTAAGTTAGTAGAGTGATCAAGTGTGTCAAATTTTATGTATTTTGTAAGAGTTTTTGAAGAACATGAATTCTTATGAAGGAAACAAAGTGATAAGAATGGGAATAAGTTTTTGTAAATATTTGCTTCCTTTGGTTTTGAAACTAAGTTTTTGGTTCAAACGTCCAGTCTAACTAGGGTCTCCTATGGTCAGGATGGCTCTGATACCAACTTGTCAACACCCGGATTTTTAATCCCAGATGCCTGTTATGCCATACATCGCAATCCCAGGATTACTATTTTTGCGATACATAACAGATTTGGATATCACAGTACATCATCCATTACAAACCATACATAAGGTCTTACACAAATAAGGATCTCATGATCCAGTTCTTAATACAATTCAAGCAGCAGAAATACGTAATAATAAAGGTAGCATAGGCGAAGCTCCATCTTCGGGGTCACAGGCAATGCTGATGATGGGAGATAATCCTAGTTATCGTAACATTCCTGCAGTCCATCATCCTGGTACTCCTCTTCATAGTCTGGCCACGGGAATAGCCAGGGACAAAGCCATGAGTACTCTTTAAGTACTCGCAATCTAATACTAACAAGTTAAGGTTTTTTTTGTAGTAGGACACTAAGCTCTAGGGTTGTTTTGCAAAAAGCCAGATTTACCTCTACTAAGTTCAGAGGCGAGAAACTAGTTGAAGTTTTATAACACCTAAGTGGGAACTTGAATTTCATATCACAACTCTGTTGTGGTCAAGTCAAAGTGTCAATTTATTTCACAAGTCATTTTGAAAACATCTGACGGGGGAACAGTTTGGCCACTCCAACTGTCCATAACCACGGACACGGCTATTCGAATAGTTTGACACTCTGCAGAGATTGTACACTCTCACCACAACATTTGATACATCCGTTAGGAACAAATCCTGAATTCACCATACTCAATATGCGGATAATCAATCCTAACCTTTCCATTACACGCCCTAGTATAGGCACCTCTCATGTGAGTTTGGCCTCCCAACCATGACCAACTGTCATCTTGGGTACTACACAGGTGGACAATCTTCACAAGGTAGCCTCAGCTCAGACCTTGGCCATGAGGGAACCCATACTAAGGTATATAAGTTTCCAGTCAAGCCCTACCCAATTTTCGGATATTGTGGTTATACGATAAAATTGGAATGGTATCGCATCCAGACAACCATCAGTTTTATAAAGGGCTAAGGCTCATGCCTCGACATTTTCATCATCAAAATCATCTGGTGTTCGAAAACAGATGTCAAAACATTTCAGTAGAATGAATCATCATTCCAAGGTTTTCATAACCATTTTCACCAATTGTTCCCATCTAAAGTTGATCAAGTTTTATGCTTAGCACTAGCATCTACAAATGGGGATAAGTACTAATGAGGGGTGGTAAACAAGTGGAGTTTAACTAAGTTCAATCCCATGCCTTAGGATGACATCAAGATTATCTATCTTTGGCCAAATTTAATGCTCTTTATGCAACCTTCAAATTATCTTCCTAGTATCTACAAGTTACTTAAGTAAACTCTAAGCGAAAGCTTTGAGAAAGAAATAGAGTATAAAGCTTGCAAGTAAAACTAGGATTGGGTTATCAAGTGGGTATGATCATATATGCTTAACGCATATAGTTGGCATGGTAACAAGAAGGTATTAGCTTGCATAAGTAAGGTATCTTGCAAGTGTTAGCTTGCTCAATCAATTAGTAGTATTAGGCTTGCCTTGTGCAGAGCAATGGTTGAAGTTCTCCTCGGCTTTTTCTTCGTAGTATCCTCCCTCCTCCTCGTATCCTTGGTCAGTACTAGTGTCTATAAATAAGTACGAGGTACACAATCACTAAACAATACTTAACTATTTGCAATCATCACACAAAATGGTACTATAGATGATCTAGCATCATCACTAACATTACAAGATTAAAGCCTTTGCCTTATTTATTTTATTTTTAGAAAAGTAATTTCTACTCATTGAAAAACTACTTAAGATTTAATATTCTCCAAACCAAACATGGGATCATGTTGACACATGTCATCACCACACATTTTAGTACATGAGAATGTGATTTAAAGTGGTGTCACAATTTAATAAGGTTTAACCTTTTATTTTAAATAAATAAAGTGACTAGAAATGCCTATGTGGCATTCTTTTTGTTGCTTGAACATTATTTCTGTAAGTAAACCCAAAGGTTTTTATATATTCTCAAAGGTATGATCAAATGTGATTTTTGAGAGTTGGAATCAACTCAAAGACTATTATGGTTGAAATTTGAAAAATGTTTGAATGCAGAAAAGCTTCTGACTTGATATTTTTACCAAGGTTGATCTACAGATCCAAATGATTTGAATCCAACGGGCTTGGATTAAGCATTTCAGTACCTTTCTAACAAAATTGGTTTCATGCAATTTGGTTCACTGAATCGAGCTGGGTTGATTTTTGAAACTAGGTACAGAACTGAGTTTGAATGAAAATAGAAGAATCTAAATTCAAACGGTGGGGCTGCGCGGGAGATGCTAATGGGCTGGCCCAGTGTCACTCCATAGCGTGGGGCTCAGCTGATAGGGGGGTTCCACCCGTCAGTGGCTCATAACACGTGAAGCGGTACGGGGCGATGTGGTTCGTTGGATTAGAAGGGTGATCAATGGCTGAGGGTCGTCGTCGACGATGAACATGTCACCGACGAGCTCGAACCCTAGCGGCTCAGTGGGGGTCGTGGGAGGCTCACCGGGGCTCAGGCGAGGGTCGGCGATGGGGGCGAACGACAAAGTCGACGGCGGCGATTCTCCTAGCACCGGCGCCTCCTCCTGGGGCGGCTCCAATCAACGACTCCTTTCTTCTCCAACAGCGGCAGGCTCTGGCCAAATTCCGGTGATGTGCTGCTCGCCTTGCTCCAGGAAGAAGTGGGAAGTCTTAGTGAGAGGTGGGGAGTGAGATGGTGTGAAGAAATCAAGCGGGGGTTTCCTTATTTTATAGGCTCGACGGCGAGACCGAGAGGGATGGGCAGGCGACGGTGGCGACACAGCTACGGCCGGCTAGAGGCATGGCTGCGGTTGGCGATCAACGGGCGGTCTCCTGGCGATGCTCTAGAACTTGAATGCAAGCTTAGGGGCGGTGGCAATTGGTCGGGAACGTGCGGTGCTCTGCGAGGCAGAGGCGGCGAACTCCACGGCGAGCGGTGGCTACGGGGTACGGGCGATGAAACGAACATGTCTGGTGGTATCCTGGGACGGTGGGGTGCATGCTGGGGCGGCGAGGGCTCGAGGTGGTCGGGTTGCGTGGGAATGGCGCATGCACTGGGGTGCGTGTTGGCATGGTCGAAAGCAGCGCGGGCACGGCGTTCCTGGCGGTTCTGGTCTCTATCTTCGATCTAGGGCTGGTCGAGAGGGGGCGGTGAGGCATGGGCTACCTCCCAGACAAGGTTGGCACAACTAGTTCTTCCTCTAGCTTGTTGTCCACACTGGGGTGACATGGTGAGGCTCAGCCTGCTCACCATTGATGGAAATGGAAAGCTCACGGTGATGCTAGAGGTTACTAACTAAGCTAGATGATCTACTAGATGTTTGCTGTGAGCTAGAGAGGGGACAAGGTTGGCCAAAACACTGCTCAAAATAGTGTTTGTGATTTGTTTGATTTCAATCTGCAACCTGTTTGATGAAATGGCCGCAAGAACTTGAGTTTTGAATTTTGAAAAGATTTTTGGTGGGTGTGCTAGGCATGTGTTGAGGATTCTGTGGGTGCTTAGGTTTTGAAAATTGAGCTTCTTTGAGTGGTTTTTGAAATAGTGGGATCTTCCCATATGAGATAGATTCAAATTGAAACTGTCATTTAAACTTAGCATTTGAATGTTTTTGGATGATCACAAAGTGGGCCTTGGTACCTTATTATGAGTACTATCAAGGGGTGCAAAGATCCATACATTCTTATGTTGAGTTTTGAAAATTAGAGATAGCCAAAGTAGGCATGGGAGTTAATTTGGCCAAAGTGACCATTCACTTAATTTATTTATTTTGAGTTGTTTGTCTTTGGGAAAAGTTTGGGGATTGTTTAGATGATGTTTATTTCACCTAAGAATCATTTTACAAGCAAAGAAACACAGAATCATGGCAATTCAAAAGAATCCAAATTTTGAATACACACATATGAATGCTTTCATTTTTTTTAGTTGGGAAAGTTTTTGTTAACCCTATTTTTGATGATTAGAGTTTGATGATCCAAGTTTAATATTTTTGGGATGTTACACTTTCTCACCAGTAGCAAAGCTAAAGTCCATGAGGATTATGTTAGCAATCGCTGCATATTATGATTATGAGATATGGCAGATGGATGTCAAAACGGCGTTCCTCAATGTAGACATTGATAAAGAGTTGTATATGATGCAATCCAAAGGCTTTTTCGATCCTAAAGATGCTAACAAGGTATGCAAACTTCAACGGTCGATTTATGGATTGAAGCAAGCATCCCGGAGTTGGAATCAACGTTTTGATAAGGTGATCAGAAGCTTTGGTTTTATACAAACTTATGGAGAAGCTTGTATTTACAAGAAAGTGAGTGGGAGCTCTGTAGCATTCTTAATACTATATGTAGATGACATATTGTTGATTGGGAATGATGTAGACCTTAGTGTCAAGGATTATTTGAATAACAGTTTTTCAATGAAAGATCTTGGCGAAGCAGCTTACATATTAGGCATAAAGATTTATAGAGATAGATCGAGACGCCTAATATCATTGTCATAGAGTACATATTTGGACAAAGTTCTAAAGAGGTTTGGAATGGAAGATAGAAAGAAAGGGTTCTTGCCCATGTTTCCCAATACGACCCTGAGTAAAACTCAAAGTCCTGTAATGGCAGAAGATAGAGAAAGGATGAGTAAGACTCCCTATGCCTCAGCCATAGGATCTCTTATGTATGCCATGCTATGTACAAGACCCGACATTGCATATGTTGTTAGTTTGACTAGCAGATATCAAAGTGATCCAGGAGTGGATCATTTGACAACGGTCAAAAACATCCTTAAGTACTTAAGAAGAACTAAGGATATGGTTCTTTATTATGGAGGTGATGAACAACTCGTTGTTAATGGTTACACCGATGCTAATTGGAACACCGATCCAGATGATTCTAAATCACAATCTGGATACGTATTTACTTAGAATGGTGCAGCGGTTAGCTGGAGGAGTGCAAAGCAAAGCATTGTGGTGAGATCTTCAACTGAATCGGAATACATAGCTGCTTCGGAGGCTTCACAAGAGGCGATATGGATGAAGGAGTTCATTACAGAGCTTGGTGTGGTCCCAAGTGCGCTTGACCCAATGTCTATCTACTGTGATAACATGGGTGCCATAGCCAATGCGCAAGAACCAAGGTCGCACAAGAAGCTGAAGCACATCAAGCTACATTTTCACGCTATTCGGGAGCATGTCCAAGATGATGACGTAAATATTTGCAAAGTACACACAGATCTGAATGTGGCGGATCCGTTGACTAAACCTCTCCCGAGGGTAAAACATGACCAACACCAAACCGCCATGGGTGTTCAGTATATTACCATGTAATCTAGATTAGCTGACTCTAGTGCAAGTGGGAGATTGTTGGAGATATGCCCTATAGGCAATAATAAAAGTGGTTATTATTATATCTTTGTGTTTATGATAAATGTTTACATTCATGCTATAATAGTATTAACCGGAAACATTAATACTTGTGTGATTTGTAAACTAAATTAGAGTCCCTAGTAAAGCCTATTTATAATACTAGCTTGTTGGTTAATAGATGATCGTGGTTTCTCGATCATGAACATTGAGATGTTATTAACAACGAGATCATATCATTAGGAGAATGGTGTGATGGACATACTCCTATAGATAAGCGTAGCATAAATATCAAGTCATTTTAATAGTTCGTTTGCTATAAGCTTTCTGATACATAGTAACCTAATTCCTTCGACCATGAGATCATGCTAATCACCATCACCGGAAGGATGCTTTGATTACATCAAACACCACACCGTAACTGGGTGGCTATAAAGGTGGCATTGAGTGTTCAGAAAGTATGGGTTGAGGCACATGGATCAAGAGTGGGATTTGTCCATCCATATGACAGATAGATATACTCTGGGCCCTCTCGGTGGAATGTCATCCAATTATCTTGAAAGCATGTGACTGGCTCACAAGGGATCACATATCACGGGAACAAGAAAAGAGTACTTATCGGAAACGAGGTTGAACTAGGTATGCAGAGATACCGACGATCAAAACCTCGGATAAGTAAACTATCGTGAGACAAAGGGAAATTGGTATCATATGTAAGTGGTTCATTCGATCGCAAAGTAATCGTAGAAATATGTGGGAGCCATATGAATTTCCATATTCCTCTATTGGTTATTGATTAGAGAAGTGTCTCGGTCATGTCCGCATAATTCACGAACCGTAGGGAGACACACTTAAGGATTCGATGTTGTTTAGTAGATATGGAATGTTAGTAGGGATACCGAATGTTGTTCGGAGTCTACAATGGGATCCGGGATATCACGAGGAGATCCGGAATGGTCCGGAGAATAATATTCATATAAGGAAAGTCCGATTCCGTAGTTCGGGAAAGATTCTGATGTTTTCATCGGAGAGATTCTAGAAGGTTCTAGAAGGTTCACCGGTCCGGAAGGGGAATGGTCCATGAATGTGCCATGGGTAAGTGGAATGATTGGATCATATCCTAGGTCGCTTAGTTTGGGCATTTGCAAGAGAGAATTAAAGCTCTAAAGTGAAAGTCAAACGGGAGTTTGAAAAGTCAAACTAGAACAATGGTTTCCTAGTTGAAGAAGTAACAAGTCCTTCTCTCAATCCAACTTGGGTTTGGGTTTGGATTCAAACCCACCCCTCCCAAGGCTGCTCCCCCTCTCATAAATAGAGGGGGAGGGCTGCCCCAAAGCACAAGCCCTATCCCCTCTACACCCGCGCCGCCGCCGCCGGTTAGTCGCCGCCGCCCTAGCCACCGCTGACACCTCCTCCTCCCGGTCTTCTAAACCCTAGATCATCGGGAAACCCTAATTCCACCATAACTCTCACCGGCTTAGGCGAAGCCCTACGGGATCTTCCTTCTACTTCCGACACCACGCCGTCGTGCTACCGGAATCGCGAGGGTAGAACTACAACCTCCGCTGCCTGCTGGAACAAGGGAGAGGAAGGTCTTCATCAAGTACCGAACGTGTGACCGACCGCGGAAGCGCTGCCGGAACGCAGCGCCGGAAGGATCGTCTACGTGATCTTGATATCGGCAAGTATACGACTACATCACCCACGAGAATATGCTATCGTTAACCTCTTTGGAATCTTCGAGGGTGAGTGCTTCTATCGATTCGTTGCTACAATCTAGTAGATAGATCTTGGCTTGTTAGTGTGCATGCGGTAGAAATTTTTTGTTTTCCATGCTACGAACCCCTACAATAAGTATTTCCACCGGCTTGTCCTTTGATAAGAAAGGATTGGGCCACTTGTTGCAGTTGTTCGTTGTCTTTATTACTTGCACTTTGTTTTGTTGCTTTATCAGAAAACCCCTAAAAATCCGTTTGCTAAGTATTTATAGAGATTTCCTACTCCATACCACTAGTCAACACCTTCTACTCCTCGTTGGGATCGACACTCCTATTTATCGAACATACTACGATACACCCCCTATACTTGTGGGTCATCAAGACTATTTTCTGGCGCCCTTGTCGGGGAGTGAAGCGTTATTGAACAGTGGAACTGGTAAAGGAAACTTCTACTGTGAGTATTGATTTTTGTTTCTATTTGTTACTTTGTTTCCAATATGGATAACTCACTTGGTTTTCTGTTTGGGAAAACTACTACCATTGTTAGGGTAGTAGATGAACCACCACCTGTTGAGATAGATCCTTTTAAGATACCTACAAGTATTGTTGATCGTGTTATGGATAATTATTATTTAGGGGATGGAACTGTCCACCCTGGTGATCATTTGCTTTTTATCCATGAATTATGCGGGTTGTTTAAGTGTGCAGGTATCACAACTGAATAGGTGAAGAAGAAGTTACTCTCTATATCCTTGAAAGGGAGAGCCGAAGAATGGTATAAGCTGCTGAAGAATGGACAATCCATGGAATGGGAGGAAATGGCATCTCTCTTTTATTCTAAATTTTATCCTCCCAGTGAGATTCATAAGGATAGAAGCCTGATATATAACTTTTGGCCTCATGATGGAGAGAGTACAGCTCAAGCTTGGGGGAGATTGAAGTTACTAATGCTTAAATGTCCTATTCATGAACTCCCTAACAATATTATTATCAACAACTTTTCTGCTAGGCTTTCTCTTCATGATAAAGATTTACTAGATGCTTCTTGTGCTGGATCATTCACACGTATGAAGTAAGAAGCTAAATGGGATCTCCTAGACCGTATTCAAGAGAACACCGAATATTAGGAGAATGACAAGGGAAGAAAGTCAGGTATAAACTATGATTATGAATGCATAAAATCTTTTATGGGAACTGATAACTTCCGTGATATTAGTAAGGAGTTTGGTCTTGGTTCTCAAAGCATTGCCACCTGTTTTAAGGCCTTTGCCTCTTACATAGAAATTCCCAAGAATAAGTGGAATAAGTACCATGCACCTTATAAATATGTTGTTATTCATGTTCCTGTTAGAAGTACTGAAGTTTGTACTACTAATCATATTGTGCATGAACCTTATGTTGAGAAAATACCTTTTCCAGCTAAGATAAAGGATTATTCTATGATTATTAATGCAAATAACAAAGGTACTAAGAAAACTGTGGAGCCTGATGAGCAATTGAAAATTAAACCTATGGTTGCTATTGTGAAAGACCCTATCACTAGAAATATAGAGGATGAGCACATTGTCTTCTATGAAGACGCTTCTAATATTATCTCTCATCCTAGTTAGGCTAGAAAAGCTAGTGTTCCTGTGCTTTCTATTGAAATTGGTGATCATTGCTATTATGGTTTATGTGATATTGGTGCTTGTTCTAGTGCTATTCCTTATGAGCTTTACAGGGAAATTATGCATGAAATTGGTCCTTGTGAGCTTGAGGACATTGATGTGGTTATTCACCTTGCTAATAAGGAAACCATTTGCCCTATTGTTATTGTAAGAGATGTGGAGGTTCTTTGTGGTAAGATTAAATATCCTGCTGATTTTCTAGTACTTAATTCAGCAGCTAGCAAAACTTGTCCTATCATTTTTGGTAGTCCTTTCTTGAACACTTGTGGAGCTGTTATAGATTGTAAGAAGGAAAAAGTTTTAACTAAGTTTGATAGAGATTCTTATGAGTTTAACTTTTCCAAATTTGCTAAAGCTCCTTGTGAAAATAGCTTGCCTAATAAAGATTTCAGGATGGAACAACTTGCTTCTATTGATTCGGTTTATGACCTTGGACCTCCTTTTGATGACTGTAAGTATGCTCATTCTAATGATAATGTTGTTGCCAGTGACAGTTATATTGTCAACTTTATTCAAAGTGCTGCTGAAAGTTATTATGAGAGAGGGAATGTCACATCCCAAAATTTTCCAAATTTTGAAATGTGAAAAATAAATAAACAAAATAAAACTTTGTTGATTTTTAGGGTGAGAAGAAACTTTTTGATTCCAATTGGAAACATCAAAACCTATTTTGATCAAATAAATCCTAAAGGGATTTAAAAAGATAAACAATTAATAAATAAAGTTTTGATAGTTGGAATTACTATTATTGGATCCTTTAATAAAAAGATTTGGTTTTCAAAAGAAAAAGTAGAATTATAAATAAAGATTATTTTTATAGAGCCAAATTAAGTCTTGGCCAAGCCTTTAAAATAAAAATATTTCTATCTGATAAAAAGAGTAAAGGTCTATTTAAATAAAATAATGAGGATTTATTAATATCCAATTTTATTAAAGAAAAGGCTTTTCCATTTTAAATAAACACTAAAACTTGTTAATTTATTTTAAATAAGTTTTCCAAGTGTTTTGTATTTTCAAATAAAACCTACTGATTTGATTTTGGTATTATTTAGATTTCAAATGGAGATTTTAAATAATCAAATCCTATTTGATTTAATAACTAAGGTCTATTTTATTTAATTAATAATGGACCCTAAAAAGAATAAAAATTTATTTTGTTTGGGACTTTGATTTATGTTGTTAAACAGAATTAAAAACTACACAAACTTTGGCAAAGGTTTGAATTCATTTGTTGTTTGAATTGTTTGTTTGAAAATCAAAACAGAAAATCAAATAGAAAAAAAGAAAAAGGCAATGAGTATAAAAAAAGGAACCAGACCAAACCCAACTGGCAAGCCCAGCAAAGCCCAGTCGCAGCCCAACTTCTCCCCCACGCATGAAATGTTTTGCACCAGGAAAAGAACCCGCAGAGACGCTGAGCAGTGGACCCATCTTCCTCTCTCTCTCCCTCACTCCCAGATGGACCCCACAACCACGCGGTCGTCTTCAATCTCGCGCCAGCCGTTCCCTGCCGTTGCAGCCGAGTAATTCCGGCGTTGAATTCGCATAAATGCCAGAGTTAACTCCTCCAGTGATCACGCGTACTTACTCGCCCCTGTCCCATCTATCTTTCCCCCCAAGCCGTGCTCCCTCTCGGCCACCAGGCTGCACGAATTGCACGCCTAAGCAACCACTGCTCCGATGAGCTCCTCCGTCGATTCCGGCGACGCCTGACCGTACCCTGCCCCCTTGTGCACACTAAACTACTCCCCAGACCAGTGCGCATCTACTGGTGGTTCCATCTTAGCCGCGCTTGCCCCAGAGCGTCGACAAGGACGAACTCTGAACGCCGCCGACGCCTGCCACCTCTCCGGCGACCCCTCCCCGTAAGAACAGATCGCCCATTTCCCTCTGCTTGTAAGCCGCATGTTCAACGTCTTCACGCGCACCGAACCGTGTCATTCTTTTGCTTTGGCATGGCTTATAACCTCGCCTCCGACAACGACCAGACGGACCCGACGATGAACCCAACTCCGGCGAGCAATCCCTCTGGAATCCAAGCGCCCCTCGCCAGCGCCACCTTGAGCTTCACCTCGACCTCGCGAGCACAGTGAGCACCTCCGCTTCTTCTCTTGCGTTCTGTATCACCGGCGACGACCACGTCTGAGCGCTGCCGCCAGAGCGCCGCCGTCAGCGCCGCTAGAGTTTGGTCAAGTAGTTTTACACCGTTAGATGTTAATCCTGCGGCTAAGATTAGAACTTAGACGAAGGGGTATGAGCCCATCTGAGCCACTAGATCTAACTTAAATCCTACGGTTCGCAGAGGCCGATCCGCACGAAACGGTACCGGCCAATTAGATCACGCCGCGTGGCACTAGTTTAATTTAAAACAAAATTTTGAATCAGATTGATATACAAACTTGTAAAATCCATAACTTTTGATCCACACGTCCAAATTTTGCAAATTTTATATCAATGGAATCATCAGAACTTGTACTTTGCAACCATGCACTTTGATTAATGATTTGATTCTGGAAAATTGGTTGAATTTGCAGAAACTTGTGTAGGCTTGTTATGAATATAAAAAATTGTTCTAGTTATGATTTGGAGATGAAATCTTTGCAAAATGGTTTTTTGTGAACCTACTGACCCTAGGAACCAACCTATGGATTTAGAAATGTATTTTGTGAAGTTTAGGAATAAATAATTGAATTAGCTCATCTCTAGTCAAATAAAAATATTGATTTTGATATGGAAATGATTTTTGAGTAAAACCTTTGGGAAATGACTTGATTCAAACCTTCTGACCCTAAACACCAAGTTTTGTGAATTAACAACTTATTTGATGAACAATATAAAATTATTGCTTTGCTAAAAGCATTTTCCACCACATAAAATAATGATTTGATTTAAGAAATGGTTTATAGATAAAACCCTTTTGCAAATGGTTTTACCCCTTTAGTAAATGACCACTTTTGAACTTTATAATGTTTATAGCCTAGTAGAAACCACTTTTCTAAATAAAACTATCCTTTGCATTCTTGCATGCATGACCTTGTTTCTATTATTTTATGTGTGATAAATTGTTTGAATATTGGTTGGAATGCTAGTTGAATTGTGTTTGCTTGATTGAATTGTAGTGGAATTAGAAGAGTGTGATATTAGCAAGATCAAGAAGTGAACCAACATTCTCTACCAAAAAGTCAAGTGACACTATCATCCAAGTCCTACTATTTTCATTACACTTAGTGGATTTTTGTAACATGCATGAAAAGGATTTCTATATTTTATGCTATGCTAAATCCTAATAGTATACCCTTATATATTCCTTAGTGGTAACATTGTAGTTGTAGTATGCTTAGCCCAGCTATATATTGGGATGGGATACATGTTATGAGTATATGAAGAGTTGAAAAGAAATATGTTTTATATAATAAAACAAGTACTCAATGAACCACCTGGGTGGACAATGTTGGAGATATGCCCTAGAGGCAATAATAAATGTAGTTATTATTATATCTTTGTGTTTATGATAAATGTTTGCATTCATGCTGTAATAGTATTAACAAGGAAACATTAATACTTGTGTGATTTGTAAACTTAATTTGAAGTCCCTAGTAAAGCCTCTATATAATACTAGCTTGTTGGTTAATAGATGATTGTGGTTTCCCTATCATGAACATTGAGATGTTGTTAACAACAAGATCATATCGTTAGGAGAATGATATGGTGGACATACTCCTATAGATAAGCGTAGCATAAAGATCAAGTCATTTTAATAGTTTAATTGCTATATGCTTTTTGATACATAGTAATCTAATTCCTTCGACCATGAGATCATGCATATCACCTTTACCGGATGAATGCTTTGATGACATCAAACACCACACCGTAACTGGGTGGCTATAAAGGTGGCATTGAGTGTTCGGAAAGTATTGGTTGAAACACATGGATCAAGAATGGGATTTGTCCATCCATATGACGGATAGATATACTCTGGGCCCTCTCGGTGAAATGTCATCCAATTAGCTTGCAAGCATGTGACTGGCTCACAAGGGATCACATATCACGAGAACGAGAAAAGAGTACTTATCGGTAACGAGGTTGAACTAGGTATGCAGAGATACCAACGATCATAACCTCGGATAAGTAAACTATCGTGAGACAAAGGGAAATTGATATCGTATGTAAGTGGTTCATTCGATCGCAAAGTAATCGTAGAAATATGTGGGAGCCATATGAATTTCCAGATTCCTCTATTGTTTATTGTTCGGAGAAGTGTCTCGATCATGTCCGCATAATTCACGAACCGTAGGGAGACACACTTAAGGATTCGACGTTGTTTTGAGTAGTTATGGAATGATGAGAAAGAGACCGAATGTTGTTCGGAGTCCCGAATGGGATCCGGGATATCACGAGGAGATCCGGAATGGTCCGGAGAATAAGATTCATATAAGGAAAGTCCCGTTTCGGAGTTGGGGAATGGTTCCGGTGTTTTCATCGGGAATGTTCTAGAATGTTCCGGAATGTCCGGCACTCCGGAGGGGAAGGGTACATGAATGTGTTGTATCAAGTTGGTATGATTGCATCATGTACTAAGTGTCATCGCTGAACCAAATAAAGGATTAATTCAAATCCTAGTTTGAAAAGTCAAACAACTAGTTTGAAAAGTCAAACGGCTAAATTTGGAAAGAGGAAAGAGGAGGAGTGGGAAACCGAGTTGGGGAGGAGTTCCCTCCTCCAACCGGCGGCGCCCACCCAAGCCGAGTTGGGGAGGGACTCCTCTCCCTCCCCTTGGACGGCCGGCCCCTCCACCTATATAAGGAGGGGCAGGGCTCCCTCCTAGCACACACAAGTCCCTTGCCCCGAAAACCCTAACCCTAGCCGCCGCCGCCCTCCAAGCCGCCGCCTAGGGATCTCCTTGCCGCCGACTTGGGCACCTCCAAGCCCTAGCCACCGGCCCTAGCACCTCTTCCTCGGCGTGTCTAAACCCTAGATCGTCGAGGGATTTCTCATAGCCCACCATACTCGCTCCGGCTTAAGGCGAAGCCCTGCGAGATCTCCCCTCTACTTCCGGTACCACGCCGTTGTGCTGCCGGAATCACGAGGAGAGTGCTACAACCTCTGCTGCCTGCTGGAACAAGGGAGAGGAAGGTCTTCGTCGAGTACCGAACGTGTGACCGACTGCGGGAGCGCTGCCGGAACACAGCGCCGGAAGGATCGTCTACGCGATCTTGAGATCGGGAAGAGTACGACTACATCACCCACGAGAATCCGCTCTCGTTAAACACTTTGGAATCTTTGAGGGTGAGTTATTCCATCGACTCGTTGCTACAATCTAGTAGATAGATCTTGGCTTGTTTGTTTGTATGCGGTAGAAATTTTTTGTTTTCCATGCTACGAAACCCTACAGACAAGAATACTCAAGCTTGGACATGGTGGCAACAAAAGGAACCATGTTTATATGGCTATCTCTTTTTGTTTGTGCACTAGAAGAAAACCACCCAGGGACTTAGAGATTGAACATGTTTCTCGTACAGTGGCTTCCGTGTACAGCCACATGCTAAATGGGCTCTGGCTTAGTAAACTACATAGTGGAAGACCCATGCATTGGCATCTTCAGGTTAACTAGAATTGTGTAAGGGAACTTGAAACCCTACATTGGTGCCTGGTAGACAAGCTAGCATTGTGTATTGGGAGGACTCCTATGGAAGGACTTTGTCACATTCTCAATCTGCCAGTACTCCATCTTGGTGAGTACTTATCCAGCGGCCACTGGTGGCATCAAGATGAGATTGTGTCATGTGGGTAAAGTGTACAACTTCTGCAGAAGATCAAAAATCTAAGTACTTAGCCGTGTCCCCGGTTATGGACAATACTGAGCAACTAAGGCCTGAAGCTATGGAAGATCTCGACATTCCAATTTCTCAAAATTAAAACTTGAGGGTGACAACAAGGGATTTTAAGCACTTGGAGTTTTCCAAGAAGTTCAAAAAGATTTGACAAAGATCAAAAACTATTTTGAAAAGATAGGACAAAACTATATTGCTTTTTGCAAATGAGCCAAAACCCTACTTAGCCAAATATGCATGTAATGATAGGATCCATACATTTCTACATAGTAGTGAAACTTGCCAATATAATTCAAATGTATTGACCCTTGTGGCTGTAACTTGTAATGTTGTAGGTTTGTTTGATGTTAGTGAAGTTTATTGATTAGGATTACAAGTCTACAACCAACATGACTGCATGTGGCACTTTGAAGATGGAGGACCCCATGCTTATAGATATTCTGCTGCAATGTAATGTGATAGCCAAATGAGCTATGTAAGATGTAATGAATTATTTTATTCCTGGTTATAAAGTTGTATTATGACCTTTGTTTCTTGATATTACATCTTAACTGTGGATGCTAGCTATTGATCCAGGGACTAGCATTGTAAACACAGGGATCTCTACCTTATTAAAGGTTGGGAACCTTACAGGGAAACATGGTTTTATGCATCTCAATAATGTTAAGTTTCCCCGTTTTATGTTGAAAGCTTTGAAGTTGCATTTGTTTTGTCTTCCTATGCTAGTGGCTTTTTGTTTCAACAATTTGTTTTCTCATGATACCCCCATGCATAGGAAGTGGGTTAGACTCAAATGTGTTGGTTATTTGCTTCTTGATGCTCTCTTTCACTTCAAATATATATCTCCTATGTGAGCATCTTTGAAGATATCAAGCCTAACTTAAAGGCATTAAAGAAAAGTACTTGTTGGGAGATAACCCAAGTGTTTAGTTGAGTCTTGGAAGTTATTACCTCTGTAATAACTGCTCCTTATCCTTTTTGTTTTGGTTTTGTGTCAAGTTCTACTACTTTTGAGAAGTAGAGGAGTTGTGAAAAGTGGCTATCCTGGGACAGATTTTTGTGCTTCATTGTAAAAATTCGCGAGGTGCGGTTCTTTATGATACACATGTACTTACAATGACAAGGACTTACCAGCGACTAAAGTTGAGTAGCATGAGGAGCAGCCCTCGCACTAAAGGGACATGAGATTGCGAACTTATATTTCGTCAAGCATATACTCCACCCTTGTTCACTTTAACCTTAATCATCTCAAGATGCCTATGATAGGGGCAATGAGGGCTCAAAGATAGTAAGTACCATAATATTTTGTAAGCTCTTTATGACTTGAAATCCCTGTTTCCCTCTATGAAGGGACCGTTCTCCTATTTTCTAAGTTGAGTCAGTAAACCTACTTCCTCTCTATCTCCAGCAAGCATTTGAGTTGTTGTGTTGCAAGCATTCATATGGTGATTTATTCAATCATGTTCTTTATCTTCCTTGTTTGCACAAGACTCTTATCTATTGATTATTACTTTGAAAGCCTTCATTGAAAAACCTTTTTGAGCAAAGAGTGCTCCTGTTATAAAACTTCTACAAAAATCTTTTTGTGAAACTGTTTGCCAGTTGTTCTCTGACCAAGAACAAAGTTTGCCAATTCCAATTATGATCTATCTTTATGCATCTCTATTGTGACTACTATACTTGTTGCAAGCTAAGTTATATAATGGTGAGTTGGTTTCTTCTATGAGTTGTCTAATGGTAAGTGTTATGCTTCTTGTCCGTATTCTTTTATCGACACTTCACTCCATAAACCCATGGACATGTTTACTGAGCTCAGTTTTCGCTTAGGGACAAGCGAATGTCTAAGCTTGGGGGGGAGTTGATACGTCCAATTTATATCACCATTCTATATCATAATTTGCCTCTATTCATTGATATGTTTATTGTTATGAGGTGTTACTTATGTCTTTTCCTCTGTTTTTGCATGTTGGATGATTCTTGGAGGATGGACTGCCGGAGTCAGGTTTTTAATGGAAAAATAGGTGTTTTGATGCAATTTCGCGAAGATCAGAAAAATACCAGAAAAAATATTGGAAAATTATATTTTCCCAGAAGACGAAGGAAGCCACAAGGGGAGGCGTAGCTGGGCCATAGGGCAACCACACCCCCTAGGCACGGGTCCCCCCTAGGACACGCCTAGGGCAGGTGTGACCCACCTAGCCGGCCTTCGACTCCGCCCTCTCGCCTATATCTTCCTCTCGGAACCCTAATACTAGGGGAGCGATCACAGAAAGATTTCCGCCGCCTCTGCGGGGCGGAAAATACCGAGAGAGAAAGAGCTCTCCGACAGACATATTTCTGCCGAGTAAATTCCTTCCTGGAGAGAGAAGATCATCGCCATCAACACCATCATCAAGCTAGACTTCATCGGGATCATCATCATCCACACCATCATCTCCACCAGCAACATAATCACCACTCCATCCCGCTGTAACAATTGTGTTGGATCTTGCATTAGTTCTTAGGGGAAACTTTCTCGGTGTTGATTACTATGGTAGTTGATGCTTGTGAGTGGAACCATTGGATTATTTTTTATGTCCAGATTGTTATCCATCACCATATCATCTTTGATCTTGATCCATATGATGTCTTGTGAGTAGTTCGTCTAGTTCTTGAGGACATGGGAGAAGTCATGTTGTTAGTAGTGGATTTGTGTTGAGTTATTATTCAATGGTTTAGTATTTAAGTTGTGGTGCTACTCTTCTAGTGGTGTCATGCGAATGTCGACTACATGATACTTCACCATTTATGGACCTAGGGGAATGCATTGTTTATTTGGATAATAATCGTGGGGTTGCCGGAGTGACAGAAACCTGAACCCCCGTTAGGACACCTTTGCACAAGGGAGTGTAGGATCTCAAAGTTTAAGGCTGTGGTTAGGTTTATATCTTAATTGATTTCATGTAGTTGCGGATGCTTATAGGGGGTTTAATCACAAGTATGTATTAGTCCAAGTAAGGTCGGTACATTAGCACAGGTTCACCCACACAACACTTACAACACCAAAGAAGAGTACTTAGCTATTTGAAGCGAAAGCACTTGACAAAATTCCCATGTGTCCTCGAGAACGTTTGGTCCTTATAAGTATTTTCACCAGCTTGTCCTTTGCTAAGAAAGGATTGGGCCACTTGCTGCAGTTGTTCGTTGTCTTTATTACTTGCACTTTGTTTTGTTTCTTTATCAGAAAACCCCTAAAAATCCGTTTGCTAAGTATTTGCAGAGATTTCCTGCTCCATACCACTAGTCAACACCTTCTACTCCTCGTTGGGATCGACACTCCTATTTATCGAAAGTACTACGATACACCCCCTATACTTGTGGGTCATCATAGGCTCGGTCCATGTGCCTCCAGAGGGCGTGTTGGTGCCACAGTCTGTGGTGGTGGAAATGTTGGGGAGATGACCTCGGGTAGGGTAAAGACGGGGAAAGACGAAAGGAAGTTGCCCGTCTAGTTTCCGAGTTACTGTCTGAGTCGGCCAAATCCTGTAGAGGTCGGCCAAGACAGGGAAGGGCAGGACCCTTATGATAATGGCAAGGCATTACCCGGCCGAGATACTACGTAAGTCGGCCGGGTTAGCCCGAGTAATCTTAATACAGGTAAAGGACAAGCCGAGTTACGTGAGGCAGGGCCGAATGATACGAAGCTTGCAGGAGAAGGAGAAACCTAAAGTCAAACTCTAGCTGCAGGCTAGGAAGAATCTGAGCGGAGCCAAGCACAAGGGACAAAGGCGCAGAGCGTCAGAGGGGCAGAAGGAGGTCACGGAGGTGACAGTCCTGAAGCCCGAGGCACGCAGGATGGGCCCTCTGCAGCCTTGCCGTCGTTAGAAGGGCGACAGGGAAAGGAGGCCGCCGAACTACTATTTTGGGACAAGCATATTCCTCGAATATGCTTGCCCCGTCAGCCCTAAAGGAACCCAAGGCTCTCCTTTATAAGGGGAGGTTTGGACCCTGAGGAAGGGATCGGCTCATTTTAGTACCGTTAGGCTGGTAAAGTTCTTCCTTTCTCCTCGTATACAGATCAAGGAGCACTTGTAGCCTAAAGAAGGAGAAATAAAGATCTTTGCCTTAGTCTTTTGTGTGTAGAATTAACTGCATCTTCCCTCCCCAGATCCCACTAGCATCCATTGCCCTCTTACTTTAGCCTACCCATGGCATCTGCCGTGTCACCACCATGACAGTTGGCGCCCACCTTGGGGCGAGCAGCGGTGCTAGCTGGAGTCATGATTCGGACGGGAAACTTCATCAACACTGGCGAGCGCATTGTCTTTGGCTTGGTCCGGAGACTTGATCTCTGTGACTACGTCAGCGACAACGCAGGCAGCTTCAGGGAAAAAACTCCCCCACGCAACGGAGTCTTCATCGGCTTGGGAATGCACCAGGTCTATGTCGGCGTCGACATCTCCGGCATTTATCCTCACCAGGTTGTTGTTGCAGGAGAACCTCCCCTTAGCGCCGCGAGCCATCCGCGCGGAGCGCGCCCGGTCAGCCGCGTCGAGGTGATGGTCGCAGCCGGAGTGCAGGCGGGAGTAGCGGGTGCCGGATCAAACAGAGACCATGCCGCGGTCGTGCAGGTCGCGCCCAGGCAGACAGCACTACCACCCACTGAGGTAATCCCTTCAGTGGTCAACTAGGCCGAGGTGCAGGAGACAACCCCAAAGGCACCAAGAATAAGAGGGCCACCTCTGGAAAGACCAGAAAACATTCTTCAGGCAACCATAGATAATCTGACTACACCTGTAGCGCCGATACTTGATCCGGCAAATGCTCAGGCAGAGTTGGAAGAAACCAGGCAAAAAGTGCTGGTAGAAGCAAAAAAGGTGTCGGCCTTGCGGGAGTCCTTGAACAGGATCCTGCGAGAGTATGCCAAAGCAAACAAGCTTATTTTGACGTCGCCCCCGAACGGGTTGACGAGTTGAGATTAAGAGGAAAAAACCTCATAGATGATATCAACAAGGAGCATGATGCTCATAAGGCAGAATCAGTTGATTTAGGCTTACCGAGGTACAGTACCCCGACAAAGAACCTGAGAGCGGCAAATGCCACAACATTAGAGTTAGAGGGATTGACCGGCGAAGCCCGGCAGAAACAACAAGAAAGAGTGAATGAGCTGGTACGCATTGCGAACCAGCAGAATGAAGAAATGCTCAGGGCAGATCCGGCGAGGCCAGGGGCTTCGCGGATGGTTCACTCGGCTGGGGCGGCACCTACCTTATCTGTGGCAGCAGCATCTTCACCCGGAAACAATGCACGAAAGGACAGAGCGGTAACTTCGGGAAAGAGAAACAAGCAAATTGTTCCATATGATCCGGCGATAGCCGGGAAAGCAAACGAGAACAGAGGCAATGGAAGCCGAGGTAACAGTGGCGAGAGGAACCCCGTCCGTGCTGAGAAAGGCGGCAGAAGCCGAGGGAATGGAGATCTCGGCAGAGCAGAACTCGGAAGAGGAAATCACGAGAACAATATCCCGGTCGAAGGAAGGAGAGAACCGCCGCACAACCCACAGCCGAGACATGAACCTCGGCAGGAAAGAGAAGCGAGACCAGCTCGCCACAATCAGATAAATGAAAGGTACAATGATGGTTATTCCGAGATGGAATATGCGATCCATGGTGGAAATAACCACTATGGAATGCAGGACAGAGTTCTGTATAGAGATTTGCCGTCAAATGATGCCAGGGTAAAGCTAGAGCGACTATACTAATCCGAGTTGCTGGAAGAACAGGGTCCACCGGGTCCGACATGCTTCGGACCACGGATTATGGGCGAATCACCTGTGCCGAACTTTCAGCTGGCAAGAGGCACAAGAACATATAATGGGAGCACCAAACCACAAGACTGGTTGATTGATTATGCCACCGCTGTGAAAATAGCAGGTGGGAACCTACGATGGGCAGTGCGGTATGTCCCGCAAATGTTGGAAGGACCAGCTAGAGTATGGCTGAATAATCTGCCAGCAGGCAGCATCAACTGTTGGTTGGACTTTGAAGAAATGTTCGTTAGCAACTTTACCAGTACTTACAAGAGGCCAAATAGGCCGCAGCAATTAGCCATGTGCAAGCAAAGACCGAATGAGACGGACAGAGAGTTTTTAACTCGGTGGTGTAACCTGAGAAACTCGTGTGAAGGAGTTATAGAATCACAAGCAATAGCTTGGTTCGCTCAAGGGTGCCGCTATGGCAGTGTGTTATGGCAGCGACTGCAAAGAGATATGCCAACCACATTGGCAGAAACCATCAGAATAGCGGATTCCTATGCGTTGGGAGATCCGACGCAACCAGAATTAATGTCGGCGGATCATCGGGAGCATCAAGATCAATATGCAAGAGATATGGCCGGGTCATCCAGGCGCAATGACTTCAGAGGAAGAAGAAGGGAAGAGAGACCGGATTATAGATATGGTTCAGCCCAGGTGGCAGCAGTAGCGCAAGATCAGCCGAGTCATGGAACCACTCAACGGCAAAAGAATGGTCCTCAGCAGTGGACACCAAGGAATGAAGGAAAAAGACAGTGGACACCAGAACAAAAGAAGCAGTGGCAGGAGAGGCCGAAGTACACGTTCGAGTCTATGCTAGATCAGCCGTGTAAATTTCACACGTCAAACCCAGCCAGGCCAGCCAACCATACGACCCGCCAATGTGCATGGATCAAAAATGCAATGGGAAACCCCGCAGGCATACATGCAGCGCCTCTCCAGGCACATCCGCAGTTGACTGGAGCAAATGCACAGCAACTAATGTTACCACCTCCTCCCCCGAGGTATGACAACTCGGACCGGAGGGATGCAGTGCATCAAGTGATGAACCAAGGTTCGGATGGAAGGACAAATCCAGGAAATAATGGATGCAATGATTACAGAGAACATCATCAGTCGTATTGCATGTTCATAACAGAACAGCAAGACAAGCAGAGTGTGCAGCGCCGGCATATGGAAGTAAATGCAGTGATGCCGGCAGTACCAAGATATGTGCCTTGGTCAGATCAGGAGGTAACCTGGAGCATAAAGGATCACCCCAAGATAATGCCTAGTCCAGGGTCGTATGCACTCGTGTTAGATCCGACATTTGTTGGACCAAGCATTAATGTGAAATTTTCAAAGGTACTCATTGACAATGGGAGCAGTATCAACATCATGTACAAAGATACAATGAATAAACTCGGAATATCGCAGAACATGATGCAATCCACGAGGACCACTTTCCATGGGATAGTACCAGGACTTTCATGCGAACCCATTGGTAAGGTTCGAGTGGATGTATTATTCGGCACGAGAGATAACTGCAGAGCAGAAAACTTAGAGGTGGTGGATCTAGAAAGTTGTTATCATGCGCTACTCGGATGGCCAGCGTTGGCCAAATTCATGAGCAACTGCCATGTAAGTTATCTGAAAGTGAAGTTACCTGGACCGCAAGGGGTGATAACAGTAGCAGGAGATTACAGGAAGTCAATGAATGTGCTTCAGCCGGGTCAAATTTGGCCGAATCATTGGTAATAGCAAGAGAAAAAAGAAGAATTCAGGAGGTAGCAGCCCTCGCTCAGTCGGCACAGCTGAATATGCCGGCATTAGCCAACCCACATGGAAGTGTCTCTTTTCAGCCGACTAAAGAAACAAAAAAGTTCCAGATAGATGAGCAATTCCCAGAGCGCACCGTCACTATTGGTGCTGGCCTAGATGCTAAATAGGAAAGCGAGCTCACCAACTTCCTCCGTGAGAATCGAGATATCTTTGCATGGTCAACTCAGGATCTGCAAGGTGTGCCGAGGGAGTTGGCTGAGCACTCTCTGAATGTAAGGCCAGGAGCAAGGCCGGTGAAGCAACCTCTCCGCCGCTTCGCCGAAGACAGGAGAAAAATAATAGGGGATGAAATAGCTCGACTACTTGCGGCTGGGTTCATCATGGAGGTGCTGTATCCGGATTGGCTATCAAACCCGGTGCTAGTAGAAAAGAAGAATGATGATCCAAATGTAGCCATTGTATGGCGAATGTGTATCGATTACATGAACCTGAACAAAGCGTGTCCAAGAGATCCTTTTCCTTTACCTAGAATAGACCAAGTCATTGATTCGACCGCTGGTTGTGAACTATTATCATTTGTAGACGCGTATTCTGGTTTTCACCAGATACCGTTAAATCCGGCCGATCAAATAAAGACTGCGTTTATTACCCCGTACGGGGCTTATTGCTATCGCACCATGCCATTCGGTCTGTGCAATGCAGGAGCGACGTATCAGAGATGCATGCAAAAGTGTTTACACGACCAGATAGGGAAAAATGTTCAAGTATATGTGGATGATGTGGTCATCAAGACCAAAGAAAGCAAAATGCTACTGGAGGATATCCGACAGACTTTCGCGAACCTGAGAAGGTTCCGAATGAAGCTTAACCCGGAAAAATGCACATTTGGTGTGCTAGCGGGAAAATTGCTCAGTTTTCTCGTATCTAGCCGAGGTATAGAGGCCAACCCAACTAAAATAAAAGCAGTGGAAAGGATGGAATTGCCAAGATGTCTAAATGACGTACAAAAGTTCACAGGTTGTGTAGCCTCGCTCATCCGATTTGTATGTCGGCTGGGAGAGAAAGCACTACCACTTTACCAGCTGATGAAAAAATCGGATAAGTTCATTTGGACTCCACAAGCAGACAGTGCATTTCACGAATTGAAAAAGATGTTGGTCACAGCGCCTGTCTTAGCTTCTCCATTACCGAAAGAGCCTATGTTACTCTACATAGCGGCCACCAACAGAGTAGTGAGCGTTGTGATCGTCGTAGAACGAATTGAAAATGATAAATCAGTACAAAGGCCGGTGTATTACCTGAGCGAGGTACTATCAACCTCAAAACAAAATTACCCACATTACCAGAAGATGGCTTATGGAGTGTACATGTCGGCAAAGAAACTTAAACATTACTTTGAAGAGCACCCAATCAAAGTGATTTGTGAAGCACCCATAGCCGACATATTGAGCAACAAAGATGCAAGTGGCCGAATACCAAAATGGGCAATTGAATTGTCACCTTATGCTCCACAATTCGATAGGAGAGATGCAATCAAATCTCAGGCTGTGGCCGACTTCTTCGTAGATTGGGCCGAGGTGTAATATGAGCCACCATTACCAGATCCAAATTATTGGACGATGCACTTTGACGGTTTCAAACTAAGAAATGGTCTGGGGGAAGGAATAGTGCTAACCTCGCCAAAAAGAGATCAGCTGAGATATGTGCTGCAGATACATTTTGCCGCGTCTAACAATGTAGCCGAATATGAAGCACTAGTCCATGGCTTGAAAGTGGCAAAAGAGATTGGCATACGCCGAATCTTGTGCTATGGAGATTCAGATTTAGTAGTACAGCAAGTCTCGGGCAATTGGGATACATTGGATGATAATATGGCTTTGTATAGATTTCATGTGCAAAAACTCAGTGGATACTTCGAAGGATGTGAATTTCATCATGTACCTCGGGCAGAAAACGACGCCGCAGACACATTGTCAAAACTCGGATCAACTAGACAGTCAATTCCCCCAGGTATCGCCCTAGAGCACCTAAGAAAGCCATCAATAACACCGTCACCAGAGTCCGAATCCATCTTTATTCTGGCAAAATCAAGAGAAGATAATGTGCCGATGGAAATTGATAAGCAATATAACCCGAAATTCCCAAAAATAAAGACAGCTGATGAAAGCATGAGTATGGAGAAATCCGAGGTAGTTATGTCGGCAGAAAATATGGAAATAGATAGTGAGACTACATCAGAGAAAATCACACCTATATGGGCGCAACCCATATTCTATTTCCTTAGAGATGCAATTTTGCCGAATAACGAGATATTGGCAAGGCAGACAGTGAGAAGAGCTAAAGCTTATACAATCATAAACAATGAGCTGTATAAAAGGAGTGTCACAAGTGTATTACAAAGATGCGTAAGCTTGGCAGAAGGCCAGGAGATCCTCCTAGATATACATCAAGGAGAATGTGGACATCATGCCTCATCCCGAGCCTTAGTGGCCAAAGCGTTCAGGCATGGGTTTTATTGGCCAACAGCGTTGAAATAAGCCAAAGAACTGGTCGAAAAATGTAATGGTTGTCAAAGATATGCCAGCAAAATACATATGCCTTCGTCCGAATTAAAGACGATACCAATTACTTGGCCATTTTCTGTGTGGTTCTTAGATATGGTGGGACCATTTAAGCCGGCCCGAGGCGGGATGACCCACATATTAGTAATGGTGGATAAATTCACAAAATGGATTGAAGTGAAACCAATAAAGAAATGCGACGGGCCCACAGCAGTGAAATTCCTCAAGGATATTATCTTAAGATATGGGTACCCACACAGTGTTATTACAGACAACGACACAAACTTCGCAGAAGGAGCTTTCGCTAGATTCCGTCAAGAGAAGCACATAAGATTAGATGTCGCCTCTGTGGCTCACCCAACATCCAATGGGCAAGTGGAAAGGTCTAATGGACTGGTATTGTCCGGAATAAAACCATGACTCGTCGAACCGCTGCAAAGGTCGGCAGGATGTTGGATTGAGTAACTACCAGCAGTACTATGGAGCCTCAGGACTACCCCAAATAGATCAACAGGTTATACACCATGTTTTCTAGTGTATGGGGCAGAAGTTGTGCTTCCAGCCGACATAATACATGACTCGCCAAGGGTTACCCAGTATACAACCGCTGAAGTAAATGAGGTAGCTCGGCAAGACGATGTCGATCTGTTAGAAGAAGCCAGAGAGCTGGCGTTATCAAGATTAGCTATCTATCAGCAGGACTTGCGACGATATCACAGCAAGAAGGTGAATCCAAGAGTGTTCAAAGAAGGAGATTTAGTTCTCCGGCTGGTGCAACGCACGGCCGGCATGCACATGTTGTCGCCTCCATGGGAAGGACCATTCATCGTAAGTAAAGCATTGCACAATGATGCGTATTACCTAATTGATGCTCAATCACCAGGAAAGAACAGGGCAGACAAAGCCGGCGAAGAATCGAAAAGACCATGGAACGTAGCTTTACTTCGTCCATTTTACTCGTAGCAGTCATCTATGACACATTGTAAAGTGATGCCTCGAGCCGGAGCACCAACTATGTATTAAACCTCGGCGTCCAGAGCAGTGACTCGGGGACTGCCATATGTTGTTTTAAATTTCATGTTATATATTGAACCTCGGCACCTCGAGCAGTGGCTCGGGGACTGCACTATATTGTTTTTGAGATTGGTTTATGTATTAAACCCCGGCACCCTGAGCGGTGACTCGGGGACTGCCCCATATTGTTTCTAAGCTTGATTCATGTATTAGACCTCGGCGCCAGAGCAGGGGCTCGGGGACTGACATATATCATTTTTGATTTTGTGTTAAGTATTAAACCTCAGCACCCTGAGAGATGACTCGGGGACTGTCCGACATTGTCTCCAAATTTGGTTTATATATTTCACTTCGGCACCCTGAGCAGCGACTCGGGAACTGTCCTATATTGTTTCCAAGTAGGGATTATCCTTCGTTACAAGAATAGGTAATCAGACTTCGACACCCAGAGTAATAGTATTTTACTCTCATACGATCTTCGAGGTCTGCGCCCAGATTAACGGTCCAAACTACAGTGGTCAAGTGGCAAGGCTTATTAAAGTCAGGAAATAGTGAACGTCAAACTGCGGTAAAGCAAAGGCAAATACACATTACAGACTCAAGAAATTGAGAACTGACAACACAAGGATTCAGGCGAACATGACTTGTTTAAACAAAGTAACGACGATTACAACCGCATGTGTCTCAGCGGCACACGACAAAAGAAGTTCACACCGCACAAAAGACGGACAAATGTCTGACATACATCGTACGCCTGGCATACCAGGGGCAAGAAGTAACTTAGAGTTTTTTAGCTGGAGAGGCAGTGGTTTGGTCAGGAGCTGCGCACTCCGAAGTAGGGGGAACTTCGGCCGAGGTAGCCTCGCCCTCCACAGACCCAGGAGCGACTTCGGAGGAAGACCGAGGCTATTGAGGAGCGTCAGCTTGCGAAGTGGAATGCCCAGTACCTTTGGAGGAGGATCGCGCGTCGCCGCTGCCATCCGAGCTCGAACTGGAATCAGTAGAAGTAGCCGAGTCACCGTCATCTTCACCTTGTTCAGCAGAGTTATCGTCCGAGGCATCCTCAACTTGGACCTCGTCCTCCGGGTTAGGAAGGAAGATCGGACCTTCATTCCAGTTATGCACGTCGGCATACTCCACAAGCTGATAGGCACGAGCTTGCCGGAGAGCGACAAAGTCTAGGTCCTCAACCCAACGAGAGCCAGTGCGCAAATTTCTCAAGATATCAAGAGAAATATCTTCATACCATGACATGATGACAGTGAGAGCCATATCAGCACCAGCTCGTCCGGCCGACTCCCTCCAAAGACTTAGCTGCTTCTCAGAGGCCATTAATCTTTCCACCGACAATTTGACCTCATCAATATTTGGAGTCCCAGAAGTATTCGGCCAGAGAACATGGTAAGCTTGGATAGCTGCCTGCACCAAATCCCTGCCCATAATCTTCATCGGACCAACTGCAGCACCAACAGCAACCAAAAAGTCTTCCATCGAGTACTCTGAGTCCGCATCAGCAGGAACACCTCGGCGCACACGAGCGCTAATCACCGCTTTAGAGCTCACAGACTTAGCTTCTAGAAAATGGTCTGCGCAAAACACGACTGCATCAGTCAGCAGTAAGAAAAGGAAAAAAGATAACCCGGCCGCGGTGAGAAGCTTAAGATGAATATAACTCAGCATTATCTAAAGATATTTAGCTCAGTCAATCTTGATCTTCTCAAAGCGAGTGATCTCCTCGCTCATCCCACGTGTCTTCAGTTCGGTAGCCTCGAGGAGCTCTTTATTTTTCTGCAATTGTAGAGCTAGCCGATTTTTCTCCTCGGAGAACTCCTAGTCGACCTTTTCTAATTCAGACTTCTGAGAGAGCTTAAGGGACTCCACCTTGACACGCAAGCGAGCTATCTCGACATCTTTATCCTTCAGCCGCGCCGAGTGAGTAGCGCTTTGTTCTAAAAAATGTAGCATCACATCAGGCATGGACGTGCAATCTTAGTGAGATGCTGCAAAGGTTTGTAACTCGGCTTTACCAAAGCCAAAAGAGTTAAAAGAAACTTAGCGCACATTTCAAAGGGGAATATATAAAGTAAAAGAGTAACTAACCTTCCAGGGCCTTGACTTTCTTCTCAAGACGGATGTTAAGATTATTGATGTTCCCTGTTTACCAACAAAGTGAGCCAACATCTCGTGAACAAAACAATAAGAGCGTCGGAGATGACAAAAAGATTTGTCGACTTACCAGCTTTTTTCACCACAGGAATAACTTTCTCATACTTTTCTTGCAATTTTCTATGCGTAAAAAGCAGCCTTTGAAATTCGGCGGTCCGCCGGTCATGCGCAACCTAAGCAATAGAGGAAATAGTAAATGGATATTCGAAGCCTAAAACAGATCCGAGTCAAGCAAAACTTAACCCGGATCTAGGTGGCTAGATATTCGAAGCTAAAACAGATCCGAGTCAAGCAGAACTTAACCCAGATCTAGGTGGCTGGATATTCGAAGCTAAAATAGATCCGAGTCAAGCAAAACTTAACCCGGATCTAGGTGGCTGGATATTCGAAGCTAAAACAGATCCGAGTCAAGCAAAACTTAACCCGGATCTAGGTGGCTGGATATTCGAAGCTAAAACAGATCCGAGTCAAGCAAAACTTAACCCGGATCTAGGTGGCTAGATATTCAAAGTTAAAACAGATCCGAGTCAAGCAAAACTTAACCCGGATCTAGGTGGCTGGATATTCGAAGCTAAAACAGATTCGAGTCAAGCAAAACTTAACTCGGACCTAGGCGGCTGGATATTCAAAGTTCAGATAGACCCAAATCAAGCAAAATTTAAGGCAGATCTAGTTGGATGGAGGTTCGAACTCTAAGATAAAACTGAACTAAGTAAAGCATCATAAAACTTCCAAACGAATAACAAGTTATTCGCTTGCAAGCTTCGGGGACTAGAGTATATAATAGTATCCGGAGAACTAATCAAAACTCCATAAAAAACAATTACCTCATTCATCTTGTCACTTTCAAGAACAATCTTGGCAGCCTGATGCAGGCGGCTGCTGATGTCGGAGAGTTGAAACGACTGGCTGCCTGGATTACCCTCGAACTGATCGGCAGCATTCCAATTATTGGCATACTCAACCAGCGAGCCGAGACTGTTCCCACTCTCCGTGCGAGTTAGTACTTTACCTTGGACATGCTATGTAGCCACCGCTGCCGTAGGGCTTTTGTGAAGAGCGAGCTGGGTGCTGGCGGCCGGGGTAACGGAGGCTTTGGTAGAAGCAACCCCCTTGCGCAGCGCATCGGCAATACTAGGCTGAGAAGAGCCAACAAGACCTTTCTGAGAGGAGGGAGCCTTGATGACGACAACCTTTCTTGTTTTAGAAGAGGCATCAGTAGGAGCTGATACCTCGGCACTAGGAGCGGCGTCTTTAGGAGCCGGAGGAATCACGGCTGCAGAGGGCGCCGAGATATTGACATCCTCGGCTGGAGTGGGAGTCACTGTAGAGACCGTGGGGGTCGAAAGAGGCTCAGTGGAGACATTAGGGTTCACAGAGGAGGCAACAGGTTCGGTAGAAATGTCTGTTGGCCGAGTGGAATCGACATCAACGGAGGAATCTCAGGCGCATCATGGCGAGGTGGCGTCTGATTCGGAGCTGGAGGATATGCAGCACGAACAGGACTCGGAATCCTGGTATCTTCAGTAGGCGGAGGGGACGGCTGCCGAGTCGTACGACTCGTCATGCTGGGACCGCTGGGCTTAACAAAAAGTGGAGCACCGTGAAAACAAAAAAGGAAGGTCAAGTCAAAAAGCAGAAAGAGAAAAGCAAAAAATACGAGCAAAAGAAACTCACCTAGTGACCCCAGGCATGGTCTTGCGCCTGGGAGGATTCGGAGCTGACTTCTTCATTCGCTTCTTGGGAGCCGTTTCTGAGGCACCAGCGGGAGCACCACGTTTCCCCGAGGTAACAGGAGGCCGGGAGGCAAGAGGCTCGGCATCGTGAACCTGATCGGCCGGATTAGCTGAGAAAGTAGAAGCCGGAAATGCATAAGAAATTGGCATTGCGGCAACTACCTCTAGAACTTGGACCACGTCCGAATCACCTTCCTCCTCGTGGGCCGGGGTCTTGCCGCGAGCGCGAGCCGGAGCAAGATCAGACTTGGGGATGAACTCTTCTGAGTCCGGCTCCCCACTATCCGGAGTATTCCGATCCGTAGGCAACGGGAGTGACAAAACCTCGGCGTCCTCATTCTTCTGCTCCTCAAACCTCTGCAGGACAAGAAGGAGAAAAATTAGCAAAGAGAGTTACGAACGCAATTAAGGAGCAAAACACTAAAGAGTAAACTTACTTTGGGTGGGGGACGCTCGCGGGTGAACGGCTTCAGTCCCCAAGCCCAATCCTCCGGCATCTCCGTTTTAAAAATAGCCCGGACACGCTTGAAAATGAGGTAGTTGTCTAGCTCCACCATCGAGACTCGGTTGGGGTCAAGGGGACCGCTCATATAGCAGAGTTTGTGTGTGCGTTTTTGGAACGGGCAGATTCGGCTGCTGACGAAGGTAGTCATCAGATCCTCGCCGCGTAGCCCGGCGCGGATCAGTTCCTTCAGCCGAATCTCAAAAGCCTCGGCCAAAGCATGACTCTTTCTCGGATTATACGTCCAATTATTCTTGGAAGGAGGGCCAATGGAGAAGGCAGGAAGCCGAATCTTATCCTCATTCCCCGTGTTCTTGACATAAAAGAAGGACTTGTGCCACTTCTTGCATGATTCTAGCCCCACGACACGAGGAAATTCGGATTTCCTCCGAGGTGTGATGGATGCTACTCCACATTGGGTGAGCAACTTCTCGGAGGGGTGCAGAGATTTGTCTGGGACGATGTTGGAGCGAATCTGGAAAACTTTGACCAGACATGCACGGACGGCCATAGGCCGAAGTATCCCTCCGAGGCAGAGATGAAGGCAGAGAGACAGGCAATGGCGTTGGCAGGAAGATGATGCGGCTGAAGGCCGAAGTAATCAAGAAACTCCCTAGCAAAGTCGCTGAGAGGGAGACCAAAGCCGCGTGCGAAATGCGACATGAAAACTACATACTCTCCTTCCCTGAGGTCTGGAGAGGACTCGCTGCCGGGTAAGCGACAAGCTACCTCGGCTGGAATCCTGCGAGTCCGGATTAGCCACTCGATCTCGCGGCGGGTGACGGAGGAGCCCTGCCACGAGCCTCGCTCGGGCCCAGAGGCAGTATCGTCATCCTCTATCAGGGCACCGCTGACGGAGCTAGACATGGGGTCGCCGGAGAAATCTACGGAGGAAGAACTAGCGGCGGAGGATTGTAGAACTACAAGGCCCCGTCTTGGTTCTACCAAAAAATGGCGGCGGAGCGGAGAAAGAACTGTCGCGCGATAACAGAAGAGAAACAGAGATCTCTAGAGAAAAAGCTAGGCAATAGGACCGGACGAACTCACCGACGATGGTGCCAGAGCGAGCGAGTGGGGATGAAGGCGACGGTGCAGTACGGCGGGATCCCTGCCGTCAAGGACTCAGAGAGCGCACAGCGGCGGAAGCACGAGCGGGCGCAGAGGCGAGAGGAAGAAGAAGGGCGCGGGTGAGCAAAAGGGGGAAAGTGAATCCCCTAGCGCCGCGCCCCTCTTTATAACCGCGCTACCCGCAAGGTAATGGGATCGTGGGTGTGGTGGTTGACCGTGTAGATCGTGTACGTAGCACCAATGCACGACGATGAGTGGAACCGCACCAGCGACCGCACGGTGGGACAGAAAGCCACGATCCTCGATGGAAACGGCACACGAGGCGTCGCAGCGCCGACGCGACAGGCGCAGCAGTAACTGTAGCCTGGCAATAAATACTGTAGAGGAACAAAAAACTAGAGAAACAATGATAAGTAAGACACGTAGGACGAGGCGCACGCGAGAAGATACGATGATACCTCGAACGGGATAACTCGGAAACGAGGCAAAAGAAATCTTATGAAACTGATACGGCCCGGCCGAAGTTATTGGCGGGGCCATACCAGCTTCGGGGACTAATGTTGGGGAGATGACCTCGGGTAGGGTAAAGACGGGGAAAGACGAAAGGAAGTTGCCCGTCTAGTTTCCGAGTTACTGTCTGAGTCGGCCAAATCCTGTAGAGGTCGGCCAAGACAGGGAAGGGCAGGACCCTTATGATAATGGCAAGGCATTACCCGGCCGAGATACTACGTAAGTCGGCCGGGTTAGCCCGAGTAATCTTAATACAGGTAAAGGACAAGCCGAGTTACGTGAGGCATGGCCGAATGATACGAAGCTTGCAAGAGAAGGAGAAACCTAAAGTCAAACTCTAGCTGCAGGCTAGGAAGAATCTGAGCGGAGCCAAGCACAAGGGACAAAGGCGCAGAGCGTCAGAGGGGCAGAAGGAGGTCACGGAGGTGACAGTCCTGAAGCCCGAGGCACGCAGGACGGGCCCTCTGGAGCCTTGCCGTCGTTAGAAGGGCGATAGGGAAAGGAGGTCGCCGAACTACTATTTTGGGACAAGCATATTCCTCAAATATGCTTGCCCCGTCAGCCCTAAAGGAACCCAAGGCTCTCCTTTATAAGGGGAGGTTTGGACCCTGAGGAAGGGATCGGCTCATTTTAGTACCGTTAGGCTGGTAAAGTTCTTCCTTTCTCCTCGTATACAGCTCAAGGAGCACTTGTAGCCTAAAGAAGGAGAAATACAGATCTTTGCCTTAGTCTTTTGTGTGTAGAATTAACTGCATCTTCCCTCCCCAGATCCCACTAGCATCCATTGGCCCCTTAATTTAGCCTACCCATGGCATCTGCCGTGTCACCACCACGGCAGGAAACCACCGGCGACGACCATATTCCAGCGGGGCTAGAGCCACTGGAGGAGGAAAGTGACTCCCACAAGGGAAAATGGCATGGATCCGATATCACCGATGGTGATCTCAAGGAGTTGCTCACCGAAGGATACCTCCCCGCGATAGAGGGGCTTATCTGGCGGGCGGCGCCGGCTGGCGAGGTCACCCTTCTCCCCAAGCCGGAGAGAAGGTGTACCTCAAAGCGCAAATGGTACGCGACGTCTCCCTCCCGATCTCTGACTTCTTCCTTGCAGTCCTCAACCATTACCGGGTTCAACCACAAAACCTTTCTCCGAATAGCATCCTAGCGCTTAGAAACTATGTGGCACTTTGCAAAGGCTACCTAGGAATTAGGCCTAGGTTAGATCTGTTCATCTACTTTTCCATCGTTTGATGTCTACGCACTTTTATTCTTGTACACAGTTGTTGGGCCTCCAAGTGCAGTGGTTTGTAGAAAAGCAGCTAGTTTCCCTTAAGTGGATCACTCAAGGTTTATTGAAATCAGGGAGGAAGTGGTCAAAGGTATTCCCTCTCAAGCAACCCTGCAATCAAGATACAAGAAGTCTCTTGTGTCCCCAACACACCCAATACACTTGTCAGGTGTATAGGTGCACTAGTTCAGCGAAGAGATAGTGAAATACAAGTGGTAACGATGCTAGAAAATAGCTTCTGACTTGTTGTTGACGTGGGGTAACGGTGCCAGAAAATAGCTGATGGCGTGGAGGAAAGGTAAAAGCCCAAAACCTCCCTGGAAAATGGAACAAAGATGGAAGCAAGCAAACATGCAACAAATCTAGTAGCAAACGGTGTTTCAATGCTTAGAAACAAGGCCTAGGGATCATACTTTCACTAGTGAACACTCTCTCATATAAATATCCTCTCTTCATGATACTACTCTTAACTACTCTCCGGTTGGACACTCTAATCCACGATAGGGTCTTCCCCAATCTAGATAACCCCACACTGTCACCTTGAGCGCTAGATGGTTCCAACAAACACCACAATTTCATAGAGACATCCAACTCCAAATATAACTCATAACAAATATTCAATCTAGCCAAAGTGCCACACGGTATGCACGCTGTCACTTTCACACACATGGGGAAAAACATAGATCTATTAAAGCACAAAGAGTATTTATGTGGACTCAAACCTAAGTGCCACCATGGCGTGCACGCTGTCACTTTCAAACATGGGGAGAGCAGAGATCTAATGAAGCACTTGAGTAGCAAGGTAGATCTACTTGATTACAAAGCTCATGACCACAAGATCATGCATAGAGAGAGATGAACACACAGCTACCGATAGAGCCCTAAGCCCTGAGGAAGAACTACTCCCTCCTCATCATGGGAATCAGCAACGGTGATGGAGATGGTGGTGGAGATCGATGGAGATGGCTTTGGGGCCACTTCCCTGTCCCAGCAGGGTGCCGTAACAGAGACTTTCTGTCCCTCGAATATCTCCTTCGGTAGCGGCAGTGCAGCAGAGGTTTTCGTGGATTTCTTCTGGATTATTTAGGGTTTTCTCCCCGGGGGCTTCTTATAGGCGCAAGAGGCAAGGTCGGTGGAGGTCCAGGGGGGCCACACCCCCTATGGGCGCGACCTAGGGTGGGCCCGCACCCACCTAGGGTGTGGCCACCCTGGTTTCCTCCTCCGCCTTGTCTTCGATTTTTTGTATCGCTTAGGGAAAATTATGAACTTTGGCTTTTGTCCCGTCCAATTCTGAGAACATTCATTTTTTAGCTTTCTGAAACCAAAAACAGCAGAAAACAGGCAACTGGAACTGTGGCATCTTGTCAATAGGTTAGTTCCAGAAAGTGTATACAAATACCTCAAAGTGTATACAAAACAAAGCAAAGTAGATACTAAACAAGCATGGAACATCAAAAATTATAGATACGTTTCCGACGTATCACCGTCAAGAGGGAAGCCGGAGCGAGCAAGGACGAGCTTAGGAATTGCAGAACAATTAGCTTCAAGATCTGGCCTGGCCGGCGGTTCCCCGACATCGTCAGCCATGAGTCCTGCAAGAACTGGCAGCAGACGTACTTCTATGGCCCAGATATCCCTCTGGCCGGCCGAGAAGGAACATACCCGGACTTTGTCGATGGGGCCACCGTTGAAGCCCCGACATGGAGATCCCAAGCCACCCTTCCTTCCGACAACGACGCTTCCCGCGCCATAAGGCGGATAGAGTGGTTCGTAGAGACGAGTCTGACCGGGTTGGACCTAGCCATGTGCTGGTTCGTCAGGCGGATCCAACCTCTGCAGCACCACGTGAAGCTGATGCACCAGTATACCACGGATAGGAAGGATAGCCTCCGCATATCCGAGGACAACTTCTCGAGTGACTCCATCAAATTCTGCCTTAAGTACATCGTCAAGGTGAAGGACAGGAAGCGCGGCTTAGCCATCACCTACGACATGTTCGTAGAGGGCAAGTGCCCAGAGGTACCTGTTTATTTTCCGTATATGACATTTACTCCAGTTCTTCCGTCTAGCCATCACCATTTCATCTAACACTTTGGGATTTCACTTAACATATCAAAAGTCTAGAGGAGGATAGCATGGTTGTCCAAATCTATGACCCCAAGATGAAGGAAGTCACCATCGTGTCCGACGATGATGTGCCGTTGGCGCATAAGCGGAAGATCTCCACCTCTGACGCTGCTGACGGAGGCAAGAAGAAGAAGACGGAGGGTGGAGCCTCCAAGAAGTCCACTACCGCCCTGGAGGCAGAGAAAGGAAGAATTACCGGCATTCCTTTCGCCAAGGCACCCACCATTGTGTATGTTGGAGATATGCCCAAAAGGCAATAATAAAGTGGTTATTATCATATCTTCATACTTATGATAAGTGTTTACATACCATGCTAAAATTATATTAACCGGAAACATTAATACTTGTGTGATTTGTAAACATAAAAGAGTCCCTAGTAAAGCCTCTTGTTAAACTAGCTTGTTGGTTAATATATGATCATGGTTTCCTGATCATGAACATAGAGATGTTATTAACAACAGGGTCATATCATTAGGAGAATGATGTGATGGACATACTCCTATAGTTAAGCATAGCATAAAGATCAAGTCATTTAATATAGTTCATTTGCTATAAGCTTTCTGATACATAGTAACCTAATTCCTTCGACCATGAGATCATGTTAATCACCATCACCGGAAGGATGCTTTGATGACATCAAACACCACACCGTAACTGGGTGGCTATAAAGGTGGCATTGAGTGTTCGGAAAGTATGGGTTGAGGCACATGGATCAAGAGTGGGATTTTTCCATCCATATGACGGATAGATATACTCTGGGACCTCTTGGTGGAATGTCATCCAATTAGCTTGCAAGCATGTGACTGGATCACAAGGGATCACATATCACGGGAACGAGAAAAGAGTACTTATCGGTAACGAGGTTGAACTAGGTATGCAGAGATACCGACGATCAAAACCTCGGATAAGTAAACTATCGTGAGACAAAGGGAAATTGGTATTGTATGTAAGTGGTTCATTCGATCGCAAAGTAATCGTAGAAATATGTGGGAGCCATATGAATTTTCAGATTCCTCTATTGGTTATTGATCGGAGAAGTGTCTCGGTTATGTCCGCATAATTCACGAACCGTAGGGAGACACACTTAAGGATTCCATGTTGTTGTGTAGTTATGGAATGATGAGTAAGAGATCGAATGTTGTTCGGAGTCTCGAATGGGATCTGGGATATCATGAGGAGATCTGGAATGGTCCGGAGAATAAGATTCATATAAGGAAAGTCCTGTTTCGGAGTTTGGAAATGATTCCGGTGTTTTCACCAGGAATGTTCTAGAAGGGTCTGGAAGGTCCGACACTCCGGAGGGGAAGGGTACATGGATGTGTCATGAAAATGTGGAATGGTTGCATCATGTACTGTGTCACTTGTCTAGGCAATATGGAGAGAGAAATCAAATCCAAGTTTGAAAGTCAAACGCCAATTTGAAAAAGTCAAATCTGAAGTTTGCTTGGTGGAGGGAGAGTAGGAAACCTACTTGGGGAGGAAGTCCCGCTCCCTCCACCTGCCGGCCAAGGAGGAGGAGTTGGAGGAGGACTCCCTCCTCCCAACTGCCTCCCTCCCACCTATATAAGGAGGGGTAGGGCTGCCCCCTACCCTCACACACACAAAAACCCTAGCCCCAAGTCGCCGGCCACCTCCAAGTGCTGCCGCCGCCTAGGGCTCCTCCCAAGTCGCCGACTAGGGTTTCTCCAAACCCTAGCCGCCGGATACACCACCCTCCTTGGCGCCTCTAAACCCTAGATTTCCAAGGCCCCTCTCTTGCTCCACCATACTTGCTCTGGCTTAAGGCGAAGCCCTGCGAGATCTCCCCTCTACTTCTGACACCACGCCGTCGTGCTGCCGGAATCACGAGGAGAGTGCTACAACCTCCGCTTCCTGCTGGAACAAGGGAGAGGAAGGTCTTCATCGAGTACCGAACGTGTGACCGACTGCGGAGCGCTGCCGGAACGCAGCGCCGGAAGGATCGTCTACGCGATCTTGAGATCGACAAGTGTATGACTACATCACCCACGAGAATCTGCTCTCGTTAACCGCTTTGGATCTTCGAGGGTTAGTATTCTATCGACTCGTTGCTACAATCTAGTAGATAGATCTTGGCTTGATCATAGATTAGATCTTGATTGTGTGTTCATGCGGTAGAACTTTTTTGTTTACCATGCTACGAACCCCTAAAGTGGTATCAGAGCCGTGTCTATATGTAGATCTGTTGCACGAGTAGAACACAATGGTCATTGTGGGCGGTGGTGCTTTTATTATCAATTTCTTCTTGTGTACTTTGCATCTTGCGGTATGGTGGGATGAAGCGGCCCAGGCTAACCTTACATGACATCGTTCATGAGACTTGCTTCACGCTCAACATGCAACTTGTATTGCATAAGTGGCTTTGCGGGTGTCTGTCTCTCCCATCATAGTAAAGATTCAATTTACAACGGGCACTTGATAGTTCAAGCATCAACGTTGTGGTTCTTGTTCGTAAGTTAGAACGACACTTATTGAAAGCCCCAAACCACGTAAAATATGCAAAGAAAATTAGAGGCGTCTAACTTTGTTTTGCAGGGGTGTGTTGTGATGTGATATGGCCATGATTGTGATTATATATGATGTATGCAATGTTCCTATTGTAAGTCGGCAACCGGCAGGAGCCATATGGTTGTCTTTTAAATTCCGTTAAGACCCACGTGTCTATTATTCAAAGTAGTTGTAATAGTTAATGCTGGTGGATGAAAACCATGAAGCGGCGCCATTGACCTTGACGCCATGCTGGTGATGATGGAGATCATGTTCATGCTTGAAGATGGAGATCGGAAGCACAAGAAGAAAGGCCATATCATATCACATATTATGAATTGCATGTGATGTTAATCCTTTTATGCATCTTGTATTGCTTAGTTCACAACGGTAGCATTATAAGATGATCCCTCAAGCACACAATTTCAAGTTTTAAAGTGTTCATCCTTAGTAAGCACCATTGCTAAAGACTCGTTGTTTCGAAGCACCACGTGATGATCGGGTGTGCTAGATTCTGCGAGTGTATACAACGTGAGCAAGCCAGATTTGCTCATGCGGAAGCTAAGGTTTGATCTTGACGAGCCTAGCATGTACATACATGGTCTTGGAACACGGAATACCGAAAGGTAAATCATGAGTCATATAGATGATATGATGAACATGGTGATTGTTCGCCTTTGAAACTATATCATGTCACGTGATGATCGAACTTGGTGTAGTGAATTTGGTTCGTGTGATTACTAAAACAATGTGAGGGATATTGTTTTGAGTGGGAGTTCAGCAGCAATATGATTAAAAGTTGAACACTATTTATCATAAATTAAATCAAAGTGAATTTGCATAGTTGTTGTAGTCATTGGCATCCGTTTACCACCTTGCGCTTAGTTATAATTGAGATGATAGAACTATAGAAATCTGGTTAGTTACTTTACGAACTGGTATCGTATTGTTGTGAAGTGTTAATCTAAAGTTTAAAAGTCCTATTGGAAACTTTCAGTAAGTTCCGGTTACTCCGTGAAGTTTAATAATTGGTATTAAATCAAGAGTGACAATTCCAGTGTTAGTATATAAGTATCATGTTTGTCTCCATGATTCTTGATATTCAAAAGATTGTCTTAATATCAAGGTGATCTAGGATCTGAAAGAGTTGTTTCAGAAACCATGATGTGTGGAAGATATTGTGATATCTGAAATGAAGTTTTGGTTGAAACATGATAGAGTATAATATGGCAAAAGTCATATTCTCATATTTGATGAGAATTTGCAAAAGGTTGGAGATGCTGGTCGTCTTAATTCTCCAAAAGTTTTTGGAGAGCAACATTATACTCGCAATTCACCGTTATAAGCTAAAAGTAGCTTGATCATGAATAGTTCCGTGATAAGGATGAATATTTAATATAAGTAAAATGTTTACTGCACTAAAAGATTACTAAAGAATCGAATTTGAAAGAACACCAAACATTTGATGATGGTGATATGCTTCAAAGTGCAAGTCCAAAGACATTGGTATTTAATTATACACGCTTTGGACTTGTGTCATGTGTGTGACTCCACTATTGATGTTGGTAGATTCTTTCAAAACAGAAAAGGAAATACTGAAAGAGAATCTCATAAATATATGGCAGAAAAGAAAAGACTAGAATTGTTCAGCTTAGGTATATAGAGGATATACATGTTATGGCTATATTCTTTGCTTATTAAACAATGTGATTCTTAAGTATTTGATACTGAATTTGTTGGTGTGAATCGTCATACAAAACAACACAATTCATGAACTACAATGGCCTAAGTAACTAGCAAGAGAATATGTGATGATGTTCATCGAGAACAAATAAAGTGTTGATATGTTTCTCATTAACATCAAAGCTTGCCTTCAAGATTTGTTTTATCAGGTATTATGAGAACAAAAGGGTTGTTCAATTAATTGTCGTAATCCATAAAAGATGGATGATTTACAAATCTCATTGGATAAATCACATCCATAAAATAAGTGCTAAAAAATTCGAAAGACAATTGATTGAAAGATCACTGAGGAAGTGACATCGCCGTTTAAATTATATTGGAAAGAAAACATGAAGAAACTCCATATGGATGGAATTTTGGAGTCTTTTGATTTTTGATCAAATAGCGCTTGTGAAACTTTCCTAGAGATAATTAAAACTTCATTGATAGGCCAAAAGGGAACGAATGACTAGCTTATTGGAACTTGAACATATTGTTGTATGAAGTACATTACGTGTAGTCAAGAGCGATGAATTTCAACTTCATATGCTTTCTCCGAAAAATTGAGTGAATATATGAATATTTACTTAATAAGGATAAAGTATGAAACATTTGAAAAGTTCAAAGACTTTCAAGATGAAGTGCAAAATCATTGTAACAAGAATATAAATAGTTTATGATAAGATCATAAAGTAAGATATTTGATTTAAAAGTTTAGCATAAAAACACCTAAGATTTAAGGAATCGTTCCGTGGAACACCATAAGAGTATGGAACGTTCGAGATATGTAATTAAACCTTGTTTGACATGGTAAGATCAAAGGTGTAATTCATAAAACTGCCATTATATTTTAAAGATTAAAAGTTTTAGAGACTACCGTTTTTCCACTGAAAAGAGCTCCATCATAATCCGTTGAATTGACACCATATAAAGTTATGGTTTGGGATATAACCCAAGTTGTCCTTTCTTAAAATTTGGTATGCTATGCATAAGAAACATGTTTGCAACCAAAATCGGATGAACATATCTTTGTATGTTATTTTTAATAATAGTTGAGTATTCCTCCATAACACCGAAGACAAAAGTGTTTGTCGCTTAGAACGTCAAGTTTCTTTGAGAAGGAATTTTCCGTGAAAAGTTAAGTGGGAGGACAATAGAACTTTGATAAGGTTAAAAGAACCGTAGCTATATGATCAAAGTTGCGCAGCACCGAAAAGTGTTCCGGAGGCAGAAACAATGCTCATGGCTCATGTGCCTCAAAGGTTGTGGTCACAGAGGTCTAAGTTCCTATTGAACCAAGTAGGTCAGGTAAACAATCAAATACCAAGATTTGAGAAGTTAAATCATTATTTGACAATAATGATCCGACTACATGCAAATAAGCGATGATGAGCCCTAACTCCGTCAAATGGCTTGAAGCCATAAAATCCGTGATAGTTCCATATACGAGAGATCAAGCTTTGAACTTGAAAGACCCTCTGGAAAGGTACAAGACCTTACAGTCATATTTGGATCTATAAAGAAATAGACATGGATGTTTCACATCTATGAAATTATCGACATGTCGGGAAAGAGTTCACGACAATGTTCAAAGAGTTGACTATGACAAGATCTGATCTTTCATTAAGCGATATTTAGTCTAGACGGATTAATGTAGCAACCACGACATATAATTTTGTTATGTGTTGAATAAACAAAACAAGTTCTTCTAATAGAATGGTTGCCTAGGACGTGTGCATGACACGGTCCAAAGGGTTTTGTTAATTCAAAGGATGCTAAAAGCATATGCAAACTTTAATGGTTGAAGTAAGCATCACGGAGTTGGAATCTTCACTATGATGAAACTGTTAAAATAGTTTAATTTCATCGGAGACGATGAAGATGCTTGCATTTGCAAGAAATTAAGTGGGAGCGCTAAGACATGTTTCTAATATATTATGTGGAAGACATATTGTTGATTGGAAATGATGTATCTTTTTATTAACACAGGATAAGAATTTCATCTTGATGAAAGGCTTAGGCAAAACCCGAATATTTGGCGTCAATGTCTATATGGATAAATTGTGACGCCAATATGGTTATGCCAGAAATACATAAATGAGATATTGAATGAGTTCAATATAGAAACTACAAGAAAGGTTCTTGTTGCACAGGAAGGATTGAATAAATATTCAATGTCTATATGGATAAATATTGCAAGAAAGGGCTCCTCCCAAGTCACCGACTAGGGTTTCTCCAAACCCTAGCCGCCGTCTACACCACCCTCCTTGGCACCTATAAACCCTAGATCGCCAAGGCTCCTCTCTTGCTACACCATACTCGCTCCGGCTTAAGGCGAAGCCCTGCGAGATCTCCCCTCTACTTCCGACACCACGCCGTCGTGCTGCGGAATCACGAGGAGAGTGCTACAACCTCCGCTGTCTGCTGGAACAAGGGAGAGGAAGGTCTTCATCGAGTACCGAACGTGTGACCGACTGCGCGAGCGCTGCCGGAACGCAGCGTCGGAAGGATCGTCTACGCGATCTTGAGATCGGCAAGTGTACGACTACATCACCCACGAGAATCTGCTCTCGTTAACCGCTTTGGATCTTCGAGGGTTAGTATTCTATCGACTCGTTGCTATAATCTAGTAGATAGATCTTGGCTTGATCATAGATTAGATCTTGATTGTGTGTTCATGCGGTAGAAATTTTCTGTTTTCCATGTTACGAACCCCTAAAGTGTAAGCTTCTTATCCTCCGACATTGTCCATTGCTCGTATTATTCCTATACTTATACTTTTGCACGTTTCAGGAAGAAGGCCAGTTTAAGTTTGAAGAAGACCTCCAGAACATAGGGGGCTTCTAAAAACATCAAGGATATGTTGCATCAAGCATCTCCCACCATCGCCCCTACCACTCCCAGCGTCCAGCCTACTGCTGTGCTGACAAGATCTCCGGCTAAGGTAGCATCTGGCCCTTCTGCCATGGAAGTGGATCTAGGTGTTACCGCGGATCTTTTCGTTGCCGGCGAGCAGTCGACACAAGAAATCACCATGACCAAAATGGCTGAAGCTCCGGCTAAGGATGCCATCAGTAGCAGTAAGGCGATGGTGGTAGGCGGAACGTCTGCCGAAGGCGGCGCTACTGCACCCAGGACGTCAACTGAGCTCCCGAAGATAGTCTACCCGGCGCTCACGCCGAGTCGCTCAACTCTGGCTCCTAGTGCGGCTCCAACTTCTCTGACTTGCGGCCTGGAGGTGGTTCTCAAGCAAGCGGATATCTTGCAAGGAAATAGCCTTTCCTTCAGCAAGATAATTGCTGAGAGCGCCACCAACCTCAAGATCATCGCACTTGTAAGTTTTGCTTTTCATAAGTAGTATCCCACTGTAGCCCCCGAGGATTTAGATGGAAAACCATAGGTCTTTGCATCTGAATGCTCTAAGAGTGACAAAGCTAGAAAACTTCTCACTCTAGCCCCCAAGTATTTAGTTTGAATGAATTACTATGACTAGATAGTTTTAGAGTAGCATACGCAGTGTTTGTAAACTTCAATACTGTAGCCCCAAAGCCTCTAGTTGAAACTGAATTAGTTCTGACTAGATGCTTAAAGAAAGACTAAGCATTTTGCCGAGTTAAAACTCTCACTGTAGCCCCCAAGCCTCTAGGTGGATATTTATCCAGCTAGATGCTCCAAGAGACTAAGTAACTTTGATCTTCTTTCCACAAAACGAGAATGCTTGGAGAGGCGTCGTCAACAAGAAGTTCCACAAGATGCACGCAAAGCTGGAAGCCAAAAAGGGTAAAACTGCCTTCTTGAAGGAACAAATCACCAAGAGCAAGAGTCTGTTTTTCCTTTCGATTTCGTACTCAAACTTGGTCTTGTGCCATCACTATCCGGCTACACATTGTGTGCTGTCTTTTCTCCGACTTGCAGAAGCTATCGCCAAGGCCAAGGACATTGTCGAGCAATCCAAGCACATTGAGCTGCTGGATAGCGAGAACACGATCCTCAAGCAGGAGAGGGCTGACACTCTGAAGATGCACGAGGAATCCATGAAGGCCTTGTAGGAGTCCGCCAACATGGAGATGAACCGCCTCAAGGAGGAAATTGCAATCCACAAGGAGCAGAAGAAATGCGGTGACCCAGCATACCACTGCATGATGTAGTATACTATAGTCGTTGACATAACACCAATGGAACACCGTTCACTAGTATTACATCCCTCAGAATGGCACAACAGAAACACAGCGGGTCCAATACATGTCTAAAGATTACAACTCACTCTTTACAAAAGATCCAGAGAACACTCTAGGTTAAAGAGAGAGAAAGAACTTCTTATGGAGAAGAATCAAAGATAAACAACGCAAGATTTCTTATACTATTAAAACTAGTATTTTAACTAAGGGATTGGCATTTGCTGCTAATGCAATGCATTACAAAATTAGGTTCTTGGGCTAGAGATTAGATTCCTATCTAATCAGTAACTTCGTCTTCACTCGAGTTGATGTATATGTTGACTTCCTTGACTTTAGTGAATAGCTTTAGCTTTGGATGATGAGTCCTGGAACATAACTTGATGTAGATGTAGTCTTTCCCGGCTTCAGAATCTAGCAAGGGTTAAGAAGATACTTTGAGTACGAGCGTACTCAGCAAATTCACTAGAAAATGAGTGTTTGATGCACTATAACTACAGCCAAAGACCATAGGTCGTAGGCAATGCAAGTTTTCATAAACATTTCTTCAAAGGTTGCTTTTATTCTGAAAATCTATGTCCACCAGCCTTCACGGGTTTACCAGAACTTTCATGGAGTTCCTTTCCCGTCGTGTTCGCAGCTCCTTCCCGGAACAGGGAGTAACAAGTTACAGTTCTTACACTCTGCAGAGGTGCGTTACTTTACCCATGAGAGATCAACTCTTTGTTGCACAACCAGGCAGCTTATTCCCGTCCACAATTCCATGATGTGGGGCCCAGTAGTTGGTCCAAGCCAATCACTGCCCCCTTCGCGACCCCGCATGCCTCCTTAGTGTACACAATTCCCACATAATGAATTACGACAATGGTTTGTACAAACCGTTAGATGTCAGAACTATCGTGGGACGTTGAGGGTTCCCACCCATATGCTGCATATCCTCTATGAATTACCAATTAATATGCACACTTCGAGGATAACAACCATGACCTGCACATCCGGCTTCATGCGAGAGGAAGAAGATACAGCTGACTTCTCCGTCCCATTCCAAATCTCATGGTCAACGCGTAATATACGGCGCAAGAATCACTAGCGACATTGGTTGTTAAGTCCTAAGTGATATAGTTCTGAATAGTGGTATTCCAACTATCAGATTTAATAGATTAGCTGATCACCCTGGATCAGTAACCAATAGTTCACATTATTATTGAAAATAATGTTTTCAGACCTTTTTCAAATGCAGGTGATGACAACACTGCATTTGTAAAATACTTTACATAAAATAAAGAAAGGACATGAGCAAGTGTGAACTTGCCTTTTGTGATTGCAAGATTATGCACTCATGGTCTTCGGGTCAGTATAAGATCCAAAATCTGAAATCAACATCATTGGTCCGGTAAGGACTAATGTTTAAAGAAGCAATATGCTTTTATGCATAAGTAATGTGATGCACGTTCTAAACGTGAATCCCGGGGATAACGTTGTTCTAGGGTTTGGATTCCGGAAATGGTTACTTTAGAATGTGTGGTTCTTTTAGATAAGTTTCATACTCGTGCTTCTTTAGAGTTTGCGAGTGTGTGTGAGCAACACATGTTTATGTAGTAACAAAATATACACTTATGAAATGCTAGTCAAGATTTCTTATACAAGAGTTCTTGTTTGAAGTGGCAAAAAGGATAACCTTCGAAGAAAAGGTTTATCTTCTAAGGTCTAAAAAGGCTTTATGGTTAGTTAGTGGTGGTTGATGTTATTTGTTTGCTCTAATGATTTGGCTTGAGTTGTTTTATAACTTAACTACTTTAGACCAAAGTTAACTATAAAATATATAATAATGTTTATAGTGCTATATTTAGATTCTTGGAGACTAAAGTTAACTTTAAAATATAGATAGTCTTGAGGGTTTAATACTTATAACATTGGTATCTTGTGTATCTGGAATGTTTCCTTTAGGTTACTTAAGAATGGTTATTCTTTTAGTTAGTGTAATGGTTTCTTGATTCTATAATAGAGTAGTATCATTTATTTTTTATAAAGGAGTGGTTATGGTTTTATAAACCAAAATATAATATTGCTTCACTACTAATGGACTTATTATAATGTTGGGGTAGTTTTTGTAATCTGGTAGTTAACATGGATGGAAAGGATCTGATTTATTCACAAGGTGTTCTTTAAGGTTTTTATCATGAATTGAAATACTTTGAGAATATAATCTTCACTTAGGGTTGATGATAATTTAATAAAAAGATATTTATAATGTTTTAAACCATTTAAGCTCCATTTTATTAATATTTAAGACTAATACTATTTATTAAATTTAATTTACTCATTTTAGGAATATTAATAAATTTTATTTATCCTTATATGAATTATTAATGAAGTAAATAAGTTTAAATTTGAGTTATTAAAATATTTAATTTTTATTTAACTCAAAAAGTAGAATATTAGATTTTTAACATGTAGATATTATTTTTGTGATCATTTTGGTATATTACATTTTTTTTTGTGATTTATAAATAATAAGGTATGATTTTTATAATTCTTATTACTTTATAATTACTTAATAAATATTTAATTAAGTGAAATAATAATACATGATTACAGTTTTAAATTAGAATTCTTATTTTTCTAATATTTTTGGTATTTTATTTATATTATTAACATTTATCATTAATAAAATATGAATTATCAAAGTTTTATTACTTATAAAATCTTTACTAAATAATATTTATTTAAATAATTATCATAATAATATTTGATAATAATTTTAAGTTGTAGATTTTATTTTTCTGAAAATTTTCATATATTATGCATATTTTTCTAAATTATAAATCAAAAGTTCTTATTAATTAAACAAGATTTAACGATTTATTAGATTTCTGGAATATTATTAATTGAATTATAGCATTTTATTTATTTCCTAACAGAAAATACTTTTTACACCGCACCAAGAGCTAGCCCCAGTCACTGACTAGTGGGCCATTGTCCACCTCAGCTTACTGGCTAAAGAAATACATTTGTTACAGACCTTCTTTTTACTCTAAGTCGATGACACATGGGCCTTGGGCCACGTCAGTTGCCATGCAGGACAACGACCAGTCAAACTAACTGACGTGGTGCGATCATGATGTAACGATGGCATCAGCACCACCACCGCCGCCAGAGGTTGGTCGCCGGTGACGATCTACTGTGCCCAAGCAAGCGAGATAGACCTAGTTCGAATCAGCGCAACCTACCGAACCTAAGAGTGGCGGCGCCGCTCGGAAATGGTCATCGGAGCCTCAGCTCCAACGAGCTCAGACGGTGGCCGATGGTGGCATACGGTGAAACGGCGATTTACAACGAGATCAAGCAATTCAAGGATGCTGGAAAGTTCAGGAACTCACCCTGATGATGATTGAGTGGTCGGCGAGGACAGACGCGGTCGGAAACGAGCTCCTCGACGAGGATCCCAATGAACTGCTGTGAAGGGGAACGGCCAAATTCACCCACTCCAGTGCTCCCCTTGATGCAAGATTCTACCGAGAGGATCTACGGAGGACGGCGCTTCTCCATGGCTGCTCAGAATGGTGTGGGGAGACGTGGTTCGACGACGAGGGGTGGCTCCGGTGAGCTAGGGTTTCGGTCATGTTCGTATCTGAGAGGATAAGGAGGAATTGGGGATAGGGATTGAGGCAGGGCATTGCGGTGGCCTTCTTATCCCTTCCTGGAACAACGACGAGTATCTTGGCGCACGGCTGACGACGACGACATCGAGCGGCAGCGAGCTCCGCCAGCGAGCTGCCTATGTGCGTGACGATGACGACAATGACTGTTTTGCGGATAACCCCTGGTGATTTCTTCAGCTCAACCCGCGGTCCTCTCCTGACCCCACTTGTCAGTCACAGCTAGAAAAGAACTGTGCTGGTTACTGGGCTGTTGTGGGCTGCGCAGGGGCGTTAGATAGGTGTAGGGTTGTTGGGCCACGGCCAGGTAGTGTTTTTGTTTGTTTTATCTATTTTCTATTTTCTGTTTTCTTATTCAGACTTGAATTTGATTTATATTTTGAACCTTTCTTTGTATGATTTGTTTGCTGGATATTTACAACAATACTAAAATATACTTAGTCTCATTTGTGAATTTTTATTATATCATCCTTTTGTATTTATTTTATTTACTCAATATGAACCCCCTTGTTAATATTTTATATAAACTTTTCTTAATATTTTTCTCTCCTCTTTTAATTATGGATTTATAAATGATATAATCTTATTTATTTATAACTTAACTCTAGTTGGCTCATAGTTTGAATTGAAACTTTTATATGTATAATGATCCTATACCATTATTTGATGCATGAAAAATAAAAGACATTGATATGGTTATTACTACTCCCATTGATTTGGACAATGGCAATGTGCATATTCTATTGTGATAAACAAAGAAGTTTAAGGTTTTGAATTTATGAATATTTATTCTAGGGTTTAGGGTTTTGCATATACTTAGATCCCTTTATGGATAGGGTTCAGGATTTAATGACTAATCACATTGTTTTATATTTATAATATCTGTTGGAATCTTCCTTTATAACAGAAAGTTACAATTAGGATGTTTTATAGATAGGAATGAATAAAAATGCTGCTAAGCACAAATAATTATGATAGTTGGAATTGACAAAGATGTGCTTATGTGTTTTGCTGTAGGAGAATATTCCTATAAAGTGATAGAGACATAAAATGATGGATCAATCACATGCAATAGATATTATGTTTGTCTTAAGATTTCAAGTTGGTTGTTTACCAATAATTACTATCTTCCATAATTCATAATTCTAGACTTCTTATTAAAGAATTCCTTTCCTAGATATACTACCCTTTTGTATTTATCATCATGGTTAACATGATGGATTATTACTTCACATGAATATTCTGATTCACCTATTATATTTCTAAACTTATTGATAAATCCATTGAATTGATACTAGAGTATTCATAACTTCCTCATATCATGGCTTGTTTGTATTTACTACTCTACTGTTTCTAGCCTTCCATCCAACAAATACTTCCTTCAATTTTACTCATACTCTTCTTAATCATTCACTACTAATGTATCTTTATTATTTCTATGCTTCCAGCTACTTTTCTCTAAAGTTGACAATCCTTTAAGATGAATAACACTACTTCTATACTCTATGCTTATACTAGCTTTAATTGAAATAATATCATCTTAAGTTCACTTTACTCCAATAACTCTCATTCAAATCCTTAAATTATATTTATGTGGTTTTGCAATGACTACTCTAGGATCACTTATCTCTACTAAGGTTCCAATCATGTTCTACCCACCAGTAATACTTTATACCAAATATAAGCATTCAATATTGGTGGCTAAAGCAACACCATTATAATCCTTAAATCATTTATTGCTTAAGTTCTTAGTTGACTAAGCAAAGCTTTTTCAATCCTACTCTTCATTGCCTTGAATTTATCCTCTTAGTATCTCATATTGGATTAAGGTTATTAATGGACTATGCCCTCTTTAAAAGATTTAAGTAGATATTATGATAAGATTAAGAAATAGTAGATCAAGGATTGATGGTTAAGGAATTTGTGAATCAATGGGGAATTACCAACATTGATGAACAACAGATATTAGGATAAGTTCCATAAAGATTACTATAGAAAGTAGGATATCTAGTGGATGATCTTGACTTAACCTCTTTCCAACTTCAACTCATTAAAAGAGTTTTAAAGGTTAGGTGTTACTATGATACTCAAGATGTATGCAAATGTGATTAAGATATAGTGGTTTCATTCTTATTATTGGTGTTATATCCTTAATTTGGTATGAATGAGTGATTATTATGAATACTATAATATGATCACCTAATGATCAAATATAGTTCACATTGTATTAAGGTTTAACTTGTAGATATACCCTTAGATCAAATCTTTCTTACCCAAAAGGATGTTTTAGCAAAGGTCTTATTGAAACTTATCGCAGTCAACTTGATGATCTACTTCAATTCCATCAAGCTAAGAGAAGCTTCAATCACTTTGACCAGTTTTGTTTTAAAAGCGCGAAAATTATTCGGATTCTCTATGCATGAATGCAATGCACACATCTGGGTTCAACTTATTTCTAAGCTCTAATGCTGGGATGTTACAAGAAAGCTTTCGATGAGCAGAATCAGCGCAACCTTGAGGCTTACAAGGTTCTTCGACAAGAGCGGGACTCCATGGCAGACACACTCCAGCAAGCGGAGACGAGAATCTTTGGTAAGCAATCTCTGTCTTGTACTTCTGTAAGCCAGGTACTCTGAACTTTTTGTGTTATTGAACTCATGTTCCTTTGTTTGTCGGAAATGCAGCTCCCATTGGTTTAACCAATTTGCCTCCTCCACCAAAGGAATGCATGGTTCTTGCCGGCAACTTCATCAGCACCACCGTCAAGCAAGCTAAGGAGATTGCCAAGCCCCTCAACATCAACATCAAGACGGTGGACTCTGTGATGAAGTACTCGGAGATCTTGCACCAAGCCCCCGAGCGTATCGTAAGCTGGAAGGCTTCATGTACCCAGGATGGCGCAAGGATGTCGCTGGTAATGGTCAAGGCCCAGTACGAGAACATCGACATCGACATGGTAACCTCAGGTCTTCCTGACATAGACGATGAAGGCCAGAAGATTGACCACAAGGCTATCTGGGCATAACTCACGGGTTTTGACACCAGGGTTACCGAGTTGGTCGATCACAATGTCTTCGTGCCTCTAGAGATCATTGACGGCGACCACCAAAGCTCCTCCGAGTCCCTCAAGACCACCGACTTTGAAGATGATCAGGATGGCTCTCCTGCTGCCGACGATGCTGCTTTAAAGTCTCATGCACCAGAGGAATAAAAACTCTTTGTAATATTTGTTTCCTCTGGATTGGTGTATGCGAAAAAACTACTGTGTTAACTTAAGGCAGAAAAACAATAGTTGTAATTTCCTACTACTCAAGTAATAGTTCCAGCATGTAAATATTTTTAAGCAAGTGATGGCTTATCCATTACTTCGGTTTTTATGCTTGACCTTTCGTGAGTTGGAAGACTCGTAGTCGGAACCATGTGCTCAGGTGATGATGCCCAATGGCATCGTTAAAAACCTAAGCACAAAATTGCCGACTTCAAGTGCCAAAAGTCACTACTCCAGAATCCACATAAAAACAACAAAGAACGTGTAGACCAGAAAACTTAAGCTAACCCCCGTAGGCGGAATTTTCACAAATGCAAATGCAAAGCTTGCGCATAAAGGTTTTATACGATCCAAAAATAAACACTAAAGGAGGTAAAAGACTCAGGAATATGAGTGAACCAGAGAGCTTTATTTCATTGATCATATAAAAGGTACACAATAGATAAAAAAATATGCTAAGTGTAGAAAGGACGTAGCTGTGCTATGTTCCATGGCCGATCAAGCTCCGGGTAGTCATCATCCGGGTCATGTCACTTACGCTTATGATCATCGTTGGGTCTATCCTCAAGTTCACGATTGTCAACAAGGTAGTAAGACCCATTGAGTAGCGCCTTGCTTATGATAAACAGTCCTTTCCATGACGGGGATAATTTGTGTGACTTCTTCTGCTTAAGTCAGAGCACCAGATCCCCCTCTTTAAACCAGCGATGCCGAACACGGCGACTATGGTAGTTGCATAGCTTCTGCTGGTAGATGGCAGATCTTTGGCATGCCAATACGCGCTCTTCCTCGAGAAGGTCCACATCTAGGCGTCTAGATTCTTCAGCGTCATCTTCGTCGTAGGTGACAACTCTTGGTGAATCATGAAGGATGTCGGAAGGCAGGATGGCTTCTGATCCATATACCATGAAGTAAGGGGTGTAGCCGGTAGGTCTGTTGGGTGTAGTTCGTAAACTCCATAGCACAGATGGTAATTCCTCCGCCCAGGATCCAACTGCTCTATGTAGCGGTGCCTCAAGACGTGGCTTGATTCCCTGCAGAATTATTCCATTGGCTCGCTTAACTTGGCCATTGGACTGTGGGTGTGCCACAGATGCTAGGTCAAGTCAGATGCCCTTCTCCCAACAATAAGCTTCCACTTCTTCGAGTGACAAGTTGCTACCGATGTCGGTGATGATGCTATGTGGGAGACCAAATCTCACCACTAGATCCCGAACAAACCTAAGGGCAGTTGCCCCATCAAGCTTTCTAATAGGTTTAGCTTCAATCCATTTAGTGAATTTATCAACTGCTAATAGCAGATGCATAAACCCACATGGTGTCGTTTGCAACGGACCAACCATGTCTAGCCCCCAGACTGCAAACGACCAAGTTATTGGTATTGTTTGCAATTCTTCAGCTGGAACATGTGGTTGTCGGGCATAGTACTGGCATACCATGCATGTCTCAACCAGCTGGTCGGCGTCCGCCTTCGTGGTCAGCCAGTAGAATCCTTGCCGGAAGGCTTTGGAGACCAAAGATCGAGGAGCGGCGTGATTCCTGCAATATCCGAGATGGATCTCACGAAGGATTTCAATACCCTCCTGCTGGGAAACACACTTTAGGTATACACCAGTGGTGCTTCTTTTATAGAGCTGTCCATTGATAATGGTATAGCCCTATGCTCGACGTACTATTTGCCGTCTTTTGACCTCGTTGTCGGGCAAAGTTCTGTGTACGTGATATTCCATGAAGGTTTTGTCCAAGCCGAAGGGACCTTTGTCAGTGTGTGAACGAAAGAGTCAACTCTGTCTAGGATCTCGATGTCCGCTCCCTTCACGGATGGTGTCCGTAGATGATCCAGAAAAACGCCAGGCAGAATTTGTTTGCGCCCTGATCCAAGCTTTGACAGTAGATGAACCGCCTCATTTTTCTCCCTTGGGACATACTTAACCTCGTATCCCAAGAAGCTATTGCCTATCTCGTCCACTTCATCTCGATATGCCGCCATCATAGGGTTCCGCGCGTTCTAGTGTCAGCCACCTGCTGGGCAACCAAGTCGGAATCTCCATAGCAAACTATGTGGTTGATGCCAATATCCTTGGCTACTCGTAGTCCGTGAATGAGTGATTCATACTCCGCCATGTTGTTCGTAGCCTCGAAGTGGATCTGCAGAACGTAGTGTAGCTTTTCCCCAGTTGGTGACTATAACAGTACACCAGCCCCCGAGCCGCTGAGTAGCTTTGATCCATCAAAGTGCATCACCCAGTATTCTGGCTCTGGCATAGGGGTAGCATCTGGCATCTCCGTCCAATATGCGATAAAATCCGCCAAGGCCTGTGACTTGATAGCGTCGCGTCTCTTGTAGGTAATCTTGAAGGCGGCAAGTTCAATGCCCCACTTCACGACCCTTCCTGTAGCATCACTGTTGTTGATGATGTCGGACAGTGGAGCTTTGCTCACAACTGTGATAGGGTGCTCCTGGAAGTAGTGCCTTAGCTTCCGAGAAGCAAGGAACACTCCATAAGCTATCTTCTGGTAGTGTGGGTAACGCTGCTTGGACTCCGTCAAGACCTTGCTTACATAGTAAACTGGTCGTTGAACTCCGTACTCATGCCCTGGTTCTTTCCGCTCTACCATGACGACGATGCTGATTAGCCGGTTGGTGGCCACCATGTAAATTAACATAGGCTCCATAAGCGCCGAGGAGATTACCTCCTTTAGCAGCTTCAGTACTGCATCTGCTTCATCCGTCCACGTAAATTTGTCCGCCTTCTTCAGCAACTTATATAGCGGCAGAGCCTTCTCTCTAAGTCGGCTGACGAACCGGCTAACTGCTGCAACGCAGCCTTTAAGCCGTTGTATGTCCTTCAGACATGTCGGATGGTTTATGTTTAGGATGGCCTTAATCTTCTCCGGGTTGACCTTGATTCCACGTTGGGAAACGATGAAGCCAAACAATTTGCCGGCTAGGACCCCGAAGACGCACTTCTTAGGGTTAAGCATCATGTTGTATTTCCGGAGATTATCAAAGGTTTCTTTTAAGTCGGAGATTAAGTCGTTTGACTTTTTAGACATCACCGCTATATCGTCCACATAGGCGTGAACGTTCCGGTCAATTTGATCGTGTAGGCAATGCTCCATTGTCCGCTGGTACGTAGCACCTGCATTTTTCAGCCCAAAGGACATCGTGACATAGCAAAACGTGTTGTAAGGTGTGGTGAACGAAGTGGTCAATTGGTCCGACTTCCTCATCTTAATCTGGTGGTATCCTGAGTATGCATCAAGAAAACACAAAAGCTCTGAGCCAGCCGTCGAGTCAATGACTTGGTCAATGCGACGCAAAGCAAACGGATCTTTGGGACATGCTTTGTTCAAGCCGGTGTAATCAACACACATTCTTAATTCTTTGGTTCCCTTTTTGGGGACAAGTACAGGATTGGCCACCCATCAGGTGTGAAGGACTTCTCGGATAAAACTAGCCTTAAGTAACCTAGCTATCTCTTTGCCTATGGCGCGTCTCTTCTCGTCTCCGAAGCGTCGTAGAGGTTGTTTCACCGGTTTGCATTTTGGATCAATATTCAAGCCGTGCTCGGCAAGTTCCCTAGGTACACCTTTCATGTCAGCAGGTTGCCAGGCAAAGATGTCCCTATTCTCACGGAGGAACTCGACGAGCGCGCTTTCCTATTTGGGATCTAGGTTCGTCCCAATGGCGGTGGCCTTGGAGGCATCGCCTACCACAAGTTCCACCGGCTTGGTTTTGATGACGGACTTGAAGGCTGGGACGGAGTCAGAAATCTTCTTCTTCAACGCCCGCATCTCCGTGGCATCGACCTTGCTCTGGATCTCCTTGAATTCTTCGCTGTAGAGGACAACTTCTGTAAAGGCTGCTTCTCCAATCTCGCAGTCCCTTGCCTTGGTAAATCTTCCGGATACGGTGATGATACCGTTTGGTTCGGGTATCTTGAGCTTGTTGTAGACTAAGCACGCTTTGGCCATGAAGGTGTGGAAGATGCCGCGTCCGAAGATGACGTGGTACACGCTCTTGAAGGGGACCACCTCGAAGGTCATGCGTTCTTGGCGGTAATTATTAACATCGCCAAAAGCGACATGTAGTGTGATGCACCCAAGGGACCGAGCCTCCCGGCCAGGAACTACGCCATGGAACACAGTGCTGGTCCGCCTTAGGTTAGCCTCCATCAAGTTCATCTTGTGTAGCGTATCCAGGTACATGATGTTGATGCTGCTTCTACTATCCACCATGCATTTGGTGAACTCATTGCCGTCAATTAGGGGGTTGATAACCATGGCGTACTGGTTCTCCGTAGGGATGAGGTCTGGGTGATCCTTCCTGTCCCAAATGATTGGAATCTCCGACCAGTGCAGGTACTTGGGGACCGGGGGTAGGGTGGCCATCATTACCCTCAGCGAGGTTTTTTGTGCCCGAACAGTTGGGGTGCCAAGGAAAGTGTGGTAGACGGGGGCCTTCTTCTCGAAGGGGTTCTTGCCCTTGCCATCGCTCTTGGCGGCGTGCTTGGGGTCAACATCCCCGTCCATGTCACTTGAATCCTTGGACTCCTCTTCCTTCTTCTTCCCCTTGCCCTTGCCTCATGGTCTATTCTTCCGACTTTGCTTGTAACCAGACTCCGGGTCCTCCTTGAGGTCGTTGATGAACTTGCAATGGCGATTGGTGTGAGTGGCTTTGCCGTTGGCGTCGAGGTGTACAAGGCACGACATGTCACGGTACTCCTCGTATGTTTGGGGAATGCGGAGTGCTGACGGGGTAGTTTCACTACCTTACTGCTGCCCACGACCAGCCCCCCGTCCTCGGCCATGCTGTCCACCATCACCTTGTCCTGCAAATGTCATGGCGACCATGTCGGAGGTTTGCTTTTCTTCTGGCGGGCTCTTACGCTTGGTGCTGCTGTTCCTCCTAGATTGAGTTGGAACGGACGTTGCCGGTAGGGAGCCGCGAGCATCATTGTCGGCAGCCGCAAACTCACTAGCCAGCTGGATCATCTGGTTGAGATCTTGTCGGTGATTGTCCTGCAGGCGCTTCAACTTATGTCGGAGCAACATACCTTTCTCCAACCCATCAATGAAGGTGGCCATGGCGGTCTGAGCATGCACTCCTGTGCAGGAATTCTTCATATCCAGCCAGCGATAGAGGTAGGCGCGAGATGACTCGTCTTTCTCCTGCACGCACCGCTATAGATCGCCAATAGTACATGGATGCTTATACTTACCCTCAAAGTTCTTGGTGAATGCTTCTTGCATGTCCAACCAGTTGCAGATGGACTTCTCCGGAAAGTCATCGATCCATTGTCGGACCGTGCCAGCCAGCATCAGTGGGAGGTACTTGATGGCGACGTTGGGGTTTCCCCCGACAATTTCCACCGCGTTGCCGTAATCCTGCAACCACCTAGCTGGTTTGGTGGTGCTGTCATAGGGCTTGATGGTCTTGTCAATTCGGAAACCCTTGGGGTAAGTTGCGGTCTGTATTACAGGTCCAAAGCAACGTGGAGGTGGCGGTGGACGACGCGGGCCTCCTCTGCCATGGTGGATGCTAGGGGGCAACAGAGGCGGAGGTGGCGGTGGGTTATCCTTCTTGCTGTTACCCTCCTGCGACGCCTCATGCTTGTCGCGGTTGCTTGTCGGACGCGGAGGGTCATGACGCGACCTGCTGTTGTGTCCTTGGTTGCGCTCTCCATCATGACGGGGCTGCTCTGTGTTGTCGCAGATAACGATGCTGCTTTGCCTTGGCGGAGGCATGTCCGTGCGATGGTGAGCCTTGGGGTCTTCGTGATGTCGGGGAGACCGGGGCGATGGAGATGGGCGATGAGGATGAGCCTTGCCTCCGTGGTCGGAGGATATGGGGATAACGTCCTTCCTGTTGCGTGCATCCCTCCATCTTTGTTCTGATGAACCCGTATGGGACCCGACATCATGAGGAGGTCGGTCCCTTGGCGGTTTAGGAATGCTAGACTGGCAAAACGCTGGGTCAGACTCAAGCCTCTGAGAGGTGGCCTTTTCCTGCTGTTTCACCGCCTTTTCCACAAGGTCATAGACCTGTTCCACAACTGCGGGTGATCTATCCTGCTCTAGAAGGGTCTTGGCGACGGCTAGGTTGATAATAGGAGTGGGCATGACCTGCCTGCCTTCACCGTCAATGTATAGCTTTTCTTGTGGCGGCTTGGAGGGAGCCTATCCTAGGTTTCGCCGTACACCAGGATCGTTGATGACGTGAGCCAGGGATTTCTTAGCCTTCCGCTGCTGGAGCAGAGTCTTGTACTCGACCTCCATGGCTCTAGCTTTCTCTATTGACTTCTGCGCGTTGGCTAGATCTCGATCCAGCATTGCGCCTTGCTCCGCGATGGACTGCGCTTCCTCTAGCAGCTGCTGGCGCTTCTCGTCAAGATGGACTACGTTCCGAATATGAGCCACAGTCATGGGCTCGATGAGTAGATTGCCATACATCACTCTATCAGCTGGAGTGACTTGGGCAGCAGCAGACGTAGATGCCGGCGGCGGCGGGTTTGCGGTGTTGTTTTTACTCGGAGCAACGTTGAGTTCCTACGGCTGTTGCACTGGGTTAGGCGGAGGGGGCATGGCCTTTGCAAGGTCATTGACGGCAGCAACAGGCGGCCCCTTCCCCTTGTCCAGCGCTGTAGCCTATAGGCGGATCTTGTCCGGGTTGATCTTCCAACATCACGGTCCCAATGGCGACAAACACCTCTCGGGACGTGACGGCGTTGTCGGCCTGCTCGTCGTATTTGAAATCCTCCTCCATCTCCTGCATAGCAGAGTCTAACTCCTCCGGGCTGAAGTCTATCTCCTCCGAGTCAGCGCTGATGTCAGCGTAGAGCGCGTCAAGAACGGAGTCGGAGGGTGTCGGGGCTTCCTCGATGATGGGCGATGGTGGTGCGACAACAGCAACGATGACTGGAGGCGGCGGTGCGGCCGTAGTGACGACGATCGGAGGCGGTGGTGGTGGTGGCTGAGGCGGAGGGGCGCCGTCTAAGAGCGCGAGTGCTGTCTGGGCTGCCTCCTCAGCTGTCGCATAGTTGTTGACGGTGTTCACCATGTCTTCGAAAGTGAGGAGACATGCGGCCTGCTGCTGCCTTAGCGTATGTAGGAGAAGTGTACCGCGGTCCAGTCCTTCCACAAATTGATACATGGCATCATCATTGGGGTAATGCTCCAGGTCAGCCCGTATACGGAGCCACCTGGCTAGGTAATCGTGGGTTTTTTCACCCTCTCTCTGAACACAACGCGCCAGACCGAAGATAGTCACCACGCCGACGAACTTGGATCTCTGCTGTCTAGACACACGGGCGAAGCCGGCGGACTTGCAACGATCTTTCACCATTATATCCTGCACAGGGGCGGTTTGGGTGGGTCTTGAATTTTTCCGATCTATGTCAGCAAACTCCGGAGAGAGATCCGACTTCGATCCTTCCGCAAACGTATTCTGCCCGTAGGCGGTCTGTGCGGGTCTTGACGCTCCTCCAACTTCCAGGGAAGTAGTGCCCGAGTCGGTTTCGCCGATGAAGAGGTGGATGTCCCCGATTGGGACGATCGAGCAGCGGGTGGGGTTCGTCTTCGCCGGGATCTAGAACTCGTTGGGAGGGACGATCGGAACATTACCGGAGAAGAGAACACGGCCGATGGCTACGGTTTTGCCGATTCCCGCGAAGAGCTTGGTCCTCGCCAGTTGTAGAGCCTGAAGCGCCTCTTGCCCCACGGTGGGCGCCAACTGTCGTGGTATTGCCGACGAGTACTCCATGAAGGGGTTCTCACAGTGCGTGTTTAGAGACGTGGGGTAAGGCGGAAGGTTGGCGGGTACGAGGTAACCCAGCTTACCCACGTTTAGATCCCACAACAGTGGCGGAATCCCACTCCTGCTATAAATCACTATAATGGCAATAGTTACAGGGATCGGTTCGCGGTGCGAGGTGTAAGTTAATTGGTGCCCTAAAGGCTCCCATAGGTCCGGCTTATATAGTCGCCAGATCCTAGGGTTACAGGCAAAGTCCTAGCCATACAGGTTACAGAGTTCTACACAATACATAACTAGTCTAACGTGTCTTGCACTCCAAGGCTCTGGGTACGTTGGTGACTCCTCTGTAGCCTTCCTTTATCCGGCATGGGTCTCCCTTCTAGATCTATCTAACTGGGCCACCCAGCAGGCCATAGGCCTTGCTACTAACTGTGGGCCACCCGGGTTATCCGGATTAGAGACATGCTATGAGGATACCTGTATAGCATATCCCCAACACAGGGTCGCCAAACCTTAGATGGGAGGGGAAAGGTTTCCCTCTCCCCTTGGCCGCCGCCGTCCCTAGGGCTTGGGGGAGGGGTCAAGCCTCCCCACCCCATGCCTATATAAAGGGAGGGCAGGGGTAGGAGCGGCTTACCTCTTCCTCTAGTCGTCGCCTCCTTCCTCTCTCCCAGATACTCTCCTTCTCCTCCGTTGACGCACAGTGAAGCTGTGCAGAAACTCTCCACCACCATAGTAGTAAAAGAGTACTAACTAATAGTATGTTTTTACTATGAGGTAAATCATACAATCTAGAAAACTTAGTAGCGAGGGGAGCATTTGCCTATCCAGAAGTCTTCTCAAAATCAGGTCCCTTTACCGTTTCCTACAATCTTGTTTCCAAGATTGAAGAACCTAGAACACTCAACGCACCAGACCAAAAGTGAGAATGAGTGGGTGACTAATTTAGATTGATATGAAGTGGCGGAATGCAAAAATTTGGATCTTATAAGTTCTCGCGAGAGGCCATCCTAATTTTCTATCTTCTGAGAGCCATCACATGAGTATTTCATAACATCTTAATTGATTGCTTTTCAAATTTCCTCCCACACTATAGCGCGAGAGTAGGCTTTAGGGCTTATGGGTGTGGTTTGATCTCTTGTGGTTGTACGAGGGATCAATTCTTGTAAATAACATTCTGCCTTCTATAAAATTAAGATACGCATTCGCGTACTCTCGATTTTTTTCCTCCCACCTCGATCAATTGCTCTTCAAACTTCCTCCCACCAAACTAACGTCGTGTTCTTCCTGTTGTTGTAATCTTTCATATAGTTCTACTCCCACCGTTTTAAAATATAAGATGTTTTAGGTTCGTGAAGAAAATATATCCAAACTGTTTTTAGTGTGTAGATTTACTTTAAACCCGAGTAAACCTACATACTGTATTAAAAAAAGTTTAGATGTATTTGTTTTACAAAACTAAAACATCTTATATTTTGAAACGAAGGGAGTACATCTTTACATGGATTACTGCGACACGATTTAAGCAAAACAACTGCACCACCATACTAAATCTTTGAATCTACTTAATGGCTAGCTAAAACGAGCTCATTACCTTGTTCGACGTTTATAAACCTCTGATACGGCGAGCAACTCACATGTACAAGTAACCCGTGCACTGGTAGAATCAATTAATCCCACCTGACCACAAGAAAAGGGAACCTCCTAGACGTCAGACGTCCGTGTTACGGCAGAGTTAAGCCGCTCGTAGGTCCCCGCCCCGGCCGCCGGGACCATCGTTTCTTTTGAGGACTTCCCGTCCCGTGCGCGCGCAACCAAACGACGGTCACGAGCCAAGGAATTAACGGTGGCCGCATCTCCGCGCGCCCGCACGCCGCACGTGATCCCGGTCCTTTTTTCGGCGCCTTGCCCGCACTCCCCCTCCGGCCCCGGCCCGGATCGCCCGCCGGTGTTGACCTCTTCCGACCGCCGGGATCATCACCGTCAGTACCACGTCGCATCTACTGCTGCTGTCAGACGAAGCTACTGCCTTTTACCCAGTTTCAGCGGATGGCAGTGGCAGCGACAGTGGCGGTGAAGCTCGCGACAGTAGTATGCGTTCACGTTGTCCCCTTGCGCGACAAGGCCAGAGCCCTCGAAGATACGGCCGTGGCCTGGGCACCACCGGTGTCCTGCGCGCGCCGATGCCATCGCGCCGGTGTCGCCAGTTCGTCCGAGGCCGCACGCCACGGGTAGGGTAGGGGTGGTTGTACCGGTAGTTTTAGCTGCAGGGATGCTGTTACATTGCCTCGTCCGTACCAGCGCGCGCGCGCGCGTGCACGTTGCAGGCCGCGCAGGGAATTCTAGCTAGGAGTAGATTGAAGTACAGCCAATCTACATTCCAGTAGATCAGAGAATTCCCAGCTCTACTTTCCGCCTACGGAGTAGTATAATATCTCCTCGCGAGTACGCCAGGCTACTGCGTTGTGCCACTTCTTATCTCTCGGCCCGTCCTTCCACCACTTCCTCGCGTCGAGATGGCAAACGAGTCGGCGTTCTCGCCCTCGCCGCCGGCCCCTCCCCCTCTCGCTGCAGCCGACGTCGCCGCCGACGCGCTCCTCGCGCCCTGGCCGGTGTCCCCGTGGCCGGCGCCCCACGTCAGTCGTCCGAACCCTCTGTTCGCCATACTGCCGCTCTCGGCGCTGGCGATAGGGCTTGTGCTGCTCGTCGCCGTGGCGGTCATCCTCGTGCTGACCCGCCGCGGGAGGCTCAGGATGATGGGCGCCGGGGTGAGCGTCGACGGCGACAAGCCGGGCGCGCCGGCCTCCAGCTGCGCCAGCAGCGCGCGCGGCAGCCACAATGGCGGGTGCTACGCCGCCGCCGGTAAGCACTGTCCTGTCGTGTCATGCCTGGAACGTTGCTAGCTGGCTAGGTGCTGACTGGTTTGGGGAATATGGCGGCAGGGTGCATCTACGGCGGCCGGCTGGGCCCGCTGGGACTGGCGGTGGTGCAGCCGCGGCGGAGCCAGGGGGCGCAGGTGTTCACGTACCGGGAGCTGGAGCGCGCCACGGACGGGTTCAGCGAGGTCAACGTGCTGGGGCGGGGCGCGTACGGCGTGGTCTTCCGCGGCAGGCTCGGCGACGGCACCCCGGCCGCCATCAAGCGGCTGCAGCTGGACCTCCGGCGCCAGGGCGAGCGCGAGTTCCGCGTCGAGGTAAGCCAGACCAACTTGCCGCACATGCGCATCGCCATCGATGGATGGATCGACTGACGTCTCGTTCATGCCCATGTGCGCGTCCGTCTCGTCTGTACCTGTACGTGCCGGCTGCGTGCGTGCGTCCGCCGCCTCTGCTTTCGCGTACCAACCCTCTAGTTGTAGGCCTGCAGCACCTGAACCAGCAGCGGTAGGAGTAGCAGAGAAGGTCTCAGAAGGAGCATGTGGTTGCTGCTGCTCCTGCGGTTTGTTGTTGTTGCCGCGCGCCCCCGATGGGATGAATGCGTACGTAACCGGGGAAGGCATTGAAGTATGCCTGCTGGCCTGGTTTGGGTGACAGACTGTTGGCTTTGTCTTTAGTTGGGGGGGGGGGGGGGGGGGGGGGGGGGTGAGAGGGACGCATCAGCCGTGGCCAAGGACCAGGGCGTTGCGGGGGCAGGAAGGCGAAGCCGCGGCAGAATAGCGGTGGCCCGTGGCGGATCATGCGCAACTTGCCGCGGCACGGGAAAAGGTTTTGCCCTTACCGTTCGGGCAGGGGAGGAGCTACTCCTATATAGGCGCGCCGGGCAGTGCTGGAGATGAACTGGGCAATAGTACAGTACAAAGGGTTTTAGAGCATCTTTCAATGGGCTCCTCCAAAACTTGTCCTGTTTTATCCCCTCTTTCTTCGATTTGGGGGAGGACATATGTCCGCCCCTGCACCCAAAGGCACGCCCTCAAATCTTGTCCTCCCCGGCTTTAACCCATTTTCTCTAGTTTCAGCCATTTGAAACGAATGATGCACAAATGAATTATTTCAAACAATCATTCAAAGTTCAATAATTATTTAAAACATATAGTCCATAATTCGAAATTCAGGATACACAGAGTCCACACAATACATGAAATGGGGGCTATTGTTTTCCTTTGTGCATCCACACGTGCTCGATCAAATAAGCTTGGAGTTGTTCATTTCTTTTATAATGGAGGATGAGACCCCGACCTCTCCATCGAAAAGATGCATTCGGTCTTCTTTATTAATTTATTCAACACACACAGAGAGAGAGAGAGAGAGAGAGAGAGAGAGAGAGAGAGAGAATACTTCAAAAGACCCGAAGCCACCACTCAACCCCTACAAACCCGACAACGGTTGAATATCATGTTAGTAGGGTCTTATGTCCTAAAAACTCGAAAAGGCCCCATTAAGTAGAAACCAGGAACATCGCATATCCCGATGCACCCACTAAATGAAACGAGAGCACTCATTTGGTCTAGCATACTCTTAGCGAGCACCTCATGCACACGCTACAGAAGTCGTCACCATCGTCAAAGCTGGTACATCTTCAGAGCAAAGACCTGCATAGCCCTTGCCAGGTCGTCGATGCCGCCATGCCACCAGACAACTCCTCCAACCTGCATGTGTCTGCCATCAAGCGAACCACGCCGAGGCTCCGCTGCACCATGCCACCAAGACTCCCGTCGATGACGCGCAAGAAACTGACACTACTCCCCCTTCCGACCACTCCAGTTAGAATGAGCTCCAAAAACGCTGCCCTCAAGAGGGAGTATGACACCAAATTGGGGGGCTAGGACAAAGGGCCTTGAACACTGCATTTTCGGCGTCAAAGAGGGGAGAGAGGGGCAAGACGGCTATGGAGCTGCGATGGTGGACCGATGAAAAGGAGTACATGAGGAGGAGGAGGAGGTCGTCATGATAGGGTGGGATTGCTCGGTGTGACTGACAAATGGGTCAGGCGTGGACACGGAAAGACCGCGAACACTATCGGTTTGCCTCTAAACGGTAGCCAATTTTAGGACCAGTTTAAGAAAAAATAGGCTGTTCGAAGTTGGGTGCACTACTTTGCGCTGGACGGTCCGCTCCCATTGGAGATGCTCTTAGTCGATCAGAGTTATTCTAGTCGTGGCCTAGCTTTGCCTCATCAGTCAACCATGCTTTGGACTGACACCCACGATTTCTGGTGAACAAAATAGGGCGCTCCTGACCGGTGACCGGCCTGAGATCTGGTTCAGAGTTGTGACACCGTGCACTGCGCCATGTACGTACAATACTAGAACCGACTTTTTTTTTGTGCTAGCAGTTTCTGAACATCACCTGGGGATCGACAGTACCGTCTGTGGGTATAAGTTCATTCACGGGCGTTGCATATTTGCATATGCTGGTTTGCGCCCGGTTGACTTTAAGATCCCGGTTATTGCAAACGCCATTGAAGAACCTGACACCCTGCGCCGGTCCATGACCATGGGTCTAATTGCCTAGCCTAGTCCATCTTCTCTCAATCAGCAGCAGCAAATTCCGGGGACGGCACGACGGTGGCTACCGGGCACTGGCTAGCTGTTGACATCTACTACCTGACCCGGTGTTAACAAATCATCACTAGTGGCTGAATCTGAGTGATACTATTATCAAACCATCACTGTACACGCAGAGTGCACTCAAGAAGATCGGCACCCACGTGTTTGTATGTGATGGGTCGACGATCTTGCTTCCATGGCACGTTTTGCATTAACTCTAGTTTTTTTTTTCCGAATTTGGTGAAACAAGGACCCAACGACCCCAACGAACACGATCGCAGTGTTCATCGAGCCATGTGAAGATTTGTTCCATGAAATGCAAGTACTCCTTCTGTTTTAAAATATAAGATGTTTTAGGTTTGTGAAGAAAATGAATCTAGACTTTTTTAGTGTATAAATTTACCCTAAAGTTGAGTGAACCTATATACTAAAACAAGTTTATATACATTTTTTTTACAAAGCTAAAACATCTTATATTTTAAAACGGAGGGAGTAGTAGTAATCAGTTTTTACGGTGTACATAAAGGTGGACCTCCTGAGCCGGATGCACTCGCCGCACCTGGTGGGGCTGCTGGGGTACTGCGCGGACCAGAGCCACCGGCTGCTGGTGTTCGAGTTCATGCCCAACGGCACCCTCAAGAGCCACCTGCACCCCGCCGTCGTCACGGAGGAGGCTGCGAGGACGCCGCCGCCGCCCCGGGGCGTGCTGGACTGGCAGACGCGTCTGTGCATCGCGCTGGACTGCGCCCGCGCGCTGGAGTTCCTGCACGAGCACACCTCCCCGGCGGTCATCCACCGCGACTTCAACTGCAGCAACGTCCTCCTCGACCACAACTACCGCGCCCGCGTCTCCGACTTCGCCACCGCCAAGGTCGGCTCCAACAAGGCCAACGGCCAGGTCCGGACCCGCGTCCTCGGCACCACCGGCTACCTCGCGCCAGAGTACGCAATTCCAGTCTCCTGTCGATCGATTTCGTTACCAGCACGCCTGCCACGCGCGATCGATCATGGTTAACATATCGTCTGAAGTGCAGGTACGCGTCGACGGGGAAGCTGACGACCAAGTCGGACGTGTACAGCTACGGGGTGGTGCTCCTCGAGCTGCTGACCGGCCGGGTGCCGGTGGACACGCAGCGGCCGCCGGGACAGCACGTCCTCGTCTCATGGGTCAGTACTACAGCTACCACTCCCTGTTCAGCCGTATACCGTTGCTCATGTGATTTGTCCTCGGACTCCTAGAATCCGTAGCATCAGCAATCATGTGCAGCGTCCTGCGCACCAAAGGTGTTCAACACCTAGCATAAATGCAGGGGAAATAATTAGTGACACTACCACCTAGATTAGGACCAACAGCACTAATCAACGTACGGAGCATGCAGCACCCTGGTTCGTTCGCTTGCTTGCAACGGAAGCAGGCTAAGCCCAGTTTTGTCGTCTAAGCAGATGGGGGGTTCCGCTCTCTGAAACATCTGAAATCTGAATGCCATTTCTTATGCCTTCATGACGACGATCGACCTTACTGCTGGAACAGGCTCTTCCCCGGCTGACCAACCGCGAGAGGCTCGTGCAGATGGTGGACCCGGCCCTGAAAGGCCAGTTCAACGTGAAAGATCTCGTCCAGGTAAAGTTTATTTTTCAGATAATATACTCGCTGGCAAGAACGCTACCTAGCTGCAGCACTGAACATTTTTTTGGTGGATCGCATCGGCATCGCAGGTTGCCGCCATCGCGGCGATGTGCGTGCAGACCAAGGCGGAGTACCGGCCGCTGATGACGGACGTGGTGCAGTCGCTGATCCCCATCGTCAAGAAGAGCCCCGTCATGTCCTGCTCCTCCACGCCTGCGAGGCCCCTGCAGCACGTCGTCTACATGAGCCCGCTGCAGAAGAAGCAGGGCTCGCCCGCTGCCAAGGCGTCCTAGAGCCCGTATACGACCGACTGGATTTTTCAGCTAGCTGCACATACCCACACACTGCACGGGGCCTGGAGTAAGGAGGAGGCATCTCTCAAGTTCTCAACTGAGGAGATCAGAGTTTTTTGAGCTGCTGGAGCTTAGCTTTGCTCGATATCACGTTGTTGTATAGGTAGAGCACCCCAGGTTCTCCAGGACTTGCATTGCAAGATATCCCTGCAGTTGTAGTACATGCCTCATGATTATGTGTTTGGTCCACAATACATCATTATACGGTTCTCTGATATTTTTCGTACAAATTTCTTGTACTCCCTCACTCCATCCATAAATAAGTGACTTGGATTTGTCTAGATACATGAATCTAAATAAATCCAAATTAATTATTTTGGTACGGGAGAGAGTACTACAGAAAAAACATGAAAAAAACATAATTAGTCTCTTTTTGGGAGACCTACATCGTACTTGTTTACATCTTTGTATGATTATCTTGTTTATTTTGAGAGCATAATACGTTGACAATAAGTTGCTCATTTTTTTTTGCATGTTCTTCGCTTCATAGCTGTTGAACAAAAGAGCAATTTACCAAGCGAATTATCCATAATAAACGCTAGATAAAATATGATTAGAATAATTGGCAATATACTAATCATGTAAAATAGCGAATACATATTAAGGCATATAATCAAACAAACTGCAAGACGTAAAACTTTAGATATGATCAGAACAAGATTGAGAAAGAAGATATACACGGCAGTAGCAGAAGAGGAACCGTCGGCGTTGGAACCGTCGTTGGCCATGTCGTCGAGGAAGAGGGTGCTGATGTCAGGGAAGAAGTCCTCGTCGGGGAAGACGTCGCCGCAGTCGCTATCCGTGAGGGAGTCCATGACGAAGCCAGTAGTCGCGCCGATAGCGCTCCCCAAAAACCTTATCGCCCTTCTCCCGTACAGAACTCGAAGCAGCGGGGTCTTGGAGGCCTATTGTCCCGGCACACGGTGCACGCTGCAAGACGGGACAGAGGGGAAGGCAGACAGGCTGCGCAGGAGATGAAACGAACGAACAGAAGTTGAAGCGAACAGGCGGCAGCCCACCGGACAGTCTCCACTCAGTTCGTATTTTTTTAGCTCGTATTAAAAGGGAAAATGATATGGATCCCTCGGACGATTGGGGGTTCCCATCGTCCTCCTCCCCCAAAATCGCCCCAAATTTCATTTTTGCTGCAAAACGACCCGCTTTTGCTACATATGTCCTTGCTTTTGCTTCCGAAGCAAAAAAACGGTTCATTTTAGAAATAGAACGTCTCGCCGGAGACCTCGCCGGAGATCATGCAGCAAAAAAATTGTGCTAATACAGCAAAACCGACTTCGTCGGAAACTTTTTTGCTGCATGGTCTCCGGCGAGGGTCATCAACGAGTTGTTTCTGACGATGTCTCTGGCGAAGACGGTTTTGCTGCATTAGCACAATTTTTTTGCTGCATGGTCTCCGGCGAGGTCTCCGGTGAGGTCTCCGGCGAGACGTTCTATTTCTAAAACGAACCGTTTTTTTTTGCTTCGGAAGCAAAAGCGGGGACATATGCAGCAAACGCGGGATGTTTTGCAGCAAATAGACACGTGTCAGCACGGGAAGCAGGACGATGGGAGCTCTCCCATCGTCCGGGGGACGCCTAGCAGTTTCCTATTAAAAGTCCACTCGAGCAAAACGTTTCAGCTTTCGCAGCCCGCTCGTGGCGTGGCGTGGCGAGGCGAGGCGTGGCGTGGCGAGCGAGGAGGAGGAGCGCACATGTATATGTCTTCTCTTCTCAAACTCGTACAAGTGGTGGAAAAGCTTAACTTATAAGCTGGTCTAACTTCCACTCAACTAGCAATGTGAGACTAAACATTTGTCCCAGCTCTTGTCTTGCATGAATGGGTCAAATGGGTGTTTAGGATTTCATGAATTTATTGGCATATAATAAATGGGCTAGGCCTATTTAGGCAAAAATTCCAACAATAGCTACTCATATAATCCGATTGTGATCCTATCCGTATCCGACGAAGTGCGGTATTCCATGGGGTATAAGTGCAACCATGTAGAGACGATAGCACGGGATACATTCAACGGTCTAGATGACGATTCAATAATCGACTTCTGATGCATAGAGTCTTCGTGCTTTCTCTTTTTTGTTGGTTGATTATTGTATCCACTTTGTGTGGTTCATGAATGTGAATACCACTTCATGACAACTTTGTCATATATTTGATTGTGTGCATCGGTTCATGCAGATGTCTTGGTATTTCTCTAATTAAGAAAAACATATTTTACAAGCATTGTTTCGATAGAAGGGACCACACAATATGCCATTTTCATTTAATAAGAGAAGGTTTTAAGGAAATAACACGCAATGACTACTCTCGCGGTATTATATTACACCTCCTCTTTAATTTTAGCAAGAAGCATATTCATGGTAGAAGCTTGGTTGCGGAAGACCCTGACATTCCGCTCTTTCCAAACCTTCCAATCCACAAACATGGCAAGAGAGGCCATAGCTTTCCTTGTTTCTCCACACTTGTGAATCTCCATCCACCAATCTTTGACATTTTCAATATCACGCCACTCCCGTGGATCACTACCGTGAATCCCAAGCCAAGAGAACAAGTTGGACCACAACCTAGTGCTGAAGCGACATTAGAACATTAGATGCTTGGCTGATTCTTGAACTTGGTTGCAAAGCTTGCATTATCCACAGTTTTGCCATCCTCTCTTCTCAAGCCTATCTGCCGTCCACACCCTATTTTGGAGAAGCAACCATGTGAATAATTTGCACTTGGGTGTAACCCAAGGCTTCCATATTAGCTTAGGCATGAGGGATTCTACAAACACAATATGATGTGCCAAGACAACAACTCTATAATTTGAGACTAGTTTGTTAATCAGGTTACAACATGGGTTCATATTTTTTGGTTATTTGTCTTATTTCTAATTCAACAGAGTTAGCACATCATCTACATAAAAAATATCCCACCAGCTTTAGTTTTATAAGTGTGTAATAACATACTCCGTAAGTTTCTAAGCCTAAAGGTTCAATACAACTCCAGTTGTCCTATTTCCCTTATTAGATAAATAATCAGCACAGTACAAAAAACATGTCATGCTTAATATAGATTATTCTAAAAATACACTACTTGTATGAAGCACTTTCAAAGAACTTACAGAAACTTTCTGAAGACTTCCATATAAGGAAATAATAAGGTGATTCCACACGCGGTTTAGCACAGTAACCCCAAACTAGCTTGCCAGTTGCAAAATCTGGAGGAAGAAGCTAAAATTTGTCAATCTTATTATCTTATCAATCTCCCGTATCATGTCTATCATGGGGAAGCTCGTATTGGTATCATTTTCTATGTTGGGTGTGCCGTATTTTGGGCATAGGTAGATGATTGTATATTGTGAGATTATGGCCACTTGATGCTTGTTTCTATTCATTAGTGATGAGCAACTGAAGCTTAAATTAGGCTAATAGCTCTAGACCTCTCGCTCCCGTGCGGCTCCGCCACGCTGCACAGGGGCGCCCCGACCCCACCCCATGTCCCTCTCCCTTCTGCCACCGCCGACAACTACGCCAGGGCAAAGCCCAGGCGACACGACAGCAGAGCTATTCCCCCACGCGTTGGGTGCTAGGGGGTCGCGGCGGCCGATCTTGGACATCTCTCGGCGATGATGGCAGGCAACAACGGCCGGTGAAGTGGGGAGAGCCTGCGCATCGTTCTACACACTGAAGATTGTTTGGAAGAAGATAACGAAGGAAGCGACATACGGAGCGAGTGCATTGGCGCAGCTTCACGGATATGCTAGGTGGATTTGGGCTCTTGGCGTGCATGGAGCGGTTGGGTGTTTTTTTAGATCTCATCGGGGAGTTGTTGATCGAGTGCTATCATCATGCTTGTGGTGGTGTATTGATGGCTTTGCCTTGTATGATCTTTTTATGGTTTTTGCCAGACTTCGATGTTTAATATGAATAAGGTTGTATGCATCGCTCGATGCAGAGGCAGGCTCCATTTCCCCTTTTCAAAAAAAATTGATGAGCAATTTAATATGGAAAATGCAAAATATTACTCAAAGTGTGTTCATCTAATAAAACAACATAGTGAACTTGAACTGGTATCAGATAACTAGTTCATTGAGGGGAGGGAGGATGCTCACAATACTGCATGAATGCCCATGTGCTCCTTATCACGGCATCAAAACTTCATGAAAGCATCAATTGTGTGGTTGGTACTCCACATGGTACCGCCGTCAATGCATTATTTTTCCTATTTAAGCATGAGGGTTAGATGAAGTAGGATCATGTAGTTTACAAACAAGCCACCACGTTTACATGAGGTTGAACAAGGGATAATGGAGCTTTGTCGTTCCTAGGTCGTCCGTTTCAGAATACACGAATAGATGATGAACACAAGTTTTGAGTTTATTTGGAATTGTTGTTGTATTGCTAAATCACATATATATCTTAGGACTTGGAAGCATTGGGATGTATGTCAGTGCGAGTAATTCGATCTCATCTTCGGTAGTTCGTCAGCCAGCAAGCTCAATGAATCGGACTACCACGAAGCCCAGCAACGATGGTAAAAACGACATCCCAACAACAATGCAGAGTACAAAGCGCACTGGTTCGCTTGCTTGCGGTTTTGTCACTGAAACATCTGAAATCTGAATGCCATTTTCTGTGTACCTCTACATGATGAGAAATTCAGCAAGTTATACTGTAGGTTGCTGGAGCAGGCTCTTCCATGGGTCACAAGTCACAAACCGCGAGAAGCTCGTGCAGATGGTGGACCCGGCCCTGAAAGGCCATTTTGCCGTGAAAGATCTCATCCAGGTAAGATTTCCGTCCCAATCCTTGCTACTACTATGGACCGTGGAGTCCACGTTTATCTCAGATACTTGCTCTGCTGCTCCAGCCAGCATCCTGAACTTCTTTGGTGGATCGCGTCGCAGGTAGCCGCCATCGTGGCGATGCGTGTACAGACGAAGCCGGAGTAGCGGCCGGTGATGACGGGCGTGGTCCAGTTGCTGATCCCCGTCGTGAAGAAGAGCCCCGTCATGGCCTGCTCCTCCACGCCGGCGAGGTCGCTGCAGGACGTTGTCTACATGAGCCCGCTGCAGAAGCAGTGGTCACCCGCTGGCAAGGCGCCCGAGAATATGGCGCATACCTCCTCTGTCCACAAATAAATAAGTGTATTTTTAGCTTTGTCTTCAGTTTTTTAAATTAAATATTTTAATGTTTAACTAATTATTTTGAAAAATGTAGCATCTTTATTATACTCCCTCCGACTTATATTAGTTGACTCAAGTTTGTCTAGATTTGGATGAATCTAGACACTAATTGGTTCATCCAATTTTTGACAAATCCAAGTCAACTAAGTCGGAGGGAGTACCAAAATGGTATCACTAGATCCATATTGAAGTGAAGTTTCGTAATATATCAATTTGATGTCACATGCATTACTACTATATATATATAATAATGCATTACTACTATATATATAATAAAGTTGGTCAAATTTTAGAATATTTAACTTACAAATAATCCTAGAAATATAATTATCTGCGGACGATGGGAGTAGGATGGCCTAGAATTTTCAGCTAGCTGAACATACCATGCACTTCCGGATGGATACCAGCAAACCCGATGGGCCCCGCTTTAAATAGGACGGGTATGGTAAAAATAATTACCCACGGGCTAATTAATGGTTAGAAATCATATCCACCGGGTCTAGTGAAGGCGGGTATGGAGGTGCCACACCTGAACCCGCGTACCCGCGTACCCGTATATGACAAATGGACCCCACACGTCAGTGTCAAATGCCAAGAAAACCCTAGACACCAAATTCCCAGGCCCAGCCCCACGCCCCCACTCCCTTCGACCCTCCCGCAGCGCCGCAATCCTCCTCCTCGCTCCCGCAGTCCTGCACGCGCCGCACGCACCCTCTCCCTCGCGGCCTCGCCCCACTTCCTGCTCCCGCACTCGACGTGCCGTCGCTGCCCGCATCGTCGACCGCCTCCCCCGATCCCCCGCGTTGTCCTGCCCTCCCGCAGCGCCGCCATGGAAGCTGACCCGCTTGAGGTTGAAGAGGGCAGCGAGTCCGGTGACGGCGCGCAGCAAGACTGGGAGTCTGAGCCTGCACCGCCACCGCAACCCGGAAAGGAGACACGTACTGAGCTTCCCCAGATTCCGCCGCACGGAAGCGGTGCACGACTGGGATTCCTCCTCGGCGTGAATACCTCGCCATCGAGCACCAGGGGAGGCGCTGGTTTGCCGCCAGTGGCTGGCGTCGGGAGCAACCGGAAGTGGGGGCATGCGCCACCCGATGTTGCGACCTCCCATGGTGGCGGCCGAAACCGGGACAAGTGGCAGCAACACGTCGAGAAAAAGAGGAAGCACGCCGCCGGCCACAAACAACCGCAAAACGCCAAGTCTCCAAGTCCAGTGTGAGTTGATTCTCTGATTGTCTAGGTTGATCTGATTGTGTGTTGTTTTTTGCTAGATGTACATGTTGTTAATATGTGATTGAATCATACATGTTCTTGTGGAAATAAATGGTTGCTTTTGGGCTGGTTTATATACATGCTATGAATCATAGTATCATACATTCTGAAAAAAATAGAGTAATAGGCAGACTGTTTAATTGTGTTCATCTTAGGGCTGATTTATGTATTTTTTTTATGTAGTGCAACAAGCTGTAGTAGCCAAGGCCAAGCCCCTTCTGAATCCGTGAACTATATTTCCGATGATGAAGAAGATGAAGTGGTGGAGGTGACAGGTAGAAGGGCAGGACGCAAGCTCACTTCTGATGTGTGGAATGAGATAACGAAGAAGTTGGTGCATGGGAAATGGAAGGCCATTTGCAACTACTGTAACAAGCCGCTTAGTGCAGAATCCAAGAGTGGCACAACACATTTACGTGAACATCTAAAGATATGTACTTAGAGGATGATTAAGTTGAGTAACAAGGGGGGCAAATCATTTAGTCAGTCTTCATTGAGGATGACTGCCCAACCTGATGGGAAGGTGAATGTAGAGAATTATACATTTGATCAAGAAACCGCTAGAGAAGAGCTTGGTAACATGATAGTGTTGCATGACTATCCATTGAGCATGGTGGACCATGCTGGATTTAGGAGGTTTGTGCACACGGTGCAACCACTTTTTACTCTACATACAAGGAACACTTATAGGTTTGTTCATGCAGTAGTCACTTTATTCGTGCCATGTTTCTTTGGAAATGAATGATGAGCTAACCTTTATCTATTATTTTGTAGGAAGGACATCATAGGAAGATATGACAAGGAGAAAAAGGTTGATGTTGAGTACATGACTATGCTGCAATCAAGGGTAGCTGTCACCATTGATATGTGGACATCGGACAACCAAAAAAAGGGTTACCTGGCTATCACCGGTCATTTCGTTGATGAATCATGGAAGCTCCGAAACATTCTTATGGGGTATATGGTTGAATCTTGTTGTAGATTTATTGCTGTCCACTATTCTTATTGTTGAATCGTGTAATTCTTATTGCTGTCCACTATTCTTATTGTTGTCCACTATTCCAATATGTATTGGAATATTTGTTGTAATATGTCCCTCCAAATCTGGACTATTTATTGTAATATGGTCGTACTATTTGCTACTAATTGCTGGACTAGTTGTTGTTAAAAAGACTGATTATGCACATGTATTACTACTATTTTCGTACTGAATATATGTTGTTTTCGTACCTATTTTGTGTATACGAACCTGTCATTCTGATGTATATTTGTTGTACACTTGATGTCCAATTTTATTGTGAATCTATTGTCAAAACGCCTAATTGCTGTCATTTTTTCGCGGGTAGAGATACCTGTCGGGGCCCGTTTACCCGGTGGGTGGCGGGTATGGTGGGGATCTATACCCGCCAATGTAATCGAGAGCGGGTAGCGGGGCGGGGAAATGGGGCGGGTACGGGTATGGGGGGTCTGGACCTGGACCCGAACCCGGCGGGTGCCATCCGTACATGCACTACACGTTTCCATTTCTCAAAAAAACACTACACGTCTACACGGCACCTGGAGTAAGAGCATCTCTAGCCCAGGTAGTAAAAACGGAGAATTTTTTTTCCTAATTTTCTCCTCTAAACCATACCTAACCTAAACCTTATCGGGTTTAGAAGGACATATATTGTATTTTATTTCTCGGCCACCTCGGCTCCTATTTTTATTCGTCGGCCACTGAGGACTAAAAATATCTCCACCATCCACCTTCCGCTCTGGCAATGACCAATATCGGCCTCCCCCCCTGCCGCCGAAGATGGCCGGATCATCTCATCGCCTTGCCCCGCCGCCCATCCACGACGTGAATCTGGGTGGCTCACAACACTACAAAGCTCCCCCACCACCGTCACCGCACGGAAACTACCGCAGCCTACGACAATGGTAGTGGGGTACGTGGGTGGCTGAGATCTACGACTGGAACACCGGTCGAAAGATCTGGCTAGGCACCTACCAGTCAACGAGGCAAGCGGCGTGGTCCTACGATATTGCAAATGTCTGGTTCCACAATAACGACTCCACCGAGCTGAAATTTCCAAAGTTCGACGACAAAATGCCAGACTTGTACCCTATCCCCAGCCATGGGGCCAACACATGTGAGGCACATGAGAACACGGAGGCTCGGGAGTGCCTCGAGGTCAAAAGAGGCCTAAGAGGCATCGGTCCGGTAGAAACCCTCGCGCCGCTCCCGCTCCCCAACCCTCACGCCGCCAGCCCTAGGGCCCTCCCTCTCCCTCCCCCGCTTAGCCGCCGCCGGAGGGGATGCCGACAAAGCCGGGCGCGCCTCTAGGATGGTGGCGGCGAGGCAGTTCTTCTCCTTCCCCTCGCATTCCCTGACGCGTGGGGCGTTGTTGATGGCGGCGAGGCTACGGACAGTCGACGGCGAGGCTACGGGCGGGCGGCGGGGCTACGAACGGGCGGGTGGGAAACTGCTGGCTCCTCCCCCCCTCGCGTTCCCCGGCGTGTGGGACGTTGCTGACAGCGGCGAGACTACGGGCTGTCGGCGGCGAGGCTACGAGCGGGCGGCGAGGCTACGGACATGCAAGTGAGATGCTGCTGACGGCGTCGCGTTTGGCTGTGGTGCTGTGTCGGGTGGCCGCGTCGGTGGCCGGCAGCGGGCGCCTGACGGCACCGGTCGGGCCCCGATCTGGGCCTGTTTGGGCCGAGCGGGCCATGGTCTTTTTGGGCACTGGTGGGTTCGTCGTGGCGGCACATGCTCGTTGGCATCGATGTTGATGCTGGGCAGAGGATGGCGTCGTGCGGAGGGTGATGGTGGCTTCGGTCTTTGGTCCCGCTCGTGGTGGCGGTTGCTCGGGTTCTCTTCTTTCTCCTAGGCAGCGGTGATGATCCAGACGGCGGATTTTCGTCATGGCGACGGGGAGCCTAGGCGTGGCGGTGTGCAGGATGCTACATCTGGCTGCTCCTTTTTGAGGCCTCGTCGACGGACGCCGTGACGTGGTTTGGTGTGGTGGTTTGGCCGGTCCTTGCGAGGCGGGCGGGTGGTTTGCGACTCATTGCTGGGCAAAAGCCTTGTCCTGGCGGCTGGCTAGGACCAACGACGGCGACGCCTTTGGGCGCCGTGTGCTTCTTGAAGTCGTCGAAGTGGTGGGTTTGCTCCTCCGCCCAGGTTCTCCGGGGGAAATCCTTGATCCCTTGTGGGTTCGGGCGAGTGCGGTGCTCTTACGTCGTTTTTCCTCTTGAGGTCTCGCTTTGGATGTTCTGCCGGCCGCAGGGACCCGTGGAGTGTGTTGGTGGTTGGCATTGGCGTTTTCGTCTTTGGCTAGTAGGAGCACAGTCCCGGGGTCGGCGTGGATGTGGGAGCAGCGGCTTCGGTCTTTGCCTCTGCCTTGTTGCGTTGAGGTGTTTTGTGTTTAGGTGTTGACCTTGTTCGCTTGGGCGTCTTGGTCGTCGACCTGTGTGGAGCGCGGCCTCGGGGCCGGCGTGTTGTGTCGAGTTGTTTCGGTTTTTGGCCAGTTTTCCTCATAAACTCTCCTTTTCTCTTCTACTATATCAATGAAAAGGCAACTCTTTTGCCTCGTTTCAAAAAAAGGAGTGCCTCGAGGTCGAGGCCTCCGGGAGGCTTACATGGCAGACCTCCATCGCCGCTACCCGAAGCGTGTGGAGGGGGAGCAAAGCACATCCGAGGAGTATGTCGTGCGTCAAGACGCCGACCCATCTACCGCTGGTCCTTCTTCCGTCGATGGCCCATCTTTCGCCGTGGGTCCATCTTCTACCACCGATGTCGACCTCTCAGGCGAGGATAGCGACTCGTCGATGGAGAGGTGGCTCCGGATTTTGGATTAGTCGTGGAGAGGTGTATCCAATACCGACAGTGACGATAGTAAGTTCTAAACTAGGTCTAGTTTCCTTTAGAGCTGGTGTAGATCTATGTTTAGTTTTAATGTATGTTTGAGTTTTAGCATAATGGAGTTTTATATATGTTAGATGTAGTCTGTTTGAATCTATGCCTTTATCTATATTTTTTCTCAATGTTGAAGTGTATACAAAGTGTTTGGTTCAATGTGTGAGTAGAATATATGATTTAGAGAGTTAAGAATATGAGTTTGGCTAGGAACACCATTTTTTAGAGGACTAAAATTGCTCCTCTGAGGAATATAATGGCTTTTCCAAATCTAAATTTTAATAGTTTGGTTAGAGATGCTCTAAGGCGGACGTCAAGTTTTCAATTGGAGAGATCACAATTTTTATTAGAGATGCCGAAGCTAGTGTTGCTCGAGATCACATTGTTCTATAGGTAGAGCACTCCCAGGTTCTTCAGGACCTGTAGATATCCTTGCAGTTGTAGTAATCATGATTATGCGTTTGGTCGAGAATACATCGTTGTGCGATTATCTATAATTTTTCATACAAAGCTTTTGTACGACAGATTAATCATGAAAAACGGTACATAATTAGTCTCCCAGAGTCCCATTTTCAGCAAGTACCGAATAGAGACGGTAGCACGGGATACTTTCAACGGTCTGGATGACGACACGATAATCGAATTTTGATGCATAAAGCTAAAGGCTTCATGTTTTCTCTTCTCCTCCGTTGGTTGATTTTTGTATCCACTTTATTCGATTCAGGAATGGTAATAGCACATGATGATAAGTTTGTAATATATTAGGTTGTGTGCATCGATTGATTTAGATGCCCGAGTATTTCTCTTATTTAAGGAAAAAAGTATTTTACCAGCATTGTTTCGATTGAAAGGACCATACAAACACACATTTGCATGCAAAGAAAGATGGAGCTACCTACACGGAAATTCACTTTTGGTTCCACGTGCATATGCTCCTTTTACCAAAAACCCATATTTCAAACAATATAAGATATGTTTGGTTCTCAGGTTACAACATGTGTTTGTATTTTTTTTTGGTTGTTTGTGTTATTTCTAAGTCAATCGAGTTAGCACACCATCTACATCAAAGCGTTCCATGCAACTTTAGATTTAGAAGTGTGTAATACCTACTTGTATGTTTCTAAGCCAGGTTACAACTACAATTACCCTATTTGCCTTATTAGATAATAATTAATGTTCGGGCTTCATATATACAATTTTTCAAATACACTAATTGTATGAAGCACTTTCAAAAAACTTACAGAAAAATTCTGAAGACTTCCACGAGGCCATAATAAGGTGATTCCGGGCACAGTTTAGCACAATAACCCCAAGTTAGCTTGTCATTTCCAAAATTTGGAGAAAGAACCTAAAAATTGCCGGTCTTAATATACTATGAATCTTCCGTGTCATGCCTATCATGGAGAACCTCATATTGGCATCATTTTCTATGTTGTACATGCTTGATTTTGGGTATCAATACATGATTGTATATTATGAGACTATGGTTGCCTTATGCTCGTTTCTGCTTATTAGTGATGCTGCAATTTAAGATGGAAACTGCAACAGCTTACTCAATCTAAGGAAACTACATAGTGAACTCGAAGCAATACTATGAGATAGCTATTGTATATCATTGATGGGAGGGAGGATGATCACAATATGACATGAATGCCCATGTTCTCCTTATCATGGTATAACCCTTCATCAAAGTATCAACCGCATGGTTGTTAGACTACATCGTATCAACCATCAATGTATTATTTTTCCTATTTAAGCATGGGGAGTTAAATCAAGCAGGATCATAGTTTTCAAACAAGCCACCACACTTACACGAGGTTGAATGAGAGATGATGGAGCTTGGTCGTTGCTAGGTTCATATCTTAATACTCGACATAGATGATGAACACAAGTGTTGGATTTATTTGGGATTTTTTTTGCATTGCTACGTGAAAATCGCATATATCTTAGGACTTGGAAGCATAGGGATTTCTAACCGTGCAAGAATCTCGATCTCATCATAGAGAATTCATTGGTCAGCCTGCTCAATGAATATGGCTACCACAAAGTGTGTATTTCGATCCACAAACATGCCAGTGATACATATAGATATTGCCGATCAGCTAAGGGAACCTTGTCACAATGATCGAGGCAATGCATATTCTGGAAGTGTCGAACTTGTGATTAGTCGGGTCAGACTCAAAGAACGCATGAGATACATGGGCCGATGGTGGATCATCGGTTCACTTTTGTGAACAGGGAGAGAATAGAGCTCAATTTCTAGCTCATTTAACCATGGTGGCCGCAGCGCGCAGGGCCTGGGTGTGGGGGTTTCGGTTTTGCGCCTTGAGTCACCATAGAGCTTCAGCTGCGGATTGTAAAGGCATTATTCATACGTATAAAGTGGAAAAAGACATCCCACCAACAATGCAGAGTATAGAGCACTCTTTCAATGGAAGCAGGGGCTACGGAATAAGCCCAGTTTTTTCGCTGAAATATCTGGAATCTGAATGCCGCTTTTGTGTACGTCTACATGACAAGGAAACCAGTAAGGCGACACTGGACCATAGTGAAAACCTACAGCCAACCAAACCTCCCGGTGCGCCGCTGCCGCCGCACCGGGCCGTCCCTCTCGCCCCAGCCACCACCACCCCCCCCCCCCCCGCGCGTTCCCCGTCTCTCCGCCGTCGCCAGATCCGTCGTTGCACTAAGTTTATTTTAGCGGTGCGGCGGCGGCAGGCCCCAGCCCTCGCGCGCGCCCCTTCCATGGCGGCAGCGGCTCGAGTTCCGGGCAACATCGGAGGAACTCCAGCAGTGATGGCGAGTGGGCGGCGGCCGGAGAGTTCTGGCGGCAGCGGTCCCTGAGCGGCGGGGCGGCGGATGATGGCGAGATCTAGGGCTCCTAGATCACCGACTTCTTCGCCTCCTCGGCGTCGGCCGGTGCCATACGGAGGTCTTCCGGGGCCTACTATGCATCCCGAGGACGCCTCGGGCGGAGGCCCTGGGTTTGGTGGAGGTGGACATTTTCTCTGTCAAAGGTGGCCGGCCTGTGACTGGATTGGCAGATCTCGCAATCCGTGTTCCAGTCCCAGCAGCGAGGCGGGGAGACCTAGGTGCCAGTGAACACCGAGCCATTGGAAGGCGATGACAGCGTTATCATGCTATTACCTTGATGAAGGCATCGCCGAGCACCTTCTCGTGCTACTCCGGGGGAAACCCTAAGATCTTCGGGTCGGGCGATGACGGTGCCGCGGTGTCGGTATCGCGTTCTCTCCTGGGAGCATTGCTTGTGGAGCAGCATTGGATGGAAGTGGCAGGAGAGGTGGAGTGGCTAGCGCGCGCGGGGGTGGTGCTGCTTGGCACCGCGGTGGTGTCGGTTGCTACCGTGGCAAGAGTCTGTGCATCGATCTACATGCTGACGACGGGTTGGCAGAAGATAATGAAGGCGGCGACATCCGGAGCATGTGCGTGGACGTCCTCCGTGGATATATTGTGCGGTTCTAGGGCTCCTTTTGCTTGAGTTTGAGTCACCGTGTCTAGGCACTCCAGCTTCTCTTGACGAGTGGCAACAGTGTGAGTGACCATGGGGCGGGGTCGAAACAGGCAGCTAGGTGTTTGATAGATCTCGCTGGGAGCTGGCGATACGGTTATCGTTTTTTGCTCGGTGTTTTATTATGGTGGTTCCAGTTTATATGATTTTTGTAATAGCCTTTGCAAATAATGTGGTTCGAATAATAAATAAAGGCTATGTGTATCATTTGATGGAGAGGCCGGGGCTCCGCTCTGCATTTCGGAAAAAAGTAAGACGACACTGATGTTGCTGGAACAGGCTCTTCCATGGCTCACAAACCGCGGGAGGCTCGTGCAGATAGAGATGCAAGTTTGGAACCTAGTACGCTCTCTTTCAGTCCAGTTGAACTAGTTTTTTTTTTAAAAAAAATGATGATTTGTAAAAATGTACTAGTTTTTTTTTACTAAAAAAGGTAGAGGGTATACTAGAGGTTACATATTTGCATCCTTACGTGCAGACGGTGATTTCATCCGAGCAGCTAACGTATATGTCAGATACGCTAGCTAGCTGCATCAACCTGAACTTCTCGGTGGTGCCATCGCGGCGATGTGCCTAGAAACCAAGGCGGAGTACCGGACGCTGACGACGGACGTGGTGTTGATCCCCATCGTGAAGAAGAGCCCCGTCATGTCCTGCTCCTTTTGTCCTCCACGCCGGCGAGGCCCCTCCAGCACGTTGCCTGCATGAGCCCGCTACAGAATCAGGGATCAGCCGCCGGCGACGCGTCGTAGAACATGACACGTATACGACGGCTTGGAATTTTCAGGCAGCTGCTGTGGTGCACATAACATGCACAGCACGTACGTCACCTGGAGTACTGCATCTGCATGCATACGTACGGCATCTGAACTGAAGAGACCAGAGGATTGTTTTTCCTTGGTTTTCCAAGCTAGTCCAGAGATGGCCTTGCTTGACAGAGTACGCAGGTTCTCCAAGAATTGGATTGCAAGAAATCCTTGCAGTTGCAGTACATGCATCGCGACTATGTGTTTGATCGACAATACATCATTTTATGGTTCTCTGGATTTTTTTGTTCGAGATAATATTTGAAAAAGATGAAATAGTCAATTAATATCTTTTTATAGGAGCTCTCGGAGTCATTTCGATTCTTCCTGATAATTAAAGTATTACTGAAAACAATCAGCAACACTAAATTGACAAGCGACAAGTATGTACGCACGATTGGCCCTCCACCCAATCTCCTCCCCCTAACAGTAGGGAGAGAACACGTAATGGTATAAAAGAACTATATATGTGTGGGGACTTAGCCGAGATGACAAACCGCCATCTGTCTCATAGAGATTAGACATCGCAACCAAACCACACGTACTTAAAATAGTTATTTTTTTGAAATTTCACTTAAAATACCCATGGTTTTTTAATTAAGAGAATTGCGTGTAACTTGGACGGGCTAGGATGCATCAGCTCATCCTAACCACCGGGCTATGCCTTGGTCCACCGAAAATAGAATGATAACAGGCCAAAATGACCACTTTAATCTTATCATTGTTAAGCTTGTAAATTCAGTGAGTGATGTTCAACCCATAATATATCAGAAAGTAGAATGGTAAGGGGCCATACACGGCCATCAACCTAGAGGGACTCTCCAAGCTCCCCAGGGATGTTGGCCGGGCTACACCTGGTTCTCAAATTGTTGTCACTACCTAGAGGACGACTCACCTAACTGACCTAAGGCAAAGAAGTGAGTCTAGCTCACTTGGTTAGGAAAGTGGATGTACAACCCAGCCACCCAGATTCAAGTCCTCACGGACGCAAATTTAGGGTCTTATTATTTCAAAAAAAAACTCGCTGTAGGGGTTTTCCTTACCGCATTCATTTCAAAAAAAAAACTGACCTAAGGCACATGGCCAACTCAAGATGCTAACATAGTACATGGAATATACTTTCATGACAACCAAGAACATATCATGAAAGATTGCAAGTTCATATTGACACCATTTCTATGATGGGTGGGCTTCATATTGGGGCATCGAGACATGGTTATATATTGTGAAAGATTATGTTAGATTTGATTTGACCTGTTTCTACTCATTACGGAAGCTAGTTCAGACGGAGAATGCAAACGCTTTCTCAAAATGTGTCCATCTTAGAAAACTATGCGATAAACTTGAATTTATACGATTAAATCAACCATCAGGGAACTACTTCATTGAGGGGACATGGGATGCTCACAGCAGTACATGAATGCCACATGCCCCGTATCATAGTAGTATCAAATTGCATGAAGCTCTATCATATGGTTGTTGCACCACATGGTATCAAGCTTCAGTGTAAATATTGTCCTATATAAGCGTGAAAATATAGATTGGATATGACATACTCCACAAAGAAACCATCATGCCTACCCGAGGCTGGGCCTGGGCAAGTGACGATAGAGTCTAGCCGTTGCTAGTTTCATATCAAAATACACCACGTAGCGTCATGACAAGACGTTTCGGGCTAATTTGGTACTGCGTTTGCAATGCCATGTAAGTCTCTTAGGACTTGGAAGCATCAGGACTTGTAAACTCGCGAGTGTGCGGATGGGATCATCTTCAAAAATGTATCATGGAACTAGCTAAAAGGATAAGAGTACCATCTCCATCCGAGGACGTAGTTGTGACATTGGTATTGCTTGTAGGTTAAAAAAAACTCTATTACAATGATCAAGACGTTGCTTGTTTAGGAAAGGAGATTGCGAGCAGCCGGATCAACCAGAGGACCTGATTGAGCCATGTAAGCACAAATTTGTTTAAACACGCTGATTATCCTAAGTGTAGATATCATGTTCCTTAAAGAAAAAATTGGTATCCCTGAACATTGTATCACCAAGGACCTCACCGCCTCACCTGGTGATCCTTGGCGTAGTGAAGAGATCAGAGGATTGTTTTTCCTTGGTTTGTCCGAGCTAGTCCATAGATAGACTTGCTCTAGATGATACCTGGCTGGACAGAGTACGCCAGGCTCTCCGAGACTTGCATTGCAAAGATACTCTTGCAGTTGCAGTACGTACATGAATCCTGATTGTGTCGACAATACATCATTGTACGGTTCTCTGTTTTTTCTTCGAGATAAAGTGTGAAAGTATGGAATAATCAATTAAACATTGTTTGACAGCGGAGTGCTTTTGAAGCCAAACTATTCTAAAACTACAGTATTTCCATGCCTAGGCAACAAATACTTCAGTTTTGGAAAATTAGTTCCAGGCCTCTTTTTTCTACACTGCAAAACTAGTCGAGTTCCGTTAATACCAAAGTATATGAAACTGCAGTTTTTGCAAAAGTCGAACACCTCAAAGTATTAAATTATGGTATTTGTCAGAAACTACAGATTTTTTGCGGATAAAGAAACTACGGTATTTTCAGTGTACTTTAGAAAAAAAACTTTTCTAACAAACACACATTAGTTTCTTTTCAGGAGCTCTCGAAGTCATTGAGTGTTTTTTTGGACTTCTAGATCTATCACAAATCTCTTCATGTATGTAAAAGTACCATAAAAATTAATCATTTAGAATAAGGTTACAGTCAACTATATGTACACGTGATTGTCCCATCCTCCCAATCCCTCCTCCCCCCAGTAACAGTAGGGAGCAAGCGGTGTTGGTACAAATGACATGTACATACCTGATGACTAGATCATCATCTGTCTCACAGAGATTGGACACATGTTCAAGCCCTCACAAGTAAAGTGAGGATCCATCCTCGTATAAAGAGTTTATTTTGTATGTAATAGTGCATAAGACTTGTGCTAACATACTTAGCCACATCATTATAAGTGATCATAACATAACAATCATCATGGAAGTAGCTAGCATAGCAAGTATGTGATGATGTAGCATGTATGTGAGACAACCCTATACGCAAACAATGCACATACACACATCATGATACACAACTCTAACAACCACTAAAGTACTAAAGCATTCAACCACCCAATTTCTCTCATTATATAAATGATTAACGCTCAACATAGAATAACAATACCATAGCATGCTTAAAAATAGCGGGGTTCCTGTATGAATACACTAATTATATAAAACACATTACTAAAAATTCACAAAAAATGGTGAAGACTCCCACAATGCCATATAAGATGATTCCACGTAGGGTTTAGCGCAGTTACATACTAGCATAAGAGTTCCAAATCTACTTAGTATCTAATGAATCTCACATATATGTTTGTCACAGAAAGTTCATATTGGCACCATTTCTATGACATGCAGGCTTCACATTGGGCATCAAAACATAATCATTTATTGTGAAGATTTTGGTAGCTTAGACATGTTTTTGCTCACTAGTGAAACGACTTGAGCGACGGATAATGCAAAAGCTTTCTCACAACATGTTCATCTTATGAAACTATATGATGAACTTGAATTGCTAGGAAATAAACTACCAAGAAACCACTTCATTGAGGGGAGGGAGGGTGCTCACAATAGTACATGAATGACATGTGATATTTATGGTAGTATCAAACTGCATGGGGACATCCATCATATGGTTGTTGCACCACATGGTATCAACCATCAATGTAATCTTGTCCTATATAAGCATGGAAAGTTAGATGTAATATGACATAATTCACAAATAAACCATCATGCCCGCCTGAGGTTTTGCAAGGGATGATAGAGCTTATCTCTTGCTAGTTTCATGTTAGAATACATAACATATGTCTTGAACATCCGCTTAATATTTATTTGAAATTGCCTTTGCGATACAATCTAAAATCTGCGAATATCTTAGGACTTGGAAGCATCGGGACTTATGACCGTGCCATAGTGTCGATGCACTCATCTTAAAAATTTCATCATGGAACTAGCTTAGTGGAAAAGACCACTAGTAAGTATCTCCTTATAGGGACATATATTTCATATTGATATTGTCGGTAAGGTAAATAAACTTTGTCTTAATGCTCAAGGCGATGCTGCTTTTGGAAGTAAGGAGCTATTTAGTTACTTGGGTTCAAAGGAACTTCCCGAGCCATGTAAGAACAAACGCGTTGGTGTCTAGTAGTAAAAATATTTCTTCTTAAGAAAAAAATGGTATCGCTAAACATTGTATCCGCAGTGATGTCATGGCCTGAACTGGTGATCCTTGGCTTAGTGACAGACCCAAACAACCGGCCACTTCTCACTCATGCATCATTAACTGTCTCATGGTTTGCGCCGCTGGTGCGACCGACTCCAACGATGTCGTCATCCTCCGACGTCTTTGGTATTTTTCTTTCAATTTGTTTATAGCATTTTCTACTCCTCAAGCTAGAGATAGCGATGAGCAACACCCCTTTTCACATTCTCCTTTAAGGTGTCAAAGCGTTGAATCTAAGGTATATCATAGCTATTCAATGGATTTATTCTGATTTAGTGAAGGTTCATAAATCAATACTACCTCCATTCCTCAAATAAGGCGTATTAATTTTCCGAAGAGTCAAACAATGTTAGGTTTGACTAAGTTTAAACAAAAACTATCAACAATTATAATACTATGGAGATACAATATGAAAACATAATTCATAATGTATTTAATACTATTCTTTCGGGTAATATCTAATACTATTTACTTGACATGGTTAATGTTAATATTATTTTTAATAACGTTGGTCAAACTTTATCCAATTTGACTATGGGAAAATTTACAATTCTTATTTATTTTGTGGTATAGAAGTAATAGGTCTTTACACTTTAGAGAGTGCTAGGATTTTGATGTTCCCGTTGTTTCCGTATTCATCACTAGTAGAACCATGCTGTGGCATGTGACACAGTTAGATATTCGTACCTATTCCTCGCTGATCTTATCACAGTGTTCTACATTCTTTTAGGTTGTTAACGCTTGCATTTTGTTCTTTATAATTTAGAATGAGGGATAGCGTGTCCTCCACTTTGTCTGTCATCTGTCAAACTCATATACTAGTACAAACAAAAACTTCTAAGAATTATTTGACCATCACTTCCTATGAATATGTCGTTTTGAATAGAAGTAAGAATACATCATCAAAGTATTATTTGTTGTCTTAAAATTGATACATTCGTATCCACTACCAGGGAACTACTTCATTGAAGAGTGGGAGGATGCTCACAATAGTAGTTAAGGAATGTCATATGATGTTTATTGTAGTACAAACTGCATGAAAACGTTCATTGTATGGTTGTTGCACCATATGATATCAACTTTCAATTTAATATTTCTCATATATATAAGCATGAGAAGATAGAAGGTATGACATAGTTCACGAAGAAATCATCATGCCTACCTAAGGTTGTGCAAGGGACAAGTGTGGCTGTTGCTAGTTTCTTATTAGAATACACCACATACTGGCATGAACACCTGTTTCAGAATTATTTGAAGTTGCCCTTGCAATGCCATCTAAAATCTATCCAATATCTTAGGACTTGGAAGCATCCGGACTTATGACCGTTCCATAGTGATGATAGTCTCATCTCCAAAAAACTATCAAGGAACTAACTTGATGGATATGGATACCGATGGGCAGTGAGTATCTCAACCATGGGACACAACTTTCGTATTGAAATCGCCGGCCAGTTAAAGAAACATCGTGCTTATGGTTAAGGCGATGCTACTTCCAAGAAATTGGTAGCTATCAAGAAATTGGTACCGGTCTCTCTGAACATTGTAGTACTACTATTATATCAGCGGTGATGTCATGGCCTCACCTTGTGGTAGTACTCGACTTAATGATGGTCCACAAAAGACCGGCCACGTCTCACTACCACATCATTGACTGAATTTCAAGATCATCACTTTTTTCCATATGAATCCCATCTGATCCGGGTTACATTACCACAAATATAATAGAACAGATGTCTTTGAAACAACTAAAAAGCAAGATCTAAAAGGAAAGGGAAAAGGAAAACTAAAAAGTCTTAAGACAACATTTGTCACAACCATAGGTTTTAAGAAAAATTCTAAATAACAACACCCACACTATCTGACAACGGAAGATAAAGATTTGGACCACGGGAACCCATCTTTCAGTAAGGCATTTTTCAATCACCAGGGATGTCCACATCCTCATGTTCATCCCCATTCCTAACTCTTATAGTCGAAGCTCGCCTCGCCATCTCATGCACCTAGGTGGCTATATGTTGAAGACGGTCAGCTGCCTCAACCATCAAGCCCTTGTCCTGCTCGCTCTAGAGGTTTGCCCAATAACAAAGAAAGGCACACATGTAACAAATTAATCCTAGAGGAAAGAAATTAATTTGCCTTAAAAACATGATCGATTCCTAGTTTTCCACAAAGCCAACATAGAGTAGCAATACAAACAATGTGAAAATTAAATCCAAATGAAAGGAATTTAATAATCCACGAGAAGTACTAAGTAAAGCATGAAGGTCTATTCTAGGCACTAATAGCAGTAGAAAAATTGTACTCCACATATAAACAGCAACACACATGAATAACAAGTTATTAATAGTTTCGTCCAATGGACAAAAACGATAAACATAGATTCCTAATAATTTCCTTTTTTTTTCATGTTATCCTTAGTAGAAATTGCGTTGTGCCAAATAATCGCTTCCTACGAGATCGTCACTTTGGCCTAAGCCCTCCTGACTTTTGCGCCCCCAATTTGATACGGATCTCGAAGAAACCTGTTGTTATCAAGCAGATGTCGTATGTCTCTCTCCGTTTTACTCTCGGCTCCTCGTTGTGTCTCCTTCTCTAGTCCTCCTGCTTCACTGCTTCCAGTTCCGAGTGACCGAGCGTGAGAGGACAGCGAGGCGAGAGGGAGGGATGACGACCCCGCAGTGCTGCGAGAACTCGTCGGCGCTGAACCCGGCTGTCGGAGGGTAAGATTGCACACAGCTTCGGCCTCACGGCATACAGCGTCGGCGTTGCCGACTCCAAGGATGCAGTCATCCTCATCTCCGACGTCTTCGGTATTTGCTTTGGATTTACCTCTCAAAACTGTCCTTTACTTCTAAAGTTGGAGACAACCAGAGTACAGCGACATATTGAAGGGAATATGCCCTAAGAGGCAATAATAAAGTGTTTATTATGTATATTTCAATTATATGATAGATGTTTATTTTACATGCTATAATTGTATTAATACGGAAACATTAATACATGTGTGTTTAATAAACAAACAGAAAGTTCCTAGTTATGCCTCTCTCATAAACTAGCTCGTTGATTAACAAGATGATCAAGGTTTCCTGACCATGGACATTGGATGTTGTTAATAACGAGGTCACAACATTAGTGTAATGGTGTGATGAACATTCATCTGAAGTATAGCATTACGATCAAAGTCATTGAGTTTATATTGCTATAACATCATACGAAGTGATCATAACCTTAGACCATGAGATCATATCAATCACTAACACCGGAAGAGCATCTTGATAACATCAAACGTCACACCGTAATAGAGTGATTATAAAGATGGGTTCAGTACTACTAAAGTGTTATGTTGAGGCCCATGGATCAAGAGTGGAATTTGTTCATCCGATGACGGATATATATGCTCTGGGCCCTCTCGGTGATACCACATTGTTTAGCTTGCAAGCAAGTGATTTGATCACTAGAATGTTATATCACGGGAACAACAAAAGAGTACATGTCGGTAACGAGATCAAACTAGGTATGGAGATACCGATGATCGAATCTTGGACATGTAATATATCGCAAAACAAAAGACTTAAGATACTAGCGTAAAAGGTTCTCACGATCATAAGAAAGTCATCGCTGAATGTGTGGGAGTCAGTATGGATCTCCAGGTCTCGCTTCTGATTATTGATCTGAGACAGTATCGATCATGTCCGCATTATTCGCGAATCATAGGGTGACACACTTAAGAGACATCGATATCCATTTGGATCAAAAGTTTCATGCCAGAAAGAATAACAAGCGCAGGAATTTATTTCACTAGATACCGAAACGGATTTTCGGGTAAAATTGCAGAAAGTGTTTTCGCATGTGAAATGAAATACTTGCAAGGGGTTATATGTGAATGTTTGTAATTAAAGTAATTGAAAAAATTCTGAATAAATAAAAGTAGTTTTATTTAATGAGAGTTTGCATTAAATTTGGTGGAAATTTAATGGGAATTTGAGTGGGTTATTGAGTGGAGGGAATTGAAATAGATTTGTGTGAGTGGAGTGTCCACCCACATGAATGAAGGAGGGGAGGGGGCATCCCCATGGCCCGGGCCCACCCCCTTGGGTGCCCCCCTCCTCCTATAAAAGGAGCCCCCCTCCTCTCCTCTCACTCACACCTCCTCGTGAAGGATCTCTCTCCCCCTCTAGTATTTATCCCCCATGGTCTCGGACTAGCGAGATACATGTTCATGGTGGCTATTCGGAAAGAAAGAGTTGTGCTTCCGCTGCATCGCTGGAGCGAGGAGGCGGAGGTTGCTCGGTGCCTCGGACGTGTGTGCGAGCACGGATGCGTCGCTGATTTGCGGTGCTAGGACTTCCTCTCGATCTTGAGATAGGCAAGAGATCGTCTACATCAACCACGAGTTCGGACTCGTTAAGCTTTGTCAGTCTTTAAGGGTATGTTCTCTACAGATGTATATCTGCTCGTTGATTATATCTAGTAGATAGATCTTGGTACATAGTTGTTCCCATCGTAGGAAATTTTTTGTTTTCTATGCTGCGAACCTTACAGTGGTATTAGAGCCTGATCTATGCGTAGATGCTTTGCACGGTTAGTACACACATGAGTATGTGGGCGATGATGATCCTGTTATTGTTTCTTTGTTGTACTTTAGATATTGGTGGCATAGTGGGATGAAGCAGCCCGGACAAACTTTACATGTCCTCGCACATAAGACCTGTTCCACGCTTGACATGCAACTAGTTTTGCATAAGTGGCTAGCGGGTGTCTGTCTCTCCTACTACATTCAATATCCAATTTGCAATGAGTTGTCAACAATTTGGTTATCCTCATTGTGGTTCATGTTCGTAGGTATGAACGGTTCTATCTTCGAAAGCCCTAAGCCACGTAAAACTTGCAATGGATAAATTAGAGGCGTCTAGTTTAGATTGTTGCTGGGCTAGTGTCATGATATGGTGATGTTGTAAGTAGAAGTATGAGTTAATACTCTTACAACAAACATAACGTGTAAGTTCCATAGACCTTGGCCTTACATATAAATGTATGATAGTGATCATACTATGATGCACATGATGGAGATCGAGTGCAAGAACCATATCATTCCACTTACAAACATGTGATGTTTGATTGCATTTTATATTGCTTGTTTGGCATTTTATTAGCATAATAATATGATCCCTCATTTAGATATCAAGATAAGAATGTGTTCTTCCTGAAATATGCATCGATTATGTTTCGTCGCTCCAAGACATCACGTGATGATCGGGTGTTCTTGGATCCACGATCATATTTCGGGTGTAAGACAGTTACACACGCGAATAATGATGTTCTTACTTGGCGAGCCTATCATGTACAGATATGGCCTCGGTACACAGACCAAAAGGTTAAGCATGAGTCATATGGTAGATATGATGCCCATTTGATGCTCGCCTTTGAAGCTACACCGACTCACATGATGATCGGACTTGGTGTAGTGGATTTGGTTCATGTAATCACCAAAAAGGCACGAGGGATGTTGTTTTTGAGTAGGAGTTCATTCTTAATTTGGATTAGTTGAACTCAATCTATCATAAACTTAGTCTAAACTTTACAAATTCTGTTGTAGATGGCACCACCTGCTTTTAACTTCAATGTGTTCATGGAGAAAGAGAAACTTGCAACGAACGATAGAAACTTTACTGAATGGGCCATGAATTTGAGGATTCTCCTCTCTGCTGCACAAAAGCAATATGTGCTAGAAGCGCCGCTAGGCCCCCCACTGTTCGATGATGCCCCTGACGAGAAGAAGAATGTCTATCAGACTCGTCAGGAGGACCACAACTTAGTTCATTGCGACATATTATATGGGCTAGAGCCAGAACTTTGAAAGCGTTTCGAAAACGGCAATGCATTTGATACAATGGGTGAGTTGAAAATGATTTTCGACACACATGCCGCTGTAGAGAGCTATAATTCTTCAGAAAAGTTCTTTAGCTACATGATGGAAGAGAACAGCTCCATAAGTGATCATGTACTCAAGATGTCGGGTTACGCCGATAAGCTTGTGTCCTTGGGAATAATGATTCCCATTGACTTAGGCATCCATCGTGTTCTACAGTCTCTGCCACCTAGCTATAAGAGCTTTGTGATGAACTATAATATGCAAGGCATGAAGAAGTCTCTCCCCGAGCTTCTGTCAATGCTTAATACTACATAAGTGGAGATCAAGAAGGAACATCAAGTGTTGATGATCAATAAGAACACTGGTTTCAAAAAATACAAGAAGGGAAAATGGAAGGGAAGTAAGGGTGGCAAGCCGGTTGCCGTTCCTGAAAAGAAACCCCGAGTTGGTCCTAAGTCTGATACTGAGTGCTATTATTGTAAGGGGATTGGCCACTCGAAGCGCAACTGCCCCAAGTATTTGGCAGACAAGAAAGCCGGCAAGGCAAACAAAGGTATATATGATATACATGTTATTGATGTGTACTTATTTGATACCGGTTCAGATGCTAATATTTGTAAATCGAATCAGGGGCTGCGGAAGAAGCGACCGCTAGCAAGGGGTGAGGTCAAGATGCGTGTCGGCAATGGTTCAAGTGTTGATGTGACCACCGTCAGAACGCTACCTCTCCGCCTACCGTCGGGATTAGTAATAAACTTGAATAATTGTTATCTGGTGCCAGCACTGAGCATGAACATTGTATCTAGATCGTGTTTGATGCGAAGTGGTTATTCATTTAAATACGAGAACAATGGTTGTTTTATTTATATGAATGAAATCTTTTATGGTCATGCACCGATGATGAATGGTTTATTTCTGTTGGATCTCGATAATAATGTTACACATATTCATAATGTTGATGCTAAAAGGATTAAACTTAATGATGATATATCCGCATATATGTGGCACTGCCGTCTAGGTCATATTGGCATTAAACGCATGAAGAAGCTCCATTCGGATGGACTATTGGAATTACTTGATTTTGAATCATTTGATACATGTGAGCCATGCCTTATGGGCAAGATGACTAGAACGCCGTTTTCCGGTTCAATGGAACGTGCGGCAGATTTATTGGAAATCATACATTCTGATGTATGTGGTCCAATGAGTGTGTCGGCGCGAGGTGGATATCGTTATTTTGTAACTTTCACAGATGATTTGAATAGATACGGTTATATCTACTTGATGAAACACAAGTCTGAAACCTTTAAAAAGTTCAAGGAATTTCAGAGTGAAGTGGAAAATCATCGTAATAGAAAGATCAAATTTCTACGGTCCGACCGTGGAGATGAGTATCTAAGTTACAAGTTTAGCACTCATATGAAAGAGTGTGGAATAGTTTCACAACTCACGCCTGCCGGAACACCATAGAGAAATGGTTTGTCGGAACGTCGTAATCGTACTTTATTGGATATGGTTCGATCTATGATGTCTCTGACGGACTTGCCGTTGTCATTTTGGGTTATGCACTATAAACCGCTGCATTTACTTTAAATCGGGCACCATATAAATCCGTTGAAAAGACACCGTATGAATTATGGTTTGGAAACAAACCTAAGCTGTCATTTCTTTAAAGTTTGGAGATGCGATGTTTATGTGAAGAAACTTCAACCGGATAAACTCGAACCCAAAGCGGAAATATGCGTCTTCATAGGATACCCTAAGGAAACTATTGGGTATTCCTTCTATCACAGATCCGAGGGCAAGGTTTTTGTTGCCAAGAATGGATCCTTTTTGGAGAAAGAGTTTCTCGCGAAAGGTGTGAGTAGTCAGAAGGTAGAACTCGAAGAGGTTGTGGAACCTTCTCTTCATAGTATGGCGAGTAGCGCAGTGCCGGAAGTCGTTCCGGAGTTGGATTCACCTAATGAAGAGGGAACTAATGATATCGATCATGAAACTCCAAAAGAGAGTACTACCGAACCTCGCAGGTCTAGCAGGACGCGTGCAGCTCCCGATCTGTACGGAAATCCTGTTATGAATTTCATGGTTGATGAAATTGATGACCCTGCGACGTATGAAGAAGTGATGATGAGCCCGGATTCCAACAAATGGTTAGAAGCCATGAAATCCGAGATGGAATCCATGTACGAAAACCAAGTTTGGAACTTGGTGGACTTACCACACGACCGAAAGGCCGTGGACAATAAATGGATTTTCAAAAGGAAAACTGATGCTGATGGTAATGTGACCGTCTATAAAGCTCGACTTGTCGCAAAGGGGTTTCGACAAATTCAAGTAGTTGAATACGATGAGACATTCTCTCCCGTAGCGATGCTAAAGTCAGTTAGGATTATGTTAGCAATTGCTGCATATTTCGATTATGAGATATGACAGATGGATGTCAAAACCGCGTTCCTCAATGGCAATATTAAAGAAGAGTTGTATATGATACAACCAAAGGTTTTTGTCGATCCTAAGGATGCTGACAAGGTATGCAAGCTTCAGCGATCCATCTATGGACTGAAGCAAGCATTCCGGAGTTGGAATCTCCGCTTTGATGAGGTGATCAAAGAGTTTGGATTTATCCAAACTTATGGAGAGACTTGTATTTACAAGAAAGTGAGTGAGAGCAATGTGGCATTTCTGATATTATATGTGGATGACATATTATTGATCGGAAATGATAAAGATCTTTTAAACAGTGTTAAAAGTTATCTAAACAACAAATTTTCAATGAAGGACCTAGGTGAAGCGTCATACATATTAGGCATAAATATCTATAGAGATAGATCTAGGCGCATAATAGGGCTATCACAAAGTACATACCTTGATAAGATTTTAAAGAAGTTTAAAATGGACGGAAGTAAGAAGGGGTTCTTACCTATGTTGCAAGGCAAGACATTGAGTAAGACTCAAAGTCCGGCTACAACGGAAGAAAGAGAGATAATGGACAAAGTCCCCTATGCTTCATCCATAGGCTCTATAATATACGCCATGCTATGTACAAGACCGGATGTGGCACATCCTATTAGTTTGACTAGTAGGTACCAATCGGATCCAGGTTCGGAACACTAGATAGCGGTCAAGAATATCCTTAAGTAATTCCGAAGAACTAAGGATATGTTTCTTGTGTACAGAGGTGAAGAAGAGCTCGTCGCTAAGTGTTATGTCAACGCAAGCTTTGACACTGATCCGGATGACTCTAAGTCTCAATCTGGATACGTATTTCTCATGAATGGTGGAGCGGTTAGTTGGAGGAGTTTCAAACAACCCGTGGTGGCAGGATCAACAATGGAGGCCGAATATGTTGATGCTTCGAAAGCGGCTCAGGAAGCGGTTTGGATGAAGGAGTTCATATCCAAACTAGGTGTGGTTGCGAGTGCGTTGGACCCAATGGTGATCTATTATGACAACCATGGTGCCATTACCAATGCCAAAGAACCAAGGTCTCACAAGAATTCCAAGCATATTAAGTGCCGATTTTACTCCATCCGCGAGCATGTCAAGGATGGAGATATAAAGATTTGTAAAGTACATACGGATCTCAATGTAGCAGATCCGTTGACTAAAACTCTCCCTAGAGCAAAACATGATCAACACCAGAACTCCATGGGTGTTAGATTTATCACTATGTAACTAGATTATTGTCTCTAGTGCAAGTGGAAGACTGAAGGGAATATGTCCTGAGAGGCAATAGTAAAGTATTTATTATGTATATTTCAAGTATATGATAGATGTTTATTTTACATGCTATAATTGTATTAATACGGAAACATTAATACATGTGTGTTTAATAAACAAACAAAAAGTTTCTAGTTATGCCTCTCTCATAAACTAGCTCGTTGATTAACAAGATGATCAAGGTTTCCTGATCATGGACATTGGATATTGTTAATAACGAGGTCACAACATTAGTGTAATGGTGTGATGAACATTCATCCGAAGTATAGCATTACGATCAAAGTCATTGAGTTTATATTACTATAACATCATACAAAGTGATCCTAATCCTTAGACCATGAGATCATGTCAATCAATAACACCGGAAGAGTATCTTGATAACATCAAACGTCACACCGTAACAAGGTGACTATAAAGATGGGTTCAGTACTACTAAAGTGTTATGTTGATGCCCATGGATAGAGAGTGGAATTTGTTCATCCCGATGACGGATAGATATGCTCTGGGCCCTCTCGGTGATATCACATTGTTTAGCTTGCAAGCAAGTGATTTGATCACTAGAATGTTATATCACGAGAACGAGAAAAGAGTACATGTCGGTAATGAGATCAAACTAGGTATGGAGATACCGATGATCGAATCTCGGACATGTAATATATCGCGAAACAAAAGGATTAAGATACTAGCGTAAAAGTTTCTCGTGATCACAAGAAAGTCATCGCTGAATGTGTGGGAGTCTGTATGGATCTCCAGGTCCCGCTTTTGATTATTGATCTCAGAGGGGTCTCGATCATGTCTGCATTATTCGCGAACCGTAGGGTGACACACTTAAGAGATACCGACATCCATTTGGAGCAAACGTTTCATGCCGGAAAGGATAACAAGCGGAGGAATTTATTTCACTAGATACCGAAACGGGTTTTCGGGTGAAATTACAGAAAGTGTTTTTGCATGTGAAATAAAATACTAGTAAGGGGTTATATGTGAATGTTTGTCATTAAAATAATTGACAAAATTCTGAATAAATAAAATGAGTTTTATTTAATGAGAGTTTGCATTAAATTTGGTGGAAATTTAATGGGAATTTGAGTGGGTTTTTGAGTTGAGGGAATTGAAAGACATTTGTGTGAGTGGAGTGCCCACCCACATGAATGAAGGAGGGGAGCGGGCAGCCCTCATGGCCGGCGGCAACCCTCTTGGGTGCCCCCCTCCTCCTATAAAAGGAGCCCCCCTCCTCTCCTCTCCTCTCACTCACACCTCCTCGTGAAGGATCTCTCTCCCCCTCTAGTATTTATACCCCATGGTCTCGGACTAGCGAGATACATGTTTCCGGTGGCAATTCCGCTGCATCACTGGAGCGAGGAGGCAGAGGTTGCTGGGTGCCTCAGACATGTGTGCGAGCACGGATACGTCGCTGATTTGCGGTGCTAGGACTTCCTCTCGATCTTGAGATCGGCAAGAGATCGTCTACATCAACCACGAGTTCGGACTCGTTAAGCTTTGTCGGTCTTCAAGGGTATGTTCTCTACGGATGTATATCCGCCCGTTGATTGTATCTAGTAGATAGATCTTGATACATAGTTGTTCCCATCGTAGGAAAATATTTGTTTTCTATGCTGCGAACCCTACACAGATAACATGCCTTTTTCAAGTACCGACATGGCAAACCTAAACACCGACAATGCACATCCACACATCATGATACACTAGGGAACTTGGCGCAGCGTGACGCCGTGTTCACGAGGGGCAATGTCGTGAAATAATCGGTTAAAATTGTTGCTGGAGATTATGCCCTATGCGGTGTATTATTATTTTTGAAGTTGTGGCAGAATAAAACAGTAGTACGATGGTACAATTAGTGTGGAAGGACAATCTTGAAAATTATTTACCCTTGGAAAAGTACCAAAGGGTAACTACGGTGTGGAAATTACATATGCGAAAGTGCAAGGAAAAATTACTACTAAAGAATATGAAATAGCCTAAAAGAAACACCTCAACTATAGAATATGAAATAACCGTAAAATAAATATTGCCAGCAAACTAAAGTTATACAATTATACAACAACAAGAAGTTACCATGGATTAACTACCAACGGTTATGGCTAGAAAGTTATTTCGAAAAAGTACCTTTGAATAATAAAAAATGGAATCAAAAAATATTGTCATAGACATAAAATAACTACCGCTGCAAAAATAATGCCGAGAAGTTGTGTTCGAAAATTAAGTAGAGAAATTACGGCAAGAAAAATTAGTCCAGAAAATTTAAGCCAAATAATTAGAAAAGATGAACGTAAAAAAAAATTGCTTAGGGCAAAAAAAGAATTAGCCGGTAAATTTTGTTGCATCTATGTGACATGGCACACGATTGGGCAAAATTAGGCGACGATTAGTACACGCGCGAACGCTAACTGTTGGATCATAAATGGACAACCGTGACACACGATTAGGCAAAATTAGACGACGAATAGCACAAGCGCGGACGTAGACCACCAGATCAAAGATAGACAGCCAAGAAATGAACACCCTATTTTAACCTTGATTTAAATTCAACGATGCAAGCAAAGGGAAGCACCGTTCATGCACATCACTGTTCATATAAACAGTAACCAAAGCAATGACATGCAGCTAATCCCACGATACGTTAATATATAGGTATAGGTATATATGTGTTCTAACAACCACTAAACTACTAAAAGCATTCGAGTACCCAATTTCCCTCATTTTATAAATGATTAGCGCTCAATATAAATTAGAATACCACCGTTCTTAAGAATAGTGGGGTCCTGTATTAACACACTAATTTTTTTTTTGGAAATGGGCGCTTTTATTGAAACTGTTCAAAGCTTATACCCGGCCTCTGCATAACCAAGATGCACACAGCCACACGAACGACAATACTAATTTAAAAAGTAGACAAGCATTACACAATGGCAATATCTAAATAAATGTCTAGAATCTAAGGTAGATCAATCCTCAGATCACGTGGCCATCTATGCCGGGAGAAAATATCCCTCGCCGTGTCCTTCAATCGCGTATATCCCTCCATAAATAAGTGGCGAAACTCCAAACGTCAGAGAATATTCCAAGATCGGAGGATAGCCGTGGCTCGATAGACAACCTGCAAAGGAGAAGACACAATGTTATTAAAAATCTTGTCATTTCTACAAAGCCATAGCGACCATATAATGGCAAGCGCTTCCACCCTAAACAAAGTTCTGTATTTATCAACAATTCCATGCAACCAATTACCAAATACATTGGTTACAGAACGTGACGGAGATAAACCAGAAGCTATTTGGATGAATGACCAGATAGAGCGAGCAAATTTGCAATAGAAGAATAAATGGCGAATTGTCTCATCTTGATGATAAAAACACATTGTTTACTTTCATGCCAATTCCTCTTTGCAAGATTATCTTTTGTTAGAATTACCCCTTTTCGTAGATACCAAGCAAATATCTTTGTCTTAAGGGGTATTTTTATTTTCCAAATTTTACTATTATCATCATCGACCGGGATATCCGGTTGGATCAAGGCTTTATATAGTGAGCCAACAAAAAATTTACCACTTTTTAGTAATTTCCATTTGAACACAACGACATCGTTCGACAATTGTATTATGGATAATCGTAATAATAGATTGTTCCAATATACCAGTCTAGGACCGATGAGGCTTCTTCTGAAAGACACATTAGGAGGATAATCTTCCATCACTGTGGAAATTGTATCCCCTTTGTGTCTAACAATCGAATATAAAGCTGGATATTGTTCGCGAAGAGTAGTTTGTCCCAGCCACTTATCTTTCCAAAACCTAATCTGTGATCCATCCTTAATCTCGAAAGCACCAAAACGAAAGAAATGTTTCTTGGTGGCCATAAGACCCGCCCAAAGATGTGAATCCCCGGGTTTCTAAACCACTTGAGACATAGTTTTGGACCCCACATATTTCCTCCATAACATGGTCTGCCAAACACCATCTTCTGTAAGTAGTTTAAAAATCCATTTGCACAAGAGTGCGGTGTCTTTGACTTGCAAATCGTGTATACCCAGTCCACCAAACTCCTTCGGGCGGCAAACCACATTCCATCTAGCCAGTCGATATTTCTTTTTCTCGCTATCCCCTTGCCAAAAGAATCTTGAACGGAAATAATCCACTTTGTTCAAGACCCCTTTTGGTAATTGGAAGAACGAAATCATATACAGTACCATATTAGTGAGTACTGAATTTATGAGTACTAGTCTTCCACCAAGGGATAGCAATTTTCCTTTCCAACCATTAAGACATTTTTATAGCCTTTCCATAACAAGTTTCCATTCAGCAATTGTGAGACGCCGATAATGGATCAGTATTCCCAAATAATTGATTGGAAACTGCCCCTGACCACAGCCGAAAAGTTCAGCATATAGGAGGGACTCGTTTTGGGCCTCGCCAAAGCAATACAAATCACTCTTATGGAAGTTTATTTTAAGTCCAGATAGCTGCTCGAATGCTGATAATATTAATTTCAGATTCTTCGCCTTCTCCAGATCATGTTCCATAAAAAGAATTGTATCATCGGCGTATTGAAGAATGGAAGGTCCACCATCAATAAGATGTGGAACCAGTCCTTCAATTTGACCATCAGCCTTAGCTCTCTCAATAAGGATAGCCAACATATCAGCCACTATATTAAATAGTAAAGGCGATAATGGATCCTCTTGTCTCAGTCCTTTCTTGGTTTGGAAGTATTTGCCAGTATCTTCATTTACTTTAATGGCAACACTACCCCCAGACACAAACGACTGAATAAGAGAGCGCCACTCCTTAGAAAAACATTTCATGCGGAGTGTTTGCTGAAGGAAAGACCAATTGACTTTGTCATATGCCTTCTCAAAGTCAATCTTGAACAATACATCTTAAAGCTAACATTAAGCAAGCAGATTGGACGATACTGTTGTATACGTTATGCATTGTTAACCTTAGGCAGTAAAATTATATTGCCAAAGTTAAGCCGAAAGAGATCCAATTGTCCGACTTGCAAAAACCCAAACAAATTCATCAGGTCCTCCCTGATAACGTCCCAGAATTTTTGGTAAAATTCCGCTGGGAAACCATCAGGACCTGGTGCTTTGTTATGTTCCATTTGAAAAACTGCTTTCTTGACCTCTTCCTCGGTATATGAGGCAGTTAGAAAGCAATTTTCTTCATCAGAGACCTCGGGAATATCGAACGTTTGGGACTCATCCATAGAGAAGGAGTTTTCCTCTGGGGCCCCAAACAAGGATTTATAATAGGAAGTGATATATGACTTCAGATGCTCCTGTCCCTCAATTATACCTTCATCCTGAATCAGAGAGTGAATAAGTTTCTTCTTATGCTTGCCATTGGCAACAGCATGGAAGTACCTAGTATTCGCATCTCCTTCCAGAATGAATTTTGCTTTAGAGCGTTGGTACCATTTGAGTTCCTCCTCGCGCAGAAGTCGGGCTATCTCCGCATTCGATTGGCTTTTGAGCTCAATTTGTTGTGCAGTTAACGGCCCAACTTCCGCGGAAGCCTCCAAGTCATCAATAATAGATGTTAGGCATAATTTTTCTTTTTTGAGGATACCAGTTGTGTGCCTGGCCCAACCCCGAATGAACTTGCGTAACGTGCGCATTTTGTTATTCCATCGTAGTATAGGCGTTTTGCCACCTACCGGTTTCTCCCAAATAGCCTTAACCATCTCATAAAAACCGTCATGGATCATCCAACCAAGTTCAAATTTAAACTCATTCGTAGACTTCCATGGCGGTGATCCAAAATATAAAAGTAAAGGAGCATGATAGGACAAAGCCTCAATACGCTCTAGAGCGTGAACAGTTACCATAGAAAACTTTTATTCCCAGTCAGTATCCATAAGCACTCTATCAAGTTTTTCGTATGTTGGCTCCAGAAGACTATTAGCCCATGTAAATTTCCTTCCTAACATTGTAACCTCCCTCAAGTCCAGACTGTCTATAACAACATTGAACAGAAAAGGCCAATGTTCATCGAACCGGCCCCGACTTTTCTCATGAGGAAATCCGAGCAAATTAAAATCACCTCCTATAAGCATAGGATATGGATTGTCCTTTGCCAAATTCACAAGTTCACGTAAAAAGTCAGCCTTATAAACCTCCTGGGCGGCTCCATATACGACGACTAAAGACCATGTGAAATTATCAGCCTTGTTACAGATATGGAGTTTTATAAAAAAATCTCCCACCGAACTAGCTAAAACTTCCATAGTCTCATCTCTGACGCCTAATAGGATCCGCCCAGATCGACCACGCGGCGGACGTGATATCCACGTGAAGTCCACTCCACCAGAAAGGCGATTGAGTAGAGCTTGTGAAAAATCCTGTCTACCAGTCTCAGAAATACCCAGAAAATCCAAATTATGGTCTCTCACACAATCAGCAAAGAATAAATGTTTAGCCAAGTCCCGAAGACCTCTGCTATTTGAAAACATTCCATTCGTTGAGAAACTATAGGAGATTTGGATACACGGGATCTCTTACGCGACCGCTGGCTCTTTGATTTTCGACCAGAAGCTTTCAGCTCATACATAGAGGCAAGCCCAGTCTCATCAAAGTCCACCTCCGATACTTCACCGACTAAGTGAGAAAGGAGTTGACCATCTACTGTGGCATACAACTCGTCCTCCTCAGTTAGTGAAGCATCAGAAAAAACACCGACCTTAGGAGTAACCGTTAGACGGTCAACCTCCATGTGTCGCAAAACATTAGAAGAAAAAGGTACTTCCTATACAGAGCTGCCCAAACTAATGCCAACGTTGGCTAGTTTAGAAGAAATAACAGGAGTAGAAAAAGACAAAAAGGACTTCGGAGAACTCATTATACCTGGCGAATCTAAGTTCCTCTCCGCCTTACGCCGCATGGCCTTGAGCATTGAGTCCTCATCAGTCGCGGACGCCCCAGAGGCATCGACTCCATGGCGTGCGCTCCGCCTGAAGGTTGTACCACTCCCCTGCACAACAATTGGCGTAGCGTCTCGTGGAGAAGAAACCCGTGGCGGAGACTGAGACAACCCAGACCCCTCCTGGGTCCGGTCGCCCCCTCTATCGCCGAAGTCGCCAGACCCAACAGAGTAGGCGAGACGTCCAAAAGCCTCCCAAGGTCCTCCCTGACCATGGAGACGCGGTCATCCACCTCGTCATGATTGGCCAACCCCGCCTGGGTCGGACCAAGCACGGCAGCACCCTGGAGCTAAATACGGACGTCGCGGTCAGCCGACCCCTCCTGGGTTAGCTTCCGCGAACCCACCGAAGGAGCAACCTCCTCAAGGACAGGAGTGGAAACAGGAATAGATCTGCCCAAAGTATGCGTTCTGGACCTCGCTGGCGTAATTATACGAGACAGTTCAAGAAAAAAGGTGAAGAGTCCCACGTGGCCATATAAGATGATTTCACACACAAGGTTTTGCGCAATAAGTACACACTAGCTAAAGGAGTTCCAAATCTAGGGAAAGAACCTAAGAAATATGTACTTGGTATCTTATGAATCTCCAATATCATGTTTGTCATAGAGAAGTTCAGATTGGCACCATTTCCATGGTGTCTAGGCTTTACAGTGGGCATCGAGACATGATCATATATTGTGAAGATTATGATAGTTAGACCCGTTTCTGCTCACTAGTGAAGCGACTCAAGAGACGGAGAATGCAAAAGCTTCCTCAAAACATGTTCATCTTAGTAAACTTTACGATGAACTTGAATTTATAGGATCAAATCAACTACTACCAGTACTACTTTATTGAGGGGAGGGAGGGTGCTCACAATAGTATATGAATGCCATGTGATTTTTATTGTTGTATCAAACTGAATGAAAGCATCGATCATATGGTTGTTGCACCACACGTTATCACTTTTGAACGTAGTATTGTTTCTATATAAGTGTGAAAGGACAGATGGAATATGACATGATTCACAAAGAAACCATCATGCCTAGTTGAGGTTGTTCAAGGGAATAGAGCTTAGTTGTTGCTAGGGTCATATTAGAATACACCACATACTTCATGGACACCAGCTTTAGACTTATTTAAAATTACCTATGCAACGAATACCTTAGGACTTGGAAGCATCAGGACTTATTACCGGTGCTGATGCGCTCATCTTCAGAAAGTTGTCATGGAACTAGCTTAGTGGACAGATTACTACCGAGTATCTTTCTGTGGCAACATAGCTTTCATGTTGATATCGCCGCTGGGTTAAAGAAACTCTATCATGATGATGAAGGTGATGCCATTTCCGTAAGGGAGGAACTTTGCAATTAGTCAGATCCTTGAGGTTCGAAGGGATTGATCAAGCCAAGTAAGAACGAACGGACTGATTTCCATGTAGTACTAGTACAAATCATTTTAGCTGAAAAAAAAATGGTATCCCTGAACATTGTGTCAGCAGTGATGTCACGGCCACACTTCCGCATCATTGACTGAATGGCCGGATCGTCACTTTGGCCCAAGCCTCTTGACTTTCTCGCCCTGGCTTTGATGCGAATAACCTCGAACAAATGTATCGTTATCAAGCAGACGTCTCCCCATTTTACTAATCCCTCCTCCACTCCGTCTGCTTGGCTGTTTGCAGTTCCGAGCGACCGATCGTGAGAGGATAGCGAGGCGAGAGGGAGGGATGACGACCTCGCAGTGTTGCGATAACCCGCCGGCGCTGAACCCGGCCGGCGGCGAGGGTAAGGTCGTCGACAGCTTCGGCGGCCTCACGGCGTACGTCGCTGGCGCCGCCGACTCTAAGGCTGCAGTCATCCTCATCTCCGACGTGTTCGGTATTTGCTTCTGATTTGCCTCTCAAAACTGTTTTTCACTTCTCAAGATGGAGACGATCACAGCCACAGGTAACACCCCTTTTCGCCCTCTCCTTTCAGGTTTTGAAGCGCCGAATCTGAGGTATAGTACTGAAGATTCATACATCGATACTTCTTCACACTTTAGAGCCTGCTCGGATTTTTCTGTTTCCGCTCATCCCTAGTAGAACCATGATTCTAGTAGAAGGAAAAAAAGAATAGCACGCTATAGAAAAATAGCGCCGGTATTAAAATATGCTATTAGCATGATGCTATAGGGCACTATTTTTTTTTCCATTCCGATTTCCGAACCATGATGCTATGGCCTGTGACAAAGATACAACGACGTTCTTGCTTTTTTAGATTGTCAACGCTTGCATAGTTGCATGTTATTCTTCAGAATCTGGCTACCGTGCTGTCAAACTCATGTGCTAGTACTTACAAAAACTTTAAAGCAACTCTTGACCATCACTTCTTATGAAATATGTCATTTTGAACGGAACTAAGAATATATAATGGAAGTATTTTGTTGTCTAAAGAGTATATCGTGATAAATCTAATAATATCCGTGAAGTTCTGTAGATGTTGGATTGTTCGTAGTCAAACCTTACAAGGTTGGACAATAGAACCTTCTCCCTCCGTCTCAAAATAGATGTCCCAGATTTATCAAAATTTGGATAAACCTGTATACTAAATAGTGTCTAGATTCATTAAAATATTGGTAAATCTAAGATATCTATTTTGAGACGGAGGGAGTACATTTTAACACATAGGAAGTATTTATATATAGTGTGAAAATTTATTCTTAGTGGAAGAAAAAGAACACTCGGATAACTCATTCTACTAAAATATGTCATTAGTTTCTCCTATTTATTTTGTCTAAGTGGGTCACTAGAGCATTGTTCAGTGTTTACTCAAACTGAGGTTATGTAGTAATTTGAACATGGTTAATTGGACTTAATTTATGTTGCCCTATGCCCACTATGAAATATTCTTGAATTTATATCGAGCACTAAGTGCCAGCATGTAATTTCTTATCTAATGAAGGAAGGTAGCCGACAAAGTTGCTTCGTCAGGATACTTTGTTGTGGTGCCAGATTTTCTCCATGGGGATCCATATGCACCTGAAAATGCTGATAGACCAATACAAGTGTGGATACAGAAGCATCCCCAGGTTTGTTGTTCCCTGATTCCACGTATCCTCGTTCTTGTCCTGTACTTATTCAGCTCTCCTTGTTCCGGTAAATGTTTATGTTGTATATATGTTCGTATACTTCCAAATTTTCTGGCACATGACATTCATGCCGACTAAAGTATGAAGTATGCAAGAGCAATGAAATTTACCACCATTGGTTCTGTTGCTTGTTCATCTTCCAATTATTTTCTTGTTTTATTGAACAAATAAACTACGTTCCATTACTCAGGCAAAATTATTTGAAGAGGCAAAACCAATAATTGCTTCTCTGAAAGAGCAAGGAGTGTTGACTATTGGGGCTGCAGGTTATTGCTGGGGTGGTAAGAACTATTTAGTTTACTTTACTTTTGAACTAAATATTTGTAGGTTTACCCTGCTAATCATGGTTTTGTATCTCTAACATATTAGCGAAGGGCGTTGTAGACCTGGCAAAAGCTCGTGAGATACACGCGGCTGTAATGTTGCATCCTTCTCGTATTCCAGTCGATGATATCAAAGGCGAGATCCCTTATTTGATAATTCTACAAATGCACCGTCAAAGAGGCATTGTTCCTATATTAGATGTTTTGATTTATATATGTTTTTTACTATATGATTTTATTTTCTGTATAAGTGTAAAATGCATGTCGTGTAAAAAAGGCGTTGAATGCTATCTCTAACATGCATGTATCAAATATCAGAGGTGAAATGTCCAATCGCTATACTTGGAGCTGAAATTGACCAGACTTCCCCTCCAGAACTGATCAAGGAGTTCGAGCAGGTTCTTTCCTCTAATTCAGGGGTAAGTTCTCATTTTGAGCAACTTGAAAATTTACTGTGGCCTTGATTTTCTGGCATAACTGATCCTAAACTTTCATGTTGCGTCTCTCTCGACTCTCGTCAGAAACATAACTATGTTTTGGCACTGGATATTTCTTCCGCATTAGGCATTTCTTCTTCACACCATTGCCTTTTTTACGTTGGCATGTATCAATATTTTTAATTATAATACAACGCCTACACTTACAATTTTGATTTATAAGCCCGCGATTGTGTAGCCAAAAACCTTGTTCCTTGAAGGAAAAATGGAGATACTCTTTCTACATTCTAGAATTAAATGGTGAAGTACATTCGAAGACAGATAACCTTACTACTGGAGCCTATATCATTGGGAATGGCTAGATTTACATCATATGTTTTATGGTGCAAATTAGTTAGATGTTTACTGTTTGATATTACAATATCTTTGGTTTGCGTCCGAAATGTGACGTACCATCTAATGGTTGTAGTTGCCAAAATTAATTTCCATAGCAATGCTCTTCTGGCTACTCTACTCTAATATATTTTTCTTGTGGCCAAATAATGGTTAACAACAATCTTGGCTAGCCAAACATTTGTAGAGTGGACTTGGCATGAAACCAAACCGACCTTTAATCCAATGGATCTAGTGTCTCCCTCATTTCTAACTATCCTCCTCAATCGACTTCTCACTCCACCTTACTGTCATGGCGCCTTGGTGAGCTCCCACACCTTTGCTGCTCCAAGACCCAAAACACCTCATCCGCCTTGCGATGTCGTCCACCCTCTGCTACTGTCCACGGTAACCACCTAAAACTCTGAAAAACAAAACGAAGCTAAAAAGGCCTCAAGTTTGGTGAACCCATTTGGTGGCAACTGTATTTTAAAAAAAATGGCAACTGGGTGCACTAGAACTCTCCCATAATGATACTCGCTAGACGCGGCAGCAAGAATTTTATGGACAAGCCACAGTAGCTACGCCCGTTCACGTGCGAGGATTTTGGATTACTGGATCTCAACCTAATGGTCCCAAATCTCAATAATTTGGAAAGAATAATCACTTGACAGATTTGCAGCAATTCTATGAGTACCTTTCTGTGGAGGTTTTACATCCTGTGATTATATTTTTTCTCCCATAGATTAATCACTTCGTCAAGATCTTCCCTGGAGTTTCTCATGGATGGACTATGAGATACAACAACGATGATGCAGCGGCTATCAAGAGCGCAGAGGAGGCCCTGACAGACATGACCGACTGGTTTGACAAGTACCTGAAGTGAATCTGATGTAGCAGCTATGTTCTCTCCTAAGCTCCTGCTGCTCCTCATCAGTCACCATACAAGCAACCTGGGTTTCTGGAAGACAAGATAGTGTGTGTTGTATTTACTCATTTGTCTAGAACTCGTAAATCTTTATCGCCTAAAATTCTACACGACTATGATGAGAGTGTATGATTTCAGCAACATTTTTCCGTAATTTTTAGTACACTACATCATTACTCCAACAGAGATATCGATTTGTGGCGGTGCTCTGTGCACCCACCTTCTCTGAACTCTCAAGTCTCAACCACCATACGTTGATTTGACACAAACTATTCAGATTGCCGTTTCAGAAACAAAACAAAATGCGATAAGTATTTTTTTTTAACATGGCAAATCCATTTCCATTAATTGCTTACATGACAGCAAACCAGGAAAACATGAAAGAGAGATAGTGAATTGAAGCATTAGTAGGAAACCAGCCACGAATGCTCACCGTCAAACACCCAATACAGGGCAAAAACCTACTAATTAACACTGTAGTTAGGAAAGTAAACAAGCTGTAACGAGCTTATTGCAGAACAGGAACTAAGAGTTTCGAAACGCTACGACCAAAATACATCAAGCAACAATAACCAACACATTGTATATGATTCTTGTTCTTCTCTTCAGGGTCCAGTGATCAACAGTTGGCCATCCCTAGAAGCAGTAGTTGTCCCTTGACAAGACGAGCAATCTTCGCAGCCTTCATAATCAGTTGATCGGTGCTAGTACAGAGCAAATTGTAATCTCATTTTGGATACAAACCTACTCACTAAATTATATATGAACAGATAGTAAGGATTATCTCCATAGGGAATTCTCAAAAGTAACTTTGTTTCTAATCGCCTAGATGAACCAGCAAACACGAGCCAAGGTGAACATAAGAAATTATTCACCCCTAGGGAGGAAATCATCTTGGAATTAAAAAGTCTGCGGAATAGAGCCTAGTGAACCCCGAACCACTTTTGTGACAGAGGAGATCAATAGTAAGTTCCTGAAAGTTTCACTTGATCACAAAAGAACCTAAAGGATATCCTTTGTAGTTTCTTTTTCTCATGTTTTCTCTAGTGAGCACATCATCTTGGAACAAGTTCCATAGGAAGACTTTAATTTCCAGAGGGATTTTTTATTTCCAAATCAACGTATTATTAGCATCTGCAAGGCAAGATCCTTCTCTATCCAAATCCAAGACAAAAGCATGAATTTTAACACCATCCCATTGATTCAGAATGCAACCTTGTTCCAAAAGCTAGAGGGAAATTTGAGTTCATCATATGCTCAATATTGCAATCCATCATAGGATGCCTAATGCACATAGGAACATTGTTCAACCAATGATATTTCGAAAATCTCACTAAACTCACTTCATTGGAAATCAAGTTTCTTCCAGCAAAACTAATTTCCTTCACTTCCAATAAAAGCCTTTTCTTTGATGAAATATTAGAAAGGTTCTAAATAAAATAAAATAATCTATAGCCCATGGCAGCCCAGTTTCTAGAGTCACTATACAAGAGTGCAGTACATAAAATGAAATCGAACTTTGGGCTACCACTCAGCAGTGAGGTCACCCGGTGCGGAGCCTCGATCCTAGGAAACAAAGGCCCAAGAGTCTCCCTAGCACTCAGAGGCGAACAGATTCGAGTGTCCTCTGTCATGTCCTTCCTCTTCACCCCCACAATTTAAGTCGCATCGTTTTATTTCGTAGATACAATATGAAATATAATTCATAATGTATCTAATGATATTGACTTGACATGGTAATTTTTAATATTTTTTAAATAAATTTGGTCAAATTTTTATACTGTTTAACTTTGGACGAATTTTATAAGCCTTATTTATTTTGAAGAACGGAGGTAATACGCCTTTACACTTTAGAGCGTGCTAGGATTTGTTGCTTCCGTATTTCCGTTGTTTTAACATTCATCAATTGTAGAACCATGGTGTTGTGTTGTCGACATCGACGGCGCCACCGTTCGCCACCAAGCACAATGGCTAGAGGGGAGAACAGGGACCGTGCAGCGGCGACATTGCCGCTGGTGGTGTTTTTTCTCTTATTTTGATTGCACACAAATTTTGGGTTTCTGCTGTGTGCATTGCTCTTTCTAGAACACACGGCTATAGTTTTTCTGTCGTTTGTAATCTAGGAGACATCTCAAACTGTTTTTATTTTCCTGGCGTGTGCAATCAGGAGTCGATTGTCTACAGTTTTAAAAACCGTATGCATTTGGAAGCCTCATCGCACACCCATGGATGGAGGCGGTTGAAAATACCGTGTGTGATAGCCTAAACCTGCCGTGTGCGGCGCCCCATTCTATACCAATGTTATTTGCTGTCTAAAAATTGATACGATCAAGGAGGCAGGGAACTACTTCATTGAAAGAAGGGAGGATGCTTATTACAACAACACATTTATGTCATGCTATGCTCTTTATCGTATGGTTGTTGTATGAAAACATCCACTGAAAGGAGGGAGGATACTTATTACAAACTGCATGAAAACATCCATTGTAATTGTATGGTTGTTGCACAACATGATATCAACCGTCTATATAAGCATGAGAAAATAGATGGTATGGCATAGTTCACAAAAGAACCATCATGCCTACTCGAGGTTGTGCAAGGGACGAGCCTAGCTGTTGCTAGTTTCATATTAGAATACACCACGTACAGTCCTGAACACCCGTTTCAGCTTATTTGAAATTGCCATTGCAATGGCATCTAAAATCCATCTGAGTGTTTTAGGACTTGGAAGTATCAGGACTAATGACAGCGCCATGTTGCTGATGGTCGCATCTTCAACAAATCATCGGACTACTGGATTAATAGATACGGCTACTACTATTATCTCAGACGCGGCCGGTTAAAGAAACTCTGTCCTAATGATCAAGGCGATGCTACTTTCAAGAAATTGGTAGTATCTATTACCACTGTAGTATTATCACGGCATCACCTGGTGGTACTACCTTTTTTTGTGATGGGCACTTGGTGATAGTACTAGGTTTAAGGATGGCCCGCAAAATACCAGCCATGTCGCACTACTGTGGAATTGATCATCGCTTTGGCCCGAGCCCTTGTGAGTTTCTAGCCCCCGTTTGATGCGAATAATCTCGAAGAAACATATTGTAATCAAGCAAACGCCGTACGTTGTGTCCTTCTCCGGTCCTCCTCCTTCATTGGTTCCAGTTCCAAGAGCGTGAGAGGATATGATAGTCAAGGCGAGAGGGAGGGATGACGCCGCAGCACCGAACCCGGCCGGCGGGGAGGGTAAGGTCGTCCACAGCTTCGGCGGCCTCACTGTGTACGATTGCCGGCGCTGCGACTCCAAGGCTGCAGATATCTAAGGATGCAAATGTGCATCCTCTAGGTACCCTCTCTACCCTCTTAATTTAGTACAAAAAGAATAAACTATATTTACACAAATCATACTTTTAAGAAAACTATTCATTTTTTGAACTAGACTAAATAGAGAGTATCCTAAAGGTTTTAAACTTGCATCTCTACAGTTATCCTCATCTTCGACGTGTTTGGTATTTACTTTTGATTTGTCTCTCAAAACTGTTTTTTACTTCCCAGGCTGGAGACAACCAGAGTACATCGACGGGTAACACCCTTTTCGCCCTCTCCATTTAGGTTTCGAAGCGCCAAATCTGTGGTACATATACAATATCTTTCCAATATTCTGGTTTACTCAAGATCATACGTTGATACTTCTTTACACTTAGGCCTTAGCGTGCTCGGATTTTGCTGTTTCCGTTCATCGCTAGTAGAACCATGATGTTGTGGCCTGTGACAGAGATGCACACTCATACCTATTCCCTGTTGAATTGTTCATCTTACCATAACGTTCTTGCTTTTTTTAGATTGTCAACCCTTGCATAGTCGCATGTTATTCTTCAGAATCTGGCTAGTGTGTTCTCCGTCAGCCATCAAACTCGTATACTAGTATTGACAAGTGACAAAATCTTCAAAACAACTCTTTGACCATCACTTATTATGAAATATGTAGTTCTGAATAGAACTAAGAATACATCATGGAAGTACGTATGTTTTGTTGTCAAAAAAAGTTTTTTCCTGTGATAAATCTAATACTCCCTCAAATCCATATTACTTGTCGCAGATATGGATTTATCTAGCATAGCGGCTCTATATAAAGCATTTTATTTTAGGTATAAAAGTTTTACTGCTAGATACATTCAATCCAGTGACAATTAATATGGATCGGAGGGAGCAATACCAATTAAGTGTTGTAGATGTTCTAGTCAAACCTTATAAGGTTGCACAAAACAACCTACTAGTACATTCCAACACGGATGAAGTATTTAAATACAGTGTGAAAATCATCTCTTAGTGGAAGAAAATGAACACTCGGGTAACTTGGCCTACTAAAACATGTGATCGGTTGCTCCTATTTATTTTGGGTAAATGGGTCACTAGATCATTGTTCAATGTTTACTCACACTGGGGTCATGTGAAGTAATTTTAACATGGTTAATTGTACTTAAATTTATTTTGGCCTAGGCCCACTATGAAATAGAGATGAATTTATATTGAGAACTAAGTGCCAGCTATAAATGGGCTCCGCTATAATTTCTTATCTAATGAAGGAAGATAGCCGACAAAGTTGCTTCGTCGGGATACTTTGTTGTGGTACCGGTTTTTTCTCCACGGGGATCCATATGCACTTGAAAATGTTGATAGACCAATACAAGCGTGAGTAAAAGAGCATCCCCAGGTTTGTTTTTGTTCCCTGATTCCACGTATCCTTGTTCTTGTCTTGTACTCCCGTGCTAAAAAAGCTTATATTGTGGAATGGATGGAGTAGTTATTCAGCTTTCCTCGATCCAGTTTATGTTGTATATATGTTGGAATACTTCCAAATTTTCTGGCACATGACATTCATGCCGACTGAAGCATGAAGTATGCAAGCAATGAAAATTACCACCATTTATTCTGTTGCTTGTTCATCTTCCAATTATTTTCTTGTTTTCTTGAACAAATAAACTATGTTCCATTACTCAGGCAAAAGCATTTGAAGAGGCAAAACCAACAATTGCTCTGAAAGAGCAAGGAGTGCTGCTTATTGGGGCTGCAGGTTATTGCTAGGGTGGTAAGAACTATTTAGTTTACTTTACTTCAAGTAAAACTAAATATTTGAAGGTTTAACCTCCTAATCATGGTTTTGTCTCTCCCAACATATTAGTGAAGGGCGTTGTATACTTGGAAAAATCTCGTGAGATACATGCGGCTGCAATGTTGCATCATTATCGTATTACAGTCGATGATATCAAAGGTGAGATCCTTTATTTGATAATTCTACAGATGCAATAGCAGAGCGGCATTGCTCCTATATTACAGGTTTTGATTCATATAGAGTTTGTTCCTATAAGATTTTATTTTCTCTATAAGTGGTCAGTAAAATGCATGTTGTGTAAAAAGGCATTGAATACTAACTCTACCATATAGGAGTGTCCAGTCGCTATACTTGGAGCTGAAATTGACCGTACTTCCCCTCCGGAACTGATCAAGGAGTTCAAGAAGGTACTTTCCTCTAATTCCGGGGTAAGTTCTCAAACTCTGGCACCAGACGTTTGTGCATTAGGCATTCTTCTTAAATCACACCATTAAATTTTTTATGTTGGAATCTATCAAGATTTTTTAACTATAATACAACCACTATTTAGTCAAGCAGACCATTTCTAAACCCTATGTGCCCCTACATTTAGAATTTTAGATTTATAAGCGCACGGTTGTGCAGCCAAAAACCTTGTTTCGTGAAGGAAAAATGGAGATACTCTTTAACCTTATGTTCACCAGGATTGATAAGGCCTAAAAGATATTACAAGATATAAAGGACGAACTAAATGGTAAAGTGCATTCATAACTTGGAGAAACACATGGTAAGGTGGCAGCTGCACTTAAGAAAAAGGTGTCAATCGGTCACCGGATGCGCTGGAATGCTCTCGCGGTGCTACTCACTAGCGGCGGCAGCGAGAATTTTTCGGGGAAACCATAGCGCTATTGCCGTTCACGTGCCAGGATTTTGGATTGTTGGACCCCAACCCAACTGTCCCAAAATCTCACTAATTTGGGTACAATAATCATGTGACAGATTTGTAGCAGTTCTGCAAGTACCTTCATGTGGTGGTTCCTTTTGTGTCCCACAGATTGATCACCTTGTCAAGATATCTTCCCTGGAGTTTCCCATGGATGGACTGTGAGATATAACAACGAGGATGCAGACATGACCCACTGGTTTGACAAGTACCTGAAGTGAATTTGACGTAGCAGCTCTGTTTTCTCCTAAGCTCCTGCTGCTCCTCATCGGTCATCATACAGGCAACCCGGGGTTACATGTTGTAGTATTAGATATAGAGCCCGCGTAACCACCCCTAATTCCTGTGTGATAGTGTGTATGTGTGCCTGTCCGTCTGCAACAATAAACAACAAACTGTATAGGCTTCTTGTTCTTCTCTTAACGGTCCAGTGATCAACAGTTGGCCATCCCTAGCAGCAGCAGTTGTCCCTTGACAAGACCAGCAATCTTCGCAGCCTTCATATTCAGTTGATCAGCTCCAGTATGAAGAAAATTCTTGGATACAAACCTAACCAGTAGATTATATACAAATACTCCCTCCGTTTCAAAATATAAGATGTTTTAGATTTGTGAAAGAAATGTATCTAGACTTATTTTAGTGTATAAATTCGTTGTTTTAGTGTATAGATTCGTTTCAAACCTGAGTGAACCTACACACTAAAACAAGTCTAGATCAAGATTTTGGTTCGCGAAAAAGAAAATTTCCCCAGGGGGCTCGGGATTCTCGGTTACCGCGGTTACCGAGAAATCCCGAGTGGTTACCGGACAAATTTAAAAATCAAAATTTGAATTCAAATTTTTGTAAGAGCTGTCTAATAGGTTTTAAACTTTAATAAAACACATCAGCTGATCTGTCCTTTCCTCCACCATGCACCAGCTATACGTCACGTGTTCGACTCCACTTGACCATCTTTTTGTGGTTTAATGGGAGACTCGAGCCTGGGACCTTACGGTGCTAAAGACGCCTCGCTGCATTTCAACCACTGCGCCATAGCTGGTTACGATTAATCTTTGTGGGATATTGTCGATTTATCCATATTATGGAATTTAAATTCAAAAAATCTCGAAATTTTTTGGTCGGTTACTCGGTTTTCCGAGGATGCTCGGGATATCCGGTTACCGGACGGTAACCGGATTTACCGACCGGTAACCAAATCCTTGGTCTAGATACATTTTCTTTACAAACCTAAAATATCTTATATTTTAAAACGGAGAGAGTATATAGTAAGGATTATCTCCATGGTGAACCGCATCATATGTTTCTCAAAAGTAACTTTGTTTCTAATTGCCTAGATGAACCAGCAAACAAGAGACAAGGTGATACAATAAGAAATTATTCACCCATAGGGAGGAAAGCGTACGCACAAATATACACTTTGCCAAATACATCTTGGGATTAAAAAGTATGCCGAATGGAGCCCCCAACCACTTTTGCGACAGAGGAGGTCAAGAATAAATGCCCGAAAGTTTCACTTTGATCACAAAAGGAACCTAAAGGAGATCATTTCCATTTTCTTTTTCTCATGTTTTCTGAGGGAGCACAACATCCGAATAATTGTCATAGGAAGACTTTAATTTCTAGAGAGATTTTTTATTTCCAAATCAACTGATTATTAGCACCGGCAAGGCAAGATCCTTCTCTAGCCAAATTCAAGACAAAAGCATGATTTTTAACACCATTTCATTGATTCACCATGCAACCTTATTCTAGAGCTAGATGGAAGTTTGAGTTTATCATCTGCTCAACATTGTAATCCATCACAGGATGACTATTGCAACCAATGATCTTTCAAAAATCCCACTAAACCCCCTTCATTGAAAATCAAGTTTCTTCCTGCAAAACAAATTTCCTTCACTTTCAATAAAAGTATTTTCTTTCCAGAAATAGTAGAAAAGTTCTAAATAAAATAAAATAATCTATAGCCTGCGCCCATGGCAGCCCAGCCTCTAGAGTCAGTATCCAAGAAAGCAGCGCATCAAACAAAATCGAACTTTGGGTAACTACTCAGCGGTGAGGTCACTCGGTGTGGGGCCTCGATCCCCGGAAACAAAGGCCCAAGAGTCTCCCAAACACTCGGAGCGAACAGATTCGAGCATCCGTTGTCCTATCATTCCTGCTCACACCCACAATTTAAGTCGCATCTTTCGTTTCATAGATACCGTATGAAAATATAATTCATAATGTATCTAATGATATTGAATTGACATGGTAAATGTTAATATTTTTCAATAACTTTGGTCAAAACTTGATACTGTTTAACTTCGGACGATTTTATAAGCTTTATTTATTTTGAGGAAACGGAGGTAATATGTCATTACACTTTAGACTGTGCTAGGATTTTACTGTTCCCTAAATCCGTTGTTTCGGCATTCATCACTAGTAGAATCATGGTGTTGTGTCATCGACGTCGATGGTGCCACTGTTCACCACCAAGCGCTAGGTCCAGAGGGGAGAACAGGAACCATGCTGCGGCGGCGCTCGTCACCGACGGTGTTTTTTCTCTCTTATTTTGATTACATACGTATTTTGGGTTTCTGCCATGTGCATATCTCTTTGTATAATACACGGCTATAGTTTTTCTGTCATTTGTAATATGGGGTACATCCCAAACAGTTTTTATTTTCCAACCGTGTCCAATCAGGAGTTGTTCTCCTACGGTTTTAAAAATCGTATGTTTAGGAGAAAAATCAGGAGTTGTCCAATCAGGAGTATTCTGGCCAGAGGAAGCCCACCAACGTCATCACTCGCTAGTGGAAACAGCTCATGTGTCCCGGTTGGTAAGGGGCTTTAGTCCCGATTCTCCAACCGGGACGGGGCAATCAGGATTAAAGTCTCAACCTTTAGTCCCGGTTGTCCCACCAACCAGGATAAAAAGGGCGTACACGTGGCCGCGGCAGAGGGCGAGGAGAGGGGGGAGCAACCGTCCCGGTTCGTAACACGAACCGAGACAAATAACCATCTGCCGCGGCAGAGATTTGACATATTTCTCTGCTGCGGCAGAGAATTTATTTTGGCAACTTTTGTTGCCGTATGCTGCTTTTTGTGCCGCGGCAGAGAATTCATTTATGTTGTTTTATTGTTTATTTAGTGTTTTGCACTCATCAATGAAGGAACCATTATATTACACAAGATCATCATGACAATATAGATCCAAGTGTCAAACATATTACATTCGATACACGGATCGAGTTCATGCACTACATACAAAATAAACTCTTTGTACAATTCCTATTGTTTATACACACCCGAATAGTATTTCCCTTTTAGATTCATGCCATCCGTACTTAGACCAAACCATAAGTTCCTTGCGTCACCTGCAAAGTCTGGGAAGTCTCTCTTAATTTTTCTCCACTGTGACCCATCAGCAGGGTGTCTCAACTTCCCGTCTTTCTTACGGTCTTCTTTGTGCCATCGCAACAACCTGACATGCTCTTTGTTTCTGAACATGCGTTTCAACCTTGGTATTATAGGAGCATACCACATAACCTTAGCAGGAACCCTCTTCCGGAGGGGCTCTCCCTCAACATCATCAGGGTCATCTCGTCTGATCTTATACCGCAATGCATTGCATACCAGACATTTATCTAAATTCTCATACTCCTTACCGCGGTAGAGGATGCAGTCATTAATGCATGCATGTATCTTTTGCACATCTAGTCCTAGAGGACAGAGAGTCTTCTTTGCTTCGTAGGTACTCTCGGGAAGTTTATTATGTTTTGGAAACTTCGGCTTCATTATTTTCAGCATCTTTTCAAATGAGGAGTCAGTTAGACCACACTCTGCCTTCCATCGCAGCAATTCTAGTGTGGTACCGAGCTTTGTGCTGCCATCTTTACAATTTGGGTATAACAATTTCTTGTGATCTTCTAACATGCCCTCTAACTTCAACTTCTCATTTTCTGTTTCACGGTCTCGCTTTGCATCAGAAATGACCCTACCAAGTTCATCAGCCGGCTCATCTGATGCTCGTTCTTCACCTCCTTCCTCTTTCATTGCAGTATCACTGTATTCAGGAAACATATGATGGTAGTTGTTATCATCATCTTCTTCTCCACCGTCTTCCATCATAACCCCTCTTTCCCCGTGCTTGGTCCAGCAATTATAGTTGGGCATGAAACCTTTCATAATCAGGTGGCTGCGAATGATTTTCGAGGAAGAGTACTCCTTGTTGTTCCGACATTGAATACATGGACAGCGTATAAAACCATTCTCTTTGTTTGCCGTAGCCACATCGATAAATTTATCCACGCCTTTCATATACCCGGGTACACGCCGGTCACCGTACATCTATTTCCGACCGTTTATCTGCATCATATAAGTAAGTTTATCAAAAACAGGACATCATAAATAGTGAAATGACCAATTCACATCGACACATGCATTGTATCAATGACAGAGAAAAGATAAGATTGCTAACCTCGATCGAGGGAAATAAAGAGGAGAGAAAGCTCAAGTGCGTCTCAGACACCTTCTATATTTTTGTTCTATGAGAAATTGAACGGGATCATTCACTCAAACATTTCATCAAACATCTTGAATGCATGTATAGGGAAAAAAACTAGCACACCCCTCACACCTTCCACCAAGAAAAAACAGAGTGGAGGCAAAGGGCTGGGGCGTTGCATTTATAGAGGGCGGGATCATACGTCCGAGACTAAAGGTGTGTACCACGCCACGTGGCTGACGCCCAACCTTTAGTTCCGGTTTGTGTTACAAACCGGGACGTATGCCCCCTACCAACCGGGACGCATGTCTTCGGCCCCCGTGCCCGCTCGAACCAGGACGCGTGCCAGCATTAGTCCCGGTTCGTGGCGGAATCGGGACTAATGCTGTTAGGAGGCACGAACGGATAGCCTGTTTTCTACTAGTGACTCCTCCACAGATTTTGGCACAAGACATCGGTCTTATTCAGAGCAGCGGCGGAGCTCCCTCACCCTCTCCAGCTCCGACCATGGGAGCAAGGAAAGAACAACAAGAAGTTTCACCAAGCTCCAAATCGGACCACGATCCAGAGCACTACTCCTAACTACAGGCAAAGAGACTCCTACCGGCATACAACCAAGACGAAAACACCTAAAACTACTATATACAAGCCGAGCCCTCCAACCTTCTCTCCTCCGGGTGGCGGCGCTGCCGGATTCGAGTTGGCGAAGGACACATGAGAGAGAGGCGACTCTCAAAGCTACTGTAGACACTTGAGAGCCTGGGGGGAGAATGAGCCTATTCCTTTTTAACAACACATTTATGTCATGTACTCTATCATATAGTAGTACAAACACATGAAAGCATCTACTGTAATTGTATGGTTGTTGCACAACATAATATCAACCGTCAATGTAATATTGTTCCTATATAAGCATGAGAAGATAGAAGGTATGTCATGGTTCACGAAGGAACAATCATGCCTACCCGAGGTTGTGCAAGGGACGAGCCTAGCTGCTGCTAGTTTTCATATTATAACACACCACATACTGCGATGAACACTTGTTTCATACTAGTTTGAAATTTCCATTGCAGTGCCATCTAAAATCCACTGAGTGTCTTAGGACTTGGAAGCATCGGGACTTATGACCGTGCGATAGCACTCATGGACCCATCTTTAAAAAATTGTCAAGGAACTAGATGAATGGATACTTCTACCACGAAGTATCTCAGTCATGGGGCATAGCTTGATATCGCCGGCCGGTTAAAGAAACTTTGCGCCGATGGTCAAGACAATGCTAGCTACTTTCAAGAAATTAGATGTATCTCTAAACATCGTACTAGTATTACTATTGTCAGCAGTGATGTCACAGCCTCACCCGACGGTAGTACCACTTTTGTGAGAGAGGAGGTCAAGAAATAAATGCCTCAAAAGTTCCACTTTGATCACAAAAGAGACCTAAAGGAAAACCTTTCCAGTTTCTTTTTCTCATGTTTTCTCTAGTGAGCACATCATCTTGGAAGAACTGCCATAGGAATACTTTATTTTTTGGAGGTTGTTTTTATTTCCAAAGCAACTTATTATTAACACCGGCAAGGCAAGATCCTTCTCTAGCCAAATCCAAGACAAAAGCATGACCTTGTTCTAGAAGCTAGAGGGAAGTTTGAGTTTATCATCTGCTCACCATTGCTATCCATCACAGGATGAACATTGTTCAACCAATAAAAGCAAGTTTCTTCCAGCAAAATAAATCTCCTTCACTTTCAATAAAAGCCTTTAGTTTTCTGAAAATAGAAAGATTATTATAAATACCCCCATGGCAGCCCGGTCTGTGGAGTCACTGTCCAAGAAAGCAGCACATCAAACGAAATCGAACTTTGGGATTTCCACTGGGCCTCGATCCGGAAAAACAGTGGCCCAAAAGTCTCCCCAGCACTGGGAAGCGAACAGATTCGATTCGAGCTTCCGCTGTCCTGTCCTGTCCTTCCTCCTCTCGCCCCCACAATTTAAGTCGCGCTGTCGCACCCCTGAGTCCCCCTTCTCCGTCGGCTGGGTTTCCTTCCAAATTTCAGTCCCACCTCCCAACTCCCAAGCACCACCCACCGGCGCAACCTAGGCAGTATGGCTAGCCCGCAGTGCTGCGCGAACCCACCGACGCTGAGCCCCGCCGGCGGGGAGGGCAAGGTCGTCGACAGCTTCGGCGGGATCAAGGCGTACGTCGCCGGCGGCCAGGACTCAAAGGCCGCCGTCGTCCTTATCTCCGATATCTTCGGTCTGTCCCCTCGACAAGTGCTCTTTCTCTTATTCATCATCTAATTTCCGCTGTGACTACTAACGGCACTTCCGGTCGTCTGCTTGCAGGGTTTGAAGCGCCGAATCTGAGGTATACATTTCTGTGCTATATTACAATTTCGACCGATATCTTTTGGTTTAGCAACGAGATAGGTCTCTCTGTAGTTGACTCAGTAATCAGTACACCGCGGCCGTCTGTATTGACTTGTGACGGTATTCCTTTTACCCTGCTGTTGCTGTCAGTTCACGACTCATGCGTCTTGTTCAGAATTTGGGCTTATTTGGTCCTCAGCCGGTATCATTTAATAGTCATGTGCCGTGAGAAAATTGGTCTTCGCAAGAAGGAAAAAATGATATGGGAATCGCAATCAGTTGCCACTGCATATATGTTACTACTAGTTGTCGATTTCCTTCTACAGTGACCTCTGCACACTTCCAAGTGTGACTCTTCTTTTTATGACAAAGGCCCCCTCAAGGGCTATTTGAAGTATAGGAGTACTTTAGTTTATCACAACCACCAGGTAACAGCTATGAATGAGTTCTGATGAAAATACCTATGTCGTGAAGGAAGGTAGCCGATAAAGTTGCTTCGTTTGGATACTTTGTTGTGGTGCCAGATTTCTTACATGGGGACCCATACAAACCTGAAGACGCTGATAGACCAATACAAGTGTGGATTAAGGAGCATGCCCCGGTTCGTTGTCTCCTGATTCCTTGAAATCTTGTTCCTTTTGTTACTGTTCAAGTCACCTTGTTTCAGTTTATATTTGACGAGGTGATGAGATTGATCGCCTTAGTATTTTGACTGAGGCTATGTTAACCAAACTATTTACCAAGGGTAAGGGGAAGCGATGATAAAACTAATAGACAGAAACCTAACAACATGTAATGCCAGTGTGAGATGGCTTTGTAAGAACATGTAGGATATTACCTGTTTGTTTCATCTCCTTCTCTTCCACCACATTAGTGAATCTCTCTTGTGTAAGAAGGATAGCCCGCTTAGCTGATTGAGATTTGAGTCTCCTCATCTCCTAAGAGTGAAATCTGGGTAGAGTCCCTGCTCCGGTCCCACCTTTTCTTTCTTTCTTCCACCACATTACTATTTCTGACGTCACTCTGAATGTAATGTGGCATGGATGCTTATTTTCATCTATCTAATACTCCCTCCGTTTCAAAATATAGGATGTTTTAGGTTTGTGAATAAAATGTATCTAGACTTGTTTTAGTGTGTAGATTCATTCCAAACATGACTGAACCTACACACTAAAACAAGTCTAGATACATTTTCTTCACAAACCTAAAACATCTTATATTTTGAAACGGAGGGAGTATAAACTAATAAAATTTTCTTTATACAGCAAAAGGCATTTGAAGAGGCAAAACCAGTTATTGCTGCTCTGAAGGAACAAGGAGTGTCTAGTGTTGGCGCTGCAGGTTATTGCTGGGGCGGTAAGCACTTTTGTGTTTTTCACATCTTGACCGACACTTCAAGGTTTAGCCTGCTAAAGCATTGTGCTTCTTCTCTCCACATATCAGCAAAGGTAGTAGCAGAGTTAGCGAAAGCTAATGAGATCCAGGCAGCTGTTATGTCGCACCCTTCATTTGTTACTGTTGATGATATCAAAGGTAACTATCTTCCTTGAGAGTCCAAATACACACTTAACATTGTTTCATTTGTATGGCTTCAAATTCTTACACTATGACATGTCCTATATTTCAGAGGTTAAATGTCCCATCGCTGTACTTGGAGCTGAAACTGACAGAACGTCCCCGCCAGAATTGGTCAAGCAGTTCGAACAGGTTCTATCCTCTAACTCAGAGGTAAGTTCTCATTCCAAACACTGATATTCGAGCCAACCACGATGTACGCAAGGTATAGAATATGTGATATAACTAACGCTAAACCAAGTCATGAATGATCAAATTTGAAACTGCCCTAGTACCAAAAAAGTATCTAGCCAGAGTACTGTTTGATTGTTCTGGAATTACTTGTTTCTATTTTCTTCCCACAATATGTAATCAGCCTTTTGACATTAGAGGATCTGTCAATCATTTTATAATTAAGAACATCCAGCCTTAACGCCTAGAAGTATAGTTTATTTTGAGCCCCTGTAAGTATTATTAATCTAAACATCTTGTGTATTGTAAGTAGAAACTAGGAAGCTATTTTTACATTATAGTCATCAGCTCACCAGAAAGTGCAAAATTGTAAGGATATAAAACATAAGAAGACATTCTATTTTGAGGGGAAAAGTCAGCAAGTACAGTAGAATGTCAATAAACTGGGGATACACATTATCGGTAGGACCATAGGAGATCGTTTAGAACTGTAGCTCAAAATCTTTTGTCCTAATATTATATTTTGGGCCCGCAGATTGGTTACTTCGTCAAGATTTTCCCTGGGGTGTCTCATGGATGGACTGTCAGATACGACAGCGACGACGCGGCTGCTGTGAAGAGCGCTGAGGAAGCCTTGACGGACATGACTAACTGGTTTAACAAGAACCTTAAGTGAACCTACACTGGTAGCCCTCCATTTAATAATAAGCATTCTCACTCTTCAGCAGTCATCATGCAAGAATCCTGGGTTTACGGTAATGGTATTTGCGCTGCATCTTTGTCTGGCGCTGGCGTGCTGGTGTTCGTATGCATGTGATTGTTCGCGTGGGGTTATGCTTGTGCCGAACACCGTACTATTCCACACTGAAATAAAATTTGTTATTTGAAGTTCTGTTAACTGATATGATTGCGGAAATGGTCTTTTGGCTCGTAGGTTTAGATACATGCATTATAAAAGAAAACACATAAAAACGTATTTCAAAATGTCAAAAAATATGAACACCAAAAATTGTCCTTTTTACATGAGGCAAGGAAAAAAAACGTTCTTTTGTTCTGAAACTTTGTGTTGGAACAAAAAATGTCTGGACTCACTCATAATTTTTGACATTTAAAAAATATGTATTTTAGTCAATGGGTGCATCTACATCTATGAGCTAAAGAAGATTTCTGATGTGACTTTTTTTCTTCGCGATCATAGTATTTATTAGTGAATTTTCACGACCATGGTGATTCGCTTCAAGAAACAATGAACCAATTTTCTTCTTCTTTTGAAAGTACAAGAGTACCTACATTTGAAGCAAGACTCGCGTATCTCGTGTTCTCCCTTAGATAAACCCTAGGCGCCGGTGGGCACCTCTAATCTTGCCCATTCTCGTGTGAAGACTGCACAAGGTGAGATGGCTTGGGGCCGGCGATGTCGTTCACCTCTCCTCCCGCACATCCTCTAAGGTTAAACTTTGTCAACTTTGACCATAAACATAGAAAAAATATCAATATTCATGATATCAAATGTATATATTATGAAAATATACTTTATAACGATTCCAATACTATAGGTTTTACATTTTAGATATTTTTATGCTTTGCTAAATATTTGATCAAACTTCAAAAAGATTTACTTTGACTAAACCTAAAACGCGATCTAATTGTAAACGAAGGGAGTACAATACTACCATAGGAGATGTTGAAGCAGGAAGCGTCCCATACCTTCATGTCTCTATTGCACCACCTTTGATCCACCTCCTATGTGACAAATGGATGTCTTCTTATTGATGTCAACAATAGATATGCCATGACGACTCCACATGAGACACCCTGTGTAGCGCTTGCCTAGCCAAATTGAATCTGAACTGGAGCTGGTGGGCATCCAATACTAGTTGTCGGCTTCCAAAGTTCCACAGTCCAAGGAGGGGAGCAATATCATACTTCTTCGAACGCAGCGATTCCGCAATGGCGTGGGTGTTCCCGTCTTATCCAACGATTGAGGCTGTTCCAAGATTCGTGTCTACAATTTGACACCAACAACCTTGACTTGTACACTTCTTGTCCCTATAGGGACGAAGCTGACACGCAGACTTCATGCCCGCCCCTCCCCGCTGCCCGCCTCTATCCATGACCTCACCTCATCTGCCGGCCTCCATTTCTCTTTCCTTGACGCCCAGCAACCATTGGGATCTCTTCTCCTGGCCCTGCATCAGCCACCGCCGCCACTGATGGGAGCGAGGCTATCAGCGAATCGAAGAATAAGCAGCGGCCGGCGGGAAGGGAGGCAGCCCCTCGTTGTTCCCAATCTGAATTTCTTTTTGGAGATTTCCTTCATGTTCATGGAGTTTGTTCCTATTTTTTCCGATCTGGATCTTGTTCCTCCCGTTCTTCTTTATACCCCTACAAGATCCGGTCGACCTGCTCTCTCTCTCTCTCAACATATCTGAATACCATTGGTCCATGGATCCAGCCACCGCTGCTCCCGTTCTTTCTTCAATCTGAACACTGATTTTTATCTTTGTGTTTTTGAGCAAATTAGCTTGTCCGGGTGAGGCGAAATCTGGAAATGGGTGTACGCAAGATTTTACCCCTTAGAAAATGAATCTTCGGAGAGCAGGTCCAGTTAACCGACCGGAAACAAATGGTCTTATGTTCAATTCACGTAATGTCATGGAAAGTAGCTAGCGAAAGAATTATGTTATACTACTAGTATAGTTGATTTATTATGGAATCAGTACTGGTGTTGCAAGGTCTTAGTGGATCTCAGAGTAAATAGTCGGTGGATGAGAGGTGATTTTGTACTCAACAAAAAATATCTTGGAGGGCCTATTTGCAATGTACACAACTGACTACAGAGATCCTAAAGCATGAATGGACGTCCAGCGATAGGACGGGGACGCCCACGTATATGTAGTTTAGGATTTCCGTACTTCTTCGGACTTCGAAAGCTACGCAGCATGGGAATGCCATCACCATCTCAAGATCTGGTGGTCGCCGCAAACGAAGAACAGAGACACCGCCCTAGTTCCCAATCTCTAGCTCCCGTAGGATCAGGACAGCTAAGGTCACGCCATACTGCCCATATCATAGGGTTGTCACACATCAACTGTCACCGAGACATTGCAGCGAGCAGGATGTCATGCGCGCCGTATTAGATCAACGCAAGGGTCGTGCCGCCCCTGCATGGAAGAAGTGTTGCACCACACTCTCTTCCTCTAATCTATGTCATCCATCGCCTCTCACGCCATGCGGGTTTTGCCCAGCTGCATCCTCTGGCGACGACCTACTTGTATTTTTTTTTTACTTTTAGAAATACTCTTTGTACTGCTATTGATGATTATTAATAGGTCAGTGGAATTTCGTCAAAAAAAAAATCCTTAAAGGCGATCTATTAAAAAACAGAGGGAGTACTAGCTAGCAAAATTTTGTCCGGACAATAACATGTAAAACCTATAGTATTGAGACACAAAATATCTGATCAAGCAACGTTAACGTACGTCATTGAGATGAAAATCCCAAGACCGACTTAATCTTGGACTCATCACCATACACTCTCGTGGGATGATCTTGAAGGCTTTACTATAAGGTGTCGTGTAGTCATCGGTTTAGGTCAGTTGTCATCGGTTTTGTAGGTAGATGGAGACATGGAGTTACTGTGGCAAAGCGCGCAATTTTTTTTTGCTTTGCCATATATTTATGAACTGCAAATTTGTTTTATAGTTTATAGATTAAAAAGGTAATTCCTGAAATATATGAGAACATTGGTCAAACAAAGACATTGTTTAAAAGTATGAGAAAATTTACCATTTTATGAATCATGAAATTTCTATGTTAAATTGATGTTTTTAAGAAATATAATTCTGAAGGTAGGAAAAATGATCATATAATTTAGAAATAAATGTTCACTATGTTAATTTTTTTCACAAGGCTCTTAAACGATGATCTTACCCAAATTAGCTATCGCAGGTTCACTTAACATAGACAGATTTAAGCAATATTTCTTTTCTAAATCTGTGACAATTAGTTTAAATCAAGAGAGTAGCAGAATTCCAAAAAAAAAGAATATGTGCAGTCCAAGACGGTTGTACCCACTATTTAACATAATTTTTGTCGAGGTTAAAATTCTTCACATAACTCAAAATGGTTGTTCACGAGATTACAAAATGCTTATCTATTACTCTTTGTTACAAAATATAAAATATTTTAGCCTACGCACTAAAAGTTATCTAAATACATGTGTTTCAGAAAAAAAAAAAGGCTAGAATATCTTATATTTTGAAACAGAGGAAGTAGTATACAATAAAAAAATTCATATGATTTCTGAAATGAAAAAGAAACACATCAAAAAAAGTTAACCAAAGAAGAAAACAGAAGAATTGAACGTCGGAAGGAGCAAATCAGGAAACGATAAACAAAAGGAAAAACATATTATATACTTAATAAAAGAAGAAAAGTGAAAATCCGTTACAGGGCCGGCCCAATAAAATAGGATTGTTCGGAGATCAGAATTGAAACAGAAATGAGGGCACCCGGCGCGAGGCCTGGATCCCCAGAAACAAAGGCCCAAAGTATCGAGCCTTCTCCCCAAGCTGCCAAGCACTCGGAGTCGGAGGCGAACATACTCGAAACAACTCGACATCATTCAAGTCGCGTCCCGCTGTCCCGTCCCGTTCGGAATCCTCCCTCCCATCATCCTCTCCCCACCACCATTTAACTCGCCTCGCTGCGTTGCTATCCCACTGGCCCTCTCCCCCTCCTCCTCCATCGGCTGGTTTCCAATCCCACCTCCAAAGCACCACTAGCTCCGCACCCACCAGCGCAGGCTCTGTCAGGATGGCTAGCCCGCAGTGCTGCGCGAACCCGCCGACGCTCAGCCCCGCCGCCGGGGAGGGCAAGGTCGTCGACAGCTTCGGCGGGCTCAGAGCCTACCTCGCCGGCGCCCAAGAGTCCAAGTCCGCCGTTGTCCTCATCTCCGATGTCTACGGTTTGCCCCCTCGTTCAGAGCCTTTTTTCTGTTGATATCTAAGTTCCTTTGCTAGGGATTATAACGGTTAACGGCGCTTCCGGCCTTTTGTTTGCAGGGTTTGAAGCGCCTAATCTGAGGTATAGTAGTACAATTTTGTGCTAATAAGATTTCATTTCTGACCGATTTCTTTTGGTTTAGCAACGGGACAGGTCTCTATAGTCACTGGGCCGCGGAGGTTTGCTGTTTCGCGGGTTGGGGCATTCATTACTAACAAAATCATAGTACCGTGGTAGTGAGTTGTGATGGTATTGCTTTTGTCGTGCTGCTGCTGCTGCTGTTGTTGTTGTTGTTGTCAAGTCACGTGTATTCTTGAGAATTTATCCCACAGCATATAGTGTGCCGTGAGAAAATCAATCTCCTTCTCGTGAGAAGGGAAAATGATGTGCGAATGCAGTCAGTTGTCACCGCATATATGTTCCTCAATCCTCATTGTTCCCACATACTTTGGGCAAAGCGATCATTTCAATATTATTCACACAATTCAGTGTTAAGATTTTAGCATAGCTGTTAAATTTGGAATAATTCTTCTAGTGTAGTTTCCTTTTATAGTGGCATGTGTATGTTCTTTGAAATGTTTGTTTTAGGGGAAGACCCCTTCAGGGGCTATTTGAAGTTTCAAGTACGGAGTACTTAGTTTATCACAACGACTAAATAACAGCTATGAATGCGTTCTAATGTAATTGTCTTTCTCATGAAGGAACATAGCAGATAAAGTTGCTTCGTCTGGATACTTTGTTGTGGTGCCAGATTTCTTACATGGGGATCCATTCGTGCCTGCAGACGCTGATAGACCAATACAAGTGTGGATAAAGGAGCATGCCCCGGTTTGTTGTCTCCTGATTCCTTGAAACCTTGTTCCTTTTGTTAATGTTCAGGTCAACTTGTTTCAGTTTAATGTATACTCCCTCCGTCCGCAAATAAGTGTACTTCTAGGCTTGTCCTAAGTCAAAGTTAGTAAAGTTTGACTAACTTTATAAAAAAAATGTAGCAATATTTATGACACTAAATTGATACCACTAGATATGTTTTCAAATTTAGTTTTATAATGTATAAATTAGATAAAGTTTGACTTAAACAAAAGCTAGAAGTACACTTATTTGCGGACGGAGGGAGTATGATACCACTAGATATGTTTTCAAATTTAGTTTTATAATGTATAAATTTATCTATAAAGTTGTTCAAATTTGATAAAGTTTGACTTAAACAAAAGCTAGAAGCACACTTATTTGCGGACGGAGGGAGTATGTTGTGATTCGTTACAATTTCTGTCGTGTGACATTGCTCGCCTTAGTATTTTGGTTCAGATTGTGTTAGTTATAGAAACCAGGGGCGAGGAAGTGATGATTAAACAAATAGATATAAACCTAATAACATGTAGATGGAAGCATGACGCGACTTTGTAAGAACATGTAGGATATCTCCTGTTTGTTTGTTCTCTTTATCTTCCACCAAAGTAGTAAAACTCTGTTAGAGACGCCACACTTAGCTGATTCAGGTTCGAGCCTCCTCACCTTCTCTTAGCTCTCCACATCATTTAGAGAAGAAACAATATATAACTTGTACAATGCATTATTTCTTATTGCTATCTCTAGCAATTAATAGAATTAACTATTTTTAGTAAAAAATTGGTTGTCTAAGAGAAGGCATATGGTACAATGGAGAAAAATAGTCTTCTCTTATTGCTAAGAGATCATCCCTTAGCTAAGGGAAGACAACTCTCTCTCTCTTGTTTCTCTCTCCTCCAACTAACCAAAAATCCAACGTGGCAAGCATAAGGGAAGGCTGACGTCACCGCATTGTACGTGCCCTAAGAATGAAATCAGAGTAGAGCCCCCTCCAGTCTCACCTTTTTTTTTGCCAAAGTTCTGGGTGCTATTTCTGATGTTACTTCATGCTGAAAGTATTATGACATGGACAGTTATTTATATTATCTGATATAGACTAATAAATTGGTCCTCTATATAGGACAAGGGATTTGAAGAGGCAAAACCAGTTATTGCTGCTCTAAAGGAACAAGGAGTGTCCGTTGTTGGGGCTGCAGGTTATTGCTGGGGTGGTAAGCACTGTTTTTTTTTTTACATCTGAACCTGAATTCAAATTTTAGCCTGCTAAGCCTTGTGCTTTTTCTCTCCACATATCAGCAAAGGTGGTTGCAGAGTTAGCAAAAGCTAATGAGATCCAGGCAGCGGTTATGTTGCACCCTTCTTTTGTTACTGTTGATGATATCAAAGGTAAATCTCTTCCTTGAGAATTCCAGATACACACTTAACTTTCCATTTATAAGGCTTCAAATTCTTACACTACGAAATATGCTATATTCCAGAGGTGAAATGCCCCATCGCTATACTTGGAGCTGAAACTGACGTCATGTCGCCACCAGAATTGGTCAAGCAGTTCAAGCAGGTCCTATCCTCTAACTCAGGGGTAAGTTTTTATTTTGAGCCCTGATCTTCAAGTCAACCATGATGTACTCAAGGTATAGAACATGCGACATAACTACTGTTAAACTAAGCTGTCAAATTTGAAACTGCCCCAGTGCAAACCAGTATCTCATAGTAGTGCTGTTTGATTACTGTGGCATTACATGTCTCTACTTTCTTCACAGATTATGTAATCTGCCTTTGGATGTTAGTGGATCATCCAGCCTTCACCCCTGGAAGCCCCCCTGGACTTAACATTTTAGATTTATAAGCAAGTATTATTACCCGCTAAACATTTTGTTCCTGTAAGAACGAACTAGGAAGGTATATTCAACAGTTTACCTGTAAGTGTTAAATTTATAATGATGCAAATGAAAACGACGTAGTATGTTCAGAAAAAAGACAGAAAGTACAGTTGAATGTCGATAAACTGGAGACACACATTATCGGTAGGAATTCTTCTCCAACTGGAGCTCAAAACCTTTCGTCCTAATATTATATTTCGGGCCTGCAGATTGGTTCCTTTGTTAAGATATTCCCTGGGGTTTCTCATGGTTGGACTGTGAGATACGACAGCAACGACGCAGCTGCTGTGAAGAACGCTGAGGAAGCCCTGGCAGACATGATTGAATGGTTTAACAAGAACCTCAAATGAACCTGAAGTAGCAGCCCTCCTTTTTAATAAGCCATTTGTCACTTTACATAGTCATCATGCAAGCATCCTGGGCTTATGGTATGGTATTAGCTGTAGGGCCTGCATTGTTTGTCTGGCGCAGGTTTACTGGTATTTGTATGTATGTGATTTGGTCCTTTGGGTGTCCGTTTGTGCTGAACACTGAATTATTGCACTCGAATAAAATTTGGCATTTGCAGTTTTGAGAGCTGAAGCACTTCTCTTTCTATATAACTTCCCTGTTGATTGCGTTCTTCCTTTTTTTCTTGACCATAGTGATTGTCTTGAAGCGTGCACGAATCAGTAAGAAATCTTTTTCTCTTCCCTTTTTAAAGTAGTAGTATAACCAAGTCTTGTAAGACTACCTAGTTTGCGGCTATTTTCATAGAAAACTACCATTTTTTTCCCTAGAAAATTGCCACTATTCTGGCGAGTTGGCACAGGTTGCACAAAATCTCGGTTGATCACGTGTCTACATTAGACCTGATCAGTTAGGCGTGTTTGGTAGCCGGGTGGGCAATCTCATCTCATACAAGTTGAGTGTAGCTATGCCCACCACATACAAATGTGCTAGTTGCGTTATGTTTGGTAGGTCGGGTGAGATGAGCCGAACTCAGTTTAGATCTTATTTGGTGTGGTTGTATGACTTGAACCATGCCACACTAAAATAAAACACAACCAGGTCCTTAGGAACAAAACAAAAAGCAATCGGGTCCAGATTGGGCTCTGCTGCTGCTGCCGACGGGCTCTGCCGCTGCTGCCGGCGGGCTCCGGCGCCGCCACGCTCCACCGTGGTGCCTCCACGCTGCACCGCGGGCGCCGCCACGCTCCACCGCCAGGTGGCCGCGACGAGCTGCCGCCAGGAGGCCGCGGCGGAAATGGTCGGGAGGCCACGGCGGATGCGGTCTGGAGGTGCGCGCCCAGATGCGGCCGGAGCAGGCATTGGAAGCAGTTGGAGAGTGTCGGGAGGTAGAAGCCGCCGTCCTCCATGACCTCGCTGCCGGCGTTCGCCTGGATGCCTGGCCATATCGAGGCAAAGTCCGCCAGGAGGAGGCCGCAGCTCAGGAGATGCGGCGGCGCCGGAGCCCGAGCGGAGACCGGCGGCGAGGTGGGAGAGACGCGGCAGCGGAGCAGCAGCGGAGCAGAGGTGAGAGGCGGCAGCGGAGCAGAGGAGAGACGCGGTGCGGGGGGAGTGGTTCGGTTGCGGGGGGAAGAATGATCGAGCGATGCGGTGCGGGCTCGTGACCCCTGCGGGCTCCAGCGCGTGCGGGGTATGGAATCAGCACTGCCCGGTTGTGAGTTGAGCTTCCCAACTCGGCAGGGCTGAGGGGTTATTTTCGTATGAGATGGACAGTGCTGATGGGAGCCGACCCGGTCTAACAAACATCAAAACGTGGGATGGGATGAGAAAATCTGGGTTCCCCCAGTCTACCGACCCGGCGTTTGTAAGGACCGAGTTGGCAGCACATGTGGAAGAGGAGCTGAGATGGAAGGGCTGGGCTGCAGCCAGTCTTCGGCTGGACCGGCTTTAGGCTTAGCAAAGGTAAAGCTGGTTTATTTTTCTTTACTATGTTTTAAAATTATTCAAAGGTTTAAATTGAGTCAAAACCTTTTTAAAATGTTTATTAGGCTTTCGTAGGATTATTTCATATTCAAATAAAACATTTACAAGGTTACTTAATTCATATTTTCACTCTGAAAATAAAAACTTCAGTTTGATTAAAATTGATGTTTAAACTACACGTATATGTTTTATTTCACCTAAAAGATTTAAATAATTTAAATACTTTCTAATACTAGATTTGGAAGTTTTGAATTTGAATATATATATACACCAATACAAGCCCCTCAATTTAATACTAGATCTTTGATCTACCATTTATTTGTCGTTAAGATTCAAAATTCAATTTCAAAGTCGTGCCAATAAAATGGTCTTGAAAATTTTCAGGGATGCTCCTCACATTTACTAGAGCATTTGATAAATATATGTCAGGATTTTACAATTGCATTGATTTTCAGGGTACATTTTAGAATATTTTGTGATAAATATATGCCCCGCGTCAAGTTTCACAGATGATGGCATGGGATGATAATAATGCACATTACAACTCCTATCTACAACCAACCAAGACTGGGAATGTTACAAGAGCCTGGCCTGACCCCTCTTGCAGACAACAGAACATATGGTAACCGCATCTAGTGGGTGATTAATCCTCAGGGCTCATGCAGGCTAACAAATACAGCTCATTGGTAACTAATCGCGAGGTATCAGCACTTACCATAGTCAGTTTGCCTCCTGCCGACAACAAATTTGGCATCCACCCAGCGAGCTAACCTCATGTTGATAAACGTGGATTCCTGACCATGCAAAATTGTGGCACCCACAGATCCAAACAGCCGCAGTCTATGACTTATTTGGCTGTGAAGATAGAGACTTCCGCAATGGCGATCAGCCCCTATATCTTCTTGCTTTTGGAATTCCGTCTACCCACCATTGGCAGCATCTTGCTAGACCTGTGGAGCGGCAACTGGGCCGTTCTGAAGACGATAGACCTGTCGAGGACAAAGTAGGCTCAAGTGCAGGGAGCTCAGTAGAGCCAACAATGGGAGCAAGTGCAGCCACGGTATGCATCTTCAAACAAAAGCAAACTTATGCATCTCTTCTTTGTTGTGAAGAAAACAAAATTATGTCATTGTCACTCCTCTAGGAAAATTAATCTAAGTATATTCCTTTTTTCAAAATTAGTGGATTCTTGGGTCTTTCTCTAGCTTGATATATATGCCCTCCATATAAACGGAAGGAGCAATGTTTCAAATAGATAGCTCGTTATCACATTACAGAGGCACATGAAAACGTTGCATGTGTTTGGTTCAGTTTGGATGTAATCTAACGCCGCGCAATGGGATTACCACCTGTTCTTACAGGCGATTGATTACACCGTCTCCCGCCCGGAATATCACAAAGCGTTACCGCATTGCTCGGCTCTCATCCACAGCCTCGATCCCCTTCTTCGCCCCCGATCCCCTTCGCCGCATCCCTCCGCCCGAATTTCCTCCAGCGACCTCTTCCCCGTTAAGCAGCAGCGACGGCACTGGTGCTGGCTCCCCTTTCTCTCCTCCTCGACATCTTTTGTTCCGAGCAGCAGCTTCTTGCGAGTAGACAAGCACCGACATGCAAGAGAGAAGCACCGCTCAATTTTGTGGAGATCTGACCAATTCGTGACTACAGATTTCTTTTAATAGGTGACTTGGGGGATTCTTAGCTGCATCACCTTCCTGTAGATTGGATACATTACCTTTTCTGCACCAAACACCGGTTTTATTTTAGCCTAAAAGCTAATCTATGACATCTTGCTATTTTAGCTATTGTCGCTACTACTTGCCTGAGCACAAATTTAGTTAATAGCTAATGTTGTTTCCTATAAGTCGAACCAAGTCATATTGACTCTGACCGGGTGTAAAGTACTTCCAAAATGACCATGTATATTAGTATATGCCCAAATCATTTGAAAAATAATGAAGCCTAATACAGTGGTTAAGAACCTTGTTTTGGCGGATGACTCTTTTGAATGATTGTAATACTTATTTGAAAAAATCCCAGCTAAGATGACAAATCTAGCCATAGGTGGATCTACATGGGCTTCATGTAACAAAATATGAGCTGGTATCTACAGAATAGCTAGTAGCAAAAAAGCATATCTAACCAAAGTATATACAAAAAACTGGTATGTTAATGTTACCTCGATCTTCTTTTCTTGTCATGATAGTAGAGTGAAGGGTGGCCCCAAAGCCAATAAACGAGATATAAAACATTGAAAATGAGGTTTTTGAGTCCCCTGCTGATGGAAGGGCTTCTCTTTTCCTTCATCGTCGCTAACTCTATTTGTCCCTATATGCAAATTTAGGCTTGAAAATTTTCTTCCTTATTTTTGTTACATGTTTGAAGTATAGAAACTTTGTTCTTTGATCTGATTACTTTACAGTTACTGTAATGGAAATTTTGTTCTTCAATCTGATTTCTTTGCATTACTGTATACTCATTAAAGGTTAATGCTACCTGCAAGCAGTTGAAGAATGAGACAGCTCCTACTCCTGGGAATAGTAATCTCAATGCATTGTTGGGGAGCCCAAGAGTCCACATGGAGGTACTTGTATTACTCACTCCTGTGGTCTACCTATTCGTTGCCACCTTAGGGTCCCAGCGTCGCCGTTCCACAAACTGGTTCATTCAAAAAGGTCTCTTGGTCGCCCACACCTTGTCCTTCCCGCTAGGAGCATACACACTAGGTTCAATGCAAGCTCACTCCACGGTGGAGAGCAGGATGTACCCCCTTTGGGCTGTAAGTCTCTTCATCCTTCATGCCTGTGCCGACACAAGCTATAGACTCGATGACATCAAACAAGTAACAAGGTCTCACTACCGCTATTTGCTCTACTATGCAAATGGGTGGTTACTTTTGACAAACTTCAGTGCACCTGAGGCTTCTTCCGTGTATCTCCTTGTTTTCACTTTGTACCTTATTGCTTGTCATAAATTAGGCTTACTACAAGCACCATGTGTGCTGTCAAGCAGCTCATGGAACTTGAATAAGATGGTTGCCGATTACATGTATAACGAGCACACCAGGGGTAAATTTGTTCCAGCCACCATGGAAGGTTGCCATTACCTGGTCGACTGGCCCCTCAACAAATCTAAGTTGGATGCTCCATCATATGCAGCACAACTTACAGGGCATGTCGATCAAGTCATTGACATAGAGAAGATATGGCTGTGCAATAACCAGTCAATAGACAAAGAGCTAAAGGATACATGCCTTTCCTTCTCTCTTTTTCACCTGCTGAGAAGGCGCTTCTTTGGGTTTACCTGTGGTGAGTCCAAAGAAAGGGCACATGATTTTGTCTTCGAGGGGTTGCTATTGGAGAATGAGAAAGGTGACACCGACTACAATCGGATTTTCAGGGTGATTGACACCGAGTTAGCATTCATGTATGATTTCTTCTTCACTAAGTCTGCTGTCATTTATTACGGATCAAGGGCGGCGACAGTTTTTTCCTTGCTTTCAGTGAGCTTCCTATCTTTAACAGTGTGGACAGTCAGGTCACAAGGAGGCAAGGAGATGACTGATGCTGATACTGTTATCAGCTTATTCGTACTTGCATCCGCTGCTTCTCTTGAATTGCTACAGCTGCTACTTTACTGGACTAGCATTTGGAGCAGAGTGTCCTTTGTTTGTCAGTCTCTCAGAGAACAAGCAAGATGGAACACAATGGGATGCTTCTGCTGCTACATCTTTATAAGATTGAATGAGCTTCTTGCAAAGATTGGTATACACTGTGCACCAAACGAACACTATTGGCAGCACAAGCTTGGGCAGTACTCATTACTTGATTTCAAGCCTACATACTGTGACAAGTTGACTGGGTATTTTGATGCCCCTCCCACTCCCGGACACCGACTGGGTATCTTCCTCTTCCAACAAACAAACATGTATTTATTTGACAAAAAGCAAACAAACATGTATCTGCGGAGGCTCCGCGGGAAACATGGAAAATCTGTAGAGGTACCTGCACAAGTAAAGAAGGCGCTTGTTTGCTCCCTCAAGCGTACTAATGGTGAACTGAAGAATGGGAAATCATCACTGGTCTCCAATGGAGCAGGACACCTTTCATGGGCTTGTGCACGGGAGGTGCGCTCGGCGTCAGACACGAGCTGCATCATCATGACTTGGCACATCGCGACATGGTACTGCGAGATGGGAACAACCAGGTATGGCCGTTCTTGCCCGGATGAGGGGGCACAGCTCAAAATCCATCTTGGCGTCGCCACGAAACTGTCGAAATACTGTGCATACTTGGTGGTCCACGCGCCAAAGCTTCTCCCTGGGCATCACTATGATACAAGCCGAATGTTCGACGCCGTCGCGGTAGAAGCCAACAGGTATCTCCTGCCATCTATGAGGAGGAGCGCTAAGTACGAGGCGCTGAGGAACTACGGACTAGAAGAATCGGAGGCTACCATCTTCCAGAGCGGCGCCAAGCTCGGGAAGCAGCTGGAGGAGATACAAGACGTCACCAGGCGCTGGAAAGTCCTGGCTGACTTCTGGTCCGAGATGATGCTCTACGTCACGCCATCAGACGACGTTAACGAGCACATCGAGCAGCTCACGCGGGGCGGCGAGCTCATCACCCACCTGTGGGCTTTGCTCTCCCACGCAGGAATTCTGCAGAGGGATCAACCGGGTATTATTCCTTCCACCCGCGATCCGCATGCAGAAAGTACTTCTTCCAGTCACCAGGAAATCGAGCAAGGTTCGGGAAGACATGAAGGAGCTACCACTTCCCTGGCTGATCATTTCGCCGCTACATCCCCTGCTCATCATTTGGCAGACAATCCGCAAATGGGTGGTGTTACCCTGCAAGATGTTCTTCAAGCTGATAGCAGATTGCCGCCGCAGGTACCGGGTGCCGCCGGAAATCTCTATAGCAGATGAATGCCATATTGATGTTCCTGAAGCCTCTAGCTCCATGCAGGAAATCTCTCTCCCTGAACTATAGTGTGTGATCAGCTCACTTCACTGCCAAGAGCTATTATTCAGTATGTCTGGTGACGTTAATTCTACGACTTGCATGCTTCGTCAGTTACTCGGCCTGTACTTGTTACCTGTGTGTTTGTAGTCTGTAATTTGAATACTAGTTCTCTTTTGTAATTGCCATATGCATGTCCGTATTAATATTACGGTGCTCTCTGAAAGCTCTGTCATGTTTAAATAAAAACAATGTACTGCACCATCTTGAGATGTTGCTGCACTGCAAGTTCATGCTCATAGGTTAAACCATTCTTCAGGCCTGTACTACATCTAGGGACATAATTGCAAGTATGCGTTCGACCAAGAAAAAATGGAGATGTACTAAAATAGGATATGCATATGTCTCGGTCGACTGAGAACATTTCATTCTCCGTCGGCTCTATAAAAAGTTCATAGAGATATATAAAATGTTCAACTACTAATTTGTTCAACTAGTGAAAAATAGGGTATTGTCGACTAATAAAATCTTATTTCTAAGTGACTTTACATATTCATTATGTTGACGCTATAAGTGCCTACTATACTTATTACCTGCTATTTTTTCTTATTTCTATTTCTACTGAAGTAGAAAAACACGGTAAATAATAGGGCAAAAATACAGCAAAATGATGCATTATAAATTTGAGTAAGAAAACAATAGAAAGATAAAAAACTTGCAGTATAAAGATGAAATAACAATGCAACTAATCTAAGAGTAAAGAACAAACATGACGATTATATTAAGTGCATGAACCACGATGCAAGCTTTCCTATTTCTTCATCATTTTCGGCTGGGGATGGTTTAGATCTATGCTTTGAGCTCAATGTTTCTTCTATTTAGCATGTCCTTGTTTTGTAGCCCGCATGGGTGATTGCAAAATTCGGTACTAGATTGAGAAATATACCAAACCATTGGCTGCAAGGAGATTCATACCAGTTGGATCAAAACCCGATTCGTATCTGAATGTAGAGTACGGGTCCACTGATTCATAATTCTGAATGTCTGAATGATTTTAATGCTTGAATGTTTTTTCGGGAAAGAAGGATAAACTTCTGGCCTCTGCAGCAGCTGATGCACATAGCCATTAATGCTTGGTTATATGAATGAAAAATATTTGAAGCAGAAGATGATCATTACTGTTTAGTACATTTGAATGTTATTGACTAATATGAATGAATTCAGTAACATTTTGCCATATATGTACAATGCAGAAAACATAATAAAACCAGCTAGAAATTCTAACATTAATTTTTTTTGACCCAGGACTGTGAGGCAACCGCCCCACAGTATTTTATTAAATTAAAAAATAAAACAGGTTACAAAGGAGTTTAGAGATGTTGGAGTCTAGGTTAGCATAGTAGTATTGTTCTAGGAGAGTCTAGACTATTCCAGTGAGTGTTGGAGTCTGAGTTAGTGTAGTAGTACTACTCTTGTAGAGTCTAAAGTATTGTAGGGAGTGTTAGTATAGTAGTAATGTTCTACTAGAGTTTAGATCATTCGAGTGTACGAGTGAAGATGTAAGGCTAGATTGTGTTATATATAAGAGGGTGTGGAGGTCCAAGGGACTAAGCCCATCCAGAACCCCCCCCCCCCCCCCCAAACCTACATGGTATTAGAGCTAGGTTCCTCCTCCTAACCCTAGCCACCATTGTTTCCCCACTGCAGCACCTACTCCGAAACTTGTCGTCAACAACACTGGGCACATTGTAGTCACCTAGGCGGCGGGAGGCCGCACCTCGTTGCTCTGTGCGGGCGGTAGTCACCTCATGTTTGCAAGGTGCATCATGCGATGCTTGGTTTCTGCTCTGCACTGGGTGTTGCTCAGGAAGCTAGTTATATTGGTGTTCGTGGTGGTGTCATTGTGTATAAATGGAGTAGAGAGAAGAGGGCTGGTGCTAGCCTGAACCAAAGATGAAATGGGTGCTGTTAGATGTATATATTTGTATATTATAGTTTCCCTATATTTTAGAAGGCTTCCTGCATATTTGCACATGTACCTGTACTATATATTGTGGCCTTTGGCATCCAGATAATACAAGTTGTTATTTGTCTAACATGGTATCAGAGCCCAGGTTAGAGCATTTTTCGGACGCGCAACTCGTCCACTGAATCCGCCGCCGCCACCCCCAGATTTTCCTCTCCACTGCCGTTGCCACCTATTGCCTGTCCGGCCGCCCCCCGTCCGGCTGTCGCCCGTCCGGCCGCCCCCAGTCCGGCCAGCCCCTCGTTCGGCCGCCGCCTCCCGTCTGGCTGCCATTTGTCTGGCCGCTGCCTCTAGTCCTCCCTTGAATCTACTATTCACGCGTGTGCTCTCTTGTTCTCTGCTTGGGTGTATCCGGCCGTTCGTCTGCTTCTCTGTGTGCGTGCGTGCTCTCTGCTTCTCTGCTTGAGTGTGTACGTGTTGTGTGTTTACGCGCGTCAGGCCGCTCCTTTGCTACTCGCGCGCCTGCATCCTCTCTGCTTCTCATGCGGGTGCGCTGATCGATCTCTAGCTCTTCCGATCTCTTTGCTTAATTTCGCCTGATTTGCTTTGGTCAGGCCGAATTTTGCCGGATTTTGATCCTGATCAGTTGTCAAAAAAAAAGCCTTCCGGCATGGTTTCCTGCTCCGATGATGTCGCTTTCGCTGCTCCTGTCTTGCACCCATGTCCTTCCTCGTTACTTGGTGCTCGTCCGCCGACTCCCTCTTTGCCGACTCCGTCTCCATCGGTTTTCCGCTCTACACCGACTTCCGCGGCCTCTTCATGTGTCTATGGCCGCCCTTCGCCGACTTCGTCTACGTCGGCCTGCCGCTCTACATCGATTTTTGCGGCCTCTTCACGCGGCTATGGCCGCCCTTCGCCGACTTCGTTTACATCGGCCTGCCGCTCTACATCAATTTCCGCGGCCTCTTCATGTGGTTATGGCCACGCTTCGCCGATCCTGTCTATGTCGGCTCGCCGCTCGACATCGACTCTTGCGGCTTCTTCAGGCGGTTGTGACCGTCTTTCATCGACTTCGTCTTCATCGGCGTGTTGCTCTTCGTCGCCACCTTTGGCGGCCTCTGTGCGTGTGGGTGACAGCTCCTCGTCGGCACCTGATTGTATCTCGACCTCTCCAGTCGTGCCCCTTTCTGCGCATGAGCTATCGCAACTTAGATGCCTGCTTGATGCTTGGGACTCTTCACCGACAGGTTCTACTGGTTCTGCGACTGAGTTTTCTGGCATTGAGCGACCACCTCCTCCTTCTCCAGGTACATCCCCATGGCTTCTTGATACTGGAGCTTCTTTTCATATGACTTCAGATTCTTCCTTGTTGCATTATGTTTGACCTGTCGACCCTCCTGTTCGTGTTCTTACTGTCGATGGTACCCCCTCCCAGTCATTAGTCGAGGCATTCTTAGTACTTCCTCGTTTCATGTTCCTTCTGTTGCGCATGTTCCTCAACTTAACATGCAACTCTTTTCTGGTAGTCAGATCGTCGACTCCCATTGTAGCATCACTCTCGACTTTGATTCATGTTCTGTTCAGGATCGTCGCACCGGCACTCTGCTTGGTGCTGGCCCCTGCCGCCATGATGGCCTCTGGGAGCTTCACTGGCTTCATCTTCCTTCTGATGCCACCGTCGCCAGTTCCTCGGCATCTGTAGCCGTCGCTACTAGCTCTTTTCAGCAATGGCATCATCGTCTTGGACATTTATGTGGTTCTCGACTCTCGTCTTTAGTTCATCGTGGTGTTTTGGGGTCTGTCTCCGGAAATGCTTCTTTGGATTGTCAGGGCTGTCGGCTTGGTAAGCAGATTCAGCTACCATATCCTCACAGTGAGTCTGTGTCCGAGCGTCCTTTTGATCTTGTTCACTCTGATGTTTGGGGTCCAGCTCCCTTCCCCTCGAAAGGGGGTCATCGCTACTATGTTCTCTTGATAGATGATTTTTCTCGTCATACTTGGATATATTTCATGTCTTCTCGTAGTGAGGTCTTGTCTATCTATAAGAAATTTGCTGCCATGGTTCGTACCCAGTTCTCCACTCCTATTCATGTGTTTCGTGCAGATTCTGCTGGCGAGTATATCTCTCATTCACTGTGCGCTTTTCTTGCTGAGGAGGGTACTCTTGCTCAGTTTTCTTGTCCTGGTGCTCATGCTCAGAATGGTGTGGCTGAGCGCAAGCATCGTCACCTTCTTGAGACGACTCGTGTGTTGATGATTGCCACTTCTCTTCTGCCTCACTTTTTCCTAACACACCTCCCTCTGTTCCTATTGATCCTCCTTCGGGACCTATTATTGCTGATGTCTCACCTTCGACCCCGTTGTCTTCCTCCCCACCTAGTTCTCCTCCTTCTTCTCCTGATCCTCCACCCACCTCACCGTTGTCTCCTTTTCCCTTCTATTATTCTCGTCGCTCTCATGTTCCGGATCCTCCTCCTGATGTCTCTTCTTCTTCTTCCGATATGTCTTCTTCTTCTGACGAGATTCCCTCTCCTCTTTTGGCGACTCGTCTTTGTCGTCCACCTGATCGTTACTCTTCTAGTTAGTACGGTCTCTCTGTTCCCCTCGAGCCGACTTCTTATCGGGATGCTGAGCGTCGTCTCGAATGGCAGCTTTCCATGGCTGAGGAGATTGTTGCGCTTGAGCGCACTGACACCTGGGATCTTGTCTCTCCCCCTCCCGGTGTTTGTCCCATCACGTGCAAGTGGGTCTATAAAATTAAGACCCGCTCTGATGGATCTCTTGAGCGATATAAAGAGCGTCTTGTGGCTCGTGGCTTTCAGCAGGAGCACGGCCGTGACTATGATGAGACTTTTGCCCCTGTGGCTCATATGACCACTGCGCGCACTCTTCTTGCTATTTCTTCTGTTCGACACTGGTCTGTGTCTCAGCTTGATGTTTAGAACGCTTTCCTCAATGGTGAATTGAGTGAGGAGGTTTACATGCAGCCTCCTCCTGGGTATTCTGTTCCCGATGGGATGGTTTGTCATCTTCGGCGTTCTCTTTATGGCCTGAAACAGGCCCCTCGTGCCTGGTTTGAGCGCTTTGCCTCTGTGGTGACTGCTGCTGGTTTCTCTCCCAGTGCTCATGATCCAGCGCTATTCGTTCACACTTCTCCTCGTGGACGCACTCTTCTCCTTCTCTATGTTGATGATATGATCATTACTGGTGATGATCCTGAATATATTGCCTTTGTTAAGGCTCGTCTTCATGATCAGTTTCTTATGACTGATCTTGGTCCTCTCCGCTACTTTCTTGGGATTGAGGTCTCCTCCACTTCTGATGGCTTTTCTATCTCTCAGGAAAAGTATATTCAGGATCTTCTTGCTCGTGCTGCTCTTGGGGATGAGCGTACTGTTGAGACTCCTATGGAGCTTAATGTTAAGCTTCGTCCTACTGATGGTGATCCTCTTCCTAACCCGACGCGTTATCGCCATCTTGTTGGGAGTCTTGTTTATCTTGCTGTCACTCGTCCTGACATATCTTATCCTGTTCATATTCTGAGTCAATTTGTCTCAGCTCCTACCACTGTTCACTATAGTCATCTCCTTCGTGTTCTTCGCTATCTTCGTGGCACGATCACTCGCCGCCTTTTCTTTCCTTGTTCCAGCTCCCTCCAGCTTCAGTGCTACTCGGATGCTACGTGGGCGAGTGATCCTATGGATTGTCGTTCCCTTTCTGCTTACTATGTGTTTCTTGGTGGTTCGCTCATTGCTTGGAAGACGAAGAAACAGACAGTGGTTTCCCGTTCAAGTGTTGAGGCTGAGTTGCGAGCTATGGCCTTGTTGACTGCTGAGGTGACTTGGTTATGGTGGTTGCTTGCGGATTTTGGGGTCTCTATTATGACACCCACTCCAGTTTTGTCTGACAGTACAGGTGCTATCAGTATTGCACGTGATCCGATAAAGCATGAGCTTACCAAGCATATTGGTGTTGATGCTTTTTATACACGTGCTCAGGTGCAGGCTCAGGTTATTACGCTTCAGTATGTGCCTTCAGAGTTATAGTTGGCGGACTTCTTTACAAAGGCACAGACTAGAGCGCAGCATGATTTCTTACTCTCCAAACTCAGTGTTGTGGATCCACCATGAGTTTGAGGGGGGGTGTTAGATGTATATATTTGTATATTATAGTTTCCCTATATGTTAGGGGGCTTCCTGCATATTTGCACTTGTATTTGTACTATATATTGTGGCCTTTGGACCCCAGATAATACAAGTTGCTATTTGTCTAACAGGTGCTTCTGAAGGGAAGAAGAGATTGAGGATTTACAGTCTGCTTTGCTGCTGGTAGGTTGGAGCTAATACAAGGGAGCGAAGCAGCTGCATCCTGGAGTGGAGAAGGCAGATGGCCTGCCTGTAGGGTTTCGTAGCATGGAAAACAAAATTTTCTATCGCATACAAATAAACAAGCCAAGATCTATCTACTAGATTGTAGCAACGAGTCGATGGAATAACTCACCCTCGAAGATTCCAAAGTGTTTAACGAGAGTGGATTCTCGTGGGTGATGTAGTCGTACTCTTCCCGATCTCAAGATCGCGTAGACGATCCTTCCGGCGCTGTGTTCCAGCAGCGCTCCCGCAGTCGGTCACACGTTCGGTACTCGACGAAGACCTTCCTCTCCCTTGTTCCAGCAGGCAGCGGAGGTTGTAGCACTCTCCTCGCGATTCCGGCAGCACAACGGCGTGGTACCGGAAGTAGAGGGGAGATCTCGCAGGGCTTCGCCTTAAGCCGGAGCGAGTATGGTGGAGTATGAGAGAGACCCTCGACGATCTAGGGTTTAGACACGCCGAGGAGGAGCAAGGACCGGCGGCTAGGGTTTGCCTAGGCGGCGGCGAGTGCCCTAGGCGGCGGCTATGGAGGGCGGCGGCGGCTAGGGTTTGGGTTTAGAGGGGGGCAACTTGTGTACTAGGAGGGGCAGCCCTGCCCCTCCCTTTATAGGTGGAGGGGGGGCGCGCCAGGGGAGGGGAGTCCCTCCCCAACTCGGCTTCAAGGTGGGCCGGCGGTGGAGGGGAGGAACTCCTCCCCAACTCGGTTTCCACCTTCCTTCCACTTCCCAAAATAGTCGTTTGACTTTTCAAATTGGCGTTTGACTTTTCAAACTAGGATTTGATAAAATCCTTTATTTTGTTCAGCGATGACACTTAGTACATGATGCAATCATTCCAACTTGGTATGACACATACATGTACCCTTCCCCTCCGGAGTGCCGGACATTCCGGAACCTTCTAGAACATTCCTGATGAAAACACCGGAACCATTCTCCAACCCCGAAACAGGACTTTCCTTATATGAATCTTATTCTCCGGACCATTCTGGATCTCCTCGTGATATCCCGGATCCCATCCGAGACTCCGAACAACATTCGGTCTCTTACTCATCATTCCATAACTACTCAAACAACGTCGAATCCTTAAGTGTGTCTCCCTATAGTTCGTGAATTATGCGGACATGATCGAGACACTTCTCCGATCAATAACCAATAGAGGAATCTGGAAATTCATATGGCTCCCACATATTTCTACGATTACTTTGTGATCGAATGAACCACTTACATATGATACCAATTTCCCTTTGTCTCACGATAGTTTACTTATCCGAGGTTATGATCGTCGGTATCTCTGCATACCTAGTTCAACCTCGTTACTGATAAGTACTCTTTTCTCGTTCCCGTGATATGTGATCCCTTGTGAGCTAGTCACATGCTTGCAAGCTAATTTGATGACATTCCACCGAGAGGGCCCAGAGTATATCTATCCGTCATATGGATGGACAAATCTCACTCTTGATCCATGTGTCTCAACTAATACTTTCCGAACACTCAATGCCACCTTTATAGCCACCCAGTTACGGTGTGGTGTTTGATGTCATCAAAGCATCCTTCCGGTGAAGGTGATATGCATGATCTCATGGTCGAAGGAATTAGGTTACTATGTATCAGAAAGCATATAGCAATTGAACTATTAAAATGACTTTGATCTTTATGCTACGCTTATCTATAGGAGTATGTCCACCATATCATTCTCCTAACGATATGACCTTGTTGTTAATAACATCTCAATATTCATGATAGGGAAACCACAATCATTTATTAACCAACAAGCTAGTATTATAAAGAGGCTTTACCAGGGACTCTATTTTAGTTTACAATTCACACAAGTATCAATGTTTCCTTGTTAATACTATTATAGCATGAATGTAAACATTTATCATAAACACAAAGATATAATAATAACTACATTTATTATTGCCTCTAGGGCATATCTCCAACACTGCCGAGTGAAAAAAGGAGAGTGATGCATGCGCATCTGCTCGAGGCTTGTGGAATGATCCAGAGGAAGTGAGAGAGAGAACCTGCTCCCTGCTAGCATGGGCATACGCAAGGGGTGGGGCCGGGTGGGCCGTGGCCCACCCAGAATTCTAGAAAATAGACTACCACTAATTTGATGTTCATCATTTAAAAAATAATCTGATATTCAGATCGCAGACCAGTTTGGGAGTATTCATTTTCTAGTGTAGGAATAGTTGATTGCATAAAAATAGGGACATCACTAAGCGTTCCCGGGTTGATGGTGTGCTGCCATCGTCCTGGTTCTCCTGCTGACACTTGTCTTGTATTTTTTTTATCAAAACGCCGTTTTTACTACAAAGTGTGTCGTTTTTACTACAAAATGTTTCTCTTTTGCGTGTAGCAAAAAAGTTCACCCATAAGATAAAAATTAAAATATATATCTTGTCAGAGATATTTTTTTTGAGAGCCTCACCGGAGTCGTGGAGGAGATGAGGTTCCAGGAACGCACGCGGGGGACCCGGATGGTGAAAGTCACAAGATCCCAGGAAAATTAGGATCTACGTGAGGGTGGAAGAGATTCAAGTAGGACCAATAGTTTCCCACTAAAGGTACAAACCATACATCTTTTACTATCGTCGATGTATTCTAGAAAATATCATTTTTTAGAGAGTCATCACATGTACTACTCCCTCCGATCGAACCTAATAGACTTAGATTTATCTAGATACGGATATCTACACATATTTTAGTGCTAAATACATTCATATCTAAATGGATCTGAGTCCATTAAATTGGACCGGAGGGAGTATATAAGCTCTGTAATCCCCTATCAATGAATACAATACAAGACGTTTTAGACAGATTTTGTGTGCCACATGGGTTATTGTTAAAAAAATCCAGCAAGAGATAAGCTCTATTTACACCGGTCCAATAGCTAAAAAGCATTATTTTTGTAATTGTTTAATTCTACTGTTTACCTGTTTATGGTGTACCATAACTTACAAAATGAAAACATATTTTGACCTGAAAATTGGAACATATTATAGAACTATAATATTATGAGATTCCAGTGTGCTATTTACATTACTTTTTAAGCAGATTTTGTATTTCACATGGGTCAGCAAAAAAAATTGAAGTGTGCCCACCCTCCAATTATTTCCTGCTTCCGCCACTGCCTGTTGGTATTGTTGTTTATGACTATCATGGAGATTATGGTCACATAGACTGTTGGTGTTTGAGGACAAGGTGAGCCCTCAGACAGGGGGAGAGAATGATGGGAGTTGTATGTTGTGATGGTGAAGCCAAGGTGCTGAGAAGGAGAGTGACGCTGAGTTTGAAGAGTTGTCGGGAGGTGTGAAAATTGAGATGGTAAGTGAGGAGTTTGATGATGACATAGGAGAGGTGGTGTTTCTGAGGTTGTTCAGAGGGTTGAGGAAAAAAATGGTAGAGGTTGTGGTGGCCGAGGTGAATATGTCCATGTGTTTGCTAGAGAGAAGGTAGAGGTAATGGTTGAGACCGTGTTGGAGAAGTGGACAGTATATGAAGAAAGGAGTTGAGGTGGCTAGCTTGATGCAAAGTTTGTGCATGGTGATGTTGATGGTGAGGCGGTTATGGCTCTCTAGGAGCTATTGTTGAGGTGAGGCAGCCGTGGTCTGTGGGAACCAGCGTTGATGAAGAGACAATGATGATGCTCAAGCTGATGATGGAAGGCGTATGGTGCCGCCGGTGTAAGCGACGGTGTGAGAAGGCGTATGGTTGGAGATGCAACGATGGACCAATGCGAGAGGGATTGGAGGTGGCCAGCTTGATGCAAAGTTTGTGCATGGTGATGTTGATGGTGAGGCGGCTGTAGCTTTGTAGGAGCTGTTGTTGAGGTGAGGCAGTCATGATTCTGTGGGAACCAGAGTTGATGAAGATATAATGACGATGCTCAAGCTCATGATAGAAGGTGTGTTGTAGGTGCCGGTGTGAGAAGGCGCATGGTTGGAGAGGCAACGGTGTACCAACACAAGAAGGATTGGAGGAGGCTAGCTTGATGCAGAGTAGGCACACGGTGATGGGGATGGCTCCCATGAGCGGAGCTGGATGGTCGGAGTTGATTGGTTGCTTGATGACCACTAGATCAAGAGCTAGAGTAAAACGCACTCATGTATCTTTGTATGCTTGCAAGCTAGAAGTGTAATGGTTCTAGTAAGTGTCATGGAGTTGTAGCAAGATGGTCATGGTGACGGACTCATGCCCATCTTAAGGGGGAGTGTTGGAGTCTAGGTTAGCATAATAGTATTGTTCTAGGAGAGTCTAGAGTATTTCAGTGAGTGTTGGAGTCCGAGTTAGTGTAGTAGTACTACTCTTGTAGAGTCTAGAGTATTCTAAAAAGTGTTAGTATAGTAATAATGTCCTACTAGAGTCTAGATCATTCGAGTGTACGAGTGAAAATGTAAGGCTAGATTGTGCTATATATAAGAGGGTGTGGAGATTCAAGGGACTAAGCCCATCCAGAAAATTTCCCAAAAAACCTACAAGGGACAAACCAAGAAAACGGAAAAGTACAACAACTCTTCACAGAGTTAAAAAACTTGCCAGCACCTAGGCCTATGGCAACGCGGCTATCCAAGCTAGTAGTGAAGCTTTATACTTCCTCTTAATCATGTTCTGAAGCATAGAAATATCATTGATGAATCTTGATTTCCAGCATGCGAAAGTTGGTTTTTCCTGGTTAAAAATATTTTCGTTCCTCAGTAGCCAAATGTTCCAGCAGGCCAGCATCATCACTTCCATAAAGAATGTGTGTCCGAATGTTTTTTTGGCCATCTCCATAACCACCTGTAGGTCATCATGTGGTTGCCAGGATATTTGTAGGTAGTTCCATATCCTCATACTAAAATTGCACTCAAAAAATAGGCGTATTCTATCCTCATATGCATATAATGGGCATAACTCACAATAAGTGTCATCAATGACATGCTAATGTCTTCTTTGCAGAAGATATTCTAGCTTTAATTTTCAATATGTGTTATTGTTTAAGGTAGCATATTTGTATTTTTTCGATAAAGGGCATTTTATTACTTAAAAGAGTTTTAACTCGATCTCTGCATAACTACGATGCACACATCCGACATAAGTCCAAAGTAGCATAGCAACAATAAAAAAGGAGAATTACATATCAGAATGAGAAATTGCAAAACTTTCAGCATCTGTTGCAAGTATAAAGGTCATCGATTTGTACATAAACTTTCAGGTTTTTGCTTATCCCAGTTGCATTGTTCATCTGTACAAAGTCTACAACTTGCTTTAATTAGATTTCTCATTCATTCACCTTCTGTCCGCCTCCCTGGCATGCACCAACACAATGCAACACAAGATCCCTTTGTCTTTCTTCCAACTAAATCAAGGAAATCATTCAACCACAACATCGACCAACTGTCACCAACAAGCTTGTCAATCCAGTCCACTTGAGCATCACGATATGTCCTGTTCTTCCCTATTCAACAAAAAGAACCTCTATGGTGTAACTCCACGGTGAACGAATAGTCTGCTGGACCTACATTCTCCAACAATGAAAATGATAAATATTCAGTACAAAGTGCTAATGGAAGCAATATTCAGAAAAATCAGTATCTTTTAACACTTTCATTAAATGCAGTCAATTCACAACATGAAAAAGTTTGGTTCATGAACACAAGATCTCTATTACAGATTATAGTACAAGATGTGAAGAAATTTGGTACATTAACATGCCAGCAATTTCGTGAACACATGCCCTACCATGATCTATGTTCCTATCGGCCTCTCCAATCCCCCTAAAATCCGAGTGTTCACTCCCCTTCTGAATATGAGACAACCATTCACCCCATTCACCAAGAGTTAAACAACTACTCCATCTGTTCTAAAATGTAAGATTTTTAGCCTTTTTTCTAAAATCCATGTATCTAGACGCTTTTAAGTGTGTAGGTTTAGAGCAAAATAAGTGTAACAGAGAACTGTCTAAGGCTCTAAGCTATATCTGAAAGCTTCGTCAGGTGTTGTCCGGGACCAGAAGGATTTGTCAAACTGGCTACTAGAGTGGATGGGAGGAATGTAGGCCGATGATCTAGCCTTGAGATTGATGACACTCTACCATATTTGGTTAGATGATGCTAGAGACACTACTCAGATAGATTACCCGCCGACGACGAGGCGAAAGGCTATGTTCTTCGTGGAGGACTGGAAGAATGTCAATTCTGCTTTTCCGTCTATAGGACATGAGCGGCAAATGGAGCACTGGCTCCCCCTTCAGAAGGGTAGCATAAAGAAAATGCAGATGGTTCTTTTCTCAAAGGATCTGGCCAAGGTGGCAGTGGCGCGGTTATTCGTGATCACCATGGCGAGTTTGTGGCAGGGGCATGCTATTTTTTTTCCGTCGGCTGCAGACCCGGAGAGAGCTGAACTTCTTGCGTGTCCACGAGCAGTGCAACTAGCTACTGAAATGGGGGTTGAGAAGCTAGAGCTGGAGACGGATTTCCTTGGGCCAGTGAAGAAATTACAGACCAAGGAGTTGGACCGATCTGTTCACGGTCCTCGTGTCGAAGAAGTGAAAGCGATGCTCGTAACATTCGGTGACGCTCTCGTGAAGCATGTGCGATGATCGGCAAATGGTGTGGCTCATCGTATGACAAAGGATACCTCCAAAAATAATTATTGTAAAATTTGGCAAGATGAGTCTACAACATAATAAATGAGATCTTGCATGATAATAGATATAGGTTAGTACCCACTATAAAGGTAAAAACATAGTTTAGTAACATATACATGACACTAACTCATGTTACTCTCTACTATGACTAATCTTAACAGCAGGATGGATTTGAAGAGGCTAAGACAATTATTGTAGCTCTGAAGGATAAGGGAGTGCTTACAATCGGTGCTGTAGGTTATTGCTGGGGAGGTAATAAACACTGTTTTATTGTATTTTTTCTGTTCTTCTTACTTCTGAATTCAAAGTTTGAAGATTTATCCGGCTTAGATTTATGTTAATTTCTTCTCTCCAGTTGAGTTAACGAAAGATGGTGAAATTAAAGCAGCTGTTATGTTGCACCCGTCCCTCGTCACCGTTGATATATCAAAGGTCGAATCTCATCCTTGAGAATTCTACCTACACACTCAACATTGTTCAAATTTTAGCGGTTTTAGTATGGTTTTCGGTTTGTTTCCTTGTCTGTTCTCTGGTTTTCGTCTTCAGTTCGGTTTTAACGGTTTTTAGTTAATTTTTCTCTTTTCTTTTTAACTTTATTTTTATGATTATGATATTTTGACTTAAAAATGTTCAGTTTTGAAAAATTCTATTTTAAAAATATTCCATTTTGAAAATGATCCGTTTTAAATGGTTCAATTTTAAAAATGCATCTAGAAAATAAAAAGGAAAAAGAAGGAAAAAAGAAAATAAAAAATAAAAAAAGTAAAAGGAAAAATAGAAAAGACCAAAGACATATTGGCCATCTTACAGATTCTTGAGGCGGAGCGGATTCGGCTCCACGTCGAGCGTCAAATAGGAATTCCCTTTCTTCCTCCTCGCCCCCAAATCTGAGTCATCTATATTTGAATGCTAGTCTAAACTGTGATAGGTAGTACTTCATCCGTTTTAAAATATAAAATGTTTTAGTATTTTTCTAAAACACATGTATCTCAATGCTTTTATGTGTAAGTTTGATTTTGCTTCTAACCTACACACTAAAAGACGTCGACATACATGTATTTTAGAAAAAAGATAAAGGGCACGTCTAGGAAACAATCGATGGCTGGTTAGTCTTTCCTAGCCCTCACCCGATTAGGAAAGTTCCACGCAACCGGCCCTAAATTGGAAAGAAACAAAATCACCAGGCCAGCACCCAGGTGCACGCTGAACCTAGCACGTCAAAAAGCCCCGGTCACTCCAAGCTTTCCCGTGCTCCCATACATGACGCCCAATTGCCTATGTTTCTCTTCTTCCTCCTTCCCGTTCAGAAATCCATTAGACCTGCAACTTTCTTGTGATGATTCAAAAGGCTTAGCTCTAGAGGAACATGCATGTACTATAGAGTTTTGGAACAAATTGGTTCAAAAACACAACCATGAAGCTGTTAGGAATAAGCACTCCGGCTCTCCGGAACCGGCACGGTGGACGCGTATACGAGTAGAATACATACATGCTTCCGAGTACTTGTGTAGGTAGGACACGGTGATAGTCCTCTAGTCGGTTTGGTCCTGGAGTACTAGTTGGACTCGGACAGTGTTAGGCCTAGTATATATACATATGTAATAGCTAGCCTGTAACACATCGTGACTTGAATCAATCCAAGAGAACACCAGGCTCGATATGGGCATGTGGCCATCATATTGATTTTTGCGTACGTGAGTTGTGGAAACGAGCTAGCTGATCAAAAGCAACAATCATACTGTAGGGGTTTGTAGCATGGAAAACAAAAAATTTCTACCGCATGAACACACAATCAAGATCTAATCTATGATCAAGCCAAGATCTATCTACTAGATTGTAGCAACGAGTCGATAGAGGAACTCACCCTCGAAGATTCCAAAGCGGTTAACGAGAGCAGATTCTCGTGGGTGATGTAGTCGTACACTTGCCGATCTCAAGATCGCGTAGGCGATCCTTCCGGCGCTGCGTTCCGGCAGCGCTCCCGCAGTCGGTCACACGTTCGGTACTTGATGAAGACCTTCATCTCCCTTGTTCCAGCAGGCAGCGGAGGTTGTAGCACTCTCCTCGTGATTCCGGCAGCACGACGGCGTGGTACCGGAAGTAGAGGGGAGATCTCGCAGGGCTTCGCCTTAAGCCGGAGCGAGTATGGTGGACTATGAGAGAGCCCTTGGCGATCTAGGGTTTAGATGCACCAAGGAGAGAGGGCTAGGCCGGTGGCTAGGGCAAGGGGAGATCCCTAACTCGGTGGCTAGACAAAACCTAGGGGCGGCGACGACTTAGTGGAAGCCGGCGGCTAGGGCTAGGGTTTAGAGGAGAGAGGTGTGTGGAAGAGGGGCAACCCTGCCCCTTCTTTTATAGGTGGGAGGGAGGCGCGGTTGGGAGGAGGGAGTCCTCCTCCAACTCCTCCTACTTGGTCGACGGTGGAGGGAAGAGGACTTCCTCCCCAAGTAGGTTTCCTACTCTCCCTCCACCAAGCAAACTTGCCGTTTGACTTTTCAAATTGGCGTTTGACTTTTCAAACTAGGATTTGATTTATCCCTTTATTTTGCTCAGCGATGACACCTAGTACATGATGCAACCATTCCAACTTGTTATGACACATTCATGTACCCTTCCCCTCCGGAGTGCCGGACCTTCCGGAACCTTCTAGAACATTCCCGATGAAAACACCGGAATCATTCTCCAACTCCGAAACAGGACTTTCCTTATATGAATATTATTCTCCGGACCATTCCGGATCTCCTCGTGATATCCCGGATCCCATCCGAGACTCCGAACAACATTCGGTCTCTTACTCATCATTCCATAACTACTCAACAACATCGAATCCTTAAGTGTGTCTCCCTACGGTTCGTGAATTATGCGGACATGATCGAGATATTTCTCCGATCAATAACCAATAGAGGAATCAGGAAATTCATATGGCTCCCACATATTTCTACGATTACTTTGCGATCGAATGAACCACTTACATACGATATCAATTTCCCTTTGTCTCACGATAGTTTACTTATCCGAGGTTTTGATCGTCGGTATCTCTGCATACCTAGTTCAACCTCGTTACCGATAAGTACTATTTTCTCGTTCCCGTGGTATGTGATCCCTTGTGAGCCAGTCACATGCTTGCAAGCTAATTGGATGACTTGTATGACATTCCACCGAGAGGGCCCAGAGTATATCTATCCGTCATATGGATGGACAAATCCCATTCTTGATCCATGTGTCTCAACCCATACTTTCCAAACACTCAATGCCATCTTTATAGCCACCCAGTTATGGTGTGGTGTTTGATGTCATCAAAGCATCCTTCCGGTGATGGTGATAAGCATGATCTCATGGTCGAAGGAATTAGGTTACTATGTATCAGAAAGCCTATAGCAATTGAACTATATTAAATGACTTGATCTTTATGCTATGCTTAACTATAGGAGTATGTCCATCACATCATTCTCCTAATGATATGACCCTGTTGTTAATAACATCTCCGTGTTCATGATCAGGAAACCATGATCATATATTAACCAACAAGCTAGTTTAACAAGAGGCTTTACTAGGGACTCTTTTATGTTTACAAATCACACAAGTATTAATGTTTCCTGTTAATACAATTATAGCATGGTATGTAAACATTTATCATAAGTATGAAGATATGATAATAACTACTTTATTATTGCCTCTTGGGCATATCTCTAACAGTCTCCCACTTGCACTAGAGTCAATAATCTAGTTTCAAACCTTTGTGTATTCAACACCTATGGCTTTCTGGTGTCGTATGTACACGATGCTAGTGGTCAACTGATCTCCGGATCTGGCACTTCCAGGTCCGTGTGTAATTGTATGTCTTTGCGTCTCTATGCATCACTCATTCTCTAATGAGATGGCTTTGTACAAATTTGGTTCTTTGGTGTGACCTTTAGTTCTTTGGGGTTAAAACATGTTGATAATATTGTCGTACAATATATCTTCATAGTATTATCCCTGTTGTGAACTACACCTAATTTGATAACAAACTACTTGACACAAATGCCCTCTTTTGCTGTATAATAGCAGTTATATACTTAGCCTTTTATTGTAGTATCTGTCACAATGTCTTAACTTTTGAACTCATCCAAATCCATTATGGAACTTACTTTCCATCACATTGTGCCACCCTTAGTTTAGATTGAGATAAACTTAATTTGTACTTCGTGACAAAACTAGTATCAATGTAATACTTTTACAATGAACTAACCATCTATTTGTCACTTCTACAAAATAATATATTCTTAGTTCTTTTAAAAGATCATAAGAATATCTTTACTATCGTCCAATAATCATCTTATGAATTATTCTGGTATATGCTCATAACATTTAGAGCATAGGACATTTCTGGATTTGTACACATCACAGCATGATTGATAAAATACTCTTTGTGATTGTATCTATCAAGTATCAAAAATACTTAAATCTTTATCCAATCCTTCCTGTGCAACAAGAACCTTTCTTGTAGTTTCTATATTGAACTCATTCAATATCTCGTCTATGTACTTCTAGCACAACCATATTGGCGTCTATTGATGCCAAATATTTGGGTTTTGCCTAAGTCTTTCATCGAGATGAAATTCTTATCCTGTGTTAATAAAAATATACATCACTTCCAATCAACAATATGTCTCCCACATAATGTATTAGAAATATGTCTTAGCGCTCCCACTTAATTTCTTGCAAGTGCAAGCATCTTCATCGTCTCCGATGAAATTAAACTCTTTTAACAGTTTCATCATAGTGAAGATTCCAACTCCGCGATGCTTACTTCAACCATTGAAGTTTGCATATGCTTTTAGCATCCTTTGAATTAACAAAACCCTTTGGACCGTGTCATGCACACGTCCTTGGTAACCATTCTATTAGAAGAACTTGTTTTGTTTATTCAACACATAACAAAATTATATGTCGTAGTTGCTACATTAATCCGTCTAGACTAAATATCGCTTAATGAAAGATCAGATCTTGCCATAGTCAACTCTTTGATCATTGTCGTGAACTCTTTCCCGACATGTCGATAATTTCATAGATGTGAAACATCCATGTCTATTTCTTTATAGATCCAAATATGACCGTAAGGTCTTGCACCTTTCCAGAGGGTCTTTCAAGTTCAAAGCTTGATCTATCGTATATGGAACTATCACAGATTTTATGGCTTCAAGCCATTTGACGGAGTCAGGGCCCATCATCGCTTCTTTGCATGTAGCCGGATCATTATTGTCAAATAATGATTTAACTCTCAAATCTTGGTATTTGATTGTTTACCCGACCTACTTGTTTTAATAGGAACTTAGATCTCCGTAACCACAACCTTTGAGGCACGTGAGCCATGAGCATTGTTGCTGCCTCCGGAACACTTTTCGGCGCTGCGCAACTCTGCACATATAGCTAAGGTTCTTTTAACCTTATCAAAGTTCTATTGTCCTCCCACTTAACTTTTCACGAAAAATTCCTTCTTAAAGAAACTTGACGTTCTAAGAGACAAACATTTTTGTCTCCGATGTTATGGAGGAACAGTTATTCGAAATAACATACAAAGATAGGTTCATCCGACTTTGGTTGCAAACATCTTTCTTATGCATAGCATACCAATGTTTAAGAAAGGACAACTTGTGTTTTATCCCAAACCATAACTTTATATGGTGTCAATTCAACGGATTATGATGGAGCTCTTTTCAGTGGAAAAACAGTAGTCTCTAACGCTTTTAATCTTTAAAATATAATGGCAGTTTAATGAATTACACCTTTGATCTTACCATGTCAAACAAGGTTTAATTACATATCTCGAACGCTCCATACTCTTATGGTGTTTCGGGAAATGCAAATCCACGGAACGATTCCTTAAATCTTAGGTATTATGCTAAACTCGTAACTCAAATATCTTCCTTTATGATCTTATCATAAACTATTTATATTCTTGTTACAATGATTTTGCACTTCATCTTGAAAATCTTTGAACTTTTCAATTGTTTCATACTTCATCCTTATTAAGTAAATATTCATATATTCACTCAAATTTTCAGAGGAAGCATTATGAAGTTGAAATCCATCGCTCTTGACTACACATAATGGACTTCATACAACAATATGTACAAGTTCCAATAAGCTAGTTATTCGTTCCCTTTTGGCCTATGAACGAAGTTTTAATTATCTCTAGGAAAGTTTCACAAGCGTCATTTGATCAAAAATCAAAAGACTCCAAAATTCCATCCACATGGAGTTTCTTCATGTTTTCTTTCCAATATAATTTAAACGGCGATGTCACTTCATAAGTGATCTTTCAATCAATTTGTCTTTCGACATTTTTAGCACTAGTTTTATGGATGTGATTTCTCCAACAAGATTTGTGAATCATCCATCTTTTATGGATTACGGCAATTAATTGAACAACCCTTTTGTTCTCATAATACCTGATAAAACAAATCTTGAAGGCAAGCTTTTAACGAGCAACACAATAAACCTTTATTTGTTCTCGATGAACATCATCACATATTCTTTTGCTAGTTACTTAGGCTATTGTAGTTCATGAATTCTGTTGTTTCGTATGATGATTCATACCAACAAATTCAGTATCAAATACTTAAGAACCACATTGTTTAACAAGCAAAGAATATAGCCATAACACGTATATCCTTTATATACCTAAACTGAAAAATTCTAGTCTTTTCTGCCATATATTTATGAGATTCTCTTTCAGTATTTCTTTTTTTTCTGTTTGAAAGAATCTATCAACATTAATAGTGGAGCCATACACATCACACATAGTCCAAAGCGTGTATAGTTAATTACCAATGTCTTTGGACTTGCACTTTGAAGTAGATTACCATCATCAAATGTTTGGTGTTCTTTCAAATTCCTTTCTTTAGTAATCTCTTGGTGTAGTAAACATTTTACCTACATCAAATATTCACCCTTCTCATGGAATTATCCATGATCAAGCTACTTTTAGCTTGTAACGGTGAATCGTGAGTATAATGTTGCTCTCCAAAACTTTTGGGAGGATTAGGACAACTAGTGTCTCCAATCTTTTGCAAATTCTCATCAAATATGAGAACATGACTTTTGCCATATTATACTCTATCATGTTGCAACAAAAACTTCGTTTCAGATATCAAAATATCTTCCACACATCATGGTTTCTGAAACAACTCTTTCAGATCCTAGATAACCTTGATATTAAGACAATCCTTTGAATATCAAGAATCATGGAGACAAACATGATACTCATACACTAACACTTGGAATTGTCACTCTTGATTTAATACCAATTATTAAACTTCATGGAGTAACCGGAACTTACTGAAAGTTTGCAATAGGACTTCTAAAATTTAGATTAACACTTCAAAACAATACGATACCAGTTCGTAAAGTAACTAACCAGAATTCTATAGTTCTATCATCTCAATTAAAACTAAGCGCAAGGTGGTAAACGGATGCCAATGACTACAACAACTATGCAAATTCACTTTGATTTAATTTATGATAAATAGTGTTCAACTTTTAATCATATTGCCGTTGAACTCCCACTCAAAACAATATCCCTCACATTGTTTTAGTGATCACACGAACCAAATTCACCACATCAAAACCGATCATCACGAGAGTTGATGTAGCTTTAATGGCGAACAATCAACATGTTCATCATATCTACTATATGACTCATGATTTACCTTTCGGTGATCCGTGTTCCGAGACCATGTATGTACATGCTAGGCTCGTCAAGATCAAACCTTAGCTTCCGCATGAGCAAATCTGGCTTGCTCACATTGTATACACTCGCAGAATCTAACACACCCGATCATCACGTGGTGCTTCGAAACAACGAGCCTTAGCAACGGTGCTTACTAAGCATGAACACTTTAAAACTTGAAATTGTGTGCTTGAGGGATCATCTTATAATGCTACCGTCGTGAACTAAGCAATACAAGATGCATAAAAGGATTAACATCACATGCAATTCATAATATGTGATATGATATGGCCTTTCTTCTTTGTGCTTCCGATCTCCATCTTCAAGCACGAACATGATCTCCATCATCACCGGCATTGCATCAAGGTCAATGACGCCGCTCCATGGTTGTCGTCCACCAGCTTCAACTATTACAACTACTTTGAATAGACTCGCGGGTCTTAACAAAATTTAAAGACAACCATATGGCTCCTGCCGGTTGCCGACTTACAATAAGGAACATTGCATACATCAAATATAATCACAATCATGGCCATATCACATCACAACACACCCCTGCAAAACAAAGTTAGACGCCTCTAATTTTCTTTGCATGTTTTACATGGTTTGGGGCTTTCAATAAGTGTCGTTCTAACTTACGAACAAGAACCACAACATTGATACTACTATTGTCAATCACCCGTTGTAAATTGAATCTTAACTATGTTGGGAGAAACAGGCACCCGCAAAGCCACTTATGCAATACAAGTTGCATGTCAAGCGTGGAGCAAGTCTCATGAACGATGTCATGTAAGGTTAGCCTGGGCCGCTTCATCCCACCATCCCGCAAGATGCAAAGTACACAAGAAGCAATCGACAACAAAAGCATCAACGCCCACAATGACCATTGTGTTGTACTCGTGCAACATATCTACATATAGACACGGCTCTGATACCACTGTAGGGGTTCGTAGCATGGAAAACAAAAAATTTCTACCGCATGAACACACAATCAAGATCTAATCTATGATCAAGCCAAGATCTATCTACTAGATTGTAGCAACGAGTCGATAGAGGAACTCACCCTTGAATATTCCAAAGCGGTTAACGAGAGCAGATTCTTGTGGGTGATGTAGTCGTACACTTGCCGATCTCAAGATCGCGTAGACGATCCTTCCGGCGCTGCGTTCCGGCAGAGCTCCCGCAGTTGGTCACACGTTCGGTACTCGATGAAGACCTTCCTCTCCCTTGTTCCAGCAGGCAGCGGAGGTTGTAGCACTCTCCTCGTGATTCCGGCAGCACGACGGCGTGGTACCGGAAGTAGAGGGGAGATCTCGCAGGGCTTCGCCTTAAGCCGGAGCGAGTATGGTGGACTATGAGAGAGCCCTTGGCGATCTAGGGTTTAGATGCACCAAGGAGAGAGGGCTAGGCCGGTGGCTAGGGCAAGAAGAGAGACCCAACTCGGCGGCTAGACAAAACCTAGGGGCGGCGGCGACTTAGTGGAAGCCGGCGGCTAGGGCTAGGGTTTAGAGGAGAGAGGTGTGTGGAAGAGGGGCAACCCTGCCCCTTCTTTTATAGGTGGGAGGGAGGCGCGGTTGGGAGGAGGGAGTCCTCCTCCAACTCCTCCTCCTTGGCCGGCAGTGGAGGGAAGAGGACTTCCTCCCCAAGTAGGTTTCCTACTCTCCCTCCACCAAGCAAACTTGCCGTTTGACTTTTCAAATTGGCGTTTGACTTTTCAAACTAGGATTTGATTTATCCCTTTATTTTGCTCAGAGATGACACCTAGTACATGATGCAACCATTCCAACTTGTTATGACACATTCATGTACCCTTCCCCTCTGGAGTGCCGGACCTTCCGGAACCTTCTAGAACATTCCCGATGAAAACACCGGAATCATTCTCCAACTCCGAAACAGGACTTTCCTTATATGAATCTTATTCTCCGGACCATTCCAGATCTCCTCGTGATATCCCGGATCCCATCCGAGACTCCGAACAACATTCGGTCTCTTACTCATCATTCCATAACTACTCAACAACATCGAATCCTTAAGTGTGTCTCCCTACGGTTCGTGAATTATGCGGACATGATCGAGACATTTCTCCGATCAATAACCAATAGAGGAATCTGGCAATTCATATGGCTCCCACATATTTCTACGATTACTTTGCGATCGAATGAACCACTTACATACGATACCAATTTCCCTCTGTCTCACGATAGTTTACTTATCCGAGGTTTTGATCGTCGGTATCTCTGCATACCTAGTTCAACCTCGTTACCGATAAGTACTATTTTCTCGTTCCCGTGGTATGTGATCCCTTGTGAGCCAGTCACATGCTTGCAAGCTAATTGGATGACTTGGATGACATTCCACCGAGAGGGTCCAGAGTATATCTATCCGTCATATGGATGGACAAATCCCATTCTTGATCCATGTGTCTCAACCCATACTTTCCGAACACTCAATGCCATCTTTATAGCCACCCAGTTACGGTGTGGTGTTTGATGTCATCAAAGCATCCTTCCGGTGATGGTGATAAGCATGATCTCATGGTCGAAGGAATTAGGTTACTATATATCAGAAAGCCTATATCAAATGAACTATATTAAATGACTTGATCTTTATGCTACGCTTAACTATAGGAGTATGTCCATCACATCATTCTCCTAATGATATGACCCTGTTGTTAATAACATCTCCATGTTCATGATCAGGAAACCATGATCATATATTAACCAACAAGCTAGTTTAACAAGAGGCTTTACTAGGGACTCTTTTATGTTTACAAATCACACAAGTATTAATGTTTCCTGTTAATACAATTATAGCATGGTATAGAAACATTTATCATAAGTATTAAGATATGATAATAACTACTTTATTATTGCCTCTTGGGCATATCTCCAACACATGCTGGTTTAGCTCCTGTACGTGAGCGTCTTATCGATTGTTCTAGTTCTGCGCGTCTCGCCGGAGTTGATCGAGTGATCTTGCCGCTATCGCGCCGTCTGTTGTCGGAAAGTACTCGACGAACGGCGTCGCATATCGGGCCAATTTCCAACAATTGGTATCAAAGACAAGGTCGTTGTCCGTGATCTGCTGAAAGTACTAGGAGGTCATGGCGATGGTGAAGTTTGGCGAGAGCTCGACATCGGCACCGATGACAGAGACGGTGGGGGCGGCTTTGTATCCGCGCCTCGATCGCAAGGACTACAGGCTATGGGCACTCAACATGGAGGTGGCCATGGAGGCTCAGGAGGTTTGGGAGGCCGTCGATCCAGGAGGCGACGAGTACGTCAAGGGAGGTGCGAAGTACCGAAAGGATCGCCAAGCGTTAACGGCACTCTATTCCGTCGTGCCGAAGGACGTGATGCAGCACCTCATCGGAAAGAAATCGGCGAAGGATGCATGGGAGACGATCAAGATCTTGCACCAAGGTCATGCCCGCGTGAAGGAAGCACATCTTCAAACTTTGACAAAAAGCTATGAAGATCTGAAGATGGAGGAAAGCGAGACATTTGATCAGTTTGCCGCCCGTTTCATTACCCTTGTCAATGCAATCAGGGGATATGGCGAGAAATTGGATGAGATCAAGAACGTCAAGAGGTTCCTGCGTGCAGCGCCGACGCGCTACATGCAGATCGTTACATCGATCGAACAATGTCTCGACCTGAATACATTGACGATTGAGAATCTCGTCGGAAGATTCAAGGCACACGATGAGAGAATCCGGATCAGCTTCGGTGATCCAGAACAGGTTGAGCACCTGATGCTCACAAAGCAGCAATGGATGACTCTTTCAAAAGAAAAGCAAGGAGGCTCCACGAGCGGCAAGGAGAAGCAACGCCCAGCGAAAAAGAACATAGCGGGGCAGGAGGATGAAGATGACACCCCGCCGCGGAGGAAGTTTGACATAAAGAAAGTCAGGTGTCATAACTGCGGCGAGCTCGGTCACTTCAAGGTTGATTGCCGGAAAGCACCAAAGGAAAAGGAGAGGGCTCTCATCGCCCAGGAAGGAGATGATGGACCGATGATGCTGATGCTCGAAGTAACTGAGTTAAAGGATGAGGAGGATCCTCCATCACCGGCTACGGAGATTGTGGCGCAAGTGGATCACGATCTACCGTGTGTGCATCACGAGGAACAGAGTGCCTCGTTCCCATGTGAAGCCGCGTTTGAGGCAAGTGAAGCCTCAGAACTTGTTCATGGCGATCTATGCGTTGGAATCTCACTCGCAACTCCGTCCGGCAATAAGTTCTTCATGCTTGTGGTGGATGATCATAGTAAATACATGTGGATTGTGTTGCTGAAAAGTAAGGATCAAGCTCAACAAGCATTCGAGAAGATCAAGGAAGCCGAAGAGTTCAAGGTGGAGGCAAAGATAAGAGCCCTACGCATTGATGAGGGGGGTGAGCTGCATCAAACTGTGTTGACCATGACACGGAGCATGATGAAGAGTAAAGGCTTGCCAGGAAAATTCTGGGGTGAGGCAGTCAATACGGTTGTGTATTTGCTGAACATGGAATCTACTAAGAGTGGAGTTGGTACAACACCATACGAAGCATGGTACGGATGGAAGCCCTCGGTTGATCATCTTCGTACTTTTGGATGTGTGGCGCATGTAAAGGCGGAATTGGCGGAGCAACGTATTCCAATGATCATGACAGGCTATGAAGGCTCAAAGACATACCGCTTGTGCAATCCTTATACCAATAAGGTGGTTTTCAAGGGAGACGTAATCTTTGAGGAAGGCAAGTCATGGAATTGGGGCTACAACGAACCGTAATATTCAACTTTTCACGTCACGTGGGATCTTGAGTATGAAGAAAATATGGATCAACCAAGCTTATCCTTGTCAGCAAGTTCGGGCCCAGAAGATGTTGAAGGCCTAGGGGGAGCTCCATGCGTGGACACCAGGCCAGAAGCACTAGGGATTCTCCCAGAAGACAAAGAGTTTGAAGAAAAGGCTAGTCTGTGGCCAGAAGATACGGAACCAGAAGGGTGCACAGATGCATGTGTAGCGATACCTGCACTTGTTTGCCCAACAATTATAAGAAAAGGAGGAGGAGCTGAAGCGAGCCCAGCAAACAGGCCAGCAAGGCCAGAAGGCGATGGTCCAAGAGTGTGGACTGGTGGCCAGATAGATAAAGGAGAACCAACAATAGGGGGTGCAGATCCATCAAGAGGTCTTTCACGTGGTATAGAGAAGCTAGAAGAAAACCAATTTGATCTACCTCCTACATATTTGTTCTATTGCATCCAAAAGCACCGGCAAGCGGTAGATCAAATATGCGAGGCATCGATGAGAAAGTACTTCATCGAACCAAGTATAATGTCTCAAGGAGCGGACAAAAAAGACAGTCGGCGTGAAGGCATGGAGAAGGGCGTGGACAAAAAGGACTGTCGGCGTGAAGCCATGGAGAAGCCAACAAGAGCAAAGACAGCGACATGGGTGCCACAAGAGACGACGAAAGGAATGTCGAAGAGGATGACTGGAGCGGTGAAAGCAATGCCATGGATGATGCCCGCGAGGAGAAGCTGGCGCATTTGGGATCCAGGTGTAAGTGAAGCGCATGTCGTGCTTAGGGGGTGATTGTTAGAAATAAGCACTCCGGCTCTCCGGAACCGGCACGGCGGGCGCGTATACGAGTAGAATACATACATGCTTCCGAGTACTTGTGTAGGTAGGACACGGTGATAGTCCTCTAGTCGGTTTGGTCCTGGAGTACTAGTTGGACTCGGATAGTGTTAGGCCTAGTATATATACACATGTAATAGCTAGCCTGTAACACATCGTGACTTGAATCAATCCAAGAGAACACCAGGCTCGATATGGGCCTGTGACCATCATATTGATTTTTGCGTACGTGAGTTGTGGAAACGAGCTAGCTGATCAAAAGCAACGATCAGGCTGGTTTAGCTCCTGTACGTGAGCGTCTTATCGATTGTTCTAGTTCTGCGCGTCTCGCCGAAGTTAATCGAGTGATCTTGTCGCTATCGCGCCATCTGTTGTCAGAAAGTACTCGACGAACGGCGTCGCATATCGGGCCAATTTCCAACAGAAGCATGAGAACATGGTAAGAAACTTACAGAACTATGTGAACTAAGAACTTATATTGTAGAGTGAAACGCAGTAGAAACATAAGTTTTTGGGTCAAAACCCATGTGCATCAACTTAGTACAGATAAATCTGCAACTAAGATCTAGCTTAGGAACAACTTAGGAGTTTATAGCTGCAACTTCAGTTAGATCCAAAATTCCATTGTAGCTGCCACATGGGGTAATGCTCCCTCTCCGTCATCTCTAATAACTCAGATCCTTTTGCAAGTCAAAACCCTACAGGTTTTTTAACTCCATATCGTCATAGATACATGTAAGTTTTCCTGAAATGGCAAAGAAATCAAGCATCTTCTTTAACATAACAAAACCAACTTAGTTTGTAGATACAAACAAGTTGACTAATTTGGAAAAGCAACTTTTGACATGGAGGAAATGAACTAAGTAAAAAAATGGAATATATTCTACAAGAGAAACTTAATTAGATGGTGCAAAAGTAACTTAACTAGGATGAAAAAACCAATTTACTAGAGACGTAGAAATAACTTGACTAATTTGGATTAGCAAATTATTTAAACATGTTGCAATGAACTAAATCAAAATAGAATAAAATATGCAAGATCAACTTAATTAGATGCTGTAAAAAGTAAGTTAACTAGGATGGCCAAACCAACTTACTATGCAGATAGAAACAACTTGACTAGATTGGAAAAACAACTTATTTAACATGTTGCAATGAACTAAATCAAATATAATAAAATCTACACGAGCGACTTAATTAGATGATGCAAAACTATAAGTTAACTTGGATGACAAAAGCAACTTAGTGTCAGAGAGAAAAACTATTTGACTATGTCGGAAAAATAACTTAGAGCTAGTTAGAAAACATAACTATGATTAGCCATATACAACTTATTTAGATAGTTAGAAACCATAACTATGATTTTAAAAACAACTTAGTTAGATCATTAGACAACTCAAAAGAATAATTGCAAAAAGTAACTTATTATGAAGCTAGGGCCACTAATTGTAATCAACTTAGTTTAAATGAAAACCAACTTAGTGAGATGATAAAAGTAACTTAAGAAAGTTGCAAAAAGCAACTTAATAAGTACAGAGGATGATGGAAACATAAACAGCTTCCCCTCGACTTGCAATGCACAAGTATGACATGCCAGAAAAGCATTAAGGTTGTGCCTGGATGTCTCTTTGATGTAGTGGTGGGTGCAACTTCATTACGGTTGTCCAGTATTTCCAACTGCGGGGTGGTGATTAAAAAAATAAAACATCAGTTTAAATATCTGTTTAAACCAAGTTGTAAAAAAGTAACAGTTAAGAGTTCCAAGTTATTGTAACTCATCCTTATACCCGTAAAAAAAACTCATCCTTATACATGTCCCTAAGGCCCCGCTTGTTTTATTGTTTCTTAACGAAAACGGCTGTAAATTTCGGTTCCGTAATATATTCCATAAACTTGCGCTTGGTTTGTTGGATTTTTTTCGGTCCGTGTCTTTTGGTCGAGAGTTTCATGCGTTGTTGACCCGGTAAAATTAACGGAGCAGTTGAGATCCGTATATTACGACTGTTTTTCGCGGGCACATCGATCCACCGCTGCAAAAATTCCGGACCCTGTAAATAAAAAGGTGAACCAAGCGGGGCCTAACCAATTTGTGGACGAGGCACTAGACAGGTCCCTATTGTTGCCTTAACTTCTGCTAAATGAAGACAGGAACACTTGCTTGTCTCATTTGTCATATCTTGTTACTACCAGATTTGAATCCGATTTGAAGCCTTCATGTTAGAAAGCAAGTTTTAGTTATAGTCATTATTCACCTCAGATAGGGCATTGCTCATTTAACCAAAACTAATATCATGGTAGGAATCAACTAAATTAGATGATATAAAACAACTTAGCCAGTCCAAAAAAGTAACTTAGGAGGATGACAAATAGCAACTTAGTGAACTTAGCATACTACCGCGGGACATTTGGTTGTAACTCAATAACTTAAGTATGATGACGAAAAGCAACTTAGTTAGATTACTAGGGAACCCAAGGCATGATGACAAGCAACTTAGTTAGATCATTAGACATGCCGAAGCATGCTTGCAGTAAAAGTAACTATATGTAACTAGGAGCATTGATTGTAATCAACTTGGTTTAGATGATAAACCTAACTTAGTGACATGGTAGAAGTAATTTAAGAAAGTCAATTATGTTGGCGAGTCAACTTAATTAGGAAGAAGGATATAAAGCATAAATCTAAACTGAATCAATGTGTGTGCATGGAAAACAACCCAAAACATAGTGTGTGAAGCAACTTAGAACATGCTAAATAAGCAACTAAATGTGCACCGTGAAACAACTATACATATAGTCTGCAGCAACTTAGAACATGCTAAACAAGCAAATAAATGTTCATTCAACCTGCGTCAACTCATCCCCATATGGCTGCGTCAACTCATCCCCATGGTCTAGCACATAGCGATCCCTTCCATCTGTGAAGGGACGGAGACGCTTGGGAGGGGGTTATCACAAAGTTTCTGGTGACTTGTGTGTGCGAGTGAGTGTGTATTTGTAATTTAATTATAATACTTACCTGGTCGGTCTGATTTAAATCAGACGGTCATTGGTGAACGGATGCACGAATACACAATAGCCTAGGATGCACAAGATATGTTGCCTATAATCTATGCAGCAACTTAGAACATAGTAAACATCAACTAAAAGTCTAGAAAATGTAACGTGCTATGCATGCAAGTAACAAACTAGATTGAATCTGACTCTCTAACTCATAGAATGCAGCCTAGTCAGTTAAAACATGACAATTTTAGGGGAAAAAGTAACATCTAGGATAGCCAATTTTCCATGCTTAATCTGTGAGCTTGTCAACAAAAGGGCATCATATAAGCAGCCCAAAACTGATTGTCTGGTTCATGTGAAAGCCTAATTTCGTGAAAATATGTACGATCAATGCTAATATGAAGGCAAAAAACATCCCCTTCTAGATTTCTAAGAACGTGTGAATCTGCGTGTGTGTGTAAAACTTGTCTAAGTCCCACCCCATGAGATTAGGACGCGTGCCACCTCTGATTATGTACTGTTCCTATTCCACAATCACTCCGTGCCACAAAAAATTGCTCCCGGGCAACACAGGCAAGGGAGAAATAACATGTACGAGCAAAATATGGATCGCGAGACGAAATCAACACTATCTCTAGATGAACTGGACTGATACTGACGATCTGGACTTGTGTGCAGGGGCTTACCTTCTATTTCCCAATCTAGAACCCAGTTTCGTCGACCTCTGACTCCAGATCTCCCCTGACCTCGGGTGCACCTCGTTTTCCAACGCCAACCTCGACGCAGTCCCAGGCGATTCCCTCTCCATCGCCGAGCTCCCTACCTCACGTGCGGGTCGCTTGCCGCTGACGAGATTCCCCGCTCTTCTGCACGCCTCGCTCCCCGCCGACGAGTTCCCCGCCCTTGCGTGCGGCTTGGTCCTCCGCCGACGAGCTCAGCGCACGGCCGCGCGTGGCTCTCTCCTCTGCGACGAGCTCCTCGCACCGCTCGCTCACCTCACCGAAAATCGTTGAGCCTAGTCCAGGTGAGACAAAATGGGGAACGGAAAAAAATGTGAGGATAGAGAGAAGGCCCCCAGGTGAAAGTTGTCGGAATGCGGAAGCCCGATGCGTGCAATCAACTCGATCAGACGGCCAGCAATCGGTGGCTCGGTTGGACAAACCAGCCACCGTGCACTTATTAGCGTTTGGGAAGATAAATATATTATGCTTTGGAACGGAGCGAGGGAATAGTATTTACCCAAAATTATATCTTTTCTCTTTTTTAGAACCAACCAAAGCCCAAATGTGTGAAGAACCCACGAGTCGGATGCGAACAGATTCGGAACAAATCAAAGCGCCGGCGTCCTTCTCGCTCGCCCCATTTAACGTCGCGTAGCTGCGTTGTTGTTGCCTTGCCTGGTCTCCCTGTGCTCGCCGCCTCGCCTCCAATCTCTTCTCCCCCACCAGCGCAACCTCGGCTGGAAGCACGCAGGACCAATGGCGAGCCCGCAGTGCTGTGCGAACCCGCCGACACTGAATCCAGCCTGCGGGCAGGGCAAGGTCGTCGACAGCTTCGGCGGGATCCCGGCGTACGTCGCCGGCACCGAAGACTCCAAGGCCGCCGTCATCCTTATCTCCGACGTCTTCGGTGATTGCCTTTTATCTCCCCGTCTGAAAACTATATTTTTTAAAGGATCTGATGAAAACTCTTTGTATACTCCGCGCTAGACATAGCAACAACTGACACCCCATTGTTCTGGTCCTTTTCTTTGCAGGCTTTGAAGCGCCGAAACTGAGGTATGCAACTTTTGTGCTGCTTTGGTTTCGATTTTCTACTGATTTATTTGGGTTTAGCAAAGGCAGGTCTCTAGAGCCGAGTAGGTTGCAGCGATTTACCTTTTTTTTTCGGGTGGTACATTCATAACCGGTGATATCATCAACTCATCATGATGTTGTATCAATATATATCAATATCATGTTGTGGTAGTGAGTTGAGCAAGTATTCCACATTTATAAGTCAGGTGCAATGTTGTTCAACATTTCGTCTAGTTCCTCCTCAGTCCATTCTTTCTAGTTTTATTATTTTACCCGAAAATTGATCATCACAGGAAGGAAAATGGATTTGCGAGTTGCGGTTACTGCATATATGGTCATCATTATTCCCACATACTTTGGGTATTTGTAAAAAATATTGGAATGTTGTTCGCACAATTTGGTATAGGGATTTTATCATGGCTGTTAAATTTCGAAGTCTTCCTTTTTTAGATGGCATATGCCCTTCTTTTAGAGTGCCTATGACCTTTTTAAAGTACATCAGTTTATGACAAAAACTAAGTGTCAGCTATGAATGACTTCTGATGTAATTTCATATCTCATGAAGGAAGATAGCCGATAAAGTTGCTTCGTCTGGGTACTTTGTTGTGGTGCCAGATTTCTTTAATGGGGATCCACACGCACCTGGGAACACTGGCAAACCATTTGCAGAATGGATAAAGGAGCATGCCCCGGTTTGTTGCTTCCTGCTGAGTGCTGTTTCTGATGTTACTCGAAACAGATAGTTACTGATGTTACTTCCTACTGGAAATTATTGTGACAAGGATAGTTCTTCTAATCTATTCCCTCCGTCCCAAAATATAAGAGGTTAACATCTTATATTATAGGATGATGGGAGTAGTACCTAATATAAAGGAATACATTATTGCTTTATACAGGAAAAGGGATTTGAAAAGGCAAAACCTGTTATTTCTGCTCTGAAGGAGCAAGGAGTGTCTAGTGTTGGCGCTGCAGGCTATTGCTGGGGTGGTAAGCAACGTTTTGTTTTCTTTACATCTGAACTCAAATTTCAAGGTTTAACCGGCTAAGGACTGTGCTTCTTCTCTCCACACATCAGCCAAGGTAGTTGCAGACTTAGCGAAAAGTAATGAGATCCAGGCAGCTGTTATGTTGCACCCTTCTTTTGTTACTGTTGATGACATCAAAGGTAAAATCTGTTCCTTGAGAATTCCAATACACACTTAACATAGTTCTATTTGAAAGGCTTCAAATTCTTACACTACGACATGTCCTATACTTCAGAGGTGAAATCCCCCATCGCTATACTTGGAGCTGAAACTGACGTGATGTCGCCACCAGAATTGGTCAAGCAGTTCGAGCAGGTTCTATCCTCCTCTGACACAGGGGTAAGTTCTCAACCTGAAGAACTTGAAGTCAACCATAATGTACTCAAAGTATACATCGAATATGTAATATAAGTATAACTAATGTTGAACTAAGAGGTCAAATGTGAAACTGCATCATACCAAACTGTATCTGTTTGAGAAGTGTCTGGTTGTTCTGGCCTTGCGTATTTCTATCTTTTGGCGTTAGTGGAGCTACCAATAATTTTGTATATAAGGGCCATCCAGAATTTACTCCTAGAAGTCAATGTTTGCTCTATGACCCCTCAGTGTTTCACTCCCTCCATGTTACAAACAGATGATGATTTGGACATGTCCTAAGTCAATTTTAAAATTTTAATTATGAATATTGTTTTGAATATTTAGATTGAGAACTTTTACAGCATATGTTCAGATTTGTCTAAAAAATATATTCATAATATAATATTTTTATTTTATTTATACATATACTATAGTAAAACTAGTGGTCAAAGATAAATCCTGGAGACTGTGCTGTTGTCCATATCGTCATCTATTTGTGATACGCAGGGAGTAGATATATAAGCTAGCATTATTATCCATCTGAACATCTTGTTTCTTGAAAGAAAAAATGTATTCTACTGTATATTCTCCGGAATTTGTCACAAGTATCATGACTGAAAAACGAAAGAGAAGTAATAAATTGTGAGAAAGAAGTCTGAAAGTACAGTAAATTGTTGATAGATTGGAGTTGCACCTTATCGTCAACCTGATATTGTATTTATGGGCCTACAGATTGTTCACTTTGTCAAGATTTTCCCTGGGGTTTCCCATGGATGGACTGTGAGATACGACAGCGAAGACGCAGCTGCTGTGAAGTGCGCTGAGGAAGCCCTGGCAGACATGAATAGCTGGTTTGACAAGAACCTCAAGTGAACCAAATGAAGTAGCAGTCCACCTTCGGTAACAAAATATTGTCACTCTTCACCAGTCAATACGAACTTTATGCTATGGTATTAGCTATAGGCCCTGCATCTCTGTCTGGTGCGGGCATGCTAGTATTGGTATGTATGTGGTTGTTGGTCCCGGGTTCTGCTTCTCCGGAACACTGAAACATTGTGCTGAAATAAAATGTTATATTTGAAGTTTTGGGAGTTGACACGATTGTCTTTCTTTAAATCATAGCCAAATCATTTTTAAGTAATAACCTATTCTTATACGACCATCTTTTCCCCATACAAACATAGAACTATCAAGAGTCTCAGTTGACAAAGAAGATTATAGAAATGATGGAACCGTGACCCTACTGATTAGAGCATCTCCACTCATACCCCCTAGAGGCCAATTTTTTTATCCGAACGGTGAATATCGGCCCATTCACGCCCCTAGATCCTCGTTTCCATCCGGATATGGCCCAAAATCCATCCGGCGAACACAGGCTGAACCTAGCGCTCCGGGGTTCGCCTGGCGGAGCTGGATGAAGGAAAAAGACAAGTGGGCTAGTTCTGTCGGCGGCAGAAGCCGCATTTCACTCGAAGATCGCCTAGTGGCTCTTCTCGCCGCATTTTACTCCTCCCCCCTCGCCGTCGTTTCGTCGCTGGCACCACTTGTCTCCGCTCCGCCGCAAACACGCCTCCACAAAAGACAACCATATGCTCCTAGCCCTTCCCTCCCCGCCGAGATCCTGGCGCCGTGGTTTAGTGCCGCTAGTTGTTCCGCGGTTAGCTGCGCGCCCAACACGCCCACTAGGTGTTTGGCGTTTTTTCTAGCTCGGCCATGGACTCCGACGACGATGAGCAGATGTTTGCCACACTGATGAAGGAATAGAAGACCACGGTCGTCAATGATGAAGAGCACGTAATGATCCTCGCCTGCCTGGCCGGCATGTACGCACGGGAAACAAAGCGGCCCGGCACCAGGATGCCGGAAGTGCAAGCTAAGGCAGCGGATGGAGGGCTACAAAGGATCTCTGGATTTTGCACTCCTTTGGTATAACAAGATCCAACAACGACATCAATGTCTTGCAGTGCTTGTCTATCTTCTCAAAGATTGTTGAGGGTCATGCTCCTTCGGTGGACTATGTGATCAATTGCCACCACTACAACAAGGGATACTATCTAGCAGATGATATCTATCCAAGATGGTCAACATTTGTAAAGACTATCTCAAGTCCTATTATCGGCAAGGAATCCAAATTTGGCAAGAAACAATAAGCTTGCAGGAAGGATGTCGTGAAGGCATTTGGTGTGCTACAAGCTCGATTTGTAGTTGTCCGGTTCCCCGCTCTAATATGGTTGCAAGAACAGATGTGGGAGGTGATGAATACCCGTGTGCTCTTGCAAAACATAATCATTAAGAGCGAGTGGGACGAGTTAATGCTTGATGAGAGCGAGACGGTGCAACCATATTTCAGACAGGGTCCTCTTGCAAAGCCTGATCACCAGATGCAGGCATCATGTGCTGCCTTTGTCGTTATGCGCCCGAAGATCCAAGACCCGTAGGTGCATCAACAACTGCAGGATGATCTAGTTGAGCACCTGTGAAGGCTCAAAGGCAACACCTAGTTTAAGGTGCTCTTGTGTTTTTAAACCTTTTAAATTATGAAATTACTTTGTTAAACTATCTTTTTTGTACTTGTTTTCTATGCCAAACTATGTGATTAAATTATTTGATGAAATTTTGATGAAACTCGACGAAAAATGGCAGAACTATGTGTATAAAATTTGACATTTCTGTCAAATTTTGTCCGAAAATTGCCAAATTCGCCGGCCCCGAAAGTGTACACCCAGGATCGTCGCTAGGAGTTGGGGGACCTCCAAGCCAAACGTTTGCCTAATCTGACGAAAATTATAGCGGGAATTTTGGCCTGGGGGCTTCCAACGAATGGAGATGCTCTAACGAATAGCATTCTGACCTGCCTAGGCAGGTTTCTCCGATTCGCTTGGCACATGTGAGGCGTCCTTGTATATTGACTTGCACGAATCTGAAACTAAAGAACGGTGGGGTTGGAAATAGACGCTCTAGGTGAACTTACATTAAAAAACGCACTTCCCAAATTTGATGATGGAACAGTAAGTTTAAATTGGTCAATATGATGAATATGGATACCAGAACCGTTTGCGCATGAACCTTGTCGTTGCCGTTGTAATTCTTCTTCACCGTGAGTTTCTCAAGCTGGTTGGTGAGGTGATCGGTGGCGCTGGTGTCCATGTACCATCCGGAGTCGACGGAGTACGAGCTCGGCTGTGAGTAGTAGTGACCGCAACAACTTGACGGTCCAAGTATCGATCATCATTGTCAATGCCAAGGTAGTCTTGCTTGAATCACTTGAAACAACTAGAGGCCGTGTGGCCTTGTCACAGATTTGGCGGACGGGGTGATTGCCGCTACGACCACTAGAACATGCACCTTCCATGCTGTCATCGTGGTTGCTGCGGTCACCGCCATGGTCTCCTTGGAGCTGGTTGCTGCTGCCTCCTGAAGTAAAGCCGTCGGCCGGTTGTTTGACAACGTAGCCCGGCCAGGGTTGCCCACGTTGGTCTGGCTAAAAGGGCGGTCTCCCACCATTACCACCGATGCGGTAGGATGTATTGGCGGAGGAGAACTTGGTGTGGCCCCTTGAAGTGCCACCTTGCGCCTCTCAATCTGTTGTTCAGTGCTCAGTATCTGCGCAAACAAATAAACATATTCATCACAGTTCTTCATCACGGTCTCCAACATATGCAAAGATTATTGTAACCAATGTGAGAAATAAAAAAGAGACCGATGAATTACAGAGAACTACCAATACCAAAGTAGTGAGGAGGCCGGGCACTTACCACGGCTGTTGATGGCTGGCAACGGGAATTGACATGGGGGATTTCGGGTCATGGCGGTGGGGACACCGTTGTCTGAGAAGGAGGAGGAGGACGGCGATCTAGGCTATGTCCTCTTTGTTTAGGCTGCACCTACCAGGTGCTCCGCCAATCGACTCGGCAGGAGGAACCCTTGGCGTAACACGACATCGCCATACATGAGCATGAAGGCGAACGGCGGACCTCCGCGTTACTGACTAACCTTGCCGAGAGCCACCTAGTTGCCCCCAAGGACGGCTAATGCCGAGGCGACAACCATGTAGAAGGTTGTTAAAGTATGATCCAAATTCATTAAGGAGGCTAACTTATAGCAAGCAGAGCAAGGGGACGATACCCCCCCCCCCCCTGCGGTACGAATCGTTGAAGACTTAGATTTCCATTGCTATATATACCTTTTGTAAGTTGTCGACTGGGATAAGTTGCATCTGTAAAATCCCCGGTGTTGTGTAAACACTTCCAAATATAGTGAAGTTTCATTGGATGTAGCCCGTGGTTTTTTCCTCTATTTGTTGGAGAGGTTTTTCCACATTAAATTTGTATCCCCTTGCAGTGTTTTTGTTTTAGTTCTTCGTTATTTTCTTGTCGCGTTTATAACATAGGTGTTGTCCACGCTGGTCTGAATGCTCGCTACGATGATGAGGGGATGCTGCCGGCGATGAACGTCGTTGCGGCCACTCCCACTTCGCGGGCAGCGATGTAGAAACGACGCGCTTCGTTTGAGGTGAGTACACGTGTCATAAGCTCAGCTGATCCAGTTAACACAACTCTGGCAAGCAGTCCAACAAGCCAACTGAGTCCAAAGCCTGCCGCATGTGTGAAAGTTGACAGAGTCAATAACCCTATTGCGGTGGTGATGCATCCCTTGATGGTGTATGAGATGATGAGGCGTAGAAATTTGGCCATAGGAACACATGAAAAAGCAAGAACAAGATTGGGGGAGGATGGGATGTTGATCTGGGCAGAGGTGGATGTGAGTTGCGCTTCCATTCTTGTTATTTAGAAGTAGGTATTGAGATCGACACGCTAAGAGTTACCCGTAATGGAAGGGTTTCACATCGGTGCAGCTTCACACAAAAACGATTTTGACCGGTGCGCAGAAGTTGCTCGTCTGGCTAAAGATGGAAATGGGCTCAGGCCTTGGACCCAGCCATTGGGTAATTATCTTCAGGTTGATGTTGAGCAAAGAGATAGGGCGATAGTCACTAGAATTTTCTAGCGAGTGCATCTTTTGGATGAGGGTGATAAACATATCATTTATTCTTTGAAGATTCACAGAACCCTCCCAAAACCCATAACATAAACAATAGAAATCAATCTTGATGACCTGCCAATATGTTTTGATGAGAATCTCAGAAAACCCATCAGGTCCTGGAGATTTGTTGACCGGTAAATCCGCCACGATTTTATCAATCTCATCGTGTGAAAAAGGAGCTGACAAGGATTTGAGGTTTATGCCAAACCGATCTCTGAAAGATTGTAAAATAATTCCTGCCTTAGCATAGTGCTGAACTGCAACAGATCCATCTTTCCTTGTGAGTAAAGCAATTGTGTTTTTTCTATATCGAATTGTGGCCATTCGAGTGAAAGTAGAAAGTATTTTCGTTGTCAAATTTAGCCCACCTAGCAGTACAACGCTTTTTCCAGTAATCCTGTTTGCATGTGAGCAGATGAGCCAAACGATCTTTCACAATATTTCTCCCTCAACAATTTTGCAAATTTAACTATTCATTTCACCTTCGAGCTGAGAGAATTGGGAATTTTACCAAATAGTGACCTGTTACTTTTGGTCGGTAAGTGATTGTATGTTTCATAGATTTATGTCTACTTAGGCCTTTTATATGGAATGTGAGACGATGAATCCAAAGGCTATCACAAAATGTGGCTATCAAAACAGAGTACACTTTGAAACTTGAATCTCTATGATAAAAAACATTAATCACATGGCTACTTTGTTGAGAGAGGGGATGCTCATAACAGTGCATAAAGTCATGAACACCCATGTGCTCCTTATGGCTTGACAGTACTGAACTGCATGCAAGTATGAGTCACATGCTTGTTGCGCCGAATGGTATCAAATGTAGTAGTGCTCCTATTTAAGGGTGAGAAGTGAGATGGAACATAATCACGATTGCGAAGAAGTCATCTCGTGTGTCTGAGCCAAGAAAGGGGTTAGAGTGTTGTTGCTAGGGTCATGTCAAGCATTCATCACGTAAGCAATGTAGACAAGTTTTGACTTAGTTTGAATTTCTTTTGCAATGATGGTAAAATCCAAAAACATCCTAGGAATGGGAAACATTAGGATATGTGATTAACCCCACCCGGCTTTTCATTGGCAGGCTCAGGAATTTTACTATGGGGCAGTGAGCGGCACTTGATCTTGTGACCAAGAGCCTTGTAAGCATTTGACCTAACCAACTACTCCCTTGCACACCTGTGCTAGGATTTTAATGAGTTCGATATACAACAGACTAAAATATAGGGCTCTACCATATAATTTAAAAGTTTTGGCAAAACTTTAAAATATTTAGCTGAATACCCTTGATACAAGATGGACCTACCCCTGCGGCTTTCTACAAAAAGTGACACCGCTATGATGATCGCCTAGAGTTGTAGTCTTCTGTGGGATGATTTGTCATGGAACTCCCAAAACTGATCCCATTAGTAGTCGATGCTCAATCCGGTGTAGTATGTTGGTCGGGTTAATTAGTAAATTACAGTGCAAAATTTAACATAAGAGTGAGGACAGTAATGACGGTTCTTTTATTGTGAATAACTGAAATCCACATTTTGTTGAAAATTGAAGGGGGCGACATTCCCAGATCTTGTCATATGGTTTTAGAGCTAAACATTGTTATACAAAAAGATAGCCCGAACATTGTCAAAGAATGACAACTACACTACCCATGCGTGCACATGAAAAATGAGATGACTCTGAAACCTGAAGTTACTCTAACATTGAAGTAAGCAAGGTCGTATCAACACCAACAAAGACAACTTTACAAATTTACTCTCGCTCTTAGCGCTGGACTTGTACCAAAGGGAACACGATAAAGCGACAAGTGTGATTTTGCCATTCAGTACAAGGACCAGGTTGTATGCCGAGGGCCCCGAACCGTCAGCATATAGCCCAAAAGGCGCTCAGCATAGTTATATGTCGACGGTTGCCCTCAGTATACAATGGTTGGCATCTTCTTAGTCGGCAGCTAGGCAGACGGCCATCGACATACAAAAGCCGGGATTTTTTTCTCTTTGACACCACATCCTATAATCTACGGCCGTTTCTAGCCGTTAGAGGCCTCACGGCCCGGGACTAGTGCTCCCACTAGTCGCGGGTTGTGCCAGGCCCAGGATCGCTGGCCTTGTTCACATCGAACCGAAGATGGTTTTTCTAGTAATGTCTGTTTCCATTCAAAAAGTACTTATATCCTCTCCCTTGCACGTGTACGATACGAACTCTAAGAAACATCCAGAGACATCCATGCGTCTGTTTTGTATTTCCCTTTTCAAAGGATTAAACTCTGACAACATGCTAGGTTAATCCACACCATTAAAAATATGAGAGATGCTATGCACATGACGGTCTTTGTCCGATTTGTGTACCACAGACACCATCCAACCATATGTGTGCCCACACGGAAGGGAATCAAACAGCTGGATTTATAATCGTACATCCATCAGAGATAAAGTGTCGTCCGTAGAGAGGTTCCGTAAAAATATTTGGACTGCCAACATAGAAAATATCTTCAAATTTTGACCAACACTCGCTGCAATTTTTCTATCTATAGTATCTGGTTGTTTCCTTACAAAAGTATATGCGCTGAAGAAGCTACGTGGACGTGGAAATGGAACTACGGGTGCAAATGCGAATGATGAGTACACAAAACTAATAAACATTTAACTATATTACTAACTAAACTATATATAGTGAAACATACAGAGCATTTATAAAAATATTTTCCTAAGGTGCTTTCTCCAAACCTCTTACTTTTGTAAGGATTTATATATCTACAATAAGTATCTGATAAATAAAATTGAACAAAGGCAAACAAAATTCTGGATAGAAACACAAGTGCACTCAAGGTCTCTCAAAATTAACACTTATAGATTTTTATTATAAGTTCTTTATGCCTCTCTTGTTGAATTTATGAAAAATAATATAAGCAAAAAATAGACTAACATCATAAGATTTGAAAGCTGGCATAACCTAGTGGTTGGGGTGGGCTGATGCACCCCGCTTGCCCAGGTTCAAGTCTTCGTACTTGTATCTGGAGACGTACACATATTTTTACTATATCGAAAAGCGTTTTGGGTTTCTTCCCTTAAAGCCATTCATCTTTATTTTTGTAAGAGTCGACCACCTTAAATATGGACACCCTAAGATCTTCAATCGCACTTTGTCTATGGACACATCTCTTCTAAGAAAATGTTAGAAGTGGACCATACGATATATGAGCTCACTAAGTCTAAGGACACACCTCTCGCCAGGCATTTATCCATTTCAGAACTTAGGAGGAAAAATATAGGACAAAAATACAAGCCATCTTATCCATTCTTAAAGCATATTTGGTCGACAAAACTAAAATTAAGTCAAACAAAAAAGATTCCTGATAAAACAAAATCTCCTTCTAGGTTTGATTGAACTAAAAAAATTCCCCATATGTTTATTCCAACCACGTATCTCATGAGGAGCATCATAAAGTTCGAATGTCATCAGAGACACCCACCTTAAATGTGGACCCTAAGAGCATCACTAACAGACCCCTTAAAAGGACCGAATCCATAAAACTCAGACGGGTATAAGGGCTCGGCCCAGTTTTTTGACACGAACAAACCCTGTATACGATGCCCGAGCCATATTTTTCTATAGGGCACCGAAAAATCACCCCTAGCCTTTATATGTAAGGTTTTGATGGGGATATGGTTCTCGACCCAACACTTTTTTGTACGCGCCTCCGCTACTTCGCCGCCCGCCGCCACGCACCAACGCTCAAATCCGTCCTCTCCGACGAGAAATTAGAGCCGCCTCTAAGCAAATCCGGCACCGCACCGATGTGATGTACCGTCGAGGGAGCTCGAGTGGACCGGAGTGGGGGCAGTCATGTGGGCCTTTCCGCCGCTTTTTCCTGCCGTTGCGACACCGTCTTTGACTCGGAGGAGGAACACCATTTCCGCGTATGCTCTGATGGCGCGCGGAAGCACGCCTCCCTCCACTACATCTACTGCCAAGCTCCGGTGCCTCACAAGCTCCGTCACCGCAAAGTGGAGGAGGCCAACCACCGGCGCCAGTCGGGGGAGGGGAGCTCCTCCAGGGCGCGCGCTCGACTGCCGCATCGAAGAAAGAGGAAGAGGAGGAGATCAAGGACTACAACCCAGCGAAATACATCGTTGTCATCGGCGAGGAGGACTACATAGACGATTGATACGCCCAATTTGCATCACCTTTCTATATCATAATTTACCTCTATTCATTGATATTTGTCTTATTATGAGGTATTGCTTATGTCTTTTCCACTATTTATGCATGTTGGATGATTCTTGGAGGATGGACTGCTGGAGTCTGGATTCTGATGGAAAAGAGGGCGTTTTGATGCAATTTCGCGAAGATCAGAAAAATACCATAAAAATATGGAAACATATTATTTTCCCAGAAGACGAAGGAAGCCAGAAGGAGGGACGAAGAGAGGCCATAGGGGGCCCACACCCCCTAGGCGCGGGCCCACCTGACCCCGCGCCTAGGGCAGGTGTGGCCCACCTTCCCGGCTCCTGGCTCCGCCCCTTCGCCTATATCTTCCCTATGAAACCCTAAGGCCAGGGGGCGACCACAGATAGATTTCCGCCGCCTCTGGGGGCGGAAAACACCGAGAGAGAAAGATCTCTCTGGCAGACATATTTCTGCTAGGGGAATTCCTTCTCGGAGAGGGGAGATCGTCGCCATCAACACCGTCATCAAGCTAGGCTTCATCGGGATCATCATCATCCACATCATCATCTCCACCAGCACCATCATCACCACTCCGTCCTTCTGTAACAATTGTGTTGGATATTGCTTTAGTTCTTAGGGGAAACTTTTCTGGTATTAATTACTATTGTAGTTGATGCTTGTGAGTGGAACCATTGGATTATTGTTTATGTTCAGATTGTTATCCATTATCATATCATCTTTGATCTTGATCCATATGATGTCTTGTGAGTAGTTCGTTTACTTCTTGAGGACATGGGAGAAGTCATGTTGTTATTAGTGGATCTGTGTTGAGTTATTATTTAATGGTTTAGTATTTAAGTTGTGGTGCTATTCTTCTAGTGGTGTCATGTGAGCGTTGACTACATGACACTTCACCATTTATGTGCCTAGGGGAATGCATTGTGTATTTGGCTACTAATTGTGGGGTTGCCGGAGTGACATAAACCTGAACCCACGTTAGGACACCATTGCATAAAGGAGCGTAGGATCTCAGATTTTAAGGTTGTGGTTAGATTTATATCTTAATTACTTTCCTGTAGTTACGGATGTTTGTAGGAGGTTTAATCACAAGTATGTATTAGTCCAAGTAAGGTCGGTACATTAGCACAGGTTCACCCACACAACACTTACAACACCAAAGAAGAGTACTCAGCTATTTGAAGCGAAAGCACTTGACAGAATTCCCATGTGTCCTCGAGAACGTTTGGTCCTTATAAGTATTTTCACTGGCTTGTCCTTTGCTAAGAAAGGATTGGGCCACTTTCTGCGTTTGCTCTTTGTTACTTGTTCTTTGTTTTGTTGCCTAAAAAACCACTAAAAATCCGTTTGCTAAGTATTTACAGAGATTTTCTGCTCCATACCACTGTTCAGCACCTTCTGCTCCTCGTTGGGATCGACACTCCTATTTATTGAAAGTACTGCGATACACCCCCTATACTTGTGGGTCATCAACGATGCCTCCTTTGACCGCATCACCATCGTGATCATGCAACAGAGCGCGTCCAAGGAGGAGGACCAGTGTAGGCAGCAGGAGCGGGACGCGGAGCTTGATGACCTCACCAGCGAGCACCATCTCCGCCAGAAGAAGCTGGAGTGGGACATCGAGCGCGCGCTGCAAGATGATCAGTTTCTCAACCTCGTCTCCGACGATAGCGAGTGAAGCCTGTTGCCGGTATCGTCGCCGCCGTACCCTGAAGCTCCGGTGAGCCTAATTGTGTGTCCTAGGTCAGGGTTAGGTGACGCCGACGGCATATTGATACGTTCAAAATGTATCTACTTTCCCGAACACTTTTGCTATTGTTTCTCCTCTAAACTTGTGTGATTTGGATACAACTAACACGGACTGACGCTGTTTTCAGCAAAATTACCTTGGTGTCTTGTTTTTGTGCAGAAAATCAACTATCAGGAAAAATCCCGGAAAATATGCCAAAAATTATATTTCACCAGAAGACCCACGGAGCCAGAAGATGAGACGGAGAAGGGGCATGGGGGGCCCACACCCCTGCCAGGCGCGGGTGGACCCTGCCTTGCGCCTAGGGGGTGCAGCCACCCCAGGCACCCCCTCGGCCTCTCTCTGCGCCTATAAGTTGCCTTTCGACCTAAAAACCGAGGGGAGGGGTTCGATAGTTTTCTAGAAAGAGTTCCTCTCCGCCGCCGCCACCAGAAACCAAGATTCGGATCCATAAACTCCGTTCTGGCACCCTGTCGGGATGGGGAATTTGGAGAGGATCATCACCATCGTCATCACCAATGCATCTCCATCAACCACCGATGTTTCCCTCATCCATGAGTGAGTAATCCCTCGTTGTAGGCTTGGGGATGGTAGGGATTGGATGAGTTCTATCATGTAATCGAATAAGATCTGTTAGGGCATAGTGCCTAGTATCTCTATTAGTGCTATTTGACTTTGTTAAAACTTGTTGTGCTTAATGCTTTTCACTAGGGCCCGAGTGTCATGATCCCAGATCAGAACTTCCTATTGAATCATTATGATAGTATTGTTTGTGATCTTATCTACAAGTTGTGTACACATATCATTGTCTGGATCCAAAGGCCCCAAAGTGACAATAATTGGGACAACCAGAGGGGATGGTTGTGGTGTGAGGATCACATGTGTTCATGTAGTGTTAATGCTTTGCTCCGGTGCTCTATTAAAAGGAGCACCTTAATTGCCAGTAGTTCCCTAGAGGCCCCGCTGCCACGGGCTGGCTGGACAGAAGATGTTGTGCAAGTTCTCATTGCGAGCACGTATGACTATATTTGGAGCACATGCCTAGGATTGTTTAGTACTTGGATGCTTGTTATTATTTATCTGTAATGCCCTAGATCTTGAAGTTACATGTTTAGACTCGTCCATGCAACGCCCGTCCATCCATCCCTATGCCTATCGCACTCGAATCCCACTGTTACCGTTACTGTTACTATTGCTCATGTTTTGCTGCTGCTGTTGATTTGTTGTTACTACTACAAACTGTTGCTACAGATAAACTTATGTGAGCAAGAACTATTTCCAGGTGCAGCTGAACTAACAACTCAGTTGTTAAGGCTTGCAAGTATTCTTTGGCTCCCCTTGTGCCGAATCAATAAATTGGGTAATACTACCCGCGAAGACTGTTGCGATCCCCTACACTTGTGGGTTATCAAGACTATTTTCTGGCGCCGTTGCCAGGGAACATAGCTTTATTTGTTAGTTCGCTTGGATCTATTATTGTTCACTGCTACTTCGTTCATCATGGGTAAGTCTCGTGATGGAAAGTTCCCTATTTTACCGTCCACTATAAGAAGATGTACATTCCTAAACACCTATGTTGCTCTTGATTAACCGTCTGTTATAAGTAAGCTTGTCACACCACCACCACATACTCATGCTACACATACTGCTACTACTGCTGAATCTGAAACTGCTTTTGATGCTCATGATGTTACTTCTACTGTGCTTGATGCGAGTGGTTCACTAGATCTTTTTCTAGATGCTACTATGGCTAGTCTAGGAAATACCGAAACTCCTAGTGAAGACACTGTTACACCTGTTAGCTCACCTGAGTCTAGTGAGAGTTATGATATTAATGATGGTTACATTGAGTTCACTAATGAATTTGTTGAAGAGTGCCAAAACACACATGAGCGCTATTAAGAGTCTCCTTTCTAGACGCACCATTATGCCTAAATTGTCCTCTGATCCTAAGTTTGCCACCTCTCCCATAGATATTAAAGATAAAGATTATGATTTCTCTCTTGATTTATCTTATTTAGATATTGTTGAGAAAGAACTTTTTTGTGGGATTGAAAATGAGAGTGATGTGGATCATATGAATGAGCTTTCCACTATGAGTGATTTATTCTCTGATGATTTTAAGATGCGCAAGTACTTTGTTACTAAGATCTTCTCTTTTTCACTAAAAGGAGAAGCCAGGGCTTGGTTTAATAGATTACCTCCTGATTCCATGGATAGCCCTGATTGCTTGATTGCTTCTTTCTTCCAGAAATATTTTCCTTCCAGTGCTAGACATGCTGCTTTGCAGAGACTTTTTGATTTTAAACAGGGAGAAGAACAGAAATTGCCTGAGTCATGGACAAGGTTCTATCACTTGATTCATGCACATCTTGGATGTCTATTGCCTAAGAATGAGCTTCTTGATATTTATTATAATGGACTAAATGATGATTCTAGGACATACCTAGATAGCTTTGTTGATTGTGTTTTTAGGAAAAGAACTCCTACAAATGCTGAAGAATTAATGGCTAAGATAAGCAAGAATTATGATGATTGGACTTCAACTGAGCTAAATACACCTGAGCCTATTACTCCTGAACCAGTTGTGCCTGAACCAGTTCCAAAACCAACACCAAAGAAGAGGGGAATTATTGCATTAAATGATGAAGTGATGAAGGAAGCTAAGAAATGTCTAAAGGAGAAGGGTATTAGAGCTGAAGATGTGAAGAATCTACCTCCTATAGAAAATTATGTAAGCCAATTCACCACTCATCTACTATTGAGGTACACTCTCTCCACTTTAATGAAGGTGATATTCCTTATGGTAAGCCTCCTGATCAATGCTTAGAGGAACTTGACACATTTATTGTTAAACAAGGTAATTTTAATAAATAAGTTTAGAATCATTTATTGGAAAACTCTAGAGCTATCCATGAGTTAAAATATATTGTGAAAAGAACTTCTAATGATATTAAAATGCTTTGTAAACACTTTCAAATGGTTCGAACCCAACTTGATCAACTTGCTAAGGTACAAAAGGATATGCTAGTTAAGCCTCAGGAAATAAACATGCTTATGGAATTAGAACTAGGAGTGGTATAGCTACTCAAGATTATATATATCCTGAAGGACACCCTAAAAGAATTGAGCAGGACTCTCAGCAAGGTGAGAGTAGTGGTAGTCCTCGTAATAGAAAGAAAAAGAAACATAAGATAGTTGAGGAATCACTTGAACCTGCTGTAGATCCTAATAGTATATCTGTCTCTCATGCTAAAACTAAGAGTGGTAATAATAATGATTCTCTTGATAAGGAGAAAGTTGAGGAAGAACCTAAGAAGCACACTAAGAACACTAGGTACACTAAGGAAGATTTTATTGCTAAGAAACATGGTAGTGAGAGAGAATGTCGTGGTGGTATCACGGCATATGCCATGGGTAGGCTAAAGTTGGGGCCGATGGACGTGGTGGAATCCGGGGAGGGATGATGCAGTGAAGACCGCACTCGTATGAACAAAGAGAAATACAATGTATATTGGATTGAATCTCTGAAATGGAGATAACCCCTCATTCTATACATCTAATCTCTTATGATCTTGCCATACTTGTGGCTACAACCTTGCTCCTTGAGCTGTGTCTCCTATCCTTCTAGCTAGATCTCTCTGTGAGAGTGGAGGAAGAAGAAGAAGGAGAGCTCCTAGTGAGCAGAGAGGGGAGGAGCCCTTCGGGGCCTCTCTTAGAACGATCCCCCTGGTGCTCCTTATAAAGGGGAGCCCAGGGGACAAGTCTTGTGCTACACGCTTAGCATCTAGATGGCATATTCTGGGCATCTTTCTGAGATGCTGAGCATATGCCTTGGCATATTTGGAGATGCCAGGCATATTCCCTAGCATCTTATTTGATGCTAAGAGCATATTCCTAGCATCTTGTTAGATGCCATGGGCATATTCCTCATGACATGTGCCAGTCTGAGCCATGGGCGTCCCAAGACTGGCACGATTCTTGTGGATCTTGTCTTGAATGGATGGCGTGCTCTTGTGGTGGTCGGGGAAGCATCTGGAGATAAATTAGAGGGCATATTAGGCGACATAACCCGACCCAGATGTTATTGACGAGGTATAGATTGGGTCTGGCCCGTAGTTGACTCGGCCTGGGACCAAAAAGGCCCAGCCAGACTAGATCTCCTCTCAGCCGAATCAATCAGTAAAGGCCCAGCCGAGTTGAGTGGATTCGGCCCATGAAGAGAAACAGCAGCTTAGCGACGTGGAGGGAGTGTCGGCCCATGGTGGGCCGAGTCATTCTTATCTCGGCCCACCCGGGGGAGTCTGGCGGGGTGCTGTGGATGTCTTCTTTCCTGGTGGGCCAAACTCGCCGTTTGCCGGCCCACCCAGGGAGCTCGTCGAGAGGCCTTGGCGCGTGTGCTGAATGGAGAGGAAGCGGCGCCGGGGAGAGGAAGCGTGACGTGGACGTCGGTAGTCTGGTGGGCCGAATGAAGAAACTCGGCCCAAGCTGGAGAATCCTGTGAGTCGGCCCAGGAGGTGAACATTTTGTCTTTGTGGGATCTAGGCTGGGCCGAATTAGGCTTAATTCGGCCTGGTTTGCCTTCTTTCCTTTTCCCTTTATGTTTTATCTCTCTATATCTTACATTTATTCTTTGTAGCTCCATATTCTTTTATAGAAAGTTCTATCCAGAGATCACTTAATTCATCAACTCTGGGGTACCCGGGGGTACACCCCCGACATTAGTCCCCGAGCCTATGTGGGATTCGTAGAATCTTGCATAGGCTTTATGCATAATATCCCCAGAGTTGTTTATTCGGCCTATAGTCTTGTCATATATCATCGACTCCTAGCCATTTAAGGTATTGGTTCGTAGCCCTTTTGGGTAAGTTTTCGACCTTGGGCCTGCTTTGGCTCTGGTCTTAACCATCTTGGGTAAGTTTTTTGACTTCTGGCCTGCTTTGGCTCTGGTCTTCTTATCCTTTGGGTAAGTTATGACTTCTGGCCATTTTGGGCACTGGTCTTTTGACCCCTTTGGTTAAGTTCTTGACTTCAGGCCCTCTTGGGCATTGGTCATAACCCTTTTAGGTAAGTTTTTGACTTCTGGCCTTCTTGGGCACTGGTCATAACCCTTTTAGGTAAGTTCTTGACTTCTGGCCTTCTTGGGCACTGTTCTTTTAACCCCTTTGGGTAAGTTATGAGTTCTAGCCTTATTGGGCACTGCTCTTTTAACCTCTTTGGGTAAGTTATGAGCTCTGGCCTTATTGGGCACTGCTCTTTTAACCTCTTTGGGTAAGTTTATGAGCTCTGGCCTTATTGGGCACTGCTCTTTTAACCCCTTTGGGTAAGTTTATGAGCTCTGGCCTTATTGGGCACTGCTCTTTTAACCCCTTTGGGTAAGTTATGAGTTCCTGCCTTCTTGGGCATTGCTCTTTTAACCCCATTGGGTAAGTTATTATCCGAGTTATCTGATTTCAAATCCGAGTTACTTTACTCAAAATTGACTATATGTCCTAAGTCTGAGTCCTATGACTCAAATCCGAGGTATATGACTCAAATCCGAGTTAACTCATTCCAAATCCGAGTTACTTTACTCAATTTTGACTTATATGTCTTAAGTCTGAGTCCTCTGACTCAAATCCGAGGTATATGACTCAAATCCGAGTTAATTCATTCCAAATCCGAGTTACCTTACTCAAAATTGACTTTACGTCTTAAGTCTGAGTCCTCTGACTCAAATCTGAGGTGTATGACTCAAATCCGAGTTAACTCATTCCAAATCTGAGTTACTTTACTCAAAATTGACTTTATGTCTTAAGTCTGAGTCATCTGACTCAAATCCGAGTTATATGACTCAAATCCGAGTTACTCATCCCAAATCCGAGTTACTTTACTCAAAATTGAATTTATGTCTTAAGTCTGAGTCATCTGACTCAAATCCGAGTTATATGACTCAAATCCGAGTTAACTCATCCCAAATCCGAGTTACTTTACTCAAAATTGACTTTATGTCTTAAGTCTGAGTCATCTGACTCAAATCCGAGTTATATGACTCAAATCCGAGTTAACTCATCCCAAATCCGAGTTACTTAACTCAAAATTGACTTTATGTCTTAAGTCTGAGTCATCTGACTCAAATCCAGTTATATGACTCAAATCCGAGTTAAGTTATCCCAAATCCGAGTTACTTTACTCAAAATTGACTTTATGTCTTAAGTCTAAGTCATCTGACTCAAATCCGAGTTATATGACTCAAATCCGAGTTAACTCGTCCCAAATCCGAGTTAATTTACTCAATTTTGACTTTATGTCTTAAGTCTGAGTCATCTGACTCAAATCCGATTTATATGACTCAAATCCGAGTTAACTCATCCCAAATCCGAGTTACTTTACTCAATTTTGACTTATTTGTCTTAAGTCTGAGTCATCTGACTCAAATCCGAGTTATATGACTCAAATCCGAGTTAACTCATCCCAAATCCGAGTTACTTTACTCAATTTTGACTTATATGTCTTAAGTCTGAGTCATCTGACTCAAATCCAAGTTATATGACTCAAATCCGAGTTAACTCATCCCAAATCCAAGTTATTTTACTCAATTTTGACTTATATGTCTTTAATCTGAGTCATCTGACTCAAATCCGAGTTATATGACTCAAATCTGAATCATCTGTTTGCCACGATATAACTTGATTTGGCGTGATGACGATAATTTGCCTTTGATATGGATCCGAGATATAGATCCGAGATTAAGCTTTGGGATATGATAATAGGGCTAACCGCCGAGGGATCTGATTCGAGATGTAGATATGAGATATAGATTCGAGATATGATAAGCTAGCCAATAGTCATCCGAGATATGGGATAACCTGGCAAGATGGTGAAATATCCTGGCAAGATGGTGAAATATCAATCTGAGTCATAACATAACCTGGCAATCTGGCGAACTGAATAAAGCTTCGGCCTGAATCAGAGATATGATTAGTACGCCGAGTCTGAATACCAATCCGAATTATAATATACCCTGGCAAGCTGAATCAAATGTTAGTCCGAATCAGAGACAATCTACTGAGCTGAGTTAAAGGTTAATTCGAAGCATAAACAAATTGACTTCAAATTATATCCGAATCAACAATAAGTTGGCAGGTAAGCTGAGTTAAAGGACAATCCAAAGCATAAATAAACTGACTCAAAATCTACCTGAATCATAAATAAGGTGACTCAACTTATGGCCGAGTTATAAATAAGCTGGCCTGTGAGCTGAGTCACAGGATAACCCAAAGCATAAACTAACTGACTCAAAATCTATATGAATCACAAATAAGCTGATTCAACTTATGGCCGAGTTATAAACAAGCTGGCTGGAGTACAGATCTGAATCAACATAATGCTCTCTTAATCTAAAGTTGACTCTACGGATAAGTCGACTAGTCCCCGGGTTGAGTTATTTTCTCCCTAGGATGAAGGATTGAGTGTAGGTGGCTGAGTAACCTGGCACTTACAGTATACTTGGAGAAGAGTTTGGGTGAGTTTTGCTAGGTCATACCTGCCCTGCTGAGTTACTTGGTACTTACAGTAAGCTTGGAGTAGTGCTTGAGTCCTTCTTGCTGAGTCTTACCTGCTTTGATGAGTTAGACTTGAGAGCCTCTGCGCTTACCTCTTTGTTCTATGTTGACTTGGTGAAGCTAAATGAGCCCTATGCGGAAGAAAGTTGATGAAGGTGTTCCCGTCCGGATGGAAACCCAACCAACGCCACTAGAAGGCCCCACGGTGGGCGCCAAATGTTGTGGTGGTATCACGGCATATGCCATGGGTAGGCTAAAGTTGGGGCCGATGGACGTGGTGGAATCCGGGGAGGGATGATGCAGTGAAGACCGCACTCGTATGAACAAAGAGAAATACAATGTATATTGGATTGAATCTCTCAAATGGAGATAACCCCTCATTCTATACATCTAATCTCTTATGATCTTGCCATACTTGTGGCTACAACCTTGCTCCTTGAGCTGTGTCTCCTATCCTTCTAGCTAGATCTCTCTGTGAGAGTGGAGGAAGAAGAAGAAGGAGAGCTCCTAGTGAGCAGAGAGGGGAGGAGCCCTTCGGGGCCTCTCTTAGAACGATCCCCCTGGTGCTCCTTATAAAGGGGAGCCCAGGGGACAAGTCTTGTGCTACACGCTTAGCATCTAGATGGCATATTCTGGGCATCTTTCTGAGATGCTGAGCATATGCCTTGGCATATTTGGAGATGCCAGGCATATTCCCTAGCATCTTATTTGATGCTAAGAGCATATTCCTAGCATCTTGTTAGATGCCATGGGCATATTCCTCATGACATGTGCCAGTCTGAGCCATGGGCGTCCCAAGACTGGCACGATTCTTGTGGATCTTGTCTTGAATGGATGGCGTGCTCTTGTGGTGGTCGGGGAAGCATCTGGAGATAAATTACAGGACATATTAGGCGACATAACCCGACCCAGATGTTATTGACGAGGTATAGATTGGGTCTGGCCCATAGTTGACTCGGCCTGGGACCAAAAAGGCCCAGCCGGACTAGATCTCCTCTCAGCCGAATCAATCAGTAAAGGCCTAGCCGGGTTGAGTGGATTCGGCCCATGAAGAGAAACAGCAGCTTAGCGACGTGGAGGGAGTGTCGGCCCGTGGTGGGCCGAGTCATCCTTATCTCGGCCCACCCGGGGGAGTCTGGCGGGGTGCTGTGGATGTCTTCTTTCCTGGTGGGCCGAACTCGCCGTTTGCCGGCCCACCCGGGGAGCTCGTCGAGAGTCCTTGGCGCGTGTGCTGAATGGAGAGGAAGCGGTGCCGGGGAGAGGAAGCGCGACGTGGACGCCGGTAGTCTGGTGGGCCGAATGAAGAAACTCGGCCCAAGTTGGAGAATCCTGTGAGTCGGCCCAGGAGGTGAACATTTTGTCTTTGTGGGATCTAGGCTGGGCCGAATTAGGCTTAATTCGGCCTGGTTTGCCTTCTTTCCTTTTTCCTTTATGTTTTCTCTCTCTATATCTTACATTTATTCTTTGTAGCTCCATATTCTTTTATAGAAAGTTCTATCCAGAGATCACTTAATTCATCAACTCTGGGGTACCCGGGGGTACACCCCCGACAGAGAACCTTGGGTGCAGAAACCTATGCCTTTTCTAGGTAAGAAACACAAGTCAAAGGAGGAAGAACACTACAACAAGTTTTGTGAGTGGATGAAACCTTTATTTTTGAAAATTCCTTTGACTTATGCTATTAAATTGCCTCCTTATTCAAAGTATATGAAGGATATTGTCTCTAATAGAAGGAAGATTCCTAATGAGGAGATTTCTACTTTGCTTGCTAATTATTCCTTCAATTGTAAGGTTCCAAAGAAACTTGGTGATCCAGGTATACCAACTATTCTTTTCTCTATTAAGAATAATTATGTTAGAACTGCTTTATGTGATTTGGGAGCTGGAGTTAGTGTTATGACTTTTTATCTCTACAAGAGACTCCAGCTAGAAAAGTTGATACAAACTGATATATCTTTGCCAATGGCTGATAAGTCAACTACTATTCCTGTTGGTATATGTGAGGATGTTCCTGTTCAAGTGGCTCATAATTTCTTGGTTTTAACTGATTTTGTTGTGCTTGAAATGCCTGAAGATGATAATATGTCTATTATTATTGGAAGACCTTTTCTTAATACTGGAGGTGTTGTCATTAATTGTAATCAAGGAAAAGTAACATTCAATATTTATGACAAAGAGCATACTATTTATTTCCCCAATAAGGTTGTTAGAAGCTGTTGCCTGAATTCCATTGAAAATATTGAGAGCATCAAGGTTGGAGAAATAAATTGTCCCATTCGACAATTTTTTTAAACTATTATGATTGGGACCATTGCTATCAAGTATGAGGTAACATAATCATCTTGTGGATTACAAAGTTTTGTTTCATATAAGATTGTTTTGATAACAAGACTTGATCAACCTTGTTAACAAAGGATTTTTATGAAAAAAATAATGTTTTCACTGTGGTTATTCTTGCTTTGTTTTACCTTTCTCCTTCCTAGTCTTGTCTTTCTTTTGCTAGCTTTGGTTTTGCTAGTTGTTTGCATGTTAGTTTGTCTTATAGCTTCTGTAGTTTGGATTTTGGTTTGCCTTTGCTTCTTCTGAAAAAACTATTTCTGCGAGAAAATCAATTTTCATACCCTGAAAATTGGCCAAAAATAAAGTTTCCTAAAAAATCCCAGAAAATTCAAATTATTTTTTTCCTCGAAAAAGGGGTAGAGAGGCACCTAAAGTGACCCAGGGGCCACCCCAGGCCACCACACCCATGGTAGGCGTGGCCTACCAGGTGGCGGCGCCTGGGGGGGGGGGGCTGGCCCACATGGGACCCTCCAGGTTGGCTCCTCAAATCCATCTCCTTTTTCTCTCCCGAAAAACACCGGAAAACTTTCTCAAGCTTGAGTTCTTGTTGTTCTTGCTCATGATTTCGATCTCCTTACTTAGCTCATCTTTGCTGCTGATTTTTGGAGAGATTGTTCCTTGGTATGTGCCTCCTCCACTTGTCAAATTAGATTTGTGATTGGTAGATTGTATCTTGAGTATTTTGCTGCTATAGGTGACAGGTTCTTTGAGCTTGCATGCTTGTTCTATGCTTAGAAACTTTTTTTTGATGCATGTGTAGTCCTCTAGCAAGTTCCTATAGTAGTTGCTCATCATTTATCAACTTGGAAATCACTTGGTGTTTATGTTTGTCTAAAAATTTCAGAATAGAGTGGTCATGGATAACCACACATTTGGAGAGATATTTGAGGGTGATGAACCTAGAAGGGCAAGGCTTCCGAGATCATCCACCAGTGTCAGGCCCTCATACAATAAGGATCTCATCACTCCGCGATTTGGTGACGAGGGGGATGAGGGGGATGCGCATCCCTCCGCCTTTCCTTGCCAAACCTTCGTGCAGGCGTCTAGGATTCTTAATGATTTTATAACCTTGGTGCCGAGGGCTGGTCTAACAAGTCTTATGCAGGATGAGGTCGTGCAGTATGCTACGCTCACCAAAACATTTGTGGAGAGTTTATCCTTCACTAACAGTGTATTCCATCCAGATGTTTCCTTCAAATTTATGGCAGGTCTCTTATCATATGACATTGAAGAAATTTTGTGGGGCTCCTGGACTTGGTACAGCTGGGTCAGCAAAGAAGATTCCAGCTAAACCCGCTGATTTGTTGGAGCTCTATCGCGGAATAACCAACGATGATAACCGTAGAGCTCAATGGGAAAAGATAAAAAAACATTCAGCTTCCAGCAATTAGGTACTTCACTTACTATCTTTCCACTAGTGTTCTTGGTAGGGAGAACACTAGTAATATTTCCAGTTATCATTTGGCCTTCCTAGCTGCTGCGCTCAACAATGAGACCAAGTATAATCTTGGTTCTCTCATTGCTTGTCGCTTAACAGCTAAGGGACCCATTTATGGTGGAGTTATTGCTATGCGTGTTGCTGCTTCCTTGGACATTGTTGTTGATCCAAATGATACAATTTTGGATCCTCAGAGGCTTGATCTTGCTACCATGAAGGCGCACCATTTTGTTACTAATGGTTCTACCCTTGAGAACTTGGTCTATAAAATGTTGTTTATTGACGGGGAAGAGAGAGAGATCCCTCTCCTCCAAACCACTTTATTCAGTATTTCTCAGGGACCTTTGTCACACTTCAAGGAGGAGATGGATGAGTTGCTGCACTACCTTAACTTCCATGGGCACTATCAGGAGGAAGCGCCCTTATATGACCCCGCGGTACACTACACTGGGGAGGCCTCGAGCTCGTATCAGGACGAGGGAGCTCCTCGTCATACTACGGAGGTGAACCTACTTGGGCACCATGGGATTGAGCCCCACTTAGGCCAAAATCCTAAGCTTGGGGGGAGGTATACCGACGCCACACTCATCGACATATCATGTTCGGTCGGTTCTTTGTATATCCATTGTTTCGCTTTCTTTTTGGTTCTTGTTGCTTCTTTCTCAAAAACACAAAAATACCAAAAATATTTTCATTGTTTCTTTTGGTTTATTTCTTTGTTTCTTTGCTTTGGTTTGCCTTAAAAGAAAAATCCAAAAAGATTTTGCTTTGCTTGGTTTGTTTTTGCTTTGTTGGCTTATTTAAAAAATCGAAAACACCAAAAATATTTGTTGTTCTTATTTTGTGAGTTCTTTGCAGGGTTCAGCCGTCCTCAGTGGATTTTAGTTTTCATGTTATTATTCAAGTCACACAAGTGAAGGGCAATAATGAAGATTAAGACAACTTGAGGAGTGCTATTAAGACAACTATATTTTTCTTCATTTTTGTACATATACTCATCATTGTGAGCATGCTTAGTCTGTTCATGGTAAGGAGTGTGTTACTGATGGATGTTTAGTAGTTCTTGCTTGTCTATGATTAGATCCAGCTTGCTAATAGTTTGTAGCATGTCATATGAATGTTTGCTTGCATTGTTTTATTCATATTTTGGTATGAAATTGTGGTATCCTCCTCTGACTGTTCATGTGAATCGACTTGGCACATGCTCACGCATGCATATGACTAATCAATAGTCAGTAAGCCTCGATGATTTATTTTGCCTCAGAGTTCTTGTATCATTTTCATTCCATAATTAGTCATGTTTTGTTGCAAGCATGATTATGACAATTATTGCTCTCTCGTTTGTCGCTCCCTTTCTTTTGCTAGCCTTCACTTGCGCTGAGCATGAGCTTTAGCTGTGTTTCCAACTCCCAGAACTAATATTGCCAGCTGTGTCCACCATACCTACCTATTAGAATCATTTGCTATTTCAGTGCATATTCAATATGCCTTGCTTTCTTCCAAATAAAATGTTTGTCTGTTTTGAGAAAGTTAGTAAAGCTCTCACGAACTTGATGGCACACTTTATTCCTTGCGCTTAATAATATTGAACCATTGTGACTTGTACATGAAAGTTATATGCTTGCAAATTATATGCTGGGAGTCAGCAAAACCGTGCTGCCATGGGGAACGCTTTCAACATTTTTTGGATATCCTATCCAGTTGATACTTTGCTCTTTTGTTTATGGATGTCGACGATGTGAAATAAAAGGGGAGCTTGTGAGTTCATAGAGTATATACATTATGTTAGAGAAACGCCTGGGCCGCTAGCCTAAGACATGCCTAATCATGGTGGAAACTTGCAGCATCACCGTAATGAGCATCTATGAAGCATCCTCGATAAAAAGCTATGCATATGGTAAATAAAAAGATTGTTGAGATGCTCATTGTCTGCTTGCCTTGTAATTTTGGCTATGGGAAAGCTCTTGTACCATGTGCAAGGGGTACCCCGTTGGCGGTTCTCTATGATATGCATGCATTTACAATGATAAGAACTTACAGGTAACCAAAGTTGAGTAGCATACAGAGTGACCCTCGTACTCAAGGGACTTGGGATTTTTAGCCTATGGTCTGTCAAACATATGATTCAGAGTGGACCTCACTTTCACCTTAACCATATGAAGATGCCTATGATAGGGGCAATGAGAGCTCAAAGCTAATGAGTACCTTCCTTTCAGCATTAGGAAGCCTTTCAAACTTTTCAAAACCGTTTTCACAACCTTGTTGAGTCACCACTTATTCTATGAGCACCTTCTTGAGAGCATAGTTATCATTCTTGTGTTTGTTCCAACACTTGGTTAATTATGTCATGAATTTGATGCTTGTATCTCTGATATCTTTACTTCTAGTCTTCACTTGAACTTCAGAGGTGCCTTGGCATCTATATTGTGCTCTACAAACAAAAGCAAGTGAGATACCACTCTATCATACCTTACTATGAGCGTTGCAATGTTGCTTACGTTTATGTTCCATGCTACTTATTATTATTGAGTTGGTTTCTCTTCATAGCTTGCAATAATTATTGAGTAGACTTGGTTGCATACTTCTTATTATGAATGGTTTAAGCATCTACTCCCGTGCTAAGAATATATACATCATATGAAGCAAATGTGTTCGTGAAAGTTTTTTTATCGCACTCAGTTTTCAACTGAATTGCTTGAGGACAAGCAATAAGCTAAGCTTGGGGGAGTTGATGCGTCCAAAACGTATCTACTTTCCCAAACACTTTTGCTATTGTTTCTCCTCTAAACTTGTGTGATTTGGATATAACTAACACGGACTGACGCTGTTTTCAGCAGAATTACCTTGGTGTCTTGTTTTTGTGCAGAAAATCAACTATCAGGAAAAATCCCGGAAAATATTCCAAAAATTATATTTCACTAGAAGACCCACGGAGCCAGAAGATGAGACGGAGAAGGGGCCTGGGGGGCCCACACCCCTGCCAGGCGCGGGTGGGCCCTGCCTCGCGCCTAGGGGTGCAGCCACCCCAGGCACCCCCTCGGCCTCCCTCTGTGTCTATAAGTTGCCTTTCGACCTAAAAACCGAGGGGGGTTTGATAGTTTTCTAGAAAGAGTTACGCTCCGCCGCCGCCACCAGAAACCAAGATTCGGATCCAGAAACTCTGTTCTGGCACCCTGCCGGGACGGGGAATTTGGAGAGGATCATCGCCATCGTCATCACCAACGCATCTCCATCAACCACCGATGTTTCCCTCATCCATGAGTGAGTAATCCCCCGCTATAGGCTTGGGGATGGTAGGGATTGGATGAGTTCTATCATGTAATCGAATAAGATCTGTTAGGGCATTGTGCCTAGTATCTCTATTAGTGCTATTTGACTTTGTTGCAACTTGTTGTGCTTAATGCTTGTCACTAGGGCCCGAATGTCATGATCTCAGATCTGAACTTATTATTGAATCATTATGATAGTATTGTTTGATCGTATCTGCAAGTTGTGTACACATATCATTGTCCGGATCCAAAGGCCCCAAAGTGACAATAATTGGGATAACCGGAGGGGATGGCTGTGGTGTGAGGATCACATGTGTTCACGGAGTGTTAATTTTTTGCTCTGGTGCTCTATTAAAAGGAGCACCTTAATTGCCAATAGTTCCCTAGAGGCCCCGCTGCCACGGGCTGACTGGACAGAAGATGTTGTGCAAGTTCTCATTGCGAGCACGTATGACTATATTTGGAGCACATGCCTAGGATTGTTTAGTACTTGGATGCTTGTTATTATTTATCTGCAATGCCCTAGATCTTGAAGTTACATGTTTAGACTCGTCCATGCAACGCTTGTTCATCCATCCATATGCCTAACGCACTCGAATCCCACTGTTACCGTTACTGTTACCATTGCTCCTGTTTTGCTGCCGTTGTTGCTTTGTTGTTACTACTACAAACGGTTGCTACTGATAAACTTCTGTGAGCAAGAACTATTTCTAGGTGTAGGGGTTCGTAGCATGGAAAACAAAAATTTTCTATCGCATACAAACAACCAAGCCAAGATCTATCTACTAGATTGTAGCAACGAGTCGATGGAATAACTCACCCTCGAAGATTCCAAAGTGTTTAACGAGAGCAGATTCTCGTGGGTGATGTAGTCGTACTCTTTCCGATCTCAAGATCGCGTAGACGATCCTTCCGGCGCCGCGTTCCCGCAGCGCTCCCGCAGTCGGTCACACGTTCGGTACTCGACGAAGACCTTCCTCTCCCTTGTTCCAGCAGGCAGCGGAGGTTGTAGCACTCTCCTCGCGATTCCGGCAGCACAACGGCGTGGTACCGGAGGTAGAGGGGAGATCCCGCAGGGCTTCGCCTTAAGCCGGTGCGAGTATGGTGGAGCTTATGAGAGAGGCTATTAGTGGTCTAGTAATTAGACACACCAATTAGAGGGCTCTAAACCAATTAGAAGGCTCTAAACCGAAACAGCTCTAAACCGGGGTCTAGGTCTAGTTTCTAGTTTAGAGGATAGGAACTTGTGTGTACTAGGAGGGGAGCCCTGCCCCTCCTTATATAGGTGGGAGGGCTGGCTGCGCCATGGGGAGGAGAGTCCCTCCCCAAGTCGGCTTGGTGGGGCGCCGGCCAAGGGAGGAGTCCTCCCCCAATTCGGCCTCCACCAATCCTCCTCTTTTCCCACTTCCCAAAATTGGCAGTTTGACTTTCAAATTAGCCGTTTGACTTTTCCAATTTAGGAATTAAATAAACCCTTTATTTTGGACAGCGAGAACACCTAGTACATGATGCAATCATTCCAACTTGCAATGACACATTCATGTACCCCTTCCCCCCCGGAGTGCCGGACATTCCGGGACCTTCTAGAATGTTCCCGATGAAAACACCGGAACCATTCCCCAACTCCGAAATGGGACTTTCCTTATATGAATCTTATTCTCCGGACCATTCCGGATCACCTCGTGATATCCCGGATCCCATCCGAGACTCCGAACAACATTCGGTCTCTTTCTCATAATACCATAACTACTCAAACAACGTCGAATCCTTAAGTGTGTCTCCCTACGGTTCGTGAATTATGCGGACATGATCGAGACACTTCTCCGAACAATAACCAATAGAGGAATCTGGAAATTCATATGGCTCCCACATATTTCTACGATTACTTTGCGATCGAATGAACCACTTACATACGATACCAATTTCCCTTTGTCTCACGATATGTTACTTATCCGAGGTCATGATCGTCGGTATCTCTGCATACCTAGTTCAACCTCGTTACTGATAAGTACTCTTTTCTCGTTCCCGTGATATGTGATCCCTTGTGACCAAGTCACATGCTTGCAAGCTAATTGGATGACATTTCACCGAGAGGGCCCAGAGAATATCTATCCGTCATGTGGATGGACAAATCCCACTCTTGATCCATGTGTTTCAACCAATACTTTCCGAACACCCAATGCCACTTTTATAGCCACCCTGTTACGGTGTGGTGTTTGATGACATCAAAGCATCCATCCAGTAAAGGCAATATGCATGATCTCATGGTCGAAGGAATTAGGTTACTATGTATCAGAAAGCATATAGCAATTGAACTATTGAAATGACTTGATCTTTATGCTACGCTTGTCTATAGGAGTATGTCCACCATATCATTCTCCTAACGATATGATCTTGTTGTTGATAACATCTCAATGTTCATGACAAAGAAACCACATCATCAATCAACCAACAAGCTAGTGAAGTATAGAGGCCATACTAGGGACTTCAAATTAAGTTTACAAATCACACAAGTATTAATGGTTTCCTTGTTAATACTATTATAGCATGAATGTAAACATTTATCATAAACACAAAGATATATAATAATAACTACATTTATTATTACCTCTAGGGCATATCTCCAACAGTCTCCCACTTGCACTAGAGTCATCTAATCTAGATTACATGGTAATATACCGAACACCCATGGCAGTTTGGTGTTGGTCATGTTTCGCCCTCGGGAGAGGTTTAGTCAACGGATCCGCCACATTCAGATCTGTGTGTACTTTGCAAATCTTTATATCCCCATCCTGGATATGTTCTCGAATAGCGTGGAAACGCAGCTTGATATGCTTCAGCTTCTTGTGTGACCTTGGTTCTTGCGCATTGGCTATGGCGCCCATGTTATCACAGTAGATAGACATTGGGTCCAGCGCACTTGGAACCACACCCAGCTCTGTAATGAACTCTTTCATCCATATCGCTTCTTGTGAAGCCTCCGAAGCAGCCATGTATTCCGATTCAGTTGAAGATCTCGCCACAACGCTTTGCTTTGCACTCCTCCAGCTAACTGCTGCACCATTCAAAATAAATACGTATCCAGATTGTGATTTAGAATCATCCGGATCGGTGTTCCAACTAGCATCGGTGTAACCATTAACAACGAGCTGTTCATCACCTCCATAAGAAAGAACCATATCCTTAGTTCTTCTCAAGTACTTAAGGATGTTTTTGACCGCTGTCTAATGATCCACTCCTGGATCACTTTGATATCTGCTAGTTAGACTAACAGCATATGCGATGTCGGGTCTAGTACATAGCATGGCATACATTAGAGATCCTATGGCTGAGGCATAGGGAGTCTTACTCATCTTTTCTCTATCTTCTGCCGATGTCGGACTTTGAGTTTTACTCAAGGTCGTATTGGGCAACATGGGCAAGAACCCTTTCTTGCTATCTTCCATTCCAAACCTCTTTAGAACTTTGTCCAAATATGTACTTTGTGACAATGATATTTGGCGTTTCGATCTATCTCTATAAATCTTTATGCCTAATATGTAAGCTGCTTCGCCAAGATCCTTCATTGAAAAACTATTATTCAAATACTCTTTGACACTATTAAGAAGGTCTACATCATTCCCAATCAACAATATGTCATCCACATACAGTATTAAGAATGCTACAGAGCTCCCACTCACTTTCTTGTAAATACAAGCTTCTCCATAAGTTTGTATAAAACCAAAACTTTTGATTACCTTATCAAAACGTTGATTCCAACTTCGGGATGCTTGCTTCAATCCATAGATGGACCGTAGAAGCTTGCATACCTTGTTAGCATCTTTAGGATCGACAAAACCTTTGGGTTGCATCATATACAACTCTTCATCAATGTCTCCATTGAGGAATGCTGTTTTGACATCCATCTGCCATATCTCATAATCATAATATGCAGCGATTGCTAACATAATCCTCACAGACTTTAGCTTCGCTACCGGTGAGAAAGTCTCATCGTAGTCAACTCCTTGAATTTGTCGAAACCCTTTTGCGACAAGTCGAGCTTTATAGACAGTAACATTACCATCAGCATCTGTTTTCTTCTTGAAAATCCATTTGTTCTCGACAGCCTTACGGCCATCCGGTAAGTCCACCAAAGTCCATACTTGGTTTTCGTACATGGATCCAATCTCGGATTTCATGGCTTCTTGCCATTTATTGGAATCTGGGCTCATCATCGCTTCCTCATATGTCTCGGGGTCATCGGTGTTGTCCACCAACATGACATTCATAACGGAATCATACCAATCTGGAGTGGTACGAGTTCTCGTTGACCTCCGAGGTTCTGTAGCAACTTCGACCGAAGTTTCATGATCAACATCATTAGCTTCCTCTCTTATTGGTGCAGGCACCACAGGAACTTCTTCCGGTGCTGCGCTACTCGCAATTTCGAGAGAAGGTTCGACAACCTCGTCGAGTTCTACTTTCCTTCCAGTCACTTCTTTCGAGAGAAATTCCTTCTCTAGAAAGGATCCATTCTTAGCAACGAAGATTTTGCCTTCGGATCTATGATAGAAGGTATACCCAACAGTTTCCTTCGGGTATCCTATGAAGACGCATTTTTCCGCTTTGGGTTCAAGCTTGTCCGGCTGTAACTTCTTTACATAGGCTTCGCATCCCCAAACTTTAAGGAACGACAATTTAGGTTTCTTCCCAAACCATAATTCATACGGTGTCGTTTCAACGGATTTAGACGGTGCCCTATTTAAAGTGAATGCGGCTGTTTCTAATGCATAACCCCAAAATGATAGTGGCAAATCTGTAAGTGACATCATAGAACGAAACATATCTAAGAGAGTTCGATTACGACGTTCAGACACACCATTACACTATGGTGTTCCCGGCGGTGTCAATTGTGAAAGTATTCCGCACTTCTTTAAATGCTCGCCAAACTCGTAACTTAGATATTCACCTCCACGATCAGAACGTAGAAATTTAATCTTCTTGTTACGTTGATTCTCTACCTCACTTTGAAACTCCTTAAACTTCTCGAAAGTTTCGGACTTATGTTTCATAAAATAGATATACCCATATCTACTCAAGTCATCCGTGAAGGTAAGAACATAACGATAACCACCGCGCGATGCTACACTCATTGGACCACACACATCGGTATGTATGATTTCCAATAAGTCCGTAGCTCGCTCCATTATACCAGAAAATGGAGTCTTAGTCATTTTACCCATCAGACATGCTTCGCATCTTTCAAGTGATTCAAAATCAAGTGATTCAAGAAGTCCATCGGAATGGAGTTTCTTCATACGTTTCACTCCAATGTGACCAAGACGACAGTGCCACATATAGGTCAAATTATCGCTTGATTTCAAACGTTTAGCCTCAATGTTATTAATATGTGTATTTCTACTATCGAGATTCAATATGAATAGACCATCTATCAAAGGTGCATGTGCATAAAACACATTACTCATATAAATCGAACAACCATTATTCTCGGATTTAAACAAGTAACCGTCTCGCAATAAACAAGATCCTGATATAATGTTCATGCTCAACGCAGGCACTAAATAACAATTATTTAAGTATAAAACTAATCCCGATGGTAGATGAAGAGGTAGCGTGCCGACCGCGATCACATCAACCTTTGATCCGTTTCCCACGCGCATCGTCACCTCGTTCTTCACTAGCTTCCGTTTATTCTGCAGCTCCTGTTTCGAGTTACAAATATGAGCAACCGAACCAGTATCAAATACCCAGGCACTACTACGAGTACTAGTGAGATACACATCAATAACATGTATATCAGATATACCTTTCTTCTTGATGTTGCCGTTCTTCAAATCCGCCAAGTACCTTGGGCAATTCCGCTTCCAGTGACCTTCTCCCTTGCAGTAAAAGCACTCAGTATCAGGCTTGGGTCCAGCCTTGGTCCTCTTCGTCGGCGTGGTAACTTTCTTACCACCCTTCTTGAAGTGTCCCTTCTGCTTAGACTTGCCTTTCTTGAATTTGGTGGTCTTATTGACCATCAACACTTGGTGCTCTTTCTTGATCTCCACTTCTGCAGATTTTAACATAGCAAATAGTTCTGGCAACTCTTTGTTCATGTTCTGCATGTTGTAGTTCATCACAAAGTTCTTGTAACTTGGTGGTAGTGATTGGAGGATGCGGTAAACTCCCAAAGTATTAGGAATCACTATACCCAAACTTTGAAGTTTATTTGCGTGCCCAGACATTTTAAGCACATGCTCACTGACGGAGCTACCCTCTTCCATCTTGCAGTTAAAGAACTTTTCAGAAGCTTCATAACTTTCAATTGCCGCATGAGTCTCAAAGATTAATTTGAGATCCTCGACAATATCATATGGATCTGACTCTTCAAACCTTTTCTGAAGCTCCGATTCTAAACCATACAAGATAGCACACTGAACTATGGAGTACTGATTCTTCCGAGCGAGGTAAACATTCTTTACTTCATCGGTAGCATCAGCTGCAGGTGGGTCACCTAGCGGTGCATCCAGCACATAGGTCAAATTACCAGCTGTGAGGACAATCCTCAAATTGCGGAACCAATCCGCGAAGTTGCTTCCATTGTTTTTCAACTTTTCTTTCTCTAGGAACGCATTAAAATTGATGGTAGGGGCTGCCATTGATCTACAACATATTTGCAATAGTTTAGACTAAGTTTATGACAAATTGAGTTCAAATTAATTAATGAAATTAAACTAGGTGAACTCCCACTCAAAACAACATCCCTCACATTGTTTTAGTGATCACACGAACCAAATCCACTACATCAACACCGATCATCACGAGAGCTGATATAGTTTTAATGGCGAACAATCATCATGTTCATCATATCTACTATATGATTCATGCTTTGCCTTTCGGCGATCCGTGTTCCTGAGGCCATGTCTGTACATGCTAGGCTCGTCAAGATCAAACCTTAGCTTCCGCATAAGCAAATCTGGCTTGCTTACGTTGTAGTCACCTGCGGAATCAAAGACACCCGATCATCACGTGGTGCTTCGAAGCAGCAAGCTTTGGCAACGGTGCATACTAAGGGTGAACACTTTTAGAACTTGAAATTTATGTGCATGAGGGATCATCTTATAATGCTACCGTCGTCTACTAAGCAATACAAGATGCATAAAGGATTAACATCACATGCAATTCATAATATGTGATATGATATGGCCTTTCTTCTTTGTGCTTCCGATCTCCATCTTCAAGCACGAACATGATCTCCATCATCACCGGCATAGCATCAAGGTCAATGACGCTTCTTCATGGTTGTCGTCCGCCAACTTCAACTATTACAACTATTTTGAATAGACACGCAGGCCTTAACAGAAATTAAAGACAACCATATGGCTCCTGCCGGTTGCCAACTTACAATAAGGATCATTGCATACATCAAATATAATCACAATCATGGCCATATCACATCACTGCACACCCCTGCAAAACAAAGTTAGACGCTTCTACTTTCTTTGCATATTTTACGTGGTTTGGGGCTTTCCATAAGTGTCGTTCTAACTTACGAACAAGAACCACAACATTGATACTAGCATTGTTGATCACCCGTTGTAAATTGGATCTTTACTATGCTAGGAGAAACAGGCACCCGCAAAGCCACTTATGCAAAACGAGTTGCATGTCAAGCGTGGAGCAAGTCTCATGAACGATGTCATGTAAGGTTAGCCCGGGCCGCTTCATCCCAACATACCGCAAGATGCAAAGTACACAAAAAGCAATCTACAATAAAAGCATCAACGCCCACAATGACCATTGTGTTCTACTCGTGCAACAGATCTACATATAGACACGGCTCTGATACCACTGTAGGGGTTCGTAGCATGGAAAACAAAAATTTTCTATCGCATACAAACAACCAAGCCAAGATCTATCTACTAGATTGTAGCAACGAGTCGATGGAATAACTCACCCTCGAAGATTCCAAAGTGTTTAACGAGAGCAGATTCTCGTGGGTGATGTAGTCGTACTCTTTCCGATCTCAAGATCGCGTAGACGATCCTTCCGGCGCCGCGTTCCCGCAGCGCTCCCGCAGTCGGTCACACGTTCGGTACTCGACGAAGACCTTCCTCTCCCTTGTTCCAGCAGGCAGCGGAGGTTGTAGCACTCTCCTCGCGATTCCGGCAGCACAACGGCGTGGTACCGGAGGTAGAGGGGAGATCCCGCAGGGCTTCGCCTTAAGCCGGTGCGAGTATGGTGGAGCTTATGAGAGAGGCTATTAGTGGTCTAGTAATTAGACACACCAATTAGAGGGCTCTAAACCAATTAGAAGGCTCTAAACCGAAACAGCTCTAAACCGGGGTCTAGGTCTAGTTTCTAGTTTAGAGGATAGGAACTTGTGTGTACTAGGAGGGGAGCCCTGCCCCTCCTTATATAGGTGGGAGGGCTGGCTGCGCCATGGGGAGGAGAGTCCCTCCCCAAGTCGGCTTGGTGGGGCGCCGGCCGAGGGAGGAGTCCTCCCCCAATTCGGCCTCCACCAATCCTCCTCTTTTCCCACTTCCCAAAATTGGCAGTTTGACTTTCAAATTAGCCGTTTGACTTTTCCAATTTAGGAATTAAATAAACCCTTTATTTTGGACAGCGAGAACACCTAGTACATGATGCAATCATTCCAACTTGCAATGACACATTCATGTACCCCTTCCCCCCCGGAGTGCCGGACATTCCGGGACCTTCTAGAATGTTCCCGATGAAAACACCGGAACCATTCCCCAACTCCGAAATGGGACTTTCCTTATATGAATCTTATTCTCCGGACCATTCCGGATCACCTCGTGATATCCCGGATCCCATCCGAGACTCCGAACAACATTCGGTCTCTTTCTCATAATACCATAACTACTCAAACAACGTCGAATCCTTAAGTGTGTCTCCCTACGGTTCGTGAATTATGCGGACATGATCGAGACACTTCTCCGAACAATAACCAATAGAGGAATCTGGAAATTCATATGGCTCCCACATATTTCTACGATTACTTTGCGATCGAATGAACCACTTACATACGATACCAATTTCCCTTTGTCTCACGATATGTTACTTATCCGAGGTCATGATCGTCGGTATCTCTGCATACCTAGTTCAACCTCGTTACTGATAAGTACTCTTTTCTCGTTCCCGTGATATGTGATCCCTTGTGACCAAGTCACATGCTTGCAAGCTAATTGGATGACATTTCACCGAGAGGGCCCAGAGAATATCTATCCGTCATGTGGATGGACAAATCCCACTCTTGATCCATGTGTTTCAACCAATACTTTCCGAACACCCAATGCCACTTTTATAGCCACCCTGTTACGGTGTGGTGTTTGATGACATCAAAGCATCCATCCAGTAAAGGCAATATGCATGATCTCATGGTCGAAGGAATTAGGTTACTATGTATCAGAAAGCATATAGCAATTGAACTATTGAAATGACTTGATCTTTATGCTACGCTTGTCTATAGGAGTATGTCCACCATATCATTCTCCTAACGATATGATCTTGTTGTTGATAACATCTCAATGTTCATGACAAAGAAACCACATCATCAATCAACCAACAAGCTAGTGAAGTATAGAGGCCATACTAGGGACTTCAAATTAAGTTTACAAATCACACAAGTATTAATGGTTTCCTTGTTAATACTATTATAGCATGAATGTAAACATTTATCATAAACACAAAGATATATAATAATAACTACATTTATTATTACCTCTAGGGCATATCTCCAACACTAGGTGCAGCTAAACTGACAACTCAGTTGTTAAGGCTTGCAAGTATTCTTTAGCTCCTCTTGTATCGAATCAATAAATTGGGTAATACTATCCGCGAAGACTGTTCCGATCCTCTACACTTGTGGGTCATCACATATCCCCGCGTAGTATAAAATCTGTGCATTTTGCATGTATGATCGCAGCAATCTAACGATGGACTATTTGAAATCTCGCGCAAATTTTTTTAATTTCCGTTGTTTATGGTTTCATTTTCTGGTTTATGTTCTACGCATAGACTCCGCGGAGGAAAAATGAGCAAAAACTCGCCCCTTATCCGCCTTTATATGGTTTAGGGGATAATGGGTCTGCTAGAGATGTTCTAAGGTCTTAAAGTGGTCTTTGTTAAGGGATGCATCTCATGCTTAGGCATGTTTGTACCACAACATATAGAAAAAATAGATACTGAGTGTGCATTCTTATAAAATATCACATAAGAACTAGCACCAACTCACTGTCGGAATTTTAATTGAGCATAATGTGCTAATGCAATATAAAAAATACACACATGGTCAATACTATTGTGTCTTCTTGGATAATATATTCGCTAATTCGCCATACACTCTCGAAATAAAATCTACGAGAGATAAGGGTACCATAAGAAAAAAATTAGAGCAACCGGAAGGAGCGCTGCCTTTTCTATTAAAAGAGAGAATTAAACTGGTCTTAGTACAGAAAGGCATTTTTGGATTAAAGTGGAAACATGCCAAAACCACTAGGAAAGGGATAAAAACTAGTCTGGCTAGCCGTAGCAAAAGCGGTAGCACACATAAATATGTCGTCACAAGGGATGAAAGCCACCTCGATATAGGTGAGGCGCCTACCAGTGAATATTCTGCGGTTCTTTCCTTCCATGCATTTCCTATGGCGAGATGATTAAAATGTTACTCACATTTACTTTCTTTTAGATTACAACTAGCATAACACTTAGGATGCTTTTAGCAATATTTGATCACAATATGTAAACTAAATATAACTTTTTCAATATTTTTCGAAACTCCAAAGACGACTCCCTCAATATTTTGCGAGGGCCACCTTGCTAGTTTTCTATAAAACAAGAGCAACCATAGGCTAGAAAATGTTGCAAGTAGCCAGGTTGCTTATTTCAAATAGAAAGTAAAGAACGGTCGATTGTACTCGCGTGGAGGATCCACTGTCCACTTCGCTGCATCCGCCACCGCTTAAAATGCCTAGTGTTCCACCTCCTGAGCTCCAGTCAGTGGCCTAAACCCAAAACTTTCCTCCACAGCTCCCAGCCAGTTCGTCTACATGGAAGAATGCCGTAATGTAGTAGAGTACCTGCATGGCATGCGCTCGCATGACGCGATGGATAACACTATGGAGGTGGGGAGTTTTGTAAAAAAGAGAATGCATTACAAATCCAACAATATACACCCATTTGTATGTTAAACTTAAGCTTTAATTTTTTTACAAAAGTCGGGACAAATAGATTAACAAACATTGCACATAAAATGGTGCGGCCCACCCAAACTTGTTTTATGCCTGGACGTCATGTCCTGAAAGGGTTATTAGTGTTACATGAGACAATACACGAGTTACACTCGAAAAAATTAGATGGAATAATTTTAAAACTTGATTTTGAGAAGGCATATGATAAAGTGAAATGGTCCTTCTTGCAACAAGTGTTGTGTATGAAAGTCTTCCATCCCAAAATGGTGTAACTGGATCAAACATTTTATAACAAAAGGGAGCATGGGCATTAAAGTGAATGATGATATTGGACAGTACTTTCAAACGCAAAAGGGTTTAAACGGGGGGCCGTTGTCCCCTATCTTATTCAACATTGTAGATGATATTTTGGCTATCCTAATTGAGAGAGCTAAAAATGAGAGCCTTGTAGGTGGGATCATCCCTCACCTAGTGGAGGGGGGGGGGTGTTTCTATACTATAATATGCAGATGCTATAATTATTTTCATGGAACATAAACATGAAAAAGGCAATGATTATGAAATTGATCATAAGCATTTTTGAACAACTGTCGGGTTTGAAAATAAATTATCATAAGTGCGAGTTGTTTTGTTTTGGGCAGGCCAAAATTGAAGAGGATCATTATCGTAATCTATTCGGGTGTGAGATATGTTCATTTCCTTTTAGATATCTTGGAATACCCATACACTATCAGAAATTGAGGAATGGCGAGTGGAAACCTATAGAAGATAGATTTGAAAGAAAACTAGCTAGTTGGATAGGGAAAATGCTATCTTATGGGGATCGGCTAGTTCTCATTAATTCGGTGTTAACAAGCCTTCCCATGTTTCTGCTATCCTTTTTTGAAATACCCAAAGGGGTACGGAAAAGGATGGACTTTTATAGATCAAAGATTCTTTTGGCAAAATGATGATCATAAACGGAAATATAGACTTACTAAGCGGGACATTATTTGTAGACCAAAAGAACAAGGAGGACTAGGCATTGAGGTACTAGAATTGAAAAATAAAAGTCTCTTGAGTAAGTGGTTGTTCAAGATCCTAGAAGGGGATGGAGTTTGGCATGATTTAATCCATAACAAATACCTACAGACTAAAAGCATGTCTCAAGTTAAAGTACATCCTTCAGATTCACCTTTTTGGAAAGGACTGATGAAAGTTAAAAAAGACTTCTTCAGTAGAGGTCAATTTGTAATAGGAAATGGTGAAAAAATTGGATTCTGAGAAGACACCTGGCTAGGTGATACCTCTCTTGTGATCCAATATATGTCGTTGTATAACATTGTTCAACGGAAAGAGGTCACAGTGGCTGATATACTATCTAACTCGCCTTTAAATATCCATTTTAGACATGCTCTCACGGATAGCAGGTGGAGTAGATGGTTGCATTTACTGGAAAGGTTAATGCATATCAATATATCTGACCACGAGGATGTGTTTTAATGGAAATTAATAAATACAAAAAAATTATAGTAAAATCTTTGTATTTGGACCTTATGAATAATCATACGCCTTTTTTCAGAAAATACATTTGAAGATAAAGGTTCCATTGAATATCAGAATTTTTATGTGGTTTCTATATTGCAAAGTCATTCTCATAAAAGATAATCTAAAAAAGCACAATTGGAAAGGGTGCGAGAAGTGTTGCTTCTGTAATGATAGTGAGACAAATATTTATTTATTCACTGCCCTCTAGCTAAAATTATGTGGCGTATAGTTTATATCTCTTTCAATATTGCTCCTCCAACTAGCATCTCAAACTGTTTAGTACATGGTTAAAGGGGGCTAGTAAAGAAGATAAAGTACAAATCCAAGTGGATGTATGTGCTTTACTTTGGGCTATTTGGGCAGTGCGAAATGACTTTGTGTTTAACAAATCTCCAAAAACGACTTTCTTGCAGGTTATCTCGCGTACTATGCACTGGATTCTTTCCTTTAGCCGGAGCAGCAACGGGAGGCCATGGATTTTGGATGCAACCGTATGGAGATGGTAGCACAGGATTTATTCCAACTCTACAGCTGGCAGCCTGTTTCTAGAATTACTACTTGATGGATCAACTTTTTTATTTTTCCTTTCGATTTTTGAGTGGTTGATACATATATCAAACTTCGGTGATCCTTGAGATGTAAGCTGATACACAGTGCCCGGTTACCGGTTAGTCTTAGGGAGTGCCCCCCTGTCGGAACAGATTCTTTCCGGAAATAGAAAGTGGTAGCAATCCTTCTTTCCCGCCTATAAAGTTTACCATGGAGGCGCGCGTTAGGTGTGTGGACGATGCGTCTTAGCCCCTCAGGTGCACACAAAAAGAACCGTCCTCCGGTCTGATCTTCTAAACCCTGCCTACCTCTAACTTTCTTCTTCCTCCAGCTAGAGGCGGGTGAAACTCCATGGCTGTTGTCTTACTTACAACAAAAAATACATGCAAATAAAACCTGGAAATAACAGAGCACATTACTACAAATCTGTTTGCCTAAAGCACAAAGGAAGGCAAATCAGATCTAGAAGAACATGAACAAGAAGGCATGGGTGTAGTTCTTCCTCTCTGCAAGAACAACATCTACATCTGTAAAAGTGTGTTCTCTCCGATTACAACCCAGTACACGAGATGTATAAAATTGGTGCCTGAAGCATCGTGTCAAGCACCCCTCCCCTACACCCCCAAAGATCAAACACATGGTTCTTAATATGTTACAAAATCTCCAAGAGATGCATATCCAGCTTATCGTGTATGTACTTTCAGTGATTTAAAACTATTTTATGTTTCAAAACCAGGAATTTTTTACATGCTGCCAAACAACCATGTAGGCATGCATGTAAAAAACATAGGAAAATAGTCATGTTCATGTAAAATTGTCACCAAATTGTGTGCATAGAGATAGCATGTAGAAACTCATAGCATAAACAGAAATCATTCATATCAGCATGTAACAAAGAATCACTCAAATTTGTGCATAACGTAACCATGTAGAATTTGACAGTGTAGCATGAAAAATCATAACATAAACTCTAAATGTAATAAATCCCAGAAACAATATCCATAACCATGAAGTATCTCATTGTTTTGTGCATAGAAGAAACACGAAAAAAAGGCAAACTACTGCACACAGATAGGGTGCAAACAGATTGTAACTAGTTCCAGGAACCTTCTTGCCACGATTATGCTCACCCAAAGATTAGGCCACAATTGTGTTGATCTTATGACCATGAAGCAATTTTTGTAATTACATGATGCACTATTACCTGTAACAAAATTGACAGTTAGGTGCTTATTTCAGGGTCATGCTTGCTGTAAGTTTGAAGACACAAAAATCGAATAGTTCCTACAAAAAAATCATGTCCGGAAATGATTGTACTTTCTTAAGCATCATGTCATTATCATAGTGTATGAATTGAACGTGTATGAGAAAAATGAGGAGGGAATATCGTATGTGTATGCATATAAGGACACAATCATTCCTCCCAGTGGTCTAGACCTAAATGTTCCAGTCCTACAGGATACAATGGAGCTATGCGATAATGGCAAGCATGTTTTTGGAGGCACCACATGGCCATTCAGTGACTCGGGAGTTGAAACAACACACACACACTAGCATGATGGGAAATTTGCTTTAGAAATTGATGTAAAAAATCATGCAACAAAGCTAGAAAGAATTTCAATTTATTCCACCGACAAAAAAAGAAGAAATATTTTAAATCCATATAGCAGAAGGCTTTGTGGATGTAAAACTCTGCAAAAAAAAGTACATATGTACATACAAATTATATACTACAAAAGTACATCCATAAAAAGCATTTGAAGAACCTAATGTATAACCTCATGGATAACTTTGGAGTATAGAAGTACATCCTATCTGTAGGAAAAACACTGCAACCACATGAACATGATGTATTTATTGTCCAAATTTTACGTCCTATGATTATACAGTAAATATCCCTAGAGTATAATATGATCGAAAATTTCAGTTGTAAAAAATATACATCCTATGAGTAGAATCTTACATACAACACTCAAGATTTTATTGTTTTGTTACATCCATAAAAGCAATTGAAGAACCTATTGTATAACCCCATGGAAACCTCTGGAGTATAAAAGTACATCCTATCCATAGGAAAAACACTGCAACCACATGAACATGATGTATTTATTGTCCAAATTTTACATCCTATGATTATACAGTAAATATCCTCGGTGTATAATATGATCGAATATTTCAGTTGTAAAAAATATACATCCTATATGAGTAGAATCTTACATACAACACTCAAAATTTTACTGTTTTGTTACATGCATAAAAGAAATTGAAGAACCTATTGTATAACCTCATGGAAACCTCTAGAGTATAAAAGTATATCCTACATGTAGGAAAACACTGCAACCATATGAACATTATGTATTTATTGTTTAAATTTTATATCCTACAATTATACAATAAATCGCCACATTATAATATGGTGATCAAAAACTTCAGATGTGAGAACATGCATTCTGTGAGTAGGATATTACATACAATACAGATGAGGTGATGGAATATTACATACAATACGGACCAAGTATTCAATTCTACCCTACTTGGTACCTCCCCACACAAAAAGTACCTACCCATCTCCATAGTTGATTTGAGTATGGTAAATTCAGTAACAACAATCTTGAGACCCCGTCACCGTCCCCATGATCATTGTTGGTCAAATCACCGAGTTCCATCGGCCGAGTACATAAAAATGTTCCATGGCATGGAAGAGAAAACGAGAAAAGAACGGTTTTCCATACATCGACGCGGCGGCCTGTGCGGGGAGACAGACATACAGTCAAGCGATCAATCAGCCATGATGGCGTGGTCGCGAACGAGTAGCGAAGACGGCAGACGAAGCCGTGGCGGTGGCATGAGGCACCAGTCCATCGAGTCTTCGATCTCGCATGCTTGCGAAACCCAAAACTGTCATGCAATAATGTCTACAAAAGTATTTAGCTGCTGAGTTGCTGCGCATGTAAAGATCGATCTGAATCGATCGGAGATTCACGCGTATGAGCTTCTAAAACCAACATCGACAAGTTCCAGTGGTTTGCAGTGTGCTTGGACCTCCCGGCCCTCGGGCGACACGAACCTACGACTACGACGTGATGGCCCCGTCCCTCCGTTGGCCTCGCGGCCATGCCGGTGGGAGTGACAGCGGCAGTTGGGTAGAGGCAGGATGCAGAGTTTCAGGGAAACAAAGCTATACTTATGTCCATGTAACAACGCTGAGAATACTGTTCTACAAAACTCTAGACCTATGCATCATATGGAACAATTAGCAAAAATCGAATCACACATCTGAAAAGCACCTCGGTGGTGCTACATCAACACTAAGCGAAACCATCAGAGCGCGCAGCTCGGATCTCAAATCGCTGGAGCAACCATGGCGGTGGAAAATCGAGTGGAGAGGACTCACCTCACAAGGGTGGACGTAGAGACTCGTCGACGATGATCTCCGTCGGTCTCTGCTCTCAGCCTGGCCCAGTCGAGAGCATCGTGGTTCGGTCCCCGAGGGGATTGCCGATGTCGATGCAACACCAACCCGCCGCTCCATACAACGAGTTTAATAAAACAATAAAAAGGCTTCCTTAAAAAAAAACAATAAAAAGGCTGCATGCATCAGTCAATGCAGAGGCCGGAAAAGACCCATTTCAAAAAAAAAAAATGGTTGGTTGTCGTCAATAGTGCACCATCATCAACGCAGACGACGATGATCAGGTTCGGTTCGGTCAGAGTTGTCTCTCCGAGCTCTCTGTTATTGCTGCCGGTCTCCGCCTCTACAATGTCCTTGGCCTTCTAGCCACTAGGCGAAAGTCTCCAACCATCAAAGGAATCAACGAAATCAAATTTGAGTTAGCGAGGGTCCAAAAGTCTCCAACCATCTCCCCACCATTGTCTCTCCCGGGCCCCGGCGGCTAAGTATTCACGAGCTAACCCTGTACTGTACGTGATGGGTGTGGAAAAACCCACGACTCACTGCCAACAGATTCGCCCCCATTTAACGTCGCGTCCCTGCTGCGCTGTTGCCGCCGCCTCGCCTCACTCTGCACGTTTCCAATCTCGTCACCAGTCAGATGGCTAGCCCGCAGTGCTGTGCGAACCCGCCCACGCTGAATCCCGCCGGCGGGGAGGGCAAGCTCGTCGCCGACAGCTTCGGCGGGCTCATGGCGTACGTCGCCGGCGCCCAAGACTCCAAGTCTGCCGTCATCCTCATCTCCGACATCTTCGGTGATCGCCTTTTATTTCCCCCACTTTGAAAAACTCCTTGTATACTCTGGATATGAATGTTCCTGCTCCTGGGGATGCAACAAGTGACAACTGACAACCTCTTTTTTCTGTCTTTATCCTTGCAAGGTTTGAAGCGCCGAATCTGAGGTGCCACTATAAGATTTTTGTGCTCTCGTGGTCGGTTTTTGCACCGATTTAGTTGGGTTTAGCAAAGATAGGTTCAGAATTTATTTGGGCCATATGTGTCCTCTGCTGCCGCCATCTCTAATGTGTTGCCTGAAAACAGATCAACACTGGAACAAAAATTGATATACCAAATTTAGGTAACCGAATTACTGGAACGTTGTTCACACTATCAATCAGGGATTGAGGCTGTATCACAGCAGTTAAATGTCGACTGTCTTGTACTAGTGGACTTTTATTCATGCATGCATGGTGGCCTGCCTTTCTTAAAGCAATTAGATTAGCACAGCCAGAAAAGTGTCAGCTATGGTATGAATGAGTTCTGATGTACTCTAATTTCGTGTCTCGTGTAGGAAGATAGCCGATAGAGTTGCTTCGTCCGGATACTTTGTTGTGGTGCCAGATTTCTTCCATGGGGATCCATACGTGCCTGAGAACACCGATAAACCACTTGATGAGTGGCTAAAGAACCATGCCCCGGTTTGTTGGCTTCTGATTTCGCTGCAACTTTTCGCAAAACTTACTGAAGAATGCGATCTCTGATGTTACCTCCTGCTGAAAGTAATTTAATAACAAGGACTATGCTTGTAATAATCGACCTAATACAAACGAATAAATTATTCCTTCATGCAGGAGAAAGGAATTGAAGAGGCAAAACCAGTTATCGCTGCCCTAAAGGAACAAGGAGTGTCTAGTGTAGGGCCTGCAGGTTATTGCTGGGGTGGTAATAAGCGCTATTTTGTTTCATTTTTTACATCTGAATTCAAAATTTCAGGTTTAGACTGCTAAGGATTGTGCTTCTTATGTCCGCATATCAGGAAAGGTAGTTGCAGATTTAGGGAGAACTAACGAGATCCAGGCAGCTGTCATGTTGCACCCTTCTTTTGTAACCGTTGATGATTTCAAAGGTAAAAATCTGTTCTTGGGAATCCCGATACACATTTAACTATATACTTTCATCTCGAAGGCTTAAAATTCTTACAATATGACATGTATCTATATATATATATGCTTCAGACGTGAAAACCCCCATCGCTATACTTGGAGCTGAAACTGACGTAATGTCGCCACCAGAATTGGTTAAGCAGTTCGAGCAGGTTCTGTCCTCCTCTAACGCAGGGGTAAGTTTCCGTTTCGAACAACATGATATTCAAGTCAACAATCATGTATTCAAGTTATAGATTATGTGATATAACTAAGGCTAAACTAAGTTGTCAAATATTAAATTGCCTCGGTACCAAACCGTATCTGAAAAAAAAGTTTGATTGTTTTGGCATTGTGTGTTTCTCCCTTTTGGCATTAGAGGATTTATCAATAAATTTTGTAACCATCCAATATTTACTCCTAGAGGTCAATATTGCACTTTAGGAGCCTCTTAGCCTTTTACTCCCTCCATATTACTTTATGAGTACAAACAGAAGATGTATTATACATGTCTTAAGTTGATTTTGAACTTTTGATTATAAATATTGATTTGAATATTTAGATTGAAAACTTGTAAATATATATCTAGATTTTTCTAAAAAAAGTACATTCAAAATATCGAAAATAGCCAGTTGTCCACAGGGTAGCTACACATATTATTCTGCCTGTAGGATCAAACAAAGGGAGCACACAGCGGTAATGCCAGAACATAAAGCCTCAACTGCAAAAGGTACAGGTATATCATGTTCATCGGTTTAGATGGAAAAATTAGATGCAAAAATGAATGGTGACAAAAACATTCGTGTTTTGCTAGGCAATTGAATGTGCATTTGTCACCACGCCTATAGCCCTTTTATTAACTGAAATCCCGGGATAGCACAACCCCACAATCAAATCACACATAACTGTCCGCTCGCTGTACTACCATAAAAAAATATCACGGCACCGGTTATCTCGCCCCGTGACTCCACCAACCGTCTCTCCCTATCCTTTCCCGTGGTGGGTGTGGTGTTGTCTCCTCGTCCTCCACACATCTTCTTCTCCACGGTGGTGGCCGGCGCAACCTCCGTCCCCGGTGTCCTCTACCCCACAGTCTCCTCGTCTCCTGGGGCGCTCTCGGGGACGGCCGGCGACCCGGGTCAACAAGGTCGACCGCAGCTCCACGCTAGTGCTGCCTCCGTTCCTGTCGTCATCGACCAAGGAGTCTCCTCTTCTCCCTACCACCGGACAGCGAGGTCGACCGCATCGGCCCCGGCCACCGACGGCAACGACATGACTAGGACTCGTGCATCCCAATCTGATTCTTCCCTTCCCGATCTGACTTCTCTAGATGTGGCTTGTGTGGGTGTCGGGATCTGGATGCTAAGGATGTGTGTTTTTATCGGATCCATGATTTTCGTTTTTGATTGGAAATTTTCTGCTATATGTTCTTGGTCAGAACACAATACGGATGCGTTTTGTTCTTGTCAGCTGCAAAAAAAACTACTGCTTGTTCAGATGCTAAAGGACTGCTTGTTCAGATGCATCGTGTTCTGGTCGGAATATAATAAGAACGTGTGCTGTTTTTATTAGATGCAAATAACTGCTCATGTTCAGATACAAAATGAGTGCTTGTACATGGTTATCCAATGGTGAAAAGTTCCTAATTAGCCATTTTTTTGACAGAGCTTTTCTTTCTCTTGTTGGTAAACCGATTCTCAACAAAGAGTACTAATTGATTTTTCGTTCCTGCTGATGCAATGGATTTTTACTGGGAACATATGCTCACAAAGAAGCAGCGCAGGGATTTCCTTGTAAACAATTGATAGACTAGAGGTGTTTTTTGCACTGAACATAAAAATTACTAGAGTGGTTTTTTGCAAATGTACACAGCACATGGACGTCCAGGATAAGCCCGGAACGCCCACGTATATGTAGAATAGGATTTCCGCTTGGTATATTTGTTCAGTAATCGATTCAGACACCCTCATGCAGGCTGTATGATGTTTGTCAAAATTAACCTTCTGACGGTGACAAGAGCACATACCAACCAAGACACATCAGATAAGATGATCACGAGAAACACAAGATGATCAGAAACTGATAGAGAAAAAAGAAGGCAATGTTCAGATTTGCTCAAAGTCACCTGATGATTCAGATGTAGCTAATGACGACCCAAGTGTCACATGAGCTTTTCATCATTACACTGTCAGGCATTGGGGCGAGAGAGGCTCGAACTCTCGACCTCAGGATAACTCAAGTTTAGCTATGAGACCTACGCGCTAGCCAACTGCGCCACCACCCCGTTGTGTTATTCCTGCTGATACCACGCCTTTCATCGGAGCAGTAGCGGAGGTTAGCTTGTTTCTTTTCTTTTTTGTCCAACACGAGAATTCATCCTTTGCTTGTTTGCTGGCTTCGCGGACCAGTGAATCGATGGGTTCTCTATGGTAAAATAAAATGGATTTCTATGAACAAACCTGATATTTAAACAGAAATGGACGGACTTGATAGGAGAGTGGAACCGTGTATTAGCTAGCCGGTGATCCATGGGTTCTCTACCGTAAAATAAAATAAAATAAAATGGATGACTACTATGAGTAAATAAATGGATGAATAATCTTCCGGGGCTCATTATGTGTTGATCAGTATGTGCAGCACTCACGCATTATGATGAAGTTTGGCGTCTAATCTGGGGACAAACCTGATTTTTAAACGAAATGGATAAGCTTGATATGACGAAGATAATCATGTGTTCATATAGTGTAATAGGTGTCTCGGAAATAATATGGATATCAATTTACAATAACATCAAAAAGATGCTATGGATCTCGGCGGTCAAGAAATGATTTTTCGGTTACATTGAATAGATGGAAAATTGGTCTAGTTTATGAAAGAAACCAGACCTATAAACTATAGAGATGATGCCTTTTTGGCAAACAACGCACAACAAACAACCACAAAGCACTCAACAAAGACTTGCCTTGCCTAACCTTAGCCGGAATGGCGAGAGGTCAAGACACAAAGCCACTAGACCGCTTCACAACGAAGCAAGCAACTTAGACACACAACGCTCACTCGAAGAAGGCACATGTCAACATACAGTCCACCCTTGACGCCTAGAAGAAGTAGTGGCGAGTGGACGACAGGACCCAACCGGATTTGAGGAGAGTGTCATCGAAGAGATGCCGCCGCATCAGTGTACATCTTGTCCTTGAAGTTCACGCTCCGAGTAGCTGCCAACCTTGACTCCGCTTGCCGTCTTGGGACTCCTTATGCAACCTAAACAACGTCTCCAAGGAGGAAACGATGCCATAGCTCCGCCACTGCCTGAACCAGCAAACTGGATCTAGGGTTTCCCCGTTGAATTGGAGGAGGTATCAAGAAAAGGACCTAGACAACGCCTTCAAGAAGGTGATGGCACCCGTGGTCGTCTACGTTGTCTGCAACCGCATCAGGATTTCTCCTAGCCCTAACATCAGCCCCACTGTTTGCAAGATCAAGCCAGCCAGAGCTAACAGCTGGACACGCCCTTGATGAGAGGCCAACACTTGTCACCGGCGAGGGAGACGATGGTGGTCAGGAAATGGTTTTCTATGAAACAAAACTAACTAAATATATATTTATATTTTTTTAATAAAGGGAATATATTGATATCGTGAAGATACCAATTACACTCGTCCTCTGCACCAACAAGATTCCCAACAACATCAAGGATGCACACAACCAAGAAAGAAAATAAAAAAGATAAATAGAAAAACAAAGCCCCTGTCATGGTGACGAAGCACTTGCAATAGCAGCACCCATACCGTTGCTGAAGACAACACCCTAACCACATAAGAGATTCTCCAAAAGGATCATCTCCAAGAAGGAAACAATTCACAAGTGTTGCCATCATCCAATCGAAGATCTTGGGTTTTTCCCTGTAGAAAGTCCGAGTTTTTAAAACAATGTCATCACCAAGGCCATTGCCAGGTACAACCAATGAAGGTCAGACCTTTAGCAAGAAAGTTCGTACTGGGGTAGCACCACCAAAAATACAGTCCACATGTGCTGCCACACCCCTGTTGCCAAGGTTGCTGCTGCAAGTCACCAGATACCAGAGACATAGGAAGAACGTGTGCCCGTTATCTTCATCGCAACCAAAATACCTCTCCGCCATTGCAAGCATCCATCGCGGTAGCCATGATTTTATCCACCTCTATCCATACCATGGAAATCTATATTTAGACATGTTCCCATGGCACTAACAATAAAGAAAAATATTCACGACACACCCTCATGAAGGGCGTGCACGACCAAATCAATTCCGATCTAGATATCCAGTGACATCATGAGCCAAACTGCAGAAATTGATGGCTCCGATCACTATAGTGATTCGTTGGGAGAGCCCAAAAGATAAGCACAGCAGTAAGTATTCTCTCAGTATGAAACCAAGGTTATTGAATCAGTAGGAGGAAGGAAACGACTCAAAGGTGTTGCTAACAACTTGGAAACCTGCACAACACAAACTCGAGACTTTGCCCCAACTTATAGTGAGGTTGTCAATCTTACCGGTTTGCTGAAAACAAAGGATTAAACGTATGGTGTGGAAGGTGATGGTATCTTGCAGAAAGTAAATAGTAACAGTGGAATATGTATCAATGTTAAAGATTAGGCCGGGGTCCACAGTTCACTAGAGGTGTTCTCCTTAAGATAAACAACATAACATGCTAGGTAAACAAATTATAGCGGGGCAATTGATAGGACAAAACAATACATAACAATGCAATACTAGACATTCATGATCCTATGAGATTTGATTGGGCATTACAACAATATACATAGACCTCCATCCAACTGCATCTATGACCAGTAATCCACCTTCAGGTTATCATCCGAACCCCCTCCAGTATTAAGTTGCAAGCAACGGATAACTGCTTTAAGTAATATTTGTAAAGTAAAGAATACAATTGTTTCATAAACAAAAGATCGTTGTTTTCTCCCTAGTAGCAATAGCACATCTACAACCTTAGAGATTTCTATCACCTCCCCATATTCAATAGAGGCATGAACCCACTATCGAGCATAAACACTCCCTCTTGGAGTCACTAGCATCTACTTGGCCAAGATAGCTACTAGAAACGGAGAGCATGCAAGATCTCAAACAACACACACATTATAGAATCAATAAGATAGAACCATTATTCAATATGGCATAGTAATCTCAATATCCATCGGATCCCCGCAAACACAACATGCATGATTACAAATAGATGATCTTGATCATGAATGGAGCTCACAAGATCTAAACATAGTAGCACAAAGGAGGAGAAATAACCATCTAGCTACTGTATGGACCCATATTCCAAGGTAGAACTACTCACGCATCACACCGGAGGCTGGCATGGTGATGAAGAAGGCCTCCGGGATGATCTCTCCCCTCCGGCAGGGTGCCGGGAAGAGCTTCAGATCCCCCCGATATAGGGATGATGGTGGCGGCTATAGACTGTTTCGTGGAGATCTGATCGAGTCCTTAGGGTTTTGGCATCGGGGGCTTCTTATAGGCGAAGAGGGAGACCGAGGGGTGCCCGAGGCGACCGCACCCCCCAGGTGTGGGCCAGGCCTAGCCGCGCTACCAGGCGGTGTGGGCCCGTCGTGGCCCTCCTCCGTCTTGTCTTCTGGCTCTGTGTTCTCCTCGGTGAAATAATGACTTTGGCTTTTGTCCCGTCCAATTCCGAGAATATTCATTTTCTGGCTTTTCTGGAACCAAAAACAGCAGAAAACAGGCAACTGACACTGTGGCAACTTGTTAATAGGTTAGTCTCAGAAAACATATAAAAATACCTCAAAGTGTAGACAAAGCAAAGCAAAGTGGATAATAAACAAGCATGGAACATCAAAAATTATAGATACGTTTATGACATATCAGAAATCTTCGAGAGGAAGATCGGATATCGTCGATGTCCAGATCAAGGAGGCCGGCATGAAGCAAATTGGGGATATTGTGCTCAAAGATCAGCAGTGTTAGAACCACCTTTATTCAGAATGCAGGCACTACATGGCGCACTCTCCGAAATTGGAGGTAAGATAGCCCCTCCATGCTCGGCCTTCGAAGCATCAACCGCACCACATGGAGATAACACCGGATATACGTCAGAGAGATCATCCCTGAAGCTGGAAGGAGAATTTACCACCAGCATGCCTTCAAACAAGTCAAAGAGCAGCCAGGCGCACCACCTCCAACTCTGACCGTCACGTCGACTGCCACAGCCATGTCGACCACTGCCGCCAAGACCCACCAGGACCGCCACCCAAGATCCCACACCCACCTAGCCCGTCAGAGGCGGCCCACAACCACGGGTCTAGACCCACATGACTTCCTAGGGTGGACTAGAATACGATGGCCATGGCCATGGGGCACGACCACCAGGTGGAGCTCCACCGTCGACATGTCGGGATCGTCGCTGGAAGGCCACGATACCTCTCTGCCGCCGATGTTCGATTTCGTCACTACCGCCATAGGTAGATTGGGGTCGTCAACCGGAGATCAGTGTCTGGAAAATGTTTCTTCGATGTGATGTTAGTGTGTTACCCACTAAATGATCAACCTGGCTACCATCATATGAAATTTGGTACAACACAACATATCACACAACTATTGGAACTACCCCCATTAAAAGCATTGTATGACACTGAACCAACCACATTGATGTTTCCATCAGGAGAAACTACATTGTCCATAGAAGCTTCAGCTGTTGTGTCTAATCGTGAATAGTACATGGATTGGATTACTAGACACATTCAGCAAGCTAAGAATCATATGAATAAGTATGTTGATGTTCATCGATCATTGAGAACATTTCAAGTGGGAGAGAAAGTTGATCTCAAGTTACTACCCTATGCTCAGAAATCGATGGTGAATCGACCATATCCAAAGATATCGATGAAGTTCTTTGGCCCTTATACAATTCATGAGAAAGTTGGTAATATGGCTTAGAAACTGGAATTGCCTTACTCCAACCAGGGTACCTGTGTTCCATGTCTCCCAACTAAAGGAACATGTGCCAGTCCATACTCCTGTCTACATGGAGTTTCAATCTCTGTTGGAATTAGATGTGTTGGATGTTCAACATGAAGAGATACTGGACTACAGACTAGTGAGGCGTGGCAATACTACTTTACTATAGTTGTTGGTCAAGTGGACCACATTTCCCTCTTCTATGGCTACCTTGGAAAATGAAACAGTACTCAAGGCAAGATACCCTGAAGCACTAGTATGGGGACAACCTGGTTCTCAAGCAGACGGCAATGTCAGGCATGCCACGATAACCGAGATCGTTGGGAAACCACCAGAGACCATGGTGCCTGAAGAAGTGATGCAGCCCAACACATGAGATTCACCATTGGTTCACATCATGCTACACCAACCAAACCCACAAAGGTTAATTTGTTCCATATCTCGCCCTCCTTTGGTTATCATGTGAATGGGATCCTACTTTAGAAAAGTTCCAATGCTATGACCATGCCCATGGCCATGACACCAAGAGGCGGCGACAAGAAGACCCCAGGAACCAAGCCGCCAGGCAATAAGCATGGAAGAGAAGACGGGAGAAGGTTTCCGGTGCTAGGTATAGCGCCGCCGGAATCCATGTCGGAACTTCTGACGCCAAGCCCAGCAAACCAAAAGCACCGCTGGAACTGTAGGGGTTCGTAGCATGGAAAACAAAAATTTTCTATCGCATACAAACAAACAAGCCAAGATCTATCTACTAGATTGTAGCAACGAGTCGATAGTGGAACTCACCCTCGAAGATTCCAAAGTGGTTAACGAGAGCAGATTCTCGTGGGTGATGTAGTCGTACTCTTTCCGATCTCAAGATCGCGTAGACGATCCTTCCGGCGCCGCGTTCCCGCAGCGCTCCCGCAGTCGGTCACACGTTCGGTACTCGACGAAGACCTTCCTCTCCCTTGTTCCAGCAGGCAGCGGAGGTTGTAGCACTCTCCTCGCGATTCCGGCAGCACAACGGCGTGGTACCGGAAGTAGAGGGGAGATCCCGCAGGGCTTCGCCTTAAGCCGGTGCGAGTATGGTGGAGCTTATGAGAGAGGCTATTAGTGGTCTAGTAATTAGACACACCAATTAGAAGGCTCTAAACCAATTAGAAGGCTCTAAACCGAATAGCTCTAAACCGGGGTCTAGATCTAGGGTTTAGTTTAGAGGATAGGAAACTTGTGTGTCTTATGTTGTATTGGGAGGGGAGCCCTGCCCCTCCCTTTATAGGTGGGAGGGCTGGCGCGCTAGGGGAGGGAGGGAGTCCCTCCCCAACTCGGCCTAGGGCTGGCCGCCGGCTTGGGGAGGAGGACTCCTCCCCCAATTCGGTTTCCTCCTCTCCTCCCACTTCCCAAAAACTGCCGTTTGACTTTCAAACTAGCCGTTTGACTTTTTCAATTTAGGATTCAATTTAATCCTTTATTTGGGACAGCAAGAACACTTAGTACATGATGCAATCATTCCAACATGCAATGACACATTCATGTACCCCTTCCCCTCCGGAGTGCCGGACATTCCGGGACCTTCTAGAATGTTCCTGATGAAAACACCGAAATCATTCCCGAACTCCGAAACGGGACTTTCCTTATATGAATCTTATTCTCCGGACCATTCCGGATCACCTCGTGATATCCCGGACCCCATCCGAGACTCCGAACAACATTCGGTCTCTTTCTCATAATACCATAACTACTCAAACAACGTCGAATCCTTAAGTGTGTCTCCCTACGGTTCGTGAATTATGCGGACATGATCGAGACACTTCTCCGAACAATAACCAATAGAGGAATCTGGAAATTCATATGGCTCCCACATATTTCTACGATTACTTTGCGATCGAATGAACCACTTACATACGATACCAATTTCCCTTTGTCTCACGATATGTTACTTATCCGAGGTTATGATCGTCGGTATCTCTGCATACCTAGTTCAACCTCGTTACTGATAAGTACTCTTTTCTCGTTCCCGTGATATGTGATCCCTTGTGACCAAGTCACATGCTTGCAAGCTAATTGGATGACATTTCACCGAGAGGGCCCAGAGAATATCTATCCGTCATGTGGATGGACAAATCCCATTCTTGATCCATGTGTTTCAACCAATACTTTCTGAACACCCAATGCCACTTTTATAGCCACCCTGTTACGGTGTGGTGTTTGATGACATCAAAGCATCCATCCAGTAAAGGCAATATGCATGATCTCATGGTCGAAGGAATTAGGTTACTATGTATCAGAAAGCATATAGCAATTGAACTATTGAAATGACTTGATCTTTATGCTACGCTTATCTATAGGAGTATGTCCATCACATCATTCTCCTAATGATATGATCCTGTTGTTAATAACATCTCTATGTTCATGATCAGGAAACCATGATCATATATTAACCAACAAGCTAGTTTAACAAGAGGCTTTACTAGGGACTCTTATTTTAGTTTACAAATCACACAAGTATTAATGTTTCCGTTTAATACAATTATAGCATGGTATGTAAACATTTATCATAAGTGTGAAGACATGATAATAACCACTTTATTATTGCCTCTTGGGCATATCTCCAACAGTCTCCCACTTGCACTAGAGTCAATAATCTAGTTTCGAACCTTTGTGTATTCAACACCTATGGCTTTACGGTGTTGTATGTACACGATTGCTAGTGGTCAACTGATCTCCGGATCTGACACTTCCAGGTCCGTGTGTAATTGCATGTCTTTGCGTCTGTACGCATCACTCATTCTCTAATGAGATGGCTTTGTATAAATTTGGTCTTTCGGTGTGACCTTTAGTTCTTTGGGGTTAAAACATGTTGACAATATTGTCGTACAATATATCTTCATAGTATTATCCCGCTGTGAACTACACCTAGTTTGATAACAAACTACTTGACACAAATGCCCTCTTTTGCTGCTATAATAGCAGTCATATACTTAGCCTTTTGTTGTAGTATCTGTCACAATGTCTTAACTTTGGAAATCATCCAAATCCATTATGGAACTCACTTTCCATTATATTGTGCCACCCTTAGTTTAGATTGAGATAAACTTAATTTGTACTTTGTGACAAAGCTAGTATCAATGTAGTACTTTTACAATGAACTAACCATCTATTTGTCACTTCTACAAATATTATACTCTTAGTTCTTTCAGAAGATCATAAGAATATCCTTACTATTGTCCAATGATCATCTTACGAATCATTCTGGTATATGCTCTCAACATTTAGAGCATAGGACATATCTGGATTTGTACATATCACAGTATGATTGATATAAATACTCTTTGTGATTTCATACATCAAGTATCAATCTATACTTGATTATTTGTTTCACTTTACCAAATGTCAATACACTTGAATATATCATCAACATTGAACTCATTCAATCCTTTCTGTGCGACAAGAACCTTCTCTTGTAGTTTCTATATTGAACTCATTCAATATCTTATCTATGTACTTCTGGCACAACCATATTAGCGTCTATTGATGCCAAATATTTGGGTTTTGCCTAAGTCTTTCATCGGGATGAAATTCTTAATATGTGTTAATAAAAGATACATTATTTCCAATCAACAATATGTCTTCCACATAATGTATTAGAAACATGTCTTAGCGCTCCCACTTAATTTCTTGCAAACGCAAGCATCTTCATTGTCTCTGATGAAATTAAACTCTCTTAACAGTTTCATCATAGTGAAGATTCCAACTCCGCTATGCTCACTCTAACCATTGAAGTTTGCATATGCTTTTAGCATCCTTTGAATTAACAAAACCCTATGGACCGTGTTATGCACATGTCCTAGGTAACGATTCTATTAGAAGAACTTGTTTTGTTTATTCAACTACCATATAACAAATTATATGTAGTGGTTGCTACATTAATCCGTCTAGACTAAATATCACTATGAAAGATCAAATCTTGTCATAGTCAACCTTTGAACATTGTTGTGAACTCTTTCCCAACATGTCGACTAGATGTGAAACATCCATGTCTATTTCTTTATAGATCCAGACACAACTATAAGGTCTTACACCTTTCTCGAGGGTCCTTCAAGTTCAAAACTTGATTTCTCGTGTATGGAACTATCACGGATTTTATGGCTTCAAGCCATTTTACGGAGTCAGGGCCCATCATCGCTTCTCTGCATGTAGTCGGTTCATTATTCTCAAATAATGATTCAACCCTCAAATCTTGGTATTTGATTGTTCATCCGACCTACTTGTTTCAATAGGAACTTGGATCTCCGTGACCACAACCTTTGAGGTACGTGAACCATGAGCATTGTTGCTGCCTCCGAAACACTTTTCGGCGCTGCGCAACTCTGCACATATAGCTAAGGTTCTTTTAACCTTATCAAAGTTTCTATTGTCCTCCCACTTAACTTTTCACGAAAAATTCCTTCTCAAAGAAACTTGACGTTTTAAGTGACAAATACTTTTGTCTCCGATGTTATGGAGGAGTATTTAACAGTTATTCGAAATAACATACAGAGACAGGTTCATCCGACTTTGGTTGCAAACATCTTTCTCATGCATAGCATACCAATGTTTAAGAAAGGACAACTTGGGTTTTATCCCAAACCATAACCTTATATGGTGTCATTTCAACGGATTATGATGGAGCTCTTTTCAGTGGAAAAACGGTAATCTCTAAAGCTTTTAATCTTTAAAATACAATGGCAGTTTTATGAATTACACCTTTCGATCTTACCATGTCAAACAAGGTTTAATTACATATCTCGAACGCTCCATACTCTTATGGTGTTTCGGGAAATGCAAATCCACGGAACGATTCTTTAAATCTTAGGTATTATGCTAAACTTGTAACTCAAATATCTTCCTTTATGATCTTTATCATAAACTGTTTATATTCTTGTTACAATGATTTTGCACTTCATCTTGAAAGTCTTTGAACTTTTCAAATGTTTCATACTTCATCCTTATTAAGTAAATATTCATATATTCACTCAATTTTTTTGGAGAAAGCATATGAAGTTGAAATCCATCGCTCTTGACTACACATAACGGACTTCGTACAACAATATGTACAAGTTCCAATAAGCTAGTCATTCGTTCCCTTTTGGCCTATGAACGAAGTTTTAATTATCTCTAGGAAAGTTTCACAAGCGTCATATGATCAAAAATCAGAAGACTCCAAAATTCCATCAACATGGAGTTTCTTCATGTTTTCTTTCCAATATAATTCAAACAGCGATGTCACTTCCTAAGTGATCTTTCAATCAATTTGTCTTTCGACATTTTAGCACTAGTTTTATGGATGTGATTTCTCCAACGAGATTTGTGAATCATCCATCTTTTATGGATTACGGCAATTATTTGAACAACCCTTTTGTTCTCATAATACCTGATAAAACAAATCTTGAAGGCAAGCTTTGATGTTTTAACGAGCAACATAATAACCCTTTATTTGTTCTCGATGAACATCATCACATATTCTTTTGCTAGTTACTTAGGCCATTGTAGTTCATGAATTCTGTTGTTTCGTATGACGATTCATACCAACAAATTCAGTATCAAATACTTAAGAACCACATTGTTTAATAAGCAAAGAATATAGCCATAACATGTATATCATCTATATACTTAAACTGAACAATTCCAGTCTTTTCTTTTCTGCCATATATTTATGAGATTCTCTTTCAGTATCTCCTTTTCTGTTTGAAAGAATCTATCAATATCAATAGTGGAGTCATACATATGACACATAGTCCAAAGCGTGTATAGTTAAATACCAATGTCTTTGGACTTGCACTTTGAAGTAGATCACCATCATCAAATGTTTGGTGTTCTTTCAAATTCCTTTCTTTAGTAATCTCTTGGTGTAGTAAACATTTCACCTACATCAAATATTCACCCTTATCATGGAATCGTCCATGATCAAGCTACTTTTAGCTTATAACGATGAATTATGAGTATAATGTTGCTATCCAAAACCTTTTGGAGGATTAGGACAACAAGTGTCTCCAACCCTTTTGCAAATTCTCATCAAATATGAGAACATGACTTTTGCCATATTATACTCTATCATGTTGCAACCAAAACTTCGTTTCAGATATCACAATATCTTCCACACATCATGGTTTCTGAAACAACTCTTTCAGATCCTAGATAACCTTGATATTAAGGGAATCCTTTGAATATCAAGAATCATGGATACAAACATGATACTTATATACTAACACTTGGAATTGTTACTCTTGATTTAATACTAATTATTAAACTTCATGGAGTAACCGGAACTTACTGAAAGTTTGCAATAGGACTTTTAAACTTTTAGATTAACACTTAAAACAATACGATACCAGTTCGTAAAGTATCTAACCAGAATTCTATAGTTCTATCATCTCAATTATAACTAAGCGCAAGGTGGTAAACGGATGCCAATGACTACAACAACTATGCAAATTCACTTTGATTTAGTTTATGACAAATTGAGTTCAAATTAATTAATGAAATTAAACTAGGTGAACTCCCACTCAAAACAATATCCCTCACATTGTTTTAGTGATCACACGAACCAAATCTACCACATCAAAACCGATCATCACGAGAGTTGATATAGCTTCAATGGCGAACAATCGACATGTTCATCATATCTACTATATGATTCATGCTTTACCTTTCGGTGATCCGTGTTCCTGAGGCCATGTCTGTACATGCTAGGCTCGTCAAGACAAACCTTAGCTTCCGCATAAGCAAATCTGGCTTGCTTACGTTGTAGTCACCCGCGGAATCAAAGACACCCGATCATCACGTGGTGTTTCGAAGCAGCAAGCTTTGGCAACGGTGCATACTAAGGGTGAACACTTTAGAACTTGAAATTTATGTGTATGAGGGATCATCTTATAATGCTACCGTTGTCTACTAAGCAATACAAGATGCATAAAGGATTAACATCACATGCAATTCATAATATGTGATATGATATGGCCTTTCTTCTTTGTGCTTCCGATCTCCATCTTCAAGCACGAACATGATCTCCATCATCACCGGCATAGCATCAAGGTCAATGACGCTTCTTCATGGTTGTCGTCCACCAGCTTCAACTATTACAACTATTTTGAATAGACACGCAGGTCTTAACAGAAATTAAAGACAACCATATGGCTCCTGCCGGTTGCCAACTTACAATAAGGAACATTGCATACATCAAATATAATCACAATCATGGCCATATCACATCACTGCACACCCCTGCAAAACAAAGTTAGACGCCTCTACTTTCTTTGCATATTTTACGTGGTTTGGGGCTTTCAATAAGTGTCGTTCTAACTTACGAACAAGAACCACAACATTGATACTAGCATTGTTGATCACCCGTTGTAAATTGGATCTTTACTATGCTAGGAGAAACAGGCACCCGCAAAGCCACTTATGCAATACAAGTTGCATGTTAAGCGTGGAGCAAGTCTCATGAACGATGTCATGTAAGGTTAGCCCGGGCCGCTTCATCCCAACATACCGCAAGATGCAAAGTACACAAAAAGCAATCGACAATAAAAGCATCAACGCCCACAATGACCATTGTGTTCTACTCGTGCAACAGATCTACATATAGACACGGCTCTGATACCACTGTAGGGGTTCGTAGCATGGAAAACAAAAATTTTCTATCGCATACAAACAAACAAGCCAAGATCTATCTACTAGATTGTAGCAACGAGTCGATAGTGGAACTCACCCTCGAAGATTCCAAAGTGGTTAACGAGAGCAGATTCTCGTGGGTGATGTAGTCGTACTCTTTCCGATCTCAAGATCGCGTAGACGATCCTTCCGGCGCCGCGTTCCCGCAGCGCTCCCGCAGTCGGTCACACGTTCGGTACTCGACGAAGACCTTCCTCTCCCTTGTTCCAGCAGGCAGCGGAGGTTGTAGCACTCTCCTCGCGATTCCGGCAGCACAACGGCGTGGTACCGGAAGTAGAGGGGAGATCCCGCAGGGCTTCGCCTTAAGCCGGTGCGAGTATGGTGGAGCTTATGAGAGAGGCTATTAGTGGTCTAGTAATTAGACACACCAATTAGAAGGCTCTAAACCAATTAGAAGGCTCTAAACCGAATAGCTCTAAACCGGGGTCTAGATCTAGGGTTTAGTTTAGAGGATAGGAAACTTGTGTGTCTTATGTTGTATTGGGAGGGGAGCCCTGCCCCTCCCTTTATAGGTGGGAGGGCTGGCGCGCTAGGGGAGGGAGGGAGTCCCTCCCCAACTCGGCCTAGGGCTGGCCGCCGGCTTGGGGAGGAGGACTCCTCCCCCAATTCGGTTTCCTCCTCTCCTCCCACTTCCCAAAAACTGCCGTTTGACTTTCAAACTAGCCGTTTGACTTTTTCAATTTAGGATTCAATTTAATCCTTTATTTGGGACAGCAAGAACACTTAGTACATGATGCAATCATTCCAACATGCAATGACACATTCATGTACCCCTTCCCCTCCGGAGTGCCGGACATTCCGGGACCTTCTAGAATGTTCCTGATGAAAACACCGAAATCATTCCCGAACTCCGAAACGGGACTTTCCTTATATGAATCTTATTCTCCGGACCATTCCGGATCACCTCGTGATATCCCGGACCCCATCCGAGACTCCGAACAACATTCGGTCTCTTTCTCATAATACCATAACTACTCAAACAACGTCGAATCCTTAAGTGTGTCTCCCTACGGTTCGTGAATTATGCGGACATGATCGAGACACTTCTCCGAACAATAACCAATAGAGGAATCTGGAAATTCATATGGCTCCCACATATTTCTACGATTACTTTGCGATCGAATGAACCACTTACATACGATACCAATTTCCCTTTGTCTCACGATATGTTACTTATCCGAGGTTATGATCGTCGGTATCTCTGCATACCTAGTTCAACCTCGTTACTGATAAGTACTCTTTTCTCGTTCCCGTGATATGTGATCCCTTGTGACCAAGTCACATGCTTGCAAGCTAATTGGATGACATTTCACCGAGAGGGCCCAGAGAATATCTATCCGTCATGTGGATGGACAAATCCCATTCTTGATCCATGTGTTTCAACCAATACTTTCTGAACACCCAATGCCACTTTTATAGCCACCCTGTTACGGTGTGGTGTTTGATGACATCAAAGCATCCATCCAGTAAAGGCAATATGCATGATCTCATGGTCGAAGGAATTAGGTTACTATGTATCAGAAAGCATATAGCAATTGAACTATTGAAATGACTTGATCTTTATGCTACGCTTATCTATAGGAGTATGTCCATCACATCATTCTCCTAATGATATGATCCTGTTGTTAATAACATCTCTATGTTCATGATCAGGAAACCATGATCATATATTAACCAACAAGCTAGTTTAACAAGAGGCTTTACTAGGGACTCTTATTTTAGTTTACAAATCACACAAGTATTAATGTTTCCGTTTAATACAATTATAGCATGGTATGTAAACATTTATCATAAGTGTGAAGACATGATAATAACCACTTTATTATTGCCTCTTGGGCATATCTCCAACAGGAACTTCCTGTGAACGAACCGGCAAACCGGCCGCCCCACCGAAACCACCTTCTATATGCCCTTCTGGCTACTGACCGGAAAATCCGGCGCCCAATGGAAATGTCGGCGCCAATTCCGGCGACGCTGGACTTATCGCCGGAAAGACAGTATGCGCACTAAGAAGGGTTTGATGCCCATAATATTCCCTCCTACCTACCCCCTTCACTCCTAGTACTATAAATAGCCCCCTGTGGCTTAGATCTACTATAAATGGCGCCATGTCTGCTGACTGGAAAAACAACGAGTTGTACAAGGCCTTAGAGTTCGGTGTTCGTCTCCAAGTCATCAAGACCTTCCTCAAGTGTTTGGTATCTCCTTGTCAAAGATTCTAGTAGTGCTAGGTCTCTCCCCTTTGGGATTCTACTTGGTTGCTACTCTTTCCTTTGATTTAGATTCTATCATCCGCTTGTCGATCTCTCCTTTGGTGACTCTACCTCACGGTCTTTCACCGGGGATTCTATTGGATTGGTTGTTCGAACCAAGGGGAGCAAATTGAATTGGATTTTGATTGCGTGTGTTTGTATCTTTACCTTGTGTTTGTGTTGCGTTCATCGTGTTCATCGGGTTTCTCCTCACTCCTCGCCTCAAATCCGTGAAGATCGGGTCACCCTAGGGTCAACCCCTCAAGGGATCCTACCAAGTAGTGCAGAAGGAAACCGAAGGAGGATAGATCACGACGAAGGCGGGGAGTGAAACAACGTCATCGAGGTGTATTAGCATGTGTTTTGCGTTTTCGTGCTTAGCTGGCCGTGGGCGAAGGAGTCGCGTGTGTGGTGGGCATTGTTATAAGTATAGAACATGTAATCAGGAACGATATCGAAACTGGATGAAATAAAGTCTAAGCTCTCATCTCTCTCGTCTTCTTCTCACCCAACTTCTTCTTTCTCCTCACCCCAATTCTCTTGTTATTCCTTGGATCTTGATATGAGGACATAACAAATTTGGCCTCTTTCCTTTCCAATATTGCAATTTGAGAAGAACGTGTGCTGCCCTTCAAGGTTTAGTTGTTGTCCACTCTGATTTGGAGACAAAAAAATCTAGAGTAAATTCTAGTTTTTACCCCCTAGTTTCATGTTTTTTACGCCAATTACCTCATTTAGCAAATTTTCATCCTAATTACCCCATTTAGAAAAACTTGTGCCAATTTTTACCCCTCTAATTTATTTGAGCGTTTTGACAGGTGGGTCCTAGTCATTCTATTATCCCCATTTGTTTCTCAGTGGTTAGTTTTGTCTGGGTAGGTGGATTAGGAGTAAAGATCCTGAAATCTGAGAGTATTCTGAAAGTTTAGAGATAGTACGTGTCGATGAAGGCAAAAGGTTTTGGTCTCGGATTATTTACCAATGCTGGTCATAGAGTGTTTTATTATTCAATGCCGACAACAGGTCATGAGAGCAAACGCAAGCAACTGGTGCATTTGGCAAAAGTAACTAGCAGATGCTATATGTGTGCATGGGACTACTGCAAGGGCATTACAAATATCCTTAAATTGTGGTTAATTGTAATTCCATCTCATGGTCCCATAAGTCCGTCCATCTCATTCTTCATTTTAGAAAGGTTATATCACAATAAACAAGGTGCTTGATCACAAAATTTAGAGGGGATAAAATTTGGCACAAGTTCTATTAAATGGGATAACTAGGATGAAAAATTACTAAATTGGGTAATTAGCATCAACAAAATGAAACTAGAGGGTGAAAACTAGAATTTACTCAAAAATCTATTATGGGTAAGATCCAGTAGTGCTTAGCAATACATGGCGGTATATGGTGCTGCCCATATTTAAACATGGTTTGCTCATGAATTCCATGAAATATTATGATGTCTTGCTGTCGGGGAGGTAACCCCGGATAGGGTAAAGACGGGGAAAGACGAAAGGGTGTTCCCCGTCTAGTTTCCGAGTTACAGTCTGAGTCGGCCGAATCCTGTAGAGGTCGGCCGAGATAGGAAAGGGCAGGACCCTTATAGTAATGGCAAGGCATTACCCGGCCGAGATACTGCGTAAGTCGGCCGGGTTAGCCCAAGTAATCTTGATGCAGATGAAGGATAAGCCGAGTTACGCGAGGCAGGGCCGAATGATACGAAGCTTGCAGGAGAAGGAGAAGCCTAAAGTCAAACTCTAGTAGCAGGCTAGGGAGAATCTGAGCGAAGCCAAGCACTAGGGACAAAGACGCAGAGCGATAGAGAGACAGAAGGAGGTCACGGAGGTGACAGTCCTGAAGCCCGAGGCACACAGGAGGGCCCCTCTGGAACCTTGTCGTCGTTAGGGGAGCGACAGGGAAAGGAGGGCGCCGAACTACTAAATTGGGACAAGCATATTCCTCGAATATGCTTGCCACATCAGCCCTAGAGGAGCCCATGGCTCTCCTTTATAAGGGCAGGCTTGGACCCTAAGTAGGGGATCGACTCATTCTTGGTACCGTTAGGCTGGTAAAGTTCTCTCTTTCTCCTTGTATACATCTCAAGGAGCACTTGTAACCCAAGGAAGGAGAAATACAAATCTTTGCGTTAGCTTTCTGTGTGTAGAATCCACTACATCTTCCCTCCCCAGATCCCACTAGCATCCATTGGCCCCAAACTTTAGCCTACCCATGGCATCTGCCGTGCCACCACCACGACAGTTGGCGCCCACCGTGGGGCCAGCAGCGATGCTAGCTGGAGTTATGATCCGGACGGGAAACTTCATCAAGACTGGCGAGCGCGTTGTTTCTAGCTTGGTCTAGAGATTTGGTCTCTGTGACTATGTCAGCGACAATGCAGGGAGCTTCAGGGGGAAAACTCCACCGTGTAATGGCGTCTTCATCAGCCTGGGCGAGCACGAGGTCTACGTCGGCGTCGACACCTCCAGTGTTTATCCTCACAAAGTTGTTGTTGCAGGAAATCCACCTCTTCACGCTGCAAGCCGTCTGCCCGGAGCGCATCCTGCAGGCAGCGTCGAGGTGATGGTCGTGGCCGGGGTGCAAACTGGAGTAGCAGCTACCGGGTCGAGCAGAGAACCTGCCATCGGTGTACAGGGCGCACACAGGCAGACATCACCAATGCCCACCGAGGTAATCCCGCCAGCGACCAACCCGACCGAGGTGCAGGACACCACCCCAAAGGCACCGAGAGTAAGAGGGCCACCTCTAGAAAGGCCAGAGAATATTCTTCAGGCGACCATAGAAATCTTGACTACACCTGTAGCGCCGATACTTAATCCGGCAAATGCTCAGGCAGAGTTAGAGGAAACCAGGCAAAAGGTGCTGATAGAGGCAAAAAAGGTGTCGGCCTTGCGGGAGTCCTTAAACAGGACCCTGCGAGAATATGCCAAAGCAAATAAGCTTGACGTCGCGCCAGAACGGGTGGACGAGCTAAGATTAAGAGGGAAAAACCTCATGGATGACATCAACAAAGAGCATGATGCTCATAAAACAGAATGAGAGGATTTGGGCTTGCCGAGGTACAGTACCCCGGCAAGGAACCTAAGAGCGGCAAATGCCGCAGCATTAGAGTTAGAGGGGTTAACCGGTGAGGCCCGGCAGAAACAACAAGAAAGAGTAAACGAGCTGGTTCGCATCGCGAACCAGCAAAGCGAGGAAATGCTCAGAGCAAACCCGGCGAGGCCGGGGGCCTCGCGAATGGTTCATTCGGCAGGAGCAGCACCTGCCTTGTCTGTGGCAGCAGCATCTTCACCTGGAAATAATGCTCGAAGAGATAAAGCAGTAACCTAGGGAAAGAGGAACAAGCAGATTGTTCCATATGATCCGGCAATGGCCGGAAAGGCAAATGAGAACAGAGGCAATGCAAGCCGAGGTAACAGTGGGGAGAGGAACCACGGCCGTGTTGGGAGAGACGGAGGAAGCCGAGGCAACGGAGATCTCGGCAGAAGAGAGCCCGCGAGAGGCAATCAGGAGAACAATACCCCGGTCGAAGTAGGGAGAGAACTGCCACTCAACCCGCAACCAAGGCATGAACCCCGGCAGCAAAGAGAAACGAGGCCAGCTCGCCACGATCGAATTAATGAAAGATACAATGATGGTTATTCTGTGATGGAATATGCAATCCATGGCGGAAACAATCACTATGGAATACAGGACAGAGTCCTGTACAGAGATTTGCCATCAAATGATGCAAGAGTGAAGCTGGACCGGCTATACAGGTCCGAGTTGTTGGAAGAACAGGGTCCACCAGGGTCGGCATGCTTTGGACCACGGATCATGGGCAAACCTCCTGTGCCAAACTTTCAACTGGCGAGGGGCACGAAAACATATAATGGGAGCACCAAACCACAAGACTGGTTAATTGACTATGCCACTGCTGTAAAAATAGCGGGTGGGAACTTACGATGGGCAGTACGGTATGTACCACAGATGCTGGAAGGACCAGCTAGGGTGTGGCTGAATAATCTACCAGCCGGCAGTATCAACTGTTGGCTGGATTTTGAGGAAATGTTTGTCAGCAACTTTACCAGTACATACAAGAGGCCAAACAGGCCACAACAGTTAGCCATGTGCAAGCAGAGGCCGAATGAAACAGATAGAGAGTTTTTAACTCGGTGGTGTAACCTGAGAAACTCATGTGAAGGAGTCATAGAATCGCAGGCAATTGCTTGGTTCACACAAGGATGCCGTTATGGCAGCGTCTACAAAGAGATATGCCGACCACACTGGCAGAAACTATCAGAATAGCGGACTCCTACGCATTAGGAGACCCAACGCAGCCAGAGTTAATGTCGGCGGATCATCGCGAGCAGCAGGACCATGATGCAAGAGATTTGGCCGGGTCATCTAGGCGCGGTGATTTCAGAGGAAGAAGAAGAGAGGAAAGGCCGGATTACAGATATAATTCGGCCCAAGTGGCGGCAGTAGCACAAGACCCGCCGAGCCACGGAGCAACTCAAAGGCAGAAGAATGGTCCTCAACAGTGGACACCAAGAAATGAAGGAAAAAGGCAGTGGACCCCAGAACAAAAGAAACAGTGGCAGGAGAGGCCGAAGTACACGTTCGAATCTATGTTAGATCAGTCGTGCAAATTTCACACGTCAAACCCATCCAGGCCAGCCAACCATACCACCTGCCAGTGTGCATGGATGAAAAATGCAATGGTGAACCCCGCAGGGGTTCAGGCACCCCATCAAGTACATCAGCAACACCAGCCATAGTTGACTGGAGCAAATGCACAGCAACTAATGTTACCGCCCCCTCCCCCGAGATACGATAACTCGGATCGGAGAGACGCGGTGCATCAAGTGATGAACCAAGTCCAAGATGGAAGAACAAATCCGGCGAATACCGGACGCAATGATTACAGAGAACATCATCAGTCCTATTGCGTGTTCACAACGGAACAACAAGACAAGCAAAGTGTGCAGCGCCGGCATATGGAGGTGAATGCAGTTATGCCGACAGTACCAAGATATATGCCTTGGTCGGATCAGGAGATAACTTGGAGCATAAAGGATCATCCTAATATAATGCCGAGTCCTGGATCATATGCACTCGTGTTGGATCCGACATTTGTTGGACCGAGCATCAATGTCAAATTCTCAAAGGTACTCATAGACAATGGAAGTAGTATCAATATCATGTACAAAGATACCATGCATAAACTCAGAATATCGCAGAACATGTTGCAATCCACAAGGACCACTTTCCATGGGATAGTGCCAGGGCTTTCATGTGAACCCATTGGTAAGGTCCGAGTGGATGTGTTATTCGGCACAAGAGATAACTGCAGAGCAGAGAATTTAGAGTTTGAAGTGGTGGATCTAGAGAGCTGTTATCATGCTCTACTCGGACGACCAGCGTTGGCCAAATTCATGGGCAGTTGTCATATAAGTTATCTGAAAATGAAACTATCCGGACCACAAGGAGTGATAACTATAACAGGGGATTACAAGAAATCAATGGAGTGTGCATCAGCCGGGTCAAATTTGGCCGAATCATTGGTTATAGCAAGAGAAAAAAGAAGGATTCAGGAGGTAGCAGCCCTCGCTCAGTCGGCACAGCTGAACATGCCGGCACTAGCCAACCCGCATGGCAGTGTCTCTTTTCAGCCGACTAAAGAAACGAAGAAGTTTCAAATAGATGAGCAATTCCCGGAGCGTACTGTTACTATTGATGCAGGCCTGGACGCTAAATAAGAAAGCGAGCTCACCAACTTCCTCCGTGAGAATCGGGACATATTTGCATGGTCAACTCAGGATCTGCAAGGTGTTCCGAGGGAGTTGGCTGAGCACTCTTTGAATGTTAGGCCCGGAGAAAGGCCGGTGAAACAACCTCTCCGCCGCTTCGCCGAAGACAGGAGAAAAATAATAGGGGATGAAATAGCTCGGCTCCTCGCAGCCGGGTTCGTCATGGAGGTGCTGTACCCGGATTGGTTGTCGAATCCGGTGCTGGTAGAAAAGAAGAAAGATGATCCCAATGTAGCCATTGTATGGCGAATGTGTATCGATTACACGAACCTGAATAAGGCGTGTCCAAAAGATCCTTTTCCATTGCCTAGAATAGACCAAGTCATTGATTCGACCGCTGGTTGTGAGTTATTATTATTTGTAGACGCGTACTCTGGTTTCCACCAGATACCGTTAAATCCGGCCGATCAAATAAAGACTGCATTTATTACCCCGTACGGGGCTTATTGCTATCGCACAATGCCATTCGGCCTGCGAAATGCAGGAGCAACATATCAGAGATGCATGCACAAATGTCTACACGATCAAATAGGAAAAAATGTACAAGTATATGTAGATGATGTGTTCATCAAAACCAAGGAAAGCAAAACCTTACTGGAAGATATACGGCAAACTTTCGTAAACTTGAGAAGATTCCGAATGAAACTTAATCCGGAAAAGTGCACGTTTGGCGTGCCGGCAGGAAAATTGCTCGGTTTTCTTATATCTAGCCGAGGTATAGAAGCCAATCCAACAAAGATAAAAGCAGTAGAAAGAATGGAATTGCCGAGATGCTTAAATGATGTACAAAAATTCACAGGTTGTCTAGCCTCGCTCAGCCGGTTTGTATGTCGGCTGGGAGAAAAGGCGCTACCACTATATCAGCTGATGAAGAAATCAGATAAATTCATTTGGACCCCGCAAGCGGACAGTGCATTTCATGAGTTGAAAAAAAATGTTAGTCACAGCACCCGTTTTGGCTTCTCCATTATCAAAAGAGCCTATGTTACTCTATATAGCGGCTACCAACAGAGTAGTGAGTGTTGTAGTCGTAGTAGAACGACTTGAAGATGATAAATCCGTACAAAGGCCGGTGTATTATTTAAGCGAGGTATTATCCACTTCAAAACAGAATTACCCACATTATCAGAAGATGGCTTATGGAGTATATATGTCGGCAAGAAATCTTAAACATTACTTCGAAGAACATCCCATCAGAGTGATCTGTGAAGCGCCCATAGCCGACATATTGAGCAACAAAGATGCAAGTGGCCGAATAGCAAAATGGGCAATCGAGTTGTCACCATACGCTCCACAATTTGATAGGAGAGATGCAATTAAATCTCAAGCAGTCGCCGACTTCTTCGTAGACTGGGCCGAAGTGCAGTATGAGCCACCATTACCAGATCTAAATTATTGGACGATGCATTTCGATGGTTCCAAACTAAGAAATGGTTTGGGGGCAGGAATAGTGTTAACCTCACCTAAAAAAGATCAGCTGAAATATGTGCTACAAATACATTTTGCCGCATCCAACAATGTAGCCGAATATGAAGCACTGGTCCATGGATTGAAAGTAGCAAAAGAGATTGGCATACGCCGAATCTTATGCTATGGGGACTCGGACCTAGTAGTACAGCAAGTCTCAGGCAATTGGGACGCATTAGATGCTAATATGGCTTTATACAGATTTCATGTGCAAAAGATCAGTGGATACTTTGAAGGATGTGAATTTCACCACATACCTCGGGCAGAAAATGATGCCGCAGACACGTTGTCAAAACTCGGATCAACCCGACAGTCAATTCCCCCAGGCATTGCCCTGGAACACCTCAGAAAACCATCAATAATCCCGTCACCAGAATCCGAATCTATCTTTATTTCGACAAATTCAGCAGAAGATAATGCGCCGATGGAAGTAGACCAGCAATATGACTCGGAACCCCTCAAGAGGAGGACAGCAGAAGTAAGCACAATTATGGAGAAGGCCGAGGTAAATATGTCGGCAGAAAACATGGAAATAGATAGTGAGACCACACCAGAAAAAATCACACCGCCATGGGCGCAACCCATATTATCTTACCTTAAAGAGTCGATATTGCCGGATAATGAAGTATTAGCTAGACAAACTATAAGGAGAGCAAAAGCTTATACAATCATAAACAATGAGCTATATAAAAGAAGCGTCACAAGCGTATTGCAGAAATGTGTGAGTTCGGCAGAAGGCCAGGAGATCCTCCTGGATATACACCAAGGAGAGTGTGGACACCATGCCTCATCTCGTGCCTTGGTAGCCAAAGCATTCAGGCATGGATTTTATTGGCCAACGGCGTTGAAAGAAGCCAAAGAGTTGGTTGAAAGATGCAATGGTTGTCAGAGATATGCAACCAGGATACATATGCCATCGGCCGAGTTAAAAACAATACCCATCACTTGGCCATTTTCTGTGTGGGGCTTAGATATGGTGGGACCATTTAAGCCGGCCCGAGGGGGAATGACCCACATATTGGTTATGGTGGACAAGTTCACGAAATGGATTGAGGTGAAACCAATAAAAAAATGCGATGGGCCCATAGCAGTGAAATTTCTCAAAGATATTATTTTAAGATATGGGTATCCGCACAGTATTATTACGGATAATGGCACAAATTTTGCAGAAGGAGCCTTCGCCAGATTTTGCAGAGAGAAACATATAAGACTAGATGTTGCCTCTGTGGCTCACCCAGCGTCTAATGGGCAAGTAGAGAGGTCTAATGGACTAGTATTGTCAGGAATAAAACCATGACTTGTTGAACCGCTGCAAAGGTCGGCAGGATGTTGGATTGAGGAACTCCCAGCTGTATTATGGAGCCTCAGGACTACTCCGAATAGATCAACAGGCTATACACCATTCTTTCTGGTATACGGGGCAGATGCCGTGCTTCCAGCCGACATAATACATGACTCGCCAAGAGTTACTCAGTATACAACCTCAGAGGTAAACGAAATAGCTCGGCAAGATACGGTAGACCTGCTTGAAGAAGCCAGAGAACTGGCACTATCACGATCAGCTATTTATCAGCAGAACTTGCAACGATATCACAGCAAGAAGGTGAATCCAAGGGTATTCAAAGAAGGAGATTTAGTCCTCCGACTGGTGCAACGCACGGCCGGCATGCACAAGCTGTCACCTCCATGGGAGGGACCATTCATTGTGAGCAAAGCATTACATAACGATGCCTATTATCTAATCGACACTCAATCCCCCAGAAGGAACAAGGCAGACAAAGCTGGCGAAGAAACGAAGCGGCCATGGAATGTAGCCTTGCTTCGTCCATTTTACTCATAGCATAGTATTTCAAGGTCAAGGACCAATGATGTATTAAACCTCGGCATCCAGAGCAGTGACTCGGGGACTGCCATATGTTATCTCAATTTCATCTTATGTACTAAACCTCGGCGTCCAGAGCAGTGACTCGGGGACTGCCGTATGTTATTTTAATTTCATCTTATGAATCAAACCTCGGCGTCCAGCACAGTACCTCGGGGACTGCCATAGGTCATTTCAATTTCATGTTGTATGTTAAACCTCGGCATCCAAAGCAGTAACTTGGGGACTGCCATATGATATTACAATTTTTGTGCACTAAACCTCGGCACCTTGAGCAGCGACTCGCCAACCGTTATTTTTTCCGCAGTTCGGTTTATACACTAAACTTCGGCGCCATAAGCATTAACTCGCGGACTGCTATATTTTGTTCCGAAGTCCTGGCTAGCCTTTGCTACAAAGAAAGTATAGAACTTCGACTTTGAAAGTAACAACAGTCCAAACTAATATGATATACGAAGCTCACACCTGGATCAAGTGGGTAAACCACGAATACGAAGATAGATATGTCCCCGAATTAAGAAATCGCTGCCCAACACAGCAAAAAATTCGAACAAACAAGACCACTTACACAAAGTGATAACAATTACAAACATGTGTCTCAGCAGCACACGGCAAAAGAAAGTCATTCCATACAAAGAACAGATGAATGTTTCACCTACATCATACGCCCGGCATACCAGGGATAGGAAATGACTTAAACGTTTTTAGCTGGAGAGGCGGCAACTTCATCAGGGGTTGGGGATTCCGAGGTAGGAGGAACTTCGGCCGATGTTACCTCGCCCTCCGCAGACCTAGGTGCAACCTCGGCTGAAGCTGGAGGCTGCTGAGGGGCATCAGTTTATGCAGTTGAATGCCTAGTACCTTTGGAGGAGGACCGCGCGTCACCATTGCCGTGCGAGCTCGAACTGGAGTCACCAGAGGAAGCTGAATCATCTGCGCCTTCACCTTGTTCAGCCGAGTTATCGTCTGATGTATCCTCTACCGCAACCTCATTGTCCGAGTTCGGGAGAAAGCTCGGACCTTCATTCCATGTGTGCACGTCGGCATACTCGACGAGTTGAAAGGCGCGAGCTTGCCGGAGAGCGACGAAAGTGGGGTCCTGAACCCAACGAGAACCAGTGCGCAGATTTCTCAAGATATCAAGAGAGATGTCTTCGTACCATGACATGATAACGGTGAGGGCCATATCCGCGCCAGATCGCCCAGCAGATTCCCTCCAAAGACTTAGTTGTTTTTCAGAGGCATTCAATCTAGTCACCAGCAATTCGATCTCGCTGATGTTAGGAGTCCCAGAGGTATTCGGCCAGAGAGCACGGTGGGCTCGAATAGCTGCCAGCACCAAGTCCCTGCCCATGATTTTCATCGGACCAAGGGCAGCGCCGACAGAAACCAAGAAATCTTCTATTGAATATTCAAAATTCACGTCAACAGGGAGACCTCGGCGCGCACGAGCAGCAAGGACCGCTTTAGAGCTCACGGGCTTAGCTTCAGGAAAATGACCTGCGCAAAAAAGGGCGGCGTCAGAGGGCAGCAGAAGGAAGAAAGATAATCCGGCTGTGTTAAGATGCTTACGATGAATGTAACTCATCATCATCTGAAGGTCCTTCGCCCAGTCAATCTTGTTCTTCTCAAAGCGAGCAATTTCCTCGCTCATTCCTCGAGTTTTCAGCTCGGCAGCCTCAAAGAGCTCTTTATTCTTTTGCAATTCCAAAGCCAGCCGGTTCTTTTCCTCGGAGAACTCCTGATCGACCTTTTCTAGCTCGGATTTCTGAGAAAGCTTAAGGGCCTCCACCTCGGCGCTTAGGCGAGCTATCTCGTCATCCTTTTCTTTTAGCTGCGCCGAATGAGTGGCGCCTTGTTCTAAAAAATGTAGCATTACATTAGGCATGGGCGTACAATCTTGGTGAGATGATGCAAATGTTCGTATCTCGGCTTTACCAAAGCCAAACAAAGTAAAAGAAACTTAGTGCACGTCTTAGAAAGGGAAAAGTACAAGGTAGATGGAAAACTAACCTTCCAAGCTCTTGACTTTCTTCTCAAGACGAATGTTGAGATTATTTATGTTACCTGTTAACCCACAAAGTAAGCCGGCATCCCGTAGACAAAACAAGTACAATATTAGAGATGACAAGGAAAATGATCGACTTACCTGCTTTTTTCACCACAGGAATAACTTTTTCATATTTTTCTTCCAACTTCTTGTGCGAGAAAAGCAGTCTTTGAAATTCAGCAGTCCGCCGGTCATGTGCAACCTGAGCAATAGAACAAACGATGAGTAGCTGGACATTCAAAGCCGAAACAGATCCGAGTTAAGCGAAAACTTAACCCAGATCTAGGTGGCTGGATATTCAAAGCCAAAACAGATCCGAATTAAGCAAAAACTTAACCCAGATCTAGGTGGCTGGATATTCAAAGCCAAAACAGATCCGAGTTAAGCGAAAACTTAACCCAGATCTAGGTGGCTGGATATTCAAAGCCAAAACAGATCCGAATTAAGCAAAAACTTAACCCAGATCTAGGTGGCTGGATATTCAAAGCCAAAACAGATCCGAGTTAAGCGAAAACTTAACCCGGACCTAGGTGGCTGGATATTCAAAGCCAAAACAGATCCGAGTTAAGCGAAAACTTAACCCAGATCTAGGTGGCTGGATATTCAAAGCCAAAACAGATCCGAGTTAAGCGAAAACTTAACCCGGACCTAGGTGGTTGGATATTCAAAGCCAAAACAGATCCGAGTTAAGCGAAAACTTAACCTAGATCTAGGTGGCTGGATATTCAAAGCCAAAAGTAGATTCGAGTCAAGCGAAAGCTTAACCCGGACCTATGTGGCTAGACATTCAAAGAACAGCTAGCAAAGTTTAAGATAGATCAACTCGGATATAGGCTCGAACTCTAAATTAAGTCGAGTTAAGTAGAGCACTATAAAAACTTCCAAGCGAATAACAAATTACTCGTTTGCAAGTTTCGGGGACTAATGTATATATAATAGCATATGGAGAATCAGTCTAAACCCCGAGAAGCAACAATTACCTCGTTCATCTTGTTTCTATCCAGAATGATCTTGGCAGCTTGATCCAAACGGCTGCTGATGTCGGAAAGTTGAAACGGCTGACTGTTTGGATTGCCTTCAAGCTGATCAGCAGCATTCCAGTTATGAGCATATTCCACCAGCGAGCCGCGACTGTTCCCACTGGCCGTCCGAGTAAGGACTTTACCCCGGACATGCTGTGTAATTACCGAGGCAGCAGGGCTCGTATGAAGAGCAAGCTGGGTACCGGCGGCCGGAGTAGTAGAGGCTTTGGCGGGAGCAATCCCTTTACGCAGCACGTCGGCAAATACTCGGCTGAGAAGAGCCGGCCAAACCTTTTTGGGAAGTGGGAGCCTTGGTGGCAACAGTTTTTCTTACTGTAGAGGAGGCACCAGCAGAAGCCGATACCTCGGCAATGGGAACAGTGCCCTTAGAAGCAGGAGGGATCACAGGCGCAGAGGGCGCCGGGGTATTAACGACCACGGCTGCGGCTGGGGTTACAGTAGGAGCTACCGAGGTAGAAAGAGGCTCGGTGGATATGCTCGGATTCAGTGGAGGGGCAACGGGTTCGGTAGAAATCTCGGAGACGCGAGTATCAGGCGCATCGTGACGAGGGGGTGACATATGTGGAGCTGGAGGAGACGTAGCACGAGCAGGACTAGGAATCCTAGTATCTTCAACGGGCGGAGGAGACGGCTGCCGAATCGGGCGGCTAGTCATGCTAGGACCGCCAGGCTTAACGGAAAGCGGAGCACTGCGAAAATAAGAAAGAAAAAAGGGTGTCAGGATGAAAAACAGAAACAGGGAAACAAGAAATACGAGCAAAACAAACTTACCCTGTGACCCCATGCATGGTCTTGCGCCTGGGAGGGTTCGGAGCAGACTTCTTCATTCGTTTCTTGGGGGCCGCCTCTGAAGCACTAGCAGGAGCCCCACGTTTCCCCGAGGTAACTGGGGGCCGGGATGCAATAGGCTCGGCGTCGTGAACCTGACCGGCCGGATTAGCTGGGAAAGTAGAAGCCGGAAATGTATAAGAAATAGGCATTGCGGCAACTACCTCAAGAGGTTGGACCTCGTCCGAATCACCTTCCTCCTCATGGGCCGAAGTCTTGCCATGAGCGCGAGCCGTAGCGGGATCCGACTTAGGGACGAATTCTTCGGAGTCCGGCTCCCCAACGTCCGGGGTATTCCGATCCGCAGTCCATGGAAGCGACAAAACCTCGGCGTCCTCGTCCTTTTGTTCTGCGAACCTCTGTGAGGCGAAAAAGAAGGGAAGGTTAGGGAAAACAGCTATGAAAACAATAGAAAATCAAAGCATTGATGGTTAAACTTACTGCGGGAGGAGGACGCTCGCGGGTAAACGGTTTCAATCCCCAGGTCCAATCTTCAGGCATCTCCGTCTTAAATATAGCTCGGACGCGCTTGAAGACAAGGTAGTTGTCCAGCTCGACGGTCGAGACTCGGTTGGGATCAAGTGGACCACTCATGTAGCAAAGTTTGTGCGTCCTTTTCTGGAATGGGCAAATTCGGCTACTGATGAAGGTAGCCATCAAGTCCTCGCCGCGTAACCCGGCACGGATCAGTTCTTTGAGCCGAGTCTCGAAAAGCTCGGCCAAGACGTGGCTCCTCCTCGGATTGTAAGTCCAATTTACCTTGGAAGGCGGACCAATGGAGAAGGCAGGGAGCCGAATCTTGTCTTCTGTTCCTCTGTTCTTGACGTAAAAGAAGGATTTGTGCCACTTCTTGCACGACTCTAACCCGGTGACACGAGGAAATACAGACTTCCTCCGAGGTGTAATGGACGCCGCCCCGCACTGAGTAAGCAGTTTCTCGGAAGGGTGCAGAGACTTGTCAGGGACTACATTAGAACGAATCTGGAAGAACTTCGCCCAGACGTGCACGGACGGCCATAGGCCGAAGTATCCCTCCGAGGCGGAGATGAATGCAGAAAGAGAAGCGATGGCGTTCGCAGGAAGATGATGCGGCTGAAGGCCGAAGTAGTCGAGAAACTCTCTTGCAACATCGCTAAGAGGGAGACCGAAGCCGCGCGAGAAATGTGACATAAAAACTACATACTCGCCCTCCCTAATTTCCGGAGATAACTCGTTGCCGGGTAAACGACAAGAGACCTCAGCGGGAATCCTCCGGGTTCGGATGAGCCACTCGATCTCCCGCCGGGTAACTGAGGAGCCCTGCCACGAGCCCCGCTTAGGCCCAGAGCCAGCATCATCATCCTCTACCAGGGCACCGCTAAAGGAACTATACATGATTTCGCCGGAAAGATCGTCGGAGGAACAACTCGCGGCGGAGGAAAACTTAGAGCTACGAGGCCCCGTCGCAATTCTACGCAAAAACGGCGGCAGAACGACGACAGAACCGCAGCGCACGAACAAAGAGGAAACAAAGAGATCTAGAGGAAAGCCTAGGCGGCAAGACCGAAAAGAACTCACCGGCGACGACGTCGGAACAAGTAAGCGGCGACGAGGCAGACGGAGCAGCGCGGCAGAGTCCTCCTCGTCGCAGAACCAGTTGAGCGTGCGGCGGCGGAACCACGAACGAGCGCAGAAGCGCGAGGAAGAAGAAGGGTGCGGGCGAGCGAGAAGGGGAAAAAGAAACTCCCAGGCGCCGCACCCCTCTTTATAACCTAGCCGCAAGCAAGGTGGTGGGATCGTGGGTGTGGCAGTTGGCAGCGCGGATCGTGTGCGCAGCACGACCACACGTCGCTGAGCGGAACCGCACCGAAGGCCACACGATTGACCAAGGAGCTCACGATCCCCAACGAGAACGGCACACGAGGCGTCGCAGCAACGGCGCGACAGTAACTATAGCTTGTCAGTAAACGCTGTAGAGGAACAAAAAACTAGAGAAACAATGATAAGGATGACACGTGGGACGAGGCGTGCACTACTAAATATGGTGTTATCACCACGACAAGATAACTCGGAAACAATACGTAACGAGTGTCGTGAAACTGATATGACCCGGCCGAGGTTATCGACGGGGCCATACCAGCTTCGGGAACTAATGTCGGGGAGGTAACCCCGGATAGGGTAAAGACGGGGAAAGACGAAAGGGTGTTCCCCGTCTAGTTTCCGAGTTACAGTCTGAGTCGGCCGAATCCTGTAGAGGTCGACCGAGATAGGAAAGGGCAGGACCCTTATAGTAATGGCAAGGCATTACCCGGCCGAGATACAGCGTAAGTCGGCCGGGTTAGCCCAAGTAATCTTGATGCAGATGAAGGATAAGCCGAGTTACGCGAGGCAGGGCCGAATGATACGAAGCTTGCAGGAGAAGGAGAAGCCTAAAGTCAAACTCTAGTAGCAGGCTAGGGAGAATCTGAGCGAAGCCAAGCACTAGGGACAAAGGCGCAGAGCGACAGAGAGACAGAAGGAGGTCACGGAGGTGACAATCCTGAAGCCCGAGGCACACAGGAGGGCCCCTCTGGAACCTTGCCGTCGTTAGGGGAGCGACAGGGAAAGGGGGGCGCCGAACTACTAAATTGGGACAAGCATATTCCTCGAATATGCTTGCCACATCAGCCCTAGAGGAGCCCATGGCTCTCCTTTATAAGGGCAGGCTTGGACCCTAAGTAGGGGATCGACTCATTCTTGGTACCGTTAGGCTGGTAAAGTTCTCTCTTTCTCCTTGTATACAGCGCAAGGAGCACTTGTAACCCAAGGAAGGAGAAATACAAATCTTTGCGTTAGCTTTCTGTGTGTAGAATCCACTATATCTTCCCTCCCCAGATCCCACTAGCATCCATTGGCCCCAAACTTTAGCCTACCCATGGCATCTGCCGTGCCACTACCACGACACTTGCTCATTTTCCATGCAACTGCCCAACTCGATTCATCTTTTTTCCCTTTATCCATCATTGTGGATGGGCAAGAGGATGGATAAAATGGAAAAAAGATGAATCAATGAATTTATTATATGTGTTATGTTTTTTGACTTTTGAGTATATATTTGGTATCTTATTGCTGAAAATACAAACAAAAACCTACTAAATTTTTTGTTAGTAGCAAAGTGGCCACTTATATTTGATGATGTAGTGTGTAGCTAGCTCTATATTGTGTGATTGTGTCTCTTCATTCCGTGGAGAGCTATATATCTCAGCCTGTAGCTAGCTTCCGTTGGGAGCTAGCTCACCCAGAAACGCCCTTAATAATTCAAGAAACATAAAATATAGTCTTCTTGTGGGTGTGCACTTTCATCATTGGGAAAATTTAAGAATGGGAATTGTTTTTGACGCGGGAGAACGGAGACTGCGGGGAAGATTCCTTCGACGCGGCATCAACGCCAGGCAGCTAGCTTTATCAGTAGTAACATGAGCTCCACTTCAAACGCCCCACCAAACACAACATAGAACAAGAGAATCGACAACGGCACAGCGAAGGAACAGGCGAACCAGAATCGATCATCGACCTCTAGCCCACTGGATCTGGTTGCAGCGCGACATCCCTGAGCTTCAGCCTCCAGCAGCCGGACTCGTCGCCAGCTAGATTTTTGGAAAATGATGTATCGTTCGGGTCGCTCCTAATCACGCGCGGGCATTCACGCATGCACTCCTCTGTTTCAGGCCCACCATTAGTGGCTTCTCCTTCACTCGTTTCTTTCACCTTTTTCTCTTGTATCTTTGCTCGTGTCCACCACATCCTCTGCCCACCTCCGATGTGAGCACCGTGTAGCACAGCTGCTGCCTTGCGCTGCCGGCCGCCGCGCCCGTCGACGCCTTCCGTCGTCCTAGTCTCGCCCGCCATGCCTTCCGTCGTCAGCCCACGCTGCTCCTCCCACCGACGGTCGGCCCCCACGAGCTCCTCCCTCATGCAACGCCGTGGACGGGGGCAGCTACACCCGTGCCCCAGCCTCCTTGATTTTTCTCCGACGAGTATGTTGCCCATGGCTATGCTTGTGGCTGGCACCATGACGAAGCTGCGGGCGCCCCATGACCAAGCTGCCGACCTTGCTGCCACAGGCGGTCGTGGTTGCTGCCAGCGGCTACCAAACTTGCTTCCACGACCAAGCCGCGGCGCCCCATGACCAAGCTGCGGCGACCGAGCTTGCTTCCATGGGTAGCCGACCTTGCTGCCACGGGCGGTCGTGGTTGCTGCCAGCGGCTACCAAACATGCTTCCACGGGTGACCGAGCTTGCTTCTAGCGGTGGCCGAGCTTGCTTCCATGGGCAGCCTTGGTCGCTGCCATGGGCGGTCGTGGTTGCTTCCAGCGGCGGCCGACCTTGCTTTTGCTACAAGTTCTCTCGCAAGGTCTTCCGGCTAAATTCTCCAGTGATGTCTCCGACGAAGTAGGGTTTTTGCTATATTAGAAGAACTTTTTTGATACAATCGTCTTGTGGTTTTGCTACAACAGTGTCAAGTGTTTGCTACAAGGTCTCCGACGAGAGTCACCAGCGAGTTTTTCCAACGATGTCTCCGGCGAAGTGGGTTTTGCTGCATTAGTACATTTTTTTGCTGCATGATCTCCGGCGAGACGTTTTATTTCTGAAACGAACCGTTTTTTTTGTTTCGGAATCAAAAGCAGGGACATATGTAGCAAAAGCGGGATGTTTTGCAGCAAAACGCGGGATTTTGAGCTATTTGGGGGGACACGTGACGCACGGGGACCAGGACAATGGGAATCCCCCATCATCCGGGGGACGCCTAGCGCTAGGGGTGGGCATAAAAACCCGAAACCGAACACCGAAACCGAATTAACCGGAACCGAAACCGAATACACCGAACCCGAATTAGCCGAAACTAATTTCGGTTAGTAAATATAATTAACCGAATTTATAAATATTAATTCGATTTTGACTCTCTGTTAACCGAAATAACCGTACAAACCGAAAAATATACGTGATAGAGCTAAATATATTTGTGATTCTGTCTCAGGCGTCCATTACTGTACGTAGATACTAACTCATGCGACAAAAAGACATGCATGCAAAAGCTGCGAGGCAACCCATGCATGTACGTATGTCTCAAGCCACATGTACGTACGTGTTCGTGGTTTAACTGTCAATTGTGTCTATGAATTTTGTTAGAAGTCTTTCAATTGTTTTCCTGTTTCGGATATAATCATGTATTTTAGCTGAACTCTCAATACATACAATTTGTTAAATGTATACGGCTTGGGATATAGACATCATTTTTTAAAATGAGCAAGATAGACATCATGCTTATTATGTTCTTTTTCTACACATGCGTTTAAGACATCAGCTAGCCATGTATTGCTTCATGTACTCGCCAACCTGGAGGTTGTTGTCGATGCGCCGATGAGTGGTTTAGCTCGTATGGATCTGACATAAATTATGGCATGGTGTTGTTATTTTTAGAAGTTCGGTTAAAACCGAACATCGAACCGACTTGTCCACTAACCGAACTATCAATTAATTAGAAAACCGAAATAATTATGGTGCCTATTTTGTTGAAACCGAATTATAGAAAAATCCGAAAAACCAAACTGAATTAACTGAAAAAACCAAATGCCCACCCCTACCTAGCGCGGTCCTTTTGAAAAATGATGTACATCCCCTGGACGATCATCGTCCGGGTCGCTCCTAATCATGCGCGGGCATTCACGCATGCGGTCCTTTTTTGACATTAATGTAGTATTGAAATGTGTTTGTGCCGCCACACGCGCACAATTTTGCAGCGTCCGGTAGAGACGCTGTTTTACCACGGGTAAATTTGCAGTGAAGAGCCTTCACCGCACGCGGCGTGCTGTAAACGCTAAAATGAGTCTGCAAATGATTTTTAGTGGTTATGTCGGAGATGCTGTTAAGGATAAGGTGTGAGCGATTGAGATCAGCCAGTGAGCAACGCCACACGTCACGCTCTTCTATGCGGCGCCTTCTAGTATCTTTTCCCCAAAATCAATCATCGACCTCCAGCCCACTGGAGGCAGCGCAACGTCCCCGAGCTTCAGCCTCCAGCAGCCGGACTCGTCGTCGGTTAATCGTCCTCGCCTCGTCGGCCCTCGGCAGCGTCAAGGTCTACTCGTGGGGGGCAACGACAAAGGCAGGTGCGTATGGCTTTGTCCGCTACTAGTTTTTCTCCTTATGAGGCTGGCCGGCTTGAAGCTGACGGCGACATCAAAATTTTCTGCAAGTAGTAGTCGTCTACTTTGTTTGAAGCCGCCCGCCCCCAGACAGCAAAGCTAGAGAGCGCGAGCAAGCTGGGCCATGGAGTTTGCAATGGGGGCCATGGGCTCCCTCCTCCCCAAGCTCGGCGAGCTTCTGGACAAGGAGTACAAGCTTCAGAAGAGCATGGACAAGGACTTCCGGTATCTTCAGAGAGAGCTCCAGAGCATGCACGCTGCCCTGAGTGAGGTGGCGGGGGTGCCGCGGGAGCAGCTCCAGCAGCAGGACAGGCTTTGGGCCAGCGATGTCAGGGAGCTGTCCCACGACATAGAGGATGTCGTCGATAGCGTCCTATTGTGCATCGAAGGCCCCGAATCTGAGCTAGCAGCTAACCCCGAATGCTTCAAGGGGCTTATGGTGAAGATGATCAGCTTGTTGAAGAAATGTAAGGCTCGCCATCAGATCTCTACTGCCATGAAGGATATTAAAGATCAGGTCCATGAAGTAGCCAGCCGAGATGGCAGGTATAGGGCCCCTCTCAGTGTGGTTGCTAATCCAACTGCAGCCACAGGGGCCACAACCACCGTCGATCCTCTCCTCATAGCTCTTTACGGAGACCAGAGAAGGATCGTTGGCATTGATGATGCAAAGAATGACATTCTCAAGAAGCTTTCTGATGGGGATGATGTATCCAATCAACACCTGAAGATACTCTCTATCGTTGTGTTTGGGGGATTGGGCAAGACAACTCTTACTAAAGCAGTATATGATGAGCTTCGAGGGCAGTTTAGTCATATGGCATTTGTGACGGTTTCTCGGAATCCTGATGTAAAAAAAGTTATGAGAGACCTTTTATATGAACTTGATAATGAAAGGTACAAGAAATTAGATGGAGCAATTTTGTTGGATGAAAGGCAGCTCATTGACCAACTTCGAGAATCACTTCAGACCAAAAGGTACGACATATATATAGATACATCTCTATTGTTACTGGCTTCCCATATTATCTAGGTACTTCATCTTGTCTATTCACGTCGTATGGATCAAAATTTAGATTGAGTAAACATTATAAGGTGATAATGGTAGCTTCTTCTATAGTTATAGTGTTTCTCCTATAGTGGAGTGCGTATAAATTTGTAGCCATCTCTGTTTCAAAAAATAATTTGTATCTATCTTTATTCATTTTTTTACAGAGTACTAGGCAGACCCACAAATAACCACACAATTCTAACTGATTCTACCTACCAAATAGTAGATGATACTTTCCAAGTTAACAAGAACCAGCAGAAATATCATGTAAATACCGCGAGAACTTTGACACAATGATTAAACCGGATTAGCCTATTATCCCTCTCTGTAACCAAAAGCCAAATATAGCAAAAAGTTGTGAGTATGTTATATCTTAAGGGTGGCATCTACTAAAATTGTGGCATACAAGTATTATATCATATCTAAATGGCATATAATAAGATTGTGGTTATATTACATTGTACACTCAGACAGTGACCTTCTTGGCTTCTAAGCCCTCATGTAGCAACATCGTCACTAGGTAGAAAGTAAAGACTCAAGGGGTATATTACACACTCTGCTCTATTTGTTAGGCTAGTCCTAGTGAGAGTATCATATATTCCATATTACACACTCTGCTCTATGTAGAATCCCAATACTAATTATGATACTCCCACTAGGGCTAGCCTTAGCCTTGAAATTTAGTATTTATTACATGAGCTTTTTAGGTTCCATCCCACAAATTGATAACATATACCGACCAAGCTAGTACTAAAACAAAGATCAACTTATTGAAGATATAAATTGAACTAGGCACTTCACATGATTTACCAACCATAACTCTTACATAATTGAAGGAGATTCAGTCTTCCTACCTTTTCTTTATGATATAATTTAGTTAGCTGAGATCTAACAACATTCTAGACTTCTAACAACTTATGTTGATTCGTCAGAACAATTTTTAGGAATTTCTAGTAACCAAAAAAAATTACCAAACTTTCATGTTATTTTTTCTCTAATTAAAGAAAAGTCACGTCCTTCTCACTAGCTTTCTTTCAATCTCCAATATATTTCCTTACGCCATGAAGCACCTTGTTGTCGATTGGCTAATACCATTTTTTGCATGATGCTGAGGTGGTTGGTATACCATTTGGTTATAGGTGTATGCATGGTGTTACTAACTCATGGCTCTTCATGTCGATAGGTATTTTATCGTTGTTGATGATCTATGGGATGTAAAAGCATGGGAAAAAATCAGCTATGCTTTGGTGGATAATAATAATGGGAGCAGAATAATCACTACAACCCGCAATCTTGAAGTCTCCAATGCATGTTGCACTTCGAATAATGATTTAGTTTATAACATGAAGCCTCTTTCTGACGCTAATTCCCAAATTCTCTTCTATAAACGAATTTTTGGAAATGAGACGGGTTGTCCTCAAGAGCTGGTGCAAGTGTCTAGAGATATCTTAAAGAAATGTGGCGGAGTACCACTGGCCATCATTACTATAGCTAGTCACCTGGCGGGTGACCATGAGATAAAACCAAAAGATCAGTGGAATACTTTGCTCACTTCTATTGGACGTGGCCTTACAAGAGGTGGGGGTGTGGAGGAAATGAGGAGGATATTATCTCTTAGCTATTATGATCTCCACTATGGCCTAAAGAATTGTTTATTATATCTAAGTATATTTCCAGAAGATAGTGAAATTTGTAAATATCGGTTGATAAGGAGATGGATAGCCGAAGGTTTTCTACAAGGTGAAAATAACAAAACCCGCATGTTTGATCTTGGGGAGAGTTATTTCAACATGCTCATAAATAGAAGCATGGTTGAACCAGTCGACATCGATGTCCAAGGGAGGCCAAGAGCTTGCCGTGTACATGATATGATGTTGGACCTCATTTGTGACTTGTCAAGTGAAGAAAACTTTGTTACTATATTGGATGTTATTGAAGGAAACACACCTTTGAGGAGAAATGCACGTAGGATGTCCCTTCAGAAAAGCATGGAAAAGCGCACCGCTACTCGGTTGGCTAGCACAAGCATGTCACATGTGAGGTCCTTTACTATATTTAGTCCTGCTGCAGATCAGATTCTTAGTCTTTCGAGATTTCGAGTTCTACGTGTATTGGATTTAGAAGGTTGCCGTCTTCGGGGAAGTCATCCTCTTTACCTGCGGCAGGTTGGTAACTTATTATTCCTGAGGTACCTAGGTCTGAGGGATACAAGTTCTCATGGGCTCCCCATGGAAATTGGGAAGTTGCAGTTTTTGCAGACTCTAGACTTGGGAAATACTTGTGCACAATTGCCATCGAGTGTTGTTTGGCTGGAGCATTTGATTTTCTTGTATATTTCACCAGGTATACAATTGCCACTAGGGTTGAGAAATCTGACATCCCTTGAAGAGTTGACCGGACTGTCCTTGGGTTGTTATTGTGCAGACATCGTGAAAGAGTTGGGTCATCTGACCAACTTGAGGGTGCTTGAGATTTGTTGGGGAGGTTCAAAGGAAAAGAAAGAGGATCAAGCTTTAGTGGAGTCATTGTGCAACCTGAGAAAACTCCAGAGTCTAGAGATTGGTAGTAATGGTGAGCATGTCTATCTCAGTCGGGATTGGGTACCCCCTCCAGACCTCCGTAGTCTTCGGTTGCGTGGGTGGTTACAGACATTGCCGACATGGTTTGGTTCCTCATCTCTTCCCCTTCTCTCCTACCTGCATATGAATGTCCGTGAAGTGTGGCTGGAGGACATTCAGACCCTTGGGATGCTGCCTGCTCTTCGTTTTGTTTTTCTGAAGGCAGATGTTGACCCTGCCACTGAACAGTGTGATGTGGAAAAGTTTGTGCTTAGCACCGATGCATTCCCTTGCGCGAGAGAGTGTTTTTTCCTTAATGTTACAATGGTGCCATCTAATTTCCCAAGAGGAGCTCTGCCAATGGTTCGATCCCTTCGGTTCGACTTCCGAGTATTGGACATCATCAATGGTGGCTTCGACTTGAGCATGGGGAATCTCCCTTCGCTTGAGGATGTCTACATTGACTATGCTAGGAAAGGAACCACAAGTGCGACCCGTAAACAAGCCCATGATATGCTGAGCCGCGCACTGAAGGAACATCCCAACCGCCCCACCTTTCATAACAGTTCTCATTTTAGCGAAGAAGGACAAGGTATCCATGTCCTGTGTTCCAATTTCCATGCTGCTGCTACTACACTTCATTTGGTGCCCTGTTTATCTAACCTTCTCTATTTGTCTTTCCTTCTTTCGCAGTTTCAGGCGGAGGACCGGGCCCATCAATAACATCCTCCACGCAGGTACTCTTTTAGTACAATGATTCAATTCTGCAGCCCTGCGAAGAATGATTCAGTTTGATCCATATTTCATCTATGTATATCCCGACCATTGCATCTAGCAGCAGGAGATAATGTCGTTGGCATCGACTCGGGCGACTCGATCGTGCAAGCCCCCATCTCCCCTGCTGTTTCCAACCACTCTTCCAGCATCCCGGTACGTACTACTCCTTGAGTTTTCTGTTTATTTAATTTTGAACCACACCGAGAATGATGCAAATATGAACCTGAACTTGATTCCTGTGTCCGCCAGTCATTAGAGACGTCAGGAAGTGATGTTGCTGACACCTACTCGATTGGGCAACCCTCCATCTCCCCTGTTGCTTCCAACGGCTTCTCCTGCATGTTTTGGTCTTTCCTCGCCGACATGAATCTCGAGATGAAGCTCATCCTCTCCACGCGTATATTTTGGTGCTTCTTAGTTGGTTCGGTGCTCCTCTATACCGTATTCTATTTTTTCTTCCGTTAAGTTCAAGAAGAATTATACCCGGATGGATGTAAGGAAGATCAAGCTCACCTCTTAACCGCGCTCATGTGAATTCCCACATTTTTCAAATAAGGAGGTTATGATGTACTAGTACTCCTACTTAAGTCCACTTCTTTACGATGCATCTTTACTGCATCCTGTATTGATTAACGGTTTTTTGCTTTAGTTCCTCCTTTTGGCTCGTGCTGCTTACCTTTTAATCAAAATCAAGGTTGTATTCAGTTTGTTTCTTCGGATATTTCATCCTTGTTGATAGTAAGACTGCGCTGCTTCCACTTTATTTTGCAATGTTCATTAAGCTGTCCTAAGTACAACAGTATCTGTTTTATCTCTTCGTCCCAGGAAGCCCTAGTCGAACGCTTCAAGCCTGGGAACATACTGCCCCTAGTTAGGCAACATGTTCAGGATCACTGTTAGCTGAACTTTCAGGTTCACGAACATGCTTCACCGAAACATACCATATGCAAAACCTGGGAAGCCAATGAAGTAAACATGATAGGAGAATTCTTTTTTGACTACCTGCAGCGACAAAAACAAGCGCAGGGAAGAAGAAAAAAAGAAGACAAATGTTCAGATTTGCTCAACGTCACCTGATGTGTGTCGTGACGACCCAAGAGTGTCACATGAGCTTTTCATCATTACAGTGTAAGTATTGGGGTGAGAGAGGCTCGAACTCTCGACCTCAGGATGACTCACGTTTAGCTATGAGACCTACGCGCTAGCCAACTGCGCCACCAACACGTTGTGTTATTGCAGCTGATCACAACGCTTTCATTTGGGAGCAGTAGCGGAGGTTTGCTTGTTTCTTTGTTTTGGTCCGACACGAGAATTCATCCTTGTTCCTCTGTGTAGTTATTAAGGATCTCGATGAGTAATAAATAGGTGCGAAATGAATGTTGGCTGATTTTGTTACTTAAATTTCCTGCCAACTTGTGATTGTATTAGTGCAATTACAAAGAGAAAAATTAAACTTCCTAAACAAGGGATTGAGAAAACACAATAGATGAGATTAGATTAACGCAACAGAACTTGCTTCACAACGTGACAACACCTTTAGCACTCGTCAGTTTTCAGTATAACCTCCACATTCATCCATCTATCATCCATGCGGAATACAGCCATATGACAAATTATGTAACGCTTCACGGATCAAGCAGGCAGAAAATGATGGCGGCGGTGGTGTTCAAAGCGTGAGGCTGCCGTACTTGTCATCTCGGAGCCCCACGGCAAGCAGCTCACTGATGGCTGGGTGGTCGCACCCCACTCTCCTCGGCAAGGCTTGCTTCGTGTTCTGCTATCTTGGTGTTTCTTGTTTGGCTAGACCCTGGTGCTGCTTCTTGGCCGTGATCTGTCGACTGATTCCTAGTGGTGGCCGGTCTCTGGTGACGTTCCCTGCGACGGTGGAGCCGTCTCGACCGGTGGTTGTCAGTTCGCCCGTTAGGATGAGCGCCGGCTCGACACGCATCCAGTCCAGCGTCTGCTTCTCACACGCGTAGTCTACTGTAATAGTCGCCAGCGGATTCACGTTTCCAGCCATAGCACCTTCGGTAGGCCTGTTCTTGTGCAGTTCTGCGGTATAAGTTAGGCTCAACATCATGTATGTGTTTCACCGTTGTTGGCGTTATTAATTTAACATCGGACCTTTTTAGCCTGATTTTGAAAAAAAAAAATGTCAAGACGCTCAACTCAAGCGCGTGGTGCGCTACTGCGGTGAGAAGCGGCACACCTGTTACAATTGCGACAAGAAGATAACGAAGAACGAAAACGAAAAACACAGCAAGAGGACACAGATTTAACGTGGAAAAACCTCTCCAACAAAGAGAGGAAAAAATCACGGGCGCCAGCCAGCGAAACTTCACTATATCGAGGAGTGTTTACAAACGTCGGGGATTTCACAGATGCAACTCATCCCAACCGGCGGCTTACAAGGGGTTTATATATCGGTGGAAACCTAGGTCTTCGACGATCGCTCCACTCGTCAGAAGTTGGCCTATACTTTATAAAATTTGGATCAACATATAACAACACCCTTGATGAGAGCTAGAGTCGGAGACCCTTTCTTGTCGTGCCCAGTATTAGCTGCACACTTCAACCTCTCGTCCCTGGCCACTCTCAGCTGAGGCAGCCTTGCAGCTTGGCACTTGGCTGCAAACATCTCGCTGTTAACAACATTACTGGTTGCACAAGACTGATATTATTTTCTAAAACAAAACAGTGAGCAAATTGCTCATCACCGCAGTTCTTATTATAAGCATGATCACCAAGAGTATATATACCAAACGAGAAAAGTAAAAAAAAATAACGTACTAGAAACACGTGAACTAAACATTACTACGTAATCTTTTGAATTGGTTTGCATACAGTCGTGGAATATAACCGGGTTTTTTTTTCAGTTTTAAGGTAAACCGTCTCTAGGCACCATTTCTAAGTAACGAGTTTGTACTAATATCAGGACAACACTTTACTTTTGAAAACACTACATTTTTTTTCTGGATGCGCTTGCTAACATGCATCAGCAGGTGGCGGCGACGACGATGATGGTACTGGTGGCGCTGGTCGTCGCCATTTGCTATCTAGCTTGCTGACTATGTGCTTGAGCTATGCAGAAAGTAACGGCAGGGGTCAAGCGAGCCAACTGAACAGTGGGTATTTGGGTATTCGTATGCGTTCTCTCATCATGGCAAATTACGTACACTCTCAAGTCTCGATCGGTCAAACGGCTCCAACGGTACAACAAACTAGTACTCTCTTCGTTTCAAAATATAAGATGTTTTAGATTCGTGAAAAAGATAAATATAGACTTTTTAGTATGTAGATTTATTCCAAAATTGAGTGAACCTACAAACTAAAACAAGTCTAGATTTATTTTCTTTATAAACCTAAAATATCTTATATTTTGAAACGGAGGGAGTACACTCTTGAAGGATTGCACGGCAGAGAACAGGGACTACAAATTTGAGACGACAAGAACAACGGAGAGAGAGAAACGAAACGGCCATTTTAGCTAGACTGTAAAAGAATAGTCTACATATAGTCCGGGTAGTCTTTCAATTCCACACACCGATAGTCCTTTTCCTATGATCATATTCATAGTCCACTGAACCCGGTGAATTTCACATTTGAAACAGACAGTGTCGTCGACTTGTCGCTGCTGAACTGATCAGGGAGAGCTCTCCGGATTCGAGAAAGGAATACCAGAATGGTTAAGATTAGTCGTGATTGCAATGTTACCAGCCACCAACTTGCTAAGTTTGGTATAACTCAGGGTAGGACCGCGGTGTGGTTGGGGAATTTTCCATAGGAAATTGTTGAGGCATTTGCAAATGACAGTAACCATATTTCTTCTTAATATGCGCACTATCCTTTCTCCAAAAAAAAAAGGTGCCTAAGTTTTTTCATAGGAATTTTCCATAGGAAATTGCCGAGGCACTTTCAAATGACGGTAACCATATTTCTGCTTAATATATTATCATTTCTCCCACAAAAGAAATTTCTCTCAAATTGACCAATTCCAACCTAACGGGCTTGACGCCACTGTTAATAGTCCAATAAAGATATGGTAATCTGCTAGCTAGCAACCACAGATCGCAACCCCTAATAATATTATAAAGTGTTGATAAGTCACTACTTTGCCCACATGAACGGCTGCTAAGCCAACCTAAATCAAGCACATCCCTGCATGTGATGATGCGTGTCCCCATGAAAGCGCCACGTGCCACGTGCCGATGAGCCGATCGAGCTCACACCTACCAGTTGATCCAGTACTGCAAGCAGCCACTACCGACGACATTTCTTCATTGACTAACCCCAGAATTTGTGTATAAAAGAGGCGGCATGTCGCGCCTTATCCGGCACCGGCAGCAAAGACTAAACCATGTCGACAGCGAGATCTCATCCGAGTCTGGCCATCCTGGCGGTCCTCCTGGCCGCAGCGGCAGCGCTCGCCACGGCCGCTCGAGCCCAGACGTGCGGCTCGCAGGCCGGCGGCGCGAAGTGCGGGAACTGCCTCTGCTGCAGCAAATTCGGATTCTGCGGCAGCACCAGCGACTACTGCGGTGCCGGCTGCCAGAGCCAGTGCAGCGGCTGCAGCCCCGGCCCCGCCCAGAGGTGCGGCTCGCAGGGCGGCGGCGCAAAGTGCGGCAACTGCCTCTGCTGCAGCCAGTTCGGGTTCTGCGGCAACACCGCCGAGTACTGCGGCGCCGGCTGCCAGAGCCAGTGCAGCGGCTGCGGCCCGTCTCCCCCTGGGCCGGGCGGCCAGGGCGTGGCGTCGATCCTGTCCAAGGACCTCTTCGAGCGGCTCCTCCTCCACCGCAACGACGCGGCGTGCCTGGCCAAGGGGTTCTACACGTACGAGAAGTTCCTCGAGGCCGCCGCCGCGTTCCCTGCCTTCGGCGGCACGACGGAGGGGATGAGCACCGAGACGCGGAAGCGGGAGGTGGCCGCGTTCCTGGGCCAGACCTCCCACGAGACCACCGGCGGGTGGCCGACCGCGCCCGACGGGCCCTTCTCGTGGGGATACTGCTTCAAGCAGGAGCGCGACCCGCCGTCGAACTACTGCGACACCAGCAAGCCGGAGTGGCCGTGCGCGCCGGGGAAGCGGTACTACGGCCGCGGGCCCATGCAGCTGTCCTGGAACTACAACTACGGCCAGGCGGGGCGCGCCCTGGGCCTGGACCTGCTGGGCAACCCGGACCTGGTGGCGACGGACCCGGCGGTGTCGTTCAAGACGGCGCTGTGGTTCTGGATGACCCCGCAGGCGAACAAGCCGTCGTCGCACGCCGTGATCACGGGGCAGTGGAAGCCGACGGCGGCCGACACTGCTGCCGGCCGCGTTGCCGGGTACGGGGTGATCACCAACATCGTCAACGGCGGGCTCGAGTGCGGGAAAGGGCCGGACCCCCGCGTGGCCGATCGGATCGGGTTCTACCAGCGTTACTGTGGCATCCTCGGCATCGGCACCGGGAGCAACCTCGACTGCTACAACCAGAGGCCCTTCACGAGCGGCTTGTCTGCTGGCTTCGCGGCCCAGTGAAAATGACCAGAGTGTCATGTAATCTTTTCTGTTGTGACTGATGTATGTGTGATCACCAATAAATTTTCGAGGAGTTCTCTACTGAAAGCGTATCCGCGTCATCAGCGACTTAATAACTGTTGTGACTGTTGTCCATGGATTTCTGTCACGACTTTTCGAACGAGTTCTCTACTCGCTAGAGTGCTACCGTACGATGATCTTGTGATCGATGGGGTGAGCACGATATCTTTGCTCCCGGTGAGGCCTCTCTATAAAGCTTGATCAGCTGTCAATTTTTTTTTTTGAGATCAGCTGTCAATTTGAGTCCAAGCTCAGCGTGACAGCCGGGATAATACTACTGTGCAGGTATCTGTCTTTGAGATGCGCATTCACTACCAGTCAGCCCAGCGTGTGTTGCAAAAAAAGAGCTTCACCATTGAAACTTTTGGATCCAGAACAGAGAATAGGAATGGATCTATAGTATGTGCAATGGACGACGATTTCTATGGAGTTCAAACCCAGAAATAGGAACCAAAATCGGATGACAATGAGAAATTATCCGCATCATGAAAAGAAATGAATCTGCGATGATACCTACAATAAAAACAAAGCCGAATGAATCTGCTTAGATGATACATTGATTGATGCCCTTAGCTTGAGTAATTTGAATAGGGCATGGAAAGGATTGTCATAATAATAAATATTCGTTTTCGCAAAAAAAAAAAGAATAATCAATATTTGCAGTGCGAGATGGCTCAATGATAGGTTGTAGCCTTTGGTGAACACAGACTTGTGGATGTAGAAGCTATAACGACAAGATTTCACATTAGTAGACCACAAGACAAAATTGTAGGGAGTCCAAAATTATAAGATTACATAGGCACACACTATTTAGGTTGTTTCACCTTACATGAATGAAATATGTAGCTCCACAATATATGGGCAAACCTCAAAAGAAACGGAAACTAATGTTGGATTATTAGACACAATTTTCATGATTAATTTCAGAATATAAATCATTAGATCAACAGCTACAATCACGTGAACCTCTAACATACTAGATGTATTGATCAACATGTACAGTAGCAGAGCATACGCACTAACATCCATAGTAAAGCAACATATCTGATGACGGTATACGTACTGATCGGTTGCCGATGAAGTCACTATTGGTGCAGTCTGTCGAAGAAGTCGGCGTTGAAGACGATGTGCACGAGCTCCGACTTGACGACCGGGAAGACGCGCCGTGATGCCGAACTTGAGCAGTCGCGCGGAGCGCTTTCCAAAAACCTTATTCGCCCTCTCCCGTACGCTTTCCAAAAACCTTATTCGCCCTCTCCCGTACAGGATCACAAAGGCGAGTGGTTCCGGAGACCCGCTCTCCCGACCGCCAGTGCACGCCGACAAGCGGGATGGAGTAGACTACGGTGGCGGCGCAAGCAGAGAGGATGGCAAAACCGTAGATTGTTTTTCGATGGTATTGTGGCGGTAGCCGCGCAGGACTTTATATAGAGCGGCTCAGGAAATCCTAACAGAGGCGAACGTGGGCCGAGTCCACCTTGCGCACGTTCGGGTCGGTTAGAGTAGCCCACGATCCGGGAGCGACCCGAATAAGCTAACCGTTTCACACGTCTGCCAAAACCTCATAGTGCCAGTTGCATGTTTTCTAGTACTAACCTATTAACAAGTTTCCATAGTGCCAGTTGTCTGTTTTCTGCTGTTTTTGGTTTCAGAAAAGTTAGTAAAGAAATACTCTTTTTTAGGGTAAAACAGTAGGGTAAAGAACCCCATTGCAATTTTTATAAATCATAGAGAGTTACAAGTAGATATTTACAAGTTTCGAGCCACCTCAAAAGAGGGATAACACTATGAGCAACTATCTCCTGTCTAAATTATTGCTAATCCAATCTTTGAGGCCCTGGTAATTCTTTTTCTTAATTCTACACAGGACCCATCTTAATTCCTGAGAGACAATGGCCCTCCATTCCTCAAGGGAAGCATGCTTGTTGTTGAAGATTTCATTGTTTCTGCACATCCATATGCCCCAAGCTCCTAGGATAATAATCTCCATTGCAAAGGGGACTTTTAGGCCTTTTTTAATACTGGCCAAAGCTTCGAAAAGATTGTGATCAAAATCTTGGACAGGGAAAATTTCAGCCCAACATGCTTTTGCAAAAGGACAGCCCCAAAATAAGTGTAGAATAGTTTCCTCACTTGTGCAACCATGAAACACACAGTCATATGAAGGCAGAGCAAATCTTTTCCTTTTCAGAAGATTTCTGGTGTTTAGCCTATCAAGGAGCAAAAGCCAGAAGAACTTATGTTTTTGCTAGCAAGAGGACTTTCCACAACCAGGAAAAATGTGGTTGCACAGACTGGTAACCAGATAATGAATAATAAGCCTTTTGGACTGAGAAAATATTACTGCCCCAAATATAGCTCCAGTTGTCTGCTTCTCCCTGCATTCCATCACTGAGAATTTGCTCAAGACTTTGATATTCATGGTAAGCTTGTTGTGACAGAGGGAGAAAAAAGTGATCTTGCATGTTGGTCGTCTATAAGAACTCATAAACAGAGATGTGAGGATTTTTTGCATAAGAAAGAAGATGAGGAAGCTTATGCTGAAGACATCCATCATTCCACATATCAGTCCAGAGAAGAGTGGATTTTCCATCACCCACCGAGCACTTTGCTATTCCTTTAAATATGTCAACCAATTTCAGATGAGCTTTCCACCAAAAACATCCCTCCAGACTACGTCCAGGCAGTTTACCATTGCAGTAATAAGTGTTCCAGACAAGGTGAACCCATGGGATATCCTTGTGATTGTAGAATTTATCCAAATTCTTCAAAAGAAGTGCTGAGTTTTGAACATTAAGGTCAAGCACCCCCAATCCTCCATGATTCTTTGGTCTACAAACTTTATTCCATGCTACAAGGGCTTGACCTCTAGCTTGAACATCAGTGGTTTTCTTCCTCCACAAGCATTGCCTCATATATTTAATCAGCTGATCTTTAATAGTGACAGGAAGATCAAAACAACTCATATAATATATGGGAAGGGAAGATAAGACAGATTTAACCAACTGCAATTTTCCCCCATAATTTAGAAAATCAGCAATCCTACACAATCTTCTCTCAACTCTCTGAACAATAGGCAGAAAATGTTCCACTGCAGGCTTATTGATGCTTAAAGGCAATCCAAGGTAAGTGAATGGTAATGAGCCAGGGAGGCATGAAAGTGTAATGGCAAAGTGCCCTAGCCTCTCAGAATCCATGTTAATTGGCATCATACTAGATTTAGAATAATTGACTTTGAGTCCAGTGGAGAGAGCAAAAGTATGGAGTAGAGCCTTAAGGCACAATAATTGCTCTGAGTTAGCCTTAAGGATTAATAAAGTGTCATCTGCATACTGAACAACAAGGAAATCGGGACAAAACACACCCTCAAGGGGGGGGGAGAGAAGTCCAAGGCTCATTGCTTTATTGAGAATGCTTTGAAGAAGATCAGCAGCCAAGACAAACAGGAGGGGGGATAAAGGATCCCCTTGTCTTACACCTCTTCTGCAATAAAACTTTTTCCCAGGCACTCCATTTAACAAAACAGAGGAAGAAGCAGAACCAAAGATCAACTGAATCCAAGTAATCCATTTTTCACCAAAACCTTTGGCTTTGAGAATATTAATAATTGTTGAATGCTCAATTCTATCAAAAGCCTTTTCAAAATCAAGCTTAAGAATTATAATTTATTCTTTGGACTTGTGGCATTGATCAAGGAATTCAAATGCCCAGCCTAAGCAGTCCTGAATATACCTTTGTTTGAGGAAACCATACTGGTTTTTGTGGACAAGTTTAAGGATAATTTTTTGAAGTCTGTTGGCCAGAAGTTTGGTTATAATCTTGAAGACACTGTTTAGCAGAGAAATAGGCCTGAAATCAGCAGGTGTCAAAGGGGCTTATTTTTTGGAATGAGGGTGATAAAAGAGGCATTAATGCTTTCCAAAGAAGTCTGGCCCTCATAGAAATCCACAAGGAGTTGTTTAACATCCTCCTTAATAATAGGCCAGCATTGTTTAATGAATTCATTGTTGAAGCCATCTGGGCCAGGGGATTTGTCATTAGGAAGTTCTTTTATTACACCTTCAATCTCATCACCAGAGAAGGTTCTTCCAAAACATCCTTTTCCTCTTGTCTTAAGCATTCCCCTGCCAATTCACTAAGATTGAAGTGCATTTCAGGCTTATCAGATGAACCCATTCTATCTTTAAAGGCCTTCCATAGAAGATCAGATTTACCATAATGATCTTGAATCTCTTCATTAGAATCATCTTTGAGCATGGAGATGTAGTTATGCCTGAAACTTATGGTAGCTTTTGAGTGAAAGAATTTTGTGTTCTCATCACCCAACTTGACCCATTTAATTTTCCCTCTTTGCTTCCAATAAGCATTTTGATCTTGTAAAAGTGAGATTATAAGATTTTTCAGGAGATCTCTGAGATTCCATTCCAGAATAGTAAGAGTTCTCATTTCCTCCAGGACATCTAAAAGATCAATGGTGGCATTGACATTGCAGATTTGTGACTTCAGGCAAGGCAGATTTTTTGCCCAGAGCTTCAAACCCCTTCTTACATTTTTTAATTTAGCATTAATTTTTTTGGCATAATCATGGAAGCCAACAGGGATGTTCCAGGCATTTTGAACAATTGCTTTAAAATCCTTATGATGCATCCAATAATTCTCAAATCTGAAAACCTAAGCTTTTGGAATCATTGTGCCAATGGAGATGACACAAGGTAGATGGTCAGAGGTAGGCTTGGTAAGAGGAACATCAAAAGTTGAAGGAAAGCTCTGAGTCTAGGAGGCAGATGTAAAAAACCAGTCCAGCCTTTCCAGAAGACGAGACGGAGACGCAAGCCAGGGCGCCCAACCCTCCCCTAGGAGCGGGTGGGCCCTGCCCCGCGCCTAGGAGGGTGTGTGCTATGACCCAGCATACCACTGCATGTGTAGTACACTATAGTCGTTGACATGACATCCACAGAACACCGTTCCGCAAATATCATATCCCTCAGAGTGGTACAACAGAAACATTGAGGGTCCATATTACAAACATACACACGTTATTATTATTACAATACCGGAAGTTCAAGACTTCCAAAAGATTCAACTTACAAACCAAAATATAAGTGTTTCAGTGGAAGTTTCAAATTTAAAACTTAAACTCCAAATTGAGCTCAGCAACTTATTGCTATATATTGTTCATGATGCTCGGCTCAAGTGGTTACTAGAACTATAGTAATTATTCGGACTCCTGGAACTCTCCTCCATAGACGATGTTGTAGTCCTCCCCTTCTATGGCTCCATACAAGTTGGGCTCTTCATAGAAGACCTCCTCTTGACTCTCAGATGCATACATTGGAGTATCTTCGGGATTCTCAGAGTCTAAGCAAGGATTCAAAGGAAAGGATGAGTAACAGCATTACTCAGCAAATTCATTATATGCAAGGTAGGAAGTTTGATGCTCTATCTACCACCTCAGACTATTAGTCGTTGGCACTATGCCATTTTCGTAAATCTTTCTTCAAAGGTTGATTTTATTATGAAAATCTATGACCACCAGCCTCCACAGGTTGACCAGAACTTTCATGGAGTTCCTTTCCTGCCGCGTTCGTAGCTCCTTACCGGAACAGGGAGTAACAAGTTACAATTCTTACACTCTACAAAGGTGCTTTACTTTTCCCATGAGAGATCAACTCCTTGTTGCACAACCGGGCGTACTTTCCCGTCCACAATTCCATGATGTGGGGCCTAGTAGTTGGTCCAAGCCAATCACTGCCCTCTCCATGACCTCATATGTATGCATGATCCTTCGGGCTAGATCACCTTCGTTAAGCCCCCTTTCGGGCAGGCTAAAACCCTGATGAGTTCCCGAAGACTCTATGACCTCGTGATGCCCGGATTAGTACCATTTACGTGGACTATCTCCCTAAACACCATTCATAGATAATCTAGACACCAAAAGTGTGGGGCATAAGGGTGCCCACCCATATGTTGGATCCACACAAGGAATCACAACGTCACGTTAAGGTCGTCTTGCCTCCATACAAGAGGAAAAGGTGCAGCTGACTTCTCCATCCCATTCCAAATCTCATGGTTAACGCGTAATATACGGCGCTAGAATCACTGATGTCATGGGTTATTAATTCCTAATTGTTCATCATTAGTGCAAGTAGAACTCTAGGTTCTATTTCTCCATCATATCATCACTTAGGATGATATCTAAGATTTAGTATCTTGAGAAAATATTGTTTTCTTTTTCTATAGTGTAAATGATAACACACAATTTGCAAATACTTTGATAAACACTCTTCAAAGGACATGAGCAAGTGATGAATTTGCCTTGTGATGGAAAGGTAGTGAAGTATGATGCTTGCACTGGACCTTGATCTTCTATGTCTACAAAAACATCATTATTACCCGGTAAGGACAATATTTAAAGAAGCAAAATGCTTATGCAAATGTAATGTAATGCATTATTTAACTTTATATGTATTCTCCCCCATCATTTTAAATTATAGAAAAATACTTTTTAATTCATTAAGGATTTATAAATATTAAATCCTTTAATATTTATTGAATATTGTACTCTTTTTAATTTATCTTCTTTTATTTGGATTTTATTGATTTTATATTTTCTTTAAGAATTATTATTTGAATTCCAAAACATTGTTATGAAATATTTGTTTAGTAATTTTCTAAAATACTACAATATTAATATATAATGAAAGTGATTTTTATTTATTTTTATCATCTTTCAGTAATTTTGTAAAATTCCATAAGGAATATTTAAATTACAAAATTCTTAATAAAATTTATATGTTTAAAATTTTATTTATTAATTTATTTGGATAGTTTAGATTATTGTGAATCCAGAAATATCGTATTTATAATTTTTGGACTTTTATTTTATTTTCTAGAATTTATTTAAGTTCAAGGGCATTTTGGTCTTTTTCTAATTACTAAAACAAGCCTTAAAGGTTTTGGGCTGGCTTATTCTTATTGGGCCCCTGTGGCCCATTAGGCAAAGTCAAAACAACCACCCTGAAGGGTTCCTGGCCCAACCCAGCCCATCACAACCTGTCTCTCACTCTCGAGCTCACTCCTCTCCTCCTCTTTCCCCGACCCGGTGGTCAGTGGTGTCGTCGCTGGTGATTCCCGCCGTTGTGGACAGCCTTGGCCACCGCCATGGTGCAGGAAGAGGTTGTTAGCCCCGCTCTACCCTTCTATCCAATTGGATCTGGATTTGGAGCTCTCCTGTGACCAGATCGATGTTGTCCCGAACCCTAGGGTTTGGGGTTGGCGTTGATCCTGACGCCGCCGCTGCTGTCGTGCACCGTGGTGATGTTCCTCGCCTCTAGGTGTGGCTAAGGTCGCTGCCGTGGCGATGTGTGGGTTGCAGCGCCCCCCTGGGGGTGCTCCCCGTGTCGCCATGGTCGTCGGCCATCTATGCTTCCTCTTCTAGTCTCCAGCGAGGACCTACTGTAAGTTTTCGTCTCCCCTCGTGCTCTCTGTGCTATGTCATCCTATGATAGCTATTGGTAGTGACCTTTCTAGTTACTGTCTTGTCCCGATTAAGATAATTTGTTCCATTTAGGGTTCATATCTTGTTGTTGATTAATATGGATGGGTTCTGGTAGTGATACTAGCTACTATTTCTTGAATCAAAGTTTGGAAAAAAAGATGGTAGGCTTGATCACTTGTATAGATCCATAAGATTAAATTCTAAGGTGCTACTCTTGTCTTAAAGATGTGCCTAGAAGTTAAATCTTAGCTATATTCATTCTTGAATTGAAATATAGGTTGACAGCTAGATCAATGATGTTGTTCTGAGATCTAGTTGGATTCTTATACTTTTCTGGTTGCTTTTAGAGTTTAAAACCTCAATGATGGATTCACCCCACTTGGGTGTTTTCTGAGAGTTTGAATAAGAGTCAGATCATGTATGCTTGTCTAATCTTAGACAGATAGATCATGTGATGGTCTATTTACTCACCACTGTCACTTGATGTTGTGGTTGCTAGTGGTTGATCTTGTGGTAGCTTGATCTGGTGATCCCCTGGTATTTCCAGTTCCTGGCTTGTCCTTGATCTAGCCCATCATCTCCTGATCCTAATGGCTTGACCTTGGTCTTGCTATCCACTTGATCTACCCCCTCCTTATGTCACCATCTTGGTGATGTGATCCTGGGCTTTGGTTGGTGTGATCTAGCTTGGCTTTGGCTTGGTTTAGCTGTTGGCGGCTGTGCTTGGTGTGTAAGAGCAATGGAATGGTGTGGGGATTGGTTTCCCATGGCTGTGTTGATGGTTTTGTTTGATTGTGCTGTTGTTGTGGTGTTGACAGCACACCCATGCAGTTTGGTGTGTGTGCTTCTTGTGTGCCTGCTGCACAGGTTGTGGATATGTTCTGAATTTTGAAAGTTACTTTCATCTGGTTACTTCTACTTTGCTGGTGAAACTTGCCCCTCCTTGTTGTTATTTGACTTATGGCTTAAAATTATGAAAGATACATTCTTTCATATTGGTGAAACTTGCCCCTTATATACTCAATGATGAAAAAAGTGAACAGTGCACTTCACTGTCAACTCTGAGAGTAAAAATAATTCTAATCCTAACCTTCCTTTTCTTTTAAGTTTCTTTTTATTTTGTAGGTACCAGATTTGAAGATCAAGACTTTAGTTTAGGTTTTTATTTTTTCTTTATAGATTAGTCACTTGTAATAACTCTCATATTCAATTATAATCTTTAATTTATTCTTTTGTACTCTTTATTTTTATTCTCTTGTAATAAAGATTGTACTATTATCAATTAAGAAATATTATTCTTTATTTATTTGCTATTGTAAAGATTGTGGATGATTTTCATAAGTTACATTTTTGTAACTTAATTATTGAATAAAATTATGAAATGGATATTCATATTCTTAATTGCTCTCTTGATATAAATTTTGAGTTATTATTGGTTAACGCTTAATTAAATCAAAGATTCAAACATTATTCAAAAATCCTTTTGAATTATAATTCGAACACTCAAGTTTTAAATTCAAATTTCATTTCCCAAAACACGTAAGTCCACAAAGATCATATCAAAGTCTATAACAATCATCCTTCAAGACTATACCTAATCTCAAAGCATGAAAGAAACCTTGATCACTTTAAGTTTTTATTTGGCGAAAAAATTTACCCACATTGTCACAGATGAATGCATGCAACATTTCAAATTCCTAAATCTACCCTTCGTTAGTTTCTAAATGCTGGGATGTTACAGACGTACCCCCTTAAATTAAACTTCGTCCCGAAGTTTGTTGAGATATACCTGAATAGTTCTGGATAGGCTTTTCTTAAATCCTCTTCTTTCTCCCACGCGGCTTCCCTTTTAGGGTGATGTTCCCACTGTATTTTGCAATATTTGATTGCTCCATTCCTCAATCTTTTCCAATTTTCTTCCAAAATTTTACAAGGCTTTTCAACATAGGTCAAGTCTGCTTGTAGTTCTATCTCCTGATGTGTGATTGCATCATCCGGAACTTTCAAACATTTACAAAGTTGTGACACATGGAAAACATTATGCACTTGAGCTAATCTTGATGGTAACTCTAAAGCATAAGATATAGTTCTGTTCTAACTCAATATCTTGAATGGTCCAATATATCTTGGACTCAATTTTCCTTTTACTCCGAACCTTTTCACCCCTTTCATTGGACTTACTTTCAAATATACCATATCTCCCACTTCTGGATGCCATGATCTTTGACTTTGATCAGCATAACTTTTCTACCTACTCTGGGCTATTTTCAGTATATCCCTGATCTTATCAATGATATCTTGTCTTTTCTTGATATAGTCTGGTGCAAATTCTTTGCTGCTACCAGGCTCATACCAACATATTGGTGATCTACACTTCCTTCCATACAGAACCTGGTATGGAGCTGCCTTCAGACTACTCTAATAGCTATTATTGTAGGAAAATTCTGCCAATGGTAGATGATCTTCCCATGTACCTCCAAAATCTAATGCACAAGCTCTTAACATGTCTTCTAGTATTTGATTTGTTCTTTCATTTTGACCTCCTGTCTTAGGATGATATGCTGTGCTGAAATCTAATTTGGAACCCAGTGCTTCATGCAATTGCTTCCAAAATGCTGAAGTAAACACTGATCCCCTATCAGTTACGGTCTTTTTGGGAACTGTTGGAATTATGCCCTAGAGGCAATAATAAAGATGTTATTATTATAATTCTTGTTCATGATAAAGTTTATATTCCATGCTAGAATTGTATTAAGCGGAAACATTAATACTTGTGTGGTTTGTGAACAACACCGTGTCCCTAGTACGCCTCTATGGACTAGCTCATTGATCAATGATGGTTAAGGTTTCCTAACCATAGACATGAGTTGTCAATCGATAATGAGATCATATCATTGGAGAATGATATGGTGGATAGACCCAAACTAAGCGAAGCAATTAGATCGTGTCATTGTGTTCATCTTTGCGAAGCTTTTCCTATGTCAAATATTGTATTCCTTAGACCATGAGATAATACAACTCCCTGGTATCGGAAGAAAGCTTTGAGGTCATCAAACGTCATCCTATGAGAGGGTGATCATAAAGGTGTCTCTCAGGTGATCGGAAAGTATCTGTTGGGTTGTATGTATCGAGATGGGATTTGTCCCTCCCAAGTCGGAGAGATATACTTCGGGCCCACTCGGTAATCGATATCAACACCGCTTGCAAGCATGTGGTTAAGGAGTTAATCACAAAGTGATATCGGATTACGGAACGAGTAAAGTACTTGCTATGAACGAGATTGAACTAGGTATGACGATACCGACGATCGAATCTCGGGCAAGTAAAATATCGCGAGACGAAGGGAATATATATATGGGATTGATTGAATCCTGGCATCGTGGTTCATCCGATATGATCATCGATGAATGTGTGGGAGTCAATATGGGTGCCCAGACCCCGCTGTTGATTATTGATAGAAGATCATGTCTGCATATTCTCGAACCCGCAGGGTCACACACTTAACGTGTCTCGACGCTAGGATAGATTGGATACTTGGTTTATGAATTTTTGTTCGGAGTCTCGGATGGGATCCGGGACATCACGAGAGATTCCGGAGTGGTCCGGAGAATAAGATTCATATAAGGCAGTGCAGTTTTTGGAGTTCGGAATTGTTCCGGATTAATCGGTATTGTACCGGAAGCTTCTAGAACCTTCCGGAAGGGGACCAACGTGGCCCCACCTTCCGGGAGGGGGCATGGGCCTATTAGGGAGTGTCCTGGCCGCATTGGGCCAGGGGCACAAGGCCCCATAGGGCCCAGCCGATCCTAGATAAGTTTAAACTCGTTTAAACTAGAGATAGGGTTTCTAGATAAGGGAAAGTTTAAATCGTTTAAACTAGAGATAGGCTTGGAGGATGGGCAAGGGCTGGCCGCACCCCCCCCTCTATATATAGAGGGCTGGTGCGCCCCCTCCCCCCCAACACACACCTTCCTCCAAACCCTAGTAGCCCTGCTGCCTTCCTCTCTCCCTCCCGACTGTTTGTAGGCGAAGCCCTGCTGCAGAAATTCTCCACCATATACACCACGCCGTCGCGTTGTAGATCCAATCTATCTCTCCACCATACTTGCTGGTCCGAGGAAGGAGGAGACGTCGAGGTGCTGCACGTGTGCATCTCACGGAGGCACCGCCACTTGTGGTGCTAGATCGGATCGGATCGCGAGGAGGAGAAGCGAGTACGACTACATCACCCACGTTCCGACGAACGTTCCGCTGTGCGAATCTTCAAGGGTATGAAGATCTAATCCAATCTCTCTCGTTGTTTGCATCTCCTAGATTAGATCTTGGCTTTCCCTCTGTTCGCTTCCGTAGAAAATTTTGATTTACTATGCTGCGAAACCCTTCAAAATCTAATGCACAAGCTCTTAACATGTCTTCTAGTATTTGATTTATTCTTTCATTTTGACCTCCTGTCTTAGGATGATATGCTGTGCTGAAATCTAATTTGGAACCCAGTGCTTCATGCAATTGCTTCCAAAATGCTGAAGTAAACACTGATCCCCTATCAGTTACGGTCTTTTTGGGAACTCCATGCTTACTTACTATATCTTTGACGTAAACTTCTACTAACTTCTCGGCATTATCTTTCTGATTTACCGGAATAAAATGTGCACTCTTAGTGAGTCTGTCCACAATTACCCATATCATATCCTTCCGTTTAGGTGTCATGGGCAATCCTGTGATGAATTCCATACCTATTTCTTCCCACTTCTATTCGGGAATTTCCAAAGGTTGTAATGGTCCTGCTGGACTTTGATGTTCAGCCTTCACCCTTTGGCAAGTATGGCATTCTGATACATATCTAGCAATGTCCCTTTTCATGTTATTCCACCAGAATAGTTCTTTCAAATCCATATACATCTTAGTACTTCCTGGATGTATAGAATATGGTGTTTCATGTGCTTCTCTGAGTATGACATCTCTAATCTCAGTCACATCTGGCACACAAAGACGGTCTTGAAACCATAAAGACTCATAATCTCCAAGGCGAAAAAATGATTTTTGCCCTTGAGATATCCTCCGAATTTCCTCAGCAATAAAAGGATGTTCTGCTTGATGTCTGAAAATTTTGTTCTTAAGATCATTGTCCTGCTCTGCAACTACCTACATAGTAGCTAATCCTCCAAGAACCTCTGTTCTAATGAATTTAAGCTCTAATCTTTCCAAGTCCATTTGTAACTCTTTTGGTAGCTCCTGATTGCTAGGCTGAATATCTGCACTCTTTCTGCTTAAAGCATCAGCTACAACATTTGCTTTCCCTAGAGTATAGTTGATTGTTAAATCATAATCTTTGATTAGTTCCAACCAACGCTTCTATCTCATATTAAATTCCTTTTGAGTGAAGAAATATTTGAGACTTTTATGGTCAGTGTAAAACTCACATCTGGCTCCATAAAGAAAATGCCTCCATCCTTTTAGCGCAAAAACTACTGCTGATAACTCTAAATCATGAGTTGGATAGTTGACTTCATGTGGTTTCAGTTGTCTTGAACCATAAGCAATCACTTTCCGATCTTGCATTAACACACAACCTAAACCTTCTTTAGATGCATCACAGTATACTATGAAATCTTTTCCTGTTTCTGGAACTGCTAAAATTGGAGCTGTGGTTAACCTGGTCTTCAACTCCTAAAAACTTGCTTCACACTTATCATCCCAATTGAATGGTGTATTCTTTCTTAGAAATTTGGTCATTGGTCTAGCTATTTTGGAGAAACCATCAATGAATCTCCGGTAATAACCAGCCATTCCTAAGAAACCTCGAATTTGCTTCACATTGGTCGGTGCAGTCCACTCTAGTACCGACTGAACCTTAGATGGATTTACAACAATTCCATCTTTACTGATCACATGGCCGAGGAATTCTACCTCATCTAGCCAAAATTCACACTTACTAAACTTAGCATAAAGTTTATGTTCTTTTAGTGTCTGCAATGCTATTCTCAAATGATCAGCATGCTCTTCCTTATCCTTGGAATATATCTGAATATCATCAATAAAAATTATGACGAACTTATTCAGATATGGCATGAAGATTTTGTTCATCAAATTCATGAATATTGTAGGTGCATTGGTCAAACCAAATGGTACTACCAGATACTCATGGTGTCCATATCTTGAGACAAATGCTGTCTTTGGAACATCTTCCGATTTGATTTTGATTTGATGGTATCCAGATCTTAGGTCGATCTTTGAAAATACTCCCGCTCCTTTCACTTGATCAAACAAATCTTGGATCCTTGGTAAAGGATACTTATTCTTGATAGTAACGTTGTTCAGATTTCTATAATCTCCACACATCCTTCTTCCACCATCCCTCTTATCCACAAATATTACTGGTGTTCCCCATGGAGATATACTTTCTTGAATAAATCCTTTTCTGGCTAACTCATCAATTTGCTCTTTGAGTTCTTTTAACTCTTTGGGTCCCATCTTATATGGTGCTTGATCTATTGGTGTCGTACCAGGAATTAGATCAATAGTGAACTCTATCTCCCGATCTGGTGGCATTCCCGGTAGCTCTGCTGGAAAAACATCTTGAAATTCATTTACTATAGGAATATCTTCCAATTTCACCTCTTTCATTGAGTTCAGCTGCAGATCCACCATGATATGACTGTGCTTATCTGCTTGGTAAACTATCCTTGCTCCACTTGGATTTTTGATTGAGACAGTTTTCTCCTCACAATTTATCTGAGCTCCATGTTCCATCATCCAGTCCATCCCCAGCACTACTGCAATTCCCTTCAAAGGAATCACATAAATGTCTGCAAAGTATGTACAACCACAGATCGAGATAACCTGATCTTGTTTGATGTGGCGTACAATCACATTTCCCCCTGCCGTAACTATGGTCATAGGGTTTTCTAACGTTGCCCTTCTAATCCCGAACTTATCACAGAATTCTTCAGAAATGAATGAAGTAGTTGCACTAGTATCAAATAGAAATTTGCCGGGATTGGTAAGGATATTGAGCATACCTATCACTGCATGCTCCGAATTATCCACCTCCTCGAGGGTTGCACAGTTCAATTTCCCGGTAGGTCTGTTCCTCTTGCCATTGTTGTTCTTGACATTATTTCCTCCTTTATTGGGCTGTCCATTTCCTCCACTGGTTTTCCTTCCATCTCGAGCCGGCCAACCACCTTGTGGTTTGCTTGGACAATTGGGCTTGATGTGACCTCTCTGACCATAAGCGTGACATACAATTACTGGTTTCGTGCAATCCCTGCTCATATGCCCTAGGAGTTTGCAATTGTGGCATATAATATTCTTTGCATTTGGATTTGCACTCCGATTGGAATTGTTGTTGTTATAGGTCTTATTCCTTGGTTTGAATTCCCGATTGGGCTTGTGCTTGCTTGCTTGTATCCTCTTGGTTTCCTTCTTAGCTCTCTTCCTTCTATCCTCTTGGACATTCTTGTAGTCATCTTCGAAGGTAATAGATGCACCTAGCAACTTCTGATAAGTTTGCTATTAGCCAACCTCAACTGCATCCTCACAAATGGATTTAATCCATGTAGAAAATGCTTCTTCTTCTTTTCCTCCGTGTTAACTTCTTCCTCAGCATAACGAGATAGTTGACTAAACTCCCGGATATACTTCATAACACTAGTATATCCCTGCTGTAGCTCTTCAAATTCTCTTCGCTTCAATTCCATAACACTTGCCGGAACATGGTATTCACGGAATCTCTGTTTAAACTCTTCCCAGGTATACTCCCTTCCTGGTTGTTGCATGGCCAACTGATTTTCCCACCAAGATGTTGTAGGTCCTGTCAGAATATGGGTTGCATACCTCAATTTCTCCTCCTCATTGCAACCTACAGTCTTCAGCTTTCTTTCTGTATCTTCTAGCCAATCTTCTGCATCCATTGGTTCAGGTGCTGATGCAAAAGGTAGTGGCCTTGCATTCTGGAAATCAGATAGACTCACTCCTCCACCTTCAGGTGCCCTCTGATTTTCTCATCCCAACAACTCCTCCATGAACTTTTTCTGGGTCTCTTGCATCATTTGCATACACTGCATAAAATTCTACTCCGTTAATGGCCTCATTAGTGGTGGTGGTGGCAATGCTCCCTGATTAGCTGCATCTGCATCGGCCTTCTCATTGGACTCTCATTCCATCCGCTGATGCTCAGTTTCAATCTCCACACCCGTATCCATGACCCCCTAGTCCTTCAACATAAAGAGAATACTCATAATTACATCATGCACATGTTTTCTGAGCTCGACTTTACGCACAGAACCAGTCACACAATGAAGATCCAAAAAAATCCAAATATGCATTTCACATATTAAACATAATATCATAATAATACAAAGCCATTACAACATATACCATATAGGTATAATCACAACACTACCTTATTTATCTAACTGTCTTATTCGTAGAGTACAATACACGATACTTGATACCTCTACTTAGTTGCCTACTTCTAGTAGTAACTACGCTCATCATACATGCCTGATGTCCAACCATGATGACGTGTCATTCGTCGCACAGTTTGTGAAACAAATGGCCTTCCAAAAGTAACATACTCAGTATCTGAAGTGTCAGGACTTGAGTCATTACTCAACCTGAGTGCATTGACTGATGATTCAAACACTCTCTCCTCAGGATCTTCTTCTTCATCCTGAGTATCTACCGACATGGCATTTATACTACTGTTACTAGGGTTAATTCTTGCACCCATCCATCTAGATTGTCCAACATTTCTGTCAAAACCATATGTGGACATCTGGTGTTCATGAAATCCTTCATATGATCCCCTTCTCCAACCATCAGAATTCTCAATAGGAAGTTCTGAATCAGAATCATCCTCTAAACCCTGTGGTACTGCATACCTCATATCTATAGTAGGATCATGTATAGGTTTAGGTCTTGGTGAATAAGGATATGGTATAAAAGATTCAGGATCTATAGGTATATCCTTAAAGATAGGTTTTGCACTAGTACTTGCTTCCTTCTCCAACTGGAATGCTAACTGATTCCTCCTTTCCGGATCAGTTAGATCCTGTAACATGTCATTTTTATCTTCGACAATCACTTGATGTGTCTTATAAAAATACGCAATGAGTGTTCGGTATCTATCCATAAACTTGGAAGCTAACTTAGGATGCTTCTTAACCAAAGTAAGATGATCCGGTATAGGCTCTGAGTCTATAGAATCATGAGGTATCACAAAGAATGTGCTACCTTCTAACTCCTTAGCTTTATGCTCCCAGATATTAGCTATCGCCTCCACAACAGCAACATGATATGCTGCTAAGTGACTCCTACCTTCACCTATGGGTAGATCGTGATATAATCCAAGATCCTCAGGGAGTTGGATACTCACACGATACTTGGATAACATCCGGCCATCATAGTAGGTTATAGTGTTCACTGGAATTCTAGTTGGACAACTAAAAATCTTTAAAAGTTGACGAAGTTGGTCTGTGAATGATCCTTGATAATCATCAAGAGTCTCCTCTTTCCTTACCAAAGTCTGTTTTGGAAACTTTGGTGCCATAGCTCTATATATCAGAAAAATAGTTTTGATTAGTAACCAATAATATATTGCATCATAACAAAGAATTATCGCACTAAAACATATAACGGAATATTCTCATTTGAATACCCATTATACTACTTTTAGAGAATTCTTTATCGTTGCTACACTCCTACAGGTAATACCCTTTACTAGGTTTCCAACCTAAGGTCAAAGCAATTTGCTCTGATACCAACTGCGGTGACCCAGCATACGACTGCATGTGTAGTACACTATAGTCGTTGACATGACATCCACAGAACACCGTTCCGCAAATATCACATCCCTCAGAGTGGTACAACAGAAACATTGCGGGTCCATATTTCAAACATACACACATTATTATTATTACAATACCGGAAGTTCAAGACTTCCAAAAGATTCAACTTACAAACCAAAATATAAGTGTTTCAGCGGAAGTATCAAATTTAAAACTTAAACTCCAAATTGAGCTCAGCAACTTATTGCTATATATTGTTCATGATGCTCGGCTCAAGTGGTTACTAGAACTATAGTAATTATTCGGACTCCTGGAACTCTCCTCCATAGACGATATCGTAGTCCTCCCCTTCTATGGCTCCATACAAGTTGGGCTCTTCATAGAAGACCTCCACTTGACTCTCAGATGCATACATTGGAGTATCTTCGGGATTCTAAGAGTCTAAGCAAAGATTCAAAGAAAAGGATGAGTAACATCGTTACTTAGCAAATTCATTATATGCAAGGTAGGAATTTTGATGCTCTATCTACCACCTTAGACTATTAGTCATTGGCAATATGCAATTTTCGTAAATCTTTCTTCAAAGGTTAATTTTATTATGAAAATCTATGACCACCAGCCTCCACAGGTTGACCAGAACTTTCATGGAGTTCCTTTCCTGCCGCGTTTGTAGCTCCTTCCCAGAACAGGGAGTAACAAGTTACAATTATTACACTCTGCAAAGGTGCATTACTTTTCCCATGAGAGATCAACTCCTTGTTGCACAACCGGGCGTAATTTCCTGTCCACAATTCCATGATGTGGGGCCCAGTAGTTGGTCCAAGCCAATCACTGCCCTCTCCGCGACCTCATATGTCTGCACGATCCTTCGGGCTATCTCACCTTTGTTAAGCCCCCTTTCGGGCAGGCTAAAACCCTGATGAGTTCTCGAAGACTCTATGACCTAGTGATGCCCGGATTAGTACCTTTTACGTGGACTATCTCCCTAAACACCATTCATAGATAATCTAGACACCAAAAGTGTGGGGCGTAAGGGTGCCCACCCATATGTTGGATCCACACAAGGAATCACAACTTCATGTTAAGGTCGTATTGCCTCCATACAAGAAAAGGGTACAGCTGACTTCTCCGTCCCATTCCAAATCTCATGGTTAACGCGTAATATACGACGCTAGAATCACTGATGTCATGGGTTATTAATTCCTAATTGTTCATCATTAGTGCAAGTAGAACTCTAAGTTCTATTGATCCATCATATCATCACTTAGGATGATATCTAAGATTTAGTATCTTGAGAAAATATTGTTTTCTTTTTCTATAGTGTAGATGATAACACACAATTTGCAAATACTTTGATAAATACTCTTCAAAGGACATGAGCAAGTGATGAACTTGCCTTGTGATGGCAAGGTAGTGAAGTCTGATGCTTGCACTGGACCTTGAGCTTCTATGTCTACAAAAACATCATTATTGCCCGGTAAGGACAATATTTAAAGAAGCAAAATGCTTATGCAAAAGTAATGTAATGCATTATTTAACTTTATATGTATTCTCCCCTATTATTTTAAATTATATAAAAATCCTTTTTAATTCATTAAGGATTTATAAATATTAAATCCATTAATATTTATTGAATATTGTACTCTTTTTAATTTATCTTCTTTTATTTGGAATTTATTGATTTTATATTTTCTTTAAGAATTATTATTTGAATTCCAAAAAAATGTTATGAAATATTTGTTTAGTATTTTTCTAAAATACTACAATATTAATATATAATGAAAGTGATTTTTATTTATTTTTATCATCTTTCAGTAATTTTATAAAATTCCATAAGGAATATTTAAATTACAAAATTCTTAATAAAATTTATATGTTTAAAATTTTATTTCTTAATTTATTTGGATAGTTTAGATTATTGTGAATCCAGAAATATCTTATTTATAATTTTGGGACTCTTATTTTATTTTCTAGAATTTATTTAAGTTCAAGGGCATTTTGGTCTTTTTCTAATTACTAAAACAGGCCTTAAAGGTTTTGGGCTGGCTTATTCTTATTGGGCCCCTGTGGCCCATTAGGCAAAGTCAAAACAACCACCCTGAAGGGTTCCTGGCCCAACCCAGCCCATCACAACCTGTCTCTCACTCTCGAGCTCACTCCTCTCCTCCTCCTTCCCCGACCCGGTGGTAAGTGGTGTCGCCACTGGCGATTCCCACCGTCGTGGACCGCCTTGGCCACCGCCATGGTGCAGGAAGAGGTTGTCGGCCCCTCTCTACCCTTCTATCCAATTGGATTAGGATTTGGAGCTCTCCTGTGGCCAGATTGATGTCATCCCGAACCCTAGGGTTTGGGGTTGGCGTTGATCCTAACACAGCTACTGCTGTCATGCGTCGTGGTGACGTTCCTCGCCTCCAGGTGTGGCTAAGGTCGCCACCGTAGCGATGTGTGGGTTTCAGCTCCCCCCTGGGGGTGCTCCCCGTGCCGCCATGGTCGTCGGCCATCTCTGCTTCCTCTTCTAGTCTGCAGCGAGGACCTACTATAAGTTTTTCCTCTCCGCTCGTGCTCTCTGTGCTATGTCATCCTATGCTAGCTGTTGGTAGTGACCTTTCTGGTTACTGTCTTGTCCTGACTAAGATGATTTGTTCCATTTAGGGTTCATATCCTGTTGTTGATTAATATGGATTGGTTCTGGTAGTGATACCAGCTACTGTTTCTTGAATCAAAGTTTGGAAAAAATGATGGTAGGCTTGATCACTTGTATAGATCCATAAGATTAAATTCTAAGGTGCTACTCTTGTCTTAGAGATGTGCCTAGAAGTTAAATCTTAGCTATATTCATTCTTGAATTGAAATATAGCTTGACAGCTAGATCAATGATGTTGTTCTAAGATCTAGTTGGATTCCTATACTTTTCTGGTTGCTTTTAGAGTTCAAAACCTCAGTGATGGATTCACCCCACTTGGGCATTTTCTGAGACTTTGAATAAGAGTCAAATCATGTATGCTTGTCTAATATTAGACAGATAGATCATGTGATGGTCTATTTACTCACCACTGTCACTTGATGTTGTGGTTGCTAGTGGTTGATCTTGTGGTAGCTTGATCTGGTGATCCCCTAGTATTTCTAATTCCTGGCTTGTCCTTGATCTAGACCATCATCTCCTGATCCTGATGGCTTGACCTTGGTCTTGCTATCCACCTGATCTACCCCCTCCTTATGTCACCATCTTGGTGATTCGATCCTGGGCTTTGGATGGTGTGATCTAGCTTGGCTTTGGCTTGGTTTAGCTGCTAGATGCTATCCTTAGTGTGTAAGAGCAATGGAATGGTGTGGGGATTGGTTTCCCATGGCTGTGTTGATGGTTTTGTTTGATTGTGCTATTGTTGTGGTGCTGACAGCACACCCATGCAATTTTCTGTGTGTGCTCCCTGTGCGCCTGCTACACAGGTTGTGGATATGTTCTGAATTTTGAAAGTTACTTTCATCTGGTTACTTCTACTTTGCTGGTGAAACTTGCCCCTCCTTGCTGCTATTTGACTTATGGCTTAAAATTATGAAAGATACATTCTTTCATATTGGTGAAACTTGCCCCTTATATACTCAATGATGAAAAAAGTGAACAGTGCACTTCACTGTCAACTCTGAGAGTAAAAATAATTCTAATCCTAATCTTCTTTTTCTTTTAAGTTTCTTTTTATTTTGCAGGTACCAAATTTGAAGATCAAGACTTTAGTTTAGGTTTTTATTTTTCTTTATAGATTAGTCACTTGTAATAACTCTCATATTCAATTGTAATCTTTAATTTATTCTTTTGTACTTTTTATTTTTATTCTCTTGTAATAAAGATTGTACTATTATCAATTAAGAAATATTATTCTTTATTTATTTGCTATTGTAAAGATTGTGGATGATTTTCATAAGTTACATTTTGTAACTTATTTATTGAATAAAATTATGAAATGGATATTCATATTCTTAATTGCTCTCTTGATATAAAGTTTGAGTTATTATTGGTTAACTCTTAATTAAATCAAAGATTCAAACATTATTCAAAAATCCTTTTGAATTATAATTCAAACACTCAAGTTTTAAATTCAAATTTCATTTCCCAAAACACATAAGTCCACAAAGATCATATCAAAGTCTATAACAATCATCCTTCAAGACTATACCTAAGCTCAAAGCATGAAAGAAACCTTGATCACTTTAGGTTTTTATTTGGCGAAAAAATTTACCCACATTTTCACAGATGAATGAATGCAACATTTCAAATTCCTAAATCTACCCTTCGTTAGTTCCTAAATGCTGGGATGTTACAGTGTGGGGCCCCTGGACGCCTCCTCGGCCTTCCCCTTCGCCTATAAGCAGCCCCTGATGCAGAAACCCTAAGCACCCGATAAAATCTCCACGAAACCTTCTATAGCCGCCGCCACTGTCGTCCCTAGATCGGGGGGATCTGAAGTTGTTCCCGGCACCCTACCGGAGGGGAGATCATCCTGGAGGCCTTTTCTCCGGTATGATGTGTGAGTAGTTCCACCTTGGACGGTGGGTCCATGTAGTAGCTAGATGGTTCTATCTCCTCCTTGTGCTTTCATGTATAGATCTTGTGTGCTCTGTTCATGATCAAGATCTAATCTATTTGTAATCATGCATGTTGTGTTTGCGGGGATCCGATGGATATTGAGATTATTATGTTGGTTTGATTAATGGTTTTGTCTTTATGATTCTATCATGTTTGTGTTGTTTGTGATCTTGCATGCTCTTCGTTGTTAGTAGCTATCTTGGCCAAGTAGTTGCTAGTGACTCCAAGAGGGGGTATTTATGCTCGATATTGGATTCATGCCTCTAGTTTCCAAGGGAAGTAACAATAATCTCTTCGGTTGTAGATGTGTTGTTGCTACTAGGGAGAAAACAACGGTCTCCTGTTCATGGAACATGTGGACTGTTTACCTTATACACTTTGCTTAAAGCAGTTGTCTGTTGCTTGCAACTTAATACTAGAGGGGGTTCGGATGATAACCTGAAGGTGGACTTCTAGTCATAGATGCAGTTGGATGGCGGTCTATGTATATTGTTGTATTGCCCAATCGAATCTCATAGGATCTTTATGACTAGTAATTGCATTGTTATGCCTTGCTCAGTTCCTGTCAATTGCCCTGCTGTAATTTGTTTACCCTTCATGTCATGTTGTTTATCTAAGGAGAGCACCTCTAGTGAACTATGGACCCTGGTCCAATCTTTACCATTGATACATCTTCCACTGTTACTTGTTTACTTGCTGCAAACCATTACCTTCCACACCATACGTTTAATCCTTTGTTACAGCAAACCGGTGAGCTTGACAACCTCACTGATTCGTTGGGGCAAAGTCTTGAGTTTGTGTTGTGCAGGTCTCCGCGTTGCTTGCAACACCTGTGTGACGTTTCCTTCCTCCTTCTGGTTCGATAACCTCGGTCTCTACTGAGGGAAGACTTTCTGTTGTGCTCATCACACCTTGGTCTTGGGGTTTCCAACGAGTGCTCCATGTCAGCACCATCAATAAGTTTTCTGTCGCCGCTGCCGGGGAGGCCAAGGATGTCTTCACTAGGGGAGTCCTTCACTTCCTTTCTCTTTACTTTGTTTTTAGTTTGCTTTGTTTCTTTTGCTTGGTTTTGTTTGCCTCTTTTCAAAAACCCCAAAATTTTTTAGTTTAGTTTGGTTTGCTTTCTTTATTCAAAAACACAAAAAAGTTAGGTCCTACTCTAGTTGGTGGTCTGTTATTGCCTTGTTTGATCATGCTTTATATCAATGGATGGTTTCTTTGAAACTAGTTCTTATTGGCAAGGTGGGTTCACGGTAGAACAAAAGTATTATTATAAGGAACACCGTTTGTCACAAAAAGGGAAACACTTGTGGGAACAAATTGATAAGTTGAATACTATTGCTAGAGAAGTGTGCTCTACTTATAATGTTACTTATTGCTTTGATAAAGCTTATTGCTACATGAGGTATAAACACCTACCCTTTCAATGTGAGTATAATGATAATGTTACCATATCTTATTATGTTAAGGTAAATTATGACTTTTATGATGTGGAACAAGTTGAAGAATTTATTGCTTTCAAGGGTGCATTTGAACTTGCTAGTTTGCTTGAAAATACTGATAATGCACCTTATGAATGTGAGGTTTATGAGATACTTAAATTCTTCTTTGATAATTACAAGGAAGCAAATGGTTATATTCTTGAATATTTTAATAGGCGTTTTCCACATTTGGAAGAGACTAATGCCTTGTAGGAGCCTATGGAAGAACAAATTGTTGAAATTGGAAGCTCATTAGATGAAAAAGAGGAGGAGAGTGATGAACAAAAGGAGGAAGAATGGATTACCCATGCCTACCTTCTAATGAGAGTAACTCTTTATCCTTTAAATTATTTGATTGTCCCCCATGCTTACCAAAGGAGGATGAATGTTATGTTCCTATGGATCCTTTTGAAATATCTGCTTTGGATAAAACCTGTGGAGGTTTTAATCCCGCTGTTTTTGAGCTTGATAGAAATTATGTGTTTGTAGATCATGAAAAGCATGCTTTATGTGATATCTATATTGTTGAGTTTATTCATGATGCTAATAAAAATTATTATGAGAGAGAAAAGTATGGTTGTAGAAGTTTTCATGGTACTGAAACACCTCTCTATGAGCTGAAAGTTTTGAAGTTGCTCTTGTTTCATCTTCCTATGCCTGTCACTTTGTTCTTTGTGAATTTATTTGCATACAAGATTCCTATACATAGGAATTGGGTTAGACTTAAATGAGTTTTGAATTTGCTTCTTGATGCTCTCTTTGACTTTAATTCATAATTCTTACGTGAGCATCTTCTCAAGCTATCATGCCTAACTTAAAGGCGTTAAAGAAAAGTACTTGTTGGGAGATAACTCAAGAGTTTCCTTGAGTCTTGGAAGTTATTACTTCTGTAATGACCTCTTCTTATCCTTTTTATTTGCTTTTTGTGCCAATAATGACCTCTAATGAGAGGGAAGTAAGATTTTGGGGAGTTGCTGTCCCGAAACAGATTTATGTCCTCCACCAAAAAAATCGTGAGGAGTCTCTGTAACTCGGATTGAGCTCAAAATTTACGAATAAATCCCACAGTATGTTATCTAACTTTCGTTAGTTCAACACTTTTTTATTTGAGCAACCGAAGATGTTCTAAAAAATCGGTTTCTACCTACTAGTCTGTTTTGACAGATTTCTGTCATTATTTGCATTTGCTTCTCATTGATTCCTTTTTGAGTTCTCTTTTGGGGAATTGAGATTTTTGAAGGAGTTAATACAGTAGCTTGTGTTTTTAGTGAAAATTCTTGTTGTTCCAAAGCTTTGCCAAATGTCTAACATCTTTTGAATAAACTAATATTGCTAATGAAGATTGTGTGAAGTTTTGTATGGAGGAAAAATTTTAGGTGTAGAGAGAGAATAATGCAATGAGATGAAGAATGGACAAAAGATCAAGCTTGGGGATGCCACCATGGTGTCACCCCAAGAAATATCCAAGAGGTACAAGCTTCAAAGCTTGGGGATGCCCAAGGCATCCCCTTCTTCATCAATAAAAAGCTCAGGTCTATCTAGACACTTCGTTTTTATTGTTTCATGCAAAGTTGTGTTGTTCTTGGAGCGTCTTAGTTTTCATTTGCTTTTCTTAGGTTGTTTAGTTTGCTTGAATAAAGTAGTTTGGACCCCCGTTCTCGCCGTGTTGTTTTGCAAATAAGTTGCTTTGTGTTGGAAAGGAGTAGTAAGTTCTTGCTTGAATTGGAAGAGGAGCTTGCATTGACTATGACTTAGAATTTAGCATGACATGCTAGGTGTTGTTTTGACCTTATGCTTAGTTATTATTGATGTAGCATGTCTTGTTCCAAACAATTGGGATTGCTTAGTGTGCCTTGAAGAAATTATGCGTTGTTTTAGCATGCAAAAAGGCATAGTATTGTGGTATTCTCCTTTGATGCTTTGTTTGGGTTGACTTGGCACATGCTCACACCATGTTATGACTATGTCAAGTCACCATTAGCCTCTATGATCATTTAGTCCTTGACTTGTAGTACCACTCTATGCTTTGATTGGTATGCTTTGTTGCACTGCATGATTATGGCCATTATTGCTCTCTTAGTTGGTTGCTCCCAGTCTTTTGCTAGCCTCCACTTGTATGAGTAAGCTCTACTCATGCTTCCAACTCCCAAGAAACCAAGTTATTCCAAAGTGTCCACTATAAACTCCTATGCATGGTGTGTTACATCATTCCAAGTATATTCTTGTTTTCATCTACCTTCCAATTAAAAACTATTTTGTTATGTGGAAACTTAGTGATTAAAGCCCTCACAAACTTGATGGCACACTTTATATTCTTTGCCCTAATAAACTTGAACTATTGTGTCATCTATGTTGTATATGCTTGCACTTATATGTTGGAATTAGCAGAACTGTGCTGTCATGGGGAACGTTTTCAACATTGCACTTGTACTTTGTACTCAGTTGATATCATGCTCTTTTGTCTATGGATGTCACCGGTGTGAAATAAAGAGGGAACTTGTAAGTCCATGGAGTTTGTATCCTGTGTTAGAGAAACGCCTGGGCCGCTAGCCTAAGCCATGCCTAATCATGGTTGAAACTTGCAGCATCACCATAGTGACATCTATGAAGCATTCTTCTTATATATAAAAAAAGAGACACATTGAGAAAAGATGAAAGAGAGAAAAAAGCACCATATTCCAATGGTACATAAGAAGATTGCTGAGATGCTCATTGTCTGCTTGCCTTGTCATTTTGGTTATGGGATAACTCATGTACCATGTGCAAGGGGTACCCGTTGGCGGTTCTCTATGATATGCAAATACATACAATGACAAGAACTTACAGGTGACTAAAGTTGAGTAGCATAAGGTGTGACCCTCGTATTCAAGGGACTTGAGATTGACAATTTATACTTCGTCAAGCATATACTCCATCTTTGTTCACTTTAACCTTAATCACTTCAAGATGCTTATGATAGGGGCAATGAGGGCTGAAAGCTAACAGGTACCATAATTTTTGGAAGCTCTTTTTGAAACTTGAAATCCCTGCTTCCTTTACAAAAAGGCTTTTCTTCCACCATTACTTGAGTCTCCACCTTCTACCTTTAGGCACTATTAAGAGAGCATAGTTGTCATTCTGTGTGCAGTGTTCCAAAGCTTATTGATTGATGCATATTGTGATATTACTTGTTCTTGTGCTATTTGTTTCTAGTCACACTTGTGAACTTTGAAGGTGTCCTAGGCATCTATTTGCTACTCTATGAGGGACAAGTTGATTGCCACTATGCTATGTTTTCTGTATGTGAAACAAACAAATGGTTTTCAATGCATGTTATTCATGATCTTTGTTTGTAGCTTGTTGACATGGTTATACCCTACAGGTACGTGACTTCAAGCATACCTGGTCCAGCCCAAGGAAGGCCCACGGCAGATGTACGCCGGCCCATGAAGATTTTCGGGTGGCCAAGGCCCATGACGCCTTCAAGTCCTTGGAGAATAAGACTAGCGCAGATACGAAATTCAAAGGGGTAAAACCCTAGAACCTGTAACCGACTAGGACTATGCCCGGGACCTGCCTAAGTCTATATAAAGGCTAGGAGGGCACGTCCTAGATCTGTCGACTCATACTTTCGCATACGCACCTCCACGCCAGATCGAATCTGCGCACCTGTAACCTTCGGTTCCGCCTTAACCAAGAGAAGACAAGCAGGAGTAGGGTTTTCCCTCCGGGGGCCTGAACCTGGGTAAATCTCGTGTCCCCTGGTTGCTTGTCTGTTAACCGTTCCACGATCTCCAGCATCCCCATCTTCTCCAAAACCCAAGTCCATAACAATGGGCATTGACGAGATTAAACCTCGTCAATTGGCGCCGTCTGTGGGAATCGGGGCTGCTGATTGTGCGATCGTGACGGTTCCGACCCGATCGATCTACAACTCTGCGGCGACGGAGAATCACCTCCTCTTCGGCGCTTTCGACTTCTCCGCCCACTCGCCGGCCACCATGAAAGATTTCGAGCCCGTAGGCGACGGACTCGAGATCCTATTCGGGAGCTTCTGCTTCCAGGTGGGTCAAACTGGCACCCTCCGCCTCCCTGAGAGGGTGCCCGTGCCATCAATCAGGCCCGCCTCATGGGCTCCACACCCCGTGCTGCGCACATCACCATCGACAGATGAGTTCTACGATAACAACAGCTGCAACTCCGATCTATGCGACCCACCTTCGGATGAAGGGACCTACGGTTCCGGATCCGAAAGCTGCATCAGCAGCCGACCAATCTGCGAGCGCTATCTATGCGCTGCAGTCATCCAGGGCGACGAGGAAACACCTAACCCGCCGCCCAACCAAAACAACGGAAACGGCAAAAACAGAAGAAGCCAGTCCCCCCCACCCAACGGGGAAAACAACGGCCACGTCATCCAACTTAGCAAAGAAGGATGGGTCCAAGCACGCCGTGCCGTCGCAGGCGACATAGTCCTACCTGCAGACGCCTCATGTGAACTACTGATGGCATACCACTACCTCCTCATCGAGGAGCACAAGAAGCAAGTCAAGATGCAGGAGACGCTCGACAAACGCAAGCAAGCAGCCTCCGAGTCCAGCGCGCGACGAGCTGTGCTCTCCGCCATGGCACCCGGATCTAGCACAAACGGAAACCAGGGAAACAAGCATCGCTCTCGGGTGGAGAACATGGATCCCAAGGAGCGCCGTGACGTGACCCGAACTCTCCACACATCGTTCATGGATATGGATGCCGACGGCAACATCATCCCGAAGACACCGCAAGCTGCGATCATGGCAGCCACTGCATATCTAGCAGCCCACCCACCTCCGGAGGGGGACCCGAAAAGAGCCATGCATAAGTCCGCACTCACCGGACTCAGACTCGTCGGAGCTGCGCTCCACGAAGACGCTCCTGCGGAGCCAAAGAAGAAAGCTCCAGCCAGGCGCGACCGGAGCCCCACCCCTTCATCCGAAGAAGAGGAGGAACACGACCTTCCTCGAAGGAAGAAGAGCTCGCGTCACCATAAACGCGACTACGACGCCAGAGACAAGCTTACACAGCGCAAAATCGACAAAGCATGAGCCAAACGTGCATGCTCGTCTGAATCCGAGATGGACGAAGATGAAGGAGAACTCTGCGGAGCACGATGTTTCAGCAGATCTGTTCGGCGAACACAGATGCCACGCAATTTCAAGCTTCCTTCGGATACTCCGAAGTTCAACGGCACGCAAGATCCAAAATCATGGCTCAGCGACCATCTGTCATCCGTCAAGCTTCACGGAGGCAACAAAGAAACCGCCATGCGATGCCTTCAGCTGAAGCTGACAGGCGTGGCGCGAGTCTGGCTCAGCAGCCTATCATCAGGATCCATCCGAAGCTGGGAGGAGCTCGCTTACAGCTTCATCCGAAATTTCAAGGGCACTAGCAAGAGGCCCGCCTCAATCGAAGAGTTGTGAGCCTGCACTCAGAGAACGGGTGAATCTATTCGCTCGTACATACTACGCTGGTCTACAACCAAGAACTCCGTAGCACACATCTCCGAAGAGAGGGACATCGACGCCTTCAGGGACGGCGTCAAACGACAAGATTTCAAGGAGGAACTTGGGCGCATCAAGCCCAAGACACTCGATCACCTCATGGACATCGCCAACAGGTGGGCGGACGGCGAAGATTGCATTCACCGAGCACAATCGGATGAAGAGGACGACTACGGCCGAAGACGGGAACGCCGCAGCAAAAGGAGATCGCGCGTCTACGAGGACCGCGACGGACCTGACATGGTCGCGGCCGGCTACGCCGACCGCCGCAACGACAACAACCTCAACAGCGGAGGTTACCGCGGCGGAAACACCCGCGACAACGGACGCCCAGCGCAGTCGTGGCAACGCCGCGACCGCGACAACGGACCCTCAGCATACGACAAACTTTCGGGTCCATGCACCATCCACTTCTACATCGACAAATAGGATGGCAAAAAGAAAGCCAGCCACATGCTCAAGGACTGCCGCGAGTTCCAGAAACTCAGCGAAAGCATGGTGCAGATGAGGCAACAAGCCCCAATCCCTGCGTTTGGAAACACACCCGTGCAAGGAGAAATAGCGCTCGGAGCTCCTCCACCGCCGCCTATTGGAGGCCCAAACCATCCAGTCGCACCGGCACAGAACAACGCTGGGAACGGGTACCCCCTACCAAAAGGAGCATTAAACATGATCCAGAAGGGACGCCCCACGAATAGGGTGCAGAAGAAAATCACCCGACAAATCAACTTGGCCGTGGCAACTCCGCCTGCAATCCCTGAGTACCTCAGTGGATCGGAGTCCTGCATCACATTCACTCGCGCGGATCACCCTTGCCAGATCCCTCGCCCAGGTCATGCTGCCCTGGTGCTGGAGGCGCAGATCGGAGGCTTCGAGATGAGTCGCGTCTTCATGGACGGCGGCAACGGCATCAATTTAATGTTTACAAGCACCCTAGCAGCAATGCGGATCCCACAATGCAGCCTGGAACAGTCGGACACAACGTTCCATGGCATCGTCCCAGGGAAGGGCATATTCCCCCTGGGCAAAATAGGGCTCGATGTCATCTTCGGGAAGCCGGACAACTTTCGGCAGGAGCGACTCGAATTCGAAGTGGTGGACTGGCCGTCGCAATACCACGCCATCCTGGGGCGTGTAGCATTCGCAAGGTTCCTGGCCGTCCCACACTACGCATACCTACTACTCAAGATGCCAGGACCGAGGGGCGTCATCACGATCCACGGAAGCTTCACCCGATCGGACCAATGCGATAGGGATTTCAACAAAATCTCCTAGTCTTTCGGCATGCAGGACGAGCTTGTAAGGCTCCGCGAGGTGACGGACAACGGGGCACCCCCAGTCACAAGGCAGAACGCACCTGACATGTCCTTCGACTCCACCGTCAACACCAAGAAAGTGCAGGTCCATCCGACGGATGCCTCCAAGACGGCGCTGATCGCCAACGACCTCAGTCCCGCATAGGAAGGCGCGCTCGTCGAATTCCTCCGTGAGTGCTGGGAAATCTTCGCCTGGTGTCCTGCGGACATGCCAGGAGTTCCCAGGGAATTCGCCGAGCATGCACTCAATATCTTTCCAGACACCAAGCCAGTCAAGCAGTCCATTCGAAGACTGTCGGAGCCACGAGCCGAAGCCATCGGCAAGGAAATCAACAGATTACTCGCGGCGGACTTCATCAGGGAAATCAAGGAAAGCGAATGGCTGGCAAACACAGTCATGGTCCCAAAGAAGGACACGGACATCCTGCGGATGTGCGTGGATTTCACGTCACTAAACAAGCACTGCCCAAAGGACCACTTCCCTCTTCCTCGGATCGATCAGATCATCGATTCGACTGTAGGTTGTGAGAAACTCTCCTTCCTCGACGCCTACTCAGGCTATAACCAGATTCGGCTCAAGGTCGAAGATCAAGAGAAAACGGCGTTTATCACACCGTTCGGAGTATTCTGCTACAACACAATGCCCTTCGGGCTAAAGAACGCAGGTGCCACGTACCAGCGATGCATGCAGGCCTGCCTCAAGGACCAGATCGGTCGCAACGTCCAAGTCTATGTCGACGACATAGTAATAAAAACCAAGGAGGCAAGCACACTTATCGACGATCTCCGCGAGACCTTCGACAATCTTGATCGCTACAGGATCAAGCTCAACCCCGAAAAATGCGCCTTCGGCGTCCCATCGGGTCAGCTGCTTGGGTACTTCATCTCTCAGCGAGGGATCGAGGCGAACCCGAAGAAAATCAGAGCCATCATGGAAATGGAGAAGCCGAAAAACCTTAAAGGCGTCCAACAGCTCGCAGGGCGAATAGCGGCGCTAAGCAGATTCATCAGCCGCATGGGCGAGAAGGCCCTGCCATTCTACCAACTACTGCGCAAAGCAGATAAATTTGAGTGGACGCCAGAAGCCAACGACGCATTCGAAAACCTCAAGCGGCTCCTCTCCACCTCGCCCGTCTTGGTCACGCCAAAGGAGCGCGAGCCTCTGCTGCTATACATATCAGCCACACATCAGGTGGTCAGCATCGTACTAGTGGTCGAACGACCCGAAGAGGGCAAGACCCACGGGGTCCAACGCCCAATCTACTACCTCAGCGAGGTACTCACTCCAACAAAACAGAGGTACCCTCACTACCAGAAACTCGCCTACGGCGTGTTCATGACGGCTCGATGATTGAGCCACTACTTCCAAGAACATCAGGTGATGGTCGTCAATGAGGCACCCCTGAACAGCATCCTGAATAACCCGGAGGCCACAGGACGCCTGGCCCTGTGGGGTATCGAACTGTCACCTCTGGACATCGTCTATGAGAAGCGACTCGCAATCAAATCTCAAGTCCTTCCGGACTTCCTGGTACATTGGATGGAGCTGCAGCTGCCAGACACCCCAAACATGTCGCAGTCATGGACGATGCACTTCGATGGCTCCAAGAGAGAAGCCGGAGCAGGAGCAGGTGTCATACTGACCTCCCCGCAAGGCGACAAGATGAAGTACGTCCTCCGGATGAAATTCCGAGCCTCCAACAACGAGGCCGAATACGAAGCCCTCATCCATGGCATGAGGATGGCAAAGATATGCGGCGCAACGCGCCTGGTCATCTATGGTGACTCCAACCTCGTCGCCCAGCAGGCGATGAACGAGTGCGACGCACACGCCGAAAACATGATCGCGTACCGCGCGCTCTACAACGCACTCGAAGGAGAATTCGACGGCTGCGAGCTTTGACACGTCGGAAGAGAAAGCAACGAGGAAGCCGACAGACTCGTCAACATCGGCTCCACTTGCGCAAAGGTGCCACCAGGTGTGTTCCTCGAACAGATCTGCGTGCCGTCCATCAAGCGGAAATTCCCCAAGGGATCACCCGAAGAAGCAGAACACTCGGGGGCTACGCTACCCGAAGGCCATGAAGGACCCGAAAAATTGGACACCGAGGTCGCCATGGTCAATCTAATGCAGGTCATGGCAGTCGAAGAAACCTGGACGCGCCCATACCTCCAGTTCCTGTTAAATGGAGAACTGCCTGACAACCCGACAGATGCCCGACGCATATCTCGTCGGTCAAAGGCCTTCACCACCATCAATGGCGAGCTGTACAAGCGCAGTATCACGGGTGTACTACCACGGTGCGTCACCATCGACGATGGCAAAACCATCCTCCAAGACATCCACGAGGGCATCTGCGGCCACCACGCAGGCAGTCGCTCCCTTGTCGCCAAAGCTCTACGAGCAGGATTCTACTGGCCAACGGCCATGAGCAACGCAAAGGACATCGCCCGAAGATGCAACGGGTGCCAACGGTTCGCCGACAAACCGCACGCACCCGGGTCCGAGCTCAGACCCATACCCATAGCTTGGCCTTTTGCTCAATGGGGCCTCGACATGATCGGTAAACTACCAAAATCCTCGAAAGGGGGACACGTTTTCCTCCTGGTTGCAGTCGACAAATTCACCAAGTGGATCGAGGCCATGCCGGTCACCAACCAAAAAGGCAAAACCGCCGTCAAGTTCTTCGAATCCATTGTCTACAGGTTCAGCGTACCGCACAGCATCATCACCGACAACGGATCGAACTTCATCTCCGAGGAATTCCAGGACTTCTGTGAAGGCCTTAGGATCAACATCACGTACGCCTCAGTGGCACACCCGCAAACAAACGGGCAAGTGGAAAAGGCCAACGGCCTAATCGGCGCTGGCATCAAGAAGCGCCTCATGAGCTCACTCGAACAAAAAGCTGGAGCCTGGACGAAAGAGCTGCCATCCGTCCTGTGGAGCTTACGGACTACGCCAAACAGCTCCACCGGCTACACACTGTTCTTCATGGTACACGGCGCCGAAGCCGTGCTGCCCGCCGAAGTACGCCACCAGGCCCCTCGGGTCATCGCATACAGTGAAGCCGAATCCACGGCTGCACTCGAAGATGCCGTCGATACACTCGACGAAGCAAGAGACATAGCAGCAGCTCGATCAGCGGTGTACCAGCAGAATCTCCGCAACTACCATAGCCGCCGGCTGTGCCCAAGGTCCTTCGTCGAAGGAGACCTCGTCTTACGACTCAAGCAAAAGCAACCGAATAAATTCGAGTCACCATGGGAAGGACCCTACGTCATCACCGAAGTCATCCCAGGTGGCGCCTATCGCCTCAAGCACGTGGAGTCTGGAGTCGCATACTCCAACCCATGGAACATCGCGCACCTGCGACGATTCTATCCGTAGCAACCTACCCCTTTACTTTCAATAAGGCTTTCAGCCAAGGCTATTCAGCCGAACAATGTACCTCCTCCATTACGATATAAATAAAGCTAAGTGTCTCGTCCTAAAACTTCGAATTCTCTATTTTACAGCTTTACTTCATGCTACAAACGCACTCGGGGGCTCCCCCCACCTCACGATTTCATCGAATGAGGACCAAGCGTGTACACCTGAGTAGCTGACAACATCAGGCAGACGAAAAGGACACGTACTCAATCAAAGCATTGCGTGCTCACAAACCTTTACAACAAAGGGCACAACACGCCCAGCCAAAATATACAAAGTTTACATCTATCTTTTTTTTTCAGGTACTACCTATTCTGAAGAATAACCTGAGCACGCTGCTCAAACAAATCTATGACCTGTTCGGCATACTGCCTTACAGCTGCGTAATGTGGACGCATGTCCCACTCACCGCCATCCGGGCGAAGAGGTGGCTCAGCGGCCACAGCAGCCAAATCTACGTCAGGCCGGTGCAACCTCACAAGGGACAAGGCAGCCTTCACTCCGGCGACGAGCTGTTGCCGCACCAACTCCTTGACATTATTTACGTTCCGAAACTTCGACAACAGACCTGCAAGGCTTGTCGGTACGGCATCCAAAAGGAACATGACATGCAGCACCGAGGCAAGCGACGTCTGCACTTGGCGAAGCACTCGAGAAACCTGATGCACACGATCCTGCACCGTAGCCAGAGCCACAGCGCGGTCACGATCCATCCAGAAGAAGCCACCGACCTCCCTGTCCTGTTGAGTCAGGCAATTGACTCGAACAGCGAAACGCTCCTTCTCTTCCCTCGGAGCAAGGTTCGCACCTGTGACAATTGCAACAAATAAGCGAAAGGCCAGCAGGCTCATCCGAAAAACTGAGCTACAGCTCGAACCAAAGAACAACTTACATTGCAGCTGCTCGGACAGCCGAACCAGTTCCGCCATCAAGTACTCCTCTCTGGCTGCACCACGATCCGCCTTGGACTTCCAAAAATCGGCATGACCGTGCAACCCGAGCAACTCCCTCTCCAGACTACGCACACGATCTCGAAGAAAAGCGAGCTGCGAGGAATCATCCAAAGATGGTCGCGGCGGCATTGCGGACGAGGTGTCAACAGGGTCAGCATCCGAAGGAACCTAGAGCAGCAGAAAAAGAAAGGGACACAAACATTCAGACAATGGCAGAGCACAACTCAGAATAATTTATTAACATATAAGGCCACTACGTGGCACAAGGATGGTGTTCTTCAAAATATTTACAGCAAAAGCAAACTACAAACTATCCCACGTCTACAAAGCCTAAGACGTGGCACCCTGAGTCGCCTCGGAGCCGGATTGCCTAGCTTTGGCCCCGCCCTGCTGCCGTAGTGCATACTCAGACAGCAAATCAATGAGCTTGGGCCCATATCGTTTGCAACTAGCGGAGTAGGCAGCAAAGGCTACCTCGGATCCATCCACAGTCGTCGGCATCCGGGAGGTGATCTGGGGCAGGTCCAGCTCCGCTCCAGCCGCCAAGGCCATCGCCAGCCCGACGGATGCGCCGATGCCCTTCTGCTTGCGCTTGTACTCCGCAGGCGCTTCGGCTGATAAAGCCTCCGCCAGGGCATCCATATCATCAAGGGCTACGCCCTTAGGGAAAAGCTCCCTGTAGAAGCGGCCAAGGACCTCCTTCGCCTTGGCAAGGGAGCTGACGACGGTGCTGCAGCGGTCTTCGACCGCCACAGTAGCATCATCTAGAGCACTCCCGTGCTCTAGAGCACCGCGGTCAAACTCGATGCCTGCGGCATCTAAGATATAAAAAAAGAGAGAAGACATGAAGAAAGGCAGCACAGAAGAGCAAAGGAAGCACGAAGAAACAGGCAGAAATATAGTACTTACCCGAAATAGCCTTGGCAGCAGCCATGAGCTTCGTCGCCACCTCCCTCTCGCGTGCAGCCGCAACAGTGGCCAGCTGCTCCTCACGGTCCGCGGCCTCCTGCTGCACACGCTCTTTCGCTTCGGCTGCCTTAGTCAGCTCTAGCTCGAGGCGTTCTTTCGCACCAACGGCAACCTCGGCCTTCTTCTTAAGAGCGTCGGCCTCACGGAGAGAACTATTATGCTCCTCTGCATTCAAAACAAGAAACTTCAGGAAGCAGGACTGGACTAAATGAAAAAGGCACCCAAAGGCGAATAGATACCTTGAAGCTGCCGAAGGTTAGCCTCCAACACCAGACGCTCCTGCACCAGCCGCTTGGCCTCCTGCACAAAAGGCTGCAGAAAAAGGAAATAGCAGTAAGAAAAGGACTTGGGGGCTACGCCCAACACAAAGGAGTAAAAACAATATCAGCACACGAAGACACTCGGGGGCTCCCCCCGTGACATGAAGCAGAGGAACTTACATGCTCTGATGGCGACTCCGAAGGCCCGCCTGCGAAATTCTGAGGCGCAACCACCTGCACCTCCTGCACAGGAGGGTCCGGAGCGGCGCCTCCCGAAGTCGCCACCATCTGAGGAGGAGGAGATGCAACCTTCGACTCCCCCATCATCTCTCGTGCACCATCACGGGAGGAATCGTGGGAGGAGTGCCTGCATACGAACCAATCAGCACAAGTGCAAAAATCATAAAGGAAAAAGGATAGTAGCACAACAAGAAACTTACGAGACGAGCGAGCTCAGGTCGAAGACAGGAGGAGCCTTTCGGGCTCTCTTCTCCTCCTTTTTCTCTTCCTTCTTCTCCTCTTTCTTTTCTTCCTTCTTCCGCTTCGCTGGCGGGTGCGGCGCTACAGCCCGCACAGGAATGGCAGGAATGGGAGAGGAAGAATCCCCATGACCGCCACTATGACGCTCAAGGCCTAGAGGGTCTCTGGGAGTCGGAGGAGTCGAGGCATCCGAAGACTCGCTGGAGCTCCGTGATCGCTTGCGAGTACGGTCCTCACTCGACTCGTCGGCATCCTTCGCCGGAGATCGCGCCGATGGCAGCTCGGACATGGACTCAACCACTTCATTATTCGGGGCATTCGGATAATTTTCGGGCAAAGGCGGTACCATGCCCGGAACTTTGAATCTCTACAAAACCAGAAGAAACTTTGTTAGCAAACAAAGGAAATAAATACACAGCCGACAAAAAGCACTACGTGCACAAATCTACGCCTGCGGTACGGCCAACGTCGAAGAAAATGGAGGAGTTAGCGACTTCCCCGCGATTTCTTCTCCGGCCTTGAACTTCAGCAGCGCGCGAAGGTCCTTGTCAAGATCCCCCTTGGAGATTTTCTCAGCCGAAACCCTAGTTGGATCACGGCGCCCAGAATAAAGAAACATCGGGTGCGCCCTCGCTTGGAGAGGTTGCACCCGACGCTCAAGAAATGTCCGGATGATGTCCACGCCGTTCACCTCCTTCTCCGGAATCAGCTGGAGATCCTCCACCCGACGGTAAAGGGCCTCTATCTCCGCCTTCTCACTGTCCAGGATTTGGTTTTTCCAAGACCTTTTCGGCTCAATCTTTTGGGAAGGGTCAAAGGGAACAAGACCAAAATCTTGCCCGGGCACTACGGAGTCGCGGATATAAAACCATCGCCTCCGCCAGTACTGGACAGATTCGGACTTGGAAAAAGAAAAGAACAGAAGATTGGGACTAAGGGAGATGATGCAACCCCCAATGGGATACACACCATCCGAACCAGACTGCCTCTTCACGGAATAGAGCTTCCGGAAGAGGCCAAAATGCGGCTCAATGCCAAGCCAGCACTCGCAAACAGTGATAAAACAAGCAATATGGAGAAGAGAATTGGGAGACAGATGATGAAGCTGAATTCCATAGAAGAAGAGCAGTCCACGGAGGAAGTTGTGGACTGGAAAAGAAAACCCACGCATAACGAAGGCGAGAAACATAACCCGATACCCAGGTGGGGGACGGGGGATTACCTCATTGCCGGGGAGTTTGACGGCCTCTCTATCTTGCGGGATCAGGCCCCGCTCGCGAAGCTTGCGGAGATCGCTCTCCCGCGTCTCTGATCGCCGCCAGCCACCATCAGTGACACGAGTAGTGGTGGCGCCTTTCTGTCCTCCGGCGGCGCTGGTCCCAACGGCGGACGAGGACTTCTTGGATTTCCCCATTGTGCTACGACGGCACCGGCGGTGAAAACACAGAGACGATGATGGAAATGTCAAGGAAATCCTAGCGCGCAGCAAGAATCGCTAGAGCACAAGGAAGCAGTGAAAACAAGAACTGATGCGGTGAAAACAAACCGCGGCTTTCCCCAATGATTATAACAGCAAAGACGACGCACGGCAGCCGTCCATCCAGAAGACCTAACGCCAACGGCAGATCTGACCGTACACGTGTCAACATCACAATGAACCGTCGTTACCACGTCGTCCACTACGCGCGGAAATCGAGGAGACACCGTAATTATCTCCACGCCGCGCGTGACCGGTCAATTCAAAGTCAGCAAGTGGGACCCACATTCGTCCAGTCAAGTCATCTCTGGCGCAGCAGACGCTTGAGGTCATCGATCGTCAGCACTGACGTCATCAAAAGCTATACTAGCACAACCTACAATTCTTCGGCTCCACAGCTAAGAGTACTCACTCGAATCTTCGATTCGACTAAATACTCGGAGGCTACTCCTATCAGGAGCGCTTGCCACGCACCCAAAAGAAGAATAAAGACAAAGTATTTCTCTGAGTCCTACGTCGAGTCTACGACTCCACTACGGACTCGGGGGCTACTCCCATAGGGAGGATGGATTTAAGCATCCGAAATTTTTTCGAGTCCTACGGACTTAACAACTGAACAATGCTTGAACTAAAGTCTCCGCTCGAGTCTACGACTCGAACAGACACTCGGGGGCTACTCCCATAGGGAGCGCTGGTCGCGCACCCTATGAAATCTTCAACTGCGATCTTTCGGATCAGCACGCAAAAACTTTTTGGCAACTCTGCCCCAACAAAATACCGAGTGAGCGACAATCTCCTTGGCCACCCGAAGCACCTCCGTGGTGACAAATGTTCGGATGCTGCGTCTGCGACGCAAAGATAAGACCTACAGATATCATCTGATGGCCTGGCAACGCACCTGACTGCGCTCTGCTAGTATAAATCCATGCCAACATGCGTGATGAAAAATCCCGACGGACGCGTTGGGTACATCAATTAAAAACACTGGAATTCCACTCCTGTAAGTCCTCCGCGACCTGAGTCGAATTACGCCAGCATATGTTCCGGGTTCAAGTTAAGGGACCCGAACCTAACGAAGATCATGTTGTTTCGTCCTAAGACAGTTAACTGACCCTGATCCGTCGGGTGAGTCAGGCACATGTATCAACAATCCCTACACACGTATACTGTTACTACCCAGTTGCACCCGAAGGATTGAAGAGTCCTCAGCCGAATCTAAGATTCGACTGATCACTCGGGGGCTACTGACATGGTTATACCCTACGGGTACGTGACTTCAGCATACCTGGTCCAGCCCAAGGAAGGCCCACGGCAGATGTACGCCGGCCCATGAAGATTTTCGGGTGGCCAAGGCCCATGACGCCTTCGAGTCCTTGGAGAACAAGACTAGCGCAGATAGGAAATTCAAAGGGGTAAAACCCTAGAACCTGTAACCGACTAGGACTATACCCGGGACCTGCCTAAGTCTATATAAAGGCCAGGAGCGCACGTCCTAGATCTGTCGACTCATACTTTCGCATACGCACCTCCATGCCAGATCGAATCTGCGCACCTGTAACCTTCGGTTCCACCGTAATCAAGAGCAGACAAGCAGGAGTAGGGTTTTCCCTCCGGGGGCCTGAACCTGGGTAAATCTCGTGTCCCCTGGTTGCTTGTCTGTTAACCGTTCCACGATCTCCAACATCCCCATCTTCTTCAAAACCCAAGTCCATAACAATGGGCATTGACGAGATTAAACCTCGTCACTTGTCATGTTGCATGCATAGTTACTACGTCCTACTATTAGAACTCCATCTTTCATGCACATTTTTAGAGTTGTTTGATCCCAGCTTTCAATGCTTGCAAATGGTTGGATCTTTATTGGGGATCTTTCATGCATAGTCACCTCAAAAATTATTCTTTTATCACTTACCTACTCGAGGACGAGCAGGAGTTAAGCTTGGGGATGCTTGATACGTCGGAAACGTATCTATAATTTTTGATGCTCCATGTTTGTTTAGTATCTACTTTGCTTTGCTTTGTCTACACTTTGAGGTGCTTTTTACATGTTTTCTGGTACTAACCTATTAACAAGTTGCCACAGTGCCAGTTGCATGCTTTCTGTTGTTTTTGGTTTCAGAAAAGTTAGTAAAAAAATATTCTCGGAATTGGATGGGACAAACGTCAAAGTCAATTACTTTCTGTGGGGAACAAGAATCCAGAAGACGAGACAGAGACGGAAGCGAGGGCACCCAACCCCCCCTAGGCGCGGGTGGGCCCTGCTCCGCGCCTAGGCAGAGTGTAGGGCACCTGGCCGCCTCCTCGGCCTCCCCCTTCGCCTATAAGAAGCCCCCGATGCAGAAACCCTAAGCACCCGATAAAATCTCCACGAAACCTTCTATAGCCGCCGCCACCGTTGTCCCTAGATCGGGGGATCTGAAGTTCTTTCCGGCACCCTGCTAGAGGGGAGATCATCCCGGAGGCCTTCTCTTCGGTATGATGCGTGAGTAGTTCCACCTTGGACTATGGGTCCATGTAGTAGCTAGATGGTTGTATCTCCTCCTTGTGCTTTCATGTATAGATCTTGTGTTCTCTGTTCATGATCAAGATCTAATCTATTTGTAATCATGCATGTTGTGTTTGCGGGGATCCAATGGATATTGAGATTATTATGTTGGTTTGATTAAGGGTTTTGTCTTTATGATTCTATCATGTTTGTGTCGTTTGTGATCTTGCATGCTCTCCGTTGTTAGTATCTATCTTGGCCAAGTAGTTGCTAGTGACTCCAAGAGGAGGTATTTAGGATCAATAGTGGGTTCATGCCTCTAGTTTCCAAGGGAAGTGACAATAATCTCTTCGGTTGTAGATGTGTTGTTTCTACTAGAGAGAAAACAACGGTCTTTTGTTCATGGAACATGTGGACTATTTACCTTACACACTTTGCTTAAAGCAGTTGTCTGTTGCTTGCAACTTAATACTGGAGGGGGTTCGGATGATAACCTGAAGGTGGACTTCTAATTATAGATGCAGTTGGATGGCGGTCTATGTATATTGTTGTATTGCCCAATCGAATCTCATAGGATCTTTCTGACTAGTAATTGCATTGTTATGCCTTGCTCAGTTCCTGTCAATTGCCCTGCTATAATTTGTTTACCCTTCATGCCATGTTGTTTATCTAAGGAGAGCACCTCTAGTGAACTATGGACCCTGGTCCAATCTTTACCATTGATACATCTTCCACTGTTATTTGTTTACTTGCTGCAAACCATTACCTTCCACACCATATGTTTAATCCTTTGTTACAGCAAACCGGTGAGCTTGACAACATCACTAATTCGTTTGGGCAAAGTCTTGAGTTTGTGTTCTGCAGGTCTCCGCGTTGCTTGCAACACCTGTGTGACGTTTCCTTCCTCCTTCTGGTTCGATAACATCGGTCTCTACTGAGGGAAGACTTTCTGTTGTGCTCATCACACCTTGCTTTTGGGGTTTCCAACGAGTGCTCCACGTCAGCACCATCAGAGATTTAGGAAAAATCTGAAATACACATGGGGCTAAATAAACTAGCCAATTATTTCTAACAACTAATAAGCCAGTGAAAAGGAATAACAAAGATGCATATAACGATTAAGAAAATAAAAGGAGCACAAGGTTACCTGAGTTGCGACCATTAATCTGGCTAGGTGGAATTTGCTCGTTGCTGCAATGGAACTTGACATTTACCTGACACCCAGATGCCCGATGTAGCTTGCAGTGACTTCGGCTGTTTTTTTTTGAGAAACGTGGGCTTTTTTTATCACATAATCAAAAGTTCATTACAAAGTATCTCGCGGATGCACTCCCGAGCAACCCCACGCCACATAGAGCAAACTAAAGACCCACTCAATTTAGCAAGGTTATGAGCAGCAACATTTACCTCCGGTAAATATGACTGAAAGAGCATGAACTGAAGGACCAAGCCAACCTTCTGATGTCATGAATCAATGGACCACACACAGAGCGATCTTCCTGCTCAGTTGTCACTCTCTTTACCAAAGAAAGGAAATCACAGTTGACCATTATTTTGGAGAAACCTTCATATTTCGCCAGGGTGATAGCTCTACGCATTGCAACAGCTTCAACAATCTATGGTGCCGTGACCTCTGCATACTGCTCGCTGCAGGCAGCTAAACAGGAGCCATTGTGGTCGCTGATCACAGCACCAATCCCCGTCCGACAAGAAGAAGCAAAGATTGCCGCGTCCACATTAATTAGAACTGTACCTTCCTGCGGCGGCGACCACTTACAAACAGCAGAATTGGTCTCACACGCCTGTCGTTCGGTTCAGCTTGATAAATATGCGTCTCGATCATCTGAATATATGCCAGCGACTTCTCAACAACCACTCTCGGATGCATCAAAGGTTCACCCTCCCGGATTTTATTTCTAGCATCCCAAATATGCCACACGGTAACAGTCAATACCGTTGCTTGTATGGCCGAGCATTTTTCAAAGAAGTTCAGTTTCCAAGTCTTGGTAGATATAAACCCCTTGCGTTGCAGATCAGTTTGTTGTTCAGCAAAAACGGCATCCCAGACCTCCCGAGTAAAGCAACAGAACAATATAGTGTGCTCAATAGTTTCATAATCCCCGCAAAAAAAACATTCCGTTGATGCTGGTATATGCCGAAACTAAAGCTGTTGTCCACTTGGTAGACAGTTATGAGCAAAACGCCACACAATAATTTTCATTTTTTCCGGCTCCTTCGGTGCCCATAACTTCTTCCACAGCTTCGAATCATTTTCTGTCTCTGATGACAAACCCTTCTTCGGTGTACTCAGTTGATCGCTGAATTTCCTAGGCCTGGCTAGATTATAACCTGATCGCAATGTATAGTACCCAAAGCGTGTGTATGGCCAGGAAATAAAATCCTCTCCCTCATGTCTACTTATTGGAATCTGGAGAATCTTCGATGCAACCTTATCCATAAAAATAGCACGGACAACATCAGGGTCCCAAGACCAGGATCCATCTCTGAACAAGGTGTTAACCTTTTGATCTTCCATCAAAGGCGTTAGTGTGCATAAGGATGCAGGGGATACACCACGGATCCAACAGTCAGTTTGGATCTTGATATCTTGACCATTGCCAACACCCAAACGAATTCCTTATTTCAACAGATTTCTGCCAAATAAGATAATCCTCCATGTGTACGACGAGGGCCTGGGCTTTGGAGCATCCCAAAAGGAGGAATTGGGGTAGTACCGCCCTTTAAGGACACGAGCACAAAGTGAGGTTTGGATCAGTCAGCATGCGCCAACCTTGGCGAGCTAACATCGCTTGATTAAACAGTTCCATATCTCTAAAACCCATCCCTCCTAGTGCTTTGGGTGTCGTGAGCCATTGCCAAGAACTCCAGTGTAACTTCTTTTTACCATTTTCCACTCCCCACCAGTGATTTGCTATGGCCTTCCTCATCTCTTCAAAAGACGTTATTGGTAATTGAAAACAACTCGTGACATATGTTGGGATTGCATGGATGATAGCCTTCAAGAAAGTTTCCTTTTCTGCCCGTGACATCGGTCTACCGGAGCATCCATTCATGCGCCTCCACATGCGATCAAACAAATACCTGAAGGTGCTAACCAGAGAATGTCCAACCTCAGTTGGCATTCCCAAGTAGGAGTCATTTGGCTTTTCAGTTTGGATACCCAACGTGTGCATCACCTTATTTTTGACTCCTTGTGGACAATGGGCACCAAAGAAAATGGTCGACTTGTCCTTGTTAACTTTCTGTCCAGAGCCCTCACAATAAACCTCCAGTGTATTGTGCAAAGCTTCGTCACTCTTCCTGTCACTACGTGCAAAGAAAATACTATCGTCTGCAAAGAGTAGATGTGAGATAGAGGGTCCAAGCCGGACATTACGTATACCTTGTACTTCACCTTGGGCATCCCTTTTTTTTGCAGAAGACAAGATAATCCTTTCGTACAGAGAAAAAAGAGATAGGAGCTTATAGGGCCCCCTTGCCTGATACCTCTAGTTGGTACCACCGGATCAGTCAACTCCCCATTAACTCGAACTGCATATCTCGCTAATGTGACACATCTCATCACTGTGCTCATCCAAGCAGGGGTGAAACCAAGCATCAGAAGGAAGCCCTCTAAATAATTCCACTATTACCCGATCATAGGCTTTCACCATATCGACCTTCGGAGCAAAGAATGGCCTCTTCGACTGTTGTTGCTTAATGGAATGAAGACATTCAAATGCAATGAGGTAATTAACCTTCCCGGCACGAATGCACTCTGATTCTAAGAAACAATCGATGGCAAGATTTTCTTCGGTCTATTAGCCAAAGCTTTCGAGGCAATCTTGTAGAGAACATTGCACAAGCTTATAGGGCGGAATTTTTTCAAGTGGGCAGGATTCGTCACCTTGGGGATCAGAACAAAAATAGAATCACACAAACCTTCTGGGATTGCTCCTTCCAGAAAACTCCGCACAGCTTGACAAATCTCCTTACTGAAAAAGTCCGAGTGAGTAAAACAGCGCCGGAAAACCATCTGGACCCGGGGCCTTTGTTGGACCCTTTAGAACAAGGCTGTCTTAATCTCATACTCAAGAGTGACTGTTTTATCTCATCCTGCAAGATAGCCCCGGTAAAAAGCTACAAGCCACTAGCGGCATGAAAAAATGAATGCACACTAGCGACATGAAATCACAGGGAAGAAAGTAATTAGAACATGGTTCAGATTTGCTCAAGTCACCTTACGTTCAGAGTTCCTTCATAGTCCTAGTTAACTGAATTTTCAGTGGCAGGAATATGCTTCAACTAAACCATAGGATTAGTCATTTGGCAAGCTGCAAAACTTGAGAAAACCAATGAAGTAAAATGACTTGATCAGAGGAGAAATCTCAGGGAAGAAAGTAATTAGAACATGGTTCAGATTTGCTCAAGTCACCTTACGTTCAGAGTTCCTTCATAGTCCTAGTTAACTGAATTTTCAGTGGCAGGAATATGCTTCAACTAAACCATAGGATTAGTCATTTGGCAAGCTGCAAAACTTGAGAAAACCAATGAAGTAAAATGACTTGATCAGAGGAGAAATCTCAGGGAAGAAAGTAATTAGAACATGGTTCAGATTTGCTCAAGTCACCTTACGTTCAGAGTTCCTTCATAGTCCTAGTTAACTGAATTTTCAGTGGCAGGAATATGCTTCAACTAAACCATAGGATTAGTCATTTGGCAAGCTGCAAAACTTGAGAAAACCAATGAAGTAAAATGACTTGATCAGAGGAGAAATCTCAGGGAAGAAAGTAATTAGAACATGGTTCAGATTTGCTCAAGTCACCTTACGTTCAGAGTTCCTTCATAGTCCTAGTTAACTGAATTTTCAGTGGCAGGAATATGCTTCAACTAAACCATAGGATTAGTCATTTGGCAAGCTGCAAAACTTGAGAAAACCAATGAAGTAAAATGACTTGATCAGAGGAGAAATCTCGCCTCCATCTGCAGATCACAAAGTAATTATAGAAAAATAATTTTAAAAAAGAAAGACCAGGTTCAGATTTGCTCTTGCCACCCGATGATATACAGGTGAAGGCTGTGACGACCCAATTGTCACAAGAGCGTTTCATCATTACAACGTCAGGTTTTTGGGGTGAGAGAGAGGCTCGAACTCTCGACCTCAGTATTACTCACGATTAGCTATGAGACCTAAGCGATAGCCAACTGCGCCAACACCCCGATGTGTTAGACAAAAAACTTTTCTATAAATGGCTGCAGCAGCAGTGGGAGGTCTGCCCACCTTGTTTTCAGCACGAGATTTTCTTGGATGTGGCTGCTAAGAAATCCCAAATCTCTGAAGCAAGTTATAGCTGCGGCACGAATGGCATATTTTGTTACTCCGATCTAGTGCCAACTTGTGTGTACATCGATTACTCGCGGCATTGCTTCTTCTTTATCGTAATTACAACCTCAGGCTTAGAGCAGGATGAGATTAAATTAAAACAAGGACATCACTCTGCGTCCTCCGGAGGATGCGTGCCCTTCCAGCCTCCGGTCCGGGTGCAGCCACGTGTCCAACTAGCCTCTAATCCCATTTTTGCTGTATATACTAAGAACATGTTCCGCTTTTACTGCATGTAGCAAAATTAAAGTTTTACCTATCAAATAGAAAAAGTTTTTCGGAGACCTCACCGGAGCCGTATAAGCATATTGTTTTTGCTAATGTAGCAAAAAATCTCCCAACTTTTGCTGCGTATAGCAAAAAAATCGGTTCATCAAAAAATCATAAAAGAAAGACCAACCTTATCGGAGACCTCGCCGGAATCCTCGTAGCAAAAAAGATATGCTAATATAGCAAAATCGTTGGACGGTTGTAGCAAAAAAAGTTTATCAGATACCGACTTCGCTGGAGATCTCATCAGAGAACTCGCCGGAATCCTCGTAGCAAAAAAAATATGCTAATATAGCAAAATCACTGGACGGTTGTAGCATTCACAGAAGACCTCGCGGAGATCATATAGCAAACAAATTCTTCTAATGATGCAAATTGACAGAACGTATGGAGCAAATTGATAGAACGTATTGACACAAATTTATGCAATTGTAGCAAAACCGATATTGCTCGCCGAAGGTCTCAGCGGAAACCTTGTAGCAAAAAAATGTTTTATTGTAACAAAGCCGACCTCATTAGCAAAACTATTGTACTAATATAACAACATCGCGTAACGGTTATAGCAAAAAAGTTCTTTGTACGATCATATGGTGCAAAAACAACAGTTGATTGTTGCAAAAAAATTCTTCACATCATGCAAAGCTAAACAACTATTATAGCACAAATGTTTTGCAAACTGTGGTAGCAACACTGAAATTTGCAAAGTAGCATTTAGCAAACGCGACAACCATTAGTAGCAACGGTGCCCAAAATTTACAGCACCACCGCCCCCACCTTTATCGCGAGCACCTATGCAGGGTCGTCGGCGGTGAGTGCCGGTTCGCAGCATGAGAGGGCGCCACCACCCACTAGTCCTCACCGAAAGTAGGAGAGAGGAGCCTCGTCGGGTGTTCTCGAGGCCGACGGCGACCATCGGCGTCGCGGTGACCGGCTGGGAGGAAGGTGCTCTGGCAGGCGGCATGAAAGGCGCTTCGACGGGCGGCAGCAGCCCTCGGTGGCGGGGATGGGGCTTACGGGCACCGGGGAGGGAACTCCGGCAGGCGGCAGCGCGGTGAGCTGGTGCGGCCGGCGGTCCTCGGCAGCGGGGATGGGGCTTACGGGCACCGGGGAGGGAACTCCGGTAGGCGGCAGCGCGGTGAGCTGGTGCGGCCGACGGTCCTCGGTGGCGCAGCTATGGAGTGCACGCAGCGCGCGGCGACGAGGTAGTTTTCTCTTGTTCTCTCATCGCGTGACGGTGAAAGGATAAGGCCAAGGTGGTGGAACCCATACCTGTCGCTATCTCCTCGTGCGGTGTTACCCGGAGGTTGCGTGTGACCGGATCCTCCGGAGGAATCGAAGCGTTTTCCTTAAAACAACTGAACTTGCTTCACGACGAGGCCTGCGCTGAAAACCCATAACTAACAGTTGGAAGAACTTAGCCGTGACAGCTACCGCATCTTCAGTTTTCGTGTAGCAATGGTAACCTTGGCATTCATCCATCCATGCCGGATCACGCAGGCAGAAGAAAATGCTGGTGCTTGCTTGTTAGAACTATGTTCTGATGCAGATGTACAGAGTGACGGCACGGGAGCGAACTGAAGCGTGTGTGTGTCAAACTTTTGGTTATACAGTCATCATGGGCTTGGTTGATCGCAGTCGTTTTTGCCCAACAATACAAGTTGTATACGCGGGGACTGGACGACGGGATGTAACACCTTAGTTTTAGTCAATCTTATATTAAGATTTATTTGTGCATCATGAACATCGTCTTCTTAAAATGTATGCAACAAAAAGGAAGCAAAACCTTAAAACCCTAACTTCCCTCTTCCTCTCAAATACATTCAAATGGATTTCGAATTTTGAAAAGTATAAAATGTGGGGAGCCTAAACAGTATAGAGGGCCTCTGAGTATTTCAATAACTTTTACAAAGTCCTCTAGTATTTTCAAACCATTCAAAACAGGAAAGAAATAATACAATTGGAAAAGAGAAAACATAAATAAAAAAGATTTTAGCAGAAAAAATATAGAAAACCGCAGCCAGAATCCTCCCAGGCCGGCCCAACTCTCTTCTCTCCCTCTCTCTGCCGCCCAACACAACTTTCCACAGCCCAATACCGGTTCGGCCTTCTTTCCGGTTCATCGTCTTCGACGCCGACAGAGGAAGCAGCTCGGTGTTGCGCCAGCCGCCGTCGATCTTCGCCCGCCGTTGTGATGCGTCGCCGCCCCCAGATGCAAGGATAAGATCACCACAACGCCCTCTCACTCACCCCTATCCTCTCACTCTCCATGGGCTCGCTCCCTCTTCCATTCCCCATCCTCCCGAAAACCTAGCCCGGCCAGAGCTTCCCACCGCCGCTGACATGGGCATGGACCTTCAGGTGCCCATCGTTAGTATATATGGTGTGGCCCAACGGAAGGCTCACCCGAAGATATTCTAAGGTACATGAAGCCCATGACGATTCAATAGATACGAATCCTACAAGGACACCGACTTCTAGCGATACAAGACAAGGAAAGTCCAAGACTAGACTAGACACAAACTCTACACTTGTAACCGACTTGTATTGGCACCCGAGACCTAGCCTCCCCATATATAAAGGCTAGGAGGGACCAACGAGTAGGCCAACCAATCTTACAATACACATGCCTTGAGGCCAAAGTTGAGCCCGTAGTGCTGGTCGCATTCTTCCTGCCAAGTGGAGCAAGCCGAAGCGCCTCCAATCGACGGAATTTGACCCTCCCTCCCTGGCTCTGGCCGCCATCATCCCCTTCGACTCCAGCCTCCCCCGAGCTCGGCAACCCCTCTGTAAGAACCGTGGTGATCCCCTGAGTTCCCTGGTGCCCTCCTTTTCTTCCCTCGCTTTTGGAATCCCTCCCGCGTTGTTCGCCACCGCTCGCTGCCGTCGGACGCTGTTGCAGACGTCACTCCACTGACCGTATCCCAGCGGCGTGATGACCCACAAGTATAGGGGGTGTATCGTAGTACTTTCTATAAATAGGAGTGTCGATTCCAACGAGGATAAGAAGGTGCTGAACAGTGATGTGGAGCAGGAACTCTCTGCAAATACTTAGCAAACGGATTTTTAGTGGTTTTCTGATAAGGCAACAAAACAAAGTGCAAGTAACAAAGAACAAACGCAGCAAGTGGCCCAATCCTTTCTTAGAAAAGGACAAGCCGGTGGAAATACTTATAAAGATCAAACGTTCTCGAGGATACATGGGAATTATGTCAAGTGCTTTCGCTTCATATAGCTGAGTACTCTTCTTTGGTATTGTAAGTGTTGTATGGGTGAACCTATGCTAATGTACCGACCTTACTTGGACTAATATATACTTGTTATTAAACCCCCTACAAACATCTGTAACTATAGGAAAGTAATTAAGATATAAATCTAACCATAGTCTTAAACTCTGAGATCCTACACTCCCTTGTGCAAAGGTGTCCTAACGGGGGTTCAGGTTTCTGTCACTTCGGCAACCCCATAATTAGTAGCCAAATACACAATCCATTCCCCTAGGCCCATAAATGGTGAAGTATCATGTAGTCGACGTTCACATGACATCACTAGAAGAATATCACCACAACTTAAATACTAAACCATTGAATAATAACTCAACACAAATCCACTAATAACAATGACTTCTCCCATGTCCTCAAGAACTAAACGAACTACTCACAAGACATCATATGGATTAAGATCAAAGATGATATGGTAATAGATAACAATCTGAACATAAACAATAATCCAATGGTTCCACTCACAAGCATCAACTACAATAATAATTAACATCGGGAAAGTTTCCCCTAAGAACTAAAGCAATATCCAACACAATTGTTACAGCGGGATGGAGTGGTGATGATGGTGCTGATGGAGATGATGGTGTGGATGATGATGACGATGATCCCGATGAAGCCTAGCTTGACGATGGTGTTGATGGTGACGGTCTTCCCTCTTCGGGAAGGAATTCCCCCGGCAGAAATCTATCTGCCGGAGAGATCTTTCTCTCTCGGTGTTTTCCGCCCCCGAGAGGCGGCGTAAATCTATCTGTGGTCGCTTCTTGAGGCTTAGGGTTCCGTAGGAAAGATATAGGCGAATGGGCGGAGTCGGGAGCCAGGCAGGTGGGCCACACCTGCCCTAGGCGCGGCTCAGGGTGGGTCCGCGCCTAGGGGATGTGGTCCCCCTGCGGTCCTTCTTTTCCCTCCTTCTGGCTTCCTCATTCTTCTGGAAAAATAATATTTTCCCATATTTGTTTGGTATTTTTCTGATCTTCACGAAATTGCACCAAAACGCCTTCTTTTATATCAGAATCCAGACTCCGGCAGTCCATCCTCCAAGAATCATCCAACATGCATAAATAGATGAAAAGCCATAAGTAATACCTCATAATAAGACATATATCAGTGAATAGAGGTAAATTATGATACAGAATGGTGGTGCAAATTGGGCGTATCACGACGCCACCCTCTTTAAGTTCGCCTCAAAGCGTTGGTTCAAACGTGCAGCCCCGTTTGCTCGCGCACGCCTCACAGCGCCGATGCTAATGACCATCAGCCGGTGGCTGACGACGTGACGTGACGCTCGCGTGGCGCTGACGTGGCTCCGAGTCCCCCGTTGACCGCTGACCACCAGAGTGGCATCTAATGTGGCCCTAGGCCCAGCAGTCAATCACTATGTGTAGCCTTTGCCGCGGTGTAAAAAGTATTTGTTCACTCTGTTGATGTCATGCTGACGCTAGAAACCTCTTAATAATTTCAAAAAATGATTTAAATACTAGAAAATCAATAACTAATTCATATTAATTCAAGAAATTATGTATAATATATCAAAATGTTTAGGAAAACAAGATCTATCTGTTAAGGCTATAACCATACATTGTTAAGAAACTTCAATGACAAGTTTAATTAGGAGAACAAATCAATCCCTCTCATATGCATCCGAGGTTTCTCCAAATTAGGGTTTATATCCCTCGTAACCCCGTTTAAATTATCAAGCATGCCTTAGGGGTACACATTAATACTATTTAACCTGTCATATCATCATCCTTGCTTGAGTATTGCATCGATGTCATGTGTTGATTGTTTCCCTTTCTTTTTGGTGTTTTACTTCTTTCCGGTAGAATACGAGATTGAGTCCGAGATCAAAGACTAAGATCAACACCATCGAAGCTTGAAGATCAATACTTGACCAACTATAACTAAGGCAAGTACAAGGCTCCCGAAGATCTGTTTATCTGTTATCAACAGGAAAAGGCAAACATAGCTCCACCATGATACAATCCCATGTTTTCAAAGAATTTCAATTCTTTTCATGATGCATACGATTCTACCATGGTATTTTATCGATAGATAGAGTATCCTATCTGTTGATTACTCCCTTTGAGCTTATATTACTTGATCAACTGCTCCTAGCATAATTAGGTTTGGCTTGTATGTATTGCTAGAGCTTATATCCGTGTCTTGCTTAGCTATCGGTGTTGGTTCATCCAGATGATGTATCAGATGCAGAGAATCTAGTATGACATGAGAACATGATGAGTTAAGATCAGTGGAGAAGTTAATCATGCTAAGGCTTGTATGGGAGGCCATGGTGGGATATGGTTTTTATAGTCCCATGCTCGCCACCACTAGGAACTGAGTTCTTGCCTCTTGAACCAAGACGAACGTACATGCACGGGGCTTGGGAATCCCTCGACTGACTAATTTTCCTAGTAGATTCCATGAGTCACATAGTTTGGGTTTTCCATTTGGCATACGCATTAAAAACGTTTTCGAAAGAGGAGGAGAAGGAGTTGCATCATAACAGGTAGGTAAGCGTGACCGGGGTTGCATGAGGTTGATGGAGCCCCTGGTGGAACCAACCTCGTCTCACATCTTTAGGGACCGACTTCGGTATTTGACCCATTACAACGCCGGAACCATCCTTAGGGCATGACTCATGGTCTCAGCGAAAGTAAGGTAAAGATCATATCTAACCACCCTCTGCCGGCCTTCCAAGAAAGAGGGCTAATATACTGATATTAAGAGTCAGTTAGTACATGTGAGTAAAGTTGTACACCCCTGCAGAGTATTAATCTTTTCGAAAAGCCGTGTTCGTGGTTATGGACGACTTGGGAATGGACGTGAGATCATAGAGAACATGAACCTAATTGTAAAACTTGCCAACTGAGATATGTTACGGATGCTTCCTCATGGGTATGAGGGGGTGACCCTAGTTGAAGTTTAGATAATGATGATTTGGTGCATATCAAAGATATGATAATCAAAACTTTGGAGATGTCGCTCTCCTATCCCCTTTTAAAATATTCTGATTAGATGAGCTTTTTCTCCCTCTTGTTTTATAAACAAAGATAGTTTTATGCAAAACAGTCCCACCAGCCATAAGTCTTGCTGAGTATACCCCGTACTCATCCTTACTTTGTTGATACTTTGTAGCAGAGTAAGTGTTCACTAAAGATGAGTTTGGTACGATATTGACACGGATGAATAGCTTGGGATTCCTGGCTGACAGCCTGAAATCTATGGGCTGGGACGTTATGCTTCAGGCCTCTTAGTTCATTTGTTAAGTTTGATATACTTAATAGCATAATTTGCCTTATGTTGTTTGGTGTGATCAGTGACCTCTGCTTGTAATATTTGGTTCTTTGCTATGTAATAATTTTTATGTCGTAGGGTCACTGTTATGTTATACCGATTCTTTCACTGGATATCCTCGAGCTCTAGGTTAGATTTATGTCAGATGGAGGTCTGAATTTGTCTAACCATGATCCCGGGAGTGTCACACGGGATCAGTCTATACCAAAATCTTCTCCTTATTTGGTATCCCGCATTAACACTAAAAAGAAAACCAGAAAGTGACTCAACGTCTGGTAGTTTGCTTTTAGTCTTCGGCGGCAAAATTCCTTTGTTTGGTTCCACTACGCCTGCTCTAGTCACCCTAACCTCTGTCTGACTCGATGTTCTGCGTAGTCGCTGCGCATTGCCGTTGAAATCGTTCATGTCCAACCAGAAAATCAGCACGACCAAGATGAACACGACGGCGACGAGCTGCACGACAGGGCCGACGAGCTCAACCAAATCGGCGGCGCTTGCCTTCCTCTTCTTCCTCCTAGACTTCTCCCGGTTCGACCTGCGCTGCCACTACTGAAACCGTTCCGCCGCCAACTGAATCATGCTGCAAGGCACGAACGGATTCCATCCACTGCTAGGATTTCGCGGGCCGCACAAATCAGGCCAGTGAAATCCCCCGCTGCCTGGAGCTCAACTGTCACCGCATCTAGGTACTCCGCCGCCACAAGTTCCCCTTGGACGCTTCCCTACCAGCACCCCTCTAAAATTGAATTTAGTTCCTTCTTGATCACTCGATTACATTCGAAACAACGGTGGTGTTGCTTTGTGGATCCTCAAGTCAGCTTGATACTCTAAGAATTATTAGAACGTATATATATGAACTTGTGGTAATCGATTTAAGAAAGCAAGGTTGGACTAAAGGCAAGCAACACCAGGATCTCCGGCCTATCGAAGTCGCGCTGCTCGGCGGTGCGGTAGGGGAAGGAGCACGGGAGTGGTCGCCACCATGGCCGCCTCCTGCTTCCGCTCTGGTGCCGCCATGGCCTCCTCTTGCTGCAGCGACGATGGCGACCATGGATACCTCACGAGCTCGTCTAGAGAAGGGGAAAAGAACGAAATTAGCAATAGTAATCAATAAAGATGTGTGCATGCCTAGAGCGAACTGCCGGTAGGCATAGAGAAAAATTGGTCGTCTTTTGTCCACTTTAAAGTTCGTGCGACGTGTTTCCTGCAAAAACAGCCAAAATGGCGTTTCAAGCTAAACAAATTTTTGGCCGATCTTAAAACCCAGGCTACGCATAAATCCGATGCAACCTAGCAAAACAAAGGGGCCAAAAAAATTCTGCCTGTACGAGAAACGAAAATCCGGTCTAGAAAAAACGCCCCATATATATACTCTCGTTATGGCATGGGTCCAGCAGGGACTAATACAAGTTTGGCCCAAGAGGATTGCACGGTATAGTGGTACACAACAGGGACTAATACAAGTTTGGCCCAAGAGACCAGCGGAGTAAAGGAGAGGGACAAACTAAAAAGCCTTTTAGCTAGTGTATTGGTAGGGATTAGTAGGGATAATCCCAAAGGGATGTTGCCCATAATAAACGCTAAATAAAAACATGATTAGAATAATATAAAGTATACTTGTTGGAGATATGCCCTAGAGGCAATAATAAATATAGTTATTATTATATCTTTGTGTTTATGATAAATGTTTACATTCATGCTATAATAGTATTAACAAGGAAACATTAATACTTATGTGATTTGTAGACTAAATAAGAGTCCCTAGTAAAGCCTCTATATAATACTAGCTTGTTGGTTAATAGATGATTGTGGTTTCCCTATCATGAACATTGAGATGTTATTAACAACAAGATCATATCGTTAGGAGAATGATATGGTGGACATACTCCTATAAATAAGCGTAGCATAAAGATCAAGTCATTTTAATAGTTCAATTGCTATATGCTTTCTGATACATAGTAACCTAATTCCTTCGACCATGAGATCGTGCATATCACCTTTACCGGATGGATGCTTTGATGACATCAAACACCACACCGTAACTGGGTGGCTATAAAGGTGGCATTGAGTGTTCGGAAAGTATTGGTTGAGACACATGGATCAAGAGTGAGATTTGTCCATCCATATGACAGATAGATATACTCTGGGCCCTCTCGGTGAAATGTCATCCAATTAGCTTGCAAGCATGTGACTGGCTCACAAGGGATCACATATCACGGGAACGAGAAAAGAGTACTTATCAGTAACGAGGTTGAACTAGGTATGCAGAGATACCGACGATCATAACCTCGGATAAGTAAACTATCGTGAGACAAAGGGAAATTGGTATCGTATGTAAGTGGTTCATTCGATCGCAAGTAATCGTAGAAATATGTGGGAGCCATATGAATTTCCAGATTCCTCTATTGTTTATTGTTCGGAGAAGTGTCTCGATCATGTCCGCATAATTCACGAACCGTAGGGAGACACACTTAAGGATTCGACGTTGTTTGAGTAGTTATGGAATGATGAGAAAGAGACCGAATGTTGTTCGGAGTCTCGGATGGGATCCGGGATATCACGAGGAGATCCGGAATGGTCCGGAGAATAAGATTCATATAAGGAAAGTCCCGTTTCGGAGTTGGAGAATGGTTCCGGTGTTTTCATCGGGAATGTTCTAGAAGGTTCCGGAATGTCCGACACTCCGGAGGGGAAGGGTACATGAATGTGTTATATCAAGTTGGTATGATTGCATTATGTACTCGGTGTCATCGCTGAACAAAATAGAGGGTTTATTCAAATCCTAGTTTGAAAAATCAAACGCCAAGTTTGAAAGTCAAACGGCAATTTTGGGAAGTGGAGAGGGAGGTGGAAACCGACTTGGGGGAGGAGTTCCTCCTCCCACCGCCGGTGCACCACCAAGCCGAGTTGGGGAGGGACTCCCCTCCCCTTGGCCGGCCCCCTCCACCTATATAAGGAGGGGCAGGGCTCCCCTCCTAGACACACAAGTTCCTACCTCTAAACCCTAGCCCCAAGCCGCCGCCGCCCTCCATAGCCGCCGCCGGCCCTAGGGCACTCGCCGCCGCCTAGGTGAAACCCTAGCCGCCGGCCTAGCCCCCTCCTTGGTGTGTCTAAACCCTAGAACACCGAGGGCTCTCTCATAGTCCACCATACTCGCTCCGGCTTAAGGCGAAGCCCTGCGAGATCTCCCCTCTACTTCCGTTACCACGCTGTTGTGCTGCCGGAATCACGAGGAGAGTGCTACAACCTCCGCTGCCTGCTGGAACAAGGGAGAGGAAGGTCTTCGTCGAGTACCGAACGTGTGACCGACTGTGGGAGCGCTGCCGGAACGCAGCGCCGGAAGGATCGTCTACGCGATCTTGAGATCGGGAAGAGTACGACTACATCACCCACGAGAATCCGCTCTCGTTAAACGCTTTGGAATCTTCGAGGGTGAGTTATTCCATCGACTCGTTGCTACAATCTAGTAGATAGATCTTGGCTTGTTTGTTTGTATGCGATAGAAATTTTTTGTTTTCCATGCTACGAAACCCTATAGTGGTATCAGAGTCGTGTCTATATGTAGATCTGTTGCACGAGTAGAACACAATGGTCATTGTGGGCGTTGATGCTTTTATTGTCGATTGCTTCTTGTGTACTTTGCATCTTGCGGGATGTTGGGATGAAGCGGCCAGGGCTAACCTTACATGACATCGTTCATGAGACTTGCTCCACGCCTGACATGCAACTTGTATTGCATAAGTGGCTTTGCGGGTGCCTGTTTCTCCTAGCATAGTTAAGATTCAATTTACAACGGGTGATTAACAATACTAGTATCAATGTTGTGGTTCATGTTCGTAAGTTAGAACGACACTTATTGAAAGCCCCAAACCACGTAAAACATGCAAAGAAAGTAGAGGCGTCTAACTTTGTTTTGTAGGGGTGTGCTGTGATGTGATATGGCCATGATTGTGATTATATTTGATGTATGCAATGTTCCTTATTGTAAGTTGGCAACCGGCAGGAGCCATATGGTTGTCTTTAATTTATGTTTTGACCCGCGTGTCTATTCAAAGTAGTTGTAATAGTTGAAGCCGGTGGACGACAACCATGGAGAAGCGTCATTGACCTTGATGCAATGCCGGTGGTGATGGAGATCATGTTCGTGCTAGAAGATGGAGATCAGAAGCACAAAGAAGAAAGTCCATATCATATCACATATTATGAATTGCATGTGATGTTAATCCTTTATGCATCTTGTATTGCTTAGTAGACGACGGTAGCATTATAAGATGATCCCTCATGCACATGAATTTCAAATCATAAAGTGTTCACCCTTAGTTAGCACCGTTGCTAAAGCTTGTTGTTTCGAAGCACCACGTGATGATCAGGTGTGTTAGATTCCGCAAGTGTATACAACGTGAGCAAGCCAGATTTGCTCATGCGGAAACTAAGGTTTGATCTTGACGAGCCTAGCATGTACAGACATGGTCTCGGAACACGGATCACCAAAAGGTAAAGCATGAATCATATAGTAGATATGATGAACATGTCGATTGTTCGCCATTGAAACTATATCAACTCTCGTGATGATCGGTGTTGATGTGGTGGATTTGGTTCGTGTGATCACTAAAACAATGTGAGGGATATTGTTTTGAGTGGGAGTTCACCTAGATTAATTTTATTATTAATTTGAACTCAATTTGTCATAAACTTAGTCTAAACTATTGCAAATATGTTGTAGATCAATGGCAGCCCCTACCATCAATTTTAATGCGTTCTTAGAGAAAGAAAAGTTGAAAAACAATGGAAGAAACTTCGCGGATTGGTTCCGCAATTTGAGGATTGTCCTCACAGCTGGTAATTTGACCTATGTGCTGGATGCACCGCTGGGTGACCCACCTGCAGCTGATGCTGCCGATGAAGTAAAGAATGTTTACCTCACTCGGAAGACTCAGTACTCCACAGTTCAGTGTGCTATCTTGTATGGTTTAGAATCGGAGCTTCAGAAAAGGTTTGAGAATTCAGACCCATATGATATTGTCGAGGATCTCAAATTGATCTTTGAGACTCATGCGGCAATTGAAAGCTATGAGGCTTCTGAAAAGTTCTTTAACTGCAAGATGGAAGAGGGCAGCTCCGTCAGTGAGCATGTGGTTAAGATGTCTGGGCACGCGAACAAACTTCAAAGCTTGGGTATAGTGATTCCTAATGCTTTGGGGATTTACCGCGTCCTCCAATCACTACCACCAAGTTATAAGAACTTTGTGATGAACTACAACATGCAAAACATGAACAAGACGTTGCCAGAACTCTTTGCCATGTTGAAATCTGCAGAAGTGGAGATCAAGAAAGAGCACCAAGTGTTGTTGGTCAATAAGACCACCAAATTCAAGAAAGGCAAGTCTAAGCAGAAGGGACACTTCAAGAAGGGTGGTAAGAAAGTTGCCACGCCGACGAAGAAGACCAAGGCTGGACCTAAGCCCGATACTGAGTGCTTTTACTGCAAGGGAGAAGGTCACTGGAAGCGGAATTGCCCAAAGTACTTGGCGGATTTGAAGAACGGCAACATCAAGAAGAAAGGTATATCTGATATACATGTTATTGATGTGTATCTCACTAGTACTCGTAGTAGTGCCTGGGTATTTGATACTGGTTCGGTTGCTCATATTTGTAACTCGAAACAGGTGCTGCAGAATAAACGGAAGCTAGCGAAGAACGAGGTGGCGATGCGCATTGGAAACGGATCAAAGGTTGATGTGATCGCGGTCGGCACGCTACCCCTTCATCTACCATCGGGATTAGTTTTATACTTAAATAATTGTTATTTGGTGCCTGCGTTAAGCATGAACATTATATCGGGATCTTGTTTATTGCGAGACGGTTACTTGTTTAAGTCCGAGAATAATGGTTGTTCGATTTATATGAGTAATATGTTTTACGCACATGCACCTTTGATAGATGGTCTATTCTTGTTGAATCTCGATAGTGGAAATACACATATTAATAACATTGAGGCTAAACGTTTGAAATCGAGCGATAACTCGACCTATATGTGGGACTGTCGTCTTGGTCACATTGGTGTGAAACGCATGAAGAAACTCCATTCCGATGGACTTCTTGAATCACTTGATTTCGAATCACTTGATAGATGCGAAGCATGTCTGATGGGTAAAATGACTAAGACTCCATTTTCTGGTATGATGGAGCGAGCTACAGACTTAATGGAAATCATACATACCGATGTGTGTGGTCCAATGAGTGTAGCATCGCGCGGTGGTTATCGTTATGTTCTTACCTTCACGGATGACTTGAGTAGATATGGGTATATCTATTTCATGAAACATAAGTCCGAAACTTTCGAGAAGTTTAAGGAATTTCAAAGTGAGGTAGAGAATCAACGTAACAAGAAGATTAAATTTCTGCGTTCTGATCGTGGAGGTGAATATCTAAGTTACGAGTTTGGCGAGCATTTGAAGAAATGCGGAATACTTTCACAATTGACACCGCCGGGAACACCACAGCGTAATGGTGTGTCCGAACATCGTAATCGAACTCTCTTAGATATGGTTCATTCTATGATGCACTTACAGATTTACCGCTATCATTTTGGGGTTATGCATTAGAAACAGCCGCATTCACTTTAAATAGGGCACCATCTAAATCCGTTGAAACGACATCGTATGAATTATGGTTTGGGAAGAAACCTAGATTGTCGTTCCTTAAAGTTTGGGGATGCGAAGCCTATGTAAAGAAGTTACAGCCGGACAAGCTTGAACCCAAAGCGGAAAAATGCGTCTTCATAGGATACCTGAAGGAAACTATTGGGTATACCTTCTATCATAGATCCGAAGGCAAAATCTTCGTTGCCAAGAATGGATCCTTTCTAGAGAAGGAATTTCTCTCGAAAGAAGTGACTGGAAGGAAAGTAGAACTCGACGAGGTTGTCGAACCTTCTCTCGAAATTGCGAGTAGCGCAGCACCAGAAGAAGTTCCTGTGGTGCCTGCACCAGTTAGAGAGGAATCTAATGACGATGATCATGAAACTTCGGTTGAAGTTGCTACAGAGCCTCGTAGGTCAACGAGAACTCGTACCACTCCAGATTGGTATGATCCCGTTATGAATGTCATGTTGGTGGACAACACCGATGACCCTGAGACATATGAGGAAGCAATAATGAGCCCAGATTCCAATAAATGGCAAGAAGCCATGAAATCCGAGATTGGATCCATGTACGAAAACCAAGTATGGACTTTGGTGGACTTACCGGATGGCCGGAAGGCTGTCGAGAACAAATGGATTTTCAAGAAGAAAACAGATGCTGATGGTAATGTTACTGTCTATAAAGCTCGAATTGTCGCAAAAGGGTTTCGACAAATTCAAGGAGTTGACTACGATGAGACTTTCTCACCAGTAGCGAAGCTAAAATCTGTGAGGATTATGTTAGCAATCGCTGCATATTATGATTATGAGATATGGCAGATGGATGTCAAAACAACATTCCTCAATGGAGACATTGATGAAGAGTTGTATATGATGCAACCCAAAGGTTTTGTCGATCCTAAAGATGCTAACAGGGTATGCAAACTTCAACGGTCCATTTATGGATTGAAGCAAGCATCCCGAAGTTGGAATCAACGTTTTGATAAGGTGATCAAAAGTTTTGGTTTTATACAAACTTATGGAGAAGCTTGTATCTACAAGAAAGTGAGTGGGAGCTCTGTAGCATTCTTAATACTATATGTAGATGACATATTGTTGATTGGGAATGATGTAGAACTTCTTAATAGTGTCAAGGAATATTTGAATAATAGTTTTTCAATGAAGGATCTTGGCGAAGCAGCTTACATATTAGGCATAAAGATTTATAGAGATAGATCGAGACGCCAAATATCATTGTCACAAAGTACATATTTGGACAAAGTTCTAAAGAGGTTTGGAATGGAAGATAGCAAGAAAGGGTTCTTGCCCATGTTGCCCAATACGACCTTGAGTAAAACTCAAAGTCCGACATCGGCAGAAGATAGAGAAAGAATGAGTAAGACTCCCTATGCCTCAGCCATAGGATCTCTAATGTATGCCATGCTATGTACTAGACCCGACATTGCATATGATGTTAGTTTAACTAGCAGATATCAAAGTGATCCAGGAGTGGATCATTGGACAGCGGTCAAAAACATCCTTAAGTACTTGAGAAGAACTAAGGATATGGTTCTTTCTTATGGAGGTGATGAACAGCTCGTTGTTAATGGTTACACTGATGCTAGTTGGAACACCGATCCGGATGATTCTAAATCACAATCTGGATACGTATTTATTTTGAATGGTGCAACAGTTAGCTGGAGGAGTGCAAAGCAAAGCGTTGTGGCGAGATCTTCAACTGAATCGGAATACATGGCTGCTTCGGAGGCTTCACAAGAAGCGATATGGATGAAAGAGTTCATTACAGAGCTGGGTGTGGTTCCTAGTGCGCTGGACCCAATGTCTATCTACTGTGATAACATGGGCGCCATAGCCAATGCGCAAGAACCGAGGTCACACAAGAAGCTGAAGCATATCAAGCTACGTTTTCACGCTATTCGAGAACATATCCAAGATGGGTATATAAAGATTTGCAAAGTACACACAGATCTGAATGTGACGGATCCGTTGACTAAACCTCTCCCGAGGGCAAAACATGACCAGCACCAAACTGCCATGGGTGTTCGGTATATTACCATGTAATCTAGATTAGATGACTCTAGTGCAAGTGGGAGACTGTTGGAGATATGCCCTAGAGGCAATAATAAATATAGTTATTATTATATCTTTGTGTTTATGATAAATGTTTACATTCATGCTATAATAGTATTAACAAGGAAACATTAATACTTGTGTGATTTGTAGACTAAATAAGAGTCCCTAGTAAAGCCTCTATATAATACTAGCTTGTTGGTTAATAGATGATTGTGGTTTCCCTATCATGAACATTGAGATGTTATTAACAACAAGATCATATCGTTAGGAGAATGATATGGTGGACATACTCCTATAGATAAGCGTAGCATAAAATCAAGTCATTTTAATAGTTCAATTGCTATATGCTTTCTGATACATAGTAACCTAATTCCTTCGACCATGAGATCGTGCATATCACCTTTACCGGATGGATGCTTTGATGACATCAAACACCACACCGTAACTGGGTGGCTATAAAGGTGGCATTGAGTGTTCGGAAAGTATTGGTTGAGACACATGGATCAAGAGTGGGATTTGTCCATCCATATGACAGATAGATATACTCTGGGCCCTCTCGGTGAAATGTCATCCAATTATCTTGCAAGCATGTGACTGGCTCACAAGGGATCACATATCACGGGAACGAGAAAAGAGTACTTATCAGTAACGAGGTTGAACTAGGTATGCAGAGATACCGACGATCATAACCTCAGATAAGTAAACTATCGTGAGACAAAGGGAAATTGGTATCGTATGTAAGTGGTTCATTCGATCGCAAGTAATCGTAGAAATATGTGGGAGCCATATGAATTTCCAGATTCCTCTATTGGTTATTGTTCGGAGAAGTGTCTCGATCATGTCCGCATAATTCACGAACCGTAGGGAGACACACTTAAGGATTCGACGTTGTTTGAGTAGTTATGGAATGATGAGAAAGAGACCGAATGTTGTTCGGAGTCTTGGATGGGATCCGGGATATCACGAGGAGATCCGGAATGGTCCGGAGAATAAGATTCATATAAGGAAAGTCCCATTTCGGAGTTGGAGAATGGTTCCAGTGTTTTCATCGGGAATGTTCTAGAAGGTTCCGGAATGTCCGGCACTCCGGAGGGGAAGGGTACATGAATGTGTTATATCAAGTTGGTATGATTGCATTATGTACTCGGTGTCATCGCTGAACAAAATAGAGGGTTTATTCAAATCCTAGTTTGAAAAATCAAACGCCAAGTTTGAAAGTCAAACGACAATTTTGGGAAGTGGAGAGGGAGGTGGAAACCGACTTGGGGGAGGAGTTCCTCCTCCCACCGCCGGCGCACCACCAAGCCGAGTTGGGGAGGGACTCCCCTCCCCTTGGCCGACCCCCTCCACCTATATAAGGAGGGGCAGGGCTCCCCTCCTAGACACACAAGTTCCTACCTCTAAACCCTAGCCCCAAGCCGCCGCTGCCCTCCATAGCCGCCGCCAGCCCTAGGGCACTCGCTGCCGCCGCCTAGGTGAAACCCTAGCCGCCGGCCTAGCCCCCTCCTTGGTGTGTCTAAACCCTAGAACACCGAGGGCTCTCTCATAGTCCACCATACTCGCTCCGGCTTAAGGCGAAGCCCTGCGAGATCTCCCCTCTACTTCCGGTACCACGCCGTTGTGCTGCCGGAATCACGAGGAGAGTGCTACAACCTCCGTTGCCTGCTGGAACAAGGGAGAGGAAGGTCTTCGTCGAGTACCGAACGTGTGACCGATTGCGGGAGCGCTGCCGGAACGCAGCGCCGGAAGGATCGTCTACGCGATCTTGAGATCGGGAAGAGTACGACTACATCACCCACGAAAATCCGCTCTCGTTAAACTCTTTGGAATCTTCAAGGGTGAGTTATTCCATCGACTCGTTGCTACAATCTAGTATATAGATCTTGGCTTGTTTGTTTGTATGCGATAGAAATTTTTTGTTTTCCATGCTACGAAACCCTACAATACTAACCATGTGAAAAAGTGAATACATATTAAGGCAGATAATCAAACAGATTGCAAGGCGTAGAACTTGGGATGCGATCAGAACAAGATTAAGAAAAAAATATACACGATAGCAACAGCAGAGGAACCGCCGGCGTTCGCGTTGGCACCGTCGCCATCCATGTCCTCGAGGAAGAGTGCGTTGATGTCAGGGAAGAAGTCCTCGTTGGGGAAGATGTCGGTGCAATCGCTATCCATGAAGGAGTCCGTGATGAAGCCAGTAGTCGCGCCAATAGCGCTCCCCAAAAACCTTATCGCCCTTCTCCCGTACAGGACTCGAAGCAGCGGGGTCTCGGAGCTCTACTGTCCCGGCTCGCAGTGCACGCTGCAAGACGGGATGGAAAAGACTGGGTAGCACAGTGCTCTGGAACTGGAGACGCAAAGGATATGTGGCAGTGTGTCTGAGAGGAGGCGCGACCTCTCTCTTATAGATACAGAGGGGAAGGCAGACAGGATGCGCAGGAGATGAAACGAATGGACGGAAGTTGAAGCGAAAAGGCGGCAGCCCAACGGACAGCCTCCACTCAGTTCGTATTCAGTTAGCTCGTATTAAAAGTCCACTCGAGCAAACCGTTTCAGCTTCTATACAACTGTTCATATACCATTCATGTGTGGCAAAATAAAGCTCGGCTCGACGAGATTCCCGCAACCCGCAACCCGCGACGCACGCGCGTCGTGACGAGGCGTGGAGAGGCGAGCGAGGAGGAGTAGGAGCGCGTGTGTATATGTCTTCTCTTCTCAAGCTCGTACAAGTGGTGGAAGAGCTCTTCTTATAAGCTGGTCCAACTTCCACTCAACTAGCAATGTGGGACTAAATATTTTTCCCAGCTCTTGCCTTGAATGGTCCAAATGGGCCTCTAGAATTTCAGGAATTTATTGGCATATAATAAATGGGCTAGGTCTATTTAGGCAAAAATTCCAACAATCCCCCACCAGATCTCAGAGGCCTATTTAAAGTTTGCCTTTGGTTTCAAAACATTGTTTATATACCGGTACTATAGTGGGGACTATTAAGTTGAACTTCCACTTAAAGCTTTATGTTATACTAGGCTGCAATTTGTAAAGTGGACTATGCCTTAAACTGCAAGTTTGCTGCGAACCTAGCTTCACAAAAAGTCTTGACCGATACTCGGCTATCATGGGACTTCCCCGCGGGTGGAGCTTATGCGTCATACTCCATGACCTTTCATGAGTTTATTAGAGAGCACCCTACTCTCATAGACTGCGATGTTTTAACAGTCAGACTCATATAGGTGTGTTCTTCAAAAGATGTTCTGCAGGACAACATCTTTGCTTATGATAAGCCACTTAGAACACATTAAGATAATAAATCAAGTTGCCGTGCAGAATAGGAAAGTATTGCATCTTTATGGAGTGGTGTTTATTAAAGTAGGGATACTTTCCTCTTAGCTAACCAACAACTTGTCTCCCAATTCTAATTCATGGGATCTCTGATCACATAGAGTGGTTTACCACTGTGGAAAGCTCAAATTATGGGTCTCATACCCATCTCCTTCGATGCATTTTCTATCACGTTGCATGATAGACCCTTTGTGAAGGGATCTGCCAAGTTTTTAGATGTTTGGATATAATCCAATGCAATAACTCCAGAGTTTCTCATTTTCCTAACAGATTTCAGTCTCCTCTTTACATGTCTTGATGACTTCATATTATCCTTAGAACTATTTACCTTGAAAATCACAGTTTGATTATCGTAGTTCATAAAGATTGCAGGTATTGGTTTTTCAACCACAGGTAAGTTCATCAATAGTTCATGAAGCCACTCTCCTTCAACAGTGGCTATGTCTAATGTTGTGAGTTCTGCTTCCATAGTTGACCTCGTTAAGATGGTCTGCTTGCAAGACTTCCAAGAAATAGCGCCACCAGTAAGTGTGAATACATATCCACTTCTGGCCTTTATCTTGTCAGCATCAGATATCCAATTTGAATCAGTATAACCCTCTAGTACCCTCGGATACCCGGTATAGTGAATTCCATAGCTTGTAGTGCCTTTTAGATAGCGCATAACTCTCTTAAGAGCATGCTAGTGATCATCTCCTGGATTTGAAACAAATCGACTGAGTTTGCTTACAGCAAAGGCGATGTCAGGCCTCGTGGCACTAGCTAAATACATAAGCGAACCAATAATTTGAGAGTATCTCAGTTGGTCTCTAGCATTTCCTCGATTCTTTCGAAGCAACACACTAGGATCATACGGTGTAGGAGAAGACTTGAAGTCGATATACCCGAAACGACTCAAGATCTTTTCCACATAGTGGGAGTGAAGTAATGTAATCCCACCGTCATCATCTCTCAATAGCTTGATGTTCAGGATGACATCAGCTACTCCCAGATCCTTCATCTCAAAAGAACGAGATAAGAAATCTTTGACCTCCTTAATTGCATTAAGGTTGGTTCCGAAAATAAGTATGTCATCAACAAACAAACAAACAAACAAAGGATGACTCCCTCACCCCCACCAAGGCGATGGTACACACATTTATCAGCTTCATTTACCACAAAGCCTGCAATAATTAAAGTTCTTTCAAACTTCTCGTGCCACTGCTTAGGGGCTTGTTTTAGGTCATATAAAGACTTCAACAACTTGTACACCTTTCCTTTTTGACCATTTACCTAAAATCCATCTGGCTGATCCATGTAAATTTCCTCATCCAACTCTCCATTAAGGAAAGTTGTCTTAACGTCCATTTGATGAATGAGAAGACCATGAGAAGGCAGCTAATGAGAGTAATACTCGAATGGTGGTCAATCTGGCAACAGGTGAGTAAGTGTCAAATAAGTCTTCACCTTCTTTTTGAGTATATCCCTTGGCAACAATCCGTGCCTTGTACTTCTCAATAGTACCATCAGATCTAAGATTTTTCTTAAACATCCACTTGCATCCTACAGGTTTGCACCCATAAGGGCGATCAATGATCTCCCATGTTCCATTAGATAAGATGAAATTCATCTCACTATGGACGGCTTCCTTCCAGTAATCAACATCAGGAGATGCATATGCTTCTGAAATGGAAGTAGGAGTGTCATCTACAAGGTACACAATGAAATCATCACCAAAGGACTTTGCAGTCCTCTATCTCTTGCTTCTTTTAAGAATTTAGTTATCATCCTCCTTAGAACTTTCAGAGTGTTCAATTGGAATGGTAGGTTCAGAAAATGTAGCAAATTCCTAATTAGATGAACTAGGTATCTTCGGATTTGATGAGTTAGGTTTATCCTTCGTAGGAAAGATATCCTCAAAGAAAGTCGCATTAGTCGACTCCATGATTGTACCGACATGAATGTCAGGTACTTCAGATTTTACTATCAAGAATCTATAACCAATACTATGGAAAGCATAGCCTAGAAAAACACAATCAATGATTTTTGGTCCAAGCTTGCGCTTCTTGGGGATTGGTACATTAACCTTTGCCAAACAACCCCAAGTACGTAAGTAAGAGAGTTTTAATATTTTCTTCTCCCATTCTTTGAATGGAGTAATTTCTTTGTTCTTTGTGGGAACTCTGTTTAGGACATGACACGCAGTCAATAGTGCCTCCCCCCACCATTCCTTGGAGAGACCCGACGTGTCTAACATAGCGTTAACCAAAACTGTTAGAATACGGTTCTTTCTTTCGGCTACTCCATTTGACTAAGGTGAGTAGGGAGGCGTCCTCTCATAAATTATGCACGTGTGTCTTTTGCACGTGTGTCAATAGAACCTCCCTCGGTACCTCGAGCACGTGTGTCTTTTGCTCTCACCTTCTCTTCCACATCAAGAGTCCTAATGAGACCCGTCACGGAAAACTCTTGTATCTTGTGCTTCAGAAAAATAGCAAAATTCCTCCATGACTAAGGAAGTTTGGCAATAATGCCTCCGGCAATAAACTTGTCCGGTAATACACAAGTGAAGTGCTCAAGCTTCCTGGCAAGTGACTGTATCTCATGAGCCTGATCCACAATGGGGCGGTTATCAACCATCTTATAGTCATAGAATTGTTCCATGACATACAGTTCATTGCCAGCATCGGAGACTCCAAATTTTCTCACGAGCGCATCCCACATATCCTTGCCATTGCTAAATGACAGATATGAATCAACAATATTGTCGCCAAGAATGCTGATCAAGGCAGCCTTAAAAGTGGTATCAAGTTTTTGGAACGCCTCTTCCTGAGCAGAATTAAGATCTCCCTCAGGCACGTCATAGATGGCGTTATAGCAGCTCATGGTCTGAAACCAGAGCACTGCTCTCGCATGCCATCGTTTGTAATTGACACCTTCAAACACATGTGGCTCCATAGAAGCAACAAAGCCACTTGAGGCAAATTGCCTGAAATAAGGTTTTTGGATTATTGAGTAAAAGAGCAATTTACCAAGTGAATTGCCCATAATAAACGCTAGATAAAACATGATTAGAATAATATAAAGTATAATAATCATGTGAAAAAGCGAATACATATTAAGGCAGATAATCAAACAGATTGCAAGGCATAGAACTTGGGATGCGATCAGAACAAGGTTAAGAAAGAAAAATATACACGACATCAGCAGCAGAGGAACTGCCGGCGTTCGTGTTGGCACCGTCGCCATCCATGTCGTCGAGGAAGAGGGTGCTGATGTCGGGGAAGAAGTCCTCGTTGGGGAAGACGTCGGCGCAATCGCTATCCGTGAAGGAGTCCGTGATGAAGCCAGTAGTCGCGTCGATAGAGCTCCCCCAAAACCTTATCGCCCTTCTCCCATACAGGACTCGAAGCAGCGGGGTCTCGGAGGCCTACTGTCCCGGCTCGCAGTGCACGCTGCAAGACAGGATGGGAAAGACTGGGTAACGCAGTGCTCTGAAACTGAAGACGCAAAGGATGTGTGGCAGTGTGTCTGAGAGGAGGCGCGACCTCTCTCTTATAGGCACAGAGGGGAAGGCAGACAGGCTGCGCAGGAGATGAAACGAATGGACGAAAGTTGAAGCGAATAGGCGGCAGCCCACCGGACAGCCTCCACTCAATTCGTATTCATTTAGCTCGTATTAAAAGTCCACTCGAGCAAAACATCTCAGCTTCTATATAAATGTTCATATATCATTTATGCATGGAAAAAATAAAGCTCGGCTCGGCAAGATTCCCGCAACCCGCGGCGCGCGCGTGCATCGTGATGAGGCGAGCGAGGAGGAGGAGGAGCACGCGTGTATATGTCTTCTCTTCTTAAGCTCGTACAAGTGGTGGAAGATCTCTCCTTATAAGCTGGTCTAACTTTCACTCAACTAGCAATGTAGGGCTAAACATTTATTCCAGCTCTTGCCTTGCATGAATGGGCCAAAATAGGCCTCTAAGATTTTAGAAATTTATTGACATATAAAAAACCTCCGATCGTTGGTCCAACTTTCACCCAATCAGATTCTAATTCACTGGATTTGTGTCACGATTCGTTGTGACTACGATCTACTAAGATCTACTACGAGTTACAAGTGAGAATTTAGTTGTAACTAAGATCTACTATGACAAGCTTTTTCAAACTCCGATAATGGAGATACGAGGACGGTGGCGCGTCTTCGTCTCATACTAGTGTTTCTAGTTGTCGCTAGGTGATCTAATGATCTATTTATTATTTTCATTATTTTTTAATCTTTCTGCCGTTGTAGCTAGTTTGCGGTTTGAAGCAAGGACTTTGACCAGACAAAACAAGAGACTCTTTCCCAAAAGAAAAACAACTACTCCCTCTGACCCATATTAATTGACTAACATTTGTCTAGATTTGATGAATCTGGACACTATTTAGTATATAGATTCATCTGAATTTTGATAAATCCAAGTCAATTAATATGATCGGATGGAGTAGCTATTTATTTTATTCTGATACGGGGGAGCTTCCACGTGATCGATTCAACACGCTCACCCCCATTACACAGGACTACAAAATTCCTGGTCATCATACGCGTACATGAGGCACAATCTTGCAGTATAGTACTAGTACTAGTACTACTCCGATCAGTGCCGGCCGGCCGGTTTTTCACTGCGCCGCGAGCCCAGCGGACAACCAGCTGTTGAACGACCTCTGGTTGTAGCAGTCGAGGTTGATCCCGGGGCTGACGCCGAGAATGGTGCAGTAACGCAGGTAGAACCCGATCCGGTCGGCCACACGGGGGTCCGGTCCGATGCCGCACTCGAGCCCGCCGTTGATGATGTTGGTGATGACGCCGTACCCCGGAACGCGGCCGGCAGCGATGTCCGTGGGCGTCGGCGTCCACTGGTCCGTGATCACGTCGTGCGACGACGGCTTGTTTGCCTGCGGGGTCATCCAGAACCACAGCGCCGTCTCGAAGGACAGCATCGGGTCCGTCTCCACCAGGTCCGGGTTGTTCAGCAGGTCCACGCCGAGCGCGCGCCCCGCCTGGCCGTAGTTGTAGTTCCAGGAGAGCTGCATGGGGCCGCGGCCGATGTACGTCTTGCCGGGCGCGCAGGGCCACTCCGCCTGGTTGGGGTCGCAGTAGTCGGACCCCGGGTTGAGCTCCCGCTTCCAGCAGTAGCCCCATGCGAAGGGGCCGTCGGGCGCGGTCGGCCACCCGCCGGTGGTCTCGTGGGACGTCTGGCCAAGGAACGCGGCCACCTCTCGCTTCCGTAGCTCGGTGCTCTGCCCCTCCCCGACGAAGTCCGGGAACTCGGCGGCGGCCTCGAGGAACTTCTCGTAGGTGTAGAACCCGCGGGCAGCGCAGGCGACGTCGTTGCGGTGGAGGAGCATCTCCTCAAATTGCTCCCTGGACAAGATCGACCCCAAGCCTGGGCCGGCTGGGGGAGACGGGACGGCTGGTGGAGGGGGTACAGCAGGGGGAGGTGGGGCAGTAGGTGGCACGGGGGTACAGCCTCTGCACTGGCTCTGGCAGCCGGTGCCGCAGTAGTCGGGGCTGCTGCCGCAGTATCCCCACTGGCTGCAGCAGAGGCAGTTAGCGCACAACGCGCCGCCAGCCTGACTGCCGCACTGCTGGGCTCGAGCGGTGGTGGCGAGCGCTGCGGCCAGGACGGCTAGGATGGCCGTCGCCGCTGTGGCCAGGCTGGGAGCTCTTGCTGTCGACATGGTTTGGTGCTTAGGGCTGAACTTGCCGCCTCTTTATATAGGCCAACTCTGGGGTTAAGCGATCGAAAATCCAGTCCCACGCCACACCTAATTCGACGTCCATGATACTGCTTCGCGCCTCGGTCTGCATGCACTGACTCAGATCTGTGTGGTAACTGCGTTTGGTATTATGCGAATATCCTTTGCTAGCTACTACAGTACTCCGTATATGCGATGACTCAACCTGATGTCATGAATATCCCCTTCTATATTATGTGTATATATATATATATTTGTTTTCCTACTTAATTAGTATTATGCGAATAAGCCAAAAAAAATTTTGCTACGAACTACAGTCTCCTCGAGAGAACCATAGTCATCTACTCGAGCTTACGAAGAACCAGAAATGCCCGTTCATTTGTTTTGGCTTCATTGCCGAGAAGTGTCTTTTAGGTCCGTCCCATCTCGCCCTGTTGCCCTTGGTGCGGTGGCGCTTCCCGCATTTCTTGCCGCTTCCCGCGTCTCTTTGGAGGGAGTCGGGGCTCTCCTCTTTTTCAGCGGCGGTGTCTATTGGGAGCTGATGGACCGGCGCGCATGGCCGGGTGGACTTGGTGCGGTGGCGCCGACTCTTCTGCGGCGGAGCAACGCGGTGCGGTGGCGGGCGCGGGCAAACCTTCTCGACCCAAATCTAGGGCCATCTAGGCATGGGCGGGCCAGCGCGTTTGAAGGCCGCTTTGCCCTCTGGAGATGGAGGCGCCGATGTTGCTATGACTAGGACGGCGGTGACCGCATCCATGCCTGTTGCAGTAGGGCGGCGAAGGCTTTACGAGTCCTGATCTGGGCCCGGTCGGGCCATCCCGGGCCTGGTGTGCCCCTGCTGCTCTGTGTGGTTGACTACTGATTCTAGGCGGTGAAGATCGTTCCCTCGCGTGTGGCGGCGATGTTGGTGGCCACGTACCAGGGGTCACGAAGAGACGGCGACGGTAACTACTTAATTAGTATTATGCGACTAAGCCAAAAAAAAAAACTTGCTACGAACTACAGTCTCCTCGAGAGAACCATAGTCATTTACTCGAGCTTACAAAGAACCAGAAATGCCCGTTCATTTGTTTTGGCTTCATTGCCGGAAAGTGTCTTTAGGTCCGTCCCATCTCGCGTTGTTGCCCCCCTCCCTCCCCATCCCCAGACGGGGCAACCTCCCCAAATCCGGCCGCCGCTCATCCCCTACTCCCCTTCCTCCGTGGTCAGCGCCGGCATGGGTCGTCGGGCGAAGCCCAGGTGGCGCCAGCGCTGGTGGCTTGCCGCATCCCGCGTCTCTTTGGAGGGAGTCAGGGCTCTCCTATTCTTCAGCGGCGGTGTTTATTGGGAGCTGATGGACCGGCGCGCATAGCCAGGTGGACTTGGTGCGGTGGCACCGACTCTTCTGCGACGGAGCAACGCGGTGCGGTGGCGGGCGCCAACAAACCTTCTCGGCCCAAATCTGAGGCCATCCGGGCATGGGCGGGCCAGCATATTTGAAGGCCGCTTTGCCCTCTGGAGATGGAGGCGCCGATGTTGCTCGGACTAGGACGACAGTGACCGCATCCATGCCTATTGTAGTAGGGCAGCGAAGGCTTTACGAGTCCTGATCTAGGCCTAGTCGGGCCATCCCGGGCCTGGTGTGCCCCTGCTGCTTTGTGCAGTCGACTACTGATTCTAGGTGGTGGAGGTCATTCCCTCCCATGTGGCAGAGATGTTGGTTTTCCATGCCTAGCGATGTTGGTGGCAACGTACCAGGGGTCACGAAGAGACGACAACGGTAACTACGAGATCGTGGTAGCGCAGATTGGTGGCCGATGAGATCATTGGTGGTGCTCCATTGCGCCCGTGGTTTTTTTTTTGTGGGAAGAGATCGGAAGAAATCCTTGTCGGTCCGTCTGACACCGTCGCGGTGCCGCCTTCGGTGGCGCCATTCCTTCCTGGAGGGAGACATGGGTATCCTTTTTCCATTGTACCTCGAGTGCCAGGGGAAACCCTAGGTCTAGTGTCCGGGCAGCAGCGCCGTGTTGACGGTCCCTATGTTGCTTGGTACTGGTGGTTTCGCAATGCCTAGATTGGGGTGGGACAAAGTTGAAGGGCACAACGATCTGGAGTCCCTGTCTCTTAGTCGTTTCATCGTTATCTTCATTCTTTTTCTTTTTGGCATGTTTTTGTTTTTGCCCTAGTTTCGTGGCTTCAACATCTTGTATCATGTGTGATTGCTATATTAATATAGCGGGGCAAAAGCTTATTTTCGAGAGTGTATTTTAGTCTTGAGCCCCATTGCTCTTTTCATTTGAATTATCAAGAACCATATTTACTAATTTCCAAAAAATCTGAAAATAAAATCCCAACCTGAACTTCTTTATACTGTGGGCTATACAATAATAATAAATATATTAATAAAAAATTCATTTATGTAGCTCATAATATAAAGTATTTGAAATTGATATTTTACATGTCCGTGGGATACATCGCTGGCCACATCCAGATTTTTACCATTTTTTTCTGCATCTCAGAAATATGATTCATTTTTTTAATAAATTGGAACACTGACGCTCATGTGCACCAAATCTCTACTCGTTCGTTGCGAGGATGCAAATGTGAGATGCATTCTATCTTTGAAGTCTTTCTGTGCCATTCGTGTGAAGTGAGATGAGTTTGTGTGACATTGGCCAAGGGCTCGAGGAAATAAACATGCATGGCTGTCCATTGAGCCGTATGTACATTAGAAGATGTGCAATGCAGACGAAATTGAAAAATAGAAGGTTAGTACAACGAGATCCACAACTTACGGGACGAAAGAAACAAGGCAGGCTAGACAGGCTGGCCTATGAGACCCCGTCTATATTCCTGAAGGATAGACCCACCTTTATGCATGATGTTTAGAAAAAATCTTAATTAACAGATGAAAAAAAATTTAGAAAACTGAAAAAACAGACACGTGGCACGCATAGAAGAGGGTCTAGAAATAGACCCGGTCTCATAGGATACAGATTAGAAATCGATACAGATTAGAAGATGGGCTCTGCTAACTAGGTTGGCGAGTCGTCGGCAGCACGAATCCCAAAGTGCACGGATGGCTGAGATAGTTAGTTAGTGGACGTCAAGCTAGGTGTGGGATCGCTGTTCTCGTTAAGCTTGTTTGTAGTACTCGACCTAATGGTAGGTTGCGAGCTCGATGATCTTGGCACGTGCCGCTTCAATGGGGGCAAGCATCATCACGTGCCCTCATGGGGGTACGCATCAACACGTGCTTCATGGGGGCAGCCGTTCATGTGCGCTAGGTAGTTATTTATTTACAACTTACTAGGCGCCAGCAAGCAGATTACCATATCTCGTGCCAGAAAATGGAAATCAGGAGATTGCCGAATCTCTTGTTACCCTGCTATTGATGCATGGCAGGTCTTGGTGCAATGGTGCTATTATCACACCGACCTCTAATTAATAGGTAATGGTCCCGAAACACTGCATGCAGATCTATATTAACTCTGTTTGCATCAGGCGAGGCATAGTAGGGAGTATATTTAGAGAAAATAATTTGACTATAAATTTAATTAATAAAATATAAAGTATATTTAACAAAAAAAAATATTATTAGATTTTTATTTAAAATATGCTTTCAATGATATAATTTTTCTAACATATGATTTATATATTATTGACCAAATTTATGGTTAAACTATTTTTTGGAATATGTATTAGCCTAATAACTAGGAATAGAGGTAGCACTGATTTTACAAGGCTAGCATGCTTAAGTTACTAGTTTAAGTTACTACCTTCATAGTGGAAGGTGACATATACTATGTGATATACATAAAGTTAATTAATTTATAAGCTTATTTTGCAAAAGTGTAATGTGATGGTAACATATTATGTTACTCTATTTTTATCTCTACTCATTAATTACTTGTCATATCTCTCTTTTTGCCTAGGTGGCATATGCATGTTACCATCTATGTTAATCCCACTATGAGTCACCTAAGAGCAACTCCAGCAAAGACGCTATATGGTATCTGCGCTAAATTAACTGTTGATATAGCGCGTACGGCTCATTTGCGCCTCTAGCAGACGCGCTCTAATTTTTTTCAGTGCACGTCATTTTTCCCGTGCAGTGCCCCAAAATTGACGTGCTGAGTCAAGCGCACGCATGAAAAGGGAAATCCCCCTCCCATGCGCCCGCACCCTCGATTCCGCGCTCGCCTCCTGCACGGTCGCTGGAAACATTCCTGCAATGGATGAGTTCTCTGCAACGTCGCCGACCCCTTTGTACTCGGTCCCCCGCTCGCGGTAAACCCTAACATCGTCGGCACCGTCGCGAGCTCGCACAACCCCGCCCGCGTCCTATTCATGCCGTTGTGGCTGAACGTTGCGCCCAGCGAGGTGTCGCCTTCGCCACCGCCAACGACGAAAGGAAGGCGCGGAGCGACCAAGCGCCCGGCCGCTCCCTTAGCAGCGGCTACCAAGAGCTGGTGAAGAACACGGCTGTCAAGCGCCCGGTCGCTCACGCGCAACCTCCTACTCCGACGACTAGCGTTTTATAGCATCTTGCGCCCGTCGCCAACGCCATCGGCCGGGGCGTGTTTCAGTGTGCGCAACCTTCTCGACCAAATGACAAAAAGGTACAAAATTGCCTCTTTCTCACACTCCGGTGTAGAAGAATGTAGAAAATGATGAGTTTGTGAAATTGGATTGTAGTATTGACGATGAAACATTCATGGCACAAATGAATGTTGGCTCTTCTTTCTCACACTTCAATTTGGATGAAGAAAATGGTGAAGAAGAGAAGTTTGGAGTGGATGATCATGGTGAGGGTTTGGTTGAACCACTAAAAGGTAGGACGGCCAACTACACCACGGAAGAAGATAGGTTGCTTTGCCAAACTTGGTTGCATGTTGGCATAGACTCCGCGACCGGCACGGACCAAACAAGAGATACCTATTGGGTGAGAATGAAGGAGTACTTTGAAGGTCCCGGCGACCGACATGGACCCGACCACCGGCATGAATTTGAACTATGCTATCTAGGTTGAGATGTGGACATTTTAGAGCTATTTGTTATGGAATTTTTCTGATTTGGTTGATCTTTGTTGGTTGTGAAAAACAGTTTGCCCTGGCGCCGCGTGCTGCATTTTAGCGCATCCACTTGTCCTCCACCGGAGGTGCTAAAATTTCGCGCGCGGCCGGTAGGGAACGCCTCCTGCACGGTCGCTGGAAACATTCCTGCAATGGATGAGTTCTCTGCAACGTCGTCGACCCCTTTGTACTCGGTCCCCCGCTCGCGGTAAACCCTAACATCGTCGGCACCGCCGCGAGCTCGCACAACCCCGCTCGCATCCTATTCATGCCGTTGTGGCTGAACGTTGCGCCCAGCGAGGTGTCGCCTTCGCCACCGCCAACGACGAAAGGAAGGCGCGGAGCGACCAAGCGCCCGGCCGCTCCCTTAGCAGCGGCTACCAAGAGCTGGTGAAGAACACGGCTGTCAAGCGCCCGGTCGCTCACGCGCAACCTCCTACTCCGACGACTAGCGTTTTATAGCATCTTGCGCCCGTCGCCAACGCCATCGGCCGGGGCGTGTTTCAGTGTGCGCAACCTTCTCGACCAAATGACAACAAGGTACAAAATTGCCTCTTTCTCACACTCCGGTGTAGAAGAATGTAGAAAATGATGAGTTTGTGAAATTGGATTGTAGTATTGACGATGAAACATTCATGGCACAAATGAATGTTGGCTCTTCTTTCTCACACTTCAATTTGGATGAAGAAAATGGTGAAGAAGAGAAGTTTGGAGTGGATGATCATGGTGAGGGTTTGGTTGAACCACTAAAAGGTAGGACGGCCAACTACACCACGGAAGAAGATAGGTTGCTTTGCCAAACTTGGTTGCATGTTGGCATAGACTCCGCGACCGGCACGGACCAAACAAGAGATACCTATTGGGTGAGAATGAAGGAGTACTTTGAAGGTCCCGGCGACCGACATGGACCCGACCACCGGCATGAATTTGAACTATGCTATCTAGGTTGAGATGTGGACATTTTAGAGCTATTTGTTATGGAATTTTTCTGATTTGGTTGATCTTTGTTGGTTGTGAAAAACAGTTTGCCCTGGCGCCGCGTGCTGCATTTTAGCGCATCCGCTGGGAGAGGGTTTTTCCCTACCGTCCGCGCGCGAAATTTTAGCACCTCCGGTGGAGGACAAGTGGTCGTCACGTGCTAAAAAAAATTTTAGGACGCTCCAAACCAGTTTTAGCGCGCCGCCATATAGCGCATCTTCTAGAGTTGCCATAATGCATACATAATGCGTAGTAATAAACATATACTAGCATAGATGATTATATCAATATAGCTTGTAGATTCATTTTCTATTTAAAATTGTGAGCGTGATAGTAACATAACTAGTTATCACAACCATCTCTCTTGTTATTTAATAGCATCTCATGCCATCAAAATGCTTAGTTGACACTGCATATAGTTGAATGTTACTCTCTATAGATATTTCTCAAAGCTATGTTGCTAAAGATTGGTTTCCATTGTGTATGGTGTAGTTGATCATGAGTTTTGTCTCATCAGTTCGCTTTTCTGTCAAGGTGAATGGTGAGCTACTTCCACAATTCTCATCGACACGAGGAATATGCCATGGAAATCCCATGTCCTCCTACCTATTTCCACTCTCCTCAGAAAGGTTGTCAGTTTTCTTAAAAAACTTTCATTCGGGACCTATTGATAGAGGTATACGTGATTGTCATAGAGAACCACCGAATACACACTTATTGTTCGCTGATGATAGTCTCATTTTCATGAATGCAACAGTGGCCATTGCTATACATCTAAATAAAATATTGTGTATCTACAATGAATCGTCGAGGCAGCCGGTAAACAGGGAGAAAAGTTCTACTTTCTTCAGTCCATGTACGATTAATATCCAGCGAGCAGCTAAATCTTAATTGGATATTACTGCTGAAGCATCTATCAATTACTCCCTCTGTTTCAAAATATAAGATGCTTTATCTTTATGAAGTTAATGTATCTATACCTCTTTCAGTATGTAGGTGCCATTTTGAGACACCTTTGGAAACTGTTGTTGTAGGAGAATTCTACATATGGAAGGCATTATTCCCACTACATGCCGAAAGAGATCATGCAAGCACAAAGCATACCCTTTAGAATCTGATTGATCCTTTCAACTTGCCCTTGCGACCGAGGATGGTATGCTATGCTGAAATTCATTTTTGTTCCCAAGCCTTTTTGGAAACTTTTCCAGAACTTGGAGGTGAAGACACTCCCATGATTCGAGCTGATTTCGAGAGGAACCCCATACAAAGAGACAATTTTGTTGATATAGAGTTCAACCAGCAGACTTGCAGAAATTTTTTCCTTGACCAGAAAGAAGTGAGCCACTTTTGAGAGCCTATCAATGACAACAAAGATTGCCTTTCTGATACCTTGGAAAACCAGTTATGAAGTACATCTCCACTTTCTCCCATTTCCATTGTGGAGGCTTCAGTGGTCGAAGAAGACCAGAAGGTCTCTGATGAACGGCTTTCACTCTACGGCAGACGTCACACTCTAAGACATACTTGGCACATTCCTGTTTCAAACCAGGCCACCAATATTGTGTTTTAAGGTCCATGTACATCTTCGTGCTGCCAGGGTGTATAGAAAGAAGGGAATCTTGCGCTTATTTAAGAATCTCTTCTCTTAAGCTGAGAATTTCTCGAACAACCATCTGGTGATCATATAAAAGAGTGCCTTGATCGTCGAGGTACTCATACTTTGGATTCTGAGCCTTTGGAAAAAGTTCTTCGGTAAAAGGTTCATCAAGATGAGCAGAGAGAATCTTTTCTTCTAGACAAGGAGTAGCTACCAAGTTTGCAAGATAGCCTTGGGGTACAAGCTCGAGGTTGATTGACGGAATTCATCAAACAAGAGAGGTTGATGTTCTTCAACCATGATGTTATTTGATATGTCGGAAACGTATCTATAATTTTTGATGTTCCATGCTTGTTTAGTATCTACTTTGCTTTGCTTTGTCTACACTTTGAGGTGTTTTATATGTTTTATGGTACTAACCTATTAACAAGATGTCATAGTGCCAGTTGCCTATTTTCTTCTGTTTTTGGTTCCAGAAAAGGTAGAAAATCAATATTCTCGGAATTGGACGGGACAAAAGCTAAAGTAAATATTTTACCGTGGGAACACGAAGCCAGAGTACGAGACGGAGAAGAGCCACCAGGGGGCCACACCCCCTGGCTGCGCGGCCTAGGTGGGCCCATGCCTGGGGGGTGCAACCGCCCTGGCTGCCTTCCTGCCTCGCCTCTTCGCCTATAAAGACCCCCTGATACCAAAACCCTAAGTACTCGATCAATCTTCCACGGAATAGTCTGTATCCGCCGCCACCATCGTCCCTAGATCGGGAGGGATCTAAAGATCTTTCCGGCACCCTGCCGGAGGGGAGATCATCCCGGAGGCCTTCTTCTTCATGATGCCAGCCTCCGGTATGAAGCGTGAGTAGTTCCACCTTGGACTACAGGTCCATGTAGTAGTTAGATGGTTGTATCTCCTCCTTTGTGCTACCATGTTTAGATCTAGTGAGCTCCGTTCATGATCAAGATCATCTATTTGTAATCATGCATGTTGTGTTTGTAGGGATCCGATGGATATTGAGATTACTATGTCAGATTGATTAATGGTTTTGTCTTATTGATTCTATCATGTCTGTGTTGTTTGTGATCTTGCATGCTCTCCGTTTCTAGTAGCTATCTTAGCCAAGTAGATGCTAGTGACTCCAAGAGGGAGTATTTATGCTCGATAGTGGGTTCATGCCTCTATTTAATCTGAGGGAAGTGACAGAAATCTCTAAGGTTGTAGATGTGTTGTTGCTACTAGGGAGAAAACAACGGTCTCTTGTTCATGGAACAAGTGGATTGTTTACCTTACACACTTTGCTTAAAGCAGTTATCCGTTATTTGCAACTTAATACTGTAGGGGGTTCAGATGATAACCTGAAGGTGGATTACTAGTCATAGATAAAGTTGGATGGCGGTCTATGTATCTTGTTGTATTGCCCAATCGAGTCTCATAGGATCATGAATGTCTAGTATTGCATTGTTATGCCTTGCTCAGTCTTGTCAATTGCCCTCCTATAATTTGTTTACCCAGCATGCCATGTTTGTTATCTTAAGGAGAACACCTCTAGTGAACTATGGACCACGGTCCAATCTTTACCATTGATATATCTTCCACTGTTACTGTTTACTTTCTGCAAACCACCATTACCTTCCACACCATACAGTTATTCCTTTGTTTTTAGCAAACCTGTGAGATTGACAACCTCACTGTTTGTTGGGACAAAGTCATGATTTTGTGTTGTGCAGGTTTCTAGTTGCTTGCAACACCTTTGAGTCATTTCCTTCCTCCTACTGGTTTGATAACCTTGGTTTCTTACTGAGGGAAGAACTTGCTACTGTGCTCATCATACCTTCCTCTTGGGGTCTCCCAACAAAGCTCAACAATCAGCTGATCCAACATCAAGCTTTTTCTGGCGCCGTTGCCGGGGAGCCTATGGACGGCTTCACAAGGGGAGTCCTTCACAACCTTTCTCTTTACTTTGTTTTTGTTTTGCTTAGTTTCTTTTGCTTGGTTTTTTTACCTCTTTTTATCAAAACTCCAAAAAATTAGTTTAGTTTGGTTTGCTTTATCTTATAAAAAACACACAAAAATTAGTTCCTACTCTAGTTGTCACCTTGCTCTAGTTCACCATGTTGATTCCCAAGTTCACCCTGAAATACCTTTCAATAGTTAGTGGCTCTATAATTGGGAAAGAAAATATTGAAGAATTCTTTAATCATGTTAGCAAACATGAGGATATTGAGGATATATCCTTAGCAGAACTTGCTCCTAATTATGAAATTGCTGCAGCTTCTTTAGTTCATATGTTGGAGGCTAGGTTTGTTAACTTTAACCCCATGATCCAAATTTTGTTTCTTAAACAAAAATAAGAAGAGGATGCTGAAAAGAGAGAATTTATCCTAGAAACTTTACTAAAAGAGTTCAATGATGTTGCTAAGGAAGACAAAAAGGTCTTTGAATGTTTTAATATGCTAGGCTCATGTGTAGATGTTATGGGTACTTCAGATAAAACCAAACCCAGGGAGGAAATTAAGATACCCATAACTTTTAAACTTGTAGGAATGCATGAAGCCTTAGAAAATAATTTTGATTGGATTGTTCCTGAAAACCCATTTGATGAAAGTAGTGAACCTAAGAGAGATGATAAAGGATCCTGTAAAACTTATTTGGATGAGATACCTTTCCTAGTTTAAGAGATTTCGAGTATTGATCTTAATGCTTCTTCATTTGAAAATACTTGGTTCTTGCTTCTTGTGCCTAACTTAAAGGCATTAAAGAAAAGTACTTATTGGGAGATAACCCAAAATTTTTCTTGAGTCTTGTAAGTTATTACCTCTGTAATGACCTCTCCTTATCCATTTTTATTTGCTTTTTGTGCCAAGAATAACCTCTAATGAGAGGGAAGTAAGATTTGGGGAGTTGCTATCCCGAAACAGATTTTTGTGCTCCACCGTAAAAATTCGTATAAAATCTCTGTAAGTCGGATTGAGTTTATATTTTCTGAATAAATCCCCCTGTATGTTATATAACTTCCATTAGTTTAACACTTTTTTATTTGAGCAACAGAAGGTCTTCAAAAAAATCGGTTTCTACCTGATGGTCTGTTTTGACAAATTTCTGCCATTATTTGCATTTGCTTCTTATTGATTCCTTTTTTGGGTTCTTTTTGGGAAATTGAGATTTTTGAGGTAATTGATACAATAGCTTGTGTTTTTAGTGAAAATTTTGCTGTTCCAAAACAAAAACCCAAGGGTCTATTATCTTTTGAATACACTAATGTTGCTAATGAAAATTGTGTAAGTTTTGTATGAAGGAAAAAATTTAGGTGTAGAGAAAGAATGATGTAATAAGATGAAGAATGGATAAAATCTCAAACTTGGGTATGCCACCCCGTCTCACCCCAATAAATATTCAAGATGTACAAGCATCAAAGCTTGGGGATGCCCAAGGCATCCCCTTCTTCATCAATGAAAATCTCAGATCTTTCTAGACACTTCGTTTTTATTGTTTCATGCACTGTTGTGTTGTTCTTGGGGCGTCTTAGTTTTCATTTTAGTTTGCTTAGTTTTCTTGAATAAAGTAGTTTGGACCCCATTTTTGCTGTGTTGTTTCAAATAAGTTGATTTGTGTTGGATAGGAGTAGAAAGTTCTTGCTTGAATAGTACAAGAGGAGTTTGTTTTGACTGTGACTTAGACTTTAGAATGTCATGCTAGATGTTTTTTTGACTTTATGCTTAGTGATTATTACTATATAATGACTTGTTTTAAACAATTGGGATTGCTTAATGTGCCTTGAAGGAATCATGCATTGTTTTAGCATACAAAAGCATAGTATTGTGGTATTCTCCTTTGATGCTTTGTTTGGGTTGACTTGGCACATGCTTACACCATGTTATGACTATAAACAAGTCACCATAGCCTCTATGATCATTTATTCTTTGACTTGTAGTACCACTTTATGCTTTGATTAGTAATGTTTTGTCGCTCTGCATGATTATGGCCATTATTGCTCTCTTAGTTGGTCGTTCCCAGTCTTTTGCTAGCCTCCACTTATATGAGTAAGCTCTACTCATGCATCCAACTCCCAAGAAACCAAGTTATTCCAAAGTGTCCACTATAAATTCCTATGCATGGTATGTTACACCATTCCAAGTATATTCTTGTTTTCATCTACCTTCCGTTTAAAAAGTCTTTTTGTTATGTGAAAACTTAGTGATTAAAGCTCTCACAAACTTGATGGCACACTTTATTTTTCTTGCCCCTAATAAACTTGAACCATTGTGTCATCTATGTTGTATATGCTTGCACTTATACGTTGGAATTAGTAGAACCGTGCTATCACGGCGAACACTTTCAACATTGCACTTGTACTTTGTACATAGTTGATATCATGCTCTTTTGTCTATGGATGTCGTCGGTGTGAAATAAAAGGGGAGCTTGTAAGTCCATGGAGTTATGTATATGTGTTAGAGAAATGCTTGGGCCGCTAGCCTAAGCCATGCCTAATCATGGTGGAAACTTGCAGCATCACCATAGTGAGCAATCTACGAAGCTCTCTTCTTATAAAAAAATAGACATATTGAAAAGAGGAAAGAGAAAAAAGCACCATTTTCCCATGGTAAATAAGAAGATTGATGAGATGCTCATTGTCTGCTTTCCTTGTCATTTTGATTATGGGATATCTCATGTATCATGTGCAAGGGGTACCCCGTTGGCGGTTCTTTATGATACACATGTACTTACTATGACAAGAACTTACAGCTGACTAAAGTTGAGTAGCATGAGGAGAGGCCCTCGTATTCAAGGGACATGATATTGCCAACTTATACTTTGTCAAGCATGTAATCCATAGTTTGTTCACTTTAACCTTAATCACTTCAAGATGCTTATGATAGGGGCAATGAGAGCTGAAAGATAACAAGTACCATAATTTTTGGAATCTCTTTTTGAGACTTGAAATCCCTGCTTGCCTTTATGAAGGGCCTTTCTTCCACTTTTATATTGAGTCTCCACCTTCTACCCATAGGCACCAGTTAAGAGAGCATAGTTGTCATTCTTAGTTCTATGTGCATTGTCCCAAAACTTATTGATTGATGCATATTCTTGATATTGCTTGTTCTTGAACTATTTGTATCTAGTCACTCTTATGAACTTTGAAGGTGTCCTATGAATCTATTTGCTAATCCATGAGGGACAAGCTGAATGCCACTATGCTATGTTTTATATATGCGAAACAAATAAAACGTTTTTCAATGCATTGTTATTAATGATCTTTGTTTCCAACCTTTCATGTTGCATGCATAGTTACTTTGCCTTATTGTTAGAACTCCATCTTTAATGCTCATGTTTAGAGTTCTTTGATCCTAGCTTTCAATCCTTGCAAATGGTTTTGATCTTGATTTTGATGGTGCATGTCACCTTAAAAATTATTCTTTTTATCACTTACCTACTCGAGGATGAGCAGGAGTTAAGCTTGGGGATGCTTGATACGTCAGAAACGTATCTATAATTTTTGATGTTCCATGCTTGTTTAGTATCTACTTTTCTTTGCTTTGTCTACACTTTGAGGTGTTTTTATATGTTTTCTGGTACTAACCTATTAACAAGATGTCATAGTGCCAGTTGCCTGTTTTCTTCTGTTTTTGGTTCCAGAAAAGGTAGAAAATCAATATTCTCGAAATTGGACGGGACAAAAGCCAAAGTCAATATTTTACTGTGCGGAACACGAAGCCAGAGTACGATACGGAGAAGAGCCACCAGGGGCCACACCCCCTGGCCATGCGACCTAGGTGGGCCCGCGCCTGGGGGGTGCGGCCGCCCTGGCTTCCCTCCCGCCTCGCCTCTTTGCCTATAACGACCCCCCGATACCAAAACCCTAAGTACCCGATCAATCTTCCATGAAACAGTCCATAGCCGCCGCCATCATCGTCCCTAGATCGGGAGGGATCTGAAGCTCTTCCCGGCACCCTGCCAAAGGGGAGATCATCTCGGAGGCCTTCTTCTTCATCATGCCAGCCTCCGGTATGAAGCGTGGGTAGTTTCACCTTGGACTACGGGTCCATGTAGAAGCTAGATGGTTGTATCTCCTCCTTTGTGCTAACATGTTTAGATCTTGTGAGCTCCGTTCATGATCAAGATCATCTATTTGTAATCATGCATTTTGTGTTTGCGGGGATCCGATGGATATTGAGATTACTATGTCATATTGATTAATGGTTTTGTCTTATTGATTCTATCATGTCTGTGTTGTTTGTGATCTTTCATGCTCTCCATTTCTAGTAGCTATATTGGCCAAGTAGATGCTAGTGACTCCAAGAGGGAGTATTTATGCTCGATAGCGGGTTCATGCCTCTATTTAATCTAAGGGAAGTGACAGAAATCTCTACGGTTGTAGATGTGTTGTTGCTACTAGGGAGAAAACAACGGTCTCTTTTTCATGGAACAAGTGGATTGTTTACCTTACACACTTTGCTTAAAACAGTTATCCGTTGCTTGCAACTTAATACTGTAGGGGGTTCGGATGATAACCTGAAGGTGGATTACTAGTCATAGATACAGTTGGATGGCGGTCTATGTATCTTGTTGTATTGCCCAATCGAATCTCATAGGATCATGAATGTCTAGTATTGCATTGTTATGCCTTGCTCAGTCCTGTCAATTGCCCTGCTGTAATTTGTTTACCCAGCATGCCATGTTTGTTATCTTAAGGAGAACACCTCTAGTGAACTATGGACCCCGTTCCAATTTTTACCATTGATATATCTTCCATTATTACTATTTACTTTCTCCAAACCACCATTACCTTCCACACCATACAGTTAATCCTTTGTTTTCAGCAAACCATTGAGATTGACAACCTCACTGTTCGTTGGGGCAAAGTCTTGAGTTTGTGTTGTGCAGGTTTCTAGTTGCTTGCAACACCTTTGAGTCGTTTCCTTCCTTCTACTGGTTCGATAACCTTGGTTTCGTACTGAGGGAAGAACTTGCTGATGTGCTCATCATACCTTCCTCTTGAGGTCTCCCAACGAAGCTCAACAATCAGCTGAGCCAACATCACTATTCACATATTCTTTCTGACTGAGGGCATCGTCCATTATATTAGCTTTGCCATGAGTGTAGTTGATCAAAAGATCAAAGTCATTGATGGTTTCAATCCATCTCCTCTGATGAAGGTTGAGATTTGGCTGAGTGAATAATGTAACATCCTAGCATTTAGGACTAAACGAAGGGTAGATTTAGGATTTTGTGCATCTGCATGCATGCATCTGAAAATCCGGGTAATTTTTTTGCCAAATTAAAAGACTAGAGTGATCAGAATTCTCACTCCGAAGAATTAGGTTTAGTGTCATCCAAGGGGGAGTGTGATGAATTTTGACATGACCTCTATTTTTTTCTAGAATTATGAGGGGAGAAATTTGAATTATAAATAATTATTCACAATAATACAAATACAAGTATTAAAAATAAAAGTATAAAGATTATTAAAAACCAACATTACAATGTTCTTTTACAATAAAAGAATAAAGGAATATTACAATGAAACAAATAAGTGAATAAATAAAATAGGAAATGAATTACAATAATGAAACAAATAGAAGAATTCTTTATTTAAAGAATCTATGTATATTACATTATTCTTTTACAATAAAGGAATAATAAGAAAATATTACAATAATAATAAGATAAATTAATACATTGCACTGTCCTTACATAATTTCTTGACAGATAAGAAAATTACAAAAAAATGGATAAAAAGGAAAACACCTAAAACTAAATGCCTATCTAGTATTGATATTTTTGTACTCCTTCTTGGTACCTGCAAAGTAAGACAAAAGAAAAAAAGGATGGGGATTAGGGTTAGTTCTCTCAGTCTAAAAGTGAGGTGCACTGTTCATTACATCATTGAGCATATAAAAATGGGGCAAGTTTCACCAAAAGATTGTCTGCTCTTATCAATAACTTTGCCTTAGAACCACATTGGGGCAAATTGGGGCAAGTTTCACCAAGGGCAGGTAAAAGGCAAAGAGGTAAAATCAAAGGAAATATCAAGCATTTTACTTGATCTAATCCATCTGGGTGAGGCAAGCTCACACACATCTCACACACACATGCATGTATATGTGTTGTTAACACAGGAGGCACTATGAGAGAGATAAGTACACAGTCGTAGCAATGGGAGTGATATGCTAAACTTTCTTCACCCTAGCAAGAAACAGCCAACACAACCAATACAGATCAACCATCCAGGCCATCCTTACATTTCCAGAGTTCACAACACCAAAACTCCATAGTGCACTACCACCACATCACTAGCACCCTGGTTGCTCGAGGAAGCCATCCAAGGACACCAGGAGGAGGTCAGGAGCATAAGGAGTAGACCAAGTGAGAAGCAAGAGGGAGAAGGCCAGGAGTGCAAGGAGGAGCAGGACAAGCACTAGATCTTGCAACAAAGAAGAATCATCACAACATCCACAACCAAGTCATCTATCTCCACTACAACCATCAGGTTGGCTACTAGAACCATACTAATACCTGTTCATGTCAAAAATAAACAAGCATTAGTTGGGGAAGAAAGAGAGAGAGCTCTCAGTTTAGTGTAGAAGTGCTACACTAGTTCATCCCAGAGCTGTTAAAGGCCAACAAAGTATCTGTTCTTATCTTAGAAGGATTGGGCCTCAGCCTTTGCATCACAAGCCAATCCAACAAATTCAGCAGTTAAATCTGAGATATTTACCACTGTGCACACTCCTAAGGGAGGCACCACAATGGCAAATTTAACTGTTTTAGCCAACCAAACTAAGCATCTAATCATATAAATAATTTATGCTACTATGCATCCTCCAAGTAGGTACCATAGTAGCCAGATCACTATAGAAACATTAAAGCCAAACCAAACCAATCATTTTTCTAGCCTACAACAGCTAGAAATCGTTTAAATTCTCACTGTCATATTGACAGAATAAATAGTCATTCACTTATATACAAGCTATCAATTGGACTACAAGTTATAGCCAGAAAAGAGTTCAGGCAGTAGTTCACAGCTGCAGATCATGCTACCTAGTCCATCACTGTGCACACTCCAGGAATGGAGGCACCACAGCAGTAGCTTAGATAGTAGGTGCCACTGATAAGTAAGGAATCCATTTTGCAATACATTCAATTAGCTAAATCAATCTCATCTGATCATGCTAGATATGATCAGGCTATTGTGTACACTCCAAAGAGGCATCACAATAGCAGGACCATATTAGTAGAAGCCACTCTGGAAAATTCCATTAGGAAAAATATTAATCATTTCCCTAGTATATACTAGGAATCATATTTATTATATACTGCTTGATTGATAGCTAATACATAGTTCCAAATCTCATCATTCAGCAAAAAAGGAAACAAACCATAGTAATTGTTCTTATTTTCATTTGAGCCTCAGTCAAGGCATGAATCATTGGCAGTCAACACTAGATTCCTTGCAAAGAAATCAACCCTCATATATAGCTACTGTGTTGTTCACCACTGTGCTCAATCCAAAGGGAAGCACCACACTGGAAAACATCATAGTAACAACCACCAGATGATTTACTAACTAGTTGACCATTTAGTAAAAATTCTTCAAATATAATCTATCATTTTCCTATCTTAGAAAGCTAGGAATCAATTGCACCATCGTTTCACTGTCAACAATGATAGGAAGTAAGATCTTTCTCAAATTCCCAATCTGCAGCAAGGCTGCAACCATCATTTTACAATCCACCAGCACTTAAACAAGTGTATCAAGATTTAACCATATATTATATACAAACCACCTTTGCAAGCAAATCCAAATGGAACAGAAATCATTTTCCTAGTCACTAATCTAGGAATCATTTCATTTCAAACATAATTTTACCCAGCTTATAATCCATAGAAAATAGCCACAAAGTATCAAGATATAATTAGGTAACCATTAACCTTTACTAGTGCCTGTCATCTCAAAACAACATTGAGATTTACAGTATTGCCTAGATTCAAATCAGCAAAACTAGAGTATTAGTAGTCACACATTCCAAGCATGATTAAGTCATCCTAAGTGAGTTAGCACACTTAGCAGCATTCCAGCAAACATAAATCGGAACCACTACTACCACTTATGCACACCATCATAACCAAGATATCACCATAATCTTGCAACCAGCATAGCAAAACATCGGCCTGCAAGCCGATCATAGCAAGAACTCACCGTACCATAGAGATGTGCGCGGCAAAGAATGGACGCGAGGTTGCGCCTGCAGCACCATCCCGTCGGCGTTAGGGTTGAGGTTGTCGTGTGGGAGTAGCAGGAGGCAGGCCTCAATCTGTAGGCGCACGTTGGTAGCGGCAAGTACCAAGGGAAGCCGAGTCACCCTGTCCTCAACGCCGGTGACCAAGCTGAGTCGGTCTAGGGTTAGCCATGGCGCCGCGTTTGGGGATAGCGAGAGCGGGCGCTGGTGGGGATAGAGCAGAGGAGGTAGTGGCGGAGTCACCCAGCAAGCGGCGGCGGCCGGAGTAACCGGAGCTAGCCGGGTCAAGTGGCAGCGGCGATGCCAGGGTCGCTAGAGAGAGAGCCAGGAGAGGATTAGGTCGGGGTCAATCGACCCTATGGACCAGACCTGGTGGTCTAGCCCAACCAGTGGGTTAGACTGACTAGTGGGCACATATCTGTTTAACAAGAAAACCATCAAATAAATAAAAGGGGGGTAAAATTGAAAATTACCAAATTACCCTTTTGACATTATAAGCTCTAAAAAATATAGAAAAATCCTAAAAATATGTATAATAAATCAAAGTGTTTATTAAAATAATATCTATCTAAGAAAAATATAATACTACTTGTTTGAGTGAAATAAAATGCATCTAAATATTAACACCCTTAAATATCTTAATGAAATTTAGTTAATTTGGACAAATTCCTAAAAATAAATAAAAATCACTTTTATTCATAAAAAGAAATCTCTTATCTCATAAAAATACTAACCTAAAATTCTACAAATAAAACTTAAAACAAATATTTAAAGACATTCAATAATTGAGAAATTTTAATAAAAATCAAGATAATACCTAAAAATAAATGAAATTCAATTTTAAGATTTTAAGTTAGAATACTTACTAGGATAATATTAATATATCATTTCAAAAACATTTTAAAATTCTTAGATTATATATCTTCAATTATCTAAGTTATTAAAATCAGATAGTTGTTTTGTTAATTATTTAGTATTATTTCCTAAGTAAGAAATAATCATCTTAAAAACACAATCTTCTAACTCTAAATAGTCTAAACCCATAATTATAATTTAGGATACTATCCAAATGTAAACAATCAATTTTATAACATTCCTTTAAAATCTTTAACTAACTACAAGTCCAAGATTTATAAATTTAGTTTTGCAAATCATTAACTTATATTAGAAGTAAGTGATCTCAATTCATATATAATCATATTTAACAAACTTGGTATTCACTAAATAAATGATAAAACAAATTCATCTATTTTTATTTATATAGAAAAATCTCATAAGTATATTCTATAAATATTACACATGCTAAATTTAAATCTTTAAAACAAAGTTCCATAATTATAAGATTTCATCTTTGATTATGCTTCGAAAAAAACCCTAATAATTGAGAATGCTACAAATTCTATATCTCAAGACCAATTACATTTTTATAGTTTACTTTGGTCTGAGATACCCTAAGCTAGATATATAATGACTCAAAATCATTTAAACCTTATTACAAAACCATAGCTTCAATCCTATTAATCTTTAGAGTTGAATAACTTAACATAAATACTATTTTCTTCAAATGTTATTCTTTTTGCCACTTCAAAAGAAACACTATACCATTTATTTAAAGCCATAACAACTTAAAACATGAACTTTGTAATAATTACATAATACCATTGAACCTTAAAATTGCATTATGATTGTACTTTACTTTTTATATTTTATGTGTTATCTTAGACTCCTAGCAACTATACGTTTTTATGAAGTAAACTTAAAATAAAGCAAATCTTAAACAAATCATCTAAATATAACCCACTTGTAATGATTGGGAAATTATTTGGAATTTTACAACATGCATCTCATTACTTATGCATAACAGCATATTGCTTCTTTAAACATTGTCCTTATCGGGCAATGATGATATTTTTGTAGAATCCGAGGTCTAGGGTCCAGTCGAGACATTCGACTACAATACTTCACTTTATCAAGGCAAGTTCACACTTCCTCATATCCTTTGATTATTTTCTATAAAGTATTTGCAAACTGTCGTGTCATCACCTGCATTTCAAAAAGATCGAAAATACTATTTTCATAATTAACTTGAAGTATCAGTTACTGATCTAGGGTGATCAACTAATCAATTAAGTCGGGCAGTTGGAATACCACTGCACATGAATATATCATCTAGGACTTAACAACCAATATCGTCAGTGATTCTCGCGTCGTATATTACGCGTGAACCATGAGATTTGGAGTGGGACGGAGAAGTCAGCTGGATCGGCTCCCTTTCGCATCCATTGGACATTGTTCTAGGCGTTTTGCAAGTTGTAGATCGTGGGTATAGCCGTTTTATATGGGGACAGGTCTACCGTGGATCTGGGCTTACAAAAGACAGATTTCTAGTGTTAATGTTTGTTGTGTGTGTCCAACTAAGGTATAGCTGTTTTATATGGGGAAAGGTCTACCTTGAGTTTGGTCATACAACAATTGCGATGTATGCGGCATCGCGGAGAAGGACAGTGATTGGCTTGGATCATCTACTGGACCCCACACCATAGGAAGTGTGGACGGGAAAGATTTGCCCGGTTGTGCAACAAGGATTTGATCTCTCATGGGTAAAGTAACGCACCTCTGCAGAGTGTAAGAACTGTAACTTATTACTCCCTATTCCGGGAAGGATCTGTGAACACTGCAGGAAAGGAACTCCATGAAAGTTCTGGTAAACCTGTGAAGGCTGACGGACATAGATTTTTAGATAAAAGCAACCTTTGAAGAAATTTTTACGAAAGCCTGCATTTCCTACGACCCATGGTCTGTGGCTATACAAATAGTGCATCAAACACTCCTCTTTAGTGAACTTGCTGAGTACGCTCGTACTCAACGTATCTTCTTAACCCTTGCTAGATTCTGAAGACATTAAAGGTCAGGAAGAGGAAATGCTATATCCAATGGAAGACCAAGAAGAATTCTGCTATGAAGAACTAGAAGTATCTGGAAGCGTCGAAGGGGACAATTACGAAAACATCTATGGAATGGATTCTGAAGTATCGGAAGCATAGATGTGTTATCTATAGTGATCAAGTCCAGTTGCATAGATCTCTATCCTCTCTATATATTCACTCTCGTATAAACCTTAAAGTTTAGTTGATGCTTTATCTTGTTCTCAAAGTTATTATAGTTTAGCCTTGATTCATCGGGATACCTCTATGGACCGAGGAGGATCTCAAAGTCGTCATGTAATTTCTGGTTGTAATAATTATAATGTATGTTGTGGACCCGCTTTGTTTCTGTTGTACCACTCTGAGGATGTAATATTTGCGGAATGGTACTCCATGAGTGTTATGTCCACGACTATAGTGTACTACAACATGAAATGGAATGCTGGGTCACCGAAAATATATACTTCAGACTTTTGTGGTCAGAAAATATCTCACAACGGTTTCCAAGCAATTAATACATCCATACTTTCAAAGAAAAGACAAGCACTACAAGTTCTAGATCATGCGTTGGGTAGTTGATCTCATGGGTTTCAATTGACGATAAGCATATGCAATGACTTGCTTTTCTTGCAAGAGGACCGCACCAAGTCCTTGAAGAGAGGTGTCACATAAGATCTGAAAAGGCTTTAATGTATATGGAGGAATCAAGACAGGTGTGGAGGTGAGCTTTTCCTTGAGGGTTTCAAATCTTGTTTGACACGCCGGTGACCAAAGGAATTTCTTGCCTTTCTTGAGGAGATTGGTGGGAGTCTTTGCGATCTTGGAGAAGTTTTGAACGAATCAACAACAATATCTAGACAATCCAAGGAAACTCTGGACTTCTTTGAAATTTTTTGGGGGAAGCCACTCCACAATTGTCCGAACAGTCTTCGGGTTGACGACAATGCGTTTTGAAGAAATGACATGGCCCAGAGAGGTGACTTCAGGCATCCAGAATTCACACTTCAAGAACTTTGCATAAAGTCATTTCTCACGAAGCTTGGTAAGGACGCAACGGAGATGTTTCGCATGCTCATCTTCTGTTTTGGAATACCAGAATATCATCGAGATATACCACCACGAACTTGTCGAGATACTCCATGAAGATTGTGTTCATAATCCTAGAGAAGGTAGAAGGTGCATTGGTGAGAACAAAGGATATGACCATGTACTTGTACAAGCCATAGCGAGTTGTGAATACCGTTTTGGGAACATCTTCTTTGCGAATCTTGATCTGATGATATCCACTTATCAAATCGAGCTTATAGAATATCACTACTCCAGCAAGCTGATCAAAAAGATCATTGATCCGAGGAAGGGGATACTTATTCTTGATTGTTTTTGCATTGTGTAAGGTTCCCAACCTTTAATAAGGTAGAGATCCCTGTGTTTACAATGCTAGTCCCTGGATCAATAGCTAGCATCCACAGTTAAGATGTAATATCAAGAAACAAAGGTCATAATACAACTTTATAACCAGGAATAAAATAATTCATTACATCTTACATAGCTCATTTGGCTATCACATTACATTGCAGCAGGAGTAATTATAGCATGGAGTCCTTCATCTTCAAAATGCCACAGGCAATCATGTTGGTTGTAGACTTGTAATCCTAATCAACACACTTCACTAACATCAAACAAACCTGCAACATAATAAGTTGCAGCCACAAGGGTCAATACATTTGAATTGTATTGGCAAGTTTCACTACTATGTAGAAATAAGTGGATCCTATCATTACATGCATATTTGGCTAAGTAGGGTTTAGGCTCTTTTGCAGAAAGCAATATAGTTTTATCCTATCTATTCAAAATAGTTTTGATCTTTTGTCAAATCTTTCTGAACTCCTTGGAAAACTCCAAGTGCTTCAAATCCCTTGTTGTCACCATCAAGTTTTACTTTGAGAAATTGGAATGTCGAGATCTTTCATAGCTTCAGGCCTTAGTTGCTCAGAATTGTCCATAACCGGGGACACGACTAAGTACTTAGAATTTGATCTTCTGTAGAAGTTGTACACTTTACCCACATGACACAATCTCATCTTGATGCCACCAGTGGCCGCTGGATAAGTACTCACCAAGATGGAGTACTAGCAGATTGAGAATGTGATGAAGTCTTTCCATAGAAGTCCTCTCAATACACAATGCTAGCTTGTCTACCAGGCACCAATGTAGGGATAAATTTCCCTTACACAATTCTAGTTAACCTGAAGATGCCAATGCATGAGTCTTCCACTATGTAGTTTACTAAGCCAGAGCCCATTTAGCATGTGGCTGTACACAGAAGCCTCTGTACGAGAAACATGTTCAATCTCTAAGTCCCTGGGTGGTTTTCTTCTAGTGCACACATAAAAAGATAGCCATATAAACATGGTTCCTTTTGTTGCCACCTTGTCCAACCTTGAGTATCCTTTTCCACCCAGGTGGTTCATTGAGTACTTGTTTTATTATATAAAACATATATCTTTCCAACACTTCATATAGTCATAACATGTATCCCATCCCAAATATATAGCAGGGCTAAGCTTGCTACAACTACAATGTTTTCACTAAGGAAGATATAAGGGTATCCTATTAGGATTTAGCATAGCATAAAATATAGTAGTCCTTTCCATGCATGTTACAAAAATCCACTAAGTGTAATGAAAATAGTAGGACTTGGATGATAGTGTCACTTGCCTTTTTAGTAGAGAATGTTGGTTCACTTCTTGATCTTGCCAATATCACACTCTTCTAATTCCACTACAATTCAATCAAGCAAACATATATTTCAACTAGCATTCAAACAAATTTGTCACACATAAAATAACAAAAACAAGGTCATGCATGCAAGCATGCAAAAGATAGTTTTATTTGTAAAAGTGGTTTCTACTAGGCTCTAAACATTTTCAAGCTCACATTGGTCATTTACAAAAGTGGTAAAACCATTTGTAAAGGGTTTTATCTATAAACTATTTCTAAATCAAATCAATATTTTATGTGGTTGAAAATGCTTTTAGCAAAGCAATATTCTTTAAAGGGTTCACCAAATATGTTTTTAAACCTCAAAACTTAGTGTTTAGGGTCAGAAGGTTTGAATCAAAACATTTCCCAAAGGTTTTACTCAAAAATCATTTCTAAACTAAAAACAATATTTTTATTTGACTAGAAATGTGCTAATTCAAATATTTACTCCTTAACTTCACAAAATACATTTTTAAATCCATAAGTTGGTTCCTATGGTCAGTAGGTCCAAAACAAACCATTTTGCAAAGATTTCACATTAAAATTATATCTAGAACAATTTTTATATTCAAAATAAGCCTACACATGTTTCTGTAATTTCAACCAATTTTCTAGAAGAAAATCATTAAACAAAGTGCATGGTTGGGTAGGATTTGTCTTGCTGATTCCATTGATATAAAATTTGCAAAATTTGGACGTGTGGAATTAAAGTTATGAATTCTACAAGTTTGCATATCTAACAGATTCTATTTTCTGTTTTTAAACCAAACCATGTCCACGTGGTGCATTCCTATTGGTCGGTACCATTTCGTTTGGATCGAGATATTCTGACCACAGGATCTCACTTAATCGCATGGCACAGATCACACGTACCCCTTCGGTTAAGTCAATATATCGCGTCTATTGGATCACGATCTAACGGCTCAGATGGGTTTGACCATTAGTTGGCGGCGCTGGCGGCGACGACTGGCGGCGCACGCTCTGTTCGAGGTGGTCCGGACGTTCTGGGAAGTGAGAGAAGAGGAGGAGGGGCTCACCGTGTTCAGGGAATCATGGCGATGCTCAACGTGGTCGCGAGGAGGCAAGGGGCGCACAGGGGCGAAAGTAATCGCTCGTCGGAGTTGGTGCGACGTCGGACGGCTCTGGAGGTTGTCACGGACGGAGCTGCAGGTCGCGCTGAGGCAAGTGGGAGGGGGCGTTAGATGCATACGAGCGTGGTGATCACAGGAGTGTCATTGAGAGGGCTCGGGGCTGTCTGGCTTACCAGGGGCAGTTCACCGGAGCAACGACAGACGGCAGTGGTGAGTTGAGGTTGTCCTTGCCGACGCTCTGGGGCAAGCGCGGGCAAACGAGTGGCACGGGGAGATGCGCCAGGAGGTGGGGAGCAAGGCTGAGTGCAGTGGGAGGCAAGGGGTGGCCGTGGTTCGCCGGAATTCGCTGGAGAAGCTCGTCGGAGCAGTGACGTTGCCGGCGGAAATTCGGGCAGCCTGGGGGCAGAGATGGTGGGGTGAGCGAGGGGAATGAGAGAGGAGAGGTAGGCGCTTAATCATGCGTGGTCGGGGGCGAGAATAAAACGGGCAGTAACTCAAATTGATCGCCGGAGTTAAAGGCAGAAATGGCGAGGCGACGTGGTCGCGGGGTTAAAGACGACGCGCTGGCGGTGGGGTCCGTCTGTCAGCGAGGTGGAGGAAGTGGGAGTGGGGTCTAGTCGTCAGCTGCTGAGTGGGTTAAGTCGCGAGTAAGAAAACGTTTCGCTGCGGGGTGAGTAGCTGGGCTAGGTTGCTGGGCTGGGTTGGGCCTGGCAGTGGGTTGTGTCTGTTTCTATATTTTTTTATTCTGAAAGCTTTTCTTTTTCCATTATGAATTTCTGTTTTGATTTTCAAACAATAAAATCAAATAACAAATCAATTCAAACCACCACCAAACTTTGTATTGATTTTAATTCTGTTTAACATCATAATCCAAAGTCCAAAATAAAATAATTTTTATTCTTTTTAGGATCCATTAATAATTGAATAAATGGACCTTAGTCATTAATTCAAATAGGGTTTAATTTATTTTTAAAACTCTATTTGAAATCTAAACCAAACCAAAACCTTTTCAGTAGGTTTCACTTGAAAAACAAAAACACTTGGAAAACTTATTTAAAATAAATAAACAATTTTTAGTGTTTTATTTAAAATGGAAAAGCCTTTACTTTAATAAAATTGGATGTTAATAAATCCTCATTATTTTATTTAAATAAACCTTTATTCTTTTTATCAAACAGAAATATTTTATTTCAAATGCTTGGCCAAGATTTAATTTGGCTCTATAAAATAATCCTTACTTATATTTCTACCTTTGCTTTTGAAAACCATAACTTTTTATTAAAAGATCCAAAAATAGTAATTCCAACTATCAAAACTTTATTTATTATTTGTTTATCTTTTTAAAACCCTTTAAGATTTTATTTGACCAAAATAGGTTTTGATGTTTCCAAATGGAATCAAAAAGTTTCTTCTCACCCTAAAAATCAACAATTGTTTAATTGTTTATTTATTTTTCACATTTCAAAATTTGGAAAATTTTGGGATGTGACAGGCTACCACCCTTAAAAGAAATCTCGTCCCGAGATTTGGGAAGGCTAGGGTTACAAGTTGGCTTGAAGACAACTAGGGTACTACCACCCTTAAAAGAAAGTCTCATAGGGTTACATTGATGGTTCACTTGACTATGGGTTGAACACTTGATATCCAGACAAGGAATCCTTATTTGACTCAACTGAGTTAACTAGTGCCTGACATCCACTTCTTCTATCTCTTCAAAGTTTCCATCCATGTCAATGTGGTTCACATGTCCTTTCTGGGTCACATTGGAGTCATTTACATTGGCTCCTCTAGTATCCTTGTTCTTTTCCTTCTCAGGACAGTCTGATGCATAGTGTCCAAGTTCCTTACAATTATAGCATTGCAACTGACTAATATCCTTTTTCCTGAAATTGTCATGTTGATTCTGACCAAGGTCATCTCCATTATAAGTATCATTTCCATTATTGTCACTTCCATTATTGTTGTGGTGATACTGATGTGGTTCAGAATCTTCATTGCTCTTTTTGAGTGAACGCTTCTTTTGTGATGATCCTGAGTGATGCTTGAGTTTATGCTTCCTCTTTCTATTCTCAACTTGATTCATCTTGTATTCCAAAATAGTGGCTTTGTCACAGAGGGTTTGATAAGTTGGGACATAGGCAATAGATAGGTGCAGGTTCAACTCATCATTAAGTCCTTCGAGAAATTTCTCCTTCCTCTTAGCATCTGTATCAACTTCATCCGGTGCATAGCGTGCCAGATTGTTGAACTCTTCAATGTACTCAGCCACACTGAGGTGACGCTGTTTCAGATTGTGAAACTCCTTTTTCTTCAAGCTCATCACTCCAGATGAGATGTGAGCTGTGCAGAAACCATCGTCAAAAATAGCCCAACTTACATCTTCAAGGGGAGTGGTGATCTGAAAGTTGTCCCACCATGTTGCTGCTGGTCCTTCAAGTAGATGTGATGCAAACCTAACTTTTTCTTCATCGGTGCAGCCAACAGTCACTAAGTCTTTATTCACCGAACGTAACCAGTCATTGGCTTCCATTGGATCAGTTGTTCCAGAGAACCTTGCAGGCCTAAGTTTCAGAAACTTGTTGAGCATGTCAAGTGCTGGAGGATTATTCTGATTGTTGTTGTTATTATTATTATTATTATTATTATTATTATTATTGTTGTTGTTGTTGTTTTTGTTGTTGTGGTTGTTTTTGTTGTTGTTGTTGTTGTTGTTGTTCTGTATGAACGTGGTCATCATCTGCATCAGTTGTGTCTGAGCTGTCATCATCTGCTGCATCTCAGGAGTGATGTTGTTGTTTTGGTTGGGGTTGGCACGACGGGGAGGCATCTGTTGGTTTGATAGGGATGAATAATGACAGATAGGTCTAAAGAAGTCCTAACACACAACTCCAAACAACCAAGTTCAATCAAACCATCAACAAGCAACTATTCACTTAACAACTTATGAGCTTAACTCATGAGTTGAAGGAAACAACAAGTTTTCTTGAAATAATTATCTTGGTATGGTCATACCTCATAGGTCAATATGATCCATACACTAACATGATATCAATGTTTTTGGTAGGCAACCTAATGTCTCTTGGTTCTCACTTGTAATCCTTAGTGATGTCTAAGTTGAAGTCTTTGGTGGAATTAAAGTGGAAGTCATTGGTCATGGTGGAGGCTTTGTCCATCAAGTTGAAAAGGAAGAGATATAGAATCAAAACCAAAAAGGTTAAGGAAAGAGTTTACAAGATTGTTTGTAAATAAGTTTTGGAACAAATACAACTCCTATTTTTCTAAGGGGGTTTTGTCCAATCCTAGGGTTACAATCCTACAGGCAACACAATGCTCTGATACCATCTGTAAGGTTCCCAACCTTTAATAAGGTAGATATCCCTGTGTTTACAATGCTAGTCCCTGGATCAATAGCTAGCATCCACAATTAAGATGTAATATCAAGAAACAAAGGTCATAATACAACTTTATAACCAGGAATAAAATAATTCATTACATCTTACATAGCTCATTTGTCTATCACATTACATTGCAGCAGGAATAACTATAGCATGGAGTCCTTCATCTTCAAAATGCCACAGGCAATCATGTTGGTTGTAGACTTGTAATCCTAATCAACACACTTCACTAACATCAAACAAACCTGCAACATAATAAGTTGCAGCCACAAGGGTCAATACATTTGAATTGTATTGGCAAGTTTCACTACTATGTAGAAATAAGTGGATCCTATCATTACATGCATATTTGGCTAAGTAGGGTTTAGGCTCTTTTGCAGAAAGCAATATAGTTTTATCCTATCTTTTCAAAATAGTTTTGATCTTTTGTCAAATCTTTTTGAACTCCTTGGAAAACTCCAAGTGCTTCAAATCCCTTGTTGTCACCATCAAGTTTTACTTTGAGAAATTGGAATGTCGAGATCTTTCATAGCTTCAGGCCTTAGTTTCTCAGAATTGTCCATAACCGGGGACACGGCTAAGTACTTAGAATTTGATCTTCTGCAGAAGTTGTACACTTTAACCACATGACACAATCTCATCTTGATGCCACCAGTGGCCGCTGGATAAGTACTCACCAAGATGGAGTACTGGCAGATTGAGAATGTGACAAAGTCTTTCCATAGAAGTCCTCTCAATACACAATGCTAGCTTGTCTACCAGGCACCAATGTAGGGATAAATTTCCCTTACACAATTCTAGTTAACCTGAAGATGCCAATGCATGAGTCTTCCACTATGTAGTTTACTAAGCCAGAGCCCATTTAGCATGTGGCTGTACACGGAAGCCTCTATATGAGAAACATGTTCAATCTCTAAGTCCCTGGGTGGTTTTCTTCTACTCCACACACAAAAAGATAGCCATATAAACATGGTTCCTTTTGTTGCCACCTTGTCCAACCTTGAGTATCCTTTTCCACCCAGGTGGTTCATTGAGTACTTGTTTTATTATATAAAACATATATCTTTCCAACACTTCATATAATCATAACATGTATCCCATCCCAAATATATAGCAGGGCTAAGCTTGCTACAACTACAATGTTTTCACTAAGGAAGATATAAGGGCATCCTATTAGGATTTAGCATAGCATAAAATATAGTAGTCCTTTCCATGCATGTTACAAAAATCCACTAAGTGTAATGAAAATAGTAGGACTTGGATGATAGTGTCACTTGCCTTTTTAGTAGATAATGTTGGTTCACTTCTTGATCTTGCCAATATCACACTCTTCTAATTCCACTACAATTCAATCAAGCAAACATATATTTCAACTAGCATTCAAACAAATTTGTCACACATAAAATAACAAAAACAAGGTCATGCATGCAAGCATGCAAAAGATATTTTTATTTGTAAAAGTGGTTTCTACTAGGCTCTAAACATTTTCAAACTCACATTTGTCATTTACAAAAGTGGTAAAACCATTTGTAAAGGGTTTTTATCTATAAACTATTTCTAAATCAAATCAATATTTTATGTGGTTGAAAATGCTTTTAGCAAAGCAATATTCTTTAAAGGGTTCACCAAATATGTTTTTAAACCTCAAAACTTAGTGTTTAGGGTCAGAAGGTTTGAATCAAAACATTTCCCAAAGGTTTTACTCAAAAATCATTTCTAAACTAAAAACAATATTTTTATTTGACTAGAAATGTGCTAATTCAAATATTTACTCCTTAACTTCACAAAATACATTTTTAAATCCATAAGTTGGTTCCTATGGTTAGTAGGTCCAAAACAAACCATTTTGCAAAGATTTCACATTAAAATCATATCTAGAACAATTTTTATATTCAAAATAAGCCTACACATGTTTCTGTAATTTCAACCAATTTTCTAGAAGCAAATCATTAAACAAAGTGAATGGTTGGGTAGGATTTGTCTTGCTGATTCCATTGATATAAAATTTGCAAATTTTGGACGTGTGGAATTAAAGTTATGAATTTTACAAGTTTGCATATCTAATAGATTCTATTTTCTGTTTTTAAACCAAACCATGTCCACGTGGTGTATTCCTATTGGTCGGTACCGTTTCGTTTGGATCGAGCTGTTCTGACCGCAGGATCTCACTTAATCGCACGGCACAGATCACACATACCCCTTCGGTTAAGTCAATCTATCGCGTCTATTGGATCACGATCTAACGGCTCAGATGGGTTTGACCATTAGTTGGCGGCGCTGGCGGCGACGACTGGCGGCGCACGCTCTATCCAAGGTGGTCCGGCCATTCTAGGAAGCAAGAGAAGAGGAGGAGGGTCTCACCGTGTTCAGGGAATCGTGGCGATGCTCAACGTGGTCACGAGGAGGCAAGGGGCGCACAGGGGCGAAAGTAATCGCTCGTCGGAGTTGCTGCAGCGTCGGACTGCTCTGGAGGTTGTCGGGGAAGGAGCTGCAGGTCGCGCCGAGGCAAGTGGGAGGGGGCGTTTGATGCGTATGAGCGTGGTGATCACAGGAGTGTCATTGAGAGGGCTCGGGGCTGTCTGGCTTACCAGGGGAGTTCACCGGAGCAACGACAGACGGTGGTGGTGAGTTGAGGTTGTCCTTGCCGACGCTCTGGGGCAAGCGCGGGCGAACGAGTGGCACAGGGAGATGCGCCAGAAGGTGGGGAGCAAGGCTGAGTGCAGTGGGAGTCAAGGGGTGGCCGTGGTTCACCGGAATTCGCTGGAGAAGCTCGTCGGAGCAGTGATGTTGCCGGCGGAAATTCGGGCAGCCTGGGGGCAGAGATGGTGGGGTGAGCGAGGGGAATGAGAGAGGAGAGGTAGGCGCTTAAGTATGCATGGTCGGGGGCGAGAATAACGCGGGCAGTAACTCGAATTGATCGCCGGAGTTAAAGGCAGAAACAGCGAGGTAACGTGGTCACGGGGTTGAAGACGACACACTAGCGGTGGGGTCCGTCTGTCAGCGAGGTGGAGGAAGTGGGAGTGGGGTCCAGTCATCAGTTGCTGAGTGGGTTAAGTCGCAAGTAAGAAAATGTTTCACTGCGGGGTGAGTAGCTGGGCTGGGTTGGGCCTGGCAGTGGGCTGTGTCTGTTTCTATATTTTTTTTATTCTGAAAGCTTTTTCTTTTTCTATTATGAATTTCTGTTTTGATTTTCAAACAATCTAATCAAACAACAAATCAATTCAAACCACCACCAAACTTTGTATTGATTTTAATTCTGTTTAACATCATAATCCAAAGTCCAAAACAAAATAATTTTTATTCTTTTTAGGATCCATTAATAATTGAATAAATGGACCTTAGTCATTAATTCAAATAGGGTTTAATTTATTTTTAAAGCTCTATTTGAAATCTAAACCAAACCAAAACCTTTTCAGTAGGTTTCACTTGAAAAACAAAAACACTTGGAAAACTTATTTAAAATAAATGAACAATTTTTAGTGTTTTATTTAAAATGGAAAAGCCTTTACTTTAATAAAATTGGATGTTAATAAATCCTCATTATTTTATTTAAATAAACCTTTATTCTTTTTATCAAATAGAAATATTTTATTTCAAATGCTTGGCCAAGATTTAATTTGGCTCTATAAAATAATCCTTACTTATATTTCTACCTTTGCTTTTGAAAACCATAACTTTTTATTAAAAGATCCAAAAATAGTAATTCCAACTATCAAAACTTTTTTTATTATTTGTTTATCTTTTTAAAACCCTTTAAGATTTTATTTGACCAAAATAGGTTTTGATGTTTCCAAATGGAATCAAAAAGTTTCTTCTCACCCTAAAAATCAACAATTGTTTAATTGTTTATTTATTTTTCACATTTCAAAATTTGGAAAATTTTGGGATGTGACACATGGAGAGCACGATAGTCAACAAAAAGTCAATCAGTATGGTCTTGCTTCTTCACAAATATTGTCGGACTACCCCAAGAGGAAGTGATATGCTGAATAAAACCCAGCTTCTCTTGTTCATCAAGCTGCAGTTTGAGCTCAACTAACTCGGCAGGTCCCATCTTATAAGGCCGCTTGGAGATGGGAGCGGTTCCAGGTTCAAGCTTGATCACGAACTCGACCTCTCAGTCAGGTGGCATACCTAGTAGCTGTTGGAATTATTCCCTAGAGGCAATAATAAAGATGTTATTATTATAATTCTTGTTCATGATAAAGTTTATATTCCATGCTAGAATTGTATTAAGCGGAAACTTTAATACTTGTGTGGTTTGTGAACAACACCGTGTCCCTAGTACGCCTCTATGGACTAGCTCATTGATTAATGATGGTTAAGGTTTCCTAACCATGGACATGAGTTGTCGATTAATAATGAGATCATATCATTGGGAGAATGATATGATGGACAGACCCAAACTAAGCGAAGCAATTAGATCGTGTCATCGTGTTCATCTTTGCGAAGCTTTTCTTATGTCAAATATTGTATTCCTTGGACCATGAGATAATACAACTCCCTGGTATCGGAAGAAAGCTTTGAGGTCATCAAACGTCATCCTATGAGAGGGTGATCATAAAGGTGTCTCTCAGGTGATCGGAAGGTACCTGTTGGGTTGTATGTATAGAGATGGGATTTGTCCCTCCCAAGTCGGAGAGATATACTTCGGGCCCACTCGGTAATCGATATCAACACCGCTTGCAAGCATGTGGTTAAGGAGTTAATCACAAAGTGGTATCGGATTACAGAACGAGTAAAGTACTTGATGTGAACGAGATTGAACTAGGTATGACGGTACCGACGATCGAATCTCGGGCAAGTAAAATATCGCGCGACGAAGGGAATATATATATGGGATTGATTAAATCCGGGCATCATGGTTCATCCGATATGATCATCGATGAATGTGTGGGAGTCAATATGGGTTTCCAGACCCCGCTGTTGATTATTGATAGAAGATCATGTCTGCATGTTCTCGAACCCGAAGGGTTACACACTTAACGTGTCTCGACGCTAGGATAGATTGGATAATTGGTTTATGAGTTTTTGTTCAGAGTCTCGGATGGGATCCGGGACATCACGAGAGGTTCCAGAATGGTCCAGAGAATAAGATTCATATAAGGCAATGCAGTTTTTGGAGTTCGGAATTGTTTCGGGTTAATCGGTATTGTACCGGAAGCTTCTAGAACCTTCCGGAGGGGGACCAACGTGGTCCCACCTGTCGGGAGGGGGCATGGGCCTATGAGGGAGTGCCCTGGCCGCATTGGGCCAGGGGCACAAGGCCCCATAGGGCCCAGCCGGCCAAACAAGGGGAAACCCTAATTGGAGCTTCTAGAAGGGGGGATTACTTGCCCCCCACTCCTCCCTCCTTGGACACCGGCCTAGGGCTTGGGGGAGGGGTTAGGGCTGGCACCCACCCCTCTCTATATAGAGAGCTGGGGCGCACCACCCCCCACACCTCCTCCTCAACCTTAGCCGCCCTGCTGCCCTCCTCTCTCTCTCCCTCCCGACTGCGTGTAGGCGAAGCCCTGCTGCAGAAACTCTCCACCACTTGCACCGTGCCGTCGCGTTGTAGATCCAATCCGTCTCTCCACCATACTTGCTGGACCGAGGAAGGAGGAGATGTCGAGGTGCCGCACGTGTGCATCTCTCGGAGGCATCGCCACTTGCGGTGTTAAATCGGATCGAAACGCGAGGAGGAGAAGCGAGTACGACTACATCACCCACGTTCCGACGAACGTTCCGCTGTGCGAATCTTCAAGGGTATGAAGATCTCATCTAATCCCTCTCGTTTTTTGCATCTCCTAGATTAGATCTTGGCTTCCCTCTGTTCGCATCCATAGAAAATTTTGATTTACTATGCCGCGAAACCCTTCAGTGGTATCAGAGCTAGATCTATGCGTAGATGTGTTTCACGAGTAGAACGCAACATGGTTGTTGCGGGCGTTGATGTTTTCTGTTGCAAGCCTCTTGTTTGTGTTATTCTTATGACGCGGGATAGTGAGATTGAAGCGGTCCAGGCCAACCTTACGCGACGTCGTTCGCGAGACCGGCTCCGCACTTGACGTGTGGCTTGTTCCACACATGCGGCTGGTGGATGCCAGTTTCTCTCACTATGGTTGTCATGGGATTAACACCAGAGTTTGGCAACCATAATATCAACGTTGTGGCTTTCCATAGGTAAGAATCGTTCTTAGCTTGCTACTCCCATAAGCCACGTAAAACATGCAACAACAAAGTAGAGGCGTCTAACTTGTTTTTGCAGGGAGTGTTTTCTGTGATATGGTATGGCCCAAGATGTGATGTGTATAATGTATGCGATGATCATGTTTTGTAATGTTTCACGACTTGCATGTTGATGAGTACACAACCGGCATGAGCCATATGGTTGTCTTTATAATTGTGTATGACCTGTGTGTCAACTTCTTATACGCCATGTAATAGTTTCACTTTATCGCTAAGTAGTTAGCAATAGTTGTAGTTGCTATTCGTGGTGGAGGCAATCATGGTGGAGTGATGGAGATCATGCCGGCACGCACAAGATGGAGATCATTGCGCGCAGATTGGCTATACCATGTCACATAAAGTTATATGCATGTGATGTTTATCCTTTTATGTATCTTATTATGCTTAGATCGCGACAGTAGCATTATAAGATGATTCCTCACTTAAAGATCAAGATAAAACCGTGTTCTCCCCATGTATGCACCGTTGCGAAAGTTCGTCGTGTCCAAGCATCACGTGACTCTACGTTCACAAACAACGGGTGCAAGCCAGTTTTGCACACGTGGAAATACTTGGGTTTTACTTGACGAGCCTAGCATGTACAGACATGGCCTCGGAACACATGAACCGAAAGGTTAAGCATGAGTCATATGAATGATATGATCGACACTTCGTTGTCCACCATTGAATCCACATCTCTTCTCGTGAAGATCGGATTAGGTGTGGTGAATTTGGATCGTGTTCACTAAACAACTTGAGGGATGTTGAATTTAGTGGGAGTTCATCTAGTAATTTGATTAAAAGTTGAACTAGTTATCATGAACATAGTCTAATTTGTACTTGCAAATATTGTAGATCACATGGCTAAGTCCAACTTCAACTTCAACGTTTTTGCTGAGAAAGAAAAGCTTAAGAACAATGGGTCTAACTTCACCAACTGGTTCCGCAATCTGAGAATCATTCTCTCTGGCGGTCAAAAGGACTATGTCCTTGAAAGTGCGCTAGGTGACGCCCCTGCTCTAAATGCGCCGGCTGATGAGAAAGTTGTCTATGAGTCGCGCAAAGATGATTATGGTGTGATTAAGAGCACCATGTTGTTTGCTATGGAATCGGACCTTCAAAATCGTTTTGAAGACTATCCCGGGCCCTTTGAGATTCTTGAGGAGCTGAAAACCATGTTTCAGACTCAGGCCCGTTCTGAGAGATATGAGATCTCTGAGAAATTCTTTAACTGCAAGATGGAGGAAGGGAGTTCCGTTAGTGAGCACGCCATAAAGATGTCGGGCTACACTCAACGTCTTGAGCAACTGGACTGCAAGATTCCAGAGGAGCTCAAGATTGACAGGGTTCTGCAATCACTCCCTCCCAGCTACAAAAGTTTTGTAGTGAATCATTATCAGATTGGTTCCACTGATACGATCACCGAGCTCTTCGCAAAGCTCAAGGCTGCAGAGGTGGACATCAAAAAGGATAATCATGTGTTGATGGTCAACAAGCCCTCCTTTAAGAAAGGTAAGGGTGCAAAGAAGCCCTTCAAGAAAGGCGGCGGCAAGCGCGTTGCCCCTGCTGAGAAGAAGCTCAAGTCTGGTCCTAAGCCGGACACTGAGTGCTTCTATTGCAAGGACAAGGGTCACTGGAAGCGCAATTGTCCGAAGTACTTAGCGGACAAGAAGGCTGGCACCATCAAAGGTATATTTGATATACATGTTATTGATGTTTTCCTTACTAGCCCTCGTTGTAGTGCCTGGGTATTTGATACTGGTTCACTTGCTAATATTTGTAACTCGAAACAGGAGCTACGGAATAGACGACGGCTTGCGAGGGATGAGGTGACGATGCGCGTTGGCAACAGATCAAGAGTTGATGTGATGGCCGTCGGCACGCTCTCCTTAGTTTTACCTTCGGGATTAGTTTTAAACCTCAATAAATGTTATTATGTGCCTGCGTTGAGCATGAACATTATTTCTAGATCTTGTTTATTGCAAGACGGTTATTCATTTAAATCGGATAATAATGGTTGTTCTATTTATATGAGTAACATATTTTATGGTCATGCACCTGTTGTGAATGGTTTATTTCTTCTAAATCTCGAAAGGGATGAAACACACATCCATAACATTGAGGCTAAGAGATGCAAAGTAGATAGTGATAATACTACTTATTTGTGGCACTGTCGTCTAGGTCATATTGGTGTAAAGCGCATGAAGAAACTCCATTCTGATGGACTTTTGGAGTCTCTTGATTTTCAATCATTTGACACATGCGAACCATGCCTCATGGGCAAGATGATCAAAACCCCGTTCTCCGGTATGATGGAGCGAGCAACGGACTTGTTGGAAATCATACATACCGATGTATGCGGACCGATGAGTGTTTCGACGCGCGGTGGATATCGCTATTTTCTCACTTTTACCGATGACTTAAGTAGATATGGGTATATCTATTTAATAAAACATAAATCTGAAACATTTGAAAAGTTCAAGGAATTTCAGAATGAAATGGAGAACCATCGTAACAGAAAGATTAAGTTTCTACGATCCGATCGTGGGGGTGAATATTTGAGTTATGATTTTCTCACGCATCTTAAAGCAAGCGGAATCGTTTCGCAACTCACGCCACCCGGAACACCACAGCGCAATGGTGTGTCTGAACGCCGGAATCGAACTCTATTAGATATGGTCTGATCAATGATGTCTCTTACTGATTTGCCGTTATCATTTTGGGGTTATGCATTAGAAACCGCTGCATTCACTTTAAATAGGGCACCATCTAAATCCGTTGAGACGACACCATATGAACTGTGGTTTGGCGCTAAACCTAAGTTGTCGTTTCTTAAAGTTTGGGGATGCGAAGCTTACGTCAATAAGTTGATGCCAGACAAGCTCGAACCCAAAGCGGAGAAATGCGTCTTTATAGGATACCCTAAGGAAACTATTGGGTATACCTTCTATCACAGAACCGAAGGCAAAGTGTTTGTCGCAAAGAACGGTTCCTTTCTTGAGAAGGAGTTTCTCTCGAAAGAAGTGAGTGGGAGGAAAGTAGAGCTAGACGAGGTTGTTGAACCTTCTCTTAAATTGGAGAGTAGCGCAACACCTGAAATTGTTCCAGTGCCGCCTGCACCAATAATAGAGGAAGCAAATGATAAGGATCATGAAGCTTCGGATGATGCTGCTACTGAACGTTGCAGGTCGACAAGGTCACGTGCCCCTCCTGAGTGGTATGGCAACCGTGTCTTAACTGTCTTGTTAGTAGATGACAGTGAGCCTGCGAACTATGAGGAAGCGATGATGAGCCCAGACTCTGAGAAATGGCTAGAGGCCATGAAATCCGAATTGGGATCCATGAGCGAAAACCAAGTATGGACTTTGGTGGACCCTCCTAGCGACCGAAAGGCCGTTGAGTGCAAATGGATTTTCAAGAAGAAAACGGAAGCGGATGGTAATGTTACCGTCTATAAAGCACGGCTTGTCGCGAAATGTTTTCGACAAGTTCAAGGTGTTGACTACGATGAGACTTTTTCTCCCGTAGCGATGTTTAAGTCCATTCGGATTTTATTAGCAATTGCTGCGTTTCATGATTATGAAATTTGGCAGATGGATGTCAAGACTGCGTTCCTCAATGGAAACATTGATGAAGAGTTGTATATGATGCAACCCGAAGGTTTTGTCGATCCTAAGGATGCTGATAAAGTATGCAAGCTTGAGCGTTCCATTTATGGACTGAAGCAAGCATCTCGGAGTTGGAACCTTCGTTTTGATCAAGTGATCAAGAGCTTTGGATTTGTTCCAAATAGCTACGAAGCTTGTATCTACAAGAAAGTGAGTGGGAGCTCGGTGACATTTCTGGTACTATATGTGGATGACATATTGATTATTGGAAATGACATTAACATGCTTAACGATGTGAAGAGTTATTTGAACAAGTGTTTTTCAATGAAAGACCTAGGTGAAGCTGCTTATATATTGGGCATCAAAATCTATAGAGATAGACAAAGACGCCTGATAGCTTTAAGCCAGAGTACATACCTAGACAAAGTTCTGAAAAGGTTCAGAATGGATAAGGCAAAGAAAGGTTCAGTGCCTATGTTGTCAGGTAAGATATTGAGCATGGCTCAGTGTCCAGCTACGGTAAATGATAGAGAAGCTATGAGCAAAGTGCCTTATGCCTCGGCCATAGGTTCTATCATGTATGCCATGCTGTGTACTAGACCGGATGTGTCCAATGCTCTTAGTTTGACGAGCAGGTACCAAAGTGATCCAGGAGTGGAACACTGGACAGCCGTGAAGAACATCCTAAAGTACCGAAATAGGACTAAAGAAATGTTCTTAGTCTATGGAGGTGATGAACAGCTTGTCGTAAAAGGTTACGTCGACGCTAGTTTCGACACCGACAAGGATGATTCTAAATCTCAGACAGGATACGTTTATATTTTGAATGGAGGAGCTGTGAGCTGGAGAAGCTGCAAGCAAAGCGTGACCGCGGGATCTACAGTAGAAGCGGAATACATGGCTGTTGCAGAAGCGTCAAGTGAAGGAGTTTGGATCAGGAACTTCATCACTGAGCTTGGGGTGGTTCCAAGTGCATTGGACCCACTGGAGATATTGTGTGACAACACTGGCGCCATAGCACTCGCTAAGGAACCAAGATATCATCCACAGACCAAGCATATCAACCGCAAGTTTCATATAATCTGAGATTATATAGCAGATGGAGATCTGAAGATTAGCAAAGTACATATAGATCAGAATGTCGTAGATCCATTGACTAAACCTCTTCCACGTGTAAAACATGATCAGCACCTTAGTGCCATGGGTGTGAGATTGTTGCCAAATGTAAACTAGATTATTGACTCTAGTGCAAGTGGGAGACTGTTGGAATTATGCCCTAGAGGCAATAATAAAGATGTTATTATTATAATTCTTGTTCATGATAAAGTTTATATTCCATGCTAGAATTGTATTAAGCGGAAACTTTAATACTTGTGTGGTTTGTGAACAACACCGTGTCCCTAGTACGCCTCTATGGAGTAGCTCATTGATTAATGATGGTTAAGGTTTCCTAACCATGGACATGAGTTATCGATTAATAATGAGATCATATCATTGGGAGAATGATATGATGGACAGACCCAAACTAAGCGAAGCAATTAGATCGTGTCATCGTGTTCATCTTTGCGAAGTTTTTCTTATGTCAAATATTGTATTCCTTAGACCATGAGATAATACAACTCCCTGGTATCGGAAGAAAGCTTTGAGGTCATCAAACGTCATCCTATGAGAGGGTGATCATAAAGGTGTCTCTCAGGTGATCGGAAGGTACCTGTTGGGTTGTATGTATCGAGATGGGATTTGTCCCTCCCAAGTCGGAGAGATATACTTCGGGCCCACTCGGTAATTGATATCAACACCGCTTGCAAGCATGCGGTTAAGGAGTTAATCACAAAGTGGTATCGGATTACAGAACGAGTAAAGTACTTGATGTGAACGAGATTGAACTAGATATGACGGTACCGACGATCGAATCTCGGGCAAGTAAAATATCGCGCGACGAAGGGAATATATCTATGGGATTGATTGAATCCTGGCATCGTGGTTCATTCGATATGATCATCGATGAATGTGTGGGAGTCAATATGGGTTTCCAGACCCCGCTGTTGATTATTGATAGAAGATCATGTCTGCATGTTCTCGAACCCGAAGGGTCACACACTTAACGTGTCTCGACGCTAGGATAGATTGGATAATTGGTTTATGAGTTTTTGTTCGGAGTCTCGGATGGGATCCGGGACATCACGAGAGGTTCCAGAATGGTCCGGAGAATAAGATTCATATAAGGCAATGCAGTTTTTGGAGTTCGGAATTGTTTCGGGTTAATCGGTATTGTACCGGAAGCTTCTAGAACCTTCCAGAGGGGGACCAACATGGTCCCACCTGTCGGGAGGGGTCATGGGCCTATGAGGGAGTGCCCTGGCCGCATTGGGCCAGGGGCACAAGGCCCCATAGGTCCCAGCCGGCCAAACAAGGGGAAACCCTAATTGGAGCTTCTAGAAGGGGGGGATTACTTGCCCCCCACTCCTCCCTCCTTGGCCGCCGGCCTAGGGCTTGGGGGAGGGGTTAGGGCTGGCGCCCACCCCTCTATATATAGAGGGCTGGGGCGCACCACCCCCCACACCTCCTCCTCAACCCTAGCCGCCCTGCTGCCCTCCTCTCTCTCCCTCCCGACTGCGTGTAGGCGAAGCCCTGCTGCAGAAACTCTCCACCACTTGCACCGCGCCGTCGCGTTGTAGATCCAATCCGTATCTCCAACATACTTGCTGGACCGAGGAAGGAGGATACGTCGAAGTGTCGCACGTGTGCATCTCTCAGAGGCATCGCCACTTGCGGTGTTAGATCGGATCGAATCGCGAGGAGGAGAAGCGAGTACGACTACATCACCCATGTTCCGACGAACGTTCCGCTGTGCGAATCTTCAAGGGTATGAAGATCTCATCTAATCCCTCTCGTTGTTTGCATCTCCTAGATTAGATCTTGGCTTCCCTCTGTTCGCATCCGTAGAAAATTTTGATTTACTATGCCGCGAAACCCTTCAGTAGCTCTTCAGGAAAAACACCTAGGAATTCATGAACCACCGGAACACTTTGTAGAGCATCCATAACATCAACATTCTAGACACCCAAGGAGTAGAGCTGAATAGATGGAGTCTGTCTTAGAGGGTATACTATATGGCCTTCAGGAATCTTCAAAGAAACTGAGTGTTGAGTGTAATCAATTACGGCTCCATTGGCATTTAACCAGTCCATACCCAAGATAATATCAATATCCGAGTTGCCCAAAATTATGAAAGAGGCCAGAAAGGAAGAACCACCAATTTTAATATGATTGCCATTGCTTATCTTAGAAGAAGCCATTTGTTGCCCTGAGAGAAAGATCCATTAGACTCTTGGCTAGAGGATCCATATATAGCTCATTCTCATTTGCAAACTTGTCAGACACGAATGAATGTGATGCTCCAGTATAAAATAATACTTCTGCAGAGACTAAGCTAACGGGAAACATACCCATCACAACTCTAGAGGCATGCTCAGCTTGAACAAGGTTGACGTTGTTGACCCGATCAACCGCTGACCCTGTCTTAGTGTTGATGTTAAGAGCCCAAGGTGTAGGTGCTCGAACCATAGCGGTTGTCGAAGCAGGTCTTGGTGGAGGTGGAGGAAGAGCCCGGTTGTTGGTCAGATAGTTGAAATGAATATGTCTAGGATCACCAGACACCGGACGAGAGCCAAAGTGTCTGGAGGTTCTCCACCATACGACGCTCGAGAGTTGTTGTTGTTGTAGCCTCTCGGAGCAAAGTTGAAGGGGTTTGGTGGCCTTGGCGCGTACCTTGAAGATCTTGGCGCGCTTGGCGGAGGAGGGAGCGGTGGTGCGGTATGAGGTACCAACACCTGACGCTTAGAAGGACCGGCCATTGCCGAGTAACCAGAAGTATCACGAATGTGCTTCTTTGACTCATCATAAGCCTGTTTACTTGCTTCCTCTTGAAGAGATGCCTGCTGAAGCTTGAGCAACAAACTGGTAGTGGCATGAGTAAGAGCATACTTGATGGAAACATTAAGCCCTTGGCGGAACCTCTTTTGCTTCATCTTGTCAGTATAAACGTCATCACCACCATAGTGATACAAGTTTGTGAAGTTCTTGATGTATGTACTCACATTATTATTGCCTTGCTTTAGGTTAATGTCACATCCCAAGATTTTCCAAATCTTGTAATGTGAAAAACAAATGAATAAAATAAAACTTTGTTGATTTTCAGGGTGAGAAGAAACTTTTTGATTCCAATTGGAAACCTTCAAACCTATTTTGATCAAATAAAATCCTAAAGGGATTTAAAAAGATAAACATTTAATAAAGGAAAATAAAAATATTTGAAATTACTATTTTGTTCCTTTTAAATAAAAAGATTTGGTTTTCAAATGAAAAGGATAGAATTATAAATAAAGATTATTTTATAAGCCAAATTAAAACTTGGCCAAACCTTTTGAAATAAAATATTTCTATTTGATAAAAATAGTAAAGGATTATTTAAATAAAATAATAAGGATTTAATATCCAAGTTTATTAAAAATAAAGGTTTTACTATTTTAATTAAACATCAAAACTTGTTAAAATTATTTTAAACAAGTTTTATAAGTATTTTATATTTTCAAATAAAACCTACTGATTTGGTTTTGATAATATTTAGTTTTCAAATGGAGATTTTATTAAATAAAATCAAAACCTATTTGAATTAATAAGGTCTATTTTATTTAATTATTAAATAGATCCTAAAAAGAATAAAATTATTTTATTTTGTTTTGGACTTTGGTTTATGTTGTTAAACAAAACCAAAACTCAATACAAGTGTGGTGAATGTTTGAATTGTTTTGAATGTTTGACTAGTTGTTTGAAATTCAAAACAGAAAAATCAAAAGAGAAAAAGAAAAAGATTCAGAACAGAAAAAAATAGAGCAAAGACGACCCAGCCCAGCAGCCCACCTCTCTCCCCAGTGAATTGTTCATTTCTCACTCAGGAACTTAACCGCACAGAGGATGACAACTGGACCCCACCTCCCCTCTCTCTCTATCGCTGCCAGCGGACCCCACCACCAGCTCATCTTCTTCCTCCCCGTGACGACCGTGCCGGCCGTTGATGCCGCGGTTAAATTCGCTTCAATGCCTCGCCATAATCTCGCCGCGACCACGCCTGATTAAACGCCAGCATCTCCCCTCTCTTTCCCCTCTCTCGCCCGACTCTTTTTGCCCCCAAGCTGCCCCTGATTTGGTTTGCACGACCACTGTCTCCAACGAGCTTTCCCCTCAATTCCGGCCGTGTCCTGCCACCCCTCGCCTCCTTGACCACACTCATATACTCTCCAAGCCCTGGCGCTTCTCCCGGCGCTTTCCATTCACCCGCGGGCGCCCCAGAACGTCGACAACGACAACAACCACCGTCGCCACCGTCTGGTTCTTCTCCGACGACCTCCCCCTGGTAAGCCAGACCACCCCGAGCCCTCTCGATCATGCTCGCGTGTACACCACACCCTCCCGCGTCTAACCATGTACTTATTTTGCTTCGGCACGAATCGCAGCCTCGCCCTCGATGACCTCCAGAGACACCCGCCGCCCACAGCAACTCCGGCGAGCAATCGCCAGCACATGCGAGCGCCCCTTCGCCTACAACCAGCATGTCGAGCTTCCCCATGTCCTTGCGATCACGGTGAGCCTCTCCTCCTATTCTCTCGCTTCCTAGAACGGCCGGACCACCTCGGACAGAGCGTGTGCCGCCAGTCATCGCCGCCGGCGCCGCCAGCTGATGGTTAAACTCATCTGAGTCGTTAGATCGTGATCCAGTGGACGCGATAGATTGACTTAAACCGAAACGGTACGTGTGATATGAGCCGTGCAATGTTAGTTTAATCCTACGGCCTACAGCGCGTGATCCAGACGAAGCGGTATCAGCGAATAGGAACACGCCACGTGTCTCTGTTGAGTTGAATTGGAACAGAATTGATCTATTAGATTTGTGATTTTGTAAATTGCACAACTTTCAAACCACACGTCCAAATTTTGCAAATTTTATATCAATGGATTCAGAAAAGCAAGCCCTAGCCAACCATGCCTTTTGTTTGGTAAAAAGTTTCTGTTAAATTGGTTGTTTTTGCAGAAACTTTTGTATGCTTGTTTAAGTTATAAAAAATTGTTCAAAAATGATTTTGGGATAAAATCTTTTGCAAATGTTGTGTTTTGAACCTACTGACCATAGGAAACACTTTGTGGATTCAAAAATTTATTTGGTGAAACAAAAGAATGAACCTTGGATTTAAAACCAATTCTAGTCAAATAAAAATATAGTTTATTTATTAAAAATGGTTTTGAAAGAAAACCTTTGGAAAATGTTTTGTTTTAAACTCTCTGACCCAAACACCAAGTTTTATGATTTGAAAATGTATTTTGTGAACCCTATAGGTTAATGCCTTAGTAAAAACATTTCTACACCACATAAAATGATACCTTGTTTTAAAAATGGTTTATGAAGTGAAATCTTTTGCAAATAACTTTGCCACTTTCTAAAATGACCATTAGGTGTTTTCAAATGTTTATGACCCATTAGGAACCACTTTTTCAAATAAAACAAAGCTTGGCATGCTTGCATGCATTATCTTGTTTATATGATTTTATGTGTTGAATTGCTTGAATGGTAGATTGAACTTGTGCCTTGCTTGATTGAATTGTAGTGACTTGAAGAGTGTGATTGTAGCAAGGACAAGGAGTGAACTTATACTCTACCAAAAAGGCAAGTGATGCTTCATACTTTTGTCCCAATTACTTTCACTATGCATTAGTGATTTTTCTAAGTAAAACTTGCATGGAATTTTTGCTAAGTATAAAACTTGCTATGGGAAATCCTAGTAGATGAAACCTTAGTAGAAAATTTCCTAAGTTAAGATTCCTACTACTATCAAGCTTAGCTTAGCTAATAGAAAACAAGGGTGGAATATACAATCATACTATGGAAAAATTCCTAAGTCTGAGGACTTGTGTTTTGTTTAATAAAACAACTAAGTTAATGAATCACCTGGGTGGAATGGTAATTGCTTGGTGGTTTTTGGTTGAGTGGTTACACAAGGCCCATGGATATGGTTTACCTTGTGTATCACACTTGTGGATTGCCACCCAGTAAAAAAGAGATTTGAGATGTCAAATGTTGAGAAGCTTCAAGTGCAACCACTTGGCATTATGGGCTCTGCCTGGATCATATAGGTTGCAAGAACTTAGCCATATGGACAGTTGGTGGTAGGGTTTGATAGGTTGGAGCGCGTCCATTTTGGTCTAAGGGAAGGCTTCTGAAAGATCTTGTCTTGGTGAAACCAAGTCTTGTGGGGAAAGTGCACCACCTCTGCAGAGTGTAAAATCTAAGTACTTAGCCATGTCCCTGGTAAAGGACAATTTGAGCATCAAGACATGGAAACTATCAAGAATCTCATCATCCAAACTTCTAAGATAAAAACTTGTGGGTTGAACAAGGGTTAAAGGATCTCCAATCTTTGATTAGGAGATGCCTTGGGAAAGATTATTTTTTTTGTCAAAGCAAAACTTAGTGTTTTCAAATGATAAGGAAAATCTATTTTGAGCAAAGCAAGCCTAAGCTCCACTTAGCCAAATGCATATAGATGATAGACTCCACTATACTACCATAGTATCACTTGCCAATACAATTCAAATGTATTGACCCTTGTGGCTGTAACTTGTTATGTTGCAGGTTTGTTTGATTTAGTGAAGTGTGTTGATTAGGATTACAAAGTCTACAACCAACATGCCTGCCTGTGGCACTTTGAAGATGAAGGACCCCATGCTTATAGATATTCTGTTGCAATGTAATGTAATAGCCAAATGAGCTATGTAAGATGTAATAAAATTATGTTATTCCTGGTTATAAAGTTGTATTATGACCTTTGTTTCTTGATATTACATCTTAACTGTGGATGCTAGCTATTAATCCAGGGACTAGCATTGCAATCACAGGGATCCTTTTCCTTTACAAAGGAGGGATCTTACAGATGGTATCAGAGCATTGTGTTGCCTGTAGGATTGTAAACCTAGGATTGGACAAACCCTTAGAAAAGTAGGAGTTATATTTGTTCCAAAAACTTATTTACAAACAATCTTGTAAACTCTTTCCTCAACCATTTTTTTTTGACTCTACATCTCATCTATTTCAACTTGATGGAAAAACCTACCCCATGGCCAAAGACTTCCCCATGTGCAAAGGACTTCATCAACTCTAATGACTTCAACATCTTCAACTCTAATGACTTCAACATCTTCAGCATTTTCACCAAGGACTTCAACCTTGGATAGCACTAAGGACTACAAGTGAGACAAGAAATATTGCCCAAGACTTGAAGACTAAGGAAACACAATTAGAAGGAACCATCATCACCTTTGAAGATTTGTGACCAAGAGTTTGTCCAAGGAAACCATGATCTCATGCAAGAGGGAATCAACCAAGAAAGATGGAAAGATCACAAGTGAACCATATAGATGGACCACCATATTTAGTTAAGTCAAACACGCCAACTTATGTGGTGTAACAAAAATATTTTTGGTTGCCTAAAAATATGCTTGAAACTTGTTGTTGAGTGGAATGTTTGTTTGTGATTTCTTGCACATTGCTTGTGTGAATTGTAATGTGTGTGATTAGAATTATTCCCTTAGAAATCTTTTGCCTATTCTAATCCCCATCTAACCCAAACAGATGACTACTCCAAGAAACTCCAACATCAAGGTTGATGACACCAACAACAACCAAGAGGACAACATGAGAGAACTTATAGCAACCCAAAACCAGTTGAGCCAAGAGACAACTCAGCTTTTAGCCAACAACAATGGACTAGACCCAGCCATACAAAGGATTTTGAAACTTCAATCCCAATTGTTGCAAGGATTGGTTACTCAAATGATCAACATGGGAGAAAACTTTTCCCAAAGAGCTAATGACAACAAGGATGACAAAGATGTTATTTTAGAAGGAACCAAAGCTAGCAATATTTTTGGAGACAAGGATCATGCATGCAAGGAGCATGAAGATCAAAGCCCTAATTGTGAAGAAGAAAGTCATATCTCTAGTAACTGCCCCAAGAAGAGAGAAAGATTTCCCACCTCTGGGGTGAGGTATGAAGAACATGAACTAGAAGAACTCCTAGCTTTGGAGAGACCCAAGAAGAAGAAGAAATGCCCCAACCCTGACAAGAAGGACATTACTCAAGTGCAATGTTACAATTGCAAGGAGATGGGACATTATGCCAATGAATGCCCAGAAAAGAAGAAGAACCAAAGAAACAAACAAGAGGCAATGATACCAAAGGAAAAGAAAGATATCAGCCAAGTGATGTGTTTCAAATGCAAGGAACTAGGCCACTATGCAAACTTCTGTCCAGAAAAGATGAAGCACAATATAAACCAGCCTATGAAGGATCTCAGCCTTGTCACATGTTTCAAGTGTGAAAACAAAGGACACTATGCAGATGTTTGCCCAGAGAAGATTTCCCCAAGATCCCAAGCAAGCCAATATGTAATCTAGTTAGAAAATTTTTAAGGGTGGTAGTACCCTAGATGCTTTGAGCCAATTTGTAACCCTAGCCTTCCCAAATCTCGGGACGAGATTTATTTTAAGGGTGGTAGCCTGTCACATCCCAAGATTTTCCAAATCTTGTAATGTGAAAAACAAATGAATAAAATAAAACTTTGTTGATTTTCAGGGTGAGAAGAAACTTTTTGATTCCAATTGGAAACCTTCAAACCTATTTTGATCAAATAAAATCCTAAAGGGATTTAAAAAGATAAACATTTAATAAAGGAAAATAAAAATATTTGGAATTACTATTTTGTTCCTTTTAAATAAAAAGATTTGGTTTTCAAATGAAAAGGATAGAATTATAAATAAAGATTATTTTATAAGCCAAATTAAAACTTGGCCAAACCTTTTGAAATAAAATATTTCTATTTGATAAAAACAGTAAAGGATTATTTAAATAAAATAATAAGGATTTAATATCCAAGTTTATTAAAAATAAAGGTTTTACTATTTTAATTAAACATCAAAACTTGTTAAAATTATTTAAAACAAGTTTTATAAGTATTTTATATTTTCAAATAAAACCTACTGATTTGGTTTTGATAATATTTAGTTTTCAAATGGAGATTTTATTAAATAAAATCAAAACCTATTTGAATTAATAAGGTCTATTTTATTTAATTATTAAATAGATCCTAAAAAGAATAAAAATATTTTATTTTGTTTTGGACTTTGGTTTATGTTGTTAAACAGAACCAAAACTCAATACAAGTGTGGTGAATGTTTGAATTGTTTTGAATGTTTGACTTGTTGTTTGAAATTCAAAACAGAAAAATCAAAAGAGAAAAAGAAAAAGATTCAGAACAGAAAAAAAATAGAGCAAAGACGACCCAGCCCAGTAAGCCCATCCTAGCCCAGCAGCCCACCTCTCTCCCCAGCGAATCGTTCATTTCTCACTCAAGAACTTAACCGCACAGAGGATGACAACTGGACCCCACCTCCCCTCTCTCTATCGCTGCCAGTGGACCCCACCACCAGCTCATCTTCTTCCTCCCCGCGATGACCGCGCCGGCCGTTTCCTACCGTTGATGCCGCGGTTAAATTCGCTTCAATGCCTCGCCATAATCTCGCCGCGACCACGCCTGATTAAACGCCAGCATCTCCCCTCTCTTTCCCCTCTCTCGCCCGACTCTTTCTGCCCCTGATTTGGTTTGCACGACCACTGTCTCCGACGAGATTTCCCCTCGATTCCGGCCGTGTCCTGCCACCCCTCGCCTCCTTGACCACACTCACATACTCTCCAAGCCCTGGCGCTTCTCCCGGCGCTTTCCATTCACCCGCGGGCGCCCCAGAACATCGGCAACGACAACAACCGCCGCCGCCACCGTCTGGTTCTTCTCCGACGACCTCCCCCTGGTAAGCCAGACCACCCCGAGCCCTCTCGATCATGCTCGCGTGTACACCACACCCTCCCGCGTCTAACCATGTACTTATTTTGCTTCGGCACGAATCGTAGCCTCGCCCTCGACGACCTCCAGAGACACCCGCCGCCCACAGCAACTCCGGCGAGCAATCGCCAGCACATGCGAGCGCCCCTTTGCCTGCAACCAGCACGTCGAGCTTCCCCACGTCCTTGCGATCACGGTGAGCCTCTCCTCCTCTTCTCTCGCTTCCTAGAACGGCCGGACCACCTCGGACAGAGCGTGCGCCGCCAGTCATCGCCGCCGGCGCCGCCAGCTGATGGTCAAACTCATCTGAGCCGTTAGATCGTGATCTAGTGGACGCGATAGATTGACTTAAACCGAAACGGTACGTGTGATCTGAGCCGTGCGATGTTAGTTTAATCCTACGGCCTACAGCGCGTGATCCAGACGAAGCGGTATCAGCGAATAGGAACACGCCACGTGTCTCTGTTGAGTTCAATTGGAACAGAATTGATCTATTAGATTTGTGATTTTGTAAATTGCACAACTTTCAAACCACACGTCCAAATTTTGCAAATTTTATATCAATGGATTCAGAAAAGCAAGACCTAGCCAACCATGCCTTTTGTTTAGTAAAAAGTTTCTGCTAAATTTATTGTTTTTGCAGAAACTTTTGTATGCTTGTTTAAGTTATAAAAAATTGTTCAAAAATGATTTTGGGATAAAATCTTTTGAAAATGGTGTGTTTTGAACCTACTGACCATAGGAAACACTTTGTGGATTCAAAAATGTATTTGGTGAAACAAAAGAATGAACCTTGGATTTAAAACCAATTCTAGTCAAATAAAAATATAGTTTATTTATTAAAAATGGTTTTGAAAGAAAACCTTTGGAAAATGTTTTGTTTTAAACTCTCTGACCCAAACACCAAGTTTTATGATTTGAAAATGTATTTTGTGAACCCTATAGGTTAATGCCTTAGTAAAAACATTTCTACACCACATAAAATGATACCTTGTTTTAAAAATGGTTTATGAAGTGAAATCTTTTGCAAATAACTTTGCCACTTTCTAAAATGACCATTAGGTGTTTTCAAATGTTTATGACCCATTAGGAACCACTTTTTCAAATAAAACAAAGCTTGGCATGCTTGCATGCATTATCTTGTTTATATGATTTTATGTGTTGAATTGCTTGAATGGTAGATTGAACTTGTGCCTTGCTTGATTGAATTGTAGTGACTTGAAGAGTGTGATTGTAGCAAGGACAAGGAGTGAACTTATACTCTACCAAAAAGGCAAGTGATGCTTCATACTTTTGTCCCAATTACTTTCACTATGCATTAGTGATTTTTCTAAGTAAAACTTGCATGGAATTTTTGCTAAGTATAAAACTTGCTATGGGAAATCCTAGTAGATGAAACCTTAGTAGAAAATTTCCTAAGTTAAGATTCCTACTACTATCAAGCTTAGCTTAGCTAATAGAAAACAAGGGTGGAATATACAATCATACTATGGAAAAATTCCTAAGTCTGAGGACTTGTGTTTTGTTTAATAAAACAACTAAGTTAATGAATCACCTGGGTGGAATGGTAATTGCTTGGTGGTTTTTGGTTGAGTGGTTACACAAGGCCCATGGATATGGTTTACCTTGTGTATCACACTTGTGGATTGCCACCCAGTAAAAAAGAGATTTGAGATGTCAAATGTTGAGAAGCTTCAAGTGCAACCACTTGGCATTATGGGCTCTGCCTGGATCATATAGGTTGCAAGAACTTAGCCATATGGACAGTTGGTGGTAGGGTTTGATAGGTTGGAGCGCGTCCATTTTGGTCTAAGGGAAGGCTTCTGAAAGATCTTGTCTTGGTGAAACCAAGTCTTGTGGGGAAAGTGCACCACCTCTGCAGAGTGTAAAATCTAAGTACTTAGCCATGTCCCTGGTAAAGGACAATTTGAGCATCAAGACATGGAAACTATCAAGAATCTCATCATCCAAACTTCTAAGATAAAAACTTGTGGGTTGAACAAGGGTTAAAGGATCTCCAATCTTTGATTAGGAGATGCCTTGGGAAAGATTATTTTTTTTGTCAAAGCAAAACTTAGTGTTTTCAAATGATAAGGAAAATCTATTTTGAGCAAAGCAAGCCTAAGCTCCACTTAGCCAAATGCATATAGATGATAGACTCCACTATACTACCATAGTATCACTTGCCAATACAATTCAAATGTATTGACCCTTGTGGCTGTAACTTGTTATGTTGCAGGTTTGTTTGATTTAGTGAAGTGTGTTGATTAGGATTACAAAGTCTACAACCAACATGCCTGCCTGTGGCACTTTGAAGATGAAGGACCCCATGCTTATAGATATTCTGCTGCAATGTAATGTAATAGCCAAATGAGCTATGTAAGATGTAATAAAATTATGTTATTCCTGGTTATAAAGTTGTATTATGACCTTTGTTTCTTGATATTACATCTTAACTGTGGATGCTAGCTATTGATCTAGGGACTAGCATTGCAATCATAGGGATCCTTTTCCTTTACAAAGGAGGGATCTTACAGTTAAGGAACACTTCTTTCATCTTATCCATGACAATATCTAGAAGATACTTCTCTTTGAAGGCCTCAATAAACTGTCCCCAGGTAGGCTAAAAACCAGGTGGGCTTGACTCAAGATAGTTCTCCCACCATAGTGCATACTCCCCTCGAAACAAGTGTCGTGAACTTGACTCGGTCATGCTCAACAACATCTGCAGTGTTGTGAATCCTAGTAGTCTTATGGAGCCAGGCATCAGCATCAAGTGGCTCAGCAGTCACCTCAAAGTGGTGAGGGTTGAAGTGCAAGAAGTCCTTCATGATGACATGCGGAGAAGCCGGCACAAAATCATTGTGGCGGATGTTCTCTTCGAACCTGAGCCGGTTCTACTGCAAGGTAACCAGAGTGTTTGCAAGACTATCAAGTGTAGCACCAAGTTCTAGCAAACCTATAGCTTCTTCTTCAGAACAGCATGGAGGAGCCATCCTGTTGTTGATGGAAAAAGTTGTGTTAGTACCATAATGGAGAATTAATAAATAATCCATAATAGCACTAGAATGGAATTAACCATGATTAAAGGATACACATTACTAATATGATATTAAAATATCAAGCAAAGTTCAAAGCACCTAGAAGATAGTTAGCATATCGCACACGACTTAAAAGGAGTGTGGAACACAAATCTACCAAAGAAAAAATCCGCATTTTTTGACATTATAATACCAACTAGATGCGCAAAACCACTTATCGAATAGAGATTACAAACTCCACATTATGTGAAAGCATACTAAAGAACGAACACCCCTTACAACATTGCATCGGTTAATGATGGCTCCAAAAATATCCATCTTCCACCGTGTTTAAACATTGTTTTTGGTCAACCAATTGACAAGAAACTCTCAATCCTTACCACTAATGAGTAATAATTGCAAAGATATGCAAAACCTACTTTGAATTGTGTTGTGCGGGAAATCACACTTTTTAATGTGAAATCAAGAGTCATAATGAAGGTTTTTGAGGAAATCCACATGGCCAAGTTATTGGGGAGTCATTCCTAGGCATCAACAAGCATAATAACCACTGGTATGGACGGGGCCCATCCGTACCGTCTGCCCGTACCAGGTGGAAATGGCTTCATCTTGTCAAACCCTACAACTTTCATGAATACGCCTATATATTTTGAGGCTCCAGCCGCCAGCTAGGGAGCCTCCATTCTAAGATTACATCACAACACCACCAAAGGAGATCCACGCCATTGTTCATCACTTCCATCATCCATCCCCTCCATTAGCCATATCCATTGCTTTATACTTTAGATCTCATTGTGATTTGGTGACCATTGTAAGAATATTTGATTTCAATCTAAGTATTTTGCACAATGTTTTCTATCCTAGATCTATTTGTTATGAGTGAGTAGTACTCACGGGCTGCGGGTTGAGGAGAAACCTCGCAACAATTATGTGCATCTAATTCATGGGAGTATTGTGTTTTGTTTGCAATAGAGATTTGTATCATTTGTTTCTTTGTCTCTTGTCTCGATCTGTGGACTTATAGGTACCCAAGATCACATAGATTGATAAAGGCTTGAGGTGAGATACTTGGCTAGAGGCTATCTCATAGGAACCCCAATTACAGAAAGGGTGGTACGGTCTTTGTTTAGCGACCCATTCGGGATCACAAAAACATCACCACTTAATGCTTTGATCTGTGTTTTACACTTAATAATCGTTTGTAGCCCGTTGCTTTGTGGTGCACTCGGTTGGATTAAAAGACTATTGCTATGCCCGCTGCATTATGGGGGCTCTAGTATATTAGATGTGTTTCCCACAAGATATTATACCTATTCAACCATACACATGACTATGCTTATTATTATCTTTTATCCCCTATGATGTGCAGCTGCAGGTGGATCTTCAACCCTGACCTATCTCCATCCATTGATTCAACCCATTATAAAAGTAAACTAGATTGGTCCGGAAAACTAAGGTAAAAAGAAACAAAGTCTTGCAGGCGTGTCCTTTTTATTTCCTTTTAGCATTTCTTTCCAAGGTTCAATTAAACCTAGGTCTTCTAGGGAAAAGTTATTACAATACATCCGTGAATCTGGATCGAATGTATCAACCCTTTTTTTGGCGGCATTGCCAGGGAAGAAATTTTGCTATCCTGGTGAGGTCACTAGAGACCTTGTTTCTAGTTTTATTATTAGTTTGTAGTTTATTTCTTGTTATTAGTTTAATTTCTTGTTATCTATTTGAAAACTCCAAAAAATAGTTACTTGTTATTTGTTTTCAAGACTTAAAAATACCAAAAATATAAGAGCCATGGCTCAAAAGAGACTTGGGGAGTATGCTACTCCCACTGACGATTTTATTCGTGCACCTATCACTCAGCCCGTTGTTGATGCAGAAACTTATGAAATAAAGCCTAACCTTTTAAGTTTGGTTCAACAAAGCCAATTTGGGGGATCATCTTCTGAAGATTCAGGTTTGCACTTAAACACTTTTACTGAATTTGCGACATGATGCGTATTAAGGATGTAGATCCAAATGCTATTAAATTAAGATTATTTCCTTTGTCTCTTATAGGAAAGGCTAAGGATTGGTTGCTAGCTCTTCCAAAGGGCACTATTAAATCTTGGGAGGAATGTAATAATTTGTTTATGACTAAATTTTTTCCTCCAGCTAAAACTATGCAGTTAAGATCCAACATTACAAGATTTAGACAAGAAGACCGTGAGCCACTAGCGTTTGTGTGGGAAAGGATGAAAGAAGCCATAATGAACTATCCTAGTCATGGGATGGAAGAATGGCTTATATTACATTTTTTATAATGGTCTTCACCCAATGTCTAAGTCTATGCTAGATACTGCAATAGGCGGAACGATCATGGGAAAGCAAGTGAGTGTTGCAAAGAAATTACTTGATGATATGCAAAATAATTATGCCCAATGACATGTGGAGAGAACTTCGAAAAGAGTAAGTTTAATTACCGAGGTAAATAATGAAAAGCTTACATCTAAGGTCTACTTAGTATAGTAAAAGGTAAATAAGATACCCAAGTTAATGCTATCGCTACCGATATTAATGATGTCAATTTTATAGCTCGCACTCCTTTTAATCCTGCATGGAAAAATCATTCTGCTTCTAATGTTCAAAAACATTATTCTAATCCTACAGGAGCTCCTTACAAGAATTATGATAGTAATAATGGAACAAATCATGGCAATCTCTCGTTTGAGAAAACTTTTAGAACTTTTATACAAGCTCAAATCAAGCAAAATAATATGCTTATTAAAATCATGGAGAACCATGAAAGTAGTATAGGAAAATTATCTAACCAAGCTGTTGCAATTATAAATGATGTGCAGGCTCTACAAGAAAGGACAAAGACCATGTAGGCTCAGTTGGGAAAAGTAGCCGAGAGCCAAGCTCTCATATTAGCAAAGTTTGCTGGAAAGCCCAAGCCAAATCCGGTAGAAGATCTCAAGATGATGAGGATGGTAACCAATGAAGAAAAGCCTGAAGAGTTGGATTATAGCAACGCGCCAACACCGGAATATATCGTGGAAGATCTACCAAAGATGATCACCATGAAGAATCCCAATATAAAACAAGGTAATGATTCTATGTACCAACAATTCATACAACAAGTAGCATCAAAAGTTCGACAGTTAGAGATGGAGTACGTATAAGAGACTAGTTGATAAGATTCCTGCTAAGCTAGATGATATCTACACTTGTGATCTTGGTGCAAGCGTCTCAATAATTTCCAAAAGCATGTTTGACAAATTAAACTTGGGGCCATTTATAACCACTGAACTGAGACTCCATCTAGAGGATTCAACTTATAAACAAGATGTTGGGACAAAAGAAAATATAGTTGTTGAAATTAAAGGTAGTCTCGCCCTTATTTATCTTGTTATTGTGGACATGCCTGAAGATCCCATAGCACCTATAATTTTAGGTAGGCCATTCCTAAGAACTATGAAAGCTTTAATTAATTTACATGAGGGGAATGTGATAATAGAGCTAACATCTAGAGATCCTTTTATAGTCCACTTCCCTAGGAAGAAGAAGGCCAAGCCTAATGATGATGATGGTATAATTACTTTGAAAGCCAACTATTTAAGAGTGGGCATTCCAGTCCTTAAACCTAAATGATTGCCATCGGGGTCAAGCTAATTCACCTTAACTACAAGATCTTCATGGGAGGCAACCCATGTAAAATAAAGTTTTTACTTATGTGTTAGTCTTGTTAATTTTGTTTGTTTTTGTTTTTTTATTTGTTTCTAATAAAGTGTGTTCAATAAAACCTTTGGAGAGAGGAGAAGAAATAAGGTAATCCTCGATTTCTTATTTTACTAACACATGGCCTAAGAAGTATTGCTGATTTTTTGTGTAGTATATTTGTTGTTATTTTGTCCTTTGATAAGATGTGCAAGGATGCACGGAGCTACTAATCAAATTATTTGATTTTTGCAGCTCACTGGCCATGTAACGACCAGTGGTACGGTCGGGAAGGACCGTACCGTGCACCCGTACCACCTCGAATCATAGGAAGATAGAAATTTTGATTTTTGCTGAAGGAGACAGTGCTCGTAATGACCACTAGTATGGTCGGACGCGCCCATACCGTACCTCGAGCAAACCATCAGATTTCAAGCAAAGGTACCTTATGACTAACGACCAGCAGTACAGGCACGTGCGACCGTACCATATGCCCGTACCGAGTGCATTGTCGGAAGGAAGTTGTCACTCCCAAGGTATGTCACCCGGTACAGGCGGGCTCTGGCTGTACCGCCCGCCCGTACCACGTACGCGGCCACCATAAACACCATGAGGAGGTAACTTAAAAATCCTCAAAACAAATCTTTCTCTTTCTTTGTCCTCCAAACTCCAAACCACCTCCATTGGATCTTTAAATTTACTCAATCTTTCTTTGATTCATCGCACTCAATTGATATAAGGTATGATTCTCCTTTGATCTTCAACTTATTTGTACCAATGCTTCACTCAATCTTTCATCATTGTCAATCTAGACTTAGGTCTTGTTCTTGATTTAATCTTGATATTGAGCATTCCTAGTATTGTTTTAGAGGAGTTTCTTTTGTAACTAGTGTAGAGGATCGTGTATGCTATGTTTCTATTGGACTAAAATCTTTAATTATCAATCTTTATTTATTTTATTTTCTTTTAGATGAACACGAGGAGCCATACACATGTGATGGCTGCAGAATCTTCCGCACAACCCGTTGATACGTTGACCCCCGAGTCACTTGGTATCGAGTTCACCGAGGAGTTTCAGCTGAACTGTTTGAACCGTCTCAAGCTCCGAGAAATCAAGTCCACCAAGTGGGTGCGTCCCTATATCCTGAACCAACTTGGCATTCATGCTGATTTTGATTTTCTTTGCAATAATGTTGGTTTGTATGACTTTGTCTTTCAGGATGTCGCCACGTACCGCCGCTTGACACTTGAGTTCCTCAGCACCTTGGCGCATACGGTGGACACTTACTATTTTTCCGAGAAACAAAGGCCCAGAGTTGATCGCATCAACTTCCGTCTTATGAACTGTGAGTACACCTTAACGCTTGACCAATGGGCTCAATGTTTGGGTTTACCAATAACACCACCAACATATTCTCAACTACTTTTGTTTTAAATCCTGCACCTTGGGAGTACTTTAATTTAATGAGAATTCATGGAAACACACCCAAGGGGAACCAAATTGATCATCCTGCTATTCGCTATTTGTTTTATGTTATTGCTAACACCTTGTAGGAACATGGTGAGTTTATAGAGTTAATGAGGAGGATATGATGATCCTCACAAAGGCTGTTATTATTAATTGTAACTTAATGCCAAATTTGGGCGCCCTTCTTGTGTTTTACCTTAAGCATCAGTCTCTTCAATCTCAAGGACCCATATTTGTAGGAGTTGTAATCATTCTTGCACGTGCACTTCACATCAACCTAGGTAATACCCAACCCTTGAAAGGATGTCACTGTCTCGGTCTTCCTACTCTAATAGCATGTGGTATGGTTTCTAAAACTAATGGTAGATACTTCCTTGATATACCTGGAGCGGATCACTTGATCCCAGCTCCTTTACCTAATGGTATATTCTCTATCGAGGATGGACATTTGCATTTTGACGCGCAGGTTGAGGCAGATTTACCCCATGAAGAAATACCTGTGGGAGAAGGAGGAGAAGATGAAGAAGTAGAACAAGAGGGAACCGAACAAGATGTGCAGCCACCAAACTACTACACCACCTATGAGGATATCTATGCACTCGAAGCGAATATTCAAAACATTAACAACCTCTCCATCAACCTTCGAGATGCTACTACAAACCTCGCCACCTAGTTCCATGATTGGAGCAGCCAATGGAACATGGGAGATTATCCGCCACCACCACAATGAGCAACAAAAAGGGCTTGCAAAAGTCTAAGCTTGGGGATGTGTTCTGATACGTCAGAAACGTATCTATAATTTTTGATGCTCCATGCTTGTTTAGTATCTACTTTGCTTTGCTTGTCTACACTTTGAGGTGCTTTTTACATGTTTTCTGGTACTAACCTATTAACAAGTTGCCATAGTGCCAGATGCCTGTTTTCTGTTGTTTTTGGTTTCAGAAAAGTTAGTAAATAAATATTCTTGGAATTGGATGGGACAAACGTCAAAGTCAATTAATTTCCGTGGGGAACAAGAAGTCCAGAGGAGAGCCGGAGGGGCCATACAGGGGGGCCAGACCCACCCCAGGCGTGGGTGGGCCCAGCCCCACGCCTAGCTAGGGTTTGCCACCCCTGGCCACTGCCTTGGTCTCCCCCTTCGCCTATAAGAAGCCCCCTATGCAGAAACCCTAAACACTCGATCAATATTCCATGAAATCGTCTGTATCCACCACCAAAATCGTCCCTAGATCGGGGGGATCTAAAGTTCTTCCCGGCATCCTGCCGGAGGGGAGATCATCCCGGAGGCCTTCTCTCCGGTATGATGTGTGAGTAGTTCCACCTTGGACTATGGGTCCATGTAGTAGCTAGATGGTTGTATCTCCTCCTTTGTGCTTTCATGTATAGATATTGTGAGCTCCGTTCATGATCAAGATCTAATCTATTTGTAATCATGCATGTTGTGTTTGCGGGGATCCGATGGATATTGAGATTATTATGTTGGTTTGATTAATGGTTTTGTCTTTATGATCCTATCATGTATGTGTTGTTTGTGATCTTGCATGCTCTCCGTTGTTAGTAGCTATCTTGGCCAAGTAGTTGCTAGTGACTCCAAGAGGGGGTATTTATGCTCGATAGTGGGTTCATGCCTCTAGTTTCCAAGGGAAGTGACAGAAATCTCTTCGATTGTAGATGTTTTGTTGCTACTAGGGAGAAAACAACGGTCTCTTGTTCATGGAACATGTGGACTGTTTACCTTACACACTTTGCTTAAAGCAGTTGTCTGTTGCTTTCAACTTAATACTAGAGGGGGTTTGGATGATAACCTGAAGGTGGACTTCTAGTCATAGATGCAGTTGGATGGTGGTCTATGTATCTTGTTGTATTGCCCAATCCAATCTCATAGGATCATGCCATGTTGTTTATCTAAGGAGAGCACCTCTAGTGAACTATAGATCCCGGTCCAATCTTTACCATTGATACATCTTCCACTGTTACTTGCTTACTTGCTGCAAACCATTACCTTCCACACCATACGTTTAATCCTTTGTTACAGCAAACCGGTGAGTTTGACAACCTCACTAATTCGTTGGGGCAAAGTCTTGAGTTTGTGTTGTGCAGGTCTCTGCGTTGCTTGCAACACCTGTGTGACATTTCCTTCCTCCTTATGGTTCGATAACCTCGGTCTCAACTGAGGGAAAAATGGATGCTTGCTCTTCACAACCTACGCTTGGGGTTACCAACAAAGTGCCATGTCGAGCACCATCAAGACTTTCTGGCGCCGTTGCCAGGGAGGCTAAGGACGTCTTCACAAGGGGATTCCTTCACTTCCTTTCTCTTTACTTTGTTTTTAGTTTGCTTTGTTTCTTTTGCCTGGTTTTGTTTGCCTCTTTTCAAAAAACCCAAAAAAATTTAGTTTAGTTTGGTTTGCTTTCTTTATTCAAAAACACAAAAAATTAGTTCCTACTCTAGTTGCCGCCTTTCTCTAGCTCACCATGTTGATTCCCAAGTTCACCTTGAAAGATCTTGCAATAGGTAGTGGTTCCATAATTGGGAAAGATAATATTGAAGAATTCTTTAAATATGTTAGCAAGCATGAGGATATTGGGGATAAATCTATAGCAGAGCTTGCTCCTAATTATAAGATTGTTGCAGATTCTTTAGTTCATATGTTGGAGGCTAGGTTTGTTAGCCTTAACCCCTTCATCCAATTTTTGTTCCTAAAACTAAAAGAAGAGAAGAATGCTGAAAAGAGGGAATTCATCCTTGAAACTTTATCAAAAGAATTCCAAGATGTTGCTAGGGAAGCCAAAAAGGTCTTTGAGTGTTTCAATATGCTAGGCTCAAGTGTAGATGTTGTGGGTATTTCTGATAAAACTAAGCCTAGAGAAGAATTTAAGATACCCATACCCTTTAAGCTTGTTGGAATGCATGAAACCTTTGAAAAGAATTTGATTGGATTGCTCCTGAAAATCTTTTTGATGAAAGTAGTAGACCAAAGAGAGATGAGAAGGGATCCTCTTGAAGACTTTGCAAGTATTGATGTTAATGCTTCTTCATTTGAAAATACTTGATTCTTCTTGCTTCTTGTGCCTAACTTAAACGCGTTAAAGAAAAGTACTTGTTGGGAGATAACCCAAGAGTTTCCTTGAGTCTTGGAAGTTATTACTTCAGTAATGACCTCTCCTTATCCTTTTTGTTTGCTTTTTGTGCCAAGAATGACCTCTAATTAGAGGGAAGTAAGATTTAGAGAGTTGTTGTCCCAAAACAGATTTATGTCCTCCACCAAAAAAATCGTGAGGAGTCTCTATAACACGGATTGAGCTCAAAATTTACGAATAAATACCCCAATATGTTATCTAACTATCGTTAGATCAACACTTTTTGATTTGAGAAACAGAAGATGTTCGAAAAAATCGGTTTCTACCTGTTGGTCTGTTTTGACAGATTTCTGCCATTATTTGCATTTGCTTCTTATTGATTCCTTTTTGAGTTCTCTTTAGGTGAATTGAGATTTTTGAAGGAGTTACTACAATATCTTGTGTTTTTAGTAAAAAATACTTGCTATTCCAAAGTGTTGCTAGGGGTCTAATATCTTTTGAATACACTAATGTTGCTAATGAAGATTGTGTGAAGTTGTGTATGAAGGAAAGAAATTTTAGGTGTAGAGAGAGAATGATGCAATGAGATGAAGGATGGACAAAATCTCAAGCTTGGGGATGCCACCATGGTGTCACCCCAATAAATATCCAAGAGGTACAAGCATAAAAGCTTGGGGATGCCCAAGGCATCCCCTTCTTCATCAATAAAAAGCTCAGGTCTGTTTAGACACTTCATTTTTATTGTTTCATGCACAGTTGTGTTGTTCTTGGAGCATCTTAGTTTTCGTTTGCTTTGCTTAGGTTGTTTAGTTTGCTTGAATAAATTAGTTTGGACCCTCGTTCTCGCTGTGTTGTTTTGCAAATAAGTTCCTTGGTGTTGGAAAGGAGTAGTAAGTTCTTGCTGGAAGTGCAAGAGGATCTTGCATTGACTGTGACTTAGACTTTAGCATGACATGCTAGGTGTTGTTTTGACCTTATGCTTAGTGATTATTGTTGTAGCATGTCTTGTTTCAAACAATTGGGATTGCTTAGTGTGCCTTGAAGAAATTATGTGTTGTTTTAGCATGCAAAAGCATAGTATTGTGGTATTCTCCTTTGATGTTTTTCTTGGGTTGACTTGGCACATGCTCACACCATGTCATGACTATGACAAGTCACCATTAGCCTCTATGATCATTTAGTCCTTCACTTGTAGTACCACTCTTTGCTTTGATTAGTATGCTTTGTTGCACTGCATGATTATGGCCATTATGCTCTCTTAGTTGGTTGCTCCCAGTCTTTTTGCTAGCCTCCACTTGTATGAGTAAGTTCTACTCATGCCTCCAACTCCCAAGAAACCAAGTTATTCCAAAGTGTCCACTATAAACTCCTACGCATGGTGTGTTACACCATTCCAAGTATATTCTTGTTTTCAACTATCTTCCAATTAAAAACTATTTTGTTATGTGAAAACTTAGTGATTAAAGTCCTCACAAACTTGATGACACACTTTATATTCTTTGCCCCTAATAAACTTGAACCATTGTGACAAATTTGTTGTATATGCTTGCACTTATAAGTTGGAATTAGCAGAACCGTGCTGTCACGGGGAACATTTTCAACATTGCACTTGTACTTTGTACTCAGTTGATATCATGCTCTTTTGTCTATGGATGTCACCGATGTGAAATAAAGAGGGAACTTGTAAGTCCATGGAGTTTATATCATGTGTTAGAGAAACGCCTAGGCCGCTAGCCTAAGCCATGCCTAATCATGGTGGAAACTTGCAGCATCACCATAATGAGCTATCTATGAAGCATCCTCAATAAAAAGCTATGCATATGGTAAATAAAAAGATTGCTGAGATGCTCATTGTCTGCTTGCCTTGTCATTTTGGTTATGAGAAAGCTCATGTACCATGTGCAAGGGGTACCCCGTTGGCGGTTCTCAATGATATGCAAATACTTACAATGACAAGAACTTACCTGGGCCCAAAGTTGAGTATGCATGAGGTGTTGCCCTCGTATTCAAGGGACTTGAGATTGCCAACTTATACTTCCTCAAGCATATACTCCATCTTTGCCACTTTAACCTTAACCACTTCAAGATGCTTATGATAGGGGCAATGAGGGATGAAAGCTAACTAGTACCATAATTTTTGGACGCTCTTTTTGAAACTTGTAATCCCTGCTTCCTTTACAAAAAGGCCTTTCTTCCACCATTATTGAGTCTCCACCTTCTACCTTTAGGCACCATTGAGAGAGCATAGTTGTCATTCTGTGTGCAGTGTTCCAAAGATTATTAATTGATGCATATTATGATATTACTTGTTCTTGTACTATTTGTTTCTAGTCACCCTTGTGAACTTTGAAGGTGTCATATGCATCTATATTGCTACTCTATGAGGTACAAGCTGATTGCCACTATGCTATGTTTTCTGCATGTGAAACAAACAAACGTTTTTCAATGCATATTATTCATGATCTTTGTTTGTAGCTTGTCATGTTGCATGCATAGTTACTATGTCATATTGTTAGAACTCCATCTTTCATGCACATGTTTAGAGTTCTTTGATCCCAGCTTTCAATGCTTGCAAATGGTTGGATCGTTATTGTGAGGATGCATGTCACCTCAAAAATTATTCTTTTTATCACTTACCTACTCGAGGACGAGCAGGAGTTAAGCTTGGGGATGTTGATATGTCGGAAACGTATCTATAATTTTTGATGCTCCATGCTTGTTTTGTATCTACTTTGCTTTGCTTGTCTACACTTTAAGGTGCTTTTTACATGTTTTCTGGTACTAACCTACTAACAAGTTGCAACAATGCTAGATGCCTGTTTTCTGCTGTTTTTGGTTTCAGAAAAGTTAGTAAATAAATATTCTCAGAATTGGACGGGACAAACGTCAAAGTCAATTACTTTCCGTGGGGAACAAGAAGTCCAGAGGGGAGACGAGGAAGCGGGCCAGGGCAGCCAGACCCTCCACCCAGGCATGGCTAGTGGTGGGTCCGCGCCTGGCTAGGGTTTGGCCCCCCTGGTCGCCTCCTCGGCCTCCCCCTTCGCCTATAAGAATCCCCCGATGCAGAAACACTAAGCACCTGATCAAATCTCCACGAAACCGTCTGTAGCCGCCACCACCATCGTCCCTATATCGGGGGGATCTGAAGTTCTTCCCGGCACCCTACCGAAGGGGAGATCATCCCGGAGGCCTTCTCTCCGGTATGATGCGTGAGTAGTTCCACCTTGGACTATGGGTCCATGTAGTAGCTAGATGGTTGCATCTCCTCCTTTATGCTTTCATGTATAGATCTTGTGAGCTCCGTTCATGATCAAGATCTAATCTATTTGTAATCATGCATGTTGTGTTTGCGGGGATCCGATGGATATTGAGATTATTATGTTGGTTTGATTAATGGTTTTGTCTTTATGATTCTATTGCAGTTGTCTGTTGCTTGCAACTTAATACTGGAGGGGTGCGGATGATAACCTGAAGGTGGACTTCTAGTCATAGATGCAGTTGGATGGCGGTCTATGTATCTTGTTGTATTGCCCAATCGAATATCATAGGATCTTTCTGACTAGTAATTTCATTGTTATGCCTTGCTCAGTTCCTGTCAATTGCCCTGCTGTAATTTGTTTACCCTTCATGCCATGTTTTTTATCTAAGGAGAGCACCTCTAGTGAACTATGGACCCCGGTCAACTCTTTACCATTGATACATATTCCACTTTTACTTGTTTACTTGCTGCAAACCATTACCTTCCACACCATTCATTTAATCCTTTGTTACAGCAAACCGGTGAGCTTGACAACCTCACTGATTCGTTGGGGAAAAGTATTGAGTTTGTGTTGTGCATGTCTCCGCGTTGCTTGCAACACCTGTGTGACATTTCCTTCCTCCTTCTGGTTCGATAACCTCGGTATCAACTGAGGGAAAACTTGCTGCTTTCTCTTCACACCCTACGCTTGGGGTTACCAACGAAGTGCCACGTCGAGCATCATCAATGGATAGCAAGAAGTCTATGACAACGAGGATCATTGATACGTCGGAAACGTATCTATAATTTTTTATGTTCCATGCTTGTTTACAATCTACTTTTCTTTGATTTGTCTACACTTTGAGGTGTTTTTATATGTTTTCTGGTACTAACCTATTAACAAGTTGCCATAGTGCCAGTTGCCTATTTTCTTCTATTTTTGGTTCCAGAAAGGCAGAAAATCAATATTCTCGGAATTGGACGGGACAAAAGCCAAAGTCAATATTTTACCGTGGGCAACACGAAGCCAGAAGACGAGACGGAGAAGGCTCACCAGGGGGCCACACCCCTGGCCGCGTGGGTGGGTCCACCCCGCGCCTGGGGGGGTGCAGCCACCCTGGTGCCCCCCTGGCTCGCCCCTTCACCTACAAGAAGCCCCCGATGCAGAAACCCTAGGAACCCGATCAAAACTCCACAAAACCGTATATAGCCACCGTCACCATCGTCCCTATATCGGGGGATCTGAAGTTCTTCTCGGCACCCTGCCGGAGGGGAGATCATCCCGGAGGCCTTCTTCTTCATCGTGCCAGCCTCCGGTATGAAGCGTGAGTAGTTCCACCTTGGACTATGGGTCCATGTAGTAGCTAGATGGTTGTATCTCCTCCTTGTGCTTTCATGTATAGATCTTGTGAGCTCCGTTCATGATCGAGATCTAATCTATTTGTAATCATGCATGTTGTGTTTGCGTGGATCCGATGGATATTGAGATTACTATGTCAGATTGATTAATGGTTTCGTCTTATGATTCTATCATGTATGTGTTGTTTGTGATCTTGCATGCTCTTCGTTGTTAGTAGCTATCTTGGCCAAGTAGTTGCTAGTGACTCCAAGAGGGGGTATTTATGCTCGATAGTGGGTTCAGGCCTCTAGCTTCCAAGGGAAGTGACAGAAATCTCTTCGGTTGTAGATGTGTTGTTGCCACTAGGGAGAAAACAACGGTCTCTTGTTCATGGAACAAGTGGATTGTTTACCTTACACACTTTGCTTAAAGCAGTTGTCTGTTGCTTGCAACTTAATACTGGAGGGGGTTCGGATGATAACCTGAAGGTGGACTTCTAGTCATAGATGCAGTTGGATGGCGGTCTATATATATTGTTGTATTGCCCAATCAAATCTCATAGGATCTTTTTGTCTAGTATTGCATTGTTATTCCTTGCTCAGTCCTGTCAATTGCCCTGCTGTAATTTGTTTACCCAGCATGCCATGTTTATTTATCTAAGGAGAACACCTCTAGTGAACTATGGACCCTGGTCCAATCTTTACCATTGATACATCCTCCACTATTACTATTTACTTGCTGCAAACCATCATCACCTTCCACACCATACATTTAATCTTTTGTTACAGCAACCGGTGAGATTGACAACCTCACTGTTCGTTGGGGAAAAGTCTTGAGTTTGTCTTGTGCAGGTTTCCATGTTGCTTGCAACACTTGTGTGACGTTTCCTTCCTCCTACTGGTTCGATAACCTCGGTTTCTTACTGAGGGAAGACTTGCTGCTCTGCTGCATCACACCTTGCTCTTGGATTTTCCTGATGAAGCGCACCTACATCAACTAGGTGCATCAATCATCTCCCATCGTCAGCATTGCTTGTGACCCTGAAGATGAAGCTGAAGGGTTTCGCGGCATAGTAAATCAAAATTTTCTACGGATGCGAACAGAGGGAAGCCAAGATCTAATCTAGGAGATGCAAACAACGAGAGAGATTGGATTAGATCTTCATACCCTTGAAGATTCGCACAGCGGAACGTTCGTCGGAACGTGGGTGATGTAGTCGTACTCGCTTCTCCTCCTCGCGATTCGATCCGATCTAGCACCACAAGTGGCGATGCCTCCGTGAGATGCACACGTGCAGCACCTCGACGTACCCTCCTTCCTTGGTCCAGCAAGTATGGTGGAGAGATGGGTTGGATCTACAACGCGACGGCGCGGTGCAATTGGTGGAGAGTTTCTGCAGCAGGGCTTCGCCTACACGCAGTCGGGAGGGAGAGAGAGAGGAGGGCAGCAGGGCGACTGGCTTGAGGGGAAGGTGCGGGGGGGTGCGCCCCTAGCCCTCTTTATATAGAGGGGTGGGCGGCAGCCCTAGCCCCTCCCCCAAGCCAAGGCCAGCGGCCAAAGGAGGAAGAGTGGGGGGCAAGAAACCCCCCCCCCCTTCTAGAAGGTCCAATCTAGGGTTTATCCCCTCTTAGCCGGTTGGGCCCTATGGGGCCTTGTGCCCCTGGCCCAATGCGGCCAGGGCACTCCCTCATAGGCCCATGCCCCCTCCCGACAGGTGGGACCACGTTGGTCCCCCTCCAGAAGGTTCTAGAAGCTTCCGGTACAATACCGATTAACCCGGAACAATTCCGAACTCCAAAAACTGCACTGCCTTATATGAATCTTATTCTCCGAACCATTCCGGAACCTCTCGTGATGTCCCGTATCCCATCCGAGACTCCGAACAAAAACTCATAAACCAATTATACAATCTATCCTAGCGTCGAGACACGTTAAGTGTGTGACCCTTCGGGTTCGAGAATATGCGGACATGATCTTCTATCAATAATCAACAGCGGGGTCTGGAAACCCGTATTGACTCCCAAACATTCATCGATGATCATATTGGATGAACCACGATGTCAGGATTCAATCAATCCCATATATATATTCCCTTCGTCTCGCGATATTTTACTTGCCCGAGATTCGATCGTCGGTACCGTCATACCTAGTTCAATCTCGTTCACAGCAAGTACTTTACTCGTTCCGTAATCCGATATCACTTTGTGATTAACTCCTTAACCACATGCTTGCAAGCGGTGTTGATATCGATTATCGAGTGGGCCCGAATTATATCTCTCCGACTTGGGAGGGACAAATCCCATCTCGATACATACACCCCAACAGGTACTTTCCGATCACCTGAGAGACACCTTTATGATCACCCTCTCATAGGATGACGTTTGATGACCTCAAAGCTTTCTTCCGATACCAGGGAGTTGTATTATCTCATGGTCTAAGGAATACAATATTTGACATAAGGAAAGCTTCGCAAAGATGAACACGATGACACGATCTAATTGCTTCACTTAGTTTGGGTATGTCCACCATATCATTCTCCCAATGATATGATCTCATTATTAATCAACAACTCATGTCCATGGTTAGGAAACCTTAACCATCATTAATCAATGAGCTAGTCCATAGAGGCGTACTAGGGACACGGTGTTGTTTACAAACCACACAAGTATTAAAGTTTCCGCTTAATACAATTCTAGCATGGAATATAAACTTTATCATGAACAAGAATTATAATAATAACATCTTTATTATTGCCTCTAGGGCATAATTCCAACAGTCTCCCACTTGCACTAGAGTCAATAATCAAGTTTAAATTTGGCAACAATCTCACACCCATGGCACTGAGGTGCTGATCATGTTTTACACGTGGAAGAGGTTTAGTCAATGGATCTGCGACATTCAGATCTGTATGTACTTTGCTGATCTTCAGATCTCCATCTGCTATATAATCTCAGATTATATGAAACTTGCGGTTGATATGCTTGGTCTTTGGATGATATCTTGGTTCCTTAGCGAGTGCTATGGCGCCAGTGTTGTCACACAATATCTCCAGTGGGTCCAATGCACTTGGAACCACGCCAAGCTCAGTGATGAAGTTCCTGATCCAAACTCCTTCACTTGACGCTTTTGCAGCAGCCATGTATTCCGCTTCTACTGTAGATCTCGCGATCACGCTTTGCTTGCAACTTCTCCAGCTCACAGCTCCTCCATTCAAAATATACACGTATCCTGTCTGAGATTTAGAATCATCCTTGTCGGTGTCGAAACTAGCATCGACGTAACCTTTTACGACGAGCTGTTCATCACCCCCATAGACTAAGAACATTTCTTTAGTCCTATTTAGGTACTTTAGGATGTTCTTCACGGCTGTCCAGTGTTCCACTCCTGGATCACTTTGATATCTGCTCGTCAAACTAAGAGCATTGGACACATCCGGTCTAGTACACAGCATGGCATACATGATAGAACCTATGGCCGAGGCATAAGGCACTTTGCTCATAGCTTCCCTATCATTTACCGTAGCTGGACACTGAGCCCTGCTCAATGTCTTACCTGACAACATAGGCACTGAACCTTTCTTTGCCTTATCCATTCTGAACCTTTTCAGAACTTTGTCTAGGTATGTACTCTGGCTTAAAGCTATCAGGCGTCTTTGTCTATCTCTATAGATTTTGATGCCCAATATATAAGCAGCTTCACCTAGGTCTTTCATTGAAAAACACTTGTTCAAATAACTCTTCACATCGTTAAGCATGTTAATGTCATTTCCAATAATCAATATGTCATCCACATATAGTACCAGAAATGTCACCGAGCTCCCACTCACTTTCTTGTAGATACAAGCTTCATAGCAATTTGGAACAAATCCAAAGCTCTTGATCACTTGATCAAAGCGAAGGTTCCAACTCCGAGATGCTTGCTTCAGTCCATAAATGGAATGCTCAAGCTTGCATACTTTATCAGCATCCTTAGGATCGACAAAACCTTCGGGTTGCATCATATACAACTCTTCATCAATGTTGCCATTGAGGAATGCAGTCTTGACATCCATCTGCCATATTTCATAATCATGAAACGCAGCAATTGCTAATAAAATCCGAATGGACTTAAACATCGCTACGGGAGAGAAAGTCTCATCGTAGTCAACACCTTGAACTTGTCGAAAACCTTTCACGACAAGCCGTGCTTTATAGATGGTAACATTACCACCCGCGTCCGTTTTCTTCTTGAAGATCCATTTGCACTCAACGGCCTTTCGGTCGCTAGGATGGTCCACCAAAGTCCATACTTGGTTTTCGCTCATGGATCCCAATTTGGATTTCATGGCCTCTAGCCATTTCTCAGAGTCTAGGCTCATAATCGCTTCCTCATAGTTTGCAGGCTCACTGTCATCTACTAACAAGACAGTTAAGACAGGGTTGTCGTACCACTCAGGAGGGGCACGCGACCTTGTCGACCTGCGACATTCAGTAGTAGCATCGTCCGAAGCTTCATGATCCTTATCATTAGCGCTCCTCTATTATTGGTGCAGGCGGCACTGGAACAATTTCAGGTGCCGCGCTACTCTCCAATTCAAGAGAAGGTTCAACAACCTCGTCTAGCTCTACTTTCCTCCCACTCACTTCTTTCGATAGAAACTCCTTCTCAAGAAAGGAATCGTTCTTTGCGACAAACACTTTGCCTTCGAATCTGTGATAGAAGGTATACCCAATAGTTTCCTTAGGGTATCCTATGAAGACGCATTTCTCCGCTTTGGGTTCGAGCTTGTCTGGCATCAACTTCTTGACGTAAGCTTCGCATCCCCAAACTTTAAGAAACGACAACTTAGGTTTAGCACCAAACCACATTTCATACGGTGTCGTCTCAACGGATTTAGATGGTGCCCTATTTAAAGTGAATGCAGCGGTTTCTAATGCATAACCCCAAAATGATAACGGCAAATCAGTAAGAGACATCATCGATCGGACCATATCTAATAGAGTTCTTTTCCGGCGTTCAGACACACCATTGCGCTGTGGTGTTCCGGGTGGCGTGAGTTGCGAAACAATTCCGCTTGCTTTAAGATGCGTGAGAAAATCATAACTCAAATACTCGCCCCCACGATCGGATCGTAGAAACTTGATCTTTCTGTTACGAGGGTTCTCCACTTCATTCTGAAATTCCTTGAACTTTTCAAATGTTTCAGATTTATGTTTCATTAAATAGATATACCCATATCTACTTAAGTCATCGGTAAAAGTGAGAAAATAGCGATATCCACCGCGCGTCGAAACACTCATCGGTCCGCACACATCGGTATGTATGATTTCCAATAAGTCCGTTGCTCGCTCCATCATTCCGGAGAACGGGGTTTTGATCATCTTGCCCATGAGGCATGGTTCGCATGTGTCAAATGATTCAAAATCAAGAGACTCCAAAAGTCCATCAGAATGGAGTTTCTTCATGCGCTTTACACCAATATGACCTAGACGATAGTGCCACAAATAAGTAGTATTATCACTATCTACTTTGCATCTCTTAGCCTCAATTTTATGGATGTGTGTTTCATCCCTTTCGATATTTAGAAGAAATAAACCATTCACAATAGGTGCATGACCATAAAAGATGTTACTCATATAAATAGAACAACCATTATTCTCCGATTTAAATGAATAACCGTCTTGCAATAAACAAGATCCAGAAATAATGTTCATGCTCAACGCAGGCACATAATAACATTTATTGAGGTTTAAAACTAATCCCGAAGGTAAAACTAAGGAGAGCGTGCCGACGGCCATCACATCAACTCTTGATCCGTTGCCAACACGCATCGTGACCTCATCCCTCGCAAGCCGCCGTCTATTCCGTAGCTCCTGTTTCGAGTTACAAATATTAGCAACTGAACCAGTATCAAATACCCAGGCACTACAACGAGGGCTAGTAAGGAAAACATCAATAACATGTATATCAAATATACCTTTGATGGTGCCAGCCTTCTTGTCCGCTAAGTACTTCGGACAGTTGCGCTTCTAGTGACCCTTGTCCTTGCAATAGAAGCACCCAGTGTCCGGCTTAGGACCAGACCTGAGCTTCTTCTCAGCAGGGGCAACGCGCTTGCCGCCGCCTTTCTTGAAGGGCTTCTTTGCACCCTTACCTTTCTTGAAGGTGGGGGGCTTGTTGACCATCAACACATGATTATCCTTTTTGATGTCCACCTCCGCAGCCTTCAGCTTTGCGAAGAGCTCGGTGATCGTATCAGTGGAACCAATCTGATTGTGAGTCACTACAAAACTTTTGTAGCTGGGAGGGAGTGATTGCAGAACCCTGTCAATCTTGAGCTCCTCTGGAATCTTGCAGTCTAGTTGCTCAAGGCGTTGAGTGTAGCCCGACATCTTAATGGCGTTCTCACTAACGGAACTCCCTTCCTCCATCTTGCAGTTAAAGAACTTCTCAGAGATCTCATATCTCTCAGAACGGGCCTGAGTCTGAAACATAGTTTTCAGCTCCTCGAGAATCTCAAAGGGCCCGGGATAGTCTTCAAAACGATTTTGAAGGTCCGATTCCATAGCAAACAACATGGTGCTCTTAATCACACCATAATCATCTTTGCGCGACTGATAGACAGCTTTCTCATCAGCCGGCGCAGTAGCAGCAGGGGCGTCACCTAACACATTCTCAAGGACATAGTCCTTTTGACCGCCAGAGAGAATGATTCTCAGATTGCGGAACCAGTTGGTGAAGTTAGACCCATTGTTCTTAAGCTTTTCTTTCTCAGCAAAAACGTTGAAGTTGAAGTTGGACTTAGCCATGTGATCTACAATATTTGCAAGTACAAATTAGACTATGTTCATGATAACTAGTTCAACTTTTAATCAAATTACTAGATGAACTCCCACTAAATTCAACATCCCTCAAGTTGTTTAGTGAACACGATCCAAATTCACCACACCTAATCCGATCTTCACGAGAAAAGATGTGGCTTCAATGGTGGACAACGAAGTGTCGATCATATCATTCATATGACTCATGCTTAACCTTTCGGTTCATGTGTTCCGAGGCCATGTCTGTACATGCTAGGCTCGTCAAGTTAGACCCAAGTATTTCCGCGTGTGCAAAACTGGCTTGCACCCGTTGTATGTGAGCGTAGAGTCTATAGCACCCGATCAGCACGTGATGCTTGGACACGACGAACTTTCGCAACGGTGCATACATGGGGAGAACACAGTTTTATCTTGATCTTTAAGTGAGGAATCATCTTATAATGCTACCGTCGCGATCTAAGCATAATAAGATACATAAAAGGATAAACATCACATGCATATAACTTTATGTGACATGGTATAGCCAATCTTCGCGCAATGATCTCCATCTTGTGCGTGTCGGCATGATCTCTGTCACTCCACCATGATTGCCTCCACCATAAATAGCAACTACAACTATTGCTAACTACTTAGCGATAAAGTAAAGCTATTACATGGCGTATAAGAAGTTGACTCGCATGTCATACACAATTATAAAGACAACCATATGGCTCCTGTCGGTTGTGTACTCATCGACATGCAAGTCGTGAAACATTAAAAAACATGATCATCGCATACAATATAAACATCACATCTTGGGCCATACCATATCACAGAAAACACTCCCTGCAAAAACAAGTTAGACGCCTCTACTTTGTTGTTGCATGTTTTACGTGGCTTATGGGAGTAGCAAGCTAAGAACGATTCTTACCTACGGAAAGCCACAACGGTGATATTATGGTTTCCAAACTCTGGTGTAAATCCCATGACAACTATAGTGAGAGAAACAGGCATCCACCAGCCGCATGTGTGGAACAAGCCACACGTCAAGTGCGGAGCCGGTCTCGCGAACGACGTCGCGTAAGGTTGGCCTAGACCGCTTCAATATCACTATCCCGCGTCATAAGAAGAACACAAACAAGAGGCTTGCAACAAAAAACATCAACGCCCGCAACAACCATGTTGCGTTCTACTCGTGAAACACATCTACGCATAGATCTAGCTCTGATACCACTGAAGGGTTTTACGGCATAGTAAATCAAAATTTTCTACGGATGCGAACAGAGGGAAGCCAAGATCTAATCTAGGAGATGCAAACAATGAGAGAGATTGGATTAGATCTTCATACCCTTGAAGATTCGCACAGCGGAACGTTCGTCGGAACGTGGGTGATGTAGTCGTACTCGCTTCTCCTCCTCGCGATCCGATCCGATCTAGCACCACAAGTGGCGATGCCTCCGTGAGATGCACACGTGCAACACCTCCACGTTTCCTCCTTCCTTGGTCCAGCAAGTATGGTGGAGAGATGGGTTGGATCTACAACGCGACGGCACGGTGCAATTGGTGGAGAGTTTCTGCAGCAGGGCTTCGCCTACACGCAGTCGGGAGGGAGAGAGAGGAGGGCAGCAGGGCGACTGGCTTGAGGGGAAGGTGTGGGGGGGGTGGTGCGCCCCCAGCCCTCTTTATATAGAGGAGTGCGCGGCAGCCCTAGCCCCTCCCCCAAGCCAAGGTCGGCGGCCAAAGGAGGAAGAGTGGGGGGCAAGAAACCCCCCCCCCTTCTAGAAGGTCCAATCTAGGGTTTATCCCCTCTTGGCCGGCTGGGCCCTATGGGGCCTTGTGCCCCTGGCCCAATGCGGCCAGGGCACTCCCTCATAGTCCCATGCCCCCTTCCGACAGGTGGGACCACGTTGGTCCCCCTCCGAAAGGTTCTAGAAGCTTCCGGTACAATACCGATTAACCCGGAACAATTCCGAACTCCAAAAACTGCACTGCCTTATATGAATCTTATTCTCTGGACCATTCCGGAACCTCTCGTGATGTCCCAGATCCCATCCGAGACTCCGAACAAAAACTCATAAACCAATTATCCAATTTATCCTAGCGTCGAGACACGTTAAGTGGGTGACCCTTCGGGTTCGAGAATATGCGGACATGATCTTCTATCAATAATCAACAGCGGGGGCTGGAAACCCATATTGACTCCCACACATTCATCGATGATCATATCGGATGAACCACGATGTCAGGATTCAATCAATCCCATATATATATATTCCCTTTGTCTCGTGAAATTTTACTTGCCCGAGATTCGATCGTCGGTACCGTCATACCTAGTTCAATCTCGTTCACAGCAAGTACTTTACTCGTTCCGTAATCCGATATCACTTTGTGATTAACTCCTTAACCACATGCTTGCAAGCGGTGTTGATATCGATTACCGAGTGGGCCCGAAGTATATCTCTCCGACTTGGGAGGGACAAATCCCATCTCGATACATATAACCCAACAGGTACTTTCCGATCACCTGAGAGACACCTTTATGATCACCCTCTCATAGGATGACGTTTGATGACCTCAAAGCTTTCTTCCGATACCAGAGAGTTGTATTATCTCATGGTCTAAGGAATACAATATTTGACATAAGGAAAGCTTCACAAAGATGAACACGATGACACGATCTAATTGCTTCGCTTAGTTTGGGTCTCTCCACCATATCATTCTCCCAATGATATGATCTCATTATTAATCGACAACTCATGTCCATGGTTAGGAAACCTTAACCATCATTAATCAATGAGCTAGTCCATAGAGGCGTACTAGGGACACGGTGTTGTTTACAAACCACACAAGTACTAAAGTTTCCGCTTAATACAATTCTAGCATGGAATATAAACTTTATCATGAACAAGAATTATAATAATAACATCTTTATTATTGCCTCTAGGGCATAATTCCAACAGAATCTTCGACCATGGTACTATTATTATTATTCCACTGCGTTGATTGTATTAAGACTGGATCATGATATCCTTTATTTGTAAGACCTTTATTATGGTTTGTAATGGATGATGAACTATGGTACCAATCTGTTATGTCTCACAAAAATGGTAATCCTAGGACTGCGATGTATGTCATAACAGGCATCTGGGATTAAAAATCCAGGTGTTGACATACTCATATTCTTGTTGTTGTTGATTATATTACTAAGTGGGTAGAAGCCATACCTACAAGAAGTGCGGATGGCGAGACCACTTTAAAAATGCTTAAGGATGTTATTTTTCCTAACTTTGGTGTGCCTAGATATCTTATGACTGATGGAGGTTCTCATTTTATTCATTGTGGTTTTAGGAATACCCTTGCTAGATATGATGTTAATCCTATAATTTCTTCAGCTTATCATCCCTAAACAAGTGGGCAAGTAGAATTATCAAATATAGAAATTAAATCTATCTTGCAAAAGACTATTAATAAATCTAGAAAAAATTGGGCTAGTAAGTTGAATGATGCTTTATGGGCTTATAGAACTGCTTATAAAAATCCTATGGGAATGTCTCCTTAAAATGGTTTATGGAAAAACTTTTCACTTACCTTTAGAATTAGAACACAAAGCTTATTGGGCAGTGAAAGAACTTAATAGAGATTTTAAACTTGCTGGTAATAAAAGATTGCTTGACTTGAGTTCTTTAGATGAGTGGAGAAGTGAAGCTTATGAAAATGCTAGACTCTTTAAAGAAAAAGTTAAAAATGGCATGATAGGAGAATTCTTAAGAGAGAGTTCCATGTTGGTGAGAAATTTCTATTGTATAGGTCTCGTCTCAGATTTTTTGCAGGAAAATTACTCTCAAAATGGGAAGGACCCTTTATTATTGAAGAGTTGTATCGTTCAGGTGCAATAAAAATTTCTTCAGTGAGAAACAACACTACGCAAGTGATGAATGGTAAAAGGCCCAAACATTATATTTCTAGAGATTCTTATAATGAAGATATTGATATTATTCAAGTGGTGACTCCAAAAGAATTTATTAAAGACCAAATTCAGGAATCTGCAGAGTTCGTTTTCGAATAGGTAACAGTTTTGGTAAGAAAAAGTTCGTGGAAAACTTTCCAACTTATACTTTTGTAGTTTTTATTTAATATGGAAGATTATGAGTCGAAAGAGGGATGGAAGCGAAGTCCGGGGGGCTCACACCACCCCTAGGCGCAGGCCCACCTGGCCGTGCCACCAGGTGGTGTGGCCGCCTCGGAGTTCGTCTTCGGTCCGTTTTCTCCCAGTACCTTCCTTTTGTCGTTAAACTTTGTGATATATAATCTCCTAGATCCCTCGAGTTCCGTATATCGTTTTCTCGTCATGTTTTTGTTTCGATCTGTTCTGTTCAGATGTCATCCCAGGGTTCGTCTTCAAAGGACTATGAGCTGCGACATTGGCGCGAGCTCCTTCGCGATCTTGAGCAGAGGACTTTCGTTGGATGGGTGAAAGAAGAAAGGATCACAGCTAGGCGCAAAGACATGGATCAGAACATCGAGGAGAAAGTAAAGAACATGTCAGCAAACATGGAGGGACAGATTTCTACAGGATCAAGGGCAAGAAAACCTACTCTTGTAGGGTCAATTAACACTGTACGTGATTTTTATCATAATATAAGGGGCTAATACCACCAGCTCCAGACCTCAGTTCCTGCCCTGCAGCAGTGGAAGCCCTTCGAGCCACTGATGAGTTTTGTGATAAGTATCGAGTTCTGAGGAGAGAGGTGGAGATACTTCAAGAGGAGAATAACAGGCTTCGCAGGATGCTAGAGAATTGTCTCACCCCGATCATGATCACACCACCACCACCGAAGGAGTAATTCGTCATCAGGTTTTGGCATCCACTTGGTTTGTCCCAAGCTTGGGTGTAGAGGTCCCAACCTGATAAGGTAGAGATCCCTGTGTTTACAATGCTAGTCCTTGGATCAATAGCTAGCATCCACAGTTTGAGATGTAATATCAAGAAACAAAGGTCATAGTACAACTTTATAACCAGGAATAAAATATTATATTACATCTTACATAGCTCATTTGGCTATATCATTACAATGCAGCAGAAATATCTATATAGCATGGAGTCCTTCATCTTCAAAGTGCCACAGGCAATCATGTTGGTTGTAGACTTGTAATCCTATTCAACACACACTTCACTAACATCAAACAAACCTGCAACATATAAATTATAGCCACAAGGGTCAATACATTTGAATTGTATTGGCAAGTGTCACTACTATGTGGAAATAAGTTGGAGTCTATCAATACATGCATATTTAGCTAAGTAGGGTTTAGGCTCATTTGCAGAAAGCAATATGGTTTTATCCTATCTTTTCAAAAATAGTTTTGATCTTTTAACAATCTTTCTGAACTTCTTGGCAAACTCCAAGTGCTTCTAATCCCTTATTGACACCATCAAGTTTTACTTTGAGAAATTGGAATGTCGAGATCTTCCATAGCTTCAGGCCTTAGTTGCTCAGAGTTGTCCGTAACCGGGGACACGACTAAGTACTTAGAATTTTATCTTCTTTAGAAGTTGTACACTTTACCCACATGACACAATCTCGTCTTGACGCCACCAGTGGCCGCTAGATAAGTACACACCAAATGGAGTACCGGCAGATCGAGAATATGACAAAGTCTTTCCATAGAAGTCCTCCCAAGACATAATGCTAGCATGTCTACCAGGCACCAATGTAAGGATATATTTCCAATACATGAATCTAGTTAACCTGAGTAGGTGCCAAAGCAAGGGTCTTCCACTATGTAATTGACTAAGCTAGTGCCCATTTAGCATGTGGCTATACACGGAAGCCACTATACAAGAAACATGTTCAATCTCTAAGTCCCTGGGTGGTTTTCTTCTAGTGCACATACGAAAAATATGGCCATATATACATGGTTCCCTTTGTTGCCACCTTATCTACAATTGAGTATCCACATTCCACCCAGGTGGTTCATTGAGTACTTGTTTTATTATATAAAACATATATATTTTCCAACACTTCATATAATCATAACATGTATTCCACCCCAAGTCTATAGCAGGGCTAAGCATACTACAACTATGATGTTTTCACTAAGGAACATATAAAGGATATCCTAATAGGACATAGCATATCACAGTAACATAGTAGCCCTATCATGCCTACTACAAAAATTCCACTAAGTGTATTGAAAATACTAGGACATGAATGATAGTGCCACTTGCCTTTTTTAGTAGATAATATAGGTTCACTCCTTGATCTTGCAATAATCACACTCTTCAAAGTTCACTACAATTTAATCAAGCAAGCAAATATTCAAACTAGCATTCAAACAATTCATCACATAAAATAAAGAAACAAAACAATGCATGCAAGCATGCAAAAGATTGTTTTATTTTGAAAAGTAGTTTCTAATAGGCTATAAACATTTTAAACACATATTGGTCATTTATAAAAGTGGTAAAACCATTTAAAATCAAGTTAGTGAAAATGGCCGTTTAAATCCTTTTTTATTTTGCTAGAAATGATTTTATTCCAAGAATAATTTCTAGTGTTAGCCAAAAAAAATTTAAACACAATTATTAATATTTAGGGTTAAAGTGTTTTAAAACAAATCTATTTACAAAAAGTTTCACCCAAAAATCATTTTTAAATCAAGCACCATTTTTATTTTACTAAAAATGCCTTTAATCAAAGTAATAATTTTTCTAGGGTTCATAAAATATATTTTTAAATCCAAAAGTTGGGTTTTATGGTCAGTAGGTTCAAAACCAACCATTTGCAAAAGATTTTACCCTAAAAACATTTTTAGAATAACTTTTATAATCAAAATAGGCCTTTGTTTCTGCAAAAACGTCTACTTTTACAGAATCAAAACACTAAACAAAGGGCATGGTTGCAAAGGTTTCATTTTTCTGATTCCAGTGATATAAAATTTGTAAAATTTAGACGTGTAGATTAAAAGTTATGAATTTTACAAATTCAATCATCTAATAGAACAAATCTGGTTTTTAAAACAGAGTCTGGGCCACGTGGCTTAATTCTATTGGTCGGTATCGCTTCGATTAGATCATGCTCTGTGGATTGTTGGATCTAACTAAGATCGTGCGGCACAGATCAATGCATACCCCTTCAGTTAAAATCTAACCTCAACCAGGCGATCAAGATCTAACGGTGACTAGGAACTGGCGGCGCTCGATGGCGGCGCGAGGCAGCGACGCTCTGTCAGCGATGTACCAACGTCTATAGGAAGCGAGGAAGGTAAAGAAGGGCATTACCAGACTCGCTGTGACGAGGAGAAGCTCGAGGTTGTTGATGTTCGTCGAGGGGAGCACAGATTCACTGTCAATTGCACATCGGAGTTCACGGCGGCGTCGGGCACGCACTGGTCTGGACGGAGGCAAGGCTACAAGTCACAGGAAGACGAGTGGAGAGGGGCTTTAGACGCGGGCGAGAGTGGCGAACACGTGAGCATCATCGAGAGGGAGAGGCGAGGCCAGAGTTACCGGGGAAGGGTCACCGGAGTTGAGGCGGATGCCGTCGACGCTCAGTCATTGACGAAGGCGAGTCTGTGGGGCGCGCGGGGACAAACAGAGGCTACTGGCAGGTGTAGGAGATGCTCACGAGCAAGCTCGTGTGAAGCGGGAACAGTGGGGGTGGTTGTTTTCGCCGGAATCGACGGAGGAGCTCGTCGGAGTCAATGGTGTTGCCGCGAGCAATTTGGGCAGCCTAGGGGCTTAGAGGTGTGGGGGATTGAGGGGAGAGGTAGAGGGAAGGAGGGCGCTTATGAGGGCGTGGTTTCTGGAGGGATTAACGTCGCCATTTACATGAATTTACGCCGGGAATTTACGACCGAGAATGGCAGCAAGAATGGGTCGCGTGAGGTTGATGATGATGTGCTGGCGGTGGGGCTGCATCGTCAGCGAGAGTGAGGAGGTGCACGTGGGGTCACAGCGTCAGCGAGTAAACGGGTTTGCTCGCGGGTGAGAAAATAACGGTTCGGGGAATAGGTGGGCTGCAATTTGGGTTGTGCTTGTTGGGCCTGGCTGGGCTGGCTTCGTTTTCTATTTTTTTTCCTGATTTCTTTTTCCTTTTCTATTTTAATTTTCTGTTTTCATTTTATTCGAATGATTTCAAACTCTAATTTGTTTTCAAACTTTTCTCAACTTTCAGTATGTTTTTAATACTATTTATTAATATATTCTAAAGTCCATTTTCGAATATTTATTTTTATTCTATTATGGTTTATTATTATTTTAAAATAGACATTTGTTTTTATTTTAAATAAGATTTAAATATGGTTCCAATCCATACTATTTATTCAAATAATTCTTTTATTCTTTTTAAGTCAATTAGATAACTTTTTAATCCTCTTAGCAATTTCCATTATTTTTCCCATGATTTAATTAATCATTTATCATAGGGATTTTGTCTCCATTTAAATATAATTAGAATATGGTTTAATCCCATATACTTTTATTTGAATATTTTTTATCCCTTTATTTTATTTGGAATATCTTTATTCCATTTTCTTAAGAATTTGGCCAAGATTTAATTTTGCTTTTAAATATTCCTTATTTATTTATTTTTTCTTGCCTTATAAAATCTATATCTTTTTATTTAAAGATCCAAAATTTGTGTTTCCAATTTGTATAACTTTATTTAATATTTATTTATCTTTTTAAATCTCTTTAGGATTTATTTGCTCAAGATTTGGTATGGTTTTTAGATAGGGATTTATTAGCTTTGAAAATTATTCCCTTTTATCTTATTAAATTCATAAGTTTTTTATCTATGGCTCCAAATTGAGTGAAACCAATTTCTATGGTTTTATATTATTTTTATTTATCATTGTTGATTATTTATAAATGTTTGTTGACAAATTTTTATATGGATCAAATCCATAGCCTTAGAGAGATCTTGGGATTGATTTTCTTCCACTAGGGTTTTAGGGTTTTGGTTTACTTTTTCAAATGTTTAAATTTCAAGACACATTCATTGATGGATGCATTTCACTTGATTGAAATTTGTTGGATTCCCTTTTATTCAAATTTTATTCAGGAAGGGTTTTGATGTTTCCATTTTGAAACAAAAAGTTTCTTTTCACCCTAAATTCCAACAATTATTTATTTTGTTTATTTATTTTTCACATTTCAAAATTTGGAAAATTTTGGGATTTGACATTGGGGGAGTGACACGGTATCACATAATTATCTTTTATCTTTTTACCTTTTTAGTAAAGTCAGATCATGAGTAGATAAGTTATCATATAGGATGGTTTGCAGTGTGGAAGTATCTCTCCTTTAGTTGGTTATTCATGTATCCCTTGGTGTGAGTGCCGTTATGAAATATTAATGAGAAGTTTTATCATTTACTTTTTGCACATCTTATTTTAGTTTGAAATTTTTGTTATATGATTGATCTTGTTATTAGTATTCGTATCACTTTGGGAGCATCAAGTAAATTTAGTTGGTTTTGGCAAACTTAGCATTGGTCAGTAGCAACATTACTTTGAGGTTTGAGCAGAAAAGATAAAAAGTACTTGTAGATATATTATTTCATTGTCTTTCTTTCTTGATTGGCTCAGAAGCTTAGTATTCTCAAGTTAAGATCGTTTGTGCTTCCAAGGAAGATTGCATGATTGTTTCTATCACATGTATGTTTGCTTGTTTCACTCAACTCTTATGCTTGCTACCCAGCCTTGCTAGCAAAAAACCTGTACTGAGAGAGAATGATTCTCGTGCATCCAAACCTTTAACCAAAACCGATGACATTTGTGTCCACCATATCCACATATTAGCATCGTTGCTATTCCAAGTAAATTCTCTAGTTTTATCTATCTTCCAAATTAAAAAAAATGAGAAAATTAGTTAGTAAATCTCTCACGAACTTGATGACACACTTTATTTTCTTGCACTTAATAAATTTGAACCATTGTGACCATATATGATGATTATATTGGGAGTTAGCAAAACCATGCTGTCATGGGGCACGCTTTCAACATTCACTTATTCCTATTTAGTTGATATCATGTTCTTTTGTTATGGATGTCGTCGGTCTGAAATGAGATGGGAGCTTGTAAGTCCATGGAGTTTGTATATGTGTTAGATAAACGTCTGGCCGGCCAGCCTAATCCATGCCTAATCATGGTGGAAACTTGCAGCAAAACCATAGTGAGCATTCTATGAAGCATCCTAAATAAAAACTATGCAAATAGAAAATAAAAAGATCACTGAGATGCCTACTGTCTGTTGCCTTGTCAGTTTGGTATGGGATAGCTCATGTGTCATGAGGCAAGGGGTACCCTGTTGGCAGTTCTCTATGATACACATATACTTACAATGACAAGAACTTACCTAGGACCAAAGTTGAGTAGCATGAGGCCTCGGTACTCGTATTCAAGGGGCATGAGATTTTCAACTTGTGATTTGTCAAGCATATAACTCATATTTTCCCTCACATTAACCTTAATGACTTCAAGATGCTTATGAAAGGGGTAATGAGAGCTCAAAGCTAATGAGTACCATAATTTTTGGAAGCTTTATAAAACTTGTTAATCCCTGTTTGCCTCTGCGAAGGGCCTATATTTTACTTTTATGTTGAGTCAGTAAGCCTACTCCTCTCTATCTCAAGCAAGCATTTGAGTTATTATGATTCAATCATCTTTATGTTGATTTATTCAATCTTGTTCCTTATGTTCCTTGTTTTGCACAATGCTCTTATCTGAATGAATATAATTTTGAAAGCTATCATTGTTGGTGAAGAGACCGTTATGTTTGAGCAAGAGACTCCTGCAATATAAGCTTCATTATAAAAGCTTTGCTAAAAAATAAGTATGATTTGGTAATTGTTCTCTCACTAAGAACAAAGTTTGCCATCACCAATTATGATTTTCTTTGTGCACCTTTATTGTGACTCCCTTACTCATTGCAAGTTAAGTTATATAAGAGTGAGTTGCTTTCTATTATGATTTGTGTATTGATAAATGTGATGCTTCTTACTGTATTCTGTTTATCGACACTTCACTCCATAAACCTGTGATCGTGTTTACGGAGTTTAGTTTTCGCTTGGGGACAAGCGAGATCTAAGCTTGGGGGAGTTGATATGTCCATTTTGCATCACTATTTTATATCACAATTTATTGTTATTCATTGATATATTTCATATTTAGAGATGATACTTATGTTATTTTATATATTTTGCATGTTTGATGATTTTTGGAGAATTAACTGCCGGAGTCAGAATTCTGTTGGAAAAAGCGCTATCCAGATGCAATATTTCTGAAGATCAAAAAAATCCAGAAAATATACGGAAATTCCTATTTTTTCAGAAGACGAAGATAGCCAGAAGAGGGAGTGGAGATGGGCCACAGGGGGCCCACACCACCCCTAGGCGCGCCCCATTGGGTCGCGCAGCCAGGTGGTGTGGCCACCCTGGCCCACCTCTGGCGTCGCCCTTTCGCGTATATCTTTCTCCCGAAAACCGAAGACTCGGGGAGAGATCATAGAAAGATTCCACCGCCTCTGTGGGGCGGAAACCACAGAGAGAGAAAGAGCTCTCCAGCAGGGAGAAATCTGCCGGGGAAATTCCTCCCCGGAGAGGGGAGATTATCGCCATCGGCACCATCATCGAGCTGGGATTCATCACGATCATCATCACCACAAGAACCATCACCACCACGCCATACCGCTGTAACAATTGGGTTGAATCTTGTGTAGTTCATAGGGGAAACTTTCCCGGTGTTGATTACTTGTTGTAGTTGATGATATTGAGTGAAACCATTGGATTATTGTTCATGTTCAGATTGTTACTTATCATTATTTCATCTCTGATCTTGATACATATGATGTCTTGTGAGTAGTTATTTTAGTTCTTGAGTACATGGGCGAAGTCATGTTACTACCGAACATGATCGGATCACATGCTTAAGGTCCTACGATCAAGTTGTGACTATAAACTATATGGTAGGTTGCAAATAGAGATGTACGAAATAGTTTCTGTACATGCTAGAATATTTCCGAGATTCATTGAGACACCTCGGAGAGGATTCAGAACTGTTCTAGTGACATGACCTATTTCAGGAAGGTTGCTCCGAAGTCATCGGTGATGATTTCGAGGTTCATCATAATCATCCCGGGACATTGGTTATGTCGGAGATCTTTCAGAAACATTTTGAAATATATATAGGATTGAGGTACCAGGAGCATCTAAGAGAAACCGAAATCGAGATGGAGTGCCTGAAGGGGTTCTGGTGGTTGGATTGGATAAGAGGGGGTAGGCCAACCAGGTGGTGGCGCCTAGGCCACCCTGGCCCACCCATGGTCGGTGCCTAGCCCTCCCAAGGCTAGCTCCATAGGGTGCCACCTTGACTTTCCTAATCAATGCATTGCATAAAATATGAAGGTATCCAATTAGATCTCCATTTATGGAAGGTGTTGATTGTATCTTGTAAATATGGAATATATTGATATGTACCATTATTTCCAAGATTGCAATCATAGAAAGAGGAAAATACATGATCTCTTAATTGGAGGAGATCAAGGACCTGCCATAAGGGGGAGATCTCCCCCTGGCCGCTTCCCTAGGGTATGAACCCTAGGGCGTGCCCCCACTCCCCTCCTCCTATATAAAGGGACCCAGACCCCTTCTCCAAACCACACCACAACTCCTCCTTGAGTTCTCTCTATATATTGCAACACCATAGTTGTTTCTTCGAAAAGCTACGGGATGGGCACCATTGGCATCGATCTCTGCATGGCATAACGCTGACGTATCAGAGGACTGCACGCGTGTAATCCATAGAGGGATCGTCCATTCTATCCAAGCATCGAGTGGCCATTCTCCTTGCGCTAGGAGGGATACACCTAGCTGCGGGGATCAACTTGTTCGTCATTAACATCTACATCGACTTACGTCTTCTTCTGCATCAATGTTGGTATGAGATCTAGATATGTTCTTACTAGTGTCTTCATGGTTAGATCTTGGTTGTTCGTGTAGGGCGAAAACTTGTTCTACATGCACGAACCCCAACATGCACCTAGATCGTGGTTAGGAGGCTTGGCTTATGGCGAGTGAACGAACTAAGGTACCGAGCATTGTATCAAAGTTTTCTCCAGGTGAAAGCTCATCGCTCCGGCTCCAACGTCGGCATTGCATGTGGGTATCGTTCCCTCCACTACTAGGAAAAGCCTTATAGGAGACAGCACATCGGCGGAGCACCTTCACGTGCCCACGTCGCTGTTACAACTAGTGGCGTACGAAAACGAATACCACCGATAAATATGCATTGACGTCGTGACAAGGTAGGAGGAAATGCCACTAGAGTTGTGAGTCCCATATGTTTGATTGGCAGTACATATTAATGGTGTGGTCATTGGTCGGCTCGGCCCTAATAAATACATATCAGGGGCATTGTAACATCCCATGCCGCTGATTTTGACATGTGGGAGCGGCATGACATGATGTGCGGACGCCTCTAGTAATTAGATGTTCAATATCTCCTATGCTCGTATGTGCAAAGAGCGGAGCCCGTGACTCTCTAGCGGCCAAATGACATCGATCGACGATCCCAGCATTAATTTATTCTACCATTCCTTTTCCTCTTTCATATAATACATCGAATCCTCTCCCCCTCTTTGCATAATACACCGGGCGAGTCATCATTCTCTTTCGCCTTTTTGTATCCCCACTGGCAGAATGAGGAGGGGGAGTACCGGTTATCCAAGTTCTCCACCGTCGAACACCGGTGAAAAGGAGGGGGACCGAGCGAGGCGGCAACTTTCTCGATGGTACTACTTTCTCGAGTACCATGGCTTGCAATGCAGCGATGAGCAACCACTATCTCATGTAGGCCAGTTCATGTCTGCGACTTGGATCCGTAGGAAAAAGGGTGAGAGAAAGCCGGAGTAGCGGCGACAACAACGACGACGGCTAGAAAAGCCGTAGGAGGCATGAGCCATGACGAGGCTAGGCCTGCGGTTGTTGAACTCAGCGACGATGTTGTTCCAAACGTGGTCTAGATTCAGATTAGTTTTAATCTTTGTAATTTTTTGTAATAGACGTAAGATTCAACTGTAATTTAAGATTTGGATAGAAGTCACCAATTTTATTGAAACCTATAAAAATTGAATGTTTTGGCCTCGTGACCGTCATGATTCAATTTTTCTTCTGTTGGATCTTTTAATCTGTGGCTACGCGGCACTTCCGTGTCACCAATACTTTTAGGAGCTGCATTAGCTATAGAAACACCCCCGATAGTCCAGTTATTAGAGATGTGGACCTTACGCCCACCGGTAACTTATACCAGCGGCGCCATATTAGCGCGGACGGAAGAAACACCCGGAATAGATTTTTCTCAACGCTGCTATTAGGCATATCCTTACTAGTGCTTCTTTGGGTGTCATTGTGGCTACCTTCTCTACATGTGGACTACAAGTGAAAATATATATGACGGTGGCGCGCTGTGTAGCTGCATTTTTGGAGACGTCGTCGTGGAGCCTGATACTTATAAGATGATTTTCTCATTAATATATATCAGTTTGTTTATTTATAAAGCTAGACGAAAGACTGTTTTTAGGAGAATAACACCGAGAGCTGCCATTACATAATAACAGGCCAATAAAAGATCCGGTAATGTGATGCTTCCCCAAATTTTTTGGCAATATGCTAGTTGGCGCCTAGTAAGCTATAAATAAATCCAGAGCTGCCATGCATTAATAGAAGGCCAATAAAAAATTCAATAATCTCCTGACTTTCCAAATTTTTTGGCACGAGATCTGGTGACCTGCTAGCTGGCGCCTAGTAAGCTGTCCCAATGAGAGAGCACGTGTTGATGCACGCCCCAATGAGAGCACGTGTTGATGCATCGCCCCATGAGAGCACGTGATACGTGCCAAGATCCGATCGAACTCACACCTACCAATGGATCGAGTACTACAACTACAAACAAGAGGATACTAAGTCACTAGCCGACGACCTTTCTTGATCGCTCAACGAGAGCAGCGATCCCACGCCCGTCCACTAACTAACTATCCCAGCCGTCCGTGCACTTTGAGATTCGAGCCGCCGACGACCTCGCCAACCTAGTTAGCAGAGGCCATCTCGCCAGGCAAATCACGAGGGTGACCTGCCCGATTTCTAGTTTGTATCGATTCGGCGTGTCGCCCGCCTGTATTGCCTGCCTTGATTCTTTCGTCCCCTAAGTTGTGGATCTCGCTGTACTAACCTTCTATTTTTCTGTTTCGTCTGCATTGCTCATCTGCTAATGTACTTCCGTCCCCATCGTTATAGCTCAGTGGACAGCCATGTTTCTTTCCTCGAGCCTATCTGGCTGCCAATGGGTAGCACTACTCTTTGTTAGTGTCTGCTCTATGTAATTTCTACCCCCCCCCCCCCCCCCCCCCCCCCCCCTTCTCTTTTCTCCTTAGCGAGGGTTCTCAGATAAGGTTAGCTAGATTCTTTTTCCCTTGCCTTCATTTTTTGTAAAGTTCGTTTGTTACTGTTTCTTAGTGGAAATTGGTTCAGGCCGGCCTTTACAAAAAAACTTCTCACGAATGGCACCGAAAGACTTGAAAGATAGAATGAATCTCACATATGTAGTAGTACATGATAATTTGCAACCTCGCAACGAACTAGTGGATATTTGGTGCACGTGAACATCGGTGATCCTGTTAATTAAAAAATAAAAATTATATTTCTGAGATTCGTAAAAAAAGGCGATATGAGTGGGAGTTTCTCTCTTTGGATAGTCCTGACTCCCTCCCACCTTTTCTGACCCATGTCGGGCCCCGCGGCGGCTAGTCCACGCTCTCTCTCTGGCCGCCCCCTAGCCTCCTTGTCCCCTCCTCTCCCCCGCCACCGCTGGCATGCGGCACCGTCCCTAGGCTAGGCGGCGCCGGTGACGGAGAATTTCTAGGCCTTTCCCCTCTTGGTGTGTAACGGCACGGAGGCCGGCTGGCTCCAGGAGGTGCTCCTCGGCGATGGTGGTCTGACGCAGCGGCGGTGACATGGTTATACCCTACGGGTACGTGATCTCAGCATACCTGGTCTAGCCCAAGGAAGGCCCACGGCAGATGTACGCCGGCCCATGAAGATTTTCGGGTAGCCAAGGCCCATGACGCCTTCGGATCCTTGGAGAGCAAGACTAGCATAGATAGAAAATTCAAAGGGGTAAAACCCTAGAACTTGTAACCGACTAGGACTATGCCCGGGACCTGCCTAAGTCTATATAAAGGCCAGGAGGGCACGACCTAGATCTCCCGACCCATACTTTCGCATACACACCTCCACGCCAGATCGAATCTGCGCACCCTGTAACTTTCGGTTCCGCCGTAATCAAGAGCAGACAAGCAGGAGTAGGGTTTTCCCTCCGGGGGCCTGAACCTGGGTAAATCTCGTGTCCCCTGGTTGCTTGTCTGTTAACCGTTCCACGATCTCCAGCATCCCCATCTTCTCCAAAACCCAAGTCCATAACAATGGGCATTGACGAGATCAAACCTCGTCAGGCGGTGTTCTTATCGGTGGCTAGGTGGTTGCAGTGCGGTGGAGCCACCAGTTGGTGGAAACGATAGATAGGAAGCGCTTATCCGGAGGTGCCCTGTAGGGCCAGATCTAGTCAGGGCGGGTCGGGCTCGGCCTCTCCGCCTCCGGTTGGACTGATGAGTGGTTCGTGACGAGGGTGGCAGCTACAACACCGCGCCTACTGCAGTGTGGTGGCGGGAGATTCACGGTCCTGTCTCGGTCCGGTTGGGCTTATGGTGCCAAACAAGAGGGTAGCAGGGAGGTGGCCTATGTGTAGTAGTGTGGCGACGAGGACTTTACGGGCCCTCTCGGGGCTCGACCGGGCCTACCCATCTTGATGTGTCCCTACTGTCGCGTTCAGTCCGCACCCGGCGACGACGGTGGAGGACGTTGACGGCAAAAACCCCGTGTGTGTACCAACTCGTTGGGAGTCAAATTGCAGAGTGTTGTAGCAAGAGCCTTTTCCCCACAAGGGTGACTCGAGGGTTTATATTGAACTCTTGGAAAATTGGATAGAGACTTCTCCTCTTTTCTTCTTCAAGCAACCTACAAAATAAAGTATTTTGCTTGTGTCTCCAACTCTACCATGTGGTTATCAAGCACAAGGTTTCATGTTAGTAAAATTGAAACGCAACTATAAATAAATAAAATTAAAATACAATCTATACCTAGACAAGAAAGTAAAAACAATAAGGTAAAGGCCTTTTGGGGTTTTTGTTTGTGTTTGCTAATAGTAGAAGTGTTTTCTTATTTGAGGATTTTATTAATGCAGAAAATATAAAAGGCTATGAAAGTGATGAAAAGTTGCTTCTGATAAAAAAAATGGACCTAGGTTCATGGTCTCACTTGTCTATTCTGTCATAAGGTATAATGGACATAAAAATATCATACACAATATAATATTGATGAAACTTCATTATGTGTATGATAAATATTCATATGGGCATCACGTCCTATTTTAAATATGATGCAACCCATCTCACTTATACTCCTCTAGAAAGGGAAAACTCTATGCAATCTAGAATTAAGAATAAATAGAGTATAGACTTTGGTACTTTGACATGATGTTTGAATAAAAAATGCGCTACCTTGAACAAACAATGGCGCCAATATGGCTAGGGTTGCCTAAATTGGGTTTGGCGTGTATGAGGTGAGCTAAGACATCCTCCTCGGCGGCCCCTCCTAGCCCTTACATGGGGAGGCTAGTTCTCAGGTACCGTCCGAGTCGGTTACAAGTTGTAGTCTATCTCTAAACCTTCCTAGATTATGAGATTCTTCTTGCTTGCTTGTCATGCCATGAGTCGGTGTTCTTATGGGCTTCATATCACCCAAAGCTTCATGGGCTTCAGGGAACTTAGTATATCGCCCCGTGGGCCTCTAGTCGAGCCGAACCGGATAGGCCAAGGGTGAGTGACCGTTATGCATACCTATCTCAGTATCCCCCGAGTGTTCATCTAAATCATAGGTTCGGGTGGAGACTTAGAAGTATTGAGTCTTGCATTTAGTAGTCGGAGTTGACAGTTGTATAAGGTGTGAAGTACTGACCCGGAAGTTCATCGGGTCAACAAAATTCATAGAAATTCATGTAGATATTGGGTAACGTGCCTGGTGCTCTCGATGGATCGGGAACAGTTAATTGCTCTAGGGCAAAGAAAACACTACCTAGTTAGATGTGAGTACTCGGACTCGAATCCGACATAAGCTCGGGTAATTTGACTCATGCCACGGAGGCTTACTAAGTCAAATTCCAGCTGATAAGTATTTACCCAACGCGTTTGTCAAAATTTTATTCATGCCATAAACATGGTATTTTAACTGGTAGAGCACAACGGATGCGGTTGCTAGGCTAGCAGATTGGATCTACGGGTCTTATCTTTACGACTTAGTTGCATCATCTAGATATGTTCTCGCAGCGGATGCAATCTGGGCAGCTAAGGAGATGTTGTCTCTAGTATCGGTGTTGGTACAAAGTGGAGTGCAGCGGAGTTACCATTTGTTTGTGTTCTTCTTTGCATAGAGTCAACATTGTGGACGTAGTCAACACAATGGATGATTTTGTATACACTTTGTGTTTTATAGGGTGCGCGACTAGCGCTTTCTACGAGAGTAGCCCCGAGTCTCCAGTCTAATTAAAGATTTAGGTAGAGACTAAAATTTCTTGTTCTGTAGTGTACACTTTCAATCAACAATTTTCTTGAAATAATAGTACTGAGCCGGAAGTGCATCAATTTAGTAATTTGTTTTTCCTTCGGGTGGCCATCAATCAACTTGCGTGCATAGTGGAGTTACCATGGCGCTGTTTCAGCTCTCGCCCCTCCAGGTGTCCTCCTAGATGTGCACCACGCGTCATTGGGTTTGATCCATTGGCGAGGATTGATTTGGCTGACAGTATAAGAAAAGGAGGAGGCACATTAAAATTCCCCATTCTCCTCGTCATCTTCCTCTTCTTCCTTCCTCTTGCGCTCTGCCACTGCTGTTCTCCTTGCTGCGCTAGACATACTGAGAGTATTTCCTAGCGCCTTCCTCCGTGCCACAAAGAAGAAGCGTGCCACCGTGATCAGGAAGTCGAAGAATATTGGGGGTGTTGGTTCTAGCATCAATGCCGCCGCGAAGAAGAAGGATACAACCGCGCCAAGGGCCACAAATGCAGATTGGCGGCGGTCGACGTGTAAGGCCAATGATCTGCGCTAGTTGCGGCAAGCCGGGAAACTGCTTCCCGAGCAAGATTGCATCCTCCCTAGTCTCGAGGTAATCCCTAATACCCCTATTGAGTTTAGGGTCATGTTTGTTGCCTTTGTTCTTCGAGGTTTTTCTCTTTCAGCCCACAAATTTCTTCGTGGGTTGCTCTTTCTCTATGGTGTTCAGCTCCATCAGCTGACACCCAATTCGGTCTTGCACATTGCGTGCTTTGTCACCCTTTGTGAGTGTTTGCTGGGCATTGCGCTGCACTTTGGGATCTATAAAAAGCTACTCCTTGAAGGAGTTGGGTTACTAGGGTCCCTATGCCGTTGGTGGGTGCGACATATCCATTCGAGGGAATATGAAGCACTTCACTTTTAGAATTGTCAAGTCTGCCCAAGGATGGAGGCACAAGTAGTTTTATATCCAAGACCAGAAGGTGGGAGACCATAAGTTTGGATTGGCTCCATTTGATCCGAGCCTCAAGGTGGTGAAGAAACATTGTTAAAAGAACATGGTGTTGCCAAGTGACGTGGGGTGATCATGTCAATTCCCATAGTTGATGGACTTGGGTTTTAGGAAGAGAGGTGCGCCGATGACTTCGTCGGCTAACAGACAAACAACGGGGACACATGGTTTACCTAGGTTTAGGCCCCTGGAGGGAAACCCTACTCCTGCTTTTCTATTCTAGATTGATGAGAAACCGAATGTTACGATGGAACCGAGATGGCTATGGGTGCACAGATTGGATCTGGCGTGTATGAGGTGAGCTAAGTCGTCATCCTTGGCATCCCCTCCTAGCCCTTATATGGGGAGGCTAGGTCTCGGGTACCGTCCGAGTCGGTTACAAGTTGTAGTCTATATGTAAATCTTCCTAGATTAGGAGCTTCTTATTTCTTGTCATGCCAGGAGTCGGTTTTATTATGGGCTTCATATCACCCCGAATCTTCATTGGCTTCAGGTTTCTTAGAAGAGCACATCGTGGGCCTCCATCTAAGAAAAATCAGATAGGCCAAGGGGTTAGTGCCCGTTGGGCATACCTATGTCAGGACTACTACCTCTTCATCATGGTGATGATGCTGGAGATGTCAGATAAGGTAGAGATCCCACCGGCGACGGCTCTGACAGTGTTTCCCTCTCCAATCTTTGTTGGTTCTACCTCTATTTTGGTGTTTCTGTGTTTCTGCACCGCCTTCCCTGAGGATGCATCAGGGGACCTTTTTATAGAAATTTTTAGGCTAGGACTTCGAATTAGGACTGAAGATGGATACCTGGTGATGCTTGAGGTGGGACATAGCATGGGTGGTCCGCCCCCCTGATACGTCCAAAACATATCTACTTTCCCAAACACTTTTGCTATTGTTTCTCCTCTAATTTGTGTGATTTGGGTATAACTAACACGGACTGACGCTGCTTTCAGCAGAATTGCTTTGGTGTCTCGTTTTGTGAAGGAATTCAACTTTCAGGAAAAAATCACAGAAAATATTCGGAAAATCCTATTTCCCCAGAAGACTCACAGAGCTAGAAGACGGAGGGGAGGAGAGGCCTGAGGGGCCCACACCACCCCCTAGCGCAGGCCAGGCCTGACCGCTCTAGGGCATGGTGAGGCCTCCTCGGTCTCCGCCTCGACCTCTCCTTTCGCCTACATATACCCTCTGACCTAAAAACACCGGGGGTTCGACGTTTTTCCAGATAGAGTTCCCCTGCGCCGCCACCACCAAAAAACGTGATTCGGAACCAGTAACTCCGTTCTGGCACCTTGTCGGGACGGGGAATTGGAGGAGATCATCGTCATCATCATCACCAACGTCTCTCCATCAACCATCCATGATTCCCCCATCCATGAGTGAGTAATCCCCCGCAGTAGACTATGGGGATGGTAGGGATTGGATGAGATATATCATGTAATTGCATAAGATTGTTAGGGCAAGGTGCCTAGTATCTATTGTTAGTGCTTTCGACATTATTGCAACTTGTTACGCTTAATGCTTGTCACTAGGGCCCGAGTGCCATGATCTTAGATCTGAACATGTTATTGATTCACGATGATATTATTTTTTATGATCTTACCTGCAAGTTGTATACACATATCATTGTTCGGAACCCGAGGCCCCGAAGTGACAGAAATCAGGATAACCGGAGGGGATGGATATGATGTGAGGATCACGTGTGTTCATGGAGTGTTAATTCTTTGCTCCGATGCTCTATTAAAAGGAGCACCTTAATTGTTAGTAGATTCTCTTGAGGGCCCGCTGCAACGGGCTGGCAGGACAAAAGATGTTGTGCAAGTTCTCATTGCGAGCACGTATGACTATATATGGAACACATGCCTATGATTACTTAGTACTTGGATGCTTTATCTTATTTATCTGCAAGTGCCCTTGATCTTGATGTTACATGAATCATCTTTTCCATGCAACGCCCGTCCATCCATCCCTATGGCTACCACACTTTAAATCTTATTGTTTACTATAATTGTTACCATTGTCTTTATTTTACTACTGCTGATACTTTGCTATTGCTACTACAAAACTGTTGCTACTGATAAACTATTGCGACCAAGACTGTTTCCAGATGCAGCTGAATTGACAACTTAGTTGTTAAGGCTTATAAATATTTTTTGGCTCCCCTTGTGTCGAATCAATAAATTGGGTTTTACTTCCCTCGAAGACTGTTGCGATCCCCTCTACTTGTGGTTCATCACCCCCTAGGCCATGCCACCTTTCCTCTTTTGGTCCTCTGGGCCCCGCTCGTGAGGTCCAAGTGCTTGAGGTCATCGTCTTCGTGAAAAAATAATACTCGAAATATCCCAGGTCAATTTGACTTTGCTTAGGTCCCTAAAAAATAAAAATACACAAAACAGGGGATTCCCGTTCTGTAAAGTTATAACTAAAATAAAGGGGATCATTTTAAAATCCCTATAAATAAATATAAAACATGGATATATCATTATATAAGTTGGAAATATGTGGAAATATGTATCAATAAACTACAAAGTTTATATATGCATTTTACATGCATCAACATCCCCAAGCTTAACCTATGATCGTCCTTGAGCATGAAGGTGATAAAACTAAACATGAACTTTGGATTTTGTTTTTTGTTGATCAATATAAGTCATGCTCATTGCTACACAAAGTTAAATGATTTATTCTTTAAGGAATGGTAACAGGCAATTGAGCTATGAAGTGGTATCTCTTATTCACTATATCTATTCTTAACAATATGTTAACTTGTATAAAACAAATGTAGATAATATGGACAATTAAACATGTAAAGTGCAAACGAATGTGCATTGTGTATTGTCTACTTTGGTATTTATAATACCCATCATATATGTGGACACTTGAAAAAGAACATAATAAGCAGGGATTAGCATGGCAAGTAATATTAATCTTCCAAACACTACCCTTTAAGTTTAAGTTTGAAATTGTTCATCATTAGTGTTTGGTTCCATTGCCCCCATCTCTCTGATTCTTTTGGCATTCTTGTTTTTTGGACTCTTTTTGCTTATTTCCATTCAACACCTATGATGGATATATTTGGTACATTTGTATTCTACAAATAATTTAAGCAACTTTGCTTTCATACTCACTCTTGAAACATATATAGAAGGGGTTTTCCCTTTTCTTAGCATTGGTAACCTTGATAGGAGGGTTTGTGCCCTCTTATTATATTTGTATGCATATTTTATTCTACTTTTCAAAGGGTACTTATGCCTTATGAGTTCATGATCACCCCATAACTAACTTTTATATGACAACCATAACCATAAACAATACCATTTGGAAGCTAAATAGAACTAACACATGAAAATATACTGTTGGAGATATGCCCTAGAGGCAATAATAAATATAGTTATTATTATATCTTTGTGTTTATGATAAATGTTTACATTCATGTTATAATAGTATTAACAAGGAAACATTAATACTTATGTGATTTGTAAACTTAAATTGAAGTCCCTGGTATAGCCTCTATACATCACTAGCTTGTTGGTTAATAAATGATTGTGGTTTCCCTATCATGAACATTGAGATGTTATTAACAACAAGATCATGTCATTAGGAGAATGATATGGTGGACATACTCCTATAGATAAGCGTAGCATAAAGATCAAGTCATTTTAATAGTTCAATTGCTATATGCTTTCTGATACATAGTAACATAATTCCTTCGACCATGAGATCATGCATATCACCTTTACTGGATGGATGCTTTGATGACATCAAACACCGTAACTGGGTGGCTATAAAGGTGGCATTGAGTGTTCGGAAAGTATTGGTTGAGACACATGGATCAAGAGTGGGATTTGTCCATCCATATGACGGATAGATATACTCTGGGCCCTCTCGGTGAAATGTCATCCAATTAGCTTGCAATCATGTGACTGGCTCACAAGGGATCACATATCACGGGAACGAGAAAAGAGTACTTATCAGTGATGAGGTTGAACTAGGTATGCAGAGATACCGATGATCATAACCTCGGATAAGTAAACTATCGTGAGACAAAGGGAAATTGGTATCGTATGTAAGTGGTTCATTCGATCGCAAAGTAATCGTAGAAATATGTGGGAGCCATATGAATTTCCAGATTCCTCTATAGGTTATTGATCGGCAATCATGTCCGCATAATTCACGAACCGTAGGGAGACACACTTAAGGATTCGACGTTGTTTGAGTAGTTATGGACTGATGAGAAAGAGACCGAATGTTGTTCGGAGTCTCGGATGGGATCCGGGATATCATGAGGAGATCCGGAATGGTCCGGAGAATAAGATTCATATAAGGAAAGTCCCGTTTCGGAGTTGGGGAATGGTTCCGGTGTTTTCATCGGGAATGTTCTAGAAGGTTCCGGAATGTCCGGCACTCCGGGGGGAAGGGTACATAGATGTGTTATATCAAGTTGATATGATTTCATCATGTACTAAGTGTCATCACTGAACAAAATAGAGGGTTTATTCAAATCCTAGTTTGAAAAGTCAAACGGCTAGTTTGAAAGTCAAACGGCTATTTTTGGGAAGTGGGAAAGGAGGAGGAAACCGAGTTGGGGAGGAGTCCCTCCTCCCCACCGCCGGCGCACCACCAAGCCGACTTGGGGAGGGACTCCCCTCCCCTTGGCCGGCCCCCTCTACCTATATAAGGAGGGGCAGGGCTCCCCTCCTAGACACACAACTCCTACTCCTCTAACCCTAGCCCCAAGCCGTCGCCGCCTCCATAGCCGCCGCCGGCATTAGGGCAAACCTGAAGGGTTTCGCGGCATAGTAAATCAAAGTTTTCTACGGATGCGAACAGAGGGAAGCCAAGATCTAATCTAGGAGATGCAAACAACGAGAGAGATTGGATTAGATCTTCATACCCTTGAAGATTCGCACAGCGGAACGTTCGTCGGAACGTGGGTGATGTAGTCGTACTCGCTTCTCCTCCTCGCGATCCGATCCGATCTAGCACCACAAGTGGCGATGCCTCCGTGAGATGCACACGTGCGGCACCTCGACATCTCCTCCTTCCTTGGTCCAGCAAGTATGGTGGAGAGATGGGTTGGATCTACAACGCGACGGCGCGGTGCAATTGGTGGAGAATTTCTTCAGCAGGGCTTCGCCTACAAGCAGTCGGGAGGGAGAGAGGAGGGCAGCAGGGCGGCTAGGGTTGGAGGGGAAGGTGTGGGGGGTTGGTGCGCCCCCAGCCCTCTATATATAGAGGGGTGGGCGCAGCCCTAGCCCCTCCCCCAAGCCAAGGCCGGCGGCCCCAAGGAGGAAGAGTGGGGGGCAAGGAAACCCCCCCTTCTAGAAGCTCTATCTAGAGTTTAAACCTCTCTTGGCCGGCTGGGCCCTATGGGGCCTTGTGCCCCTGGCCCAATGCGGCCAGGGCACTCCCTCATGGGCCCATTCCCCCTCCCGGAAGGTGGGGCCACGTTGGTCCCCTTCCGGAAGGTTCTAGAAGCTTCCGGTACAATACCGATTAACCCGGAACAATTCCGAACTCCAAAAACTGCACTGCCTTATATGAACCTTATTCTCCGGACCACTCCGGAACCTCTCGTGATGTCCCGGATCCCATCCGAGACTCCGAACAAAAACTCATAAACCAATTATCCAATCTATCCTAGCGTCGAGACACGTTAAGTGTGTGACCCTGCGGGTTCGAGAATATGCAGACATGATCTTCTATCAATAATCAACAGCGGGGTCTGGAAACCCATATTGACTCCCACACATTCATCAATGATCATATCGGATGAACCACGATGCCAGGATTCAATCAATCCCATATATATATTCCCTTCGTCTCGCGATATTTTACTTGCCCGAGATTCGATCGTCGGTACCGTCATACCTAGTTCAATCTCGTTCACAGCAAGTACTTTACTCGTTCCGTAATCCGATATCACTTTGTGATTAACTCCTTAACCACATGCTTGCAAGCGGTGTTGATATCGATTACCGAGTGGGCCCGAAGTATATCTCTCCGACTTGGGAGGGACAAATCCCATCTCGATACATACAACCCAACAGATACTTTCCGATCACCTGAGAGACACCTTTATGATCACCCTCTCATAGGATGACGTTTGATGACCTCAAAGCTTTCTTCCGATACCAGGGAGTTGTATTATCTCATGGTCTAAGGAATACAATATTTGACATAGGAAAAGCTTCGCAAAGATGAACATGATGACACGATCTAATTGCTTCGCTTAGTTTGGGTCTGTCCATCATATCATTCTCCCAATGATATGATCTCATTATTAATTGACAACTCATGTCCATGGTTAGGAAACCTTAACCATCATTAATCAATGAGCTAGTCCATAGAGGCATACTAGGGACACGGTGTTGTTTACAAACCACACAAGTATTAATGTTTCCGCTTAATACAATTCTAGCATGGAATATAAACTTTATCATGAACAAGAATTATAATAATAACATCTTTATTATTGCCTCTAGGGCATAATTCCAACAGTCTCCCACTTGCACTAGAGTCAATAATCTAGTTTACATTTGGCAACAATCTCACACCCATGGCACTGAGGTGCTGATCATGTTTTACACGTGGAAGAGGTTTAGTCAACGGATCTGCGACATTCAGATCTGTATGTACTTTGCTAATCTTCAGATCTCCATCTGCTATATAAATCTCGGATTATATGAAACTTGCGGTTGATATGCTTGGTCTTTGGATGATATCTTGGTTCCTTAGCGAGTGCTATGGCGCCAGTGTTGTCACACAATATCGCCAGTGGGTCCAATGCACTTGGAACCACACCAAGCTCAGTGATGAAGTTTCTGATCCAAACTCCTTCACTTGACGCTTCTGCAGCAGCCATGTATTCTGCTTCTACTGTAGATCCCGCGATCACGCTTTGCTTGCAGCTTCTCCAGCTCACAGCTCCTCCATTCAAAATATACACGTATCCTGTCTGAGATTTAGAATCATCCTTGTCGGTGTCGAAACTAGCGTCGATGTAACCTTTTACGACGAGCTGTTCATCACCCCCATAGACTAAGAACATTTCTTTAGTCCTATTTAGGTACTTTAGTATGTTCTTCACAGCTGTCCAGTGTTCCACTCCTGGATCACTTTGATACCTGCTCGTCAAACTAAGAGCATTGGACACATCCGGTCTAGTACACAGCATGGCATACATGATAGAACCTATGGCCGAGGCATAATGCACTTTGCTCATAGCTTCCCTATCATTTACCGTAGGTGGACACTGAGCCTTGCTCAATATCTTACCTAACAACATAGGCACTGAACCTTTCTTTGCCTTATCCATTCTGAACCTTTTCATTACTTTGTCTAGGTATGTACTCTGGCTTAAAGCTATCAGGCGTCTTTGTCTATCTCTATAGATTTTGATGCCCAATATATAAGCAGCTTCACCTAGGTCTTTCATTGAAAAACACTTGTTCAAATAACTCTTCACATCGTTAAGCATGTTAATGTCATTTCCAATAATCAATATGTCATCCACATATAGTACCAGAAATGTCACTAAGCTCCCACTCACTTTCTTGTAGATACAAGCTTCGTAGCAATTTGGAACAAATCCAAAGCTCTTGATCACTTGATCAAAACGAAGGTTCCAACTCCGAGATGCTTGCTTCAGTCCATAAATGGAACGCTGAAGTTTGCATACTTTATCAGCATCCTTAGGATCGACAAAACCTTCGGGTTGCATCATATACAACTCTTCATCAATGTTGCCATTGAGGAAAGTAGTCTTGACATCCATCTGCCATATTTCATAATCATGAAACGCAGCAATTGCTAATAAAATCCGAATGGACTTAAACATCGCTACGGGAGAGAAAGTCTCATCGTAGTCAACACCTTGAACTTGTCGAAAACCTTTCGCGACAAGCCATGCTTTATAGACGGTAACATTACCATCCGCGTCCGTTTTCTTCTTGAAAATCCATTTGCACTCAACGGCCTTTCGGTCGATAGGAGGGTCCATCAAAGTCCATACTTGGTTTTCGCTCATGGATCCCAATTCGGATTCCATGGCCTCTAGCCATTTCTCAGAGTCTGGGCTCATCATCGCTTCCTCATAGTTCGTAGTCTCACTGTCATCTACTAACAAGACTGTTAAGACAGGGTTGCCGTACCACTCAGGAGGGGCACGCGACCTTGTCGACCTGCGACGTTCAGTAGCAGCATCGTCTGAAGCTTCATGATCCTTATCATTAGCTTCCTCTATTATTGGTGTAGGCGGCACTGGAACAATTTCTGGTGCTGCGCTACTCTCCAATTCAAGAGAAGGTTCAATAACCTCGTCTAGCTCTACTTTCCTCCCACTCACTTCTTTCGATAGAAACTCCTCAAGAAAGGAACCGTTCTTTGTGACAAACACTTTGCCTTCGGTTCTGTGATAGAAGGTATACCCAATAGTTTCCTTAGGGTATCCTATGAAGACGCATTTCTCCGATTTGGGTTCGAGCTTGTCCGGCATCAACTTCTTGACGTAAGCTTCGCATCCCCAAACCTTAAGAAACGACAACTTAGGTTTAGCACCAAACCACAGTTCATACGGTGTCGTCTCAATGGATTTAGATGGTGCCCTATTTAAAGTGAATGCAGCGGTTTCTAATGCATAACCCCAAAATGATAACGGCAAATCAGTAAGAGACATCATTGATCAGACCATATCTAATAGAGTTCGATTCCGGCGTTCAGACACACCATTGCGCTGTGGTGTTCCGGGTGGCGTGAGTTGCGAAACAATTCCGCTTGCTTTAAGATGCGTGAGAAAATCATAACTCAAATATTCGCCCCCACGATCGGATCGTAGAAACTTAATCTTTCTATTACGATGGTTCTCCACTTCATTCTGAAATTCCTTGAACTTTTCAAATGTTTCAGATTTATGTTTCATTAAATAGATATACCCATATCTACTTAAGTCATCGGTAAAAGTGAGAAAATAGCGATATCCACCGCGCGTCGAAACACTCATCGGTCTGCATACATCGGTATGTATGATTTCCAACAAGTCCGTTGCTCGCTCCATCATACCGGAGAACGGTGTTTTGATCATCTTGCCCATGAGGCATGGTTCGCATGTGTCAAATGATTCAAAATCAAGAGACTCCAAAAGTCCATCATAATGGAGTTTCTTCATGCATTTTACACCAATATGACCTAGACGACAGTGCCACAAATAAGTAGTATTATCACTATCTACTTTGCATCTCTTAGCCTCAATGTTATGGATGTGTGTTTCATCCCTTTCGAGATTTAGAAGAAATAAACCATTCACAATAGGTGCATGACCATAAAAGATGTTACTCATATAAATAGAACAACCATTATTCTCCGATTTAAATGAATAACTGTCTTGCAATAAACACGATCCAGAAATAATGTTCATGCTCAACGCAGGCACATAATAACATTTATTAAGGTTTAAAACTAATCCCGAAGGTAAAACTAAGGAGAGCGTGCCGATGGCCATCACATCAACTCTTGATCCGTTGCCAACGCTCATCGTCACCTCATCCCTCGCAAGCCGCCGTCTATTCCGTAGCTCCTGTTTCGAGTTACAAATATTAGCAACCGAACCAGTATCAAATACCCAGGCACTACAACGAGGGCTAGTAAGGAAAACATCAATAACATGTATATCAAATATACCTTTGATGGTGCCAGCCTTCTTGTCCGCTAAGTACTTCAGACAGTTGCGCTTCCAGTGACCCTTGTCCTTGCAATAGAAGCACTCAGTGTCCGGCTTAGGACCAGACTTGAGCTTCTTCTCAGCAGGGGCAACGCGCTTGCCACCGCCTTTCTTGAAGGGCTTCTTTGCACCCTTACCTTTCTTAAAGGAGGGCTTGTTGACCATCAACACATGATTATCCTTTTTGATGTCCACTTCCGCAGCCTTCAGCTTTGCGAAGAGCTCGGTGATCGTATCAGTGGAACCAATCTGATTATGAGTCACTACAAAACTTTTGTAGCTGGGAGGGAGTGATTGCAGAACCCTGTCAATCTTGAGCTCCTCTGGAATCGTGCATTCCAGTTGCTCAAGCCGTTGAGTGTAGCCCGTCATCTTAATGGCGTGCTCACTAACGGAACTCCCTTCCTCCATCTTGCAGTTAAAGAACTTCTCAGAGATCTCATATCTCTCAGAACGGGCCTGAGTCTGAAACATGGTTTTCAGCTCTTCGAGAATCTCAAAGGGCCCGGGATAGTCTTCAAAACGATTTTGAAGTTCCGGTTCCATAGCAAACAACATGGTGCTCTTAATCACACCATAATCATCTTTGCGCGACTGATAGACAGCTTTCTCATCAGCCGGCGCAGTTGCAGCAGGGGGGTCACCTAACACTTTCCCTAGGACATAGTTCTTTTGACCGCCAGTGAGAATGATTCTTAGATTGCGGAACCAATTGGTGAAGTTAGACCCATTGTTTCTAAGCTTTTCCTTCTCAGCAAAAACGTTGAAGTTGAAGTTGGACTTAGCCATTTGATCTACAATATTTGCAAGTACAAATTAGACTATGTTCATGATAACTAGTTCAACTTTTAATCAAATTACTAGATGAACTCCCACTAAATTCAACATCCCTCAAGTTGTTTAGTGAACACGATCCAAATTCACCACACCTAATCCGATCATCACGAGAAGAGATGTGGTTTAAATGGTGGACAACGAAGTGTCGATCATATCATTCATATGACTCATGCTTAACTTTTCGGTTCATGTGTTCCGAGGCCATGTCTGTACATGCTAGGCTCGTCAAGTTAGACCCAAGTATTTCCGCGTGTGCAAAACTGGCTTGCACCCGTTGTATGTGAGCGTAGAGTCTATAGCACCCGATCATCACGTGATGCTTGGACACGACGAACTTTCGCAACGGTGCATACTTGGGGAGAACACAGTTTTTATCTTGACCTTTAAGTGAGGAATCATCTTATAATGCTACCGTCGCGATCTAAGCATAATAAGATAAATAAAAGGATAAACATCACATGCATATAACTTTATGTGACATGGTATAGCCAATCTTCGCGCAATGATCTTCATCTTGTGCGTGCCGGCATGATCTCCATCACTCCACCATGATTGCCTCCACCATGAATAGCAACTACAACTATTGCTAACTACTTAGCGATAAAGTAAAGCTATTACATGGCGTATAAGAAGTTGACTCGCAGGTCATACACAATTATAAAGACAACCATATGGCTCCTGCCGGTTGGGTACTCATCGACATGCAAGTCGTGAAACATTACAAAACATGATCATCACATACAATATACACATCACATCTTGGGCCATACCATATCACAGAAAACACTCCCTGCAAAAACAAGTTAGACGCCTCTACTTTGTTGTTGCATATTTTACGTGGCTTATGGGAGTAGCAAGCTAAGAATGATTCTTACCTACGGAAAGCCACAACGGTGATTTTATGGTTGCCAAACTCCGGTGTTAAACCCATGAAACTATAGTGAGAGAAACAGACATCCACCAGCCGCATGTGTGGAACAAGCCACACGTCAAGTGCGGAGCCGGTCTCGCGAACGACGTCGCGTAAGGTTGGCCTGGACCGCTTCAATCTTACTATCCCGCGTCATAAGAAGAACACAAACAAGAGGCTTGCAACAGAAAACATCAACGCTCGCAACAACCATGTTGCGTTCTACTCGTGAATCACATCTACGCATAGATCTAGCTCTGATACCACTGAAGGGTTTCGCGGCATAGTAAATCAAAGTTTTCTACGGATGCGAACAGAGGGAAGCCAAGATCTAATATAGGAGATGCAAACAACCAGAGAGATTGGATTAGATCTTCATACCCTTGAAGATTCGCACAGCGGAACGTTCGTCGGAACGTGGGTGATGTAGTCGTACTCGCTTCTCCTCCTCGCGATCCGATCCGATCTAGCACCACAAGTGGCGATGCCTCCGTGAGATGCACACGTGCGGCACCTCGACGTCTCCTCCTTCCTTGGTCCAGCAAGTATGGTGGAGAGATGGGTTGGATCTACAACGCGACGGCGCGGTGCAATTGGTGGAGAATTTCTGCAGCAGGGCTTCGCCTACAAGCAGTCGGGAGGGAGAGAGGAGGGCAGCAGGGCGGCTAGGGTTGGAGGGGAAGGTGTGGGGGGTTGGTGCGCCCCCAGCCCTCTATATATAGAGGGGTGGGCGCAGCCCTAGCCCCTCCCCCAAGCCAAGGCCGGCGGCCCCAAGGAGGAAGAGTGGGGGGCAAGGAAACCCCCCCTTCTAGAAGCTCTATCTAGAGTTTAAACCTCTCTTGGCCGGCTGGGCCCTATGGGGCCTTGTTCCCCTGGCCCAATGCGGCCAGGGCACTCCCTCATAGGTCCATGCCCCCTCCCGGAAGGTGGGGCCAAGTTGGTCCCCTTCCGGAAGGTTCTAGAAGCTTCCGGTACAATACCGATTAACCCGGAACAATTCCGAACTCCAAAAACTGCACTGCCTTATATGAACCTTATTCTCCGGACCACTCCGGAACCTCTCGTGATGTCCCGGATCCCATCCGAGACTCCGAACAAAAACTCATAAACCAATTATCCAATCTATCCTAGCGTCGAGACACGTTAAGTGTGTGACCCTGCGGGTTCGAGAATATGCAGACATGATCTTCTATCAATAATCAACAGCGGGGTCTGGAAACCCATATTGACTCCCACACATTCATCGATGATCATATCGGATGAACCACGATGCCAGGATTCAATCAATCCCATATATATATTCCCTTCGTCTCGCGATATTTTACTTGCCCGAGATTCGATCGTCGGTACCGTCATACCTAGTTCAATCTCGTTCACAGCAAGTACTTTACTCGTTCCGTAATCCGATATCACTTTGTGATTAACTCCTTAACCACATGCTTGCAAGCGGTGTTGATATCGATTACCGAGTGGGCCCGAAGTATATCTCTCCGACTTGGGAGGGACAAATCCCATCTCGATACATACAACCCAACAGATACTTTCCGATCACCTGAGAGACACCTTTATGATCACCCTCTCATAGGATGATGTTTGATGACCTCAAAGCTTTCTTCCGATACCAGGGAGTTGTATTATCTCATGGTCTAAGGAATACAATATTTGACATAGGAAAAGCTTCGCAAAGATGAACACGATGACACAATCTAATTGCTTCGCTTAGTTTGGGTCTGTCCATCATATCATTCTCCCAATGATATGATCTCATTATTAATTGACAACTCATGTCCATGGTTAGGAAACCTTAACCATCATTAATCAATGAGCTAGTCCATAGAGGCGTACTAGGGACACAGTGTTGTTTACAAACCACACAAGTATTAATGTTTCCGCTTAATACAATTCTAGCATGGAATATAAACTTTATCATGAACAAGAATTATAATAATAACATCTTTATTATTGCCTCTAGGGCATAATTCCAACAAAACCCTAGCCGCCGCCTAGCTAAACCCTAGCCGCCGGCTTGCCCCCTCCTTGGTGTGTCTAAACCCTAGAACACCGAGGACTCTCTCATACTCCACCATACTCGCTCCGGCTTAAGGCAAAGCCCTGCGAGATCTCCCCTCTACTTCCGGTACCACGCCGTTGTGCTGCCGGAATCACGAGGAGAGTGCTACAACCTCCGCTGCCTGCTGGAACAAGGGAGAGGAAGGTCTTCGTCGAGTACCGAACGTGTGACCAACTGTGGGAGCGCTGCCGGAACGCAGCGCCGGAAGGATCGTCTACGCGATCTTGAGATCGGGAAGAGTACGACTACATCACCCACGAGAATCCGCTCTCGTTAAACGCTTTGGAATCTTCGAGGGTGAGTTATTCCATCGACTCGTTGCTACAATCTAGTAGATAGATCTTGGCTTGTTTGTTTGTATGCGATAGAAATTTTTTGTTTTCCATGCTACGAAACCGTACAGTGGTATCAGAGTCGTGTCTATATGTAGATATGTTGCACGAGTAGAACACAATGGTCATTGTGGGCGTTGATGCTTTTATTGTCGATTGCTTCTTGTGTACTTTGCATCTTGCGGGATGTTGGGATGAAGCGGCCCGGGCTAACCTTACATGACATCGTTCATGAGACTTGCTCCACGCTTGACATGCAACTCGTATTGCATAAGTGGCTTTGCGGGTGCCTGTTTCTCCTAGCATAGTTAAGATCCAATTTACAACGGGTGATTAACAATACTAGTATCAATGTTGTGGTTCCTGTTCGTAAGTTAGAACGACACTTATTGAAAGCCCCAAACCATGTAAAACATGCAAAGAAAGTAGAGGCGTCTAACTTTGTTTTGCAGGGGTGTGCAGTGATGTGATATGGCCATGATTGTGATTATATTTGATGTATGCAATGTTCCTTATTATAAGTTGGCAACCGGCAGGAGCCATATGGTTGTCTTTAATTTATGTTAAGACCCGCGTGTCTATTCAAAGTAGTTGTAATAGTTGAAGCCGGTGGACGACAACCATGAAGAAGCATCATTGACCTTGATGCAATGCCGGTGATGATGGAGATCATGTTCGTGCTTGAAGATGGAGATCGGAAGCACAAAGAAGAAAGGCCATATCATATCACATATTATGAATTGCATGTGATGTTAATCCTTTATGCATCTTGTATTGCTTAGTAGACGACGGTAGCATTATAAGATGATCCCTCATGCACATAAATTTCAAATCATAAAGTGTTCACCCTTAGTTAGCACCGTTGCTAAAGCTTGTTGTTTCGAAGCACCACGTGATGATCGGGTGTGTTAGATTCCGCAAGTGTATACAACATGAGCAAGCCAGATTTGCTCATGCGGAAACTAAGGTTTGATCTTGACGAGCCTAGCATGTACAGACATGGTCTCGGAACACGGATCACCAAAAGGTAAAGCATGAATCATATAGTAGATATGATGAACATGTCGATTGTTCGCCATTGAAACTATATCAACTCTCGTGATGATCGGTGTTGATGTGGTGGATTTGGTTCGTGTGATCACTAAAACAATGTGAGGGATGTTGTTTTGAGTGGGAGTTCACCTAGATTAATTTTATTATTAATTTGAACTCAATTTGTCATAAACTTAGTCTAAACTATTGCAAATATGTTGTAGATCAATGGCAGCCCCTACCATCAATTTTAATGCGTTCCTAGAGAAAGAAAAGTTGAAAAACAATGGAAGCAACTTCGCGGATTGGTTCCGCAATTTGAGGATTGTCCTCACAGCTGGTAATTTGACCTATGTGCTGGATGCACCGCTGGGTGACCCACCTGCAGCTACTGCTACCGATGAAGTAAGAATGTTTACCTCACTCGGAAGACTCAGTAATCCACAATTCAGTGTGCTATCTTGTATGGTTTAGAATCGGAGCTTCATAAAAGGTTTGAGAATTCAGACCCACATGATATTGTCCGTGATCTCAAATTGATCTTTGAGACTCATGCGGCAATTGAGAGCTATGAGGCTTCTGAAAAGTTCTTTAACTGCAAGATGGAAGAGGGCAGCTCCGTCAGTGAGCATGTGCTTAAGATGTCTGGGCACGCAAACAAACTTCAAAGCTTGGGCATAGTGATTCCTAATGCTTTGGGGATTTACCGTGTCCTCCAATCACTACCACCAAGTTACAAGAACTTTGTGATGAACTACAACATGCAGAACATGAACAAGACGTTGTCAGAACTCTTTGCCATGTTAAAATCTGCAGAAGTGGAGATCAAGAAAGAGCACCAAGTGTTGTTGGTCAATAAGACCACCAAATTCAAGAAAGGCAAGTCTAAGCAAAAGGGACACTTCAAGAAGGGTGGTAAGAAATTTACCACGCCGACGAAGAAGACCAAGGGTGGACATAAGCCTGATACTGAGTGCTTTTACTGCAAGGGAGAAGGTCACTGGAAGCGGAATTGCCCAAAGTACTTGGCGGATTTGAAGAACGGAAACATCAAGAAGAAAGGTATATCTGATATACATGTTATTGATGTGTATCTCACTAGTCTCATAGTAGTGCCTGGGTATTTGATACTGGTTCGGTTGCTCATATTTGTAACTCGAAACAGGTGCTGCAGAATAAACGGATGCTAGCGAAGAACGAGGTGATGATGCACGTTGGAAACGGATCAAAGGTTGATGTGATCGCGGTCGGCACGCTACCCCTTCATCTACCATCGGGATTAGTTTTATACTTAAATAATTGTTATTTGGTGCCTGCGTTAAGCATGAACATTATATCGGGATCTTGTTTATTGCGAGACGGTTACTTGTTTAAATCCGAGAATAATGGTTGTTCGATTTATATGAGTAATATGTTTTATGCACATGCACCTTTGATAGATGGTCTATTCTTGTTGAATCTCGATTGTGGAAATACACATATTAATAACATTGAGGCTAAACGTTTGAAATCGAGCGATAACTCGACCTATATGTGGCACTGTCGTCTTGGTCACATTGGAGTGAAGCGTATGAAGAAACTCCATTCCGATGGACTTCTTGAATCACTTGATTTCGAATCACTTGATAGATGCAAAGCATGTTTGATGGGTAAAATGACTAAGACTCCATTTTCTGGTATGATGGAGCGAGCTACGGACTTATTGGAAATCATACATACCGATGTGTGTGGTCCAATGAGTGTAGCATCGCGCGGTGGTTATCGTTATGTTCTTACCTTCACGGATGACTTGAGTAGATATGGGTATATCTATTTCATGAAACATAAGTCCGAAACTTTCGAGAAGTTTAAGGAATTTCAAAGTAAGGTAGAGAATCAACGTAACAAGAAGATTAAATTTCTACGTTCTGATTGTGGATGTGAATATCTAAGTTACGAGTTTGGCGAGCATTTGAAGAAATGCGGAATACTTTCACAGTTGACACCGTCGGGAACACCACAGCGTAATGGTGTGTCCAAACGTCGTAATCGAACTCTCTTAGATATGGTTCGTTCTATGATGTCACTTACAGATTTACCACTATCATTTTGGGGTTATGCATTAGAAACAGCCGCATTCACTTTAAATAGGGCACCATCTAAATCCGTGGAAACGACACCGTATGAATTATGGTTTGGGAAGAAACCTAAATTGTCGTTCCTTAAAGTTTGGGGATGCGAAGCCTATGTAAAGAAGTTACAGCCGGACAAGCTAGAACCCAAAGCGGAAAAATGCGTCTTCATAGGATACCCGAAGGAAACTATTGGGTATACCTTCTATCATAGATCCGAAGGCAAAATCTTCGTTGCCAAGAATGGATCCTTTCTAGAGAAGGAATTTCTCTCGAAAGAAGTGACTGGAAGGAAAGTAGAACTCGACGAGGTTGTCGAACCTTCTCTCGAACTTGCGAGTAGTGCAGCACCGGAAGTAGTTCATGTGACGCCTGCACCAGTAAGAGAGGAAGCTAATGATGATGATCATGAAACTTCGGTTGTAGTTGCTACAGAGACTCGCAGGTCAACGAGAACTCGTACCACTCCTGATTGGTATGATCCCGTTATGAATGTCATGTTGGTGGATAACACCGATGACCCTGAGACATATGAGGAAGCGATGATGAGCCCAGATTCCAATAAATGGCAAGAAACCATGAAATCCGAGATTGGATCCATGTACGAAAACCAAGTATGGACTTTGGTGGACTTACCGGATGGCCGGAAGGCCGTCGAGAATAAATGGATTTTCAAGAAGAAAACAGATGCTGATGGTAATGTTACTGTCTATAAAGCTCGACTTGTCGCAAAAGGGTTTCGACAAATTCAAGGAGTTGACTACGATGAGACTTTCTCACCAGTAGCGAAGCTAAAGTCTATGAGGATTATGTTAGCAATCGCTGCATATTATGATTATGAGATATGGCAGATGGATGTCAAAACAGCGTTCCTCAATGGAGACATTGATGAAGAGTTGTATATGATGCAACCCAAAGGTTTTGTCGATCTTAAAGATGCTAACAAGGTATGCAAACTTCAACGGTCCATCTATGGATTGAAGCAAGCATCCCGAAGTTGGAATCAACGTTTTGATAAGGTAATCAAAAGTTTTGGTTTTATACAAACTTATGGAGAAGCTTGTATTTACAAGAAAGTGAGTGGGAGCTCTGTAGAATTCTTAATACTATATGTAGATGACATATTGTTGATTGGGAATGATGTAGACCTTCTTAATAGTGTCAAGGAATATTTGAATAATAGTTTTTCAATGAAGGATCTTGGCGAAGCAGCTTACATATTAGGCATAAAGATTTATAGAGATAGATCGAGACGCCTAATATCATTGTCACAAAGTACATATTTGGACAAAGTTCTAAAGAGGTTTGGAATGGAAGATAGCAAGAAAGGGTTCTTGCCCATGTTGCCCAATACGACCTTGAGTAAAACTCAAAGTCCGACAACGACAGAAGATAGAGAAAGGATGAGTAAGACTCCCTATGCCTCATCCATAGGATCTCTAATGTATGCCATGCTATGTACTAGACCCGACATTTCATATGCTGTTAGTTTGACTAGAAGATATCAAAGTGATCCAGGAGTGGATCATTGGACAGCGGTCAAAAACATCCTTAAGTACTTGAGAAGAACTAAGGATATGGTTCTTTCTTATGGAGGTGATGAACAACTCGTTGTTAATGGTTACACCGATGCTAGTTGGAACACCGATCCGGATGATCCTAATTCACAATCTGGATACGTATTTATTTTGAATGGTGCAGCAGTTAGCTGGAGGAGTGCAAAGCAAAGCGTTGTGGCGAGATCTTCAACTGAATCGGAATACATGGCTGCTTCAGAGGCTTCACAAGAAGAGATATGGATGAAAGAGTTCATTATAGAGCTGGGTGTGGTTCCTAGTGCGTTGGACCCAATGTCTATCTACTGTGATAACATGGGCGCCATAGCCAATGCGCAAGAACCAAGGTCACACAAGAAGCTGAAGCATATCAAGCTACGTTTTCACGCTATTTGAGAACATATCCAAGATGGGGATATAAAGATTTGCAAAGTACACACAGATCTGAATGTGGCGGATCCATTGACTATACCTCTCCCGAGGGCAAAACATGACCAGCACCAAACTGCCATGGGTGTTCGGTATATTACCATGTAATCTAGATTAGATGACTCTAGTGCAAGTGGGAGACTGTTGGAGATATTCCCTAGAGGCAATAATAAATATAGTTATTATTATATCTTTGTGTTTATGATAAATGTTTACATTCATGTTATAATAGTATTAACAAGGAAACATTAATACTTATGTGATTTGTAAACTTAAATTGAAGTCCCTAGTATAGCCTCTATACATCACTAGCTTGTTGGTTAATAAATGATTGTGGTTTCCCTATCATGAACATTGAGATGTTATTAACAAGATCATGTCATTAGGAGAATGATATGGTGGACATACTCCTATAGATAAGCGTAGCATAAAGATCAAGTCATTTTAATAGTTCAATTGCTATATGCTTTCTGATACATAGTAACCTAATTCTTTCGACCATGAGATCATGCATATCACCTTTACCGGATGGATGCTTTGATGACATCAAACACCACACCGTAACTGGGTGGCTATAAAGGTGGCATTGAGTGTTCGGAAAGTATTGGTTGAGACACATGGATCAAGAGTGGGATTTGTCCATCCATATGACAGATAGATATACTCTGGGCCCTCTCGGTGAAATGTCATCCAATTAGCTTGCAAGCATGTGACTGGCTCACAAGGGATCACATATCATGGGAACGAGAAAAGAGTACTTATCAGTAACGAGGTTGAACTAGGTATGCAGAGATACGACGATCATAACCTCGGATAAGTAAACTATCGTGAGACAAAGGGAAATTGGTATCGTATGTAAGTGGTTCATTCGATCGCAAAGTAATCATAGAAATATGTGGGAGCCATATGAATTTCCAGATTCCTCTATAGGTTATTGATCGGAGAAGTGTCTCGATCATGTCCGCATAATTCACGAATCGTAGGGAGACACACTTAAGGATTCGACGTTGTTTGAGTAGTTATGGAATGATGAGAAAGAGACCGAATGTTGTTCGGAGTCTCGGATGGGATCCGGGATATCACGAGGAGATCCGGAATGGTCCGGAGAATAAGATTCATATATGGAAAGTCCCGTTTCGGAGTTGGGGAATGGTTCCGGTGTTTTCATCGGGAATATTCTAGAAGGTTCCGGAATGTTCGGCACTCCAGGGGGAAGGGTACATAGATGTGTTATATCAAGTTGATATGATTGCATCATGTACTAAGTGTCATCGCTGAACAAAATAGAGGGTTTATTCAAATCCTAGTTTGAAAAGTCAAACGGCTAGTTTGAAAGTCAAACAGCTATTTTTGGGAAGTGGGAAAGGAGGAGGAAACCGAGTTGGGGAGGAGTCCCTCCTCCCCACCGCCGGCGCACCACCAAGCCGACTTGGGGAGGGACTCCCCTCCCCTTGGCCGGCCCCCTCCACCTATATAAGGAGGGGCAGGGCTCCCCTCCTAGACACACAACTCCTACTCCTCTAACCCTAGCCCCAAGCCGCCGCCGCCTCCATAGCCACCGCCGGCCCTAGGGCAAACCCTAGCCGCCGCCTAGCTAAACCCTAGCCGCCGGCTTGCCCCCTCCTTAGTGTGTCTAAACCCTAGAACACCGAGGACTCTCTCATACTCCACCATACTCGCTCCGGCTTAAGGCGAAGCCCTGCGAGATCTCCCCTCTACTTCCGGTACCATGCCGTTGTGCTACCGGAATTGCGAGGAGAGTGCTACAACCTCCGATGCCTGCTGGAACAAGGGAGAGGAAGGTCTTCGTCGAGTACCGAACGTGTGACCGACTGCGGGAGCGCTGCCGGAACGCAGCGCCGGAAGGATCGTCTACGCGATCTTAAGATCGGGAAGAGTACGACTACATCACCCACGAGAATCCGCTCTCGTTAAACGCTTTGGAATCTTCGAGGGTGAGTTATTCCATCGACTCGTTGCTACAATCTAGTAGATAGATCTTGGCTTGTTTGTTTGTATGCGATAGAAATTTTTTGTTTTCCATGCTACGAAACCCTACATATACTTGGAATAATATTTTCTATATATATAGATATGGTGGACACTGGCAGAATAACTTTGTTTTAAAGGGATCACAGATTCACAAGATTTTCTTGTTCGGTTCTAATGGCTAGCAAGAAGGAGAAAGTTGACCATCTATAAGCATGCAAAAGTGTCTATAGTGCTAATCATTTCTTATTAGACAAATTAACTTAGTGTTAATCATCTGTGCATGTAAATGAAAGGTAGCACTAAATAAGGAACTTGTAAATTATCTCTCATTAAAGCATATGAACAAGATAACGCGGTGTGATAACATGCATACTCCATATGGTTGTGATGATGCTGGAGATGTTGGAGAAGGTAGAGATCCCACCTGTGGCGTCTATGGCAGTGTTTCCCTTTAATATTTGTTGGTTCTGTCTCTGTTTTGGTGTTTCTACGCGGTATCCCCTGAGAACGCATCGGGGGACCTTTTTATAGGTGTTTTTAGGTCAAGACTTCGAATTAGGGATGAAGATGGACGGTTGGTGATGCTCGAGGTTGGAAAGAGCATGGGTGGCACCTGTCCTCTTTTGGGCCTCCGGCCCCGCTCATGAGTTCCAAGTGCTCTAGGATATCTTCTTGGCAAAAAAATAATCATCGAAAAATCCTAGGTCAATTTAACTTCTTTTAGGTCCTTGAAAGATAAAAATACACAAAACAGGGGATTCCTGTTCTACAGAGTTATAACCAAAATAAAGAGAATCATTGGTAAACCCTCATAATCAATATAAAACATGGATATATCATTATATAAGTTGTAAATATGTGGGAATATGTATTAATTAACTGCACAGTTCATGTATGCATTTTACATGCATCCGACGTCCTCCAGGTGGTTATATTGTTGCCGCCTTCCAGCTCCAATGGAGTGATGTGCTCTTGTTGCTGCTTCCAGTCGGCTACCGTCTATGGTGATGGAAGCGGTTCCCTCCCTTGTGGTTGTGGTACGACCGCCCATGTCTATGGCTGTTTCTTCTTAGTCCGGTCGGCCTCGCGTCGTTTACCATGGTGAGACGACGATGGTGACTACAAGATTATGGTGTTGGTGGGTAGCAAGATTGGTGGATTCATATAGATTGTCCGGTGTTGTGTTTTTTTGGGGTCGGGATAAATCCTTGTGATCTCAACACCAACGCAATGACGCTTGAGAGTGTCGTCATTCCTTCCTGAAGGGCTTCAAGTGTACCTCTTCCCCATGCTTTGTAGCATACTGGGGGAAACCCTAGGACTAGATCAGGTAGCAGCGTCATCGTCATCACTTTCCTTCTTGGAGGTTTTTCTTGGTGCGCGGCGATTCAAAGTGCTAGGATCATGGTGGGAATACTCCAGAGGGTGCAACAGTGGCGAGTCATCTTCGTTTTTGTTGATATGGTGGGTCTTGGTATTATTTTTGTTGTTCTTTCTTTTAGCCTTGATTGTGCTATTTGCCATAGCAGTGATCTCAAAGTTGTACCGATGGTTGCTATGTTAATATAGCAGGGCGAAATCCTACTTATAAGAGATTCAAAAAATGGTAAAAATCTGGACGTAGCTAATGATGTAGTATCCACAAACATGTAAAACATCATTTTCAAATACTTGATATTATGAGCTACACAAATATGACAAATTTTTATTAGGTTTGATCACTTTTGTGTAGCCACGATATAAAGAAGTTTAGGTTGTGATTTTATTTTTAGATATTTTCTAAATAAACAAATATGGTATTTGGTAATTTGAATGAAAAGGGTAGTGGAGCTCGAGACTAAAGACACTTCCCGGACATGAACGCAAAACAAAGGAACGGGCATTTCCGGTTCATAAGAGCATGTTTAATAGTATATGAGTTGATGGCTATAAGAAGCTGCCATATCATATATAGTTATCATGTATAGTCACTTATACAATACTGTTAGCTATAAGGTTGGCTATTAAATTTTTATTTTCTATAACTTTTTCTCTATCTCTTTCTTCGCCTTCATTATATTTGCCTACGAATATGCGTAGAGACAGTCTTTTGCATGAAAGCCCACTCCCTTCATTTTTGCATGCCTCTCTTCTCCACATAGGCAAAATTACCACCTAAGCAGGCTATAAGCCCTTTATTGTATTTTCTCTAAGCCGTCGCGTAAGCGACCATTACGTGACCACGATTCTCCCGAGGACATTGTAGTTCGTAGCAAGTCCATGTTTTTTTCTGCGAAATTTCATAGGTCTATTAATAATCACCAACAAATAATACAAAGAGGTCTAAAAATAATAAAAATTACAAATAGGTAAATGAACCACCTAGCGACGACTATAAACACTAGCACGAGCCAAAGACATGCCGCCGTTCTCGTTTCTCCAACAACGAAGCCAGTCAAGCCTTGTTATGGTAGAGCTTGTTGTAATAGACAGATGAAAAGTCATCGTGCTAAGATCCCATAAGACCAGCACTAGGGCTACAACCATCGTTAATGATCTCATTCATAAATTCATAAGTCAGGACAGATAAACCTAAAAACACACCAATAAATACGTAACCCAACAGTCTTAGGAGATATGTCAGACACGACTCCGCAGCACCAGAGTGAGTGGTTGAAAACAAACGTATATACATATAGCATGGGGATATTCATGACATCAGGTTGGTTGTAAGTTAATACTTATTCTGATTCATATTATTTATCACTAAAATAGATATATCTAGATATATTTTAGTACTACATATATCTATTTTAACGATAAGTAATATAAATTGGAGCGAGGGAGTACTAAAATTTATCCGTGCAAGAGTTTGGGAGAAAAAGGATACAGGGAAAGATGCTCTCCCACCGTCCCAAGTAAATGTCTCGTGCCCTTATCTATCGCTGCCAGAGTGTCAGGGCAATTCAGTAGCTTAACGTCGCAATTACGTGCGGGGCCTACGAGCCAAATGCGGTCACACCGCAGATCTGAGTCAAAGCATGCAGACCGAGGCGCGAAGCAGTATCATGGACGTCGAACTAGGTGTGGCGTGGGATTAGATCTTCGATCGCTTTAACCCCCAGAGTTGGCCTATATAAAGCGGCGCCAAGTCCAGCTCTAATCATCACACCAAACCATGTCGACAGCAAGAGCTCGCAGTCTGGCCACAGCGGCGACGGCCATCCTGGCCGTCATGGCCGCAGCGCTCGCCACCTCCGCTCGAGCCCAGCAGTGCGGCATGCAGGCCGGCGGCAGGTTGTGCGATAACTGCCTCTGCTGTAGCCAGTACGGATACTGCGGTAGCAGCGCCGACTACTGCGGCACCGGCTGCCAGAGCCAGTGCAGAGGCTGTACCCCCGTGCCACCTACTGCCCCTCCTCCCCCTGCTGTACCCCCTCCACCAGCCGTCCCCTCTCCCCCAGCCGGCCCGGGCTTGGGGTCGATCTTGTCCAGGGAGCAATTTGAGGAGATGCTCCTCCACCGCAACAACCAGGCATGCGGTGCCCGCGGGTTCTACACGTACGAGAAGTTCCTCGAGGCCGCCGCCGAGTTCCCGGACTTCGTCGGGGAGGGGCAGAGCACCGAGCTACGGAAGCGAGAGGTGGCCGCGTTCCTTGGCCAGACGTCCCACGAGACCACCGGCGGGTGGGAGAATGCGCCCGACGGCCCCTTCGCGTGGGGCTACTGCTGGAAGCGGGAGGTCAACCCGGGGTCCGACTACTGCGACCCCAACCAGGCGGAGTGGCCCTGCGCGCCCGGCAAGACGTACATCGGCCGCGGCCCCATGCAGCTCTCCTGGAACTACAACTACGGCCAGGCGGGGCGCGCGCTCGGCGTTGATCTGCTCAACAACCCGGACCTAGTGGAGACGGACCCGATGCTGTCCTTCGAGACGGCGCTCTGGTTCTGGATGACCCCGCAGGCGAACAAGCCGTCGTCGCACGACGTGATCACGGACCAGTGGACGCCGACGCCCACGGACATCGCTGCCGGCCGCGTTCCGGGGTACGGCGTCATCACCAACATCATCAACGGCGGGCTGGAGTGCGGCATCGGCCCGGACGACCGTGTGGCTGACCGGATCGGCTTCTACCTGCGTTACTGCGCCATCCTCGGTGTCGACCCAGGGATCAACCTCGACTGCTACAACCAGAGGCCGTTCAACAGCTGGTTGTCCGCTGGGCTCGCGGCGCAGTGAAAAACGGCCGGCCGGCACTGATCGGAGTAGTACTAGTACTATACTGCAAGATTGTGCCTCATGTAGTACGTGTGATGACCAGGAATTTTGCAGTCCTGCGTAATGGGGGTGAGCGTGTTGCATCGATCACGTGGAAGCTCCTCCGCATCAGAATAAAATAAATAAAGCTAGTAGTTGTTTTTCTTTTAAGGGAAGAGTCTCTTGTTTTGTCCGGTCAAAGTCCTGGTCTCAAACCGCAAACTAGCTATCATCGATGGCAGTACAGAAAGATTAAAAAATAATAAGAATAACAAATAGATCATTAAACCACCTAGCGAAAACTAGAAAAACTAGCCGCTGGACGAAGACGTGCCGCCGTCCTCGCATCTCTATCACCAGAGTTGAAAAAAGCTTATCATAGTAGATCTCAGTTGCAACCTCCTTATAACTAAAATTTCACTTCTAACTCATAAGATGCACGAATCGTGACGCAAATTCAGTGAATTAGGATCTGATTCGGTTCTAACTCAATTGATGACTCAGAATTAACATAAACAGAATTTTTTCTTAACAAGCATCGATATGTATTGGGCCTTTTGCTTGTCGGTCACTTTCTTGCAAGTTTGGTTCATGAATGAACATTCTCAAGGCAGGTAGCCATGGCTTCGCCCCTTCTTCTCCCTAAACGGGCATCGACGAGTTACTTAGTGGTGTGTTAATGAAGATGTTGATAAAGACCACACTGATGTAGATCTTGGTGATGCTGTGTCGGCGATGAAGGAGTAGACGTGTTGACGATGAAGGAGTAGGCGTGTCGGCGATAATCGTTGCTTGAAGGCGTCCCTTGTGGCGGCGATAATGTCGAAGTCTGGTTGTCCGTAGTTTGACGGTGTCGTACAGCTTGATGTAGTTATTCGGATCGTTATAGTGTGGTTTGATGCAGTGTAGATCTTAGTGTCAGTGTCAGTACAGTGCAGATCTTGATATTGTTGTAGTCGCGCCTTGAAGCGGTATAGATCTTGATATCAGTGTATTGGATGGAGTCGACTCGATGTAGATTGCATCCGAGCGTTTGAGCGCGTGTCCGAAGTCGATGAAGATCCGCGTGCGGGTGGGCTGTGCTGGCATGGTGGACTCGTCTTCGGCATCATCGATGCGTCGATCGGAAACCGAATTCGATTCGATGCGTGGAGTAGCACATAGGCGTGCATGCAAGTATTTATTTTTCCGTACCTGTAGGTGTAATGCGCGCATGTGGAGGTGTTCCACAGTGTTGGAGAAGCCTGGACTCGCGCGTGGGTCATCGTGTGAGGCGCGCGTCGCCGAGTAGACGAGCACGTTGCAGCAGGCCAGTGGATTGAAGCCGCCGGCCGATCAAAGTTGGAGCAGCCGGAGTCGTAGGAGCCTCGTCGTGCGAACCGATCTACACTGTTTCTCGTCGGAATACGAGAGTCTTGATCCGGAGAATTATTTGGCTAATTGAATCTAATCTAAAGAACTGAAAATTGGATCTAATCTATCTAATGAACCGATTAGATCTTTGATCTTAACCGAGTGTCGCGCCTCCGAGGAGAAGATTAATCTTCTCGGGGGCGACACGATGCGGAAGTGGTGAAAAAAACTAGGATCGGCGTCGTGAGACTAACCGCTCTGATACCAGGTAAAATTTATAAAACTCTAATATTTTTTGTGTATTGATTTGATTGACCCTCGGGGTATATATAGACGTATAAGGAGGGGAGAGATTTGGAATACAAGAAGATGAATCCTAGTCTATCTCTAAGTCATATACGTATTCTAACATTCTCCATCGGTCATAGCGGGAGAGAAGTGGACGTTTGCGACTAGATTTGAAGTCCGTCGTCTTCTCCGATGATCATGGCCAACACCTAGGGGCGGTGACTATGTCCATGTGAAACTTATAAAACCCTAATATTTGTTGTGTATTGATTTGATTGACCATCGGGATATATATAGACGTACAAGGAGGGGAGAGACTTGGAATATAAAAAGATGAGTTCTAGCCTATCTCTAAGTCCTATATGTATTCTAACACATGCACTCGGTTGTCAGATCCCGATTCAATACTACCAAAGAAATGCACCACAAATCGCGTGAACTAGTCCTGGTAATGCTACAACAGTAAACCTTGGAAATAAAAAAAAAACTTGAGCAGGGGATATCCAGGTAGATCTACGTGCATGCCATCTATAATCCTAACCTTGACATTCTACAAGTAGATCTACCGTCTAGATGCCTCGGGGAAATAGGGGGAAAAGCTTACCGCCATGGTTCAGGATTCGCCGATGTTTCTTGTAGGAAAACTGCCGCCTCCGATGCTGACCGACAGCCTCAACGCCGAAGTCTCCTCCCTCCAAGCCCTTCATCGCCGGAGTCTCCCTCTGAGACCTTCACCGCCGCCTCCGGGAATGGCACTGTCGAGTGGGGGAGAGTCACCACAACACATCGAGGAGAGTGAGCGAGAAGGGTGGTCGGTGAGGCGATTTATGGCGGTGGGCGAGAAGTGACACGGCATCTCCCTCCCGTTTTCCCACCAGTGCACTCTTTGGCTCTTTTTCGCCCGAGCCAGTCCCACAAAAATGGTCGATTCGAGCGTTGTCCCTGGGCCTGTCTCTAGGTTGCTTTAAGATGCGCGTGGGGCACAACATGGAGGGGTTGCAGGCAACCAAACAGGCTGAGTTCTGCCCAACGGGCCCTGTCGGGGGAACTGCGGGCTACCAAACGCGTTCCATATGTGGTGACCCAGCATACCACTGCATGCTGTAGTATACTATAGTCATGGACATAACACTCACGGAGTACCATTCCGCAAATATTTCATCCTCAGAGTGGTACAACAGAAACAAAGCGGGTCCATAATATACATTAACATTATTACAACTAGAAATTACATGACGACTTCTAGATCCTCCTAGGTCCATAGAGGTATCCCGATGACCCAGGGTTAAACTACAATAACTCGGAGAACAAGATAAAACAGCAACTAAACTTCAAGGCTTATACGAGAGTGATTATATATAGAGGATAGAGATATATGCTACTGGACTTGATCTCTATAGATGACACATCAACGCTTCCGATACTTCGGTCTCCATTCCATAGATGTTTCCTTAATTGTCCTTCGACGCTTCCGGATACTTCTGGTTCCTCATAGCGGAATTCTTCTTGGTCGTTAATTGGAAATAGTATTTCCTCTTCCTGATATTTAATGTCTTCAGAATCTAGCAAGGGTTAAGAAGATACGTTGAGTACGAGCGTACTCAGCAAGTTCACTAAAAAGGAGTGTTTGATGCACTATATCTACAGCCACTGACCATAGGTCGTAGGCAATGCAGATTTTCGTAAACATTTCTTCAAAAGTTGCTTTTATTCTAAAAGGCTATGTCCGTCAGCCTTCACGGGTTTACCAGAACTTTCCTGGAGTTTCATTCCCGCCGCATTCGCAGCTCCTTCCCGGAATAGAGAGTAACAAGTTACAGTTCTTACACTCTTCAGAGGTGCGTCACTTTACCCATGAGAGATCCTAGCTTTGTTGCACATCCGGGCGCGCATTCCCATTCACACTTCCTTGGTATGAGGCTCAGACTAAGATCAAAGGCAATCACTGTCCTTCTCCGCAACCCCGCATACACCGCAATTGTTGTATGCCCAAACTCAAGATAGACTTTCCCCCGTATAAAACGGCTATACCTTAGTTGGATACGCACAACAACCATTAACACTAGAAATCTGTCTTTTGTAAGTCCAGATCCACGATAGACTTTTCCCCGTATAAAACGGCTATACCCACGATCTGCAACTTATAAATGCCCAGAACAGTGTCCAATGCATGCGAAAGGGAGCCGATCCAGCTGACTTCTCTGTCCCATTCCAAATCTCATGGTTAACGCGTAATATACGGCGCAAGAATCGCTGGCGACATTGGTTGTTAAGTCCTAGATAATATGTTCCTTTTCCACCAGAACTTTCATAGTAGGTTATTACCTCTTGGTAAATAACCTATAATCATATTATTATGAAAATAGTGTTTTCTGACCTTTTTGAAATGCAGGTGATGACAACACTGGGTTTGCAAAATATTTTACATAAAATAATCAAAGGACATGAGCAAGTATGAACTTGCCTTGATATAGCAGAGTATTGTAGTCGAATGTCTCGACTTGACCCTGGACCTCGGGTTCTACAAGAATACCATCATTGCCCGGTAAGGACAATGTTTAAAGAAGCAACATGCTATTATGCATAAGTAATGAGATGCATAATGTAAAGTCCCAAGTAATTCCCCAACCGTTACAAGTGAGTTGTATATAGATGATTTGTTGAGGATGTGATTTATCTTTAAGTTTACTTCATAAAAGAGTGTAGTTGTAAGGGTTTTTGGATAACATATAATACATGAAAGTAATGTATAATCGTAATACAATTCTAAGATTGGGTGATATCATGTAATCATTACAAGGTTTATGTTTTAATTTGTTATGGATTAAAATAAATGGTATAGTGTTTCTTTTTAAAGTGGCAAGAAGAATAACATTTGAAGAAAATATTCTTTATGTTAAGTTATTCAACTCTAAAGATTAATAAGATTAAAGTTAGGGTTCTGATAAGGTTTAAATGATCTTGAGCCAATATATATCTAGCTTACGATATATCAGACCAAGGCTAACTATAAAGATATAATTGGACTTGGGGATATAACATTTATGGCATTAACAACAATTAGGGTTTTTCCTAAGCATGATGAAATTTAGTATTAAAGACTTAAAGCTACCATATTTAATATTTATAGATTATGCTATAAGACTTTCCTATATAAAGAAAATAGGTGAACTTCTTTTATGATATATTTAGTGAATACCAAATTTGTTAAATATAATTATATATGAATTGAGATCATTTACTTCTAATTTAAATTAATGATTTGCAAAACTATCTTTGTAAATCTTGGACTTATAGTTGGTTAAAAAATTTAAAGGAATATTATAACATTAATTGTTTATATTTGGATAGTATTTTAAATTAGAATTATGGTTTAGACTATTTAGAGTTAAAAGATTGTGTTTTGATGATGATTATTTCTTACTTAGGAAATAATGTTAAATAATTAACAAAACAATTATCTCAATTTAATAACTTAAATAATTGATGATAAATAATCTGAAAAATTTAAAATGTTTTTGGAATAATATATTTAGTATTATTTTAGTAAGTATTCTTACTTAAAACCTTAAAATTGAATTTTATTTATTTTTAGGTATTACTAGCTGAATGCCCGTGCGTTGCCACGGTTTTTAGTATTTTTTATTATCATTGCACTTGTCTAGGCATGAACATAAAATATCAAGAATATTTTAATTTTTTTTGGTGAACAAGCCCAATATTATTTTTTTATAATAATTGATATAACAACAATCAATGGTCACTAAATAAACTGGAAATATAATTCCTTGTACTAATTCACATCGAACATGAGTATAATTTAAAAGCTGTACTCCAATTATTTTAGAACAAATAATTATAAATGTGCATGCTTACGTAATTAAAAACTGTACTCCAATTAAATTAAATTAAATGTGCATTTATAATTAAAAACTGTATTCCAATTAAAACTATTTTTGTGTATTCATCATAAATCTGGTATTTTGGAACAAATAATTAAAAACTGTACTCCAATTAAAAATAATTTAGAACAAATTTGCATGGTTTAGGCTCATGGTCATTAACATGGAAGAGTCGAAGAACAAATGCCTAGTAACTAAATTGCTTTATAATTTTTTCTATGCTTTGCCAAAAACTAAATTATAAAAACAGAATAGTATTATCAACTACAAAGATTCAAAAATAAATTTCATGCTAGATAAATAGATGCTCCTTTGTAATATATATGTAATATCCTCAAAGCACTCAAAGGAGAAGGTACCTATGTGCTCCCATATACACATGCACGAAAATCTGCCGGTCACCGCACGAAAAGGTTATCATCCTTATGTGACGGAAGCTGTTGGCGTCCCCCGTATGATCTATCTTAATTACGTCTTGGGAATCATCTTCATCGCGGGCAGTTGCTGCAAATACAGGATCGACAACATGACGTACTACGCAGTGCCTGTCAGTTCGAGCCTCCACTCCACACCATCTCGGCTGCAAATAGAGCTCCACGTAGGTACATCCGTCTGGCACGCGCCGACTAACACCTTCCATCCAACCTCGTCGTGATCTGGTGAGCAGGTCCATGGCCTTGTTGGCCTTGTCGAGTAACCGGGAGTGACACAGGGACGAGCTCCACTAACGAGGGAGCAGATGGGCAATGGCACTGCCATGGCGTCTGAGCCTGACTTCCAGGGGCTGATGGTGGAGGTCGGGGAAGATGCGCTGAGCCTACAGTGGAGACGGAGCTAGGAGCCATGGACAATGTGGCCGCTGCCGGCCCAGAGTGAGGGCGGGCGCGAGCTTGAGCCAGCCGGCCTCGATTGGACGGGTCAGCCCTGCGATGGGCGAGAACAGCCACCGCAAGCTGGTCGGCGAGGATGCGAGCGGCGGGAGGAGGAGCCGAAGAGGCCGCTGCCACAGAGCTGCCAGCCGCAGGCTGCTGCAACAGGTCGGCGTCCATCTCTACCGGAGCAGCCGCCCAAACCTTGCAACTAACGGAGAGCACGGCCACCACGACTTCGGCGACGGAGGCGCAGGGCGTCGAGATGGACGGAGGGAGGGCGCGGAGAGGATTCAGGGTCTGGTCTCCGAGATGGCAGGGGTGGACGGAGAAGGGAGATCATGGCGGCAGCGCGGGCGTGCGGTCCGTCGCGGCCATATTCGCACCTCAGCTATCCTAACCGATCCACAAATTATGATCGTTTAGAAGTGTGCTTGTGATTCTGGAGACCGGACTTGATACGTACTAACCGCTAGTCATGTTTTCTACGTGTGAGCGTAACTCTTCGGCAGGACGACGGACCAAAACCTGGTGTGACGAAAACCACCGCTACAAAAATTATATAGTAGAGATCTTGATTTTTTTATAAAATTACTCAATTATTGAATGTTTTTAAATATTTGTTTTAAGTTTTATTTGTAAAATTTTAGGTTAGTATTGTTATTAGATAAGAGATTTATTTTTATGCATGAAAGTGATTTTTTTAGGAATTTTTCTGAATTTATTAAATTTCATTTAGTTATTTAAGGTGTTAATACTTATTTGTATTTTATTAAAAAAATATGATTATATTTTTCTTAGGTGGATATTATTTTAATAAACATTTTGATGTATTAAATATATTTTTAGGATTTTCCTACATTTTTTAGAGATAAAAATAGTATATAGGGGTATCTTGGTTATTTCCTTATTTTAGCTTACATTATTATTATCATTATTTTTATTAGAACCTGTTTGGTTGGTAATAAGAATGGCCCGGCCTAGCCAGGTCTGGCTCGTGGTCAACCCGACCCCGGCCCCTTCACCCTTCTCACATCTCGCTCCTAGGACAAACCCGAGCCTTCCCTTTGCGACGCCCACTACCGCCGCTCGCCAAATCCCGGCAAAGACCGGTTGCTGCAGCCACCGCCGCCAGCCACCCTAGCTCCGCCTATCTCAGACCTACTCATCCCTCCAATTTGATTTGTGAATGACGCCCTATTGATCTTGCCCCCTTCAATTATCTGGTTCTAGGGTTCTTGCTGCCCATGGCTCTAGAGGTTGATGGCGACCTTGTTGATTTATGGTGGTGACTTGGTGATGCAGAGAGGGTCTGGTGGTGGTGTGTTCGTGGTCGCTGGCCACAGCTTCTTGAGGTGACGAGCTGGTGGTGCTGATTGCCGCAGGTTGCATCTCGGCGTGGGGTTAGCACACGGTGATCCCTGTGTCGTTGTGCCGCTGCTCGATTTAGGTTTATCTCTGCCTCCTCTTCGATGAGCAATAGCTTGTCAAAGGTAGGTGATCCTTTACTCACCCCTCCCTCTCAGTTTTACTCCTCCTACTTTATCTGTGTCCAACCCTAACTAGGGTTCCTCTCTCTGGTTCCTAAGCACATTACAGTAGCTTTGCTACTGAACCTGACTAGCAGGTTTGATCCTAAAATTTTACTTATCTGAATTGAGCTAGTGGATGACATAGGGTTGTGATTACCTCGTGATGACACTAGGTAATGATGTATCTAAAAGCAAATGGAGCTAGTGCTTCTAAGTGGAATTGTCACCTAAATTCAGTAGAAGAACTATTGGAGCTCTTGCTATCACCCTTGATAGTAAATATATGAGATATATTGCTCCACTATAAAATGATGCCTTTGTTTGAATAAATTTCTCATCCCAGAAATGTGTGATTTGCTATGGTTCTATCCCTGAACAAATTATCTTTATTGAATGGTTAACTGAACCTCACTTGCCAATACTGAGGATGAAGTTTGTTGTTGGATATAAAATTATTTAGCTGATGAATGTGTTTTTTATATTGCGGAATTATAGAATGATGGTTGTGACTTTGATATTGATTTGGAGCCTGAGAAAAGGATCTGACTTCATGTACTTATTGACGTAAAAGAATGTATATGTTTGATTCCTAGATTCTTCTACTAGGAAAATGATATGTGTTGATTGGATAGCCATTGTTGCTTAAAAATATAGCTTCTGTAATATGATTGTGTTGTTGTGAAACCTCTTTGAGAGTGAAAACATCAACACAGATCATTTTTATGATTTGCTATACTTTTATTTATAGAATGTTGGTCCATGTCCTTGCCAATGATGCCAAGTCTGAGGCTTTACTTGTGTTGCACATGATCATGTATAATTGTTGCCTTGCAACTGATTTGTCTAGTCTCTGTGTACAAACTTTGTGGCTACTATAGCTAGGCTATGCTGCTGTGGTACCTCCCTAGAGGATGCACAACAATATAGATCCTTCTACAAGATTTTTGTAAAGCTTGGTTGGCAAAAATAAAATCATGGGAAATTGCCAAGGATGCAAAGGTTGAGGCTGGTTTGGTAGATTAATTATGGAGTTGTATGGATGGATTCTACTTAGCTCTAGGATGATCTAGCATAGCAATTCTATGCCAACTGAGAGCTCCTCTCCCTATATGATTAGCTCTCTTGAGTTGATAAGGACTGCTGCTACATAGATCTGGTACCACCTGTTGTTTGTGTGTGATCTATGGAATGTTGGAAATCTTGATTTGGCCTGTGATGCAAAGTCTGAGGTAAAAGTGATAACATAAGTATATCTGGCTGTACCACTATGCTTTGCTCCTATGATGATTTTATACTCCACTTGAGTATAAGTCTGAGGAGATAATTATTTTACACTAAGTCATGCTTGGAACTGGTATGAATAAATATTATGTATGATTGATAATAGTGCAACCTTTTGTTGTAGCTGAATCTATACTATGACTTGTGGTTCTTGGTGGAACTTGTTCCAGGGTGCTGCTTGATATGCTCATCCTTGTTCAATTGGCTGGCTTCTTGTGCTTTTGGCCTACTCCTTATGCTCGTGACCTCCTCCTGGTGCTCTTGGATGGCTTCCTCAAGCAACCAGGCACTGGTGTTGTGTGGTGATGATGTACTATGGGGTTTTGGTGTTGAATCTACAAACTCTGGGGTGTAGAGATGACATGGATGGGTGATATAAGTTGGGTGTATTTGATGTTCTTGCTATGGTGAAGAAAGTTCAGTATATAACTCTCTCTGCTACGGTTGTGTACTTGTCTCTCTCTCACAACACCCCTTGTGTTGACAGCACATCCACATGCAGCTGTGTGTGAGCTTCATGTGTGCTTGCCTCACTCAAATGGATCAGATCAAGTAAAAGTCGATATTTTGCTGGGTATTACTGTTTGGCTTTTACCTTTTACTAAATTGGTGAAACTTGCCCCAATTTGCCTATGATGTGGAACTGAGGCCAGATTTGCAATAAGAACAGATACTACTTTATTTGTCCCCTATTTACTCTGCTCAATGATGTGAATAGAAATGCATTTCATTGCCATACTGAGAGCAAACCAATTAACACTAACCCCTCTCTTTTTGTATTTTAGGATTTGTTTGCAGGAATCAAGAAATAATACAGGAGGTCAAGTAGATAGGAATTCTAGCTTAGGTTTTTTTATCTATTGTAATCTTCTTATTTTTATTGTAATAACAATGTAACCCTTCTATATTTTCTTAAAGCTTTTCTTTTTCTTTATTTGTAGTTATTCATCTATGTAATGAATTTGAATTTACTTGTATTGATTAAATCTTTGTATTATTAAATAAAGATTTCTTCTTATTTGTATTTCTTTGATTTCCATTAATGAGATCATGGTTTCCTTTGAGATCTTCCCATCCTTCTTGGTGGATTCTTCTTGAATGAGATCATGGTTTCCTTTAGGAAAATTCTTGGTCACAAAAACTTCAAAGGTGATGATGATTCCCAAGTTGTGTTTCCTTAGTCTTCATTTCTTGTCTCACTTGTAGTCCTTAGTGAGTGTCAAGGTTGAAGTCCTTGTTGAGAGTAAGGTCGAAATCTCTTGAAGATGTTGAAGTCATTAGAGTTGATGAAGACCTTTGCACATGGTGAACTCTTTGGCCATGGGGTAGGCTTTATCCATCAAGTTGAAATAGAAGAGATGTAAAATCAAAACCAAAATGGTTGAGGAAAGAGTTTACAAGATTGTTTGTAAATAAGTTTTGGAACAAATACAACTCCTATTTTTCTAAGGGGTTTTGTCCAATCCTAGGGTTACAAATCCTACAGGCAACACAATGCTCTGATAGCATCTGTAAGATCCCTCCTTTATAAAGGAAAAAAGGATCCCTGTGTTTACAATGCTAGTCCCTGGATCAATAGCTAGCATCCACAGTTAAGATGTAATATCAAGAAACAAAGGTCATAATACAAATTTATAACCAGGAATAAAATAATTTATTACATCTTACATAGCTCATTTGGCTATCTCATTACAATGCAGCAGAATATAACAATAGCATGGGGTCCTTCATCTTCAAAGTGCCACAGGCAGACATGTTGGTTGTAGACTTTGTAATCCTAATCAACACACTTCACTAAAATCAAACAAACCTGCAACATAACAAGTTACAGCCACAAGGGTCAATACACTTGAATTGTATTGGCAAGTGATACTATGGTAGTATATTGGAGTCTATCATCTATATGCATTTGGAAAAGTGGAGTTGAGGCTTGCATTGCTCAAAATAGATTTTACTTATCATTTGAAAACACTAAGTTTTTGCTTGACAAAATCTTTCCCAAGGCATCTCCCAATAGAAATTGGTGATCCTTCAACCTTGTTCAACCACAAGTTTTTACCTTAGAAATTTAAATGATGAGATTCTTGATAGCTTCCATGTATTGATGCTCCAATTGTCCTTTACCAGGGACATGGCTAAGTACTTAGATTTTACACTCTGCAGAGGTGGTGCACTTTCCCCACAAGACTTGGTTTCACCAAGACAAGATCTTTCAAAAGCCTTCCCTTAGACCAGAATGGACGCGCTCCAACCTATCATTCCCCTACCACCAACTGTCCATTTGGCTAAGTTATTGCAACCTATATGATCCAGGCAGAGCCCATAATGCCAAGTGGCTGCACTTGAAGCTTCTCAACATTTGACATCTCAAATCTCTTTGTTCCTGGGTGGCCATCCACAAGTGAGATACACAAGGTAAACCATAGAAATGGGCCTTGTGAACCACTCAACACAAACCATTCCTTCCTTTCCACCCAGGTGATTCATTCACTTAGTTGTTTTATTAAACAAAACACAAGTCCTCAGACTTAGAAATTTTTCCATAGCATGAATATATATTCCACCCTTGTTTTCTACTAGCTAAGCTAAGCATGATAGTAGTAGAAATCTTAACTTAGGAAATTTCTACTAAGGTTACATCTACTAGGATTTCCCATGGTATAGTTTATACTTAGCAAAAATTCCATGCAAGCCCTACTTAGAAATATCACTAATGCATAGTGAAAATAATGGGACAAAAGTATGAAGCATCACTTGCCTTGTTGGTAGAGAGTATAAGTTCACTCCTTGATCTTTGCAATGTTCACACACTTCAAATCACTACAATTCAATCAAGCAACCAATATTTCAATCTACTATTCAAGCAATTCATCACATAAAATGATAGAAACAAAACAATGAATGCAAGCATGCCAAACTTTGTTTTATTTTAGAAAGTGGTTTCTAATGGTTCATAAACATTTGAAAACACCTAATGGTCATTTTATAAAGTAGCAAAATCATTTGCAAAAGGTTTTACTTCACTAACCATTTTTAAACCAAGTCATTATTTCGTGTGGTTGAAAATGCCTTTAGCAAAGCAATAATTTTTATAGGGTTCACCAAATATGTTTTCAAAACATAAAACTTGGTGCTTGGGGTCAGAGGGTTTAAATCAAAACATTTTCCAAAAGGTTTTCTCCCAAAATGATTTTTAAACCATAATCAACATTTTTAATTGGCTAGAAATGTTTTAAATCAAAGATTCATTCTTTTGCTTCACCAAATACATTTTTGAAACCACCAATTGATTTCTAGGGTCAGTAGGTTCAAAATAAACCATTTGCCAAAGATTTTATCCCCAAAATCATTTTAGAACAATTTTTATATCCTAAACATGCATACACAAGTTTCTACAAAAAAAATCAATTTAATAGAAGCAACTTACTAAACAAGGTGCATGGTCAGAAAGTGCTTGTCTTGCTGATTCCATTGATATAAAATTTTCTAAATGTGGACGTGTGGTTTGAAAGTTATGAATTTTACAAAATTGAACATCTAATAGGAAGTTTCTGGTTTTTAAAACAGACAGAGGCCACATGTCGTGATTTTATTCGTCTGTACCGCTTCAGTTGGATCGTGTGATGGCAGCCGTTGGATTTAAGTGGGATCACACGGCTCAGAAGCGAGCGTACCCTTTCAGTTAGTTTCTATCGCGAGCGTTGGATCCTAATCGAACGACGCACAACCACTGACCACTTACCAGCGGTGCTGGCGGTGGCAACTGGCGGCGGAGCGGTCAGATGACGATGGTGGCGACGTTACAGGAAGCGAGAGGGCGAAGGGAGAAGCTTACTGAGTTCACCGTGGCGTGGGGAAACTCAAGGTAGTCCTTGCTGGCGAGGGGGCGCACGGGGACGACCTTAATCGCTCACCGGAGTTGAGCTGCACCTCGGGTTCATACGGTCATCGACGGGGGCGAGGCTACAACGCGTGCAAATGCAAAATAACGGGTGCGTTAGACGCGTAAGAGAGTAGGGATTGTGTGAGTTTCAAAGGGAGGGGGCAGCGCGGTCAGAACATTACCAGGGGAGTCGCCGGAGAAGAGGCAGACGGCGGCGATGCTTGGTGTCGTCGTTGTCGAGGCTCTGGGCGCGCGCGAGCGAGCTAATGCCACTGGGAGGTGCGCCAGTGTCGGTGGAGCACGCGTTTGTGGTCGAGTGGGCGAGGGGCGCGGCCGGAATTGTCGCCGGAGTGTCGTCGGACAGAGGAGCTTCGAGGTAAAAATTCCAGCGGCCTGGTGGCTCCTGTGAGGTGAGGTCTGGGGGAGAAGGGAGAGGAGACGCGGGCGACTAAGTACGCGTGATCATGGGGTCGTTTAATGGCGTCGTTACTGCGTATTAACGCGAGAAAACGGCGACAGAACGGCCGGGGAGGAAAGAGGGGGCGTGGTCACTGTGGGGAGGAAGAAGGTGAGGTGGCAGTGGGGTCCTTTCGTCAATGAGGAGAGACAGGGGAGGTGGGGTCCACGCGTCATAGACTCTGTGGATTCTGTCTGCGGTGAAAAACGATTCACCCGGGGTGAGAGGGAGAGGTGGGCTGGACTGGGTTTAATGGGCTGGGCTGAGTCTGATCCATTTTTTTTTGTTCCTGATTCTTTTTCTTTTTCTCATTTGGTTTTTCTGTTTTGATTTTGAATAAACAATTCAAACACTCATTTGAATTCAAACCTTTGCCAAAATTTGTGAAGACTTCAATACTGATTAATAGTATATTCTGAAGTCAATTTTGGAATAAAACTTTATTCTTTTTGGGGTCTTTTTAATTTTTTTAATTAGGCCCTTGTTTTAAATCAAATAAGATTTAATAATGTTTTTAATTTCCATTTGACTTCTAAATCCTTCCAAAACCTTTTAGTAAGTTTTGTTTACTTAAAAGGGTGTCAAATAATTCATCTTGAATTATTTGGAAAAGTTTTTAATATGATTTATTAATCATTTAAATTTTGGATTTGTCTTTATTCCAATAGGATTTGGTTTATTCCATTTTATTTTATTTGGAAAATTCTTTATCCTTTTATTTTTATTTGGATTTGGATTCTATTCATTCCATTTGCTTAATGGATTAGGCCAAGATTTAATTTGGTCTTTGAATATTCTTATTTAATATTTCTTTCTTCATCTTATAAAATCCATATCTTTTTATTTAGAGATCCAAACTTGGTGATTCCAATTTGTGAAATCTTATTTGATATTTATTTATCCTTTTAAATCCCTTTAGGATCATTTGTTAATCATTTGGTATGGGTTTCTAGATAGGTACTTTATTAGCTTTGGAAATTACTTTTCCTTATCTTACTAAATTCATAAGATTTTATCCATGGTTCCAAATTAAGTGAAACCAATTTCTATGGTCTTATATTATTTCTATTTGTCTTTCTTGGTCATTTGTGAATGTTTGTTGACAAACTTTTATATGGATCAAATCCATAGGCTTGGAGATAACTTGGAAATTATTTTATTCCATTAGGGTTTAGGGTTTGGATTTATTTTCCAAGTGTTTAAATTTCCAGATACCTTCATTGAGGAATGCATTTCTCTTGATTTGGATTTTGTTGAATTCAAACTTTAATTAAAGTTTGTTCAAGATGGGATTTTAAGTTTCCTTTTTAGAAACAAAAGTTTCTTTTCACCCTAAAATTCAACAATAATTTATTTTGTTTATTTATTTTTCACATTACAAGATTTGGAAAATCTTAGGATGTGACAGGCTACCACCCTTAAAATAAATCTCGTCCTGAGATTTGGGGAGGCTAGGGGTTCCAAGTTGGCTCAAAAGCAACTAGGGTACTACCACCCTTAAAAAATTTCCAACTAGATTACATCTTGGCTTGCTTGGGATCTTTTTGAAATCTCTCTGGACAAACATCTGCATAGTGTCCCTTGTTTCCACACTTGAAACATGTGACAAGGCTGAGATCCTTCATAGGCTTTATCTTGTGCTTCATCTTTTCTGGACAATTGCTTGCATAATGTCCTTGGTTACCACAATTGTAACATGTGATAAGATTGAGTTCGTCACGTATCTTCTGTGGACAAGTTGCTACATAATGGCCTAGCTCTTTGCAGTTGTTGCACCACACTTGGCTAATCTCCTTATACTTCTTCTTCTCTGGACATTCATTGGCATAGTGTCCCATTTATTTGCAATGACCACATTGCACATGGCTTTTGTCCTTCTTTTTCTTGGGTTTCTCCAAAGCTAGGAGTGCTTCTAGTTCATGTTCTTCATATGTTATCTCAAAGGTAGGAACAGTTCCTGGTATCCTTGACCTTCTATTATTCCTTGGATAATACATATGTCTCCTCTTTGGTCCTTTAAATTGAGCCATATTACATGGAGGTGCAAGCTGAGATTTTCCTTTGTCTTCATCCTTCTTGGTAGACTTGGATCTCTCATGGTAGACTGCAATCAGTTGTTGCACTCCACCTTGTTTCCTTTGTTGAACTATGGAATAGATGGGGCATTGGGTAGGAACATGATTATTTCCTTCACATAGGTAACAAGTAGCTTGAGATGTGGGGCATTGGTCAATTGGATGTTTCTCTTCACAATTGGGACATTGATCTTCATGCTCCTTGGAAGTGTGATCCTTGTCTCCACAAATATTGCAAGCTTGGGTTCCTTCTAGAATAACATCTTTGTCATACTTGTTGTCACAAACTCCTTTGGAAGAGCTGCTTCCCATGTTGATCATTTGATTTGTCACCTTATGCAACAATTGGGTTTGGGTTTCCAAAAACCTTTGCATGGTTGGATCTACCTCACTGGTGTTGGCTATAAATTGAGCTGTCACTTGGTTCAATTGGGTTTGGGTTACTATGAGTTCTCTCATGTTGTCCTCTTGATTGTTGTTGTTGTCTCCATCCTTGATGTTGGAGTCTCTTGGAGAAGTCATCTGTTTGGGTTGGATTGGGATTAGAATAGGCAAAAGATTCCTAAGGAAATAGTTCTAATCACACACAACACAATTCACACAAGCAATGTGCAAGCAATCACAAACAAGCATTCCACTCAGACAACAAGTTTCAAGCATATTTTTAGGCAACCAAAATATTTTGTTACACCACATAAGTTGGTGGGTTTGATTTGAAATAAATATGGTGGTCCATCTATATGGTTCACTTGAGATCTTCCCATCCTTCTTGGTGGATTCTTCTTGAATGAGATCATGGTTTCCTTTAGGAAAATTCTTGGTCACAAAAACTTCAAAGGTGATGAGGATTCCCAAGTTGTGTTTCCTTAGTCTTCATTTCTTGTCTCACTTGTAGTCCTTAGTGAGTGTCACGGTTGAAGTCCTTGTTGAGAGTAAGGTCGAAATCTCTTGAATATGTTGAAGTCATTAGAGTTGATGAAGTCCTTTGCACATGGTGAACTCTTTGGCCATGGGGTAGGCTTTATCCATCAAGTTGAAATAGAAGAGATGTAAAATCAAAACCAAAATGGTTGAGGAAAGAGTTTACAAGATTGTTTGTAAATAAGTTTTGGAACAAATACAACTCCTATTTTTCTAAGGGGTTTTGTCCAATCCTAGGGTTACAAATCCTACAGGCAACACAATTCTCTGATACCATCTGTAAGATCCCTCCTTTATAAAGGAAAAAGGATCCCTGTGTTTACAATGCTAGTCCCTGGATCAATAGCTAGCATCCACAGTTAAGATGTAATATCAAGAAACAAAGGTCATAATACAACTTTATAACTAGGAATAAAATAGTTTATTACATCTTACATAGCTCATTTGGCTATCTCATTACAATGTAGCAGAATATAACAATAGCATGGGGTCCTTCATATTCAAAGTGCCACAGGCAGACATGTTGGTTGTAGACTTTGTAATCCTAATCAACACACTTCACTAAAATCAAACAAACCTGCAACATAACAAGTTACAGCCACCAGGGTCAATACACTTGAATTGTATTGGCAAGTGATACTATGGTAGTATATTGGAGTCTATCATCTATACGAATTTGGCAAAGTGGAGTTGAGGCTTGCATTGCTCAAAATAGATTTTCCTTATCATTTGAAAACACTAAGTTTTTGCTTGATAAAATCTTTCCCAAGGCATCTCCCAATAGAAATTGGTGATCCTTCAACCCTTGTTCAACCACAAGTTTTTAACTTAGAAATTTGGATGATGAGATTCTTGATAGCTTCCATGTATTGATGCTCAAAGTGTCCTTTACCAGGGACATGGCTAAGTACTTAGATTTTACACTCTGCAGAGGTGGTGCACTTTCCCCACAAGACTTGGTTTCACCAAGACAAGATCTTTCAGAATCCTTCCCTTAGACCAGAATGGACGCGCTCCAACCTATCATTCCCCTACCACCAACTGTCCATTTGGCTAAGTTATTGCAACCTATATGATCCAGGCAGAGCCCATAATGCCAAGTGGCTGCACTTGAAGCTTCTCAACATTTGACATCTCAAATCTCTTTGTTCCTGGGTGGCCATCCACAAGTGAGATACACAAGGTAAACCATAGAAATGGGCCTTGTGAACCACTCAACACAAACCATTCCTTCCTTTCCACCCAGGTGATTCATTCACTTAGTTGTTTTATTAAACAAAACACAAGTCCTCAGACTTAGAAATTTTCCCATAGCATGAATATATATTCCACCCTTGTTTTCTACTAGCTAAGCTAAGCATGATAGTAGTAGGAATCTTAACTTAGGAAATTTCTACTAAGGTTACATCTACTAGGATTTCCCATGGTATAGTTTATACTTAGCAAAAATTCCATGCAAGTCCTACTTAGAAATATCACTAATGCATAGTGAAAATAATGGGACAAAAGTATGAAGCATCACTTGCCTTGTTGGTAGAGAGTATAAGTTCACTCCTTGATCTTTGCAATGTTCACACACTTCAAATCACTACAATTCAATCAAGCAAACAATATTTCAATCTACTATTTAAGCAATTCATCACATAAAATAATAGAAACAAAACAATGCATGCAAGCATGCCAAACTTTGTTTTATTTGAGAAAGTGGTTTCTTATGGTTCATAAACATTTGAAAACACCTAATGGTCATTTTATAAAGTAGCAAAATCATTTGCAGAAGGTTTTACTTCACTAACCATTTTTAAACCAAGTCATTATTTCATGTGGTTGAAAATGCCTTTAGCAAAGCAATAATTTTTATAGGGTTCACCAAATATGTTTTGAAAACATAAAACTTGGTGCTTGGGGTCAGAGGGTTTAAATCAAAACATTTTCCAAAAGGTTTTCTCGCAAAATGATTTTTAAACCATAATCAACATTTTTAATTGGCTAGAAATGTTTTAAATCAAAGATTCATTCTTTTGCTTCACAAAATACATTTTTGAAACCACCAATTGATTTCTAGGGTCAATAAGTTCAAAATAAACCATTTTCCAAAGATTTTATCCCCAAAATCATTTTAGAACAATTTTATATCCTAAACATGCATACACAAGTTTCTGCAAAAACAATCAATTTAATAAAAGCAACTTACTAAACAAGGTGCATGGTCAGAAAGTGCTTGTCTTGCTGATTCCAATGATATAAATTTTGCTAAATTTGGACGTGTGGTTTGAAAGTTATGAATTTTACAAAATTGAACATCTAATAGGAAGTTTCTGGTTTTTAAAACAGACAGAGGCCACGTGTCGTGATTTTATTCGTCTGTACCACTTCGGTTGGATCGTGTGATGGCAGCCGTTGGATTTAAGTAGGATCACACGGCTCAGAAGCGAGCGTACCCTTTCAGTTAGTTTCTATCGCGAGCGTTGGATCCTAATCGAACGACGCACAACCACTGACCACTTACCAGCGGTGCTGGCGGCGGCGACTGGCGGCGGAGCGGTCAGACGACGACGGTGGCGACGTTACAGGAAGCGAGAGGGCGAAGGGAGAAGCTTACCGAGTTCGTCGTTGCATGGGGAAACTCAAGGTAGTCCTTGCTGGCGAGGGGGCGCACGGGGACGACCTTAATCGCTCACCGGAGTTGAGCTGCGCCTCGGGTTCGTACGGTCGTCGATGGGGGCGAGGCTACAAGGCGTGCAAATGCAAAATAACGGGTGCGTTAGACGCGTAAGAGAGTAGGGAGTGTGGGAGCTTCAAAGGGAGGGGGCGGCACGGTCAGAACATTACCAGGGGAGTCGCCGGAGAAGAGGCAGACGGCGACGGTGCTTGGTGTCGTCGTTGTCGAGGCTCTGGGGCGCGCGCGAGCGAGCTAATGCCACTGGGAGGTGCGCCAGGGTCGATGGAGCATGCATGTGTGGTCGAGTGGGCGAGGGGCGGCAGGGTTCGGCCGGAATTGTTGTCGGAGTGTCGTCGGACAGAGGAGCTTCGAGGTAAAAATTCCAGCGGCCTGGTGGCTCCTGTGGGGTGAGGTCTGGGGGAGAAGGGAGAGGAGACGCAGGCAACTAAGTACACGTGATCACGGGGTCGTTTAATGGCGTCGTTACTGCGTATTAACGCGAGGAAACGACGACAGAACGGCCGGGGAGGAAAGAGGGGGCGTGGTCACTGCGGGGAGGAAGAAGGTGAGGTGGGAGTGGGGTCCTTTCATCAGCGAGGAGAGACAGGGGAGGTGGGGTCCGCGCGTCATAGACTCTATGGGTTCTGTCTGCGGTGAAAAACGATTCACCCGGGGTGAGAGGGAGAGGTGGGCTGGACTGGGTTTAATGGGCTGGGCTGAGTCTGATCCTTTTTTTGTTCCTGATTCTTTTTCTTTTTCTCATTTGGTTTTTCTGTTTTGATTTTGAATAAACAATTCAAATACTCATTTGAATTCAAACCTTTGCCAAAATTTGTGAATACTTCAATACTGATTAATAGTATATTCTGAAGTCAATTTTGGAATAAAACTTTATTCTTTTTGGGGTCTTCTTAATTTTTTTAATTAGGCCCTTGTTTTAAATCAAATAAGATTTAATAATGTTTTTAATTTCCATTTGACTTCTAAATCCTTCCAAAACCTTTCAGTAAGTTTTGTTTACTTAAAAGGGTGTCAAATAATTCATCTTGAATTATTTGGAAAAGTGTTTAATATGATTTATTAATCATTTAAATTTTGGATTTGTCTTTATTCCAATAGGATTTGGTTTATGCCATTTTATTTTATTTGGAAAATTATTTATCCTTTTATTTTTATTTGGATTTGGATTCTATTCATTCCATTTGCTTAATGGATTAGGCCAAGATTTAATTTGGTCTTTGAATATTCTTATTTAATATTTCTTTCTTCATCTTATAAAATCCATATCTTTTTATTTAGAGATCTAAACTTGGTGATTCCAATTTGTGAAATCTTATTTGATATTTATTTATCATTTTAAATCCCTTTAGGATCATTTGTTCATCATTTGGTATGGGTTTCTAGATAGGTACTTTATTAGCTTTGGAAATTACTTTTCCTTATCTTATTAAATTCATAAGATTTTATCCATGGTTCCAAAATAAGTGAAACCAATTTCTATGGTCTTATATTATTTCTATTTGTCTTTCTTGGTCATTTGTGAATGTTTGTTGACAAACTTTTATATGGATCAAATCCATAGGCTTGGAGATAACTTGGAAATTATTTTATTCCATTAGGGTTTAGGGTTTGGATTTATTTTCCAAGTGTTTAAATTTCCAGATACCTTCATTGAGGAATGCATTTCTCTTGATTTGGATTTTGTTGAATTCAAACTTTAATTAAAGTTTGTTCAAGATGGGATTTTAAGTTTCCTTTTTAGAAACAAAAGTTTCTTTTCACCCTAAAATTCAACAATAATTTATTTTGTTTATTTATTTTTCACATTACAAGATTTGGAAAATCTTGGGATGTGACAAAATTCTTCACACTCCCCCCTTGGATGACACTAAATCTAATTCATCAGAGTTAGAATTCTTATCACTCTAGCCTTTTAATTTGGCGAAAATTTACCCGGATTTTCAGATGCATGCATGCAGATGCACAAAATCCTAAATCTACCCTTCGTTCAGTCCTAAATGCTAGGATGTTACAGACTTCCCCCCTTAAATTAAACTTTGTCCCGAAGTTTGTGGTTTCTTGTTCATGAAGGTTTCAAATAAGCTCGTCTTGAGTTTTCTTCTTTCCTCCTAGTTTCTTGTCTTCCCAAAATGATGTTTTTAGTAAACTCGTCATTCCTTGAGTTTAGTTTTAACCTTGATTCAGTTATGGTTAATGCCTAATGCTAAATTTAGACTTTCTCCCGCAACTTCATGAAATTGCCTTTGACCTTGAACACCATTATTGACGAAGAACTACTGATGCTAAGCATACCTATTATAGCCTTGCTGGTGTTGTTCCACCTGAAGTCTCCACCTCTTAATGGTAATCCTTCTCCTCGAGTAACCAACATGTTGGGACATTTAGATCTTTTATGTCCGTCCAGACCACACCTATAGCACACCTTTTCGGTCTTCCAACAATCCCTCATTATATGACCTGATGATCCACACTTATTGCATATAATTTGTTTCTTTCGTTTTAATGCCTCATGTTTTGATGTACCATTTGTGGATATGAATCTGGGCATAAAACTTAAGTTTGATTTTGATTCTAGAGATTGAATCTTTTTTGGTTCCCTTATAGCTCTTTTCTTGGATAATTTCTTCCTCTCTTCCACTAGCATCTTGTAATCATCCTCGAAAGTAATTGCTACATCAACCAGCTCTTGGAAACGTTGTGTTGAATCCCCTCGTATTTTCATCTTCATATAAGGGTTTAATCCTTCCAAGAACCTTCTCTTGCGCTTCTCCTCCGTATTTACCTCATCAACTGCATAACGAGATAATTGACTAAACTTGCTAATATATTTCATCACGGTTCCATCATTTTTCCGTAAGTCCTTGAATTCTCTCCTCTTAAATTCCATAATGCTCTATGGAACATGATACTCACAAAACTTCCCCAAGTGAATATCTCTTCTGGTGTGAGCATGGCTAATTGATTTTCCCACCAATTTGCGGCAGGTCCGGATAGAAGAAATGTTGCATAACGTAACTTCTTCTCATCATTGCATCCAACTGTTTTAAGCTTCCTTCCTGTATCCATCAACCAATCCTCCGCATCCATAGGTTCTGGTGCATATGCAAAAGGAATTGCTTTGGCATTTTGGAAATCAGAAAGACATACTCTGATATCTTTGTTCTCCTCTCCGGGTCCAATCCGTTTGAGTATCTCCTGCATGAACTTATTCTGGTACTCTTGCATCATTTGCTTGTATTGCATGAAATTCTCCTCTATCAATGGACGAGTTGATGGTCCAGTTGCGGGTACATCCTCATAAATTTCCCTCTGCTTAGCTTCTTGCTCCATACGCTGTCCTTCAGACCCAGCCTCTACTCCCGTATCCATACCCTCTCTAGTCCTGTTACATAAAGCGAATACTCATACTTACATCATGCATATGTTTTCTGATCTCAACTCTATGCACAGTGCTAGTCACACAAGGAAATCAAGAACCAAATCCAGATAACAACTAAACCTATACCATGTATTATACATGGTTTTTATAAACTATTACAAACAATCCTCACCATTACGGCTTAACTCTCAACTAATACATTACTCGTATTTGTACATTATTTAATCCCTCTACTTCTGTGGATTGTCTCTTCTTACTTTTCTCCCTCTTCTTAGTACTTCCTGGAATTCCGTCCATGATGATATGAAGTCCGATGACTACCTCCTGGAGTATATAAACATCCAGAGGATGTGCACTCTTGATTCAAAGTACTAAGATTGAGATTAGCCATTGAGAAATGACTAGAAAATGCGTGATCTCCCGTGGAATTCTCAAGTCCACCTTCAAACGCACTTTCAAAGTAAGATGCATTTTCTGCTTTTCCTTGATTTAGTCATACATATAGATGTAATAACTGTCAATGCTTTCTTCCATGTCAATAGGATTGGTACTACACCCATATGGATCATAGGTTCCATGCTAATCTTGCTGGTTTCTACTCCTTTATTAGGATTACAGGGTATAGGATTCTCCCTGATTCCAGTCTAAGATTCTACTCCACATCCATCGTAATTCCAAACTGGAATACTTGGATTGGATGTTTCCTAAGTTTCCTGTTTTGTTTTATACTCGTCCATGGTCTACATGATTATAAGGCCCATTTTGATAATTAGGCATAGGTTTCGGACTATGGTCCCTTAAACTCATTCTCTTCATACACCTCTTTTGAGAAGACTGTTCTAAGATGCCTAGCTTCTCTATCTGACTCCTTTTTTTATTGATTTTGTAGGATCAACATAATCCTCAAGGTTATATCCAACTCCTGGACTAGAACCTTAATGTGTGTCATGATAGGTATTGAATAATGTCCTATTATGATCTATGTATTTGGAAGCTAAAGTAGATTTAGTCTACACAAATGCAGCATAATCCAACTTAAGTTCCGAATTTATGGAATCTTGAGGTATAGTAGTAGGATTACTACCTACCAATTTCCTTGGATTCTTGTTTTTGAAGCCTGATTATTGCTTCTAAAACTGCAATTTGATATGCCGCCGCCATACATCTCATCTTCCCAGTTGACATTTCTTCACTTATCCCCAACTTTTTGGTAAGATAAGCACTACATGGTACTTGACTAACACCTTCCCATAATGGAAACTGTAAACCTTGACGAAAAGTCAAGATTTGCAATTCTAGATTCCATAAAAGTTGTCTCAAAAGATTTGTCCAATCACTTACATAGTAATCTGGCGTCCTATACATCACTTGAACATTCCGGTTTGAGTACCGAGATGTCATTCCTCACTGTAGATAATAGATTATCATTAGTCCTACTAGGTTATAACTTATTATTATTACCCCAAATTGCAACATAATAAATAATTATCGCACTAGAAACATGACAATGTAATTCTCAAGTGAATACTCATCATATTTCTAGGGAACTCTTTACCGTTGCCAACATACTTCCTACAAGTTCTACCCATTTAATAGGTTTCCAACCTAAGGTCAAAGCTTTTGCTCTGATACCAGCTGTGGTGACCCAGCATACCACTGCATGTTGTAGTATACTATAGTCGTGGACATAACACTCATGGAGTACCATTCCGCAAATATTACATCCTTAGAGTGGTACAATAGAAACGAAGCGGGTCCACAATATACATTAACATTATTAAAACCAGAAATTACATGATGACTTCGAGATCATCCTAGGTCCATCAAGGTATCCCGATGACCCGGGGTTAAACTATAATAACTCGGAGAACAAGATAAAACAGCAATTAAACTTCAAGGCTTATACGAGAGTGATTATATATAGGGGATAGAGATATATGCTACTGGACTTGATCTCTATAGATGACACATCTATGCTTCCGATACTTCGGTCTCTATTCCATAAATGTTTTCGTAATTGTCCCCTTCGACACTTCCGGATACTTCTGGTTCCTCATAACGGAATTATTCTTGGTCGTCAATTGGATATAATATTTCCTCTTCCTGATCTTTAATGTCTTCAGAATCTAGCAAGGGTTAAGAAGATACGTTGAGTACGAGCGTACTCAGCAAGTTCACTAAAAAGGAGTGTTTGATGCACTATATCTACAGCCATAGACCGTAGGTAGTAGGCAATGCAGGTTTTCGTAAATATTTCTTCAAAGGTTGCTTTTATTCTAAAAATCTATGTCCGTCAGCCTTCATGGGTTTACCAGAACTTTCATGGAGTTCCTTTCCCGCCGCGTTCACAGCTCCTTCCCGGAACAGGGAGTAACAAGTTACAGTTCTTACACTCTGCAGAGGTGTGTCACTTTACCCATGAGAGATCTTAGCTTTGTTGCACATCCGGGTGCGCATTCCCGTTCACACTTCCTTGGTATGAGGCCCAGACTAAGATCCAAGCCAATCACTATCCTTCTCCGCATCCCCGCATACACCGCAATTGTTGTATGCCTAAAATCAAGGTAGACTTTTCCCCGTATAAAACGGCTATACCTTAGTTGGATACACACAACAACCATTAACACTAGAAATTTGTCTTTTGTAAGCCCAGATCCACGGTAGACTTTTCCCCTTATAAAACAGCTATACCCACGATCTGCAACTTACAAATGCCCAGAACAGTGTCCAATGCATGCGAAAGGGAGCCGATCCAGCTGACTTCTCTGTCCCATTCCAAATCTCATGGTTAACGCGTAATATACGGTGCAAGGATCACTGGCAACATTGGTTGTTAAGTCCTAGATAATATGTTCCTTTTCCATCGGAACTTTCATAGTAGGTTATTACCTCTTGGTAAATAACCTATAATCATATTATTATGAAAATAGTGTTTTCTGACCTTTTTAAAATGTATGTGATGACAACTCTGGGTTTTCAAAATACTTTACAGAAAATAATCAAAGGACATGAGCAAGTGTGAACTTGCCTTGATATAGCAGAGTATTATAGTCGAATGTCTCGACTTGACCCTGGACCTCGGGTTCTACAAGAATACCATCATTGCCCGGTAAGGACAATGTTTAAAGAAGCAACATGCTATTATGCATAAGTAATGAGATGCATAATGTAAAGTCCCAAGTAATTCCCCAACCGTTACAAGTGAGTTGTATATAGATGATTTGTTGAGGATGTGATTTATCTTTAAGTTTACTTCATAAAAGAGTGTAGTTGTAAGGGTTTTTGGATAACATATAAGACATGAAAGTAATGTATAATCGTAATACAATTCTAAGATTGGGTGATATCATGTAATCATTACAAGGTTTATGTTTTAATTTTGTTATGGCTTAAAAGAAATGGTATAGTGTTTCTTTTTAAAGTGGCAAGAAGAATAACATTTGAAGAAAATATTCTTTATGTTAAGTTATTCAACTCTAAAGATTAATAAGATTAAAGTTATGGTTCTGATAAGGTTTAAATGATCTTGAGCCAATATATATCTAGGTTACGATATATCAGACCAAGGTTAACTATAAAGATATAATTGGATTTGGGGATAAAACATTTATGGCATTAACAACAATTAGGGTTTTTCCTAAGCATGATGAAATTTAGTATTAAAGACTTAAAGCTAGCATATTTAATATTTATAGATTATGATATAAGACTTTCCTATATAAATAAAATAGGTGAACTTCTTTTATGATATATTTAGTGAATACCAAATTTGTTAAACATAATTATATATGAATTGAGATCATTTACTTCTAATTTAAATTAATGATTTGCAAAACAATATTTGTAAATATTGGACTTATAGTTGGTTAAAAAATTAAAGGAATATTATAACATTGATTGTTTATATTTGGATAGTATTTTAAATTAGAATTATGGTTTAGACTATTTAGAGTTAAAAGATTGTGTTTTGATGATGATTATTTCTTACTTAGGAAATAATGTCAAATAATTAACAAAACAATTATCTCAATTTAATAACTTAAATAATTGAAGATAAATAATCTGAGAATTTTAAAATGTTTTTGGAATAATATATTTAGTATAATTTTAGTAAGTATTCTTACTTAAAACCTTAAAATTGAATTTTATTTATTTTTAGGTATTATCTTGATTTTTTTTATAAAATTACTCAATTATTGAATGTTTTTAAATATTTGTTTTAAGTTTTATTTGTAAAATTTTAAGTTAGTTTTTTATTAGATAAGAGATTTATTTTTATGCATGAAAGTGATTTTTTTAGGAATTTTTCTGAATTTATTAAATTTCATTTAGTTATTTAAGGTGTTAATAGTTATTTGTATTTTATTAAACACAAATAAATATGATTATATTTTTCTTAGGTGGATATTATTTTAATAAACATTTTGATGTATTAAATATATTTTTAGGATTTTCCTACATTTGTTTAGAGATAAAATAGTGTATATGGGTATCTTGGTTATTTCCTTATTTTAGCTTATATTATTATTATCATTATTTTTATTAGAACCTGTTTGGTTGGTAATAAGAATGGCCCGGCCCGGCCCAGCCAGGTCTGGCTCGAGGTTAACCCGACCCCGGCCCCTTCACCCTTCTCACATATCGCTCCTGGGACAAACCCGAGCCTTCCCTTTGCGACGCCCACTGCCACTGCTCGCCAAATCCAGGCGAAGACCGGTTGCTGCGGCCACCGCCGCCAGCCACCCTAGCTCTGCCTATCTCAGACCTACTCATCCCTCCAATTCGATTTGTGAATGACGCCCTATTGATATCGCCCCCTTCAATTATCTCGTTCTACGGTTCTTGTTGCCCATGGCTCTAGAGGTTGATGGCGACCTCGTTGATTTGTGGTGGTGACCTGGTGATGCGGAGAGGGTCTGGTGGTGGTGTGTTCATGGTCGCTGGCCACAGCTGCTTGCGGTGACGAGCTGGTGGTGCTAATTGCCGCAGGTTGCATCTCGGCGCGGGGTTAGCACACGGTGCTCCCTGTGCCGCTGCTCGATTTAGGTTTATCTCTGCCTCCTCTTCAATGAGCAGTAGCTTGTCAAAGGTAGGTGATCCTTTACTCACCCCTCCCTCTAAGTTTTACTCCTCCTACTTTATCTGTGTCCAACCCTAACTAGGGTTCCTCTCTCTGGTTCCTAAGCACATTACAGTAGCTTTGCTACTGAACCTGACTAGCAGGTTTGATCCTAAAATTTTACTTATCTGAATTGAGCTAGTGGATGACATAGGGCTGTGATTACCTCATGATGACACTAGCTAATGATGTATCTAAAAGCACAAATGGAGCTAGTGCTTCTAAGTGGAATTGTCACCTAAATTCAGTAGAGGAACTATTGGAGCTCTTGCTGTCACCCTTGATAGTAAATATATGAGATATATTGCTCCACTATAAAATGATGCCTTGGTTTGAATGAATTTCTCATCCCAGAAATGTGTGATTTTCTATGGTCTATCCCTGAACAAATTATCTTTATTGAATGGTTAACTAAATCTCACTTGCCAATACTGAGGATGAAGTTTGATGTTGGATATAAAATTATTTAGCTGATGAATGTGTTTTCTATATTGTGGAATTATAGAATGATGGTTGTGACTTTGATATTGATTTGGATCCTGAGAAAAGGATCTGACTTCATGTCCTTATTGGCAGTAAAAGAATGTATATGTTTGATTTCTAGATTCTTCTACTAGGAAAATGATATGTGTTGATTGGATTGCCATTGTTGCTTAAAAAGATAGCTTCTGTAATATGATTGTGTTGTTGTGAAACCTCTTTGAGAGTGAACACATCAACATAGATCATTTTTATGATTTGCTATACTTTTATTTATAGAATGTTGGTACATGTCCTTGCCAATGATGCCAAGTCTGAGGCTTTACTTGTGTTGCACATGATCATGTATAATTGTTACCTTGCAACTGATTTGGCTAGTCTCTGTGTACAAACTTTATGGCTACTAAGCTAGGCTATGCTTCTGTGGTACCTCCCTAGAGGATGCACAACAATATAGATCCTTCTACAAGATTTCTGTAAAGCTTGGTTGGCAAAAATAAAATCATGGGCAATTACCAAGGATGCAAAGGCTGAGGCTGGTTTGGTAGATTAATTATGGAGTTGTATGGATGGATTCTCCTTAGCTCTAGGATGATCTAGCATAGCAATTCTATGCCAACTGAGAGCTCCTCTCCCTATATGATTATCTCTCTTGAGTTGATAAGGACTGATACTACATAGATCTGGTACCACCTGTTGTTTGTGTGTGATCTATGGACTGTTGGAAATCTTGATTTGGCATGTTATGCAAAGTCTGAGGTAAAAGTGATAACATAAGTATATCTGGCTATAGCACTATGCTCCTATGATGATTTTATACTCCACTTGAGTATAAGTCTGAGGAGATAATCATTTTACACTAAGTCATGCTTGGAACTGGTATGAATAAATATTATGTATGATTGATAATAGTGCAACATTTTGTTGTAGCTGAATCTATACTATGACTTGTGGTTCCTGGTGGAACTTGTTCCTGGGTGCTGCTTGATATGCTCCTCCTTGTTCGATTGGCTGGCTTCTTGTGCTTTTGGCCTACTCCTTATGCTCCTGACCTCCTCCTGGTGCTCTTGGATGGCTTCCTCAAGCAACCAGGCACTGGTGTTGTGTGGTGATGATGTACTATGGGGTTTTGGTGCTGAATCTACAAACTCTAGGGTGTAGAGATGACATGGATGGGTGATATAAGTTGGGTGCATTTGTTGTTCTTGCTATGGTGAAGAAAGTTCAGTATAGAACTCTCTCTGCTACGGCTGTGTACTTGTGTCTCTCTCACAACACCCCCTGTGTTGACAACACATCCACATGCAGCTGTGTGTGAGCTGCTTGTGTGCTTGCCTCACTCAAACGGATCAGATCAAGTAAAAACTGGATATTTTGCTAGGTATTAATGTTTGGCTTTTACCTTTTACTAAATTGGTGAAACTTGCCCCAATTTGCCTATGATGTGGAACTGAGGCCAGATTTGCAATAAGAATAGATACTACTTTAGTTGGCCCCTATTTACTCTGCTCAATGATGTGAATAGCAATGCATTTCATTTCCATACTAAGAGCAAACCAATTAACACTAACCCCTCTCTTTTTTCTTTTAGGATTTGTTTGCAGGAATCAAGAAAGAATACAGGAGGTCAAGTAGATAGGAATTCTAGCTTAGGTTTATCTATTGTAATCTTCTTATTTTTATTGTAATAACAATGTAACCCTTCTATATTTTCTTAAAGCTTTTCTTTTTCTTTATTTGTAGTTATTCATCTATGTAATGAATTTGAATTTACTTGTATTGATTAAATCTTTGTATTATTAACTAAAGATTTCTTCTTATTTGTATTTCTTTGATTTCCATTAATCTATATGATTTCTTCTTGTCATTTACTTTATTGTACTTTACTTTTATTATTTTATTGTAAAAGAATAATGTAATACTTCATGTATTCTTTTTTTATAAATAATTATTTTATATCCTTGTTGTAATCATTTATTTTTATTCCTTTGTTATAAAAGGATAATGTAATATTCATATATTATTTTAATAAATAACTCTTCTATTTTTTCATTAATGTAATTCATTTTCCATTTTCTTTATTCATTTAGTTATTATTTTTATAATATTTTCTTTATTCTTTTATTATGAAAGAACAATGCAATGTTGGTCTTAAAGAATCTTTATACTTTTGTTGATAGCACTTGTATTTGTCTTATTGTGAATAATTATTTATAATTCAAATTCCTCGCCTCATAATTCAACCAATCAATAGAGGTCATGTCAAAATTCTTCACACTCCCCCCTTGGATGATACTAAACCTAATTCATCAGAGTGAGAATTCTTATCACTCTAGCCTTTTAATTTGGCGAAAATTTACCCGGATTTTCAAATGCATGCATGCAGATGCACAAAATCCTAAATCTACCCTTCGTTCAGTCCTAAATATTGGGATGTTACACCATACCTTCGCCCATGAGACCTTACTCAATACAACATGAGATGTGTGGGAAGGTGGCCATACCTCGTGACTTGGTGGTTGGCGTATTGCTGAAGCCGCCCACTTCCCTCCTCTTGGGAAAGCTTGTCGAAACCAATCTTGAGGTGGTCTCTGCGAAGGACACCAACATCTTCAGACAAAGTGGTGCAACAAACAAGAAAGGCACATGCGGCCGCTTGACGGATAATTTTCCTTTTCTGGACTTGTCCTCTGAGTTTGGGTCGTTATGTGGCTTTGGTGTTGCACATTTCCTTAAAGGCCTTGTTCGGTTGCAGGGGATCATATCCCCACACAGGTATTGGGTAAACCCTAGTTGTCAACCTAATCCCTCTCCACATGTTCCATGTTATCCCTACTTTTAATTGGTATTTGGTTAACCCCTGCCCCAGCAGCAAACAGCATAGGCGATGAGCAACAGGAAGCCTTGTTGTCTGGGGCTTCCTGTTGCTCATCACCTATGCTTCTTGCTGCTGGGGCAGGGGTTAACCAATGCCAATTAAAAGGAGAGGTAATAGGGAACGTGTGGAGAGAGATTAGTAGGGATTAGGTTGACAACTGGGGTTCACCCAATACCTGAGGATCTGATCCCCTGCAACCGAACAAGGCCTTATTGAGATCTTGTCATCGCGGGTTTCGTGTTGTTCAAGTGTCGAGGGATGGGGTTGTTGTGTTTTAGGAGAGTTTGTTTGGCTGCCTATGCGGATGTGGAGTTTTTTTTCTTACTCCGTGGGTTGTTCATTTTGGTGCGTTTGTATCGCTTTTTCGCCTGCAAATTTACTAGATAATTCTATCTTTCATTATACTATATAGCACATGTTTCGGCGGCTCAGTTTATTTGGAGCTTTGTTAGGGAAGCGCGGGGGCCATATTCCTGTAGTCTGAGGCAAACCGTGCCGGAAGGGGACGCCGCCTCTTCTGGATGGTTTTTGCGGCTCTGGCTTGGACCCTTTGGAACGTGCGGAACAAGATGGTGATTGAGCATATTTACCCCTCCCGTGCATTTGACTCGATTTTTTCTCTTATTGCCTTCCTCCAGCAGTGGTCTCCGTTGGTGCGACAGCATGACCGGACGGCCTTCGACGACACCCTTCGGGCCTTGAGGTCGACGGTGTCCCCCTTCTCGGTATCGACTCAAACATGAGTCTCCCTCCCTGGGCGGTCGCTAGGGTGTTGTTGTGTCTCAGTCATTTTCCTTTGTGCTTTGATGTGTTGTGGCCCAGCGGACGCGCACTTATTCTCCCTTTTCCCTTTTTTCGTTAGCCTCAGCCGGTGGGTATAGTTGGATGCTTGTATGAACCTGAATATTGTTTTATGGACACGACTAGAGAGCCTTCGGATGCTCGTTAGTCTAACTGAGCCCTCACCCTAAAAATAGAATCTTCAAGACAAGGACACTTTATGGGCATTTAATTTCATGCAGAGAAAATTCAAAAAGTCATATCTCTTAAAATGTGTGTCGAAATTGCGAGCCATTTTCATCGTTAGGCCCCTCGCAACGAAATCTTTAAAAATAGATCCCATTTGTATATATTTCGACCTTTTTTTTCTCAAAAAACAACTTAGTATTGTGACAAAAACAACTTAGTGATGTACGTAAAGCAACTTCATACAAATTGCTTACACACTTCTTCTTATTTTGTAGCCAACTCAATTTCTAAAATACTCACTTAGCAACGAACAACTAGCAACTTAATAATGCTGAGACCCATCACTTTGCATTATTAGTTGCCTACATACTTCATAATATCGTTGGTAACTTAGTGTCCGAGGTTGACAACTTAGTAGCAATAAAAATACAACTTCATAAAACATTGATCAACTTAGTAGCAGAGGCAACTTTACAACAATAGTACACAACTTCACAGTAGTAATACTGGCCAACTTGGAACTATTGGTAGGCAACTTAGGCACGATGATAGACAAGTATACGATAATGATACGCAAGTTAGACACAAAACATTGATCAACTATAGATTGTTACTACCAAAAATGGAGTCGATTAAAAATCAAAAAAAAAATACAAACAAAAGCAACATATATACACATAAAATCACTATTTTTGTATATTCTATAGATAACTTAGTTTCCGAAATAGTCACTTAGCAACACTAGACAACAACTCCATAGTATAGCACAGGGATCTGCAACATTGCACTATTAGTTGTCTATCATATACTCTCTAATATCGTTGGTAACTTGGTTCTTGATGTAGACAACTTAGTAGTAACAAACATATAACTTGATAACAAACTATGCGGAACTTAGGCACAACGGGTACGCAACTTCATGACAGTGAAACACAAATTCATAAATAGTGATGCCACCTATATATTACTACTGGTAGGCAACTTAGACCGGTGATAGACAAGTTCAAGATGAGTGTGCACAACTTAAAAATTTATCCCCAAATGGGGTTGCATTCGTGCAAACTTTTGTTGTTGCGGTCCTGCCAAGAGTTAGTTGCTCCTAGTATTTTAGTTGTATACATACCTCCACTAAGTTGCATTTTGTGCAGGCTATATTTTCTACCACTTTTTGAAACAAGTTATAGCCACTCTAGTGTAGATGTTGCCAACTTCACATATGAGATAAGGTATACAAATTAATACTAGAGGTATACAACTTAGCACATGTTTAAAGAAACAACTTCTTGCCTTCTTGGTATTCGCCGCCACGAGGGTACAACTCCATCTTGATCAACGTGGATGTGGCCGGTGCCACAATCATGGAACAAGGCGCAACACGAGATGCAAGAAGCCGAAGAGGATGTATCTTGGAGACCGGCGATGCCTAGACGGAGGGGAAGCCAAACCAAAAATTTACTTAACCCTAGTGGGTATGCAACTCTATATGTTCCATATACAACTATGTTGGAAAATGGGTGCAACTTAACCCTAGTCGGTATATAACTTAGCAAAAATTGGGTATGCAACTTATCTCAAGTCAAAATACAGCTTAGCACTAGTGGGTATGTAGCTTAGCACAAGTCAGAAATACAAGTTAGCACATGTGTAAAGAAACAACTTATTGTCTTCTTGGCAGTCGCCGCCACGAGGTACAACTCCACCAGGATCAACATGGATGTGGTCGATGCCACAAGCACGACATAAGGCGCAAAATGAGATGCAAGAAGCCAGTTAGGATGTCGCTTTGAGACTGGAGATGCCTAGACAAAGGGAAAACCGAAGAAATAATTTAATAAGTGAGTATGTTATACAATGGGTGCAACTTAACCGAAGGTAGCACACAACTTAGCAAATAGTGGGTATGCAAATTAGCACTAGTCAAAAAATATAACACAACACTAGTAGGTATGCAACCTAACAAGAGTGTGTATGCAACTTAGCGTTAGTAGGTATACAACTTAGCCCTGATGGTTATACAACTTAGCACCGATCGACAGGCAAACAAACTTAGCGCCAGTGGATCTAAAACCTAAGCATAGGTGGATGTATAATTCTATGTTGAGTATCTCATGAGGGTTTGTTCCAATTCTATGTTAAGTAGTAAATCTACAACCTAGTCTTGCAGCTTCGAATAGACTGTAGGTAAACATACATGAAGACACAGTATCCCAAGGAAGATATATTCATACAAACACCACTTAGAAAATGTGTTAGAGAGCAATTTATTGTGTGCAAAATACAACTTAGATCGTATGTGGAACCAATAATACTGTTGATAAAAATACAACTTAGGAAGAAACAATTTGACACGAAGATCCAACGACCAAATAACCAAAGTTGACGCGAATTTTTGAAACACAACACTTTTATGCTCATATGTTTCAGTTTTTATTCACTCATTCAGCATCACTGAACTGAATACATAATTTTAACCCTGTTGACGTTTCTAAACTTAAACTACAGATTGCCTCTACGGTCAGTCACAAGATACCATGTACAATAGTGAACCAAGCTGGAAAGGCGAGACTAGCGAAATTTGCACTCCACGGACAATGAATGCACATTTAGAGTACCAAGAAAACAATACTCCCTCCAATCTGTTTTAATTGATTTATATTTGTCTAGATACGAATGTATCGAGACAAGTTTTAGTACTAGATACATTCGTATTTAGACAGATTTGAGTCAACTAATATGAGTCGGAGGGAGTACAGTACTTCTATGAGAGAAGATCAGTACTAACTCGGCTGTTATTCCTGCTGTAATCCTGCACATCATAATTTCAAACAACATCAGGCATGCGCGACGCCGAACTGAACACTGCCATGCAGGAAGATGTCTATGCAGTTGCACGACACCAAACCGAATGTGTTTCAATACTATAACAAATACTGGTTCGTGTATTTGGTCCATGAGCTGCAGACTTTCAGAGGAGCATAGATGGCGAGAATGATTTTCCAGGCGCCGCCAACCCTTTCTCCATGCCAGCTTCCTCCCCACGACCTTGATGTCCCCCTCCCCATTCCCTTGAAGGCCTTGCTCCGTCCCTAGGCTAGTCGGCCCTACCCCTCCTCGTCTTCCCCTGGCAAGTGTGACCTCGCCTAGCTCGTGCTGGAGCTCCCGGTCGCAGCGGGAGGGAGAGCAGTTCGCTGGGGATGGTAGGTCGGGGCAGCGCAGGATCTTGTTGCATAGTGGCCGGAGCCCTGGGCCGCAGCGCTGGTTTGTGCGGGGATATGCCTGGTTGAGCAGAGAGGTGGTTCCACTCGAATGGAAGCACATAACGACAGGTTCGAATCGCAGACGCGTGGGAGTTTTTGTCGGGACTCGGGAGGTGGGCGTGATGCGGTGATCGAGTCGATCAGACGGTCATAAAATGGAGGCTCCGATGCGCAAAACAGCCTTTTAGCACTTTTTAGCAATTGGGTTGTTTTATTTAGAGGTATTTGCACTAGAGGTACAAAACGTTGTCACGCGGGAGCAAACTCATACAAAACGTTTCAAAACTTTAACCCATCATACAAAACGTTGTGTAGCAGGAACTATTTGGTCCAAAATTGTTTCAAACACGTGAGTTGGCAGCCACGTAGGATTTTCGAATTTGCTAAAACACCCTCAGAAAGAATACAACTATATTTTTGGTCTAGCAAAAAGCCACATGCCCTAAAACCCCCTGTAAAATTTCTTTTTTGCAAACAAGTCCTCATTACTTCATGCCTTATCCACTCGTACACAGAAGGTGAAAGCTCAGAACTTTCCGGCTCTGTTGGCTGTCGTTCCCCTCGACGACGACGCCGGGCTACCTCCACGACGACGCTGTCCCCATATCCACTTCCTCTTACCCATCTCCCGCAGTCCCCACCCCTGTCGACTCCGCCACCACTTTCTCCCCATCCCCGCTGCACTGAATTAGGTGGCTGAAGATCCTGCCCATCCCCCCGTTGCCGCGTCCACAGAAATCATGGCTGTCCCTTCTCCCCATCGCGACCTAGCTCTATTTCTGTCAGCCATGTCTTTGCATGCTTCATCTCCTCGCGTCCCTGTCCCCTCTCCACTCCTCCCTAGCTCGAAAAAGGTGGAGAGTATTTGGTACCTGCAGCTAGCGCCGGCAAATCTGCAGCGTACAGAGGAGGCGGCGGCGGCTTTGCTGGATATGGCTGACAACATCCATACAGAGGAGGAGGTAGTGGTGCTAGATATGGAGGAGGAGGCGGCGGTGCTGGATACGGAGGAGGAGGCGGCGGCGGTTTTGCTAGATATGTGCGACGTACAGAGGCCACATATGGCATACGGACGAGGCGATGTACGGAGGATGGCATCGAAGGAGGAATTGAAGTATCCTAGCAGTCTAGAAGAGCTCCTCTTGATGGGGACGGAATTTCAGGCGCCAGGGCAGTGAGTTTGTCGTTCGGATGGATTCCGAGTTCAAGTCCAGGGTGATGTTAGAGGTCAAATCATGCACATTGGAGTATATGAAGCATCGCGCGGCAGCGGCTGGATCCTCTTCGGAGCATATGTCGGATATGATAAGGATTAGCAAGTTTGTTGGAGAGAAGAAGCTCTGTTTTGAGTTTATGTCGAAGCAAGAGTGTGAGCTTCTATTGGAGCCATATGGAGGAAAGCCACCTCCTAGATTTTGTCTGTGAAAGTCATGGATCTCAGGAGTGAATCCTATTCACATTCCTGGGTACTGTTGCACCCAAGTAGGAGAAGCACAAGGTGGACCTATGGATCTAGTAGAATGAATCATATGTTTCCTTTTGGAGATGGGTTGATTGCTGCAAACAAGTAGAAGAATCAGAAGTTGGAGTAGCAGAAGAAGAAGAATGGAGCATATGGTTGCCTTTTGGAGATGTAGGTCAGTTCACTGAACCAGTAGCATGTACATTGTAGCTTTTAGTTACTGAACTGAATGTAGAATGCAACAGGTGGTAGTATGTAGTGGTAGTATGTAGGAGCTGGTAGTATGTAGGATTGGAGATGGTGTAGTTGCATTTTGGGGAGTATGAAATGTTGCAACCTTTTGGTAAATAGCAAGGAAAAAATGGTGGTTGTAATGACAAAGTAAACTGAATTTTGTCATGCATGTACCTGAATCTTGTTAGCACTTCTGACAGGTTATGACAGTAACAACTAAAATACAATGAAAGCAACACAAAAATAATGACAGCAAATGAAATATGTTGATATTCATGAAGGTTTTAATTGTCAAAACAAGCAACAAATGAGTTTAGCCATGAACATGGGTGGCAATTACATTATTTGAATTTATTTGCTAAATTGTTCAGCACATAACTTTCTCACTAGGGAGCACTCTGACTCACATGAACTTCTTCTTCTTCATCAGTAGCTTTATTTAGGTCTGGCAGCACTGATCTTTCTAAGTCATCACCAAAACACATATGGTAGAGTGAGAATGGACTTGTGTTGTACCCTCTTCTTCCTCTTCCACCTCTACTTGTAGCAGCACTACTTTCTCCTTGACCTCTTCCTATAGCAGCACTAGTTTCTGCAGCAACCTTGGCTTTCTTTCTTGCTGGTGTAGAACAGTTTCCTCTGCCTCTACTAGTTTCTCCAGCAACCTTAGTGATCTTGGCCTTCTTTCTTGTTGTTGCAGAAATGTTCCTTCTACCTCTTCCCCTCAAGTTTCCTCTGGTTTGTGCTATAGTAACTCTTGTATCAGGCATGGCATCCCTTGCATCAACAACAAAATCACTAATCTCAGGCAATGGATCATTGGATCTGGGGAGTGGCACATTTGCAGCTTCCTGCATGCAGTACACAGTATGAGTTAAATATAGTTCAAGAAAAAGCATATGAACAATATGATGTATATTTTATTGCATAATTTAGCAAAGTAAACCTCTTGGCCCATCATATAAACCATCATATGAGCTTGATGTCTTGGATCCATTGTAGGATTTGGAGGAACTTGATAAATATGTTGCAAGACACATTGAATTTTTAGCTAATTTAATGATGAAAAACAGAATATGATTTCAAAAGAATTGTTAGCTACCTTCTTAATGTCAGGAATATTAATATCTCCATTCTCATCTAAAATTTGGTTATCTTAGAGATGCAATATATTTTCCTGTTGTTTCATATATTTAGCATGGCCTCTTTTATTGTAGCTGTCATGCCCACATATTGAACAATGTGTTATCATGCCTGCCTTGGTAATCTTTGTAGCACCTTTTTTCTAGACCTCCTCTGGTGTTTTCCTTCTGTTTTTCTTTGGCCTCCCCATAACTTTTGTGAACAGTGGTGGATGAATAACTGGGGTATCTTGCTTCTCCCAATGTCACCTAGATCTCAGTGGATACAAGTTGTAGGCATATGCCTTATTGTGTGTCTCAATGGAGTAGCAAGAATGGACAAGACTCTCTGGATCAATTCTATCTTCTCTACAGCATGCAATGGCATGGTGGCAAGGTATACCAGATAATTGCCATATCCTACAGTCACATGTCCTTGCTTTCAAATCCACACAATATCCTCCTTCAAATTCTGTAGATGTGAATTTGAATATTCCTCCACCAACATTCATGACAGGTATGTTAGCACTCCATTCAGTGAACTTATCCAGTTTCTTCTTAATTTTTGGACAGATCCTACCAGGCCATTTCTCTTCCTCCTTATTCTTGCCAACAATTCTATGCATAATTTTGTAGAACATGTTCTCTAGCATAGATAGCATATGCATTTCCCTTTCATCCAGAATGTAGCTGCAAATGATTGAATGACAATGAAATAAATCATTTAGATTGATGTAATTTCATTTACATGGAATCAAACAAAGAAAGTTAATTGTTTTACCTACTGAACACTTCAGAATGATTATTGAGAAGCATGTCACATTTTGGAAAATCACTGAAGAATGCCTTTATCCATGTGTTTGGTTGCAGCTCCTCAACCCACTTATATGCCTTTTCACTGTCAGCTTCCAACTTCTTCATGTTTCTCTGCCAAGAAGGTATGCATGTTGATCTAGCTATTGCCCATAAATCATTCTTGAGTGTTTCCCCTTTATGTTTCTTATGGAAATTCTGATACAAGTGTCTAACACAAAATCTGTGCTCAGCATCAAGAAACACAGTCTGGACTGATTTAATAAGTCCCTAATTAATGGAATAAATATAGAGTTAAGATTAGGAGTAACAAAAACTTGAGGAAAAAATAACAGAGAGAAAGGAATAGAAATTACTTGCTGCTTGTCACTCATAACTGTAAAATGAGATGTGTTTGTAATGTTAAGACCATCTCTTAATGTGGTTAAAAACCACTTCCATGAACTTGTGCACTCCACCTCTACAATCCCCATTGCTATAGGGAAAATGCAGTCATTTGGATCAATTCCAACTGCAGTGAGCAATACTCCTTTGTACCTTGTTTTGATATGACACCCATCAATGCAAATTAATGGCATGCGCCCTTCTAGAAAACCTCTCTTGCAAGCATCAAATGACCAGTATAATGTAGCTAAGTGCTCCTTTACTACTCCATCAACAGTAGTTTGATTAGTGGTTAAGAAGAACTTAGAACCAGGATTCCTTGTCCTCAACTCTTGTCCATAGTCACATAGCAAGCTGAATTGTAGTGCCTCATCACCATGAATCCTGGTCAATGCTTCCTTTCTTGCTCTTCTTAATTTCCATCTATTAGGACACATGTTGAACTTTCTCTGTATTTTTGTTGCAAATGTCTGGATATCCATTTTCCGGTTGTCTCTAAACTCATCCATGAAGTAGTTTGTCAGAAATGAAGCTGTCAAATCCCTCAGCTCCCAAACTCTCTCACACCTATGTTTCTCATTATATTCCTAGACAACAATAGCTTCTGTCATGTTATCTTCAGCAGCTTTCAAGAACCAAGTGTAGACACCGGTGGGGCATTTTCCTTTGCAAACTGCATGAATTCTTTTGGACTCATTCCTTATTTTTTCAACCTTCACCCTTTCCTTTATGTTGTAGGCTTTGATGGAATTTCTAATCTATTTCATAGAGTCAAACACCATGCCTGCTTTGAATTGAGGATGTTCCATATCAACTTCTGAATTAAACACACTGAATTTGAACTTCATCTCTTGCTCTTGCTCTCTTGTCAACCTCAAATCTTCATGATCAAGCCCAGCATCATCTTCTTCTTCATGTACCACATTTGGCTCATTGTGATCATTAACATCCCTGTCAACATGTGCTTCATACATGTCATCATCACCATCCAAAGCATCATAATCATTGTCATAAAACTCTAAATCAGTCTCATCTTCTTCATATTGTTCTTCCTCTTCTTCACTTGTCCAACCATCTTCTTCTCTTGTAGGGCTGTTTGGCACTTCCATCTCTTCATCTGATTTTTCTGCCACATCATTCACAACATGTGGCTGCACTGGCCTTGGATTTAAAATAACATCTGGCCTCAACCCCTTGACAAAATTACCATGATTAACAATAAGATTCAGTGTCTTGGTTTTCTTTGATGCAACTATCATTGAAACAATATCAGCTTCACTCTCCATGCAAACAAGACCATCTTTAATTCCTTTTTCAGGCAAAACCCAGTACACACTCAACCTTTCACCAACCACAATACCCAACTGATTAAGGAATCATCAATCCACAGTAAGGACCATGTGTCACAGTTGCAGTTGTCAAAAAAATCAATAGTACCATAACAGTACTCCAAAGGCTCATCATGCAAACCAGTAAAAAATCCATTGTGCTCTATTGCTATAGTAAACTTGTCTTCACAATTGGCTGCACCAAGTTCACATAATTCAATTAGCAAAATCAAGTGCTCAATCAAATTAAAAACTGAAAAAATGAACACATTCTCTGAATCTACAATGCTGAAAATTCAGTTACTTTATTCAGTTAACTACTGTACCAATGATCAAAAAGCCTATCAACCTAATCAAATAGAGTACTAACTGATCAAACAGAGCACTAACTACTATACCAATGATCAAACAACATATCAACCTGATCAAACAGAGCACTAACGCCTAGATCAAACAGCATATCAACCTGATCGACACATCTTCTCCCCCATTAGCACTACCTCATCGAGCACTCCTTACAGAGAACTAACTACTCCACCTTTATCCCTACCTGATCTTAAACAGATCTTGTCCACCATTATCATTGAAGAGATCTTCATCTAGTCCACCATTATCCCTACCTGATCGAGCACTACCTGGATGGAGCACTAACTAAGATATTGTCCACCATGTTCTAACTGATTACAAGATTGTAACCCTAATCCATGTGATCGACGATGATACAGGAGATAAGCAGGGACAACTAGATCAGATCATACGCCATGGTCGCCGTAAGCAGGGAGATAAGCAGGGACGGGCGTACCGTAATCTGGCGGCTCCATGTTGTGCTGACGGAAGATCAGATCATCAGCCATTGCCGCCGCCGAGGGCGATCAGGAGCGCGTCGACAAGGAGCAGTGTCGAGAAGGAAGGTGTCGCCTTTTCTGGCCTAGATCGACGCGACCGTCAAGATTTTGTTGACCTGGCCGCCGCCTGGGTGGCAACTCTGTAATTATTTGCAAGTACTAAGCCTAGATCAGTAAGTAGCTTTTTGCTAGACCGAAAATATAGTTGTATTCTTTCTGAGGGTGTTTTAGCAAAATCGAAAATCACTGTTGATAGGGAGCCTGGAGAAAACCACTGGAGAGCGGTCGCCTAATTTTTCCTGTGTACAGACCTGCCACTGGTCTGCATTGCACTCCTATACCGATCGATTTTTGAGACATTTTAGCTTTGTGAAATAAATCATCTAGAGTATAGATTCTGAGTGAACCTATACACTAAAAGGGTTTTAGATACATTTGATTCACAAAGCTAAAATGTCTTATATTCCCTCTGTTCAAAAATATAAGATGTTTTAGCTTTGTGAAATTTTCCAATGTTTTGCAGATGATATGCTATCCAAATCCTATTTTGTATCACCAACCAAGCAAATAGCTTCCAAACCTTGGTATTGAAGGGGTGGAATGATGACTTCAAATTGCATTTTGTAAGCTAACTTTGGCGGTGTATTGGCCATCGTTTGTAAACTTCCAACAAATCTTGTCGGGGGTCTCTTGGGAGAGATTAACTTCATATAGTAGTTCCCAAAGAGTGACAAATTGTTCTATGTGATTGATATCTAGCCCTTATTGGATGTTGATTTGATTTACCCAAAAATTATCTTGGAGAGCTTTCTTGACCGTGCAATTCTTTCTCTCTACTCTTTCAAAGAGCTTGGTAGCGATGTTTTTTTGGTCTAATCCTGTCTAGCCATTGCGAGGCCCAAAACTTCGCCTTTTCACCATTGCTACAACGAAGAGCTCTCTGGCGGACTCATTGCAGGGTTTCTGAGGCCCTTCCAGGGTTTGTTGTCATCCCATTTGAACCATAACCACTGTAGCCAAAGCGTGGATGCAAACATTTTGAGTTTTGGCATGGCCAACGCACTACCCCATAGGTGCTCCCTCATAACTTTAGCTAGGTTCGAATGATTCCAGCTAGGCTTGGATAAGGAAGCGGTCTCTTCTGCGGGAAGCGGGTTCTTGGACAGTAAAGTGTGGAGTGGAGGAAAAAGGTGAGAAGGAAAGAAAAAATCAGGACACCTTTTGAAAGAGATGTGATGTTGCTGGAACCAAAGTATAGTATACATCACCTTTTATCTTTTTCGATGCCTAGCTGGATGAATTCGGGGAAGCACCCTACCACTACCTCTATAAATCGTGCTCTTATAATTCCAAGGCCTCCAAGCTTTGTGGGGCGACACAAAACCTTTGAAAGAACATGTGGACCCCCATGTGTGGTTTTGGTAATTAATGACAATCCTTATGGACTAATGTGTGTATTAAGTCGCACTCGGTAACAAGTATCTCTTGCTCATGCATATTTATCTTGCTTCCAACCTTTTGTAGGTTGCATCTTGGCATGAATTTTTGTTATTATATTTATTGTTGTATCTCTAGCCATGGTATTAAGAGAACTCTCTATTGTATAGGTGTATAAGTTGAAATGAATGCATATAATTGAGACTATACAAAATCATGCATATGATCCTCCAATCCCAAATATGTCAATCTAGCAATTTTATTGCCTATCCTTTCCTCAACTTCTCTCATGTGCAATAGTGAGATTTTGCTAGTATATTCTTTCTCGTGATACTTGTTGCATTTCTTCATATATGCCAACTTCTCCTTTTCCCTTGGTGATAGTTGTAATATATGTAGTGTGTTGGTGTTTGAAGTTCATTAATGTACAATAAGATATATTTGAGCCCTTGGCCATGCTTTGAAGCAAAAATCTAATTGATATATGTTATGACTTTATTATACTTTTCATATGCCTTCTTGTATATCTTCTTTATGTGTGCATATTTATTTGTTGGCATATGTATTTGTGATGTTTTCCACTTAGAGACATATACACATATTAAAAGATAATTTTAGTTGATTTTTAATCCTTGGAGACCACCTTTCTATTCCTTTTGATTCTTCGGTGGCTTCCAAATTTAATTGCCTATGAGTGCTTGTTCCTATTGTTTGCATCTTTGGGCACTCATATTTATTCCCTCATGCCTTGTATTGTTAAATGAACTTGGATGAGTGAGGATTCCATGATTATGCACCTTGTTCCCAAATGCAATTATCATAATTGGTGCATTATCTTTGGCGAGCTCATCTAATACATTTAATAATGCCCATATGTGTTCTTTCTCATTTATTGTGCCTTAAATGTTTATGGAGGAGTGAGGATTCCATATTTGTGCATTTTTTTATTGAAATACAATGATTCTAAAGTGTGCACAAATCTTGAAGAGCTTCTCTATTTTATTTAAGCATTTATTTGATCTTTCATTTATTGTGTTTTAAATGCTTATGGGGAGCGAGGATTCCATATTTGTGCAATATGTATTCTAATGCATTTATTTTGAATTATGCACAAATCTTGGGGAGCTTCTCTATTTGTTATTTAAAGCACTCTTTTGCTCATTTCATAATGTCTTGTTGTTTCCATTTGGACTCATTTGTTGTTTTCAAATTGGTTTGCCGGACCTTGTAATTGCTTGCTTCATTTGTTGATGCCTCTTTTATTTTATCTCTTTTAGCAATCTTTGGGTCCTCGATATAGTTCTACTCCCTCACAAGTATTCATCATTGGATATGTGCGAAGGCACATCTTTGGAGGAATTTCTACTATATTTGTCTTCTAGAACTCGTCACCCATTTTGGCAATCGATGCCAATGGGGGAGAGGTTTTAGAGGGTTTAAGGGAAATGGTTTATGCTTTGAGTTTGCTCTTAAGAATTTGCCTTTCATGCTCTTGCATCTTTGTTGTTGCTTAGCATATGGTATATATAGAGGAAAAACTCCACCAATGATAATGATTGGCAATATATGCAATGAAATTCAAGTTCATCACACATGCATAGATTGTGGGGGAGTTTGCTCTATATATGGTGGTGGTACCAATATCACATACTTATGTTGTATTTGATATTGGTATTACCATTTTTTTATTAATATTCCTTATATAAACCCTCTTAAAGGGATTGTTATCAATTACCAAAATGAGGGAGATTGAAAGAACATGTGGACCCCCATGTGTGGTTTTGGTAATTAATGACAATTCTTATGGACTAATGTGTGTATTAATTCGCACTTGTAGGAATTGTCCTTTGGTAGCACTTGAAGCATGTGTTGGCTTCAAGGTCAATGAAATGAGGAGAAGATGTGTTGTGCACTAACTAATGTACCAATGATCAAACAACATATCAACCTGATCAAACAGAGCACTAACTGATCAAACAGAGCACTAACTCCTAGATCAAACAACATATCAACCTGATCGACACATCTTCTCCCCCATTAGCACTACCTCATCGAGCACTCCTTACATAGAACTAACTACTCCACCTTTATCCCTACCTGATCTTAAACAGATCTTGTCCACCATTATCATTAAAGAGATCATCTAGTCCACCATTATCCCTACCTGATCGAGCACTACCTGGATGGAGCACTAACTAAGATATTGTCCACCATGTTCTAACTGATTACGAGATTGTAACCCTAATCCATGTGATCAATGATGATACAGGAGATAAGCAGGGACAACTAGATCGGATCATACGCCATGGCCGCCGTAAGCAGGGAGAATAAGCAGGGAGATAAGCAGGGACGGGCGTACCGTAATCTGGCGGCTCCATGTTGTGCTGACGGAAGATCGGATCATCAGCCATTACCGCCGCCGAGGGCGGTCAGGAGCGCGTCGACAAGGAGCAGCGTCGAGAAGGAAGGTGTCGCCTTTTCTGGCCTAGATCGACGCAACCGTCAAGATTTTATTGACCTGGCCGCCGCCTGGGTGGCAACTCTGTAATTATTTGCAAGCACTAAGCCTAGATCAGTAAGTAGCTTTTTGCTAGACCGAAAATATAGTTGTATTCTTTCTGAGGGTGTTTTAGCAAAATCGAAAATCCTACGTGGCCGCCAACTCACCTGTTTGAAACAACTTTGTACCAAATAGTTCCTGCTATACAACGTTTTGTATGGTGGGTTAAAGTTTTGAAACGTTTTGTATGAGTTTGCTCTCCCGTGACAACATTTTATACCTCCAGTGCAAATACCTCTTTTATTTATAAGGCGGGATGAAAAACTGTTTGGAGACTAATGAATCCACGGAAGGTACTGCGTCCTACTCGATCGAGTCTCGATGTGATTAGTTTTGGCTCATATGTAGTCTGCTACTGGCTCGAGCCTCCTCCCGCTCAATATTTAAAACCGGAGCGAGCAACGCCGCATGTTGCCTGACGCGACATTCTGCCAGTGTTCCTGCGGCTACGATCCGATTCCGATTGACCCGCTGGACCAAGCAAAAGCCTCTCACTCACTTGGCTCATCCGCGCGCCATGGGCGCTGCCACCACGATGCGGTCGCCCCTGCTCCCCTCCTTCCTCCTCCTCCTCCTGGCCGGGGCGCTCGCCTCGGCCGCCCCCGCGTCGCGGCTGGTGCTCCCGTCGCCGTCGGTCTCGCACCCGTCGTCCTTCCTGGACAACCCGCCCGACCTGACAGCCGCGGGCGGCGAGGCGGGCGAGCTCGTCCACGACCTCGGGGGCCTCGAGGCCTACCTCACAGGATCCCGCAGCTCTCCGCGCGCCATCGTCCTCGCCTCCGACTACTACGGTCGTCAGCTGACTTCTTAATTTCAGGCTTACAAACAGACTGTGATTGTAACCCCCACTCCTTCGTTCTCTGCAGGTTTCCAAGCACCTAAACTGAGGTCTGTAATTTACACCCTTCACTTACCAGTTACCACGGTTTGATTGCCTTCAGAGAAGGAACCCTTATGGTCCAAACTTGCTTCATTCCGCCAGCTGTGTTTCATAATTTTTAGTTGTGAAAGCTGAGGTTAACAGATATGTACATCATGTGCTCACAAGGAAAATAGCGGATCAGGTTGCAGATGAAGGATACTTGGTCGTGGTTCCTGATCTTTTGCATGGGGACCCTTACAAGGACGAGGCCAAGATTCCATTTCAAGACTGGATAAAAACTCACTCTCCGGTTCGTTCGTTATATGAAAATATTCAGTGCGTTATGAATTTTATTTAATTATATTTCGATGAAAAACACGGTTAACCATAAGAAACGTTGTAATTTTTTAACATTTGAATGTTTCAATCTCAGAATATGCAACATAACAGTTGTAGTAGTTCTATCTTCTTTGTTGCCGTCACAGGTCAAAGCAGCTGAGAAGACCAAAGCGCTTATTACCGCTCTGAAGAAACAAGGGGTGTCTGGGGTTGGTGTTGGAGGTTATTGCTGGGGTGGTGAGTTAACTTATATCAACGAAACGAATGCTGTTTAACTTTTACCATTCTTCAACAAATTAGTCCATACATCTTTTTCATGACAGGAAAGGTGGCCATTGAGCTATCGAAGTCTCCAGAAATCGAAGTAGTCGTCGTCTCGCATCCTTCACTAGTGACTGTCGATGACATCAAGAGTAAGTGTCGTTTTCTCCCTTTCACTTAATCAGGGTTTCTTCAGCAGACATCTTTCTTGTGTACGTCAAAATTTCATCATTTTGACCAAGAGCATGCACTGCATATCCTTTTCTCTAACTCAAGTTCATGGTGTCAGGAATATGCAACTTGTATTCCACTGGGAGCCAAAGGCCCCAATATATAGTACAAGTATAGGGCAAATATGCAGGAAGCCCCCTAACATATGGGGGAAATACAATATACAGATATATACATCTAACACCCCCCCCCCCACACACACACACAAACTCATGGTGGATTCACAACACTGAGTTTGGAGAGTAAGAAATTATGCTGCGCTCTGGTCTGGGCCTTCGTGAAGAAATCCGCCAACTGTAAATCTGAAGGCACATACTGAAGCGCAACAACCTGAGCCTGCACCTGAGCACGTGTATAGAAAGCATCAACACCAATATGCTTGGTAAGCTCATGCTTGACCGGATCACGTGCAACACTAATAGCACCTGTACTGTCAGACAAAACCAGACTGGGTGTGGTAATAGAGACTCCAAAATCCGCAAGTAACCACCGTAACCAGGTCACCTCAGCAGTCAACAAGGCCATAGCACGCAACTCAGCCTCAACACTCGAACGGGAAACCGCTGTCTGTTTCTTCGTCTTCCAAGCAATGAGCGAACCACCAAGAAACACACAGTAAGCAGAAAGTGAACGACGATCCGAAGGATCACTCGCCCACGTGGCGTCCGAATAGCACTGGAGCTGGAGGGAGCTGGAACGAGGAAAGAAAAGGCGACGAGTGATCGTACCACGAAGATAACGAAGAACACGAAGCAAATGACTATAATGAACAGTGGTAGGAGCAGAAACAAACTGACTCAGAATATGAACAGGATAAGAGATGTCAGGACGAGTGACAGCAAGATAAACAAGGCTCCCAACAAGATGACGATAACGCGTCGGATCAGCAAGAGGATCACCATCAGTAGGTTGAAGCTTAACATTAAGCTCCATAGGAGTCTCAACGGTGCGCTCATCCCCAAGAGCAGCACGAGCAAGAAGATCCTGAATATACTTTTCCTGAGAAATGTAAAAGCCATCAGAAGTGGAGGAAACCTCAATCCCAAGAAAGTATCGAAGAGGACCAAGATCAGTCATAAGAAACTGATCACGAAGACGAGCCTTAACAAAGGCTATATACTCAGGATCATCACCGGTAATGATCATATCATCAACATAGAGAAGAAGAAGAGTGCATCCACGAGGAGAAGTGTGAACAAACAACGCTGGATCATGAGCACTAGGGGAGAAACCAGCAGCTGTCACTACAGAAGCAAAGCGCTCAAACCAGGCATGAGGAGCCTGTTTGAGGCCATAAAGAGAACGTCGAAGACGACAAACCATCCCCTCAGGAACAGAGTACCCAGGAGGAGGCTGCATATAAACCTCCTCACTCAACTCACCATTGAGAAAGGCATTCTGAACATCAAGCTGGGACACAGACCAGTGACGAACAGAAGCAACAGCAAGAAGAGTACGCACAGTGGTCATATGAGCGACAGGAGCAAAGGTCTCATCATAGTCACGACCATGCTCCTGCTGAAAACCACGAGCCACAAGACGCGTTTTATAGCGCTCAAGAGATCCGTCAGAGCGAGTCTTAATCTTATAGACCCACTTACACGTGATAGGACGAACACCGGGAGGAGGAGAAACAAGATCCCAGGTGCCAGTGCGCTCAAGCGCAGCAATCTCCTCGGCCATGGCCAGCTGCCATTCAGGATGATGCTCAGCATCCCGATAAGAGGTCGGCTCGGAGGCAACAGAAAGACCGTACTGACTAGGAGAGTAACGGTTGGGGGCACGACGCTGACGGACAGGACGAGTAGAGGGAAGATCATCAGAGAAAGACGACGCAGGAGACGACGATGGAGAAGAGGAAATAGGAGAGGAAGACTCCGGAGAACTAGGAGAACTAGACGGAGCAGAAGAGGACGGTGTCGAAGAAGAGACATCAGGAGGAGGAGATCCTGAAGAAGACACAATAGGGGTAGAAGGAGGTGTGTCGGGGAAGAGAAGAAAAGAGATATCTTCCACCGAGTAAGTACCAGCGGTGGGACGAGGATAGAAAGGACGCGTCTCATCAAAAGTAACATCACGAGAGATACGCATCCGACGACCAACAGGGTCCCAACAGCGATAGCCCTTATGCTCGTCACTGTATCCAAGAAAGACACACTCAACAGACTGAGCGGTCAGTTTGGTGCGTTCGCGAGGAGCAAGGAGAACATAGCAAACACAACCAAACAAGCGAAGCATGGAGTAATCTGGAGACTGTCCAGAGAGGCGCTCAAGAGGTATACCACCCTGCAAGGCAGCAGAAGGCTGAATATTGATGAGGTAAGCCGATGTAGCGATAGCCTCAGCCCAGAAATGCGGCGGGAGATAAGAAGCAATCATCATAGCGCGAGTGGTCTCAAGAAGATGGCGATGCTTACGCTCAGCAACGCCATTCTGGGCATGTGCGCCAGGACAGGAGAACTGAGCAAGAGTGCCCTGCTCAGCAAGAACACCTCGCAACATCTGGGGGATATACTCACCAGCAGAATCAGCACGAAACACACGGATGGGGGTAGAATATTGAGTACGAACCATGGCCGCAAAACGCTGATATATGGAGAGCACCTCACTACGAGAGCGCATAAAATACAACCAAGTGTACCGAGAAAAATCATCGATGAATAAAATATAGTAGCGATGGCCCCCTTTCGAAGCGAAGGGAGCTGGACCCCAAACATCGGAATGAACTAAATCAAAAGGTCGCTGAGATACAGACGCGCTAGTAGGATAGAGAAGTTGAATTTGTTTACCCAACCTACAGCCCTGACAATGCAAAGACCCATCTCCTGAGACAGACCCCAGAAGACCACGATGAACTAATGACGACAGGCGAGAGTCACAGAGGTGACCAAGACGATGATGCCACTGCTGAAAAGAGCTGGTAGTAGAGGCGACAACCGGAGAAGAACTGGCAGATGAAGTGGCAGCAGAAGGAACACGAAGCCAGTCTAACTCCCAAAGACCTGAAGAGTCACGGCTGCGAGGGCCAGCTCCAACCAGGGCCTGAGTGCGACGGTCCTGAACAACACAAGAATCAGCATCAAGAATGACGCGACAACCAGAGTCAGTAAGCTAGCTAGCAGAGAACAGATTCATCTTAAGAAGAGGTACATGAGAAATATCAGGAACAAAAAAAGAAGAAGTAGAAAGGGTGCCTCGGCTAGAAACAGGGAGAGAGGTACCATCAGCCGTAAAAACACGGACAGGAGAAGGGAGAGAACGAAGAGCGGACAGAAAAGAAGATTCAGAGGTCATATAAAAAGAAGCTCCAGAATCCAGATACCACGAAGACGTACCTGACTGTGTAGAAGGTGGTGGTCGCACAGTGCCTGAAGAATCAGTCACAGAACCAGTAGTGCCCGTCGAAGAAGAGCCTGTAGCAGCAAGCAGACCGCGAAGACTCCTGATAATGTCCTGATCAGAGAGAGCAACTGCTGAGGATCCGGAAGAAGCCGACTGCCCACGAGTCTGGTGCTACTGACGTAAACTGGGGTCCCGTGTATAACAGGTGGCCCAAGTGTGACCATCCCTATTGCAGTAAGAGTAGTGACGAAGAGAACCACGGCGACCCTGACCACGAGCCTGCTGATGCTGACTCTGACCCTGAGGCTGCTGGTGCTGAAGCTGACCCTGACCCTGACCTGGAGGAGTGGGTAGTATCGGCGGCGGCGGCACAGGGGACCGCGGCTGAGTCGAGGGAGCAGACAGCAAAGGAGCACCACGAGTAGCAAGCGCAGATGGAACCGCAAGAAGACCAGCACCACGAAGATGGGTCTCCTCACCACGAAGCTCAGACAACACCTCAGAGAGCGGAACGCGACCACGAGCATTCAGCTGAGCACGCCGGGGCTCAAACTCCTGGCGGAGCCGAGACAGAAACTCATAGATACGGTGAAACTCCAAGTCCGAGCGCACAATCTGGCAACACGAGCATGTGCCACAAACAGCAGTACGAAGAGAATCAAGCTGACGCCAGATAGCAGCACTCTGAGTATAGAACTCATCAATAGTAGAATCACCCTGCTGAAGAGCATTCTCCTGGCGAACCACAGACAGGTAAAGAGCATCCCCAGACGGCTGATAGCGCTGACGAAGATGAGCCCACTGAGCGGCAACAGTAGGGAGACTCATGAACTCAGCAGCATACTGGGGCAGAACACTGGAGGTGAGAACAGCAGCGGCACGAGCATCCTCATCAACCCACTGAGTGTAAGCAGTCAGAGCGTGTCGATAGACCTCGAGATCAGAAGAGTACTGCTTGAACTTCAGGTCAAAAGCAGCAACAACACTATCATCAGCACTCTGAGCAGCATCCTTGGCTTTTTGAGAAGCATCAGCACCGAGAACAATCGGCGTCGGCGGAAGAGGAGCCACAGGAGCAGGGGGGCACGGCGGACAGGAGACCTCGCCAGAGAGCACACCCCAAAGACGGAGACCGCGCATGTGAACGCGCATAAAGGCGGCGAAATCAGGGTAATTCGTGCCATCAAAGACCACCGGGCAGCGAGGAATCGCAACATAACCCGATGAAGAAGACATATCTCTCTCTCTCTTTTTTTTACAGACCAGACCAGGCTAGATCTAGATCTGAGGACGGATCTGACGAAAGCAGTCGGCGGCGGGCCAGGCAGGAGGCGGGCAAGGGAGCGGGCACGTGGGCGCCGCGTCGGCGTCAGGCGCGTGGAGAAGCGCGTGGAGGACGGCAAGCGCACGTGTGCGGAGTACCGCGTGCGTGGGCGAGTACCGCGCGGAGCTGAAGCGTCAGGAGGCGGGCTCCCGCGTGCGGTTGCAGGTCCACGTGGGGTGTAGGGACCTGGCGGTGAGCAGACGAGGCGGTGCAGGGACCAGGCGGTGAGCAGACGAGGCCCGCGTGGGCGATGCAGTGCAGGGAGGGAGCAGATCGACCGCGTGACGAGGCCCGCGTGGAGTAGATCGAGGCGGGCAGTCGGGGAGCAGAACGAGGCGGCGATGTAGAGCAGATCACGCGTGAAAGAGAAACTGGATCCGAAGACGAAACAGGCGGCCAGCGGCGGCGGCGACAACGGCAAGGCCGTCGGCGACAGGAACGGTGGCGACTGAAGCGACGAAGTTGCGAATAGGAGGAGGCTAACCTAGCTCTGATACCATGTCAGGAATATGCAACTTGTATTCCTCTGGGAGCCAAAGGCCCCAATATATAGTACAGGTACAGGGCAAATATGCAGGAAGCCCCCTAACATATGGGGAAATACAATATACAGATATATACATCTAACACATGGCATGCGCAGAGGTCAAACATCCCATTGAGATTCTTGGAGCAGAGCTTGATGGCTCTTCTCCACCGGCGCTAGTGCACCAGTTCGAACAGGCCTTAGACCAGAACAAAGGGGTACACTTCTACTAGTTTTCACTTCTGTACTGTATACCAATGTTTCAGAGATTCTTGAAACCATATTCGAACACTCAAATCTTATCCGCCATTTTGCTGCAGATTGACCATTTCGTGAAGATCTTCCCAGGCGTGGCCCACGGCTTTGCTTGCCGGTACGACGCCAACAATCCGTTCGCCGTCCAAACAGCAGAAGAAGCCCGCAAGGACATGCTCAGCTGGTTCAACAAGTATCTGAAGAAAGGCCAAGAGATTTCGTCCCACGAATCTTAGAATACTCGATCGTCTACGGTTATTCTGAATAAAGTAGCTCAGTCTCTCTGAATAAATTGCATATCAGTGCACTTCTTGGAAGGCCTAGCTTGGCCATGTAAGCAATTTAGGCTCCTCCAGTGGGCAGTTTTGTTGTTCTTTGGCCCCTGAAGACAAAGATGTTCTGTAGCACGCCTTCTTTTTGTTGTGTTTCTCTGCATTGAAAATTTGAGTACTTGTCTAGGATGGTCTTGATTCTCAGCATATTTACGTGCGAAAAGCGATATTGGCAATGCAGGTCTTGTTTCTAATGGTATGTAGATTTGATCAAGAAAGCTCAACTTTAAACCAGCTCGTGAAGCTCGCAAATGAGGATTTGGCTTTGTGGAAAACAGAAAGAAAGAGAAAAACAGGAGCTGTTGCAGGTCAGCGAGAAGAGTAGTCCTTCTAGGGTTTAGGTTTGGAATGTGGGCGGCATGGCCGTGTGTAAAAACTTTGTAACACCATTTTTCGCTAAGACAAGCAACTTTTCTTGGAAAAAAAATTACATTAGAAATGAGCTCAACAAAAGAATGTCCCGCAGTTGAATACTAAACTTCATTTACAGACTACCCGCCAATAAAAAGATGATTGAAAATGATAACGATAATAACAACACATACAAAAAACTTGAACCCAGGTCTCTCGGGTGAGAGCCGAGTATCCTAACCACCTAGACTACAACGGATTTTGTTATGGATAATGAATTATTTGTTTAAAAGACGTACAAAGGCTTAAGCTACGTGACACAGCGATATGGCGAGTTGCAATATCAGACTTGTGGTCCAAATCTGCTGAACCAGTTTCAAGGCATGAGCATATCAAGTTATCAACAATAGAATTAGCAAAAGGAAAGAAAAAATTATCAATAATGGACGCCAATGAGTTGAGACAAGACTGCTACTGTTGGATTTTTAGCTTGCTTTGCAAATATGAGTTTGGAGAACTTAGCTCGGCCACAGCTGAACATGGCAAAGCTGCATGTTTGGTGTCCTGGATTCACTGCCTTCTCTCGCCAACTCAGGGCAAAGGGTTTTTGTACAGTTAAGTGCAAACTTGCCTAGCAAAGCAAGTTTTCTTGCCTTAATCAGATAGATTTCCTAGCTAGTACTAGAAGTTATCCCACTTAATAAGATCGAAACGCACAATGTTCCTAACAGCACACAAGCTCTCCTTCAGATCATACCGGCACCCAAGGAAAAAGATATACCCTCCAAATCTTCATAAGCTTCTCAAATGAGATGAACGACAACACGGCCACAAGACATCAACAACTCGAATTCATAGTTTGCATGGAGTATTGAACTGGTTCCAGAGAGACCATACATAACAATCACATGGCTGTGGAACAGGTTTCTGCCATAGTGCTCAAAATGAGTGGACAACACCCAGCAGCAGAGTTAGGAGTTTTACAATATTATTGTGCCAAAGGAAAATGACAAAACATGGAGCTTTATAAGAGGCCTAATTTCACTGAAAGAAGATCATGGCAAATCTGGCCTTCGAATGTTCTCACTCCTCAACCGGCCTTTGCCCCAGAACTGGTATGTCTTGGTACCGTTTCTACATTCAAAATAAGGAATAATTGTCAACCATGTGACCCAGCATAAGTATTTGAAGGATTTAGCATGTAATTTAACTAAGTGGCACAAAGTTGTACACAATCACACTCTATGAGTGAGCAATGAGGCAGGTTGACCAACATACAGCTAGCGAACATGTTTTCGGTAAGTACTCCACAAGCATCTGGTAGCGCTGAGCTAATGTATGCTCGCACATTTCTGTAGCATGTAGAAATATTCAAGAGACTAGTGTGTGGGCAAGCTATTGAAAGTATGCAGAATTAAAAACTATGGAATTGAGACAGCCAGAAATATATGCTAAAAGGGATGTAAGAAAGAAATCAGAAAGGTTTGCTAAATTGAAACAATATGATGTAGTGTTAGATTACTAGTTACTGAAAAAAGTACTTATATGCACTATGTAGTGTGAAATGGGCATGTAATAGCATGCTAGGACATATGACAAAGATTAATTAGCATTGAGGGTAACAGAAACTTTACCAAAATAAACATGGTACAGCACATGTTATGCCAAACACATGCTGAATAAACGTTGATATAGGTATGCTTGTGATTCAGAGATTGCAAAAACTGTGCATACATTTGTAAGTCAAGCACATGAATCCTAAGCCAAAATTTTATCAGATATGCATTTCCACACGGAATATGCCTTTTTCCCGATCCAACTCATTTAAATCCTATGTGACCAGATTATGTTCTATCCATGGTACAGGACACTAAAAAAAGCACTATTCTGATAAAATAAAATTATTACACGCACACAGAGCTTGCTGAATTTAACCATTTATCAGCAGTCATTTAACATTGCCAAATCACAATTGGAACTTTACACACGTAATAACACAAAGAGAATTCAACCAATATGAAACGTTGCCCTTGCTGAAAATCATTTGCTTGCTCTGCTAGAAGATGGCAAATCCCATGAATGTACCCACGGCCTCTGAGCTAATGGACTGGAAGAGCGACTTTCAATGGGATATTTAGAAGGAACTAGAAAGATATTCGATTTTCTAAGTAATTCAGTTGGTGCTGCAAAGATGAAAGATACATGTGCGACAGATCCTTCCAGGTGACATCTTACTTCAAAACAAAGTAAATCAACAAAAGCAACCAATCAAGTAATGCAAATGCCATCATTTCGCAGGAAAAAATAAGAACCACTCAACAGATTATTCCCATTTTATCTTGCAGAAAACAAAATCGGGACGATCATAAAGACCGTGGATCGAATTTCCTACTATCCGAATCAGAGATGCACGATCTAGAACCCCACGGATCAGGTCAGGTCAAACGAACAAACGAGAGGAAGGCCGGGCGAGAGAGTATTACCCCGACGTTCTTCATCTCCCAGACCTTGCCGACGCCGTAGTCCACCAGCTGCAACCAAATCAGATCACACATATCAGGAGGCCGAATCGAGAGGACGGGCAGATCTGAAGATGGGGGGGATCGGAAAGGGGGCGGCTTACCCGCTCGCCAGCGAAGGCGCCTGCGACGACGAAGGTGACGTAGACGCCGTTGCGGCGCATCACCAGGCGGTACATGCCTTCCCAGAGACCCATCTTCGTCGGCGGCGGCGGCGGGTTGCGCGGGGAGGGGGGCGGTGGAGGTTGGGCACGCGACGACGGATGGAGCTGTTCCGTTTCTGTGAGCGTTGCGATGGGAGAGCCTCGGGGGGACCTCAGGCGATTTCTACCGTGTTTTCTCTTACGTGGGCCGACCTGAGCCCATCCGGCCCATTGTGAGTTTACCTGGCTCCTCAGCTCACATGGACCTGATTGACTTGCCCACTATGTCTTTATGGTGCCTCGTAAGTGCGTGTAAGTGAAACAGCAGAAGAAACCAGCCCAGCCCACTATCACTACTACTATTTCAATGCTTGCAGAAACCCTTCTCTACCTGCCTGTGTTTTTTCCTTCTGATGAAAAGTTAGTCTGAACTTGGTTCTGACGGATCATTTCGGGGCTGGCGTTGGCGAGCAAGAAGGAAAGAACCTATGCAATCCAACCCACTCTCCAAAGTAGAGCTTTTCGCTTGGCGAAGAAAAGAATTCCTGGTCGCAGAGAGCAAAAGCAGCGAAGCCGAAGCAAGGAATACCCTGGCTTACCTGCAAAGCGAACACCCCTGTGCCTTCTGCGTATGCATCTCTTAGCTGCCTCCTGCCGATCTTTTCACTCATAGAAGAAGACGTTACCCTGGCGTCTATATATGTGGCCGATCACCACGCCGGAATAGCAGAACACGGCGGCGGCAGCGGCAGCAGACATAGAGCGAGCGCGCGCACATCGATTCTCGCCCAGGAGCAGCCAAGCAAGCTAGCAGGCATGGCGAGCGGGGGCATCAGGTCGCTGGCCTCGTGCTTCCTGTTCCTGAACCTCGTCATGTACGTGGTCGTGGCCATCATCGCCGGCTGGGCCATCAACTACAGCATCGAGGACAGCGCCAACTCGCGTAAGTAGTGGTCAAGTGCAGGCAACAATGTTAGTTATCTTGTTTGCAACAACAATGTGTTTGATCTGTGTTGATCCGTTCTTCTGCGTCCGTGCAGTGAAGGGCGCGACGCCTCCGGTGCGGCTGTTCCCGATCTACTTCCCGATCGGCAACCTGGCCACGGGCTTCTTCGTCATCTTCGCGCTCCTCGCCAGCACCGTCGGCATCGCCACCTCGCTCACCGGCCTCCGCGACGTCACCGAGGGATACCCCGCCAGCATGATGTCCGCCACCGCCTCCGCCACCGTCGCATGGATGCTCACCCTCCTCGCCATGGGGTAACCACCGGAGCAACACTCTCGACAAAATAAGCTTCAGCAGAGAACAGTTTGGTCCTAATTAACACATGCGTTTTGGTCGGTCGTGGGATGCAGGCTGGCGTGCAAGGAGATCAGCATCGGATGGAGGCCCCCGAGCCTGGTAAGTCATGTCGATCTTGTTCTTGTGGAGATATTGGATCATTTTATTTTCACTTCAGAGTATGTGTCATGTCGATCTTGTTCTTGTGGAGCCTAACGGGGTCCGATTGTGCCTGCAGCGCGCGCTGGAGACGTTCACCATCATCCTGGCGGCGACGCAGCTGCTCTGCGTCGGGTCGCTGCACGCCGGAGCCAACGCGGCCATCGTGGCCACGCCCATCGGCGTCAGGGCCAGAGTTTGATCCACCGGTCGAGAGGCAGGCCGCTGGCGTCGTCGATGCAGTGTGTGTATAATTAAACTGAAGGTGCATCATCTTGGCAAAGGATTAATTAATGGGCAGGTATGAGCGTCCCCCGGAGGATCAAACTCCCGGATCCTCCGGGTCGGCAGCCGTTCGATCCACGCGATCACACATCCCTCTGTTTCACTCGTACACACAAAGGACCTCTCTCCCACGTGGTGGACCCCACCGTTGCATGCACCAAAACAGAAACCCGATCCCCACGTCTTCGTCCTCACGCACACTCGCTAGGAAAAAATCACGAAAAGGTGTTGATGCGGCCGCCAAGCAGCAGGTCTCCCGTAGCGACTTCTTTTTAGCAAAAGTAAGGAAGCAAAAGAGCTCCGATGAGACCACCGCTGCTTCTACTGCCATCGTTTCCGATGGTAATATGTCGTTCGCATCAAAATCCTCATTTTCTATGATGCAAAAAATTTGAAAGAACGGTAGGAGCAAAATTATTCTTCCAATGATGCAAATCGAAAAAACATCTATAGCAAATTCCTCTATCATATGATGCAAAACAAAAGAACAATAGTGACAGCACCGGTGGTAGCAAATTCGGTCACCGGTCGTAGCAAGGCTGTCTACTAGTGGTAGCAACGACTGCCGTCATAGGTAGCAAGACCACCCACCGTTCGTAGCATCGCCGACCACCAGTCGCAACAAGCCCGCTCGCTCGTGGCAGCAAAAGCTGCCCGCCGCCATCAGTCGCAGCAACCACCACCTGCTCCTCCTAGCAAGGCCTCCCTACCGCCGCCGATCGCAGCACCGATGGTAGCAAATTCGGCCGCCGATCATAGCAAGGCTGCCCACCGATAGTAGCAAATCCGTCCGCCGGTGACAACAAATCCGGCTGTCGGTCACAGCACCGGTGGTAGCAAATCCGGTCACCAGTCGCAGCAAGGCTCTACCCACCGGTGGTAGCAGCGATCGCCGTGGGTAGGTAGCAAGACCACCCGCCATTCATAGCACCGCCGCACGCCGGTCACAGCAAGCCCTCCCGCTGGTGGTAGCAAAAGCTGCCCTTCGCCATCGGTCGTAGCAACCGCCGCCTGCTCCTCCTAGCAAGGCCTCCCTGCCTTCACCGGTCGGAGCACGTGTGGTAGCAAATCCGGCCGCCGGTCGCAGCAAGGTTGCCAACCTTTGGTCGCAAATACGGTCGCCGGTCGCAGCATCGGTGGTAGCAAATCCGGTCGTCGGTCGCAGCAAGGCTGCCCACCGGTGGTAGCAGCGACCGCCGTCGTAGGTAGCAGCTTTTGTCGCCGTTGGTAGCAACGCCCGCCATATGTAGCAGCACCCGTCCATCAGCTCCGCTCGCTCCTTGTAGCAGAAGCGCCAAAGCGAGGCGGCAAAGCCGGGCCGCCGTAGGAAGCAACACCGTACGGCGGAGGAAGCATCGCCGGTCGCCATAGGAAGCAACACCGCGTGTTGTATGGAGCACCGCCGGTTGTAGCAAAAAAATTTGTCGAATACCGACTTTGCTGGAGACTTCACCGGAGAACTCGCCGGAATCCTTATAGCAAAAAAGATATGCTAATATAGCAAAATCATCTGACGTTTGTAGCAAAAAAAATAATATAGCAAAACTGACCTCACCAGGGTCGGGGACTTCGTAGCAAAAATATTATACTAATATAGCAACATCATGTAATGGTTGTAGCAAAAAAAATCTTTGTATGATGCAATTCCACAGATACGGTGGTAGCAAATCCGGTCGTCGGTCGCAGCAAGGCTGCCCACCGGTGGTAGCAGCAACCGCCGTCGTAGGTAGCAGCTTTTGTCGCCGTTGGTAGCAACGCCCGCCATATGTAGCAGCACCCGTCCATCAGCTCCGCTCGCTCCTTGTAGCAGAAGCGCCAAAGCGAGACAGCAAAGCCGGGCCGCCGTAGGAAGCAACACCGTACGGCGTAGGAAGCATCACCGGTCGTCGTAGGAAGCAACACCGCCTGTTGTATGGAGCACCGCCGGTTGTAGCAAAAAAAATTGCTACAACCTATTTGTGGATTTGCACGAAATAGACAAAAATTCTGCTATTTGTGGATTTGCAAACAAAAAAGTTTGCATCATACAAAGACAATTTGCTGCAACCTATTTGTGGATTTGCACGAAATAGACAAAAATTCTGCTGCAAATCTTAAAATCTGCAAGAGGAAAAATACATCATAAGAAGAACAAAAATGCCACAACACATCGGATTTTTGCATCAAAAGGACAAAAAAAATCAGATATAGCCTCGTAGCACCGCTGCCTCCCCATGTAGAAACGACATCCTGGCCTGTCAACATTGTCGTCTTCCCTTGTAGCAACGATGGTCTTGCCTCACATCCCTGTCGTGGCGCTGCCTCACCCTTCCAGACCTCCTAGCATCCACCGTCAGCTAACCTCCACAGAAACGTTGTCCCGCACTCACATCACCCCAGCTTCATGCAGCAGAACACTGCGTCCATGGAGACGCTAAGGGCCGACGAGAGGAGGGGCATAAGCAGCGTCGATTTGTAGTGGCGGCGACACGGCTCTTGCAGCATCGCAGGTGCGGCGGTGCGTGGCTAGAACGGTGGCTGATCTATGACCGGAGCTCTTCATGACCATGGCAGACGTGAGATAAGAAAGAAAAAGGGATGAGAAAAGGATGTGAATTGGTAGAGGAGGGGAATCCGGAAGAGATAAGCCATCATGGTGGGTCCCCCACGTCCTTGTTGTCTCCACGTGAAGGGACGCGTGGCGGGCTGTCCAGGCGAAGGACGCGAGCGAAGGATCCTCCGACGGAAACATAGCGTTTTCCTTAATTAATTGGTCTATGTGGATATTACGTACGGATTATATATGCTACTACCCGTGTGTGTGTGTGTGTCTTACGTTCTTTCAACAAGTGACGATCGAGTCGCATTCTCTACAAACAAAAAAAAACTGTCCAATATGAAAAGAGTTCGTTTCCTTTTGCTCTGCCCCAAAGTGGGCTTTGTTTTCTTCTCGGTGGTTCTCTTTGGTTTGTAAACGGACTTTCTCTCTTTCGAGCTTAGATTATCTCTACTCGTTGAGCGAATCCAGATCAAAATCCGGACCAAATTTTGACCGGACGAAACTCGTTTTCGGCCTGAGAACGCCGAGTTTCCCACTCGCGTTCCCAGGCAAGTTTTCGCGTTGGCTAAAATTTATCAAATTTCGGTAAACTTTGAGCGAACTTTGGGTGAATATAAGCGGTTTTGGCGAATATGGTCGATATGCATAAACTTTGGGCGAATACAGACGAACTTTGAGCGATATGGATGAACTTTGGGCGAATATGAGCGAATATGGACGGATATAAGCGGTATTGGCCAAAATATGGATAAACTTTGGGCGAATATGGTCGATATGAACGAACTTTGGGCGAATATAGAAGATATGGACGAACTATGGGCGAATATGGGCGATACAGACGAACTTTGGGCGAATATGGCGATATGGACGAACTTTGGACGAATATGGACGAACTTTGGGCGAACTTTGGATGAATATGGGCGAATATTTGCTGACTGGGCGGGTCCACTCGCTGAATTCGCTTCGTCCGGCGTTTCCAGGGCGTTCTCGGGATCCTGGGTACGGTCTGGAAAGCCCGTACCAAAGTTCGCTCAAATCCGGACGAAAACAGGTTTCTGAGGACGTGGCTGGGCAAAATTTCGACGTCCTAGATAGCCAAGTGGAGATGCTCTTATAATGCAACAATGATCTCCCGCGGGTTCTCGAAAGAAAAGAACATATTATTTTTCAAACCTCAATCCACATATGTACTAGCATCTCCAACCGTTCACCCGTATTTTGGCTACCCAAACCAAATATGGGTAGAGAAGAGAAAAAAATTAGTTAGCAAAAAGAAAAGAACTTAGCTACTCACAAAAACACCGAGTGGATCGAGTGCCCACCTTGTGGTGTGCGCTCGAGAAAGAAGGCGAGTCTTAGTGGCGTTTGGTGACTTTGTGTAGCCTTAACATCTCTCGAACGAAAACATACTTCTCTTTAACAACAACGAAATTTTTGAAACAAATCGTTATGTCTCCATTGCAGTATCGCTATACCCGAGCCTTTTTACTTATTCATTTTATATTATGATAACTTTCATAATTAAGATGATTATCTTTTTATCGACTTCTTACTTGTCTTGCTTAGCAAAGTTGTTGGTGCACATAATTCAGCCTAAAATATTTAGGTTTTATGCTTGATAAATGAAACGCTAGTTTCATTTCACGTTTGTTAGAGTGAAAAGCATAATAGTTTTAAGTCACATATTCGCCGTTTCCTCTAGGTGACATCTACATTCTTTCACATTGTCTAAAAATATATTTAATAAATTAATATGTAGGCATGGACATGTGGGTTAATCTAATAAAAAATAATTAAGCTGAAACAAGCTAAATCAAATCATGGAAACTTTTTTTTCACTCTTTAACAATTATTATATTTTTTCTCTGTTTTGAAATAGATATCAAGATTTGCCATGTACTCATGCAGTTAGACCCCTCTAAATATATACGAATCTAGAAAAAAAATTAACATCTATTTCGAGACAAAGAAAATAGAAAAAAAGTTAAAAAATCACACGAATACCGTATTTCGAAAAACAAAATACGCACACGGCACACCGGCCGGTTTGTGCCGGTATGCAATCCTGCTAGGCTTAGGGATGGCAATGGGTACCCGATACCCGATAACCCGACGGGTACCCGCCTTAAATGGGGAGGGTTTGGTAACAAAAAAAAAACCACGGGGCTAGTTATTGGTAAAAACCTAGACCCATCGGGTCTAGCGGGTGCGGGTATGGAGGTGCCAAATGTTGGAATTATGCCCTAGAGGCAATAATAAAGATGTTATTATTATAATTCTTGTTCATGATAATGTTTATATTCCATGCTAGAATTGTATTAAGCGGAAACTTTAATACTTGTGTGGTTTGTGAACAACACCGTGTCCCTAGTACGCCTCTATGGACTAGCTCATTGATTAATGATGGTTAAGGTTTCCTAACCATAGACATGAGTTGTCGATTAATAATGAGATCATATCATTGGGAGAATGATATGATGGACAGACCCAAACTAAGCGAAGCAATTAGATTGTGTCATCGTGTTCATCTTTGCGAAGCTTTTCTTATGTCAAATATTGTATTTCTTAGACCATGAGATAATACAACTCCCTGGTATCGGAAGAAAGCTTTGAGGTCATCAAACGTCATCCTATGAGAGGGTGATCATAAAGGTGTCTCTCAGGTGATCGGAAAGTGCATGTTGGGTTGTATGTATCGAGATGGGATTTGTCCCTCCCAAGTCGGAAAGATATACTTCAGGCCCACTCGGTAATCGATATCAACACCGCTTGCAAGCATGTGGTTAAGGAGTTAATCACAAAGTGATATCGGATTATGGAACGAGTAAAGTACTTGCTGTGAACGAGATTGAACTAGGTATGACAGTACCGACGATCGAATCTCGGGCAAGTAAAATATCGCGAGATGAAGGGAATATATATATGGGATTGATTGAATCCTGGCATCGTGGTTCATCCGATATGATCATCGATGAATGTGTGGGAGTCAATATGGGTTTTCAGACCCCGCTGTTGATTATTGATAGAAGATCATGTACGCATATTCTCGAACCCGAAGGGTCACACACTTAACGTGTCTCGACGCTAGGATAGATTGGATAATTGGTTTATGAGTTTTTGTTCGGAGTCTCGGATGGGATCCGGGACATCACGAGAGGTTCCAGAATGGTCCGGAGGATAAGATTCATATAAGGGAGTGCAGTTTTTGGAGTTCGGAATTGTTCCGGGTTAATCGGTATTGTACCGGAAGCTTCTAGAACCTTCCGGAGGGGTACCAACATGGCCCACCTTCCGGGAGGGGGCATGGGCCTATGAGAGAGTGCCCTGGCTGCATTGGGCCAGGGGCACAAGGCCCCATAGGGCCCAGCCGGCCAAGAAGGGATAAACCCTAATTGGACCTTCTAGAAGGGGGGTTTCCTTGCCCCCCACTCCTCCTCCTTGGCCGCCGGTTTTGGCTTGGGGGAGGGGCTAGGGTTGCCGCCCCACCCCTCTATATAAAGAGGGCTAGGGGTCGCACCACCCCCTCCACACCTTCCCCTCAAGCCAGTCGCCCTGCTGCCCTCCTCTCTCTCTCCCTCCCGTCTGCGTGTAGGCGAAGCCCTGCTGCAGAAACTCTCCACCAATTGCACCGCGCCGTCGCGTTGTAGATCCAACCCATCTCTCCACCATACTTGCTGGACCAAGGAAGGAGGAGACGTCGAGGTGCCGCACGTGTGCATCTCACGGAGGCATCGCCACTTGTGGTGCTAGATCGGATCGGATCGCGAGGAGGAGAAGCGAGTACGACTACATCACCCACGTTCCGACGAACGTTCCGCTGTGCGAATATTCAAGGGTATGAAGATCTAATCCAATCTTTCTCGTTGTTTGCATCTCCTGGATTAGATCTTGGCTTCCCTATGTTCGCATTCGTAGAAAATTTTGATTTACTATGCCGCGAAACCCGTCAGTGGTATCAGAGCTAGATCTATGCGTAGATATGATTCACGAGTAGAACGCAACATGGTTGTTGCGGGCGTTGATGTTTTCTGTTGCAAGCCTCTTGTTTGTGTTCTTCTTATGACGCGGGATAGTGAGATTGAAGCGGTCCAGGCCAACCTTACGCGACGTTGTTCGCGAGACCGGCTCGCACTTGACGTATAGCTTGTTCCACACATGCGGCAGGTGGATGCCTGTTTCTCTCACTATAGTTATCATGGGTTTAACACCGGAGTTTGGCAACCATAATATCACCGTTGTGGCTTTCCGTAGGTAAGAATCGTTCTTACTATGCTACTCCCATAAGCCACGTAAAACATGCAACAACAAAGTAGAGACGTCTAACTTGTTTTTGCAGGGAGTGTTTTCTGTGATATGGTATGGCCCAAGATGTGATGTGTATAATGTATGCGATGATCATGTTTTGTAATGTTTCATGACTTGCATGTCGATGAGTACACAACCGGCAGGAGCCATATGGTTGTCTTTATAATTATGTATGACCTGCGAGTCAACTTCTTATACGCCATGTAATAGCTTTACTTTATCGCTAAGTAGTTAGCAATAGTTATAGTTGCTATTCGTGGTGGAGGCAATCATGGTGGAGTGATGGAGATCATGCCGGCACGCACAAGATGGAGATCATTGCGCGAAGATTGGCTATACCATGTCACATAAAGTTATATGCATGTGATGTTTATCCTTTTATGTATCTTATTATGCTTAGATCGCGACGGTAGCATTATAAGATGATTCCTCACTTAAAGATCAAGATAAAACTATGTTCTCCCCAAGTATGCACCGTTGCGAAAGTTCGTCGTGTCCAAGCATCACGTGATGATCGGGTGCTATAGACTCTATGCTCACATACAACGGGTGCAAGCCAGTTTTACACACGCGGAAATACTTGGGTTTGACTTGACGAGCCTAGGATGTACAGACATGGCCTCGGAACACATGAACCGAAAGGTTAAGCATGAGTCATATGAATGATATGATCGACACTTTGTTGTCCACCATTGAAACCACATCTCTTCTCGTGAAGATCGAATTAGGTGTGGTGAATTTGGATCGTGTTCACTAAACAACTTGAGGGATGTTGAATTTAGTGAGAGTTCATCTAGTAATTTGATTAAAAGTTGAACTAGTTATCATGAACATAGTCTAATTTGTACTTGCAAATATTGTAGATCACATGGCTAAGTCCAACTTCAACTTCAATGTTTTTGCTGAAAAAGAAAATCTTAAGAACAATGGGTCTAACTTCACCAACTGGTTCCGCAATCTAAGAATCATTCTCTCTGGCGGTCAAAAGGACTATGTCCTTGAGAAAGCGTTAGGTGACGCCCCTGCTGCAACTGCGCCGGCTGATGAGAAAGCTGTCTATCAGTCGCGCAAAGATGATTATGGTGTGATTAAGAGCACCATGTTGTTTGCTATGGAATCGGACCTTCAAAATCGTTTTGAAGGCTATCCCAGGCCCTTTGAGATTCTCGAGGAGCTGAAAACCATGTTTCAGACTCAGGCCCGTTCTGAGAGATATGAGATCTCTGAGAAGTTCTTTAACTGCAAGATGGAGGAAGGGAGTTCCGTTAGTGAGCACGCCATTAAGATGTCGGGCTACACTCAACGCCTTGAGCAACTGGACTGCAAGATTCCAGAGGAGCTCAAGATTGACAGGGTTCTGCAATCACTCCCTCCCAGCTACAAAAGTTTTGTAGTGACTCACAATCAGATTGGTTCCACTGATACGATCACCGAGCTCTTCGCAAAGCTGAAGGCTGCGGAGGTGGACATCAAAAAGGATAATCATGTGTTGATGGTCAACAAGCCCTCCTTTAAGAAAGGTAAGGGTGCAAAGAAGCCCTTCAAGAAAGGCGGCAGCAAGCACGTTGCCCCTGCTGAGAAGAAGCTCAGGTCTGGTCCTAAGCCGGACACTGAGTGCTTCTATTGCAAGGCCAAGGGTCACTAGAAGCGCAACTGTCCGAAGTACTTAACGAACAAGAAGGCTGGCACCATCAAAGGTATATTTGATATACATGTTATTGATGTTTTCCTTACTAGCCCTCATTGTAGTGCCTGGGTATTTGATACTGGTTCAGTTGCTAATATTTGTAACTCGAAACAGGAGCTATGAAATAGACGGCGGCTTGCGAGGGATGAGGTGACGATGCGCGTTGGCAACGGATCAAGAGTTGATGTGATGGCCGTCGGCACGCTCTCCTTAGTTTTACCTTCGGGATTAGTTTTAAACCTTAATAAATGTTATTATGTGCCTGCGTTGAGCATGAAAATTATTTCTGGATCGTATTTATTGCAAGACGGTTATTCATTTAAATCGGAGAATAATGGTTGTTCTATTTATATGAGTAACATCTTTTATGGTCATGCACCTGCTATGAATGGTTTATTTCTTCTAAATCTCGAAAGGGATGAAACACATATCCATAACATTGAGGCTAAGAGATGCAAAGTAGATAGTGATAATACTACTTATTTGTGGCACTGTCGTCTAGGTCATATTGGTGTAAAGCGCATGAAGAAACTCCATTCTAATGGACTTTTGGAGTCTCTTGATTTTGAATCATTTGACACATGTGAACCATGCCTCATGGGCAAGATGATCAAAACCCCGTTCTCCGGAATGATGGAGCGAGCAACGGACTTGTTGGAAATCATACATACCGATGTGTGCGGACCGATGAGTGTTTTGACGCGCGGTGGATATCGCTATTTTCTTACTTTTACCGATGACTTAAGTAGATATGGGTATATCTATTTAATGAAACATAAATCTGAAACATTTGAAAAGTTCAAGGAATTTCAGAATGAAGTGGAGAACCATCGTAACAGAAAGATTAAGTTTCTACAATCCGATCGTGGGGGTGAATATTTGAGTTGTGATTTTCTCACGCATCTTAAAGCAAGCGGATTCGTTTCGCAACTCACGCCACCCGGAACACCACAGCGCAATGGTGTGTCTGAACGCCGGAATCGAACTCTATTAGATATGGTCCGATCGATGATGTCTCTTACTGATTTGCCGTTATCATTTTGGGGTTATGCATTAGAAACCGCTGCATTCACTTTAAATAGGGCACCATCTAAATCCGTTGAGACGACACCGTATGAACTGTGGTTTGGTGCTAAACCTAAGTTGTCGTTTCTTAAAGTTTGGGGATGTGAAGCTTACGTCAAGAAGTTGATGCCGGACAAGCTCGAACCCAAAGCGGAGAAATGCGTCTTCATAGGATACCCTAAGGAAACTATTGGGTATACCTTCTATCACAGAACCGAAGGCAAAGTGTTTGTCGCAAAGAACGGTTCCTTTCTTGAGAAGGAGTTTCTCTCGAAAGAAGTGAGTGGGAGGAAAGTAGAGCTAGACGAGATTGTTGAACCTTCTCTTGAGTTGGAGAGTAGCGCAGCACCTGAAATTGTTCCAGTGCCGCCTGCACCAATAATAGAAGAAGCTAATGATAAGGATCATGAAGCTTCGGACGATGCTGCTACTGAACGTCGCAGGTCGACAAGGTCGCGTGCCCCTCCTGAGTGGTACGGCAACCCTGTCTTAACTGTCTTGTTAGTAGATGACAGTGAGCCTGCGAACTATGAGGAAGCGATGATGAGCCCAGACTCTGAGAAATGGCTAGAGGCCATGAAATCCGAATTGGGATCCATGAGCGAAAACCAAGTATGGACTTTGGTGGACCCTCCTAGCGACCGAAAGGCCGTTGAGTGCAAATGGATCTTCAAGAAGAAAACGAACGCAGATGGTAATGTTACCGTCTATAAGGCACGGCTTGTCGCGAAAGGTTTTCTACAAGTTCAAGGTGTTGACTACGATGAGACTTTCTCTCCCGTAGCAATGTTTAAGTCCATTCGGATTTTATTAGCAATTGCTGCGTTTCATGATTATGAAATATGGCAGATGGATGTCAAGACTGCATTCCTCAATGGCAACATTGATAAAGAGTTGTATATGATGCAACCCGAAGGTTTTGTCGATCCTAAGGATGCTGATAAAGTATGCAAGCTTGAGCGTTCCATTTATGGACTGAAGCAAGCATCTCGGAGTTGGAACCTTCGTTTTGATCAAGTGATCAAGAGCTTTGGATTTGTTCCAAATAGCTACGAAGCTTGTATCTACAAGAAAGTGAGTGGGAGCTCGGTGACATTTCTGGTATTATATGTGGATGACATATTGATTATTGGAAATGACATTAACATGCTTAACGATGTGAAGAGTTATTTGAACAAGTGTTTTTCAATGAAAGACCTAGGTGAAGCTGCTTATATATTGGGCATCAAAATCTATAGAGATAGACAAAGACGCCTGATAGCTTTAAGCCAGAGTACATACCTAGACAAAGTTCTGAAAAGGTTCAAAATGGATAAGGCAAAGAAAGGTTCAGTGCCTATGTTGTCAGGTAAGATATTGAGCAAGGCTCAGTGTCCAGCTACGGTAAATGATAGGGAAGCTATGAGCAAAGTGCCTTATGCCTCGGCCATAGGTTCTATCATGTATGCCATGCTATGTACTAGACCGGATGTGTCCAATGCTCTTAGTTTGACGAGCAGATATCAAAGTGATCCAGGAGTGGAACACTGGACAGCCGTGAAGAACATCCTAAAGTACCTAAATAGGACTAAAGAAATGTTCTTAGTCTATGGGGGTGATGAACAGCTTGTCGTAAAAGGTTACGTCGACGCTAGTTTCGACACCGACAAGGATGATTCTAAATCTCAGACAGGATACGTGTATATTTTGAATGGAGGAGCTGTGAGCTGGAGAAGCTGCAAACAAAGCGTGATCGCGGGATCTACAGTAGAAGCGGAATATATGGCTGCTGCAGAAGCGTCAAGTGAAGGAGTTTGGATCAGGAACTTCATCACTGAGCTTGGCGTGGTTCCAAGTGCATTGGACCCACTGGAGATATTGTGTGACAACACTGGCGCCATAGCACTCGCTAAGGAACCAAGATATCATCCATAGACCAAGCATATCAACCGCAAGTTTCATATAATCTGAGATTATATAGCAGATGGAGATCTGAAGATTAGCAAAGTACATACAGATCTAAATGTCGCAGATCCATTGACTAAACCTCTTTCACGTGTAAAACATGATCAGCACCTCAGTGCCATGGGTGTGAGATTGTTGCCAAATGTAAACTAGATTATTGACTCTAGTGCAAGTGGGAGACTGTTGGAATTATGCCCTAGAGGCAATAATAAAGATGTTATTATTATAATTCTTGTTCATGATAATGTTTATATTCCATGCTAGAATTGTATTAAGCGGAAACTTTAATACTTGTGTGGTTTGTGAACAACACCGTGTCCCTAGTACGCCTCTATGGACTAGCTCATTGATTAATGATGGTTAAGGTTTCCTAACCATAGTCATGAGTTGTCGATTAATAATGAGATCATATCATTGGGAGAATGATATGATGGACATACCCAAACTAAGCGAAGCAATTAGATCGTGTCATTGTGTTCATCTTTGCGAAGCTTTTCTTATGTCAAATATTGTATTCCTTAGACCATGAGATAATACAACTCCCTGGTATCGGAAGAAAGCTTTGAGGTCATCAAACGTCATCCTATGAGAGGGTGATCATAAAGGTGTCTCTCAGGTGATCGGAAAGTGCATGTTGGGTTGTATGTATCGAGATGGGATTTGTCCCTCCCAAGTCGGAGAGATATACTTCGGGCCCACTCGGTAATCGATATCAACACCGCTTGCAAGCATGTGGTTAAGGAGTTAATCACAAAGTGATATCGGATTACGGAACGAGTAAAGTACTTGCTGTGAACGAGATTGAACTAGGTATGACAGTACCGACGATCGAATCTCGGGCAAGTAAAATATCGCGAGACTAAGGGAATATATATATGGGATTGATTGAATCCTGGCATCGTGGTTCATTCGATATGATCATCGATGAATGTGTGGGAGTCAATATGGGTTTTCAGACCCCGCTGTTGATTATTGATAGAAGATCATGTCCGCATATTCTTGAACCCGAAGGGTCACACACTTAACGTGTCTCGACGCTAGGATAGATTGGATAATTGGTTTATGAGTTTTTGTTCGGAGTCTCGGATGGGATCCGGGACATAACGAGAGGTTCCGGAATGGTCCGGAGAATAAGATTCATATAAGGCAGTGCAGTTTTTGGAGTTCGGAATTGTTCCGGGTTAATCGGTATTGTACCGGAAGCTTCTAGAACCTTCCGGAGGGGGACCAACGTGGCCCCACCTTCCGGGAGGGGGAATGGGCCTATGAGGGAGTGCCCTGGCCGCATTGGGCCAGGGGCACAAGGCCCCATAGGGCCCAGCCGTCCAAGAAGGGATAAACCCTAATTGGACCTTCTAGAAGGGGGGGTTTCCTTGCCCCCCACTCCTCCTCCTTGGCTGCCGGTTTTGGCTTGGGGGAGGGGATAGGGTTGCCGCCCCACCCCTCTATATAAAGAGGGCTAGGGGTCGCACCACCCCCTCCACACCTTCCCCTCAAGCCAGTCGCCCTGCTGCCCTCCTCTCTCTCTCCCTCCCGTCTGCGTGTAGGCGAAGCCCTGCTGCAGAAACTCTCCACCAATTGCACCGCGCCGTCGCGTTGTAGATCCAACCCATCTCTCCACCATACTTGCTGGACCAAGGAAGGAGGAGACGTCGAGGTGCCGCACGTGTGCATCTCACGGAGGCATCGCCACTTGTGGTGCTAGATCGGATCGGATCGCGAGGAGGAGAAGCGAGTACGACTACATCACCCACGTTCCGATGAACGTTCCGCTGTGCGAATCTTCAAGGGTATGAAGATCTAATCCAATCTCTCTCGTTGTTTGCATCTCCTAGATTAGATCTTGGCTTCCCTCTGTTCGCATCCGTAGAAAATTTTGATTTACTATGCCGCGAAACCCGTCACCAAACCCATACCCGCAGACCCGCATACCCTCTATGTCATGAGGAGTGGCCCACATGTCATTGTATTGAGCAAATATTAATAGCCCCACCCCACATGCCAACCACCAGAACCCACGCGATCCCACCTCTCACCCCCACGTTTCCATCTCCACTCTCCAGAATCTAGATCCCGTCGCGCCGCACAGGTTGACCAGGCCCCAGGGTCACAACTCACGACACATCGCCCCTTGTTTTTCTCTCCTTCCTCTCATGCTGCGATGTCGCCTCTCTTGCTGCGCTGCTGCCGCACTCGCTTGCTGCGCCGCCGTCGGCAGGACACCACCGCTGCATGTAGAGTTGGCCTAGCCCCCAGATCCCACCCTCCTCTCTTCCTTCACCCTTCCCTATTGCACCTCCGTTGTCAGATCATGGAGAACGAGGTGGGGAGTGGCTCCGGCTATCGCGCTAGGGAGTTGGTCGAGTAGGGTAGCGGCTCTGGCGACCGACATCACCGCCTAGATCGACCCCATCGCCTCTGAATCATGGGTACCCATCGGGTCCCCGTACCCGGCCGGGTCGCGGGTCTGGTGGATTTTCAGACCCGACGACGGTATCGGGGCGGGTCGCGGGGCGGGGAAAATGGGGCGGGGGCGGGTACGAGGGCCTTGACCCGGACCCGAACCCGGCGGGTGCCATCCCTAGCTAGGCTGCTCCGGCCTCGAGCTGCATCGCTCACACCTGCGAACCAAAAGCTCCCCGCCTCCGCTGCCCCTCCCCCTTCCGGTGGAGCGAGCCACCGATGGCGGCCGTCCACCTCCGCCCTTTCCACCCCCTCTCTCTCCCCGCGGCGAAAACCAACGCCAGTCCCAACCGGCTTCAGCTCCCGGCGAAGTCAAGGGCGGGGAGCAGAAGCGCCCGCTTCGCTCTGCTCGTGTGCTCCGCTTCCAACCCCGCCACGCCCGCAGTTCCATCCTCGTCCTCGTCCCCCGGGGATAAGAATGGCGCCGCATCGGCTGCTGCCAGGTGGGCCGCGTGGATCCCGCGCGCCGCGGTGGGCGGGGTTGGCCCGGAGAAGCTCCTGAGGCTAATCTCCGGCGCCGCGGCCACGCCCATCTGCCAGTTCGTCGACTCCCCTCGCACCTTCCTCCACTCCGTCGACCCCCGCGTCAAGCTGGTAAGGGGTAACTAACCTTCCTCGCATTTCGGATAAACTACCAGTAGCCTCCAGGTGCCGGTTAGAGAGGATGCACTCCAGGTCCTTGTGAAAATGTCGCCCCTGCGTTATAAACTAGTAAATGAAGAAGACGATATATCACTCCTATTGACTTATTGACCTGCATTGTAACACCGCAACAGGTTGTAGTTCTGTGCAATTGTGGACTTGTGGGGAGACTTGTGGTTCTGTAGTTCTTGGTGATGTTGAATACTCCATGGCAATGAAAGATCGTTGGGGGTGGGGTTGGGGCAATGTATGATCGTGGGGGATCATAGAACGGCTTCACCAACATGCTTACATTGCTTTATAATTCTCCTATTTTGGGGTTAACAAAGATAAATCATGAAGCGATGCTTAGTTGTTAAATTTGTTGTATCCTTTTGGAGGGCTATATGTCTTGTAACCAATTGACATAAATAAATCATGAAATCGATGAATGAGAGAAATTATATGGTCTATGTACAAATTAGGTGATCTCTGTATTATAGAGTGTCTCACTTGGTTGACCGGTTCTTTTATCTATCTTAGATGGGAGGGGAATATGGCATCTCAGACAGCACACATGCTTTTTTTCGTGTACGTCGGGTTTAGTTCTCTTATATGGTGTTATTGTCTTGGTAATGTTAGATGGTGTTCTCGTATTGCTTGATGGTGTCATTGCCTTGGGAACATGCGAGAGAATTGAAGTACTTCCAATTAAGTTTAAAGATCAACAGAATTATCCTGTACCTGTTGCTTTCCTGCTGCTTTTAACAAGGCAGGTACTTCTTTTTGCAGGTGTGGCTCTTGGCCCTTGTTGTCCTACCAGCCAGGTCAAATATTTATATGCGTTTTGGTTTGGTAGCAGGCCTTGCTCTTCTTTCAATGTGGGTTCTGCCAAATCATGTTTGGAAGGTATGGTGTTTGGTCTTAAGTTGAAATGCACATACATCATATCAAGTTCTGGTTCTAATTGTCCCTAGTTATTTGAAATTTTCCTTACGATGTTTGTTTGTGGGGCATTGATAATTTTCCATAATACTTGAAGTTTATGATTTGTGAAAGTAAAAAGGGATTCAATTGCTGTTTTCATGTTTTAGGCTATATAAGGGCCAAATATAAGGTGTACAGAAGGACTCCTAGTTTAGTCTAGACTGAAACCTAGGGCTTTGCAGTTTTCTACCAAACCCAGCTGGTCAACTCAGTTTGACAGGTGTCTGGTGTTTGGTATGGAAAGACAGATTCCGTGGTTTGGTATTAGGTATAATCGGTAAAAACTGTGGGATAAATCGAATATATACCGAAAAAACTGGAATCTCTGTTGCACTTGCATATGGTCCCCAACACCCATGCACGATGAAAGATTCTTTTTGGACACGTTAAGAGCATCTCCACTCCACCCCCCGCCCCCCAAACGGTTTTGGGGGGCGCCGGCGCGGAAAATCCCTCCCAGCCGCCCTCCCTAAATAATATTTTCATCCGGCGGAGGTTCAATAAACATCCGGCGGCCCCAGCCCACCCGCAGCCCATAGGGAGTCAATCGGGGGCGCCGGCTACCACTTTTGGCCCCAAGCATGGGCGGATCCAAGCTCCCTGATGCCCGGGCAGCTGCCCGGGCTTCCGGCCACAAGTTGCCTTTAGCTAATAGAATTTTTATGCCAATTTACAAGCAAAATCAACACCTTAACCAATTTTACTTGAGGTTTGCCCGGGCTTAGAAAATATTTTGGGTCCGCCACTGGCCCCAAGGACCCACCCAACAGCCTCCCCACTATCTTTAGTATTGGGGGTGTGAATGGGTAGCATCCACCCCCTATAACTAAAAATCATCCGGTGTCCCCCCATACGGGCTACTGCCTCTAAGTTGGTAGGTGGGCTCTGTCCGGCTCTGTCATAGTATATCCTTACTGGAAGTTGCTCTTTCAGTACAAGGCCTTGTCTCAATTGCCTAGAATCCTGCTATTGTTCTAAACCAAGCATAACGAACTGGTAGTGAAATTATTTTGATGTTTGGTGTTGATACATGGCTTTAAGTTGGCCAATTTCAGCGATCCATGTTTTTCTTATGTTGTTATCCTTCATAACCCTTATATACCTATGTTACTCACTAACTCGTAGCATTTATTGCCTCGTATATCAAATTTATTCTTCTTATTGCACTTGCTTTGCTTGTATCTATAAATCAAATTATATTTACTGTGTAGGATCAACTAGGAAGGGTTACTCTTCTTTCAGGCATCATATTCATAATGCTGGGATTTGGTGCTGATGGAGCGCCTTCGTTAGTCCAGACAAGAACTCCTCCTCCATCTGTTCTAGGTGTGCCGAATATTCCTAGTTCCTTGAGTGGATATTCTTACACAATCATGAAACTAGGACCGCTACAGTTTACAAGGAAAGGCCTATCAGTAGCAAGTACATCAGCATGCCTCTCCTTTGCGGTATGTCCTTCATTTCATCGAGAAGCATGTTTTAAATGTTTTATTTTATCCAAGATCTTCATTATCTTATGCTTTATAATGCCTTTTGCATTCTTTAGCTGCTGACATACAGCAGACTAACACGTCCTTACTGCAAAATGCTCTGTTTTTTAGTTCTTTGAAATGCAAGTGGTCAATTTTGAGACTTTTATTTAAATACTTGTTTCGATGCAGATATTCCAAAGTGCAAGTCTCTGCTTGACCACAACCACTCCTGAGCAGCTTGCTTCTGCTTTGTGGTGGTTTATGATTCCACTGAAGCTTATTGGTGTGCCAGTACCCGAGATAGTACTTACACTACTACTATCACTGAGGTTCATTAATCTAGTATTTGACGAGGCAAGTGTAGGGTAACTACTAAAGTGAATGTCGCTGTTACCTTTTTTAAAATACTCACATTGCTATTTGAAACCAAACTAGTATAATAACTTATTCAAATATTGTACTAGGTCCGCAATTCAGCATTGGCAATCGTAACACGTCGGATTGATTGGAAAAAGCTGGCCACTATGGAAACTATAGATAGTAAGAATTTCTTTAACGTGGCTATCAGGGTTCAGGGATGAATCAACAGCTTTACATATTATGTGGAAAACATCGAATTGAATCTTTGACTTATTATATGATTTTTGCAGTTTTCTTCAACTACGTCCTGCGGATTTTCAAAAATATATTTGATCATGCAGAGCAAATATCCAAGGTTAGTGTATTTTCGATTTTTTACTATTCTCAGAAAATGTAAAATGATGATGTTGTGTGCGATTCATTGTGTTCATATGTTGTTTGATGAACTAATTATAATTTTCTGTGGTTCCATCTAGCAGTCCTTGGTCACACATAATTGCTAGCATTAATAGGATGATATATCTCGAGTACTTCTGCAACATGTACTACCATTTGATGTTTGACTAAACTCAAGAAGCTTCATTAACTGTGTAGTGTACACCTAAACGATGGTGGATGCTTAACAATGCTACTCCCTCCGTTTCGGTTTACAAGTCCTACGCGTATATCTAGGTTATCAATTTGACCTATATAATTTGAATTATATAATATAAAAATTATATCATTGGAAAATACAAAGTCTAAAGTTTCCAGTGATATATTTTTTGTAATATATACATCATACTAAGTTGCTCAATTTGGCGACATAAAACTATGTGCAGGACTTATAAACCGAAACAGAGGGAGTAACATGTATCCCCAAGCAATCAATAGCATGGTAGAATTAGAGGGGGCAGCTATCCCCATGGATAGCAGGCTATTTCCCTTTTTTTATAATCAAGTTGGATGTCTAAGAGGAAAATTGAACCGGACATGGACTTCAGTGCTTGTGTAGGAATGCATTTGGGCCAAAATGGGGTAGAAATCACACAGGTGAAACTTGTTCAAGGTTTAGGACCATCACAACTGTATGAAATCTGAATGACTTTTTGTTCGAGAAACTAACTGAAAGTTACATTGAGTACAGATGCATCATCACTAATTAATAGAAAGGCGCTCATCTGTAGTCTTATTGATACAGGGAGTTCGTAAGAATGGTGAAACTTGATTACATCATGGTTGATACATTACATTTTGAGTCATGTAACTTGTCTAGATCATAGTTCCTAGATGGAAATAGAAATCCTTATATTACATGGCTGATACAGCTGTAATCGATATTACTTTGCACCTTTCGTTGCTTCGCCTCTTTAACCCCTGATTTGTGCAGGCAATGATTGCTCGAGGATACCGTGGTGACCCTAGCAACCACAAGATCTACTTCCTTACCGAGTCCTCATTTCGCGTTGTGGATGCATTTTCGTTGCTTTGCCTATTTGCTGTAATGGGCCTGGCTTCCTATTCAGATAGATTGGTTTGATAGTACCAGGTATTCAAGAGCTATTCACATATTTCTTATCCTGGTGTTCATTAGAATTTACTGCATCTTCTCATTTGTTTCAGGAACTATTCTAGATTGTCATATGAATGTCATACGCCATGTGCTTCTCAAATTGCTATTTACAGAATCAATTTTGGGAAGCGGAAACAGAGCAGTAGCATGATTCAATTGCCGAGAACAAATTTGTGATTTCTGCGTGTACAGCAGGACCCCCTTGTCGAGAAAAGACCCACATCCATGAACTGATTACACTAACCTCAGATTCTAAGCAGGTGAGCTATATGTGTTTTATATCCGAAGGAGGGTCTCAATGTTAATTCAACTATTCCTCCCGTCCTAAAGTAAGTGACGCAACATGCGTACCTAGACAAAGCTGTGTTGGTTATTTTGGGATGGAGGGAGTAGGTTTTATACTGCGTCATCTGATCTCAGACTCTTAGTTGTTCTCTGTGCAGGTATTTACACATTGCAGGGGCACCACCTGTGGGCGCTGATAATGGAACGCTTTCGGCTAACATTAGTCTAACTGTCTAAGCGGAAGGTGTTTGTTAGTACAGTGTTGCCAGATGGAACAACCTCAAATATATGTGTATCACTATCCCATGAATGCCATTCAAATCTATGCTAGGGCCTGTTTGGCTCCCATCATTTGGGGCCAAAAACGTGAAATTCATTTGACAGTTCCATGATAGACTTGTTTGGTTATACCAGAATTGGATCTGTCATTTCAATTGGAAATTCTAAAAAGTGGGTATTTGGAATTCAATCGAGATCCTATATACAACGTGTTTGACTGTCGTGGAATTGGAACCATCATTTCAATTGGAAATTCCAGAAAATGGATATGATATGTTGAGTCAATTCTTAGTCCAAACCTAGTCATTTGTCTAGAAATCATTTCATTTCATAATCCATGTGGCAGCCAAACATGATTCTCATATTGAAATTTCAAATTGGACAAATGAAATGATGACAACAATGCCATTTCATTTTATTTCTACCAAATGAAATGAAATGAAATGATGGCTTCCAAACAAGACCTTATGGGAAGATATGTTCACTTCATTGATAGCATTCACTTGTACTTCCATTTAGCTACATTTGCCAACGATTACCATCGTCAGATGTGAGAAAAGTGGCTTGGCAACACACAGTTGTACAATCTTTATCTGAAAGTTCAGACGAGTGCTTGAATTCCAATAAATTAACCACTGTCCACTACCGTGGCTCATCAACTACAGTTAAATAAGATCCTAGTTATGATAATACATGACCCAGTTCTCTTGCAACCCTCCTTGGGGGCTTCTGGAACTCAACGTTACAATGCATCAGTATGTCGAAGTTGAAGAGTATTATAAGGCTGCAGTCTTGTCTGGATCATTTATGATGCTGCACCAGGATCGCTGATAATGCCCAGATAGTCATCTTTTATCGTGCCGATGCAAAACTGATACAGAAAAGGATGAAACCATAAGAAAATTGTACATCGCAAAGCTTAAAAGGTCTAGACGAAAGTGTCTTGTTTTTAGTACTTGGGTTTGTAACCCCCTCAAATTTAATTTTAACTATAACAATTTTAGAGTTATTTGTCACAAGGAAAATACACCATTGGATACTTGTTAATTTATGAACCGTTAGGACTACAAAATTTTAGATGCAATGATCTCAATGGCACTGCAAGTGAAATTAGACCATCATCAAGTCAAAAATCAATAACATATGGTAGTTACTCAGAGGTCCTGCCTCAAAATTCTGAAGAAGACCGAGCACTTCAGTTCAGAAATTTTGGTAAAAGAAAGTGTAACAAACTTACAATTTCTGTTGCATCAACACGGGTGCCTATGATCTTCAAACGAACCTCACTTTCTTTTTGAATTTTCACCTGAACCAGATAAACATGCAATGCCCACTTAACACAAGAAAATGACTAAAGCAAATCGCTTTCAACATAATCATCCTTTTCGATTTCATACTGATACCCAGTACCTAAGTCCTACACGTTTCTATTAGAGAGATTATTTATACTCCCTCCATTTAGAAATATAAGATGTTTTAGGTTAGCGAAGCTAATGTATCTAGACACTCCCTACCTAGACACATTAGCTTCACTAACCTAAAACATCTTATATTTCTAAACGGAGGGAGTACATACCTATTCATGTATGCAGTAAGCATTCATAATTTCATATAAATGCAGAACCCACAATTAGATGCTAAACAAATACAAGCATACACAATTTCATTTCCAAGATGCTTCAATAAGATAAAACAACAAGTGTATATTTCATGACCTGCATATCGTTTCTTTTTCTTTATTTTCTAAACCAGCAAACTTTCGTGCAACTCTCAAGTCTCAACAAACTAAAAAACATTCCTTTGTTTCAGCAAATTATGTACTCCCTCCGGTCCATATTAATGGCCTCAACTTTATCTAGATTCGTATGTATCTAGTTAAGTATTTAGACTAGATGCATTCGTATCTAGACAAAATTGGGGCCATTAATATGGACCGGAGGGAGTAGTTATATTCAACATATGATATATCATTGCTTTAATATTTCAACAAGCCAAATAACCTCTGTTACAACTTTAAACAAACATTACCCTCTTTTAGAAAGAAAATGCAAGAGTGAGTTTCATATGCTTACAAAATATAAAGGCTGAAAGGGATAACCGTTTAGTCCAAATAAACATTTTTACTTTCTATTAAGAACGGATGTACTGGTGAAGTATGTAGTAATGTGCAGCTAGTAGTTACCGAAGATGAGAAGAACAGTAAGAACAACTTATACAAAATATGCATACCGATCCATCAGAAGTTGTGTAGTTTGGCACATCACCAGATTGGAACTCCATATCGTCAGGAATCAACTGCATACAAAAATAGGATAACGCATCCAGTAAGCCGGAATGTGCAAGGTCAGCAAGAACTTTATACTAGTACCTTTTACCGATTCACCATAGCAAGTACGCTAATTTCTACGTGAACCTGCGCTATTCGACTCCGTGACACAACCAAATCGGATGTAAGAGCTTGTACTGAACTATTGACCACAGAGAATTCTGAAGTTCATCGATTTACTCCACCAATTTGACAAAGCAGCTGTAGCTAAAAGCACACAAGTCACTCACATGATTTGACACGAAGATCTGCACAGGACCAGCCTCTGCGAAGAATCCCATCTGCAGAACCAGCAAGATGAACAATCGAAGTTCAGGAAACCACGCACTAAGGCACATCACACCTGTGGATAAAAGGCCACAGTAGTGCAGTAAAATCCACAACCTTGTTGACCATGGTGACGACGGCCTCGAGGATCTCGCCCTTGAAGGGGCGGAAGACGACGCACTGGTACTTGACAGGGAAGGTGACGAAGCCCGTGCCCTCCCGGATCAGCCCCTTGCCGACGTCCTCCACCCCCGTGATCGCCACCACGAACCCGTGCCGCCCGCTGCAAGAGAGGCATCGATTTCCAGCACTCAGCGCCCGGCCGAGCTCTCCCGCCACCTAGCCCTAGGGTTCAGCGATAATAAAGGAACCCTACCTGCAGGTGCCCTCGACGTCCTTCATGAGCTTGGCGACGAGCTTATCGCGGAGGTGCGGGCCGAAGTGCCGCGGGTGCAGCTGCATGTTCCGCTCCAGGATGATGTGGAAGAACATCTTGGCCTCTCCTCCTCGTCGGCCGGCGGCGGTGGGGAGCGAGCGAGCGAGCGAGCCCTTTCGCCGATTCGGGGACGGGCTACTGCCTAATCGATGCCTCGCCCAGTGAGCTATCTGCGGGAGTAATAGCCCGGAGAATTGACGCTCTGGGCCGTCAGATCTGTGGTCGCTGCATCTGGACCGTCAGATACGACCTCGTCTGACTGTCTGACAGGCTGACAGCTCTCTTTGGTTCGGTTTGGTCCGAGTCTGACCGACCCTGTTCATCCGGCCTCTCACCGCCCGAACAGACAGAAAAAACCAAAACCCTACCCCGCCGCCCCGTTGATGAGCTTCCGGATGGCATCGAGGTGCGCGGCGAGGCATCCACAGCCACCATGCGCGGCGCCGCAGTCCCTTCAGGCGAGGTCGCGGGCCTTGGTACGCCCAGCGAGATCCGGCGCGTCAAGTATGTTTTCCCCTTTCGAATCCCTCTGTTACCTGAGATGCATTGCTACGGTGTCCGGTACTCTGGTTTACAGTCGGGGTTATGAGATTGTCCGTGCGTTTTGGCAGGAGGACGTGCAGTGGTGTGCGCCGTTAGCTTCAGGCCATGTATCGACATCCACAAGGTCAGTAGCCAGTAGGAAGAGACTCAATAGTGCTAATCATTTGCCCTTCTGTGATCAATGGGTGCTGAGCACTGCACTTTTGGTGTGTTTGCAAACTAATTTCTAGCTTCTCGCGTGATTTCTAATCATTTTGCTGCGATGTGATTCACAAGTGGACTGCATGGTGCTAAAATTGCGCTCGACAAACATTTACCTGTACAGCTAAATGTTTATCATCAACATTTATCTGATAGGCTGTTATTGTAAACTCCCAGGGAAAAGTTAAACAGATTGTTGGCTCCACCCTGCGCGATGCGGTGGATGATGGCACAGCACTAGTGACGAACTTTGAGTCGGACAAGTCCGCAGAAGAGTTTGCGAATGCTTATAAGGAAGATGGACTTGTTGGTGGGCATGTCATAATGCTTGGTGGAGACAATGCAAGCCGTTCTTCTGCCCTGGAAGCACTACATGCATATCCTGGTGAGAATATGTTATCTAGTTAGTAGTTATTACATGAACAAGGAGTATTATTCATTTGGTTTGCTTTATGTATAGCTCTGCATTGTTGCTCACTGTTATTTGTGAGTTTTTTGAAAAAAAATCCCCATTATTATTTTTTATATTTTGTCACCTTTTGTGGGATATGGATGTTTTTATGGTTGCTTATATTGCATACACGGATTAATGTTTTGCTTCAAAACCTATATGAGGTAGCTTGAGTCTGATAAAGAGTATCTTTTGTTGAAAGTAAGCATGTATTGCAACTTCATAATGTGTGACACACATCTCAAGCAGTGAAACGCGTTTTCACGTTGCTTCATAATATTCGGCGGCAGCATAGATTTTTTGCTGATAGTTGATTAACTTCAGTTCAAGTTATTATCTTGTCAAAACCTTCTTTAAGCTCACATACCAAATTTTGGCTTCATTGCAAGGGCCTCATAGTGCTGTTGTTTACAATTATTTAAGGCTGTTGCCATCAACTTTTGCCTTGCGAGAGTTTGTGCATCTGCTAGTGGTGCTCATGTAGCATTGTTTGTTTCTGTTGTAAGCCATGAGATATCATCAATTTTGATATATTGTCATAAACTTGGGCTATCATAATACTAGGTGGTTTGCAAGTTGGAGGTGGAATAAATTTGGAGAATGCAATGTCTTACATTAATGAAGGGGCAAGTCACGTGATTGTAACTTCTGTACGTGCTCATGCTCTAATTTTGTGTAAATAATGCAATTATCTTTTTCTTCATGCCATGAACCCTTTGCGCCTCTGTTTGTTAAATGTATATGTGTATATTAGCTTATGGAATAACTTTTGGGCCTGGCCACATCATATTTCGACGTCCTATCCATCTCTTGTTTGGTAGTTTAAACATTATTATTTTTCTTCAATATCAATATTGTTGTTTCACCAAAAGTGCCAGAGCGACATTACCTATATATCCCATTGATAATCACTTATCAACAGCTGTTACCATTATCCTCTACCTTGCCAATTTTGCGATTGTCACATTTTGGCTACTCCTCTATTGCAAATTTTGTGATTGTCACATTTTGTCTACTCCTCTATTGCCAATGCTGTTGCTTTGTGGCTTTGTTTTTATTGACAAAGACTCCCTAAGAGCCCCAATGGCTAGTATTAGCTATAACACGTTCTTTGAAGTTGGAATTTTTTTGGAACCAGCTGGTTGCCACCTACGCTCAGGGTCTGGAAAAACTTTTCATTTATTCTGGTTTCTAATCATTGTTTTGTAGAGGACTGATCAGTTGAATATCTGAAGCTTATGTATTTGAGTCTTTTATGCAGTATGTATTTAGTGATGGCAAAATGAACATCGAAAGACTGACGCAACTTGTCGAGCTTGTTGGGAAGCAAAGGCTTGTATTGGACCTTAGTTGTCGAAAAAAGGTACATTTCATCTTGTGTTAGAACTTTGAAGTACGTTAATGCACTGAACATCAGTGCTAATTTTACAGTTCTGTTTTGTTGCGATCTACCTTTTGAATTTCGTAGGCAACTTACACAAAATGTTCTCTAAAAGTAACATGGTTTGTTGCCCCTCGTCATCCAAACATAGTGCATTGCCTTGATGAAACAATTACATTGAACACATGTTGAGCTAAGCCCGCTGCATAAATAGGAAGGTTCAGAATGGAAGAAAATCAGTTTTTTGATGGCCACTGTTATCTTACTGACAGCTTTCTATCTTCGGTTTATCTTACTAAAATGTTTCTGGATAGGATGGCAGATATGCCATTGTAACTGACAGATGGCAGAAGTTCAGCGATGTCTATGTGGATGGGCCAACATTAGAACATCTTGCGGCCTATGCAGATGAGTTTTTGGTTCATGGAGTTGATGTGGAGGGCAAAAGGTGAACCATGTTCTTTCTGGATTTAATTAATCCTTCTTTTGTTGATATGGAGTAGTATAGTCACCCTTGGTGGATATGATTTGCTTGTTGTTTTTATTTCCCATGAGTCTGTAATTTATATGACGATTTACTTGCCACAGTTATTCTCGAGATGCTGAATTAATTTCATCTGCACATATCTTTGTGCGCCTGTGCATGTGTTTGAGCTCAGTTCGTAAATTTGGAGACATATTGAACGAGTGAAGTTACCTCTTGTGTGGTTGATTATACCAAGTGGTACATCAATGTGATTGATCCTAGAGTAAGGCCATCTTTTTTTTTTGTTGATATCCCTCCTGGTCCTAGATGCCGCACCATATTATCCAGCATAACCTGTCAAACTCCATTGCAGTACATATGTGCATGGACATCCCATCCAGCATCATCCCACAACTAAAAACACTGTTATTCTGGTCCTCCAAAAATGCTAGTATTTGCAGGCAGGAATTTTGTGTATTTCTATGTGTTTAGTTGCAGTTTAGTGGTGACTCATCAGTACTGTACATTTTATTCACCCATGTTTACGTATTTAGTCTCACCAGAACCAGATATAAGCTGAATTCTCTTCCTGTTATGGGACCGTAAAAAAATTATTTGAGCAGTTACTTGGTCTAATTTTTTTTTGAGGGATTACTTGGTCTAATTTAAGCCTGTTGTCGGTTGGTAAACACTGATCTTATGATATATATAGTTATACTGTACTCATTGTCAAAGCTGTTATGTGAGCTGCAGGCTAGGAATTGATGAGGAACTTGTGGCATTGTTGGGACTTCATTCACCTGTATGTACAGTTCTATACTTGATAATCTAAATCCGAGTTGTATGTCTGTTTTGTCTTTTCTTTTTCGTTTTAAATCCTATTACGCTGTGTAGCAAGTTGAATCGAAACACTTACTACTAGTTGCTCAAACATCTCACGTTTGATTTTATTGAACTTTGAATGTGTTTAGAAATGTAATTTCATGTGTTATGTTTCATTCCAGATGTTTGAGTTTATATTTTGAGTTGCTTTATTATGTTTACGCATACTCTGTAATCCCTCTCTAATTTATCTTTGGTTCTGTAGATCCCTACAACATACGCTGGGGGTGTGTCGACAATGGATGACTTGGAGAGGATAAAGCAGGCAGGCAAAAGCCGAGTCGATGTTACTGTCGGGAGTGCCCTAGACATATTCGGAGGAGATTTGCCGTACAGTAAAGTTGTCAGTTGGCACAAGGAGCAAAACATGGTTAGCCAACGGTGAAGTTATATATGTCTTTACTATAGAGCATGATGGAAGTTCAGCTTATTTGTGATCCCCAGCGGACCATTACGGTTGGGTTGTTCGGTTTGTTCGCGAACATCATAGCGCGACCAGCTCAGTGTGTGGCATGTCAAAGCTGAAGCAGATGTGCCAATTCGGTATCATAGATAGATGGACTAGTGAAACAGCTTGATAAGGTACATTCAGTATTCAGTCAGACGCTGTACTGTGTTTTGTTGTATTGTAATGATGAATAAGCAGAGATTGAACTGCAGAAGTGTGGCCAAAGTTGAAACTGCTGTAAGTTATTGCTGTATATCCAGTTTATTTAGCTGAACCAGTAGCACTAGTGTCAGAGAGTGACCTGTTGCTGCAGGGAGGGGGTGAGTCCAAAATTCCCGGCGCAACAACCGGCAGGAAATGGTGATCCGAGACAGACAGTGGCAGGAAGAAGACAAAAATGGTAGGAAGCTGGAGGTTTCAGAAAAAGGGATGGTAGGGAGCCTGGAGAAGACCACTGGAGAGCGGTCGCCTAATTTTTCCTGTGTACTGACCTGCCACTGGTCTGCATTGCACTCCTATACCGATCGATTTTTGAGACATTTTAGCTTTGTGAAATAAATCGTATAGATTTTGAGTGAACCTATACACTAAAAGGGTTCTAGATACATTTGATTCACAAAGCTAAAATGTCTTATACTCCCTCTGTTCAGAAATATAAGATGTTTTAGCTTTGTGAAATTTTCCAACCTCTGTTTTGCAGATGATATGCTATCCAAATCCTATTTTGTATCACCAACCAAGCAAATAGCTTCCAAACCTTGGTATTGAAGGGGTGGAATGATGCCTTCAAATTGTATTTTGTAAGCTAACTTTGGCGGTGTATTGGCCATCGTTTGTAAACTTCCAACAAATCTTGTCGGGGTCTCTTGGGAGAGATTAACTTCGTATAGTAGTTCCCAAAGAGTGACAAATTGTTGTATGTGATTGATATCTAGCCCTTATTGGATGTTGATTTGATTTACCCAAAATTTATCTTGGAGAGCTTTCTTGACCGTGCAATTCTTTCTCTCTACTCTTTCAAAGAGCTTGGTAGCGATGTTTTTTTGGTCTAATCCTGTCTAGCCATTGCGAGGCCCAAAACTTCGCATTTTCACCATTGCTACAACGAAGAGCTCTCTGTCGGACTCATTGTAGGGTTTCTGAGGCCCTTCCAGGGTTTGTTGTCATCCCATTTGAACCATAACCACTGTAGCCAAAGCGTGGATGCAAACATTTTGAGTTTTGGCATGGCCAACGCACTGCCCCATAGGTGCTCCCTCATAACTTTAGCTAGGTTCGAATGATTCCAGCTAGGCTTGGATAAGGAAGCGGTCTCTTCTGTGGGAAGCGGGTTCTTGGATAGTAAAGTGTGGAGTGGAGGAAAAAGGTGAGAAGGAAAGAAAAAAATCAGGACAACTTTTGAAAGAGATGTGATGTTGCTAGAACCAAAGTATAGTATACATCATCTTTTCTCTTTTTCGATGCCTAGCTGGATGAATTCGGGGCAGCACCCTACCACTACCTCTATAAATCGTGCTCTTATAATGCCAAGGCCTCCAAGCTTTGTGGGGCGACACAAAACCTTTGAAAGAACATGTGGACCCTCATGTGTGGTTTTGGTAATTAATGGCAATCCTTATGGACTAATGTGTGTATTAAGTCGCACTCGGTAACAAGTATCTCTTGCTCATGCATATTTATCTTGCTTCCAACCTTTTGTAGGTTGCATCTTGGCATGAATTTTTGTTATTATATTTATTGTTGTATCTCTAGCCATGGTATTAAGAGAACTCTCTATTGTATAGGTGTATAAGTTGAAATGAATGCATATAATTGGGACTATACAAAATCATGCATATGATCCTCCAATCTCAAATATGTCAATCTAGCAATTTTATTGTCTATCCTTTCCTCAACTTCTCTCATGTGCAATAGTGAGATTTTGCTAGTATATTCTTTCTCGTGATACTTGTTGCCTTTCTTCATATATGCCAACTTTCTCCTTTTCCCTTGGTGATAGTTGTAATATATGTAGTGTGTTGGTGTTTGAAGTTCATTAATGTACAATAAGATATATTTGAGCTCTTGGCCATGCTTTGAAACAAAAATCTAATTGATATATGTTATGACTTTATTATACTTTTCATATGCCTTCTTGTATATCTTCTTTATGTGTGCATATTTATTTGTTGGCATATGTCTTTGTGATGTTTTCCACTTAGAGACATATACACATATGAGAAGATAATTTTAGTTGATTTTTAATCCTTGGAGACCACCTTTCTATTCCTTTTGATTCTTCGGTGGCTTCCAAATTTAATTGCATATGAGTGCTTGTTCCTATTGTTTGCATCTTTGGGCACTCATATTTATTCCCTCATGCCTTGTATTGTTAAATGAACTTGGATGAGTGAGGATTCCATGATTATGCACCTTGTTCCCAAATGCAATTATCATAATTGGTGCATTATCTTTAGCGAGCTCATCTAATTCATTTAATAATGCCCATATGTGTTCTTTCTCATTTATTGTGCCTTAAATGTTTATGGAAGAGTGAGGATTCCATATTTGTGCATTTTTGTATTGAAATACAACGATTCTAAAGTGTGCACAAATCTTGGAGAGCTTCTCTATTTTATTTAAGCATTTATTTGATCTTTCATTTATTGTGTTTTAAATGCTTATGGGGGAGTGAGGATTCCATATTTGTGCAATACGTATTCTAATGCATTTATTTTGAATTATGCACAAATCTTGGGAAGCTTCTCTATTTGTTATTTAAAGCACTCTTTTGCTCATTTCATAATGTCTTGTTGTTTCCATTTGGACTCATTTGTTGTTTTCAAATTGGTTTGCCGGACCTTGTAATTGCTTGCTCAATTTGTTGATGCCTCTTTTATTTTATCTCTTTTAGCAATCTTTGGGTCCTCGATATAGTTCTACTCCCTCACAAGTATTCATCATTGGATATATGCGAAGGCACATCTTTGGAGGAAATGCTACTATATTTGTCTTCTAGAACTCGTCACCCATTTCGGCAATCGATGCCAATGGGGGAGAGGTTTTAGAGGGTTTAAGGGAAATGGTTTATGCTTTGAGTTTGCTCTTAAGCATTTTCCTTTCATGCTCTTGCATCTTTGTTGTTACTTAGCATGTGGTATATATAGAGGAAAAACTCCACCAATGATAATGATTGGCAATATATGCAATGAAATTCAAGTTCATCACACATGCATAGATTGTGGGGGAGTTTGCTCTATATATGGTGGTGGTACCAATATCACATACTTATGTTGTATTTGATATTGGTATTGCTATTTTTTCATTAATATTCCTTATATAAACCCTCTTAAACGGATTGTCATCAATTACCAAAATGGGGGAGATTGAAAGAACATGTGGACCCCCATGTGTGGTTTTGGTAATTAATGGCAATCCTTATGGACTAATGTGTGTATTAAGTCGCACTTGTAGGAATTGTCCTTTGGTAGCGCTTGAAGCATGTGTTGGCTTCAAGGTCAATGAAATGAGGAGAAGATGTGTTGTGCAAGCTCAAAATGCGCCATCTATAGAAGATCTCATGTTTGATGCTTACCATCCTCGATGATCATGGATCGATGATGAGGAATCAAGAAAGGTGTCCATCTTGAGAAGGACAAGATCGTCTACATCAAGCTCAAGTGGGTTGCTCAAGGCAAATGTATAATATTGATAGGTTTCCCCTTTTGTCGGTCTCATGTTTGTTGGGAGACCGGGTTTAGGATAGATAACCGTACTATCAAGAGGGTCTCTCGATTGAGTAACTCGGTCACATTGTTTGGAGAGAGCTCAAATCTTTGCATACTTGCATCATCATATTTGGTTGTTATTTGGTCTTATCCATGTGAGGATATAGAGCTTGTGGTAATCTCCATAACAAGCTCTAGTTCATCAAACACGGATTTCCCTTTTATATCTTATTGTGTTTTGATCTTGGAGGTTTTACCGGTTTGTATTTTAGAGATAAGTAAAACCTTCCATTATTTGGTTCTTACTCATGTGAGGATTTAGAGATTGTGTTAATCTCCATGACAAGCTCTAGTTCATCGAAAACGGATTTCATATGCATTTTCTATTACGTTTTTTATGTTGAAGGTTTTATCAGTTTGTCTTTTTGAGAGAGGTTAAAAGTTTCGTCATTTGGATCTATCCTTCCTCGCTGGACTATGATGTTTCTTTGCATGATCTTGTAGGGCTTGTTGTCCTCTTCGAAACGAGCCCAAGATCATCAAAATCGGAGTCCGGATGCAAAAGTTATGGTTGTTTTCGTTCCGGGGTGGCCGGTAGTACCGGAGGTCCGGTAGTTCCGCCCCTAGTACCGGTTGGTACAGAATAAGGTGTGTTTGGCGACCTGGGATCCCTAGGGAATGTCCGGTAGTACCGGGAAAAAGTCCGGTAGTACAGGGATTCGCGTTTTTGGGCTTCAACGGTTGGATTTTCGGGGGACCTATTTAAGGGGCCTTCTTCCCCAATGGTTCCCCGACTATTCTTACAAGTTTGCCCCTCCATTGTTGACCTTCCAAAGCTTGCTATCTCTCAATCCCTCCAATGATTCTTGCCCATATTTGAGTGGAAGAGAGAGGAGATCTAGATCCATGTTTTGACCAAACCAAAACATCTCTTTGTGAGTGTATCTTTAGGGATCTAGATTTTGGGGGATTTTGTGTCCCTCTTTGTGTTCTTCCTCTCTTGTTCCACCAATAGATTTAGTAGATTTGTTGGAAGTTGAGAGTGAGGGATTCGAGCACCTTTGTGGTGTTCTTGCCATTTGCATTCGGTGCATCTGTTTGAGTTCTCCCCGGAGGATTTGGTGAGTGAAAGTTGAGAAGCTTTTTACTCTTGGGTTCTTGGAACCCTAGACAGTTTGTCATGTTGCAGGTTGAGGCCTTGGTGGCGTTTGTTGGGAGCCTACAATTAAGTTGTGGAGAAGTGTACCAATCTTGTGGCCTTTGTGGCGTTTGTTGGGAGCCTCCAATTAAGTTGTGAAGAAGTGCCCCAACCTTATGAGAGGTTCCGATTACCACTGACAAGTGCACCGATAGTGGAAGCGTGGATCGATCCCATTGGGGTGAGATTCACCGAAGAATAAGGGAGGCCTTTTGTGGCGTATGTGGTTAGATACCACCCCCTCTTCAAACGAGACGTACTCCATGTTGGGAGGAACTCGGTAAAATATCGTTGTTCCCGCGTGCCTCGGTTATCTCTATGCCCGAGCTCTTACTTATGCACTTTACTTTGTGATAGCCTTTGTGCTTGAAGTATATATCTTGCTATCATAGTTGTTTGTCTTGCTTAGCATAAGTTGTTGGTGCACATAGGTGAACCCTAGATTGTTCTAGGTTTTGTGCTTGACAAAGTAAACACTAGTTTAATTCCGCCTTTATCGAGCCACTCTCGGAAAAGTTTTAATCGCCTATTCACCCCCCTCTAGGCGACATCTTTATCCTTTCAATTGGTATCAGAGCCCGGTCTCTCATTTTAGGCTTCACCGCCTTGAGAGTAAAGATGTCGGCTAGGGGATTAGTGCACAAGGACACGCTCACATTCGATGGCACAAATTATGATGTTTGGAAAATTCGCATGCTTAATTTATTTCGGGAAATTCACCCAATTATCGAGGGATATCTATATATGGGTTTCTCTTCTCCGGTGGATCCCCAAAATGAATCTTTAGAGGAGAAGTTGAACTCTCATATAGATGCTCTAGCTACTAAAATTCTTTTGCATGTTGTGAGCAATGTAGTTCTTTCTTCTATCATGCCTTATTCAAGCGCTCGTGAGATATGGACCAAGCTTCAAGATAAATATAGCAATTCCAACATTATTGAGGATGATAGTGTTGCTTCCACTTCCGGTCGAGATGAGTTCTCATCGTCTACCATCTCACCAACATGTGATTTTTCACAAGGTAATGATACGGTGAGTGGTGATAGAAATTTCAATGTGGATAGTGTGCTTACTATTTGTAATCCTTCATCCCTATCTAGTTGCAATGATCTATCTTTGGACCTTAACACTTCTAGCACTCACAACTCCTTACATGCTAGTGTTGATAGTCCTTGCATATCATGTAGAAATGGCTTGAATAAATCTCATGATGATATGCTTGTGTTGTCTTGTTGTCGTGATAAAAATACTTCTATTTTCCTCTAGTGCTTGTGTTGCTAACCATGTAGAGTAAAATGAAGATTCTCTGGGCCAAGACAAGGTCTTGAATAGATCTACAAGTGCAATCTCATCATCACCTTCCTCTGGTTCTCACATATGCCTTATGGCTAAGGGAACAAAGGTAACCTCTTTGGATACCATTGTATCTCATGATGATGATGATGAGGTTGAGAATGATAATGATGATTATCGAGGTAAGTATGATATTACCTCTATTAAGAAAATGGGAGAGGTTGTATATAGTGCTCTCTACAAAAATAAAATTGCTTCCTCCAACTTTCTTGAAATCTTGAATTATGCTATAGAAGGCAATGATCTTATTGAGGAGCAAGAAAACATAATTGATGAAAAGTTTGCGCTTGAGCGTGAGTATGCTAACGAACTTGCTCAACTAAAGGAATCCCTTGAAGAAGAACAAACCACCAAAGAATCTCTTGAGGAGACTTTTACTCTAGAATTATCTAGAGTAAAGGAATACCATGATAGAGAACTTGTGGTGGCTAACTCCTTCAAGATTAAAAATGATGAACTTGAAGTTGCTTATGTTTAACTTGCTGAGGATTTTAAGCACCTCGAAAATGGCTCTCGGGTCGTTAAGAGGGAGCTCATCAAACTCACTGAGTCACATGAGCAGCTTAAAGCTTCATATTCAAAACAGCTTGCCAAGTTGTCCTCACCTCTTGTTAATAATGATGATGCTTGTGCTACTAACTCTATTTCTTGTGAATCATCTATTTTGAAGGAGAATGTTGAGCTAAAGGCTCAACTTGCTTTGCTAACTAGCAACTATGGGAAATTAGAAGAAAGTCATGTTAAGCTCTCAAGCTCGCAGGAGGATCTTCTAGTCTCCCATGGTAGGCTAAAGTTAGCTCATGAGGCCATCGTGTCAAAGGTAACATCTAGTGGGCATCATGTGGACATTAGCACTATATCTACTCCAAATGTTATATTGCCATGTGCTAGTCCTTGTAATTCATCCTCTCACAACTGTAACGCCCCTGAATCGGGTTTATGCAGATCTTAGCATTTCCCGCCAAAACCCGCATAGAAGCGATTCAAAGACGCCCACCAGACACTTTCGTGTGGGTGGGATTCGTTTACAAGTAGTTACATCATAGTAGTTTACAACAGAGTCCACAAGAACTTATATATACAACAACGACTCAACGAGTCAAGAATACAAAAGATACAACTCAAAGAGAAAAAGAAAGCCAAATAGTATCCGAGTACGGACAAGATCCAAATGGGACTAAGAGTCCTGAAGAATAACCAAGCGGTGTCCAACCCTGCCCAGGCCAAGCCGGAAGGGTAACCTTGCTAACGTCGTCAATCACATATCTGTCAAGCCAAAAGGGTGCCAGCGAAGGGCAAAATAAAAACAGAAAGAGAGCGGTCAGTACTGAGGCTAGTACACGGCGAGATTAGAATTCGGCGGTCCTCGCCTACATAGGTATGGTGGGCTCAGCGGCAGCAAAGCTTGCACTATCTAACTTAGAGAGACACGCTACAACTTCGGCTATTAGAGCGAGATAAGAGAGCGCTATTCGGTAACAATAATATAACACCAAACATAACCCATCCGGAGATTTCCCCCTCGAAGACCAGTCGAGGAAGTCCTCTAGCGGAACACACACGGTGGAAATTTTAGTTAAGCAGGTGTTTAGTTGATAAGACTAATTACTAATCATATTATTAAAGAGAGAAACATTAGTGGTGTTATCTATGATCATGACACTGTACTCCTGAGGCGTCCATAACCGTGGACACACGGCTTCTCGAAAAGATTTACCCTGCAGGGGTGCACTGCTGTACCCAAACGCATGCTCAACCCTTCAGGCAACATATCACGCGTGCCATCCAAATCTCACAACAGGAACTGTCCCTTAACTACGTGCATATCCAGAGGCATCACCTACTGTGTTGATCCAACCAAGAGGTACGACGATTCTCGAGGAAGGCACATCGTTTGAGTCTATGGCCGGGCGATGATCGGAAGATAACTTGTAGAGCTCCATCCCACCTCCGACACGATATCCCAGTTTTATGCAATGCAAGCCATGGCAGTCCACCAAAATCATATCACAACTCAACCCATGTCTGAGGACATATTATGCGTATGCACCAAATGGAAAACCAATTTTGTAACCCTCTGGATATACGAATAGCGCCGGTAGTTGAGGGGGGATCCCAGAGGCCCCCACGTTTGGTTAGCGCGATCAACTCAGAACTGGTATCGTAGAACGAACGGGTCCTAGGTCGGCTCAAGCAGTTCCCAAAGGTGGTCCCTGTCGGGGCCTTATCATTAAGTGAAACCATAACCAACAACATCAGATTAATTATCTTATCACCAACCATATCCGGGTATCATGTTCCACCTGTATGAGAGCGATACTAAGCATGCCTACGACTCGCAAGGACAAAACTAGCTAATCAAACAAGGCAATGGGATAACCAAGGCCATATAGTGGAGCAGGTAAATAAAGGAACGGTACTATAGCATCGACAATAAGGTTAGCAATAGATCAAAGGAAGGAAGTAAATACTATAAATGCAAAATAGGTAGAAGGGGAAGAATGCTCGCCTGTGAGACAAAGTCGGAAAACCGGAGGCTCGTCGTATCTCGCATCAACTCGTCGTCCTAATCGGTGAAGAAGCAAATCACTAGAAAGAAACATCGGATGCAATATTTAATACTAGGGCGGAAGATCCGGCATGATGCATGCATGATGTATAACATGGCAAAGGTGCAATGAAATTAGGCAATATTAAACGAAACTGGGGTCCCGACAATTAAGTAGGTGGTTCATGTTGTTTAGATATCCGCAATTTAAATGATGTCTTATCAAGACGAAACATGGCATCGGTTTGATACATAAATTTAAATGGAGCCGGGATAATACGCAGATATCCCGTTATAGTCTCCATATTTAGTTTAGATAAATTAGCGAATTATCCAGACAACCCGATATGCGATGCACACATAAATAATTATTATACATATAAGGTATATATGGAATTTTATAAAAAAAATAGGGATGGTCTCAGAGTCTCACAATTATGATCGGTAAGATGAATAGATGGTCTTCGGATTATACATGAGGTAGGAGAAGTGGCATTCGCCCGGAAGTAGTCTATTGGCACTGTCTTGATATTTTCGAAGTCAAGGCGGCTGAAACAAGTTACCAGTAAGAAGAATTCAATGTCAAAACTCCTATGAGAATTTTGTCAAACAGGTTAAGTGCGGCCACGAAATACACAGAAGAAGAGGCATGCTTTGCTGAAGACCGAGACTACCTGATACGCTGCTGCAGAGATTAACGACAGTGTGGTAAGACGTGCACGAGGAAGATGTGCAGCTAAGATGATGCGACGACAGGGCACAAGCAGACTGCTGCTGCTGCCGGCGGCTCGGCTGCAGGGAACGGGCGTGCTACTGTTGCTGGCTGCTTGCGGCATGGGGTCCAAGGCGCTGTGGAGAGACCCGGGGTGGAGCAGCTCCTGCGCCGATCCAAAGGGCAGGCGGGTGTGCGCGCATGGCCAAGATTGCTGCATAGCACACACGATGATCCAAGGCGGCAGCTACATGCTCTGCTAGCTAGCTGCATCGATGCAACCTGGTGGTGGAGAGACAGATTAAAACAACAAAAGGAGATGATGGCGTGGGGAGCTGGTTTTGGTGCAGATCGATTGGAGCAAGGGATTGTATCAGATTGTTAGCCCAAGAATTAAGACAAGGAGTACACGATGGAATCTCGGGTTACTCTTGCAGGTGAATTGGAATTACCTGATGAGATCTCGCATATGGATAGAGAGGAAGGACGACAATCGAATTGAGGCTAGCAGCTGTCTCACGTGAGCAAAAGAAAAGGAATAGGGTGGTGGGGAGGATTGTTGAGTGAGGAATTTGGATAGATGTATATCTCAGATTTGGGATTAGGGTTTGGGAAGAAAGAAGGGGAATGGTCTACTAATCTAGTCTAAAGTAGACTAGATGGGGCTAGTTTTAGGCTAAAACTTTAGACGGGCCTTTAACCTAGTTTTATTTTTAGTCAAATAAGAAAACCATTTATGGTCACATAACGGATCGAAAATATTATTTTTCTTTAGTTTGAAAATAAGAAAAGGGAGACGGATTTAATAAAACCATAGGGATACTTTATTAAAACAAAAAAATAGGGTTTTAGCAAAAATATTTTGCGGTCAAAATTGCGAATAAAATATGCATGATGATGCACAAAACAAAATAACAATCAATTTCTAATTTTTTAATATTTTTCGGGCATTACAACAACCATGCTATATCTCGTGATGAATTACATTTTGTGCCTTGTTGCTCTAACAATGTAGCATCTACTTCCTCTAGTACTTTTGTTGAAACTAACCATGTAGAGGAAATCAAAGAGCTCAAGGCTTAAGTCATTTCTTTTAAAAATGACTTGAAAAAGGGTCATCAAGGGAAGATCGCACTCAACAAAATCTTGAGTGTGCAAAAATCCCCCAATGACAAGAGTGGGCTTGGATTCAACTCCAATGTCAAGAACAAGTCCACTATCAAGTTGAAGCACAAGGACAAGAAGAAGAATGACCAAGATCAAGTCAAGAATCCGGACAACATTGTTTGCTTCAAGTGCAAGGAAGAAGGGCACCATGTTAGATCTTGCTCATTGAAGAAAAAGCATCTTAGTGTGAAGCAACAAAGGAAGCGGCCTCAAGCTCCACCTCAAGTCATCGACGGGCCTCTTTCTAAGAGGATTACTCGATCTCTTTCTCGAGTCGTGGCTTCACCTAAGAAGAAAGATGGCAAGAGTAGAACTTGCTACATATGCCGTGAGAAGGGGCACGTTTCTTTCTCATGCACTATTGGTATCTTCTCATCCAACCCTATCATTATTGATGATGTTTATTCTCTTTGTAAGGATGAGGTTGGCAATGTGTTTGCCAAGTTTGTTGGTGCTCAATGTGGGTTCAAGAGAAGAACCATTTGGGTTGCCAAGCCTATTGTGACTAACTTCTTAGGACCCAACTTGTTTGGGGACCAACAAGCCAAAACTTGATCAATAGGTGTTTGTTGGAGGGCATTGGAGTCTTGGATACATTATGAAGAATTGAGGGATCTTCATCAATTATTATTGTCAAGCCAAGCCATTTGGATTATCATGATTATATTATATTTTCAATGTTCCTCCTTGCGGTAACATATGCTTAACTCATTACATTGATAGTTA